>CM057455.1:1400355000-1405155000 GCA_016271365.2 Neoceratodus forsteri | reverse complement strand
ATATCAGATGACCTTAAGGTTAGCAAGCAATGTGAGAAGGCAGTAGGGAGGGCTGGGGTATACTGGGATGTAGGGAGAGGCATCAGCAGCAGAAAACAGGAAGTTGTTATCCCTCTGTACAGACAGTTGGTGAGACCCCATCTGGAGTACTTTGTCCAGTTCTGGAGACCCCATCTCCGCAAGGACATAGACAGGATAGAGGTAGTCCAGAGGAGGGCAACTAAAATGGTGCAGGGTCTGCAAGAGAAGCCGTATGAGGAGAGACTAAAGGAGCTTAATATGTATACCCTTGAGGAAAGAAGGGAGAGGGGGGACATGATAGAAACTTTTAAGTACCTCAGTGGAATCAACAAAGTCCAAGAGGGTAGCATCTTTCAGAAAAAGAGACTTGCAAGAACAAGGGGACACAATTTAAAGATAGAAGGAGGGCATTTCAGGGGCAATGTGAGGAAGTATTATTTCACAGAGAGGGTAGTGGATGGATGGAACAGCCTTCCTGAGGAGGTTGTGGGGTCTAAAACTGTGGGAGAATTCAAGAATGCATGGGACAGACATAAGGCAATTCTTGTGGGGGGTAGGAAGAAATAGGCTGTTGGTTAAATAGACTCTGCGGCCTATCCTGTAGGTAGGGAAATGTGCAGACTAGATGGGCCTAGCGGTCCTTATCTGCCGTCAAAGTCTATGTTTCTATGTCTATGTTTCTATGTTTCTATGTAAGTGTAGGAATAGAATTATATAGTTTAACATAGAAACTCTTGTTTGGAGTCTTTCCAGAAAATAAACTGTCATAAGTACACAATATATGTGTTGTATTGTAGTTATCACAAACATTGTAGCACTAAAAGCAATTAAAATTTGTCATAAGCAAAGAAAAAAGGCTACTTAGAAGTGTAATTTTTCTGTATCTGTCTAAATCTGCTTAGTACAGAAAAGGTTCCTGCACAAGTATTCTTTTTAGAGGTTAAAGGGTGATAATGTGGACTATAAAAACTGCAAAAGTAAAAAAAAAAGACTCTTAGAAGGCTAAAAAAATCCAGCAACACAGAAAAATTGTCAGTATAGCTTAGAGTTTACAGTAATGCGCTTTGAATAAGCTTGATACATCCAGTAGACATGTGTTTCATTTCCACAGCCTCCACTTGCATACTGTGTGACTCAGTGTACAGTAAATCACTCAACTTCCCCAGTGCTCCTGGCTCACCCCTGAAATTAGGCATTGTGCCTTGTGGAACTTACCCAGAATACTTAAGCAAAGAATACTACTAATAAAAAAAAGTTTCTTGTGGAATTATTATTTTATCTAAGATGGCTTCATGTGGAATCAGTTTTCATTTTGCATTTTAATTTTAGTTAGCAAAGGCACACTGAGCAATAAACACTTCATTTGCAAGTGTGTCCTTGAGGCAGGGGTATGTGGGAGATTATTACAACAATAAATAATTTTAATGAATAACAATAATTATTCTTCCCATGACAAACTGATTTTTCATGACATGATATAGTCACCACAAATGAACATTTCATATGAGCAGTGTGAAAAAAAACAATGACAGTGCATGTTGTGCCAACACAAAAAATGTGCAGTATTAATGTGCATTTTTCACATTTTCTGCAGCATATTTTTGTCAGTTTTGTGGAGTTACATTGATGAAAAAATGGAAAATCCATAGAATCTGTATTCATTAGAAAATTACGATGAGCTATATCTGTGAGTGGTGTTTATCAAACCAAGGCTGAATAATGTTGTTCTATAAAGAAATTTAGTACATTGGAATTCAGAAAATGTCTTAAGATATATATAAGATGGAGAAAAGACTAGAACAGAAAGATGTTTAAAATGGGACCCAATTAACCAGGTGGGGCAGAGTGTTTTATTTGTTCTAATATTGTCCTGTAGTAAATGATATCTGTCTTAAACTCATAATGTGTGATTGCACATATTGTATTTGAGAAGTCATGTCAATAAAGATCATTAATGGAGAGAAATTACCACATCAAATATTGATCCTTCTCTATCTTGCATGCCTACTGCTCAATCTTAAATTAAAATTAAGCAGAGTATTTTTTATAGATTTGGAATTGATTGTCATAGCCTTTGCACTCTAGGTATTTCACCTTGGATGGTTTCTCTATTGTACATTACTTTCATTTAGTAATGGAGGAGACTGCTTACTAAGTAGTGGTGACCAAGATTGTTACAATCAGGAGTTTGGAGGTGCCAGATAGAGAAATGGGGGATGAGTTCATCATGAACAGGATGGTATTAATTTACATGTACTGTGTTTGGATGTATGTACAGAAAATAAGACATTCCAATGTTACACCAAAATATTTATGTTCTGATTTGCTATTTAACAGAATGGTTTTGGAGGTACGAGTTTTCTCTTATGCAATGTACTTGAATCCTTAGTTGACATACTGAACCTTCTTAGTTTTATTCATTTATTTATTTTATTCGTTTAGTTTTTGTTGACCAGGAAATAAGGGCTAGACAATACTGTCTATTTTCAGCCTCATCGTTGGAGGGGACACAAATGCAAAGTAACTGAAATTTGACCAGATTAAGCTGTTGGTGGTATTTAAGTAAATGGATAATATTTAGCCAGGACACTGTGAAAATTGCCTAACTCTTCTCAAAAAGTGCCATGGGAATTTTTAACATTCACCTGAACAAACACCAGAAAAGTCTGAAGGAACCATAGATCAGTCCAGTACTACCAGGTGGAAAGTCTTCTAATTAGCAAAAAGAAAAGAAAAAAATACTTCAGATAAAGGAAATGATAGCTAACTGTATCTGAAAGTTACTATTAATTCCAGGCAGTACACTCACTCTTTAATGTTTTATCCAAGGGAAGGCACATCTAAGAGTATAGCATTCCTCTAGTACTGCAGTTGGGAGGCAGCATTAATGGTATGAGCCAAGTCCCAGTGTAGGACTAGAATCCTTGAGCTTCTGACCCAGAGATGGAAGTGTTTCAATATGTGATTACTTATTTATTATTTATTTTTGTTTACTGGGTCATTTCACTGGGGTATGATACTCCATTGACAGAAACAACCTGGAATGAGTTTGCATGCAGATAATCCTCACAAGTATGAATAGATAAATAACCCCCTAGAGTGCAACAAACATTGCAATATGGCCATACCATACAAGCAACAAAAAAGTTACAGAAAAGCAGCAGCATTCATCAGCATAAATAAATCTTTATCATATAGTTTCTTAGTAATAATGTATTTCTGGCAGAAATTTCAATATATGAATTTTTCTTATCATTGTATTTATTGCCTGAACTGAGATATGGGGTTTTGAAGGTTTTAAAAATAACTGCTCTCTGGTCATGCCCACTATGAATCAATTAAACATCTTGGTCTGGTGCTGTTTTCCATTAGCAATGTTTGCTAAAGCTGGCCTGGTGGTGCAGAGGGCTAAGGTGCTGTAATACCTTATCACTCACTATGCTGGTGCCATGGGTTTGGAAACAAGCTCTGATCAGCGAGGGTCAATAAGAGGGAGAAACAGGGCCAGGAGAGGATGAAACAACTGCCTGGCAACCCTCCTCTCCCAGACTGAGGTGGTGTGTTGTCCCATTTCTTGGCTGCCACCAGGTGGAGGCCTGGTGGTAGTGCCAATGCTCAGGAGGCAGACTGAGGTTACGGGGGGGTGGAAGGAGCTGTGGTTTTTAAGCACATGCATGTCTCCATGCACATTCATCCTTCATGCTGCCATGACTCCGGGACCAAGGGAGAAAATAAGAAGAGGGACTGCCTAGGCTCAGTGACACCCTTCCTGCCTTCTATTCTGCACTGCTGCGCCACCAGAACCCAACAACTGGATGGGGCTTCAGGTGGGGAAAGGACAACCCTCAATTGCCTGATCCCACCAAGAGGAACAATCAGTGGGGTTCTAAGGGACCCGCCTGGGTTGAAGACAGGTCACCAAGTAGGAGAGGACAGGATTGATAGCTCCAGCCAGAGCAAATCATGAACAAAAAAAGTTGATGGAAGAAAAACAGAAATTTATGATAGCACCCTCCTAATACAGCCGTAGTATAAATCCAGCATGTAAAGCCAAAAAGTAACATCAAAGGGATTTTTAATGCTTACTAGTGGCAGCCATCTTTAATGACTTGAATCATTAATTATAACATTACTAATAAAAAAACATTTTAAAAACATCAGCAAGAACTAAAAATAGACTTTTGATGAATATAAGGAATGCAGAAATACATTATTGTTGGATAAACTATTTGACAACATTTTTTGCCGACTAACAATTACTGCTGGTTTAAGCACAAACAGAGCAAATCACATGTAAGTACAAGAAGAGCAATCCAGTTTTATTTGTTTTTACTGCTGTTTACTGTGTCACATGAAGTGAGTTCTCTCAGGTAAGAGGGGATGGAATTCCATACTCTTGCAAATCTTACAACAAAAGTGTTCTACCTTATGTTCTTAACGAGCTTGATATGGACATTTTCTTAAGATGACATGAAATTAAAGTTACTATGATATTGTTTCATTGGGTCTCTCATACAGGCAGATGAATTACTAGTCAAAAGACAATGCACAAAGTCACATGGTGCATATCTCATATGATCTATAGATATCAACTTTGTTATAGTTTCATCCTTTTCATGATGACTTCTGTTTGCCCAATGCTTCACCAAACGCTAATGCCAGAAGACAAAGCACAACCCCATGAAACAGCACCATAGATCAGCACTATTTATGTGATTAAAATGATTTACTATTTACAGAAGAGCACCACTGAGATGGAACATCTTATTTACAAGGGATCCCTGCTAATGGCAACAGTACTTCCTGTAGATGGCACAGTAGCGTAGAGAGTTGAGGCTCACCTTCTACCACGCTAGCAACCCGAGTTTGGGAACAAGGTCAGGTTGCACGGGTCTGGTTGGGGGGGATCGAGTGTTCAGGGGACCACTCTCCTCTCCTGGGGTAGAGAGGCATGCCATCTTGGTCCTTGGCTGCCACCTGGTGGAGAGTGGGTGGTAGTGCTAGAATTACAAGCAGCATAGAAGCAAAGGGCCACTGTTCTAGTGTGTCTGTGTACCTCCACACACCTATGCTTATGTGCTGCCACATCTGTAAACAGGGGAGAAAACTGGAGAAAGGTTGTCACTGGCTTAATGAATCTTTGCCTGCTGACCCCCCTCCTGCATTGCCACCTGGACTACTAACCCTGCTTGAGGATGAGAGGCACAGGGTGGGGGAGGATGGCCCTCTCCTTCCAGCCCTGCTATGTCAGGTGGGGGGTGAGATGAGGACAGAGCTAAGCAACCAACCTGCATCAACAACCAGAGAAAAACCTTTATGGCTAAAGCAGGACTTCCTGCTTCAACCCCCCCCCCCCACCAGGTCAAGGCTGAAAACAGGAAAATATTTGCTAGCCCTCTTTTCCTTGTCAACAAAAAAAATAATAAATACAAAATAATGTGCACAACATATAGTTCATTTTTACCACTGTTAATAGAAATAATTTAAACAGCTACAAATTAATGTTGCATATAGCTTGGGACATCTCCCCCACTGTTTGGTGTACAGTACATATGATGTAACTATTACAAAGCACATTTTACCAGTAAAAACAATTACCATAAAGAAGCAGTTACTGTTTACCCCCACCAAGAAGTAACTTACAAGAATCATTCTGCAATGTCCATGGTAAAGGATTGCTGCTAGTTATTAGATTCTAGAATATTTCAGAGACTTCCCCCAACAACCCCTCCAGTCCAGTAGGTTTAGGTATCTTAGTCAGAGGACTTTGTCACCTGCACCCCTGATTTATAATCAGACAAATTAATAACATTACTGCTACACAGAAAGCACAATACAGTTAAAACAAGCATTTGTCAATGCCGAATGTTTAGTTGCTGATATTAGCATTGGACGTGCTGGAATTAGACAGATGCAGAATAGGAATGGCAGTGAAGTACTGAACTCCACCTTGCAGAGATGGACAGGCATTGGGGTGTGCCTTTGGGTCGTCGCCCATAATGCTCATGGCATTTCACCTCACCCTATCCTGTAGACACTGACAAGTATAGAGGTGTGCCTTGGGGTGTTCGACTTCACATTCACCCCATTTCATAAGGACATATAGTAAAATGGGTGCAGTATAGGACAATGGGGTGAAGTCTGGGGCCAAAGAGTCCAAGGCACACCTTGATGCCTGTCACTGGCTTCAGGGTGGGGGATGGCGGTGGAATGGTGTGAGCATTACAGCTGGCAATCCAAAGGCACATCCATACACCTGTCAGTCTGTACAGGGTTGGACATTCTGGATAGAAACCTTAATGCCCCAGGTGTTTGTTGGTATTTGAACTACAAATTTTCAACATGGCCTTTTTCTGATCCCCATCTCATGAAAGCATTTGGGACCTCTGCTCATGAACAGTGGCACTTTGATTCTGTTAATGTGCCCGAACTTTGTTTTCCCACAGCTACCACACCGTTCTGTGACAGATGTGTGAAAACACATATTGGGCAGGATGTGAAGAATGATAACTGTGCCATTCATAGAGAGGTGTGAAGAGATGGCAATGTTGAAAATCTGGAGTGAAAATATTAAAAATACTCGAACTTCTGAGCAAACGTGGAAACTGTGCAACACACAATTGAAACACAGTCATTTAGTGGAATTATTTCACCAACTTTTCAACACAGGCATTTTGTGACCTCTGCTAATGAACACTGTCACTATGATTTTCTTAATCTGTCCCGAACATTGATTTCCCACAGCAACCGCGCCATTGTGCACCAGATGTGCAAAAACACATTTCAGGCAGGATGTGAAAAATGACAGCTATACTGTTCACAAGGAGGTGTGCAAAATGAATAATGCTGAAAATTTTGAAGGGAAATATTTAAAATTTTTAAAGTTACGAGTGTGCATAGAAACTGCGCAATGCACACTTGTAACAGTCATTTTACGGATTTTTGTCACCAGATTTTCAGTACAGGCATTTTAGGACCTCTGCTTATGAGCAGTATCACTGTGACTTTCTGAATCTGTCTTGAACACTGATTTCCCACAGTGACCGCACTATTCTTCGCCGGAAGAGTGAAAACACATTTCAGCTAGGATGTGAAAAATGACAGGTGTATTGTTCATAAGGAGGCTTGAAAAAATGCCAATGTTGAAAATCTGGAATGAAAATATTACAAATTTGTGAAGTTGGGAGTGTGCGTGGGAACTGTGCAATGTATGCTCGTAACACAGTAATTTTTTGGAATTTTTTCACCAAATTTGTAACATAGGCTTTTTGAGAGTTCACCTCATGAACAGTGACACGGTCATTTCATTAATCAGTCCCAAAAGGCGATTCCATGCAGTGATCGCAAAATCACCTTTCAGGACCAAATAACCAGATGACAGTCACTAAATTCATGAGATGGGGTCCCAAGAACCCCATGTTGAAAATTTGGTGGAAAAATTCAGAGAAGTGGCAGAGAAATCCATATAAGTTGAAAATAAAAAACATTTATACCATTATACAGTTAACTGGCATTTCTTTATTTTGTGGTCAGATCTGAAGAGTGCAGATGTGTTCCCGGTCCACCGAAGATCTTCGTACTGGGCTCCGGAGGCAAGTATGGGCAGAGGAGGGTATGGGGAGGTGGGGTGCACACAGGGTGGTTGCAGGTTGGGGGAAGGGCATCAGACTCAAAAAGGGACCATTTTTCTTTTACAGGAAAGGGAGAAAAAAAATGCGGGAAGGTTTTCTGTTTTTACAGGTACTTTGGCATGCTAAGGTGGCTCCCAGCATGTCACCTGAGTGTTTCTTGGGGGAGTCTGTAGCGGATGGGGTTTGGGCACCCCTGTTGGCAGAGTGTTGGGATGGGTGCATGAGCCGAGGGGGATTGGGCACCCCCTCGGCACCAACAGATGGGGGTCATCAAGTTGACAGGGATTGGGCTATGCCATCAGCAAATAAACTGGTGAGGGGGCATGCCAACAGGAGGATTGGGCACCCCTATTGGCTTTAATGGTGACTGTGAGAGGCGGCAGCTGTCCGTTGGCTTCCGTGGAGACTGTGAGAGACCAACATAGTAGCCGCAACTATATTTGTTTGAAATGGGACACCAGACAATGCAGCTCTAATTCACTGCTGCAGTCAGGGACCAACCCACAAAACCTGCTGATTGTTAATGATGGGGCACTCCCTGATTGCAGTGGCAAGCTTCTTTCAAGTTGGTGGCAAGCTACACTACTGCTATCATGGACAGCATGATCCTCTATTTGTGCCACACAGATCAGCCCCAAAATGGGCTGCTGGCATTGGTAACAACACTGCTGTGCCTCCACAACTCTACTGCAGCAAGCTGCCCCAATATGTTTCTTGCACATGCGTGCAAGCAAACATAAAAATGTACAACATTGTGTAAAAATATCTGCCAATCTGGAGGCACAGTATTGTAAAAAAATGTAGAACCTCATTTAAAAACATATGAATTTATTAGAATCTAATAACAAGCAGCACTTTGTCACCATGGACACTACGGCGTAGTCTCAGAGATTACTTCCAGGTGGGGGTAAACTGCAACCAAGCTGCCAAAAAAGGTCATCTTCAGAAATTTCTGTTTTGACTATGAAACAATTAGCTCCAGGAATTTCTGATTATGCTTAAGTTAGGTGATTCCTAGAGACTACAGACTCAGAATGGCAAAAGAATAAGTTAAGTAAGACATTCAGCAAACATTACTTCAGGTATGCAAGCATTTGGAGAACATGCTGTAGTTGTACAAAAGAACACGGATTATTATTACAGTAAATGTAATTAGTTTCCAAGATGCAGTGCTAAAATCTATTTCTTTATTTATTGGTGAAATTGGACACAACCTTTGCGCACAAGTGCTCATTTGCAAAGGTTCCACATCAATGGGTTACAGAGGCATCATCAGTACACGTGGAGCATAGTCAAGTAATACAGGATATACATTATTAAATTCAGGTATATACAGGGTATCTCATTTTTACAATCTAGTACAATCTATCTGGATATTTCTTTTTCAAACTTATATTTTGTTGCTTCAAAGAAAACATTCATTGCCAGAAAAATACTGGTGTGGGTGGGGCATTAGGATGCAACATAGTGCTAGTGCAAAGCATGAACTTGTCAGTATACATTATAAAGCAGTCATGCAATTTCAGCCAATCAGCATGCAGAACCACAGTATCTCTTATTCTGTGTACATTGTGCTCTTGTGTTGGAGTGGTTATAGGGAGCACTCTACTTCAGTGCCAGAGTGGAGGATGGCACAATAAAATAAAAAAAAATGACAATGAACTCATTATAAATCCCTCCAGCTAAACTCAAGTGATTTATTATCAGTTACTTGGGCTTCCAAGGGATGTATCTTATGGAATAAGAGACTCCTTTAGTGAGGATTGAACAGACCAAAACATTCAGCTTTGTATCATGGTCCTCTTGCCCAAACCTCAAGCTCAGAGTCTCTTATTCCATAAGAGATATCCCTTGGATGTCCTAATAATTTCTACTTGTAGTCTCTCAGTCTTTGCCTCAGTGTTGGAATTACAGGGGGGCTTGCCAGGGCTTGGACTCCCCCCCAGCTCTGAAGTGAGCCCCAGTAGCTCATGGATCACTGCCATTGGCTTATAATCGGAAGGGGGGTTCAATTTAAAGATATAACCATTATGGGCCCCCCTAGCCCCCAAAGCATATAAAGTTTGATTCCAACACTGCTTTACTTGTATCACAAACCAACAAGGACAACAGAACTGCTAAGTCACACAATGACAGTGAAGAAGTTACAACAAGCATAGTACTGTAAGAGTGCATTAAATTAGTTCTAACAACTGCTATCCAACATGAGAAGAAAATTACAGCATTAGGTGGCTTACTACAGTAGCTAGGGTATTGCTATGGTCAGGGATTCCATTAACTTTATTTTGGGAGTATATGACTTCAAAAATAAGGCAAAAAATCTTACAAATAAAGGGTGAGGCAATGAAATATGAAACAAAAAAATTAGATGACTTCTACAATTTCAAGCCTGGAAGTCAAAAAAAGATGGATGTTTACGAAATAAATTGCATCTTAACACAAATATTTGTATTAACATACATAAATGTATTATTCCTAGGATATTGACTTCTAAAATGTGGGATATGTAAAGTATTATGACTTCCAAAAAACTGGAATGACTTCCAGATTTCAAATCATGGAAGTTTTAAAGTCCACTAAATATAAATTAACAGAACCCTAACTATGTTCCCATGAGAAACATTACAAGCATAAAACTAGTCAAACTACTATAGTAAAATAAGCATTGAAACATAATGAACCATATTTGAATGACAGGGTTTAGAAACTGAAACAGAAACTCTGTGTATATACAATATAGGAATATAGAAATATAGTGTGTTGGCAGCAAAAGAGCAATGGTCCATCCAGTCTGCCCTGTTGCACCCTATCTTACCCAAAAACCTGCTGTCTAGATGTATTTTTTTATTCCTCCTCCACCCCTTGCCCTATGCCTTATCACTGCCATCCTAAATAACAATTAAACCCTTAACTCTGTCCCAGCTGCACTAGAAACTATTAATGGTTTCAGTACCCACCACCTCTGCTGGTAAGCTGTTCCACAGCTCAAATATTTTCTGTGTAAAATAAAACTGTCCCATGTCCCTAATGAACCCCCACCCCCCAGTTGCCACTCATGTCCCTGAGTTCTTGACTAACTATTCCTTCTAAATAGTTCCTCACAGTTTATTCCATTCATTCCTTTTAAGAACTTTTTTTTGCATAGAGATTTTTATGTTGCTTGTGGCCAGACAGGCTGGGCTCCCTTCGGTCCAACCCCCATTATTGCCTACCTCCGAGGACTTACCAGGCAGCCAGATACATCCTCAGTTTACCTGTGACATGGTAAGGAGTGGAAGGGCCACCCTCCCAAGTACACATATCCAGTTCTCCTTCTGGTGTCCTGTTGGTGAGGTGGATGAGAGATAGAGGACAGGGCATCATTTTAGCCTGCCTGACCATTTTCCACAAGTTCAGCCTTTACCCATCCTAGGGTGTGCTCATCAATGTGCACATATGGAGGCATGCACACTCTGTAGAGTCCCACAGCACCACCCACTTTCTGCCTCCCCTTGACTTGCACTGCCACCAGGCCTCCACCTGGTGGCAGTCATTTGGCAGAGCCAGCAGTCCTCCCTCCCTCCCTAGTAGAGGACAGCAGCTCCTTTGGACACTCAGTTCTCCCCCGGCCGACCCCCTGCAACCCATGCATGTTCCCAAATGTAGATTGCTGGTGTGGAGCAAGGTGTGGCATCCAGCACTTCAACCCTTTGCACCACTGTGCCGGCTTCCACTGAGGAGTTTGAAAGTCTTTACCATTTTACTCTCTTCCTTCTGGTCTCCAGTGAGTGCATATTCATTTCCCTATTGCAGTCCTCACAGTATTTGCGCTCTGGGCCTCAATAATTTGGGTTATCCTATACTACACTGTCTCCAGCCTTTGTCTTTCATCAGCTTTTATTCCAGAACTGGGCACAGTATTCCAGATTGGGCCTCACCATTGCTCTGCAAAGAGGTAGTATTAGTGTACCTCCTTCCTCCTTCCATTAAAACCTCTCCCAATACACCCCAGTATCCTGGTTGCCTTGCTTTAGACCTTGTTATATTGGCTAGATTGTGTAAGGGAGTCAATTATTATGACTTCCAGATCTCTGTTCTCAAAAGTAGTGTCCAATTTAACTCCTCCCATCCAATATTCCATCCTGGGGTTCTTGTTCCCTATATGCAACCCCTTGCACTTTTGGGGTTGAATTTCTACTGCAAAATCTTGGACCACATCTCTAACATATGCAGGTCCTTCTGCAAATCCCTTATTCCTTCCATGATCTCCACCCTGTCACAGAGCTTAGTATCCTCTTCAAAGATACACATCTTATCCTTTATTCCTTCTCCCATGTAGCTGATAAACATATTGAAAATGATTGGATTAAGGACTGACCCCTGTGGCACCCAACTTGTGACCCCCCTCCCCTGACTTCACTTTATTTACTACCACCCTCAGCTGTCTCCCCCCAAACTAGCAACCCACTGATCTAACTAAGTCCTTCTCTGTACTTCTAACTTCTAACTTCTAACCTCTTCAGCAGCCTTCTGTGTGGTACCAAGTTGAATGTCTTGCTGAAACTTAAACAGAGAAAATCCACTGCTTGACCTTTATCCACTGCCTTAATTACCTAGTCAAAAAAATGTATCTGGTCAGTCTAAGTTCCCCCTGCCTCAAACACATATTGTTTACTATTCTGGAGTCCAGTTCTCTCTATGTAGTCCACTAGGTCCTCCTTGACTAATATTTCCATCAGTTTATGCAAATGTAGATAAGACTAATGGGACTGTAAGTTACCTTGTTGCTCCTTGTTCCCTCCCTTGTGAAGCAGAATTATGTCCACCACCCTCCAATGTTTTGGAACCACCCTCACTGTACTGAGCTATGAAATAGCCCTGCCAGGGTTTCAGCCCGATCTGATCCCAGTTTCTAGAGCACCCTAGGGTGCATACCATCTGGTCCTGGAGTCCTATCTGTTTTAGTGCTGCAGGTCCTTTTCTGACCCTTTGTCCATTTAAAACCACCCAACCCATTTCTGATATACCCCTCGCTGCAGCCTTTATGCCATTTTCCAGCAAGGGCCCACTGATTTCCACTGCGAATATTGAGCAGAAGTAGTCATTAAGAATGGCTGCCTTCTTCTCATTCTCCTCTATTACCCTTTCTCCTTCTGACAGTCTTACTATGATGCTGTTTAAGCTTTAGTTTCTCTTAATGGAAAAGAATAGCAATGGAAAAAACAAGAAATAAAAAAGAGAGTATAACAATTCAAATCTGTAACATGCTGGGCATCATCCTGTACTGTCTGTGTTCCTGAAAAGCAAAAGCAAGATACCACTGAAACAGCAAATGAGGTAAACTTAGAGTGTGAAAAAGCTTCCATAGCCTCAGGTTTACAGAACAACACTCTAGATTACTCTCTATAGTATCTGTTTTTAAAATTAACAAGCATTTGTCAATGCCGAAGTTCATTGTTGGAATTGCTGTTGGTACGCACAGATTGGCAAAACTACAGTTCCCAGCAGAAAGAACAAGTTATGTCACCAAGTTCACATTCCCATTGAAATACAGTGAAGTGCATACCTGTTTCCTCAATTTGTGATCTGGCTTTGAAGAGTGAAGATGTGTCTGCAGTTCAGAGAAGATGAGGGCACTGGAGCACCACCACGGGGGGGGGGGGGCATTATGGTTAGAAACCCTAACATCCTGGGCATTTGTTGGTAGTTGCACTACAAATTTTCAACAAGCACAGTCCACTCAGAAACTATGTGCTCAGCCGTTAACCGGGTGCTGAGAGAGGGTAGCTAACCTTCTTAACAAAACAAAATCCAAGTCACACACTGCACTCTATGCGCAATCATTACCCAGATAGTTGTTGTGTTGCCACAGATTTCTTTTTATTGCGGTTGATATTTTGCTGCATTCAACATTTCATTCAAAGCTTGATCCTTTTCAGCATTCCAGCATTTCAGCATTACACCACAACTTCTCTCGGTGTCTCCTAACTGAATCGACCCCAGCGCTTCGACCAAGGTGCGATCTTTCTCAGGAGGGGATTAGTGTTCAGTTACACCCTCCCTAAATAGCCAACTTAGTTGTGAACACCTGGTAGCCCCCTGGTGTTCATTTAAACCCATAAAATGTTTTGGAATTTTAAGTGGCTCTGGAGGGATTTGAACATTTTACCCTTATAAATTCATTTTTTTAACTTTTTAAGCTTTTTTTATTCCTTTCATCATTTGAATATCAAAAATATATAACAAAAAAATGACAATAAAGTTGATATGCAACATAAAGCTCTGTTTCTGGCTCTATTTTACTGGTATTTTTTTTTCTTTCATTTTAGCTTTTTTACTTTTCTACTTTTTTGCCAGTAACAATCAGAGAGACAAAATATATTTTTTATTAGTATTAGTGAGATCCAATCACATTTTATGGTCTCAATTTTTCTTTAGAGGACTTCTTGGAAGCTTCCAATATCTTGTTCCTTCAAAAGCTATTATTTACCACATGTCTTTATTTTGGTTTAAGATACTTTGTCTATTTTTCAACATGGCCTTTTATGACTCCCACCTCATGAAAGCATTTGGGACCTCTGCTCATGAACAGTGGCACTGTAATTTTGTTAATCTGTCCTGTGCATTGATTTCTCAAAGCAACCGTGCCATTCTGCACCAGATGTGCGAAAACGCAGTTCGGGCAGGATGTGAAAAATTACAGCTGTACCATTCATAGGGAGGTGTGAAGAGATGGCAGTGTTGAACATCTGGAGTGAAAATATTAAAAATGCTTAAACGTACGAGCGTACATGGAAACTGTACAATGCACGCTCGTAACAGTCATTTAGTGGAATAATTTCACCAAAATTTCAACATAGGCATTTTGTGACCTCTGCTCATGAACACTGTCACTATGATTTTCTTAATCTGTCCTGAATATTGATTTTCCACAGCGACCACGCCATTATGCGCCAGTCAATCAATCAAGATGTGCGAAAACACATTTTGGGCAGGATGTGAAAAATGACAGCTGTTCTGTTCCTAAGGAGGTATGCAAAACTGACAATGTTGAAAATCTTGAGTGAAAATATTAAAAATTCTTGAAGTAACAAGTGTGTGTGGAAACTGCGCAATGCACGCTCGTAACATAGTCATTTTATGGACTTTTGTCACAAAATTATCAACATAGGCATTTTGGGACCTGCGCTCATGAACAGTGTCACTGTGATTTTCTTAATCTGTCCTGAACACTGGTTTTCCACAACAGCTATGCTATTCTGCAGCAGAAGTGGGAAAACACATTTTGGCCATGATGTGAAAAATGACATCTGTACTGCTCATGAGGAGGTGTAAAAAAATTCCAATGTTGGAAATCTGGAGTGAAAATATTACATATTCATGATGTTACAAGTATGCGTGGAAACTGCACAATGCGTGCTCATGACACCGTCATTTTTTGGAATTTTTTCACCAAATTTGCAACATATGCTTTTTGGGAGCCCACCTCATCAAACCGGTGACACTATTGTTTTGTTAATTGGTTCTGAAATGTGATTCCATGCAGTCACCATGAAATCACCTTTTGGGACTGAATAGCCAGATGACAGTCACTGAATTCATGAGGTGGGGTTCCAGGAACCCGATGTTAAAAATTTGGTGCCAAAATTTGCACAAATGGCTGAGATATGCACCAAAATTGAAACCCCCCATTTATGCTATTATACAGCTTACCAGCAGTTCTTCAGTTTGCAGTTGGCTTTGAAGAGTGTAGATGTGCTCCAGTTCCACAGAAGATCATTGCGCCAGCTCCAGAGATAAGTACAACTGAGGGGAGAGTGTGGGGAGGTGGGTGAGCATAGGGTGGGTGCAGGCTGGTGGAGGGGGCACGGCAGACTGCGAGGGACCATTTTCTGGTTTACAGGTTTAAAAAACAAATTAAAAATGCTGCTGAAAGGTTTTCTTTCTTTCCGGGACATTTGACACACTGAGGTGAGCTCCCAGCATGCCACCTAAGTGTTTGTTGGAAGGGCTGTAGCCAAAGGGGATTGGGCACCCCCATCAGCACATACCACGTGTTTGGGGGGCACAAGATCTTGAGGGGGATTGGGCACCCCCCTTGGCACACAACAAATGGGGGGACATTATGGCAATGGGGAGTGGGATCCCCTGTCTGCAAATGAACTGGGAGGTGGCATGCCAACAGGGGGATTGGGCACCCCCATTGGTTTGTTTATTTTCAAACAGTGAGGGGACATGCTGACAGCCTGGGCTCACTGCGTTCACACTGCTGTAAGCTACAGAAGTGTGAACGCACAACCAGGAATGCAACATCAAAGGACCAATCCACTCCACTATTGGTGTGGCTCTGTCCTTTGAAAAGTTGTCCAACTCCACCCGAAAAGCTGAAATAGAGTCATGGCCAGCCTGCCAACTGATTCGCCTTCCACTGACTTGCCCCTAGAAATGGAGATCTCCATTAGGCACACCCTTGTATAGCACCTCTTACAGTAATGAGTTTGTCTGCTCCTGCACACCAAGACAAACTCAAAAAGGTATCAGGAAACCATCAGGCTATTTCAATGACATTGCTTTTTGAGTGTAGTCTTGAATATTGCTGGCAGAATAGCCTAGAGGTAAGAGCAACAAGCTGTGAATGAGCTTGGTACATATAACTGACCTGGGTTGTATTCCCACAACCTCCACTTGCATACTGTGTGACTCTGAATAAGTCACGTAGCCAGCCCAAAGCTTCTGGGTTGCCCCTGAAAACAGACACTTGTGCCTAGTGGGACATACCTGGTTAACAAAGTATATATATATATATGTGTGTGTGTATATATATATATATATATATACACACACACATATATAAAATATCTTTCTATATGTGTATATATATATATATATATTCTATGCAAAAACTTTGTTAATGCATCAGTTAGGGTTCTTCTACAGTGAAAAAAGTGAGGAAATTCAATTTTAGAGTTCCCACCCTTTGCACCCCCCCCACCACGCCCCCACCAACAGGCATCGGGGTGTGCGTTGGGATCAAACAAAGATAAAACAAAATGTAATAGAGGAGCTCCCACTCCCATGGTATAAATAGCACGCATGATGTGCAGATTGTGGAATATGTAAAATATTTTCACTCCTGCATCATGAGCACTGGATATTTTACTCGTGCCCTCGGCACTCGTGAAATATCTAGAGCTCACTCTGCAGGAGTGAAAATATTTTACATATTCCACTCCTGCCCATCATGTATCCCATATATTTTGATTGGGGAATTGGGAGGGAGGGGGGTACCACTAGACTATCAGGGAGATGTGGGTGCTTGTGGACAGTTTTCTGGGTGGGTAGGTGACCACCCACAACTGGCGGCTGCTGTGTTGCACCCTGCAATACAGCAGCCCACCTGTGGATGACCAGGAGTTGTTCCAACATTTCTCTGGCTCAATTTCGAACCCACCATGCAGCGCAAAGCAGGGTTGTGCCAGCATATGCGCCACACATCCCGGGCTGAATATCAGGATGTGCCACATATGCATGGGCACATCCCCTGCATCTGCACCTCATACATTAGCATTGTGCGCCGGGCGCATCGGAATTTGCATTGTGCCAGGTGGCCTTTTCAATATCCCATTGTGGCACAATGCAGGGTTGCACCAGTGCAACTCTATTGCGCCTTGCGCAACCCCTTTGAATATCTGAGCCATGATGATTGCAGATCATGGGATATGGAAAATATGCTCACTGCAGTGTTAGCTCTGGATACACTCACTCATGCCTTCGGCACTTGTGATTATCCAGAGCTTACTCTGCAGAAGTGAGAATATTTTCCATATCCCACTCCTGTCCATCATATATTCATAAATTCACACAGTTACTACATTACTAGTTACCTCCTCTCTCCCCCATCTGCCAGCAGTACTTCTTTCATCAGAGCCGAAATGATGTAGCTCAAACTGCATAGTCATTTCATCCTCCTTGCCCACCCTCTGACTCAGTCGTTCACTCTTTCACTCCCTAAGCCTTGCCATTTCATTTGGTCCACCATTCATCTTTCCCTATTTGAGGTAAAATGAAACTGCAGCCACTCCAATTACTCACCACTCCACAACTGCATTTTTCTCCGAACCTCAGTCGGCTCTTAATACTAGCTTCTTCTCCTACATCCTCCACTACATTTAAGTCCCAGGAACTGATATTCACACTTGCAAAAAAAAAAAAAAAAGAAAAGAAAAGAAAGAAACATTCAAAGTCCACAAAAAATCCTCACAAGGTTTGCACATTGACTTGTTCTCTCCCCCGTTAAACTGAGCCCCCATGTTTTCATATACTTTCTTTCAAATGCTTCTCTCTTTCACCAGTCAGTGATGACACCCCTAAATCAGTGCACATCACTCACGTAATTCCATTCATGAAGATGACACCACCATGGAAGACTACAGCTGTGGAGGAAACAGAATCTCTGTAAAATAATGAAAATAAGCCAAAATCAATGTCAGTTTTACAGCAAAACAATGTAATTCATGCAGAGCACAGCTTGTTGCATAAATGAAATATGCAGGGGGGGGGCCAGTGTGGTATAACCCATATAGATGAACAGTTGCCTGTGACCTCTTGTAACCCTCACTCGTGGTTTCGCCACTTGTGAGGTTACTAGAGGTCACAGACAACTGTACATATAAATGGGATATCCCACACTCACCACCCCCCCCCAGATATCCCTGTATATATATATATATATATATATATATATATATATATATATACTGCTGCAGGTGTTTTTGTTTTCCTGTTTTTCTCAAAACAGCAGTTTAATACTTTACTTCTCTAAATAAGCTAATGAAATATAGGTAAAGTACAGTTTACACAGACCTGAGTCTCCAAAGGAAAACTAACTCCCAAATCTAACCAGTTCTAAAATTTAGGGCTAAAATTAGCATTCCCTTATAAAAGATACTAGTGCTTTGAAATGCAAAATTGCCATTAGCACATAAAAAGCATCACCTGACTTAAAAGAAGTTAGATATGATGTCTGGACTTTTTGGGTGGGGTGGGTTATTTCAAACCATTTCTGAAATAACCCTAGAAGAGGTTCAGTCATCACTAATATTATGATTTTCCAGAAACCCAGATGAGGTTCAATTAACACTGATGTTATGATCATCCCATCTCTGGCCATAAAAAAACCAAAACTAATCAAACATCCTAGCTGCTTTTTAATAATTCTCTTACTCTTTATAATTTACCATTTAAAGTAATGCAGCTTCGAGGGCAATAAAGGGTTATTCATGAAATATTGGTCAGTTTCCAGCTATAATGTTGTCCTTGTTTCATAAAGTCTCCAACCCATTTGGGACTAGGTATCAATATAAGGCTCAGTTCACAGTCCCTAAAGTAAAAAAAAAAAAAAAAAAAAATTTGGCCAGAAATCATTTTCTTTTAGAGCTATTGTATTTTTCAATTCTATTCCAGCAGTAATCTGTAATTGTATATCTCTGTCTACTTTTAAATTAAAACTATGGGTTTGGTTGGAAAGTTTAATAACATGTCCGTGTACCACAAGCTCTTCTAAGAACTAGCTATCAGCCTATACAGTTTTATAATGTGTTATGCTATTTATCGAGTGTATTGTTTTGCATTGTTTGTATTGTGCAATTATGTTTAAATATATTACTTGCCACTTGTGAAAATGGGCAGTTATGCTCATCAAGTTATCAAGTATAAAATATAAAAATGAAAAATAAAATGAAATTAAGATCCCAGCTGATGACATAGCAAATGTGTTTGAAGAAACAAATCTCTATTTCAGAAACGTAGAAAACTCTGAATATAGAAAGATCAGCCTATGTACCATCAGCATTCTTACTAAAAAATAGCTTTAACATTCTCTCAAATGCTGAAACATAGTGTATACACACACTGGTAAGATTATACTGATAATTCACAAAGTATAATTTTCATATTTTGTAAAACCATCTCTGCCTGTAAGCAAAAGTAAAAGCATCTTCCATTTATCACTGCAGCTACACTAGTGAGTATTGTAATGTGAAGTATTTATCTTCCTACTGTATGTTCTCAAAGCTTTAATGTCAACAGCAATTTAAAAGGAACTGCCAAAAATATTTGAAGTACCACTAAAATGCTATAAGATTCCAGGAACACATTGGTATAGCAAGTCATTTAAATTGCAGTTCACATACATTTCCCCTTATAGCTTTATAAAAATGAAGACAGCTACCAACATCCTTTATCAAACTGGCTGCATGGCAATCTTTTGTCAAAAGTAACTCCCAAATCTAACCAGTTCTAAAATTTAGGGCTAAAATTAGCATTCCCTTATAAAAGATACTAGTGCTTTGAAATGCAAAATTGCCATTAGCACATAAAAAGCATCACCTGACTTAAAAGAAGTTAGATATGATGTCTGGACTTTTTTGGTGGGAGGGTGGGGTTACTTCAAACCATTTCTGAAATAACCCTAGAAGAGGTTCAGTCATCACTAATATTTTGATTGTCCAGAAACCCAGATGAGGTTCAATTAACACTGATGTTATGATGATCCCATCTCTGGCCATAAAAAAAAACCAAAACTAATCAAACTTCCTAGCTGCTATTTAATAATCCTCTTACTCTCCATAGTTTACCATTTAAAGTAATGCAGCATCGAGGGCAAAATGGTTATTCATGAAATATTGGTCAGTTTTCAGCTATAATTTTGTCCTTATTTCCTAAGCCTCCAACCCATTCGGGACTAGGTATCAATCTAAGGCTTAGTTCATAGTCCCTAAAGTTAAAAAAAACATTTGGCCAGAAATCATTTTCTTTTAGAGCTATTGTATTTTTCAATTCTATTCCAGCAGTAATCAGTAATTTTATATCTCTGTCTACTTTTAAATTAAAATTATGGGTTTGGTTGGAAAGTTTAATAACATGTCCGTGTACCACAAGCTCTTCTAAGAACTAGCTATCAGCCTATACAGTTTTATAATGTGTTATGCTATTTACTGAGTGTATAGTTTTGCATTGTTTGTATTGTGCAATTATGTTTAAATATATTACTTGCCACTTGTGAAAATGGGCAGTTATGCTCATCAAGTTATCAAGTATAAAAAATAAAAATGAAAAATAAAACGAAATTAAGAGCCCAGCTGATGACATAGCAAATGTGTTTGAAGAAATAAATCTCTTATTTCAGAAATGTAGAAAACTCTGAATATAGAAAGATCAGCCTTTGTACCATCAGCATTCTTACTAAAAAATAGCTTTAACATTCTCTCAAATGCTGAAAAGATAGCATATGTACACACTGGTAAGATTATACTGATAATTCACAAAGTATAATTTTCATATTTTGCAAAACCATCTCTGCCTGTAAGCAAAAGTAAAAGCATCTTCCATTTATCACTGCAGCTACACTAGTGAGTATTGTAATGTGAAGTATTTATCTTCCTACTGTATGTTCTCAAAGCTTTAATGTCAACAGCAATTTAAAAGGAACTGCCAAAAATATTTGAAGTACCACTAAAATGCTATAAGTTTCCATGAATGTATTGGTATAGCAAGTCATTTAAACTGCAATTCACATGCATTTCCCCTTATAGCTTTATAAAAATGAAGACAGCTACCAACATCCTTTATCAAACTGGCTGCATGGCAATCTTTTGTTAAAAGTAAATGCAGTTTCTTTTTTTATTTATTTATTTTGTATTATAGCTACAGTACACTAGCTAGTGTTGTTTTCTGTAGTATTTTTCATACTAGGTTCTAAATGCTTACATGCCAATAGTAATTTGGAAGATAGTTATAATCTTTTGTAATATCCTTGTCATCCTAAATCTTAAGTATTTGAGTGTATTAACTGACAGCATATATTTATTTTCTTTTACAGATATACAAAGATGAAGACAGCCACCAACATCTACATTTTCAATCTTGCTGTAGCAGATGCATTAGTTACCACCACAATGCCGTTTCAGAGTACTTACTACTTAATGAACTCATGGCCCTTTGGAGATGTGCCTTGCAAAATAGTTGCTTCAATTGATTATTATAACATGTTCACTAGCATATTCACCTTGACCATGATGAGTGTTGATCGTTACATTGCTGTCTGCCATCCAATAAAGGCTCTAGATTTCCGTACTCCTTTAAAGGCAAAGGTAATAAATGTATGTATCTGGTTACTGTCATCAGCTGTCGGCATCCCAGCCATTGTACTTGGGGGCACCAAAACCAGAGAAGGTAAGTGCAACAACCATATCAGGATTTTTGCAGTTTGTATAGCATAAACATGAGTGTATTCCTGCTGATTGAAGATCTTCTGTACTGAAGATCTAGTAAAAACAAATATTCTTAATGCAGGATGGTCTTAATGGAATTCTAAACAAATACAAGAGCAGCTTTCACACTATCTGATGATATTCCAGGTAGATATTTTGCAAAGCTTGATTTCAACGGTGAAGTTCCTGCAAAGTCATCAAATTCACCTCCATGGAGCAATTCGCAAAATTGTGCTATTAGTTTAAAAATTCGCCTAACTGAGAATTGCAGAATTTTGGCAACGAATGGCATAATTTCACTCATGAACAGTGGAAATTTGCCAGCGAGCTCCAGAATTTCAGTGGTGAATGGTGAAATTCTGCAATTTCAGTGTGAAATTCTACAATTTGCAGGATGAAATTCTGCACTTCATGGCAAACTTCCACACTTCGTGGATCGATCCACACTTTGAGAATTGTACTAAATCTAATTAATTTGTAGAGTGAATTTTCCTGACTTTGCCCATGTAAAATTCCAGGAGCTCTGTGCCTTCATTCTGAGTAAAGTAGTGAACTCTAACAAAAATTGTCTAATCTTCATATGAAATCTAATTAAATGTTACACTTCTAAATTGGTGTTGGTTTAATTAAAATATGCAATGGCCTTACCGGGAATTTCCATTTTATTCCACTTGAAAGAGATAAGGAAGTCATAGAGATTTTCCAAGAGAAATCACCAGATTTGAATGCATGATTACAACAAAAAAATGTCCAAGGCATTACATGAATCAATATGCTGAATAATAAACTCATGCACATCATCCAGGTTCACCCACACTGGTGCATAGTCAACTACCGCAAGGTACTTTATGGTGCCCAGCATTAGGGTGCCCTGAATGAGGGCACCAGGAAACATGGTGCACACACACACACATAGTGCTGCACTGTTTTCTGTGTTTTTCAAATGGGGGCTTTTCCCACCGCACCCGCCCATACAAATAATTAATCACCAGCACCCAAGCATACCAGGGTGGAGGTGGCATAGTGAACCCAAAAGTCCAAGGCACCCTTGTCCTGCGCACCCTAATGTGGGTGCTCTAATGATGGTGCCCTAATCATGGCACCCTTCTGATGGGATACCCATCATCCCCACCATTGCCTAACTGAAGAATAGGGTACATTTGGCCTCTAATGAGATGGGGAGGTGCATAGTCGTTAAATAACCTGCATACTTTTCTTATGAGGCATGGAATGGTCTCAGCATTGTACATTATTGCTAAATTATACTTTTACTAGGCACTCAAATGTAAACTTCACATAAATAAAAATCTACTGCTTTTATAAAAGAAGAGAATATATATACATATTTTTTGCACATTACTTTTTTCCCTCTTGGGAAGGCAGGCAGCATTCTACCCCGTCTCCACTCACCACCACAGAAGCTGAGAATCTCAATACCTTAAAACAAATAGATAATGACACCATAGCTAAAAGAAAATATGAACCCATTAATATGGAGAATGGAATTAATGGGAACATCTGGCTTTCTATCATCAAAAATAGTATGTTGTATTGCTTACACAAAAACCTCTTTCAAGCTGAGTGCTCCCAGGCATGGACTAAATAAAAAATAATACAGTGCAAATTGTCACATCTCAAGCTCCTGGAATAATGAAAAAAACACATCTTTTAGTGACCTTGAATGATGTTGTGTTCATGTTGTCAGGTTTCTCTGTCTGTTATGCCCCCAGTTCTCTTTCTCTGTTTTAACAATTTGTGTTCTTTATAGTTCTTTCCGTTCTTTACTGGGCCACTGGTTTTTCCCTACACAAACCATCTGCAGTGCCATACTGTGACCCACTGTGGTGTCTGATGTCCACATTATAGGACTGCAGCACCAGGCTTTATCTTAGCAATTTGGGGTTTTGCCCATTGGTTCTGAGGAGCCATGTGAGAGGGTTGTGGTTGGTGACTAGGATGAACACCCTCTCATACAAATATGCTTGCAGCTTCTGCAGACACCAGATAGTACCCATTCTTTCTCAACTGTGGCATAGGCTTCCTCCCTGGACAGCAATTTCTTCTCGGGTACATGACTAGGTGTTCCTCATCTGTGTTCAAGACCTGACACAGATCCATGCCTTTCCCATTATAGGATGTATCCACATACACAATGAACTTCACAGAATAGTCAGGGTTTGCTAGCACAGGATCTTGACACAATGCTTCCTTCAATCAGCAGATTGTTGTGTCACAGTGATCTGTCCACTAAGCATTTTCCAGCATTTTCTTCCTTATGAGGTAGGACAGAAATGTGACCATGCTACTGAAGTTTGTCAGAAACGTTCAATAGTACTCTACCTTTCCTAGGAAGGCTTGTACTATTTATGGTTGCATGGGTGGAGACATGCTGACATATTGCTATGATGTAGGAGAGAGAAGGGACTGTGGAAGCATGTGTCCAGATACCTAGGTGGTGTTCTTTTACTGAGTGCTCTGCTGGACATGAAGCAGATCTCTCCAACTCTTCCACATTCAAAACAGTGCTGTTCATTTTTTTGCATCCCACCCAGCCCTGCCATACTACTTCAACACTATTTCCTTGTTTAAAGCAGTAGTGTTTGTTAAACAACAAAATCATTTCTGGAGGCCATGGGGAGAAGCAAAGATGGAGCTTGGCTTGTTTACACTTGCATGCATCCTCAGTAAAATAACTATTAATGTAATTTGTGCTTGCCAAACAATTTGTTGCTGGAATGTGCTTGCTGCCACAACCTGACCTGTGTACATGTGCTCAGCTTGCACAGTGGAGCCTGTGGGGTTGGGGGCAGGGTGATGGCGCAGCTTGCACTTCATGACCATGGAGGGGGGGAGAGAGAAAGACAGCCTGTTAAACACATGTGTAAGGGAATGCTCGCTCAGTTAGCATGGTCAGCACCAGACAAGACCATGGAGGGGGGAAAGAGAAAGACAGCCTGTTAAACACATGTGTAAGGGAATGCTCACTCAGTTAGCATGGTCAGCACCAGACAAGACCATGGAGGGGGGAGAGAGAAAGACAGCCTGTTAAACACATGTGTAAGGGAATGCTCACTCAGTTAGCATGGTCAGCACCAGACAAGACCATGGAGGGGGGAGAGAAAGACAGCCTGTTAAACACATGTGTAAGGGAATGCTCATCAGTTAGCATGGTCAGCACCAGACAAGACCATGGAGGGGGAAAGAGAAAGACAGCCTGTTAAACACATGTGTAAGGAATGCTCACTCAGTTAGCATGGTCAGCACCAGACAAGACCATGGGGGGGGAGAGAAAGACAGCCTGTTAAACACATGTGTAAGGGAATGCTCACTCAGTTAGCATGGTCAGCACCAGACAAGACCATGGGGAGAGAAAGACAGCCTGTTAAACACATGTGTGAGAATGCTCACTCAGTTAGCATGGTCAGCACCAGACAAGACCATGGGGGGAGAAAAAGACAGCCTGTTAAACACATGTGTAAGGGAATGCTCACTCAGTTAGCATGGTCAGCACCAGACAAGACCATGCTTAGTTAAAAAAAAATCAAAAGTTTTAGTGAGGTTAGAGTTAGCAAAATGCAATATAAAGAGATGAACATTGCTTAACACTAGCAGCTAGGAATAGAGCTCTGCAAGGTCCAAAATACCTCAACAACTACGATGAATAACTAACATGTGCCATGGTGGTCGAGCCTCACCACTAAAATTTCAATGTCCAACTTTGTTTAATTGATTTTGCATGTTAAAACACCTATACAATTTTGTACTGCCACTTGAACATTTACACTTATAAGTTATTTCTGGCACATCCTATGTCATGCTCTGAAGATGACATCTGTAGCACATTGAAACGTTAGCATTAAGACATGACCACCTTGGCACAGGTCAGTTCTTCATTCTGAAAATATACCCTTGGTTTGTTATATTGGATGGGGTATTTTGGCTTTTGGACCTTGCAAAGCTCCTTTCCTAGCTGTTACTGTTAAGAAACATTTGGCTCGTATGTGTAACTGTTTCCTGAAGTTGGGGTTTCAGCTTGGAACCAAAGTATCAACTGCCATTATTGGGGAGCCTAGTTGCACTTTATATTGTGTTTTTCTAACCCGGTTTGACCTTATTAAAGCTTTTGAATTTTTTTTTTAACAAAGTATGGTCTTTTCTGGTGATGACTAAGCTCACTGAGTGAGTGTTCTATTACACATATTGGAATTTCGCATTCCAGGTAATGTGCACAGACTACAGTGTGTTGTAGCTACAGTGATTAAACTGTAAATGTTTAGGTGGTGGAACTCTCTCATCTTGATTTCTAGGTGGCATAACGGTCATTTCTGGGTGGTGCAGCTCTCCGGTATACATCCCCAATGTTGACATGTCGACAGCGGAGTCCCCTACAGTGACAACAGTGCCACGTCAATGTAGGGAACCCGCTGAAACCCAGCACTTTCTGTCTGGGGTCCTGCACCCCCCCCAACTCAGCTCTGACTCAGAGTTGATAATCCTAAGTGGGGGGTGTGGGGGGTTCAGGGGGCAAAGCCCCCCAAAGAAAACACCTGTGGCTTTTGCAAACCTGCAGCTGACTGCAAAATGCAGTTGATCTGCCTGTTTCACTGTAGGGTCATTCGACAAATATTTTGTCGATGACCTGTCATGGATCCCAGTTCTCCTGTATTTGTCAGTGTATTAGTCAATGGAGAAAGGTAACAGAGGTGGACTGGAACTATGATACAGTTCTTTAAGAGGTGGTGGAATTGAGCTTCTGTGGGATCCTGCCCAGTTTAACCACTGAGTAGCTGCTAGTGCATGGGACCCCACCCCTCTGAGACTCCTCAGCACCTTGGTGAGTTTTCCCAGCTGTGGCCTCTCCCCAATTGAATGTGATCAGTGCCAGAGTCATTGGGTACCCTCCTCCTCCTCCTGCCTAATTCATCATGTCGTGCAGGGATCTGTGACACTATTTTGCAACATTATACCCAAAATAATAGGAATTCTTTGCCACCCTGCTGCAAAACAACAGGTTGGTCTTTTGGGTTGAAATGTAGAGGGAAGAAAGTCAACATCCCACTGATGTGCCTTTTGGTGCTTTGGTGACAAAATATTGCACAGATGGAAAGTTACTGTGCTCTGAAGTTGACGCTTTTTCCCATAGACTAACATTGCGGGATCTGCCACCCCTTTCAGGGCCCATATCTTGGAAATGATTCGAGATACGGACTTTTTGTCAGAAAAATGCTTAGCCACCCCCCCATTAGTTTTTGTTTGTGTTTCATTTTGTGTTACCGTGTGCATTACCATTTGCATTCTCGTATGCGCTTCAGTTTGCATTTGCATTTACTTTGGCGTCATCGTTGCTATTGCCATTAGCATTTGCGTTTCCTATTGTGATACTGTGACCGTGCGCATTACCATTTGCATTTCCATATGCATTTGTGTTTGCGTTTCCATTTGCATTGCTGTTCCTCTTTACACCACCATGTGTGTTACACTTTACATTTTCATTTGCACTTGCTTTTGCATTACTGTTAACATTGGCATTTCCATTACTGTTTTTGTTTGCATTACCTTTTGTGTCACTGTGTGCATTTCCATTTGCATTAGCGTATGTGCTTCCATTTGCATTTGCTTTTCTGTTTCCTTTGGTATCATCGTTGCTGTTACCATAACTGTCTGCATTTCCAATTACGTTGCCGTGCCCGTGTGTGTTATGGTTTGCGTTTCCGTATGCATTTGCATTTGCGTTTCTATTTTCATTAACATTTGCGCTTGTGTTTGTATTACCATTTGCATTATTGTTTACGTTTGCATCACCATGTGCACTAGCATTTGTGTTTGCATTTGCGTTGCCTTTACTTCACCGTTTATAGTGCACATTCTGAAAAAGATGGGAAATTCATGGAAAAAAACTCCATTTAATGCATCAGTTAGGGTTGTTCACAAAGACAAAAGTGAGGAAATTCAATTTAGGGTTCCCACCCCCCTCACCCCACCTACCCCACCAACAGGCATTGGGGTGTGCTTTGGGTCCATGGTCCTAACTCACCCCATTCTCGTATAGTGCACCACCTCATCTTGTTTGCACATGGGATGGGTAAGAGGTAGGACCAATTACCCCACTGTATACCCTGATGCCTGTTGGTGGGGGCAGGGGTGGTGGGTAAGGGTGGGAACCCTAACATTGAATTTCTACTTTTGTCACTGTGGAACAACCCTATCTGATGCATTAAATGGATTTTTTGCTATGAATATATACATATATATATATATATATATATATATATATATATATATACACACACACACACACACACATATATCTATGTGTGTGTATATAGGGTTGAGAACTCCAAGGGACACCCCACCCCACCCCTGTTGCTACCTGTAGGGTTGGGGTGGGTTGTTAGGCTTGGAAACTCTAATGCCACATTTCCCTACTGCTGTCACTTTAGCCAAACCTAACTAGTGCTTTAACAAAGTTTTTTGCAAAGAATGTCTTTACTTTTTGAGACAGTGTAATCGTACCCTCATTTGGCTGTGGAAGCACAGTGCCCTCCGGGCTCTGGGCTCCCATCCCTCCATACATGCATACATGTATGTTTCCATGGAAAATTTTCAGCCAAAACAGCAAACAAAGTGTCAGCAAAGCCTTGCTATTAACCCACCACTTGAACGCTGAGCTGAGAATGTTCAAATCACTGCTGAAACATCAATCTGCGTCATGTTAACATCATTCCATGCCACTAGTGAGAAAACACATTTTAGCCAGGATTTGAAAACTGACAGCTATAATGTTCATAAGGTGCTGTAAAAAAATGGCTACATTAAACATTTGTGGTGAAAATATTTAAAATTACTAAAGTTACGTACAAGCATATTAAAATTTAAATGCATGCGAATAACTTTGTCATTTGTACATATGTTGACCCCATATTTTCAACATAGCCTTCTTATGACTCCAGCTCATGAACAAAGGCAGTGAACATTTTCAAATAATGCCTGAAATGTAATTTTTTCAACTGTCTGTGAAATCACCTTTCATCACAGATTTGTGAAATTCCAGTGACATTGTCCAAGAGGTGGGCTCCCAAAAGGCCATTTTGAAAATCTGATGTCAAAATATGCAAGAATGGCCAAGGCATGCATCAAAGTTGAAAACCCCATTGAAATATATTTAATTGGATTCACCTCAGTTTCTCACATTGCAGTCAGTGACCCCAGCAGCAAGACAAGTCTTTGATTGGAGAGTGCATCTTCACCCTATCACCTGTCCAGGTAAGTGAGGGTGTGTGCAGTGTAGTGGGAAGTGGGGTGGTTGGTGCTGAGTGGGAGGTGGGATTGGAGGGGTCAGATTGCCGAGAGACCTTGTAGGGAAAAATAATTGAGTACCATTTTCATTTTTTTGCAGGCAGAGTGCCTCCAGACACCAGAGAAACAATAAAATAAAATGGGGACAGCAACCAGAGCGTGGGAGGGGTGCACCTACTGTAGACTGCAGGAAAATAGAAACAAAAGGGACAGCAATTGGAGGGTGAGGAGTGACAATAGACAGCAGGGAAACAATAAAATAAAATGGAGACAGTAATTGCAGGCTAGGGGAGTGCCACTAGACACCAGTGAAGTAGACAAAAAAAAAAGGTTACAGCAATTGAAGGGTGGTGTGTGCCACTGGGCACCAGGGAAACTATGAGAACAACAATCAGAGGGAGGGGGTGCCAGTAGAGACAAGGGAATGGATTTCCCATTGCAAAAAGGATCCTTTTTCATGACTCTTGATATGAAAAGTAATCTTCTTTCATATCATGAGTCACAAAAAAAAGATTTATAATCTGGAAAAAAATGCAGTGGTATTTCTTCAACAGATAATTGCAGAATCCAGCTGAGGGGGTACTTGATAAGCAAAGCTGCTACATGTGTTGTTTCTATTCAACACATAATTATTTTGTGTTATTTGATTTTGTTCCCCTCACTTACTGCAATACAAAATGGCAGCATCATAAAAAATATTTCCCATTTGTGACAGAGGATGACCGTTTGCAAAAAATGGATTACCCATTTGTGACAAAGGATCCTTTTTCGATCAGGACATCTAACTGGAGAGTAAAATTCCAACTGAAAATAATGGGAACTTTAGAATTTAATAACTTTGGAAAGGAATAATATTTTTTTCACCAAACCTTCAAATGGCACATTTGCAAGGCAAGATCTTTTGAACACTAAAAATTTCAGACCAAAATTCCAAATTGTTCTTACATTGGGACGTGACAAAGAAATGAAAAAAGGGTAAATTTTGCATTTTTTACACTACGTATAGCCGCAAACACACATCTGACCCAAACAAAACTTGCAACCTCGAGACATCTTAAGTCCCTGATGGTGCATGCAATAGTTTATGCAAATCTCTTGAACAGTTGCAAAGTATTTGAAGTGCAGAATTTTGAGTTTAACATAGAAGTGACCATTTAGCCCTAACTATAATATATATAAATTGCAAAAAACTGCATTAATGCTCTAGTTAAGGTCAAAGCCAGAAAAGTACGGAAATGTGGCAATAGAGTTTTCAAAGCTAATACCCCACACCTACCCTACACACACCAACAGGCACTGGGGGGTGCCTTGGGGTCATCTGCCCTAAAACTTAGTCCATTCCATCACTAAATAAGCTGAGATGGGTACAGTATAGGAGAATGGGGTGAGGATTAGGGTCAACAACCCCAAGGCACCCCAACAGCTGTTGGTGTGTGCAGAGTGGGTGTGGAGTATTAGCTTTGAAAACTCTAATGCCCCAATGCCCTACTTTTGTGACTTTGATCCTAACTAGAGCATTAACACATTTTTTGCAATTTGTTTCCTTGCTTTTTGAGATAGTACAATAGTATCTTTATTTTACTTTGGGAGTGCAGGGTCATTTATACCCTGCTGTCCTCCCATCCCTCTGCAGATGCATATATATGTGTGTGTGTGTGTGTGTGTGTGTGTGTGTGTGTGCATATATATAGCTGTGGAAGTGCATAATGGCCCTATGGGTCCTGCACTTACTCGTATAGGACAACAATGAGAAAATTGTCAGCATAGCCTTCTTATTACCCCACGTCATGTACCCATTAAAGAAAATGTTTGACTCCCTGCCAAAACATAATTCTGTACAACTGCAATGCCATTCTGCACCACTGGTGTGAAAACATATTTTGGGCAGTATTTAAAATAAGACAGGCATGGCATACATGAAGTGGGGTAATAAGAAGGCTATGTTGAAAATTTGGGCTAAAAATAGTTAACATTTCTGAAGTTATGAGCAGGCATAGTGAAATAGCAATGAAATGTAATAACCTTGGCACTTTTTCATATTTTGACACATGTTGATCATAGTCTTCTTATGACCCCACCTCATAAAACCCTTAAGTTGAAATGTTTACATTCATGCCAAAATGCCATTCTGCACCATTCTGTGCCACAGGTACGAAAACATGTTTTGAGCAGGATGTGAAAATGACATCTGTACTGTTCATGAGGTGGTGTGAAAACATGACTATATTGAAAATTTGGAGTCAAAATATTAAGATCTACCAAAGTTACACACGTGCATAGAAAAATGTCAATGGCCATGCATAACTAGGACACTTTTAGGAAGTTTTTCACCAAGTTGTCAACATGGGCTTTTTTTTTTACCTCACCTCATGAACACTGCCACTCTCCTTTTGTTAATCAGTCCCAAAAGGTGATTTCGCACAATGACCACAAAAATCACCTTCTGGGCCCAAATAATGAAATGACAATGACAGTATTCATGGAGTCCAAAAAGCCCATCTTGAAAATTTGGCATGCAAATTCGAAACAATGGCCAAGATATCAACATAAGTTTAAAACACCATCGACAGCCATTATATGACACTTACCTTGATTTTTTAGTTTGCAGTTCAGTTTTGAAGAATGCAGACATGTCCTGGTCCACAGATAATAACACCTGATGACCTCTGGTGGTAAGTACTGCCCAAGAAGGGGATGTGGGGTGGTGGGTGCTCAGGGGAAGAGTCAGGATGGGGAGGGGGCAGGGGAGATGACAAGGGACCATTGTCTTTTTTTACAGGGAAAAAAAGACATTAGGGACTGTTTTCTATTTTTACAGATACTGTACTGCAAGAAATGGGACACTGGGGGTGGGATCCCCAGTGTCCTATAATACTGTTGTGGAGTAGGATTTAACTGGGGACACTGCTGGTGGGCTAGCCAGTGTCCCACACTGATGGTGGGGGCTACTGCTGATATGGGAATTGGGCACCATGCAGTCGGCAAAGTGTAAAGGAAGGGGAAACTCTTTAACCAGGAGGGTTTAGGTAAACACAACTGTTGGTGTTTACCTAGGGGCAGTATTTTTTAAAATATTTAACTTTTTCTACCTCGCTAACTGAAAATAAGATGATGGATTCTGGACTACACATATGAGATTTGCAAAAGTATTTATTGTACCACACAATTATTTATTGTATCGCACAAGTATAAATAGTGGGGCGATACAATTTTTTGATGGCGTGATAGCAAAAAAGCTTGACAGGATTTAAAAATGTTATCAGAAAATGACTACTGCACATGTGCAAGTCAAAAAACACTAAAATTTAAAGCCTTGTAACTCTGGAACCCCTTAATATTTTTTTCATAGGGCCTGTCAAATGCACTACAGTACCTTGGGACATAACATATCTCCCCTGTATGTTTGGGGCAAAAATACCTCTCCATGTAAGCTGTAGAGGAGAGCAAAAGAAACCAATGTTAAGTGTAGGAATTTTTTTTTTCTAGAAATGACACAGTTGTATTTCAGAAACTGCACAAGCTGCCATTACAAAAATTTCCATACATCAAGACCTTGCCCCCAGACCACACATAGAAATGTCCAGCTCATTTTGTCAAAGAGGGCCAAAGATATTAATATTCAAAATTTGAGGTTTAACATTAAACAGTCTACTCAACCCTAACTATACTGGTGCTACCACGGCAGAATAATGTATCTCTATTTTGAGTTTCTGTATTGTGTTATCTCATTGTTTATTGTCCTGTATATGTTACTTATCTTTCCTGCATGTACTTGTTGCCATAACCTCTTATGTGCCATACCAGAAAATGGTCACTAGGACAAGTTCATCCCACTGGTAAATAAATTTAATTATACAATGGCAAGAAAAAAATCAAGGACTCTAATTGGTTCGTGTGTATCTGGGACAGTGATGTTATTACAGGATAACATCACTGGATGAAGTCCAGGTACACACACGACCACATGACAGACTGAAAAAAGCATGCATCCTTCAGAAATTCCAACCACTTGGAGCAGCTGCTAGAAAGCATTTCAGCAACCCCCCTCCCAGTGATGTCACATCCCCATTTTCCTCGATCCTCATTCTCTTTTCCCAGACAATTTACTTAGACCATGATTCCTTGTATGTTTAAAACAGCACTGTAACTCTTTCTAACCAAACGAGAAGTTATGGAAAGAGACAGTGCGTGCTGTTTTCCATTTCCAGTACACATTGCGTCAATTGTCAAACCTTCATTTTTAATTTTCTTCAAGAAGCCTTGTTAAAAAAAGCACATGAGACAAAAGCCGTACTTGTAATAGGCTTTTATGCAATATCACCTCAGTAGCTGACTCTTCCGTTGACTCGCTGGCTGCACTCCCTGATTAACTTGTTGGCCCGGTCCTCCAAAGTAACAGCTGCATTTTCCACACATGGAGAAAAAGACACAGAAATAAAGCTAAAATACAATGGCTTGGCAGTCGAATAGCCATGTGAGTGTGTGTGTGTGTATTGGGGGGGGGGACTTAGTTAAATGACTAACTGCCCAGATGGCATAATTTAGGTACCTGCTCCACCTACTGGAAAAAAGTATAAAGGTTTATTTCTGTTCTCCTTTTAACTAATAAACGAGCCATTGTATAATAACAATAAGGCACTCCAGGGTGTGTATTATTGTGTAATAAATTCACTCCTGGGGTGGTGGAATCACTCGGCTTCACCTCGTGCTTCAGCCCACACCAGAAGTGATGTTATTACACAATAACACACACCCTGTCGTGCCTTATTGCTTAATTAATAAATACATAAATAAATATATGGTGTTAATGTTAGGATCATGTAAAATATATGCTGTGCATTACACAGGACCATGTGCTGATTTTTTTGGTGATCAGGTAGAAACATAAAAACAAAAAAATGACAGCAGGAAAAGACCCAAGGTCCATGAAGTCAGCATAGTTTTCCTACCCATTTCCTATTGAACTATTGTCAAATAAGCCACAAATTGTTACTTTAAAAGCCATCCATAGCATGGTAACACTGGTGTCTCCAGTGTCATTTAAGGCAAAGTAGCAGGCAGCCTCATCACACAGCCAAATTCCAAAGGCCTTTTCCTGTAATAGCAGGGAATCCAGTCACCACATTGTTTATCTAGAGGGGATTGGTCCCCATAAGCTATTCAGTTCCACTGTGTCATGATCTGAGAGATATAGATCTTTGAGGAAGGACACCACCTCCTTGGAGGCCACAAGTGATGTCATCCACAAGTCAATGCAGTTAAACATGGAGTATGTGGCTGTGAAGCACATATACAGTAATCTAACCTCTGGGGTGCTGCAGGTGCCAAAAAAGGAAATAATATCTCTTAGAACTGCAAGAGCTTTCATTTGGGGATAAGGGTCACTGGAATTTGTGTCTACACTGGCCTCCAGGCAGCATTAAAATTGCCCACCATTACAAGTGGCATGAAGGGGTCCCATATAACTGGTAGGGTATGACTGAGCTCTGTAAAAGGACCAGGGTTGTTGTCGTTATGTCCATAGACATTCACAGAGAGCAATGGGCCTTTCTGGGTGCAAATTTAACAATCACCAATCTGCCATAAGTTTCTGATGCACAATGTGCCACCTTCCAGCTTAGTTGCTTTTGCACCAGAATAGAGGCACCTGCATTAGAAGCTGTGAACCTCCATTACTACCCAGTATTTTCACAGCTTGAAGGCATCCTTGGTGCTCAGCTTCTTTTCTTGCAACAAAGCTATCCTTGCTATCATAGATTTTAACCTATTTTTTTGTTAATCTTTTTCTCCCCTTACCAGATGGCCCCATCCACCAGACACCCCAACCCTGTCACCTTGAAATCTACTAGGACTTACCTGCCAGCCAGTCTTCCAACAGGTCTTGCCCCCTCCATGGTGGGGTTGATGGGGTTCCCAAACCCCCATCAGGAACAGGAGGTGGTTCTCACCAGGTGGGTCCAACTAGTCCAGGGCAGGGCTTGCGGGTGTCTAGCACCATCCTGTTGTAAGTATTTTCAATTTGTCTCTCCCTTGAGATTCATGGTGTGCCGTGATGTGTGCTGCTCGCTCTTGCACACCACACATCAGGATCTGCCATGCCCCATTGCCCTCTTTGGGAGTCCAGGGTGCCTTTACTCAGCTTCTGCTGGCAGCTTGGCAAACACCAGGGTCTGCAAACTTTACCTCCCAGAGAAGTATAGCAGTCCATCTGATGCTTGAACTTCCTTCTCCCAATGCCCTAAGTTCATTTCTTAAGCTGGGTCATCAGTGCTGCAGGTCACAGCCCTACCGCTGGGTTGTTGGACTGGCCAGATTCACTTCATTTTAGTGGGGGAGTTCAGGCCCTGGATGTTCCAGGAAATACAGGTTAGGGATGCCATAGGGACTGGATTGCAGAAAAGAAATTGTAACGCATGTCCCTGCACTTAACCACTGTATTGAACCAGAGAAGGGCCCTCTTAGATCCCTTATTTATTACCTAATCAGTCTGCAAATGTAACGTACTTCATCCATAAATTAGTACAGTTAGAGTTTAAACATTTTCTACATAGGGAATACAAAAAGAAATATAAAAACAAGAAGCACAGAGTCAAGTATACTTTGTTAGAGGACACTGTATCTTTACATCTAAAGACAGAAGAGACTCCAGAGGGCTAACCATCTATATCTGTCCAGACCCAATGACCAAAGCCCAAGAACCTCCAAGCTGTAGGCCCAGGCAGATGCGGAGATGAAAATAGTTATTACCTATATTTACGAACAACAGGTGAAAAGATCCATAAGGTCAGTTATACCCTAGGAGAATCACATTTGAAGTTAAAAAGAACATTGAAATCTTAAATAGCTGAGGTATTTAGAGATCAGCCTGTGGATAGGCTTCTGGATTAACACCTCCAAGGGTATTACATGGGGAGATCAAAGACAACTGCCTGACAGTGTGTACCCATAGGATTCTAGGCTGAGCAGAACATTGCTCTAGAAGGTGGCAGTCCAAGATTAGTAAGAAAAAGAGGGGAGTGGATGACTGCAATGACTAGGAATGGGAGTGCAATGACTAGCTGAATATGACCGGAAATGTTGATTGAAAGGGATATACAGTATCCTCTCACCATATAATTGGCAGATCCAGGGGAGGATTACTCTGGTCAATGCAGATGAGATGATGAGGATATACCTCCCATGGATCTGCCAATTACCTGGTGAGAGGATACTGTATATCCCTTTCAACCAGTCATTGCACCCAGCATCAGAGGCCCAGTGGAATGGGTCATGATGTCTGAAATTCAGGTTGGAGCCCCTCACTCCACTGGTTGGCCGCAGCCCAAGGTCCCTCTGTAGTAAGGATATGATATTGAGAATTCTGTAGCCCAGTGCTCAGTGCCTCACGTTCTAACCTCATCACCACACTATGTGTGCCACTCTGAGATTGTTGATTGGTGTCAAAATGAAGGAAACTGGAATGTACAATTTACAGTAGGAGAAATTCCTTATGCATAGGCTCATAAATTCAGATGGGTCAGCACTCAGCATATCCAGGGATGCCCAAGAGAAAGGGATGAGGGAAGAATGAGATGGAGTACAGGAGTGAAGAGGGCCCCTAGGGAAGAAAAAAGCAGCAAATTCTGACCGTCATACAGCTTTGACTAGCAGTGCCTCGTGGGATGTATGATACCCAGGGAGAGGGAAGGGGGAGAAGAGGTATATCAGGTAAGCTAACTTTGAAACCCTTTGGTTACTGTTGATGGATGATTCTAATATTATCATAACACATCGAGAACATACAACCCTGTAGTGCAGGGCACCATCTGGAAAGAACTAGAAATGTTTTAAGAAATATTTTTCATAGCTGGTGAAACATTAAACAGTACCAGATGAAAAGCCTGTTAGAAATAACAGATTTATAAATTAATCCAAACTCAAATAAAGTTTTCAGGTCAAACTGAAAAGGATATGGCAAGGAAGGCTTAAACTGTTGAGCTGAACTTCCCAACTGCCAGTCCCAGGCTTTGCAGAACAGAGGCAAGGGAGCAGATGAGAGAAAGATATATCTGGAGTGAAAGCATGAAATGTCCTTTTGCAACATGCACCAGTTAGAATCTTCCAGAAGATCTCACAAGCGGTCCAGGTCCCAGCAAGAGGTGAGGTGGAGTATGCAATCCCTGATCACAAGCAAAGAGCGAGAGTGAGAGTCAGGCTCATTCAGGGAAGAGTTGGGGACTGTCAGTAGGGAACAGGCCTCTTGTGGATAAACATGAAGCACATAAGTTACATCAATTCAAAAAAAAAGGGCAAAAGTACTCAGAGTGAGTAATGTTTCATTCAGGCTGCTTTTGTGGCAAGCACTAAAGTTTCAGTATGCTTGGGCAGGCTGGGGAGGTTGGGTAAATGTCGAGCAAAGCTGGTTGTCTGGAGGTTCTTTCAGCCCAGGTCAGTGATGTGGGCTTGCCTGTAGAGGAAGACCCTGCCCTCAGTCCTGTTGTGCTTGTAGAAGATGTCACTGAAACACCTGCATTGATGATAGGGTTTGGCGGTGAGTAGAGCATGCTGGAGTTATAGTAGTTTTGTGTGGGTAGAGCAGCTAGGACTGAGGGACTGCTCAATGATGAGGAGGATGGAGAATCATGGTGGTGGCTTCTTTGCAGTGTGCAGCTCTCCCTTCAAATAGGTGGATCTCTGCCTTCTGCCTCTTTCTGTGCTGGTCTTTTACTGCTGAATCCAGAGGGCCACATCACCCTGTGGGGGAACCAACACCATTACAAGCTGCTGATCGCACTGAAGTATCTATGGAGGAGAGGGCATCTGGCACCCTCCATGGCTAGGACTGCCATATCCCATTTGCACCTGATATTTAAAAAAGGAGTAGCCACTGGCAAAGGGGGCCCAGCCCTCCATGTTGGGGGCTGTCTGAACATGGCTGGATGTTACTTTTTGGGCCAACAGATCCACAGAGGATAGTACTCTGGTGGACAAGCAACATTTATGGCTTCTTTTTCTCAGCATAGAATTCCAATAAAAATCTTTATGCTCAGCCTGTCAGAGAAGGGTGCAGAGAAGGGTGCAGAGAAGGATAGCAAGCCCTACTAGTAAAACAGTCCAGGAAACTTTGCACTCCACAGTGCAATGACCACAAATGACAACTGATGTGAAATTACAATTTTTAATGCATATACCCAAGGTACATTTCAACAGTTTGCAGTTAAACAAAAATGACTGCTCTCCATGTCAATTAAGAAACATTCCCCTGCGCTTTGACCAGTCAGTTGATCTTCCTTAGGGGTTGGAGTGTGTGTTTCCTAACCCTCCTTAAATATCCATCATTAATTAAACAGGGGGAACCCCATTGTTTCAATTTATAATTACACTTTGTTTAGAAGTGGCTGTGGAGGGATTCGAACTTGTTTGTATCAAATTACTAAAATAGTGATTTTTATGTTAAATAATATTAAGGACTTTTTTTATCTGATCAAATAACTTCCTATTAGTGCAATTAGAGACATTAATGATGGCATTTTAAGGTCTTTAATGAAGTTTTTCTTCTTCAAAGCATTGTTCAACACAAAAGAGAAAAAGATTAACTCAGTCATGGAATCAAAAAGAGAGGATTGAAACTAAAAAAGGTAAAGGGAATAAAATGAATAGCAATAATTAATTGTGAGATTTATTTCTGAATAGACACATTCAACTTCTAACTTTCACCTATTACGTCTACTTTTTTGGTTTAAGATTTCTGACAGTCTTGATTCCCCAGACTCCCCTGGTCCCTCTAGCCTCCCTAGCACCCCTAATTCCTCTCCAGTCAATTTCATTACACAATATAGCAATAAGGCTGGAAAGATAGGAACTATTGCTAGGAAATATTGGCCAATTTTGATGAATGATCCATTATTGGCAAAAGAGTTGGGACAAACTCTTATTTTCTAGAGCAGACAATCTTAAGGATAAACTTGTTCATAGTAGATATAAATCATCACCACCCACTGGAAACCACTGGCTACACCCTTCCCCTTTAGGCATGTATAAATGTGTCAGGTGCAACGTGTGTGACTGTTGCAACAAAGGTAAAACCTTCAAATTAGAGGGTTATGGTTATAAAGTAAAGATTAAATATTTTCTAAATTGCAACAGCACTCATGTTGTGTGTGCATTTTGGTAGTCGTGCAAGTTACTTTATATAGAAAGAACTATCCGTCCAATGAAGCAAAGAATTCAAGAGCATTTTCCTGACATCAGAGAAGGTCTTGTCAATAAGCCTAATGCAAGGCACTTTACGGAGTCATTATAATTGTATAGAAGGCTCCAAATTCATGGTATTAGAACAAGCCAGGTGTGGTCCCGGGGTGGTGATAGATTAAACTTACATCTTGAAAAGGAAAGTTTTTGGATTTTCACCTCTAACCCTCCACTATAGGGGGTGAAGGGTTAGAAAACACACACACTCCACCCCCTAAGGAAGACCAGCGGACTGATCGAAGAGCAGGGAAGTGTTTCTTAGTAGAAACGGGACAGCGGTCATTTTTGTTTAACTGCAAACTGTTAAAATGTACCTTCGGTATACGCATTTAAAACTGGAACTTCACTTCTTTTGTCATTTTTGGTAATTGCACTGAGGACTGCAGAGTTTTCTGGACTGTTTTTCTCAGCATACTTGTGGAACCCCAGTATTTGCACCATGAGTGCATATCCTGCTTGGTTCATAAGAGTGACAAAAGACACCAAGCGTCCATTCTGCCCTCACCCTCAAGCAGCCAGGTAAGTGCACAAGATCGTGTGTGATAGTGTATTTTCATGACTATACTTCATGGGGTAAGCAGCTTGAATCTTTGGGTGTCCACAGGACACCCTGGTCCAACTCAACTCTTTTGAAGCTGAAGACCGACCTTGAGGAAAGAAATTTTAAAAACTGCTGAGGGCTACCATCTTTGTTGCAAATCTCCACTAACTGCAAAGTAAACCGTATGTTGAAGAATTGTTCAATCTAATGTGGACTGGTGATTTAAACTTCTTAAGGGTGCATTACCTAGCTGCAATGAAGAGAATAAAAAAAAGATGTGTCTGTACTGAGTCCTTGTTGGAGATGTGCTTCCCCCCAACCAGGATCCCCTCAAATGTCCCTAGGACTCTATCCTAGGTCTAACAGTACAGGAAATGCAAGATTAGCCCACAGAATAGAATACATGCAAAACTTCATGGTTTATTCAATAAATGAATACTTAAGATACAAAATAGCACCTTACAGGAAAGAAATGGGGACATCCACCCTGATTGCTCCAGTGTTTTTCTTCCATTACATTTGTATAGGAAATGACCCACAATGAAGCTTATTGAAACTGAAATTTTGGAATGGCCAGAGCTGAAGTCCCCTTTCTTTCACTTTTGGCACTGTTGTATGTCTTATATATGTATTTATTTAGTAAATGAAGAAGTTTTGCATTTTTCTTGTTCAGACTGTGGGTGACATGTTTCCTGTGCTTCCCCTTCAAACAGCCCTTCTGCTTTTTGTGTTGTATCCTAACTCCCGTTTGTTTTTAGTTTTTGAATAATGACCTCTTCAGTGCCTGTGTCTGTGTAAGCTGATGGCAATGTGTTCTTTGTCTGCACACCCTCAGCCCCTGATCTGACAACACAGCTCTGAAAACAAACTTTCCCTCAATACTAAAGAGTCTCCATGATTTTTGGCACCAGCCTACAGCTTGCCATGTTACAGCATGCTTCCACTTTATACACACTGAATGCCCCCTCCCTAGGAAAAGTACCCTCCTCTAAATATCTTGAGATATGGTTTGATAATCATCTTGTTTTTTTTTCCTTCCCACATTAATGACCTACACAGAAAGAGCCTCCCTTAACTTGGTGTTCTGTGAAGTGCAGCAAGGGTTAGCATTTCTCTTCCAGCCCACTGCATAATCATTGTGAAAATAATCCTCCCCACATTTGACTATGAGGATGTATGTCCAAGTGCCACCCCTATGATTACCCTGACCAAACTGGGCTCCCTCTTTCACTCTTTCTGTCACTTTAAAGACATAGAAACATAATTTGTTGGCAGAAAAGGACCACTTGGCCCAGCCAGTCTGCCCAAATTTTCCCTGCCTAGCCTGCCTCTGCAGACCCTAATTGGTCTCTGGCAACCCTTCCTCCTCCTTAAAAATGTTCTTCACTGGGGTTTCAAACACCATACCCCCTCAACTACTGACACTGTGTGCTAGCATTCCACATGGTCCTGTGCTGACTAATTTTTCCCCTACACCCACAGCTTCAATGATTACTCTAACTTAACTCTTGTTTCACTTGAGGTTTTGGTGAAAAAATTACTTTGTCCAGACTGCATAGTTTTTAGATCCAGTTTCATTCAGTAGCATAATAACATGGCAATTTAATTTAGGAAATGACTCTAGCCTTTCCCTCCCCATGTCATAAGCATTATGCTGTGCAACATGTACAAATGTTATTGGTAGTCTATATCTACAGTATATAGGTTGTGCAGTTTGAATTTTATATGCAAAGTACAAAACGGTGCACATTTTTGTAAGCTCTTTGCATATCTTTAAACCCATGTTTTAAAAAAAAGTTCAGTTTGGAACTTTTATGTGCAAAACACATGAAAGTGACCATATTATGTCTAAACTGAGCATATTTTAAATACTCAGTTTTTCACAAAATACACAAAAGTGCATTTCCACCTAAAAAGACACTTAGTCTATGGGCCCAGGCTGATTATTTCTGGTTATGTAGCACCTCCCGTACAGAAAGAAACAATTATGTTATTTTGATAGAAGTGTCCCTTAAGGTACTTATCTAGAGTGAGTGTGGTCTTGTAGACTGGTAGCATGGTACGCCAATGCAAGATTTTTGTACCCATGTCAAAACAACATTTTACACAAATGAAAAGGACATTAAAATGTACTAAAGTTGTCAAGACAAGTTTTAAAGTAAAAATTAGCAATAAAATGGGATTTAAACAATTTATTTTGAAAGATAAAACAAATTTTAGTCATGCAAAAGATTTATTCGACACAAATTATTACTAATTTATTTTAGAAGACAAAATAACATTTTAATGATACAAAGGTTTACAAAAGGTTTCTTTGACACAAATTATTAATAAGGCTCATTACTTAAAGAATGCACAGGTGTGGTTTATAGACCACCAGCCCAGGAGGAAGAAACAGATAGGGAGCTGATGCTAGCCATCCAAAGGATGGCAGACAAGGGTGAGGTAGTACTGGTTGGAGACTTCAATATACCAGACGTGGACTGGAGCATCCCAGCAGCAGCATCAACTAGGAGCAGATTTATCCTGGACTCCCTTCAGGGTGCCTTCCTCAAGCAACTGGTCATGGAACCAACTCGGCAGAAAGGCAATACTGGACCTTGTGCTCACAAACAGGGACAGTGTGATGGGGTAACAGTGGGGAGCACCTGGGTAACAGTGACCACCAGTCATTGTGGTTTGAAATCACAGAAAGAGCAGAAGCAAACCACACAAAAACACGTATCCTGGATTTTAGGGGGGCAGACTTTGGGAAAATGGGGAGATGCTTGAAAGAGGCATTAAGGGGAATGGGACAGGAATCAGGGATTGAGGAACAGTGGGCAGTATTTAAAATGGGGATTATAAGAGCAACAGAATTATGCATTAACCAGGTTAGCAAGAGGAAAAGAAAGAGGAGACCATTATGGTTTTCCAAAGAGGTAGCAAAGAAAGTGAAAGCCAAAAAGATTGCATTCAGGCAATACAAAAGACACAGGCAGAAGGGATAGGGAGAAGTACCAGGAGAAACAAAGGGAGGCAGGAAGTCAGTAAGGAAGCCAAAGCTCAGACAGAAGAACACATTGCAAAATCAGTGGTTAAAGGGGACAAAACCTTTTACAGGTACATAACTGAAAAAGAAGGACAAAGGGAGGGATAGTGAGACTGAAGGGGAGGATGGGAGCCACGTGGAGGATGACAACAGTAAAGCTGACATATCGAACAGGTATTTCTGCTCAGTCTTTACTAAGGAAGAGGGGATAATGGGTCTGAAGGGAGTACAAGGGTGAGAATGGTGCAGAAATGGACACAAGTCCCTTTACACGAGAAAGGGTCCTGAAGGAACTGGAAGTAATAAGAGCTGATAAAGCAATGGGGCAGATGGGGTGCACCCAGGGTCCTTAAAGAACTAAAGAGGTGGTGGCTGAACCTCTGGCTATCCTGTTCAGCCAATCACTGGAAACAGGGAGGTACCCAAAGACTGGAGGACAGCAGATGTAGTCCCTTATACAAAAGTGGGAACAAAGAGGAAGCAGGGAACTACAGACCAGTCAGCCTCACCTCGTAGTGGGAAAGATCATGAAGCACTACTGAAGGAGAGATTGGTGGAACATCTGGTTGTCAATGGACTACAGGACCCAAGGCAGCATGGTTTCACCAGGGGAGACTCAGTCAGACCAACCTCATTGAATTTTTGACTGGGTGACTAGGAGGTGGATCAGGGAGGGCAGTGGACATGGCCTATCTGGACTTCAGCAAGGCCTTTGACACTGTGCCACATAGAAGACTATTACACAAACTGGGGAATATGGTGTGGGCAGGACAGTAGTGTGGTGGGTAGGTAACTGGCTGGGTGGCAGGACACAGAGGGTGGTGGTAAATGGCTGTCACCCACAGAGGGAAGAGTGACCAGTGGGTACCACAGGATCAGTGCTGGGACCGGTCCTATTCAACATCTTCATCAGTGACATTGTACAGGATCTAGAAGGCAGAATTTCACTGTTCGCTGATGACACAAAGCTCTGTAACAGAGTAGACACCAGAGGGTGTAGACAGAATGAGAAGGACCTGCAGAAACTTGAAGAATGGTCAAGGGTTTGGCAGTTGAAATTCAATGCAAAGAAGTGCAAGATAATGCATATGGGGCACAAAAACCCTGGCACAATATATCAGTTGGGGGTGAGGATATAGCATGCACCAAGCAGGAAAGGGATCTTGGGGTTGTCCTCTGATGATCTCAAGGTAGGGAAACAGTGTGACAAGGCATCAGGTAAAGCAAATAGGATGCTGGGATGTATAGGCAGGGCATAACCAGCAGGAAAGGAGGTCATAATTCCACTATACAAGACACTAGTGAGGCCCCACCTGGAGTACAGTGTACAGTTCTGGAGACCATACCTACGTAAGGACATAGACGGGTAGAGAAGGTTCAGAGGAGGGCAACAAAGATGGTGCATGGGTTGCATCACAAGTCCTATGAAGACAGGTTGAAGGAACTGAACATGTACTCCCTGGAGGAGAGGAGGGAGAGAGGGGATATGATAGAGACATACAAGTATCTTACAGGGAGGAACAGGGTGCAGGAAAACACTATTTTTAAGCGAAAAAGATGTTTCAGGACTAGAGGGCATGGGATGAAGTTGGAGGGAGGATGATTCAGAGGAAACATGAGAAAGAATTTCTTCACAGAACGGGTGGTGGACAAGTGGAACACACTGCCAGAGGAAGTGGTGGGGGCTGAAACAATCACGGGATTTAAGAATGCATGGGATAGACATAAAGGAATTCTAGAGGTCAGGGGTAAGGGGAAATAGACTTCTAGGAAAACAAACTGAACTTACAAGCTCAAATGGGCAGACTAGGTGGGCCATAGGCCCTTATCTGCCGACACTGTCTATGTATCTATGTATTTGTGGTTTGTATTGATAAATGCACAGATTATTCATTGACACAAAAGTTTTAAATACTGTTTTCATTAAAATAGAAGGCAGGCATACTATTGCACACCATTCAGTAGTATGCACGATGGCCAATATAACAGTCTATATGTGTCTGGCCTTTTTAAATGTATTTTTCATATGCTACAAGACTAAATCTGAATTACCTGTAGTATCAGAGTCATCTGGATCCACACTGGCAACTTTATGAGGATCATAACAGTCCTCACCACCAGTACACAAGCAAGCCTGTGTGCACAGCATGCTCTGCATGGAACAACTGCAGTTGCGCTCGCATTTGGCTTTTTTATACCCACATGTAATGAGTTCCAGCAGTGCTTCAGGGGCAGGTGCCTGTGTCATTAGTGGAGCAGAAATGTGTCCATCCATGTTGTGATGCCAGCCATTTCCAATAGAGGATGTGATGTCAGGCTGAACCTCTAGGGCATGGTTCCAAATAAGGATCTGGTAATTTGCACACTTGGCATGTTGAAGAAGACTATCAGAAGTCGGGGGAGATAGAGTCACGTGATGCCTCTGAGTTGAACGGAGGCTCTTAGCTCAGCTCTGCATGTCCCACCTGAATATTGGATTTAGTTTGCTATTTTAACAGGCCACTTTCTACTTTATTTGTAGATTGTTTGAAAGTTGAGCATATGGCAGAATTGGCAACCCAACTAGTTGAGATGAAGCCCATCTCAGATATTCAGACTCGTGGATTACTTGAATCTGCACCACTTTGTGAGCCACAGCTGAAGCCACCATGGAAACAGCCTACACCTGATTCCCAGGACCTGATAATGAACCCGATAAACTAGATCTTATTCTGGCCAATATGGCCGGTATTAAACTTACTCTATTGCAAGTTGTGGAAGATCTTCAGCTGCTCAAGTCCATATTGGAATCCTTCAATCGCTGGATCACTGATGCTGAGGTTTTCATCAGTTCTATTGTGGATACTCAGACAAGGGAAGGAAGAGAGCTTCTTAATCTTCAGAAGTGTGTTACTAAATTTGAACTGAAAGTGGATGGCTTAGAAGCACAGAGTCGCCACAACAATCTGGTAATCGTGGGGGTTTCTGAATGTCCTGAGGACTCTAAGATGCTGTAGTTTGTTCAAAAACTTAAAAGATATAATGGGTGCCCTACCATCTGGATAAGAGTACTGTCTGGAAAGAGCACATCCATCTCTTCGCCTGCAACCCCCTCCTCAAGGCAAACTATGGGCTATCATTCTGTGGTGCCTCAATTTCCAAGAGAAAATGCACATATTGCAGTGATCCTGAGCTCAAAATCCTCTTTCATGGCAAGGTCATCCTGTTTGTATTTTGTGTTGTTACCCTGGTTGTTTTGGAAAAGCAACAAAGCAGCTTGCATATAAAAATTTGAAACAAACTCTTTATAAGACAGGTGTTAAATTCCACATCAGATATCCTGCTCACCTATTTGTATCCACAGCTTTGGGGGAGCTAAAGATTATGTCGGCAGAGCAAACACAACATGAACTTGCAAAACATTTCCCACAGCTTACATTTTCCATTTTTTGGAATCCTACTACTTGAGAAGACTCTGGAGGCTTGAATGTGCAGTTTATATTTGGGGAGTTGCATCCTTCATGATCTGCTTATTTTCAGTATCTGCCTGGCTGACCTGATAGTAGATATCTGTTGTCCTATCCACCACTTATAGAACTTTGCACTCTTTTGCGCTGATTGCACTCTACTAAATGATCATTTAGCCTTCTCTTTTTTATGGACATGGACTGAACTGGCAACCTCCTTTTTTGAAGATCCTGACCAGCTTAACCTGTCTCTTTATGGTTTTGATCTGAGTGCCTTAATTGTTTAACCTTAACATTACTGTGATCCTAAAGGTCTTTGATCATCTTTTATAATGGTTCTCTGCTAAGACTCTTTTTGTGAATGCTATTAATCTCGATCTTGTTTATGTGGATAAGCTGTTGGGCACTTAACCACGATGGTCAGATTCATCTCTGTGTGGGATCACAGAAATGACCCATTAGATTGGGTGCAGGGCACTGACCTTTTTTTTCTCTTTCTTACTCAGCTGGACTTTTAAACCCATGGGGCTCAATTCTTGAAGGGATACACCTGGTGTAACTTGACTTGTGTCAATAAAGATAGTGCAAGTAGCAAGTTACACCAGGAGTTGCGACATTCGGTATTCTGCAAATCAGCCTGCAACATCTCACAGGCTCTTTGCACCAAAGTGGACATACGCCCCCAGTTGCACCCTAAACCCCCTGCATCATGGTGCTAGGGGATTTACAGCAGCCATTGTGCCCTATTCAGGAAACGCAGCAACAAAGTCTCCAATGTTGTAATTCTGCAAGACCCCCTGGTGGACATCCATCAATGCAATGACAGCCCCAATCCATCAGCCTGTGCCACCCCCCAGCCCCATCCTTGCCCCACCAGACAGCCCCGCAAGGCTACAGGCACTCCATCACACACACACACACCTACAGCAGGTGCCCCATGGCTATAGAACCCCCTCCCCAAGTCCCACAATACTATGCTATGCTTTGTAAAGCCCCTCTGGGCTATAAGACCCCATCCCAATTCCTATAATGTATTACTACTAGCCCCACAGGGCAGATTGTGCCCCCCAAACCCCCGTGACAGCCGCCCACACATGGCACTGTCCTGTAATTACTGTAACCATATTTACACACTAATCCATAATCCCTGGTAGTCAAGTGGCCCCCACCCTCCCATGCAGCATTGCCAGACCACCCTGCAGCCCCAACCCATCTGTAGTTGGCGACTGGCACAGCCACCTCTCACCACCATGGCCAGCAGCAGTTGAGGCGTTGGAAGGCGCATACTGTATACATGCATAGCGAATGGACAGACTGGCATTCATTCATTGAGTGTGTATATATACAATGCATCAGACCAGGCTCAGTAAATGAACGTAGTGATGAGAGTAGTCGTCATGGTGAGTTGAAACTACCAGACTCGTGAAACGGTGGGATTATGTGACAGGTAGATATGGTTCAAGCAAAGCCGGGACGGTGCCATGTGCAGGCAGCTGGCACCAGTGCTGAGGCGAGATCTGCCCTGCGGGCAAGTGATAATGTATGAGATAGAGACAGGAGTCCAATAGCCCAGAGGGGCTTTAGTGTTTACACCATTGGGGACTGGGGACAGGGGGGGTCCGACAGCCCTGTGGGGCTACTCAGGCTTGGGGACTTGGGGGGGCATTTGCGCCCTATGGAACATTGGTTGTGGCTTGCACCTCAGGTACGCCCTGCATTTGGTGTACCTTTCTGCATGTTGCAAGTCACAGGACTTAGCCATGGGTATCCTACCCTTCACAGAATTGGGTGCAGGGTACTTGGTACAACTACACCCCTCACATGTCGCAACTTGCAACATGCGTAGCGGTGCTTATAGAATCAGGCCCATGGACTTTGCACCAGTATTGGACTTGCATATTGAACACTTTGTTTAGTAACTTGGCCTTTTGGTCCATGTAGTTATATATGCTTTAGCCCTGCTACAACATTTTTTTTATGGTTAAGTGGTTTGATATATTTACTTATGATATGCCCAGGTCTTTGTTTGGGGACTGAAGAATGTAGGAGTGAGGCAATATCCCCCCCTTCCCCCCTTTCTTTTTTTATATTTTACAGGTGTGGCTGTGTCATTTAACATAGCCCTACAATTCGGTGGTTGGTTTGTGCGAGCTCAGACTATTGAGATGTTCCTTGAGTCAGCACAGATGTATACATGCATGTGGAGTGTTTTCTTCACATGCTGAGTGTGTCCCCTACCCTCTCCTCCCAGGCTTGGGTGGAGTCCACAGGGAACTGTTAATCTGTTGTGTTGTTTGTGGTTACTGCTTTTCTTGTTCTATGTTATTACCTGTTTATACCTTTTTGGAACACTGGGAGCTTTAACTTACAGGGTGGGTATTTTGTTAGTGACTTTAAGTATTATCATGGAAGGATTATGTCTTATGTTGGATATGGGAACTGTTTTCTATTTTTTTTTTTTTTTGTTACTTTTTCAAGGTTGGCCAAGAAACATTATATCTCCTGAAGTTCATGCTATGGCTATCCCCTCCATAACATGTGTATCCTGGAACACTAAAGGGGGCAAATCTCCCATGAAATGAACCCAGGTACTGAAGCATGTAGCCACATTTAAACCTGATCTGGCCTTTCTTCAGGAAACATGTGTTAGCCACGCGGGCCCATTTTTTTCAGAATTGTGGGTGGGTCATTCCTATGGTGTGGGGAATAATTCCCATAGAACTGGGGTACTTCTTTTAATTTGCAAAAAACTATGTTTTCTGGTTCTTAGAGAGCATGTTGACCCCGACGGCAGATACCTTTTTTTACACAAAGTAGTGGGCACCTCTGAATTATTGTCTGGTAGTGTGTATTGCCTTAATATTAATACCCCCTTCTTTTTTGCCTCTCTCATGAATATTCTCTCTGGTTATGACACCCTCCCAAAAATAATTATGGGAGACTGGAACCTTATCGTAGATGACAATATGGATAGGTCAGACTCTACCAGAAGGGGGCTTTCCCCAGCACAACAAGCTCTGTGGGATTTATTAGATAATTGAGGTTTGGTGGACCTGTGGAGAATTCTTCACCCTTTTTTTGTAATTAATAACTTTATTAGGTATCAAAACTTTCCAACATGCAGTAATGCAATCTGGTATTAACTCATACCTTGTTGCAGCTACATAACATTATTTGCCCTGGCCGGGTATAAATCCAAGGATGAACAGACTATTGGAGGAGAAAGAAAATCCATATAACTTTTTATACATCTTACAGACAGCATATTTGTTGAAACACAGTGATAGATCACATACAACAATCAGTTAATTACTTTATGCTTCAATAAAATTCATGACACATTAGCATCTTATATTACCTGAGAACCATAAAACAGACCACAGACCTGTGGTGAATCTTCTGTTTGGTATTGTGAGCAATTTGGGGATATCACTTTATAGGCCCTGTGCAGTTGTGGGTGCCTGGCCCTGACTGTCCTAAAATTCCACTAAAAGGCTGCCCTGAGCCATGTGCTTGGGTAACATACGTATCTGTGATCCTGTGCCTCTGCTTAGACCCTCCCAATCCCTCATCTTCATCTGGGGTGCAGCAGTGGTGGGGTTCTGGTCTCCGGTAATTTACACAGAGGAGATGAAAGAAACGCACTCCATGTGGCCTGGCATAAGTGTAATCTATCCTGTACTACATGGTGAACCCTCTCATAGCTGACTAGATTTCCTAATTCCTGGATCCAGTAGTGGACTATTCTTTTGGCTGTGGTTAGAGCCCCAATTAGCCATCTCTTTTCCCAAGTCTGGAGACCCGTCCCTATGGCCAAGGGCAAGTAGTAGTTCAGTAACACTAGAAGGGGAGGCAGTGGGGTTTGGTTAGATAGGATCTTATTCAGGATGTTCTGGACTGAGCCCCAGTATGTGGCTAGTAGTGGGCAGGAACACAGTATGTTTGCGATTGTGCAACTGCTTGTCTGGCATCTCCAGCATTCATTTGAGGGTGATAATCTCCATGCCGACAATTGTTGTAGGGTTCTATGTCATCTGTGTAGCACCATTAACTAAACAAATCTACTTTGGGTGTCCTTCATGGAGATCCTAACTGATTGCCAACAGGAGTTCCACATCTGGGGGGTGATGACTGTACCTAGCTCTTCTGCCCTTTTGTCATGGAGTCTAATAGTGGTGTCTGGAAGGAGCTCCAATAAGTGCCCATCTATGGCACTACTACTATGTGGGGGTGCACCTTTATCAAGTCATAAAAGTGTGTCTAGCTCATTGCAGTGTATTACCCATGCTATCAGGCCCAGGGCAGTTCAAATGGAGTGCCTTATTTGGAGATATCTCCAATGGTGTTGTTTGGCAGGTCAAACTCCACCTGGAGTTTTTGGAAGCTTTTCATGGTACTGTAGATAGGTCCACATGTTTAGATACCTAATGCCTCTATTGGTCCAGTCCTTATCCATCAGGGGTGCATTTCTAACTGTTAAAGAGGGATTGTCCAAAAGATGGTAGAATTTAGCTTGATTTGGGTCCCAATTACTCAGTTTGCGGAAGTGCTTCCATACTGCAAATGTCCACTCTATGGTGGGGGGTACAACCTGTTTCTTCAATGAGCCATAGAACTGCATTGCCATCAGCAAGGGTTGTTTCAGTGCTGAGACCTCACATTCTGCCCAGAGCAGTGGTGTAACCTCCTTGGTCCAAGGAGGTGTCCTTGCCATTATGTTACGGGCCATATCTCGGAATAAGAAATCTGAAATTTTGAGTCCATCTTGCTTATAGGGCTTCTGAGTTTAGCCCAGCTAAGACGTGTTTGGCTCTTACCCCAGAAGAAAGTTTTGGTCATGTCCTGTATTTGTTTAAAAACCTTTGGCTCAACCCAGAGGGGTATGCTGTCCAATACATATTGGAGATTGGGGGCAGCCATCATTTAAAAGCCTGGGCTCTGCCCCAGTGGAAGAGGTGGAGTAGTTCCCACCTTTTGATATCCTTGCCTATCTCTTCCAACAACGGGGCCAGATTATCCTTCCCTAGCTGCTGAAGGTTACAATGGAAGGAAATACCTAAGTAGATGAGGCTCTTGGGATTTTGAAATATTTAGCTAATAACCTGATAGTGCACTGTAGATATCTATCAAGTTAATTAGAGCAGGGATGGACTCAGCTGGGCCTTGAAGTGTGAGCAAGCTATCACCGACATATGCTACTGTCATGTGTTCTCTACCCATCACTACCCCTTTAATGTTCTTGTGACTTTGGATTGCTTGAAGTAAAGGTTCCAGGGCTAGTATAAACAGTGACAGGAACAACAGAAATCCCCTGTCATGTGCCCTGGTGTAGCCAAAAGGGTGCAGACATCCACTCATTGGTGATGACCTCAGCCCTGACTTCTGAGTATAGAACTTTAACCCATGATCTAAAGGTGGGCCTACATTAAAAGCCTCAAGTGTGGTCAGGAGGTATTTCCATTTTACCCTGTTGAATGCCTTTTTGGCATCCAGAGAAAGCAGGGCTACTGAAGGGGGAGGCATTTTTCTTTGTTTTCCACAGGAGGTTCACCAGTCTCCTGGTGTTGTCTGTCGCCCATATGCCCTGGGATGAAATCTATTTGGTCCCTGTCCAATAGTGTTGTAATAAGTTCTTTTAGTCTGGTGGCCATGACGTTTGCCCATAGTTTACAGTTGGCATTGATCAGAGAGATCGGCTGGTAGCTACCACATATGGTAGGGTCCTTCCCTGGTTTGAGTATGAGAGAGATTTGTACCACTCTCATAGAGGTGGGGAGGGTACCTTTGTTGGCTGATTCCTCTTCTTCCTCCATTAGTGGGGTATGAAAATGTCCTGAAAGACTCCTAAGAGTTCCACCAGCAGTAACTCCCCTTCCGGGGCTTTTCCTGTGGTAGTTGACCTGATAGTCTGCTCCAATTCTCCTCTCTCAAGGGGTATGTCTAGCCAGTCTAGCTTTCCCTGAATGAGATTCGGGAGCTCCAGTTTATCTAGGAAGCCAAGGATAGCTGCTTTCAAGGGCTGCACCTTGGAAGAGTATAGGGTGCTGAAGAAGGTTAAGAACTCTGCACTTATTTCATCCTCTGCTCTTGTCAGTGCCCTGTCCTGCTTTTTAATGGCCAGTATTCTGAAGCGTTCCTGTCTCTTTTTTTAGTTGGTAGGCCAGGAGTTTGCCTGGCTTCTCCCCTGACTCCTAGAATGTCTGTTTTAGGGGAAAGAGGTCATATTCAGCCTTATGGTGTAAGTGCATTTATCTTGTATCTGAGGCCCATAACTTCTGTCAATAGGGCTATTGTTGAGGTGCTGTACAATTGCTTCTCCAGGGTTCCCAAGTCTCTCTTGTACTCCCCTAGGATTTTTTTTTCCTTTTGCTTACGCATAAAGGAGGCATAGCTGATGCACCGCCTGTGTAGGGAGGCTTTAAGGGCATACTACCTAGTGGGTGCTGAGGTATCTCCTGGTCTATTATTTATCAGAAAGTCCCAGATTTCTTCTCTGAGGCTAGATCAGAATTTAGGGTCCTTGAGCATGGTTGTGTTGAGCCTCCATTTCCCGCTGCTTCCTAGGGTTGAAGAGGAGGGTAGCCAGGTAAAGGACACTGGCGCATGGTCTGAAACCAAAATGGAGCCTATGCTTGCATCCATTATGTGGGGAGTCCATGCCCCTGGTGTGAACCAGACATCTATACAGGAGTGCATTTGTTGGAGTGGAGAGTAGAACGAGAAGTCTCTCCCAGTGGGGATGACCAGCCTTCAAATGTCCACCTAGTGTAGCTCTTGAGTGAGGGTCTTAAGTGTTTCTGAGGCCTTAGACGGTGGGCCTTTTGGGGGATGGTCCTATCCAGGAGATCATCCATAGTTGTGTTTATGTCACTCCCTGCTATTAGCTGCCCCTGTTGTACCTCTTGTACCTCTGTAGGGACTGGGTAAGACTTGAGAAAAGGTGGCATCCTGGTCATTTGGTTCATAGACATTGCAGAGGGTAACCCCTTGACCCATGAGGTCTCCTTGAACTATAACATAGCTACCTTCCGAGCCTTTTACTACCTTTTGCATCTGAAAGGGTGTGTGTTTGTGTATTAGGACTGCTACTCCTCTGATCTTAGAGTTGAAAGTTGATCCTGTACACCTGAGCCACCCATCCCTGTTTAAGTTTTTGGGTTTCCGCTTGTGTCAGGTGGGGCTCTTGCAAGAAGGCTTTCCCCACCCCCTTCTTTTTTAAGATGATCTAGGAGCTTCCTTCTCTTCACTGCAGTTTTGATCCCTTTAACATTTCAAGACCATTTTATCCCTGTGTTTGCCATATTTCACAGAAATTTGGTCAGGAGGGTCAACTGTCAGGTCTTTTAGCATTGGGAGTAGTTTCCCGAAGCCTGGTTGCTCTGATGCCCGAGTTTCAGGAAGTCTAGTTTGGGGATATGACTGCGTTAGTGGTCCCTGTGGTGAGGTTTCTGGATGTGGTGTGGCTTTTGATTCAGAATAACACCAGTTGTGACTAAACCAGATACCTCTAACACAAAATATTTTGGAGGCTTATAGGTCAGGAAGCATCAGCAGTTCAGGAGAAGTTGTAGAAAAACCACAAGTGGTGATTTATTGTACACAAAACAAAAACAAATACACTTATTGGAAAATATCAGCATCTCTCATCTAGTGTCTCCAGATAAATCTCTCCAGCAGGAAATAAGCAGCCTGTCCTCTGCTGAAAATCTCTCTCCTTCTCCTCATTGGCTGCAGGTAAGTCTCCACACAGACACAAACTCAGGCACTCATTGTGACAGACTCAGGCACAGACTGACTAATACAATTCAGGACATCAGATTATACAGTCAGCATGATGCCTCAATTAGTATGACATCACAACCAGCATTATTACAGCCACAGCTGCTGGTTGCCAGGCATGTGACCCATCTTGTTGCTAGGCCAACCACTGTGATGCATCTCGTAGGTGTCTAGACCACTGTGACCGATTACATCAGTCTGATGTCACACTCTGTCACAGCTGCCTGTCTCAGCCATCATTTCACTATCTATGTGTTATGTAGCAGTGAACCCAGCAAGTGAGAAACTAGAAAATCAGGGGTTAGTACAAAACAAATAATGACTGCACAGTGTAATAGAAAGTTAGAAAAGATAGATAGAGATAGTAATAGGATCCTTGTTTCTGGTTTCCTTATATATAACACACATGCGACAGGGCCTAATATGAGCCCTGTCACAGTCTATGCCTGAGTCTGTCACAGTGTGTGCCTGAGTTTGTGTCTGTGTGGAGACTCACCTGCAGCCAATGAGTAGAAGGAGATAGATTTTCAGCAGAGGACAGGCTGCGTATTTCCTGCTGGAGAAATTGATCTGAGACACTAGATGAGAGATGCTGATATTTTCCAATTAGTTTGTTTTTGTTTTGTATATAATAAATCACCACTTGTGGTTTTTCTACAACTTCTCCTGGTCTGCTCATGCTTCCTGACCTATAAGCCTCCTAAATATTTTGTGTTAGAGGTATCTGGTAGGCTGCATATGGTGTCAGAAGTGCAGGTCACCTCATATGGTGTCAGAAGTTATTGGATTTAAGCCATGCATACTCTAACTTCAAGAGTTTGTTCGTGGGTTCAAGACCAAGAACCAGGGAAGTCATCAGAACAGCATGGATCCAGTAAAAGATAGAGCTGGAATGACCACCAGGAGTATGACTACGAAGCCACCAGAGTTGGGAGAAGACACTAAATCAGCTCCAGAACCAGGATCTCTGAGTTGTTCAAATGGTGGACAATACAACAAATAGAGACAGAGAAGAAGAGATAAAAAGACTGCCAACTATTAGAGAAGCAGAGAAAAAAAGACCGCCAACTATTAGAGGCTCAGAGAAGAGTAGAGGCAGAGCAAAGAGAAAAAGAACGCCAACTTTTAGAGGCCCAGAGAAAGAAAGAGAGAAAAGAAGACAGACAGTTATTTCCGGCTTCCTTGCAGGCTATTATAGGAGGAGTAACTAGTACAGCTCCCGCAGATCAGCAAAACACAGATTGTTTAAAAGACATTAAAGTGACAATGTCGTGCCCCTCAGAAAGCTCAGAGGAAGAATCAGATGATGACCATTCTCAGACACAGCTGGAGGAAGAGTTTATGGTGGAGCAGGACCTTCTACTATTGCCCGAGTTTTCAGGTTGCTATTTGCTGGAGGACGGAGATGCCAGCATAGATGTGAGCAACACCCCAGATGAGACTGTGACTAAGGATACTTTATTTGGGGCAATGACTTAAGTCAAAAAAACAGGCATATATAAAGACCGAAGGGACTTTTGCTTGTTGCATGCCATCTGTATGTAGTCACAGTAATGTTATTCAAGATAGTATTGACTGGGGAAGACTTCAAGCTGGGGATGGTGCTATTGGGAAAATAATGCAATATGTAAAAGTTAAAGAAAGTGTACCTGTTAATGATGGGGTGGGCATTAGACAGTACTCATGGTATGAAGTGCAAAGGGGTGTTCTTCACCATATGAAGCCCAATCCCCGCACCCAGAGAGTAGATGGTCGGGTAGTAGTGCCACAGACCTACAGGCAGCAGGTTAAGGAGATTGCGCACTCCAGTACCTGTGGAAGGCACTTAGGAAGATGAGGGACACTGGCTAATTTGTTGCCCCACTTTTACTGGCCAGGTGAGTACAGACAGGTTGCAGCCTACTGCAAGTCCTGCTCTGTCTGCCAGTCTATGTTGGTAACTGCCAGGATGGCCCCAGAGAGAGAGTGCTCCAGAGCAGAAAAGATAATGTTCCATGCATTAGGAAGGTGGTGGTGGCATATAAAAGGGATAAAGCCAACTGAGGAAAGGAATGGAGGCCTTGGAAAATGAAGGGTAACCTTCCTCGGCTGGGTGGTGCATAAAAGTAAAAACACTTCTTAACTAAGGTTGAGAGGCTGTTATGAAAATGGAACGGCAAAGGTTTATGAAACCGGTTTATGGTTAATGGCAAAGAGTCCAAGGTAAAATATAATAAGTGTTTTTTTGTATTTATAAGGAAAGGCCTACATAGGAATAAGTAGGTGGGAAGGTTAATGGACCCTGTGTTGGGGTAATGCAACTGTTTACCCTCAGGTGTCTGAAACTGTAAAGGAGGTAAAAGATGTTGTGGGTTTAAGTAGAGGGTGGAACCTAAGGAAAGGGCCCATACTTAGTACCAACATGTCTGGTGGAGATGGGTGGAGCAATTAGCTACCCAGATAAAGGTGCTACATCTTGCAGTTACATGTAGAGTGTGCAGGGCAAGACCCTGCATATAAGTCAAATGTTTCTTTATAAGGTTAAGGTTAGGAGTTAGTTAGAGAAAGGAAAACCAACACTCCCCATGTGGTTTTCCTCTTAAGCAAGTGGGTATATGTGATAGAGTCAGTAGGTGACCTATCACAGGTAAAATGCAGAAAAGAGAGTGAAGGTTTTGGAAACCTGCTTTAAAGAGAAAAAGGAAACTGGTTCCCTCTTAGGGAGGGAGGTATATGTGACAGGGCTCCTATTAGGCCCTGTCCCATGTGTGTTATATAGAAGGAAACCAGAAGCAAGGATCCTATTACTATTTCTATCTATCTTTTCTAACTTTATATTAGACTGCACAGTCATTACCTCTACTGTACTAGTTCCTAATCTTAACCTTCTAAAGAAACATTTGACATATATGCAGGGTCTTGCCCTTCACACTCTACATGTAACTGCAACATGTAACCTTTACCAGGGTAGCTAATTGCTCTACCCATCTCCACCAGACATGTTGGTACTAACTATGAGCCCTTTCCTTAGGTTCCACCCACTACTTAAACCCACAATATCTTTTATATCCTTTACAGTTTCAGACACCTGAGGATAAACAGTTGCGTTACCCCAAAACAGGGTCCATTTACATTCCCACCTACTTATTCCAATGTAAGTCTTTCCTTATAAATACAAACAAACACTTACTATATTTTGCCTTGGATTCTTTGCCATTAACCATAAACCAGTTTCATAAACCTTTGTCGTTCCATTTCCATAACAGCCTCTCAACCTTAGTTAAGAAGTGTTTTTACTTTTATGCAACACCCAGCCGAGGAGGGTTACTCTTCATTTTCCAAGGTCTCCATTCCTTTCCCCAATTGGCTTTATCCCTTTGATATGCCACCACCACCTTCCTAATGCATGGAGCGGTACTTTTTCTGCTCTGGGGCACTCTCTCTGGGGTCAACCTGGCAGTTATCAACACAGACTGGCAGACAGAGCAGGCCTTGGAGTAGGCTAAGGAGAGAGAGATTTTCAGCAGAGGACAGGCTGCTTATTTTCTGCTGGATAGATTCATCTGGAGACACTAGATGAGAGATGCTGATATTTTCCAATTAGTTTATTTGTTTTTGTTTTGTGTACAATAAATAGCCACTTCTGTTTTTTCTACAACTTCTACTGGACTGCTCATGCTTCCTGACCTATAAGCTCATATTAGGCCCTGTCCCATGTGTGTTATATAGATGGAAACCAGAAGCAAGGATCCTATTACTATTTCTATCTATCGCTTCACATGCCTGGCAACCAGCAGCTGTGGCTGTAATAATGCTGGTTATGAAGTCATACTAATTGAGACATCATGCTGTCTGTATAATCTGATGTCCTGAAGTGAATTAGTCAGTCTGTACCTAAGTTTGTGTCTGTGTGGAGACTCAGCTGCAGCCAGTGAGGAGAAGGAGAGAGAAATTCACTTCACATTTAAATGGCTGTAATGATAAGTACCATCTCGTGATCCTGGGGTTTTTATCCTACATTTGCTTCAACCAACAGAGAGGATTATGATCAGTTACGAGTAAAAAGTCAGCTCCTAGCAAATAAAATTTAAGGGACTCCATTGCCCATTTGGCTGCTACGCTTCTTTTTCAATGGTGGAGTACCTTTTCTCCCTGTCATGCAACTGCCTGCTGACATATAGAATGGGATGCTCCTTCCCATCTATTTTCTGACTAAGGACCGTACCTAAGCCTACATCTGAGACATCTGTGTATAATAGGAATTGCTCCTTGAAGTCTGGGCCTTTTAAAACAGGGGCTGAACATGATGTAGCCTTAATGGCATTAAAAGCTTCTTCACTTTCTAGGGTCCATTTTACATTGTTCTGATATCTTTTCTTTGTTAATTCACTGAGGTGAGCAGCAATTTGTGCAAAGTTGGGGCAAATCTCCGGTAGTAACCAGTCAGCCCTAAAAATGACCTGACATGTTTCTTCATTTTAGGAACAGGGCTGTTAGCTACAGCCTCTTTCTTTGGTCAGGAGGGTAAATTTTCAGGTCTATTAGCATTGGAAGTAGTTTCCCGAAGCCCGGTTGCTCTGATGCCTGAGTTTCAGGAAGTATAGTTTGGGGGTATGACTGTGTTAGTGGTCCCTTTAAGGCTAAGTGGGTGTGTGGTAAATGGTCCTTTCTTAGTAAGTGGTGTAGTGGTCACTGTAATTTGTGGGTAGTGTAACCTATGTAACTGTCTCCTGCATTTACATTCTGCTACTGATTGCCCTGAGACCTGGGGATGGGGGTCCCTGGCCCAGGTCCTGCTGGTACAGTTTACTTGTGGCAAGCCCATAATAAACATTGTTCCTATACATTACTTGCATCATCCATATGACAAAAATATACAGTGAACTGTATAACTCAAGGGAAATATGTCTCTTTTCTGGGTAGTTCTGCATGGGGCAATACACCCTGACATTCCCCATCCATAACATAAGAAACAGTACAACTAACACAATAGTAAACACAAAGTGTCCAATTTTAGCAGTTGGTGGAGTAATCCATGTGGGGTGGTGTGCCCTGAAAAAGCTCGCATCAACCACTGTCATGTTTGGGTCAGTGTCTTCCATCTCAAAGAAGTCCCTCTGTACCTGACTGAGTCTTCCATTGGAGCATATGACACTAAACAGTATGGTTAGGGAGAGTATCCTAGGGTTAAACCTGTGGATGTGAGGAGGTTGGTATGCCTCCAGCTGGTGGCTTACGTTTAGGTAATGGGTTCCTGTGCTGCATTCATGTGTAAGCTCTGAAAGCATGCTGACTACTGGGTGGGGGTGGGTAGGTGGGCATGGGAAAAGTACTTGAAGGAGACTATGCTCTCTCTCTCTCTCTCTCTCTCTTTTGTCAGCTTTCTTTCCCCTTTTTGGGGGTGAGTGGGTCATGGGTTACCATGGTGGCCCCTCTCCTTGTAAATGCAGAGAGGCCAGCCCTAAGTGCTTCAGTGGCTATGGAATTCCTACAGGGGGCTATGGATTACAGAGTCACTGATGTAGACATGTTTTGTTCCTCACTCCTCCTAGTTCTAGTGGAGGTACATTTGGGTATTTGCTACATTTGAGAGGAATACTTCAAACAATCACACCTCAGGGGCCGCATTTTAAATTGGGCTAGCTAATGCGGCATAGGAGTGTTTTTAAGGATGGGGTTCTCTTCCTATGGTTGCAGAACCTTGGTTTGTGCTTCCTCTCCTTGTAGGTGGGAAAAGCTGATCTATTGGAGTGAAGCAATCCACCTGCTTTGAAGGTGAGTTACAGTTTTAGCTGCAATGAATTTTTTTTGGGGGGGTGGCTGAGAAAGAAGCATGGATGCTGGAGTAGTGAGGGTTTGTAGCCCTGATATTGAAGCTTATAACTTCCCTTCTCCTGAGAACCATCTGTGGGTGGTTAAAGGAGGTCAAGTGCTTTGCCTTCTCAAGGAGCCATTGCATGTTGTGATTTATTGGTTCCCACCCTCCTTGATCATTCTCAGGACACACCATGAAGTGGCAGTTGAAACAGTGCCTGATTTACCCTACCAGTCTACAATGTGGCAAGGCCGAACATGCCATGTCCAGCTGGCACCTGTGCACCTGGTAGCTTAGCAACCAGCTCCGGGCTGCCCTGTCTATCCACTTGCTACTTCTTGAGCAAGCACTGTTCGAAACCTTGAAACCTGTAAGCAGAAATAATCTTCATTTTTTTGAGTATCTCCTTAAGCATTATCTCTCCCGACTACCTCAATGCCTCATTTTTGTGCTCGCTGCTCAGGATGGGCATTACAAACTGCTCTAGCAGGTGGGCTTGTTCTATGCATCTGGTAATCAGAGCTTTCCCTGTGGGAAGATCTAGCCCCTTGATAGGGGGCATAGTTTGAATACTCTTTGCTATCTCCATATGCTCCAGTAATTAGAAAATGCATATAGAGAAACTAATGGGGGACATAGTGGGGGGAAGTATGCTGTCTTTTATATTAGCGGCCAGCACATAAAGATCTGTCCTTGCTTGCCCACCTCCACATTATGCATCTCTCCCTCTATGCACATTGTATTAGGAAGAAGTGAAAAAGATGGATTACAAGGAGGATATAAGACAGAGTAGCTGGAGGGGAAGGCGAGGAGGGGAAAGAAATTTTGGGTTACCGGCACTGGTCCAGGTGGGGGGGGGAGTTGCAAGTGAAGGGCAGGCAAAGAAAGAGGAAACAGGAGTAGTAACCAGTGCCGTGCTACTTACATTTTGGCTGTGTGATGCTGAGAATTGGGATGACAGCGACCTGGGAAGAAAACTTGATTTGAGAGTTCTGCACCGCAAAATGCAAGTTGTAGTATTAGAGAGCACCCCTTACAGTTGAAAGCCTTATTCAAGTGTCCTTGTAGCTTCTCATCAAGGGGCTGTTGATAGATGGTGAACTCCATGGCTTGCTGGGTCTGTTTTGCCCCTGGTCAGGATCAACATCTTTGGGCATAACTTGGCTGGCAGCGTCAGCCCATTACTGAAGGATTTCCTCCTGGAGCACTGCCTCATCTATCACTGATTGCGGGATATCTATAGCTTCTTCTGTCAGTTGGTGCTGCTTGGGGGATTTGATTCCCTCTTGATCTGGCCATTTGATTGTGGGTTCTCCCAGTGACTGGGATCCAGTCAAGGAGGATGCTGTACTGCATAGTCTAATCACCATTTCTTTTGCTACATCTTTTGCTTTGGGGGGCCCTGTCAGCTTGTTCTTGCCCTGATGTTTCCTTTTAGAGGTAGCAGTCTGCCAGTCTATATTGTCCACATTAGCCAAGGCCACAAATTTGTTTTTTTGCCTTCATGGAGCTTGGCCTGCAGGTTTCTGCTGGCTTGTTGGGAGCAGTTCTCAGGTCAGCATTCTACATGTGGTGGCATTATTCAGCCAGTGTCTCTAAATATACTCCATCGCTGTTCTGGGGATTCAAATGTATGGTAAATCTTATTCTCAGTATCTGAAGCTTGGCAAGGTAAAGGAGCCAATACTTTATTTGCACTTTTTGGGTGATTTTTCCTGACCTCCATGTTAGATTTTCTCTTTTGTGCCAGTTCATTGGAATAATCATTAAATTTATAGATTCGGTGCCCTTGCCATATCAGTTGGCCTCACTCCCATGTCAGTGACAAGATTCTCTCTTTTTTGGGGAATCTGAGCATTTTTGTTATTATGGACCTGGGCCTGCCACCTTCCTTAGGCAGCAGTGCCAATGTGCGATGTGCCTGTTCAACATCTAGGGCACGTCTCCATTTGTACTGCAGTAGTCTGTGCAGCTCAGGCTGTAGGAACCTTGCTGCATCTTTCCTTTCAGCCCTCTCTGGGAAGCCCATGAAGTGGAGGTTGTTGTTCCAACTTCTGTTTTCAGAATCCTCCACTCAGGACCAAAGGAGTTGCACCATTCTTTTGAGCTCCTGGATGTGGGATTCGTGGCCAGTGTCTTTCTCATCGATATACATGAGGTAAGTCTCTGCATCATCCAGGGAGCAGTGGTGAAGTGCCTGGACTCTGTCCTCTAGCGTGGCCACTGATGTTTTAAAATGTTTTATTTCGGATAATACCTGCTGCATCATGAGTTTCAGTTCCTTATACTCGCCCAATGTGAGTGTCGTGCCCAGCTGGTTGTTCTTTGGCACTTCGGCTATTTTCAGGCAAGCGCATGGTGATGGGCAAGCTGATCTTTTTTCTCAATGTTCCTGCTTTCCCCTTGCACTGTTGGCTTCACTTTTCATTGTTAGTTAGATCAATTGCTCCGATAACGAAATATACTGAGCATAGTTGCAAAATATAACAGGAAACAGTTTTTCTATGGATTTATTTGGTGGGTAGGACAGAGCTGTTAACTTAAGCTGCCATCCACCTTCCCAGCTGGTGCATTTGCCCCTAATTCTTCACTATTCTAATAGGGAATACACTTTTTCTTCCCTGGTCAAGCATACCCATTCTCGTATAGACTATGCTTTGTTGAGCCCTATCTTTATCCAGACTGTCAGATATTATGAGATACACAGTCAGCTTATTTCAGATCATGCTCAGGACTCCCTCTCTGTTAATTTGTCTCCTATTGTTGAGAAAGAAAAACAATGGCATCAATCACATTTAGAAGGATGAATGATGCTGTATCAGGTTAAAACAATTGACTATTGATTTTTTCAGCCTCAATGTTCCTTTGGTTCCAAGATTGGCCACTTGTTGGGTTTTGTACAAATGTGTAATCCATGGGAATTTATTCAGTTAGCTTCCTCCTGGATAACCATAGGGAAAAGAAAACTCAAGAATTCCTTTAAACTACACATAGTTTAGAGAAAACTATTAGTTCATCCTCCTCAGAACAAGATTGGATCTGACTTAACCAAGCACAGGCAGCTAATGTAGAATTAAATAGGGAGCAGGTAGAACATGCTTTATTTCATTCTCACCTTTCTTATGAGATTTATGGAGAGAAAAGCAGCAAACTCTTAGCTACACATTTGAAACATCTCAAAATGTCATGTCTAGTCAAAAGTATTCCCTCAAGCTTGACCAGCAGAATTTTGACTGTCCCTATTGACATCGCAGGTGAATTCAAACTTTTTTATGACAATCTCTATAGGGCAGATTTGAATTTGCAGGATCTGTATTCCCAAATTGAAAGCTATCTTTCTGCTATTGACCTCCCTTGTGTAGACCCAGCTTTAGCTCCATTATTATCAGATCCTTCTCGTAGATCAGAAGTCGATAAAGCTATATATTTTCTCTCCTTAGATAAATCTCCGGATATGGATGTTTTTTCACCCAACTTTTATTCAGTGTTAAAATCAGAACTGGTCCCATATTTAACAGATTTTTATCATTTCTGCTACCAACACAATGCTTTCCCTATAGATTTTTTGAAAGCCTTTATCACTCTGATACCAAAGCCTAGTAAAGACCCTTTGGAGGTAGGCAACTATAATCCAAGATCCCTATTAAATGTAGATGTCAAGATTTTATCCTCCATCCTCACCAACAGGCTAGCCCAACTTTGACAGCCACTTATAGGGATAGAATAAACAGGTGTTATGCAGGGACGGCTAGTTTCTTAACATTTACAAAATATCCTACATTTGCCTTTGGCTTCCAGAGAGTCCAATATCCCTGTGGTGCTAGTCACTCTGGACACCGAAAACGCCTTTGATTGTGTGTCTTGGCCCTTTTTGTTTTAAACTTTGTCTGCTTTTGGAATCCCTGAGGCTTTTATTAAATAGGTGCTCCTTTTATACTCCACCCCCCTGCCCGTATTTTTATGAAACGGTGTCCTATCCTATCAAATACATTTGTGTTGTGGAGAGGAATGTGGCAAGGCTACCCCTTATCCCCCTTTTTATTTAATTTATATTTGGAACCCCTTTGCTATTCCTTAATATCTGGTATTACTTTTGGTCCACATATGTTTAAACTATCTATGTATGCGGATGGTGTCCTGCTTCATCTCACCCATCCCTCAGTTTAGCTACCTTCTGCCTTACAGTTTCTCGAAGATTTTGGTCATTTATACAATTTCAATTCAATTCAATTCATCTTTATTTTTAAAAGGCGCTTTTCTTAAAATCAAAGTGCCTATACAAATTCACATAACAATAAATACAATAAAGTTAAAACTAATATAAATCCTTAAAAGCTATATTAAAAAGATGGGTTTTCAAAGCTCCCTTAAAGCTAAGGATGGTCGGGCAATCTCGTACCTGATGAGGTAGAGAATTCCACAGGGTAGGTGCCAAAAACTAAATGACCTAGCACCAGATGTTTTCAAACGCATCTCTGGGAATTCCTAGCAATCCTCGCCAGTGGATCGGAGGGAGCGGGAGGACTATAGGAGCAAAGGAGCTCTTTTCAGGTAGGTAGGTCCCAGATCATGTAGGGCTTTATAGGTCAGTAAACCGACCTTGAAGGTGATTCGCCAAAACACTGGCAGCCAGTGCAGCCCGCGAAGCACAAGCATTATATGGCTGGATCTAGAGGATCCAGTCAACAACCTGGCTGCCGCATTCTGCACTAGCTGCAGACGGCGAAGTTCAACCCCCGATAGCCCTAGGTATAAGGAGTTACAGTAGTCAAGCCTGGAGGTAACAAAAGAGTGGATCAATGTTGGAAGGTCCTCTGGAGGAACCAGGTGCTTCACCCTGGCAATATTCCTCAGATGAAAAAGGAAGTTTTAACGACCGCTGACACCTGAGATTTAAGTGTCAAACGGTCGTCAATTATTACGCCAAGATTCCGCACCTGATCTGAGGTCGTCAGCTGAACACCTCCAAGCCATAAGCCTGAAGGTGATCCCTCTGGCAGACCCGCCTCACAGCGACCTTTGTCCACAACCAACACCTCAGTTTTCTCTGGGTTTAACCTCAGCCAACTCCCATTCATCCAGTCTTGGATTTCTTCAAGGCAGTTATTAAATACCGACAAGGCAGCATCCTGACCGGGCACAAAAGACATATACAGCTGGGTATCATCTGCATAGCAGTGAAAACCCAAACTGTATCATCTAATAATAGCCCCTAACGGTAGCATATACACCAAAAAACAACATGGGTGCTAAAATAGAGCCCTGCAGTACCCCGCAGGGTAGGGATAATGATGCTGAGGAAAAAATTCCCGACACCACTCTCTGAGTCCTACCCTCGAGGTAAGATTAAAACCATCTGAGGACCGTACCAGACAGTCCACAGACTGACCGCAGATGCTCCAACAGCACACCATGGTCAACGGTGTCAAACGCTGCAGAGAGATCAAGTAGTACCAGGATGGATCGGGTCCTACGATCTCTCGCTATTAGGAGGTCATTTAGTACCCATGCGAGTGCTGTCTCGGTACTATGCCTTTTCCTAAATCCAGACTGGAGAGAATCATAGATATTGTTGTTGGTCAGATGATCCTCCAACTGCGCTGCGACCACTTTCTCAATAACTTTACCCACAAAGGGTAAGTTAGAGACTGGGGCCTGTAATTTGCTAGACAATCTGGATCTAAAGAGGATTTCTTTAATAGAGGCTTAACTATAGCCTCTTTAAGGGGATCTGGAAAAATCCCCCTCTCCAAAGACTTCCAGACGATCAAAGCTAGGACTAGGCCGATCTTATCCACACATCCCACTAAAAGGCGTGTAGGGCCCGGGTCCAAATCACAGCAGGTCAGTCGCAGTGCTCGAATGATCATCACAACATCCTCGATTGTGGGAAGGCTGAAGTCAGACCATCCAAACTGGGTGTTCGACATCTTCTGGCAACCACCGTCGCTCCCATTGGGGAGGGGAAGAGCGAATATCTGATCTGATTTTGACAACCTTATCTGGAAAGAAGAGAGCAAGCTCCTCACACCATTCTTGAGATAAGGCTCTTCTGGGCTGAAGACAGACTGGATTGCAAAGTCTGTCCACAGTCTGAAAGAGCTGAGATGGTCTGTTCTGTGCAGCCGCTATCTCTCTGGACAGGAACTCTGCCTTCTTACGAGAGATTGCGGATTGATAGGCCAAATAATGGTCCATCAAACTAAGCCTGTCATCATGAAGACCAGACCTTCGTCAATGCTCTCTCCAGCCTCGTCTAACCTCCTCAACTCCCCTGGCATGGTCTCATCAAACCAAGGAGACCTGGGACGAGGAGTAAGAGGATGAACACGAACTGGTGCAATAGAATCCAGGGCTCCTGTTACTGCCTCATTATAAGCATGTACCAGGTCACCTGGATCTAAGCAATCTATCGGTAGGCTTGATAGGTCCAACACTGCCATCAGGTTATCTGGGGATACACCCCTCAAAGGGCGGTATCGGACCATCTCCATGGGGCAGACCTAACAGGGGTGGCCTCAAAACTGAACCTAATGGAGTGATGGTCAGACCATCCGACCGGTTCCACCACCAAGTCGGATGTCCCCATCCCCAGAAGGAACACCAGGTCCAATGAGACATAAACTAAATTTGAACAAGATTGTTATTTCCCCCCTCAGTTTAGTAACTTACATAAGGGATATTCCATTGAATTATAAAGTTGTTGATCTAGGACTGGTTTGAAATATTTAGGCATTCGTCTTATCCAAGGCACAAGGAAATTGAACGGTCACAACTTTCAACCATTAATTGACTCTGTTAAGGCATATCTTTTTCATTGGCAGTCCTTACCTTTGTCCTGATAGGGCAGGATATCAGTAGTGTGGATAATTATTTTACCTAGGGTCCTTTACTCCTTGTGTCTGATTGGTACCCTGTTACCTCAATATTGGTTTTCATACTTACACAGAATAATTATTGAGTTTCTTTGGTGGAACAAAAAGTCCTGCGTTGCTTATTTCAAATTAGCCCTTGTCAAATGCCGTGGAGGCCTCTAACTCCTGAATTTTTATTGGTATTATTTAGCATCCCAGGCTAGTAAATTTTTGGTGTGGTGCCTCCTCAATTTTGGGATGCCTCTTAATCATTCTCACTTACCTTGGAAGGAAATGGAATTTTGCTGTTGTACAGTAATCTCCACAGTGTTTTGCCTCAAGCTCTGACACATATTTTGTATTCTAAATTACTGTTTTCCCTAAGGGACACCCCAATTGACTGGTCCCTACTGATCAACCCGCAACTTTATTGTCTGTTTAAGAGTGTCCCACAATGGGATCCTCACCAACCGATTAGACAAAAGATTCCATTTGACTCTTATTTCTGCTGTGGCAATATTAGTGATTTTGAAACACTGGGTTGATTTCCAAAGTCCTACCTATACAGAATGGCATGCAGAAATGTTAACTATATTATGAATGGAAAAATCTTTAGCTAGCTTACGTCACACTCTTCCATCCTATAAGAATAGTTGGGAAAAACTGGACACCCTTCTTCATCTAACCTAGGCATAGGCCTTTATATTCTTTATTTCTTTCCTCTTCTTTTTTGACTGCCACCCCGGTTAGTTTTTTTCCCATACTTTACCTCTTTCTACTTAGGTAGCTTGGCCTGCCTTGATTTATAGCTTCTCTATTATTGTTATAGAAGGTGTCATTGTAACCTAATATTACTTTATTACGATTTCATATTTTTGGTCAAGTCCTATGCTCATATTGGGCTGTTACTCTGTGATAATTGGGTCTTCCGTTCTTTTTTTTTTAATCAACTTTGAGAAGCTGCTGCTATTGCCATACCTTGCATTGTCATGATTAATGCTGTGATTTTGTTTCTTGGTTTGTGATGCAGCCTGTGCTCCTATCTTTTTTCTGTATTTATGATTTTTTTTTTTCACAAAAGATTTAAGTATGTTTATTAAGTTTAAAACAGAAGTTGGTGGAGGGCTTCATTTCGGGCCTGTTTGTGACAGAACAGCTTATATCAAACACCATTTACTTTTGTATTTTTTTTTACTTATTTGTATATTCAGAAACAACCTTTGAGTATACACTCTTTTACAAAGGTTCCACGTCAGGATGTAAAACAGCAGAGGCATAACAAAAACTTGACAGTTAACACAAATCATAAGATTGCTATGTAATACCGAAAATAGATAAATAATACATTTGAGTAATCTAGACAATTGAAATTAAACAGCGGGAGGAGATTCCCAATTAGCAATGTATGGCATAGCTGCCCCAGTGGGGCCTGTCAAGATAGAGTATCAGAAAGGGTAGGAGAAAGAAAGGGGGGAGAGTGCAAACAAGATTTTCATCTGCTGAGTTAACCATTGGGTCATAGAGAAGGGTTATCAGAAGTTCTATTGATTTACACCATATTGCCAAACTTGGTAGGTTTCTAAATTTGGGTTGATTCATCCTGACAAGCTTCCATGGCTTTAGTTTACCAAGCCTTGCAAGACTGCTGGTTGAATCAGACCCAGTCAGTGTGGGTACCAGGTCAACATAGCATGGGCAAAGACTGTGCATTAAGCGTGTAAGAAAGTACAGCAACAGGGGTATTAGAGTGATATGAAAATATCGCTACCCCTGTCACTGTGGAATGGAAGATGGAACTGGGGAAAAGGTTTTGAGCACTGCTGGTCAAGTGCTCAGTCAAGCCTTTCCCATGGTGTAGTGGCCAAGGCACTCGACCCAGCAGTAGGTGGGGGGGGGGAGACCAGGTTTCAAAACCCTGCTAGAAGGAAATGTTATTTTACTCCTATCTGTGCAGCCATGAGTAAGTGCCACAATGTGAATTTTACCTTGCCTCTCTGTCCAGACCCCCACAAAAACTAAAGAATTCATTGGGTATGTGGCGATTTTGTGTGGTTGGCATTATGTACTACTGCTGTGTTGCTGCACACTGTTGTCTGTGTGTGGTGTTTCCTTGCACAGTTTCATCCATGACATTATGACCTTGTGCTATCAGTGTGTGTGTACTGCTGGAAACATTCTGCTTAGTTGTTGGCCAAGTTCAGCTGCTATGGTGTGGGCTGGTATAAACCTGGCTTTATCCTTCACACCAGTATGAAACCAAAGCTCTTAAGTTGCTTCCAATTTGTGAATCAAATGTACACAGAGAACTGCAAAATCAGTGACTGGAGACCACACCACTACACAAGGATATTCTTGTGAAGCATATGCAACATTAAGTAGAAGCTGAGTATCTGCTTATTTGTGTGATGAAAATAGATTTGCTTGGTCTACAACTCCATCTGAAGTGACCATGTGAGCAATGAGGCTATCCTTGAATCAACCTGCAATAACCATTTTCTGATCTGGGCGAAGTAAAGTTTTTACCATAGCACACCATGATTCTGACTGGATTTTTACTAGATGTTCTTTATTCTTGGGATTTCCAATGAACTTACTCCACTGCATTGGGATGGGTTTTTAGGGACCATGGATTTTGACTTCATTGCTTTTTGAGGATTGCCTTCATGCATGCTCAAAAGCTATAATTGAATCTTTGACATCATAGCAATCAAAGATGATTATCTACTCTTTTGCTGCTCTCATAACTCTGTAGAGGTTGGCATACTATTCTGAAGACCAATTCAGCAAGTTTTCCAAAGTTAGTTGCATCTCCTTGCTCGGCCATTTGTATAACAGCCATGCCATCTACTATCAAAGCTGTGGGCATGTCGGACCTTTGCCTTTCAGAATATCATGGTATCTCTGCAACAGGTAAGACAAGGACAAGGCTTTCTACTGATAACAAGGTCATTCTCAGTTTCAGAAATCAGTTCACTGAACCATGCTTTATACACAGACTCATCTTTCTTGTCACTTTCTTGTTCAATTGGATTGATATCCAGTCCCTCACACATTTTGAGTTCACTACAGAGGACCTATGCTTCATGAAACAGCGTAGATGAGGCTAAATATTTATCTTTATTTTCAGAAGTAGGGAGAGGGTTTTCCTCTTCATAGTGTTGCTTTGAATACAACCGGGAGGCTATGTTGTTGACATCTTCCAAAAACACAGCACTGCAATTTACAAACTCTGGTTTACATGAGTCATGCTGCATTTGAAATACTATCTGGTTACCAAAATAATTTGTTAGTCTCTTCTTTAGTTTCTCACTTTAGTAACTCTCATTGCTAGGAACTTTGCCTTTCAGAATATCACAGTATCTCTGTAACAGGTAAGACAAGGACAAGGCTTTCTACTGATAACAAGGTCATTCTTATTTTCAGAAATCAGTTCACTGAAAAATGCCTTATACACAAACTCATCTTTCTTGTCACTGGATAGTGAACATTTTGTCTGTATGTTTCTTTTGCAGGTGAAAGTACTATGGCAGTCTTTGTGGTACTTTGTTTCAAATGCAATTAAATCCAGTCCAACTATTTGCTTTAAGACTGTATTGTGTTCTCTGGCATCAGTCACATCAAGCAGAGTTTCTTGCCCTCTGAAGATTATAATCTGTGATAGACTTTTGTTTATTTTGTGATACATCTTTTGGCATTTTATGTACAGATTCCAGTTAACAGTCTGGCAAGTAGATTGCCTACTCTGTGAACTTGAACACTGACCAGTATCAGTAGAAGGGCCAGGACTTAAGCTTTTTTCTCAATCTTAAAAATGCATTAGGTTTGTTTTGCAGGTGTAGGACTGATGACATTGTGCATGATAATGTACTGCAGGCAAAACTAATAATGCACTAGTTTCTAATGGCTGCAATCACTGATAAACATGTTTTTTTCTAACAAGGCATGCATTATAAAATGTCTTTAGTCCTCCAGGGGTTGCAGTCCTCAGGTCGTCCTGAGTTGTTGTTTGCAAAAGATACACTTGGACCAGTCACTAGATAGGCGGGTTTTTTTGGTGAGGAGGGTCAAAATCTCAGCAGGGTCTTCAGCCATTTTGTTCCCTCTCAGTCGTTGTTATTACCTGAACAAAAAGAGAATTGCTATTAGAAATATTTTAATTAGTGCATTATTCATCTTGTAAAATTATAAAAAGAAAACACCCTTTGTCCATGTTTTATAGCTGTAAAACATGATGTTGAAATAATCTACTTTTTGTATAAATTATATAGTGTAAGCAGTTCATAAATTAAACATATACTCTCAGTTTACTCAGTTTTCAAAGTCAAAAGTAGGCTTGTGCTCATCTAAAATGTCTCCCATTACATTGTGGGTGTATCAAGGGTTTCAATTATTCCATCTGAGGAATGAATCCAATCTAGATTTAAACATCCCAAATGTAGTAGCGTTTATAACATGCAAAGGCAAGTTATTCCAGGCCTTCACAACTCTTACAGTATAAAAGTTGTCCCTTTTAGTGGTGTTAGGTTTAGGGAACCGTAGTTATTGGTTATGGTTTTCCAGATTAGGCAGACAATTATTGTATTGAAAACCACAAACTGTTTTTATCATCGGATTATTTAAGAGTTTGTACAATTCTAACAGGTCACCTCTATTCCACCTTTCTTTGAGGCTGACTAGCCCTGTCTTAGTGAATCTGTCTTCATATGGTAGTTATGCTAACCTAGGAATTATCTTGGTGATCCTTTTCTGAACCCTTTCTAATAATTCCACATCTTGTCTTAGATACGAACTCCAAAAAGGGGAGCCTGTGACAAGGTATGGGTGAATGTAGGACCTGTATAGTGATAAAATAAATTGCTCATTTCTGTTTGTGAGTGATCTTTTAACACAGTTTAAGATTGTACTCGTTGTTAAAGCAACTTTGTTACAGTGATCCATGGCAGGTAGTTTGTTGTTTACAAGTATTCCTAGGTGATGTTCTTTTTCGACTGAGGTAAGATTTTTATTGCTCATCATGTACAGATATAAGGGGTTATTCCTCCCAAAGTGCAAAACAACAAGCAAAGAATACATTTAAAGTAAATTTGCCAAAATTAAATAAATATAGGATGAAAACACTGTAAAATTATATACATAATAAAGAGAGTCATTATTCAAAAGATTTGTGAAGGCAGTTTGACATGATTTAAAAAAAAACATCCATATTTTTCAAAGTTACCACAGCATAATACCACATAACCCTAAATCACTCTTGGGGGTTCATCCCTTCATAAAAAAGTATTAAACCTTTTTTCTGTAGAGAAGGAATTATCAATTTTCAAATTTAGACAGGGTTTTCCATTTGGGCCCAAGACAAACTACTGTATTTGTGAATTCCAGCTTTTCAGAATGCAGAATTAAAAACTTTAAAAAGGACAGATAAATTCATGAAATGTGGGAAAACTGCACAAATTCCATGTAAAGTGCATGAAATAGAATTGCTAATTTTACCCAGCACTGGCTGTAACAGCTCATTTACAGTTCTATCCTGCTTCTGCACACTTTTACAATGGAGAGGAATAAAACACAGGAAGGTTGACAGAAACACAAAGGGCACCAGCAGATTCACAATTTGCTCATTACTGGTCATCAGATTCACTGCATGCAGTGTGATATCAGTGAGCACACCTAGTGTCATGGCCCCATTAACTGACCTAGTCCCTCCCAAGTGCTTATGTGAAACATTGCATAAGGGTGGTCAGCAAGGGAAGATGTGCCCAGCCAAAGAACACATTACAAACAAACCTGGCCTGGTAACATAAGAGATCACCAACTCTGCTTCTGCAGTGGATCTTGGGAAAAGGCAGTCTATGGAAGGGACTGTGAAATCCCATTTTAAGAGGAAAAATGGTTAAAAAAATATAAAAAGGCAAACAGAAAGTTGCAATCTGATTCTCACAAACAGTCTAAGTGCCTTGATTAAAGGAGTACTACAATCAAAATCTGTAAAAACATTTGTTATGCAAAGTGTTTTTAATTGTGTGTAGTCCTAGTGGGTCTTTCCCTTTGTTTGTTATTAAGAGATTTTTCCTAAAAATACCTACTACTTTTATGGCCTCTAGGGATATCCATGTTAGCATTTTTTATTGATCTTCTTTTTCCTACAGTGCCTCCTGTCCCTTGTGGCAGTGATGTGTCCAGGACCACTGATTCAATGAGTGAGAGCTGCCACAGAAGTCTGCTGTCACATGCTTTTTGTTCTGCCTTCAACTAAATAAGTCTATTTCAGTCATTTAGATTTTTAGGTATGTGTCTAGATCTAGCAAGCAGGCATACATGTTTTTTAAAGGTTTTCACCCCATCAAACTCGGCACAGCCTTAAAAAGCACACAAATCACCTAGATCAGCAGTGCAGTCATTAGTGAAGACTGTCGCTGTTTCCTATAGAATAGCCCATTCAGTTATTTATTTATTTATTTACAAGTAATTTTACCAGGAAAACATACTGAGCAACATGCTTGATTCCAGATGTGACCTGGCGGCCGAGGCCCACATACAATTTGACATACATAGACTGTACTGACATGAGCATAGGTTTGTACAATTAGCAATTTAAGAGAAAATCTGAGAGTAAATTGCAGACATGGGTAGGTAAAATACATACAGTGTAATGACATTTAGATTGAGTACTTACATTAATAAGAGCATGACATTTGAGAAAACATACTTAGATTAAAATAATCCTAGTTAAAAGAGGAACATCTGGAGGTGAAGTGTGCTCTGAGTAATTGGTTGCAGAGGGTGGGGTTGGGGTGTGTCTAATGGGGGCAGGTAGGGCATTCCAGATCTGGGGTATCCGGTACTTAAAAGCAGCCTGGCCTTTGGATGTGTGCATAAACGGGACAAGGAATAGTCTTTGATCCATACTCCTAAGGGAGTATGCAGGTGAAAGTTGTTGGGAGAGGAAAGAGGTCAGGTAGTGGGGAAGGGAGTGGGACCAATATTTGGCAGTGAACCTAGTACAGGTAGTTTGTCTGCAGTCATGTAGGGACGGCAGGGTTAATGAGCTGTAGAGGTTGCAGTGGTGTGTGGTTTGGGGGCAGCCGAGGATGAAACGGCAGAAGGAGTGGAACAGGATGCCTAGACTGGCCAGTGCGGACCCAGGGGAGATAGAGTAAACTATATTGCCATAGTCGAGTACCGGAAGGATAATTTTTTGAACAATGATGCGCCTTGTCTGTGTTGGGAGGCAGCTTTTGTTGCGGTGTAGTGCGCCAAGTTTGGGGAGCAGCCGCTTGTGTAGGGAGGTGATGTGAGTCGAGAAATCTAGGTGTTGATCTAGCCAGACGCCCAGATATTTGAAGCTTGTGCAGTTATCCAGGGGTGTTCCATCCAAGGCTTTGTGGGGGGGGTGGGGGCTTGGTGGGAGAGTCTTTGAGAGTTATCCCTCAGGCATTCGCAAAACTGTAATTATACAATGGGGTCCTAGAGACACTACTTCTGATTGGCTGACTGGCACCTTCCAGTCGTGATAAATCCTGATATTACCCACAGCAAAGGTGCCAGTCAGCTGCATCTTAAAATAAATCAATCCGACCCTGCAAATCAAAACATTACGCCCGCCATGTCACATGCCTGCTAAACCATGAATTAAAACTCTCATTGGAATTGTCTGAAAAAAAGTAACTCTACAAAAGTCATACATTACATGAGTCTTCAGCCAGAGTAAGAAGCACAAAACCTTCATTAAACACATCGACTACAGCGACCAATATTTTAAAAAATGTGTTGTACCTCCAAAACAAAATGGCAGCCAACATCAGCCCATGGTTTTAAGTTCTCCCCCTCATGGCTCCTCACAGCTGCTCTGGCTGACTGCTCCCTGCTGGACTGACCCTACACTTTGCCTGGCCCTATATCTATTCTATATCATGGTAGTGGATATAAATAAACAATGGATCCATTTTGTTTTGTTTATTTAAAGTGTTCATGTAAATGTCCCAGTACCAAGCAAAGAAAAAAAAATTCCTTGAGTCACGCCACTACCTTTTGAATGCACCATAGGGCACAACACCAGAAACATGACCCTGATGGCAGGCTGCACCATGAAGGATGGCACTCTGAGATGTCTCCCCTTTTTCTTTATTCTTCAGTGCCCCACTATATTGAACTCTGTAAGTGCTCCTACAACAGATGCCTGTCACTTCCCTGCTGTTTCCTGCTGCAGCAATCAAGAGGTCTCAACTGTGAACAAAACAGTATCAAGGTAACTGCAGGTAGAGCTTATAAGCTCCCTGCACCACACTCAATCATTAAGCTGGCACAGATCAAAGGACTCTTCTGGGCTAGACTTTTTAGGAAGCTAAATACAGTAACATCCTTGCCTGAAGTTTATACCTACAGTTACATTTTATATGTCTGTGTGACATCTGTACTGAAGGGTAGTTTAAAACAACTACTAGGGAAACACTAACAGTGAGAAAACTGGACATTTATTTCTAGCGTAACAGCAAATTAAATAAAATCATTAAAAATGCTAAGAAAACTATGTTGTTTTCTTTATTTTTTTATGCAAGAAATGAAGGGGGACATTGTATAATCACAATAAACCACTCCAGGGTGTGGGTTATGCTGGGATCTATTCACACTTGTATGGTTTGATCACTCAGTTTGAGGCATTTTGGCAGAACCATGCCAGGCATGTGTGAATCCCAGCATAACCCACACCTTGTTGTGGTTTATTGTTTCAGTATACTGTAACTTTTATTACTGCTCACTGAATAATTAAAGTTACTTAAAATCACAGCTCTACTGTTGCAAAACCGACCTTAAATCAGTACTTGCAGAGTCTATGGTCTCCAATGCATCACTGTCATATGGGGCAGGTGGCATTGTAGGAAAATGAACAATCAAAAATGGTAGCATGGAGATTCCCAGGGGCCATAAATGTAGCAGGCAAATTTAGAACAAAAAAAGAATACAAAACAAAGGGAAGGACACATTAAGACTACCCACACAACTCTAAGCACTCTGTACAGCACTTTTTTTTTCAAATTGTGACTCTAGTGCTCCTCTAACTGCTGAAACAACAAATGTTGGAGGTTCATCACAAAAAGGCACAACAGATCCATACTCTGGGTAAGAAAACATGATCTATCTAAAATTGCAACCATTCTAACGAAAACTGACGGGCAGATATTTACATTTCAAATGAGTTATCTTCTGTAGGCAGTGGACACATTCTATTCTGTCTGCACTCAAGGCTTTTTTTTTTTTGTGCATATGTGTGTGTGTGTGTGCGTCTGTGTGTGTGTGTGTGTGCATGTGTGTGTTGCAGATCATCTTCAGACTCTGTTTTATTCAAACACAGGACAGCAGTAAAACAAGTTATTTTTATGAGAGTCAGTAAACTCTAAGTTAATCCTCATTTGCCCCCAAGAAATTGTCCAGGTCTCTCCTGTAATGGTTAAGCTGCCAAATCACCCTGCCATCACTATCATCTTCTTTTTTTAATTTTATTTATTTAGTTGTTTAACCAGGTATAGCACACTAAGCTGGAAGCTTTTTTACAGGAGCGACCTGGAAGCACAAGGAGGTTAGGTGACTTGCTCAGGGCCACACAGTATGCAAGTGGAAGCTGTGGGATTCAAACCCCAGGTCTGGTCTGCTGGATGTCACTAGATTTGCAGCTCAGAGCCTTAGACCACTGTGCTATACTGCCTCTTCTTGATACTGGAAAGTAAACATGGCCACCCGAGCTCCCTTCTAAACCTAGGTCAGTTGCCCAAATGTAGAATGCACTGCTTCTTGGCCATTGGGGTATTGAGTATGCTTTATACAAATAAAGCTTGCATCTTATATTTTCTTGTTCAGCCTTGTAAAGATAGTAGGGAGTATCTAGCCACTTTACCCTCACAGGAGACTTAAACTGTTCTGGGGGAGGGGGAAGGGGTAACATGACAGTTCATTTGGATATTACTAAGTTGTACAGTATAAAAAAGTTTACTTTTTTTCTACTATGTTTATTTGACAGGTGTGTGTGCTAAAAATGAATATAAACTGATCAATGGGTTTGACTCCAAACTAACACACAGGGCAGCAAAAAGCAACTATTTCTTTTCTCATAAACCAGAAAATTATAGTTGGTAAATTAAAATAAATGTCTTTAAAACAGTTTAATATAGCAACAATATATAGAACACTTTCAGTATATCTCTTCATTTTTATAATATCATTAAAGTACTCCTGGGGGATGGTTTACCTCTAGTTAATCCAACTCCCAGGCACATGATTCCCTCATCTACAGTATGCCTTGTAGACTCATTACACACATGAGGGTTGGATTAACTACTAGTAAACCAACGCCTAGTCATACCTTAATGCTTATGGTTAGAGTATTTGCTGGCCCATTCCCACAACTTCCTTAGTAAACAGAAGGGTAGAGTATAGGTTGGCATTGCCTAATGGTAACTGTCCTGGCCCAGATACTGAAGATGGCAGAGGGGATGGAAGCTCATATGGCAGGGTCTTCCTTGTATAAGGACCCACCCCCTTGCCATTGCCAAGCAAGCATACAGTATGTGGCTGTGTGAAAGCTGTCTTTAGTGGCCACTCTCCTAAACTGCCCCTAACCCAGCAGCTTGTGTTGTGTCATAGATTCACCAAGATTGTGGAAGGGGTATTGAAGATTTGCCAGAGGGATTTTGAGAATGCAGTATGGGCCTACCTGACCCCCTGTTTTGAAGGAATGAATCACTGTGTTGTCAATGAGCCATGTGTTAGCAACAAAGAAACTTAATGAATTTAGCCCTATGTCAAGGTACTACAATGAATATATGGTTGGGGTAGAAATTGAATCTGGGTCATCAGAGGCCTGAGAACCAGCTTCAGACAGTGGTGGTGCATGTTTGGGATACAAAAACACCCCATGGTGTCACCAGTAAAAGTTGCTGTACACAGAGCCCTGATTTAGCAATTTCCAAGTTGCTACATCACAATAAAAATATAACCAATAGATCATAGTGGTCATGAATGGGCTTTTCACATGCTAACATGCTAGTGTGCTTCATCCAAAGTGGTCTTGCCATGAGAAAGCACCAGTTACAAGGTGCACTACTATGCCTAGAGTACTGTATGCATTGAGAGGTGCTACTGCCTCAGTCATCTCTCCACCACCATGACCAATTGTGTAAGTCCCACTTTAGGGCTGTGGCTTTTTAAATTATGAACTGGACAGAAAGTATCAAATTACCTGACTGGCTGAGCTCTTCTGTCAGCCATAGCTAAATCCCACAACATAGTCACACTGAAAAAAAAGAACCTGGCAAAAGTTTTTCTTTTTACCCACCCACATTCCACTACACCCCTTTCCCCACAGTTTACCCACAAATGCCATAGCTGGCATACAGTCACTACAGTCACTAGTAAATCAGCTTAATATCATGTCAGGAACCACATCCATTTTTCCAGAAATCTGCCACCAACAGCTTCCTCAAACTCCCTGTGGTTGCATGTTCCATCATCTGAGTGGATTCACAAATCATGAACCTTTGCAGCCCATGGCTGTTCCTCAATAAAAAAAAAAAAGACACACCACGTATAATATTGGGCAACACAGTAACTCCCACAAACCATCAACCCTATCTTTTCACACACACATCAACTGGAACCCAACAACCACCATGCTTGTCCCAGAACTGAAATTGAAAACAAATGGAACAGATATTGAAACCAAATTCAGTGTCAGGGGCTCAGTAGGTAGCACACTCGCCTCTGAGGCTGGGAGATCAGAGGGCTGTGGGTTCAGTTCCCACATCTGGCACTTGGGTTAATATCCTAATACTGACACTGTAGTGCAGTATGAGAGGGGTGCTGCACTTCTGAGGTGCCGTCTTTCGGATGAGATGTTAAACCGAGGTCCCATCTGCCTGGATTGGTGGTAGTTCAAGTGGATGTTAAAGATCCCATGGCACTTATCGAAAAGTGTAGGGGAATTTCCCCAGTGTCCTGGCCAAATTCACCTCATTCACTAAAAATACCACCAACAGCTTAATCTGGTTCAAGGTCAGTTGGCATTCATCTGTATCCCCCTCCCCCGGGTCGTGCCTGAAAATAGGCAAGATTTGTTTAGTGCACTTGCCCAGTCAACAAAAACTAAAATAAAAAAATAAAAATAAATTAAAAGCAGTTCACAGAAATGCCAACAAGCCATTTCAAATGCTACTCACCACACTTAAAGAAAAAATAAATGGTATCCACTCACATACCTTCTCCTTTTCCTTTGTGTCCTCCACTGCAACTGAGCATTTATTTTCAAAGGGGAAGGGAGGAGCAGATTTCATGTCATCTCATTCCTACCCACAGACTCATCAGTGCCCACTACAAGCACTCTGCCTAATGGAAACAGTCAATCTTAGATCTTTTTTCCCCCCAAGTGACATGCTACATTAAAAACTTATTATTAGAAAGTTTTTACATGATTACAAAAATAAACTCTTTATTGACACAGAAAATAAAACTAGTTCATAATAGAAAAAATACAATTCAGGATGTGGTATTTCATGTGATATCACTTGTTGGGTGTATGATACATGATGATATACAGTGATATATCACACCCTGGAGAGTACTATTGCTCAATTATTTCAGACCTTTGTTAGTCACTCCTGGTTATCTACAGACATCCAATCATATTTAACTTAATGTTCTTCCTAGCAGCTAGTGGATTCCACTCAGTAGCCCTATAATCTCACATGTGTGACCCCTTAGTATGGTTCTTCAGCAGACTAGGTTCCCTGATCAATGTAGTTCACCTGTGGCATGCCTACCCTATCTCGAAGAACTGCTTGTAACAGTTTTTCAAGGATTGTGGTTCTCTGGCATGAAAACAGGGTATGCTGAGTCCAGTGTAACCCAGCACACAAATTACATGCTGGCCACCACTCCTTCTCCTTTGCTGCTGCAGTGTCCATGGTGACAGTGCAGGGAAAATCTTTCAACCCAATTGTATACACATTTATAAACATAATTTAAAAACATTTAACTACATCAAGAGAATTAACACAACTCAGAAGGAAAACCTCTTCCAAGAAAACAGGGCGGTGCATACAAGAAGGCACAACTTGCGTCTGGAGAGAGGCAAGTTTAAAAGTAACTCTAGAAAGTACTTTTTTTACCAAGAGACTGATGGACCCATGGAACTGCCTGCTACCAGAAGTGGTGGCATCAAACACAGTAAGGGAATTCAAACTCGTTTGGGACAGGCAATGTGGGCAACTTAGGAAAAAATATATAACTGCGGGGAAGGTAGCCACCTTGCGCAGACTAGCTAGACCACACAGTCTCCATCTGCCAACACTTTTCTTAAGTTCTCATGTATGGAAAAGTTTGATCATACTGTTCCATCTGATGAAACTGTGTATGTGGTCCAGTTTTCAATACCAGTGCTGTACATGATGGACCTCATTGTCTCTCCTTGTTAAAAAGAACATGCATTTTGCTGTACCTGTTTAACATAATTCAACATTGGGAGCAGCCCATCAGTGCAGCGGTATTGCTACCCTTTGTGACACCAGTAACCGGGTTTAGAAAATAGCTCAAATCATTGGAGGGCTGGTAAAATGGAGGGGGATCAAGCATCTGAGGTGCTACTCTCCTTCTCTAGGGTGGGTGGGCAGTGGTGCCTAGCATTTTCATGACACTTAGCAGTGGCTGGGTGTAAGAAAGTCTGCAACTGCAAGACATATGCAGAGGGCTGGCGAATATTGACAAGCCATGTGTGGGAGCACACACAGTGATATCATGATGTCTCTGCACATCCAGTCCTCCTAGAGACAGACAAAAAGGAAGAAATAGCAGTCAGGTGGGAGGATGACACTGCTGCTATCCACAAAAGCCTCCGCTGGTTCCTTCCTGCTCCAGCCTGGCAGCTCATCAGTTTCACTTCCACCCATAGTCAACTGAATTGTGTGGGTGAATTAGCCAGTGTGCAGAAGTAAACCCAGCTGTGGGTTGCAATTCAAACTGACCTGGCCTCTGGATGTGTCACAGATGGACTGGGGGGCCCAGTGCCTGAGCAGAAGGACTTTAGCTGGATGGTAACATGGTGCAGGAGTCATTTGAAGGGGTTCCAACCAGTAGTGTGAAAGAGGAAACAGTTGGAAAAAAAATTACATAATTGAACATTTACCATGTCTTTTATTTAGAAGAGTTCAATGTTCATATGTTTTAAATACAATTTACAAGTGAAAAATAAATAGGTGCACTTGCTGAGATATATAGCCTAGCCTTGCTCAGAGTGCTGTTCTTACCAGCTGAGCTACCGTTACAACTGGAAGCCTGAAATTTCAGAAGACACTGATCATTCTCAATGCTCCACTTAGAGCTACAGAAATCTGAAAAACATTTTATTTAGAAGAGTGTAGTGTGCATACAGTATATTTGAAATACAATTTAAAGTGAGAAAGAAATAATGGTTCTTGCTGGGATTTGAACTTAGGTCAGTTTAAAATCCTGTTAGGCTTCTTACCAGCTAAGCTACCAGGACAGCTGAGAACCACAAGGCACAACCTGGAGTTACACAAATCTGAATTACATTTACCCATGTGTGTAGCCTCCTTAATCTACCTCTTGTGCTTTTTCACTTACTGACTTTGAAATAGCATATATAATTGTATTGTATAAAATAACTTCCTTCTTGCTAATATTTCAATACATAGGTACTACAGAATGTGCTCTACAGTTTCCACATCCCTACTGGTACTGGGACACCACCATGAAAATCTGTGTTTTCGTCTTTGCATTCATTATCCCGGTTCTCATTATAACAGTCTGCTACACCTTGATGATCCTACGCTTGAAGAGTGTACGCCTCCTTTCAGGCTCCAGGGAAAAGGACAGAAATTTACGTCGCATCACCAGACTGGTCCTTGTTGTTGTGGCAGTTTTTATAGTTTGTTGGACCCCCATCCACATTTTTGTACTGGTGAGGGCTCTAGTAAATGTGCCTGACAGCAATGCAGTGGTAGCTTGCTACTATTTCTGTGTTGCTTTGGGTTACACCAATAGCAGCCTTAACCCCATTCTCTATGCCTTTCTAGATGAGAACTTTAAAAGGTGCTTCAAGGACTTCTGCTGTCCTGCTAAACTGAGAATGGAGCATCAGGGTACCAGTAGAGTCAGAAATACCATTCAGGAGCCAACATACCCTCGGGACATTACTGATGGGACCAGCAAGCCAGTATGACTAGCAGTGGAAATGTCCTCTTTTTCTCCTCAAGGAAGAGATGAATCACATGACCTGGGACTAACGCAGATCACTACTGCAATTTGAACTGTTGCATCTCAAGGGCTCTTGAAACACACACCTCCATGTGCATAAGTAGAAAAATTGGTTGCCTTGGACTATATGTGCAATGTACTAACAGAGCCTCCTACTTTCTTAGTGTTGCAAATCTAGTGTATTCAGTTCATAGATTAGCACCCCTTAACTCTATCAGAAAGCCAAGACCCTAGCATATCGAGAGATATGGAAAATGAAAGTAAGCAATTCATGCTTGAGATGAGTGTCTAAGATTTTTACTTTAGAGAAGGTTTTCCAATAATAACAACAGTATTTTCTATGTATGTTATTTTCTCATGTGAAAATAAAAAATACTTGCTGTACTAACTTCTTAGAACGAATAGTATGTATTCACCATTTAACTGAAGCTCATATATTCAAAAGAGGTCAATTAATACTGGGATGCAGCACATTAGTGCTGTATATAGTAGTTTGGTGTTACTGATCTGTGCCTCTAGACCAAGGGAAATTGCTGCAGATAAGGATTTTCAGGTACATCAAAAACTGGTATAGGCAAATGATTTTCAAAGAAACTCAACCTCAGATTCAACTCTAAATAAATTTTAATCTTTGGTTTCTTCTCACAAAGGGTTCTAAGTTTAAAAAAATCCTTGCGCTGTCATTGTCCACAATACACTTCTATAACCCAATAGTATTTACAAGAATATTTAGGGTGCATGGCTGAACTACTAATAGAAAATGATTACATATACTGTAGTATAAAAAGGATTAAAAAACAATAGTTAAGTAATCTGATTGGCCAGCTGCATGTTAAGAGGTCTATGTCTACTAGTGTCGTGCAATTGGTGAATTATCCTGTTTGCTCAGATAACAAAAAGAAGTGGATCCCTTTAGATAGAATATTAGCTTCATATAATGTGCTGTCAGATTCAAATCTGCAGATAGATTGGAACTATCAGAAGTATGCAATCCCAAATAAATAGATTTACTAGCATATGCATAATTATAATGTCTACTGCTGGCAGAATGTTACTTGGTTAATCCTTTAGTAGCCTACATTTGTTTTGCAGTTAAATCAATTTTTATTCATTTAAATCAATAAAACATTCTAGTGGTTAACTTTACTTTGTTAATCACCATCCTGGGGCAACAGCATTGAGCTCCACTACAAGTTGTTCTTTACTCCAAATGGCTGATTATTTCATGGTAACCTATGCACTGGGCTTGTTGCTTTTATTTGAAAACAGAATTTCATCCCAGATTTAAAAAAAAATGTTATGTCGGCAACAGTAAAAAATGATATATCACATTTACAATTCTGGTTTGCTAAATCCTGGATTTGGAATTGTAGTTATTGTACAATCTTCCCACCTCCAACTAGAGCGTCCTAACAGGATTATGAGGATGGGCCTATGGGCCTTCTCTGCAGTTGGAACCTCACTATGGAATGATCTCCCCATCTCCCTATATTGCCCTGACCCCCCTCTAAATCTATATTCCCTATTACAAATGCACTTTCTGTCCTCCACAGTCTGCATCTGCCCACAGGCTGCTGGCTTCGCTGCACCTCCCTTGCAGCCCACCCTTATCTCCTCCACCCTCTAGTCCTCCATTCTCTTCTTCCACACTGAATACTATTGTTATTCCAATTATTAAATGATGGTAACCTTACTCGGGTTTACATAAATTTTACATGCCTTGGTATGCTCAATTGTTGATGTATCTGGTACTGTTTACCTTATATTTTCTCTGTTAGCTTAACCTACACTGGATTCCCTGTCATGTTCCCTGAATGATCCACACTATTCTCTCACTGTATTTTACACTGTCTTTGCCAGTTTCTGGCCTGGGCTGTGCCTGAAAAAGGTCTTTGGATCAATGCTCCAACCCAGTTACCAAATGAATAAATAAATAAATCATGGCATAGTACTCCTTCAGGCATGGTTTAAATTGACTGTAGAGAGGCCTTTCATTTTCCAAGCACTGGAGGTACATGTACTCAGCAAATGACAAGGATGAAATAAAAGTGTATTGAAAGCTGATTATTGCTGAAAATAGGAATGCTTTCTTTTGAAATTAGTTATTTTTTTTTCAATGATGGTCCAATTAAAATGTACAAAAGGAATGAGCTTCATGTAAGGGGCATTTGTCTTTCTTGTTTTTGAGAAGCAGTTTTGATTTCCTGCCCCCCCCCTCAAAAAAAAGAACCTCTATGACAGCATATTGTCTTCTTTTGTGAGTAAACATAAAACGGTTTAAATATAGCTCAATATTTTAATAATGATAGTTTAGGTACCATGAACCTTAAGTTTAAGTTATACAAGACCTTGTATAATATAAGGATGCCAGGTTCCCCCATAAGCAATTTCCCAATAGCAGGAGAACATTATAATTTGGTTATCTCATGTGTGATATACAAAGACTGTATAACACTATCAGGAATAAACTATATCAGAGGTCAAAATGCAATGTTTTTCTTGAATAAGTATTTTTGTAGAAAGTTTTAGAAGTAGCAGTTCAAGTTGAGCACATTTTATACATATCTAAACTTCACTAATTCCTGTGTTTAACTCCTATATTTATACCTGCTGTTCATTTTTGTTTCTAAAACAATTTAAAGTGGTGTTACACTTGTGTTAGTGTTCGCCATATTAGAATGTTGGTTCTGTAACTCTGAATTATTCTTAATGGCCCCAGTGATTGAATGGTCAGGGAGCAGCTTTTGGTGATTGTTAATTCAGCTTCATTAGGAGACAATTGATGGTAACACATAGATATTCAAATATAGTGGAGGATATTAATGAAGACCTCAGGACAGCCACATTTGATGGAGATATGATTTAATTATCACAGTTTGCACTTGAAAATAAGCTACAGGCTCATCATGCTCTCCTGGCCAAAACTTGAAATAAATACACACATACATTAATTAATTTATTAGAAATACATAACAGATAGCAATGGAATAATAAATGTACCTCTCTAGTGGGTGATAAGGCTAAAACAGATTACAATGGATAAAAAAAAAAACATCTTCCAAAACAAAGATTTGAAATAGAATAAACAAGGAGAACTAACATTGCCCTGATCATTTAATAAGACTTATTTTAAAAAGTAAAGTAATTCCAATCCTCTTTGTTCTTGAGTGGCATAGCCACAAGTGTGTAATTAGACTTGGAGTCATGGATGAAAGTAAATGTGATCATACAATTGGTAGTCTGTAATCATTTGTTAATGCAACACAAAGATGTGTTGTTTATATAAACAAACAGCTACTCTTCATTGCCTAAATGGTTGATGCCATTCTGTACATTCAGCACATTTATGGAAATAAGCATTAATTTGTCTGGATGTAAATGAGTATAAATGTTTATTTTCATGTATATGTGTTCCTGTAAGACTAGGTTTTAGGATGTATCTGCCTCTATTAATTTAGTCCCATTTCAGCTGTATGAAAAGAGGTACAATTTGTACAAAAGTTGCACTGTAATATGAATGGCTGCTTTAAAGTATTTATTTTTGGCATTTTTTATTCTGTCAAATTCAGAAATGAGGCAGACAGTTAATGATTGGTTACACAAACAACATCTAGCTATTCTTCAGAGATTGCTAAGGGTATTGTTTTATTGATTATCATTAATGTACAAAAGTAAAGCAACCTCTGCCTTTTTAGACCACAAGTGTCCTTGTATGTTTCTCCATGAAATAACAAGCAGCCATGAGCTTCAGTAACACTGTGCCAAAGATAATGACAATGCTAAGTAGTTCAAGTGTAAATACAATCAACACTATTAATAAGTTAATCATCACTCAAATAGATGAAAAAAAAATTACAATGTATCAATGACAACTCTATTATCTAAATTACTGAGTCCAAAATGGTGGTGTTTGATTGGAATGGATGGAAAGCTACAGGTAAAAGCAATTGTTTACCATGATGAACATTTGTTACATGTGGATGTCTTTCTTCTTAAGTTAATATAATGCAAACATATTGTTATTTATATCACAAATGTATATTATTTGTACAGTTTTGGTGCATAAGATAGATGCAGTGTGATCTGAGAATTATACGATGACACCACATCAAAGGGATGATAAGACTTATATAATTCACCATGATCTCTTAATTATACTGTAATTATAAATCAGTGATGAGGTAGATGTCCTTTGAAACTCCTTAAGCAGTAAGAATCTAACTACCTTTGAAAATGCGTGTTATCTTTCTTTTATACATTTAGTGTATCTGACATTTCTTTTTTCCATGTCAAGAGGGCAATTATAGATGCAAAGCAAAAAAAAGGCAGGGATTCATAAGCTTCAAAAAAGTCCTAAGCCATTGAGCAATTCTACAACTGATCTAAGTTATAATATGTACTCAAACAACAGTTATGCAGTAGACATGCATAGGCTGCATAGTAGGCTATAAATCTATAACTGTTTATTGTATGTGCTGCACTACTGCCTATTGATATTTATTTCCTTTTTGCATGCCCCTCCCAAGTGCAGCTCCAAAGCTTATCATGTTTTTTTATTATTTTTTAGATGAGTGAACAGAACTGTTATAAACTATAACAAAGCACAAGTTAAAATGTAGTAGGTCAAATGCTTATATTTGAAAGAAAATCAAATATGATATCCTTAATGGCATACAGGAATACAAATAATAGGAAATAAAAAATAGGAATACACTATTTTTAAGTGAAAAAGATGTTCCAGGACTAGAGGGCATGGGATGAAGTATGAGGGAGGACGATTCAGAGGAAATGTGAGGAAGAATTTCTCCACATAACGGGTGGTGGACAAGTGGAACACCCTGCCAGAGGAAGTGGTGGGGGCTGAAACAATCACGGGATTTAAGAATGCATGGGATAGACATAAAGGAATTCTGGAGGTCAGGGGTAAGGGGCAACAGACTTCTTGGAAAACATAAACTGAACTTACAAGCTCAAATGGGAAGACTGGGTGGGCCATAGGCCCTTATCTGCCGACACTGTCTATGTATCTATGTATCTATGTATGGTTTTGGTTGTAAATGACTATAAAAATGATTATAAATTGCACTTCATTCCTAATCCATTTTTCTCACTGAACAAAACCTTAGTCAACTTGCTTAACACTTTTAAAAAGACCATCAACTTTCAGAAGTCTGTATACATTGTTTCTATATGACTATGGATCCTAGGAAGATTTTTATTCCTTCCATTTAGAAGTCAGTTATTTTCCCAGAGCCAAGGGCAGAATTTTCAAAGCAGATCCAGCCACATGTATTTTCAAAGTAGGCCTCTGTTCACTGTCTAAGACCATCAATTAGTCTAGCTGCTTGGATATAAAATGAGGAGCCTGCATCAAGGATTACATTTTTTATGCATGCTTTATTTTTTAACCATGCATCGTTTTTAATGCAACCAGCTATAAATCATGGAATATTTTGCAAAACCTTGGGTTTAGTGAAGAATGGGGCTTCTGAGTTTGAATGCAGTAAGGCAGATGCTGGCACAGGCAGAAACTGTGTCTGCTATTTCTTGAAAATCACAGTTAATCATCAAAACTAAATGGATCTATTAAACTTTGATTTGTCTTTCTTTCCTCTGTTTCGTACATAGTTATTTAATAACTTTGAAAACATTCAAGAGCCTTGTTGGTATTTTATACTTTTCTGTGTTAATCTCTGTTTAAGTGTTTGGGGTCAGGTTGCATAGCTGTTTAATAATGTATTTTAAATGTAAATGCAATAGATGCAAGTTATTGATTCAGTTTCTTGCTCTGTCCATTCAGCAAACTGTTTATATGTACTCTGTACTTTAGCATCAATGATTGAAATTCAAGTGTGTAAAAATGTAAATATGCTATATTTTGGAATTGTTCTCCTTCCTGAGTTATTAGCACAGGCATGGCCTGGCTGTAGTATTTATGTCAAATATAAATAGAAGCTAAACATTACCTGTTGTAAATTTTGAGAGAAACAGTTATCAGTTGCTCAAAATAATTTATTTCATCCTTGTCTTTTTTGCTACTTAAAGTTATCTATTAAAACACCCTAGTTGCAGGTGTCTTCTTTATAGTGTCTCTATTTTGCTTCTACAGTACATTGCAACACAATTTCATTTCTACAGTATATTGCAACAGAGTTTCATCTGTGTGTCCTGTCCAGTTCTTTTCAATTAAAGTTTAATATTTGGGGGAACTTGAAGTTAAAAGAGTCTTTATAATAGCACTCCATGCACATTCATTATTTATTTTTAAACTTTGTTTTATTTACAGTGACTAAAAGCAGAAGTATTTTGTTAGCAAAAAATGTTATCATATAGGGTGTCTTAGGAATAAAATAGTCTTTATGGTGAAATAAAAAGCAACATTTTTACACATGGTTTACACTGCAATGGATGATTTCAGACTTCAAGTTGTCTCAAAATGAGCTGGGCCACCAGTGCAGTGGTATCACTATTGCTTGTGATGCTGGTGACCCAGGTTCATGAATGAGCCCGGTGTGCCAGAGGACCAGCCGGGGGGGAGGTTTGATGAGCATCTAAGGGAGAGCTTTCCACCTCTGGGGGAGGATTGGTGGTGTCCAGTAGTTGAGTGACACCCGAGGAGACTGGGAGTAAAACATGCCGGGATAACACAATAGAGAGAAGGCAGTGGAGTATGTCTGTGGGCGATGTGCAGCTGTGCACATGCTCCCCCACTGACTTTATTGCACATCCATGCCTTGTGGGGGACATTAAAGGGGGGAAACCCTGCATGCTGAGCAGCATGAAGCCCTTGGACTCAATGCAGAATGACACCACAGCCAGCCCCTGGACTGAACTAGGTGGATTACAGTCTCCCCTTTGGGGTGCCCACTGTGGTGGTCAAGCCATAGAGCCTGGTTCCAGATGGCTGCTAGGGGATGTCAGGCATGGAGGCACCAAGTCTTGGAATATCTCTCACCAGAAGCACAGTGAAGAAAAAAGAACTGATAAAAAAGTTGTCGCCAAATTTCAAAACATCACAAGCACAGTGCATCATACTCAACAAAGTATGCACCAGAATGCTAGTCACATGGTTAATTACCTCTCCTAATGAATGGTCGCATGGTACGGTCTGCTGTAGAATGTTCCTGAAGTACTGTACCCAATGCACTCACAGACAGTGAGATCAAAATCAGTTGGATGTGTGTGTTAATGCTGAATAGAATCAGTGGTATTAGGCTGAAGAATCCATTACTACAGAAATCTTTGCTCAGGTTTAAAAGCAGAGCCCAACTGTCATGTGCAAAGCCTCTGGAAGAGAGTACTGGATTGCAAAGTTTCACCTCAGTAGAACCACTTTTCATGTACTCCTCAAAGGCTGCCTTAGTGCTAAAAGTGCAGTATTTCTCCCAAAATAATGCTGCAACCTGAAACGTTTCCCTTCTTGTCTGTGCACCTGAGACACTTTTTTTTCTTTTTCATATATCCTTTTCATGATTCCTCCCCCTGTTGGCACCCCGCTTGATGGACCCCCCCCCAGCCCCATCACCCATCTTCTCCTGGGACATATCTTGGCTGGCGTCCTCTGCAACAGGACTATTGTTGTGCTCAGCCACCAGTGAGGAGCCTATAGGAGGTCAGTCAATCACCCTGCTGCCTGAAAGGTTTTTTCCTCCATTTTCTCTCCTGGTCCCATGTATGTGCAATGGGTGCAATGTCTGAGCTCCACCTCCACAGAGACAGCCTTGATTCCTTGTACGGTGGGTCCTTCCCTTTGTGGTGATGCACATGTCCTGCCACCCAGCCATCACTGGGTAGCAGGCAAGCAGCATGTCACTATAACCCCCCTCCCAGAGGAAAGAGAGCTATCTTGGGATGCTTGATCCTCTCTCTCCTCACCAGCCTCCAAGCAATCCAGTTCCATTCCTGACCTAGGGTTACCAGCATGGCAGGAGGCAAGGTGCTCAGCACCTCAGCCCTCCACCCCACTGGGCCGACTTGGGCTGAGACATTCCATAAGGGATTTGAATAGGTTTTATTTTGAATGAAAACATTTAAGAGACATTTTGATAGGATTTACTGTTCTTATTACAGCAAAGCATCTGACCTGAAACCATTGAGGAGGGGGAGTATTAGCTACTAGTTTGGATTTTGTTTGATTACCTATTTTAAATGTTTCATGTTTCTTTTTGCCAGTGGAGAGTTTTCTTTAATGGACTGAGTTTCTGAGGACTGATTGTGAATGGCCACTGGCCACAATGTCTGTCATTTTGAAAATTATATAATTTTTTTTATGTCACTTTTTGTCAGGAAGCCTCACCGAATAGGTACTGTAGCACACATTTTTGTCTTAATGTAACTCATTTAATAATACATATAATACATATGTTATAAAGCAACATGTTTTGGGCTGTACAACACAGCTGTCAGAGATACCTCTGTAGAAACACAGAACATAGAAATGTAGAATTTGTTGTCAGAAAAGGACCACTTGGCCCTTCCAATCTGCCATGATGGTCCCTGCCTAGTATAACTCTACAGATTGTAACTGGCCTCTGGTGACTCTCCCCCCTCCCTGTCTATTTACTAATGTTCCTGTATGGTATAACAGTCCCAGGAATGCTTGCAGCCCCTCATTCACATCCACCACTTCTGCTGGCAGTCTGTTACTGGTGTCCATGCTCCTTTTAGTGAAGCAGTACTTCCCCACATCCCTATTAAACTTACACCCTTTCAGCTTCATCTCATACCCTCTAATCCCCATGCTATTTCTCATTTGAAATCAGACTTCCTTCCTGTATCTTGTTCACTCTCATAAGATACATGTAGGTCTCTTCCATGTCCCTTCTCACATTCCTCTCTTCTAGGGTGTACATGTTCAGATCCCTTGATCTCACCTTATAGTGCTTTTGATGCAAGTACTGCACTGTTTTAGCTGCCCTCTTCTGGACTGCCCCCACCCTGTCTATGTCCTTTCTGAGATGTGGCCTCCATAACTGAACACAATACCCCACAAAAGGCCTCACTAGTGAAGTGTACAGTGGTAATACCACCTCTTTCTTCCTGCTGTTGGTGCCTCTCCCTATGTATCCCAGCATCCAACTGACCCTGCACACTGATTCTGTCACATTGCTGTGCCACTTTGAGGTAATCCGATATGTTAACCCCAAGGTTCCTTTCCTGCTTAGTGACTGCCTGTACCTCCCCTCCAATTATATACTCAGATCTTGGGTTCCTATGCCCTAGGTACGTGATTTTGTACTTTGTGGCACTGAACCTTAGCTGCCATGCCCTTGATCACTTCTCAAATTTCCCAGGGTCCTTACACATTTTCTCCACCTCTTCCAGAGTGTCTGTCCAGTAACAGATGTTGGTGTCATCTGCCCCTCCCCCTATAAAAAGACATACTTTTCCTTCCAGTTCTTCTGAAGTGCCACTTAGGAACACATTGAAGAGGACCGGTACCTGTACAGAGCTCTGTAGCACCATGCTGGATGCTTCCCCCTTGTTAGACTGTGTATGGTTAACCACCACCCTCTTTCACCTATCCATTAACTAGTTTTTTTACCCAGTTTATCACTTTGGATCCCACCCCTTGGCTGTTTCATTGTTTTATTAAACTTCCATGTGTCACAGTGTCGAACATCTTGCTAAGGTCCAGATAGGACATGTCCACTGCCCTCCCCTGATCTATGTCCCTTGTCACCCAGTAGAAAAAAATCAATGAGATTTGTCTGGAATGACCTTCCCCTCTTAATCAACACTGACTCAGGTCTTGTAACCGATTGGATTCAGGATACTCTACTAACTTTTCCCTTAGTAGTGTTTCTAGTAGTTTCCCCACCACTGATGTAAGAATGACTGGCTTATAGTTCCAGCCTTCTTCCTGCTACTACTGCTACGGAGCATGGCCAAGTCTGTTCTCCTCCAGTCCTCTGGAACCATGTCTGTTTCCAGGGAGTTGTGAAAAAGGCCATCAGTGGTACAGCCACTTGTTTACTCCCCTCAACAGCAGCCTAAGTCCCTCTTCAGAGAGCCTGTCATGTTACTATGTGGAGCAACTTCTGACACCAGTGCAGCCACAGCCACTGGGAGGGGAGCAGTGGGGACTACAGTTTGCCTTAGTGCCAAAAGACATTTATAACTATAAGCTACTCTAAGAAAATGTTGACACCAAGTCTGGTGGAGAATGTCATATATAGCACTTCAGCATCTGACAAATCTAACCCTCTGGTGAATCTGTTTCAGTAAGTTCACAGGCCTCTTCCCCCATTTTGAACTCCATATATGACTAAATGATATCCACACTGGAAGAAATTAACAAGCATTCCAGTTCTTTGCATGGAAAAAGATGGATTCTGTTCTTTTTTCAGTCACAGTTAACCTTTACATGAGTCCCAGCATAGCTCACCCTAAGCTTCTTTTGGCAGGGAATACCACTGTTGTGGAGAAGTCAGAAAATCACTTGCTTCTCCTTAACTATAGTGAGTGATTCACATGATTCCTAGAAATACTTATCATGGAATCATTCAACACTGGGCGCCACTACTGGGAAGTTCTTGTTGAAGAAAAATGTGTCTGCTAGCTAGGCATACAGTAACAACTGTAGAAAAAGAAAGGAAAAGTTATGCAGTGGCTAAATTAGAAATGTTAAGGTGGACAAACTCTTATGACTAGATTTCTAGGTGATGGACCTATCCTACAGTAATATCAATAGTATAGTGAAGAGAGGATAGATCTGGGCATAGATCTTAAAAGGATCACAAAGTTGGGGTTGTCCTTGACTATGTAACTGTCTTTGGTAACTCTTGTGCTGCTCCTCTTGTTGCCACCTCCCCCAGCAACCACCAGCATGGATGTCACACAGATATGGCAGAGAAAAGTTCAGCCACAGTAATACCCCTGCCATTGACACCAACTAATCCTTTAATACTACAACCATCCCAGCAGCAGCAGACAATACCTCCCTTGAGGGATCAGCAGTGTGGTCTGAAAAATAAGAGAAAAAAAAAGTTTGCTGAGCTAATAGTAGCTAGCAGCCCCCCCGCCAAATGTTTTTATTTATTTATTTTTCGAGGTTATTACTAAAACAGGGAGGTGGTCTCCACCTGATAAGAGAAGGGGTTAGCGCATTAGCACAAAAGCTCAATGTTTACATTAATCAAACAGGATGACTGGAGCAGGGAGCTGGACAGCAGGAGGAAGGAAACAAGAGGAGCTATAATAATAAATCGAGATGAAGGGAAATAAATGGGAACTTGGGTGGCAGTAAGACATGAGGAGGGAGTAAGGGTGGTTGGAAGTATAGGGTCAGCAGAGAGAAAGGAGTGATAACAAGAGAAAGTTCTTAGCAAGGGAGGGTGGGAGCAAACACAGAGGAGGGACACAGAAGTAGATCTGAGATAAGGAAGGTCATGAGCACCAATGTTAGGAGTCTGGGAAACAAGGTCCCAGACCTGGGAGCAGTCATGGCAGAAGCAGACATTGACATCATGGCTATTACGGAGATGTGGAGCCATGGCGAACAGGACTGAGACATGTCCATACCAGATGCTCTTGTCAGAAATGACAGAGAAGGCAGAAAAAGGGTGGGTTGGGGAGCAGCACTTTATGTGAGGGATGACACAAAGGCTACCGAGACATTGAGCAAGTGGGGAGGCAGAGCCTCTATGAGTCCCCTTGGAGGTGGGAAAAGGGGATGTTATTCAGACAGATGTGATATATAGGCAGCCATCACAAAAAGGGGGTGGACAAAACTATGATGGAGGAAATACAGAGAGTGGCAAACAAAGGGAAGGTGCTGCTGTTGGGGGATTTCAACCTACCAGATGTAGAGTGGAGTACCCCAGCAGTGGCCTCTGCCAGGAGTAGAGATATCATTGACTGCCTACATGGGGCATTCTTGAGATAGCTTGTCAGGGAACCTACTAGGGAAGGGGCAGCACTTGACTTGATTTTCACAAATGTAGACAGAGTGTGAGGGGGTTCAGTGGGGGAAAGCATAGGAGCAAGTGACCATAATATAGTATGGTTCACACTAGGGACAGCACCAGAAAGGAAATACTCTAAGGTAAAAGTCATAGATTTTAGGAGAGCTGACTTTAAGAGTATGGGAGACTGACTCAAGAAAACTCTTGTAGGGGTGTGAGATCTGCAGGGGGTGGAAGAAAAAGAGGAAAAAATAAAGGGTGCTATAGTAGATGCCACAAAACTCTGCATCAGACAGATCACTAAAAACAAGAAAAAGAGGAAACCTATATGGTTCAGTAGGGAGGTTGCAATAAAGGTCAGGGTGAAGAGAGCAGCAATCAGGAGATACAAACCGACACAAAGGGAGGAAGATAGAGAAGTGTGCAAGGAAAGGCAAAAGGAGGCAGAAATTGAGGTCAGGTGAGCAAAGGTAAGGACTGAAGAGAATATAGCCCAATCAGTTAAGAGAGGGGATAAACCCTTCTACCGGTATGTGAGTGAAAGGAGAAAGACAAAGGGTGGAAGAGTTCAGCTGTGGGATAAGTGTGGGGAGACAGTGGAGGGGATCAGGAGAAGGCAGATATCCTAAATAGCTACTTTTGCTACATGTTCAAGGTGGAGGGGGAAGGAAGGCAGATCAGGGAGAGGGGAAAGCTGGGGAGGGGTGGACACCAGCCTATTCAAAGTGAAGAGAGTCCTAAAGGAACTAGCAGGACTAAAGGTTGACAAAGCCATCCCAGAATACTGAGGGAGCAGAGGGAGGAGCTAGCAGAACTATTAACTAACCAGTTAAATAGATCATTAGAGATGGGGGTTGTTCCAGATGACTGGACGGGAGCAGACATAGTCCCCCTCCATAAGGGAGGAAGAAAGGAAGAAGCCAGTAACTATAGACCAGTCAGTCTGATGTCTGTGTTGGAGAAGTTGATGTAGAAATTACTGAAAGAAAGAATTCTCAAGTACCTTGCCTGCAAGAAGAAGATTCGTATCCCAAAGAGCAACTATTATACAGAACTGCTCTGTTCCTCTGCCAGTGATCACAAGAGCTATTGGTCACATAGATGTCAGGCTACTCAAGACATGCTTGTTAACAATGCCAACTGTGACAACACCACCACAGTCGTCAGTGCCTTCAGCTCCTTTACTATGCTTCCAAGCACCTCGCCTTCCTTGCCACACTCCTTGCAGACCCCTTCCACTACTCTCCAAACTGTTCCACCCATCCTGGAGCTAACCCATATCATCAGGCAAGATATTCTGCAGCTACTAAAAACCATTCCCTCTCATGGCAGTGCTGGTCCTGATGGTCTCGAACCAAGGATCCTTAGTCGAGCTGCCTCTTTTCTTGCCATCACTGTAACAAGGAGTTTCTACCTGTCTATTAGCTCCTTCACTGTGCACGCCACATGAAAAACCACCAGGACCATCACAGTATTCAAAAAAGGTGACCCGAAGATCTTATCCAACTACCACCCCATTGCATTACTACACACTGTCAGCAAGCTGCTTGAAAAAGATTAATCATTGTCAGGTGTCCAACCATCTTCTCTAATTTAATCTTAAATTTCCTGTCCAGCATGGTTTCAGGACGAGTCACGGGACCACCACTGCCCTTTCTCAGTTCATCTGTGAGGTCAAATATGGACAGTGGCCTACTTACTGGTGCAGTTTTTATTGACCTTACCAAAATGTTTGACTTGGTCAATCACTCTCTGCTTCTATGCAAGCTTAAAGCACTAGGTGCCTCCCAGACTACCTTATCCTGGTTCACCAGCTATCATCACAGCTGGTCTCAATCTGTTCCATTCTTTAAGGTCCTCTCCTCTCCTGCCTCTATTACTTGTGGTGTTCCCCAAGGCTCCATATTCAATCCATTGCTCTTCTCCCTCTTTATAAACAACCTCCCTGCCCACCCTTCACACTGATGGAACCTATTGTATGCTGACGATCTGGTTTTCTATGTTGCATCCAGGTCGACTAACATCTTTAACAACCACCTCTACTCTGCTCTTCAACAATTCCAACCCTGGCACACTTCTAACCACATAGTCCTTAATGTCTCCAAACCCCAGGTGATGTTCTTTGGGTCCCTTTGAAAATTCTGCACCGAGTCCCCACATCTAGTGGTCCTATCCTTTGCTGATTCTTCTGTCACCATTACTGAATCTTTTAAATACATTGGAGTCATTCTTGACCCTGCCTGTACTTCTTGTCCACATAAGTGAGATCTGCAGGTCTGTTAACTCCAAGATTGGGGTGGCCTACCGTGTTTGCCACTCCCTTCCTCCTGCTGCCAGAATCTCTGTTGCCCATGGTGTCCTGCTCCCTGGACTAAGCTACTCACCTCCAGTCTTCTACCAGGCAAATGCATGTGTACTCCAGAAGTGGTACACCATGTATAATAATATATGCAGGTTGGTTTTATCTGCTCATTGTCTCACCCACCACTGTAAGCTTTATTCCACCGTACAATGGCTATCTCCCCCCTCCATGCAATTTTGCACGCTTGGGTGCTTCATTGTTTCCATCCCTGGTTATTGCCGACTTGCCTCCTTAGCATCTATGTTTACCCTTGTGGACAGCTTCCGACATTTGAGGTCAGCTACTTCGGCCCTGCTCTCAGTCCTGCATTGCTCTACTAAAATGGGCAAACAAGCTTTCTCCCACTTTGCCCCTAAATGTTGCAATTCCCTACCTCATCAAATCCAGAGCTCCAAGTCATGCCTCATGTTCAAGAATGCCCTGTTCTTTTACCTATATGCACTTGACTCTTGCAAAGGCAGTTGATACCTTAACTTATATGCCTTATAGAATTATTCTCTGAATTTTTGTGTGCTATTGTTTCATGGAAGTATTCTACATCTCAGCTCTGTACAATTGCATATCCCTTCATGGATACCAGTCTCTTCTCTGTACTGTTGATTATTCCTGTGAGGATACGTGTATATTATTCCTTGCTCTTGTTCTAGTGTGATTTTTGTTTTCTGTGGTCTCCTGGGTCATGCCTAAAAATAGGCATATCTTTGCATAGTACACTTACCCGGTTACCAAAACCAAATAAATAAATAAATAAATAAATAAGTTACCTGCAGGATCACAGACAACACAATTTTATGCAAGGGAGGTCATGTCAAATAAACTTAATTGAATTATTTGACTGCATGACCAGAATGATAGTTTAGGGTGGGGCAGTGGTTGTGGTGTACCTAGACGTCAGTAAAGCATTTGATGTTGTACTGCACAGAATGCTTCTGCACAACATGAGAGTCCTGGGGGTGGTACCAGAGGTGGAGAGATGGATGAAAAGTTAGCTGGAGTGAAGAAGGGAAAGGGTGATTGTTAATTGAGTTCCAAGAGGGGATGAAAGGGTGACTAGTGGGGTACCACAGGGATCGGTACTGCCTCTGAACTGTTTGATATTTTCCTAGGGAACATTAAGGAAGGGCATGAGGGGAAGGGCTGTCTATTCATGGATGATACAAAGCTCTACAACAGAGTAGACATTGCTGATGGGGTAGAAAAAATGAGAAGAGATTGGCACAAACTCGAGGAGTGGTCAAAAGTGTGTCAGTTGAGCATTAATGCCAAAAGGTGCAAAGTTATGCATGTAGGGAGTAAAAATCTAAAAGCAGAGTACAGGATTGGTGGTCAGATCCTGGAAGTGATAGAGCAGGAGAGGGACCTTGGTATAATCATATCTAATGATCTAAAGGTGGCTAAGCAATGCAAGAGGGCAATAATGAGGGCCAGAAGACTGACAGGATGCAAAAGCAGGGGTCTTACAAGCAGAAGGAGGGAGGTGGTGATGCCCTTGTATAAACAGCTGGTGAGTCCACACCTTGAATACAGTGTCCAGTTCTGGTGATCATGCCTCAGGAGGGATGTGGATAGAGTAGAGAGGGTTCAACGGAGGGCAACAAAAATAGTGTGAGGACCATTTGACATACCAGGAGAGGCTGAAACACCTCAACATGTATACCCTAGAGCAAAGGAGTGAAAAGGGGATATGATAGAGACCTTTAAGTACCTAAATTGTATAAACAAGGTCTCAGATAGCAGTATATTTCAGAATAAGAGGCTGTAAATGACAAGGGGTCATTACATGAAGCTAGAAGGGGGAAGATTCAAGGGAAACATTAGGGACACTACTTCACAGAAAGGGTAGTGGATGGGTGGAATGCACTCTCTGAGGAAGTGGTGGGGGCCAAAACAGCGATGGGATTCAAGGTTGCTTAGGATAAGTACAAGGGAATTCTGGAAAGGAGGCGGGGGGAAAATTACCCAGATCACCAAGGGTACTTAGGTAAGACTGAGATAGAACACTTGGGCAGACTCGGTGGGCCCTGGAGGTCACCCCACCATACCTAAAACTGCAGACCCATCTCTCTCTCTCTCTTTCCTGCTCTTGCCAAACTCCAGGAGTCTCTCATCTACTCAAGGCTCCTGGAACATCTGTCTGCAACCAACAGTCTCTCTCCCTTCCAGTCAGTCTTTTGGAAGCAACACTCCAGAGTTTCCTAACTGTTTCAAGTCACTGACTATCCAATTAGCCATGGACAAAGGCCTTGTCACTGCTGCCATTTTTGTGGACCTGGCAAATGCCTTTGACTCAGTCTCTCACAATCTTCTTATCTAAAAACGTATCTCTGCTGGTCTGACCTTGTCTGCCACAGGTTCATTCAGATCCTACCTATATAATAGACAGCAATCTGTTCAAGTAGGCAACGCCCTCTCCCCCCCATCCAAACCTGTGTCCCTCAAGGTCCCATACTCAGCCGGGTCTGTTTCTCACTATTTATAAATGACATCCCGTCCATCTGCTCTCCCTCCAAAATCCACATGTACATGGATGATACCGTGTTATACCTTACCGGCACAAATGAGACAGATGTAGCTACCCCCCTACAGCACGACTTTGATAAAGTGCAATTACGGTTCATGAATAATCAGCTCAAACTAAATTTAAAAAAAAAAATCACAATGTTATTCAGTTTTAGACAAAGACTATCCGAATCCCAGAACTCCTCTGTTTTTGCCACCCTGGATGGCTTTCTACTTGACAGTCAAATTTTTCAAATATCTCAGGGTCTGTCTTGATAGCAACCCCGACTTCTCTGCTCACGTTGACTCCATCTGCTCCAAACTTAAGCTAAAACTCGGAGCACTCTACCACCACAAGGACTGTATCCATTTTTCCACTCACTGTGACTTAGTCACCCAGACTATCTTACTGGTTATCGACTATGCAAACATTTTCTATGGCTCCACACCTGCTATCTCCTTCACTAGACTCAATACTCTATTAAACTCATTTTGCCATTTTGCCACTCCCCCCCAACTCACCACTGCTTCCTCTATTCCTCCCTCTCCCTAATTCCTCTTACTGCTAGGCACCATTCCCATACCATCATTTTTATCTCCAAATTCTGGTTTAGGACCCTCCCCCATACCTCAACTCCTGCCTGTCTCCAGTAAGCTTCTGCTCATAGTCCCACAGATCCAGGGATGCTCGGATGTTCTCCCTCCCACATCCTTGCACTTGCTCAGGCAAGGCTGCCTTCTCTTAGCATATCTCTCACCTCTGGAACCAACTTCCATGGAACACTCACTATTCTCCCACATTCTCTGCTCTTAAATCCCTGCTCCGAGCTGCCCCTTCACCATTTGTTCATGTTATCCCTCTTCCTCCCAAACCCCATCTACACCTGCCTTAATCTAGCCTTATTTTCCTCTCACAGTACTTTACCTTCCTTATCTAATTTTCATTGACAACTGATCTGTCCCTTCTTGTGGTGAACCTACTACCATACCCTTTTCTAAGTCTCCTATACCCTCTTTTCCCTGTGTACCATCGTGTGCTCATCTTATTCCCTACCTTGCACAGTGTCTGCACTACTATCTAAACCCTGCTGCTAATGTATGGAACTGTCTACTCTGTGATGTACATTATTCTAATCCTACCATGCTGCTATTGTATACCTCCTTTATGTTATTTTTACTATTGTATATTTGAACAGTACTGCTTTTTTACACTGTTTTATGTTTGCTGCCAACACCGTTTTTGCACTTTATTTGCTGCTTTCGCTTTTTTGCATTGTATTATCTATGCTCTTTCCACTGCTTTGTCCACATTCCCCTGGTCACACCTGGAAATGAGCCTCGGTTCAGTGTGCCTTCTCCATTTCCAACTTTTAAAGAAATAAATAAAATCTGCCAACAGTTTGTATGTTTCTATGTAACATGTACAGTTCTGGTAAACACCTTTCATGTGGTTACATTCAAGAGCTTCTGCAGGTCATATGGTACAAAGTAAGACAGCTTCATTTTCAGATTTGGATGGTTAGTCAGTCAGTGGAGGAAAGCAAAAGTCTCATAGCTTTCATACAGACTTCTAAATTGAAACCTTATTTTTCACCATTTTCATAGCATTTTTTTATTCTTTTCCATTGTCTATCAATTTTCTGGGTTCTTATCAATAAACTTGCTGTATTTTCTCATCCTTCTCTGTTTTTATTTTTAAACTCAGTTCCATCAGTGTTTTACTTTAAATGTATGCTTCCTTTTTTTGCAATTTAATAAAAGCGTTATTGAAGTTTTAAAACTTATACACCATGAGAGAAATGTATGTTTCTTTAAGTGATTAAGGAAAATTGTAATTTATTTTAACATGACCATGACCGTGAAGGAAAGCAGAGTCTGTTGCTTCATGTTGGATGAGGTAGATGGGTTGGCCTTGATGCAAGTAAATGAATGTTTCTTCAAATAATGATGAAAAATAATAATTTATTTTAATGTGACTATGACTTTTAATGTGACCATGACTGATTATTTGAGTTCTGTTTTGGGGCAATCACTGTTTAATATATATCTACCGTACATGCAAACAGATAAAGAGACATCGATAGCTAAATTTGCAGATGATACTACAGTGGAATGAATTTTGGAAACAGCATGGAAATAAAAATCTATGGAATGATCTGAATAAACATAGAAACATAGAAGTTGATGGCAGATAAGGACCGCAAGGCCCATCCAGTCTGCCCATTTCTTTTTCTAACTTATAAATGTGCCATCGGCCTTTGCTCTTGTCAATGGCCTATTTACTCATACTCATCTGCATTACTCCCTTATAACTACCCCATGCCTGCTTGAAGCCCTGCACTGTATTCATATCCACCACTTCCTGAGGTAGGCTGTTCCATGCATCCACCACCCTTTCTGTGAAAAAGAACTTTCTCACATTACCCCTTAATCAGCCTCCCTCTAATCTCATGCTGCGTCCTCTTGTCCTGCTATTTTTCTTATATTGAAACATGTTAGACTCTTTCATCTTGTTAATGCCCTTAAGGTGTTTGAATGCTTCGATCATATCACATCTCTCCCTCCTTTGCTCTAGGGTATACATACTGATCTCCGCTAATCTGTCCTCATATGTTTTCTGATGCAGTCCTGCACCATTTTGGTTGTCCTTCTCTGGACTGCTTCAGTTTGGTTAATGTCCTTGTGAAGGTGTGGCTTCCAGTACTGCATGCAGTACTCCAGATGGGGCCTAACCAGTGTCTTGTAAAGAGGGATTATTACCTCCCTCTTCCAACTTGTGATACCCCTACCAATACACCCTAACATCCCCCTAGCCATACCTACTGCCTTAGTGGTCTGCTTGGATGATTTCAGGTTATCGGTGATGAAGATGCCCAAGTCTCTTTCTTCCCTTGTGACTGCCAGCAACTTCCCTCCCAGCTTATAGGTGGCTTCAGGGTTTCTCTTCCCTTTGTGCATGATCTTGCACTTCTTTGCATTAAACCCCAGTTGCCACTCTTCCAACCATTTTGCTAGTGTATCCAGATCTCTTCTCATTCTGCCCACCACACCTGGATCATCTACTCTGTTGTAGATCTTGGTGTCATCTGCAAACAGACAAACCTTACCCTCCAGTCCATCTGCAATGTCAATGATGAAGATATAGAAGAGGACTGGCCCTAGGACTGATCCCTGAGGTACCCCACTTGTGACTTGCATCTCTTCTGACTGTATACCATTTACCACCACTCTCTGTTTTCTGCCCGCCAACCAGTTTGCCACACAGTTGACCAACTTCTGATCCACCCCGAGCCTTCCCAGCTTATTTATCAGTCTTCTATATGGAACAGTATCAAAAGCTTTGCTGAAGTCAAGGTAGGCGACATCAACTGCTACCCCTTGATCAACCAATCTGGTTACCCAGTCAAAGAAATCTATGAGATTAGTTTGACAGGACCTTCCTTTTGTAAACCCATGCTGTATTGGATCCTGTGCTCCTATGGATTCCAGTTGTTGCACTATCCTTTCCTTAAGGAGTGCCTCCAAAATCTTGCCCACTACTGAGGCAAGACTAACTGGTCTGTAGTTCCCTGCCTCCTCCCTGCTACTACTCTTGTGGAGCGGGATCACATGAGCCCTTCTCCAGTCTTCTGGGACCTCTCCTGTTCTCATAGACTCACTAAACAGTTCTGATAATGGCTCTGCTAGTTCTACCCTTAGCTCCTTTAGTACCCTGGGATGTATGTCATCAGGTCCCATTGCCTTGCCCACCCTGAGCTTATCGAGCTCTTGTAGGACCCTTTCTTTTGTGATCGGGCTAGTGCTCACCCCCCCCCGTGTTCATGGTGCTGAGCTGTGGGCCCTGCCCTACAATCTCTTCAGTAAATACTGAGCAGAAGTATCTATTTAGGATAGATGCTTTTACATGGCCCTCCTCCTCACATGCCCCCTTACCTCCTTTGATCTTAGCAATACCCCCTCTGGACTTTTTCCTTTCACTAATGTAGCTATAGAAAGTCTTGTGTATATGCATGGTTGTTAACAAAAACATTACTTTAACCTCAAAAAGTGCATGGTGATGCATTTTGGATTTAAAAATAGGCAGGCAAAATTTTACATGGGTAACATAGAACTATGTAATTTGAAGTATGAGAAAGATCTGGGAATTTTAATAGATAGCGAGTTAAAATTCTCCAAACACTGTGTCGAAGCTGTCTCAAAGTGTGGTAGAATTATGGGTTGTATAAGGAAGGATCTAATATGTAGGGACAGAGAGATGGTCCCATCACTGTATAGGTCACTTGTTCATCCACATTTGGATTACTGTGTACAGTTATGTAACCCATCAAACAAGGCAAACATACACAAGTTAGAAAGGGTACAGAGGAAAACTACAAAGGTCATAAAAGGAATGAAAGGATTGGGTTACGAGCAAAGGTTACATGAACCGGGCCTCTATAAACTGGAGATCAGAAGACTAAAGAGTGACATGATATAAGTTTTTAAATTCATTACTAACAACGATTTTGAGCAAAATAAATATTGAATTTTTACACAGTAATAACTTAACAAGATGTCATAAATTACAGCTAAAGGTTAGGCAATTTAAAAATGAAAGAAGGAGAGCGTGGTTCTTGCAGAGAATAGTAAAACTATGGAATGGCTTACCCACTGAAGTGGTGGAATGTACAACTGTTAATAGTTTTAAGTTTGGACTAGACAAATATCTACTAAAAATAGACCTGAGTGGTGGATCAAGTTGATATAAGGTTGACAAGCTAGATGGGTTTTTATGCCTCTTCTTTTCTGATTATTCCTAAGTTCCTATGCATATGATGTGAGCATGTATGTCAACACAGAGCATGTTTTCCCTTAAGGTGCAGCTTCCCATATCACTATCCGCTTCCATTACCTGCTTGGATAGTAGTGGGGTGGCATTGGGTGTTTTTGAGGATGATTTATGCACTGCGACAGTGGGAGTGTAGATGCAAGTAAATGTATATTTATTGAAATGATTCTGTAATATTACATTTATTTTAACATGATTGTGACTTAAGTTTCAATATGGCTATGACCGTGAACAATGGTGGAGATACTCTGCCACCACATTTTAGAAGAAATATTAAGTATGGACATGAGCACAGAGCATGTGTTCCTTTAAGGCACTGCTTGCCATATCACCATCTGCCTTCATTATCTGCTGTACTTTGAACAGTGTCTTCCTCAGCGCCAGTAGAGTAGGATGCCCTGATATTGGCAGATACTGAATGATGAATTTTGTAGCCCTTGATTGTACGTGTTGGTTGTGCTTGGACAGTAGAGGGTGGCAATTGGTGTTTTGGGGGATGATTTATGTACTGCAACAGTGGGTGAGTTGACACAAGTAAATGTATATTTCCTTAAATTATTCTGTAAAATTATATTTATTTTAATGTGACAGTGATTTTTAATAATTAACATGACTGTGACCATGAAGGAAGTTAGCTAGCCTCTGCCACCTAATTTCCAATGCAATAGACGTGCTGGAGTCAACACAAGTATAAGTATATATTTTTGATATGATTGTATGATTATGGAAAATTATTTCTTTTAACACGACCATAACCGTTAATGTTGCCATGATCATGAAAGAAGGAAGGGAAGCAATTAAACAAAATAACCACAGTCAATATAGTAACAGCAGACTGACAAAAATAATTCACTAAAAAGCAGAAAACTGTTTTACAGCAGTAAAATAACAAATCACAGAAAATAGGAAAAATAATTAACAATAACATAGAAACATAGAAACATAGAATTTGATGGCAGATAAGGACCACTTGGCCCACCCATTCTGCCCATTTCCCTACCTAATGGATAAGCTGCAGATCCTAGTTAACCTGCAGCCTACTTCTTCCTACCCCCAACCCCTAGAATTGCCTTATGTCTGTCCCATGCATGCTTGAATTCCACCACTGTTTTTGACTCCACAACCTCCTCCAGAAGGTGCTCCACGATCCACAACCCTCTCTGTGAAAAATACTTCCTTAAATTACCTCTGAGCTGCCCTCTATCTTCAAATTGTGCCCCTTGTTCTTGCACACCTCTTTTTGAAAGATGCTATCCTCTTGGACTATTGATTCCCTGAGGTACTTGAAAGTTTCTATCATGTCCCCTCTCCTCCTTTCCTCGAGGCTATACATATTAAGCTTCTAAGTCTCTTCATATGTCTTCCGTGCAGACCCTGCACCATTTTAGTTGCCCTCCTCTGGACGGCTTCCATCCTGTCTATGTCTTGTGGAGATTGGGTCTCCAGAACTGCAAGCAGTACTCCAGATGGGGTCTCACCAGCTGTCTGTACGGAGGGATAATAAACTTGTTTTCACTGGTGATGCCTCTCCCTATGCATCCCAGTATCCCCCAGCCCTCCTTGCTGCCCTCTCACATTGCTTGCCCACCTTTAGGTCATCTGATATGACTACCCCCAGGTCCCTTTCCATTTTTGTTGTTAGTGTCTCACCCCCCATTGTGTACTCTTCCCCTGGGTTTTTGTTTCCCAGGTGCATTACCTTGCACTTCTTAGCATTGAATCTAAGCTGCCATACATTTGACCATTCCTCTAACCTTGCCAAGTCCCTTTTCATCCTTTCCACTCCACCTTGTGCATCAAGTCTGTTGCAGATCTTTGTGTCATCTGCAAAGAGACATGCTTTTCCTTCCAGTCCCTCTGCAATGTCGCTTATAAAGACATTGAAGAGGTCCGGTCCTAATACTGAACCCTGTGGTACCCCACTAGTAACCCCCCTTTCTTCAAAGTGGACTCCATTTACTATTACTCTCTGTGTCCCATTCTCCAGCAAATTTTTCACCCAGGCTGTCATCTTGGGACCCACTCCCAGGCTGGCTAACTTGTATATTAATTTTTTTTTGTGGGACTGTGTCAAATGCCTTACTAAAGTCTAGGTAGACCATATCCACAGCCCCTCCCTGATCTACTACTTTGATCACCCAGTCAAAGAAATCTATCAGATTTGTCTGGCAAGACCTTCCTACTGTGAACCCATGCTGCCTTGGGTTCTGTGCCCCTCTGGCTTCTAGATCCTTGACAATTCTTTCCTTCAGAAGTGATTCCATCATTTTCCCTACCACTGAGGTTAAACTAACAGGTCTGTAGTTTCCTGCTTCTGCCTTGTTCCCACTTTTGTGAAGGGGAATCACATCTGCCCTCCTCCAGTCCTCAGGTACCACCCCATCCTCCCATGATTTGTTAAAGAGGATAGTCAGTGGTGTCACTAGTTCTACCTTTAGTTCTTTTAGAATTCTCATGAACTCATCAGGCCCCATTGCTTTGTCCACTTAGCTTTTAAGAGTTCTTTCAGAACCCTTTTCTTCTGTAAATGGGCTGTATCAACTTCTATATCCAGAGTGTTTATACTGTTTGTTTTAAGTACATCCCCTCTTCCTTTGTAAATACTAAGCAAAAATATTTTAGTATCTCTGCCTTTTCACAGTCACCTTCTGCCCACCCTCCTCCCCTTTATTAAGCCTCACTAACCTCCCTTGGTCTTCCTTTTGCTCCTGATGTACCTATAAAAGGTTTTATCCCCCTTCTTAACTGAGTTGGCTATCTTTTCCTCAGGATGGCCCTTTGCTGTTCTGACTGCCTTCCCAGCTTCCTTTTACTTTAACTGATACAGTTTTCTGTCCTGCTTCTTCTGTGATTCCTTGTACTTCCTGAATGCTTTCTTTTTCTCTTGAACCTTCACTGCCACTTCCTTTGAGAACCATAGTGGTTTCTTACATCATTTTGTTTTGTTTATTTGCTTCACACAAGGCTTGTTACCTCTGTGATGGCAGTTTTATTATTCCCATTGTTCTTCCACCCCTCCTTCCTGCCCATTTGCTAGTGCATTCCTTAGGCACTCACCCATTTTGGCAAAGTCAGCCCTCCTAAAGTCCAGTACTTTTGCCTTTCTATGGCTTGACTCTATTGCTGTGTTTATTGTGAACCTTACAGTTCGATGGTCGCTAGTTCCCAGATGGCTACCCACTTCTACATCTGTGATCCTCTCTTCATCTCCATTTGAGAGAACCAGGTCTAAGATTGCTCCCTCTCGAGTGGGCTCCAATACTAGTTGCCTAAGGCATGCCCCCTGTAGGGCATCTAGAATAACCCCACTCTTTGAAGTGGCTGCTGCAGCTGCACTCCAGTTAACATCTGGCATATTCAGATCACCCATCAGCAATATCTCCCCTTTTTCTGCCATTCTAAGTATTCTTTCTATCATTTCCTTGTCCATTTTCTCCCCCTGAGAGGCGGATCTATATACAACACCTGTGTGGATTGTGGTGCCAATGCCGGTCTCCAAATTTACCCACAGTGCTTCTTCTCCTCCCTGTTTTCCCTTTTGTTCTGTTGCTTTGATTCCTTTCCTTATGTAAAGAGCTACTCCTCCTGTTTTACCCTCCCTGTCCCTCCTGTAGATAGTGTATCCTGGTATGTTTACATCCCAGTCATGGTTTTGTGTGTACCATGTTTCTGTGACTGCCGCGATATCCAGATGTTCCTCCTCCATCAAGGCCACTAATTCATTAAGCTTGTTACCCAGACTACGGGCATTGGTACTCATTGCTCTCCATTTTTTGATGGCTTTACCTTCTTTTGCAGCATCCCCCATTGACCTTTCTACCTCAGTCTTTTTCTCATTTAGTACCCTATTTTGTAGGGAGAGGCTGGGATTTTCCTGCTGCTTATCAGTGCCTCCCCTTGACTAGTTTAAAAGCTTGCCAATGAAGCATTTAAGCTGATTGCTCAAAAGACTTGTTCCCTTCCTGGACAGATGCAGACCATCCTGCCAGTATAGGCTGGTGTCCCTCCAGGTAGAACCCCAGTCCCCAATGAAGCCAAACCCCTGTGCTCCACACCATTTTTTCAACCATTCATTAAACTGCATGGTGCAAATTACCCTCACTTCACTCATGCCATTGACAGGCAGCATCTCAGAGAAGGATACTGTGTGTGCTACTTGTCTTAGGCCCCTCTCCAATTCTACAAAGTCCTTCTGCACTGCTCTAATCTCATGATGAGCCAACTCATTTGTCCCTAGGTGGACAATGACGTCCAGCTCAGACTTCCGTGCAGCTGTTCTCATGATCCTGAGGATGTGCTTCCTGTCCCTCCAAGCCATGGCACCAGGCAGGCACCTTACTTCAGTTCTCCCTGCTCCCCCCAGTTCTATCCCCCTAATAATTGAGTCCCCCACCAGGAGCTGCTTCCTTTCTTGTGGTGTCCTCTGCCTCCTTCCTGTGGGCCTCCCTTGTGACAGTTGTCCTCTGCCTCCTTAGTCTCCTCTGCAGGTGCATCCATAGGGGAGCTATGCTCCCCCAGAATGGTGTATGGATTGTGAAGTAAAACAACTGACTGGGTGTGCCTCTGTTCCACCATCCTCACCCTCCCTGAGCCTACTGTGGTCCAACTGCTGTGCTTTCTTCGCAACCTCTGAGGTAGTGGTGGTGGCTTTGGTGCTCCCTGGATGGGGGAGGTTCCCTTCCTACCATCCAGTGTGGCCTGGGGGAAGGTTCCCTTACTACTGTCCAGTGTGGCCTGAAGATGGGCAACTTCCTCCCTCAGGGCAGAGAGTTGTCTGCAACTAGGGCAGCATCTCAGCCTCCAGAAAGACTCCCAGAAGACTGCTGCCCCACAGCCATTACATTGCACTACTCCCCACATGTTTATCTACTTTTTGTGTGTGTGTTTGTGTGTGTGATTGGTTTGTTATATAGAAATATATATATTATACAATGTATGCTTATATTGTCAGTGCAGTGTGCTAGAGAGGATATGACAGTGATATGCACCTTGCACTCTTGAGGAAATGATGTCAGAACCCCAGGTATAAAGGAACTAATTCCAGGGGTGGGTGGGGTTATGGTTGGGAAGGGGTTGGGCCTAAACTGTGCCCTCACAAACAATCAACTAAAAGCTCTGACCCACTGCTGCGATGACTGCTTTCCTGTCAGCAAGATGCCCTACACAACAATTTGACAGAGAAAATACCCTGATAATCAAACAGAGAAAAATCCAGACATCCAAGCATACCTCTCAACCTTTTTGGCCCCAAATGTGGAACACTGCCTCTCAAAATGTGGAACAAATGAGAAAAAATGTGGAACACTTAATCAAATCTTTACCTAAGAATCTCAGAACACTGTTAAAATGTTTGCATTTATGTTCAGAAAGTCTGTTATTAATTGCATTATACATTTTTTGCATCATTTACTATTGATTTTTACTTTAAAATGTTAACATTGAATGTGGGACAAGTCTTCACAATGTGGAACAGGGAGCTTTTGTGAAGTAAAATGAGGAACGTTCCTCATAATGCGGTACAGTTGAGAGATATGCATCCTAGTCAGACACAGGTAAACCTCCCCAGCCCCAAAACAGCCTGGTGGTTTGTGCTCTGAAAGCAGTCATCCCCCAAATAAGTCAGCTGTGCTTTAAACACTTCCTGCACTGACAATCTTAAGAATTGTAACAAACGTAAAGCTAGATCCACCTCCCTCTGTTGCTTGAAAGACTGTCTTTTCCTGATAATTCAAAGTTCTTTATTTCACCTTTCAGTTAGAAGTAGCCTCCACCTGCAGAATATCTGCTGCAAACCAAAGACAATTGTAAGGTTCACCTCCCTCTGTTGTGAGCACAACTCGCTTTCTTGCAAATTCTATGTTCAGTATTGCAGCTTCCAGCCAGTGGAGAATATTAGCTGTCCTGAGAAAACAACACTAGCGCTCACAGACTAGGCTGCCTTGCTTGCTACTACTATAGCTAAAGCAGTCCCCCTCGACCACACAGCACTGCTTTACTACACACAATAAAACCACTACTTTAAAGTAAATAAATCAGAAAAACTACCAAAACAAACTGATAATCTAGCTGTACAAGGTACTCCAGAGACACTTTTATTGTATTGCTGCACTTAGTTGTAGCTGTTTTGGTAACATGGGGAAAGACTTGGCCTCCTTGTTTTTCACTTTTGCTGGGCTTGTCCTTCAGGATGCTCATGCATTTTATATTCCCATTGTAGTGGATGGGCAGGATTGTCCTAGGGATTTGTTTGATTTTTCTAATATCCTGGTACATTCCCCCCCACCCACACACACACACACACACTCACTGGTTAAACATGCAAATACATTTGCCTGTCTTATTAAACAATCCAGTGTTGACTTGGGGTTTGGACTGTTTTTTCAGATGACTAGAATTTATATATTGGACTCATTAGCCAAAGTGTATTATTTTTCCCTGATTGCTAGACTTTTATTGCTAATATCTGAGGATGTGGAAACAAACCAAGGAACAATTAATATGTCATTTTAAGATGTTTCTAATTGAAACTCGAATGGTTTAAAATTTTCCCATATGAATCCAAGGAGTTTTTTAAGAAAATAAGCAGGAAATTGAGGCCTGGGTAATGTTTTACAAACCTGATGTACTCAGTATGATGGAAACTTCATTAAAACCAACTACACATGATAGTTTTTGCTCAAAAAGAGAGTTATAACATTGTTTGGAAGGACACGGCTGGTAAGAAGAAGATGGGTCTAATTGTGTTAATTAGGGAAAATATAGAAGTAGTAGTTCAAGATATTTCTTCAGAATATTCCACTTGTTATGAATGGCTATGTTTAGATTTAATATTAGGGACATGCAATAAGATTGACTTTGCACAGTGTACAGTATAATCCACCTAAATCTGGTAAAAAAGGTTTAACTGATTTTTTGGATTATTTTCAACAATTTATACTAAACAAACAGGTTTTGATCTTAGGAAACTTTAATTTAAACTGGGTCAGGTTGGATCATTCTGACCCTGAATTAATGATTTCAAATGCTGGGCTTACTCAATTAATTGCAGATTTCACCCGGATGAATTTTTACGGTAATCAACATTTGGTGAATGATTGGATTTTGACAAGAACTACAGAGAAGGTGATTACATGTGGTACATTTTTTGATAGTATAAGTGATCATATGCCTGAATATTGCTTTTGGAATAGTACAAAAACAAGGGTCCCTCCTAAAATCATAACCTATAGAAATTATAATAGATATGATTTTGAAAACTTCAATATGGATTTAAATGCACTTGATTAATCGTATTTGGATGCCCTCTGTGATCCCAATGTGGTAGTGGATTTCTTTGTAAAAACATTGACAGACATACAAGATGAGCATTTTCCATTGATAAAAAGAAGGGTTGAAGGAATTAATAATAAATGGATCATTCCAGAGCTTGCTGATTTAATGAAGGAAAGGGATAGATACTGGAAAATGTATAAAGCTACTAATAACAGTGAGTCACTTAATAAATATCATATGTTACGAGATAAGAGTAAACTACTTATACATAAAAATAAGTCTTGCTACTTTCAAAAAAACAAATAGATTCCCAGAGTGATTCCCACAAAAATGTGGAGAATCTATTAAAATACTGACAGATCCCCCCAAAACTATAGTGTCATGTACCATTAACCTTTATGGTGTTGTGTTAACAGATCCAAAGGAAATTTGTGACCTTTTACTAAATAAGTTCACAGATTTCTCTAAATATTCAACTCATTTTCACTCTGCCAAGACTTCAAATACTGAAGAAACTACTTATTCTGCAGTCTCTGTTTCCCCTTTTTAATTTTGTTTAATCAAGCCACAGCAAGTTTAAAAATTACTTATACAGCTACCTGTAAATAAAAGTGCAGGATCAGATGGTGTTGAGCCCAGGGTCTCTCCACACCCTCCTCCTGAATAGACAATCTGTATCTGTTTTGATTTTCCCTTTCATGTTTTTGAAGGTCTCAATCATGTCCCTCCTGTCCCTCCTCTCTTCCAGTGTATACATGTTTAACTCTCTTAGTCTGACCTCATATGGCAATTCGCCCAGGCACTGAATCATCTTTGTTGCCCTACGCTGCACCCACTCTAGCAGCATAATGTCCTTTTGTAGGTACAGGTGCCAGTACTGCATGCAGTATTCCAGGTGGGGTCTAACCAATGATCTGTATAATGGTAGAATAACCACCCTTCTTCTCGAGGTAATGCCCCCTTGCAATGCACACCAACATTTTGTTAGCCATTGCTGCTGCCTTTCTTCATTGTGTGGAATTATTCATTGCTCCCATGATGAGCACCTCCAGATCCTTCTCCTCTTCTGTTACCTCCAGTTGTGCCCCCCCCCCCGATGGTAACTTCTCCTTGGATTTTTTGTTCTGAAGTGCAGCACCTTGCATTTTTCTACATTGAACCCCAGCTGCCATCTGTCAGACCATGCCTCCAGCCTTGCCAGATCCTCCTGTAGCCCCCACCACCCCCCTGGTCATCCATCACTCCTCCCATCTTGGAATCATCCACAGATAGGCTGATTTAGCTGCTGATGCCATCTGAGATGTCTGCAATAAATATGCCAAACAGCACTGGGCCCAACACTGACTCCTGTGGAATACCACTTGTCACAGGCTTAGGGGAAGAGTATTCCCACCTACCACCACCCTCTGCTGCCTATCTTTCAGCCAGTTCTCCACCCACCCCACCAGTTTTTGCTCCTGCCCTTGTACCCTGTAGCTTGCTTCCAAGTCTCCCATGTGGTACTGCATTGAAGACCTTACTGAAGTCTAGGTACAGGCCATCCTCCGTATGACCCCGTCAATTTGCCTAGTCACTCAGTTACAGTTTTCCACCGGATTGGCCTGGCATGATCTGCTCTTGACAAAGCCATGATGCCTCCCATCCTGCACCCCTTTCACCTCTAGTAGTGCCACTAGCCTCTCCTTTAGGATTGTCTCCATCAGTTTCCCCACTATGGACATTAGACTTACTGGCCAAAAGTTCCCCAGTTCATCCTTGGGTTCACTCTTGTGGAGGGGAACCACATGAGCCAGTCTCCAGTCCTGCAGTTTACATCCTGTGTCTAGAGATGGATTAAGTAAGTCTGCCAAGGGTCCTGCCAGGACCTCTGCCAGCTCCTTCAGTACTATCAGATGTACTCCATCCTATCCCAGTGCCTTGTCTACACTCAATGCCCTTAACCCCTCCAGTACCCTCCCCACTGTGATTTCTCTATCCATTACCTCTCCCCCATCTGTTTCTATCCTCCCTTCTACTATGGGTAGCACCCCCTCCTTTTCATAAAGACTGAACAGAAGTAGTTGTTGAGCACTTCTGCCTTTTCACCCCCTCTTCCACCCATCCCCCTCCTTCTTAATTGTTATAATGTGGTCCTTACAGCTTCTTTTCTTCCTAAGGTAGCTAAAGAAGTCTTTTTCCCCTTTTCTTATGCCCTGCACCAGCCTGAGTTCCCTTGCTGTCTTGGCTGCCTTACCCCCCTGGTACCTTCATTTGCTTCTTTCATATATTCTTCCCTATCCTCCTCCCTCCCCAGTTTTCTCTATCTCCTGTAAGCTGCCCTTTTCGTCCTCATCCTGTCTAGCACCCTTTTACTTATCCAGCTGGGTTTCTTTCCCCTAGCCTTCTTAGTCTAGGCCCTACAGCAAGTTTCTGTTGCTTCCACTATCCCCTGTCTTATCAGTTCCCACCCTTGTTGTGTGTCCATACTCAGTTGAATTTTGTACAGGAACCTCTGTACCACTCCCTTCATCATCTTAAAGTTGGTGTTCCTGAAATCCAGCACGCTTGTGTCAGATGCCTCCCTCTCTTTAGTCATTTGTAACTGGAACCATACTGTCTGGTGGTCACTCCCCACCAGTGGTTCCTCCACCCTCACATCCCTCACCCACTCCCTGTTCATCAGTACAAGGTCAAGGGTGTTCCTTTCCCTAGTTGGTACCTGAACCAATTGTACTAGAAAGCTTTCCTGGAAGGCATCCAGCATTATCTGCTCCCTTCTGCTCTTTGTGGCAGGTGTGTCCCACGTTACCCCAGCAGGTTGAAGTCCCCTACTATCACCACCCCCATTTCCTGCAGTTCCTCCTGATATGATCTGCCAGTACTCTGTCCATTCCTTTGAAATTGAGAGAGTGGCCTGTACACCACCCCAGTCTTAATGATCTATTTTGGGGATCCTGTAGTTGCACCCAGAGTTCTTCTGTATCTCTCTCATCTTTCTCCTCTCTCACACATTTTAATCCCTCCTTTACATACAGCACCACCTCCCCTTCCCTTTTCCTTATCCTTCCAGTGTAATCTGTACCCTGGAACCATCATGTCCCAGTTATGGATTTGGGTAGCCCATGTCTTGGTTATAGCTGCCAAGTCCACACCCTCCTCCTCCAGGAGAGCCTACAGTTCTGCCCCCTTATTCCCCAGACTCCTAGCATTTAGTGTTACCACCCTCCAACCCTTGTTGCTACCCTCCCCCCACCTCTCTCCACTTATGTCTACTCCCTCAGTAGTTGCCTTCTTCCTTACCTTGCTATCACGGGGGGTAAGCCCATTTGGTTTCACATCACTAGGCCTCTGAACACCTCTATCAATCCTACTACCCCCCTCTCCTAGTTTAAATGCTCCTCAATGTGCTTCCCTATCCTTGCCTTCAGTACATTTTTTCCTTCCTCATTTAGGTGCACTCTATCTTTTGTGTACAGACTACTGTTCTCCCAGGTACCCCCCACCCTCCTACCAGAACAATAGTGTGAAACAAAGATTGCTGATTGCCGTAGCCCAGAGAACAAGAGGCAGAACCTTTCTCTCAGCTCCCTCTCCCCATCTGCTGAAACTCACATGGATGGTGCAAAGTTATTAATACTTCTGAGGCTGAAACCCTTGGAGACACCACTCAGCCAGATCCCTCTACAGAGCAGCAATCAATAGTTTCTGAGGTCTCCTTAGAGCAAACTGAGCCACAAACTTCAGCCACAATCCTGGAAATAGATGCCTCTATACAGGTTGAAATGCCTCCCCTCCAGGTGCATATGGAGGCAGAGAAAGCAACAACTGCTACCAGAAGAAGGCAGACCTGGTTGCAACCAGCCCCTAAGGTACTCAAGACCACAGGGATTCCCCCAGTTAATAGGTATGAAGCTAACTCTGAAAATCCTGATGCCTCAGGGAATGAGTCAGATGATTCATCTATATGGTCTTCTCTCCCTGACGTTAGTTCTGATAGAAGGGACCCTCTTTCCTCTGATACCCAGAAATCCTTGGATGGTCAACCTCCATGTAAGGTCAAGGCAAAAGCACAAACATATGAGGTTGACAAGAAGTTCAAAAGAGCAATGCCCCAGAGGCCTCTTCAACACCCACTTTATAGATGGATCAGCATATTTCTCTCTACACATTTAATGTGAATAGTATTAAAAATCATAAGAAACAGCTGGTAATATTTTTGTATCTAAAGTCACTTCAGGAAGGTATCCTTTTTTTGCAGGATACTAGGTTGCATACCCTCCCTAATCTCTAATCTGCAATTTCACAGTGTTACGCTGGCCCCTCATATTGGTCTATAGGCCCTGACCCATGTTCGGGGGTAGCTATCTTATTTTTGAATATCTCTTTTCCACTTATAAAACTTATAGACCTGGTACCTGGCTGAGAACTTATCTTGGAAATAAAATTATGAAATATGTTACATCGATTAAGTAACATATATGCAGCGTTATCAATGGCAGAGAGGACTGAACTGTTACAGATGATACAACCATATCTGTACTCCTCACAAAATGTTATTCTTTGGAAGGATTTTAATTGCTGGATGTCACTTGCAGACAGGGAGAAAAACATAAAAACAAAGAAACTCTGCTGTGATATGGCCTTTTTAAAACAAATGATCCAGTCTACAAATCTAATAGATGCATTAAGTTCCCCAAGAAGGAAAATCAGAAGCCAAGTTTCATAAAGGCCCTTTGGCCACTCAAATAGATAATTTTTTATATCTGCTTCACCACATATTAGCATGGTTAAAGTATCAACTACAGAGTTTTCAGATTATAAAATATAACAGTTAAAAATAGGTACAAAAAGTAGTACCTCCTATGGCTCAGGCACATGGAAGCTTAACTCATCTCTACTCCTTACTAATGGCCTTGAACAGGCTGTCATCTATTTTTTTGAGACAAAGAAATTGGTTTACATTATGTATGAAGATCCTGCATTATGGTGGGAGGACACTGTCTGAAATGTCCCAGCATTTTTAAAATCATTCAGTAAAAGCAATAGAAATTAGGCATATTTCCAATATCTACAGAATCACCAACAGTTGCAAAAATTGTTGTCATTAGCTCATACTGCAGGTCAAGATTTCAGTACACAGATTCATAATTTAAAACAATAGATGGTACAGTTTCATCAGGCTCAAGCCCAAAATGTATAGAATCAACAACACTTCAGGACACAAGGGGAAAAAAGAATACACCTGCCCATATGAAGTCTGTCATAAAACTAATAAGCAAAAACAAAGACAAAAACAATGGAAGGCCTACAGGATAAGGGTGGCAAAATACACACTACTACTCGGGATATGGTGCACATTGTTACTAATTATACAAAGCAAACGTATAGTCCAGACCTGGTGCAGATGGATAATCTGGACAAGTATTTGCAAACAATAAACAGTCCTAGTTGTGCTCAAGAACATATAGATATCTTAACATCTCCTAGTCAGCCAGCAGAAGTTGAATCAGCTATAGCCCATCTTACCAACAATAAAACACCTGGCAGTGATGGACTCACAAGTGAGCTTTAAAAGCTCATGGGCACAACTTTTAAACAGGAGCTAGCTGAAGTATTTACATAGATATTAATTAATAATGCTCCATCTCTAAGAATGACAGCTGGACAGATAATTTTTATAGATAAAAAATGTATAAAACTCTACACATTTTGCATACACCTGTTGTTACGAAGTCTTAATCTAGTACCAGACATACAGTGTATACAAATGAATGGTTCACCCATACCTTTCACTGCCATCATTTATGCAGTTGATCTGTGTATTTCAGTTCAGGATAAGGAATCAACAGAAGTTGCAGTGCAAACAGGCATGCATTATAGACATTTCCTTGGTACTTCACTAAATATAGAAAAATGCATAGGAGTACAACTTGGGAATACCATGGTGGAATTATCTTCAATAGCTGAGATCCAAATAACTAAGGACCGACCCTATCAATATTTTAGGCATCACATATGGAGTAGAACAAGCAGACAGAATGAACTGGGAACCAAAAATGCAACAAGGGCAGCAGCTTAATGTATTTCAGGATGGAACAAATGGAAACATTGCAAGAAAAAAGGATTTACTTAATTAAAACATATTTATTACAAATATTTCTCTACATTAGTTATATATTTCCCCCTTCAAAATACTTACAGACCTCCATCTTAAGTATCTTCTTTTAGGCTGTGTGGGGCAGTAGGCTCAATCCACTTACAGTAAAAGAAATATCACACACCTTCCAATAGCCTCAGGGAGACTGGGGATGATTAACCCCATCTCCTTTTTCTATAGCATCTTCTTTCATTTTAACTCGAAGCCCCTTTTAGTGTATACTGGGCAAAGCTGGCCCACTCTTCTTTCATCTTATTGTACACCATGGTTTCCTCAGTGGGAACAAGGGAACCAGAGAGTGCTAAAGAACTCTAGAGCAGTACCTGAATACATTAGGGAAACCTTTTTAAAATTCAAACAGTGGCAACTAACTAGCCTAATGGTTGCAACAAAACAGAGGAAAGAAATCTATGTGTGGCTTCAGGTAAACCATTTCCAGGAAACAGAAACGTTCCCCCTTTGTCCAACAACTTACATACAATTTGTAATGCACCTAATCAAAGAGAAAAGGATCCCAGAGAAAAAGTGGGACTTGCATTGGCTCAGTTGCCACGAAATAAATCAATGCTAAGTCTAATCACAAACACAAGCAGATAGAAAAAAGGTATTGTACCAGACAGAAATGTAACCAGGAAACATAAACTATCCATCCCCTCTTCTTTACCTAATCCTACATAAATGGTTTCTGGGACCTCTTATCTAGCACCTGGAATGAGCCTTGGTTCAAAAAGATGAATTATGAAACTATAATATATGGACATTATGCAGGACAGGCTGCTAAATGGAATAAAAGTACAGTGCATCATGTATTAATAGTAGTCACATGATATATCTGGAACATTAGAAGCTTGTTTCAACAAAAGCAAATAGGTCATATGGAGCTCTTTGCAAAAATTACTAGCAAATTACTTTCCATCTATAATATAGAAGCTCAAAAGGTAGCACAATGAGACCTCAGTATGATTTGGAGAAATGTGCCTTGGGCAACCAATCCAGATATTCCAGTAACATAATCAAGTTGTACCTAAAAGCTGAGAATGGTTCCTTTTTTGGAAAAGAAACATTATGATAGAGGGTTTTCTTTTGACGCGCCTGTTGTATTTTAAAATGAATTGTTTGACACACTGTATGCTGAGAAGTTTCCTTTTTTAAGCTGATGTAAGCAATGTTTAATTTATTTCTTTCCTTTTTTCTTTCCTTTTTTTGTATATTATATAATGTATTCATGGGTGTGTTTTTAGGGATGCTAAGGATAAACATTTCATGTGGATTTTGTAATGACTTATTTGTGATATATGTGTGTGATGTATATATTGTTTGTTTTACTTTCCTTCAATAAATTCCCCTATACACCAGTAGGGGAACCTCTGGTCTTCTGGAAGGTGGCCATGCTGAGCATGCAGCCAGAGAGAATGGATGTGCAAGAGGCTGGGGAGTGGGCCTCCTCCCCTGTCCATCTCATCCTAGAGGCTGAAGAATTCTTTAATGGAATCACTGACAGGAGATGTTAGGGCTGGAAAGCACCACAATACAGATACTTTGGAGCAGAATTTACTGATGGGAAAAAATATACAAAAAAAAAATGACCTCAGAAACTGATACAATGAACCAGATTGACACAGAGACTACAGACCTACAAGCTTTGCTTGTCACAGAGAAACAGTGTATTCTTACAAAAAACAGGAACTTACAGAAGCGAGCCTAAGGATTCAAACCCAAGGAGCTGCATCTTGTCAGACAGGCCTTCCTAGAAACAGAAGCCTCAACTATAGTAACACCAGAGCAACAACTACAACACCTGGCTCTGATAGTCAAAACACTGGACAAGTTACAGTTACGTAATAAGCAAATCCCTTTGACCAAACTACTGCCACTAACTTTAGTTTTACTGCCAGTAAAAATGTAAACAAACCAGGGACAGAAAAATTTAGTAAATTTAATACTGTTGCAGACTCAAAACAGATTTTCTTACCAGATAAAATGGTCATTCCAGTTGCAAACACTGCTTTCAAGCCCGCAACAGTGCCAATAAGGTCAGCTGTGCCTCCAAGTGATAAAACACTCCTCATTGCAAAGGCAAAAGCACAGATTACTCCAACTGAAGAAACTGAAGTAGAAAGTAGCAGTATTGCAACTGCTATTCAGACAGGCACTTTTGACAGTTTATTAGATAAGGAAATCAAGTATAAGAAATTTACATTATTAAAATTGATTACAGAGGATGAAACAATCCAGAAAACAAAAGGAAGAAGAACTCAGAAATAGAAGGGACTCTGTAATGCAGTCCAATAGACATATTAATAAATATATGTTGAGTGATGACTCAGCAGATGACCATGCCATCCCCCAAACATCCTGAGGTAAATCAGTCAAATTTGACTACAGAGGCTGTTAAAAAGGCATCTTCCATTAATACTAAACAACAAACAGGAGCAAATGTCACATGGTCACCTGAAATAGCAATAGCAGGTGCAGGATGGAAAAGGGACATAGAAGGAAAATGGATCCCTGATCCTCCTGACTGGGATCCTATTTCTCAAAATAGTCCATAATGGTGGCCCCCACAACAGATGCCTGATTCTGACAGATAGAATCACCAAAAACATTCTGCTGTACCTGAGGATAAGAAAAATATCAATACTTCAACTAACAGTGCTGGCAAAGAAATACCTGCAATAGTAAGGAATCCAGACAAAAGGCCCCCTGCCCCAAAACAAACCAATACAAAAGATAAGCCCCAACATCAACCGAGCAAAAACCCTTCAGACAATACCCATAACAGGGCAAACCAAGACCAGATGCATATAAACCAAAGTGATTTTACTACACCAGAACTGTCACCAAAATAATCTGATTTTTTTCATGAAACTGAAGCTGAACCACATAGAAATGTGATCCATTTAAGATACAAAGGGGGATTAGACCCCAGACCTGACAGACACCATATGGGCAAGAAACTCATAAAAGATTCTCACCATTTTACCCTCACTGATGTTTTTGCATTCATCAGTGTCTCAGAGGAGGAGAACTATAATGTGAGCATCAGATTACCTCAGGCACAAGAGACATTTTCAGCAAGATATAATCAAGTTAAATCCTCTCACCCCACACACCCTTTTTAGCAATATCCCTTACTAAACCACTTATCAAATTCATCACAATAATGTTCAGGAATGAGGGAGTCCATGTTGAGGACATAACTCACTGGCTGCAACAATGATGTGAAGTCCTCAGTTCCTCTGAGGCCATTGTAGATGCACAGCAATTTTGTACTGGGGGTTGGAAGTTTAAAATCAAGTTATGACAAACAGAGGAGGGCATTTGCCATGTCCACACTGTTTCTTCTTAGGGCGAGACCAAGGATTGTGCTTCTACGCTGGTCAGCCCAAAGCATGTACCAAATGTTGGGCAAGAACCCACCTCTCCTAAATATGTGATAAACCAAGATGTGGCATTTGTGGGGAGGTGGGTCACATTAGTTTGCAATGTACTAATCACACCAAGTGCAATCTGTGTGATGAGGTAGGGCACTTATTCCAAGAATGCCCCGGGCATCCCAAAACAAAACAAATAGCATGAACCCAGATGATCTTATACAGAAAATGCAGCAGGTAGCCCAATAAGAAACAAGAACCTCAAAGGAAGCAACACCCCCAAAGTCACCTCAAAAAACACCACAGGCACCAGAAGAACATAAGACCACAAACACCCCATCTCTCCACCAAGAAGTAATGGACAACTATGACCCAACCATAATCCCTACTGCATCCAACACTCTTACATCTGAACCTTCTGTACCTGAATTATTGACACTAGTTTGTTATTCTGAATCTAATACTACAGCCTCTACACCAGATACCCTGAATATGCAACCTCTGCAACCATGGGTGATACTGATACCCCCACCAGTAGGCACTGTTTGAGAAAATGCACTACAAAACCTGAACCCCAGGATACGAACATGGAGAACACTTTTTCAGTTCTATCTGGAGCAAGCTGGAGAGACACAGAAATGGAGGGGACTGAATCTGACAATGCCTCCATCTCCTCAGAGACATCTAAAACAGAGGAAAATAAATATAGGGGATAGAAAAGGAAAAGGAAGAAAAAGAACTAAGACTGAACTATAGCATCCTGACATACATTGTCTTTCTTCAATAAACATTTACAGTTTACTGAATCACAAAAAAAGACAAACAATTTTTCAGTTAGATCACGATTATGACTTTGACTCTATTTGTTTACAGGAAACCTGGATGTGGTCTAGTACCCAAATAGAACTCTTCAAGGCAGAATGGTACTGGGGACCATCTTATTGGTCCTTCGGCCTAGATAGGGTAGATGGGGTGAGAATACTGTTCAAAGGGGACAAATGCAGGCTATCAAAACTCACTGATCTCATTCCAGGTTGGGTATTGATATTAAATGGACTATGGCCATCACAACCCTGTAAGTTCATAAATGTTTATGGACCCTGGTCCAAGGCTGAAATAGTTGACCTAATTGAAGCCATTCAACCCTTTTTAATCACAACAAAAACAGTGTATTTAGGTTAGGATTTTAATTGTAGTCTTATACCCCAGAAACAGAAAAAAAGAAAGAAAGAAAAGTATATTGTGATCCCACAATCTTATGGAAATGCATTCAATTGGCTGATATCATCAATTGTTCAGACTTCCAAACAGTAGGACCAATCTTTACCTATCAACAAGGCAAACTTAATCTGTAATTGACTACATCTTTACTTCTAACCAACATCAAAAATTTTTATTTGATACTATTTCAATGGAATTTTCTGATCACATGTTATTAAAAGTATAATTCCATACCCCATCAACTGAATACGCAAAATGTAACAGATGGAAGTTGAACACTTCTACATTCTCTGACCAACATGTTCAAAACCATATAATACAACTACTCAGTGCCAGAGCTCTGGTTTTTGACTTGTATGAGGATGTAGAAGAGTGGTGGAGTGACACAAAAAGAGACCTTAGGGAATGATCCAGTGGCATGAGAAAAACAGGCAAGTGTGTTTTTTTTTTTAATACCTCAAACTAAGGTCCCGATTACAACACCTTATGACCATAACATCATCTTCAGGAGCAGATTTTTCACAACAGATAAACTGTCTCAAAGCAGAAATGCAGAAATTTCAATATGACAGGACTAGTACTGTAAAAGCAAATTTAATGTATGGCACCCAAAAAAAAAACACATGGAGACCCATTTGAAGCTTGCAAAAATAGAAAAGAGGCTATGATCTTTTATACATTGCAAGTCAAACAGGGACATATAACATCTGACTCCCAGTAGTTACAGGCTATTGTGTCCTGACATTTATAGTCTTTTCAGGAGACAGAACTCCCAGCCAAAGAAGAGATGGACGTTTATCTTAACCTTAGTGCACAGACTATTGATGTAGAAACTGCTCAAGAAATTATACAAGAAATTACAGTGTCTGAAATTCATGGACACAAATAATACCCTAAAACTAGGCACTTCACCAGGGATAGATGGTCTCTCTTATGAATTATATAAAGCCTTCCCCAAGGGACTTGCCTCTTGTTTAAAGGAAACATTCAGATACTTCCTTAGAACCAAATACATTCCTCAGGTTTTTACAAAAGGTTTGGTAATTTTCCTTTTCAAACAGGTGACAGAATTCTCATACAGAACTCGAGAGCTATAAGCTTGTTAAATGCAGACTTTAAAATACTAACACATATTTTGAATATCTGACATAGGAAACTTGCCCCCACATTAATGCATCCTACCCAAATTAGCGGTCTTCCAGGTAGGAAAATACAGCATACACTAATTATTATTAGGGAACTTATAGAATTTCACATCACACATAAACAGTCGGATACATAATATCATTAGACCTTAGCAAAGCATATGATAGGGTGAATCACTCTTTTCTTTTTATACACTACATTCCTATGGAATTCCAAGGGAATTCACACAGTGGTTAAGAGCATTATATTCTTCCGCAATTTTATACCCCATTGTTCTGGGCAAAATTGGAGCAGAACTTAGGATATCTGAAGGAGTTTGACAAAAGTGTCCTTTAAGTCCCTTATTATATGTATTTTCTCTAGACCCCCTTATCATCTTATCCAGAACACACACATCCAAGGCTTGCAAGAGTTACAGAAACAGGATGAAGTGAAAGTATTGGCCTATACTGACAACATCTGCCTCTGTGTCAAAAATCAGGGTAGCATTAAATTTATGGTTTAAGGAATATAAAACTTTTCCAAAGTGTCCAGTGCCAAACTAAATATAGCAAAATGCAGGGGATTGAACTTAGGGCCTGCTGGTGACATTATACTGAACACGGCTGGAATACATGTTTCTGGAGAACCCATGAAGATATTAAGACTAAGTTTTGGAGGCCAAAATATGGTGCTTCTTAATTGGGAACTAGCTTTGAATAAATGTGAATCCAAAGTAAAAAGATGAAAAGGGTGGAAACTCTCCAACATTAAAAGAATGCAGATAAAAAAATTCTTAATTCCTTGTTTTTTATATACCAGGATGATATTTCCTCCCCCCTTTGTCCTAGAAGCCAGAGTATATAGCTGTCTTTTTCAAATGCTATGGGGAAGCCAATTAAATCCTACCAAGTGGTCTTTCACGTATTTAACGAAGAAAAAGGGAGGCCTTGGGATGACTGATCTGCTGGCATTCTAGGCCTTAATCAAATAGATTCACTAACAAGGATGTGGATTTGGAACAACTTAGAAACATTTCTAGGGTCCTGGGACCATACTCCTCCCAAGACATTGAGAAATGTTACTTTTTCAGAGTACTTGAAACCCCCAGTGCAAAAATTAAGGAAATGGAATATTTCTAAACTTAGTATAATTAAAAACACTGGTTCCAACCTGTACAAAGCAGTAACACAAAACATAAATCCCATAGAACCTGAATTTAAAAACTGTCTTTCTGAAAAAAAAAAAACCATGGTATTAAAACAACCGAACACTGCTGGAATACTGTACCTACAAGAATGTGGGAAACAACATGGCCATGTGCATATGGTAGACTAAATATCAAAGGTAATAACAATCACAAAGCAATTGAGGAGTGGACATGTCCATATTATGATTGTTTAGCTCCAGAAGAAACTATAGAACATTTTTTAATTTTCTGTATTTATACCTTAAACTTATGGGTCTTTTAAGCTCAAAAATTGCATCTACCATGGATAGTCATCATGTTGTATGAAAATATTGCATTAGGTACAGTATATATTCCACTGGTTTAAACAAATATCATACCAGTGCTCTTACTGTACTTTTTGCATGCCTCAAATTTTATCTATGACATGCCAGATGTCAGTGGGTGCTTCAGCAGCACCATATGTCGTATGAAACTATTGGTAGAGTGTGTACATACACTTTGCTTGAAATTTACTGTATGAATATGAACTTGCTCATAACCCACTGTCAAAAGTCAACTTGTGGTGGAAAGATCATTCTTTTTCTCTCAAATATAAATAGGATACTGTTGAAAACTCTATGATTATATAATGTGTTATTGTGGAGAGGCTACAACAGATGGCAGAAGCCATTGTTTGTCTGGTACCATCCTCCCCTGGACCAGAAAGGAAGAGGAAAGGGGGATCATAGAGGTGGTCCTGGGGGAGTTAGGGAAAACAGGATTGGCCTGGGACCATCGGGAGCCTCCCACTTGGGAGGGGGGGTTACATCCTGCTGGGGCAGGGAGAGAAAGAATTTATTGGGACAGGGTCAGCTGTCCTTCATCTTTCTCCTCTGCCCCTCTGAGGATCAAGCCATCCAGCCAGCTGACCAGATCAAAAGGGTAAGGGCCTAGCAGGCTGGGAAGCCTAGAAGCTATCAGGCCTGTGGGTTAGTGGACATTATAGGCCTTATCTAGGGGCTGGGGGGTAGTCCTCTCCCTTACACTTTGGTGGAACACGGTTCTGCTCCTAGTAATAAAAACAAACAAAAAAAAAATCCATAATAAATATAATAATTTTAGAACAAGCTCTTTATCCACCTGCTGTGTCCCTACCTCATCTCCTGGGTAGTCCCACTGCTCTGGTAGAATGCACATCCTGCCATGGTGAGGTCCAGTTGCTTCCCTGTTGGCCGGCTTCCAGGCTGCACACCAGTCCTCAAGGGTTGCCTAGGGCCATACTGTGTGATTCAGAGCATGCCAGTTGCTTCCTTGTGTGTGCTCCTGGGTCATCATGAAGCAAGTTTCTGCTTGGCATGTTCTCCTGGTTTTATGGGCCTTTTCCCTTCTCCGGTGGCTGGGGTGGTGGTAATGTGCCACTGGAATGGGTATGAGGCTCAGCGCATTGGTCAGGTAGATGGCCCAGTTCCAGTGCAGCTCTTCCACTGTCCCATCTCCTAGACAATGCGAGGGATGGGGGATCCTGCCTGCCTTATGGCTATTGGTGGCAGTGTCGCTGCTAGGCACGGCTTCTGTGGTCCATGGGGGGATTCCCTGCAGGTACTGTGAGGGCAATGAAGGGCAGAGTAGAGTGGGCTCCTCTGACGATGGCTTCACTGAGCCCTTGCATATCTCGCACACCCTTGCAAGAGCGGGCAGCTATATTGGGCGGGTTGAGTTCTCCCGCTTGGCCTCTGGAGGCTTGCACTGGATAGGCCTGTCCCAAATCCCACCTCGTCTCATGAGATTTGGTGGCAGCCATCTTTCCTGGGAGGCAGAGCTTGCAGTGCAATGGGCTTGATGGCTGTCTTTCGGACAGAAGGTTCTGGGTCTGAATCCCATTAGGGTAAGTCTTTTGTGGCTGCTGGCAGCCAAAAGTCATGGTCCTTTGCAGAGTGGCAATGCTCGTGGGGGATGCCTTCAGTGACTTTCTGTTGCATTGATGCCTCAGGGCACCGCAGCTTCACCCAGTATATATAAAAAAAAAGGGGGGGGGCACAGTTTTGGGTGTAGTAAGTTGGATGCCTGTATAATAAAAAAAAATGATGGTTAAGGATGCACATAGTACTGTGGTACAGAGGGGTACAAGCCCCTTCCCGGCCTCCATGGCGAGTACCCAGAGCATGCAGCAAGGAGGTTTTCAGCCTGACTAGGGGAGCCCCGGTGGAGGAAGCTGTAGTTGCAGGGGCACACTCTCCTTTCTTGATTCCCTTCTTTCTACAACTCGGGATGAACTTGAGGCAAGGGACAGGCTGCAGCTTCCATCGTTCACCAGTCCCCATGGGAGTGGTGGTTAACTCATCTAATTATTCCCTGGGGATGGAGGGGAGCTTCTCGTGTGTTGCAGATAACATGCCAGCCCATAAGAAGAAGCCATCAGTGAAGGCTGTGGAAGGCTTGGAGTCCCAGCTGTGGGAGATGTACCAGAAGAAGGGGGCTGCATCGCTGGAAGCCTGCCTGGAAGAACTTGAAGGCCCATCAATGTCAGCAGATGCAAGGGCTCCATCGAAGAAGTGCCCATCCAAGGGGTGGGCAGTGCCTTCAGTGAAGGTGCCTAGGACACTAGAAGGAGGTAAGTGAGGTGAAAGGATAGGTTGCTTGTTTGACTGTGATGCTCTTCAAGTGCTAGGTGCAGCCCTAGGGGGAGGGGAAATGGACCTGGGCGAGCCTGAGGGTTGGGTCAGAAAAGAAACCAGTGTTATGGTTGAGACTGTGCCCACTGTGTCACAAGATGCCCCTGGGGTAGTTCGTACCCAAGTGGATACCCTGGAGAGCAGTCTAGGGCATGGGGTTTAGTCAGAAGTTAGACAGACTGCTGGACCTGATGGCGGCAGTGTTGGACAAAGCAGGGGGACAAGGTTCAGGCATAGGGCCAGTAGTTGCTCATGCACCCCCCCTTCTGAGCCCCACAATGCCCCAGTCCAGCTCCTATGCAGGAATAGACAAGCAGCTGGGGTTCCACCTCATGGATAAGGTTAGGCAGCAAGTTAGGAACCAGGAATATGTGGACATGTTCTCCCTCCTCAATGGGCCTGTGGAGCGGAAGAAGAAAAAGAAGGAGAAGGGAGAGGAATCTGATAGAAAAACCCAAAAGGTGCCACATACCTTCAACAACTGGATTGTGGCCTTCCCCCGTTTTGTGGGTACTATCCTTCAGATGGACAGGGAGCAGGGTCTAGGGCTGTTCACCTATCAGAACCGGACTACCCTCATGCACCGGAGAAAGAGGGGCATAGCATGGCTGGAGTATGATGAGAAGTTCAGGAGAAGGTGTCAGAAAGATAGCTCCAGGGAGTGGGGTACGGTGGACATGACCCTCCTGGTGGACATCATGCATGGTGTGGGGTTATGCACACAGACAGAGGCTTGCCGCTGAGACCATCCCCTGCGCAAAAGGCGGAGGGTTGGGCAGCTCCAACACAGGCATGCTATGCCTACAATCAGTCTAAGTGCAATCGGGTGTCATGCCATTTCTGACACATTTGCATGGTCTGTGGTAGGGATGCAGTGAAACTTTATTTCACTGGCGAAAATCCGGCAAAATCGGGAATTTAGCCATGTGAAATATTTCACGAAATTCGTGCATTTTGCCAGAATTTTGACAGTGCAAAATGCAGAATTTCATTTAAAAAACAATTTAAAAAAGGGCTTTCCTCCCTCCCATCCATGCCAAGATTAAAATCTTTATCCCCCCAACAGCCATAAGACCCCACATCCCAGTGAGAGTGCTCCTGCTCTCTGAGCTGCCTGATAAGCCACAATCTGCCCATCGAGTGCGGTGGTGGTATGCACTTACTCAGGTGGCTTCCTACACTCTGGACCCACCCCTCATGCAGTGCAAAAGTACTGTTACTACAGCACTGTGCAAAAGTGCAAAAGTACTGTTACTACAGCAGTCCACATTGTTGCCTTCATTTCCTGCCTTATTAGCTACTGTATATAGACAAAAGCTGCATAAATTAAAATTTTGCGCTGCCGCGGCTATGACATGTTTGTGGTCCTCATATGTCACAGTACATTTCATTCCTAGTGAGTTTAAATAGCACTCAGACACTTTATACACTGACTGCACTTCAAAGCAAAACTGACTACCCACAACACAATAGTTAACTACAAGTCAAGTACGGTCTAATGTTCCCCCAATCTGTGTAACAGAAGGTTAATTACAGGCACTTGATTACAGATGCCAGTTAGACAAGTTAGAGGCAATCACTGTCAAGTACTGTAATTAAATTATTTAGCTGTCTCTCGTACAGTATGTAGCAGTATACATCTTAAGTTGCATGTTTGTGTCTTGTTCTGCTACTGCTACTGCCTATTGCACTCCACATTTTACAGTAACATACTGGAGCTCAGAGTAACTGCAGTATGTCTGTCCTTAAACGTCTGGACCATGGAAAGGCACAGAAATGATTTATCTCTTAGCAACTGCTTAAACCTACATCCACTAGAGGCTTTGAGATGTCCTTGCTAGTGTCTGCAAATGTAAACCCAAACAGTACTGGTACAGTGCTGTATTTGTGCTAAAAGAAATGCAGAGAGAGATTGTAATGGTGATGCGAGGAGAGAGGTGGTGAACCGATGGGATAGCTAAGGGTAGCAGCACACAGCATTTGTTTGTTTGTTGTCCCATATTCAAGGCATTGAGGCATCAAGGAAAGCTGTAAGTAAACAAGATCGAGCTACAAAGCAATTGTCTGTGCCTTGCAAAAAGACAGGAGACCTGGTTAGCGGAGTAGGTTATGGGGGTGGGCGATCTTGCAAGCACATATAAAATTAACGTGTAGTCATATGTTTGTGGTTCTTCTTTGTTTGCAGTACAAGTCGTTTCAGCAAACATAGCAAAATGAAAAAAAAAAACGCAAACATTTTCTATCCTACAGTATTACCATGCTGCTGCCCATATAAATGTTTGATATTATATGCTAACCAAGAGTCTGCAAATGACCTGAAACATGTATGTAGAATTTAAACAAACTCCACAATGCTGTTGACTTCCACTCACAGAATTCTACTCTCAACAACAAGACAGCAACTGGATGAGGCACATACTGTACCCAGCACCAAAACTCAAAACAAACCTGATTATATTAAACAGCAAGTATTGTATACACTGCATTTCTTTGAGTTCAAAACATACTTATTTTATTTTTCCATCTTTCATTCCTTGAATGCCCACTCACAGTTATACCATGCTACCTGCTCATATGGCTGGTCACAGTTACAGCTCGCCACCACTCACTTTCTCTCTTCTAAGAGTTGCTAACCGTGGCTCCCTGCTGCTGCTGGCCATGCCTTAATGATCCTTCTGCTTGTTCCCACTTTCCCAAGTTAACAATCCAGCCAATTACTCATAAAACTGCTTCCCATCTCCTTTAAGACCCTGTCCACTTGGTCGGCTCCTGAACTCTGACACTTTCACCTAACAACTGACAGTGACACCCTTTAGCTATATAAACTGCATTAGCAACATTCATTTCCAACCCTAGCATCAGAAATAGTTAATATTGTTTTTTAAAAACTCTCCTTCATAGTGACACCAATCATCCTGATGCCAGCCACTTTTTTTTTCTATGCTATCATCGCCCCTGGCACTCAAATGTGGAATTTTGCCTGTGGGTGGTGAAATTCCACATTTTGCCAGTGAAATTAGTATTTTACAGATGAAATTCCACATTTTGCCTGGAGGGATTTCACATTTCACACCTGTGAAATAGTTTGCAAAATGCAGGGATTAAGAAAAATATTTTGCTGTGTGAAATTTTTTAATTTTGCACCTGTCTAGTCTGTGGGCAACAGTACCCCTTCATTCTTTGCACCTCTCCGCACTCCCCACGAGGAGGGTATAGTGGTATGGTCTGCAAGACAGGGAAGCTGCTGGACAACACATCTGCCATCCCTGGCAAAGGGGGACAGGATTAGCATGTGGTGACACAGCCCTGGGATGGAGAGCCCCTGGTCACCGTGTCATCAGCTGCCAGTGCCCGGGGGGTTCCTGAAGAAGGAATGGCAGTCGGGGAGGGTTAGGTATCGATCAGTGCCCACCAGGTTGTTCCATTCTGGGTGCTGACCATCAGACAGGCATGTATAAAAAAAAGGGGGGGGTCTGCTGGACACCACAGCCTGTCAAGATAAATGATGGGGTAACTGAATGCACATCTGTACGTTGGGAATGATGGATGAAAAATGTTACGTTGAGGCTGTGCTCATACGTAGGTGTCAAATGTGGAATGGCTGATGCTTGATCTAGTTCACAGAGGCAAGACTTTTGGGACCGGGCTCCAGCAGTGGAGCAGCAGCCACAGGCAGTACCCTCCCTCTGCTGGTAGTGACATCTTGACCTGGATGTGCATCAGCAATTCCACTGCTTCACAGACAAGGGAAGTATACAGAAAATAGGTAACACACTACTCTCAGGTCTGGGTGCAGCAGGGCTGGCTGGAGGACTGTACCATTCCAGTTGAGCAGCTGTGCACATATATCATACTGTCCAGGCAAAGAGGGAACATGCCTGCAGTGGTTGGCAGGTGCCTTGCTGGCCTGTCTTGGTTCTCCAGGGGCCCAGGGGGTCACCAACAGCACAAAGATTGTTAAGCTGCATAAGGTGCTGGAAGGGTGGGAGAAGTCATCAGCTTCTATACCAGGACACAATGCCCCTTGTCACCCAAGCCATCTTAGAGATCATTTGTGTGGCTCTCCCCAAGGTCTGCTGGACACTGTTTGAGGCAAGCTTGTTTGACACCTTGTTTCTGTTTGCCTTTTGTTGGGCCTTCAGAGTGTCAGAGCTAACGCAGCCCAATCAGTTCTTGAAAGCCATTGGGTTGGCCCTAGGGACATAGTAACTACAGAGGAGGGTACATGGGTATGGCTTCACAGGAGTAAGACTGATCAGGAGCAGAAGGGATGCTGGTGCCTGGTGCAGGCTCCCTCAGTGGTGCCCTGGAGAGTTCAGGATAAGGTAAAGTCCCACACAACTGTGAACCCCCAAAAAAGGAAGGCATTTTTCCAACACGAGGATGGCAGGCCAGTCATGGCCTATCTGATTAGGGCAGTCCTTACCCAGGCACTAAAGGAGGTGGGCCTGAATCCTAGGGAGTTTGGTATGCACTCTTTCAGGATTGGGGCAGCCACAAATGCGAGGAGCTGGGGGTGGACAGATGGGCAGATACAGGCACTGGGGTGTTGGAGGTCCCAGGCATTCTTGAGGTATTTGCACCCACACTTGCAATAACGTCTTTCTGTTTCTTCCAGAGTCCCCCAGAATCAATGGTTCAATTTGGATTTGTGATCAGGCCTTCATACAGCAGGCGGCAGCTTCAGTGGCAGCTGGGTCGAGGAGGCTGCTACATAACAAGAGTCGTCCGACGATATAGATCCAGTTGCTGGGGTCTGAAGGCATGCACTGGGAAGAGCTTCAAGTGGAGGAGAGGACCCAGCATATCCTGGAGATATTGATGGTTCACCTTGGAGGGGAGGACCTGGGGAGTTGGAAGATGGTGGACTTGCTGCTGGCCATGAGAAAATACTTTTGAACCATTAGGGATTAATGGCCACAGACTGTTCTCATCTGGTCCCAACTGATCCAGAGGCCAAGATGGCCAAATGGGGAGGGGGTGGCCTTTCTCATCAAGGCTTTCATCTGGGTCAGTTGGGAGAGGTGGCTGGTCATGCAGACAGTAAGGGAGACTGTGGTGAAACATAGTCAGATTCAGGCTGCTGGTCAGCTCATGGTTGCTGAGACAGGGCACCTGACTGAGCAGGGACTACAGTAGTGGTTAGGGACTTTGGAACGGGACTTGAAGGAAGAATTGAGCAAGCGAATTGGGGGATCAGACGTTGTCCATCCTGTGGTGTCTCTGGAGGATCATTAAGAGATGGCATAGTGGTAAGGGGGAGGTAACAAGCCAAGTTCTTCTGAAGGGCTCGTGACACCCTCTGATCACATGGAGGCAGTCCAAGCTACCAGACCTGGGGGAGGGGTCATGGTCCGCCTGCAGCAGGTATATCTATACTGCAAGGAAACAGTGACTGATGGGGCAGCCATACAGCCTTGGCCCAGTATGACCACAGAGTAGTTGATCCTCCCGGATGTGCTCATTGCTAGTAATACTGGAATGTTAATAAATGCATGGCTGCTGCCATTTCCTCCAGGACGTGTGTCAGTGTGCTTCTTTCCAGGAAAGGGGGCATGCAGGGATACCAGACAAAGCAGAGGCTGGAACACATTCCAGCAGCCGTAGTTTGTCTGGTGCCATCCTCCCCTGGACTGGTAAGGAGGAGGGAAGTGGAGATGATAGATGTGGTCCCAGGGGAGTTGGGAAAAACAGGATTGTTCTGGGACCACCAGCAGCCTCCTACTTGGGAGGAAGGTCACATCCTGCTGGGGCAGGGAGAGGTGGAATTTATTGGACAGGGCCAGCTGTTCTTCATTCTCCTCTGCCCCTCTGAGGATCACCCAACTGTTCACCCTTGTAAAAGCAGGGTTGTGGGGGCTAGGGAGCTAGGGCCACTCTTTTGACCCAGTCGGGGTGACTGCACTAGGGGTCAGGGAGTGGCTTTTCCCCAGTTTCCCTGTAGAAGGGGTTTTCCAGGTTTTTCACCTCTTCCAAAAGGGAGATAAACTGAGGTAGCAGTGGGAGAATCCAAACAGGTGAAAATAAATAATCAGGGTATGGTGAATGCTAAGCTGTCATAGTCTTGGTGGCATCTCAGAAGGATCACTAAGAGATGGCATAGGGGTAAGGGGAGGTGCTGAGCCGAGTTCTTCTGAAGGGCTCATGATACCATCTGGTTGGCATGGAGGTGGACCAAGCTATCAGACCTGGGGAAGGGTCATGGTCCGTCTATAGCAAGTATATCTACACTGCAAGGAAATGGCACGTGATGGGGAGCAGCCGTACAGCCTCGGAATGGTACGACCACAGGGTAGTTAATCCTTCTGGATGCACTCTTTGCTAGTACTACTGGAATGTTACTCAATTAATTCATGGCTGTGGCCATTTCCTCCAATACATTTGTTAGTGTGTTTCTTTCTGGGAAAGGGGGCATGGAAGGATGCCAGACAATGCATATGATTTTGTATTTTCAGTATTGTAATTTATGATTTCTTGTTTTCAGAAAAAAATTATGTTTATGTGATTTTCAATCAAATATTCCCCTGTTCTTTCTGCAGGGGGACACTCTGTCCATTTCTGGAATGCTGCCAAGATGGCTGCTCCAAGTGAGGAAGGAGACCAGATGGATGTCATGGAGACTGGGGAGTGGGTATTTTCCCCTGCCTCAGCAGCGGTAGAGACCACCAATATGATTGCTTTAGAACAAGACCCTGTTGAACTACCGACAGTGACTTACCATGAAGTAAGGAATAAAATGGCTGCTTAGGGATCTGAGTTTGCTGGTTAGCACATCGCTGAGACATCTGTGCTCCCAGAGATTGCCTATCATGTTTCATGGGAGACAGGGCAGTTAAGTGCCCTTCTAGCCGAAGAGCAATCCTGGTACTTATCTTGACATGAAAAAGTACAAGCAGAGCTTTTAAAACGATCATCCTAAAGTGTTAAATTGAAAGAACACCAGCTTCTGCTTGACAAGCTAACTCAGCTGATTGTCAATGATGCAGTAGCATTAAAGGAGCCAACAGTTAGTGAGACAGAAGGTTTGGGCACCAACAAACTCCTCATGACAGGAATTCCCAGTGTTCCTACAGTTGCAGAGACTCTGAGACCTCATCACATCTCTGTGAAGATTGCCACAGCCTCCTTGGACCAAGATGCCATCCCTTTGACAAGTGGAGTTCAGTTGGGAACTGTAAATGCAAACCTTTGTCGGTTTGGCCTCGGACGAACTCCTCCTAGCACCAGTAAACAATATACATCTAATCAATGGACCATAAAAGGGCTCTAGCAGCTGGAGGCTGGGAGTGCTCAACCACAAATAGTACGTGGGTTTCAGGATCATCTCCTATTTGAATGCCACAACCAGTGGACTACTCATCAACAGGTACTGTTTTAGTTTCTACTACGGCACACACCACTATTGGTACTGAGTTAAATGTTGCTGAGAATACTGAGCTGAACATACAGTAGAACGTCCTTTGGAATTGCCTGCAGAGTTGCAGCTACACAAAACCTGGTTCTCTGCATTGGCATGAATGAGACTGTACACCCCCTTCCCTCAAAGCAAATGACTTCTTCTGTAAATCCCACTGAGACTGATGTGGGCCCCAGCACTGGAGCTATGGTTTTGGAAGAAGGTTCACCAGGACATGATGAACCAACTTTTTCAGCCAGTACTGCACCATGTATTTCTCCTGCTGCTCCACCATCTACTTTGAATAATTCAAACCTTAGATTATATGCCTCCTTTGTACATAGTCCAGTTTACCCAGCTAAATGCCATAAAGTGATGAGTTTCTGTTACATAGAAAGCATGGATGAGACACTGGACTGAGTGTTTGTGGCTAGAGCTTTATCAAGGATTCCCCGAGATCTTTTGCCAATGAAATGTATGCTTTGATTCACATGTCCAGTGAAGCCACTTTTGATGTGAATTTCAAAACAACAAATGCTCTTGAAAGATTCTGGGTCAAATTAGACACTTTAAACACTACCCCACTGTGAACATCACTTGTGGTATTCTCTTATTGAAACCTACACAAAAACTATTGCAATATTGTTTTGAATTAAAGTTGTCAGTGTTAATGACATGGTTTATTGGCTGAAACAAAGGTTTACAGTCCTTGGCTATCTGGAAGCAATCATTGACTCCAATAATATATAGACCGGGGGGGTAGAAAATTCTGGTAATGCTTAGATCCACAGATGCTGGGATCCAGCATCTCCCTAATATTTTTTTTCTGAGGCAAGATTGGGGAGTCCTGTTTTACACAGCACAGCCCAAAACATGCTATAAATGTAGTTCCACTGCTCACTTGAGTAGCATTTGTGATAAAGTAAGGTATAATGTTCTGTGGTCTAAGTGTGGGGTTAAAACAGCCAGAGCAGTTCTCTGCCCCGCCATGGAGGCATGGCATTTGGCCTCTACCTCTGACACTGGACCCTCTGAAAATGTAAATGCTGACACTACTGTATAACTATAATGGTGCCACACCCACAGAACATAACTCCTGATCAGATGGAAGGGCAGGCTGAGATTTTAGTTGATAAGGTGGACTGCATAGCTCAGTCTAACACTACTCAGAATTATGAGCTTAACCCTGCTGATACTAAGAGTATCCTCCCCCCCTTGAGCCTGCCTCCAGAGGCAGACACATGGTAATAAGGCAGAAGCAGGCTGGGAGCCTTCCACATCCTAAAGTACAAAAAAATTATGTTATACAGGTCACAAACCATTTGGAGGCCCTTCATATCCCCTTTGAGGAGTGAGAACCCAACTCGGACACCTCCCATTAATGGTCTTCACAACCTGGTCCAATGTCTGAAATGGCGGAGCCCAAAGGTTTATGTAAACAGAAACAGAAACCAACTGCTAAAACTAAAATGAAATGTAAGTTGAGAAAAGCAGGGAAGAAACCTAAGTGATTGAATTTTGTAGTATTTCACTCCCCATTGCCGTATGGTCCCCACTTTACAAATACACATGGTAAATGTTAATAGTATAAAGAATACTAAAAAGAGGGGTGCCATTGTCTCTCACTTATTGTCTCTAAACTTGGAAGTTTACTTTTTACAGGACATGTGATTCCATTACCTCAATGACTTATGCTTAGCTAAAATGGCCTCGTTTGCATGACCTTCCTTGTGGTCCATAGGGTGTGAAACGTGTTCTGGTGTGGGTATTTTATTTAACAACTGGTATGCCACAATCCTAAAATGTATTGATTTGGTTTCAGGAATGGTTTTAATTCTAGACATGAAGTACCAGCATACTCTTTACATATTCATCAATACATATGCGCCTCAGGACAAAGCTGATAGGATAGAATTGTTTAGGATGATACAACCCTATTTGCTCTCTTCCAGTTCTTTCAAATTGGGGGGAGACTTTAATTGTGGGCTTTCATCCATGGAAAGGAGTAAAACACACAAAAAAGAAAAGTGTTTTCTGTGATATGCACTTTCTGTCCAACTCAGTTAAAACTGCAGGTTTAACAAATGCTTACTTTTCTACAATAGGGCATCATGATCCCACATTTTATAAAGATCAGCTTGCCATGAGAATTGATTTTTTCTTTATCACTAGAAGACTGCCTATACGCTCTGTAGCAAATGACATAGTGGAATTTTTGGACCATAATATGCCATGTTTGCAAATTGCCACTAATACTTCCTCATTTGGTCCTGGTACATGGAAATGTAATTTGGGTCAATTGCAACACACCACTGCCACCCAACTAATATTATAGTTTATACAAGTCAGAAAATCTATTTTTATATTTTATGAAGAGCCTTCTATTCGGTGGGAGGATTTTATTTATTTATTTAGTTTTTGTTGACCGGGTAAGTGCACTAGACAAATCCTGCCTATTTTCAGGAACAGCCCAGGGGAGGGGAATACAGATGAATGCCAACTGACCTTGAACCAGATTAAGCTGTTGGTGGTATTTTTAGTGAATAAGGGAAATTTGGCCAGGACACCAGGGAAAGTCCTCTATTCTCCTGCCAGCAGGGGGCTTGACTTCCTGTGAGCAGGGATGGAGGAGCCCAGTTGGGAGCCGGACCGAGGAGGAGGAGGAAGTGCTGATGTGGCAGGGGAGATGGCCTCCTCCCATGACCTCACATTGCAAGAGGCTACTTTACTGGAAATAAACAAAGAATTAGTTCAAAATAAACAAGAAGAGATGTTTTTCTCGATCGAGGACTTGAGTAATATTGATGGAAATAAGGACTGTGATAGAACTCCAATGGAAGGAATTAAGGGCAAAAGTAAAGAAGAACTTCTGCAGGCATTAGAGAAAGCCAAGGAGAAATATGTAGCTTTTATTGCAAGAAAACAAACTGAATTAAAGTTACTGGATCACAGTTAATAAATTGACAATGGGTATGGCCCAGCTGACAGCTCTGAATATGATGCATCAACATCAAAGGATGAGGAAGGAGCAAGTCGACAGACACTCCCGCAGGTAAATCTTCACCCTATTATTTCAACCACGGATGCAAATGTAAATAGGGCTGGTAGGAAAACTGAGAGATTCGGGTGCCTAGAGCCCCAAGAGGTTAATGTTTTGAATAACCTGCAGGAGGCAGAGGGCACTGATATTAAGGCTGAATTTCCTACTGAAACTAGCTCTAAAACTGAGCAAAGGAGCAAGAAGGGGAACGAAGGTGTAAAAACTGCTGTACAAGATAAAGAAATGCCTAATGTAATTTCAGGACTGGAAAACAATCCGAAGTCTGGAAATACAGTCCCCAGTTCAACACAGAGATTCAAAAAAGCCCAAATACAGAGGAAAAGAAAACTGGGGAAGTCATTTTCCAAAATAATCCCTTTGAACAGATTGATGCTACTATTTTTTCTTTCTTAGCACAATCTGCTAAACCAGGATCAAAGGAAGAGAAAAACAGGAGAGAGGCTATTATGTTAGCAAAACCCAATCTAGATGGGCCTAATAGTCATAAAGGGCCTGTAGAACACAAGGGACAAAATATATCCATGCAGTCCTGTCCAACAACAACAACAGAGGCAATTGGCAAAGCATTTTCCCTTCACAGTAATCTAAATCAGGGACGTGAACCCTTCTGCAGTTGGTCACCGAGAAAAGCCCTACAGGAGGCAGGATGGAAGAAATTGCCTTCAGGCCAGTGGTTGCCAGACCCACCATGGCTTGCAAACACCCCAGAATGGTGTCCCAGGGGTTTGCCTCAGATCTCTGTTGGGGAAAAGGGGAGTACAAATCCAGACTCTGCCCATGATATGGGGGATGAAAATATGGGACAGCTTCAGGAGAATATAACTGAACTAATTTTACTGGAAAAAGAGCCTTTAGAGAAAAAACATACGGGAACCCAGGGGAGCTCCAACAGGACAGGAAGAATGAAACAACCTTTGCAGGGACCCCAGATCTCAGAAGAGGAGCAGCACCTGAAGGTGAAGAAAAACAAACTGACCCCCCTTCCCAGCGCCCACTATTGTCAGAACTCTTTGCTAAATCAAAAAAAGAGGCTGCTTCTAGAAGGAATGCAGTTAGGATTCGGTACAAAAGGGGTCTGGAAATCAGGTCAGATTGGCAATATGTGGGGAGAAAGCTCCTGAAGGACTCACTACACTTTTCACCAAAAGATGTTTATGCTTTTATAAACATCTCAGGAGAGGACAACTATGACATTAGTTTCAGGTCTGCATACACCCTGGATTTGTTCTGGCAATGCTTCAATCAAGTTAAATCTTCACCTCTGTGGTCCCCCTTTTATGGTGATCCCCTTGACAAAATCCTCATTAAATATGTGACAGTGATGTTCGGAATGAAGGGGTACACGTTGATGACATTACATACTGGCTTCAACAAAAATGTGAAGCAATAAGTGCACCAGAAGCACAACTGGATTCTGAGATGTTTTGGATGGGGGGATGGAAATATAAGGTTAAATTGAGGCAACTGGAGAGTGATATAGAGCATATACCAAACTCCTTCATGCTGGGTAGAGATAGAGGAGTGTGCTTTTATTCAGGGCAGCCACGAGCATGCTACAAGTGTGGGACTAGGACCCACCTCTCTAATGTATGTGATCGCCCCCACTGTGACAACTGTGGGGAGGTGGGGCACTTAAGTATGCAATGCGCCAAACCTGACATGATGTGAGTTATGTGAGGACACAGGTCACACATTTCCAGAGTGTCTGTGGGCTGCAAGAAATAAGGCAACAGTCATTAGCCCTGAACTTCTTATCCAACAAGCTCAAGAGGAAGCAGCCAAAAAGCTGGTAGAGGCTGAAGTCCCTCCTGCAGAACACAACCCCCCAGATAAGACTCCAGACCCTATTCCAGGCAGAAAGGAGGAAGTAGAGACTGAAGAGATAAGAATAGATGAGGAGAATCATCCACTCTGTCCCAATCCTGATAAGCCCATCCAGTGGAGGGACCTATTACCAGTTTGCTACACAGATAAGAAATCCACTGATGTGCAGGTGATCCCTCTTCCACCCCCCAAAAAAAAACCCACCCTCCAAGAAGGACAACTAGGAATACAAAACCAAACTCGCCCCCCACCCCTACAAGTGAGCAAGCAGGCCTAGCGGAACCTAATCCCTTTGAGGTTTTGGCTCTCACTGAGGTAGAATCAGACACAGAACAGATGGATGTAGCTCTTACACCCACACAAGCTGAAGGAGGGAAGGATGATATGACTGAGTACAAAGGGAAGAAAAAGAAAAGGAGGAAGAAAGGACCTTGAACTCTTAAATTGAATGGTTAAGTTATCCCTGGGGTCATGTAACTGTCATAGCCTCTTACATTCCCTTAGGAGAATGGCGTTGTTTCACCTATTGATAGATCTAAAACTGGATATCTATTTTTTTGCAAGAAACATGGATGCTCACATTGGACCAACTTAGGCTGTTCCAGGCCCAATGGAGAGGGGGGCCATCCTATTGGTCCTTTGGGCCAGACGGGGCTGATGGAATAGGTATCGTATTTAGTACCTTTTCCTTCCAAATGACCAAGATGGTGGATTTGATTCCAGGGAGGCTGTTCATCCTAGATGGATATTTGGATAAGGTCCCATATAGATTAATAAATGTATACAGCCCACAAACAAAAGCATATAGAGTAGCTCTAATTTCCAAACTTCAACCTTACTACATACGACCACTTATGTAATCCTGGGGGGGGAATTTAATTGTGACTTACCCAAAGGGGGACTGAGGGGGGAAAGAGTGAAAACATACTGCGATTCAAATGCCTTGCGAAAATGTGTCGATATTGGCGAGTTGAAGAATTGTGCGCACTACCAATCCCAAGGGCCCAAATATACATACAAAAGGGGACACCTGACATCAAATATAGACCATATTTTTGTTTCTAGGAATCTTCCTGACCCAAGCTTTCATACTATCCCCATAGAATGTTCAGACCACTTTCTCTTACAAATAACGTTTCAAACAGCCCCCCACCGAAAATAAGGAAGGAGAAAAGATGGAGATTAAATTTTTCAATGCTCACAGAGCCTTTTGTTAAAGAGAACATTTCATCATTACTCTGGGCTGGGACCTCAGTGAGTGATCTCTACGAAGATTTGGGGGTATGGTGGATGGACACAAAAAAAGAGATAGCAATATGGTTCCAAAACTATGGCAAGCATAGGGCACAAAATAAGTTTTTTAGCTATTTAAAACTAAGATCAAAACTTCAGAACATGCTTTCACAGTCTGCTATGTCTAGACAAGATTATGGCCCTGACATTGAACAGATCCAGGATGAAATGAGGAAATTTCAATATGATAGGGCAAAAACTTTAAATACAGAATTGCAATTTGGAACACAAAAAAACAACAACAATTGGAGACCCTTTTGAAGCCTGTAAAAAGAAGAAAAATACTTTAGATATGTTTCAATTAGTAGATGATAGAGGAAACATAGTGGAAGATGAGATGGGGATCCATGAAATAATCTGTGGGCTTTTGACATCACATGAGAGTTCCCCTCCTCCTTCCACAAATTTGATTAATTCTTATTTGGAGAAAAGCCAGGTAACCTTGGCCTAGGAGGGTCAGAAATTTTTAACCTCTCCTTTGAAATTACAGGAAATAGAGGATGTAATTATGAAACTAAAAAATGGATCTTCACCCGGACCTGACAGACTGCCTTATGAGTTTTACAGATCATTTTCCAAAATAATGGCAAGGTGTTTAGTAGAACTGTTTTCAGTATTTTTTGACAAAGGGGTGATCCCCCCTCAATTCACAGCAGGTCTCTTAATTTTTATATATAAGGGAGGGCAAAAGGTAGACATCTCAAACTGGAGACCTGTAACTCTCCTGAATGCTGATTTTAAAATATTGTCTCAGGTTCTTAACAATAGGCTAAGACAAATAGCTCCTTTATTAATACATCTAGCCCAGTTTTGTGGGATCCCTGAAAGGAAGCTACAACATGCCTTAATGATTATCAGAGATGTAATAGAGATGTGTGGTGTTGCACAGACATCCGGTTGTATCATTACTTTACATCAAAGCAAGGCTTTTGATAGAGTATGCCTTCCTTTCCTCTTTCAGACCATATTACATTATGGTATTCCAAAGGAATTTGTGCATAAAATCCAACTTCTATATTCTAGAGTCCATGTGCAACCTGTTATTAGAGGGTTGGTAATGAAAGGTATCACCATAAATACAGGGGTTCGACAGGGCTGCCCCCTCAGCCCACTTCTTTATAACTTTTCCCTGGACCCTCTGATTAGAGTTCTGAGCAATACTCAAGAATGGGAAGGTTTGGGGGGTTCCCAGGCCAAATGGAACTGAAAATCCAAGCCTATGCAGACAATATATGCCTGTTTATAGCAAACCTGGGGCAATTACCAACAGTAATAAAACAACTGCAGGAATATTCTAAGTATCTAATACCACCTCAATCTAAATAAATATAAAGGGTTGTACTAGGAAATACAGAGGGCACCTGTAACAGTAAACCATATTTATTTCTCCTCAGAGCCACAAAAATCTTGGGAATAACATTTGGACAACATAATCTCCTACTTGAGAACTGGGAAAGGGCTCTTCAGGGGGCTGAAAATAAAGTCCAGAGATGGAAGTCGTGGAGGTTGTCTAAAATAAAAAGGGTACACATAATTAAAAGGTTCATTATACCCACTTTGTTGTATATAGCCATGATTTTCCCACCCCCAGTGATCTTAGAAACCAGGTTATATGCATGCTTTTTTCAGATGGTTTGGGGATCCAGATAGAACCCAATAAAAAGGTGTTTTACATACTTGTCTAAACAACAAGGGGGTCTGAGTATAGTGGACCCTATAATCTTTTTCCATAGCCTTTTCCTGTCTCACAATCTTAAAATTAGGCTAGGGGAACCAACCGGTGTGACATGCCATTTGTTTTGTAAAACTTGTAGTGCATATTTGGAAATTTGGACTGGAAACCTTCCCCCAAAATTGCCCACCCATATCAAAATACCAGAATACATTAAACCAGTGCTCAAATAGCTTTGCAAATGGGAGATCACTAAAGCAGATATCTCCAGACTCTCAGGACGACAATTGTACTTGCACATGGTGAGTCAAATCCATCCGGAACAACCTGAATTTAAAAATTGCCCACCAGATCTAAAGGGAGGGGTGTTAAAACAATTAAATAACAACAGAATTCCAATGCACATGTGGAGGTATTATGGCTTTCAGCTTCAGGAGACTGAATGTAGAGGCAATACAAAACACAAGGCCCATGAAGAAAGAATTGTCTATATAATGGTTGTATAAATATTGAAAAGACAATGGATCATTTCCTTTTTACTTGTTCCTATGCAAAAGCCCTATAGGGATATTTAAAGACAGAATGGAATCTAAGGAGGTTAGACAGTTTAACCTATGAGTCTTTGGTCCTTGGGCATTGTCCCAACCTCAAGATAATGTATGATTATGATACTTTAATGGTGTTGTTTTGCTGTTTAAAGTTTTACCTTTGGCAGGCTCTCTGTCAATGGACACTCCAACAGAGACTGATGTCATATACCATCTATAAGACACTGGTAGAACAAGCTATGGGGGCAGTGTTTAAGACAGATCTGCAGGCTAATCCTAAGAGCTATGTTTTAAGGAAATGGAAAGGGTTGTTTGGATTTATCAAATACAAGTAAGGAGGTAGACTAAACACCTATTTCTAAACAAGTTGTGTTTAAAAAGTACTACTGATTTTTGCCCTAATAGTTTATTGGTTACTCAGTAGTTGGAAAATTATTTTTGAACAATCACTTTTAACCAGAGTATGAATGAAATACTTGTTTATTTGGGATTAAAATTGTATTCTTTCATGTGACTTAACACATTCAGAAGTAATTAGGTTTGAGAGCTACAACTAGAAAAATTCCCCTGCCACAATGGTATGGGGAAAGATAATAAGGGGGAGGGGGGAAGGTTTCTTTGGGGTTAAGGAGTGATTATTGTGTGGTCTTTAACATACTGCATGAAGTGTGTGAAGTGAATACCTGTTCTTTCTTTCTATATGTTTGTTTTTTCTTTCCTCTTTATTTTTTGTACAATGTGTTATGATTTGTGATGATGCGATATCAATAAAAAATTCCCCTACTCTTTTTGAGAAGTGCCACGGGATCTTTAACGTCCACCTGAACTACCACCAATCCAGGCAGATGGGACCTCGGTTTAACATCTCATCCGAAAGATGGCACCTCAGAATGCAGCACCCATCTCATGCTGCACTACAGTGTCAGTACTGTGATATTAACCCAAGTGCCAGATGTGGGAACTGAACCCACAGCCCTCTGATCTCCCAGCCTCAGAGGTGAGTGTGCTACCTACTGAGCCACTGACTCCAAACTGGAGTATACTAAAATTACACTACTTGGATCACTTGGCAAAACTCATTGTAAATATAAGTACTTTCATTACCTAAGCAAAACCTATAACTTACAAAATTATTAACTCTATCACATGACACAGGGCAGGACTATTCTACACAAATTAGCACCCTCAGACAGCAAATGGTAAGCTTTCACATGCAGCAAGCAGAAAGTCTCAAGAAGCAGCAATCTTTTGGTATCCAAGGAATGTCAGGTACAATATGCCCATATAAGATTTGCGATGACAGAATACAAAGGAAAGTGATGGAAGGTTGCTTGGATTACTGTAATGCTTAATGAACAGACAACACAGGCATGTTGAATATAGTTAGCATTATACAGTTGACCTTTTTCACATTCAAAAATGCCTCTTTTGAGGGTTTGCCTTACTTTCTGGATGCCTTCCCGATTCTGTGTCTCTCAGATAACATTAAAGTGTCATTAACACAGGATATCCAAGTTTTGGATTTCAGGAATGCTGTTTCCTCCCTAAAGTCTGGAACTGCTCTGGGCAAGGATGTCTTAACAAGTGAACTGTTCAAATTGATTGGACCAGCATTAGAAAAGGAACATTCAGCAGCTTTTACTCACGTCCTTAATTCTCATTTATTGCCATTAAACATGAATATAGGTATACTGATATATTTATATAAAAAGGGAGACAACAGGAACATTCAAAATTGGAGACCAATTAGCGTCTTAAATTCTGATTTTAAATTTTTAGCCAAAATTCTGAATAGCAAACTACATTTAGCAGCAAAACATCTGATTTTGTTAGCACAGTCCTGCTAGTTACTAGGTAGACATATTACAGACCATTTAATTTTATTACGGTAAGTTGTGGAAAAGGTAAATACAGACAGATTTCAAGGATTTCTAGTCTCTTTAGATGCGAGGAAGGCATTTGATTTAGTTAACCATGACTACCTCTGGCAGAGCTATGAAAATATATGATAGTCAATGGTTTTATCCAATGGCTAAAATGCTTATACAGAACTTCCTCTGTGACTCCTGTTATTAATAGCTGGTGTGAACCATTTATTAGTATAGAGAAAGAAGTGAAACAGGGATGCCCATTAAGTCACATTGTATATGCCTTTTGTCTTGATCCATTATTACATACTCTGAATTGTCCCCCTTTACCCCCGAAAAAAAAATTAAGTTTTTTTCCCTAACAAGTCTGTTGGTCATGCAGATGACACCAGTCTATAGGTGCCAGATGAAAACTCAGTAGTGGAAGCTTTAAATTATGCTTGACTTTTGGCCAGTTTTCAAGAGCTACTCTAAATATAGATACAGTACATTTGCCAGCATGAGATTGGGTAGAACACTGATACCAATCCCACTGGTTGCCGGAATTAAAATCCAGACAGAACCAGATAAAATTTTAGGAAATTAATTTGGAACTAGGAACCTTGACTTGACAAACTGGGCATTTTAATTTGAACTGTAATGGGCTCAATCGGGACACTGGATTCATGACACTCTATGGAAAATTCTAATACTGTATGCTACTTTATACAAAAAAAAATGTTGTTCTGTTATTTTAGGCACCAACAGAACAGCTGTAAGTGCTTATTATGGCAGTGTGTACCCTTTTGTGTATTTTGTCAAATTCAAAGATACATTTAGTGTTGTGATTTGGCTGTATGATGCTGTTGATGATTTCGCAATGGGGCTTTTAGGTCCTGATATAGAGTTTTAAACCTATATAAATCCAGAAGCAAATGATTTGATACCTTTTAATGTACCAACATAGATGTAACAACAAGAACAAAGTGCTCTAGCTTTCGGACCAACCAGTCCTTCTTCAGAAGCTCATGGCAGTTGTTTAGAAAATACAATACTTATAACAGCTAGATAATGCAGAGAAAAACAGAAAAAAATTCCCATTGGTTTAAAATAGTCATTAAAAAAAACCAAAAAAACACAGAAGATGATGTCAGAGTAGTTTAACAGTACAATACTGCCTTCAGTCTGAAAGAACCTTGGGTACAAATGTGCTTGGTGGAACATGCATACAAAGAATCCTACTGCATATAAATTTAATTGACATAAGATAACACTGCTGAAGCAGATAACTCCTAAATCAAGCTATGAGTGTCACAGTTAGTATAAGGATTTGATTACTGAAAGGCAACCCCCAACCAGCTTAAAGACAAACTCAGATAGTTATAGTGCTCATGAAATTACAATGTTAGCATTAAAGACAAAAATTACCAGTAAAGTTATCTAAAAACATCAATGCACACTGTGTGATGAGTAAACCTAGCTGGACCTGTCACCCAGCTGTATTCTCAAGCTAAATAAAAGGCCCAAGAAATTTCAAAACCTCAGGACTATATAAATGATAATTTAAATATAAATTGATAATATTAGTGTCAAACAAAAACTCTAGTCGAGGAACCTCAAGGAATTAAGACCATGTAGCCTGATATGTACTGATTTCAATATATACTGAGAATGTAGCAACTTGATGTACCAAAAGTGTCTAAGGAATCTGAAAAAGAGATAAAAATGTAATTTCTCTCCTCCTCTTCATACAAACAATATAACCTAACCCACCCCACATCACAATAATGTGGGTGGGGGAGATACATAGCTTAAAGGAGATGTTCTCTCTCTCTCTCCCCCTCCTTTTTCCCCCTCTCTCTCTGTCTCTCTCCCACAGACACACACACACACACACACACACACACTCTCTCTCCTAGTGAACCTATACTAACTTCAGTCACTGCAATAGTTCCCCAAAGGAATACAACTTGTCATGAAATCCTGAGTAAAAGGTTTTATGTCTCATAATATCTACAGAGTAAAACAGTAACACTATTTAACTGTACTACTATCTGCAAAGTAACATTTCCAAGGATACTAGATAGAACTACCATGAAATAAACCTGTCACCCTCCCCAGGATAAGATAACTAGAAGTAAATATAAACTATATGTGTAAGACCAGAGGTCTAACATACTTACACATCCACAAATTACTACAATATTAGCCTAATGTAAAAAGATCTGTGCAGGACCCCCAAGCAAATGAGATCACACCCCCCAATATGTACAGAGTTACAAAAATTATATAACAACAGTGTAAGATAACACTCCTGTATGTACACTAGCAGGTTGGGTAATCTGAATATAATAAGGCAGAGTTCAATCACCAGTGCAGAACATTTTATTTTTCTCACTACAATTTCTGTAGTATGAAAGAAATTGCTAGATGCCCTTGCTAATGTTAGAGATAGAGTTTCAGAAAAGTTTGAAGTTCTGTATTGTGATATCTTAAAAAGTGTCTGCTGAGACTTTCAGGTTTGAATGCAACATGTGGAACATTACTACAGATTGGCAGACTGGTACCTTACCAAATACACTGCAGCTGTTGGGTTGATCTGCACTTAATGTTCAATGCCCTTTGCCACAGCATGCATTTCCTGTCAATGAGCTTTGGTACAATGGTAAAGTTACAGACTATCAAGTAGTAGCGGGTAGGAGCCCTGGGTTCATCCCCTAGTGTGCAACTTAGAGTTGTAGCAAGATATGGAGTACTATATTGTTAATAACTTGAAAATTCCCATCTTGGACTTTGAGATTTGAATGAAACTTGGGAAAATTACTTCAGATTGACCAACTGGTTCAATGCACAATTATCTGCAGCTGCTTGCATGTGTGTGTTAGGGTTGGGGTGTCAGGCACTCAGTACTGAATGTCTTTGCCACGGTATGCATTTCCTGTGAATGAGCCTTTGTACAAAGGTAGAGCTAAAGGCTACCAAGCTGTAGTGCGTAGGGGTCTTGAGTTCAATCCCTAGTGTGGGATGTTTCTTTTATTTCTACAATTTATTTTTTTATTATTCATTTTCTTTATGCTCCTAACCCCCCTCAGCTCCTTGGCCCCTCTTAAGCCCCCAGCACACTCCAGCCCTGTCACCTTATCTTCTTGTGGGACTTACCTCTCCCCACATTACCCTGTGTTTTGCTCCCCATGGTGGAGTCCTCTGACAGGGCCATTTTCTTCAGGTATGGAGCCTGCGGGTGTCGCAGTGTTGTCATGCTGCATGAGCAGATTTGCTTTTTTGTTCCTTCATTGCCCTGACTTGCAGGTGGTTTGGGTGTGCATGCGCTCACACATAAGTGTGCATAGTATGGCACCATCCTGTATCTCCTGCTCCATTGCTGATCCATTGCACTGCCACCTATGGACACCCAGGTGGCAGTATAGCCACAAACAAGCCGGCCCTCCTTCACAACTTTTTTGTCATTTGTGAATTGTTAGTATAAATTGCCGTTTATCACTGGCATGTTATTACCTGTATATTGTTACAACTGTTTAGTGTGGTGAAGATGTGTGTTTCTTCCCACTAATCCAGGTATAGGCACTAAGCAGATCCAAAAAAATGTAATAGTTTCTTTGCTGTAGCCACTATACACAGACTGCAAATAGAAATCCAACCTGATCAACACCCAAACCACTAAGTTTCCACAACTGTGGGCACTGCTCAGTATGCAAATATACCTAACATGGTGATTTATACTAACACACCCATGCTAATCAATAAATTATTACTGACTATACTAACATCCCAGAAATTACAAAAACATTGAAATCCATGAATTAATCAACTTTTGCACCAGATTTGTCCTTTATGCTATACAGTGGATTCTGAAGGTGACTGTAGGTAGACAAGACTGCAGGGGATTGGGAGAGCTTGAAAACTGACCAGAACTCATCTCTAAGTTTCATTTTGGAAAGAAGGTCTTTAGTCAGCCATTTGTTGTTTATTTCTGTCACCCGACTAGTGATGAGAGAGATGTATTTGTCCTGCTTAACCCCCTGCGTGGGATAGAAGTATGAGGTATTTGTGTCAATGTCAGGGAGCAAGACTCTGACATTTTTTTCTATTATTTTTTTATTCTCCCGAGATTGGCAAGTGGTTCAGATCCCTCCCTTGGAGGAGCTCACTCTCCGGCTGGACTGTTCCCTACCTAACACCTCTAAATCCCCGATGGATTTCCCTCCCTGCCAGGACTGATCTGAATGGGTGCCAGCTTTTCTGTCACACCGGAGCAAAATCCAGACATCAGGAGCCAGACAGACACTGGTGCGGCCATCATGGAGCCAGCCTGTTCCTTTTCCTTCAAGTTTTCCCTTCCCCCCTCCACCAATGATGTATGTCGGTGATGTGCCACCCACCTCACATCCCCCTGGCTGATGCCAGAGGGTGATTGATTAACAGGAGAGCAAACCCTCCCTCCCTGAGAGAGGAAAGCAGTCCATGAGATGCTTAATTATCTTTTTCCCCTGATGACACCTTCCAGCCAGGGAATGTTCCTAAACCCAGGTCATCAGAATGGCACAAGGTGAAGTGATCAGCTCCTCATCCGCCAGCACCACCGGGCTGGCCAAAGTCATAACATTGGACAGACTGGGGTAGGGTGCTGGTGTTAATCCAAGACTTCCTGGGATGAGGTACTATGCAGCTGCATGCTAGTCTGTTGTGGAGAAGCAGAGAAGCAGGGATGCTGACAAGCTAGCCTTTTACTTTCAACAGTGGCTTTTTTCTGCCTATTTGATTATTGGAACCATTTTCTCATACTTCAAACTGCCTACTGGATTTTTGGGCTACCTGAAACCTGAAAATGAATAGACTGGCAAGAAAACATATTCCAGCACAAAACACAGTTGGATATAATTAAAATACACAAGAATCAAATACCTTAGTCTAATAAAATCACAGGTGTAAAGCCATCATTATCTAACACCATTTATATTAATAATACATTACTAACTCATTTTAGGATCAAAATGATGGCCACAAGTGGAAAAAATGTTTCAGTAGTAACAGATCAAACAAGGGGGACAAAGAACAAGCTTGTTTGGATAAACCAAAAAATATAACATCTACAAAGAAAAATCAGACAAAATTAATGAAAAGGGGCACAAAAGACAAACTATAACAATTAAAAATAATGGAGATTTGGAAGAAACAAATTAATACTCCAGTTTATTTAGCTACCCCACTTCTAAGAAATACAAGGGACAGTGGGGAAGATAAAAAAGGATGATAGAGTCAGAACCAAGTACCCATCGTGAGAAAGCCTTAAACTCCTCAGTAGAAACTATAGAGGGAATCTCCCTGGTGACTTATGCAGAGGACTCTACGGAGCCCAATATGAGTGAAACAGGACAGTCTAATTTCAGTGCCTCACCAGCTGTCTTCTCACCATACACTCCTTCTGTTTTGAAAAAAGTCCAAAACATTCCTCCCCTTCAACACATTGCAGTTTGCCCTCCAATAGATATTCACAAAGGAAGGATAAGCTTCAGAGGAATTAAGAAACAGAGGGAAAGAATAACCTGGCATCCATAGTACAAGAACTTAGTACAACTATAGAAGGATTTAAAAAATGAGGTCCTTTGTATGGTGAGGAAACCAGAGGGAAATTGGTGGAAAATGGGCCTACTAGGGAGTCTCCCTCTAGGGAAATAAATTCAAAACCCCAGACTACCATGCACAATAAACCACAAATAGAATTTAACAAAGATTATTTTACTGACGAGGGTGATTTCACATCTTGCTTGACCATTTCAAAGCAAATGTTAGAAATAATAAAAAAATCCATACTATGCAGATATTGTCGTATTAGAAAATCTGGCTGCCCTCAAGGAAGAGATATCAAATTTGAGAGCAGATGTCTTTCATAATAAAGAACTTCTGGGTAAATGGAGTGAAAATAACTTAAAAGTAAACTATTCTTCCATTACACATAATGAGACCAGTTTGGTACTATATCAGTCAAAGGAAAATAAAGCAAGTCAAACAAATTTGCCATCTCCCTTTGACAAAGAAAAGATCTGTGAATGTTAAGTAAAACCAGACCCAAAAAGATTAGCAAAGCCTTAAAAAGGTAGAAAGAATAAAATAACAAAATTGGAAACTGCCCCAAGGGGGGAAGGAAATAGACACAAGAAAAAGGAACAGAAATTACAGCTAGGCAGAAAAAAAGCAGAATTCATAAAAACAAACGGACTAGAAAATATATAAGTGGTTAAGGAACTTTTAGATAAGTCTGATCAATGGTCAAAAGTCAATGGTAGAGACCCCTAATAATCACTGCAGAATAGACAATCCAGGAACAGGCTCTGAGGGGAAGGAGACCAAGACCAACAAACATTCTTCAGATCCTAACTGGAATGAACCAGAAGAACAAAAGGCAGCTGTGGGCAAAGAGATCAATAAAAATCGTAGATGTATTTCCCTTGGGAAAAATGTCAATAAATCCCCAAATGAATTAGAATATTTATTAGAAATGCATGGTGTACCAAAACTAGAAAAAGAGACATAAATCTCTCTAACTCAGTGGATGACACACATTCTCCACTTATCAGATACTGAAGAAGAGATTTTCATTATGAGGCCACCTAATTTAGCTTTTCAAGACTGTATACTGCTATACTATCAATCAGATCCACTGTGCTGCTGTGTGCTCAGCCTACAGGAGCTGGGTGCAGAGAGGGGGTTGCTAGCCCCAAAGTTCAAGAAGGAATCCCAAAGAAGCTCTACACTCCTCAGTGCAATGACACAGGAGACAGAATGATGAATTCAAGTAATTTAATTCATGTAGTTTCTCAAATACATACAAACAATCACAGCATTTCTCCTATGCAGTCCATGTCTCCACACTATGTGTTCTCCCCAGCACATGAACCAATCACAGCAGTCTTCCTCAGGGTATGGAGTAAACCTTGCATATGCTCCCTTAAATAGCCACTAAAGTACACATGAGGTTGACTTCTCTTGTTTTAATAAATTATTGCATAAATTTCTATAAGTGGCTCTTGGAGGCTTTGAACTTGCAGCCACTGAACTTGATTTTAATACATTTTAACACAAAACCTTTTTTGTTATACTTGTATAATGTGTTCTATATCTTTGTTAACACATTTTAATACATTTAATGCATTTAATCACATTTTTAACCAAAATTTGTGAACACAAAAATACAGTAAAATCTACAAATTTCTATACAAAATGAATTATGTGAGGGCTGGAGTATATTCTAGGCTGATTACCATCACTTTTTATTAGTACTATGCACCTTTGCTACTTAAAAATGTTAGATAGACTCTGATTTCAAATTAATTATATAATTGATTATATTTAAACCTATACTGTGTCATGTGTTTGGCTGAAGCTGTAACAACAATAACAACCTGATGTACACTAGATTTTCATTTGTTTGGAAATGTTCTTACTATTTCAAGTTTTATTTTTCTTTCTCTGTTTCATTTTCCAGAAAGGAGTTCTGAGTGGGATCATAGACAAGGCAGTGATCACTCCCTTATTCCATATCCATGTCAGTTTCAGGGGGATCCACTGGTCCACAGTCCGAGGGTTCCAGATAGAACTAGAAAAGAAAAATAAAGAGTAATACATTTTAATATCAAACAACAGATCCATTTCTGTTTACACAATTATTTTCTCTGCTGTCAATCAGAAAGGCAAAAGTATTTATGGAAAATGAAGTCAATACTAAAACTGAATGGAATATTGCTCTCTCTGCCATAGAAAGTACCAACATTAAAACCTGAATGAAACTCAAACACTATACCAAAACATTTAGCGGAGGGTAAAGGAAAAGGAAAAGAAAGGGAAACATAGAAAGTGTAATAGAAATAATCAAACAATTATGAGAAGAAAGAACAGGAGGAGTGAGAATGTAAGACAGTGTCACTCTTTGGATGGGAAACCCCCAAAGAAGACACTATGGGCACGATTAGGAATGAGATGCTGTCCTTCTTCACATTCTTCTTGCATATTAATATTGCTAGAAGTTCTATAGGTTTGATAAAGGTGTAAAATGACACCTTGGTTCTTTATGAATTTACATTAAATTAAAAAATTCACAAATAGCTAGATCAGTGCTGAATACAGCATCAAAAATAGAGAAGTTGGGGATCTATATACTGACACCTCAAGCACTGGATATCCAACTTTGAAAAACAGAACTCTAAGAAGTGGAACTTTTAATGCACAACATACAAGGAAAAAACCTTAGACGACTTATGGATCAAGAGGCCATTTTAAAAAAAGTGAAGGCATTTTACTATTTAGACACACAGAGTGTGAATGACAAATATTGGAACAAAATCAGTAAATGCATAATAATAAGGAACCTATGACTAGTTTGATTAAAATCATATCTTGGAACATAGAGGAACTACATATAAAACTGGTTAATTTAGAAGTTAGAGAATTCTTAATAACACATGATGTCATCTGTTCCCAAGAAACATGGTGTACTGATAACCTACTACCATTACTACCAGGATATTCAAATTATTTGATACAAGCAATTAAAGTAGAGAAATGTGGTCATTAGAAGGAAGGACTGTCAATGTATATAACAGCATCTCTGTATTATGGTATTCACAAACTTAATTCTTCATCCAATGATATCTTGGGGCTTTTGTTTGAAAACAGACAGTCAGAATTCATAATTGTGAAAGCGTATTTCCCTCCAAAGAAGGAGAGAGCTGATAATACACTAAACCAGCTAAAGTGGTATTAGAAAACATATCTGAAACCAAGGGTAACATAGCTACAGTTATACTAGGTGACACTTATGCAAGACTTTCTTGTCAACAACATAGCTGGAGAACACAGAGTGAATATGCCCAATATCTGTCAATAATTAGTCCAATGATAAACAGTAACAGAGAGTCAAAGGATCTGAAAAGTAATGCCAGGAGGAGAGAATTGGGTAAATTTATGAAAGAGCTTAACATCTGTGTAATGAACAGACCCCTTCCAGGAGATGCTGAAGGCAACTTTACATATATGGGACCATAAGGATCCTCCATTATTGATTTAGTGTGGGCCAGTTTGGAAGCCACAAAATTGATTTGTGGTCTTAAAATTATAGAACGCTTGGAATCCACACACTGTCCACTGGAAGTTCTAATCCAAACTGGACAAATGGAAACAACACTTACAAAAGTTCATATACATAAATGGACAGAAATTATAAATTAGAAAAGAATAAAATGGCATAGTAGAACTTCCAATCAGTTTAATGAGCTTTTCTATGCAGAACTGTTGTATGGTAGAGTATACAAACACAAATAATGGATGGAATTGACTACAAATGCACTTTTAAACTGTGACAAGAGATAAATACTCTGTTTAGGCCACTTTGCACACTTATTATGTTGAAACAACCAAACAAAACTAATAAATCTTGGTTGAATCAAACATACCTTAAAGCAAAACACAATTTAAATCAAATCTTTAGACAAAGAAAAAAAAGAGCAAATCTAAACAATAAAAATTGGAACAAAACTATAAATCAGGCTTAAAAAGAATCCGAAAAAATCCTGGAGATGGAATGACATAAACACAATCCTATTCTATGGGAAAGATTGAGGAGGCAGTTTTCAGTAGAGATAATAAACTTTTTCAAAACTGGTAATCCAGGGTTATAATAAATACACTTCTTGCCCCGAATCCAATATCCCCCCCCTCAAAATATGGGTAGAATAGTTTTCTGTTTTTTATTTCTCCAAGGAGGAGGAAATTAAAGTGTCTCAGGTTATAATAAGGATCCAATGACATTCCTTCTCCCAATATGTATCCAGGAGGAGGAAATATATCATGATCTATGAACATTGGCTTCCAATAAAGCACCAGGCCTGACCTAATAATTGGAGATATATAAAAAGCATTCATTGAATGGTGGCTTCCCATTTTCAAAAACCTATTCAATATTCTTGTCCAAGGGCACGAGTTGGCATGGAAGTGTAATATTTTCCATATTTAAAAAAAGGGACCTCATGGCCATCAAGATGTATAGGTCTATCACCCTGATTGATGTGTCACAGAAAATATTTTCCCAAATCATACTAAATAGATTGCTAGACTGGCTGAATGAACAATCCATAATCAACAAACTGAAGAACAGATTCAGAAGTGGCAGATCCATGATTCAGCATTGTTACATGTTAAATCACTTATTATGGAAACATGATGATCAAAACTGATAAATTATATTGCTGCTTCATGGACTTTTTGGCTGCCTTTGATAGTATAAGCCAAAGCTTAGTATGGGAAAAGGTGGAAGATCATGGCGTGGACTCGGTGTTATTAAATACTTTTTTAATTAGATTTCATAAACACACATGGACTAAAGTACAACATAATCAAGATGGGCACACTACTTTAGATTTTAAGACTAACCTTGGAGTACGCCAGGGATGCTCATTGGCACCGACTTTATTTAACCTGTATATAAATGATATCTTAAAGGGACTTTATGATCCAGATTTTCACTCACCCACTGTAGTTAACAGAAGAATATAATGCCTGGCATATGCTGACAATCTGGTTTTCTTCTTAAAATCTGCATTATGACTCCAGAGAAAGCTGAATCATTTTGCTGATCTATGCAAAGCCCATAGGCTTAACATTAAGAAAGAAAAAAAAACTAAGATTATAATTTTTGGCAATAGGAATAAATCTCTTCCAAAGATATGGATAGACAAGGAGAAAATAGAAATAGTAAAATATAATGACTATTGGAAAGAGCATTTACTGTTTATTCAGGAAAAGATGAACACAGCTTCCAATACCTTTAACATATTTAATGCCAAGTTGGGAAAAAGTGCAGTCATTGGGATCCTTAATGTCCTCAATGCAAAAATAAATATGAGTGCCCTATATGCTTCAGAGGTATGAGGCTCCACTAACCCAAAGGAGTTGGAAGTCTTACTTAATAAATTATATAGATACATATTCATGGCTCCTCAATCAGTCCCTTCTGCTATTCTGAGAATGGAACTGGGCCAGTACTCCATGCCCACTCTTGCCTTAGAAAGACAGATTTATTTACACTTAAACTTTCTTTTGCACAAGTCATGCCTACCATGCTAATACCTCAAAGAGGAAATTATATATTCCACACATGGTTTTACCTCTACTAACCTACAGTTACTTAAAAGGCCATATTTTCAAGCAGTATTGTGCACCTACTATGGGATATATATATATTTGAAATGACTGGAGGAAATAATCTTTTTAGTGAAGACTAGAGTAAGAGACATAGATATAGCCAATAATAACATACACCACTCTGAATTAAAACAATTTAGATGGTATAAACAAATGAAAGTCACCCATGGGTTAGAACCTTATTTGGTACACCTGATGATCCCAAATGATGGAGATTATAACCAGATTTAGATGGGAATTATACTTTGCTGAAAATATTCAATACAAAGCCAGACCATCAGCCCAGCAATGGCACTATTGCTTGCTATGCCAGTGACCTGGAGTCTGTAGTGAGCCTGGCTTGCTGGAAGGCCAGCTGAGGGGAGAAGGACTGAGCACCCCCACAGGTGGATCTCATTCTCTGGGAGGGGTGGGCTGCAAACTCCATCACTATATCGCCACCTGGGTGGCCACAGGTGGTGGTGCTAGTTAGGGGGAGCAGAGAGTGTAGGGAGGGTGGACGTTAGCCTAGATCTGGAGCGGAGACATGTCTCAGCATGACCCCAGTTCCTTGGACATAATGGCATGCTGACATCTAGGGGAGGGACTAAGCAAAATGCAAAATTGCCCCATGTCTGATCCAGGAGACAGGCTCTGATGTTATGATGGGGGATGAATGGGCCACCCAACTAGTTGGATGTTGGCTGGAGGGGTTGGTTGTCCCCCTCCTACCCCATCTGGGGGTTATCTGAGGCTGGGGTGAGACAATGTTATCACTGGGATCACCATTGGAGCCCCGAGGAGGGAAGTAGACATGGAAATAAGAAGGGGGCTTAAACTGCAAGTAAAACTTATATCTATATATCTATATCTGTGTATATATATATATATATATATATATATATATATATATATACACAATATGTATTATGGTTGCACGGTAGTGCTACCATAGTTAGGGTTGAGGAGCCATTTCCATGTTAAACCCAAAATTTTGCACCTTAATAACTTTGCAATTGTTTGATGGATTTACCTGAAATTTAGAATTTGTGATCAAGACCCATAGGCCTTGGGATCTGCCAAGTTTTGTACTGATCGGATATACGGTTGTGGAGTTATTAAGCGTGATCTGTGCGCGCGTTTACGCTTTTCTGGAATTCTGTGGTCGCACCTACAGGTCGTACAGTTTGCGTGACCGGCCCGAAATCTTCAGGGAACGTGCAGCCAGGGTCCCCGATGTGCCTTTCAAATATTTCGTAAAAAAATATTAAATGGTCAAAAGTTATTCAAAAAACAGTTTCCCATTATAAGTCAATGGGAAAAGTTAACAAAAAGTTCAACACTTTCGCAAATGCATTTTTACTTTCGCAAATGGGCCTGTTACTTTTGCAAATCGGCCATTTTGTTTTCAGTTGGTGATCAGAAAAATGGTTGGCATTTAAATTTGGGATCCTCTAGCAATCTAATTTTTTTTGTATTCACCTAGTCGGGCCCTGAGGATGCTTGCCATGTCTTTATTTTGTGGTAAAACACCCCAGAAATATGTTTTTCAAATTTCTGGAAAAAGTACTTTCGCAAATTACTTTCCTGCTCATGAAAGTGTCGCAAATTTTTGCGAAAGCTTTCTCAAATTGCGACAGTAATTTTCTAGTCTGTGGGAAAATGACAGCAATTCTTTGGCACTGCACTGCAAAATAACCGCAGGGTTTTGGGCTGAAATTTGAGGAACGAGCCGACATCTCTACAGATGTGCCTTTCAGTGTTGTATTGAAAAAATATTACATGGCGGCAAAGTTATGGCACTCCAAAGTTGACAGTTTTTCCCATAGGATAACATTACGGCGCCCGAAGCATTACAGGAATCCTTTGGCACCCTGCTGCAAAATAACGGTTTGGTCTTTTTTCCTGAAATTTGGAGGGAAGACAGCCAACAGTACACAGATGTGCCTTTCAGTAGCTTGGTGAAAAAATATCACATGGCAGCAAAGTTACGGCACTCCAAAATTGACGTTTTTCCCATAGGATAACACTACGGCGCCCGACACTTAACAGAAATCATTTGGAGCCCTGCTGCAAAATAACGGTTTGGTCTTTTTTCCTGAAATTTGGAGGGATGACAGCCAACAGCCCACAGATGTGCCTTTCAGTAGTTTGGTGAAAAAACATTACAGGGAGGCAAAGTTATGGTGCTCCGAACTTTTCTTTTTTTCCCATAGGATAACATTACGGCGTTCGCCTCGCCTTTCAGGGCCCGTATCTCGGAAACGGTGTGAGATAAGAACTTTTCGTTGGAAAATCTCTTAGCCCCATAATGGGGCTAAGATACAAATTAGCCAGGACAGTTGTGAATAATATGACTTTTAAATTTTTTTTCTACGTCGTACGGTTCCTGAGATATAATGTATTTAGTATTCCAAGATCTCATTTTCTGCGCCGATACTCATTATTTGTACTCACTGTCTTTCTCAATGCAGGTTTTGGGGAAAACCAGCCTGTGCTCTTACATTACTGTTACTGTTGCCCTTTCTGAATTATGGATCCGCATTCGCTTACTTACCATTGACATCTGCGCCACCATGTGCATTATTATCTATGCTTTCATTTGCGCTATGTTTCTGTTATTTTTGCCATTTCTGTCTACAGTACTGTTTATCTTACTGTTTCACTTTACATCACCATGCCCATTGACATTTCTGTTTGCAGGCACCATGTTACTATGTGACAACACATCATGTGGCAGACCATTCCCGTCTCGCCACCATGTGCGTTACCCTTTCTGTTCTCATTAGTGCTTGTTTACCTAATGCGCACACTGTTAGCATTTCTGTTTGCATTGCTGTCCCTGTTACTATGCCACAACACATCATGTGGGGAGCTCCACAGCTGCATTACATTCACTATTCTCGTTATCATTCTCAAAAAGGAAATTAGAGGCAAAAACTCCTTTTAATGCATTAGTTAGGGTTGTTCCAGCGACAAAAGTGAGAAATTCGCTGTTGGGTTGAAAACCCCTTGGATCCCGCCAACCCCCAACCAGCATTGGGGTGCGCATTGGGATCGTGGGTCCTACCTCTCACCATTCTCCTATACTTCTGCTGATTTATACATGTCTTGGGGTGTGAGAGTTGAATCAAATGCCCCCAATGCGGTGAGGGGTGGCGGGGGTCCAAGGGGGTTTTCAACCTAACAGTGAATTTCCTCACTTTGTAGCTGTGGAACAACCCTAACTAATGCATTAAACAGAGTTTTTTGCCTCTAATATATATATATATATATATATATATATATATATATATATATATATATATATATATACATATGCTAACAAAGAACACCAAGAATAGTTACTCCTTTTTGTAATTGTGGAAATAATGTAAGATGATTTAAAACATATCTTATTAATTTACCCCTATATACTAAGGATAGGACACAATGGTTAGTGGGTGTTTTGAGTGGTCTTTGTCTCCCTCCTGAAGAAATAGTGTATTTTTCTTTGCTAAAAATGATGTGTTTATTTTGCATAAGTTGGCAGGATTTTTGAATACTGTATAGTTATAACTGAAACAACAAATTCTGGTCAGATCCACCACGGTTGCATAATGAAGTTAGTGAAGTTGTGTGAAATTGTTAAGGAGGTATGGAGAAACAACACAATGATCTGTACATAGTAAGATTTGTTTTAGTTTCTTTTCTAAGGAAGACATACACGTTATTAGGAAAATACATGGAGGTGTACATTTTAATGGAAGGAATAGTAAGCAATATAGGTTTACAAAAGAACCCAGAGCAAATGCCACTGATGTATGTGTTATCCTGGATGATATTGGCTGGGAAACCAACTTTTAAAGAAAACACAGTTGCACATACCCCAATAATGCAAATCATCATGGGAAACATGCAAATCCCCATGATGATACAGAAGGTGGCAGTACATGAAAAAGTAATGTCTGGCATATGTTCAGGCTTGGGATTATTTACAAGTTTTTTTTTGTTTGTTGTTTTTTTGTTAGAGAAACAGGGTTTTTGTCCATGAGGTGATGTAAGTTATATTTAAGTGATGTGCTGATGTCAGGAAGCCAGGTGTAATGATGATGGACTGTTAGCAGAGAAAATGCGATAGAAACTTTCAGAGGGGGTCACTTTTGATAAGGGCAAGGCAGTTATGCTTGTGATAATGGGAATATTAGGAAAGTATGAGGTCTATGCAGAAGTGGAGTACAAATATGCACAATTTCATAAGTATGTGCTCAGAGTGCGGGGAAATGTGATATGCAGGTTTGTTTTAGAAATAGGTAAAAATAGCAAAAAATACACGCAATTGATAGAAAGATAGATACTTATATAAACATGCAGGCCCTGTCCACACTAGACTTGACAAAGCTGTAATGGATTCAAACCATTACAGACTATGAACATTAGAGTGTGTCCACACTGCCAGTGAACAGTGTGGATAATGGTTTGAAAACATTGCAGCCTGTCCACACTGAGTGCTATAGTGTGTGTGGTCTCAAACCAGTAGTAGCAGTGTGCAACCCATGGTGCAGTGGGTGATGACAGCTGCATTTTGAGATGCCCTCCTACATGTCCTATGGAGTACTGTGTATATGGCACAGTACTCAGTACTGTGTATATGGCACAGTCATATTATGTAACTAACCATATTTCACTGTTATGAGACATAGTTATGTTGTGGAGGTGACAGAGAGAGAGAGAGAGTTTTGAGGGCCGGGGAGATCCGTATGTTGGAATTAGGGGCTGCATCAGTGAGAGGGAGAGAGAGGGGGGAAGACATGGCATCAGTTCTGCCAGTATTAGGGCACCTGGGCACAACAGACATTCATGTACTGCTGCTATATGGCTGAAGTCAGACCCTCTACTACTGTCTTCAGTGTTCCCCACTGCTCTAGTGTACATAGTGCCACATGTCTACTGTCCACCACAGCAGTGATCCATGATGCACTCAGGAGTTCCCCTGATGTATGTGTTTACTACTGGCACTGCTCTGCAGGTAGTATTGCTGCCACATCACACATAGGCAGGCAGGGTACTCCCAACACTCAGCACAGTGAGAAGAATAATCAAGGACAGTACATGGATGCCATCAGGAGTTGGCCTTCAGGGAGGCAAGTGCGGACAGAGAAGTAGGTTAGGTGGGGACATGGAGGTACACCCAGGGGGTGCACATACAGCTGTCAGGTTACTGTGGTATGGAGGCATTCCAGTATTGCAGCCTACACCCATGCTCCACACTGCCATCTGCATATGACCTGGTAGCCTCTAACCTCCCTGCATGCAGTGAAACAGTGCCACAATGCATGCAGGTATAGTGGGAGACTGGAGGCTACACAGTGGAGCATTTAGTCACAATTGCAATTAAAAATTGATAAAGGTGTAAAGCTGTAAATAAGAGTGAAATAACCATGCTGGTATGCACACCACATAAAGTGGTTCTTGGAAGGCTACAGATTGGGGATGGCTCAATTAATGGAGTAGTCCACGCAGAATTTGCAAAAACATATGTTATGCAGAGTGTTTTGATTTGTATGTAAAGTCCTAGTGTGTCTTTCCCCCTGTCTGCTATTTGGAGTTTTTCCTAAATTAGGCTGCTAGCTATAGGAGAGTTTTATGACCCCTTGGGATCTCCATCACAAATAAGTTTACTGTCTTCTGCCTCCTACAATGCACCCTGTCTCATGTGACAGTGATGTAGCCAGGCCAACAGATTTAGCATATGCAGTGCTTTTTAAAATCAGTTCACAAAAGCAGAGCATTGTAACTGTTCTTATCCAGTGAGCAAAATGGCAACAGTTACAATTTTAACTGATGCCTGAGAGCTACCTAATTGGGGTTTCTGTAAGAAAACAGTAGCTAAATAGCTTTAATTCACTATTTGTGTTTTCTGGGTGTGGCATGTCTAGCTAGCAGTAATATGTGTTTTCATTTTAAAATTTAATTTTATCAAACTACGTACAACAATAAAAAGCATAGAAATTACCCAGATCATCACCGCTATAATTAGTAAAGACTATAGCAGTTTTCTTATAGAAAACTCACTCAGTTAGCTCTAAAGTATTTGCTAAACTGTAAATGTAGGTACCAGGATTCTTTTTTTTTTTTACCAGGAGAGACACACTTATTTACAGGTGTGACCTGGGAGTACAAGGAAGTTAAGTGATTTGCTCAGGGACACACAGTACACATGTGGAGGCTGTGGGATTTAAACCCAGGACACCAGGTTTGCAGCTCAGAGCCTTAGATTACCGCACTATACTGCCTCCTCTACTCTAATAGGTTGAACTGGCAATTAGTGCTGATTTTGTTCTGTGACATAATTTTCAAATTTTTTTGGGTTACAAACATGAAGTATCTTTTTTAAAAAGTATAAAAATATGTATGTGTGAGTTATTTAGTTTGGCAAATATTTGTTTTATTATTTGAAAAAGTGGGAAACATTAAATGTGTAGCTGAAATAGTCACTGTCATCCTGTTATTTTCATGGTATACTATACACAGGAGAAAAGTGACTTTAAAGTATTTTGCAGTTTCTAGGCTGCAGCTTCATACCATACACTTCATTTGTAAAAAAAAATGGAAAACATGTCACAGAGCAAAATCAGCACTAAATGCTAGTTCTACCTAACATAATGCTGGTACCTACATTTACAGTTTAGCAAATACTTGAAATCTAACTGAGTGGGTTTTCTTTAAGAAAACAGCTAGAGTCTTAACTAATTGAAGCGCTAATGATCTGGACAATTTCTATGTCTTTATAGTTGTGTATAGTTTGATGAAACTGACACACATAGAAAACAACAATAGTGAATTAGAGCTTACTTTAATAGTGGATTTCTTACAGAAACCCCAGTTAGCTAGCTCTCAGATATCTGCTAATAGGCTAATTTAGGAAAAACTCCCAATAGCAGACAGAGGGAAGGACACATTAGGACTTATCATACAAATCAAAACACTCTGCATAATATATTTATTTGTAAATTCTGAGTGGACAACTACTTTAAAACTGCACGCCCAGTAAGAAATATACACTGCAGCCTCTTGCTGTACTGACATACTTTAGCTGATGCAAAATACAGAGTAAGGTGGTGGGGACAGGGTTGGAGGACAGGTCTGAATAACACCATATACCCACCAGGAGGGACTTTCATCTCTTGGAATGTATTTGTGAAAATGTGTGACCAGGAGAGGAATGTAAGCTAAGACAAGACTGTTTAAACAAGTGCTGAATAAGGATGCAGTTTCAGGCTTTTTCTTTCCTTCTGAAGCTTAAGCTCTGATGCCCCAGGCAGCTCTGATAGTCAATTGTTTCAGCATGATTGATCCACCTCATGCCACTTCCACCTAAATAAACAAAAAAAAGGTGGGGTGGCTCTTTAGGAGCTCCTTGGGTGGAGGTGGAGGTGGGGGTGGATCATACTCCCCCTAAAATACTAATGCTGCCTCCCACTACTCAGGTTTCAGTTCTTGCACCTCCCACTTAAGAAAGAAAATAGTGCACTGCAACCATTGGCTACCATGAAAGCGTATTTATTTGAGGGCGGAAAACATTTCTTGGAGTAGGGTAAGGAGGAGAAGACTATTTACACCTTCAGTCAGTTCCATGGGCAGAATTCATGACATCACTCCTTTTGTACATGCAAAATGTCTGCACGCTCTGCCTACTGCAACCTTAAAAAGAGAAAATGACAATTGAAAGGGGTCAGTTTTTATTGTGTTTTTAATGTATTCTGAAGTTATCATGTAAGCCTTTGAACCTACAGTACTATGCAGTTAACATGATAGTCCATCAAAGTGCAAGATAAATTATGTAAACTATGTATTTTATGATTATTGTATAATATTTTTTAATGGCTTATATGTCTGTATTTAATTGAAATGGCATGTCGCTGAACAATAAAAACTTGAACTATACAGTGCCTCTGCTCACTAGTTTACGTGGACAGGACTATTAGTCAGGTAAAAGAACATATACAGGAGCATATAAAGGACATCAAGAATGTCAAATTGGAGTTAGCATTGGATATACATTTCAAAGAACACCATTACAGTGACCCTTCCTGTCTTAAATTCTGTGACCTGGAACATATTAAACCGCATGTTAGAGGAGGAGATAGAATCGAGATTTTACTCTGTTGTGAATCATGTTGGATTTATGTTCTTGACACCTTAGAATGAAATGGATTAAACAACTGATCAGGGAACCCACTCATGATGAGGCAATATTGGAATTTGTACTCACCAACAGGGACAATGCTGCAGACATCAAAGTGGGGGTCCACCTGAGGACCAGTGATCACCATACAGTGTGATTCAATATAAGGACAGCTGTGGAACTGAACCATACTTAGATGCAATGCAAAGAAATGCAAAGTAATGCACCTGGGAATCAAAAACCCAGGTGAAGAGTACACAATGAGGGGGGAGGTACTAACAACAACAAAAATGGAAAGGGACCTGGAGCAGTCATATCCCCCTTAGACATTCCTGCCCCAATTAGACTTCAGAGCTGGTGGCCTATGGCACAGCTAGTTGCTCACTGCAGCTGCTGCTGCCCACCTCTTCAACTCCTGCCTGAAGCTTCCAGACCTAGGAGACCCCAAGGCATTCCTGTCTTCGATTGGGCTTCTGAGCTGGTGGTCTGTGGCATGGCCAATTGCTTATTGCAGCCACTGCCGTCCACCTCTTCAACTCCTGCCTGAAGCTTCCAGACCTAGGAAAACTGATGGTAATGATACGCATCGCTGCTGATCACAGCCTTAATTTGAAATACAGCACCTTTGTCCAGCTGCTCCTTGGTTTGCTGTCTGCACCGTGGCTGCACACTTATTGGTGTTCAGAGAAATAGCCTTCAATCATATTCCTGCAGCAGAGTACTAGACTCCATGTTCAGGTTCTGCCTGCTTGAAAAAATCCCAGCCTATTTTGATCTGCTGCTGCTGTGCCTTGTGTTGATTGGATTTTTCCTTAAATGAAGTCCTTAACCTAGATTTTCAACTATGGGTTGCCTTGCTGCCTAACAGCATTTTAGCATTTAATTAACACAGTCCAAGCTCAGTCTTAGCCTGCATGCTAGGCTTTACCACTGCATCTGCCAGTAAGCAGCCCCTGCGAACGCTAAAGCATTGTATTGCTGTATTTCTGTTTTAGCCCTTACAATGGCTTAAGTAACTTCCTGATTGCCAAGGAACTAATTCTGATCTTGTCAATTATTTTGCAAATTTTGACCCAAAGATGAAGTAGGTACAACTGAACAGCATCTCGATAGCCTAGGGATAATTTTAATCCTTGATTTAAATTAATTTAACTTCTCAGTATTACAAAGCCTTTGATTATAATTTAATTGTACTCAGTCTTACAACTGTATGTGCATGTGCCACTAGTCTAGCTTGGTGTAAATTCATTTAAGAAGCACTGTGTAATTTCTTCTTACTTACAGCCTAATAACACTTTTTTGTGGTTAGTACTGTACTGAATGCCACTAGTCTAAGTCTGTGTATACTCATTTAAGGAGCACTGTGTAATTTCTTTTACCTAGAGCCTAGTAACACCTTTTATTGTGGTTAGTACTGTACTGAATTGCCTCTCAGAAACCTCTCTCTCTCTCTCTCTCTCTCTCTCTCCCTCCCTCTCTCTCTCTCTCTCTCTCCCTCCCTCTCTCTCTCTCTCAAACTCTCTCTCCATCCAACTTGTTTACTGAACTTGGCTGCTTAATCTTTGTCAGAGGGGAACTCTTTCCTTCCTTCCTCACACTCTGCTCTCCACCTTCTCCCAACCCCCTCCATGTACGCTGTAAATCCACTTAATCCTTTTTCTCTGCCATTATTTCTTTCCTATCTTCTTACCCCCACTCCAGTTCAGTTGAGCGCTTCTCTACTGGCTGCAGTTGATCAGCCCTGCTAAGCCCTCCTATAAATTTGGCCCTAGCACCAGCTCCAGCCCCTACTTTAATGTTGTTTTTGTCCTCTCCCTCTGCAGCACTCCCACAGTTTCTTCCCCACTTCTTAACCTGATTTATCTCTTGCTTGTCTTTCTTAGGCATCTCTGCCCCAATTGGGCTTCTGAGCTGGTGATCTGTGGCATTGATAATTGTTCACTGCAGCTGCTGCTGCCCGCCTCTTCAACTCCTGCTTGAAGCTTCCAGACCTAGGACACCCGAAGGTAATGATACACATTGCTGCTGATCACAGCCTTAATTTGATATACAGCGCCTCTCACCAGCTGCTCCCTGGTTTGCTGTCTGCACCGTGGCTGCATGCTCATTGGTGTTCGGAGAAATAGCCTTCAATCATATTCCTGCAGCAGAATCCTAGACTCCACGTTCAGGTTCTGCCTGCTTGAAAAAGTCCCAGCCTATTTTGATCTGCTGCTGTACCTTTTGTGGATTGGATTTTTTCTCAGATTAGTCCTTAACATAGATTTTCATTCCCCCCACCCTCTCCTGCCCCACCACTCTTTAAATACGCTTACCCCAAGATAGACTTCTCCCCAATACAACAGTCTGTGTCAAGTCAGATGTCTTATAGCTGTACCACACCATGCAACTACTACCCAATCCCACCTGCAACTATAACCACAATCCCTGTTGCCTTCAATTCTGGAAGACAAGTCTTCTCTCATGGCCATAGATCTTGCTCCCTTAAGCAACTTAATCTCCTAGCAACCAGGGTAGCCTGGTTACTGTTGCTCCTATCAGGTAACATTCATCCTAACCATGGCCCCAGGTACAGTGATGCTGGGCAATCTGAGAATAATCTCAGGATCTCCATTGCCTCAATCAACATTTGCAGTCTTCTGCCAGAATTGGACCTACTACAAACTTGGCTAGTTCAGCATAACCCTGATGTCCTGTCCATGGCTGAATCATGCCTTATGTCTAGGACTATGGACAAAGATGTCCAACTTCAAGGTCACACCTACTTCTGTCTTGACAGGCTACGCAAAAGGGGTGGCAGCTAAATAACCTATATAAAAAAATCACCTTCAGGGCATAGCTCTTCCTCAATTAAAAACTGTGAAAAATGTGCAAATACTCTCCATGAGTACTGTAGGAACCCAGGGTAAGGGCCTTACATTTATCTCAATTTACATTTCTCCTAGGGTGCAAGCTGAGGGTTTTAAAGTACTACATGAACACCTGGTCGAACTTCGATCCAATGCTGAAGTCATTGTTCTGGGTGATTTCAATGTAAGTTGGTTGTCACCTGACTCTGCCTCATTTAAAGACACTGTCTCTTCTATCAACATCCCCCAACCAGTGGACTTACCCACTCGAACTAACTATAGAACAGGAATCAGCACCTTACTAGACTGGGTATTAACAAACCACCCTGAGTGGATCTTGTACTTAAAAGTGCTCCTAGATTCTTTAAGAAACCACACACCCATTGTCTTTAACTGGTTTAACAAGGCTCCTAAACCACCAATAAAAGTAATAATGTTCCACACGTTAAACAAGCATTTGTCAATGCTGAATGTTGTCGCGCTGGCATTGGCTTTGGTAGTGCAGTGCGAAAACACATTTTTGGCAGGATGTGAAAAATGACAGCTGTACTGTTCATAAGGAGGTGTAAATAAATGGCAGTGGTGAAAATGTGGCATGTAAATATTGCAAATCTGTGAAGTTACAAGGGTGCGTGGGAAATGCACAACGCACACTTGTAACGCAGTCATTTTATGTAGTTTTGGCACCAAATTTTCAACATAGGCATTTTAGCACCTCTGCTTATGTACAGTGTCACTGACATTTCCTCAAACAGTCCCAAAAAGTGATTTTGCACAGTGGCCACACCATTCTGCACTGGACATGCGAAAACACATTTCAGGCAGGATATGTAAAATGACAGGTGTACTGTTCATCAAGAGGTGTGGCAAAATGCCAATGGTGAACATCCAGAGTGCAAATATTACAAATGCACATTATAAGCGTGTGTGCAAACTGTACAATGCATGATTGTAACATAGTCATTTTATGGATTATTGTCACCAAATTTTCAACATAGGCATTTTAGGACCTCTGCTCATGAACAGTGTCACACTGATTTCCCACAGTGACTGCGGTATTGTGCGCCGGAAGTGCGGAAACACAATTTGGCCAGGATTTGAAAAATGACAGCTGTACTGTTCATAAGGAGGTGTAGAAAAATGACAATGTTGAAATCTGGCATGAAAATATTGTGAAGTCGTGAAGTTACAAGCATGTGTAGCAACTGCACAACACACGCTCATAAAACAGCCATTTTTGGGATTTTTTCCATCAAATGTGCAGAATAGGCTTTTTGAGAGCCCACCTCATGAACACTGCCACTGTCCTTGTGATAATCTGTCCCGAAAGGTGATTTCGCACAGTGACTGAGAAATTACCTATTAGGACTGATTAACATCATAACAGTGACAGAATTCATGAGGAAGGGTCCCAAAAACCCCATGTTGAAAATTTGGTGCAAAAATTCAAAAAAATGCCCAAGATATGCATCAAAGTTGAAAAAAACTCTATTTATTCCATTATACAGCTTACCGGCATTTCCTCAGTTTGCAGTCGGCTTTGAAGAGGGAACACGTGTTCCCAGTCACGAAGATCATCATTCCAAGCTCAGAAGTAAGTATGGGTGAGTGGGGTGTGGGAGGCAGGGTCTGCAGTGGTGGGTGTGGTGGTTGGTAGGAGACTACGAGGAACTGTTTTCTGTTTATAGGTAGTAAAAAAATTGCAGACAGTTTTCTTTTTACAGGTGGTTTCTTTTGGGCATAGTAGCCGATGGGGATTGGCACCCCATTGGCACAGAAGAAGGGGGAATATCATGCTGATGGGGAGAGGGCTCCCCCATCAGCACATTAAAGTGGGAAAGGGGGGAAGGATGCCAATGGGGATTGGGAACCCCCATCAGCAAACAATGAAAGCAGAGGGGGCTCCCCCGTCGGCACATACTTGAGTGGTAGGATAAGCTGACTGGAGGATTGAGTACTCCCAAAGTCGGCAGTTTAGCGGACCACTGTGCCACCATATTTCTTGCTGGTGAAGCATGTAGGAAGGGTCCGCTGCATGTGTCGAGCTTTGCTCGCATTGCAGGGGACCTTTCCTTTGATGTGCTCACCACATTAGTATTCATGGTGTGGCGCCGGCATGCAGGTTGATTGGGGAATGAGGGACGCACCTACTGGGGTGTGCCCTGCATTTGCCCAACAGCGACCGTGCCTCCAAATCTGCACTACCACAAGATGCTGGCTGCTCAAGCACGCCAACATAAAAAGGGGCAATTAGGGCTCCTCAAGCAGCACATTTAGCAACAGTGCTGGTCCCCTATCCTTACTACTAAGTATGTTGATGCTGCATTGGACAAATTCATTGAAATTTTCAATGCTTCCTGTGACATCTTTGCACCTATTACTAAAAGAAAGGTCAGTGGATCACATAAATCCTGGGTAACCCCACACCTGCCCAGATGAGCACTAGAGACCACCTATGGCATAAGTACAAAAGTACTCTTATGACGAATGATCAGCAAAACTATAAGGTGGCACGGAACAAAGGTACCTATGCTATCTGCCTGGCTAAGGCCATCTGCTTCAGGTCTGAATTAAACTCCTCCTGGAAGGATAGCAGTAAATTCTCACAAAACATTAATGTGATTACTGGAAAAGAGGATACTATGGTACCTACAATGTTGAGTCATGAAGGGTCCATTACACAAGACCCAAAGACCATTGGCAACATCTTTAACAAAGCTTTTACCATTCTCAGTGCTGTGCTCCCCCCTGACTACCAAAACCCTGCTAATGAAAACTTATTAAATCCATCACACACCCTACCTACAAAACAAGCTCTCCCTTTCTACCTCAGAGTAATATCTAAACTAGAGGCAAAAAAAATACCTCTTGAAGGTGCTGGGGAAGACCAGGCATAGTGCAGAGGGCTTGGACTGAAAACTGATCTCCCTTTCACTTGAAGAACTGCTGCCACCTGTAACAAAATTCGTTAACCTCTCCCTCACCTCAGGTAAATTCCCCAAGTTCTGGAAAGCCACAGTTGTAACCCCTATTGACAAAACTGATAGTAAGACAAGTCATACTAACTATCGACCTATTTCTGTTCTTCTCCAACTCTCCAAGGCCCTGGAGAGGATAGTTTATGATCAGCTTGTAGACTACTTTAATAAATATCAACTGCAATGGCAACAGCAACATGGCTTTTGAAAACTCCACAGCACTACTACAGCACTAGAAGAGTTCAAGGGGTTCATTCATGATGCCTTTGACCATGGGCACTTTCTGAGGCCAACATTTATTGACCTCACCAAGGCCTTTGATACTGTCAATCATGACCTCCTACTGGCCCAATTAGGAGCCATGGGTCTATCCTCTGACTTGCTGTGCTGGTTCCGGAGCTACCTAACAAGATGAGTTCAATGGTAAAAATATCTAACATTCTCTCAGATTCCCAACACATGACTACTGGTGTTCTCCAAGGATCCATAATGGGCCCCCTACTGTTCAACCTTTTCTTAAATAATCTTCCCCTAGCCTATCAACACAAAATTCTTCTCTACATAGATGATGTGGTTATCTCCACTAGCCACCCCAACCCTGCCACCTTTGAACTATGGCTACAGCAGGACTTTAATAATGTTGAGGACTGGTTTGGTAACGCAAAGCTGCACTAAAACTATTAAAAAAAGTAAGACTATGCTTTTTGCCCCAACCCTCAGCTACCTCAAGACATCCATGATTAATATTCTAAACAAACAAAACAAAGCCATTGAAATGGTCCACAACTTTAAATACCTTGGCCTCACCTTAGATAGTACCCTCTCCTACTCTTCCCATGTTGACCATGTCACCATATCAGCTAACCAGAAGCTCGGTCTACTTTATAAACATCAGAACTGCCTCATTGAAACAGCCCTCAAGCTTGCCATAACCAGCTCAGCCTTCTCAATCATTGATTATGGCCTTGCCATTTACAGTGTGGCCCCTGACAACACCTGTAATTGGGTTGCCACTACACTGATTAAAGCCTGCAGGCTAGCTCTTGGAGCACCATACTTAACTCATACCTGTAACCTCAACTCACAAAAGGGCTGGCAAAATCTATGTGCCAGGATCCGACACCATGTCTGTCTCCTAGCCAAAAAGCAGCCCTAAGCCTTCTGCTTCCTGGCAATAGTTCTTTGCTCCATCAGGATGAATCAACAAGACTGACTAGGGTATCAAACAATCTCACCTACAAGGTCCCCTTCCAGTGCACCTCTCAACGACAGTGATCCTTCAGATACTGAGCCCCACTCTGGCTCAACTCTTTCCCAACTGAGCTACTCTCCATCAATAAAATTGGCATGTTCAAAACCAAACTCAGATCTCACCTGCTTAGCCAAATTAAATTATTTATTTTATTTATTTATTTAGTTTTTGTTGACCGGGTAAGTGCACTAGACAAATCCTGCCTATTTTCAGGCACGACCTGGGGGAAGGGGAAACAGATGAATGCCAACTGACATTGAACCAGATTAAGCTGTTGGTGGTATTTTAAGTGAATGCACCTGCTTCTCATGATCTATTCTCCTTGTAACTGATATCATCAGCCCTCCTAATTAAACACTTCTCTACTCCTCAACTAACAACTTTAATACCTTCTTCCCATCCTCCTATTTTCTCACTCCCCTCACTTGCCCCCTCCCCACACTAGTCACTGTGCCAATGCCCCACCCCTCTCCATATTCTCTTCCTATCTTCTCAACTTCCTCAGCCTCTTTCAACCTTGACAAGGTAACCCTGATCCTATGGTTACTGCAATCTCCCTCTATAACCTCTGCCCCCTAATCCTTCCTTTTTCCACATCTTTGGCTACCATTTGTTTCTCTCTTATTTTCTTTCTTCAAATAACCTAGTTGATTCTGATTTATGTCTATGTTTTATGATTATACCAATTGATTTAGTTTATCTGTACTGTTAGTTTCTTGTTGCTCTGTTCTCCTTCCTGATGTTGAACTTTTGTAAATAAGCTTGTAGCTCAAAGGCTGTAATCCAAGACTACAATAAATAAATAAATAAATATCAGATGACCTTAAGGTAGGCAAGCAATGTGAGAAGGCAGTAAGGAGAGCTGGGGGGATACTGGGATGCAAAGGGAAAGGCATCACCAGTAGAAAATAAGGAGTTGTTATCCCTCTGTACAGACAGTTGGTAAGACCCCATCTGGAGCACTGCTTGCAGTTTTGGAGACCCCATCTCAGCAAGGACATAGACAGGATGGAGGCAGTCCAGAGGAGGGCAACTAAAATGGTGCAGGGTCTGCAACAGAAGCCATATGAAGAGAGACTAAGAAAGCTTAACATGTATGCCCTTGAGGAAAGGGGGGGCATGATAGACACTTTCAAGTACTTCAAGGGAATCAACAAAGTCCAAGAAGGTATCATCTTTCAGAAAAAGAGATGTGCAAGAACAAGGGGGCACAATTTAAAGGTAGAGGGGGATGGCTGAGGGGCAATGTGAGGAAGTATTTTTTCACTGAGAAAGTAGTGTATGCATGGAACCACCTTTCTGAGGAGGTTGTGGGATCAAAAACAGTGAGGGAATTCAAGAATGCATGGTGAAGCCATAAAGCAATTCTAGTTGGAAGTAGGAGTAGGTAGGCTGTTGGTAAACTAGAATCTGCAGCTTATTCAACAAGTAGGGAAATGAGCAGACTGGGTGGGCCAAGTGGTCCTTATCTGCCATCAAAGTCCATGTTTCTATATTTCTACACAAAGGTGAGGGTTCTGGACTTCAGGACAGCAGATTTCAAAAAGATGGATGAATACATCAGGGATGACTTGGCAGGGGAAATGAATTGTATGGGGTGGAGGAACAGTGGGGGAAACTGAAAAGGGCCATAGTGAGGGCAATAAACCTCTGCATCATGCAAGGGAGCAAAGAAAAGAGGGAAAACAGACTGCTATAGTTCCCAAAAGAGGTAGTGGAAAACATAAAAGCTAAAAGGGTAGTATTCAATATGTACAATGAGATGTAGAGGGAACAGGATATGGAGATGTATCAGGGGAAACAGAAGGAATCAGGGACAGCTGTAAGGCATGCAAAGGAATAAACTGAATAGAAAATAGCCAAGGCAATAACAAAAGGAGACAAGACATTTAGGTATGTAAGCAAAGAAAGAAAGACCAGGTGTGGGATTGTAAAGTTAAGAGGGACTGTGCAGAGGGGGAACAAGAAAAGGCAGACATCCAGAACAAACAGTTTTGTTCAGCTTTCACAGAGAAAATAGTAGGGAAGGGGACACAAAAATGTAACAGGATCATTGGAGGGGGGAGGGGCACACTAGTAAATTTTCTGAGCAGAGAGTCCTGAAGGGACTTGCAAATCTGAAAGTGGACAAAACAATGGGGCCAAATGGGGTCCATCCAAGAGTATTGAGGGAGCTCAGGGAGGTACTGGCTGCACCTCTGATAGCCATATTTAACAGCTTATTGGAAACAAGAGTGGTTCTGAAGCAGTGGATGAGGGCAGATGTAGTCCCACTTCACAAAAGTGGAACAGAGAAAAGACTGGTAATAATATGCCAGTCAGCCTGACTTCAGTGGTGGAAAAGTTAATGGAATCATTGCTGAACGAAAGGATTGTGGAATATCTTGAATCCAATGGGTTACGAGATCAGAGGCATAATGGATTCACTTGTGGGGGAGGTCATTTCAAACAAATATGACAGAGTTCTTTGACTGGGTGATTAAGGAACTAGATGAGGGTGGCGCGGTGAACATAGCCTACCTAGATTTCAGTAAGGCATTCAACATCCTTCCACGTAGGAGACTAGTAAGCAAGCTGGGCAACTTAGGAGTTGGTTAAAAGGTGGTAAACTGTGTATGAAATTGTTTAGGTGATAGGCAGCAGAAGATGGTGGTAAATGGAGTTCACTCTGTGGAAGAAATGGTCACCAGCATGGTGCTCAGAGAGCAATGCTGGGAGTGGTCCTCTATAATGTCTTTAAAAGTGACACTGCAGAGGCACTGGAAGGGAAGGTCTGCCTCTCTGTGGATGACTTCAAAGTTTAATATAAAGTGCACACTCTGGGGGGGGGGTGGAAAGCATGATCAATGACCTGAGAAAACTCAAGGAGTGATCAAGGGTGTAAGAACTGGGTTTCAATGCAAAAAAGTGCAAAATAATGCACTTAGAGCACAGAAACCCAAGGATGGAGTACAAAATGGAGGCATGGGTACTTTCAACCACCAAACAGAAAAGAGACCCATCGTGATCATATCTGATGACCTAAAAAGTGGCCAATCAGTCTGACAAGGCAGTTGGGAGGGCTAGTGGGATGCTTGGGTGAATAGGGAAGGATATTACCAGCAGAAACAGGGAGGTGGCATTGCCTCTGTGTAGATCACTGCTAAGACCCCACCTAGAGTACTGTGTCCAGTTCTGGAGACCACATCTCAGAAAGGACATACAAAAATAGGAAGTGGTCCAGAGGAGGGCAACTAAAATTATTCAGAATTTGCATCAGAAGCTCAATGAGGAGAGATTAAAGGATCCAAATATGTACACACTGGAAGAGAGGAGATGGGGGATATAACAGAGACTTTTAAATACCTCATGAGGGTTAACAAGGTATAAGAGGGAAGTATTTTTCAGAAACAAATGGTGCTCAAGGACAAGGGAGCATGATAAGGAGCTGGAGGGGGTAGAATCAGGAAGGCTGTGAGGAAGTACTTCTTCACAGAATCAGTGGTGGATCCTTGAAACAGTCTTCCAGTGGAGATGGTGGGGGTGAAAACAGTAGTGTGATTCCAGAATGCATGGAATAGGAGTAAGGGAATCTTAGGGAAATGGAAGAGAGGGATGAAAAGGCCAAAGATCAAGTAGGATTTGTTGTGATACTGTAAGCAGGGAAAATTGGCCAGACTAGGTGGTCCTAGTGGTCCTTATTTGACAACAAATTCTATGTTAAAAATGTATCTGTCTGTATTTCTGTAAGGTATGCTACCATAGGATTGCATCAGCTGTTTGGATTTCACCTACCATCACTAGGATGGATGGTATGTAGTGTAGTATAATATCACTGTATACTTTGCTTATTCTAACTTTAGTTTCTGTTCTTTTGTCCTTACAATGTTTGTAGCATAGAGCTCATGAATTCCATGAACATCACCATCATGTCAATCATCTTGTTCTATGTTGCTTTTGCTTTTAGGTGATGTTATACAGTACTTGGAATATTTATTTAACTATACAGATGATGTTGTATCTGCTCATTCACCTTTTTGCACTTTTTAACTTATGTCTTACTTTTCTTTATTTGCACCCACAACCCCGTTTTTGTTTCTTAAAACTTTTAAACTCACTTCCCCCAAGAACACCACACCCATCCTGTGTATTATATACTATATTTGTTCATACATTCCACCATATGCTGGTGTTTTAGGAGGTTGAGAATGTGTTTTCTTTTTTGTGTGCATAACATACTGTATTTAGGACCCTATTATTTTATACTATGGGTGATCACTCCTTGCAGATCCTTCCTCATTTGTGCCCTTAGTAAATCAATATCTATATTTTCAATTATAGTACCTGGTAGGGAGGAACTGTTAGGAGTTAACTGTTCCTCCCTACCAGGTACCAAACCTTGAAACAGAACCTGCTGCTACACCTGCAAATTTATTTCTAGTGTGACTGAAATCCGGTGGTCCACAGGTGTTTTTCACATCACCAAGGAGTTCTCATGCACCTCCACTAATTTGGAAAATTGTATTCTTTGCAGGAAGTGTGCAGCTATTTATATCAGAGAAACTGGTAGATGGCTTGCTGACTATTTCAGGGAACACTACAGTGCAGTGAGCAATGGAGACACTGAAAAACCCATTGTACCCCACTTTATCTCCAGGGACCACAGTCTCCATGATGGTTCTGTTTGTGTCCTTCAGTATGGCTTCCAGGATTATGACCTTAGAAAAAATATGGAAGCCAAGCTGACCATCCACCATGGCTCCCAGCAGCCCTCCGGTTTACATGACAGACTTATTTTCTACTAATATCTTTCAGACACCCCTTGTTTTCCCTGAAGTTTGTTTTTATCTGCACACATCTATTTTCATTTTCCACAGATGTCTCCAGTACCTCAAGGGAATCAACAAAGTCCAAGAGGGTAGCATCTTTCAAAAAAAGAGGAGTGCAATAACAAGGGGGCCCAATTTGAAGATGGGAGGGGCGGCTCAGAGGTAATTTAAGTAAGTATTTTTTTACAGAGAGGGTTGTGGATGCATGGAATGGCCTTCCGGAGGAGGTTATGGAGTCAAAAACAGTGATGGAATTCAAGCATGCTTGGGACAGTCATAAGGCAATTCTAGGGGGTGGGGGTAGGAAGAAGTAGGCTGCTGGTTAACTAGGATCTGCAGGTTAAACATTAGGTAGGGAAATGGGCAGACCGGGTGAGCCAAGCGGTCCTTATCTGCCATCAAAATCTATGTTTCTATGGATCCTTCCCCCACATTTGTCACATTCTAGCCTTCTTACTAGGCTCTGTTAATTAGTCCCCACTTAGGGACTTTTCTAGCTCATTCACTGTTATTATGCCTTGTCACTCCCATCATCACCTTTTTGTTTTCCAGATTCTGTCTTTATCTTGCCATTTATCACTTCTTCTCCCAAGGCCTCCTCCTTTTTTCTTTCCCTGCACATATATTCCTTATGTTACCTCTCCTATACACTGGCTTTGCTTTTTCTCTTTTAGATATTTCCTAAAGAAGACCTATGGTCGAAACATCAATTTTTAACACTATTTTCTATTTTCAGGTGCATTTATTATAACCATTTTGATTTGCTTTCTGACTACATGGTGATGCAGCATCTTGTTTTTGTTTTTACATTGTGATAGCTGAATAATGTTTCATACAGTATTTTGTATGGTATTTCTATGAGAATCTTTTTTGTGAGGTTTTTCATATGGTATTTCGTAGAATATTTTGCATGGGAATCTTTTTTCATTAGCTGATATCTTGTTTTTTGTTTCATAAAAAAACAAATTAAAACACAAAAAAATGTCATTATATGGGGAGACCAACCCATGTATGTTGGTCATCAGGACGCCATTAAGTGGATTCTGCAGTAAACTGTTGGAAAAAAAACAAAACAAAGATGTTTCTTTTTTGTTTATAATTCCTTTTCTGTGACTCATGTCTTGTTGTTTCGTATTCCATTGATGCAAACAATGTTGTCTGAACAGTGTTTTGTTGCTATTGTTTGCCATTGGCTTGTGGCCAGATGGACTGAAATTTTGGCCTGAAAATGTGAAGGTAAAAAGGACTTGGCCACAGATGTGCCTTTGACTGGCTTGGTGAAAAAAAATCTGAATTCATTCAGAAATTATTACATTTTAAACATGTGGCTTTTGAGCAAGCTCAGTAAGCACTTGCATATCAATTGTCATTTGCAGCTTATACATTTCCCATGTGTCTAGTGGCATCCCCCACATGCCAATCCTCATGCTCATAACTATAGATTTCCCTGGTGTCTACAGGCACCCCACCCCCATGCTTTGATTGCTGTCCCTGTAACAGATATATGGTTCTCTGGTCTCTAGCTGGATCCCCATTACTGTCCCCATAATACTGTAATTATACATTTCCCTGGTGTCTAGTGTATCCCCCCCATACCCTCCAATCCACGTGCCTGTCATTTCATACATTTACCTGGTGCTTAGTGCACCCCCACCCTATGATCACAGGCAAATAAGGATATGATTACATTATCTCAAAAATTATTACTAGATGGAAGTGCAAGGCCCTCTAGGCCCTTTACTCCCACAGGCAGATAAGGATTCAATTATACTAGCTCAAAAGTTAAGACATTCTTTGCAAAAACACTTTATTAATGCACTAGTTAGGGTTAATGCAACACAATTAGGGAAATGTGGCATTGGGATTTTCAACTCTACACCTCACCACAGCCCTGCAGGCAACAACAGGCATGGAGTGTGCCTTGGAGTTGTCAACCTAATACTCATCCCATTCTGTTATACTGTACTCATCTCAGCTTATTTACTCATGAAATGTCATGAGCATTAGGGTTGATAACTCCAAGGGACACCCTATGACTGTTGCTGCCTGCAGGGTTGGAAAACCCTAATGCCACATTTGCCTACTTTTGTCACTTTAACACTAACTAGTATATTAATGAAGCTTTTTTAATGAATATATATATATATATATATATATATATATATATATATATATATATATATATATATATATATATAATTTTTGTAGGTCCTGTATATCAACACTGTGTACTTATGCACTAATAAGAAGCTTTAGGTATATATCCTTTTTTGTATTAGTGGTTTTATTTGCACTGTCACTTTAAAGAATTTCTGTATTTAATGGGAATGCTTTCTATGATGACTATACCCCTGATGAAGAGGCACAGCACTCTCGAAATGCCAAGGTAATATTTGCTGCTGTTTTTGGAAAATAAATTACTTTTGCACTTCTTAGGTATGCACTGTACTTTTTTATGTTTATGATATTCCCTGTGCTGTTTCTGCTTTAGCTACACTTGCTTCTGTGTAGCGCATGGGCTTCTAATGCTTACTTCCTTCTTCTTATTCATTGTCCACCCACCCTTCCTTTTAATTCCCTTTCACCCTTCCTTTTAACTTCTTTTAGTCTTCTTTCTATTCCATCATGTAATTATGAAACAAATTCATCATTGTGTACAATATATAACTTAAGCTTCTTTTGCTTAATTTATTACTGCACCTGATGAAAGGCATGTTGGGCCCTGAATAACTGTGTACTGTATTATCTTTATACAAGACATATGTTGTTTCAATAAAAGGTATCAAACTATCCAGCAGGTGCTATAATATACACTACGGTAATATAATTACTGGCTTCCCCTTTTTCCCATAGGGAAACCATGGCATCATTTGCCATAATAAAGGAGTGTTTATTATGGCAAACACATGCACAGTTTCCCTCACTCTGCGCAAGCACCAGCTGCAGTTCTTCTCTTCCTGACTTCTTTCCCATTGTCTTCTCACAGAACCAATAGAGGACATTGAACCACCACTCTGACGCAGCAGTAAGTAATTAAAAAACAAAATGTACCACAGCCATTTAAAAAGTTTACATTTGGCTGACCACAAAATAAAAAAAGAACAAGTTTTAAATAAATATAAAGACGACCACAGACCGTGCGCTGTAACCTAACTGGACCACGACTGCAGAGCAACTTCTTTTTATCTTGTATAATTACTGAGGTGAAAAAGGGAAATCCAGCAATTTTATAAAATAAAATATGGGGTGGTGTGTGAAAACTTGAAGTTTACTCACCCCCTCTGTATTAGATGCCTTAATAAACCCCTTGAGCATCACTCTCAGGGTTTATGTAGCATCTAACACCTCTGGAGTATATAAACGTAACTACACATTGCAGGTATTTTGATTAGCCAAGAGTCACACTGCTACACAAGCAATATTATAATTATAACTGTTTTGTCAGATAATTATTGTGTTATTGTGTTATATGGGTATGGATTGTTAAGTATGTGTACTAGAATGTGAAACTTTTATTAACTATATGTAAATCAGGAGCACCTTGTAAATAGGACTTGTCTTAATGGTGTATAATGATATACATACCTGACTACAAAATAAAGATGTTTCTACTACTACTACTACTAAACTGCTCATTATACACACCACCCCATACTTTATTTTGTTTATAATGGACTATCAGAGACTGTAACAAAAACTCAGGAATTCTAATGAATTCCTTGGGGCTGTAGCAAACACTGAGGTATAATAAACTTCTGGACGCTGTACATACACTCTAGCAACATAAATAAACTTTGAAGAGCTGTAATACAAACACAGGTATTGTAATGAACTTAGCGTTATGATTAAAGAGATGTATTCTAGTGAACTCTCAGTTGTTGTATCACCCTCTCAGGTATTATAATGAACTCTTGAGAGGTGGAACAAAATTAAAGTATGTATAATAGTCAATTCTTGGGTGGTGTAATGAACAATCAGATACTATAATATACACTCAGGTGCTATAATAAACACTTTAATACTACAGTGACCTCTTGGGTGTTGGCAGGAATATATCAGCCCATAACATTGTTTGAACAACGTTGTCACAATAATATCATGGGTCAGAATGTCGGGAACCTTAACAGTGACAGGGGTAGTACATTTTTACAAAGTTATGCCTCCCCATGTTGCAGTATGTGTATGCAGGGAAGGGAAAGCAGTAGTGGGGAAGTGATAAGAAAAGAATAGGTGTGGTATCTGGCTGAGTTGCTGTCACAGTGGAGTGGCTAATGCACTTGTTCCTGGAGTGGAGTAAATCTGGGGAAAAGGGTTTGGTTCCCCATCTCCCAGAAGTGAACTTTAGTGTTTTGTTTTTTTTGTAAAACATTTCCCCCCTCCTGAGTTTCTCCCCATCCCCACAGTCTACACCCACATGGAGTTGATTATATTAATTCTGGGGGATGGGGGTGAAACACCCCTCAAAACAAAGGACTCCTGTTGTTTTGTATTGCTCAGTGTTTTCATCAACGTCATTTCTTTTCAATGTTTTTCTGGTGGCATTGTGTGATGTAATGTCCTCGTAGGTGATGTTATCACCTCGAACCAGCAGGAAGACTAAGATACTATAATGAATTATTGAGGGCTGTAACAAGCATGTCAGTATTTTAATGACCTCTTGAGAACTGTCATGAATACTGAGGTATTTTAATGAACTGTAACATGATGTAATAAAGATTTGGGTGTCAAAAATTCCTGGGTTTTGTAACAAACACTCATGTGCAGTTAAAGCCTGTAGTATGTTGCTTTGTGGTGGTGGCTGATTGAAAGATCATGCAACAGGCAACACAGCCAGCAAATAAAAGAACAAAAGGAAAACAAAGGTCATTTTCTTCTTTTAATTGCATCATGCCACAATGTACTATGCTCTTCCTCAGCAGTCATGGTGAGGCAAAGCAGCTTTCCATTGCTCCAAAGGTAGTCTCATGTACAAATGCCAATTTGGTACTGTATGTATTATTAGAGATTTATACTCTTCAACCTTGGCTAGTGTGAGATTAGTGGATAGAAGGTATCTTTCTAACAACTGTCAAACCAACAAGGGTGTCAGGCAGGGTTGCATATGGCACTTACCTTGCTCTGCATATATATTAAGCAAGTACTTTTGAAGGTAGAAGGTTATAATTCAGATTTTCCAAAAAATGATTCTGTCCTGGTACCTGCCTTAGTCTACGCAGATTATCTACTGACTATCTTAATGGAACAGTCCCACTTGAGGTCAACTTAAAATTATACAGTGGGGTCCAAGAATCTGTGATTCTCATTGGCTGACTGGAAGTTTTAGCCATGAGTAAATCCTTGCTCAACATACACATAAAATGCTAGTCAGCCAATTTAGAAAGATAAAAGTAAGAGAAATCACTAATCACACAGTGACTGCTCAAAAATAAAACAAAAACACAGCTATATTGCTTAACCATATCACGCTGGTGCTCACATGCAGTTTTCCTCTTTAAAAAAAGCCTAAAAATAGTAACTAAAAAGAAGTTTTGTCCAAGAACTGATTTGTGAGGAACTTTCTTACTGGTGTCTTGCATCCACCTGGCCTCTACTTACTCTCTACCCACATACACTGATAATAGGCTCCCAGCTCTTTATAAAAAATCACCTGATCTCAAGAAGATTATAAAGTCTTTTCAGTTTCAATCACACTCACAGTAGCAATCACAAAGTTAAATGCTGGCCATTCCTTTACGCTCACTCTGTCTCTCAACCATTGATCTCCCTATGCCACCCATGCCTTAACACTATCTCTTTCCCTCTCCCTCTCTCGAATAAGCTGCCTCTCTCAATGAATGTGCCAGCTGCTTGCAACTGCTTTAAAAGCAGTTTAGTTGGAATTTAAAAAAAATACACCTTTTTAATGTTAAAAGCTTCATTTTCTTCTAACACCACATTTAGTGCTGGCTGGGGAACCTTCTAGTGCTTGCTGGTGGGGACTACTCTGTGAAAGGACATTTCAAAAAAAAAAAGAAAGATTAATTTCTGATACATTTTATAAAACAATCTTTATTTTAATAAAGCATCCATTGCATAATCACAATAATTTACTCCAGGATGTGGGTTATGCTGGGTGATTTAATCACTCAGCCTGCAACTTCATGACCAAACCACAGGAGGCATGGGTAAATCCCAGAATAACTCACACCTTGTCATGGATTATTGCTCAATTAAGCCACAGAAAAGTCAAACTGTGGTATCTGGATCAAATAATAAGTATATTAAGTAAAAGTGGTGGTTGTGTTCCATAATATAATACCAAGCTATAATTATTTGAAACTTATTTTCAGCCAATTGCTCTTGGTCTGATCATATCCTTAATAGTAACATCAAGCTCAGACTACCCTAATCAGTCTATGGAAATGCAATAATCATATGGCTGAAACAGTGTAAGACCTATATTGCAGGTGCTCTCAATGAAAGTTAACACACAAGCAATGCATGCAGGGAAGATATGGGGATATGGTGGAGATATTGGGACCTGACAAAGTAGATGACACCAATAGGCTAGCTGCTCAGCTGTATAGATCAGTGTTGGGCCACAATAAAGTACCCCCATTGAGTTATTTGAGGGCAGAACTTAACATGGATAGTTTGGGATAGTTAGGCTTGCCAAATCTCATAAATTTAATTATTGGATATAACTAACAAGGATGACTAAGGAAAAAATTCCAAAACTGTGTTTAATGAAAAAACTTAAATAGCAGGAATGTAAATGTAAATCTTCTGAATGGTTAACTGGTATTCAAATTCTACTTCTACATAGAGGGAAACATTACTACTAGTATTTAATAAGAAAGATACATCAAAAACAAGAATGGGGCAAACATTATATGAAGGACTTTGAGACAATTAGAAATTCAAACTTTTTCTCCCTGGTATATTCATAACAATGTCTGGTTTTGTCATAGATATAATACGGAAGTAATTATACTATAGATGAAAAAAAAAACACACAGGTTATAGATTTGAAACCTTTAGAAGTAATATGCAATTAATTAGTTTTTCAAAAAGCTATATCCACTGAGTAAAAGATTGTAATTATGTGTGTGTGGGGGAGAATTTGAACATGTCTTGATACAGTGCCTTGCTATATCAAATCCAGGAAAATCTGTTCAGTCCCATTTATTACCTCTCTATCAATGATCCAAGAAAATCTTACAAAGAATGTTTCTGTGACCATTGAGGATGGCTATTTAATTCAACTATAGCTAACTATTTTTCTGCTTTAAAATCTATTAAACTTTAAATGGGTACTATGGGTAAATTAGAGAAAGTACAATAACGGGTTCTTGTCTCTATTTGTAAATAAATATTATTCAAGACTTTTATGAGAAATATTTAAGAAAAGGTTGTTGCTATGTATTATTGAGGTCATGGAATTAACTGTATGAAATCTGTATTTAGTGTATATATGTGTGTGTATATAGGGGATACATGATGGGCAGGAGTAGAATATGGAAAATATTCTCACTCCTGCAGAGTGAGCTCTGGATATTTCACAAGTGACTAAGGCATGAGTGAAATGTACAGTGCTCACGATGCAGGAGTCAGAATATTTTCCATATTCCATGATCTGCCCATCATGTGTGCTATTTATACCATGGAGGTGAGACCAGTTTCAGTGAGAAAGGTATATTTGTTGTTATGAGGTTCATGTCACCTTAAATGATGCTGGTGTTGCGGTAGTGTGTGTGTGTGTGTGTGTGTGTGTGTGTATGTGTGTCTTGATTTGGTGCACTATGTTTTGGTAATTGGTTGCCTGAGGGAGGTTATGTTATGTGACAAGCTGGATGTTTGCAATATACTGGCTATTTGTTGTTCGTTTTGTAGGTCAATATGTGGCAATGCAGGATTCAGTAATATACTAAACTCGGGTTTTGAAATGCAGCACAAAAGATTTGGAGATTGTTACATTTTGAAGGAGGGCTGCATCTGACTGTCATTATCTATCTTAATTGCGTTTATTTCAGTGTAGAGCCTGTTTTAGAACTCAGCAAATTACAGAGGTGTTTCTTAGTGTTTTCAGATGCAGGTGAGTGATGTCAGCAGAGTAGGTACAAATGCTATTTATTTTAACGCTGCTGATGTCATCAGGATTTATTTCACTCCATTGAAAATAACCTGGTTTATTTCACTTGAATTGATCTCACCTCCATGGTATATATATATATGTGTGTATATATATATATATATATATATATATATATCTTGTAATAATCTGTTAATTTATGATTGAATAAAAACTTTGTACTCTTACCTCTCACTATGACCCATCCCATTTGAGTATAGTCATATTGTCTTAGTTGTTCAAATACCCCTTATCTGAAAATAGGAGATGTACACAATGCTTTGGAGAAAATAGTCACAGCCATGTGTTTATTGATCAACCAACATTCAAAAAGCAGTGTGATATGTGCAGCTTGGATGTGTCAGCAAGTCTAAAGGATAGCAACACCATTAACTGGTCTGTCACCCTACCTCAAAGAGGACTATCTGGGCAGACCAACCATTTCTCACACAGCATGAACTTCTGAGGGAGAATGGCCTCCAAAGCATAAGGGGTGGTTCCTGAACCAAGTGATGGAGAACACCTCCACATCAACAGATGCTTCCCTGCAGGCTGTACCCTAAGAGTCTTGGTGCATCCAAGCATATTGATGGAGGTCAGGGGAATACCAGCCACACCTCTGATAGTTCTATTTAAAATCTCACTGACAACAGGAGTGGCTCCAGTGGACTGGAGGAATTATATGTAATCCCACTACACAAAAGTGTTAGCAGGGAGGAGGTTAGCAATTATGGGACCATCAGCCTGACATCAGTGGTGGGATAGTTAATGGAATCACTGCTGAAGGTAAAGATTGTGGAATATTTTGAATCTAGTGGGTTACAGACTCGATGAAACATGGTTTCACATGGGTGGAGGTCATGTCAAACAAATCTGATAGATTTCTTTGACTGTGTGACAAAGGATTTATATCAGGATGGAGCAGTGGGTGTGGCCTACCTAGATGTCAGTAAGGCTTTCAACACTGTTCCACATAAGAGACTAGTAAGCAAATTGGGTAACTTAGGAGTGGTTCCAAAAATGGTAAACTGGATACAGGATTGCTTAGAGGGAAGGTGACAGAGGGAGGTGGTAAACGAAGTTCACTCTGAAGAAGGGAGGATGATCAGTGGGGTGCCTCAGAGATCAGTACAGGGACTGGTCCTCTTTAATTTTCTTTGTAAGTGACATTGCAGAGGAGCTGGAAGAGAAAGTCTGCCTTGTTGCGGACAACACCAAAATCTGCAATAGGTTGGACATTCTGAAAGGGGGATAGTAGAAAGGATAAGTAGAGACCTGAGAAAACTAGAGGAGTGGTCAAGGGTATGGCAGCTGGGTTTCAATGTGAAAAAGTTCAAAATAATACACTTGGGGCACAGGAACCGGAGTGTTGATTATGAAATGGGTAGAGTGGTATTGACGACCAACAAGCAGGAAACAGACCTGGGGGTAATCCTACTGGATGACCTAACATTGCCAAGGAAATGTGGCAAGACAGTTGGGAGGGTGAATGATAAGCTGGGGTGCATGAGGAGGGGTATCACCAGCAGAGAGAGGGAGGTGTTGTTGCCTCAGTATAAATTGGTGGTAAGAACTTACCTAGAGTACTGTGTCCAGTTCTGGAGACCACATGTCAGATTTTCAAAAGGTGGAACAGGGTATGCATAGAGCCCTCTACCACAGGACTTAGGTTTTGCCAGTGTGCTAAACCTCTGTGACACAACTGCATCCAATTTTCCAATCCCAGGTGTAGTTGCAACAGTTTCCAGGTTTTATGGCAGACTGCACCAGATATCAGGCACAAGCTCCGTAACTCAGTCTCCCAGGAGTGGCACACACTAGACCACAGACCTGTGAGGGGTACAAGGGATAAAAATTCCTGATTGTTGCCCGGAGACTGCTGCAAGCCCTGTTTGACATATGTTCAGTGCACCGGGGGGCTTGTGGCATTCTTGAAGTTACAAAAATCTGGCCCCACATCTCTGAAAGAATGTAGGCAGAATGGAAGTAGTGCAGAGGGGGGCAACTAAAATGGCACAGGGTCTGCATCAAAAGTCCTATGGGGAGAGATTAAATAGTCTCAATATGTGCACCCTGGAACTGAGGGTACTGGGTCATAACAGTGCACCAGGAAGAGCACTGAAAGAACCACGCTGTGTAAAATGTGAATGGATTTAGAGTGACAGGGGTTAGAACAGTGGTAGGGAAGTGGCACTACCCCGTCACTCTGCAGACATCATGTGGAGGAATCGAGACTCTGTGTGCTGGGGTGCTGGTCAAGCCACTCCCATGGTGGCATGGGTAGGGTACCAGCACACAGCAGAGCAGAAGACCCTGGACCATGGTTCAGTTCCTGCCAGGTCTCCTCCTGCTGTAATGTTATTGTTTTTTTTTTAAAGTAATTTCCCCCATCCCAGTTTTCTTCCCATCCCTGAAGTCCACAATCCCCTGGAGTTGGTTATTTTAAGTGCTGGAGGTGTGGGGGTCAAAATTACCATTATTGTCAATGGGGCTGCACTCTCCTAGTCAGGTCACTGTTGTACCTGACGTTGTTTGTGAGTGTCACTGTTTTGCTTGCAGCATGTATTGCTGTGTGGTGTTTCTTTGCACTGTTATGATCCTATGCCAAACAGAGCAGGGAGAGGGGGGATATGATAAAGACATTTAAATACCTCATGGGGAAAATAAGGTACAGGTGGGAATAATATTTCAGAAGAATAGGTGCCCAGTAACAAGGGAATACACTATGAAGCTGGAAAGGGGTAGCTTCAGTAGAAATGTAAGGAAATACTTCTTCACAGACAGAGTGGTGGCTTCTGGGAACAGCCTTCCAGTGGAGGTGTTGGAGGGTGACAACAGTGAAGAGATTCAACAATGCATGGGATAAGCACAAGGGAATCACAGTGGAAAGGAGAAGGGGAAGGGAGGGAGAAAGAGTTGTAGATCAGATACCGTTTGCAGTAATAGTATAGGCATGGACAAACTGGTAGACAAGTTTGGCCAAGTGGTCAATTAAATTCTGTTTCTATGTTTCATCTCCTACGTGACCCATAGGGGTCCCAATCATTGGGGCCTCAGCTCCTGACAGCCTCAGAAAGAACCCATCTATGTCAGAAGCAAGTTCCCTCCATTATCCCCTTTGTCCACTCCTTGTGAGACTACTCTGTCACCAAAAGATGACTAAAGACCATCCCACCAAAGAAAATTCACCACAGATATACCTGGTAAAAACCCATCATAGCCTAAATCAGAAAAATACTGTGCATAAAGCTGGGGCAACCTTGTAATAATCTTATTGTGCCATACCTTCAACAGAGTCAATAAAGCTCTGCATTTCTATATTAACCATCCTGTTGGCCTTCTCCATTGCTTTGGGGTTCCTCATATGCCACCAATGCTGCCTTTGTATAATGTGTGACCAGATCAGCACTATGCTTGGTCAGGCATCCAGAAAAAATGCAGGTCATCCTTCATCTGGCAGAGCAATCCCAGCAACTTCACCAGCCCCAGGCAACTTCTGCCCTGGTGGACCATTAGCACTCCAGGGGGCTATACTATCAGGTTTCATTTCAGCTGTGATCCTTTGTTGGATGCCATTCCACCTGCTCCCCCAATACCACATCAAGTGCAGCTACTGATGTCAATGGTCCATGAAGGTGCTTCTCATCCCAGCTGACTGTCTCACCCTTCAAGCAGCCCAATTCATAAATTATCATCCACAAATCCATACCTGCTATATCTGGAACTTATCACCTGTCAGTAAAAAAAAAGTGAGTTATAGAAAATGTGGTCACACATATCCCACAGAGGCCTATGACCTCCAACAATCCAGTGCCTAAATCTGGCTGTCTGCTAAACTTTCATCCCTTCAATTAACCACTGCCCCAGTGCAAGAGGACTTTGTATTGAATTTTACAGAATTCAAACCTAGCCCCGTCAGGTCCCAGCTGAGGATGTATCAGAACTGAAATACTGTCAGTGGGGTTGTGTCACCATGTCTGATGAATGTAGCCCTGCCTCATGCTGCTAAGCTACACATGTCTGTATCTTATCCCACACATCTCATTGTGCCTGCCTCTGGTGGGCCATCAGATTGTACCAGCAGCCCTGTGCCAGGTGGTCTGTTTTGGTCTCCCAGAACTGCAAGAACATCCCCTTATCTGTCAGGGCCACATCCTCATATGCTAAGGTCACCATTGCCCCAGACACTTTGTTTGGCTGGATCAACTCAGACACAGAAAATGACCTACAAAATACCACCAAAAAAGGCAGTTTGAAACAACAATACCTCCCATGGGAACAAGTATACCTGCACCTATACCCTCAAAATCTGTTCTAACAGGCCAGGACTAATTGGCTGCTGCATCAACCCTCTTTGGCATTCTGCATGATCAGCATTCCAACATCTTACAAAGCCAAATAACTCACATGTTGTTGTTAAATCCTTTGATCCTAGAAAACCATACTATCCCAGCCCAGCCACCCATGACATGAAACCTTTTCAATTCATCTGGACTAAATAATAGCATAGCTGGTCTACTGGTATCAGCAACACGTTGGCCCAAACTTGGGCTCACTGAGCACTCTGAAAGTTCTCAGCCTCCTCCTGTATTCTGCAAACATCCCAGGAGCTGAGAAGTTAAGAGTTCTGATTAGCTCCCAGTCTTCTAACATACTGTACCAACTACCAGAAAAGGGGCTGGGATTTCCCTGGGATGTTCCTCCACTGTGGGTGACAGCCCCTGGAACCTTTGCCACAGTAAATGAGAAATAACATCAACAATACCATTACCAACACCAGGCACATGCAGAGCTTAGAACTAAATATCTAGTATGAGGCCCCTAAGGATGAAGACACTCATAAGGTACCCCATTGGGTCCTTGGCTCTAAATTGCTCATTAATAGTGTGCACCACCCCCACATTATCTGTCTGTGAGATGATCTTGCTAACCTGGAGCTGGTTGCCCCAAACCAAAGGCAAAATTACTATTTAGATGACAGAAGATTAAGGCTGAATGAGTTCCTGAGTGGACAGCCTAAGAACTGTGGTGAGCTAACTGTTTTAAGATATCTTTCTATTTATAAGTGGTAAGACATCTTTGCCATGACTAGTTACATTTGATGAGCTTCTTTACATTGTGTTAGGTTAGATAACCCTCCCACACACCTCTGGACAATTCCTCTATACTTTTCCCCACTTCCTAAACCACCCAAAAAGCTACTGTAGTAGTACCTCTCTATTTCTATGCTGGTATCTCTTGACTAAATTTCACCTTTCTAACACAAAAGGGTTGGCCTCCTACTGTGGTATCCTCTCCTATTCTTCCTCGCTAATTTTCCTCTAAGTCCAGGAGGTGTGGGTGTTCCAAGAATGCAGCAGCAGTAGGAAGCATAAATAATATAAATAACACTTCGAAAGGTTCTTAAATGCCTCTATGTTTTTGTATCATTCATAAAAAGATGCCCTGATTTCCTTTCCTGAGCTGTCCTCTGTATGTAGGACCGCAACCCTAGTGCAGAATGGTCTTCTGTTCTGATTTTAAAAACATTAACTAAACCCCATTGTTAGTGCACAAAATATGTCATTTTTACTCATGCCCATCCCTCTGTTAATGTACTCTGCTTACTGGAAAGCTGGAAGCCCTTCTGTGGGAGAAAGTATTAGTTCCTTTCTGGTAGACCATCTATAATGTCAGCACCTGGGGACAAGAAAACAAACTGTTGTAGCTGTCTATTTCACATAGCAAGCACACTGTGCGCCTAGTGAAATATCTATGGCAGTTTTCTCTCTTAGCATTCTTTACGTTCAGCAAGAAGTCTTCTTGAGCCTGCAACAAGGAAATACATCTTGCTGTCGCCTCGAGCGTTCACAAAAAAGTAAAGAACAATAAAGGACACATAAGGGTTACAATACGAGCTAAATGCTAGAAAAAGGAAAGAAAGCAATATGTGGTATGTGGTATTTTCAGGTTTCAAAGCATGTCTGCAAGTCTATAAATGCAGCATGTTTGCTGAGCACCCCATAATATGTTTTCTAGCCCATAATCTCTGCAATACCAAGATTTAAGTCCACATACTAGAAAAAGCAACACAGTGCAATCCATTTCAGCAAAATTAAAACGGGTATCCTGCTGAATGTTTTAAAATAGTCTGAACATTAGTTTTTACAAGTTAAGTTAACTTTAGAAGCTCCTTTCCATCTAGTTACCTGAAATGCTGTGTGCAGACCGCATTATCGCGCCTTATAGAAACATGGCCCTCTAGTGTACTGCTTATATGGTCCTTGGGGTAGGAATGAGGTTGGAATCTCTAGGAGGGGCTAGAATTAAGTGTCTATTACATATTCAGATGTAAAATTTACTGTTTTCTCTTGCATTTGACTCTGTTTATTTTGATGCTTCATTCAGTACTGTTAAACCATAATTTGTATCTCTGGTGATGCACAACTTTGTATCAGAATAGGTTACTTTCTTTGTATTAGCCTTAGGGAGTTGATCCATTGATTGATGATGTGAGCATCTTCTGGCTATGAGAATGGTTCTGCATGAAATGCTGGCAGATAGGCATAGTGGACAAAGGATAGTGGTCCTGTAGCTCTGCTGGTACCACTCTGTGGCAGTACTCTAGTTTGGAGTACTGAAGTTCAGAAAAATAACTGTATACTTGAATTATTTTCTTTTATTGTTGACAGTAAGAAGTATTTGATTTCCTTTTTATTTAGTGTTTTTGCTTAAAAATTAAAACTTAGCCACACAAAGTTTGTGTGTGCTAACGTACCTTCTCAGTTTCATGTTGTCACTACCCACACACCCTCCCACAGTTAGTGGCAGTGGTGGGATCCTGATCATCCAAGGGACAGAGGCAGAGACCAGATGGTACCACTCCTGGTACAAATGGCAACAATGGCATCTGGGAGAGATGACAAGCGTGGAGTGGTTACCCATTCTCAGATGGATAAGACGGGGGAACCACTGTATACTGGTCTTCCAGTCATTAGACGAAGACAACCTAAGGATCCTCCAGTGGAATATGGGGATGAAGAAGAACAGCATTAGAGATGTCCAGAGGTTGGCGACCTTCCCCCAGAAAACATTAATGACTTACTGCATTGGCTAGCTGTTAGCCAAATGGAGACTGAGTGACAAAGAGACATGGATGCCCAGGAAAAGGGATAGAGATTGAAGAAGACAGGATGCCAGGTGGGCTGAGACATTACAATTATTACAGAATCTAGGCATGGACCATGGACCTGGGGGTGGTCAACCTACAAACAACTGAAAAGACATAAAGTTATCATGCATGTTGCCCACAGACGACATAGAGGCATACTTGACCATGTTTGAAAGGGTGGCCAAGGCATGCAACTGGCCAAGAACCCAGTGGGTTGTGAGACTTGCCCCGTATTTATCCATAAAGCGCAACTGGCCAGTGGTAATATGGACCCTTGTCTGGCAGATGACTATGACCTGGTGAAACAGGAAATACTGAAAAGAAATGATATAAACTGGGAGACTTATCGACAGAGATTCTGTGCCTTAAAACACAATTCACAAGACCCTCCAAGAGAGACATATATCAAGTTACGAGAACTGTGCCTAAAATGGATTGTTCCAGAGGGGAAATCAAGGATGGAAATTCTAGATATGTTTGTGATGGAACAGTTTTTACAGGTACTACTTACTGACATCCAAATATGAATTAAGGAGCACAATCCTGAGTCTACAGAAATGGCTGTAACCTTGGCTGAGGGGTTTCTAGCTGCCCATCAGCCCTATAGAAAAGGAGGCAGTCAGACGTATGATTCTACAGCCAAACCATCCGTGGTAAGAAACCCATAGACTGCACAACCAAAGTCATATGAACTTGATAAGGGGAAGAGAACAGTGTCTAGTGATGTGATATGCCACAAATGTAAAGGTAGGGGGCACATTGCTAGATTCTGACCCTCTCAAAAAAGTGATGGGATTCATTTAGCTTTGTTGAATTCTAATTATATAACAACAGTGGTAGAGTTACAGGGCCAAAAGGTATTGGGATTGATTGATTCTGGAAATAAAATCACTATGATTAGAAGGAACTTACTAACTGATGGAAAAAAGGATCCCCATAAAAGTAATTTGTGTTCATGGGGATAGTTATCAATTCCCCACAGTTAAGATACCTCTAGAGGTGCAGGAAAAAAGGTAATTGATTACAGCAGGTTTGGTACCCAACTTACCAGTACCAGTGGAACTGGGACATGATTTTTCTGAGTTCAACTCCCTTTTGGTAAGCCCTGGTAATATATCAACAGTGACTACTCGATTACAGAGTAAGAGGGACCTACCACTTGGGGAGGTGTTACCATTTGATGGAAAAGTTTATGGAGAACTGGGAAAGACTAGAAAGCTGGGTAAAGAAAAGAAAAGGGTACAAAAGAAATGAAAACAAGAGCAATATGGGTTACCAAAAAAGACCTCACAGTTGTATGTTAAAATTGACATGAAGGATTAGCAACAAAAAGATGTTTCCTTAAACTCTGTTTTCCAACAGGTGGGACAGGTGGAAAAAAACTGGGATTAGAGATGCAGCAAATTTTTAATCCACTGGTGAAGTGAATGTGAAGTGGCCACTTCATTGGAAAGACTAGCATAAGTGGGCACTCCAAAAGTGCTCACTTCGCATTATCATTATTACTTCACATTGCCATTATGCCTTAACGTGAAGTAAGGAGAAGTGAGAAGTAAATAAGCAGCCCCACACATCACATGACTGACAGTACTGTAAGTCACATGCTTTAGCCAGGCAGGAAGGAAGTGAGTCAGAGAAGCAGTTTCACTTTCTCCGTTGCATGCGTAGAAGGAGAAGACTTTGTTTAGAGGAGAGTAGTAGGGTGGGAAAGTGCTTGCTTGCCACTTGCCTTTGACTAGTGAAGAAAACCAACAGCTTTTTTAAAAGCTATATCTTTATTTAGTTTTTGTATTGTATTTGTAATTGTTTTTTGTTAGAGAATTTTTTTTTATAAGTTTTGTTTTGTTTTGTGTGTGTGACTGCGTGTGTCAGTGAATGTCAGTGTGTGTCTGTGTGTGTGTGTCAGCCCAGGGACTTGTGTTGTGTCAATAAGGTAGAATGGACTCTGGAGAAGGTGAGTCGCTGGCCCATGGGCACGGTCACAGGGGAGTGCAGACACATGGGGGTGGTCATGTCATGCTGGGCCACTCTCGACTTCTGGGTGTTGTTTCCCTCCATGTTGAAGCAACAGCAGCAGCAGCTCCACCAGTGCCACCGGTGGCTGCTGTGTGTCCACCTTCTCTGCCACTACCACCACCACCACTGATAGCAGCTGTAGGGGCTCCAGCAGCACCACCTCCATAGCCACAGAAGGTGCCCCTGGAAAACCTAGGTGGTGCGACTCATGCGAGGACTGTATCTGGTCCCCCTCACAGCTCCCCAGTGTGGGAGTTTTTTAACTCTGCGGGGGGAGACAGCACAGTCATGCTGTGCCATCTGTGTGGTGTTCTGGTGTACCATGGCCCCTATGGGACACATTTGGGGACCGGTGGCCAGCGCACTCTCATGATCAACCACCATAAGGCAGAGTGGCAGGCTGCCATGGAAGGGGCAAGGCGTCCACCTGCTGGCCCTTCCATGGCAGTGTTCAAGGGTGCTGCTGGAGTTGGAGTTGTGCTTTGCAGTCACCATCGCAGAAGGAGGAGGGCCAGTACAGCAGCTGCTCCACCACCACCACCGCCACCGCAGCCACCAGCACCACCCTCTCCATCACTACCCCCGCTACCTGGATTCCCAGCTGCAGTGGACCCCACCACAGTCCCTGCAACACATGCTGCCATCTTCCTGGTGTGGGCGGCTCTGGAAGAGAACAATCAGAGGGTCGGTGCTTTGAAGCAACAGGTCCACACAATAGAAAACAGCAGCAGCAAATAGTTACAATGCTGCACTTGCTGCTGGACCACCATGGCATCCCATTCCCACAGCCACAGTAAGGGATTGTTTTCTACCCCCCACTCCACTACTGTGTTGTACTGTATTTGTGTGTTTTTTCTTTGTTGTTGTTTAATACTACACATTTCCCTTCCAGGGGAATCTTTCTTGTGCCACATAGTGCAATTTAGTTCTGTGAAAACCGCCCGTAACTTCATTACAGTGTGTCACGTGACAGAGGAACTCCCGTTCTGAAAAGCCGCCCACATTCTGCCTCCCTTCTCAGCAACGGTAGGACATGATGCCAGGGAGAGCGCATGTGTGTGCTCCATTACAGTGAATATCCGATTGTCCGGCAGCTTTCCGAATGTTTCTTTATGTTATAATTGTTAGTTTGTGGTGAAACGTGTGGGCACGTTTCCAGTAAGAAGAGCCTTGTTAGCGGAAACGTTCCCATATTTCACCACAAAGTGAACCTTATAACAGACAGACTCAGGCTCAGTGGTGGCACTGGCTAACAGCAGTCCCAGTGGTGGTGGTGGTTCAGGGGGCAGACAGACTCAGGCTCAGTGGTGGCAGTGGCTATCAGCAGTCCCAGTGGTGGTGATGGTGGTCTGGGGGGGGCATATCACCTTTTAAAAACTTCAGTTAAAACCTGCCAACATTAACCACATCATCATCCTCATAAAGAAAGCTGCCCTCACAGTCATTGATGTCTGAAGTCTGACCACTGGGAAATTCTTTCTCCATTGTGTCATCATCTACATCAGCAGTGTGCCATTTCAGGCAGCCACTGCCAGTGCCACCAGGATGGTCCATTTCCACATCACCAAAACCACCATGACTAGGCAGGGGTATGAATACCGAGGTTGCAGTCTATGCTGGCATATGCATCTCCTTCATTTTAATGAATGTTAGCAAACTAACATTTGCAGGAGACAGGTTTGTCTGATGATCCCTGACTATTGCACCTGCTGAGCTGAATGCCCTCCTTACACTGAAGGGTGGGCATGTGAGGTACTTCAGTGCCACTGCAGTCAGCTCTGGCCATTCACTGACCTTTCCACTCAAGTACAAAAGAGGATCTTTGGTTATTGTCAGATGCCTGTTTTCAGACAAATATGAGGCAAACATTCTCTGTGCCGCACTAAGTCCAGTTGTTGATTCATCATCCTTTCTCTTGAATTATTTATTTCACAAATACCCACTTGGGACAAAGCCTCCCAAAGAGGGCTGATGCCAGTCACTTTGGATGACAGACCACCTGGAACTGCAGTCCCTTTCCCCTTGTAGGATATGCTTGATGGTCCTCCAGGTACACCTTCAGCCAGATTATACTGCTGAGGTTTGCTGTCCTTGGCACATGACTTCTGTGCCCCGTGAACCAAGTGCATCAGTTAAGCACTGATACTTTTTACTTGTTCAGGCCCTCCCTCCAGTACTGCTGCAATTCCATGTTTGAATCGTGGATCCAGCATTGTTGCTATGGCAAAGTCGTCACTATGCTGAATGCTCACAATGTGATGATTCTGGTCGAATACTGTCAGCACATGTTGCAGCAACATATTGCTACCACCGTCTCTGGCAACATCAAGGCTATGCTATACATTCACCAATGTCTGCCTCAGCACCCACAGCAGTGGAACTGATTGGCCAATGGAGGCAGACTCACCATTCACTGCCTGTGTGGCATGATAAAAAGGATGCAGAATTGTTATTATAGAGTCCTTGAGGCACCACTGTTCAGTCGTCATAGACACGGAGGCCCCAGAACTGTCATGGCTAGTGTGCATCACAAGATATTCTGAGATGGCTTTGTATTGTTCATACAACCTCTCTGCCATGTATAAAGTGGAGTTCCATTGGGTGACAACTTCCAACTTCCAGCGGTGCTGAGGCAGGCTGTTTTGTATCTCCAACTGCCGCAGTTGGTCACGGGTCTTTCCAGATCTCGAAAAGTAAGAGCAGATATGTCGTGCAATGATCAGCATTTCCTTTACATCAGGGTGCTGCAGAAACTCCAGAACCACAAGATTTAAACAGTGGGCCATGCATGGAACATGAAAAAAAACAATTTGTGATGCATTTCACCACATTTGACCCAAAGTCACTTGCTATGAACCCAGCTGTCAGGGACAGAGGGTTTAGCCATTTGTCAATTTCAGTCAGTACCACATCCAACATGTTCTCACCAGTGTGTGAACAGGTCACACTGTGCACAGCAATCGTTGCATGCAGTTGAATTCCTGGAAGATTGTTACTGTGACAATCCACCTTAGTGCACTGATTATTCACACTACCAACATCAGAAACAACCCCCAGCACCTGCGTCCACTGTGCAGTTATACACAAATATGAACTCCCTGCTGTTTTGCCACTTGTCCACATATCCATACTTAAATGGATGAATGGAGAAGAGGAATGTTGAAGGGCATGTCTTACTGAGCTGGACACAGTGCAGAATAACTCGGGGACAGCACGGGTAGAAAAGTATGTCCTGGATGGGACTTTCTATTTTGGACAGGCACATGCAGCAAACTGCCAGAACCCAGAACTCTCCAGAAAGGAGAAGGGCAAAATATCAATTGCCAGCATTTCTGCTACAGCAGCATTAAGTTCATGTGACAATGTATGATTTGGGGGGGTACTTCAGCTTATGCGCAAAAACACTGTAACATGGGCTGACTTAAATGTTTTACTTGGTGTGTGATCACAAATGGTTGTGCTCTGTGATGAATGGCACTGGCAGGGGTAGAGTGTGGACATTTGATGAAGACAGTTGCACAGGTGATAATGACAAACCCAGAAATGCTGTTATTTTGCCAGACTTGACAACTGGGGTTGATGTACCACTTGAACTAGATATACTGCATTCACCACCACGAAAACTGTTACTCTCACCAGCACCGGACAACATTTCAAAGTCATTATGGTTCTCCACCTCATTATGCCTATAGTAATCCTCTGCTCTTATTACCTCACTACTGCACACTTTTAATTTACTACTGGACTTAATAGTCATGGAAGGGTATAACCAGGGCCCCTACTTTTCTGCGGCACAGTGGGACCAAGTTCTGCGGCAAGACTACCATTTGTCACAGAACTTCTGTGACGGTGGTTTGTAATTTCTGTGGAAGTTCTGTGGCACTAACAAACTACCACATCACAGTGTCAGCTTGTCATCCTGACTTCACTTTCATGGCAGCAGTTATAGCAATCAGGATGGTGGAAAGCACAGTAACACTAGTTCAAAAATAACAGACTTATAAAAATAATTTTATGCCTAAAAAAGCAAAACAAATGTCTCTCCCTTAAGCTCCTAGCCTGTTGCATAAATGATATATGCAGAGGGGATCTTATGTGACAATAAGGTATTTCTATATGCATGCTATCTATCCCACTAATGAGGTTTCCACTGTCTATCACTTATATATTTGTATGTGCTTTCTACACCACTCATGAGGTTCCCACTGTGTATTACTTATATATTTATCTCCATCTGTAACATACATATAAATATGTGTGTGTGTGGTGAGATAGACAGAGATATTGTGTGTGTGTTTGTGTATGTGTGTGTATATATATATATATATATATATATTTTTTAATTTCCATGAACTTGCATCCTCATTCATACAGGTCCTATTGGAAATGGAATAGAGGAGTTATTGCAAAACTCATTTTTCATGTCAACCTGCTTTCCCTGACACACTGCGTAACACCATCAGGCAATGACATGCATGTGAACCAATTGTGAGATAGAGCTCTCCAGCCCATCACAATGTGTTCACCATGTGACAGAACACTGCACCATACCTTCCCAGGCACCGAGCAAGGATGTGTTCCACCAATACTTGTGCTGCCCAGCCATCTCCCAGAGCTAATCTCTGAACCTGAGTTGCCGGCACAGAAACACAGCATGCTACCTTCTGGCCCAACAGCTGTCTCTGCACACATTTCTCAATAACTTTTTGGTGATTCTATCAACCAATGACAATATGTAACCAATAACCCTGGCAAAAATGCATACAGTGCAATTATTTATTTAACAGGTCTATTCTTTCAACAGGTCTACACCTTATTATATTTCACTTTTCTGGGCATAATTACTTTATTTTTCTGAAACATTTAGACAGTTAAATTCATTTTACCAGTTATTCATTTCAGACAGCGTCTCTATACCTTAAAGGCACAAATAGGTTTGTACAAAGTGAGGTATGGACTTAACAGGTATGTGCTATTGACAAGGTTTTGTTTAAGTTGGCCCTAGTGCAACAATGTAAGACTGAAAATTGTATTAGGCTGTAGTGCAGGTTGGGCAAATATCACCATGTGTGATGTGCTGTGCCACCATCTCTGGCAGTGGGAGCTGTGGTAGATAAGTGACTGTTCATTTCTGTTGCAGAATACAGCCATTTCATTAGCTAATGTATGATGTTATAGCAATGATAACATCACATTCTGAACATATAGGGGGGTTTTGGATATAAAAAGAAGAGAAGGGAACCAGATTCTATGTATAAACAGAAATATTAATAAAAAATCACCAAAAAGAGTGAATTCTGTGGTAGATTGCAAGTTCTGCGCAAAATCTGCTGCTGCAGAATTCTAGAGGCCTTGGCTATAACATGCTCACTATGGTTGCCAGTGATAAGGGTGAACGCCCCAACTGTGGTATTAGCTGCCAGCTTGTGCTGGGTCCACAGTGCCAAGTGCCTATTCTTAAGATGCGTATGCTGTCCTCCTGTGCCCAGATGGTTCCCTGTTTTACCTTGAGTCACACACACATAGCAAACCTGGCAGATTGCAACTGACTCATCATTTGCATCTTGAACAAAAAAAATTCCAAACAAGGGATTGTGATGCTCTGCTTTTAACATGTCCATGATGTGGCTTATTTAAGTCTGTTATTTTAAGCACTGAAGTGGGGAACACATGAAGATTTGGGCACTGCACACCTGGACTGCAACTGACCACGACTACTACCTATCATATTTATTACTGGGTCATCATCATCAACTAAAACCGGTAAATCACAAGTTTTTACTGGGGGGCCGGATTCCTGCAATCAGACTTGGACACAGCCACTTTGAATTTCTTTTATTCTGGTTCCCAACTGGGGTCAATTACATCATCATCATATTCATCAGTGTCACACACATCCACATCTTCTGCTTGGATGCTAGCATGTGGACTTCATGTTGCAACAACAGCAACATCATCAGCAGCAGCAGCATCTACACCACCATCACCTGACATTTTTTCACCACACTGTGAATCACTGCATGGAAAAATGCATGAGATTAACTGCCATGGTGAACAGAATATCACATTGTATGCTATCATTGACATGATTATCAGAATCCTCAGGTTCAGTTACTGGGATGTTGCTGGGAAGTATGACATCATCTACGCTGCCACTCACTTGTAGTACTTCACACTCTATATTTTTGGATACAGTACACTGGTCGGAATTAGAACTTGATACAACAATACTAATACTACCACCACCACTAACACCAGTAACACTAATACCACCAGCTGGGAAAACATCATCTCCTCCAACTATGAGTAAAGCTTCTGATTGGGCTGTAAAAAACATTGCAGGAGAAATACCTTTCCTCACATCAGCAATGCACTTCTGCGTCTGCATACTACTACCATGCCCACAGACTATCTTACTGCTAACATTGCCATGGCGAGAAACAGCTTTGCTTGCACATCTCTTTGCAGGCATTTTGGTTGCTCAACCACAATATTATAACCAAATTCAGATTTTGATACATTCACTCTCTGATTGGGGGGACGCTGGATGTGAAGCCAAAAAAAAAACTGTAGCTTCAGCAACAGATAAGAGACTAGTCTGTCTCGAAATGAAAACAACTTCAGTAACCAGTGGTGCTGATGAGGTCACAAAAACAATCCAATCTGGTAAAAAATTACTTTTGCACGTGTGGGTGGGGGAAGCACTGACTGCAGTGCAGATTTTTACAGCAGTACAAACACCAAAACAAAGAACAGATACCATGATTACAGTACAAAATCAAGCAGCTGCAGTGGATAGCAGGTTCATACTGCTGCACCTGCAATTACACTAGTCTGTGGCACAATAAAAGGTGCATTATTTGATGTCACGCAACACCGCACACACACTCACACTCACACACACACACACACAGAACAGTTTGTATACAATGCTGAATGAGTAATGCATAGTAAATGCAGAAGTTCAGTACTATGCCACATTACGTACTGTAATATAAACAACCTAACATTATGAACGGCTGCACCAGATACACAACAAACAGCAAGAACATTTCAACTATTACTGACAATATTACTGTGAGTACATTAATACAGTCAGTTATATAACAAAAATATAACCAAAAAATAAAGAAATCACTATTTCTCCAACTTAAATCTACCTACACCACAAATACGCCCCTTCCCCAAAGCACACTTTCACTGTCTTTCACAACACACACTCAATGTTGTACACTAACATTCAAAAGCCACACAAAATCAAAAACGCTCGATGATATGAGCACAGGAGGGTTTCCAGAATCGATGAACTAAAGTTGGAGCCCCCAAAAACACAAAAATGCTTTTTAACAGCTTTTAGAAGATTTCAATCACAGACAGCTATCAGAGCACACTGTCTTCTACTTCTTCCTACATATACTACCCCGAACTGTGGCTGTGCAGATCAATATAGAGCCCATGTGACCTGAAATCCAATTAATCACTGCAAAATGCACCTTCAGAGCTCAAAAACAGGGTGAATATGAGAGTGCATTGTCCTGAATACACTTCGCCTTAAATTTGGTGGAGTAGTGGTCTGGGGAGGTGGAGTAATGCAAATTCATTGTTTCCAATGGACTTAGCGTGCCTCATAATAGCATGAAGTACTCCGTTTTGCTATCTGCGAGCACTCCATGAATCTCTTCGCGGAGCAGATTGAGCCCACTTCACCCACCGCTACCTGGGATACCTACTATACAGGTTGTGAGGGATTTATTGTACTGGGTATGTTTGAATCCTAATACAGGTGAAAGGTAGAACAACTTTTAGTGCCCCAGAGCTATAGGTGAGACATATTGACCTTAGACCACGATGCACCTTGAGCAAGTCATACTGGGAGGTATAAAACCACCAATAGAATTTTACAAAGGTTCTTTGACCAGGACTATATGGAGATTTTGTCAGTATTGTGAGACCTGCCCTGAATGCCAGTTTATAGCACAGAAAAAGAAAAGGATATGGTCTTCCTGGTACCCCTACCCTGATAACAACTCTGTTTGAAAGAATTGGAATGGATATTGTGGGGCCCTGGAAAAGTGTAGTAAGGGGAACAGATTCATCCTTGTGGTCTGTGACTACACCATGAAATATCCTGAGGCTATCCTGATGAGATCTATTACCACCATTCAGAGAGCAGAAGAGCTAGTTAAACTGTTCAACGGGCAGGAATCCCCAGGAGATTTTAACAGATAGAGGGACTAACTTCAGTTCAGAACTATTGAAGGAATTATATCGACTCCTAGGAATTGTGGCCTTGTGGACATCTCCCTACCATCCCCAGACAGATGGGTTGGTAAAGTGATTTAATCAGACATTAAAAAGGATGATAAAAAAATTCATACTTGAGGAAGAAATAGAGTGGGATAAATATCTCCCCTTTTTACTGTTTGCATATCATGAGGTCCCCCAAGCCTCCACTGGGTACTCTCCTTTTTCTCTCTTATATGGTTGAAACCCCAGAGGGATTTTAGATGTTGTAAAAGAATATTGGGAGGAGGGAAAGGATTTGAAATCCTCGGCATTGCCAATACCTGAGGCAACTGCAGCAGAGGTTGGTCTCCTATGCCAATAAAGCACAATGAAATGGGTGTTGAAGCACAAGAAGGTCAAAAACATAATTATGATAAGGTACCAACATAAACAAACAGTTTCAGCCAGGAGACAAAGTGTTATTGTTGTTACCTTCATCCAGCCATAAGCTGCTTATGAAGTGGCAGGACCCCAAAACAGTGCTTCGCCAGACAGGCCCAGTGACTTATGAAGTAGACTCTCCAGATAGGAGAGTAAGAAAAAAGATATACCATGCTAATTTGTTGAAAAAGTGGTATGAGAGACCTGGGGCAGGCCTCCAGATGATAGTGATGCCTGACGTAGAACAGATAGAAATGGATTTAGCTTATGGTCACTTAGAAGAAACCCAGGAAATAGAAGCAATAGCCATGAATGCAGAATTGTCAGATAAACAACAGAGGGAGCTACAGAGTCTTGTACAAGAATTTAGTACCTCTTTTGCTAGTACTCATGGGTTGGCAAAAGAGGTGGAACACAAAATCAAAACATATGCTAGTCCCATCAGGAAGAAAACGTATCATCTTCCTGAAAGAAGTAGGTTACTAGTTCATAAGGTACTCCAAAAATTAAAGAAATTAGATATCATTGAGCCATCCCAAAGTCCTTGGGGTTCCCCTGTAGTAATAGTACCAAAGAAGGAAGGAGGAGGCATCCAACTGTGCATAGATTTTTGAGGATTAAATCAGGTGTCACAGTTTGATGCTTCTCTATGCCAGGAGTGGATGATGTTATTGATAAGCTGGGAAATGCTAAATATATTTCAATGTTGGGTCTCACCAAGGGTTATTGGCTGATCCCGTTGGCAGAAGATGCTAAAGAAAAAATGGCCTTTAGTGTGTTTATGGGCTTATATCAGTTCAAAACCATGTCCTTTGGACTTCATGGAGCCCCAGTGACGTTCCAATGATTCACGGACCAGGTGCTGGCACCCCATAATAATTTTTGTGTGGCCTACCTGGACGATATTGTTGTGTTCAGTCCAGATTGGGAAACCCATTTGAAACACATAAGTGCAGTGGTTACATCCATCTGGCAAGCAGGCATGACCATTAACCCCACAAAATGCACACTGGCTATGCAAGAAACTAGATATCTTGGTTTCCTGTTAGGAAAAGGACTAATCAAGCCTGAGGTTAGTAAAATAGAGACTGTTGCAAAATGTCCTGTACCCAATACCAAGAAACAGGTATGCTCCTTCTTGGGATTAGTGGGTTATTACAGGACGTTTATCCCCAATTTTGCAGCAGTAGCAACTCCTCTTACTGATCTCATGAAGAATAAATGTGGAAACCAAGTTAAACAGACACCAGAATGTAAACAGGCATTCCTTCAGTTCAAGGCAGCATTATGTTCCACCCCAGTATTACATAGTCCCAATTTTCACTATCCCTTTGCAGTATACTCAGATGCATCTGGTTTTGACATTGGAGCTGTACTGAGCAAACCGTCAGTAGGGAAGAACATCCAGCGGTATATATCTCGAGGAAATTTCATGATAGGGAATGAAGATACTCCACGATAGAACAAGAGTGTCTTGCCACAAAGTGGGCAATAGAAACCTTTAGATTTTATCTGTGGGGAGCACCTTTTGCCATCATTACAGATCATAACCCTCTATGTTTTTTTATCCCAGATGAAGGATGAAAACTATAGAGTGATGAGATGGTGTCTTGCCCTGCAGCCATATAAGTTTGAGGTGAAACATAGGGTAGGTACAGAGCATGTCAATGCCGATTTCCTTTCCAGACATGGACCAGTTGGTCATAAGTAAAAATGAGAAAAACAAAACCCTTAAAGTATAGATAAGACACCCCAGGGCAAATTTGGATAAGCAAGAATGAAGTATGGTGAACATTGGAATATTGTTTACCTTGTTGTTAATTAATTTCTTTTTGGGTGCCCTGGGGTGGAGTTTTCTAGAGAGGGTGGGCAGAAGCTCCATCCTACCCTTAGTGAGAGAGTAGGTTGTCCTGAAAAATCAGTATTTTTGGTTAATACCACAGCTGTTGTTTCGCTTAACCTTGGTGGGGGTGATAGGTTAGATACCCCCCCACCTCTGAACAATTCCTCTATACTTTTCCCTGCTTCCTAAACCACCAAAAAAGCTACTGCAGTAATACCTCTCTATTTCTATGCTGGTCTCTCTCAACTAAATTTCACCTTTCTACAATGATAGGGTTGGCCTTCTACCATGGTATCCTCTCCTATTCTTCCCCGCTAATTTTCCTCTAAGTCCAGAACGTGTGGTTCTTCTGAGAATGCAGCAACAGTAGGAAGCATAAATAATATAAATAACACTTTGGAAAGCTCTTAAATGCCGCTATGTTTTTGCATCAGGCATAAAAGCGATACCCTGATTTCCTTTCCTGAGCTATCCTCTGTATGTAGGACCGCAACCATAGCGCAGAATTGTTAGTGCTCACAATATGTCACTTTTACTCATGCCCATCTGTTTGTTAATGTACTCCACTTACCAGAAAGCTGGAAGCCTTTCTGTAGGAGAAAGTATTAGTTCATTTCTGATAGACCTTCCATAGTGGCAGCTCCTGGGGACAAGAAAATAAAGTGTTGTAGCTGTCTATTTCACAAGGCAAGCGTGTTGTGCACCTAGTGAAATACCGTTGCAGTTTCTCTCTCAGCATTCTTTAAGTGCAGCTACAAGTCTTCTTGAGCCTGCAGCAAGGAAATACACCTTGCTCTCACCTTGTGTGTTCACATAAAGTAAAGAACAATAAAGGACACATAAGGGTTACAATACGAGATAAGTACTAGAAAAGGAAAGCAATACGAGGTATGTAGTATTTTCAGGTTTCAAAGCTTTACTGCAAGTTTACAAGTATAGCATGTTTGCTGAGCACCCCAAAATATGTTTTCTAGCTCATAATTTCAACAATACCCAGATTTAAGTCCAGGTACTAGAAAAAGCAACATGGTGCATTCCATTTCTGCAAAATAAAAACAGGTATGCTGAATGTTTTAAAATAGTCTTAACATTAGTTTTTCCATGTTAAGTTTAGAAGCTCCTTTCGGTCTAGTTACCTGATATGCTGTGTGCAGACCACATTATCACTTCTTAGGAACCAGTGCCCTTTAGTGTACTGCTTTTATGGTCCTTGGAGTGGGAATGAAGTTGGAATCTCTAGGAGGGCTAGACTTAAGTGACTATTACATATTCAGAAGTAAAATGTACTGTTTTCTCTTGCATTTGACTCTGTTTATTTTGATGCCTCATTCAGTATTGTTAAATCATAATTTGTATCTCTGCTGATGCCCCACTTATATGTATTAGAATAGGTTACTTTGTATTAGGCTTAGGGGCAGAACCACTGATTTATGATGTCAGCATCTTCTGGCTATAAGAATGGTTCAGCATGAAATGTTGACAGATAGGCATAGTGCACAGAGGATAGTGGTCCTGTTGCTCTGCTGATACCACTCTGTGGCAGTACTCTGGTTTGGAGTACTGAAGTTCAGAAAAATAACTGTTTACTTGAATTGTTTTCTTTTATTGTTGACAGTAAGAATTATTTGATTTCCTTTCTATTTAATGTTTTTACGTAAAAATAAAAACTTAGCCACACAAAGTTTGTGTGTACAAACATACCTTCTGAGTTTCATGTTGTCACTACCCACACCCTCCCACGTATATGTCTATAAAAAAACTTTTACCTTAAAGGAAGGCAATGTTTTTTTCTCCTCTTGCTTTCTAGAATAAGTGTTTGCTTCATTGTGTTTGCTTCAGCTGTTCAGCTGTCCTGCTGATGGAGCATCTGACCAACTAGTACTGGAGTAACCGGGAAGGAGAACTTGGAATTTGGAGATCTGGAAAGTGAGAGAGTCATGAAAGTACAGTTGCAGCCAAACACATGGTCAAATATTGCCAGATATTTTGCTAAATTTCTAAAGAGATTGTATCTACTGCCCCTACTGTGGAAATGCAGAAAGCAGAAGATTTCTCTAGAAATATCACAGAAAGTTCAGGAAGTACCTGACCATGTCTTCAGTGGTGACTGTACATGAAGACAGAGGTGGAGACCACTGACCAGCTTGAATGGAGAACAATGAGGCATCAGCTTACAAAGGTTTTCAGAACTGAGGGGTTGGAGGTGTCAGAGCAGGAGTGCAGAAGGTGGAGTAAAACAGTTTGAGGTGAGAGAAATGCAGACTTGTAACATTTTTTGTGGAGGAGAACCTGTGAAGAAAAACACTCTATATATAGAAACATAGAAACATAGAATTTGATGGCAGATAAGGACCGCTTGGCCCACCCAGTCTGCCCATTTCCCTACCTAATGGATAAGCTGCAGATCCTAGTTAACCAGCAGCCTACTTCTTCCTACCCCCACCCCCTAGAACTGCCTTATGACTGTCCCATGCATGCTTGAATTCCACCACTGTTTTTGACTCCACAACCTCCTCCAGAAGGCCGTTCCATGCATCCACAACCCTCTCTGTGAAAAAATACTTCCTTAAATTACCTCTGAGCCGCCCCCATCTTCAAATTGTGCCCCCTTGTTCTTGCACACCTCTTTATTTGAAAGATGCTACCTCTTGGACTTTGTTGATTCTCTTGAGGTACTTGAAAGTTTCAATCATGTCCCCCTCTCCCTCCTTTCCTTGAGGCTATACATATTAAGCTCCTTCAGTCTCTCTCATGTCTTCTGGTGCAGACCCTGCACCATTTTAGTTGCCCTCCTCTGGACAGCTTCCATCCTGTCTATGTCTTTTGGAGATTGGGTCTCCAGAACTGCACGCAGTACTCCAGATGGGGTCTCACCAGCTGTCTGTACAGAGGGATAATAACTTCCTGTTTTCTACTGGTGATGCCTCTCCCTATGCATCCCAGTATCCCCCCAGCCCTCCTTGCTGCCCTCTCACATTGCTTGCCCACCTTTAGGTCCTCTGATATGACTACTCCCAGGTCCCTTTCCATTTTTGTTGTTGTTGGTATCTCACCCCCCATTGTGTACTCTTCCCCTGGGTTTTTGTTTCCCAGGTGCATTACCTTGCACTTCTTAGCATTGAATCTAAGCTGCCATACATTTGACTATTCCTCTAACCTTGCCAAGTCCCTTCTCATCCTTTCCACCCCACCTTGTGCATCAACTCTGTTGCAGATCTTTGTGTCATCTGCAAAGAGACATACTTTTCCTTCCAGTCCCTCTGCAATGTCACTTATAAAGACATTGAAGAGGACTGAGTCTAATACTGAACCTCTTGTTGCCCTGCAAGTAATCCCCTTTCTTCAGAGTGGACTCCATTTACTATTACTCTCTGTGTCCTATTCTCCAGCCAATTCTTTTCCCAGGCTGTCGTCTTGGGACACACCCCAAGCTAGCTAACTTGTATATTAATCTTTTGTGTGGGACTGTGTCAAATGCCTTGTTAAAGTCTAGGTAGGCCATGTCCACAGCCCCTCCCTGATCTACTACTTTGGTAACCCAGTCAAAGAAATCTATCAGATTCGTCTGGCATGGCCTTCCCATTGTGAATCCATGCTGCCTATGGTTCTGTGCCCTCTGGCCTCTAGATACTGACAATTCTTTCCTTCAGAGTGATTCCATCATTTTCCTATCACTGAGGTTAAACTAACAGGTCTGTAGTTTCCTGTTTCTGCCTTGCGCCCACTTTTGTGAAGCGGAATCTCATCTGCCCTCCTCCAGTCCTCGAGTACCACCCCATCCTCCCATGATTTGTTAAAGAGGGTAGTCAGTGGTGTCACTAGTTCTACCCTTGTTCTTTAGAATTCTGTGATGAATCTCATCAGGCCTCATTGCTTTGTCCACCTTCTATTTTAAGAGTTCTTTCAGAACCCTTTCTTCTGTAAATGGGCTGGTATCAACTTCTGTATCCAGAATGTTTCTACTGTTTGTTTTAGGTATCTCCCCCTCTTCATTTGTAAATACTGAGCAAAAATATTTGTTTAGTATCTCTGCCTTTTCACAGTCACCCTCTGCCCCCCCCCCCCTTTATTAAGCCTCACTATCCCACCCTTGGTCTTCCTTCACTCCCTGATGTACCTATAAAAGGTTTTATCCCCCTTCTTAACTGAGTTGGCTAACTTTTCCTCGGTTTAGGCCTTTACTGTTCTGACTGCCTTCCCAGCTTCCTTTTGCTTTAACTGATACAGTTCTCTGTCCTGCTCCTTCTGTGATTCCTTGTACTTCCTGAATGCTTTCTTTTCTCTTGAGCGTTCATTGCCACTTGCTGAGAACCATAGTGGTTTGTTACATCATTTTGTTTTGTTTATTTGCTTCACACAAAGGCTTGTTACCTCTGTGATGGCAGTTTTTATTATTCCCCACTGTTCTTCCACCCCTCCTTCCTCCCCATTTGCTAGTGCATTCCTTAAGCACTCACCCATTTTGGCAAAGTCAGCCCTCCTAAAGTCCAGTACTTTTGCCTTTGTATGGCTTGACTCTATTGTTGTGTTTATAGTGAACCATACTGTTTGATGGTCGCTAGTTCCCAGATGGCTACCCACTTCTACATCTGTGATCCTCTCTCCATCTCCATTTGAGAGAACCAGGTCTAAGATTGCTTCCTCTTGAGTGGGCTCCAATACTAGTTGTCTAAGGCATGCCCCCTGTAGGACATCTAGAATAACCCCACTCTTCGAAGTGGCTGCTGCAACTGCACTCCAGTTAACATCTGGCATATTCAGATCACCCATCAGCAATATCTCCCTTTTTCTGCCATTCTAAGTATACTTTCTATCATTTCCATGTCCATTTCTCCCTCTGAGAAGGGGTCTTTATACAACCGCTGTGCAGATTATGGTGCCATTGCCTGTCTCCAAATTGACCCGCAGTGCTTCTTCTCCTCCCTGTTTACCCTTTTGTTCTGTTGCTTTGATTCCTTCCCTTATGTAAAGACCTACTCCTCCTCCTCTTTTACCCTCCCTGTCCCTCCTGTAGATAGTGTCTCCTGGTATGTTTACGTCCCAGTCATGATTTTGTGTGTACCATGTTTCTGTGACTGCCACAATATCCAGATGCTTCTCCTCCATCAAGGCCACTAATTCAGGAAGCTTGTTACCCTGACTATAGGCATTGGTACTCATTGCTCTCCATTTTTTTGATGGCTTTACCTTCTGTTGCAGCATCCCCCACTGACCTTTCTACCTCTGACTTTTTCTCATTTAGTACCCTGTTTTGTAGGGAGAGGCTGGGATTTTCCTGCTGCTTATCAGTGCTTCCCCTCTTGACTAGTTTAAAAGCTCGCCAATGAAGCATTTAAACCAATTGCTCAAAAGACTTATTCCCTTCCTGGACAGATGCAGACCATCCTGCCAATATAGGCTGGTGTCCCTCCAGGTGGAAACCCAGTCCCCAATGAAGCCAAACCCTTGTTCTCCACACCATTTTTTCAAACATTTATTAAACTGCATGGTGCAAAGTACCCTCTCCTCACCCATGCCATTGACAGGCAGCACCTCTGAGAAGGATACTGTGTGTGCTACTTGTCTTAGGCTCCTCCCCAACTCTACAAAGTCCTCCTGCACTGCTCTAATCTCATGATGAGCCAAGTCATTTGTCCCTAGGTGGACAATGACATCCAGCTCAGACTCCCGTGCAGCTGTTCTCGTGATCCTGAGGATGCGCTCCCTGTCCCTCCAAGCCATGGCACCAGGCAGGTACCTTACTTCAGTTTTCCTGCTCCCCCAGTTCTATCCCCCTAATAATTGAGTCCCCACCAGGGCTGCTTCCTTTCTCTGTGATGTCCTCTGCCTCCTTCCTGTGGGCCTCCCTGTGACAGTTGTCCTCAGCCTCCTTCATCTCTTCATGGTGCATCCATAGGGGAGCAATGCTCCCCCACAATGGTGTATGGATTGTGGAGTGGAACAACTGACTGGGTGTGCCTCTGTTCCACCATCCTCACCCTCCCTGAGCCCACTGTGGTCCAACTGCTGTTCTTTCATCGCAACCTCTGAGGTAGTTTTGGTGGCTCTGGTGCTCCCTGGATGGGGGAGGTTCCCTTCCTACTGTCCAGTGTGGCCTGGGGGAAGGTTACCTTGCTACTGTCCAGTGTGGCCTGAAGATGGGCAACTTCCTCCCTCAGGGCAGAGAGTTGTCTGCAACTAGGGCAGCATCTCAGCCTCCAGAAAGACTCCCAGAAGACTGCTGCCCCACAGCCATTACATTGCACTACTCCCCATATGTTTATCTACTTTTGTTTTTTTGTGTGTGTGTGTGTGTGTGTGATTGGTTTGTTATATAGAAATATATATATTATACAATGAGTATGCTTATATTGTCAGTGCAGTGTGCTAGAGAGGATATGACAGTGATATGCACCTTGCACTCTTGAGGAAATGATGTCAGAACCCCAGGTATAAAGACACTATTTCCAGGAGTGGTTGGGGTGAGGGCTGGGCAGGGGTTGGGCCTAAACTGTGCCCTCACGAAACAATCAGTTAAAAGCTCTGACCCACCACTGCGATGAGTGCCTTCCTGTCAGCAAGATGCCCTACACAACAACTTGACAGAGAAAATACCCTGCTAATCAAACAGAGAAAAATCCAGACATCCAAGTCAGGCACAGGTAAATCTCCCCAGCCCCAAAACAGCCTGGTGATTTGTGCTCTGAAAGCAGTCAGCCCCAAAATAAGTCAGCTGTGCTTTAAACTCTTCCTGCACTGAAAATCTTAACAATTGTAACAAAAGTAAAGCAATATCTACCTCCCTCTGTTGCTTGAAAGACTGTCTTTCCTGATAATTCTAAGTTCCTTATTTCACCTTTCAGTTAGAAGTAGCCTCCACCTGCAGAATATCTGCTACAAACCAAATACAATTGTAAAGTTCACGTCCCTGTGTTGTGAGTACAACTCACTTTCTTGCAATCCTATGTTCAGTATTGCAGCTTCCAGCCAGAGGTAGCTTCACCTGAATAATATTAGCTGTTAAAACCACTCTTTGAACATAAGTAGATTAAGTGCCATGTTTGAATTTCACATGCGTAGGTTATACAGTAGTCCATAATTACTGGTTGATATGTTAATAAAGTTAAGTAAGCTGTACATATCTCAGTGGTCTTTGTTTTAGGCTAGATGATATCTTTCAAAAGAACACAGCTGGAGTACTTTGGCATCTCAGGTGCTATTTTCTTTTACTTTTTTCTTCATTAATTAATATGCCTATCTTTACTAATCAGGACTTTCCAGTTTTTATATTGTATGCTTTCCTGGATTTTCACATTTGATTGAAAACTTATCCCTATTACTATGAGTATTATAACTGTTAGTTGAAACCTAGCAATTTAGTGATATCACTGTATTACCTCTTGGAAGCTTTTCTGGTTCTCTGTGGGGCAATAGGCAAGGCAGTAAAGTGAAAAGGCATCCTTTCAGAAAAAAAGTTATAAATACATAGCTGAAGTTTTATGTAAGTTTTAAATTTTTGGTTAATTGACACCATGGACACCAGTGGTGAAATTATGCATGTACGCATTTCACTTGGAATGCTATTTCAAGAGAGCAGTAGCAGTTAATGGATGGCCACACAGAGAATGCCAAAAATAGATTAAAAGGCAGTAATAGAATTCAGTTATAAACTACTATATATTCTCTTTTCTTTGCTGCAGTCTCAAATTAAGATTGTTTTTATGTATATGAAATGTTGTTTTTATCCCACTGTAGTAATTTTAGTTTGTTTCTTTAAATTGGTTATTATATTTGTTTATTTGATGTTGCAATAACCATTTTGGCATTGTTTTGGCTTGATCCTGAGGTAACTTCCGTCTAGGTTAAAGTCCTATTGAAAGCCATATTGCAGATAATACAAACTGAATTCCTGATTTTAGATATTGAAGACCACTGCAGTCTGAACCCTTTCATAAAGTGAACTGAGAGCTCATACACTGATATTAATTATTATTCACATCAAGTTAAGATACAGCCCTTAATGATAAAAAGCAACTCATGTTTTCAGAAAACTGATTTTCTTATTGTTTCTTGGACACTGACAGATGTTGAAACTTATTGCATATTATTCCTCAATATCACACAGAATGTTTGTTTTCTCTTTGATTCTATTTTGTTAGTTGGTGCAAATATCTTTGTCCTTATTTATTTTTTGGGGTGGATTTTAATGTTGAGCAAATTATGGATTCAAAATTTACAATACTTAATAATAAAAAAATATTAAAGTGTGAAAAATGAGAGATGTAAGATCAAAGAGATCACTGATTTTGTTGTTACACAAGGAAACAAACTCTGGTCAGAGCCACAATGGCTGCTAATGCATCAATATGATAAAGAGATTTCTGTTTATTTATGTATGTATGTGTGTATATATTTAAAAGCTTTCCAGGAAAGACATACTGAACTGGTAGCAGCTCATTTTCAGATGCTTCCTCGGGCAAGGAGAAAGGGGAATACATAACAGATACAAAAATACACAATATAACATACATTGAAATGGAATAAGTATAACAAAAATAAACAGGACACGTATGCCTAAGAATAAATTGTCAGAAAATAAGTTACCAAGCAATGGGTTGTGAAACTGACCAATGAGCAACTAAATAGTTTCATCTTAACAAAATAAAACTAAGGAAATGGCTGACACTGCAGAGGAGATACTGAATTAATGTGTGACTTAGTTTTACTTGTATGGTGGTTGGACAGTTTTGTCATACAGGATTGGGGCTTTGACAGAGGACATCGGTAGGTAGGTGGTGGTACTAAGATGAGTGGGGGATGGTTTTGTAGTACATGGAATCGGGGCTATTATAAGCTGGCATGCCTCTTAAGCTTTTGTCACTGAAATGAGGGACACACTGTAGGCCTCAAGGTGAAAGATAAATGCTCAGAACAGTTTTGAAAAACATTGCAGGTACCTGAATAAAGTGTTTTTTTTTTTTAATTCAGCATCTTAGACTATTATGACATCTTACATTAAAGCCTGAAATTGTGTAGACAGTACATTTTCTGTGAGGGATGGGTGAGGGACAAAGTATTTTTTAAGGGATATAGTGAGGAACATCCCTCATAATTAGGGACAGTTGAGAGGTATGTTAGCTGGTGCCTCATTTGGTGGGGTACCAGAAAGCAGTCTGCATCTCCCTGAAAGATAAGTAGAGGAAAGAGTAAGAGAGTGAGTGAGTGAGTGAGTGAGTGAGTGAGTGTATTGGGGTGTTGTGGTCTCTGAAACAGATGCATCAAAGACAGAACTAATTTCAATAGAGGAATATATTCAGGTAAAAATATTTTAAAAAAATGTATGTATAGTCAAACCCACATAAATGCATAGCCCTGGGACATCAGCCGATTTTGCGTTTAAACGGGTTGTGTGTATATGAAATCTTGTGTATTTTGATGCCTATTCTGATGCTTTGCATAGGACTGGATGACAGAGAAGTTGTAACAATTGCAGTTTGATGGTAGAATGTATAGAAGTTGTGGAATTCTATGAATGTACAAGACTACATGGGAGCATAGATGTGACTTGATTTTACAGTGACTATGCTTTGCTGTTAAAAAAAAGCTTGTTTCATGAACTTTATTTTGTGCCTTGAATTTAGTTTTTTAAAAGAGAGTTCATGCTCAGTGTGTATTGTGAATGTTCTTTGGTGCTTGAACTGGTAAAACTGATTTGACAACACCATAGCATTATTTATCTGCATGCAAAGACACAATGGTCAGTCAAGTTTAGACTGCTGTTGACTTTCTTTTTAGTAGCCCTGCTGCAGACATTCTCAAGTTCATAGAAGGCTTTGTAATCATCCCTGCTGCAGGCATTCTGTTCTATATAGTGGTGGATTTGCATCAGATAGTGAATCACTTTTGACATTGGGGCGGCAGCACTGTCTCTTCCTCTCCCTCTCGCCTCCTTGTCATCTCTTGTACCTTCACAGTCACCAACTGATGCTGAAATTTCCCATTTGTCAGCATTTGTGTACACTGGAGCTCATCATCTGCAGTCACGAAACTATTGAATGCAGACTGTGGATAGTTTTCTGGTGCTGCTACTGTTTCCTCCTCTTCAGTGAACACATAGGCAGAGTCCCTTAAAAAACAGGCATTTTTAAAGCAATTATTTTATTGTCTTCCCAAACAACTCTATTAATGTCTTTAGAAGGGCTACATACTGTAAATGTTTTTAAATGAGCATAATATGATATAACAGCTAGGAAAGGAATTGGGGAATGGAAAATGTATAGATACATAGATACATAGACAGTGTCGCAAGATAAGGGCCTATGGCCCACCTAGTCTGCCCATTTGAGCTTGTAAGTTCAGTTTGTTTTCCTAGAAGTCTATTTCCCTCACCCCTGACCTCTAGAATTCCTTATGTCTATCCCATGCTCTTAAATCCGTGATTGTTTCAGCCCCACCACTTCCTCTGGCAGGGTGTTCCACTTGTCCACCACCCGTTCTGTGAAGAAATTCTTTCTCTGTTTCCTCTGAATCGTCCTCCCTCCAACTTCATCCCATGCCCTCTAGTACTGAAACATCTTTTCGCTTAAAATAGTGTTTTCCTGCACCCTGTTCCTCCCTGTAAGATACTTGTATGTCTCTATCATATCCTCTCTCTCCCTCTCCTCCAGGGAGTACATGTTCAGTTCCTTCAACCTGTCTTCATAGGACTTGTGATGCAACCCATGCACCATCTTTGTTGCCCTCCTCTGAATCTTCTCTACCCTGTCTATGTCCTTACATAGGTATGGTCTCCAGAACTGTACACTGTACTCCAGGTGGGGCCTCACTAGTGTCTTGTATAGCGAATTATGACCTCCTTTTCCTGCTGGTGATGCCCCTGCCTATACATCCCAGCATCCTATTTGCTTTACCTGATGCCTTGTCACACTGTTTCCCTACCTTGAGGTCATCAGAGATGACAACCCCAAGATCCCTTTCCTGCTTGGTGCATGCTATATCCTCACCCCCAACTGATATATTGTGCCAGGTTTTGTGCCCCATATGCATTATCTTGCACTTCTTTGCATTGAATTTCAACTGCCAAACCCTTGACCATTCTTCAAGTTTCTGCAGGTCCTTCTCATTCTGTCTACACCCTCTGGTGAGTCTACTCTGTTACAGAGCTTTGTGTCATCAGCGAACAGTGAAATTCTGCCTTCTAGATCCTGTGCAATGTCACTGATGAAGATGTTGAATAGGACCGTCCCAACACTGATCCCTGTGGTACCCCACTGGTCACTCTTCCTCTGTGGAGTGACAGCCATTTACCACCACCCTCTGTGTCCTGCCACCCAGCCAGTTACCTACCCACCTCACTACTGTCCTGCCCACACCCATATTCCCAAGTTTGTGTAATAGTCTTCTATGTGGCACAGTGTCAAAGGCCTTGCTGAAGTCCAGATAGGCCATGTCCACTGCCCTCCCTGATCCACCTCCCTAGTCACCCAGTCAAAATTCAATGAGGTTGGTCTGACATGACCTCCCCTGGTGAAACCATGCTGCCTTGGGTCCTGTAGTCCATTGACAACCAGATGTTCCACTAATCTCTCCTTCAGTAGTGCTTCCATGATCTTTCCCACTACCGAGGTGAGGCTGACTGGTCTGTAGTTCCCTACCTCTCTGTTCCCAATTTTGTATAAGGGACTACATCTGCTGTCCTCCAGTCTTTGGGTACCTCCTGTTTCCAGTGATTGGCTGAACAGGATAGCCAGAGGTTCAGCCACCACCTTCTTAGTTCTTTAAGGACCCTGAGGTGCACCCCATCTGGCCCCATTGCTTTATCAGCTTTTATTACTTCCAGTTCCTTCAGGACCCTTTCTCATGTAAAGGGACTTGTGTCCATTTCTGCACCATTCTCACCCCTTGTACTCCCTTCAGACCCATTACCCCCTCTTCCTTAGTAAAGACTGAGCAGAAATACCTGTTCAATATGTCAGCTTTACTGTTGTCATCCTCCACGTGGCTCCCATCCTTCCCTTCAGTCTCACTATCCTCCCTTTGTCTTTCTTTTTCACTTATGTACCAGTAAAGGTTTTGTCCCCTTTACCCACTGATTTTGCAATGTGTTCTTCTGTCTGAGCTTTGGCTTCCTTACTGACTTCCCTGCCTCCCTTTGTTTCTCCTCTGGTATTTCTCCCTATCCCTTCTGCCTGTGTCTTTTTGTATTGCCTGAATGCAATCTTTTGGCTTTCACTTTCTTTGTTACCTCTTTGGAAACCATAATGGTCTTCTCTTCCTTTTCCTCTTGCTAACCTGCTTAATGCATAATTTTGTTGTTCTTATAATCCCATTTTAAATACTGCCCACTGTTCCTCAACCCCTGATTCCTGTCCCATCTCCTTAATGCCTCTTTCAAGTATCTCCCATTTTCCCAAAGTCTGCCCCTAAAATCCAGGATATGTGTTTTGTGTGGTTTGGTTCTGCTCTTCTGTGATTTCAAACCACAATGACTGGTGGTCACTGTTACCCAGGTGCTCCCCACTGTTACCCCCATCACACTGTCCCTGTTTGTGAGAACAAGGTCCAGTATTGCCTTTGCTGAGTTGGTTCCATGACCAGTTGCTTGAGGAAGGCACCCTGAAGGAGTCCAGAATAAATCTGCTCTTAGTTGATGCTGCTGCTGGGATGCTCCAGTCCACGCCTGGTATATTGAAGTCTCCAACCAGTACTACCTACTCTTGTCTGCCATCCTTGGATGGCTAACATCAGCTCCCTATCTGTTTCTTCCTCCTGGCTGGTGGTCTATAGACCACACCTGTGCGGATGGCTGGCCCCATTTTCCTTTCCAGCTTAACCCACAGTATCTCTCCCCATTTTGTTCCTCCTGGATCTGTGTGGTCCTTATGTCATTTTTCACATACAGTGCCACTCCTCCCTTCCTGCCTGCTCTGTCTCTTCTGAATATGTTGTAGCCAGGTATGGCCATCTCCCAGTCATGGTTATCATTACACCAGGTTTCAGTGATGGCCACAATGTCCAGGTCTGACTGTACCATGACAGCCTCCAGATCTTCCATCTTGTTGCTAAGGCTCCTGGCATTTGCACACATGGCTTTCCATGGATTTGACCTCCTAGACTGCTTCACTGTTCTACTCCAGCCCCTTCCTTGGTTGTCATTTATCCCTGGTTCTCCTTGCTGTCTGCCCTTCTGCTGAATTTTGCCCCCTTTCTGCTTATCCACCTTTGGACACTAATCTCCATCTTTTGCACTTGCAGAGATAGCCACTCCTCTGGTTCACTGGTTCCACTACTAGCTGTGGGGTGAGCAAGTAGGTCCTGTCCTTGCTGGCCTGCCACCCCTTTGCTAGTTTAAATGCTTGTCAATGTAGATTTAAATCATTGAGTGCTTGATTCCTCCAGGATGGATGCAGGCATCTTGAACAAACCTCCATCCCTCCAGGTGGGTCCCCAGTCACCAATGAATCCAAACCTTTCCTCACAGCACCAGTTCTTCAACCATGAGTTAAAGTTCCTGGTGCATGCACTCCATGCTCTCCTTGCCTCTCACAGGTAGTACTTGAGAAAGTGACAGAAGTAGCTACTTGCTTGAGACCCTCCCCAGTTTCCTAAACTCTTCCTGTACTCTCCTTTGGCTCCCATTTGCCAAGTCATTAGTACCTAGGTGGATAATGATATCCAGCTCACCTCCCTGTCTTGCCTTCCCAGTGAGCCCCAGTATCTTCCTTCCATCCCTCCATGCCGTGGCACCTGGTAGGCACTTCACCTCCTGTCCTCCCCTCCTGTGTTCCTAGCTGGATTCTCTTACGATGGAGTCCCCCACCAGGATTCACTCTCCTCCTCTGGGGTCCACTACTTTCCCCACTGAGGTCACCTCCTTGCCTAACCTCCACATCCTTTCCTTCCACTTCCCTGTACCTCTATTTGGTTGTCTTCATTTGCCAGTGTGGCATATGAGTTCTTGAGAGGAATAGGATCTGGGATGTGCCTCTGCCTGACTGCTCTAACCCTCCCTGAGCCTACTGTCATCCAAGTGCTCCTCGTTCTTGGCATCCTTTGAGGCAGCTGCATTGGACTGGGTGGTCCCTGGATAGGGGCGATGGTACTCCTGACCCAGTTTACTTCCGCTCTGAGTCTGGTTACCTCATCCCACAGTCCCGAGAGATGCATGCAGATAGGGCAGCACCTCAGTGTCCAGAAGGTCTGCCTGAATATGGCTGCCCCACAGCCACTGCATTGCACCACTCCCCACATTATACTGCAATTCCACTACTTCTCTGCTACTGAAGCTCTCTTAGTTCTCTTTTATTTATTTACAGTACTAAAAATCCTGTAACTGATCCTCAGATATATATATATTTTTTAAGGAAAAGAAACCAATAAATAAATAAATGAGTCAAAACACTTGTCTTGGTTGAGGGTGGTCTTCTTCCCCTTATGCCCTCCCACGTCACGCCTTACTATACCCTGTGTTTAGCTCCTGTCAATCAGATTTATCAGGGCATATAATTAAGAGTTGGGGGAAGGGGTGGGGGGAAAATTTGCAGCAATTAAAGACAGCACAGAATTACACCACCACTATGTTTTAAATTTCCAACAGCCCAAAAACAATTATAAGTAAAGACAACACAGAAAGAAAGTATAGTGTCACTACAAGCCTACAATCTAAGTTTAAAAGAAAAATACCAATTACCAGTTACTCTGAAGCATTGAATTGAATATGTTTCCTTCCTTCACCTTCTGGCTTCTTCTGAGAAGATTAACCTCTGTTTGCTGCTTTAACTGTGACTAAGCCCCACCTCCAGTTATCACGTAGCAGAGGTCAGAGGCCAGACAATTAACACCCTTCACCCAGCTACAGGACAGTCAGACAAGCCAAGATAAAATTTGCAGCAATTAAAGACAGCACAAAATTACACCACCACTATGTTTTAAATTTTCAACAGCCCAAAAACAATTATAAGTAAAGACAACACAGAAAGAAAGTATAGTGTCACTACAAGCCTACAATCTAAGTTTAAAAGAAAAATACCAATTACCAGTTACTCTGAAGCATTGAATTGAATATGTTTCCTTCCTTCACCTTCTGGCTTCTTCTGAGAAGATTAACCTCTGTTTGCTGCTTTAACTGTGACTAAGCCCCACCTCCAGTTATCACGTAGCTGAGGTCAGAGGCCAGACAATTAACACCCTTCACCCAGCTACAGGACAGTGAGACAAGCCAAGATAAAATTTGCAGCAATTAAAGACAGCACAGAATTACACCACCACTATGTTTTAAATTTTCAACAGCCCAAAAACAATTATAAGTAACGACAACACAGAAAGAAAGTATAGTGTCACTACAAGCCTACAATCTAAGTTTAAAAGAAAAATACCAATTACCAGTTACTCTGAAGCACTGAATTGAATATGTTTCCTTCCTTCACCTTCTGGCTTCTTCTGAGAAGATGAACCTCTGTTTGCTGCTTTATGGGGTTTGCTGTTTTATGGAGTTTTCTTATAACCGGTATGCAATCAGGTGAGCTTCACTGTATGTACATGTTAGTATTTTTAGATTTGCTAATCAAATTGAGGCAAGTGCTACACATTTGCACAGTTGATTAGCACTTCAATATACAAAGCCGCTAATTAGTTTTTGTAGCTTATTTAAAGAGTGGCCAATGTCTCCAGGAGAACTTTGAAAACCATAATATTTAGATAAAATTCAGCATATATTTGACATTAGCCCTGCAGTTCTATCAGTTATTTGTTACTGTGATCATATGCCTGAAACCAGGGTCTTTGTTCCTTGGGAGTTCATCAGCTCCTGTTGCTTTTTCCCTGCCTGATAGCATAATGCTCTGCTTGTGACATCCAACTACTCTCATGACAACAGACTATGATGAAACAACAGAGGATTAGGGCCTAAATTTGGGAATAAGATGTAGGGGAAAACAAACTCTCAGGGATGAAGATCCTGTTTTTTGTAAAAAGTTCCTCAGTAATAAATAGGAGGCATGAGAAATCCATGAAAGTTATATAACATGCACGCTGAATTGTATCTAACTGTTAGGATTTCTGAAGTTTTACCAGAGACATCAGTAGCTATTTAATGCTCTGCAGCAGTAGGGAAAATAAAAACGATAAAGGCAGTGGGCAGTGTTTTTGTTCTGGGCATACACAACTCCTTGAAAATACACACACACACACACACACACACGCGCACTGTTATAACAGTTGTGCACACATAACATAGAAACATAGACTTTGACAGCAGATAAAGACCGTTTGGCCCACCCAATCTACCATTTCCCTATCTATTGGATAAGCTGCAGATCCTAGTTAACCAACAGCTTACTTCCTCCTACCCCCCACTATAATTGCCTTATGTCTGTCCCATGCATTCTTGAGTTCTCCCACAGTTTTTGACCACACAACCTCTTCAGAAAGGCCATTCCATGTGTCTACCACCCTCTCTGTGAAAAAATACTTCATCACATTGCCCCTGAGCCATCCCCCCATCTTTAAATTGTGCCCCCTTGGTCTTACACATCTCTTTTTCTGAAAGACGTTATCTTTTTGGACTTTGTTGATTCCCTTGAGGTACTTGAAAGATTCTATCATGTCCAGCCTCTCCTTCTTTCCTTGAGGGTATACATATTAAGCTACTTTAGTCTCTCTTCATGGCTTCTTGCAGACCCTGCACCATTTTAGTTGCCCTCTTCTGACTGCCTCCATCCTGTTTATGTCCTTCGGAGATGGGGTCTCCAGAACTGCACTCAGTACTCTAGCTGTGATCTCACCAACTTTCTGTACAGAGCAATGACAACTTCATGTTTTCTGCTGGTGATGCCTCTCCCTATGCATCCCAATATCCCCCAGTCCTCCTTACTGCCTTCTCACATTGCCTGCCTACCTTTAGGTCATCTGATATGACTAACCCCAGATCCCTTTCCATTTTTGTTGTTGTTAGTACCTTCTCTCCATTGTGTACTGTTCCCCTGTTTTTTTTGTTTCGCAGGTGCGTTACTTTACACTTCTTTTCATTGAATATAAGCTGCCATACATTTGACCTTTCCTCCAGCCTTGCTAAGTCCCTTCTCATACTTTCCACCCCCCTTGAGTATCAACCCTGTTGCAGATCTTTGTGTCATCTGCAAAGAGGCATACTTTTCCTTACAGTGCCTCCACAATGTCACTTATAAAGACATCAAAGAGGACCAGTTCCAGTACTACACCCTGTGGTACCCCACTAGTAACCCCCCTTTCTTCAGAGTGGACTCCATTTACTATTACCCTCTGCATCCTGTTGTCCAGTCAATTTTAGGCTAACACCCTGGGACCCACTCCCAGGCTGGTTAACTTGTTTATTAATCTTTTGTGTGGGATATTGTCAAATGCCTTGCTAAAGTCTAGGTCGGCCATGTCCACAGCCCCTCCCTGGTCTGCTACTTCAGTCACCCAGTCAAAGAACTCTATTAGATTCATCACACATGACCTTCCTGCTGTGAATCCATGCTGCCATGGTCCTGTGCCCTGCTGGCCTCTAGATACTCAACTATTCTTTCTTTCAGAAATGATTCCATCATTTTCCCTACCACTGAGGTCAAACTAACAGGGCTGTAGTTTCCTGCCTCTGCCTTGCACCCACTTATGTGAAGGGGAATCACATCCACCATCCTCCAGTCCTCAGGTACCAGACCATCCTCCTATGATTTGTTAAAAAGGGTAGTCAGTGGTGTCACTAGTTCTCCCCTTAGTTATTTTACAGTTCTGGGATGAATCCCATCAGGCCTCATTGCCTTGTCCACCTTGAGTTTTAGGAGTTCTTTCAGGACCCTTTCTTCTGTGAATGGACTGGTATTGACCCCCCCCATATCCTAAGAGCTTCTGTTGTTTGGTTTAGGTACGTCCCCCTCCTCTACTTTTGTGAATACTGAACAAAAGTATTCATTCAGTATCTCTGCCTTTTCACTGCCACCCTCTGCACAATCCCTCCCCCTTTATTAAGCCTCACTATCCCACCCTTAGTCATTCGTCTCTCACTAATGTACCTATAAAAGGTTTTATTCCCCTTCTTAAGTGAGTTGGCTTCTTTTCCTCGGTTTGGGCCTTTGCTATTCTGACTGCCTTCCCCGCTTCCTTCTGTTTTAACTGGTACAATTGTCCTGCTCCTTCTGTGATTCCTTATACTTTCTGATTGCTATGTTTTTCTCCCAAACCTTCCCCGCCACCTCTTCTGAGAACCATAGTGTTTTTTTTCCTTTGTTTTGTTTATTTGCTTCACACAAAGGCTTGTTGCCTCTGTGATGGCAGTTTTGATTTTTCCCCATTGTTCTTCCACCCCTTCTTCCTGCCCTTTTACTAGTGCATTCCTTAAGCACTCTCCCATTCTACCAAAGTCAGCCCTCCAAAAGTCCAGTACCCTTGCTTTTGTATGGCTTGGCTGTATGGTTGTGTTTATTGTGAGCACAATGAAAAACCTATCTCAACCCAAGAAACAATATATATATATAGCTCTTGCATACAGTGTATATTTTATTTCTAAGATACAAAATGTTTTCACACTTAAAAATGAGCTCCAATATATGTATTCTTTTAATCATACAAAATATCTTCACATGGAGAAAGAACTCGAGGTAGCTCCAATATACATTTTATTTATTTCTTGTGAAGTTTCAGAACAAAAGTTCCATCAACAGACAATGGAGCATTTTATTCTGTAAATAAATCAAAAAGAAAAGAGCTAATGAATTCACATTTTTTACATATAAAATGTTTTTCTTGTTAATAAACTCATAAAACAGGTGGAACTAATCTGCTTGCTAATAATCAATAACTTAGTGGGTAAGTCTGCTAATGTTGCAGCGTTGGCTTGAAATGGGGGTTGGAGTGGAAACTTTACCGCATTTCACTCGTATTACTAATTGCCCCAAAATGCGTTAATCTACAAAAGAAAAAGTGTATATATAATCCTTCAATAATTTTAAGTTCTTTACAATACCAAAAATAAAAATATACACATAAAATTTTTCACAGCTGAGACATTTTATAATAGCAATAATGCACTCCAGGGTGTGTGTTGTACTGGGATAATGTCACGCCTTGCTGTTGGTCGCACTCGGCCTTCAGCCTCATGCCCAACCTTACAAGGTGTGATGTTATCCCAGTACAACACACACCCTGTCGTGCATTATTGCTTAAGTAACACAGGCAAATCATTGGATGGGAATAATGAGTGTGAGTGTGATTAGCAGGATTGGGCAGCTGAGCGACAATATTTCATTTTCAGTAGGGTCCGGCTTTACACATTTTTACAGTGTAATTAGTAGGGTTATCACAGCTGAAATTCAAAATCTTATTTTGATTGGGATCCTGCTGTTATATATTTGTACAATGTAGTTACCCATGATAGATAAGTTAACATGCAGGATCTCATTTTCACTGAGAGAGGGGAGGAATTTAAAACACATTGCCTTTATGTGTCCGATCTGGACAGAGAAATGCAACAAAGAACTGACAAAATGAATGAAAACAATTAGAAATTACTGGATTCCTGACGATAAACTACCAAGATATTCAAAGGTTAAAAGTCAATTCTGCCCAGTTCAGTGAACAGATCAGCAGGGGAGTGGAAATAAGCAATAAATCAAAACCATGCACTGAAACAGACTGAGAGGAAGTGAACCAACTAAACAGCAGCTACAGAATTTCAACAGTAAAAAAGAAAGAATGACTCACACAGCTTCATTAACTTGAATAGAAAAGTACTGTTTCAGTGCAAAGAAAATCAGTTGTCCACTATTTATGGAAGTCAGCAGTTCAGTGTGACACTTAGCAACACACTGATGGGCTCTACACTAAGTTGTAGTAAAACTTGCTAACCTGTAACAGAGTGTGTTTTAACTGCCAGCCATGATGGTCTGTTCTCGACTGGAAACTCTTGCTCCTGCACAGGCTTATGGGGCTTGTCTGTCCCAGAGTCATGTCTTCCTCCATGAGCTATAATGCATATGCTCTGTTTCATGGCTTCTCTTTTTCAAGAGCAAATTTATATATAAAAGAGCCCTCATTTTTAAAAAAAGAAAATACTTATATTGTGAAAATCAGTCAGGCACAGTTATTAAAGGGGCTCTAAAATGTCTTACAATGAACTGATAGTCAAAGTATCTAACTGAAACTCAGAGTCCAACAATGAAATGGTGCAATCTAGTGCAGGCAGGGGTGAAGAAGGGGACATACACAAACAGATCACTGTAATAAATGGAGAGAATGTGGAGAGTTATGAGCCATGTCCAGTTCAATGCACTCAGGGGAAGAAGAAAGGCTACTTATCCTGTCACAGTCCTCCCTCTCTCTCCTACTCATAGCAGTATGTCAGCATGGTGACATCATCATGCAGTCATTAAAATGAGAATTGGAAGGGGCTGATGGGCCTAATATCTTAGAACCCAGGACTTTATCCCTAAAACATGCACACATTTTAATTTCACATAGATCTGATGGCAACCTCTATTGGATATGATTCAACAATTAACATTTACGGGGAAGGGTGTGGCCAACAGCTGAATTGAATGGATGCCTAAACAGCTTGCTCCTGAAAGTAACCCCTAAATCCTGCGTTATTCGACCTGTTTCCTCACAATGGTATTAAATTGCGATACTGCACTCACCGGTGGTTGTCCTGATATCTGTATTCGGACCGGCGCTTTAAACATCGGGCGCGTTTTAGTGTTTTTCTTCTGTGTGCTCAGGCACTGCTCTGCGACTGACCCAGATAGACTGCGTGCAACATGGAGTCCCTATCTACACCATCTCCGACTGCTCCCAAAAGCAATCTGTCAGACATACAGCAAATGTTTGCAGAAATACTCCACCGCATGGATAAAATGGATGTTGCCACAAGGAAGAACACGGAGGATATCGTGGATTTATCACAAAGGGCCTGTGTCTTTGATCATAAACTAGCTGAGGTGGAAGATGGCTGGCATAAGGCCGGGGCTAAAGTTCACCATCAGGGGCAGTTGATTCAGCATCTCTGGGCCCGGGTGGAGGATCTGGAAAATCACAGCTGCCGAAACAATCTTAGGTTTGTTGGGTTCTCTGAAGGCTGCGAGGGGAATGATGCTATATCCTTTTTACAATGAATACTACCCTCATTGTTGGACTGCCAGTGCGAGACCCCGTGGGAGCTGGACAGAGCACATAGAACCCTGGCCCTGTGGCCGCCCCCCAGTGGGCGCCCTCGTACCATCCTAGCCCGATTCCTCCAGTTTCAAGACCAAGAATGGATCACCCAGCTGGCACGGCAGAAGAAAGATCTGTTCTGGAAAGGGCACAAAATTCAAATATTTGTTGACTATTCGTTGGAGGTTACCAACAGGCGGAAGGCCTTTACAGCAGCTCGGAGGGCATGTGCTGAACTTGGCCTTGAATATTCGCTGCGTTACCCTGCATCTCTCCAGATTGTGATTAATGGATCACCATGGGTCTTTGATAACCGGCATCAGCTGAGGGACTTTATAGCTTCACAGGCACCCAAATTGAACTGGGCAAGTGCGTGCATCTCACAGCCAAGGGTCCTCCCTGCTCAATCCACCCGATGGACACTGATGGACCTGCAACCCCTATTTCTGCGGCAGCCTCGTCTTCTCACTCAGCTGAAAAACTTCTGACTCCCATTTGGTCATCTCCTCAAAATCCTCTGGAAGTAGGAAAAAGAATAGAAGAAGGGTGAGGATTGAAGGAGGACACATAGACAAAACCCAGCGCTCTGCTCCAGAAGTAGAAGCAGGAGTTGCAGTCCAGATCCAAGTGCCTCTCATGAGTCTCTCACTCCAGATATGAGCAACAATCAATATAAAGTCCTGATGGATCTCCCTATTGAAGACATTCCCCGCGACCTTCCTCTACCACCGAGACGCTCCTGCTCGGCCGGCTCGAAATCATCAGCGGCCAAACAGCTTCTCTGGGCCGAAGATGCAGCTGGTACCCCTACGGAGGATTCTGAGACCATGGCTGCCAAACTGGCTTTGGAACTAATCTCAAGCAGCATGGCTACCTCCACCCCTGCTGCAGAATCAGTTGGCTGACTGTTATTACCTTATCTCTTTTGGTATTAAATGCTTTGCTTGTCTGTGGACTAACAGGTATTGCCTCTGATCAGGATGTGCCCCCACATTCCAAGTTAAAGGGACCTCCTTCAGAGGATAGTCATGATGGGCTCTAGGTTCATACCTGAGCAGCTACTTTGGCACTTGCTGTTCTCTGCAACTCGAGGTGCTGATCCAGCTCTCTTTGTGATTGCTCTGGCTGATATGCATGAACAATGGAGATAAATAGGGTGCTGACTATGGTTTAATTTTGGGCTCTGCATACCTGTAAATCAGCCCTAGATATTACCCTAAACATAGAGAGGGGCTATGCTCAGCTTTCACAATTGTCCTTTATTACTATATCGGAGGACAGCCTTTTTGGCCGTTGTTGTTTGGAAGATTTTTTTCTCTCCCTTCCCTGTGCATGTCTCCTCTACTAGGGGTTACAAGGAGATTTTATTTTCCTAGTTATGATGGGTTCATGGGGTCACCTACCACCCAGCAACCTCTACTGGTGTCTGGGCTTTTTCTTATTTTTAGCCGACACGCACAGTGGATGCTGGTCTTATGTGGGATTGTAAAGTTGCGAACAAAGGGGAGGGGGGTGGAGGATGGGTTTTGTTAATCAAAATGGGTTGAATTGCTCCCAGTTAATAGGGATAGTGCATGTTAGTATCTGCTTTTGTCAGGTTAAAATGTTGATATTATGGTGTTGTGTTAACTCTTTTATGGCAATCTTTCTAATGGGGCTAGGTGGAGCTCCGCTAATGTTGGATGAGGAAGCAAGAAGGAGCGAGGGAGTACATTCAGGCTCACTCCTCATTGTTTCCATCCATTTACTCCTGGGGATATGTTTTACTGAAGGTCTGAATGGAGCCTAAGCTAATTTCATGGAATGTGAGGGGGCTTAATTCACCCATCAAATGGAAGAAGGTGTTAATTCACTTAAAAAAGTTAGCCCCTATGGTGGCTTTCTTGCAAGAGACTAAACTCTCTTCTAAGGAAGCCACAAAGCTTAAGCAAGGTTGGGTGATTGAAGAACTCCATAGTGTGGCTCCCACTCATAAGAGGAGAGTCTCCATACTCTTGTATAAAAACTTGGGATGGAAGGTGAAGAACTTTATACGGGATCAAGAAGGGAGATGGATTATAGCAGAAGTTGAAACCCCTGAGGGCCCCCTGGTCCTGGCTAATGTATACTCCTAACCAGGACTGTCCGCAATTTTTTCATACAGTTAACCAGGCCATCCTGGACTTCAACAAAAACAGAGCCCCAATACTTTTAGGACAGGATTTTAATTTAACATTAGATCATACTTTGGATAGAAGCAATAAATCCCCAGAACCCCATCGACAGGCTAGGAAAGCAGTGGAGAAATTAATGTCCGAACTTGGACTATTGGATGCCTGGAGGGCGTTACACCCAGGAGTGCATGATTATTCCTTTTTTTCCCCGACCCACGGCTCTTCCAGTAGGATAGATCTTTGGCTCATATCCTCTGGGTTATATGAGAAGGTGGTGGGGGCTTTGATTCACCCAATTTACATTTCCGATCATGCCCTCCTTGAATTAGTTTTCAAGAGGGGACCTGATCCCCACCAATCTCATGCCTGGCGGTTAGACCCACTTTTGCTAGAAGACAAAACTTTTTTAGACTGGATTGGCCAGGCTGTAACAGAATATTGGACTGACAATGATAATGGTGAGGTATCTGACTTGACCTTATGGGAGGCCTTTAAAGCTACCATTTGTGGCAGGATATTAGCTTTTGCGGCAGCCAGGAGATGCCGCCGGGCTGCTGATCAGCAGGCCTTGGGCAAGCAATTATACGATTTGGAAGCCCAATACAAAAGCCCTGGGTAACCAACCCCTCCTCCTGATCTGCTAGCACAGTTAGCCAGCACCGATCTCTCTCAACTCTCATTTATCTCGGCAGGCTGAGCTAAACCTTAGAAGCATGCGTCATGCTTACTGGGAAGGGGGAGAAAAGGCCAATAAGCTATTGGCCTATTGTCTCAAGCATCAGCAAGCTTCTAAGGTGATACATGCGTTGGTAGATTCAACTGGGAACCCCTGTCGTATAAACTCAGGGATAAACCTGATCATGTCCCAATTTTATGAAAATCTATATGCTTCTCCAAATCCCCCTGACCCTGTCAAGATTCAAGCTTTCCTATCCTTGCTACCCATTCCCAGCATCTCCAGCCGGGATACCAAATTGTTAGAATCCCCGTTTACTATTGAGGAAGTTAACCAGGCGATCCACGCTTTGAATCCACGTAAAACCGCTGGGAAGGATGGACTGCCTATTGATTTGTGCAGACTCCCTGGTGTTAATCTGGTCCCTTATTTGATTCGGGTATTTCGGCATTCCTTACTTATTGGACAGCTACCCCCCTCCATGAGAGAAGCCGTTATTACAGTGCTTCCAAAAAATGGAAAGACCCGCTGTCCCCAGCAGTTATCACCCTATTTCTCTAATTAATGCAGATGCCAAGATATTGGCTAAGGTTATTGCTGCCTGGCTTGAACCCTTCTGCAAGGCTTGGTTGGGTCTTCCCAAGCGGGCTTTGTTAAGGGCCGTCTGGTGTCTGATCATCACAGAACACTAGGGTCTTTAATACACTTTGTTAAACTCTCACCAATCCCCTCAGTTGCTATGGCCTTTGACTTTGAAAAGGCCTTCGAGTCACTCAAATGGGCCTTTCTATTTCATACTCTTTCAACTATGGGTTTTGGCCCAGACTATATCGCCTGGATAAGGCTGCTATACACTGCACCCCTAGCCTCGGTGCTGACTTACGGCACCATGTCTCCGCCCTTCCAATTACAAAAGGGCACGAGACAAGGATGCCCTCTTTCTCCCCTCTTATTTATTTTAGCGATGGAGCCTCTGGCCATTGCACTTAGGTCCTCCAGCACTAACCCCGGGATTCAGGTGGGGGACGTCAACTACAAGACATTCCTATATGCAGATGATCTGTTTATTACTACCGAACATTCCCAATTGGGGATTCAGACAATTTTTAGAACCCTGACCGAGTTCACTAAGATATCAGGTCTAAAATTAAACCAGTCCAAAACTGAAATTCTCCTGTTAAAATCCTCAACCTCTGGAATGGATTTTATTGCCTTGGGGCTAAAATGGTCCCCTCAGGGCATCAAATACCTGGGTATTATCCTACACCCAGACCCGCTTAAAATGTTTGCGGGCAATTTCAATTCTCTGATCGACTTACTCAGGGTTGACATAGGTAGATGGAAAGCACTTAAGCTTTCATTGGCTGGGAAAATTGATTCAATCAAAATGATGGCTGCTCCCAAGATGCTTTATTTACTGGCCCATCTTCCCCTGCCTATACCCCAGAAGTGGTTTCAGAAATTGGAGACCTTAATGGGCCATTTTATATGGGAGGGTGCACCCCCAATATAGCAAACTCAAACTTCGGCAGCACTGGAAAAGGGGGGGCTGGGGACTCCCCTGGTTACAGCGGTACCATATGTCCTTTGTGTTGGCTCAGACTCTTAGATGGTTTTCTAACATTGGACAGGGTTCCCTGCAATGGCTCCAGTTAGAAGCTTCCCTAACTCACACTGCCGCTCCGGCAGCCATTCTATATGGTAGGAAGAAACTGCCCACGGGCCTTTCTCCTCCCATATTGCTTTCAGTTAAATACTGGAAACAAGCTATGACTCTGCTGGGCTACAACCCGGCCCCTTGGGAATATATGCCTTTATGGGAAAATCAGGCCCTGAAAACAGGGGAATCCACCCTGCACTGGAAAGTATTGGAGGGACAGGGTATCTCCTTAATACATGACCTCCTACTCCCGCGGACTACTGTTATTGATTCCTTTGAGTCCCTAAGGGCAAGATATCATCTCCCAGCCTCTCATTTTTGGAGATACCTTCAGTTAAGAGATGCTATATCCCATCTCCCAAAATCTCCCCATAGTGTCTCATTACAAAAAATGACTCACTCCATTTGTTCATGGAATAAAGTTACCAAGAACAAAGCTAGTATCATATATCATGCCCTCAGAGACTCCACCCCAGACCCTACCCAGAAAGCCAGGCAGCAATGGGAAAAGGAGCTACAGATCTCGATCTCAGAACAACAATGGGAGTATGGGTGGGCACGTATCCATTTGGCTTGCCGGGACGGGCGTACAAGACTTATCATGAACAAGACCCTCCATAGATGGTATAGAGACTTGGCGAAACTAGCTAAAATGGGACTTATCCCAGCTGACACTTGCTGGAGATGTGGTAACCAAGGGGCTCATCTGTTTCATATACTCTGGGACTGTCCCAACCTTCAACAGTTCTGGCAAGCCATTCAGGTCATGTGTCAACAACTATTCCCTGATATCATCCCATGCTCCACCCTACTCCTTCTTGGTTGCGGCAGTCCTGAGATTTCCAAGTGCAGTCCAGGGCACAGTGGATCACTATGGCGGGCAATGGCCAAAAGACTTATATTGATAAGATAGAACCCCGATATCCCCACCTTTCATCAGTTCTTTCTGGCCTTAGCCCAAGGGGCCACGTTTGAGAGGATCTCCAGCTTTGCCCAAGGCTCTCTAATCCAATATGACCAATGTTGGCAACCTTACTTAAGGTCCAAGTACTGCCACAATACTTCTTCCAGCTCCACCTCTTAGACTCTTCCCCCTTATTATATAAGTTTTGGATAGTTCCTTTTTTTTGTAAGCCTCCCCCTTTCTCCCCTTCTCCATCCCGTTCTTTTCTATATTTCCCTTCGAAATAATAAAACAAGAGGAAAGATTGCCATAGTTGTATATAGTTGATATTACAATTTACATGGGAATAAGACATACCCTTGGTAGAGTAACCATATAATACTGATTTCTTTTGTTACATCCTTCTCTATGGTATAATCTTCTTATACTGCTTGCTCCTCTCTCTGTCTGGAAGGAAGCGACTCCTCATTAATTTAATTATCCTCTGGCTGCCCAGTCTGTGGTATAAAGTATATGTTAAGTTACATCCTGCAAGGTTGAAGCAAACTGACAGAATGGTTTGTCAATTGTATTTACTGATCACACTATATGTTGCGGTATCTGTCGAATCCTTATGTGAAAGACTCTGCCTCGGTGTGTGTGTTCTGCCTTAAGTCAACAATAATAAAATGTTTAACCACAAAACATTTACAGGACATGGGGACTTTAGTGTTTTTGTTAGATAGGTCTGCTGCATTATTTTCAAAGAAAATACGTAAGTTAACAACAACTGAGTCTATAGAAGGAGATGAAAAGAGGATAAACGGAGTATGCATTGAACTTCATTATTCTCAACTGCTTAGAAGTGAAAATGAGTTGAAGAAAAATGTTGAAAATCAGCAATGGTTTCTAAATGAATTTGAACATTTTTGGCACCCTATATAAATTATGGGAAAATATGGCATTTTTGGCACCCTATATAAATATGGCAAAATTAGACCCCCGGGAAAAAAATCCATTTTTGTGGTTGCATTCAGAGGGTGAATATTGCTTTGGAAAATCCAACAAAGATATGCAGACAGAAATGCCTTGCACAAGCATGGCTGTTCAATTACTACTAGGTATTTGTTTCTTTACTCCTTGATACCGTGTTCTGCTCCTCCAAAAGCAGCAGCAGCTTCTATGAATTCTATTGCACATGCTCCCTGTTCTGATATTGTTGAGTCTGCTGCATTGTTTACCCTTGATGGAAACTCCTCTATCTATGTGCCCCATGGCACCCAATCTTCACACCATGGGAGGTTCTGAACAAGTGATTCTTACTCACTATGTTTTACACCATTGCAGTATCTCTGTCAAGGTGTTGCTATCTGCTTCTCTGGGTCTTAACAGGCTTCTCGCTCTTCAGACACCACAGCATGCCAGTACCTATACAAGGGGAAGAATACGTTTCGTAAAGCTACTACTAAATGGCATCAAAAAGCTTCTTCTGCTGCTGCTCATCTGTGCAGGTAACTTGGAATTGAACCCTGGCCCTACTCTCCCCATAGCAGCCCCCAATGAACTGACTAACTTAAAGGGTATGGTTCTCTTACATATTAATGCACGTAGCCTGCTAAAGCATTTTGACACTATACAAGCATGGATCTGTCATGCACAACCAGATATCCTGGTGGTTACAGAATCATTGCTGAAACCTACAAACCAGGATCGTGAGTTCAATATTCCTTCCTTTATGTATTTAGGTTGGATAGACAAACTAAGGGGAGTGGCACAGTTATCTATGTTGCTGACAAATATACATCTTCTCTAATAAAGTCCACCTCACTGTCTAAAGAATACAAGTGTGTTATTGTAAAGGTTCAACTACACCAGTCAACCCCCCTTCACATCTTTGAATGCTACAGGCCTCCTTCAGCGGGGCCAAAAATCCTGAACTTCTTGAGTGAGACTCTACCTACAATAGCCTCTGAATTAATCATCATGGGTGACGTCAACATGGACTGGCTATCAGCTACCTCTAAACCTATGAAGGATGTCTGTGATAAGTTTGGACTCGCCCAGCTTATTCAGGAACCTACCAGCCAAACCAGAAAAATCCTCAGAACAGTACACTTTTAGATTTAATTTTAGGGAACAAGCCTCACATTATTTCTCATTCTGGCACACTTTTTAATGACCTTAGTGATCGCTGCACCACTGCTTGTGTGAGGTCTGCCCCGAAAGTGATCTCTATGTCTAGGTTTGTCTTTAGAAGAAGTCAACTGAACTTTGATGCCTATGCCTTCCTTTCTGAACTGCATCACTCTAACTGGCAACATTTATATCTGACTAGCACAGTATCCGAATCATTTGAGTTTTTCTAATCCATAGTCATTGATGCTATAAACAGACATGAGCCTCTGTGCAAAGTACTGTCCATGGTTCATGGCTCACCTATAAACTGCATTGCTAAACAGGGATTACCTATGGAAAAGGGTGAGAAAATCTAAGTAACCAGAGGACTGGGCAGCATTTAGAGCTGCAAGAAACATGTGGACTAAGTTAATCAGGACTGAGAAAGCTAATTATTTCTGTGCTGAACTTGAATTCACATCTAATTGCTCAACCAAATTTTGGAAAACACGCAGGGACATTGAAAGATTTTACCCAGCCATCTCATTACCCCAGAAAATCACATCTGCTGGTATTTCCATCGTGGACAAAAATGAAATCCTTCAGCTTATCAATAACCACTTTGCAACAGCTTGCCTGGCATTTGACACCTCTCCAGCATTTAAACTTCACTCGCAGCTGAGCAGCCATGACCTGGTGTGTCATGCCTCACTATCCCCTCCCATGAAGGAGTATTCTCCTTCACTCCAATTACTTTAAAATAAGTAGAGGATCTATTATTGAGCCTGGACACCAGAAAGTCAGCAGGCATTGATAGTATTGAATCTTATTACCTAAAGCTGGGATATTACATTCTGTCACCCTCTATTACTCACCTCTTTAATATGTCCCTTGCACAGGAAGCACTCCCCCCAGTCTGGAAGATAGCTCATGTAGATCCCCTGTTTAAATCTGGGAACCACAGTGACCTAAATAACTACTGACCGATATCGTTGTTGCTCATCCTATCCAAATTATTAGAAAAGGTGGTCAATGAGCAACTTAGGTCCTATCTGGAGACCTACAACCTGTTGAATCCAATTCAGTCTTGCTTTAGACCTCACCACAGTACTGTATCTGCATTGGCTAAGGTCACTAATGATTAGCAGACTGCTTTAGACACAAACAATTATGCGTGTGCTTTGTTTTTTGACCTGAGCAAAGCTTTTGATATTGTGGACCATGACTTACTCCTGTGTGTTCTAAGTAGTATTGGAGCAGACCAACCAGCCTTGAACTGGTTTACTAACTACCTTACTGAGCTTCAACAGCTGGATAAGGTGGAGGGACCTCTCCTCAGAAAACCCTGTTAAGGGGTGTCCTCAAGGGTCCATTTTAGACCCGCTACTATTTGCTGTCTAAATTAACTGGATTAATACTGGTATCTCTGCAGCAAACATCCACCTGTTTGCAAATGATATTGTCTTGTACATTGCCAGACCTACTCTGGATCTTGCCTGCAGTGATCTCAACAAGACTTTGATCATTTATAGAAAAATCTACTTCAATTAAAGCTCCTTCTAATTGCAAAAAAGACCAAGACTATGATATATTGTCTCTCTCTGCCATTGCAAATAAACACGGTCTCTAGTTCTGCTCCTTTGTATACACATTACTGGGTGAGCCATTGGCGTTCACTGAGAAATTTAAGTATCTTGGGTTTGGATAGGCCACAAATTGTCCTTTGTCCATCATATCGATGAACTCTCAAAAAAACTGAAACAGAGACCTGGTCTCTTCTTAGGTATTAGAAATATACTTATGCCAGAAGCTAAAACTAGGTTAGTCCAGACTACATTCTTGCCTCTTTTAGATTATGCCAATTTCCTGTATGGCCAAGGCCCATAGCTTTCCCTCTCTAACCTGGATATACTCTACCTTTGAGCTATTTGATTCATAACTTGTCTTCCTTATGCCACACACCACTGTGAGCTCTATGCCAAGGTAGGATGGAGTTCACTAGCATTCAGACAACAAAAGATCACAGTGCTCTGGACCTACACAGCAATCACTAACATGCTCCTGCATTATATTGTGAGTTGCCTGCCCACCTGTATGGTTGGAAACTACACCTTGAGAAGCTTCTCTTACATCTCACTTTTCATCCCTAAGGTGAGAACCAGGTATGGAAAATTTGCAATAAGTCATACTCTTGTGCTGGGTCCACAGTGCCAAGTGCCTATTCTTAAGATGCGTATGCTGTCCTCCTGTGCCCAGATGGTTCCCTGTTTTACCTTGAGTCACACACACATAGCAAACCTGGCAGATTGCAACTGACTCATCATTTGCATCTTGAACAAAAAATATCCCAAACAAGGGATTGTGATGCTCTGCTTTTAACATGTCCATGATGTGGCTTATTTAAGTCTGTTATTTTAAGCACTGAAGTGGGGGAACACATGAAGATTTGGGCACTGCACACCTGGACTGCAACTGACCACGACGACTACCTATCATATTTATTACTGGGTCATCATCATCAACTAAAACCGGTAAATCACAAGTTTTTACTGGGGGGCGGGATTCCTGCAATCAGACTTGGACACAGCCACTTTGAATTTCTTTTATTCTGGTTCCCAACTGGGGTCAATTACATCATCATCATATTCATCAGTGTCACACACATCCACATCTTCTGCTTGGATGCTAGCATGTGGACTTCATGTTGCAACAACAGCAACATCATCAGCAGCAGCAGCATCTACACCACCATCACCTGACATTTTTTCACCACACTGTGAATCACTGCATGGAAAAATGCATGAGATTAACTGCCATGGTGAACAGAATATCACATTGTATGCTATCATTGACATGATTATCAGAATCCTCAGGTTCAGTTACTGGGATGTTGCTGGGAAGTATGACATCATCTACGCTGCCACTCACTTGTAGTACTTCACACTCTATATTTTTGGATACAGTACACTGGTCGGAATTAGAACTTGATACAACAATACTAATACTACCACCACCACTAACACCAGTAACACTAATACCACCAGCTGGGAAAACATCATCTCCTCCAACTATGAGTAAAGCTTCTGATTGGGCTGTAAAAAACATTGCAGGAGAAATACCTTTCCTCACATCAGCAATGCACTTCTGCGTCTGCATACTACTACCATGCCCACAGACTATCTTACTGCTAACATTGCCATGGCGAGAAACAGCTTTGCTTGCACATCTCTTTGCAGGCATTTTGGTTGCTCAACCACAATATTATAACCAAATTCAGATTTTGATACATTCACTCTCTGATTGGGGGACGCTGGATGTGAAGCCAAAAAAAACTGTAGCTTCAGCAACAGATAAGAGACTAGTCTGTCTCGAATGAAAACAACTTCAGTAACCAGTGGTGCTGATGAGGTCACAAAACAATCCAATCTGGTAAAAATTACTTTTGCACGTGTGGGTGGGGAAGCACTGACTGCAGTGCAGATTTTGACAGCAGTACAAACACCAAAACAAAGAACAGATACCATGATTACAGTACAAAATCAAGAGCTGCAGTGGATAGCAGGTTCATACTGCTGCACCTGCAATTACACTAGTCTGTGGCACAATAAAAGGTGCATTATTTGATGTCACGCAACACCGCACACACACTCACACTCACACACACACACACACAGAACAGTTTGTATACAATGCTGAATGAGTAATGCATAGTAAATGCAGAAGTTCAGTACTATGCCACATTACGTACTGTAATATAAACAACCTAACATTATGAACGGCTGCACCAGATACACAACAAACAGCAAGAACATTTCAACTATTACTGACAATATTACTGTGAGTACATTAATACAGTCAGTTATATAACAAAAATATAACCAAAAAATAAAGAAATCACTATTTCTCCAACTTAAATCTACCTACACCACAAATACGCCCTTCCCCCAAAGCACACTTTCACTGTCTTTCACAACACACACTCAATGTTGTACACTAACATTCAAAAGCCACACAAAATCAAAAACGCTCGATGATATGAGCACAGGAGGGTTTCCTAGAATCGATGAACTAAAGTTGGAGCCCCCAAAAAAACACAAAAATGCTTTTTTAACAGCTTTTAGAAGATTTCAATCACAGACAGCTATCAGAGCACACTGTCTTCTACTTCTTCCTACATATACTACCCCGAACTGTGGCTGTGCAGATCAATATAGAGCCCATGTGACCTGAAATCCAATTAATCACTGCAAAATGCACCTTCAGAGCTCAAAAACAGGGTGAAATGAGATGAAGTGCATTGTCCTGAATGCACTTCGCCTTAAATTTGGTGGAGTAGTGGTCTGGGGAGGTGGAGTAATGCAAATTCATTGTTTCCAATGGACTTAGCGTGCCTCATAATAGCATGAAGTACTCCGTTTTGCATTGCGGAGCACTCCATGAATCTCTTCGCGGAGCGGATTGAGCCCACTTCACCCACCGCTACCTGGGATACCTACTATACAGGTTGTGAGGGATTTATTGTACTGGGTATGTTTGAATCCTAATACAGGTGAAAAGGTAGAACAACTTTTAGTGCCCCAGAGCTATAGGTGAGACATATTGACCTTAGACCACGATGCACCTTGAGCAAGTCATACTGGGAGGTATAAAACCACCAATAGAATTTTACAAAGGTTCTTTTGACCAGGACTATATGGAGATTTTGTCAGTATTGTGAGACCTGCCCTGAATGCCAGTTTATAGCACAGAAAAAGAAAAAGGATATGGTCTTCCTGGTACCCCTACCCCTGATAACAACTCTGTTTGAAAGAATCGGAATGGATATTGTGGGGCCCCTGGAAAAGTGTAGTAAGGGGAACAGATTCATCCTTGTGGTCTGTGACTACACCATGAAATATCCTGAGGCTATCCTGATGAGATCTATTACCACCATTCAGAGAGCAGAAGAGCTAGTTAAACTGTTCAACCGGGCAGGAATCCCCAGGGAGATTTTAACAGATAGAGGGACTAACTTCAGTTCAGAACTATTGAAGGAATTATATCGACTCCTAGGAATTGTGGCCTTGTGGACATCTCCCTACCATCCCCAGACAGATGGGTTGGTAAAGTGATTTAATCAGACATTAAAAAGGATGATAAAAAAATTCATACTTGAGGAAGAAATAGAGTGGGATAAATATCTCCCCTTTTTACTGTTTGCATATCATGAGGTCCCCCAAGCCTCCACTGGGTACTCTCCTTTTTCTCTCTTATATGGTTGAAACCCCAGAGGGATTTTAGATGTTGTAAAAGAATATTGGGAGGAGGGAAAGGATTTGAAATCCCCGGGCATTGCCCAATACCTGAGGCAACTGCAGCAGAGGTTGGTCTCCTATGCCAATAAAGCACATGAAATGGGTGTTGAAGCACAAGAAGGTCAAAAACATAATTATGATAAGGTACCAACATAAACAAACAGTTTCAGCCAGGAGACAAAGTGTTATTGTTGTTACCTTCATCCAGCCATAAGCTGCTTATGAAGTGGCAGGACCCCAAAACAGTGCTTCGCCAGACAGGCCCAGTGACTTATGAAGTAGACTCTCCAGATAGGAGAGTAAGAAAAAGATATACCATGCTAATTTGTTGAAAAAGTGGTATGAGAGACCTGGGCAGGCCTCAGATGATAGTGATGCCTGACGAGAACAGATAGAAATGGATTTAGCTTATGGTCACTTAGAAGAAACCCAGGAAATAGAAGCAATAGCCATGAATGCAGAATTGTCAGATAAACAACAGAGGGAGCTACAGAGTCTTGTACAAGAATTTAGTACCTCTTTTGCTAGTACTCATGGGTTGGCAAAAGAGGTGGAACACAAAATCAAAACATATGCTAGTCCCATCAGGAAGAAAACGTATCATCTTCCTGAAAGAAGTAGGTTACTAGTTCATAAGGTACTCCAAAAATTAAAGAAATTAGATATCATTGAGCCATCCCAAAGTCCTTGGGGTTCCCCTGTAGTAATAGTACCAAAGAAGGAAGGAGGGAGGCATCCAACTGTGCATAGATTTTTGAGGATTAAATCAGGTGTCACAGTTTGATGCTTCTCTATGCCAGGAGTGGATGATGTTATTGATAAGCTGGGAAATGCTAAATATATTTCAATGTTGGGTCTCACCAAGGGTTATTGGCTGATCCCGTTGGCAGAAGATGCTAAAGAAAAAATGGCCTTTAGTGTGTTTATGGGCTTATATCAGTTCAAAACCATGTCCTTTGGACTTCATGGAGCCCCAGTGACGTTCCAATGATTCACGGACCAGGTGCTGGCACCCCATAATAATTTTTGTGTGGCCTACCTGGACGATATTGTTGTGTTCAGTCCAGATTGGGAAACCCATTTGAAACACATAAGTGCAGTGGTTACATCCATCTGGCAAGCAGGCATGACCATTAACCCCACAAAATGCACACTGGCTATGCAAGAAACTAGATATCTTGGTTTCCTGTTAGGAAAAGGACTAATCAAGCCTGAGGTTAGTAAAATAGAGACTGTTGCAAAATGTCCTGTACCCAATACCAAGAAACAGGTATGCTCCTTCTTGGGATTAGTGGGTTATTACAGGACGTTTATCCCCAATTTTGCAGCAGTAGCAACTCCTCTTACTGATCTCATGAAGAATAAATGTGGAAACCAAGTTAAACAGACACCAGAATGTAAACAGGCATTCCTTCAGTTCAAGGCACATTATGTTCCACCCCAGTATTACATAGTCCCAATTTTCACTATCCCTTTGCAGTATACTCAGATGCATCTGGTTTTGACATTGGAGCTGTACTGAGCAAACCGTCAGTAGGGAAGAACATCCAGCGGTATATATCTCGAGGAAATTTCATGATAGGGAATGAAGATACTCCACGATAGAACAAGAGTGTCTTGCCACAAAGTGGGCAATAGAAACCTTTAGATTTTATCTGTGGGGAGCACCTTTTGCCATCATTACAGATCATAACCCTTATGTTTTTATCCCAGATGAAGGATGAAAACTATAGAGTGATGAGATGGTGTCTTGCCCTGCAGCCATATAAGTTTGAGGTGAAACATAGGGTAGGTACAGAGCATGTCAATGCCGATTTCCTTCCAGACATGGACCAGTTGGTCATAAGTAAAATGAGAAAACAAAACCCTTAAAGTATAGATAAGACACCCCAGGGCAAATTTGGATAAGCAAGAATGAAGTATGGTGAACATTGGAATATTGTTTACCTTGTTGTTAATTAATTTCTTTTTGGGTGCCCTGGGGTGGAGTTTTCTAGAGAGGGTGGGCAGAAGCTCCATCCTACCCTTAGTGAGAGAGTAGGTTGTCCTGAAAAATCAGTATTTTTGGTTAATACCACAGCTGTTGTTTCGCTTAACCTTGGTGGGGGTGATAGGTTAGATACCCCCCCACCTCTGAACAATTCCTCTATACTTTTCCCTGCTTCCTAAACCACCAAAAAGCTACTGCAGTAATACCTCTCTATTTCTATGCTGGTCTCTCTCAACTAAATTTCACCTTTCTACAATGATAGGGTTGGCTTCTACCATGGTATCCTCTCCTATTCTTCCCGCTAATTTTCCTCTAAGTCCAGAACGTGTGGTTCTTCTGAGAATGCAGCAACAGTAGGAAGCATAAATAATATAAATAACACTTTGGAAAGCTCTTAAATGCCGCTATGTTTTTGCATCAGGCATAAAGCGATACCTGATTTCCTTTCTGAGCTATCCTCTGTATGTAGGACCGCAACCATAGCGTCAGAATTGTTAGTACTCACAATATGTCACTTTACTCATGCCCATCTGTTTGTTAATGTATTCCACTTACCAGAAAGCTGGAAGCCTTTCTGTAGGAGAAAGTATTAGTTCATTTCTGATAGACCTTCCATAGTGGCAGCTCCTGGGGACAAGAAAATAAAGTGTTGTAGCTGTCTATTTCACAAGGCAAGCGTGTTGTGCACCTAGTGAAATACCCGTGGCAGTTTTCTCTCTCAGCATTCTTTAAGTGCAGCTACAAGTCTTCTTGAGCCTGCAGCAAGGAAATACACCTTGCTCTCACCTTGTGTGTTCACATAAAGTAAAGAACAATAAAGGACACATAAGGGTTACAATACGAGATAAGTACTAGAAAAGGAAAGCAATACGAGGTATGTAGTATTTTCAGGTTTCAAAGCTTTACTGCAAGTTTACAAGTATAGCATGTTTGCTGAGCACCCCAAAATATGTTTTCTAGCTCATAATTTACAATACCCAGATTTAAGTCCAGGTACTAGAAAAAGCAACATGGTGCATTCCATTTCTGCAAAATAAAACAGGTATGCTGAATGTTTTAAAATAGTCTTAACATTAGTTTTCCATGTTAAGTTTAGAAGCTCCTTTCGGTCTAGTTACCTGATATGCTGTGTGCAGACCACATTATCACTTCTTAGGAACCAGTGCCCTTTAGTGTACTGCTTTTATGGTCCTTGGAGTGGGAATGAAGTTGGAATCTCTAGGAGGGCTAGACTTAAGTGACTATTACATATTCAGAAGTAAAATGTACTGTTTTCTCTTGCATTTGACTCTGTTTATTTTGATGCCTCATTCAGTATTGTTAAATCATAATTTGTATCTCTGCTGATGCCCCACTTATATGTATTAGAATAGGTTACTTTCTTTGTATTAGGCTTAGGGGCAGAACCACTGATTTATGATGTCAGCATCTTCTGGCTATAAGAATGGTTCAGCATGAAATGTTGACAGATAGGCATAGTGCACAGAGGATAGTGGTCCTGTTGCTCTGCTGATACCACTCTGTGGCAGTACTCTGGTTTGGAGTACTGAAGTTCAGAAAAATAACTGTTTACTTGAATTGTTTTCTTTTATTGTTGACAGTAAGAATTATTTGATTTCCTTTCTATTTAATGTTTTTACGTAAAAATAAAAACTTAGCCACACAAAGTTTGTGTGTACAAACATACCTTCTGAGTTTCATGTTGTCACTACCCACACCTCCCACGTATATGTCTATAAAAACTTTTACCTTAAAGGAAGGCAATGTTTTTTTCCTCTTGCTTCTAGAATAAGTGTTTGCTTCATTGTGTTTGCTTCAGCTGTTCAGCTGTCCTGCTGATGGAGCATCTGACCAACTAGTACTGGAGTAACCGGAAGGAGAACTTGGAATTTGGAGATCTGGAAAGTGAGAGAGTCATGAAAGTACAGTTGCAGCCAAACACATGGTCAAATATTGCCAGATATTTTGCTAAATTTCTAAAGAGATTGTATCTACTGCCCCTACTGTGGAAATGCAGAAAGCAGAAGATTTCTCTAGAAATATCACAGAAAGTTCAGGAAGTACCTGACCATGTCTTCAGTGGTGACTGTACATGAAGACAGAGGTGGAGACCACTGACCAGCTTGAATGGAGAACAATGAGGCATCAGCTTACAAAGGTTTTCAGAACTGAGGGGTTGGAGGTGTCAGAGCAGGAGTGCAGAAGGTGGAGTAAAACAGTTTGAGGTGAGAGAAATGCAGACTTGTAACATTTTTTGTGGAGGAGAACCTGTGAAAGAAAAACACTCTATATATAGAAACATAGAAACATAGAATTTGATGGCAGATAAGGACCGCTTGGCCCACCCAGTCTGCCCATTTCCCTACCTAATGGATAAGCTGCAGATCCTAGTTAACCAGCAGCCTACTTCTTCCTACCCCCACCCCCTAGAACTGCCTTATGACTGTTCCATGCATGCTTGAATTCCACCACTGTTTTTGACTCCACAACCTCCTCCAGAAGGCCGTTCCATGCATCCACAACCCTCTCTGTGAAAAAATACTTCCTTAAATTACCTCTGAGCCGCCCCCATCTTCAAATTGTGCCCCCTTGTTCTTGCACACCTCTTTATTTGAAAGATGCTACCCTCTTGGACTTTGTTGATTCTCTTGAGGTACTTGAAAGTTTCAATCATGTCCCCCCTCTCCCTCCTTTCCTTGAGGCTATACATATTAAGCTCCTTCAGTCTCTCTTCATATGTCTTCTGGTGCAGACCCTGCACCATTTTAGTTGCCCTCCTCTGGACAGCTTCCATCCTGTCTATGTCTTTGCGGAGATTGGGTCTCCAGAACTGCACGCAGTACTCCAGATGGGGTCTCACCAGCTGTCTGTACAGAGGGATAATAACTTCCTGTTTTCTACTGGTGATGCCTCTCCCTATGCATCCCAGTATCCCCCCAGCCCTCCTTGCTGCCCTCTCACATTGCTTGCCCACCTTTAGGTCCTCTGATATGACTACTCCCAGGTCCCTTTCCATTTTTGTTGTTGTTGGTATCTCACCCCCCATTGTGTACTCTTCCCCTGGGTTTTTGTTTCCCAGGTGCATTACCTTGCACTTCTTAGCATTGAATCTAAGCTGCCATACATTTGACTATTCCTCTAACCTTGCCAAGTCCCTTCTCATCCTTTCCACCCCACCTTGTGCATCAACTCTGTTGCAGATCTTTGTGTCATCTGCAAAGAGACATACTTTTCCTTCCAGTCCCTCTGCAATGTCACTTATAAAGACATTGAAGAGGACTGGTCCCTAATACTGAACCCTGCGGTACCCCACAAGTAATCCCCCTTTCTTCAGAGTGGACTCCATTTACTATTACTCTCTGTGTCCTATTCTCCAGCCAATTCTTTTCCCAGGCTGTCGTCTTGGGACACACTCCCAAGCTGGCTAACTTGTATATTAATCTTTTGTGTGGGACTGTGTCAAATGCCTTGCTAAAGTCTAGGTAGGCCATGTCCACAGCCCCTCCCTGATCTACTACTTTGGTAACCCAGTCAAAGAAATCTATCAGATTCGTCTGGCATGGCCTTCCCATTGTGAATCCATGCTGCCTATGGTTCTGTGCCCCTCTGGCCTCTAGATACTCGACAATTCTTTCCTTCAGAAAGTGATTCCATCATTTTCCCTATCACTGAGGTTAAACTAACAGGTCTGTAGTTTCCTGCTTCTGCCTTGCGCCCACTTTTGTGAAGCGGAATCTCATCTGCCCTCCTCCAGTCCTCGAGTACCACCCCATCCTCCCATGATTTGTTAAAGAGGGTAGTCAGTGGTGTCACTAGTTCTACCCTTAGTTCTTTTAGAATTCTGTGATGAATCTCATCAGGCCTCATTGCTTTGTCCACCTTCTATTTTAAGAGTTCTTTCAGAACCCTTTCTTCTGTAAATGGGCTGGTATCAACTTCTGTATCCAGAATGTTTCTACTGTTTGTTTTAGGTATCCCCTCTTCATTTGTAAATACTGAGCAAAATATTTGTTTAGTATCTCTGCCTTTTCACAGTCACCCTCTGCCCCCCTTTATTAAGCCTCACTATCCCACCCTTGGTCTTCCTTCACTCCCTGATGTACCTATAAAAGGTTTTATCCCCCTTCTTAACTGAGTTGGCTAACTTTTCCTCGGTTTAGGCCTTTACTGTTCTGACTGCCTTCCCAGCTTCCTTTTGCTTTAACTGATACAGTTCTCTGTCCTGCTCCTTCTGTGATTCCTTGTACTTCCTGAATGCTTTCTTTTTCTCTTGAACGTTCATTGCCACTTCCGTTGAGAACCATAGTGGTTTGTTACATCATTTTGTTTTGTTTATTTGCTTCACACAAAGGCTTGTTACCTCTGTGATGGCAGTTTTTATTATTCCCCACTGTTCTTCCACCCCTCCTTCCTCCCCATTTGCTAGTGCATTCCTTAAGCACTCACCCATTTTGGCAAAGTCAGCCCTCCTAAAGTCCAGTACTTTTGCCTTTGTATGGCTTGACTCTATTGTTGTGTTTATAGTGAACCATACTGTTTGATGGTCGCTAGTTCCCAGATGGCTACCCACTTCTACATCTGTGATCCTCTCTCCATCTCCATTTGAGAGAACCAGGTCTAAGATTGCTTCCTCTTGAGTGGGCTCCAATACTAGTTGTCTAAGGCATGCCCCCTGTAGGACATCTAGAATAACCCCACTCTTCGAAGTGGCTGCTGCAACTGCACTCCAGTTAACATCTGGCATATTCAGATCACCCATCAGCAATATCTCCCCTTTTTCTGCCATTCTAAGTATACTTTCTATCATTTCCATGTCCATTTCCTCCCTCTGAGAAGGGGGTCTTTATACAACCGCTGTGCAGATTATGGTGCCATTGCCTGTCTCCAAATTGACCCGCAGTGCTTCTTCTCCTCCCTGTTTACCCTTTTGTTCTGTTGCTTTGATTCCTTCCCTTATGTAAAGACCTATCCTCCTCCTCTTTTACCTCCCTGTCCCTCCTGTAGATAGTGTCTCCTGGTATGTTTACGTCCCAGTCATGATTTTGTGTGTACCATGTTTCTGTGACTGCCACAATATCCAGATGCTTCTCCTCCATCAAGGCCACTAATTCAGGAAGCTTGTTACCCTGACTATAGGCATTGGTACTCATTGCTCTCCATTTTTTTGATGGCTTTACCTTCTGTTGCAGCATCCCCCACTGACCTTTCTACCTCTGACTTTTTCTCATTTAGTACCCTGTTTTGTAGGGAGAGGCTGGGATTTTCCTGCTGCTTATCAGTGCTTCCCCTCTTGACTAGTTTAAAAGCTCGCCAATGAAGCATTTAAACCAATTGCTCAAAAGACTTATTCCCTTCCTGGACAGATGCAGACCATCCTGCCAATATAGGCTGGTGTCCCTCCAGGTGGAAACCCAGTCCCCAATGAAGCCAAACCCTTGTTCTCCACACCATTTTTTCAAACATTTATTAAACTGCATGGTGCAAAGTACCCTCTCCTCACCCATGCCATTGACAGGCAGCACCTCTGAGAAGGATACTGTGTGTGCTACTTGTCTTAGGCTCCTCCCCAACTCTACAAAGTCCTCCTGCACTGCTCTAATCTCATGATGAGCCAAGTCATTTGTCCCTAGGTGGACAATGACATCCAGCTCAGACTCCCGTGCAGCTGTTCTCGTGATCCTGAGGATGCGCTCCCTGTCCCTCCAAGCCATGGCACCAGGCAGGTACCTTACTTCAGTTTTCCCTGCTCCCCCCAGTTCTATCCCCCTAATAATTGAGTCCCCCACCAGGAGCTGCTTCCTTTCTCTGTGATGTCCTCTGCCTCCTTCCTGTGGGCCTCCCTTGTGACAGTTGTCCTCAGCCTCCTTCATCTCTTCTTCGGGTGCATCCATAGGGGAGCAATGCTCCCCCACAATGGTGTATGGATTGTGGAGTGGAACAACTGACTGGGTGTGCCTCTGTTCCACCATCCTCACCCTCCCTGAGCCCACTGTGGTCCAACTGCTGTTCTTTCATCGCAACCTCTGAGGTAGTTTTGGTGGCTCTGGTGCTCCCTGGATGGGGGAGGTTCCCTTCCTACTGTCCAGTGTGGCCTGGGGGAAGGTTACCTTGCTACTCTCCAGTGTGGCCTGAAGATGGGCAACTTCTTCCCTCAGGGCAGAGAGTTGTCTGCAACTAGGGCAGCATCTCAGCCTCCAGAAAGACTCCCAGAAGACTGCTGCCCCACAGCCATTACATTGCACTACTCCCCATATGTTTATCTACTTTGTTTTTTTTTGTGTGTGTGTGTGTGTGTGATTGGTTTGTTATATAGAAATATATATATTATACAATGAGTATGCTTATATTGTCAGTGCAGTGTGCTAGAGAGGATATGACAGTGATATGCACCTTGCACTCTTGAGGAAATGATGTCAGAACCCCAGGTATAAAGACACTATTTCCAGGAGTGGTTGGGGGAGGGCTGGGCAGGGTTGGGCCTAAACTGTGCCCTCACGAAACAATCAGTTAAAAGCTCTGACCCACCACTGCGATGAGTGCCTTCCTGTCAGCAAGATGCCCTACACAACAACTTGACAGAGAAAATACCCTGCTAATCAAACAGAGAAAAATCCAGACATCCAAGTCAGGCACAGGTAAATCTCCCCAGCCCCAAAACAGCCTGGTGATTTGTGCTCTGAAAGCAGTCAGCCCAAAATAAGTCAGCTGTGCTTTAAACTCTTCCTGCACTGAAAATCTTAACAATTGTAACAAAAGTAAAGCAATATCTACCTCCTCTGTTGCTTGAAAGACTGTCTTTCCTGATAATTCTAAGTTCTTTATTTCACCTTTCAGTTAGAAGTAGCCTCCACCTGCAGAATATCTGCTACAAACCAAATACAATTGTAAAGTTCACGTCCCTGTGTTGTGAGTACAACTCACTTTCTTGCAATCCTATGTTCAGTATTGCAGCTTCCAGCCAGAGGTAGCTTCACCTGAATAATATTAGCTGTTAAACCACTCTTGAACATAAGTAGATTAAGTGCCATGTTTGAATTTCACATGGGTAGGTTATACAGTAGTCCATAATTACTGGTTGATATGTTAATAAAGTTAAGTAAGCTGTACATATCTCAGTGGTCTTTGTTTTAGGCTAGATGATATCTTTCAAAAGAACACAGCTGGAGTACTTTGGCATCTCAGGTGCTATTTTCTTTTACTTTTTTCTTCATTAATTAATATGCCTATCTTTTACTAATCAGGACTTTCCAGTTTTTATATTGTATGCTTTCCTGGATTTTCACATTTGATTGAAAACTTATCCCTATTACTATGAGTATTATAACTGTTAGTTGAAACCTAGCAATTTAGTGATATCACTGTATTACCTCTTGGAAGCTTTTCTGGTTCTCTGTGGGGCAATAGGCAAGGCAGTAAAGTGAAAAGGCATCCTTTCAGAAAAAAAAAAGTTATAAATACATAGCTGAAGTTTTATGTAAGTTTTAAATTTTTTGCGTTAATTGACACCATGCGACACCAGTGGTGAAATTATGCATGTACGCATTTCACTTGGAATGCTATTTCAAGAGAGCAGTAGCAGTTAATGGATGGCCACACAGAGAGAATGCCAAAAAATAGATTAAAAGGCAGTAATAGAATTCAGTTATAAACTACTATATATCTCTCTTTTTCTTTTGCTGCAGTCTCAAATTAAGATTGTTTTTATGTATATGAAATGTTGTTTTTATCCCACTGTAGTAATTTTAGTTTGTTTCTTTAAATTGGTTATTATATTTGTTTATTTGATGTTGCAATAACCATTTTGGCATTGTTTTGGCTTGATCCTGAGGTAACTTCCGTCTAGGTTAAAGTCCTATTGAAAGCCATATTGCAGATAATACAAACTGAATTCCTGATTTTTAGATATTGAAGACCACTGCAGTCTGAACCCTTTCATAAAGTGAACTGAGAGCTCATACACTGATATTAATTATTATTCACATCAAGTTAAGATACAGCCCTTAATGATAAAAAGCAACTTCATGTTTTCAGAAAACTGATTTTCTTATTGTTTCTTGGACACTGACAGATGTTGAAACTTATTGCATATTATTCCTCAATATCACACAGAATGTTTGTTTTTCTCTTTGATTCTATTTTTGTTAGTTGGTGCAAATATCTTTGTCCTTATTTATTTTTTGGGGGGTGGATTTTAATGTTGAGCAAATTATGGATTCAAAATTTACAATACTTAATAATAAAAAAAAATATTAAAGTGTGAAAAAATGGAGAGATGTAAGATCAAAGAGATCACTGATTTTGTTGTTACACAAGGAAACAAACTCTGGTCAGAGCCACAATGGCTGCTAATGCATCAATATGATAAAGAGATTTCTTTGTTTATTTATGTATGTATGTGTGTATATATTTAAAAGCTTTTCCAGGAAAGACATACTGAACTGGTAGCAGCTCATTTTCAGATGCTTCCTCGGGGCAAGGAGAAAGGGGAATACATAACAGATACAAAAATACACAATATAACATACATTGAAATGGAATAAGTATAACAAAAATAAACAGGACACGTATGCCTAAGAATAAATTGTCAGAAAATAAGTTACCAAGCAATGGGTTGTGAAACTGACCAATGAGCAACTAAATAGTTTCATCTTAACAAAATAAAAACTAAGGAAATGGCTGACACTGCAGAGGAGATACTGAATTAATGTGTGACTTAGTTTTACTTGTATGGGTGGTTGGACAGTTTTGTCATACACGGGATTGGGGCTTTGACAGAGGACATCGGTAGGTAGGTGGTGGTACTAAGATGAGTGGGGGGATGGTTTTGTAGTACATGGAATCGGGGCTATTATAAGCTGGCATGCCTCTTAAGCTTTTGTCACTGAAATGAGGGACACACTGTAGGCCTCAAGGTGAAAGATAAATGCTCAGAACAGTTTTGAAAAACATTGCAGGTACCTGAATAAAGTGTTTTTTTTTTTTAATTCAGCATCTTAGACTATTATGACATCTTACATTAAAGCCTGAAATTGTGTAGACAGTACATTTTCTGTGAGGGATGGGTGAGGGACAAAGTATTTTTTAAGGGATATAGTGAGGAACATCCCTCATAATTAGGGACAGTTGAGAGGTATGTTAGCTGGTGCCTCATTTGGTGGGGTACCAGAAAGCAGTCTGCATCTCCCTGAAAGATAAGTAGAGGAAAGAGTAAGAGAGTGAGTGAGTGAGTGAGTGAGTGAGTGAGTGTATTAGGTGTTGTGGTCTCTGAAACAGATGCATCAAAGACAGAACTAATTTCAATAGAGGAATATATTCAGGTAAAAATATTTTAAAAAAATGTATGTATAGTCAAACCCACATAAATGCATAGCCCTGGGACATCAGCCGATTTTGCGTTTAAACGGGTTGTGTGTATATGAAATCTTGTGTATTTTGATGCCTATTCTGATGCTTTGCATAGGACTGGATGACAGAGAAGTTGTAACAATTGCAGTTTGATGGTAGAATGTATAGAAGTTGTGGAATTCTATGAATGTACAAGACTACATGGGAGCATAGATGTGACTTGATTTTACAGTGACTATGCTTTGCTGTTAAAAAAAAGCTTGTTTCATGAACTTTATTTTGTGCCTTGAATTTAGTTTTTTAAAAGAGAGTTCATGCTCAGTGTGTATTGTGAATGTTCTTTGGTGCTTGAACTGGTAAAACTGATTTGACAACACCATAGCATTATTTATCTGCATGCAAAGACACAATGGTCAGTCAAGTTTAGACTGCTGTTGACTTTCTTTAGTAGCCCTGCTGCAGACATTCTCAAGTTCATAGAAGGCTTTGTAATCATCCCTGCTGCAGGCATTCTGTTCTATATAGTGGTGGATTTGCATCAGATAGTGAATCACTTCTTTTGACATTGGGGCAGGCAGCACTGTCTCTTCCTCTCCCTCTCGCTCCTCCTTGTCATCTCTTGTACCTTCACAGTCACCAACTGATGCTGAAATTTCCCCATTTGTCAGCATTTGTGTACACTGGAGCTCATCATCTGCAGTCACGAAACTATTGAATGCAGACTGTGGATAGTTTTCTGGTGCTGCTACTGTTTCCTCCTCTTCAGTGAACACATAGGCAGAGTCCTTAAAAAAACAGGCATTTTTAAAGCAATTATTTTATTGTCTTCCCAAACAACTCTATTAATGTCTTTAGAAGGGCTACATACTGTAAATGTTTTTAAATGAGCATAATATGATATAACAGCTAGGAAAGGAATTGGGGAATGGAAAATGTATAGATACATAGATACATAGACAGTGTCGGCAGATAAGGGCCTATGGCCCACCTAGTCTGCCCATTTGAGCTTGTAAGTTCAGTTTGTTTTCCTAGAAGTCTATTTCCCCTTACCCCTGACCTCTAGAATTCCTTTATGTCTATCCCATGCGTTCTTAAATCCCGTGATTGTTTCAGCCCCCACCACTTCCTCTGGCAGGGTGTTCCACTTGTCCACCACCCGTTCTGTGAAGAAATTCTTTCTCATGTTTCCTCTGAATCGTCCTCCTCCAACTTCATCCCATGCCCTCTAGTACTGAAACATCTTTTCGCTTAAAAATAGTGTTTTCCTGCACCTGTTCCTCCCTGTAAGATACTTGTATGTCTCTATCATATCCCTCTCTCCTCCTCTCCTCCAGGGAGTACATGTTCAGTTCCTTCAACCTGTCTTCATAGGACTTGTGATGCAACCCATGCACCATCTTTGTTGCCCTCCTGAATCTTCTCTACCCTGTCTATGTCCTTACATAGGTATGGTCTCCAGAACTGTACACTGTACTCCAGGTGGGGCCTCACTAGTGTCTTGTATAGCGGAATTATGACCTCCTTTTCCTGCTGGTGATGCCCCTGCCTATACATCCCAGCATCCTATTTGCTTTACCTGATGCCTTGTCACACTGTTTCCTACACTTGAGGTCATCAGAGATGACAACCCCAAGATCCCTTTCCTGCTTGGTGCATGCTATATCCTCACCCCCAACTGATATATTGTGCCAGGTTTTGTGCCCCATATGCATTATCTTGCACTTCTTTGCATTGAATTTCAACTGCCAAACCCTTGACCATTCTTCAAGTTTCTGCAGGTCCTTCTCATTCTGTCTACACCCTCTGGTGAGCTACTCTGTTACAGAGCTTTGTGTCATCAGCAACAGTGAAATTCTGCCTTCTAGATCCTGTGCAATGTCACTGATGAAGATGTTGAATAGGACCGGTCCCAACACTGATCCCTGTGGTACCCCACTGGTCACTCTTCCCTCTGTGGAGTGACAGCCATTTACCACCACCCTCTGTGTCCTGCCACCCAGCCAGTTACCTACCCACCTCACTACTGTCCTGCCCACACCCATATTCCCAAGTTTGTGTAATAGTCTTCTATGTGGCACAGTGTCAAAGGCCTTGCTGAAGTCCAGATAGGCCATGTCCACTGCCCTCCCCTGATCCACCTCCCTAGTCACCCAGTCAAAATTCAATGAGGTTGGTCTGACATGACTCTCCCTGGTGAAACCATGCTGCCTTGGGTCCTGTAGTCCATTGACAACCAGATGTTCCACCAATCTCTCCTTCAGTAGTGCTTCCATGATCTTTCCCACTACCGAGGTGAGGCTGACTGGTCTGTAGTTCCCTACTCTCTCTGTTCCCAATTTTGTATAAGGGGACTACATCTGCTGTCCTCCAGTCTTTGGGTACCTCCCCTGTTTCCAGTGATTGGCTGAACAGGATAGCCAGAGGTTCAGCCACCACCTCTCTTAGTTCTTTAAGGACCCTGAGGTGCACCCCATCTGGCCCCATTGCTTTATCAGCTCTTATTACTTCCAGTTCCTTCAGGACCCTTTCTCATGTAAAGGGACTTGTGTCCATTTCTGCACCATTCTCACCCCTTGTACTCCCTTCAGACCCATTATCCCCTCTTCCTTAGTAAAGACTGAGCAGAAATACCTGTTCAATATGTCAGCTTTACTGTTGTCATCCTCCACGCGGCTCCCATCCTTCCCCTTCAGTCTCACTATCCCTCCCTTTGTCTTTCTTTTTCACTTATGTACCTGTAAAGGTTTTGTCCCCTTTACCCACTGATTTTGCAATGTGTTCTTCTGTCTGAGCTTTGGCTTCCCTTACTGACTTCCCTGCCTCCCTTTGTTTCTCCTGGTATTTCTCCCTATCCCTCTGCCTGTGTCTTTTTGTATTGCCTGAATGCAATCTTTTGGCTTTCACTTTCTTTGTTACCTCTTTGGAAACCATAATGGTCTTCTCTTCCTTTTCCTCTTGCTAACCTGCTTAATGCATAATTTTGTTGTTCTTATAATCCCATTTTAAATACTGCCCACTGTTCCTCAACCCCTGATTCCTGTCCCATTCCCCTTAATGCCTCTTTCAAGTATCTCCCATTTTCCCAAAGTCTGCCCCTAAAATCCAGGATATGTGTTTTGTGTGGTTTGGTTCTGCTCTTTCTGTGATTTCAAACCACAATGACTGGTGGTCACTGTTACCCAGGTGCTCCCACTGTTACCCCCATCACACTGTCCCTGTTTGTGAGCACAAGGTCCAGTATTGCCTTCTGCTGAGTTGGTTCCATGACCAGTTGCTTGAGGAAGGCACCCTGAAGGAGTCCAGAATAAATCTGCTCCTAGTTGATGCTGCTGCTGGGATGCTCCAGTCCACGCCTGGTATATTGAAGTCTCCAACCAGTACACTCACTCTTTGTCTGCCATCCTTGGATGGCTAACATCAGCTCCCTATCTGTTTCTTCCTCCGGGCTGGTGGTCTATAGACCACACCTGTGCGGATGGCTGGCCCCATTTTCCTTTCCAGCTTAACCCACAGTATCTCTCCCCATTTTGTTCCTCCTGGATCTGTGTGGCCTTATGTCATTTTTCACATACAGTGCCACTCCTTCCCTTCCTGCCTGCTCTGTCTCTTCTGAATATGTTGTAGCCAGGTATGGCCATCTCCCAGTCATGGTTATCATTACACCAGGTTTCAGTGATGGCCACAATGTCCAGGTCTGACTGTACCATGACAGCCTCCAGATCTTCCATCTTGTTGCTAAGGCTCCTGGCATTTGCACACATGGCTTTCCATGATTTGACCTCCCTAGACTGCTTCACTGTTCTACTCCAGCCCCTTCCTTGGTTGTCATTTATCCCTGGTTCTCCTTGCTGTCTGCCCTTCTGCTGAATTTTGCCCCTTTTCTGCTTATCCACCTTTTGGACACTAATCTCCATCTTTTGCACTTGCAGAGATAGCCACTCCTCTGGTTCACTGGTTCCACTACTAGCTGTGGGGGGTGAGCAAGTAGGTACCGTCCTTGCTGGCCTGCCACCCCCCTTTGCTAGTTTAAATGCTTGTCAATGTAGCATTTAAACCATTGAGTGCTTGATTCCTCCAGGATGGATGCAGTCAGCAGGCTTGAACAAACCTCCATCCCTCCAGGTGGGTCCCCAGTCACCAATGAATCCAAACCCTTCCTCACAGCACCAGTTCTTCAACCATGAGTTAAAGTTCCTGGCATGCACTCTATGCTCTCCTTGCCTCTCACAGGTAGTACTTGAGAAAGTGACAGAAGTAGCTACTTGCTTGAGACCCTCCCAGTTTCCTAAACTCTTCCTGTACTTCCTTTGGCTCCCATTTGCCAAGTCATTAGTACCTAGGTGGATAATGATATCCAGCTCACCCTCCCGCTCTTGCCTTCCCAGTGAGCCCCAGTATCTTCCTTCCATCCCTCCATGCCGTGGCACCTGGTAGGCACTTCACCTCCTGTCCTCCCTCCTGTGTTCCTAGCTGGATTCTCTTACGATGGAGTCCCCACCAGGATTCACTCTCCTCCTCTGGGGTCCACTACTTTCCCCACTGAGGTCACCTCCTTGCCTAACCTCCACATCCTTTCCTTCCACTTCCCTGGGTACCTCTATTTGGTTGTCTTCATTTGCCAGTGTGGCATATGAGTTCTTGAGAGGAATAGGATCTGGGATGTGCCTCTGCCTGACTGCTCTAACCCTCCCTGAGCCTACTGTCATCCAAGTGCTCCTCGTTCTTGGCATCCTTTGAGGCAGCTGCATTGGACTGGGTGGTCCCTGGATAGGGGCGATGGTACTCCTGACCCAGTTTACTTCCGCTCTGAGTCTGGTTACTCATCCCACAGTCCCGAGAGATGCATGCAGATAGGGCAGCACCTCAGTGTCCAGAAGGTCTGCCTGAATATGGCTGCCCCACAGCCACTGCATTGCACCACTCCCCACATTATACTGCAATTCCACTACTTCTCTGCTACTGAAGCTCTTAGTTCTCTTTTATTTATTTACAGTACTAAAAATCCTAACTGATCCTCAGATATATATATATTTTTTAAGGAAAAGAAACCAATAAATAAATAAATGAGTCAAAACACTTGTCTTGCTGAGGGTGGTCTTCTTTCCCCTTATGCCCTCCCACGTCACGCCTTACTATACCCTGTGTTTAGCTCCTGTCAATCAGATTTATCAGGGCATATAATTAAGAGTTGGGGAAGGGGTGGGGGGAGAAAATTTGCAGCAATTAAAGACAGCACAGAATTACACCACCACTATGTTATAAATTTTCAACAGCCCAAAAACAATTATAAGTAAAGACAACACAGAAAGAAAGTATAGTGTCACTACAAGCCTACAATCTAAGTTTAAAAGAAAAATACCAATTACCAGTTACTCTGAAGCATTGAATTGAATATGTTTCCTTCCTTCACCTTCTGGCTTCTTCTGAGAAGATGAACCTCTGTTTGCTGCTTTAACTGTGACTAAGCCCCACCTCCAGTTATCACGTAGCTGAGGTCAGAGGCCAGACAATTAACACCCTTCACCCAGCTACAGGACAGTGAGACAAGCCAAGATAAAATTTGCAGCAATTAAAGACAGCACAGAATTACACCACCACTATGTTTTAAATTTTCAACAGCCCAAAAACAATTATAAGTAACGACAACACAGAAAGAAAGTATAGTGTCACTACAAGCCTACAATCTAAGTTTAAAAGAAAAATACCAATTACCAGTTACTCTGAAGCACTGAATTGAATATGTTTCCTTCCTTCACCTTCTGGTTCTTCTGAGAAGATGAACCTCTGTTTGCTGCTTTATGGGGTTTGCTGTTTTATGGAGTTTTCTTATAACCGTATGCAATCAGGTGAGCTTCACTGTATGTACATGTTAGTATTTTAGATTTGCTAATCAAATTGAGGCAAGTGCTACACATTTGCACAGTTGATTAGCACTTCAATATACAAAGCCGCTAATTAGTTTTTGTAGCTTATTTAAAGAGTGGCCAATGTCTCCAGGAGAACTTTGAAAACCATAATATTTAGATAAAATTCAGCATATATTTGACATTAGCCCTGCAGTTCTATCAGTTATTTGTTACTGTGATCATATGCCTGAAACCAGGGTCTTTGTTCCTTGGGAGTTCATCAGCTCCTGTTGCTTTTTCCCTGCCTGATAGCATAATGCTCTGCTTGTGACATCCAACTACTCTCATGACAACAGACTATGATGAAACAACAGAGGATTAGGGCCTAAATTTGGGAATAAGATGTAGGGGAAAACAAACTCTCAGGGATGAAGATCCTGTTTTTTGTAAAAGTTCCTCAGTAATAATAGAGGCATGAGAAATCCATGAAAGTTATATAACATGCACGCTTGAATTGTATCTAACTGTTAGGATTTCTGAAGTTTTACCAGAGACATCAGTAGCTATTTAATGCTCTGCAGCAGTAGGAAAATAAAACGATAAAGGCAGTGGGCAGTGTTTTTGTTCTGGGCATACAACCCTTGAAAATACACACACACACACACACACACACGCCAGCACTGTTATAACAGTTGTGCACACATAACATAGAAACATAGACTTTGACAGCAGATAAAGACCGTTTGGCCCACCCAATCTACCATTTCCCTATCTATTGATAAGCTGCAGATCCTAGTTAACCAACAGCTTACTTCCTCCTACCCCCACTATAATTGCCTTATGTCTGTCCCATGCATTCTTGAGTTCTCCCACAGTTTTTGACCACACAACCTCTTCAGAAAGGCCATTCCATGTGTCTACCACCCTCTCTGTGAAAAAATACTTCATCACATTGCCCCTGAGCCATCCCCCCATCTTTAAATTGTGCCCCCTTGGTCTTACACATCTCTTTTTCTGAAAGACGTTATCTTTTTGGACTTTGTTGATTCCCTTGAGGTACTTGAAAGATTCTATCATGTCCAGCCTCTCCCTTCTTTCCTTGAGGGTATACATATTAAGCTACTTTAGTCTCTCTTCATATGGCTTCTCTTGCAGACCCTGCACCATTTTAGTTGCCCTCTTCTGGACTGCCTCCATCCTGTTTATGTCCTTGCGGAGATGGGGTCTCCAGAACTGCACTCAGTACTCTAGCTGTGATCTCACCAACTTTCTGTACAGAGCAATGACAACTTCATGTTTTCTGCTGGTGATGCCTCTCCCTATGCATCCCAATATCCCCCAGTCCTCCTTACTGCCTTCTCACATTGCCTGCCTACCTTTAGGTCATCTGATATGACTAACCCCAGATCCCTTTCCATTTTTGTTGTTGTTAGTACCTTCTCTCCATTGTGTACTGTTCCCCTGTTTTTTTTGTTTCGCAGGTGCGTTACTTTACACTTCTTTTCATTGAATATAAGCTGCCATACATTTGACCTTTCCTCCAGCCTTGCTAAGTCCCTTCTCATACTTTCCACCCCCCTTGAGTATCAACCCTGTTGCAGATCTTTGTGTCATCTGCAAAGAGGCATACTTTTCCTTACAGTGCCTCCACAATGTCACTTATAAAGACATCAAAGAGGACCAGTTCCAGTACTACACCCTGTGGTACCCCACTAGTAACCCCCCTTTCTTCAGAGTGGACTCCATTTACTATTACCCTCTGCATCCTGTTGTCCAGTCAATTTTAGGCTAACACCCTGGGACCCACTCCCAGGCTGGTTAACTTGTTTATTAATCTTTTGTGTGGATATTGTCAAATGCCTTGCTAAAGTCTAGGTCGGCCATGTCCACAGCCCCTCCCTGGTCTGCTACTTCAGTCACCCAGTCAAAGAACTCTATTAGATTCATCACACATGACCTTCCTGCTGTGAATCCATGCTGCCATGGTCCTGTGCCCTGCTGGCCTCTAGATACTCAACTATTCTTTCTTTCAGAAATGATTCCATCATTTTCCCTACCACTGAGGTCAAACTAACAGGGCTGTAGTTTCCTGCCTCTGCCTTGCACCCACTTATGTGAAGGGGAATCACATCCACCATCCTCCAGTCCTCAGGTACCAGACCATCCTCCTATGATTTGTTAAAAAGGGTAGTCAGTGGTGTCACTAGTTCTCCCTTAGTTATTTTTACAGTTCTGGGATGAATCCCATCAGGCCTCATTGCCTTGTCCACCTTGAGTTTTAGGAGTTCTTTCAGGACCCTTTCTTCTGTGAATGGACTGGTATTGACCCCCCATATCCTAAGAGCTTCTGTTGTTTGGTTTAGGTACGTCCCTCCTCTACTTTTGTGAATACTGAACAAAAGTATTCATTCAGTATCTCTGCCTTTTCACTGCCACCCTCTGCACAATCCCTCCCTTTATTATGCCTCACTATCCCACCCTTAGTCATTCGTCCTCACTAATGTACCTATAAAAGGTTTTATTCCCTCTTAAGTGAGTTGGCTTCTTTTCCTCGGTTTGGGCCTTTGCTATTCTGACTGCCTTCCCCGCTTCCTTCTGTTTTAACTGGTACAATTGTCCTGCTCCTTCTGTGATTCCTTATACTTTCTGATTGCTATGTTTTTCTCCCAAACCTTCCCCGCCACCTCTTCTGAGAACCATAGTGTTTTTTTTCCTTTGTTTTGTTTATTTGCTTCACACAAAGGCTTGTTGCCTCTGTGATGGCAGTTTTGATTTTTCCCCATTGTTCTTCCACCCTTCTTCCTGCCCTTTACTAGTGCATTCCTTAAGCACCTCCATTCTACCAAAGTCAGCCTCCAAAGTCCAGTACCCTTGCTTTTGTATGGCTTGGCTGTATGGTTGTGTTTATTGTGAGCACAATGAAAAACCTATCTCAACCCAAGAAACAATATATATATATAGCTCTTGCATACAGTGTATATTTTATTTCTAAGATACAAAATGTTTTCACACTTAAAAATGAGCTCCAATATATGTATTCTTTTAATCATACAAAATATCTTCACATGGAGAAAGAACTCGAGGTAGCTCCAATATACATTTTATTTATTTCTTGTGAAGTTTCAGAACAAAAGTTCCATCAACAGACAATGGAGCATTTTATTCTGTAAATAAATCAAAAGAAAAGAGCTAATGAATTCACATTTTACATATAAAATGTTTTTCTTGTTAATAAACTCATAAAACAGGTGGAACTAATCTGCTTGCTAATAATCAATAACTTAGTGGGTAAGTCTGCTAATGTTGCAGCGTTGAGTTTGAAATGGGGTGGAGTGGAAACTTACCAGATTTCACTCAGATTACTAATTGCCCCAAATGTGCTTAATCTACAAAAAGAAAAAGTGTATATATAATCCTTCAATAATTTTAAGTTCTTTACAATACCAAAAATAAAAATATACACATAAAATTTTTCAAGCTGAGACATTTTATAATAGCAATAATGCACTCCAGGGTGTGTTGTACTGGGATAATGTCACGCTTGCTGTTGGTCGCACTCGGCCTTCAGCCTCATGCCCAACCTTACAAGGTGTGATGTTATCCCAGTACAACACACACCTGTCGTGGCATTATTGCTTAAGTAACACAGGCAAATCATTGGATGGGAATAATGAGTGTGAGTGATTAGCAGGATTGGGCAGCTGAGCGACAATATTTCATTTTCAGTAGGGTCCGCTTTACACATTTTACAGTGTAATTAGTAGGGTTATCACAGCTGAAATTCAAAATCTTATTTTGATTGGGATCCTGCTGTTATATATTTGTACAATGTAGTTACCATGATAGATAAGTTAACATGCAGGATCTCATTTTCACTGAGAGAGGGAGGAATTTAAAACACATTGCCTTTATGTGTCCGATCTGGACAGAGAAATGCAACAAAGAACTGACAAAATGAATGAAAACAATTAGAAATTACTGGATTCCTGACGATAAACTACCAAGATATTCAAAGGTTAAAGTCAATTCTGCCCAGTTCAGTGAACAGATCAGCAGGGAGTGGAAATAAGCAATAAATCAAAACCATGCACTGAAACAGACTGAGAGGAAGTGAACCAACTAAACAGCAGCTACAGAATTTCAACAGTAAAAAAGAAAGAATGACTCACACAGCTTCATTAACTTGAATAGAAAAGTACTGTTTCAGTGCAAAGAAAATCAGTTGTCCACTATTTATGGAAGTCAGCAGTTCAGTGTGACACTTAGCAACACACTGATGGGCTCTACACTAAGTTGTAGTAAAACTTGCTAACCTGTAACAGAGTGTGTTTTAACTGCCAGCCATGATGGTCTGTTCTCGACTGGAAACTCTTGCTCCTGCACAGGCTTATGGGGCTTGTCTGTCCCAGAGTCATGTCTTCCTCCATGCGCTATAATGCATATGCTCTGTTTCATGGCTTCTCTTTTTCAAGAGCAAATTTATATATAAAAGAGCCCTCATTTTTAAAAAAAGAAAATACTTATATTGTGAAAATCAGTCAGGCACAGTTATTAAAGGGGCTCTAAAATGTCTTACAATGAACTGATAGTCAAAGTATCTAACTGAAACTCAGAGTCCAACAATGAAATGGTGCAATCTAGTGCAGGCAGGGGTGAAGAAGGGGACATACACAAACAGATCACTGTAATAAATGGAGAGAATGTGGAGAGTTATGAGCCATGTCCAGTTCAATGCACTCAGGGGAAGAAGAAAGGCTACTTATCCTGTCACAGTCCTCCCTCTCTCTCCTACTCATAGCAGTATGTCAGCATGGTGACATCATCATGCAGTCATTAAAATGAGAATTGGAAGGGGCTGATGGGCCTAATATCTTAGAACCCAGGACTTTATCCCTAAAACATGCACACATTTTAATTTCACATAGATCTGATGGCAACCTCTATTGGATATGATTCAACAATTAACATTTACGGGGAGGGGTGTGGCCAACAGCTGAATTGAATGGATGCCTAAACAGCTTGCTCCTGAAAGTAACCCCTAAATCCTGCATTATTCGACCTGTTTCCTCACAATGGTATTAAATTGCGATACTGCACTCACCGGTGGTTGTCCTGATATCTGTATTCGGACCGGCGCTTTAAACATCGGGCGCGTTTTAGTGTTTTTCTTCTGTGTGCTCAGGCACTGCTCTGCGACTGACCCAGATAGACTGCGTGCAACATGGAGTCCCTATCTACACCATCTCCGACTGCTCCCAAAAGCAATCTGTCAGACATACAGCAAATGTTTGCAGAAATACTCCACCGCATGGATAAAATGGATGTTGCCACAAGGAAGAACACGGAGGATATCGTGGATTTATCACAAAGGGCCTGTGTCTTTGATCATAAACTAGCTGAGGTGGAAGATGGCTGGCATAAGGCCGGGGCTAAAGTTCACCATCAGGGGCAGTTGATTCAGCATCTCTGGGCCCGGGTGGAGGATCTGAAAATCACAGCTGCCGAAACAATCTTAGGTTTGTTGGGTTCTCTGAAGGCTGCGAGGGAATGATGCTATATCTTTTTACAATGAATACTACCCTCATTGTTGGACTGCCAGTGCGAGACCCTGTGGAGCTGGACAGAGCACATAGAACCCTGGCTCCTGTGGCCGCCTCAGTGGCGCCTCGTACCATCCTAGCCCGATTCCTCCAGTTTCAAGACCAAGAATGGATCACCCAGCTGGCACGGCAGAAGAAAGATCTGTTCTGGAAAGGCACAAAATTCAAATATTTGTTGACTATTCGTTGGAGGTTACCAACAGGCGGAAGGCCTTTACAGCAGCTCGGAGGGCATGTGCTGAACTTGGCCTTGAATATTCGCTGCGTTACCCTGCATCTCTCCAGATTGTGATTAATGGATCACCATGGGTCTTTGATAACCCGGCATCAGCTGAGGACTTTATAGCTTCACAGGCACCCAAATTGAACTGGGGCAAATTGCGTGCATCTCACAGCCCAAGGGTCCTCCCTGCTCAATCCACCCCGATGGACACTGATGGACCTGCAACCCCTAATGCTGCGGCAGCCTCGTCTTCTCACTCAGCTGAAAAACTTCTGACTCCCATTTGGTCATCTCCTCAAAAATCCTCTGGAAGTAGGAAAAAGAATAGAAGAAGGGTGAGGATTGAAGGAGGACACATAGACAAAACCCCGCGGCTCTGCTCCAGAAGTAGAAGCAGGAGTTGCAGTCCAGATCCAAGTGCCTCTCATGAGTCTCTCACTCCAGATATGAGCAACAATCAATATAAAGTCCTGATGGATCTCCCTATTGAAGACATTCCCCGCGACCTTCCTCTACCACCGAGACGCTCCTGCTCGGCCGGCTCGAAATCATCAGCGGCCAAACAGCTTCTCTGGGCCGAAGATGCAGCTGGTACCCCTACGGAGGATTCTGAGACCATGGCTGCCAAACTGGCTTTGGAACTAATCTCAAGCAGCATGGCTACCTCCACCCCTGCTGCAGAATCAGTTGGCTGACTGTTATTACCTTATCTCTTTTTGGTATTAAATGCTTTGCTTGTCTGTGGACTAACAGGTATTGCCTCTGATCAGGGATGTGCCCCCCACATTCCAAGTTAAAGGGGACCTCCCCTTCAGAGGATAGTCATGATGGGCTCTTAGGTTCATACCTGAGCAGCTACTTTGGCACTTGCTGTTCTCTGCAACTCGAGGTGCTGATCCAGCTCTCTTTGTGATTGCTCTGGCTGATATGCATGAACAATGGAGATAAATAGGGTGCTGACTATGGTTTAATTTTGGGCTCTGCATACCTGTAAATCAGCCCTAGATATTACCCTAAACATAGAGAGGGGCTATGCTCAGCTTTCACAATTGTCCTTTATTACTATATCGGAGGACAGCCTTTTGGCCGTTGTTGTTTGGAAGATTTTTTCTCTCCCTTCCCTGTGCATGTCTCCTACTAGGGGTTACAAGGAGATTTTATTTTCCTAGTTATGATGGGTTCATGGGGTCACCTACCACCCAGCAACCTCTACTGGTGTCTGGGCTTTTTCTTATTTTTAGCCGACACGCACAGTGGATGCTGGTCTTATGTGGGATTGTAAAGTTGCGAACAAAGGGAAGGGGGGTGGAGGATGGGTTTTGTTAATCAAAATGGGTTGAATTGCTCCCAGTTAATAGGGATAGTGCATGTTAGTATCTGCTTTTGTCAGGTTAAAATGTTGATATTATGGTGTTGTGTTAACTCTTTATGGCAATCTTTCTAATGGGGCTAGGTGGAGCTCACTAATGTTGGATGAGGAAGCAAGAAGGAGCGAGGAGTACATTCAGGCTCACTCCTCATTGTTTCCATCCATTTACCCTGGGGATATGTTTTACTGAAGGTCTGAATGGAGCCTAAGCTAATTTCATGGAATGTGAGGGGCTTAATTCACCCATCAAATGGAAGAAGGTGTTAATTCACTAAAAGAGCCCCTATGGTGGCTTTCTTGCAAGAGACTAAACTCTCTTCTAAGGAAGCCACAAAGCTTAAGCAAGGTTGGGTGATTGAAGAACTCCATAGTGTGGCTCCCACTCATAAGAGGAGAGTCTCCATACTCTTGTATAAAAACTTGGGATGGAAGGTGAAGAACTTTATACGGGATCAAGAAGGGAGATGGATTATAGCAGAAGTTGAAACCCCTGAGGGCCCCCTGGTCCTGGCCAATGTATACGCTCCTAACCAGGACTGTCCGCAATTTTTTCATACAGTTAACCAGGCCATCCTGGACTTCAACAAAAACAGAGCCCCAATACTTTTAGGACAGGATTTTAATTTAACATTAGATCATACTTTGGATAGAAGCAATAAATCCCCAGAACCCCATCGACAGGCTAGGAAAGCAGTGGAGAAATTAATGTCCGAACTTGGACTATTGGATGCCTGGAGGGCGTTACACCCAGGAGTGCATGATTATTCCTTTTTTCCCCGACCCACGGCTCTTCCAGTAGGATAGATCTTTGCTCATATCTCTGGGTTATATGGGAGAAGGTGGTGGGGGCTTTGATTCACCCAATTTACATTTCCTATCATGCCCTCCTTGAATTAGTTTTCAAGAGGGACCTGATCCCCACCAATCTCATGCCTGGCGGTTAGACCCACTTTTGCTAGAAGACAAAACTTTTTTAGACTGGATTGGCCAGGCTGTAACAGAATATTGGACTGACAATGATAATGGTGAGGTATCTGACTTGACCTTATGGGAGGCCTTTAAAGCTACCATTTGTGGCAGGATATTAGCTTTTGCGGCAGCCAGGAGATGCCGCCGGGCTGCTGATCAGCAGGCCTTGGAGAAGCAATTATACGATTTGGAAGCCCAATACAAAGCCCTGGGTAACCAACCCCCTCCTCCTGATCTGCTAGCACAGTTAGCCAGCACCCGAATCTCTCTCAACTCTCATTTATCTCGGCAGGCTGAGCTAAACCTTAGAAGCATGCGTCATGCTTACTGGGAAGGGGGAGAAAAGGCCAATAAGCTATTGGCCTATTGTCTCAAGCATCAGCAAGCTTCTAAGGTGATACATGCGTTGGTAGATTCAACTGGGAACCCTGTCGTATAAACTCAGGGATAAACCTGATCATGTCCCAATTTTATGAAAATCTATATGCTTCTCCAAATCCCCTGACCCTGTCAAGATTCAAGCTTTCCTATCCTTGCTACCCATTCCAGCATCTCCAGCGGGATACCAAATTGTTAGAATCCTGCTTACTATTGAGGAAGTTAACCAGGCGATCCACGCTTTGAATCCACGTAAACCGCTGGGAAGGATGGACTGCCTATTGATTTGTGCAGACTCCCTGGTGTTAATCTGGTCCCTTATTTGATTCGGGTATTTCGGCATTCCTTACTTATTGGACAGCTACCCCCCTCCATGAGAGAAGCCGTTATTACAGTGCTTCCAAAAAAATGGAAAGACCCGCTGTCCCCAGGCAGTTATCACCCTATTTCTCTAATTAATGCAGATGCCAAGATATTGGCTAAGGTTATTGCTGCCTGGCTTGAACCCCTTCTGCAAGGCTTGGTTGGGTCTTCCCAAGCGGGCTTTGTTAAGGGCCGTCTGGTGTCTGATCATCACAGAACACTAGGGTCTTTAATACACTTTGTTAAACTCTCACCAATCCCCTCAGTTGCTATGGCCTTTGACTTTGAAAAGGCCTTGAGTCACTCAAATGGGCCTTTCTATTTCATACTCTTCAACTATGGGTTTTGGCCCAGACTATATCGCCTGGATAAGGCTGCTATACACTGCACCCCTAGCCTCGGTTTTGACTAATGGCACCATGTCTCGGCCCTTCCAATTACAAAAGGGCACGAGACAAGGATGCCCTCCTTCTCCCCTCGTATTTATTTTAGCGATGGAGCCTCTGGCCATTGCACTTAGGTCCTCCAGCACTAACCCCGGGATTCAGGTGGGGGACGTCAACTACAAGACATTCCTATATGCAGATGATCTGTTTATTACTACCGAACATTCCCAATTGGGGATTCAGACAATTTTTAGAACCCTGACCGAGTTCACTAAGATATCAGGTCTAAAATTAAACCAGTCCAAAACTGAAATTCTCCTGTTAAAATCCTCAACCTCTGGAATGGATTTTATTGCCTTGGGGCTAAAATGGTCCCCTCAGGGCATCAAATACCTGGGTATTATCCTCACACCCAGACCCGCTTAAAATGTTTATGGCATTTAATTCTCTGATCGACTTACTCAGGGTTGACATAGGTAGATGGAAAGCACTTAAGCTTTCATTGGCTGGGAAAATTGATTCAATCAAAATGATGGCTGCTCCCAAGATGCTTTATTTACTGGCCCATCTTCCCCTGCCTATACCCCAGAAGTGGTTTCAGAAATTGGAGACCTTAATGGGCAATTTATATGGGAGGGTGCACCCCAATATAGCAACCTCAAACTTCGGCAGCACTGGAAAGGGGGCTGGGGACTCCCTGGTTACAGCGTACCATATGTCCTTTGTGTTGGCTCAGACTCTTAGATGGTTTTCTAACATTGGACAGGGTTCCCTGCAATGGCTCCAGTTAGAAGCTTCCTAACTCACACTGCCGCCCGGCAGCCATTCTATATGGTAGAAGAAACTGCCCACGGGCCTTTCTCCTCCCATATTGCTTTCAGTTAAATACTGGAAACAAGCTATGACTCTGCTGGGCTACAACCCGGCCCCTTGGGAATATATGCCTTTATGGGAAAATCAGGCCCTGAAAACAGGGGAATCCACCCTGCACTGGAAAGTATTGGAGGGACAGGGTATCTCCTTAATACATGACCTCCTACTCCCGCGGACTACTGTTATTGATTCCTTTGAGTCCCTAAGGGCAAGATATCATCTCCCAGCCTCTCATTTTTGGAGATACCTTCAGTTAAGAGATGCTATATCCCATCTCCCAAAATCTCCCCATAGTGTCTCATTACAAAAAATGACTCACTCCATTTGTTCATGGAATAAAGTTACCAAGAACAAAGCTGTATCATATATCATGCCCTCAGAGACTCCACCCAGACCCTACCCAGAAAGCCAGGCAGCAATGGGAAAAGGAGCTACAGATCTCGATCTCAGAACAACAATGGGAGGAGTATGGGTAGGACACGTATCCATTTGGCTTGCCGGGACGGGCGTCAAGACTTATCATGAACAAGACCCTCCATAGATGGTATAGAGACTTGGCGAAACTAGCTAAAATGGGACTTATCCCAGCTGACACTTGCTGGAGATGTGGTAACCAAGGGGCTCATCTGTTTCATATACTCTGGGACTGTCCCAACCTTCAACAGTTCTGGCAAGCCATTCAGGTCATGTGTCAACAACTATTCCCTGATATCATCCCATGCTCCACCCTACTCCTTCTTGGTTGCGGCAGTCCTGAGATTTCCAAGTGCAGTCCAGGGGCACAGTGGATCACTATGGCCGGGGCAATGGCCAAAAGACTTATATTGATAAGATGGAGAACCCCCGATATCCCCACCTTTCATCAGTTCTTTCTGGCCTTAGCCCAAGGGGCCACGTTTGAGAGGATCTCCAGCTTTGCCCAAGGCTCTCTAATCCAATATGACCAATGTTGGCAACCTTACTTAAGGTCCAAGTACTGCCACAATACTTCTTCCAGCTCCACCTCTTAGACTCTTCCCCCTTATTATATAAGTTTTGGATAGTTCCTTTTTTTTGTAAGCCTCCCCCTTTCTCCCCTTCTCCATCCCGTTCTTTTCTATATTTCCCTTCGAAATAATAAAACAAGAGGAAAGATTGCCATAGTTGTATATAGTTGATATTACAATTTACATGGGAATAAGACATACCCTTGGTAGAGTAACCATATAATACTGATTTCTTTTTGTTACATCCTTCTCTATGGTATAATCTTCTTATACTGCTTTGCGCTCCTCTCTGTCTGGAAGGAAGCGACTCCTCATTAATTTAATTATCCTCTGGCTGCCCAGTCTGTGGTATAAAGTATATGTTAAGTTACATCCTGCAAGGTTGAAGCAAACTGACAGAATGGTTTGTCAATTGTATTTACTGATCACACTATATGTTGCGGTATCTGTCGAATCCTTATGTGAAAGACTCTGCCTCGGTGTGTGTGTTCTGCCTTAAGTCAACAATAATAAAATGTTTAACCACAAAACATTTACAGGACATGGGGACTTTAGTGTTTTTGTTAGATAGGTCTGCTGCATTATTTTCAAAGAAAATACGTAAGTTAACAACAACTGAGTCTATAGAAGGAGATGAAAAGAGGATAAAACGGAGTATGCATTGAACTTCATTATTCTCAACTGCTTAGAAGTGAAAATGAGTTGAAGAAAAATGTTGAAAATCAGCAATGGTTTCTAAATGAATTTGAACATTTTGGCACCTATATAAATTATGGGAAAATATGGCATTTTGGCACCCTATATAAATATGGCAAAATTAGACCCCGGAAAAAAATCCATTTTTGTGGTTGCATTCAGAGGGTGAATATTGCTTTGGAAAATCCAACAAAGATATGCAGACAGAAATGCCTTGCACAAGCATGGCTGTTCAATTACTACTAGGTATTTGTTTCTTTACTCCTTGATACCGTGTTCTGCTCCTCCAAAAGCAGGCAGCTTCTATGAATTCTATTGCACATGCTCCCTGTTCTGATATTGTTGAGTCTGCTGCATTGTTTACCCTTGATGGAAACTCCTCTATCTATGTGCCCCATGCACCCAATCTTCACACCATGGGAGGTTCTGAACAAGTGATTCTTACTCACTATGTTTTACACCATTGCAGTATCTCTGTCAAGGTGTTGCTATCTGCTTCTCTGGTCTTAACAGGCTTCTCGCTCTTCAGACACCACAGCATGCCAGTACCTATACAAGGGGAAGAATACGTTTAGTAAGCTACTACTAAATGGCATCAAAAGCTTCTTCTGCTGCTGCTCATCTGTGCAGGTAACTTGGAATTGAACCCTGGCTCTTACTCTCCCATAGCAGCCCCCAATGAACTGACTAACTTAAAGGGTATGGTTCTCTTACATATTAATGCACGTAGCCTGCTAAAGCATTTTGACACTATACAAGCATGGATCTGTCATGCACAACCAGATATCCTGGTGGTTACAGAATCATTGCTGAAACCTACAAACCAGGATCGTGAGTTCAATATTCCTTCCTTTATGTATTTAGGTTGATAGACAAACTAAGGGAGTGGCACAGTTATCTATGTTGCTGACAAATATACATCTTCTAATAAAGTCCACCTCACTGTCTAAAGAATACAAGTGTGTTATTGTAAAGGTTCAACTACACCAGTCAACCCCCCTTCACATCTTTGAATGCTACAGGCCTCCTTCAGCGGGCCAAAAAATCCTGAACTTCTTGAGTGAGACTCTACCTACAATAGCCTCTGAATTAATCATCATGGGTGACGTCAACATGGACTGGCTATCAGCTACCTCTAAACCTATGAAGGATGTCTGTGATAAGTTTGGACTCGCCCAGCTTATTCAGGAACCTACCCAGCCAAACCAGAAAAATCCTCAGAACAGTACACTTTTAGATTTAATTTTAGGGAACAAGCCTCACATTATTTCTCATTCTGGCACACTTTTTAATGACCTTAGTGATCGCTGCACCACTGCTTGTGTGAGGTCTGCCCGGAAAGTGATCTCTATGTCTAGGTTTGTCTTTAGAAGAAGTCAACTGAACTTTGATGCCTATGCCTTCCTTTCTGAACTGCATCACTCTAACTGGCAACATTTATATCTGACTAGCACAGTATCCGAATCATTTGAGTTTTTCTAATCCATAGTCATTGATGCTATAAACAGACATGAGCCTCTGTGCAAAGTACTGTCCATGGTTCATGGCTCACCTATAAACTGCATTGCTAAACAGGGATTACCTATGGAAAAGGGTGAGAAAATCTAAGTAACCAGAGGACTGGGCAGCATTTAGAGCTGCAAGAAACATGTGGACTAAGTTAATCAGGACTGAGAAAGCTAATTATTTCTGTGCTGAACTTGAATTCACATCTAATTGCTCAACCAAATTTTGGAAAACACGCAGGGACATTGAAAGATTTTACCCAGCCATCTCATTACCCCAGAAAATCACATCTGCTGGTATTTCCATCGTGGACAAAAATGAAATCCTTCAGCTTATCAATAACCACTTTGCAACAGCTTGCCTGGCATTTGACACCTCTCCAGCATTTAAACTTCACTCGCAGCTGAGCAGCCATGACCTGTGTGTGTCATGCCTCACTATCCTCCCATGAAGGAGTATTCTCCTTCACTCCAATTACTTTAAAATAAGTAGAGGATCTATTATTGAGCCTGGACACCAGAAAGTCAGCAGGCATTGATAGTATTGAATCTTATTACCTAAAGCTGGGATATTACATTCTGTCACCCTCTATTACTCACCTCTTTAATATGTCCCTTGCACAGGAAGCACTCCCCCAGTCTGGAAGATAGCTCATGTAGATCCCTGTTTAAATCTGGGAACCACAGTGACCTAAATAACTACTGACCGATATCGTTGTTGCTCATCCTATCCAAATTATTAGAAAAGGTGGTCAATGAGCAACTTAGGTCCTATCTGGAGACTCCACAACCTGTTGAATCAATTCAGTCTTGCTTTAGACCTCACCACAGTACTGTATCTGCATTGGCTAAGGTCACTAATGATTAGCAGACTGCTTTAGACACAAACAATTATGCGTGTGCTTTGTTTTTTGACCTGAGCAAAGCTTTTGATATTGTGGACCATGACTTACTCCTGTGTGTTCTAAGTAGTATTGGAGCAGACCAACCAGCCTTGAACTGGTTTACTAACTACCTTACTGAGCTTCAACAGCTGGATAAGGTGGAGGGGACCTCTCTCCTCAGAAAACCCTGTTAAGGGGTGTCCCTCAAGGGTCCATTTTAGACCCGCTACTATTTGCTGTCTAAATTAACTGGATTAATACTGGTATCTCTGCAGCAAACATCCACCTGTTTGCAAATGATATTGTCTTGTACATTGCCAGACCTACTCTGGATCTTGCCTGCAGTGATCTCCAACAAGACTTTGATCATTTATAGAAAAATCTACTTCAATTAAAGCTCCTTCTAATTGCAAAAAAGACCAAGACTATGATATATTGTCTCTCTCTGCCATTGCAAATAAACACGGTCTCTCTAGTTCTGCTCCCTTTGTATACACATTACTGGGTGAGCCATTGGCGTTCACTGAGAAATTTAAGTATCTTGGGTTTTGGATAGGCCACAAATTGTCCTTTGTCCATCATATCGATGAACTCTCAAAAAAACTGAAACAGAGACCTGGTCTCTTCTTAGGTATTAGAAATATACTTATGCCAGAAGCTAAAACTAGGTTAGTCCAGACTACATTCTTGCCTCTTTTAGATTATGCCAATTTCCTGTATGGCCAAGGCCCATAGCTTTCCCTCTCTAACCTGGATATACTCTACCTTTGAGCTATTTGATTCATAACTTGTCTTCCTTATGCCACACACCACTGTGAGCTCTATGCCAAGGTAGGATGGAGTTCACTAGCATTCAGACAACAAAAGATCACAGTGCTCTGGACCTACACAGCAATCACTAACATGCTCCTGCATTATATTGTGAGTTGCCTGCCCACCTGTATGGTTGGAAACTACACCTTGAGAAGCTTCTCTTACATCTCACTTTTCATCCCTAAGGTGAGAACCAGGTATGGAAAATTTGCAATAAGTCATACTCTTCCTGTCATTTGGAACACAATACAGAAAGTTCTAAAGTTGTCAATCCCTGTGAAACTGAACTTCTTCAAATCCCTTTACCAAAGTTCTTTTTCAGAAACCTGTACTTGCTTCCATTAATGTCACTCTTACCGCACCTATCCTACTCTCTATTCTAAGCTCCTCTCCCCTATTTATTTTCCTTGCCCTGCCTCTTTCCACATCATAGCTTTATCCTGACCTATTCCCTAAACCATGTAATGCCCTCCCTAAATGTATCACTCTTCCTCCCCCTCTGGCTTTGCCCCCTTCCTGTTTCTTCTCCGCCTTCTCCTTACCCTTTCTTGCTGTATTGGTTCCTGTCACAGCTAATGTACATAGGTTTTTGTACCATAATATGTATGCTACTTTCATCTAAGATATGCGCACTTTCTTCTTCTTTACCCTAGCATTACTGCATGGTATGAGCACTAATTTGTTGTAACACTGTATATATATCCCTGCTTTGTACCTATCATTTATTTACTTTCTTTTTTAATTTTCTTCTTTTGAATTACTGTATTGTTGGACTCCCAGTTGTTGTAACATTGTATTTACTGTTTTCTGTACTTATATATGTGAATGCCCAGGTGGCTCATCTTGTAAATGAGCTCTTCTCAATGATACTGACTTATTTAAATAAAGATTGATTGATTGATTGATTGATTTGAAAAGTATACATTTTAGTACAATTTGTTAATCGAGATGGAACTGGGGGAGATAAAACAGGCTATGAAAGAAAATAACATCATCCTGAGGGAGCTACTGTCAGTGTTGAAATTGCAAAGTCATTATATATCGAATGGACATAGTAAGCAGATGTTTAAGAATAATATTGGAGTAAATTACAATAGGAAGGTGAGAATATGATTAAAACTGTACCAAAACAAAATGCTAAGTCAGTCAGAGAAATTATGGAAGATATCACGAGAAAGGAACAAGCAGAACTTCATGAACTTATTTCTGATTTGAAAATGGAACAGGTGAGGAAAAATAGGATATTAACCAACAATCTATGTAAAAGAAATAAAAGCCAAAAACTAACAATAAGGAAACACAACATGCCCAAAATTCAGCCTTCTGTGCTTGTGCTGCACTTGCAATTGCACTGCACTAGTGCCAGCACCCAACCACAAGTATATTCAAAGAAACTGTGTTGGTATTAATACCATTGAATATTGGGATGCACATACACTAGGCAAATGCACTGTTGATGCGCAGTGCAAATAGTGCCAGTGTAGTTCAATATATTTGAAAAACACTGAATACTGCACTGAGATAGTGCTGAGCACAGGGGACAGCAGTGGGTGTGAAGAGATCATCAATGAAAAACACACAACACAACAGCGTAGATATCAAAAATAAGCCTTACTGTGTAAAAATGGCAACAGGCTGTACGGAAAACAAGAATAACAACAAAAGAATAGAAACAAAAGAAAAAGGGCAACTGTCCATGTGGGGATGGGGAGAAACAAAAGAAAAAGGGAAAGCATCTATATGGGATAGGAAGTAACAAAAGAAAAAGGGCAACCACCCATATGAGGTGGGGGAGAAACAGAAGAAAAAAGGGCACACACCACTTTCAAACAATGAAAAGAACACCTGTCAGTTAAAACAACAACTAAGGAAAATGGCACCCACTCATTAAAAAAACAAAGAAAATGGCAATCGCCCACTAAAAAACAAACAAATATAGAAAAGGGTACCCAGCCATCAGCAAAATCAATGTCCAATGCACAACACAATTAAGAGTCTGTAGGTGGTGATGATGATGATTGTTACGGCTACTGCAGCTAAGGCTGTAAAGCAGCTGGAGGGTCCTGGATTGCCTGGGTGTTCTTCTCCACCCCCCCAACCAACATCCTCAGGAGACAGACCTGGCACTGGAGCAGCTCACACCTGGCATCATGGCTGACATTCTGCCACCTTTCCACAGCTCTCTGGGCATCTATGGAAATAAATACACTGAGTTCATCCAGCCTTGCACACACAACAAGGGACACAGAAGTGGCATATGTGCAAAACTGAAGTACAACCAGCTGACACATGGGCCATAATGCCACAGATAGGATGAGGGAGTCAAAACAGTCACAGTGGAATGTGTATTGTATACCAGCAGCAGCACTGTGGACTAGAACAATAGAGGACTGCACATACAATGAATGTGCATGCTGTAATGGATCATGACCAAGTCATATGAGGAACATACAACACTGGCAGGTGTGCCAGATGTGGAAACACAGCACATGAAACAGCAGTGTTAAGCCAGACCATGGTAGGCAGTGTAATTGCCCAAGTGGCTAGGAGTCTCACGCACACCCCACATCCTGCAGACCAGACATTCAACACACAGACCAGCACAGGTGTGCAGGAGAACAGACATCCATGAGCCAACCCTGGTTGGTGGCCTGGTCAAGTCCAGGCACACACACACACACACACACACACCTGGTACACAGAGCACAGCTGTATATGGATAGGACTGTCATGCAGCACTGTGTGCAGTAGGTAGGCTAACATGCAAGTTCAGTGGTCTTCTATGTGGATGGGTGCCTGCCACACTGTACCATAGTCAACACAACACTAGTAAGAGATGTTGCGCCTCCTAGAGGCACTCCCCAACCCAGCGGATTTTGATCCCACCCTAAGTAAAAGTTTGCATTGATACAGAGTCATTGCTGGACAGTGGCCCTGCAAAGACATAGCTGTGTCCAAATTAGTGTAGTGCTAAATTGAAATATTTTGTCTGGTGAAATATTTCGAGTAATTTCACAATTACTCAAAAGTTTTCACCTATGCGAAATGAAAGTTTGCCTGTTTTCTTGATTTTATGTAATGGCGAAATTTCACTTAACATGCCTTGGTGAAATTTTTCACCTATGCAAAGTGAAATTTCACTTGGTTCCACGATGTTGTGTAAATGGTGAAATTTCACTTAAATGCATTGGTCTGCCAATTTCGCCCATTGAACTCCAAATATTGCTTGATGGAATAATTTTGCAGGCAAAATGCTGGTCCAAAGGTGTAATTTGCAATGCATTGTGAGTAAATAGGTCAAAAGTCACGTGTAGCTTGTTTACAGCTCATTCTGCTGCATGTTGAGTTGGAGAGCAGTCTATTGTGGTGCATCAGAGCCAATAAAGCCTTTGAAAACATAGCTAAAACTTGTTTTTGAGAGCTAATTGCTGCAAAATATAAAGCTTTTTCCTAGTGCTAGTGTGCTGCTAGAGAACATTTTCTAGTTTTGTGGATTTTTGTATAATATTAGTTTAAATTAGGTTTCACTTTTCTCTCTGTCTTTGAAAGAGTTGTGTGGGGGTAGGATAGGAGTGTAAAGCAGTGCAGGCTATTTCTAGCCACTCAGGTTGGTATTTATTCATAATCGTGAGTTATTTATTTACTGTTATTTCTTATGAATGTTGTTATATCTTGCCATTTCTTTTTCTCTGAAAAGTTTCTCTGTTCTGTTTGAAAGAGTTCCTGCTGCTGTTATTTGTGTCATATATACTATTCTTTTGCTTTTAGTTGAGAATTGATTGTGAATTCTAAACTTTTGAACACACAGAGCTGATCCTTTATTTTATTTGTTTGTGGTTAGTTCTGTCTGCTGGAGTGTTAACTTGTGTTACTAAAACTGTGTAAATCAACAGTTCTATATTGTTTTGTATCTTTACTTAAGTACTTCTACTTGATCACTTGAAGTTGTCCATTTCCAGTCACACTGCATTGTTGAAGTGTTCCCCTGTATGCTATTGCTGGAGCTTGACTCTGCATACTGTACAGTGTTCCTGTTTTAGTTAACTTACCATACCCTTTCTCTGTTATAGCATTGTTTGTGTAACACCTGACACTTGCATTTTAAAACAATAAATATTAAAATAGTCATTTTCAAGAGATTTCTTAGTGATCACTCCCATCCAGACCACTACCATATTGTGTGGTGCTTGCCTTTGTTGTGGTTTCATGGTTGCCTCTGCCCTTAAATAAAAAGAAAATTGTGGTACTAAGTAATAACACATTACAGTACTTTATTTGTCCAGACACACAGGTGATCTGTATTTGAAGTTGGCCACTTGTGCCCTTTTTCCTTGTATGTGTTTCTTTAATTCCTATCCTGTTTGGGGGGAAAAAAATTACCTTTTGGTTTTTTACTAGAATAGGCTGCCTACCATATATGGTATTAGTTGTACTCTAAGTGCTGGTACTTGTCCTGATCGTGTTTGGACTTGTAAGGAAGGCAGTACTTTAGGTGTGTGACTTCATCATTCATGTGTGAGGTGTTATTCACACAGTTAGTAGTAATACATCCTTTCTTCAAATACTCCCAGAGAAAGGCAAAGCTTTGAAGCAGCAGTAAGCAAAAATGCCTGCTAAGAAGTGACTAAGTACAGGGGGAAAATGTGGCAGGGGGATGAGGAAGCTAAGAAGTCTGCTGAAAAAAAGTACAATTTCAGTTCCAGTTCCACACAGCAGTGAAGGCACATGGGTGTCTGCATCAGTGTCTTCTGATGTGGGCCCTGGTGGTGCAACAGGAACCAGAAAAGGAGTTGGTGGCTGAACTGGGTCAGGCATACCTGTGTCTTACTTTTATAAAGCTCAAACTGTTGCAGTCATGCTAGTGGGGGATCTTGACAGTGAGAAGAAGGGAGGCATTGACACCAGCACAGGAAAAGTGGTCCAGGACTCAGAGGAGAGTGATAATAAATCTGTCAGTATAACTGTCCATGTTCTTGAAGGAGTTGGTGATGATAGTGTTCAACAAGAGTCTGATTATCCTGTAGATAAGGATAGTCAGCCCCCTGAGATAGTTGTAGAGAAAGAAAAAGGTGCCATCCTCCAAGAAGACAGTGATGGGGTGGGAGGAAGACAAGGATATCATCGCTATTGGTGATGATGATGACTGGGATGATCCCACATGTGAGCCTGAGTTAAAAAAGGTCAAGGGTGATGTAAAACATTTACATGTACAGTCCATGGGTCAGTATGTCACCAGGCCTATAAGCAAACTTCCAAGCAATCAAGTAACCCCCCCTCCCAAATGTAGTTTTACTGAAGTGATGAGAGTAGCCCAAATAAAACACACTTCCACACCTGTTTTTGAACTATCCCAGTTCCAGAAGCATCTTAATTCCAGAGGTCAAAAGTACCTAGTTTGGGACTTTTATGTGCTAGAGCCTGCTGATGAGACGATAGCAATATGCCAACTTTGTCAAGCCCATGTTAGTTGGGGGGAAAAAAGTAAGCCACATAGGCACCGGTGACCAACACGCCCACTTGAAAAACAAGTACCTATATATAACAAGCCTATGTAAAGCAGCAGCAATGTAATTACCATAACTGTAAAGATTTTGCAATTGCATGATTATAGTTATAATGTTTTTCTTCCAAAAATATTTTACTTTTCATGTTGACCATAACAACTCCATCTTACAGCAAGATATGTTGTCTGGATGTCCTTAAAAGTGCCCATGATGGCAAATTCCATACTGCCTCACCACCCCCTCTTGTCACCTGATCTGATCCGACACACCCATGCACTCCATGTGACTGAAAAAAATGTTTCTGCCACTTGGTATCGGTGACATGTACAAGAACCCTCGCTCCTAGACTAATACAAGTAGCATATGACTATAACATGCTAATTCAACAGTTAACACCACAAGTTGAACACATTTTGAGAAATGGTGAACAGGGCCATCTTTAATGATGCAAGTCATTAATTACAAAAGTAATCATGAAGAGGCTTAAAAACTTACAACATCAAATCCCCCAAAAAGGTTACTTATGCTACACTACCAGGTTAAGGTACACTGAAACTGCAATGGTTCTGGGGGGGGGTCATCAGGGCAGGGGGAGGGTTATGCTGTCCTCAGTTTGGAATGGTTTCAAAATGTTCATGATTACTGCAGCTATGCAATCTCCACTGATTAGACAAGACATTAACCCCCTCCACCTAACTATTTACTGAACACCATCTCAACCAACTCTTTTTGCATATAGTTCCTCTCTGTATGTGGGTGGCAGTGGTGATTACTCATTAATGGTAATGGTATGGACACCAGTCCAGTGGCCAGCATCGCAGTTCAAGCAATACCCCTGTCTTCCACAGAGACAGCACAGCTCCTGCAGGGCCTGGATGGATGTAGTCATCATGATACGATGAAACCTCAACAGAGGAAAATGACCTAAGCAAGACCAAAGATAATAAAAAATAACGGATACTCGTCAATCTGCATTCCTGGTTTTACCTAACAAGGTGGAAGAAGAAGCAGAGAAAACAAACATTTGTCAGTGCTGAATGTTGTCGCACTGGCACTGGCAGTGGGAGTGGTGGAGCTAGAGACGCATAGTGCTGTGATGTTGTGAATGTGTTTCAAAAGGTGATTTTGCACAGCGAGCACGCCATTGTACGCCACAACATCGGAAACACGTTTTGGGCAGGCTGTGAAAAATGGCAGCTGGACTGTTGATAAGGAAATGTGCAGAAATGCCGGTGGTGAAAATGTGGCATGAAAATATTGCAGATTGACAAAGTTACAAGGGTGCATGGAAACTGCGCAATACATGCTTTCAACACAGTCATTGTATGGACTTTCAGCACCAAATTTTCAGCATAGGCATTTTAGGACCTCTGCTCATGAATAGTGTCACCGTCATTTCCTCAAACTGTCCCGAAAACTGATTTTGCACAGCGACCGTGCAATTCTGTGCCGGACGTGCGAAAACACATTTCAGGCAGCTGTACTATTCATAAGGAGGTATGGAAAAATGCCAATGATGAACAGCTGGAGTGAAACTATTACAGATTCATAAAGTCATGAGCATGCATGCAAACTGTGCAATGCACGCTTGTAAAACACTCAATTTATTGACTTCCATTCCCACATTTTCAATATAGGCATTTTAGGACATCTGCTAATGAACAGTGTCACTGTCATTTTCATCATGTGTCTCGAACAGGGGCTTTCCACAGCAACCACGCTATTCTGTGGCAGAACTTCAAAAACAGATTTTGGTCAGGATGTGAAAAATGACAGCTGTACTGTTCATTAGGAGGTGCAGAACAATGGCACTGTTGAAAATCTGGAGTGACAATAGAAGTTTGCAAACGTACGAGCGTGCGTGCAAACTGCGCAACACACACCCATAACACAATCATTTTATGGAGTATTGTCACCAAACTTTCAGCACAGGCATTTTAGGACCTCTGCTCATGAACGGTGTCACTGTCATTTTCGTAATGTGTCCCGAACACTGATTTTGCCCAGTGACCGCGCTATTCTACGCCGGAAGTGCGAAAACACCTTTCAGCCAGCATGTGAAAAATGACAGCTATATGGTTCACAAGAAGGTGTAGTAAAATGCCAATGTTGAAAATCTGGCATGAAAATATTGCAAGTGCGCTAACTTACAAGCATGCATTGAGCAGTTGCTACACACGCTCGTAAAAGTCATTTTATGGAGTATTGTCACCAAATTTTCAACACAGGCATTTTAGGACCTATGCTCATGAACAGTGTCACTGTCATTTTTGTAATGTGTCCCAAACACTGATTTCACACAGCGACCGCGCTATTCTGCGCCGGAAGTGCAAAAACACATTTCGGCCAGGATGTGAAAAATGACAGCTATACGGTTCATAAGAAGGTGTGGTAAAATCCCAATGTTGAGAATCTGGTGTGAAAATATTGTGAATTTGCTAACTTACAAGCGTGCATAGCAACTGTGCAATGCATGTTCATAAAACAGCCATTTTTTTGATTTTTCCCACCAAATTTGCAACATAGGTTTTTGAGAGCCCCCTCATGAACAGTGGCACTGTCATTTCTGAAATATCAGTCCCAAAAGGTGATTCTGTGCAGTAACTGTGAAATCACCTTTTGGGACAGAATAACACCATGACAGTGCAAGAATTCATGAGAAGGGGTCCCAAAAACCCCATGTCAAAAATTTGGGGTCAAAATTCACAAAAATGCCCAAGATATGCACTAAACTTGAAAAACCCCTATTTATTCCATTATACAGCTATATCAGTTTGTGGTCGGCTTTGAAAAGTGAAGATGTGTTCCCGGTCCACCGCAGATCATCGCACTGGACTCCACAGGTAAGTATGGGGTGAGGGGGGTGAGGGGAGGTAGGGTGTGCAGAGGGCCATTGTGGGTGGAGGGAGGGGTCATCGAGACTACAAGGGACCATTTTCGTTTTACAGGGAAACAAAAAAAAAAACATTGTGGGACAGTTTTTTTTTTGCAGTGGATTTGGCATGCTGGGGTGGGCTCCCAGCATGCCACCTAACTGTTTGGGGGGGTGTCTGTAGCCAACAGGGGATTGGGCACCCTCATTGGCAAACAACATAAAGGGGGGAGTAATTTATGCCAACGGGGATTGGGCACCCCCATCGGCACACAAAGAAGGGTGAGGGCGCAGAGCCGAGGGATTGGGTACTCCCTCAGCATTAAACAATTGGGGGCTTCTTTATGCCAGCGGGGAGGGCTTCCTGTTGGCACACAAGGAAAGGGGAGGGTAAAAGCCATGGGGAATGGGCACCGGCATATCACAAACGGGGAGGTGCTTTATGCCGACAGGGAGTGGGCTCCCCCATCGGCACATTCATAGGGGGCAGGGTCAACAGACAGGGGGATTAGGCACCCCCAAAGTCTTCAGTTCATTGGCCATTGTGCCGCCGTGAGCATAATGTCGGCGAGCATGTAAAGAAAAGGTCCACTGCATCTGATGAGCTTTGCTCGGATTGCAGTGGACCTTTTCTCAGATGTGCTCACCACATTATGTATGCATGGTGTGGCGCCGGCATGCAGACTGATTGGGGAATGAGGGATGTACCTACTGATGCGTGCCCTGCATTCGCCCAACAGTGACCACACCTCCTAAGCTGCACTGCCCCAAGATGTTAGCTGCACAAGCACGCCAACATAAAAATGTATACTTACCATAGCTCATGATGTCTTTAAACTGCTGACATTCCCCACAGAAACATGCTGTGTAGTGCACATAATTCCAGACCAATGTTCACCATGATGAAGCACAGTAGCACTAGCAGGCATTCCCCTTCCCCTATCAGCACTGCGTACCTTGAAATATGAAAAAAATAAGAACACATTTTGAGGATTGTTAAAAAGTTCCCCCACCACCACCCGTGACCGTCCAACAACCCCCTTCCCCATCACAGAAGACCAGAAAAAATGAAGAAATACTTACCTCAAGGACCTTGAAAGTGGAACCATCGCACTATTAAATAAATCCACCAGATCTGGTTGAGCAGCCAGCAGCAGTAGCGGCAGCAGGATGGAACGAGACTTAACTTTGCCAGAATTCCTGGTGTTGACAAAGGCAAAAAATAACACAATTACTATCAAGCTCAGACAACCAGATGGCAGTAACAGACATACCACACTAGTATGAAAATTCCAATACTTACCGTATGCGTTTGGAAATTGGGAAATGCGGTGCATTCAAAGATCCATAGATCTCCCTCCTTCTGGGCCTGGCATGATGATGTCATCCACAGCACACTGAAAAATAATATAAGAGCAGTACAAGCATATTAGAACTCAAGATGCCATAACACCAACCCACCAACACCCTTACCTTGCACAGGAAAAAAAATGAAGACAGATACTTACGTGTTCAGCAGCAGCAGTATGGACTACATGAAGATAATCCACCAGGCATCAACCATCCAGAACAGTAGTTCTTGTGGCAACTTGGCAAGTAGTAGTCAGAGACAACAGCAGACAGTAAGTTACAGTGCCTCAAAATGTCATTCACTCCCCACCGCAAGGCAAGCTACTATCACAGAGTGAGTCAGTCAACACAGCTAGACAATCAGTACAGCAGCATAGGGATATGGAAATGATAATTGTACATTTCTATCTCAATCAGTTGAAACAGCAGCAGTAGCAAGAGGAAAGAACTGCAAGTAGCAGCAGCATTTTGCTGGAGGAATTAATTTTCTCTGCATCTGGTGGCATCTTTTTTCAGGTCCCTGAGGTGGTGGCACACCATAAAAGATCAGGACTGACACCACATTTCAATCTCAATTTGATGTAACATTTTTCCTGTAACATTTCTGGACTTGCAGGACCTGTTTGGCACCAGCTGCAGTGAATTTCAGGCAGAAATATATGGCAAACAGGCCCTAAAACAGCTATTTAATGTCTGGGTGGTGGAGGGGCACCATAAAACATCATAGCTGAGACCAGATTTCTGCCTGAATTTAATGTACCATTTTTTAGGAAACTTTTCTGGACATTTATTTCCGGTGCTGCACTCGCAGAAACAAGATGTAGCCTAAAAACAATTGTAAACAGTGGACCAAAGACTATTGTTTGTTCCAGATGGTGGTTTGGGCACCATAAAACATCATGGCTGAGACCAGATTTCTGTCTGAATTTAATGTACAATTTTTTAGGAAACATTTCTGGACATTTACTGCCTGTGCTACACTTGCAGAAGCAAAATGTGCCTAAAAGCAATTGTAAACAGTGGCCAAAACAGCATTTTAATGTCTGGGTGGTGGTGGTGGTGGAGGGGGCACTATAAAACGTCATGGCTGAGACCAGATTTCAGTCTGAATTTAATGTACAATTTTTCTTGCAACATATCTGGACATTTACTACTGATGCAGCACTCGCAGAAACAAGATGTGGCCTAAAAACAATTGTAAACAGTAGACCAAAGACCATTGTTTGGTCCAGATGGTGGTTTGAGCACCATAAAACATCATGGTTGAGACCAGATTTCTGTCTGAATTTAATGTACCATTTTTTAGGAAACATTTCTGGACATTTACTGTCTGTGCTGCACTCACAGAAGCAAGATGTGGCCTAAAAGCAATTGTAAACAGTGGCCAAAACAGCACTTTAATGTTTGGTGGTGGGGGGGCACCATAAAACATCATGGCTGAGACCAGATTTCTGTCTGAATTTAATGTACCATTTTTTTAGGAAACATTTCTGGGCATTTACTGCCTGTGTTGCACTTGCAGAAGCAAGATATGGCCTAAAAACAATTTTAAACAGTAGCCAAAACAGAATTTTAATGTCTGGGTGGTGGTTTGGGCAACATAAAACATCATAGCTGAGACCAGATTTCTGTCTGAATTTAATGTACCATTTTTCCTGCAACATATCTGGAAATGTACTGCCTGTGCTGCACTCACAGAAGCAAGATGTGGCCTAAAAGCAATTGTAAACAGTGGCCAAAATAGCATTTTAATGTCCGGGTGCTTGTGGGGGGGGGGGGGCACCATAAAACATCTTGGTTGAGACCAGATTTCTGTCTGACTTTAATGTAACATTTTTCGGGAAGCATTTCATTACCTGAGAGCCCTGTTTTACATGAGCAGAGCAAAGATTAACTCTAACATAGCTTTGGAAAATGTGTTTATTCATAGTAAAGTTCTTATATTTCACATTTGTGGATAGGATAGAAGGATCAAGGAGGACATATATAAAGAAAAATGGAGTAAGATAAAAGTAGAAAGGTACACAGTTAATGAGCATGGTACTACAACAGGGGGACGGGGATGGGGAGTTGGGAACCAGGGACATGCATGGTCAGGAGGAAAAAGTTATTCATATTCATATATGAGAGGGGATGGGAAAGTTAGGGAGTATTTACAACTGGAAAAGATAAAATAAACAAGAGGATATAGATTGAAAGACAAAGAGGACAAAAACCTTTTTTTGTTGTTTTTTTTTATTTTTTTTATTTTGCTTTGTTTTTCCTTTTTTAAGAGAGGGGTGCAGAACAAGAAGAGTGACAATAACAAAGAAAGGAGAAGAAAAAGAAAACAACACTGGCCTACCTCCACAGCCACAGGCCATTCATTGGGCACTGCCACCTGTGCCACCACCACGAAGCTCCAACAGGAGGTCCAAGACCTTCTTCTGGTCCACCAGTATTTTGTGGAGGTCCCCCCTGACCTCCTGGTGGAGCTGGTCAATGTCCTTATGGACACTTTGGACCTCAGTGTGCACAGCCTCCAGGTCTGCCCTGGTGACCACTAACTGACTTGGGGGGGCTGCTGAATGCTTAGGTCAGGGGTGGTGCTGCCGGGTCCTCCATAGTGCATCACTGCTAGGGGTGGGGGATGCTTCTGTCTCTTCCAGCTCCGGGTGCGTTCTGCTAATAGACTTCCTCTTCCCCCTGATATGGCACCCCGAGCCTCAGTGCTTCCTTCTGCTGCTGTCTCTTGCTGTTTTGAGAGACACTGTACAGCATAGTGGTGCTGCAGTTGGCTCCTTTGACCAAAAGTCCCAAAGTAGGATTCTGGTTTTCCACTTTTTACATTTTTTCCACAAAGGCTGCAGACAACCACACTTATATCATCTGCCTTTGTGGTAAAATATGCCCAAACTGATGATCTTTGGTTGGGGGGACACAAGCTGATGTCCCAGGGGGCCGCTCCCTCTACATCATCATGCTGGGGGCTGGCAGCTGCAGGAGCCACATGATCCTCCTGAGAGGGGGGCAATGGGATGCAAGCCTGAGTGTTGCTGCTACTGCTGCTGGATGGCTGTGGCAGGGTCTACATCCTGCTGCTGGGAGGGGTAAGCTGCTCCTGCTGACAGTGCTGCGAACCGGGGGGTGGGGGAACCTGTTGGTTTGGGGCTAATGACCAGCACCTGTTACTGCTGGGGGGCAGAGGCTGGGGTCATCAGCTCCTGCTGCTGGGTGGGGGCTCACTTACAAATACACACCTGTTAAGGAAAATGCTTCATCCTCCCCTTCCACTCTGTCTAGCTCCAGAGTCAGACCCACTCCCTTGCATCATATTTAAAAAAAAAAAAAAAAAGTTTTATTAAACTCCTAAAGAAAAAATGAAAAAATGGGGGAGTGAAGCACACACACACACACACACACACACACACGCACAGATAAAGAGAGAAAATAGAACAAAAGAGAAAGATAAACTTTTGTTAAATAAAGAACTAGGGGATGAACATACGTTCAACACACACACACACACACACACACACAACACAAACTCTCACTTTCTCACTCACAGTTCACCAAATTATATGTTTTCTTAGTTTCTCTCTCTCTCTTTCTCTCTCAGTCTCTTCTACTATCTCTATCCTACAAACTGCAGGAAAAGGATGTAGATTCAGTGGCCTCCTGTCTGAGTACAGGCACACATGTGACCTGCAGTCTGCTTCAGACAGCAAGTCATGTGACATGCCTTTCTTCCTAATTTTGCCTTAGTTAAATGCTAAGGCAAAACTTAACAGCAGAAGCGAAATTTACAGGCAAAATTCTGCCCCAAGGTCGTAATTTCGCAAAATGTTCCATGAGGCAAAATTGGTGATTTCGCCGGAATTTCACCGGTGAAGTAAAATTTTGCTGCAGCTCTAGTCCAAATGTATGCATGGCCCTGCCCATGTACAGTGAAATAATCTTACTCTGGACATCACTATGTTGGTTAGACACTAGCAACTCTGCATCACAATGTCAATGACATATGGTAATGTACATGCAACATACACCAATGCCCCCCTTGCCGCTGAACCCATGCCACATAAGCCTGGCTCCACTGAGATGCAGTAGCATGACACCCAGTCCATATGGCACTGAAGATGACACTGCTGCAGGCAGACTGCTATGGGTACTGTATGATGCACATGGCATGACACAATATGCATACATAGTCCCAACTATGTGGCACAGCACATGCGACCAACAGTGAAGGACATACCAACCAGGGCTGTGAATATTACTGCCAACTCACTGATTCACCAGGTTGGTGGCACGGGGATACACCACTGCATGGTGGAATGTATGTCAAGACACAGTACACACAAACACTTGGCAGCATGCCTGTCACAAGGATGTGAACTGTAGACTCCACAGACCCTGACACACCACAGTGCCGATGGTGGGACAAAGCCCCAAGGGCTAGGTAATTGTCCCCAACTACAACTGCATAGATTGTGCCCCCACAGTTATGCATGCAGATGACCTAAAGGTGGGTATGTAATGTGAAAAGTCAGTAGGGAAAGCCAGGGGGATACTGGGATGCATAGGGAGGGGCATCACAAGTAGAAAAAGGGAAGTGGTTATCCCTCTATACAGACAGTTGGTGAGACCCTATCTGGAGTACTGCGTGCAGTTTTGGAGACCTCATCTATGCAAGGACATAGACAGGATGGAAGCAGTCCAGAGGAGGGCAACTAAAATGGTGCAGGGTCTACATCAGAAACCATATGAAGAGAGACTGAGAGAGCTTAATATGTATACCCTTGATGAAAGGAGGGACGGGGGGCATGATAGAAACTTTTAAGTACCTCAAGGGAATCAACAAAGTCCAGGAGGGTAGCATCTTTCAGAAAAAGAGATGTGTAAGAACAAGGGGGCACAATTTAAAGTTAGAGGGGGGACGGCTCAGGGGTAATGTGAGGAAATTCTTTTTCACGGAGAGAGTGGTGGACGCATGGAACCGCCTTCCTGGAGAGGTTGTGGGGTCTAAAACAGTGGAGGAATTCAAACATGCATGGGACAGACATAAGGCAATTATAGTGGGGGGGGGTTGCAGGAAATAGGCTGTTGGTTAACTAGAATCTGCAGCTTATCCAGTAGGTAGGGAAATGGGCAGACTGGGTGGGCCAAGTGGTCCTTATCTGCCGTCAAAGTCTATGTTTGTATGTTTCTATATGGATATTGGTTTCCAACCACAGAATAATGCAGCATACTGTAAACATACAACCCCGATTGTGAAACACACAATGCATGGTACTTACATTGATGCATGTCTGTGGACTGGCCACACTGGACCCCATCATTTGCTGTGTCTCCTCCCACTGCCACTGATCCTGGTAGTGCCACTGCTGCTCCATGGCCATGGCTTGGCCCTAGTGCCTGTGGGGGATTACAAGGAAGGGATCATCAATAGCATGCAATGGAACTCATGGCACAGTACCATAAAGCAAGACTGAAATTCTTACACCACCAACCATCGATAAGACACCCAGGAGAAAGATTCATATCAAACATTTTTATTCACAAGAGTGTCAAGACCTCTTACCAGGGGTGGGGGAACTGATGGAACCCATAGAATTCCAACCAGTTTCGCTCAGGGTGTTATCAGAAAGCAACCCACATAACAGAACTCACTCCTTGTTAACCATGAACAATTAATACACATGTGCTCAACCCCATCAAGAAGTGACAGATTCCAAATTAGTAGAATTAATAAAACTCAGTGTAAAGTTTTTGGGTTTCAAAAGACCCCACATACTCAGCAACTTAACAATAACATGTTGCAGTTAATTGTAATTCTTAATTCATTCATAGTTAAGGACCATAGCCTTAATACGATTTAGATTTGTAAAACTGCAACAATACAAACGTTCCCAGCACTTAAAAACAGTAATGATCTGGTATGTCCCAACAGCTCAGAGCCAGATCAGTAATGTCAGGCTGCACTCCCTCGTGAATACAAACACATAATAGAGAGGACAAAAATGCAATCTAATCTTTGTTGCCCGGGGGTAATACCAATCACTCATTGATGAGACTCAGGAAACAGTGTGCAACATGCAGAGAGAGAATTTGCTTGCACGTAGAGGGGATAGGAGGGAGTACCCTAAGGATGTAGCATTTGTTACACAAAAAGGAGTGGGGAGTGGCATGGTTCAAGATTGCATGGAGAAACACTGGAATATTTTGAGTACAGAGCCTGCAATGCTAGAACTTTCCCACACTACTTCTAGGGTAAGCTATAGGAGGGGACACAATCTGGGAGACCTTTTGGTCCATAGCCATTTACAGAGGTATTTGGATGCCACCAGCAACAAAAGGCTGTTTTCCATGTGGGAGGTGCACCTATTGTGCACTAGTTAAGAAAAGTAAAACATTTAACTCTGCCAGTAGAAACTGAGTGTTTACTATGCAGCACTTTGTTAATTGTAGCACACCTAGGATTATATATTTGGCCACTTGCCAGTGTGGAGCATTTTATGTGGGGAACACAAAAAGAATGTTTAAATTACACATTGGGGAACACCTTAGCTCCATCAGGAAACAGGATGAGTACAATGCATTGTGCCGTCACCTCTTCAGGTTTGGAAGATGGAGCACATCAGTTTACTTTTCAGGTAATTGAGGTGGTTAAACTGGGCCTTGGGGGAGGTGATACTGAAGTGTAATTGAGCCAGAGGGAAGCATTCTGGATTTATGAGCTGGGTGCTATGAAATTCCTTGGGCTCAATAATGGCTTTGAATTGGCAGTATTTCTATAAAAAAAGTGTTCTTCTGCCATTCTCCACCAAAATTTTGCAGTAGATAGATACTATTGTGTTCCAACATACAGGGGCTCACTATGGTTGTTATTGCTTTAATTATATTGCATTTTTGTCCTCTCTATTATGTATTTGTATTCACAAGGGAGTACAGCCTAACATTACTGAGCCTCTGATACTGATCTGGCTCTGTGGGTATCCCATTATATGGGCAACTCAAATTGAGCAACTCAGTTTTGAGTGACTCAATTTGAGCGCCTGTGAGAGGAGCAACCGTAAATGAATAGCGAGGGTTTAGGGAATGGTGAAGGAAAGTGAATAGCGAGTGGTGTATAGCAAGGCAGAGTCAGCTGTGTAGGGTTATCGGACATTGTTGTGCAGGACAGTTTTGTGCTGATCGTTTGGTGGTGGTGGTGGCTAGAGTTACCACTACTGATGCTGGCAGACTTGGGTTTGGAATTGGCATGGGGGTGTTATTGCATGTTTTGTTTGGTGGGGGTATTCTTTAAGCTTCATTTTTTTAATTATTTTTTGAAGTCTTGCCCCCTGACTTTGTTCCCCCTGACACTGTTTTCCCCTCCTGACATTCACCCCCCTCCCCAAGTTGCATCCTCCTTTGAGTTTCTCCTGTCCTTGAAATGCACCACCTCAGAGTTGGTTATATTCATTTTGTGGGGTGCGGGGGCAACGTCCCCCACAAAGGGGTTGGGGGTGTAGGCCCCCTCATAAAAAGTAGGTAGATATATTGGCCCCATATATAAATTTAGCAGCCACTTGCTGTTGTTTTGGTGGTAGTAGTGCACATTACTGTTTTTGGTTTTCAGCGATGTGCACTCGATGTTAGGTAAGTTGCTGTTACAGAGACACTATTGTGACATAGAACCATCTCTGGGCTGTTGAGACATACCAGATCATCACAATTTTAAGTGCTGGGAATGTTAGTATTGTTGCAGTTTTAAAAATTTAAATTGTACTAAGGCTATGGTTCTTAGCTATGAATGAATTAAGAATTACAATTAACTGCAACATGTTATTGTTAAATAATTGAGTATGTGGGGTCTGTTGAAGCCCAAAATCTTTAAACGGAGTTTTCTTAATTGTACTTATTCAGAATCTGTCAATTATTGAAGGCTTCGAGCATGTGTGTATTAATTGTTCATGGTTTATAAGGAGTGAGTTCTGTTATGTGGGTTACTCCCTGATGACGTCCTGATCAAAACCTGTCAGAGGTATGTGGGTCCCACCAGTTCCCCCAGCCCTGGTAAGAGGTCTTGACACTCTTGTGAATAAAAAGGGTTTATATGAATCTGTCTCTCTGGTGTCTCATAGATGGTGAGTGGTTCATGAATTTCAGTCTCTCTCAGTAAATGTTTTAGTTGCACACCCCACTGTGGGGTGGCTTTGGTTTTCTGCAGTATACAGTATCATTAGCCCTAAACAGTTTACATGACCATATACCAGTACTGTGCAGCAATAGCCATATGTGCATATTGTGTAAGGACAGGAATGTGCAGGGCTATGTCTTACTATTGTGAAAAGGTATGGTACCATACACAAACAGATGTGCTATGGACCAGGTGAAGTCAGAATGCTCTATCCCATTGTTGTAGCCATGTCCCAATACAATGTACACCAGGAGACTTCTGGTGATGTTACTGCACTGAGTGTAGTGTAAGCTGAGATCTCCCAACCCTCTCCAGCAATAAATAACCTCCAAATTTAATAAAAGGTACCGACTTGCTTCAAAAATGTCAGGTGGAGGTTCTAAAGGTAATGGGGGCACCAAATCACCTAAAAAAATCTGCCTCTAGTTCCATGGAAGGAGCTGGATTAGATCGGGGCTTGTCACGGAGGGACAGGAATCAGTTGCCTACCAGCACATGAGGCTCTGAGTATGATACAGGTGGAGAAACAGAAACCCTATCAAGAAGCTGCTTCAAAACTCTCCTCAGAGAAATTCAGGGTTCACATATAGAGAAAAAGGAGAGTTTAAAAATGTATCCCAAAAGTTCTCCAAACTTGAAAAGCATTTAGAGCAAGCAGAGGAATGTATAGCCACTATGGAAGATAGAGCCCTGCAACTTGGCCATGTAATAGAGACTTCACTTCAGCAGATGGCTGCACTCCACACCAAAAATCTAGACTTGGAAAGCCATTCTAGGAGGGAGAACATCAGGGTATCTGGCCTTGCCATGGAAGCCAAAACATATCCAATGACTGATTTTATGGAGAACTTACTGAGGGATGTCTTCAACCTACCAGCAGGCTACCATCTCTCCATTCAGTGTGCTCATTGCTCATTGTTCCCCAGGCCCTCTGATCCTGCAGCTCATCCTAGATCCATCATGCTGAAGTTGTCCTGCACAAAACGAAAGAGGACTTACTGAAGCAAGCTTGGTCAAAAAAAAAAAAACTGACTTGCCTGTCATCAAAATTTTCTATTGTTCATGATTATCCACCAGCGATCCAACAGGCTAGGCTCCAGAATGCTCTTGTCCTTAAGCTGCTTAAAGAACAGAATGTGCAATTTCAGACCCCCTTTCCATCACGCCTCTGAAATATTCTGGGATGATGAACCTATTACTTACTCTTTAGTGGAGGAGGTGAGGCAAGCACTACTGCAAAAAGGATTCCATGTCCCTGATATAAGCTCGAGACAAAACTCTAGGAGGAGCTTGTTCCAAATGGACTGTTAGATGGTTACAGGTCAGAAACAGACTGGAGCTGCTATGTTGTCCACCAGTGAAGCTAGGCAACAAATTACAGTGCTACTTAACAAGGCCAGCAAGAAGGGTTCAGTCTTGTCAGCAACACAGAAAGCTTGAGAAGCTCTGGATCTGCTGGGAACTGAGCGAATGTAACCTCTGAGCTGAAGTGGGAGTTACAGTATAAAAGCTCATACTGTGCTGGTTAAGCAGTGTGTATCCTGAACAAGGACATATTCCTTATGTTGTAGTGAGCCTTTTCCTTTTGGTAAGCCCTTCAAATATTTTCAAACCTTGAACTTTTGGATTTCTTAATTACTACCCCTTTATTTTGGATGTACACCAGCCATTGTAGCAAAGTAAATCATTTAATGAAACACTGTAGGAACTTAAGCAATTGAGACAACATGCTAGTAACCCATTTGCTTAGTTGATTAATTTGACCACATCTCGGTTGAGCAAGGCACTGTATTTGAACTCATTAACTGCTTTACTTGTTTTTTAAAAAAGAATGCCACAGCACCTTTTGCAATGACTGGGGGAGATTTTACTTGTTGCAAATTACTTAACTTGTTTTCAACTCCCTAATGAAGACTATATTATGGTATACAGCAGGACATGTTACTCCCCTATGGAATTGCACTGATTTAGCTGGTGGCTTTACTTGGGAGCTAAGAGAATATATAACATGGGGAAGGGCTTCCTTTGGCACATTGTAAACATTAGAAAGCCTCAATGGTGATCAATATAAAGGTATTTGGTTTTGTCTGGGGGGATGTGGGGATACTGGCTTAGTATTTAACATCACTGTTGCATGTCCCCGTGGTGCTGTGATGCAGTCTTTAAAAAAGCCTGTTTTCCTTACACCTCGGCGCTAGGAGAAGATCCCTGTTAGCAGAGATGTTGTGCTTTACTCCTTATTCCCTTCCCTATTGAGTGAGTTTTAATGATGGGAAGGGGTCAGAAATCTGTTGAAATGGATTTTCTACCTAGTGAGTTATCATGTATTTGGTTATATAAAGTCCTGTTGGCTTTTTATAGTGTTCTTCTTGTGGGTCTCACATGCATTTGCTTGGGCCTACTATACAGTCATAAAGAGATTTTTTACCCTTATCCATGCTTTGTTTACATGATCACATGCAATTGTGAAAGGATTTTCTTTTTTTTTATGATGGATAAGAACACCATTGTTTGCTCCTATAATGTTTGTGGATTATCTAATGCCGTGAAATGAAAATTATTAGTTATGTGAAAAAATTCTCTGCTGACTTCCTCTGTTGACAGAAAATGCATTTATCTGCAGTGGATCATGACAAACAATCTGAATTTAGTTTAAGTGCAGTAGCCACGTCCTTCTATAAAAAGGGCAGCAGACAGGGTATGGTCATATTGGTTACACCCAGGGTACAGTTTGACAGCATGGACACTAAAGGTCATTTTAAGGGCCTTACATTAACTTTAGCCTGGGTATATTTCCCCCCAGGTTCCACCTTCCCGGACTACCACTCTATTTTGACTACTTTTCATGAATTGGGGGAGAGTTCATTGACATGTGGAGGGGAGATTTTAACCTAACATTCAGTGCCCAGCTGGACACTACATCCAGAATCCCAAGGTGGGATCACCGAGTAGCTAGGGAGGTCTATCAACTACTTGGGAGATGGGCTTGGAGGATGTGTGGCACCATCTACATGGGCGGCAGAGGGACTATACTCTCCACTGTGCCACCCATCAAATGTACTCCCACTTAAACTATTTCTCCCTCCCTAAGGAGGAGCTAGGAAAGGTTGTAGACACTTGGATTGGGAATTTTATTTTGTCAGATCACTCTACAATATTTTTAAAACTAGACCTAGGTGATTTTCACAAGACTACCTTTTGGCACCTCAGTGTGTCTTTATTACAAGACCCAGAGATTTTGGAAACTATTAAGGACACATAAATAATTCCTAGAGGTAAACACATCATATGAGGTGGCTGCCGAAATGTTGTGGGACACTGTGAAAGTGGTACTGCGGTGAAAGTTTATTGAGTTGTACATTTAAAAAAGAGGAATAGAGAACCAAAAGAGTCCATTTAGTAGAGCAAATCCATTACTTGGAGGCTCAGCAGAAAAGAAAAATTGATAAAACTCACACAAAGGAACTTAAGGCACTCAAGAAGGAGTTAAGTGAACTGCTTGATTTTTACTTAGAGTAAAAGTTATTATTTTTGCAGCAAAAATACTATGAAGGGGCTTTCACTTTCTGAAACTTCTGGCTAGTAGGTTACTTATCCTATGAGAAAAAGTGACAATAACAACTATTTGTCACCCATAAATTGCCCAGATCTTGCAGCAGGTGCCCGATATACCTGAGGCTTTCCATGCTTACTATTCAGATCTATACATCCCTGATCCAGACCCAGCTGAGGAATTGGTGACTGACTTCCTCAACAGGTTACATCTTCCCAAACTTACCCGTCAGCAGGGGGAGGACCTGATGGCTATTATATCTCCTCAAGAATTATTGGCAGAAGTAAAGAGAATAAAGACCAGTAAGTGCCCAGGTATGGATGGCCTATGTTCTGAATTTTACAAGTGTTTCAAGGACATGGTCCAACTCTTGCTGTTGAGAGTATATGGAGAAGCCTTTAAGGAACAGGGGTAGATCCCCCCCTCCTAGTCATGAGCAGTCATACTGTAGCTGTGATACCCAAGCCCAGAAAGGACTATACCAAATGCTTCTCATATAGACCAATTTCCCTCTTAGACAGTGATTATACGATCCTAAAATCCATCCTTGCCCACCACCTGCAACAAATTCTTGATGACTTGATACATTTAGGTCAAACTGGCTTTATCCGGGGGCATCAAGCCCAAGACAACCTAAAAACAGTTCATGTTATAGATTATACAAACAAAACAAAACAACCTTCTCTCCTATTAAGCTTTGATGCTGAGATGGCTTTTGATAAAATCTTTTGATCTTTACTGTGCTGGTCCTTTCTGGGTTTGGGTTCCCTCAGCCATTTGTGACTAGCTTATTAAAGTTATACCATAACACCAATGGCTATATCCAAGCTAATAGTCATATATCTTTGAGCTTTCAGATGGAATGGGGGACACACCAAGGCTGTCCCATTTCCCTGCCATTATTCACTTTATGAATAGAGCCCCTGGTTCAGAGCATTTGTCAAAATGCAGACATTCAGGGATTCCAGCTGGGAAGGACAGAACACAACTTAGCATTATATGGTGACGACATTCTTTTGTACTTGATGAATCTTGAATTTTCCCTCCCTGCATTGTTTAGCCAGATAGAAATATTCTCGAGACTCTCTGGGTATACCTTGAACAAAACTAAGACAGAGATTCTTAGTTATTGCTCTGATGTTCCCCCTGTAACTCTAAAGCAGTTTCCAATGAGTTGGGATTTGCCATCAATGAAGTATCTGGGGATAAAGATAGGGCTTACATCCACACGTTTGTATAATTTAAATTACCCTGCCTGATAAACCAACTTCAAACTGACTTTAAACACTGGTCCCTGATTCTAAATTTCTTTTATGCATGAATCCAGGCTCTGAAAATGAATGCCCTTCCCTCTCTTTTATATTTGTTCCACTGTGTCCCTTGCCCGGTGTCTCAGAAAGTCTTAGAGACCTGGCAGCAACTTTTCTGCTCTTTTGTCTGGTGCAGAATGCGTGCCAGAGTCAGGAGATCACTTATTTTTATTCCTAAACAACAGGGGATACTAGTGTTCCTGAACCTTCAGCTGTATTGAGTGACAGCCCAGATGAGACTGCCCTTCTTTGTGGCAATTCTAAATCAGACTCTCTTTGGAACCAGATAGACCTGAAAAAAACACACTGACCCTCCTCTACAGGCAATACTGTTTCAGAGCCACCTATTGGGTACCTTTAAATCAGACTTCTCAGGAACACAGGCAGTTCTTGAGGGATGGAGATGGAGTACCTTTAGAGGCCAAATGAAAAATCAACTGTGGAGATACAAGTGGAGGGTCTAGAATCATCAGTTTGCCCTGCAAACAATGATGGCTATTTTTTTCTAGCAAGCTATAAGAGGTATAACTCCCCAGAGCACTTGCTCCTAGCTAACACAGTGATGTTCTTTGAAGCTGCTCAACAGTGGTTTAGTGGGGGGGGGGGCAGCAGATAGACTCAGATTTTATCAACTTAGAGATTATATTAATGCCCAGATGAGGTTGTAAGATTGGGAGTGGCAAGGGGAGCGCAACTTTGATTCCTTTTCAAAACAATTGGGCATCACCGAATGGGGAGGGGGCCATTTACCAGTTGTAGTCTAGCTATGTAAATGATCAAATTATTTCCTTTCTCTATATTATGCAACAGTGGGAGGATGATTTGAATATTACCCTCTCTGAGAGACAATGGCTCAACATCTGGAGAGTTACTTGGGGAGCTTCCTCCTCCCCTACATGGAAGGAGTTCTGTTGGAAGCTGCAGGTGAACTTCTTCTTGGTACCTTCCCAGGTAATGCATTGAAATCTAAAAATTTCACCCTCATGCTGGTGTAAATGTGGGGAGCTACATGCTTTGCAGGCACATAGATACATAGATACATAGACAGTGTCGGCAGATAAGGGCCTATGGCCCACTCAGTCTGCCCATTTGAGCTTGTAAGTTCAGTTTGTTTTCCTAGAAGTCTGTTGCCCCTTACCCCTGACCTCCAGAATTCCTTTATGTCTATCCCATGCATTCTTAAATCCTGTGATTGTTTCAGCCCCACCACTTCCTCTGGCAGGGTGTTCCACTTGTCCACCACCCGTTCTGTGAAGAAATTCCTGCTCATGTTTCCTCTGAATCGTCCTCCTCCAACTTCATCCCATGCCCTCTAGTCCTGAAACATCTTTTCACTTAAAAATAGTGTTTTCCTGCACCCTGTTCCTCCCTGTAAGATACTTGTATGTCTCTATCATATCCCTCTCTCCTCCTCTCCTCCAGGGAGTACATGTTCAGTTCCTTCAACCTGTCTTCATAGGACTTGTGATGCAACCCATGCACATCTTTGTTGCCCTCCTCTGAACCTTCTCTACCCTGTCTATGTCCTTACGTAGGTATGGTCTCCAGAACTGTACACTGTACTCCAGGTGGGGCCTCACTAGTGTCTTGTATAGCAGAATTATGACCTCCTTTTCCTGCTGGTGATGCCCTGCCTATACATCCCAGCATCCTATTTGCTTTAACTGATGCCTTGTCACACTGTTTCCCTACCTTGAGGTCATCAGAGATGACAACCCCAAGATCCCTTCCTGCTTGGTGCATGCTATATCCTCACCCCCAACTGATATATTGTGCCAGGGTTTTGTGCCCCATATGCATTATCTTGCACTTTTTGCATTAAATTTCAACTGCCAAACCCTTGACCATTCTTCAAGTTTCTGCAGGTCCCTTCTCATTCTGTCTATACCCTCTGGTGTGTCTACTCTGTTACAGAGCTTTGTGTCATCAGCGAACAGTGAAATTCTGCCTTCTAGATCCTGTGCAATGTCACTGATGAAGATGTTGAATAGGACCGGTCCCAGCACTGATCCCTGTGGTACCCCACTGGTTACTCTTCCTCTGTGGAGTGACAGCCATTTACCACCACCCTCTGTGTCCTGCCACCCAGCCAGTTACCTACCCACCACACTACTGTCCTGCCCACACCCATATTCCCCAGTTTGTGTAATAGTCTTCTATGTGGCACAGTGTCAAAGGCCTTGCTGAAGTCCAGATAGGCCATGTCCACTGCCCTCCCTGATCCACCTCCCTAGTCACCCAGTCAAAAATTCAACGAGGTTGGTCTGACATGACCTCCCCTGGTGAAACCATGCTGCCTTGGGTCCTGTAGTCCATTGACAACCAGATGTTCCACCAATCTCTCCTTCAGTAGTGCTTCCATGATCTTCCCACTACTGAGGTGAGGCTGACTGGTCTGTAGTTCCCTGCTTCCTCTTTGTTCCCACTTTTGTATAAGGGGACTACATCTGCTGTCCTCCAGTCTTTGGGTACCTCCCCTGTTTCCAGTGATCGGCTAAACAGGATAGCCAGAGGTTTTTGGGGGTGCCCTAGACTCATTTCCTTCTGGGGGAAAATTAGATCCCACCTATCCCAAATCTTTAATACACAAGTGCATTTTGGTTCAGAAAATTTGCTTCTAGGGATTTACCCTGATGATATAAGAGGGAAAGAGGAGAGATGTCAGCTTATCTGTTAGGTAGGAAAATGGGCAGACTAGGTGTGCCAAGCGGTCCTTATCTGCCGTCAAATTCTATGTTTCTATGTTTCTATGTTTCTATATCTCTGGTCCATTCTAATAGTAGTTGCTCTAAAATCTATAACTAAGAAATGGTTGTTGCAGGAGCCTCCTGAGGTATCTGACTGGATAGCAGTAGTTCAGTGCATTCAAAGGATAGAGAGGTTGACTTTTAGCTTAAGGCAACAAATACATAAATATCAAAATAGATGGACCAGGTGTGTCCTATACGAGGAACTCTGAACTCAAGAAATTTGAACAGATAATTGAAGTCACTCCTTTATGGGTACTTTTTCCATTTTCCATTTTAGGGACATAAATGTGTATAAAAGAGGTTTGTAACATATTAATTTCTGAATCTAGTGGAGGCAGATAGTTTGTTTCTCCATTTTCTTTTTGATGTAATCACACAGGTTTCCTTATAGTTAATTCTTTGTGGAAAAGTGCAGAACACACCCTAATTACTGTGTATGTTTTTTACTACATATTTATTTGCTGTCTTTTACTTCTTATTTCCGAACTGCACAGACCAACCTTTTATTTGAGACGCATTAGTTAGTTCTCTTAGTTCTTTTTTTTTAGAAGTTTTTGGCTTTGTCAAACTGTACTACGTACATTATTTCTGTGATATTGAGTCAATTTGTGATATAGTATCTCTATATATTTAATTGCCATGGACTCTTATTAAAAAGAGTATAACAAGACTAGGTTTGCTGGTATAAAGCCTCTAGTTTCACCTGAGCTCTTTTCTGCTGGGGTTGGCTTGAAAGGAAAGAGCAAGGATCAACATTAACAGAGCAAGTGGAAATATTAGGGCTTCTTTTGACTAAGCAGAGTCACAGTTGTGTTACTATTTTGTTGTGTGCTTACAGGTTGTGCTTACAGGTTTCATTACTGTTTTGTGCTTACAGGTTATATAATTTACTGCTTTATTTTTCTCTGATTAAAATTATTTTTTGCAAGGTACCTTTTATTTTAAATTTTTGTGCAGGTTGTCTTGCTGAAAGGAAGGAAAACACACACCTGGGTGGTGTGTCAGAGCTGTAGCTGATTGTTTCTGGAGGGCACAGGCTTGATCCCGCCCATCCTGTCCCTCAGTCCACCCACCCCAAGCACATCATTTCCTTTATAACAGAGGTTCTGACATCACTTCCCCATAAAGGCAAAGGACAAACACCTGTCATAATCTTAACAGCCCAGCACACTGCATTAGGGGTAGACACAAGTACACACTCACAAAAAAAGAAAAAAAAACTAAACAGGAAGGGTGTGAGACATGTGGGGAGTGGTGCAATACACTGGCTGTGGGGCATCAGTCTTTCAGGAAACATTCTGGAGGCTATGATGCGGGCCTATTTGCAGACACCTCTGTGGTCTGAGGGAGGGGGTTGCCCATCTCCAGGCTGACCTGGCAAGGATTTGGGAAACCTCCAACCCCACCTAGGGACCACCAGAGCCACCACCACTGCCTCAGGGCTTGCCAAGAAAGAGGAGCAGATAGACCACGGTGGGCTTAGGGAGGGTGAGGGTGGTGGATCCGAGGTGCATTTCTCTAGTTGTACCTCTCCACAATACATATGCTGTTCTGGTGGAGCATGGTTCCTCTATGGAGGCATCTGCAGTGGAGACCAAGAAGGATGCTGGCAACCTCCACAAAGGAGACCCAGAGGAGAGTGGCACAAGACCCCACAGGTGGAGGAAACAACTCCTGGTGGGGGACTCAATCACTAGGAAGGTAGAACCGGGGTGGAGGGGAGAGGGGGAGAGGGAGGTAAGGTTCCTATCCAGTGCCATGACTGGGAGGAAAAGGAAGCAAATCCTCAGGATAGCAGGAGCAGCAGCATGGGAGAGGGAGCTGGACATCATTGTCCACCTGGGGACAAATGATCTGGCTGGTAATGGGATCATAGAGCAATGCAGGAGGAGTTTGTAGAGTTGGGGAGCCTTAGATAAGTAGCACGCATGGTAACTTTCTCTGAGGTGTTGCCTGTCTATAGCATGGGTAAGGCTAGGGTAATCCACAACATGGGATTCAATGAATGGTTGAAAAACTAGTGCAGAGCTCAGGGTTTTGGTTTCATTAGGGACTGGTGGGACACCTGGAGGGATGAAGGCCTATACAGGCATGATGGACTGCATCTCTCTGGGAGGGGAACCATGATCCTAGGTGATAGGTTTACATTTTTAATTGGCAAGCATTTAAACTAGCCAAGGGGGGAGGCGCTGGAATGAAGCATGGAAATCCCAGTCCCCTCCCAACAAAACAGGATACTTAGTGAGGTAAACACTAAGGTAGAGAAGTCGATATGGAGCAGGACAGGGGTCAGTGGAGAAAACGGCAAAGACAATAAGGACTGAGATGGGGCTAAAATGGGTAAGGTTATCAAAAAATGGAGGGTGATGAGTACCAATGCACATAGTCTGGGTAACAGGCTCCCTGAACTAGTGGCATTGATAGAAAAGGGACACCTGGATATTGTGGCAGTCACAGAAACATGGTACACAGAGAACCATGACTAGGATGTCAACATACCATGGTACACAATCTACAGGAGGGACAGGGAGGGTAAAAGAGGAGGAGGAGGAGCCCTGTATGTAAGAGGAAGGATCAAAGCAATAGAACTAAAGGATAAACAGGGAGGAAAGCAGGCACTGTGGGTCACCCTGGAGACAGGAAATGGCAACACAACCCGTCCGGGGGTTGTATACAGACTCCTGTCTCAGGGGGAGGAAATGGACAAGGAAATGACAAAAGGCATCCTTAGAATTGGAGGCAGTATAGCGCAGTCGTCTAAGGTTCTGAGCTGCAAATCTGGTGACATCCAGAAGACCAGACCTGGGTTTGAATCCCACAGCTTCCACTTGCATACTGTGTGACCCTGAGCAAGTCACTTAACCTCCTTGTGTTCCCAGGTCGCTCCTGTAAAAAAGCTTTCAGCTTAGTGTGCTATACCTGGTTAAACAACTAAATAAAAAAAAAAAGAATAGTAGAAAAGGGAAGATATTCTTGATGGGGGTCCTGAATATGCCAGATGTTAACTGGAGCACCTTTGCTGCAGCCACATCCAAGAGCAGGGTAATTCTTGATGCCCTACAGGGGGCATGCCTCAGACAGCTAGTGTTAGAACCCATTCAGGAGGGAGCAATCTTAGACCTGGTGCTCTCAAATGGGGACGGAGAGAAGATCTCAGATTTAGAAGTGGATAACCATCTGGGAAAAAGCGACCACCGAACAGTGTGGTTTACAATAAACACAGCTGTAGAATCAAGTCACAAAAAGGTGAGGGTATTGGGATTTAGGACTGATGACTTTGGCAAAATGGGGGAGTGCCCCAGAAAAGCACTAGCAAACAGGCAAGAAGGTGGGGCAGAGGAACAATGAGGAAAAATCAAAGCTGCCATCACAGAGGCAACAAACCTTTGTGTGAAGCAAATAAACAAAACAAAATGAAGGGAAAAAAAACACTATGGTTCTCAAAAGAGGTGGTAAGGAAAGTTATGGAGAAAAAAAGATAGCATTCAGGAAGTATAAGGAAACACAGAAGGAGCAGGACAGAGAACTTTATCAATTAAAGCAGAAGGAAGTGGGGAAGGCAGTCATAATAGTAAAGGCCTAATCAGAAGAAAAGATAGCCTAAGCAGTTAACAAGGGGATAAAATATTTTATAAGTACATTAGGGAGCAAAGAAAGACCAGGGGAAGGATAGTGAGGCTTGATAAAGAGGAGGGAGTGGGCAGAGGGTGACAGTGACAAAGGAGAGATACTGAATGAATACTTCTGCTCAGTATTCACAAAAGAAGAAGAAGGTAAGGTACATAAACCAAATAATAGAAAGACACTGGATAGGGGGGTTGATACCAGTCCATTCACAGAACAAAGGGTCCTGAAAGAACTCTTAAAACTGAAGGTGGAAAAAGCAATGGGGCCTGATGGGATTCACCCCAGAATTCTCAAGGAACTAAGGGGAGAACTAGTGGCACCATTGACTACCCTTTTTAACAAATCATGAGAGGAGGCTGTGGTACCTGAGGACTGGGTGAATGTGATTCCCCTTCACAAAAGTGGGTGCAAGGCAGAGGCAGGAAACTACAGACCTGTTAGTTTGACCTCAGTGGTAGGGAAAATGATAGAATTACTTCTGAAAGAAAGAATTGTTGAGTACTTAGAGGCCAGCAGGCCACAGGATCAAAGACAGCATGGATTCACAGCAGGAAGATCATGTCAGACAAATCTAACAGATTTCTTTGACGGGGTGATCAAAGTAGTAGACCAAGGAGGGGCCGTGGACGTGGCCTACCTAGACTTTAGCAAGGCATTTAATGCAGTCCCGCACAAAGGATTAATAAGCAAGTTAACCAGCCTGGGAGTGGGTACCAGGGTGGTAACTTAAGTAAAACATTGGCTGGACAACAGGATGCAGACGGTAATAGTAAACAGAGTTCACTCCAAAGAATTGGGGGTTACTAGCGGGGTACCATAGGGTCCAGTACTGAGACTGGTCCTCTTTAATGTCTTTATAGGTGACTTTGCAGAGAGACTGGAAGGAAAAGTATGCCTCTTTGCAGATGACACAAAGATCTGCAACAGGGTTCATACACAGTGGGGGTTAAAAAGGATGAAAAGGGACTTGGCAAGGTTGGAGGAATGGTCACATGTATGGCAGCTTAGATTCATTGCAAAGAAGTGCAAAGTAATGCACCTGGGAAACAAAAACCCAAGGGAAGAGCACACATTTGGGGGAGAGGGGGCGAGGTATTAAGGACAACAAAATTGGAAAAGGACCTGGGGGTTGTCATATCAGACAACCTAAAGGTAGACAAGCAATGTGATAAAGCAATAAGAAGAGCTGGGGGATACTGGAATGCATAGTGAAAGGCATCACCAGTAGAAAACAGGAAGTTGTTATCTCTCTATACATACACGTGGTGAGACCCCATCTGGAGTACTGTGTTCAGTTCTCGAGATCCCATCTCTGCAATGACATAGGCACAATGGAGGCAGTCCAGAGGAAGGCAACTAAAATGGTGCAGGGTCTGCACCAGAAACCATACAAAGACAGACTAAAAGAGCTTAATATGCATATCCTCGAGGAAGGGGGGCATGATAGAAACTTTCAAGTACCTCAAGGGAATCAACAAAGTTCAAGAGGGCACCATCTTTCAGAAAAAAGAGATGTGCAAGAACAAGGGGGCACAATTTGCAGATAGAGGGGGGATGGCTCAGGGGCAACTTGAGGAAGTATTTTTTCACAGAGAGGGTGGTGGACACATGGAACAGCCTTCCTGAGGAGGTTGTAGGGTCATAAACAGTGGGGGAATTTAAGAATGCATGGAACAGGCATAAGTCAATTCTAGTGGGAGGTAGGAGGAAGTAGGCTGTTGGTAAAACTAGGATCTACAGCTTATGCAATAGGTAGGCAAATGGCAAACTAGTTGGGCCAAGCGGTCCTTATCTGCCATCAAAGTCTATATTTCTATATTTCTAAAAAGAGTACCATGTACACCTGCATGTGTAGTGCCCATATCCCGCCATCCTCACCACCCCGTCCAACATATCCATACGTGTCAGCTACAGACTACGTACACCTCACAGTATACAGTGGGATGCATGTAGCACTAGGTCTCATACAACGGGAGCACAAGAAACATACTTGTACAACACCAGTGGATGACATAGTACCATAAGTATAGCCCAACACAGTGGTTGGGCCAAGTGTTACCCACCCTGTTCAGTGTAATAGTACACCATGCATTATATGGCGCATGTGTACCAGTACACATTCTGGATAACATGGGCAGTGTACATGAAACAGATGATGGCCACATCCAAGTGCTATTGAGTAAGCCTGCCACCACAGTTACATGTAGAACTTATGTTACATTACTTAGTCATCCACCTTGACACTGCAGCCATGTCATTGTGATAGCACACAACCTTGCTGCCATGGCAGGTGTACACCTCAGAGATCCACAGTGGGTCCTGTAATGTATAGGTCACCAGAGAAAATCCATTGGATCAGTTTTCCCACATGGCAGCATTGGTAGGATCAGGTCATATAGTTAAGAAGGTCCCATAGAGAGGACACAATAGGGACATAACAGTCCAGTGCACAGTTCTTCATGTACACGACCTTTGAGCTATATTATTCTGGAAAAAGTACCGTACACAGGTCACCAGCCAAAATAAGTAGAACCATCTACACTCATCTGGCCTTGGCATTGTTCCACTCTCCACTGTTACCATCAGCTGCTACAGGCAGTGGTGTTCCCTCCATGACAGGTCATTATTCCTGTGCCTGCATTGGCCCCCAGGCCTGGTGACCACAGTCCTGCTTGTGATCCTCCTATCCACACATACTGAGATCCCATAGCCTGGGACAGTCATTATCCCCAACACCCAGCAACTGCTTCTTCCTGGCAACTACAAGTTCAATCAAGTGGCCAGCTCAGTGATCCACCACTTTCAATCACAGTGCACAATATGCTTCCTCCTGCTATGTGCCACTGTAGCATCACAGCACTCACATCAGGCAAGTGTCAGTGTCCTGGCTGTATGGTTGAGGCCTTTGGCCTTTCTATTTGCACAACATATTTTGCTGTTAGCACTGTGCTGATGTTGTTTTGTACAATGCAACGTGTGCTTCCAGTGGGAGGTGGAGCCAGAAGCACATGGCAGTCATGGGATGACACATGTGCATTGTGCACATGTAAAGCCATGCACAGCTCTACGCAATATCATTGCACAACATCATAGCACTCATGCCTGTGCTGCATGATGGCATCATCCATGACTTGTGTCATCATGTCAGCACTACATATGGACAGTGTACAAGGCAATAGCAGCATTAGCACTAGCACAATTACGATAGTACTTGGAGCAAAACTACAATATTCAAAGAGAGTATGCATATAAGCTGATTTTGTATTCCAAGGGCAAAATACCTCTTTGCGTGTTATTACTGGAATATATTCAATCATTACAATGCTTAATTGCACCTGGAGCATATAAAAGGAGCAAAGTGCACCACCAAGATTTCACAGCACAACTGCAGATGGCTAGAGGTAAGTGTATTGTGGAATGGCTTACAAAGTGACATAGGTGATCATAGCACTGTGCTGATTCTGTACTGAACTAGATCATGGCTGTATCTTCATATGGCCAAGGCCTTTGTTAGGGAAGTGGCTGGCTGTGCTTTGGGTTCTGCAATGCTGGAACACTTACGTGTCTCTGCCAGTGGTCTGTGACACATTGTCCCCAATGTACCTTTGTTTTGTGCTCTGCTGTATGTATGCAATGAGCTCAGTTCTGTTCATTCTCTCCATTTCCAATAGGGCCTAAGGAAGGCTGTGTGAGATAGAGAAACTATAAATTCTTGGAGAATGAAGTGCAGGCCTTGGCGAAGGCCTATGTTACTCAATAGGGCCTCATATCCTGGAAATGGGGGAACAAAGGTGAGATCAAGTAGGCCTGGGCTGAAATTACAACAATGAATGCCGTGGGTGGCCAAAACCACTCAGTGGCAAAAAGATCCTGGCAAAGGCACACCATGACATATAGGCCATAGGCGGTGGACCCTGAGCAGCTGCACTTCTTGCTCCTGCAGAGGAGGCAATAGCCTCAACCCTGTGGGCCATAGAGGTGATGAGTATGCTAGGATGCAGCTATGACAGCCAAGTGGGACCAGCATAGCCATGTGAGTAACAGAATTTGAACAATCCCATTGTGTGTGTGTGTGTGTGTGTGTGTGTGTGTGTGTGTGTGTAGACCAGTGGTGTTGCTGTGTGCATGGGGGAAAGTTCTGTTAGCCCTAGTGGCAGGCACAGGGTGAAGGCACAGAATGCAGTGCACAAGTCTGTAGTATGTGTACTAATCCAAACAGGAAACGTCATGCATCATATATGGTTATACAGTAAAAGTCACATTAAACTTTTTCTCCAATGAGTTGCTGTAACATTTTTGACTGAGTTGCATAAGTGTTGCTGGATTGAGCACAAAGCCTTACACAAACTGTTTGAGTTAAAATGCAGCTTTGCATTGAAATGTGACTGGACTGCAGATGCATTCCAATTGAGTTGCAAAAACATTCTGCAAACATTGCTCTTCAGCTGATTAAGCATTGAAAAATAATTAAATATGAGTTGACAATGCATTGCCAACTCAAAAAAACAATGCAAAACCAACTCATTGATGGAAGTTTTATGTGACTTGTACTTTACATGTATGACATTCTGTGGATAGTTTTTGTCAAATGATGTATACAATTTTAATTGTAACTTGTATTGTGATTTGATAATATGTCTATTGTTACTTTTTAGTGTATGTTCAACCTGTTGGTTATACATACTTTTTACAAACCAAACCTGAACCTACTATTGGGAAGAATTCAAGCAAGGTGATTTTCGTCAGACCTGCCTACTGCCAGCTGGGCGACCACTGCTCCATAAACCAAGCCTCTTGGAAGTACACTTCAAAGGCAAAGCCTCCTGACACATCCATGTACAGCTCCAATTGCTGACTTGTTGTGACCTTTGACCAAATTGACACTCGTTAAAACATTCAAAAAGGTCAACCAAACCTCCAAATATTCCCTCATACTCTCAGTCACCTGTAGCCCATGGTGAGGTTTCTGACTCCCAGAACCCACCTTTGCCATACGGAACAACAATGTGTCCACTAGAATTAATTTGCATGCAAAGTTATGGGGCTCGATTTAAAAAGGCTGATATAGGGCTTGCGTCATATTTTGGCACAACTGTGCCAAACTCCTTTACAGCAGCTGCAACTGATTTCATATTGCTGGGTGCAGTTGGGACAGTTTCCTCAGTTTACAGCAGCTTGTGCCAAATAGCTGGTGCAAACCACATGAAAAGGGTCCCCCAAATGCCGCAAGTTAGATCAGGGAAAAGCTGGTCTAACTTGCAGCATTTGGTGCTCAGGATTGAAAATCCCATTCACCAGCCAGGAGAATGCCCTAAGCTCCATCTGCCAAATGATCAGTTCACCAGGGGCTTGTGGCATTCTCGGGGCTTTAAAAATTGAGCCCATGGCCACTGAGCAGCTGCTGGAGCTCCTGCAGTGTTATCTTGCATGCCCGTCTTACTTAGGTGAAGAATTCATGCAGAGCAGGGATTTCTCTGTGGGTAGCTGAAACACTGTGGCCTGGGTATCATTCTCAATACCCTGAAATGACAAAATGGTACAGGGCCCCACTAACTTAACCTTTGCCAATGGCACACCATAATCAACACACACCTCCTGAACCACCTTCAGGAGGTGTCCACATTCCCTGGAGTCAGATCTTACTATGAGCATGAAATTATCCAGGTAATGGACCACGTCTGTCCATCCCACCCCATTCATCACTACCCAGAGTTCAAGAAGGTACTGAATTGTTCGAACACCACACATGCCACAGTACACCCTACTGGCTTGCACTTATCCACATAATATTGGCCCTCAAATTTCATACCCAACAGGACCCTGTCCTCTATCTGCAATGGCAATAGATGAAATGTGGACTCTATGTCTGCCTTTGTCAACAAAGTCAACTTTTCCTTCCTCCCTCACCACCTTGACTGTTCTGTCAAACAGTGCACATGACACTGTTATGTAGCAAGGGTCATTGCAGTCATTGATAAAATCACTTTCTGAATAAGACAGATGGCTTATCATCCTGAGTTGAACTGGAGCCTTCTTAGGAAACAGGACACCAGGGCATACTCACAAACACAGTGAAATGGATTCTGGGAATGGGCCACTAATCTTCTCTGCTGCCAACTCCTTGTTTATCTTCTCCTGAACCAGGTCTGGTTGTTCCCTGGCTGACTTCAGATTATTAGCCTCATACAGCCTATTATGGCCAACATATGGAATCCTAAATCCAACTCTAAGGCTCTCCACCAGAGAATGAACAGCTGCTCAGTCTGGGAAGCTGTCCAGCCATGGCCTAATTCAGTGCTCCTTTATTGGCATTGGGAGGCTTGTTGCATCACCTCTGAAATGGATGAGGGGTGGTGCCACCCAGTTTGCACCAGATAAAGGGTGAGGCCAGACACAGTCCATGGACTCATGGTTAAATCTACAGCATTTTGTTTTACACTCCCTTTAGTTGTACTTACAATTCCCTGGCACCAACATCCGCACATGGGGAAACCTTGCCAACTTGTCTTTGGGGATAGATAGATAGATAGATAGATAGATAGATAGATAGATAGATAGATAGATAGATAGATAGATAGATAGATAGATATACAGACAGACAGACAGATAGATATACAGAAAGACAGACAGACAGACAGATAGATATTTTATTTATTAAGCACCCAATTCCAGGGACTCTGAGCACTATACAATACAATACAATTCAAAACAAAACAACTTACACATAGCAGCAATTCAGCATAAACATCAAAATTCTATCTATCCCATTTAAAATTAATCAAACATTAAAAGCCTCCTAGAACAAATATGCTTTCAGTTGTTTCTTAAAAGCTTCCACCAAGGGGGCCTCCCTAAGATAGCCAGGAAGGGAGTTGCACAGAGTGGGTGCAGCCACTGAAAATGCCCTATCTCCAAAATGCTGCAGCCTCATTCTGGGAACTCCAAGGAGCCCACCCCCCGCCAGCAGAATGGAGTGCCCAGGGCAGACAATAGGGGACATGGAGATCTTGCAGATAGACAGGTCTCCTTTCATGTAGGGTCTTGCAGGTCAGGATCCCTACCTTGAAGACAATCCTCCACCTGACCAGCAGACAGTGCAGACCACGGAGGACTGGGGTAATATGATCACTGTGTCTTGCCCCAGCCAGTAATCTTGCCGCCTCATTATGCACCAGCTGCAGTCTGCGGAGGTTGCCTCCAGATAATCCTAGGTACCGGGTATTGCAATAGTCCAGCCTGGAAGTGATGAACGCATGTACCAATGTAGTCAGATCCTCCGGTGGGATCAAGGCTCAGATTCGAGCAATGTTCCTAAGAAGGTAAAACCCACTCCTAATCATGGCAAACACGTGAGCATCAAGTGTCAGACTGTCATCTAGAAACATGCCCAAATCCTTCACCTGGCTAGATGGAGTAATGGGAACATCCCCCATCATAATACCAGGGGGGTAACCCCTCACAGCACCTTCCACCATGATGAACTGGATCCACTACATGTACCTGTGTCTTGTCTGGGTTACGTTTCAGCCAGTTTTGAGTCATCCAAGCCTGGATCTCATCAAGGCAGCTGTTAAATACAGATACCAACACCTGGGTATTGGGTGCACAGGACAGGTACAGCTGGGTATCGTCTGCATAGCAGTGAAAACCCAGCCTGTACCGCCAGACAATATCCCCCAGTGGCAACATATACACCGTGAAAAACAAGGGCGACAAGACTGAACCTTGTGGTACGCCACAGCACAGAGGCTTCGGGTTAGATGAAGCTAACCCCATCGTCACCCTCTGCACTCTGCCTGTCAGGTATGACCTGAACCAGTTGATGACATTACCGGACAGGCCACACCAAAAAATGCATGTGATCGAGTAGCACCTCATGGTCCATGGTGTCAAATACCATGGAGAGGTCCAGGAGGACCAAGATGATCTGGTCTCTCATCCCTTGCCATCAGGAGGTCATTAAGCACCCTCACCAGGGCGGTCTCTGTATTATGCCCTGCATGGAACCCTGACTGGAAAGGCTCATAGGTGGAGGAAGAAGCAAGATACCCCTCAAGCTGCATGGCTTCTGCAACTGGAGCCCTCCTGACTGTGAAACCACTGTCTGTATGAGGTTTGTCACACCCATGCTCTATGGCCCAAAGCAATGGCATGTCCAACCCATTACAATGCCTCACCAAGTCACTCTACTTTGCTGTCACCTGTGATCAAACTTCACCATTTGTGTGACTGGGGTGTGGGTTCTAGTGTACTCTGTAGCTGTCAGAAGTTGGCACCCCAGGCACTGGGGTGCCTGTATGTATGCTCACTGTATGCTCATATGGTGGCTGACTGAGGTGGTGAGAGGAAGGCTGTGCCAGTCACCATATCAGGTGCCAGTCACTTCACCGGATACACCAGTAAGGGGGTGGCTTGGTGGTGTACAGGGTGCAGGCAGGGTGGGTGGGTGGGGAGACCACCACTGTTTGCAGGTCCATTTGTTGATGGGTGATCAGGGGTAGAGGGTACCAGTAGGCACCAGGCCTAGGTGCAATAGATATGGAATGGGTGATCAAGTGTGAGTGGTGCCAGTAGACATCAGGGGTATGTGTCTAATATACAGGATGAGAGATTGGAGGTGGGAGGTGTCACTAGACACCAGAGATAGGTGTATATTATATATTACTGGTGATCAGGTGGTTGGGGTTGCCACTGGACACCAGGGCCTGCAATCTCACTGGCATGCCGGTGATCAGGGGTGGGCAGCTGCAGTACAGCTGTCCTGCTATCAGTGGGGTGGGGGCATGGGCTTACTGCCCAATTAAGTCATGGGTTTAGGCAGTGGTAAACAGCACCACTTTGGATGCCGTTTACTGCCGCTACAAAACTTTGAACATGCTGATGTACTCGTATGTAGGAGTGACCTCATCATTTGCAAGCACACAGCATTATGATAGCACCTGGGCTCTAATGGGTGTAGCACATAATACTGGAGACTCTGAATAAAGACATTACCTCAGAAAAGGGTGCAAACTCAGATAGTGGCAGTGCAAGCCCAGTTGATGCCGGTGGTAACTTGTGAATATCTAGCACCTGATGCTTTTTCATGAAATGTTAACATTAAAACTAGCACAGTTAATATGAATATATGGACATATGAAGAATCCAGCAGAATAAGACCATTCAGCCTATCTAGTCTGCTTGTATTGCAGAGTCCACAGCTTAAGGAACTGTTCCTGTACCCCTCCCCAATCTTCCCCTCCTTTCCAGCTGCCCCTCCCATTACCCTTCCTTTCCCCTTATGTCTATCCCAGCCTCTCTTGAAGTTGCCTACCATGTTCAACAAGATCACCTCTTCTGGCAGCATGTTTCAACTGGCCAACACCCTCTCCATGCAGAAGTGCTTCCTAACCTCCCTCTGAAACCTCCACTCCTCCAGCTTACGACTGTGACTCTTCATGTTTCAGCTGCTACTCAGCTTACAGAGACCCCTGTTATCCACCCTACCTACCCCTGTCAAGTATTTGAATGTCTCAGTCATGTCCCCTCTCTCCTTCTTCTCCTCCAGAGAGTACATTGTCAGGGCCCCCTACCTCTCTTTGCATACTTTACCCTGCTGTCTTGCAATCAACTTCATTTTCCTCCTCTGGATTATTTCCAGCATGTTGTTGTCCTTTTTAAGTTGTGGATAGCAGTACTGTACTCTAGATGTGGCCTCACCAGTGACCTGTACAAGAGCAGTATATCCTCCCCCCCCCCCCACTGCTGATCCCTCTGGCTGTGCATTTCAGCATCTTGTTTACCCCTGCTACTGCTTTCTTGCACTGCATGGAGTGCTTTAGGTTGCAAAAGGTCATCACTTCCAGATGCTTCTCGTCCTCTGCTGCAGATAACCACACCCATCCCAGGTAGTACTCTGTCCTAGGATTCTTTGCTGCAATGTGCATAACTGCATTTTTTGGCATTAAAGCCAAGCTGTCAAATCCTGGACCACCTCTTAAGCTTTTTCAGATCGTTCTGTAGGTCCTGTATCCATCCGGTTGTATCCACCTTCCCACAGACATATCATCCATGAATAGGCACATTTTGCCTTTGGGAGTGCTACGGGAGTGCAGGACAGTGGGGTGCTTTAAGCAGGCACTGAAGACCTTTCTGTGGGGTAAAGCTTACCCTGAATTTCTTTGATTTTATTGTCATTTATTGTATTTTTTGATTTTATCCAATTGTGCAATGCCTTGATTTGTGAAAGGTGCTATATTAAATAAAATGTATTATTATTATTATTATTATTATTATTAATGCCATCCCCATATCATTGATAAAGACACTGAACAACACCAGTCACAGCACCAAGCCCTGCAGAGCCCCACTGGAGAGCTTTCTGGTGCAAGATAACTGTCCCCCCAACACCACCTCTGGGTCCTGTTGCTCGGCCAGTTTTCCACCCATCTGGTCATCTTCTCCGCATCCCCAAGATCCACCAACTTCTTGATCAACCTCTTGTGGGGTACAGAGTCAACAGCCTTGCTGAAGTCCAGATAAAGGATATCCACCACTTGGTCCCTGTCTGCTGTCTAACTTGATCCAGTCAAAGAAGTCAATCAGATTTGTTCATCACGATCTCCCTCCCATAAACCTGTGCAGGCTCTCCTCCTGGAGACCATACTCCTATAGACACTCTACCAACCTTTCCTTAAGTATGGTCTCCATGAGATTGCACGTGATTGAGGTCAGACAGACTGGCCCATAACTCCCTGGGTCATACTTGGGACCACTCTTATGAAGGGTAACTAGATGTCCATTCTCCAGTCCTGTGGTACAGCACCTGACTCCAGTGAACTATTCAGCAGGGCTGCCAGTGGACCCGCAAGCTCCTCTGCCAGTTCCCTCAGTACTCTTGGGTGTATGCCATCCAGGTCTGTTGATTTGTCCACCTTCAATGTTAGCAGCCTCTCCCTCAGTCTGTCCTCCTCTTCCAGTACTTCTGTGTCCCCTCCCACTCCTCTTCTCTCCCCTGTAGGCACCGGCCCATCCTTCTCCCTGGAGAAGACAGAATAGAAGTATTACTTCAGTACCTCTGCTTTTTCTCCATTCTCCTCAATCTACTCATCCCCTAATGATACATTACTATATACAAGGTGTCTTCAAACTGTAATATGTTGCAGTTGAAAAGCTTGTGTAAAAAATAAATAGGGGCACTGTTCTGTAACAATTTGCATACCCATTTTTGATGCAGTTTAGTAAGGAAATCTGGCATGCCATGTGCTGCTGAATGGAGACTTCTGTGGTCAGATATTTTAAACATTCGCACAGGCACTAATGGGTGTTTGGCCATGATATCTGGTATTTGTGCCCATTCATGGGGGGTCTATATTTAGAGATCCCCGTAGTGTTGGCTAAACCCATTAGCACCCAAGTGCTAACGTAATGCTATGCCCATGCAAATGACGGGGTCCTCATCTGCATACGGGCACTGCGCCAATTTCAGAGGTTTGTATCAGTGGTAAATGGCAACCAAAGTGATGCTATTTACCACCTCAGAAAACACCTAGTCTTAACTGGACACAAAGCTCTAGCCCCTACACCACCGATGACTGAGAGAGTTCTTCTGCAGCCACCTGCTTGCCCCACCCTCCAATCCTCCCTCCCAGGAATATCTAGAGGCAGCCCCCCCCTGCGCACCACTCCTATTGAAGATAATATTGTCCCTGGTGTCTAGTGCCTCCCTCCTCACACCCATCCCGAAGATGTTAAGATGTCCCTGGTGTCTAGTGGCACCACCACCTCCCTATCCCCTGTCCTGGGAATACAATGTAGTCCCTGATGTCTAGTGGACCCCCCCCACCGCTGATCCCTGCTCCCAGTAATAGACAGTATCCTCTGATGTTTAGTGGCACCCTTCACCCCTGATCATCCACACTGGTGTCATACCACTACTGTGGTGTCCGGTGGCACCCCCACCCTCTGAGCTCCCATTCTGTCTATGTAAAGTATTCCTTGGTGTCTAGTGGTACCCTCTGCACACCCATCCCATAACATTAAGAGCACCTTGGTATCCACTGACAACCCACCCTCTAATCCCCTGTTCCAGTAAACTGAAGTATGCTCTAGTATCTAATGACATCCCTCTAGTCCCCTGTCCTGGTAATATATCATATGTCTGTTGTGTAGTGTCACCCTCCCACACTCTCCAATCACCCATCCTGGTGCTGTAAATGGTTTCCCTGATATCTAGTGGCAGATCCCAACCACTGATCACCTGGCCCATGTCCCTTTCATTATCTCTGGTGTCCAGTGGTACCCTTGCGCCTGACCCTGACTGCAGGTTGACACACAGACCAGCGAACAGTGGTGGCCCAGCAGCACCGCACCTGCACCCTGAACACCACCCATCCACCACCCTTACTGATGTAGTCGAGGATGCATGGTACATCTGGAGATGATGACTGGCATAACCCTCCTCTCAATACCTCAGCGGCCTCTGTATGAGCTGCAGGGAATGCTCATAAAGAATACAGTACACTGTATGCATGTTCCCTGCAGCTCTATGGCAGTCATCTGGGGAGATGAGCGAAGGACAGTGCCAGTCACCATCTTGGAATGTACCGCACTTCCCTGGCCATGTTGATAATGTGGGGTGGATGGGTGGTTTTCAGGGTGTGGGTAGGAGGCTGCTGGATCACCACTGTTAGCCAGTCTATGTGTCGACTGGCAGTCAAAGGCAGGGGTACCACTGGATACCAGGGGTAATGTAAAGGACATGGGCTAGGTGATTGGTGGTTGGGGGCTGCCAGTAGACAACAGGGAGGCCATATTCAGAGCTGGGATGAGTGATCGTATCATAGGGGGTGCTACTGCATAGCATATGATGTACTACTGAGATGTGTGATCAGTGTGAGAGTGGGGGTGCCACTAGACACCAGGGCATACTTTGGTTAAGTGGGACTGGGGATCAGATGGTGGGGGTGCCACTGGACACCAGGGCACTCTTCACATCACTGGGATGAGTGTGAAGGGGCCTTAGCTCCCTTAGCTCCTTGTATGCCCAACGAAATCATTTGCATTTTGTTGCTGAATATTGCATCACAGCTCCCAGCACTATCTGATCTGGGGGCACAATTCCCTAAGAGTCAGACATCACTCGTTTCCTTGTTGAGGCAGCACAGATTGATTTAGCACTGTGCTGACATAGACTGATATTCAATCCGATAGCGCCCACTCACCAGCCAACAGAAAATCACAGTCTCTTGGTCGGGCATGGTGCAGTGCAAATCTTTGAGCTCTGCTTTTATGCATCTTTGAATGTCTAGCCCTTGGTGTTTGGAAGGTTAATATTTAAATGAAAGTAGTGGTTTTAGTGGCAAGTCCCATGAGATACAGGAGATAAAAAAAATAACTGTTTGACCTTGCAGAACGTCTGTAATGTGGGCATGTACTTTCTGTTCTTCTAAAGACAAGAACTCTTTGTCTATATTTATTATGTACTAATGTTTGAGATTCCTAATGCCCATCTGCACTGGAGTGTTTACAAGAGAGTCTATAAAAGCAGCGATGAGCACAGCTGACTATGAATATTAATATAGAATTGTCAACAACAGTGTTATGTTCCTCGAGTTCTGTGCAATCATGAGGTCTCACTTTGCTTATATTTTAAGAATATATTTACAGGCGAACATCACTAGCTTTCCTATTTATTCAAGCTGCATATTACATTTTGTCTCCATTAACAACCTCAGCAAAGAAATGTTTTCAAAATAAGGGCAGCATGTTGGGTTTTCTAGAAAATATCCCGCTTTATAATTTGTATGTTTAGCCCTGCTTTGTAACATTACAAGTCAGCCTGACAAACTATCGCCTGGTAGATGTATACTCTACAAGATACCATTATTAAAGAGGCTGGTAACTTTTGTTTATTTTGTTTTTCTGTACTGGGAAAGGAAGGCAAGGAAATATTGTCTATGTTCAGCCTCATCCTGGAGGTGGGAAGTGATGCAAACCTATTTATATTGAACCAATAACTTGTTAGTAGGCTAGTACAGTAAATAAGAGACAGTTTGGCAAGACATCAGAGAATTTGGCCTACTATTTTTGTGAAGTGCCATATGATGTTTAATGACCACCTGAACAACCACTAGACTAGGAGGATGCAACATTGTTTAAGCATCACATTTAAAGGATGGCCCCTCACACTAGTACAGTGTCCCCTAACACCATACTCAGGCATTGGTATGGTCACTTCATAACAATACAGTGTTCCCAGTAGCACTACCAACACCACTTCATATTGAACCTGGTGTTCACTGGAGGTCTTCCATCTAACTACTAACAAAGTCACATTCTGCTTAGCTTTGAGATCTAATTAGAACATAGAATGTATCAGCAGAAAAGGCCCACCTAGCCTACCAAGTGTATCATGATGTTCCCTACCTAATCTGCATCTGCAGATTATATATGGTCCCTGGCACCTCTTCTGCTTCCCTGCCTCCTTTCTAATATAACCTTATGTCTATCCCATGCATGCTTGAACCCCCCCACCCACTGTTTTAGCCTCCACCACTTCTACTGGCAGTCTGTGCCGGGCTTCTACCACCATTTCATAAAGAAATATTTCTGCACATTTCACTTGAACTTCCCTCTCCAAGTTCATTGCATGCTTGCAGTCCTCTGCTCATTTGAAAGAGACTCTCCACTTTAACCCTTTTCACCCTTGCAAGGTACTTGTAAGTTTCAATCCTCTCACCTCACACTCCACTGTCTTCCAAAGTGTAAATGTTTAGATACTTCAATATCTCCCCTTATAGGGCTTTTTGGGCAAACTTGTACCATTTTAGTTGCACTCCTCTGGACCACCTCCACCCTGTCTATGTCCTGTCTGAGATGCAGTCTCCAAAATTGGACACAGTGCTCCGTGTTGTGGCTCACAAGCAAGTGATACAATCGCAATTCCACCTCCCTTCTCCTCACTATGCACCCCAGCATCACATTATTCCTACCCACTGCCTTGTTACAGTGCCCTGCCACCTTAAAACCCACATACAGTATATGATAACCCCAAGGCCCCATTCTTGTCTAGTGACTGTCGGTACCTCTCCAATTCTATACTCAGCTCTGGGGTTCCAATATTTGCATGATTTTGCACTTTTTGACAGTGAACCCCAAATGCCATTCATTTGACTACTTCTTAAGTTTCCCAAGACCCCTGCATATTCTCTCCACCCTTTTCTGGGTGACTACCATATTGCAGATTTTGGTATCATCTGCAAAAAGGCATACGGTACCTTCCCTTCAGTTCTTCTGCAATGTCAGCTATGATTACACTGAAGAGAACTGGTATCAGTACTGAACCTTATGGTACCCTGTTGGTCACTCTTCCATTCTTAGAGTGATTGCCATTAACCAGCACCAGCTGTCTCCTATCTGTTAATCAGTTTCTAACTCAATTTACCACTTTGGATTCCACTTCTATGCTACTGAACTTCTTTATCAGCCTTCTGTGTGGCAAGGTGATGGAGGTCTCGCTAAAGTCCATAGTTCCTATGTCCACTGCCCTCCCCAATCCATTTCCATGGTCACCCAGTTAAATAAATCTATCAGATTTGTTTTGAATGACCTTACCCATCTGAATCTATACTGACTTTGGTCTTTTAGCCCACTAGATTCAAGATACTGTACCAGTCTTTCCTTCAGACAGGTTTCCATTAATTTCCCCACTGCTGAAGTTAAACTGACCAGCCTATAGTTGCTAGACTCCTCCCTGCTGCCGCTCTTTGGTAGAAGGACCACATCAGTCCTTTTTCAGTCCTCCAGAAGCACATCAGTTTGTAGTGAGCTATTGCTCAAAGCTGTTAGTGGTGCAGCTAGCTCCCCCCTGAGTAACTGTACCCTGAGGTGTCTTCTATCTGGTCCCACAGTCTTGTCCACCTTCAGGCTGCAAGTCTCTTTATGACTGTATCCTCTGAAAATGGTATTGTGTCCACCTGCCCCCCCCCACTCCTGCATCTTCTTGATAGTTTGTCCCCCCACCCCAGCTGATGTGAAGATGGAGAAGAAGTACCTGTTTAGGACATCAGTTTCTTGGTCCTCTTCTACACAGTCTCCCCATTCCACCCTTCTAATCCTTTCTATCCCTCCCCTTGCTCTCCTCTTCTGGCTTATGTACTGTATGTAAGTATTATCCCATTTAATGACCTCTTTGGCAATCCTTTCCTCTATCTATATTTTTGCTCTCCTCACTGCCCTGTCTGCTTCCTTCTGCTTTACTTTTTATACCTTCCTGTACCTCTTGAATGTAACCGTTTTTCTTTTACCACATTTTCCACTTCCTCAGAGAATCATAACAATAACTTTTTAATTCTGCTTTTTCTTAGTTCCTCCTTGCAGAGGCTGGCTGTTTTAATGATGCCCTCTTTCAGATTTTCCATCAGTGCCTGTAGCTCTCCCTGGCATCTTAGAACAGGCTGCAAGGTAGTAAAACTACAGGACTGTAAAATGCCGTTTTAAAATTGGTGGGGTCTGACTGAATGACCATTGCAGATTTGGTGATGTACCTATGGTCCAAAATTACTTTCTGTTTTACTGTCACGTTCCTTCTTTTTTCCTCTGTAGAAACCTATTTTATAATAGTAGTAATATTCTCTGGAGACGAGGGATATGTAAGCAATATGACATGTCAGGTTGTGCATAATAGTAATATAATTGCATTCCTCATTTGCATTGTTAGATATGAAAAAAGCTGAGAAGTGTGATTAAAGCACCATAATGGCACATGCTGGGGAATTTTTATGCATATTAAATGACTTTTAATTATCTGAGTTAAAATTAAATAAGAAGAAACTATTTTAAAAAGATTAACTAAAGGTCTTTCTGTGAAATATGTATCTAAACTTCAAGATGGAAAAATAGTATGTTTTCTGGAATTTTGTGTGTGTGTGTGTGTGTTGAGGGGTAGCTAAAAGTAATAAAAGATAATGAAAACCCTGTGTGGTACATTCTCATAAGTCAGACAAACAAAAAATAGTTACCTGAATTGCATACTGTATCAATCTAACATATTGGTATTAATGAAAGTGTGTTCAAAGCTGTTGAAAGTACTGGGCTGTTAAAGCATATATTTCTCTGGAACAAGTTCAGCCATGCCAAGTTCAAGTGTATGTGCTGTTCAGAACATTAGGTGCCAGATATTCAAAAGTTTGCCTAGGTACAAAACCTACAGTAGTTTGCCCATGCAGACCAGGTTTTTTGCAGATGTCCTATATTCAAAAGCCCACTTAGCGCAGGTAAACAGGGTTTGCCCCTGGGCAAATTGTGGAAGGGGCGCATTGCAAAATGAGGGACAAGGACCTGAATATTTGCACAGTCCAATGCTCTCAGTATTTGCACCATGCAAGGGTGCTTTGTGCAGTCCCCTTGTGCTGTGCAAATACCACCAACCTAAACCACAACTTACTCCTCGCAATCCTAGCAATTGGCGGATGATGTGTGTCGGCCTCCTGACCCCTAACACAGTAGTCTGTGGTGTCCAGTGGTGCCCCCTCCCTCTGATCCCACTCCATATATAGAAAAGAACATATCCTGGTGTCCAGTGGTTCCCCCATCCCAATGCCCTGTATAATAATGTAAAACCATTCCCTGGTGTCTAACAGATTGGGGAAAGGGAGGGGTGTCCGCTAGACACCAGGGAATGGTGATACTCTATTATACAGCGGATCATGGATAAGGAGGGGGATCTGCTGGACACCAGGGAATGGTGTAACTCTATTATACGGGGAACAGGGATAGGGAGAGGGTTCTACTACACACCAGGAATGGTTTTACTCTATTATACAGGTGCTTAAGATGGTGGGACCACTGTACACCTAGGAATAGTTTTACATTATTGTACAGGGGACTGGGATGGTGGGGGACCATTCGACAGCAGAGAAATTTTTTATATTATTATACAGAGGGTTCAGGATGGGGGGATCACTGGACACCAGAGAAATTGAGAGTTCATAGTGGGCATGGCATGGCAGTGGATGGGGAAACCACTAGCACCAGGGATAACTCTCTGGGACAGGGCAATTAGGGAGGTGACACCACACAATCCAGACTTGCTCCCCATGCAAATGAGACCATAATGGGAATGCAAATGGCTGCTCAGCACCTTGCATGCCCAATGGGTTAATTTACATTGGTCTGTCTATCAGAAATTTAGCATGGGCACAAGCCATTGTGGCATCCTATTTCAGGAGCCATATCTGCCCAGTGCTAAGTGGCTTAACACTGGGCCAACATGGTCCTATATTCAGTTAAATAGTGCTGGTACACTATTCCACTGAATATAGCATCTTCATGCACACGGACTATCACAAAACTTCACACATATTTTTGCACTCCGCTTTGCACATTTTTCAACATCAGACCCCAGGACTTTAAAGCAGCAGTGCAATGAAAATGGGCTAAAATTTGACACCACTTTTTTTTCTTGCTAATCGATGCCACATTTCTTCCTGTTTATTTTGGTGGTAACATTTTCGGTTTCTGTTATCATTTAAGAATTTTATGAAAATATTAACATAATTATTTTTCAAGAGAAAAAGCTGTCTGCCTCATTTTTGCATAGAAATAATAGTTTAGTTTAGTTTACTGTTCTAGGAATTACTACCTTTGAGCCGGAGCTCTTTTACAAAGGTTCCACGTCAATTAGGTACAGTACAAAAAAGGTTACATAGATAACACAACAATTTGTGCTGTGTCAAGAGCGAGAAAACATATACAAATACATATCAAATCATTTGTGCAAAAGGACATGAGATATCAATAATCACATTATTATTACAAGAAAGAGGTCATGCCAGATTAGGAGAAACAAATAGGGAAAAGTCCAGAACAGAGAGGGTAAGTGAAAGGTGTGGGAGCAGACAATAGCAAGAGAAAAGGTTTCCCAAACATGTCTTTGTCAAATAACGGAACAGGGTGGGTAGTGAGAAAATAGGAGGTTTAATCAGGGCAGTCACAGGAGCTGGAGGTGGCAAGGTGAGAGAACAGCCTTGATTTGAAAATACCTAGAGAGGTGGAGGCAGTAATATGAGTGCTGAGGGCATTTAGCCAAATGGGGGCACGATAGGCAAATGATCTTTGTCCCCGAGAAGTCCGGCATCGGGGGACTTGGAGAGGGTGGTGTTCTGATCTTCTGGTAAAACGGGTGCTAGTGCTCGGGCATAACAGGTCTTGGATACAAGGTGGAGTGAGGCCCAGAGTGGATTTTTTCGCCATCAGGCAGGTAAGGTACTTTATCCGGTTTGAGAGTTGCAACCAACCTGAGTCAACATAGAGTTCACATGTGTGGGTACGTCGATGTACACCAGTGAGCAGCCGACAGGCCTTATTTAGGGATGTTGTAATGCGACTAAGTGCTGTAGCAGTGGCAGATCCGTATATAACTAAGCCATAGTCAACGACTGAGATGACAGAGGATTGGATGGCAATCCTCAGTGCACAATGGGTAAGGAGCTGTCAGTTCCGATACAGAATCCTAATTCGCTGATTAATAGTTTTTGCTTTACTATTAATGTGAGTTGCAAAGGTTAGGCCTTGATCAAAGTTTATTCCAAGATATTTGAAAATTGGCACTTGTTCAATGGTATTTCCCAGGTATGTATTAATGGTGAGTGGGACTTGCCGTTTCTTGCTTTGCGGGTTAGAGAAGAGCATGGATTTCGTTTTTTTTTGTGGTTTAGAACCAGCTTATGTTCAAGGAACCACATCTCAGCTTTGGAAAAAGCATGCTGAAGGTTGAGGCATAAGAGGTTCGGATCTTTATGAGTGGCAAGAATCACGGCATCGTTGGCATAGAGGATTATTTGTTCAGGGCAGGATTTGGGGGGAGGGAGTTTAGGAAAAGGCTGAAAAGGAGGGGGCCCAGGATGGATCCCTGGAGAACTCCTGAGCAAACTGGTTTTGAGTCTGAGAGAACTCCAGCTACTTTTACAGATTGAGAGCGCTGAGCAAGGTAATTTTTTACCCAGTCACCAGGACCCTGCGAGAGCCCTAGGGATAGTAGTTGTTTGATAAGTAATACTGAGATCCTGAGCAGGGTACAAACTCAGACAAACATGCACTTGCACAATATATAGCATAGGAAGCATCCAGAAAACCCAAATCAACATTTCTGCCAATATTTTTCACAACCATAGCAGAGAATTAGCTTTTTGGAATAACATTTTTTCATTGCACTGCTGCTTTAAGCAGTTTTGGTCTGTCTCAGATCTTTTAACTGTGTTTTCCTATGTTTCCCATCTTTGTTTATTTTACTGTTACCTTTATTCCTCCTGATTCTTTATTCTTTGTCTTTCCCCACATTCAAAAGATGAAGTGTTTATCATGGAATACAGGAATTCAAAATTCTGCAGAATTCCAATAGTGGAATGTCATCTCCCAAAATACTTGCATACAACAAAAGCCTCATTTGGAGTCAGAGCTTCAGTTTTATTTGTTGTGGGGTGAACAGTGGACATTACCTTGCTATGCATGTAAAGGTAGGAGGAAGTATTTTCATGGTCATCGAACATTAGTAATGAAAACTATAAGCAGTGCTTTATTTAGTTTTTTATTTATTTGTGTATGAAGTGTATGATGATTACGGAAACAACAATTTTATTTTTAAGCCTTTTAGTGTATAAAGGTGGTACCCACGTTTGTGATGGTAGGTCAGTCCTGAGTATAAGGGTAGTGACTTGCTCATTCTGTAATGTGGCTGCTATAAAGTCCTGTTCCTAAGGTGTGCAATACTGGTGCCATAATTGCACACCTTAGAGGACTTGTTAATCGATCAGGTGACTTCTTTTTCTTACCAATTTTATAACATGTATTATATTCAATTCTTGGGTGGCTGACTTCACTGCACACCAACGTGTGAGAGAAACTCATGATATACCACACCTTTGCTGCACATTAAGAGGCAAATATTATACAGAATGGAAATATGGGGATTAGAATTCAAGGGATCAATGGAAAAAGAAATAAACACACACTACAAGAAACTGTGAGGCCTCCCACAGGGAGCACCACTGGCTCTAGTAATAGGTGAATTAGGGCAACTCCACCTGGAATGCTTCATTCAGGAAAGAATGATCAGTTATTGGCTTAAAGCATACACCATGAAGGAAAAGAGATTATGTAACATGTGTATAGGAAAAACTATAAAATAACTAGATCTTCAGATAACCTTTCCAAGTCTGTCAGTGATTGAAAAAGTTGTGAAATCACATGGATTGTTACTGTACAATGCCAAGTTGAACAAGTATTTGTCAATGCTAAATGTTTGCTTGCTGGTATTGGCATTGGTAGTGTAGAAGTTACAGAGCTGCATAACAGAAATGGCAGTGAAGTATTGAATTGAAGCCAACCCCACCACCACCCTGCAGAGAGTGACAGGAATTGGGGTGTGTCTTTGGGTCGTCAGGCATAACGGCCATGCCATTTCACCACACCCTACCCTGCAGACACTGACAAGTGTCACGGTGTGCCTTGGGGTCTTAGGCCCTTATGCGCACCCCATTTCATCAGGAAATACAGTGAGATGGGTGTTGTATAGGAGAATGGGGTGAACTTTGGGGCCGAAGAGTCCAAGGCATACCTCGATGCCTCTCACTGGCTGCAGGGTGTGGAATGGTATGAGCATTACAGGCAAGAATCCCAAGTCACACCCCGATGCCTGTCATTCTCTACAGGGTGGGGTGTTATGGTTTGAAACCCTAACACCTCAGGCATTTGTTGGTATTTTCACTCCAAAATTTTGAACATGTGTTTTTTTTGTGACCCCCCAACTCATGAACAGTGGCAATATCAGTTTGTTAGCTGAAAGCTGCTTATGCTCAGCGACTACAGCATTCAGTACCACAGGTGCAAAAACACATTCTGAACAGGATGTGAAAAATGACAGCTATACTGTTCATGGGGAGGTGTAAAAAATGGTAATGTTGCAAATCTGCAGTAAAAATATTAAAAAAACTGGTGAAGTCATGAGCGTGCATAGAAACTGTGCAACACACACCCGTAATGTAATTAGTTTGGGATTTTTACAGCAGATTGTCAACACAGGCATTTTGGGACCTCTGATCATGAACAGTGTCACTGTGATTTTCTTTATCTGTCCCGAACAATGACTTCCCACAGCGACCACGCATCTCTGTGCTGAAAGTGTGAAAACACATTTCGGCCATGTTGTGAAAAATGACAGCTGTACTGTTCATAAGGAAGTGTGGAAAAATGCCACTGGTGAAAATCTGGACTGGAAATATTACAAAGTCATGAACTTATGATGGTGCGTGGAAACTGCGCAATGCTCACTCATAACACAGTCATTTTATGGACTTTTGTCACCAAATTTTCAACATAGCCATTTTAAGATCACTGCTCATGAACAGTGTAACTGTGATTTTCTTAATCTGTCCCAAACATTGCTTTCGCACACCGACTGCACCATTGTGCACTACATGTGCTGAAACACATTTTGGGCAACATGTGAAAAATGGCAGCTGTACTGTTCATAAGGAAGTGTAATAAAATGGCAATGTGGAAAATCTGGAGTGAAAATATAGAAAATTCGCAAACTTACGAGCATGCATAGGAACTGAGCAACGCACGCTCGTAACAGTCATTTCTAGGAATTTTTTCACCAAATTTTAAACATAGCATTTTTAAGACCTCTGCTCATGAACAGTGTCACTGTGGTTTTCTTAATGTGTCCCATACATTGATTTCACACACCGACTGCGCCATTGTGTGCTACATGGGTGGAAACATGTTTTGGACAAGATGTGAAAAATGACAGCTGCACTGCTCATAAGGAAGTGTAATAAAATGGCAATGTTGAAAATCTGGATTGAAAATATTGAAAATTCTCAAACTTACGAGCGTGCGTGGGAACTGCATAGCGTGAGCTCATAAAACAATTAATTTTAGGAATTTTTCACCAAATTTTCACCATAGCCATTTTGAACCTCTGCTCATTAACAGTGTCACTGTGATTTTCTTAATGTGTCCACATTGATTTACTTTACCGACTGCGCCATTGTGTATGCGTACCTGGTGAACATGTTTTGGGCAAGATGTGAAAAATGACAGCTATACTGCTCATAAGGAGGTGTGGTGAAATGGCAATGTTGAAAATCTGGAGTAAAAATATTTAAAATTCGTGAACTTACAAGCGTGCGTAGGAACTGTGCAACGCACGCTCGTAAAACATTTTTAGGAATTTTTCCACCAAATTTTCAACATAGGCTTTTTGAGAGCCCACCTTATGTACAGTGGCAGTGTCATTTCATTAGTCAGTCCTGAAAGGTGATTTTGTGCCATGACTGCGAAATCACCCTTCGGGGCTGATTAACGCCATGACAGTGAGATCATTCATGAGAAGGGGTCCCAAAAACCCCATGTTGAAAATTTGGTGCAAAAATTCCAAAAAATGCTTGAGATATGCAACAAAGTTGATAAACCCTTTCTATCCCATTATACAGCTTACCAGCATTTCCTCAGTTCTGGTTGGCTTTGAAGAGTGCAGGCGTGTTGCCGGTCCACCAAGATCATCGTGCTGGGTCAGAGAGGTAAGTATGGGGTGAAGGGGTGTGGGGAGAAGTGAGTGTGCGAGTGGGTGGGTGGGTGCAGGGTGGGGACAGAGACACCGAGGGACCATTTTTGAGTTTCAGGTGTTTTTTTTTTTAAATGTTGACGACGCAGGACATTTGCCACACTGGGGTGGGCTCCCAGCATGGCACAAGGGTGGCTGGTGGAGGGGCATGGAGCCAACGGGGGATTGAGCACACCGTTGGCAATAGCATGTGTTGCCACACTGGGGTGGGCTCCCAGCGTGGCATCCTACTGGGGGGACCAGTGTGGAGCTGATGGGGATTGGGCACCCTGTCAGCTATGCTGATGTGTAGCCACACTGGGTGGGCACCCAGCATGGCATATAGAACTCTGTTTTTTGGGCGCAGCACAGCCAATGAGAGTTAGGCACCCCCATTGGCTACCACAGTGTGTGGGAGGGCGAGCATGCAGTATGCATGCATATGTGTGTGTGTGTGTGTAGGGGGAGTGCGCATGAGCAGGCAATATCATATCGCTGCTCACTGAAGTGTAGCTCCCCCTTTCAACTGTACGCCACTGCATTTTGGACTGGTCATAGACAGTTTGAGCAGGCATTGGAGAACTGCAGCCATGCCTGAAAACACACTGCCTGAATTGGAAGAGGGCTGCTGCACCTCCGAAAACTCAGATGATGGCCCTATGTTTCTTGCACATGCATGCAAGCAAACATAAAAATGTGTCAGACCTTACAATGAGATTTAGGATCTAATCAAGGATAGGTTATATCCAGCCTTTAAACAAGCAGGGTTAAGCATATGTAAGCAATTCAAGATAACTAAATGATTAACACAAAATGAAAGATATACTGGAGTTTAACCCTACCTAAACATCATAAAAAAACCCACAGTGAAAGAAACTTCTCACAAAATATCACTTTGAAAACCATGAGATATATGTTTAACAAAAATCCATCAAAGCCATCTTGCAAGTGTCAAAAAGGGGAGGATGATATAGTAAACCTATTAATTTTTTGCCTCCTTTATAACAAATTTAGACAAATACTGTACTTCCAGGAAATATTTGGCTGAATTAGAACTGGAACCATATCACTTGATTACTCACCTTCGTAAATCCACGTCAATGGAGGTCTTGGAAGCAGTAATTTCCCTCATAAAGGTCATTAAGGAAGAACTATAAGAGGAATAGAATGTCTAGCACAAATATTATGCTGTAACTATAACTTCTGTGATGCACTTAAGAATTACATGTGTATGAACTAAGGAAATGCTTTGCTCTGCACAAAGCAAAAATATAGTATAAAATATTAGATGGTAATTGTATTTAATGTAACATGAATTAGGATAATACATGTATAAATTAAGGAAATGTCTTACTTATTTGTAGAATATATGTTTAAGGAATGAAGGCCAGAAGCCAGTTAATAGTTGTACAGTATATGTCTCATACAGTATGTGTGTGATTTTTATTGACAAAGACATACTGTAACTTGTCGAGCAAAAAACTTGAAATGAACTGAACTATAGTACCTCATGAATGTGACAGCTGTCATTTTTTAAATCCTGGCCAAAATGTTTTTTTTTTACATCCTGAAAGGTGATTTCCCATCCCCTGAGCAAAATCCCTTTTTGGCAGGAGCTGAAAACTTTCTCTGCCCTTGTTCATGAGAAGAAGGCTATGTTGAAAATATGGTGTAAAAATATTGAAAAACAATGAAGTTTTGAGCCTATGTTAAATTTTCCAAAAGCAGGCTTATAACTTCAGTAATTTTCAATATTTTACACCAAATTTTAACATAGCTATATCTTTATAGCACCTCATGAATGTGAGAGCTATTATTTTTCAAATTTTGGACAAAATGTTTAGTTTTTTTTATCCTGAAGGTAATTTTGCCACCCTTGCATGAAATCACCTATTGAGTAGGAGTTGAACATTTTATCTGCCCTTGTTCATGAGGTGGGGTAATAAGAAGGCTATGTTGAAAATTTGGTGTAAAAATATTAGAAAACAATAAAGTTATGAACCTACGTTGAATTTTATGAGTGCAGGCTCATAACTTCGGTAATTTTCAATATTTGTATCCCATATATACAGCACATCCATTTCTTTTCAGCACCTCATGAATGTGACAGCTGTCATTTTCAACTCCTGCCCAAAATGTATTTTTGTGTCCTGAAAGTTGATTTTGCAGTCGTCCTGTGCAAAATCACCTTTGGGCCAGGAGATGAACATTTTCTATACCCTTCCTCATGAGGCAGGATCTTAACAGGGCTATGTTGAAAATGTGGTGTAAAAATATTAAAAAATAAATATTCAATAATTTTACCCCAAATTCCGTGGCTGCAGACCTATTGGTTTTGACCAGAATTTGTTTTATAATTATTAGGGAAGGGCTACCCATCAAGTAGCTGCAGCAGTTAGGTCTGGTATCTGTTTTTTATTTGGTTGTGATGGGTAATTCGGGCAATTTACTACTCTACTTAGCATAACGGGACTTTTTGCAGGTCAAGTATTTTGGCCATGGGTAATGGGCTGGGTGGCAGATAATTAAAAAAAAAGAGTAATTTTCTGCATACCCTGTGGGGCCATGGGATTCGTGCACCACTCCAGTGAGGCATTAGAGGCAGCCTGTGGGGTCCTCACACTAGATAGGAGCACATGACACCAGCCTGACAATCCATTTGGTCAGTGGTGGTGACTGAGCTCCCTCTCTGTGTGAGCGTACTAAAGGAGATTATCAAAATTTGGAGGAGAAGGAGTGATTGGTTGGCAGCTTGGCACTCATGGCTGAACCTGAGCCCCCCAAAAAACAGTATTTGGTCAACAACATACTTGGAAAAAAAAAATACTTAGTCAGGACCAATATGGTTTCATAGGAAGGTACAGCACATTGACGGGCTTGGTCAGGTTGACAGGTGACATTATGATGGGATGAACTGAGGGCTGCTCACTGGAGGAGTTTTTGTCAACCTGACCATGGCTTTCAACTTGGTGGACCACCCAATTCTGATTTACAAATTACAAAAACTAGGAGTAGCTGATTACACACTAAATTGGCTTAAACATTACTTAACAGGTAGGACCCAATTGGTCAAAATTGGTTCAGTTAGGTCTTTGGTAAGTAAAATTATTACTGGGGTACAGTAGGGCTCAATTCTGGGTCTGCTCATGTTTTCAATATTTTTAAATGATCTGCCAAATATCTGTAAAAGTATATCCACCATAATGTACGCTGACGATATAGTATTATATTGTACAGGTGAAAAAGGGCCGAACCTAGAACTAAAAATACAGCTGGCCTATAGAATCCTGCAAGAGCAGCTTGAGGAAAATAAAATATTACTAAATGAGAAGAAAATGAAGACCATGATTTTTGGAACTAAACAAAGGTTACAGAATAACACTTTGAAAATAATAGGGAACAATGATGTATGGTTGGAAGAAGTAGAGACCTTTGAGTGTTTAGGTGTAATATTGGGAAACACATTATCCTTTGAAGAACATATCATTAAGGTAACAAATGAAGTCAATAGCAAACTAGATTGTTTATATATAAACAAAAATAGTTTGACTGAAAAGGTGAAAAAAAACAATAGCACATCAAGTGCATATGCCAGCTTGGGAGTACAACTCACTATTGTTAATAAATATATCAACCTCAGTGCTCCAAAGATACAGAAACATTTCTAACAAAATCCTAAGATTTGCAACAGGGAGTAGCAAAAATGAGTATCCTTGTAGTTTGTACAGAAAGTTTGGAATTTTGTCACCTCAGCAGAGGATTCACTGTCCAGTACAAATGTTTATGTATAGGACTTTAAAACAGGAAACACCAAGGGCTAGATATTCAAAACTTAGCCCCGGGGCAAAATTAGCACTGCATGGTGTTCTAAATTAGCTCGGAATCATTAGCACACTGTATTCAAAGGTATAGCCCCGAGGCTAAACCCAATGAATATAGCAAGCAAAGGAAGCTGTGCAAACAGGGCTGGGAGTGCAGTGCAAAAATAGCCCGGCAAACAAGACAGCACTGAATATAGCAAAGAACACAGCTCTGAATATAGGAACCAGGCAGTACACACAGCAACAACAGCACAATTCACATGAAAAACGTGTCCACTGGGGGCACATGCAAAGAAGTGCAGCCACAAATTTGAACATCACACCATACAGCAGTGTGCAACCCAACCCACAACAAAGGAACTACCAAATTTAGTGCCAGGAAAACACAAATGAACCAAAAGTGAAATGTACAAACAGAGGAGATAACATGTAAAGAGGAACCCCAAGATGTAGCAATGTGAGAGGTCAGCAAGGAGGGCTGGGGGGATACTGGAATGCATAGGGAGAGGCATCACCAGTAGAAAACAGGAAGTTACTATCCCTCTGTACAGACAGCTGGTCAGACCCCATCTGGAGTACTGCGTGCAGTTCTGGAGATCCAATCTCCGTAAAGACATAGACAGGATGGAAGCTGTCCAGAGGAGGGCAACTAAAATGGTGCAGGGTCTGCACCGGAAGACATATGTAGAGAGACTTAAGGAGCTTAATATGTATAGCCTCGAGGAAAGGAGGAGGGGGGGGCATGATAGAAACTTTCAAGTACCTCAAGGGAATCAACAAAGTCCAAGAGGGTAGCATCTTTCAAAAAAAGAGGTGTGCAAGAACAAGGGGGCACAATTTGAAGATAGAGGGGGGACAACTCAGAGGTAATTAAAGGAAGTATCTTTTCACAGAGAGGGTTGTGGATGCATAGAACGGCCTTCCGGAGGAGGTTGTGGAGTCAAAAACAGTGGTGGAATTCAAACATGGATGGGACAGTCATAAGGCAATTCTAGGGGGTGGGGGTAGGAAGAAGTAGGCTGCTGGTTAACTAGGATCTGCAGCTTATCCATTAGGTAGGGAAATGGGCAGACTGGGTGGGCCAAGCCCACCCAGTCTGCCATCAATTCTATGTTTCTATGTTTCTTTGTAACAAAATATTGATGTGAACAGTGGAAAGGGTACAGGAATGGGGACATGGGGATGTGACCCACAGAAAGGACAGTCCAGGCATGTGTGCCCATATGGACTCAAACAGTGCCCACCATGCAAAGGGTGAGTTGAAAAGGCCAGGACAGGGGATTGCACACCACAAAAAACACAGTGGGAGGACACAGGGGGATGGACAGCAGCCATCGCCATATGGAGAAATCACAACACAATCCTGCAGACCAAGTCCCACTCCCACAGGCACTGGCATCAAGGTGCACCTATGGAACAGGGAACAGACCATAGTCATGAACAGACAAAGGACACATGTTCCCTGCCACACTCACAACCCATGCATGGTATGCATGGAGAGTGATCAGTGTCAGCCAAGTGTTGGATAAACCCAACACACCCATAGCAAACAAGCAGCAGATGAAAAGCTATAGACAGCGCAGAGAGAACTGCCATGACAACAGTGCCACAGGAGAGGCCCAGATGGCAGACACCATGGTGAACCACATGGACTGTGGTTGCGATAAAGCCCAGCAGTGACACCAACAACAATAACCCCAGAAAGACACAGGACTCAGAAATGTAACAAGAAATTATAGAACAACATGTATCCACAAGGTGCAAAACTATTTATAGTGAAAAATATAAACAGCAACAGCAAACAGCACAACTATACAGTAACAATAATAACCAACATCCTAAACTATGTACAGTGAGGAAAATGACCAGAAACAGCAAACAAATGCCAGCCCAGTGGCACTGAGGGTTGAGATCCTGGATGCCACACTGCGCATCACACCGGCAACCCGTGTTCAGGAACGAGTTCTGACTGCCGGTGGTTGGCAGGGGAGGAGAATGATTCAGCATCCCAGGGACTGTTCTCCTTTTCTGGGAAGGGGGGATTCCAGTAGTTGGTGATCACCTGCCCCTGGCAGAGGCTGGGGGCAGAGCACTGACACTGATGATGAGGGTAGGAATCGGGAAGATACCTGGAGGAGCACGTATGGGAGTGTGCACATTGCCTTCATTGGCATCATTGAACGTCCCACCCCGAGGAGGAACAAGAGAAAAATAAGATCACGCGGCTTGATGGCCATACCGAGATGCACCACCTGGCTCTGAGGTTGTCACCCCCAGTACACTGGATCCATTCCTGGTGGTGCATAAGGGGAGCTCGCTGCCTCCCTGCCATGGGATGCAAGCCGTGGGGGTATCACTGGGGGTGACGGCATCAATAGGAGATGGAGTGCACCAGAACAGTGGCAGGATGTGGGCCAACCTTGGGGGGATAAAGATAATAACAAAAAAAAAAGAAACAGCAAACAAATGTGGTGGGTGTGGGTGGAAATTAACCAAACAAGGAAATGGGGGGAGCAAGGTGCTGCTGCCTGCTCCTGAGTTGGAAGTATCTCTGCCAGTAGTGCCCAAATACTGCATTCCCTTCCCCAATTAGTATATCCTGCTGCTCAATAATGGTCCTCTGCTGCCAGACCAGTAACCTAAGGAGGTCATCCTGTTCCTGTCTGTCCTCTGGCCTCCATGCCCACACTGACATGTGAGATGGACCTATGAGGTAAAGAAGCCCATGTATGATGGGTGTTCCTACACCATTCAGCAGTTCAGAACACAGTATGTGGTACCAGAGAAGGACAGTATTTCCCAAACAACATGGCCATGTACCCAACAATGGGAACAGTGCACATGCCACACAGCCTGTGCTTGTATACAGAGGCCACAAACAACATGGGATACAAATGCCCAACCCATACACCCTTGCAGAACAGGAAACCCATCATCAACAGCAACACAGATGTGACAGAGCCCCAAGCAGACCCAAAGTAGGCCACATCACAGTGCACCTACACAGCTCCCTGAGGAAGACCACAGTGTGCACCAAAGCAAAAACACACATACAGCTGCAACCACATTATTGGGACATGCTGTCCAATGGAACAGAGGAAGAGCCAAGAGAAATGCAGCAACACACACTGGAAGCATAGAACCAGTGTCCAGTTAGCCACAGTCTGCTGCCTGTGTTGGCAATCTACAGTGCACTACAACAGACAGTGTGCTGGTGTCACACACACCCCTGCACACAGCCACAGACACCACCCATGACACAAGTGTGTCATGTGGACCTGCAGTGGACACAGTACCCCAGGCAAAAGTGCGACACAGACTCACAAAACTGTGCCCGCCCCCCCCCGGGAGGCGTATGAGACCGAGGCATCAGTGTGCAGCACTGAACCAACAACGTGACACACTGGAGCAGAACAGTGCAATGCAACAGTCATACATATGTGGCGCAGGTGTGGCACACATGCACACACCATGGTGGGAACAATGTGTCCACAGGGACAATGTCAAGGGCAGAGGCACACCATGCGGTGTTTGTGCAGGGACATGGCGACACAAACAATACACATGCCTGGGCACAACATACCTGATGGATGCTGTACAATGTGCACTGTTCACACATGGCCATGGTACATGTAAGGGTACCCTGCGGTCCAGTATGAAGGTATGTCCACCAACATGCAATGGTACCATACAACACTGCCATCTCAATGGAAATAGCATGCAGTGCACCAATTTATTTATTTATTTATTGGAATTTCGGAAAAACCTTTGAATAAGAACTCTTTTACAAAGGGTCCACGTCCACTCTTCACAACCAACGTCTTCAATATCCTCTCCTGTAACTGCAACTAACATTTCACTCTCTTACCCTATCTGATCCAAATTCTCTGACAAAGTCCATTATGGATTGCAGCCTATGTCAATAATACCAAATCCATGAATAGGACTGACTACTCTGTTTAGTTGCTTTCTCTAGCTAATAATGTCTCTCTGATGTGTAGATGATGTAAATTTCATCATCCAGATATTGTAAATAAAGTCTAAAAATCAGCATCCTGTACTTACTGTAAATACTGTAAATAATGTCAGTGACAAATGTCTGTAGCACATGCTCTATGTAACTGTTGTTATACCCTGTCTGTATTAGCTTCTGTCTTACATGTGAAGAGGTACCTTTGGAAATAAGCCTCTGGCTCAAAGGTTGTAAATTGATATATCAAATAAATAAATAAATAAATAAAATTAAACAGTACAAATACAGACATAATTGAATTCAAGAAATTGGAATTACAACCCTTTGAGTCATAGATTCATTCCCAAAGGCTCCAGGTCAGAATAAAACATAGACATTCAAGCAGTACATACATAGAATAAAAGTGGATGAACAATCATACAGAGTATAAGTACAATGAGCACCAGTTAATGCATATACATTTGGTAGCTAAAACAGGGCAGAGCATACCTCTCAACTGTCCCTGATTTTCAGGGACGTGATTTGTCTAAAAAGTTTACTCTGCCCTCCTAAAATTGTGTTTCTGTGACTAAACAGTGGGGTTATAAGTACAAAATAATATCAAACATAAAGGTTACAGACTTGTTCTTTCTTAGTTGATTTTTTTAAGCCTTGTCCCTGAGTTATGAGGGGAGGTTGAGAGGTATGGGGCAGAGCTATCGACATATTTACCTAATGAGCCATTAAGACCTATACAATTGGTAGCTAAAGCAATGCATGATATGAGTTGGTAGTAAGCCGCCTCAGGGAGGCCTTGTCTTAGACATAATACAATGCTTTCATAGTCCAGTGCATCTACTGTATATGGTAACCAAGGGAGGTGAGGAGACTCTAGGTTAGAAATAGTGAGGGTTCTCCACTGCCTGGCCAAGGGCAGGTGCGTGGCCTAGTGGCGTGGTGCAGGATCCACAGGTTACCGGTTACACTGGCATTGATGTGAGGAGAGGATATGGGCCCTTAAGGCGGCTTTAAAAGGACTAGATTGGTGATTGATGTGACAGCCAGAGGGAGGGCATTGTACCAGGATGGAGCTCTAAGGGGGAAGGATTGCTGGGCCAGGGTGGTCCTGACCCTAGGCATCTTCCAGATAGTTTTTGGGGCAGTCCATGTGGATGCTGAGAAGGTGGCTGCCTGAAGAGAAACCATGACACCTATTGGGGGTTAAACCCAGGTGGATTTTTTGGGTAAAGAGACAGGTCTGGTATAATAGTCTTTCCTCAAGGGAGAGGATATTGGTGAGCACATTTAGGGTGCAGGTATGTATATTTCTGTTGGCACCAGAGAGGAGCCGGCAGGCTTATTGATGACTACTTGTATTTGATGAAGCGCCATTGGGTCGGCGGCAGCATAGATTGTGAGGCCATAGTCCACCAGCAATAAGACTGAGGAGGTAATGGCTAGGTGAAGTGCTTTAGGTGGCAGGCAGTCTTTATGTCTGTAAAGGAGACCAGTGCGGATGGTGGTGGTGTAGGTGAGGATTTTTATATGTTCGTGGAATGAGAGGGAAGAGTCAAATGTAATACCTAGATATTTGTACTTTTGGACCTGTTCCAGAGGGATGAGAGTGGTGGAGAGTATTTCCAGGGAGAAATCCTTTGATCTGTTTTGGTGGTGGGCATAGAGCATCGTCTTAGTTTTTTAAATTTTGACCACCAATCTGTGTTCAGCAAACCAGTGTTCAATCTGACAGAAGGAGTTTTGTAAGGTACGCTAGAGAGAGAAAGGATCAGGATGTGCGGCATAAAGAACAGCGTCATATGAGAAGAGGAGAGCATTGTTGGGACAGGATGTAGGCAGAGCATTGAGGTAGATGCTGAATAGCAGGGGACCCAGGATAGATCCCTGGGGAATTCCTGAGCACACAGGCAGCATAGTAGATATGGTATTATTAATTTTAACACATTGGGTTCTAGATGAAAGATAGCTGGAGAACCATGCGAGTGGACAATGAGAGACCCCAATTTGTGTTAAGAAGGAGGGGATGAGAAACTGTGTCGAAGATCTTTGAGAGGTCTATAAACACGACCCCTGCGAGGTGCCCTTTGTCAAATGTGGAGTGCAGGGAGTTAGCAAATCAGGTGAGGGCGGTCGTAGTGCTATGACCAGCTCTGAAACCATGCTGCTTCCTACATAAGAGGTTGTGTGCAAGGAGATAGTCAGTTAGCTGATTGGCCATGATCTTTTCAAGGGCTTTAGAGAGTGGTGGGAGAATCAAGATGGGTCGGTAGTTGTTTGGGAGGGAGCTGTCACCACATTTCAATATTGGTGTTATCACTGCTGTTTTCCATGAGGTTGGCAACTGGCCCAGGAGCAGGGACAGATTTAGAAGGTCCGTGTATGGGGAGATAACTTAGTCCAGCGTAAGGTATAAGATATCAGTCAGTCAGTGTCAGTGGCTCAGTAGGTTGCACACTCGCCTCTGAGGCCGGGGAGATCAGAGGCCTGTGGGTTCAGTTCCCACATCTGGCACTTGGGTTAATATCCCAGTACTGACACTGTAGTGCAGCATGAGAGGGGTGCTGCACTTCTGAGGTGCCGTCTTTCGGATGAGACGTTAAACCGAGGTCCCATCTGCCTGGATTGGTGGTAGTTCAGGTGGATGTTAAAGATCCCATGGCACTTATCGAAAAGAGTAGGGGAATTTCCCTGGTGTCCTGGCCAAATTTCCCTTCATTCACTAAAAATACCACCAACAGCTTAATCTGGTTCAAGGTCAGTTGGCATTCATCTGTATCCCCCTCCCCCGGGTCGTGCCTGAAAATAGGCAGGATTTGTCTAGTGCACTTACCCGGTCAACAAAAGCTAAATAAAAATAAATAAATATGCATATCGAAGCCATCTTTGCAGTAATTGGAGCTCTGGAGGTCTTTGGACAGCTAGGTTTTCGCTTCTATAGGGGTAATGACTGAGTTTGGGGTGGTGGTGGAGGAGCTCAGGCAGTGGAGTAGGCTGAATTGGATCAAAAAAAAGTAGCTAGGGAGGACTGAGCTGAGGTCTGAGAAGGTGAGGTTGAGGCAGTTAGCTATGTGAAGTGTGTCTGTGGTGGTAGTACCATTAACACTAAGTTGTGAGTGTAGGAGAGTGGGATTTACCATTTAACTCCTTGATGTTATCCCGGAACTTTCTTGTGCTACCCCAGGAGGTGGCTAAGGCAGTTCTGTAGTGCTCTGCCTTGGCCTTGCGGATTGTCCAGGTACACTTATTGAGGGGAAAATGATTGGCCTGACTATTGCTTAGCAAACCGGAGGCAATGGCATGATGCCAGTGGTCATCACAGATTTTGAACTGTTGTAGGAGTTCTGGGGTGATCCAGGGGGCACTACGTTTCTTAGTGGTCACTTTGATGGTCAGTGCAAAAGCATCACAGGTGGTATTACAGGTGGTGGTGAAGTAGTGCAATGCATCATCTATGTGCTGGGCTTGGGAAATTGGAGACTAGTCCCAGTTAATTAGATATTGTTTGAGTTTGGCTATGCCTCCTGGGCGTAGTTGACGACGAAAGGTGATATTTGGTGGTGGTTTAGGTAGCTGACAGGACCAGCTGAAGATGATTGGGGAGTGGTCACTTAAGGTATTGGGTAGGACACCCAGGCCGGTAATATGGTGGGGACAATTAGTGAGTAGGATATCTAGTAGGGTGTGGGTTCCATTAGTGGGGTTGGCTGTGGCAGGCTGGGATACCATTTGGGTCATATCCAATGCTGTTGATGAGCTCACCAGCCAGTTTATGTTAAGATCCCCAACTTGGATTTGTTCCATTTTGTAGGGATGGCTTGCAGGATAGTCAGAGAGTGCTTTACAGGCAGGGGATTGGCTGTGGGGTGGGATGTAGGTAACGGTGAGAGTAAGAGGAGCATGGTTTGGGTCAGAGGAGAGTTTTATTGAGAGGGCTTGGGCACCATGGTCTAGGAAGGGTGCAGGCATGGCTTGGTAATGCAGTGAGTCATTTACATAGAAGGCACAGCCACCACCTTTCTTACCATTACAATCAAGCCTAATGAGAGAGTAGCTAGGAATAGAGACAAATGAGTCTGGGGTCTTGGCTGACAGCCAAGTTTCTGTTAAAGCCAAAATGTCTGGTTTGTGCTGTGCTGTCCAGCATTGCAGTGGTGCCATTTTTTTAGGCAGGCTGCAGATATTCATAGTGGCTATTCAAAGCCCCATGGGTGACCGCAGATGGAGGGGCGCTGCTGGGCCAGGATTGGGGTGAACATTGACAGACAGTAGAAGAAGCAAGTGGAAAATCCTGACCAGGGCCATGAATTGGTGGTGTTTTTCTGGGTAGCAGCGGCTGGCAAGCTTAGAAAGTGATGAGCAGGGAATGGGCAGTTGTTTGAGGGCTGGGATAGCCAGGTCGAGGAACAGACAAAGAGGGCTCAAGGCACAGAGAGTTGGGCGAAGAAGTAGAGGGGAGGGGTGCGGAGAGACTATGGTGAGAGACAGGGTGATGGAGAGGTTATGAGGGTTGAGGTGCTCCCCCAGCAGCAAAGGTGTGTACATACCAGAGGCAATTGGGAATTTTTTGCTGAGCAGGGTAAATGTGGTTTGCAACAGTAATATGGTTATTTTTTGTGGGTGGGTGTTGTGATGGAGTACAGTGGTGGTAGATGTGACCATAGGCAGGTATGAGTGGGTCTTGCTGACACCTGACATTGTGGCAGACACAGTGGCACAGTGGTAGGGTTGCTGCCTTTGGAAAAAAAAAATATCTGGTTCGAACCCTGCTTTGGATGCCATGTTGCACGCCTAGTGATAGCCTGGGAGATGGTGCAAGGGACACTACTAAGAGGGCCAAAAGGCAGAGAATTTAGGTATGAATGACGCAGGACAGAAGTGTTAGGGGGAAGCAGTGGCAAGAGGATTGCAACCTACATGTCTTACTGCCCTCTAGTGGCTTTACAGTATAATCTGCAAATGGGAAAAAAAAAACATTTTAAACTGAAGAAATTCAGCAGGATGAGGAACCAAACAAGTAGCTCATGTTCCATGGACACCCAATAAGAGCTGTCCTAAGATAAAGGCAATTGTCTTTAGAAAATTTACAGAGACAGCCACGCAGCCTTGAGTTCCTGGAACGCTGTCCAGGCCGTACTTGCTAGCAAGGGCTCGGGGAGTGTGGCAGCAGGCTCGTCTCACTGTGGAGGCATGTAGACCCCCGTCTGAGGTGCTGTTAGCCCAAAGGGCTATGAGGATACCTGAAGGAGAATGGACAAGCTAGGGTTAGATATAGCTCCAAAAATAATGAGAGGTATCCTGCTTTGCAATTCACAAATAAGCTTTGTCACAAATAATGGGAGTTTAAATTGAAAGGAGGGATTCAGGCAGCGAGCTAGGTGATGGCTGGGTCTGCAGAGAGAAGAAATACAAGACGCTGAAATGGGTGGGGCTGGAGAAATTAACTGAAAGTGACTTTTCACAGAAATACTCACTGTGGTAACAGAGACTCTGCACAGAACTAGGAATACAGTCTAGCCCTCTAAACTTCCAAGTTCAAACACATACAAGTACAGATAAAACTCACGTTAAACTGAAGAAATTCAGCACTGAGTATTAAAACAGACCAGATATCAGAGGAAATATTGGATTAGGGGGAAAAAAGGTTAAGTAAGCTGGCCAATAGTAGTGACATAGTCCAGTCAGGAGGAATTTGGAAATGCCTGGCAGGATGAGGAACCAAACAAGGAGCTTGTGTTCCATGGACAGCCAAGAAGAGCTGTCCTAAGATAAAGACAATCATCCTTAGAAAATTTACAGAGACAGCCATGCAACCTTGAGTTCCTGGAATGCTGTCCAGGCCGTACCTGCTAACAATGGCTCAGGGAGCATGGCAGCAGTCTCTTCTCACTGTGGAGGCATGTAGACCCCTGTCTGAGGCACTTAGGCCAAAGGGCTATGAGGATGCCTGCTAGCAAGGGCTCAGGGAGTGTTGCAGCAGGCTCTTCTCACCATGGAGGCATGTAGACCCCCATCTGAAGTGCTGTTACCCCAAAGGGCTATGAGGATGCCTGCAAGCAAGGACTCGGGGAGTGTGGCAGAAGGCTCTTCTTGCTGTGGAGGCATGTAGACCCCCGTCTGAGGCACTGTTAGCCCAAAGGGCTATGAGGATGCCTGCTAGCAAGGGCTCAGGGAGTGTGGCAGCAGGCTCTTCTCACCATGGAGGCATGTAGACCCCCGTCTGAGGTGCTGTTAGCCCAAAGGGATATGAGGATGCCTGCTAACAAGGGCTCGGGGAGTGTGGGAGCAGGCTTGTCTCACCATGGAGGCATGTAGACCCCCCTCCAAGGTGATGTTAGCCCAAAGGGCTATGAGGATGTCTGACATAGTTGAAATATCAGTACATAATGAAATTAACAGTACAAATACAGACAGTTGAGTTATCAGTACAGGAAGTAGCAAAAACATGGAAAAGAGATAAGAGTTTCTTATAAGTTTCATTAATGGTTTAAACACTAAGTGTTGTATGGCATAAGGAAGTATATGAGAGAGAGGAAAACAGAGGATAGGGGGACAGTGATTAGTGAATGGAGCATGGAGATAGAGCAGCCCATGAGGAGAATTGTCACATTGCATTACAGCTTTGGAGCTGAGAAGCTGGGGATCGTGCATGTGAGAGTGTGTGGTAAGGTGGGAGAAGGTGGTTAGAAAGACAGAGAGAAAGAGAGAGAGAGAGTGGAGGGTGGAGAGAGGAGAGAGAGAGAGAGAAAGAGAGAGAGAGGAAGGAGGGAGTGATCAAGTGGGGAAGGGGAGGTATCATGAGAGTGGAGATTGATGGAGAAAATGTGGGTAGGAGAGGAGTGAAGGGAGGGTGGAGAGAGTGACAGAGAGGGGAAATGATATACAAGACAAATGAGAGAGTGCAACCACTAGTGGAATAAGAGCTATGGAGCATGAGGTGCCAGAGTGACCAGGGGCATGCCAGAACCAACCAGTATGTACACAACCTAATAACGCAGCACCCATGACAGGATAATGTATTCAGCAACACGGCCTGCATCCCTCAGCACATACGAACTGCATCATGGCATGCGACACACTGACACCCTAACCAGGGAACACAACAATACCCTAGACATGCCCATGTAACCCAAAGACACACATGCATATGTGCATGTGGACAGCAAGGTGTCATGTGCTGGACATGCACCCAATTCTGTGTACACAAAAGTGTACAGGGACCGTGCCTGCCAACACATGTAGTGGCCAACGGGGAGCGAGCACAGCACACCATACTCAGCACAATGATGGTGACCAATGCCACTACCATGGGGGCCAGACAGCATGTGCATCCAACTGCATTGTGTGCAATCCACAGGTCAGCACAGTGACACCATACCACAGATGCAGAGATGACAAAGGTACAATGGCTGGAATGCATGACACAACTGTGTGGATATGGAACAGTGTGGCTACAGCACCACAGGTGTGTGGTTGCTTGTGCAGGCTACTGTGTTGTGCACTGCAGGCAAACACATGGCAGAGGCATGGCAGACACAACAAACTGCACCACCATTTGGCCATGCCTCCCGTACTGCAGCAGCAAGAGAGGATCGCAGTCAGTGTTGGCAGTCTAGCTATCTGACTCACAAACCCCACACGTAAAGCCTAACGGGTGACAGATGCAAACAGCAGCCACCCATCACCAGTACAACACTATGGACATGTGCATGCATGATAAGTGATAGTGCATGCCATGCCATGCCCCACCCAACAGTGGGACATCACCAATACCCACCCTCCAGCATCTGAAATGCATACTGACAACACAATTGCATGCTCACGTGCACCATCCCGGTATCCCTCATTGCTGTCTGCCCCTCTGGTATTTCAGCCTTGGCTCCTCCTGCCACTGCTCTGGCTGTCCATGTCCCTGCTGTCTGTGGAGATAAGGTGGAACAACAGTGTCATTTACATCAGGGACATCATCATGCACAACATCCACCCATGCCAATGCCTCCCGCATGCACAGTATAACACCCCCCCCACATGGAGACAATTGTCACATGGCTCACATGCTGTCTGTAAGTGCACTGTATTCATGTGACACAGTTGTCGATGTCAAACTCGTCAGTGTGCTGTGTGAGGATAGCACAGTGCAATGTATGCATGGTTATGGAGAGGGATACAGTGCAGCCACACACACACACCAGCAGACCATCCATGGTGCACACACAACAGTGACATGGCCCCCACCACAGCATGTGCGCATGTGGAGGTTGTACAGCTCCATACACATATATGACATTTACGCATTTCTGTGCACCCACACACTGCCATGTGACTGTATGTGACACTTCCCTGGGAGACACTTACCTGATGCAGGCACAGTCCCATACTGGACTATCTGGCAGAAACGTTCCAGCCACTGCCTCTCCCTCCACTGAAGATGTACATAGTGGTGGCAATACTGCTCACCATTGCAACTGATGCCTGTCCTCTGGGATAGGTGGCGAGCAATGAAGGCCTGGGCCTATCCCCTTCCCGGATGTCCCCAAAGAGCTTGTGCTCTCTCTGCAGGATGAGCTGGACCATATTTAACAGTTCTGCCTCCCCCAGCCTGTGGTCCCTGTATGCCACAGCCCTCACTCTTCTGCCACTTGCCATTGCTGTACAGCAAACTTTGGTGGAAACACCCTAACATCACTGGCTGAAACTAGCGACAGGCCTGTGAATGCCCACTCGCACAGTAGCACCACTCTAAGTGGCTCTGGTGATGTGCAAGACACTGTAGCATGGTGTTAGGCAATTGGACCTTAGCACGCATGCGTCATCTGGTCACGACCCCTGCGTGACCCCCATTGCCATGCCGACACCTTGCCTGTGCACTGCGAGTGGAGCAACAATGGTATTGTGCAGCGCAGGGCCTCCTAGCATCATGCTACAGTTTTGCCCAGCGCTATCGCGTTTGCCCAGGGCTAAATCCTGCCATATTCAAAAACATCATGCAAATAAGCCACATTGCACATGCAAGGGGCAAGCCGCCACATTAGCATCTCTTTACTGACAGCCCTACATACATTAACCTGAGAATTGCCCTGCTGGGCTATTTAATGGCCAAAAGGGCTCCACCTGTACTGCTGACAGGCATTACAGGTGCTTGCAGGAAGAGTGTCTGCATATCAACAGGCCCAGGATGTTGCAGGAATACAACCAGACTGATGCAGGTAAGCACCATCAAATAGCATCTGTGCTGTTGGCAACAACACAATGTACACATATTCACAATGGTATGCACATTACCTGTGCTGTGGAATGTTGGAACGTGTGGACTGGGTCTGTGTACACAGCACACTGCTGGACCACAAACAGCAGGCCATACATCAAGGCCCACACTGTCACAGCGTGACAGTGGTGCCACAGCACTGCTGGTTCTGTTACTGCATGTGTCCCTACACATGATTCCTGTCTTACACAGTTGCCTGCACACCTGAGGTATCACTGCACATGTACAATTAGGGAGTGGGGGTACATGTCAGGCACACCGCAGCATATCCATGTGTGCTACTATACACTGACCATCTGTATTGTGGCCTAGGATGACTACCATGCCATGCCAGGTGCAGCACATGCCATGCAGCACTACACTCCATGACCACTGTCAGCTGACACACTTGCCTGTGGTGCACGTATTGACCAGGAGCCTGGTCAACTGTGACCCACCATCCCCTGTTGTAGCAGCAACTGTGAGGGGAGCACAGTGGGAGGATTGGTCAGGCAGCAGACATGGTGGCTGCAAATGGCCAGGCAGGCACATGGGTGTGGGGCCGCACTATACAGCACCCATCCCAGTGTTGTGGGGCCACAGCCATGGGCCTGTCAGGTCCAATATGTGCCTTGGCATGTCCTTTTGTTACATACACACACAGGCATGCAGACACACACACACATGCACGCACACGCATACACACACACACACACACACACACACACACACACACACACACACACACACACACACACTGCTACTGCCAGGAACTCACCACTGCCATACCCTCTGTCCCACACAGGTGATAATGACAGCCAGTTAAGGCTGCGTGCATTCAAGTTCTCGGTGGAGGAGCAGAAGGCCCTGGTGGATGGCTATAAGAAGAGGGAGCAGCTAATGAGATAGTACAGGAATACCAACACTGTCTGACAGATGTGGGTGGAGATCACAGCTGAAGTGAATGCCGTAGGTGGCTGTGGTAGGACAGTGGAGGTCGTGCAGAAGCGTTGGTATGACGTGCAGTGGCCGGACAAGGAGGATAAGGCACACAGACTCAGGGAACTACCCTGCACAGGGAGCGGTCCCAAGCCTGTGGGAATGAGGGTGACAGACCGAATCATGGCCATTGTGGCATCCACCATCAGGCCGGTGTTCCTGGAAGGTGTGGAGGGTGGTGAATGTGAGACCCCACTCTATCTGCACAGGGAGTGTGAGTACCATGGATGGCTTTCCTGTCACCTACTGTGGTGTGTGGTCTCTCTGCACATGTTGTGGCACACTGGTGGTCCCACATGTCCACAACTGTGGGCATTTGCTGGTCCACCATGGAGTATGGGTGTGTATGTCCACCTGTGCACTGCAGACAAGTGTATGTCCCATGTGCCTGCAGTGGTAGGGCACTGTTTCACATACAGGCTGTCACACTGCCTCAGTACACACTGTGTGGACCACCAGTGTGTGTGTGACCATGCACACAGGCATGTTGCATGACAATGTGGGTGTTACTGTAGGCTGTGCACTTCCATCACATGTATGTTACCATGTGCCTTCTGGGTGTGCATGGGTGTGTCATTCACAGAGTTACCTGGGGGATATCTGCACAGTGTGATGCATTTCCTGGTTGTGGGTGTGTGCATATTGGCTGTCCTGTTGTGCATGTGGGTGGAGCAGGGGTTCTGTGGACACTATTTTGCATGTGCAGCATGGTTGTGTATTGCATGGGGTTGCAGTGGTGTTTGATACCTGTCTGTTGGACAGGCCACTGACAGTGTTCTTATTGCTCCACAGCACATACATCAGTGGACATTGTGGTGTGTGCAGACGAACCTGCTCAGGACTGACCATCAACATCGCGGATGCAGGCGGCCCAGTATCAGTCAACGGCTCTGCAGCAGCACATGGCCAGAGGACAAGCAGCGTGCATGATTGCAGTTCAGGATGATGATGATGACGATGATGATGATGATAATGTCCCTGAGGATGATGATATCACCTTTGTCCTGGGCCTACACTACCTGGTGAAACTGGACATGGGGGGGAGTCACCTTCAGGGCTGTACCATGGACAGGTGGACATGGCAGGGGCTGGGTGCAGTAGGCAGGGTGCTGCTGCAGCAGGGTCACCAGAAGTACATCCAGCTCAGGTGGTGCTGCTGGATTCAGCCAATGTGTTTGCCCAGGGGACATGCTCGGGGTCCACCACATGTACCACCAGCATCAGTGGCACAATAGCTGCAGTCCAGCAGTCGGTCCCCACACACCCACGCCCTGTGACATAGCAGCAGGTGGTGGATGACCAGGAAGCTGTGCAGGTGGCACACTGTACATGCGCCATAGGCCAGGGAGTGCAGTAGGACAGCAGGCATCGGCCCAGGGAGCTTTGCACACATACACACACACACACACAGACCCACTCACACCTCAGACAGGCAACAGCCACCCCTAATCAATGTCCAATAGAAGCTGACGCAGCAAAAGCAGGATGCCCCATGTTCACGATCACTCCTTCGTGCTGCACTGGAGTCACAGACCACAGCACAGCATGATCTCCACTCCTTCCATAGGGAGGAGCGACAGGAACACTCCCTCCTCTGGGCGACAGTGTTGCTCGATGGTTGCGGGCAGAGCACCGTGCAGAGAACCGTGTGGCACGTGTCCTCAACAGCATTCACCAGTGTGTTGGTGAGCTCACTGCAGCTGTGAGGGAGCACACAGCTGCAGTGTGGGATGCAGCAATGGGTAGGCAGCAGCGCACTGCTGGAACACCCTGCTGGTGTGCCACTGCTGTTCCCTGGCTTACCACCAGTGCATGTGGTCTTGTCATGGGATCCTCCACCACTGCTGCATCAGCCTCATTCATGAGCACAGCATGGTGAAGTGGACAGCAGGGGTCATTAGCCACAGACAGACTGCGCTGTGGCAGTGGTCATCCTGCAGCACGCACATAACTGCATTCATCACCTGTGGGCTCCTCATTCACAGTACACCCACCTCCAGGGTACACCGTAGGGATTCAGTCAGGGTCTGTGGTGAGAGATGGTTATAGTGGTTCTACACTTCCATGCACATGCACACTTTGCCGTCATACACAACAGTCACAGGTACACACACCATTCTGAACACATTACACCACTGACAATTTGCACATTTGCCCTATCTATGTTACCCCTGTACTGCACTGTGATCACTGTTCTGTGTGTTGCACTGTTTGGTACACATAGTAAATACAATGTCATTTACATATTGTTGTCAGTGTTGTCTCACTCACCTGGCCATCCATGCTAGGGTTGCAGTGATGTTATTCATGTGCTTCTGTGACCACTGGGCCATTTGAGGGTCTCACTTCTCGAGTTGCTCTACTATCCCCTGGATCTTTCACTCTGACTCACTCTCAGGCTGTTCTTTGTTTTCTGGTGCACTTGTTCCATGGTTTAGCACCATGTTATGTAGCATACAACATGCTGGGAATATGTAGCATACCTTGCGAGGGCTATACTGTAGGGCACTGCCAAACCGGTCTAGGTAGCAAAATTGCATCTTTAGCATGCCAAAGACCCTCTCTATAACATTCCTATTTGCAGCATGTGCCTCACTATTCTCTTAGGCCACTGTTGCTGGCCAGAGGATTGGTGTCAGAAGCCAGGGTCTCAGGGGATAGGCACTGTCCACTGTAAACACATGACCACATGCTAGTTGCTATTTCCTGTGTCGCTCACTATGCCTGTTTGCTGCCCTTTTGTTATGGTCATCCTGCTCCCCCCCATTCTGCTGGTGCTTGGCACTGTCCCACCATTGCTGTAGGCTGTGTTGTGCCTGCTGCTGATACTCACCAATGAGGTGCCCACTGGGTATCAGGCCTTCCTCAGATGACTGGAACAGCCTGGACTGGTGTCATATGAAGGCACTGTGGGCACTGCTGGGGTACTGTGCAAAGACATTGGTGATGCTCCCCACTGCATCACACAGCACCTGGCAGTTGATGAAACTGTACCCTTCCTGTTGATCTACACATCCTCACCATCACCAGGTGGTGCACGGATGGCAATGTGGGTGCAGTCAATGGCACCAAGTACAGGTGATAGGTGCGCAACCCTATAGAATTTCTGCATGGTTTCTCTGCACTCCCCTGCCATACAAGTGAATAGTATGAATTCAGCAGCATGTCGCAGAAACGGATCAAGGAATTTGGTCAGAAAACATGATGTGGCCAACTGCAACTCACTGATGGCATCTCCAACCAGTGTCTGGAATGTACTGGTGGATAGAAAGCATATTGCAGCCATCACCTTCTCCTCGACTGTCATGGCATGGCTGCGTCTGGTGTTTGGACTCAGCTGCTCATGCAGAAGTTCACACAGCTGCCTCAATATGACCTTGTTCATCCTGTACCAGCCCGCAAAGTGGTGATCAATGAGTGTCTCGAAGGAGACTCTGGGCCGGTACATCCTGTGTGCAGCATATCTTCTCCTCGGACTGTGGTGTGGGCCAGGGTGGGCTTGGTCCCTCTCCTTCTCTTCCAGCACAGCCTCCATCAGGTAGAGCAACACAGTGCTGTTGTCAACTGCCATCTTTTCTCCTGCAGTGTCCACACCCTCCTCTGTGTTTTCCCCAAAATTAAGACATGTCTTTCATAGGCAGTAAATAGTGCAGCGCTAAAGGGTGCACATACATCTCTTTCACGGAGCTATGCCTTTGAATATGCTGTTACACCTGTATGCATGTCCCCGCCCCTCTCTTTGCCCCTTTCATACATTATCTTTTTGTGGCAGCATTAAAGCAATGCACTGGCAAATTTCCCATTTGGAAAATTGCACTCCTGCACAAATCCAGCACAAACCTGGTGCATTCCTTTTGCAAAGCTTTGACTATCTGGCTCAAATGGTATTATTTGATATGTTTAAAAGGGTGAACAAAATTAAAACTCTCAGAAGAACATCTTTAAAATTCTTTAAGGAAAACAAGACAAATACTAAAGTAGATGAATGATCAAGGACAAATTATAGTCCTAAACGTTTAAAATAATTTGATAAAAATGGGGATCAATATCAATGAAAAAAAAAATTTAAATGGGGTTTAAAATTATTTGAAAGCTCAGTAAATATGCTGTTATAATGATAACACCTGAAGTTTGTAAAAACAATTATAATTATACATTGTAAATAATGTGTCTAAGTGTGAGAGATCAGATTTGAATGATCGTGTAACTTATTGTGATTTTAATAGGTGTTGTATTGTATTAGAAAATTGTGTTGTATTGTATTAGAAAATTGAACCCTACTGTTATTACCCCTTCCCAAGGCATGGCTGAAAATGGATTTTAGCATAGCCCACTTTCCTGGTAAATCAAATAAATAAAATTAAAAAAATAAACTTCTCGTAGCTGCCTTAGCAATGTCTGCTGTGGTTATAATTGTTTGAAACAGTAGCAAGCTCACAGCTGTGCCTCTTGCACCTTCATATGCAATGCCTGCAATGGGTATAATTTTTAAAAACAACAGCAGGCTCACTCAGACCAGCAGCACGTCTTGTATCTGCCTCAGCAATGCCCACCATGGCTATCATTTTTTGAAACAGCAGCAGGCTCACTCATAGCAGCTGCACCTCTCGTACCTGCCTCAGCAATGCCCACCATGGGTATAATCTTTGGAAACAGTAGCAGGCTCACTTAGCACAGCTGTGCCTCTTATACATACCTCAGCAATGCCCGCTAGGAGTATAATGTTTTGAAACAGCAGCAGGCTCACTCAGAGCAGATGTCCCTCTCATACCTTCCTTAGCAATGCCCACCATACTGTAGGTATATTTTTCTGGAAACAGCAGCAGGCTCACGAACAGAGCCTGTGCCTTTTGTATTTTCTTCAGCAATACCATCATGGGTATAACAGATCAGGGCACCTAACAAACAGTGTAATAGTCCAAAAAACAGTCTTTACTTGATTTTTGTTATGGTCAGTGTTGGGTAATCAGGTAGTAGAATGGGTCAGTTAGTGTCTACCCAACCCAACCCGACTACTTAGTTTTCATCCAGGTTTTCTTGGGTGCTTTTGGGGTACCTGTGGGTTGTCTTGGTGGTTGGGTATTTTAGTACCCACCCATCCCTAAAAATTGTATGTTATTGATTTTGACATTCATTTACATGTTCAGCATACTGCTGTTAACACCTCTATTAGGTCAACTTATCAAAATGAAACAATAAAATGAAAACAGTTCATTAATCTTGTTAGTCTTGTTTCCATAAAGGTTTGGACAGTCCAATATGACCAGCTGTAAACTTGCTTAAAGTAAATGAAATATTTTTTTATGTATCATTGCACCACAAGCATACATCAGTATTGCTGAAGCTTAAGTAAAAACATATTGGACCCTGCAAAAACTCTGGTTATAAATGTAATATAATAACTAGGGACCGTATTTTCCCATTGGAAACCCAGGTTGTAATTTGCCGTTTTAACTCAAGGGTTATAACGGCGAACACGTGCCGGGTTTCTGATGCTCCACACATGTGCCTACTTCTATGCTCTCCGCTAACCATGGTGCAGGACAGCCACCATGACTTCAGCACTACACTGTGCCCTGGACTCTACACCGCCATGAGTCGGAGGTAAGTAATTTTTGAAAAAAAAAGAAACTCGTCTACTTGCCTCCTGTGCTAAATTAAAAAGAGTTTCAAGACCTTCTCTGTTGGAGCGCTGACCATGCTTCCTCCACTCCGGATTTGCTTCCTCCACACTATGTACCACAGTTTTATTTTATATAATTGCTGTGGCAGGAAAATGCTCCCCAGCAATTATATAAAATAAAACACAGGGTTTTGTGTTTAACTTGAGTTTTTACACACACCCCTCAGTGTTGGATACTGAAATAAACCCCTCGAGCGTCGCTCTTGGGATTTATGTAGCATCCAACACCTTGGGGTGTGTGTAAAAACTCATTAAACATACAACCCCATGCATTATTCTATATGATATTTCTAATCTTCCATACAGAAACAGAATCATAGGATATCTTGTCAGAAGGGGCCCAGGGGGCCCATCTAGTCTACCTTATTTTCCCTGCCTGTTACTGCACTCTGGAATTTATCTGGTCACAGATGTCCCTCCATCCTCCCTTACCTCTGTTTATTATGTTCATGTGTCTAACCCATGCATGTTTGAAGCTTCCCACTGTCTTGGCCCACTTTCTTTTGGCATGCTGTTCAACGTGTCCACCACATCCATCTTATACTCTCCCCAAGCTTTATAGAATGCCCACATGTTTTAGTGTTTTTCCACCTGTGTGAGAGAGAGACTCCCCTCTTGCACCTTGTTTACCCCCGTGAGGAACTTCGAGGTATCGATCGTGCCTCTCTCACTGTCCTCTCCTCCAGGGAGTGCATGTGGAACTCCCAAAGCCTCTCCTCATGTGGTGCCCGATTCCTGGATAAATGTCGCGACTCGCTACTGTATGTGAGTTGTGACATTCGTCACTATGCCAGGGACGCTGCACCACATTCCAAGAGTGGAAGGGTCCCAGCACTTACAACATGTGAGTTGTGCCATGCGGAGGCTAACGCCACTGGCATGGTGTAATAGCCCCGCATGTCACAAGTCACAGCCCACTACAGACAGCCCCTCCCAGAGCTCCCCTTGCCCCAGAACACCACAGCACACACCAGGGGGCATGGGGGGGGCAGGACAGGTGGCACAGGAGTCCAGGGGGTACAATGGAGAATGTACCCTCGGGGGTCCCCGACATTTGGGAGGTATGGGGCATGGATGTGTTTGTGGGGGGACGGGAAGTGCAGCGGTGCTGCTGCCGCATGCGTGATGCCCCTTAGAGCAGCTCCAAGCTTCTCTAAGTTCACTCCACCAGTGCAGCTCCTGGAATCACAACAGCGGGTTACGGCAGCTGCCCTCTTGGAATAGGGCGCAGTTGCTGCCGTAATCCACTCTTGTGCCATGTCGTTGTGGGTTCTGGTGTAGTGGGTGGTGTAACCCATAGCTGACATAGCCCACAGCTGACATGATGCAAGGCACCTCTTGGAATCAGGGTTGGCCTCCCTATGTACCCCAGTATCCAGTTTGCTTTGCCTACTGCCTTGTTGCACTACCCTGTCTCTATGAGTTCATTAGATATGATCATGCCAAGGTCCATCTATTGCTTGCTAACTGAAAATACTCTCCTCATATTAGGCACTGTCCACACATGCATTCTTGTAACATTACCAGCAGTCTGTAACATTACAAGAATGGCAAACAAGGATAGCATCTACACTGTAGTACAGCAAAACACTGCTATGAACCACGTTTAAAAACCTTGCTTAAACCCTGATTGGAGCAAGGTTATAGCATGTTTTCAGTCAGACACATTTGCCAGTTTGGAATTCAAGTGGGCAAGCACAAAGTCGGAGCACAGTGTGGACGCTCAAACAACAATGCTCAAATACAGAAATCAAAACATTTTTAAGAACATTTTGAAAATCCATGTCAGTGTGGGCAGAGCCTTATACACTGCTCCTGAGTTTTCCCACCCCAGCTGCATGATTTTGTACTTTTTGGCCTTGAGACCCAGCTGCCACTCCATAGACCACTCCTCTAGTTGCCCCTCCAATCTCTTTGCATTCTCTCCACCCCCTCCTGGGTGTCCACCCTGTTAAAGATGTTTATGTCATCATCTGCAAAGAGACACACCTTGTTGATTTTATTTTATTTTTTTTTTTATTTAATCAAAAATACACCTTTGAGCACAAGAGCTTTCTTACAAAGGTTCCTTGTCATAGAGTAGTTACATTGATTTCAACAATAATGTACTACATGATGAAGTACAAATGAAAGATTTGTCAGAAGCAGTTCACAAAGGAACAGTGTCAGTATCCATACATGCAAAGTAAGAGTTTTTGAGTAGTAATAATACCTTACAATACAAGTGATCAGTTCCATGTGATAAGAGCAACAATTTTATAGTGACTGCAAAATGAGTGAGTGCAAATCGCCAACTGCAAGAATGGTGAGCATTACAGCTCACCCAAAAAGAGCGATGATCTGCAGCATCTGTTCCATGGGTAATATCTGTGAATCATTTTATGTAAGGGGCGTTGAAACCCAGACCCCCCCATACTTATTATAATCAACTCCAGAGGGGAGCCTGCCACTGGGGTATTGAGGAAAATTCAGCAAAGGGCTATTAAGGTTGGAGCACAATCTGTGGATGAGTGGGAAGGGAAACATCCAGGAGGGTGGGGAATCAGGAATGGAAAATTAAAAAAAAAATGTAGTCCCAATATACACAAAAATAAAAACAATACATTCACAGATCTAGCCAGGTTAGAACCTAGATCCTCCTGCAACAGAGGTATAGACTGCCTCCACAAGACCATACAGCCAGCTGGGATGTGCTTGGCCAAACTACATCCTATATCCTCATTCACTTGACTGTCCTCTTACTGTCGCTGTATCCCTCCATCGCAGTTTCTATCAGTTTACACTCACTGTTCCCATGTTCGCTTTCCTTTCACGTTCGCTGTTTTCACAGGTGGTCAAATTGAGTCACTCAAATCAAGTCGCTCAATTTGACTTGCCCATATCACTGGATACCAAGTGATCATGAGCAAGAACAGGTCCACAGGAACAAATAGAAATGCAGAGTGTAATAAAGCCTACACTTACAGGTTGTGAAGAAGTGAAATGAAGCAGTTACAGTTGGATCTCTGAGTAACAGAACCTTTCTTAGATTCCTCTTGAATTGGGCTACTTTACTGAGACCCAGAAGGGGTTCAGCTAGTTCATTCATCTTCTGCAGAGCTCTGACAGTGAAGGAATGCATGGCCTGACTTGATTTATGGAAGAGTACTGATAGCAGATTCCTAGTCTTATTCCTGGTAGAATATTGGTTGTGGACAAGGTGTAGTAGGTTTTGAATTGCAGTTTGGATGAGACCCAGGCCCAGGAGATCTTTTTTTCCCCAAGTAGGCATGTCTGGTATCTTATCCTATCCTGTAAGGGAAAACAATTGGTTTGTGGAAATAGGGAGCAGGTATGAGTGAGCCTGTTGGCCACAAGGATGAACCAACGTGACTTATTCTATACCAACCTGACCCTGTTGAGAACAAAGTCAATGGCCACCCCGGTATATTGGAAGGTCATAATCCAGTACCGGGAGGACTATGCTGGATACATCAATATGTTTGGCTTCAGTGGGTGAAGTTGTGTCATTGTTTGTACAGGGCTCCTAGCTTTTTATTAACAGTACTAAAAATGTTGTCTACATGGGGTGCAAAGGAGAGTGCATCATCACGGGTGAAACCTAGGTATTTAAATGTGCCTACCTGTTCCAGCATAGACCCTTTCTCATTTATAATGCTAAAGCGAGAGACCCTTTATTTCACATGAGGACCAGCAAATAACTTCTTTTTGGTTTTTTTTTGTAATTTAGCATTAGTTTGTTCAGAGTGAACCAGTCTTTTTGTGACCCCAAACTACATTGTAGTTCATGAGTAATGATCTCCTGACATGGATCACTGGCATAGATAACAGCATCATCCACATGTAAAAGTAACTTTGAGGTGGGACAGGCTTCTGGGAGATTATTTATAAAGATTCTGAAAAGAAGAGGACCCAGTATTGAGCCTTGCAACACCCCGATCGAGACATGCTTGACATCAGATATATGCCATTGATTTTAAACATTGTGAATAGATGGTAGGGTAGCTTTGGAACCAACTGACCATGTCTGAGGAGTGACCTAGGGTTTGGAGCTTGTCTAACAGTAGTGAGTGATTTACTAGATCAAATGCTTTTGCTAAGTCAATGTAAATGGACCCACTGTGAGGCCACTATCAATGGCCTCATGCAGGAAGCCAGTGTACTCAATTAGGGCAGTGTTGGTGCTATGAAGCCTTCTGAACCCATGTTGCAGTTGACACTGCATATTATATTTACTGATGTAGGTGACTAGCTGGTCTGAGACAATTTGTGCAAGGGCCTTGGACAATGGGGAAAGAATTGATATAGGACTATGATTGGTGACAGAAGAGCAGTCCACACTTTTGCGTACAGGTATCACCAGAGCGGTTTTCCAAATATCTGGGAATTGTGAGCACTGCAGGGAGTGGTTAAATATTTTGGTCAGGGAGAGCAAGTTCATCCAGCTACAGGGCCACCAGCTTCATGCCCAAAGTGTCACTTCCCACTCTGGTTTTACCCAGAAAGCACCTATTTGACATATTTGATTGTGTCCACTATTGGAATGAATTTAAAGTAGAATTTTGGGTTGTTATCGTGATGGGCACTGGCAGTGGATTTTTCATCACTCTGTTTATCAGTGAGGTGAGGATCTACATTAGAGGAAGGATAACGATGAGATTGGTGAATGCATTATTGAAGAAAATTGCTATCTTACAGTCCTGTTTGCACTGAGCATAGTGGGCTATGATTTGTCTTCCTTATCCAAGAGTTCCTTTATGTTTTCCCAAATTTTTTTTTCCATTACCCGTTGTTTGTCTGTTGTTCTTTATAATTGGTTGCCTTAGCTCACCTCACTTCTTATGTGCATCTATTTTGGGTAATCTTATACTTTTGCAGGCCCCCAGGTGAGCCAGAGGCTCTTGCCCATAGCCACAGATTATCTCTGTCCTGCACCTGGGTTAGGAGAGAGTTGGTAGCCCACTCAGTGAAAAGGCCTCTAATCTTGTGTTTTTCTGTAAGGGACAAATTTGTCACATGCAGAATTGAATTGACTTATGAAATAAGTCATTAGTGGCGAACTCTTTGTCCTGGGTGACCTAAATCGAAACTGGCTGGCCCCTTCACTGGCTAGTATTCAATCCACCATCGAAGCCTTAAACCTTAATTAACTTACCCTGGAGCCCACTCATCTCAACTATAAAACATTAAACCACTCCCTGCTTGACCTAATCCTCACCTCCCATCCTCATTGAGTAGTGGCCTCTGGCCTACCACCAGACTGTATAAGCGACCATCACATGACCTTTGTGGTACGTAAAATACACAGGACTAAACACCCAGCAAAAACTATTCTCACCAGGTCCTTTGCATCACTTGACCTGCAACTATTGCTTCATGACCTCACACAAGCTGACTGGTCCACTCTCTCCTCAATGACCTCAGCTGACAAGGCCCTTGACTTTTTCAGCACCAAGTTCTTATAGATTTGGAATTCCTGAGCTCCACTCTGCAAAACCCGGGTCCACGGTGGCCGCCTCCTCTGGGTCAATCCTGAGCTTCTGGCTTGCCAACAAGCTTGTGACCTCACATGGGGATGGGCCAAAGTCTCCCACTGCCCTAGAGATCACCAACAATACCGAGAACTTCAGCATGGCTGCACTAAAGCAATCCGCCTTGCCAAAGCCGATCACTTCGAGTCCAGTTTCCAAACTAATACTAACAACCCATCCAAATTCTGGGAGGTCGTCCACTCCTTCTTCTCGCCAACCACAAACCCTCTGCCACCAACCCTCAGGCAGAACCACTCTGTCCTTTCAGAACCTATGGCCATTGCCGAATGCTTCAACTTCCACTTCGCCACATGCGCCTCATCTCTGCTGTGCACTCTGCCTAGTCCGTCCCTTGGACAGGTGGCCCATTCTCACCCTTCACACACTGACATGACATTCTCTGCTCCCCCTCCTGACACTACCTTTCATGCTCTCCTTGCACTTAACCCTACCAAAGTCTCCTCACTTGATGGCCTGGATCCTAGGCTCCTCTCTCCCTCTCTGCTCCTGCCATTGCCTACCCACTCTCTCTCTTATACAAAACCTCTCCTTCGAGACCACACAGTTCCCTCAATTTGGAAACATGAAGTAGTCCTCCTCCTCCCGAAGGGGGGTGACTCCTCTGCACTCAGGAACTATCGGCCTATCTCTCACCTTCCAACCTTAGCTAAACTACAAGAACACATAGCCCTCAACCAACTCTCCTCATTCCTCTGTGACTCTGCTTTTTTTCACATCCTTTCAGTCTGGATTCAGAAAATCCTACTCCCCCACCACCTCTCTGTTGAGGCTAACAGAGGTAATCTCCACTGGCTTTGATAAAGGCCACATTACCTCAGCTATCTTTGTCAACCTGGCCAAAGCCTTCGGCATTGTCTCACACCCCTCTCCTGCACAGCCTATCAGCTGCTGGACTCTCCCCTTCTGCCACAGGCTGGTTCAGTGCCTATCTGTCTGGCAGGTCACAATCAGTCAGAATTGCTGATGTTACCTCTTCCCCTTTGTCTATAATCACTGGAGTTCCCCAGGGTTCAGTGCTAGGCCCTATTCTGTTCTCCATCTTTTTAAATGACCTCCCTCAGGTTTGCTCTGCATCCAATATCCACATGTATGCTGACGATACAGTTCTATTTAGATCTGGCAAATCTGCCTCTGATGTCTCTACCAGGCTCCAGTCTGACTTCACTAAAGTCAAACTCTGGTTTAGTTCTCATCAACTTTTTCTAAATGCTAAGATTGTCTCCATGTCCTTTGGCACAAGGCAGAGACTTGCAAGGCTACATCACCTCCCCACCTTTCACACCCTTGATGGGACTGTTCTTGAGGACTCCTCTTCATTCAGGTATCTCGGCGTTTGGCTGGATAGACACCTAGACTTCTCTGTACACATCGATGCTGTTCTGAAAAAACTAAGGCCTAAGCTCTGGGCCCTTTTCAGAAACTGCAGCTGCATCTCACTTGCCGCCAGGCATGAGCTGGTACTGAAGATGATCATGCCTATTTTTGACTACTGGGACATAGTCTATGGTGCTGCCCCACAGTCCTCCCTATCCAGACTGGACTCTCTCTCTCTACAATTCCTTCTGCCGTTTCGCTCTTGATGACCCTCACCTCACCCATCATTGTCATCTTTACCGCTTCCTAAACTTTCTTCCCCTTCACAATCATCATGTGCTACAGGTACCCCTCCACCCTCCCTATATTCCCTGAGATCCTATGCTGACACACGCACCCTCTCAATCCCCAGCAGATCTATATCATCTGGCCAAAAAGCCTTCTATTACCACCTGCCTAAAATGTGGAATGATCTTCCTCCACAAATCCACCACTCCTCCTCCCTAAACTCTTTTACTTCTGCTCTGTGCAATTACCTAACACCTAACTGCTGTTGCTTCTGACCCCTCCTTGCCTACCCCTCTCTCCTCTCTCCCTCTCTCTTTTTCTCTCTACAGCCCTTACCTCATCAGTACTTATCTGCCAATTATTGCCTAGTTTTTGCAAATGTGACACTGTATACTTATGTTTCCTCCCATGCTGCTACTGTATCACCTGTGCACCGCTTGTAATGTATTGTATGCATCAATTACCATGTATCCCATGCTTTATGCCTCTGTAATGATATGGTATGTATGTATTTATTCTCTGCAATGATGTATGTATTTGTGAATTTATCTTCTGTATATCCCACTCCCCTTTTCCCCAGGATGTACCGTGAGATGAGCATTGAGTTGCTCAGTGTATCTTTCCTGGTGAAACAATTCAATAAATAAATAAATTAAAAAAATAATCAAGTGCTGATTCAATATCAGGAATGGATTCAATATGGCTTCAGTCCACTTGGGACAGGTATGCTTCGAATTCACTTATTCTGCCTTTATGAAGTACCCTACTGTTAATAGTTTCTTGGGGAGACTTATGGAGTTTTGCAGACCAGGCACATAGGACTGAAGTGTGGTTGCTGACAGAGTCTGTCATCACTGAGACCTCAGTTAGCCTTTTCAGGTGGGTTGTCAGTATCCAATTAATGAATGTGCTTGTTCCAGTTTTGGAAGCACCATACCCTCCAGTTCCTGAGCAATGTCACTTATGGAGACATTGAAGAGGACAGGACTCAGTGCCAATTCCTGTGTACTCTACTGGTCACTCTTTCATCCTTTGAGTGACTGCCATTCACCACCACCCTCTGCTACCTATCTTTCAACCAGCTTAATACACAGCTTAACACCTTCTCCCCATCCCCCTAGGTCGCTATCTTTCTTCATCAGTCTCCTGTATGGTACAGTGTCAATGGCCTTACTGAAGTGTCCAGATAGGCCACATCCACTGCCCTCTCCTGATCCAAATGCCTCATTACCCAGTCAAAGAAATCTAAGAGATTTGATTGACATGACCACTGCTCTGTGAAGCCATGCTTCTGATTTTCTTGCAGCCCATTTGTCTCCAGGTACTCAGTCAGTCTCTCCTTCAGCAAGGACTCCATTAATTTCCCTATCACTGATCTGAGACTGACTGGTCTGTAATTGCCAGCCTTCTCTCTGCTGCCATTCTTGTCCAGAGGGACCGTGCTGTCCCTCTTCCAGTCCAGTAGTAAGAGATCATGTTAATAAAACATTCAGTCTTATGTTTGGGATAGTAATGTAAGATAATAATACAGAATACACATAAATCTTTTCATTATTAGGAGAAGCATTATTGAAACTTTCCTAGAAAATAAAATTATTAGAACCATTCTCCCCTTCCTATTAAGATCAGTATTAGTGATAGTTCATCATTCCTTTGTGCCAGTTTCTAACTTTTCAGGACTTATTTCTTCTGAATCACTTCAGAGTCCTGGTCCCTAACATCAGAATTGAATACCACCCACTACCTTATCTTGCTAAGCCTTTTATTTTGTGCAAGTATAAGTGCAAAATACATCAAATAACTCACATTTAGACAAAGCAGGCTCAGGAGACACCAAAAAGAATGTCAACAATCCTGACCAGTTTTGTGATAACATGTGAAGTGGCAGCTACAGGAACATATATGGATGAGGCAACCAATCAAGATGCAGCAAGACTAAAGAGAAGGAAGATGTGGTTCTGCACTTATTCAAAAATATTACCACATGTTCTGTAATAAATTCAGTTGGTGACTGTGAACTTTATACTTACGAGATGTTTGCTGTTTACGGATTTAATCCCTTTTCTATGCAGTTTTGCACAGTTTACTATAAGTTTGTATGTTTGCACAGTTTACAATAAACTCTGCATATTCATGAACAAACGTACATACTCATTTATTTATGTTTTATTGCCTTTTAAAGTCTGTTTTAAAACCATATATGTCTGTCCTATTGTATTTGTATTGATCATACTTTCTATTAATTATATTGTCTATGCATACTGTCTTGTTGTGCACTTTGTAATTTTGAAAAATCAGACTTCCTGTTTCTGGGCTATTTAAATGAGCATAGTGATTGTAACAGTCACTCCTTGAAAAGGTGTTACGCACAAAACTGGTCTAGGTTGTTGCCATTCTTTTTAGTGTCTCCTGGGTCTGCTTTGACATGTAAATTATTTGTATATTTTGTATTTATGCTTGCACAAAATAAAATGTTTGTTTACTTATTTATTTAAAAGTTGGTAACTAAGAAAGGCACACTAAGCTGAGGCTCATTTCCAGGTGTGAGCCAGGGAGAGGGCTGTAGAAAGAAAAACTTACAATACAAAACAATGGTAGCACAATAATGCTGGTAAACAGGTGCACACAGAGGCATCAGTAAATGTGCTGGCATAATAAAACAGCAGCTTTGGTACAGTAGTGAGCAGTAGACAGGCATTATTATGACAAAGCGCCGCGGTGTGCGTGGGTGGAATTAAATGATGAAGTCAGGGACTGGGGAACTGAGTAGGTGAGGTTCAAGGGAGATGATATAGGATTAGGGAAGGGGTAGGCATGAACAGGAGAATCTGGAAGTAGCCTTAGGTGGAGTCTAATGGCAGGGAGAGAAGTGGAGGAGGAAACAGATTCCAGAAGGATGGATGGTGAAAGAAGAAGGCAACCTTGTCAACAGAAGAGTGAGGGTGAGGAATGGAGATAGTGCAGGAATCCCTGGAGCAAATCAAACAGAAACAGTAGGGAGCAGTGGATAACAGGGAAGAGCGATAGAAGGGAGGGACCCAAACCAGTACTTAGAGAAGAGTGGAACACAATGGGCCTGACAATGTGACTGCAGGGATAGGATGGAGAGGGGAGAGTAGAGAGAACAGTGATAGGTACAGAGGGAAGACTCAGTAGTGACACAGCAGAAGGCATTGCACAGAGTATTCAATATGGCAAGTGAGGAGGAGGGGGTAACACCATAGACTATATCTGCATAATCAAAGACTGGAAGATCTATTTTATTTATTTATTTAACTGGGTAATTGAACTGATCCCAGGAACCATTTTCAGGCACGACCCAGGCCGTGAAGATGGCTCATATGAATAGAGTCAAGTACAAATTGCATAGGCTATGAATAGTGTAGGTGTTACACAAAGCTTGAAATACAATGAAATGCTATGAACACAGCAGCAAGTCAAAAAGGTGAAGAGTACATTGGAATGCAAAATACATAACTGAATACGAAGAACTACAGTAAAGAATGAGATTACATAAAATATTGTATGTGCAATACAATACATAAAATGACTGCAGTACAGTACAATATAGTACAAGTAAAGTGCAAGTGCAGTATGAATGAGGAACATTCAAACAGTCAGTTGCATTTCAATATCCAAAGAAGGACAGGTAGAGGCCCATGGTGGGGGGGGGGAGAACCCTCATATGCAGGTTATCCAAATGAGCAGGAACTTTTGGCTTCAGCAAGCAGCCAGGCTTTAAGGTGTTTTTTGAAAGTAAGGTGCGAGTCAAGTGAGCAGAGGGAGGTGGGTAGTTTATTCCACAATGTGGGAGCTGCAATGGACGTGGCTTTACTACCCAGAACAGTAAAAATCCTAGGAACTTCAAAAGAAGGTACTGAGAATTGCAGGAGGCACATAGGAGTGACTTTGTGTTTCAGCGGGGATGAGTAAGGTGACAGGTTGCCACTTCTATTCACATTATCTAAGATGCAGCTGAGGGCATAATCATGTCTACCTTGTAGGGGATCCAGCCTAAGGACTGGTATAAGGAGCAGTGGTGTGTGGAGTAGGGTGCCTTTAATACAAACCTACATATACTGTTGTAGACTGTGTTTAGTCTACAGTGCAGGAAGGAGGAAACATTTGAGTAAATTGTGGTGCAGTAATCTAATAAGAGGAGAAGGTTGTCTTGGGCTATGGCAAGGCACACCTCAGGGGGTCAGGTAGTCTTTAATTTTAAAACCAGCCCCAACTTTCTGGTTGCTCCTATTCACAGTGTTATTGATATGCTTTGAGAAAGTAAGGGAGGGTTCAAGGGTTTAAAACAGGGAATGTTCTGTAAAGGGGGACATTCGGGTGTTGGAACTGTGATGGAGGGATTGGTTTTGGTGAGTTTTGATAGATGGGGTTTGGATCCCAGTAACATGGCTTTGTTTTTTTTCATTGACTAGCAACATGTTAGCCTAGAACCAGCTGTGGGCTGCCCCATAGTTCTGGGTGAGGGTGGAGGATAAGTATGCCAGGGATTTGTCACTGTGATATAGAACAAGATCATCAGTGTAAAGCAAGGCCACACTGGAAAGACTATCAGCAGGGAAGGAATTTATAAATAGGAAAAACAGTAAGGGGCCCAGGATAGAGCCCTGGGGGAATCCCACTGGGTACTGGCATGGCTGAGGAGGAGGCAGACCCCATGGTTACAGACTGTTACCTGCCTGAGAAATAGCTCTGGAACCACGTAGCAAGTAGGCTTCATGAAGGGCAGCAGGGCAGTGATAACCTCCGGGTAGTGATAAATCTCATCCAGGTGGAAACTAGAGGGCCTGATTCTGCAGCTCTGATTTGCTACTGTTTGACTATAATATATAAACAGCTTATTGTAATTATAGGTTCGGGCACAGATAGGAATAATGGGAGGGGGAGGTTAAAGTAGTATAAAAGGTGGAAGAGTATGACTATGGGAAAAGGTAATGGGGACATAATAGGGTTATGTGAAAAGGTAAACTGAAGGGAATATAGTCAATCAAAGCAAATGCCTTCTTGGCATCAGTAGCATTCAAAGCTCCACCTCTCCTGCCTCTTCCTACCTCCTACACTCTAGGGACACTGCACCTTCTCCCTACATTGCTCCCATCATTGCTCCTGCCTAGCTATCTTCTCTTACCAGCTCCCCTCCTGTTGAATGTGCTACCCTATCCTCTTTACTGTTCTCTGTCTCTGACCTCTCTTAAAACACCTACTCAGGCACTCTCTTCTCCCCCTCCCTGCTCCTGTCAACCCCCCTCCTAACTCCTCACCTCCCTTTTCTCACCATAGCCTCATTACTGCCTCTGACCTTGGCTTCTATTGCTGGAGTCAGCCTGTTCCCCTGTCCTCCCTGCATTTCCAGAATTGTGCAGACACTGACCCAACCTGTTCCCACTTGACCTGGTACCAACAAGGTTCTGATGTGTATCTGTCAATTTGCATTCCCTATCTAATTCACTTACCTGCATTGTTTGTCAATGGAATTTGTGTACTTGTTATTGCAATTAATGTTCTTCTGATGCATGTATTTTGACTGAATGCCTAATCCCTCCCATCAACTCCCCTGAATCGCACCTGGAAGTGAGCCTCGGCTCAGTGTACCTTTCCCGGTTATCAAATTTTGAATAAATAATTAAATAATTTGAGATTTCTTTCAAAACTCAGCTAACATGGCAGCAAATAGGCCATGCAATTAAGTACTATATGCTTTGATTTATTTTCCAGAATCTGCAGTGTCTGAACACAGAGTGCCAGAAAACTGCAAGAAACTGCTTAGCTACAGAACTTGTTTACAAAATATTTTGGAAGTTGTCTTGCTGGTATATCAAACCAGATATCCCAAATATATCTTGGTGAGTAGGCAGAAGGAATAGACAGAAGGTGTCAGAAGGAGTGAAGAGACAGTGTGATTCTGACAATAGTCAGAGTTGCCTGGTCAGAGACAACATCAGAGAAAAGATTGGCAATTTGGAATAATACAGCTAAAAAGAGGAACTACATTCAAAAATGTTGCAAAAGATGTGCCTTAAAGTTGGAAGGGAAAAGTTTTGGAGAATGACAACAATGCTGGCCACATAGCTAAAATGCATTGTTGCAAACTGTAAAGCAGAGTCTATGATCTGCTGGCTAAGGCCATTCTTGGAAACAAAAGCAACTCATCCATAAAACCTAGTGTAACAAAAATGCACATTGGCAGCAGAAATCACATATCAGCATTGCAGTCTGACTACAGCCATGTTCAAATAATCAGTTAATCTAAACAAGTAATGAACAGCACATGTTCACTGTCATATGAAGTAGAGGTGCATCAGAGTCCCAACAGGGAATGACCATGCCTAATAGAAAGTGTGCCATGGCAGAATAAAGTCTGACCACAGTTTAGCCTATCAACCAAATGAGATGACAGTGATTGCTACTACATTTTTTTTTGGGGGATCTGCAGGTTCTTTAGAGAGCTTGAAATCACATGTTGTTTGGCTATCAGACAGTGACCTACTCAATAACCAGAATTTAAAATTAGTTGAGTAGTGCAAGCTAATAAACCTGATTGAGATGATCTCAATAATGCCTACTTAATTCAAATTGGATGCTTGACTCTTAATGGGGTATACTGCTCCAAGCTGGGGGAAGGGGGGGCATCCAGAATAGTGTGAAAGAATTCTTAAGGTCTGTTTTTAAATCATAGCTTATAGAGGGAGGAATGTTTACATAAATGTTGGAATTGAGCTACTTCTTTCATTCGTAACATTTACCATAGTAATATTGAAAATACAAATGCCTGTCCATGATAATGTCTGGTCGTGAAACTGTAAATATGTTCATTCAGTTATTTTATAGTTGATTTGCTGTTTTCTTACATTACATCATTTTGTTAAATAAAACAAAAAGGCTTGTTTGATTATGATTTTTGAATGCATATTTTCCTTGTGTCTTTTATTTGTGATCCAGCAATTATCTTTTGCAAACTGTTAATAATACTGTAGCATGGCCCCATTATAGATCAAAACTAGATCTGAACAGATAATCAACCAAAAACTCTGGTGTGGAGGTGTTTTTAATGAAAAAAGGGTATCCCTGGTAACAAGTATTAAGGCTGATGAAGCACATATAAATGATCTGGTAACCAAACAAAAATTATTAATTAGCGATAACCACAACATAGCTTTTATAGAATATTGTCTAGCACAAGCAGGGATACTGTAAATTCAGCAAATTTGTTAACCATGCGTGTTGCAATGTAGTATGCATTTTCAGCAGACACTGCTTAATACTAGTAGTTATTAATCTGTAATTTGATTGGTGTATATACTTGAAACTTTTACATGCTGCATGTACAGGTTGATGTCTGTAAATAGGACATTTTATCCCAGATATTGTTACCTGTATAAACATATATGTTTCCTTCCTTCCAATTTTACTTACATGCCTAGTTTCCTTCATAGCTTATTGGTAGAATCAACCTTGCATTCTGTATATATGATCCCATTTAGCAAAAAAGTTTATAAGAATTAGGCTCATATGAAATAAACAATTCCATTCTTGGTCAAGATACATAAAATACATTTATACTAGAATACATGGGAGGTAGTGTAGTATAGTGGTTAAGAGCACCAAGCAAAAAACCTAGAGAAGAGGGTTGCATCCCACAGCCACCACTTGTAGAATGTGTGACCAACAGCAAGTCACTTAACTTCCCTATGCTCCCAGGACACACCTGGAAACAAGCCCCAGCATAGAGTCTCTCTCCTAACCTAAAATTGTACCAAAGTAAATAAATACCTAAATAAACAGAATGTCCAATGTAACATTATCTATTCAATGGTGTAGGCATACTCAGCCAGTGTTTGCAACCAACAAAATAGCAAGTTTTCTTTCAATTTATCACAAGTTGATTAGAGATGATAAGGTTTTGAATGTTTCAGAAATATTGTGACATGCTCCAAAACTGACCTAGTGGAATTATTTTACTTCTATTTTCAAGTTTAAAACTATTTATTTGTTTGAAAAATGGCAACAAGTAAAAGCACACTGAGCTGTGGCTCAGTTCTAGGAGTGTCCTTGCTGAGGGGTAACTGTAGGAAGAACAAGAGCAACAACTGGGTACAATTAATTAGAGGAATTGCAATGATACAAACGTACACTATTTTCCTATTTTGTATAAATATATGATAAAAAGTGCAAGAAAGCTAAAAATAGGATAAATATTTGCAAATGTTGAATATATAGTAATTGTACAGGAACTATATAACATTCAAATGTAAATGGTATACAAAGCATTGGGTTGGTGGACGCAATCACAAGAGTATCTGAGGTAGGTGCAAGTGCGGCTGGAGCAGAGATATGCAATGTTGGCAAACTTTTCTTGGTGAATTCATTCATGTAGTTCACTAAATTTATGAAGTCTGAAGTGTCGACTTGGCAAAGTTTTTCACTGTGAAAATGAAACTTTTTCAAGTGAGGTCATACAGATTCGCTGGCAAAATTACAACTCTGGCATGATATTTCCTGACTTTATCTGAAAAGTGCCTTTCACATTCCCACTTGAAAACTCATTGGAAAGTGATGAAGTGGGCAATCACAAAGTTATTTCTGAAGGTGAATTCTGCAATTTCACCAGAACTTTGCTTAAGTACTGTATTTAAACTTTTCAGCTATTCTAGTGTAGAGGCCATTAGGAGGGATTTTAGAGAGAGGTAAGAGGAGGAGCTGTGTATGAGAGCAGGGAAATTATTCCTGAAGGAGTGAATATGTAATGAGAATGCAGTTTTACTAGAAGAGGTCTGGCAGCAGGGTGCAGATAGAGCATAGGAGTTAGAGAAGCAGGGGGAATGCTTAGAGAGAGAAGAAAGGAGAGGAGAAACTAGAGGCAGGAGGGGACAGAAGAAAGCCAGTACTTGGATAGACAGATGGCACAGTGCAAGAGGCTCTGTGACTCTAAGGCAGTGATCCTCAGACTGTGGCTCTAGAGCCTAATGTGGCTCTTCAGCTTATCACATGTGGCTCTTCCCAGTAAGTGATGCATATAGTTCCTGTACTATACAGTATTAACCAACCAGGATGCACTATAATACCACTGCACTGTGCACCAGCAAGCATTATTTTCAAAGTTTATTGCAAATTTTCTTGCAAACTGCACCCTGTCAGACTGTACAAATGTTAACTAATGTTTAGTAAAAGAAATGAAATAAATGTTTAGTAATTGAAATATTTTCTTTTTCACTGGAGTGTGTTTGCCAAAATGTACTAGGAAGTGTGTGTTGTGGCTCCTTGGCTAACGTTACTGCTCATGTGGCACCTGAGCCAGTCAGGACTGAGTATCACTGCTCCAAGGACTGGAGAGAATGGCACTAATAGTGGTATCAGGGATGAGGAGGGTATTGGGTGCCATTGTAAGTGTGGGGTGGGGGTTACTAATTAGGTAGGACTACAGTGATGGTGGGAGTGTTGTCAAGTCTAGCATCTGGACTGGGTCAGGGGAGGGGGTCACTGGAGACCAGGGGTATTTATTAATCTTTGATTCATGAATTGGGTGAGGAAGGGGACCAGCAGATGCCAGGGATATTAATAATTATGTGATTCAGGTAAATGATTAGGTACTGGGAACCACTAAATGCCAGGGACAGCATAGCTCTGGGGGGGGGGCTCAGTAGTGTGCTGTACCCTTGGCTGGACTAGCACCACTGTCAACTGAATGCTTCAGTGTGGTGCACTTGGCAGACACAAGTTTGGAGAAGCAAATGTTTGATCCTTTTACTGTTTTGTAATACATAGATACATAGACAGTGTTGGCAGATAAGGGCCTACTGCCCATCCAGTCTGCCCATTTGAGCTTGTAAGTTTACTTTATGTTTTCCTTGAAATCTGTGGCTCCTTAACCCTGACCTCCAGAATTCCTTTATGTCTATCCCATGAATTCTTAAATCCCGTGGTTGTTTCAGCCCCCACCACTTCCTCTGGCAGGGTGTTCCACTTGTCCACCACCTGTTCTGTGAAAACTTCTTCCTCATGTTTCCTCTGAATCATCCTCCCTCCAACTTCATCCCATGCCCTCTAGTCCTGGAACATCTTTTTCTTTTAAAAATAGTGTATTCCTGCACCCTGTTCCTCCCTGTAAGATACTTGTATGTCTCTATCATATCCCCTCTCTCCCTCCTCTCCTCCAGGGAGTACATGTTCCATTCCTTCAACCTGTCCTTATAGGACTTGTGATGCAATCCATGTACCATCTTTGCTACCCTCCTCTGAACCTTCTCTACCCTGTCTACATCCTAACGTAAGTAAGGTCTCCAAACCTGTACACTGTACTCCAGGTGGGGCCTCACTAGTGTCTTGTATAGTGGAATTATGACCTCCCTTTTCCTGCTGGTGATGCCCCCTGCCTATGTATCCCAGCATCCTATTTGCTTTACCTGCTGCCTTGCCACACTGTTTCCCTACCTTGATGTCATCAGAGATGATAACCCCAAGATCCCTTTCCTTCTTGGTGCATGCTATATCCTCACCCCCCCAACTGATATATTGTGCCAGGGTTTTTGTGCCCCATATGCATTACCTTGCACTTCTTTGCATTGAATTTCAACTGCCAAACCCCTGACCATTCTTCAAGTTTCTGCAGGTCCCTTCTCATTCTGTCTACACCCTCTGGTGTGTCTACACTGTTACAGAGCTTTGTGTCATCAGCAAACAGGGAAATCCTGCCTTCCCAGGTCCTGTGCAATGTCACTGATGAAGATGTTGAATAGGACCGGTCCCAGCTCTGATCCCTGTTGTACCACACTGGTCACTCTTTCCTCTATGGAGTGACAGCCATTTACCACTACCCTCTGTGTCCTGCTGCCCAGCCAGTTACCTACCCATTGCACTACTGTCCTGCCCACACCCATATTCCCCAGTTTGTGTAATAGTCTTCTATGTAGCACAGTGTCAAAGACCTTGCTGAAGTCCAGATAGGCCATGTCCACTGCCCTCCCTGATCCACCTCCCTAGTCACCCAGTCAAAAAAATTCAATGAGGTTGTTCTGACATGACCTCCCGCTGGTGAAACCATGCTGCCTTGGGTCTTGTAGTCCAAGGACGACCAGATGTTCCACCAATCTCTCCTTCAGTAGTGCTTCCATGATCTTCCCCACTATCGAGGTGAGGCTGACTGGTCTGTAGTTCCCCGCTTGCTCTTTGTTCCCACTTTTGTATAAGGGGACTACATCTGCTGTCCTCCAGTCTTTGGGTACCTCCCTGTTTCCAGTGATTGGCTAAACAGGATTGCCAGAGGTTCAGCCACCACCTCTCTTAGTTCTTTAAGGACCCTGGGGTGCACCCCTTCTGGCCCCATTGCTTTATCAACTCTTATTACTTCCAGTTCCTTCAGGACCTTTCTCGTGTAAAGGACTTGTGTCCATTTGTACCATTCCCACCCCTTGTACTCCCTTCAGACCCATTACCCTCCTCTTCCTCAGTAAAGACTGAGCAGAAATACCTGTTCAATATGTCAGCTTTACTGTTGTCATCCTCCACGCTGCCCACATCCTCCCCCTTCAGTCTCACTATCCCTCCCTTTGCCTTTCTTTTTTCACTTATATACCTGTAAAAGGTTTTGTCTCCTCTACCCACTGATTTTGCAATGTGCTGTTCTGTCTGAGCTTCGGCTTGCCTTACTGACTTCCCTGCCTCCCTTTGTTTCTCCTGGTACTTCTCCCAATCCCCTTCTGCCTGTGTCTTCTTGTATTGCCTGAATGCACTTTTTTGGCTTTCACTTTCTCCGCTACTTCCTTGGAAAACCATAATGGCCTCCTCTTCCTTTTCCCCTTGCTAACCTGCTTAATGCATAATTCTGTTGTTCTTGTAATCCCCATTTTAAATACTGCCCACTGTTCCTCAACCCCTGATTCCTGCCCCATTTCCCTTAATGCCTCTTTCAAGCATCTCCCCATTTTCCCAAAGTTTGTCCCCCAAAAATCCAGGATACATGTTTTTGTGTGGTTTGGTTCTGCTCCTTCTGTGATTTCAAGCCACAATAACTGGTAGTCACTGTTCCCCATGTGTTTCCCCATTGTTACCCCCATCACATTGTCCTTGTTTGTGAGAGCACAAGGTCCAGTATTACCTTCTGCCAAGTTGGTTCCATGACCAGTTGCTTGAGGAAGGCACCCTGAAGTGAGTCCAGGATGAATCTGCTCCTAGATGATGCTGCTGCTGGGATGCTTCAGTCCACATCTGGAATATTGATGTTTCCAACTGGCACTACCTCACCCTTGTCTGCCATCCTTTGAATGGCTAGCATCAGCTCCCTCTCTGTTTCTTCCTCCTGGGCTGGTGGTGTATAGACCACACCTGTGTGGATGGCTGGCCCCATTTTCCTTTCCAGCTTAACCCACAGTATCTCTCCCCCATTTTGTTCCTCCTGGATCTCTGTGGCCCTTATGTCATTTTTCACACACAGTGCCATTCCTCCTGCCTTCCTACCTGCCCTGTCTCTTCTGAATATCTTGTAGCCAGGTATGGACATCTCCAAGTCATGTTATCATTACACCAGGTTTCTGTGATGGCCACAATGTCCAGGTCTGACTGCACCATGACAGCCTGCAGATCCTCCATCTTGTTGCTAAGGCTCCTGGCATTGGCACATAAGGCTTTCCATGATTTGACCTCCCTAGACTGTTTAGCTGTTCTACACCAGCCCCTTCCATAGTTGTCCTTTATCCCTGGTTCTTCTTGCTGTCTGACCCTTTTCTGCCTATCCACCTCTTGGGCACTTGTCTCCATCTTTTCCACACTGCTTTGTAGAGATATCCACTCCTCCAGTTCACTGGTTCCATTGTTAGCTGTGGGGGGGTGGGCAAATAGGTACCCTCCTTTCTGGCCTAACACTCCCCTTAGCTAGTTTAAATGCTTGTCAATGTAGCATTTAAACTTATCCTTGAGCGTTTGGATTCCCCTCTAGGATGGATGCAGGCTGTCAGGCTTGAACAAGGCTCCATTCCAGGTAGGTCCCTAGTCATCAATGAATCCAAACCCTTCCTCACAACACCAGTTCTTTAACCATGATTTAAAGTTCCTGGTGCATGCACCCCTATGCTCTCCCATGCCTCTCACTGGTAGTACTTCTAAGAAGGTGACAGAACTAGCTACTTGCTTGAGATCCCTCCCCAATTCCCATAAATCTTCCTGAACTTCCTTTGGCTCTGCATTTGCCAGGTCATTAGTATCTAGGTGGATAATGACATCCCGCTCACCCTCCCGTCTTGCCTTCCCAGTGATCCCCAGGATCTTCCTTCCATCCCTCCATGCCGTGATCCCTAGTAGACACCTCACCTCCCTGTCCTCTCCTTTCTGTGTTCCTAGCTGGATCCTTCTTATGATGGAGTCCCCCACCAGGATTCACTTCCTCCTCCTCCTCCTCTGGGGTCCACTGCTCTCCCCACTGAGGTCACCTCATTGGCTAACCTCCACATCCATTCCTTCCACTTCTCTGGGTAATGAGGGTATTTTGACATGCAAATGTCCTCTTTGTCCCATTCATTGGGAAAAAGTGGTCATTTACATATCATGGTTCCATTTTTGGGTTGTGTGTTACATGAAGAAGAAGATTTGCCCTGTGCAAACACTTGGTTTCTCTTTTGTCTGTGAGGCTTACTTTTGCCTTTCCAACAGCTGTGATTCCTTCCAAGTTCAGCAGGGGGCATTAGATGCACTTTGCTGCACTGCCAAATGCTTCCATTGGGGTTGTAATTGAAAAACTTTGCATATGCAAACATGGTTCAGCACATGTTCCATTATACCACTCTATCTACGTCTGACAAAGCTCACCAGTTGGAGACTATTGCTTGTAGTGGGGGCGGGACCAGGGGTTTATTTAGAGTAGGCCTCTAGTTGGTTGTAATAGAGCCAGGAAGCACTTGCAGGCAGAAAGTGGAAGAGGCTGAAATGTTTCCATCCTGGTTCTGATTCTAAGGAAAGCATTCCAGTCTGCTGGCTGAACCCATCAGGCTCCTTCAGTCTGGGTATTGCTTTGCAATACCAAGTTGGTAGTAAATAAGATAGCTATTGTCAAAGATGTTAGCTCTGATTCTGGTGCTAATCTGGTATATATCATGGAGATTTGGCTAGACAATTCCTGGATTTCTCCATGATAGATTATCCAAGACTGGAGCACGGTTTTGATGTAATGTGGCCATGTGTCCTAGGCAGTATAGCCTACAGGTTGGTGTAACAAAATGTGACTGAGCTTTGTATAGTATATCCAACAGACCTGGGTTTGATTCTTGCAACCTCCACTTGCATGCTCTGTGACCCTCAGCAAGTCACAACCATCCCAGGGCTCTCAGTTCACTCCTGAAAACTGTCACTTGTGCCTAGTAGGCCTTACTCAGTTACCAAGAAAAATAAAAAGAATACCTAGAATGAATTATGTTGTGTCCCCCATAGAGTTAGTGGAGTCTTTTGAGTGTATGGAGCAGGAGTGCCTGTCTGATCTGAGGTGCAGGATTGTTTTCGTTTATGGTCTACATAGTGGTGGTTGAGACTTCATGCTGGAAGTTGCCAAAAGAGTTAACATGGATGTCTGATGCCACAAGAAATTGTATTCTTTGGGGATGTCAATCCTTGGGTTGATGACCACATGGATTTATTGGTTACCCATAAAAACATAGATTTTGATGGCAGATAAGGACCATCTGACCCACTTAGTCTGCCCATTTCCCTATGGTCCTAGTTGATCTGCAGCCTACCTTCTCCGTCCTACCACTAGTTTTGCCTTCTGACTGTCCCATGCATTTTTGAATTTGCCAACTGTTTTAGCCCCAAAACCTTCTCTGGGATGCTATTCCATGCATCCATCACCCTCTCTGTGAAAAAACACTTCCTCCTGTTGCTCCTGATTCTTCCCCCCTCCAGCCTCATGCTTTGACCCCTCATTCTAGCACCTCTCTTTTTCTGAAAGATACCACCCTTTTGAACTCTGTTGATCCCCTTGAGGTATTTGAATGTTTCTATCATATCCCCCTCTGCCTTCTGTCCTCTGGAGTATACATACTGAGTTCCCTTAATCACATCCCGTATGGTTTCTTGAGAAGCCCTTACACCATTTTTGTTGCCCTTCTCTGGACTGCCTCCACCCTGTTTATGTCCTTTTGGAGATGAGATCTCCAGAACTGGATGCAATACTCTAGATGAGGTCTCACCAACTGCATGTATGGTGGCATCACCACTTCCTGTTTTCAATTGGTGATACCTCTTCCTATACACCCCGGCATTCCCCAGGCTTTTCTCACCACCTTCTTGCATTGTTTGGTCACTTTTAGGTCATCGGTTATGACTACCCCATCATCTCCTCTATCTTACTAATGTGATGGTGCTCAGGCATGACATTTCTTTAGCCATGCACATGATGGCCAATACCCTCAACCTATTTTCTTGGTGGCATCAGAGACTGATAGCAACATGGTGGATCCAGTCATTTGGACTTATAACCATATCATATCATTCAGTGCCAGGGCCTTTAAAATGTCACTGCTGATGACTGTGGAGGTAATTCAGTATTGTGAAAAATAGGATTTGGATTCCAAGCATTTTCGAGATCTTTTGGACTCCTCAAGCCTGATCAATGTTTCTACCAGGGGGATGCAGTGTGGCAGTGGAAACCTATAATAGGACTTTATCCACTGCAGTGGACACACTGGCACCAGACTGTTAATGCCTGATGACCTTATGCCGATTCACTCCTTGATTTTCTAATGAGCCTTGGTGCATGAACATCACAGGATGCAGTCCCGATTGCAAGTAAAGGAAATTGCAGATACACTCTATCAGGTCTTCCCTGAAGGAAGATTTGAGGCTCTATAAGGAGGTAATCAGACTGGAAATGATAAATATTCTTTTTTGCACTAATTGCAATTATTAGGAACTGACTGGCTGCACTTAATCCTGCTGTGGACAATGTGTTACATCCTGACTCTCTATGGAACATGCAGCAAGTTTTTCCATAGAAGTACAATTGATTTAACAAGTTCATCAAAGCAAAGATATTCTACATCAAGAACTGTTTCCTGGTCTGCCCAATTATATGACTACAGGGATATACTGAATAGATGCATAACCCAGGAAGTTAGTGGGAAGGCTTTCTCCTATTGGGTAAGCATGAGGAACTCAGGTTGGCTGCTGATTTGCACTCTATTACTTCTGTACTTGAGTCTGCCCAAACTGAAGTGCTCAAAGCTGAGCCTGTGGCATTTTCTTCAGTGTTGACAGATATTGCCAATATCTCTGTGCATGGGGGTGTTCTCTCATCAGTTTTGAAAGGGTGGGGAAGTGAAATGTAGACCCTGACACTCTTGTTAAATACATACTAGTCTCAAACCTTCTCTGATTAGCAGAGATTGTTAAGAAAGTGGCTGCACATCAAGTAGTTTGTCCCATTGGGAATAATTATATCTTTGAGCCATTTCATTCTGATTTCCATAGAAAACACAGTCCTGAAACAGCCCTGACAGCATTTGTAATGATCTATACAATAGCAGCAATTGACAAGGCCAGATATTTCCTCAAATTTCTTTGATATCTCTGGAGAATATCTCTGCCTGCCTGCAGTACTACACAGGGTCTGCAGAGACAGTCTCTTTAGAAATATTGTAAGATATGTGAAATTATACAATGGCAAGAAAGAATGCTGGACTCTGATTGGGCAGTGTGGGACTGGACCCATGATGCTATCCTGACATAACGTCACAGATCTTGTCTTATCACACACATGACCAAATCACCTAAGAAAAATGTACACCTTGTATGCTCAAGCAAAGTGAAAGCTGGGTTTGCTATCAACCTCTCACCACTCATTGCACTTACATGCTCTTCTCCCAGAACATCAGTTTTTTACATAAAATCCAAAACTGTTAGATCACTTTACATGTCACCATTCACACTGCCACCTTCTCTCCAGACTCCTCACCACCAAATTAAATAAATGAGATTACGATGGCTTCACGATCATCTGTTATTTCTCAATGGCAGACTTAGCCAGCACGTGCTTCAGTACAAAAGTCTGTTTCTCACTATCATGGAAAGGGCAGCTTGTACTTTCATTTTATGGTCTCCTGCTACAAACACTTAATACAAGAAACGGCACAGGTAGACTGTTCTAAATGTTATAAAATCTCTGGAAAACATCCACAATTAAACACCGCAGGCCACTGTGTACTCAGTGATCAGCTGACTCAAGTGGTCTGGTGGGCAGATAAATTCACTGTTAAACTTTATGGTCCCACAACAAAAGCAACCTAGATTTCTGTTACTTCAGTCTCCTGGAAGAAAACCAAGATTAAAAGAGACACGGAGGGGGGTACAATGATGACGATGTCTCACAGGCAGGGATAGCATGGAGAGGGCTTAGTGTACAAATTGCAGAGCCACAGTAACAGCAGCTCCACCTACTGGCAGTCAATCAGCACAATTTTCTTTTAAAGTTTAGTTCCCCATTGAAAAAAAACAGGCAACAATTTACTTTAAAATGTACTTTTTTGTCTTTTTTTTTTTTTTACACAGGAGCCATTGTATAATAGCAATAATGCACTCCAGGGTGTGTGTCGTGCTGGAATAATATCACTTCTCTGGTGTTGGATGCACTCTGCCTGTGGCCTCGTGCCCAACCACCCAAGGCGTGACGTTATTTCAGCTTGACACATAGAAACATAGAATTTGATGGCAGATAAGGACTGCTTGGCCCACTTAGTCTGCCCATTTCCATACCTAATGGATAAGCTGAAGATCCTAGTTAACCAAAAGCCTACTTCCTCCTACCACCTACTAGAATTGCTTTATGTCTGTCCCACACATTCTTGAATTCCTCCACTGTTTTTGACTCTACGACCTCCTCCAGAAAGGCCATTCCATGCATCTACAACCCTCTCTGAGAAGAAATACTTCCTCACATTACCTCTGAGCCATCACTCCTCTATCTTCAAATTGTGTCCCCTTGTTCTTGCACATCTCTTTTTCTGAAAGATGCTACCCTCTTGGACTTTGTTGATTCCCTTGAGGTATTTGAAAGTTTCTATCATGTCCCCCCTCTCCCTCCTTTCCTCTAGGCTATACACCTTAAGCTTCTTTAGTCTTTCTTCATATGTCTTCTGGTCAGACCCTATACCATTTTGGTTGTCCTCCTCTGGACAGCCTCCACCCTGTCTATTTCTTTGTGGAGATGGGTCTCCAGAACTGTACACAGTACTCCAGTTGTGGCCTTACCAACTGTCTGTATAGAGAACCAACAACTTCCTGTTTTCTACTGGCGATGCCTCTTCCTATGCATCCCAGTATTCCCCCAGCCCTCCTTACTGCCTTCTGACATTGCTGGCCCACCTTTAGGTCATCTGATATGACTACCCCCAGGTCCCTTTCCATTTTTGTTGTTGTCAGTATCTCACCCCCCATTGTGTATTCTTCCCTTGGGTTTTTGTTTCCCAGGTGCATTACTTTGCACTTCTTGGCACTGAATCTAAACTGCCATACATTTGACCATTCCTCCTACCTTGCCAAGTCACTTTTCAACCTTTCCACCCCACTTTGTGAATCAACCCTATTGCAGATCTTTGTGTTATCTGCAAAGAGACATATTTTCCCTTCTAGTCCCTCTGCAATGTCACTTATAAAGACAGTAAAAAGGACCAGCCCTAGTACTGAACCATGTGGTACCCCACTAGTAACCCCCCTTTCTTCGCTGTAGACTCCATTTACTATTACCCACTGTGTCATGTTATCCAGCCAGTGTTTTACCCAGGCTACCACCCTGGGACCCACTCCTAGGCTGGCTAATTTGTTTATTAATCTTTTGTGCGGGACTGTGTCAAATGCCTTGCTAAAGTCTAGGTAGGCCATGTCTACAGCCCCTCCCTGGTCTACTACTTTGGTCACCCAGTCAAAGAAATCAATTAGATTTGTCTGACATGACCTTCCTGCTGTGAATCCATGCTGTCTTGGGTTCTGTGCACCACTGGCCTCTAGGTACTCAATAATTCTTTCCTTCAGAAGTGATTCCATCATTTTACCTACCACTGAGGTCAAACTGACAGGTCTGTAATTTTCTGCCTCTGTCTTGCTCCCACTTTTGTGAAGAGGACTGACATCAACCCTCCTCCAGTCCTCAGGTACCACACCATCCTCCAATGATTTATTAAAAAGGGTTGTCAGTGGTGTTACTAGTTCTTCCCTTAGTTCTTTTAGAATTCATGGGTGAATCCTGTCAGGCCCCATTGCTTTATCCACCTTTAGTTTTAAGAGTTCTTTAAGAACCCTTTCTTCTGTGAAAGGACTAATGTCACCCCCCCCCCATATCCAGAGTGTTTCTATTGACTGGATTAGGTATCTCCCCCTCTTTTACATTGTGAATACTGATGCACACCCTGTCATGCATTATTCCTTTAATATCTAATAATGCCAGTTGCTGCAATTGTACCTTGTATGGGATCAAGGAGAAGATTCCATCCCAGTTCTCCTCAACCTATATTCTGCCATTGACAGTGTGGGCTAGGAGGAACTGATGGACAAACTCAAGGGGCACGGGTGACTGTCCAAGATTATTTTACAAAGGCTCTGACCATTTTTTTGTGGTCACTCATGATTTTTGATTCTTTCAGCATTCTATCTTGTTACCCATCATTCACAGGGTACATGATTCTGCTGAGTAATATCATAAGGTGTTAAAGGGTACAGTCTCACTGTATGCAAAGGATACTGTATGCAGTTGTACCTGTCCTTGTCCCTTGACAAGTGTTTTAGTGCTGAATTGGGAACAATTTTTGGGACACATCAGAACCTGGATGACTTTTTACTGTTTGGTCATTAGCCACAGTAAAATGGAAATGCTCCCAGCAGTTATCAACTTTGACTAGTTGCTCTTAGACTCCTTGGCTTGGATGGGATGAAGCTGAAGGCAGTAGTGGAGGTTCATAATTTGGAGTGTTTTTTGATAAAAAAGTTAACGTGTTTTGCTGATGGCTTCTGTTTTCAAGGACTGTGTTTATCATCTTAGGAATACTGCCAGGATGCAACCCCTACTTCACACTGCAGATCTTCACACTGGTACAAGCCTTCATCTTGTTTTGGCTTGACTACTACGGTGTGTTCTATAGGGGCCTGTCCTGTGGTCAAATGGGTAATCTGCACCTTTTCCAGAACTCTTCTGCTTCAGAATTTGGTTCAGACGTCAAATCATATTACTCCCTTTCTTTGAAATCGGAGCTGGATGCTGATTAGGTGGTGCTTTGATCACAATATCCTGTTGATAAAATATAAGGTATTGAATAAACTGGACACCCAATATCCCAGTGAGTTCTTCATCCACAATGCCCCAACAAGGACATTGTTGTCCATGAGGTGAAGATTTTTAAGGATGCTACACTCACATTTGAATTCTCCTTGTGATCAGATTTTTGCAGTGGCTGTCTCTTCTTTATGGAACCCAATTCCAGGTGTGCATAGCTAACTCCCTGGCCTCAGTTAAAAATATTCTTACAAACCATCTGATGTCACAAGTATTCAGAGAAGATGGACAAAGGTATCTATCTCTGGATTTTTTTTCCAGTTAGTCTCAATGATTTACATTTTTGGCTGCATAATTGTAGTTTTTTGTTGTGAAAGTGCTTTGAGCTATGCACGGGTGCATTAAATAAATCATATTCTGCTACTGCTAATATAACTATTGCTACTAAATAAAGATTTGTACCCATTATCTTGGTGCTTGGTGAAGTGCCTGAGTTAACTATGAAAAATGCAATAGTTAAGCACATGGAAGAAAATTAATTGTTCACTACTACACACTATGGCTTCACAACACTTACTGTATCTCTTACCAAACCAACCTGATTACAAGCTTTATTGGGACCTTAGAGGATACAAGGCTGTAGGTCTCCCTTCTTCTTGATATTTATGACTGCAAATACAAACTTCATGGCTCTGAGTGCAAATAAACTGCATATTAAATGCAATGTATGGCTGTGCTGTTCACAAGTTACCTAATTACAGCTTGTCTTCAGTCTCTCATTTCTCACCTTTCCTCCAGCCTCCATTGTGTAAGGTAGCACTCCTTCTCTTTCACCTCTCAGTTTTCCCTCTATGCCTTTCTATGCTACATAGTTCCCCAGCCAACTCCCCTCGCTTTTGCTAGTAGCACTCTGTCCTAAAATGGTCTCCATTTAACAAAACCCTAAGCATTTTACATGCTGCTTATGCAAGCACTCCTCACTTTCTTTCCTATCATCTGTTCTTCCTCCTACTGCATCCTTCTTCTTTCATGTTCTAGAAACATAAAAACATAGTCTATGATTGCAGAAAAAGACTGTCAGTCCATCCAATCTGTCCAGAATATCTACATCTTACTCTTAAGCCCTGTTTACACTGCCGCAGTGGTTTGAATTATCTGCCGGTCCTCACAAGCTGTGCTATGTGCCAATTTATGAATAAACTGTTTATACAGTCCTCCCTACTGTGCTGCAAGTCACAACACAGTGGGGCTGTTCCTGTAGTGGGGCATGTTTTCCAAAACCTTTGGCAGAATCATGGTGATGGGAAAAATGGGCTGCATAGCAGATCAAGCACAGAAGTGAGTTTACAGTGCAGGAAAATTCACTCGATCCGTTAGATGTTCCCTCTCCTTCATCAATCCAAAAATGGGATTCGTATGGCTCCTGAAGTGCTCCCATGAGTGTCCACACTACAACATTTGCAGCCTATCAACTTGTGAGCTTGGGTTGATGCACTGCAAATGAAGCAGTGTAAACATAGCTTTATGCTGTTATTGTTCTAGGACATCATGATCCTTCATTTTCACCTCTCAGATATAAAATTCTAGAAAATATTTTTTTATTTTGTTTTTGTTTACCAGGTAGGATGCACTAGGCAAAACAATAGCTGTTTTCAGGCAGGACCCAGGTACAGTGCAACAATTAATAAACATACAAGAGTATTATGTTTTTTGCACTGTATACTATTTGCCTCCCAATCATGTGGCATATTTAGTTAATTGACTTTATCTCCATGTTTTTGTTATTTCTGGTCCTGTTTCCCTTTATGGAGAATGACAGTCATACTGCCTTTCCATCTATTTGTCAGCTGCAGAACAATCAAGTTAGTTCCTCATTAAAAGGTTAATAACCTCAGTCCTGAAGGCTCAACAAACACGATCAACATTTTCATATACTTACTTTCTCAATTCACTTCCATTATAATTTGAAATTTTTTGTCCAATTATTGCACTTAAACAGCTGCATAACTGCAAGTTCAACAAATTGTTTATCTCAGATTCTGTTCTGATGTTTCTGAGAATTTAAAGCCAGCTGACGTTTTATAGATTACCAAGGAAACTATACCTCTAATTAAATTCTTTCCCACAATTACTTATTTCCACCTTCCTCCAGCCAGCTGTTGTTCTATTTAAAGAACAGTTTGATGCTTAAATAAACTGTTCAAAAGCATTAATTTAACAAATATCCCTCTTGCCATTAAATCTGTATGTGTTTAACTTTACTTTTATATAAAGTCTTGAAATATATTGAAATAAATATGTTTTGATTTATTTGTTTTTGTTTACACGTGAACGCACTAAGCATGCAGATTCCTATATTTAGACATGACCTGGGTGAATTACAGCACAGAATAGTAGAAAATCAGCAGTGAGAACAAGGTAGAATATCCAGTGCTAACTTTCGACAGTTATGAATCAGGGCAGCAAGGTCAACAAAAGTGGGAACGCATACTGTAATATAATACAATGCTGGGAGCAGGTGACATAACTGTAACAATAGCATTATCCTACAGTAGAGGTAGGGCTGTCATATTAAAAAGTTGAAAATCCACTGCAACAACAGCTCTGCCCATACTTATGTAGATTACACTTTTAGATGCTGGTGTTCACAAATGGGATGTGCAGTCACTACCATTCAAGAACTGCAGCTGCTACAGGAGGTTGGCATGGCACCAAGTGCACAGTGCCCTTCCATTGCCTTTGCCTTTGCCCTGGGCACTTGGATCTACCACTGATATAGTGCCCCCATCACACTGCCCCTGAAGGCCCACTTGTGGGTTGGGCTGGGTTACATTTTAATCACATTGGTCCCTCGCTGGCTTGCATTTGTAGTCCAGTGGCCCCAGCTAACTCCTTGTGTTCATTGTTAATTCCTGGCACCCAGTGGATTCTTTCTCTGGCTCCACCCCTAGCTATGTAGGAACCTGTAACTATCCCACTGCCAGAAAAAAATGTTACAGCTCTCAAGGCAGTAACCCCTTGAAGAGCAGCCTTGAGCAGTTATTCTGCCCATGGGGTCACTGCACCTTGTGAACTGTGGCTAAGGGCACTGGGGAGCTTCTGTGCATAGCACAGTGGCTCTGAGCATACTTGTGACCTCATTACTGGTACTTACACCACCCCTTTCATTGTACTAGCACACTGACCCATGCAGTAGTGCATGGATGCCCTTCTGACCACTTTAAGTATAGTACAAAGGGGCACAAAGTCAGTTCAACCACAATCTGGCAGGCACTGCATATGATGGTGGCTAGATAGCTTGAGTTCTGGAAAGCATGAGAGTCAAGTACTGTATATGTTTTTGCCTTAACTGTTTACTAATCTAGCAATATTTGTCTCATACTGCTTCCTTTGTTCTCAGTTCAGTGCTAATTAGTTTCTGCTTTACTTATCTGGGAGTCTACTGCATCATTAACCTAAGTTCTTATCTTAATATCCTTTTGAATAATTCATAACTCAAGGGTGCACAACAAAATAGATGTTTTTGAAAAATGATCTCAGCAAAGGCGATTATATGTTTGGGGAATATGTCTCCTTCTAGTAGAAAACTGGGACTGCATTAACAGCTGCTTTCATTTGGGAATTGTTTGTTAGCCACAAAAATTCAGAATTAAATAGCTCGTAGAATATTAAATAAAAACAAGGGCAGGCTAATATTGCTGAATCTGTTTCACGTCATTTACAGTGATGGAAACATAAGGTAGAGCAGCTTACCTTTTCAATGAGTAGTGTTAAACAAAGACACAGCTATGAGTTTAAATGGTTGAGGTTAGAATTGTTGGGGCAATAATGGCACTACAGCTATAGGACTTTGGTCAAAAACATTGCATTCCATAAGTAGTGGCTTGAATACAGATCATAATTGTACTCACCCCTCTGCTTTTTTTTTTGGCCAACATCAGGTACAGTAAAAAGCCCCTTCCTGCTCAGACAAAGGCCTAAGAAAGTAAATGGAAATGAAATATAACCATGGGCAAAGGACATTCAATTATAAACCTCTGTTGTAGGAAATTAAGATATTTGTATTGCAGAAAAGTTCCTAGGACTCTTATAGAAGCAATTTTTTGCTGTCTTAGCAAGTTTTTCCTCATTAAGCATGATAGATAGATAGGTAGGTAGATAGATAGATAGATAGATAGACAGACAGACAGACAGACAGACAGACAGACAGACAGACAGACAGACAGACAGACAGACAGCTAGATAGATAGATAGATAGATAGATAGATAGATAGATAGATAGATAGATAGATAGATAGATAGATAGATAGATAGATAGACAGATAGATAGATTAGATAGGTAGGTACGTACATACGTAGGTGGGTAGGTAGATGGATGGATGGATAGATAGACAAACAGACAGACAGGCAGGCAGACAGAGACAGACAGAGAGAGACAGACTGTCTGACAGACAGACAGACACTGACAGACAGAGAGACAGATAGACAGATGGATAGATAGATAGATAAACAGACAGATAGATAAACAGACAGATAGATAGATAGATAGATAGATAGATAGATAGATAGATAGATAGATAGATATAGGTAGGGGATCATTTCTGGTGACTTTGTAGAATGCAAAGAGATATGTTACTTCCCTTTCTTTTTGACCGTTTAAACAAAACTCCACTGTTTTCCAATGCTTCTTGACATTTGAAACAAAAAACACCATACACAGATGCTCACTGTGTGACCTTTATTAAGTCATTTAAAATTGCAGTGCTTTAGTCCACCCAATTGTAGGAAAGAATATGATTGGACCACTGAAAAGCAGATCTTGCATCTTTGCTGGGCTATTCAAGCTACATATAGTAAATTGCAAACTAATTTTCTTTTCATTTTATGACATGCCCTGTTACTGTCAAGAGCCTAACCCCAAATTATTTATAAAACATGTAATTTGAGAAACTGTAAAATGTGCCCTAAGTTACTTTGGCTAAATCATTTTCACCTATGGCATCTTCCACACAAAACTATCACCTTGCCCTGCACATTGAGATTGGCTTGTGTTTCTTGATGGCTACCTTCCAGAAAGACCCTACCTTGGATGTTGGAATAATGTTGAATATGAGAATATTAAAATGGTACAGTAATACAGGAAAGGAAAAATCAGATGAGCAAGCCTTCCTGTTGGATAGGCTAATTTTAATTACCAATTATCTGAGCTTTTCCTATATTTTATTTATTTGCTTACCAATTGGTGACTTTGATAGTTACAGTGCACTAAGCTGAGGCTTATTTCCAGGTGTGGCCTAGGTAACATGGGATTAAAAATGGTGAGTACAACAAAGCCAACAAGCATCAAATCAAAGCCCTAATTCTCCAGGGCATTCTGATTTCCATGATAAGACTCGTGGGGCCCGATACTCGAACATTTATGTGGGTGCTAACCACTGTTTGCCTGTGCAGACTGGGTTTTGCACTGGAGCTCAATATACAAAAGGCTTGGTTGCACCGGGAAACAGGGTTGGTACCCTCCACAAACCAAAATGTGGGGCTATGCAAAAGGGGGGTGGGGACAGGAATATTGGCACAAGTTGATATTCAGTTGATTGGCACTGCACAAAAGGGTGTAGCAAGGCCCGTTTGTGCCATGCAAATACTGCTGAACTAAACTCCCTCTTACTACATGCAACTCTAGTGGCTGCCAGAGGTAATGTTGTCAACTAGCCAGTTGGCCACTGGGTGAACCCCCCCCCAAGGACCATGGCACCCCTCCTCTGATCACCAGCTTGTATTGTTAAGTAATACCTCACTGGTGCTAGTGGTCCCCCAGGCACTGAATGCATGCCTGTACTGACAAGTAATACCTTCCTGGTGATAGTGGTCCCCCCTCCCAGTGATCGACAGCCCATATTGATGAGTAATATCTCCCTGGTATTAGTGGTTCCCCCCCTCTCTCCCTCCCTCCCTCTGATCACCAGCCTTTAAATTAAAAACTCCCTTGCTGGTGCTAGTGATCCCCCCTCCCTTCAAGTTTCCAGCCCATAATATAACGTAATACTCCCAGCATCCAGTGGCACCCCATGGCACCGAGCCACGTTACTTCCAGTTGCAAGTCCTTATCTCTGGTGTCCAGTGCCCCCCCACTGCAACAATGAGTATCCAACCCCCCAGTCACCTTACCAGTATCCTCTGTGCTGTGGGTGCATGTACGGCAACCAGCACAGCCCTCCTCACACCTCCTTGGCCATCAACCATATGTCCAGGCAGAGAGCATGAGTCTAATTTATAGGACAGGGAACATAACCAGTGAGGTATTACTTGTCAATTTGAGCTGGCAATCAGAGGGTGGGGGGGGCCACTAGCACGAGGGAGTTTTTTATCTACTGGCTGGTGATTGAGGGGACTCACTAGTGCCAGGGATAGGTATACATATATATATATATATATATATATATATATATATATATATATATATATGTCTTAGACCACGGAAAGGGGTGGGTGGCACTGCACTAACCTGCCTCCACTACCCATGCAAACATTTGCATGGGTCCCTTTGAAAATTGCAGATAGTGCTCTGGCATTATCCACTCTTGAGGCCCACTTCAGGAGCCATGTCTTGGCAGTGCTACTTGAATTAGCACTGTGCTGACATGGGCCTATATTCAGTCTGATAGCACTGCTGCCCTATCCAACTGATTATAATATCCTTGGACCCCTGGGCAATTGCAAAGCACAGCACAAACCTTTGCACTCTGCTTTGCACTTTTCTGATTATTGGGCCCCTGAGCTTTTAGTGTGGCATTTGTTCATTCCTGCACCATATTTTTTTTCTAGCACTATGCAGTTGTTTAACTGTAAGGATTGTTCTGCCCCAAGAAAGAAACAACTTTAAAGAGCCCCTGACATCGTTGTCATAACTTTGAGAAAATGTAATGTTTCGCACAAGTCAGCTTATATTTTAATATTATTTCTGTATTTCTCATTCTTCTTTATTACTACGGACATTTGCATGTAAACAGGATTGCTGCCCTATCGGTTCTGGCTGCTTGCCTACATATGACATCACAGTTCTATTTATGATATCACAGTCTGTTGCTGTGGGGATAATTATGATGCCATAAATGGTGGATAATTTATTTTGTTTATTTCTTTGTTTAAAAGTTGGTAATCGGGTAAGGCATCATGACCATAAGCTTGTTTCCAGGTGTAACCTGGATTATGATGTCATATGTAGGATTGCAGAAAGAGCAGATAAAGGCTAAGGGACAGTAGGCTTCTTTTGTACAGCTGTCCTCTATAATAAAGAAAAAAAGGTAAATAATTATAGAAAATACAAGAAATATAAACTGAACTGTCTAAATCTCATATTTTTCCAATTTTTTCTAGCAGTGTCAGGGGCTCTTTAATTGATATTAAATTAAACAAGAGCTGAATAATGGCTCATATACACTTTTAATGAATTTCATAAATCTATATATAAAAGCTGATTGACCTTGGAGGCATTAAAGGTATTCATAGATTTTCTTTAAATGTATGGGTTTGTGTATATACTGTGGTCAGCGGTTATTGGGGTTGAAATTTAATTCTGAAATGTGGATTGAATCAGAATATTGATACAGTGGTTTCTAGTCTAATATCACTAACTTGTGAACCTTCTTTTTAGAATGTTGTTTTTAAATGATTAAGAGGGAACCACAGGTGGTCAGAAATTTGAATCTCAATCAATCAATCAATTCTTTATTTATGAAATGCTATTCCAATAGATCATAGCATTGTACAAATATCATAAAAACAGTTATCAGTCAATCATAGCAATAAAAACAAATTATAAAACAGCAGAACTTTGAATATTCAGAAAAGCTAAATCAAATAAATAAGATTTCAGGGCAGCTTTAAAGGCCTCAATGGATGAGCACACTCTAATCCAGTGAGGTAGAAAATTCCACAGGGTCAGAGCAGCAAAAGCAAATGATCTAGCTCCTGAGGTTGTCAAACGAACCCTGGGAACTCCAGCAATCCCTCATCAGTAGAGTGGAGAGGGCAAAGAGGGCAGTAGGGGCAGAGGAGATCTTGCAGGTACCACGGTTCCTGTCCATGTAGGGATTTATAGGTCAGTAACCTGACCTTGAAGGTGATCCTCCACCACACCGGCAGCCAATGCAGGCCACGAAGCACAGGTGGGATGTGGCAAGATCCCAATAAGTCAGTCATCAACCTGGCAGCCACATTCTGCACCAGTTTTAGGCGGTGGAGGTCCACCCCTGGTAGTCCTAGGTATAGGGCATTGCAGAAATCAAGGTGCAAGGTCAAAAAGGTGTGGACCAGTGTCGAAAGTTCATCCAGTAAGACCAGGTGTTTTATCTGGGTGATATTCCTTAGATGGTAAAAAAAGATTCTAACATTGGCTGACACCTGAGATTTAAGTGACAGCTCTCTATCAAACATAACACCCAGATTCTGCACCAGGTCAGAGGACACTAGCTGGTTGCTTCCTAGCCAAAGCCCGGATGGCTGCCCAGCCAATGACCTTTGCCCTCGATGACCTGGATCCAGAACCAACATCTCAGTCTTATCCGGATTCAGCCTAAGCCAGTTGGCACTCATCCAGTCCTGAATCTCTGAGAGGCAGTTGTTAAAGACCGAAAAAGCATAATTTTGTTTGGGCACAAAGGACATGCACAGTTGAGTATCATCTGCATACCAGAGAAAACTCAACCTGTATCCCCTAATAATGTCTCCCAATGGTAGCATATACAACATAAACAACATGGGAGAATGCACTGACCTGTGGGGCACTCCACAAGGCAGGGGGAGAGGAGCTGAGGAAAATACCCTAGACTCCACTCTTTGTGTCCTGCCCATGAGGAAAGAGTGGGACCATCTTAGGACTGTACCAGACAGTCTACAGAGTAGCTGCAGGTGCTCTAGCAATACCCCATAGTCTATGGTGTCAAATGCTGCAGAGAGATCAAGGAGAACCAAGATGGATTGGCTCCTCTGATCTCTTGCTATCAGATCATTAAGTACCCAAACCAATGCAATCTTGGTAATATGCCTCTTCCTGAAACTGGGCTGGAGAGGATCATAGATATCGTGGGTGGTCAAATGCTCCTCGAACTGTGACTTGACTACCTTCTCAATAACCTTGTCCACAAAGGGTAGGTTAGAGACAGGTCTGTAGTTTGTGAGACAGTCTTGGTTGAGAAAAGGTTTTTTGAAGACAGAGTGAACCACCGCATCCTTCAGGGTGTTCAGAAACACTCCAGTCTCTAACGAACACCTGACTGTTTCAGCCAGGACCAGTCCGATCACCTCCACACACCCCACCAGGAGGTGTGTTGGACCAGGGTCCAAACTACAGTAGGTTGGCCACAAACCCTGGATCATCTTCATGACATCCTTGATCACCAACTGGCCAAAGTCTGACCATTAGAATGGGCTGTGTGGATCTTGGATCTGATGATGCCAACCTTATCTGCAAAAAATCGAGCAAACTCATTACATTTCTTCTTTGAAAAGGCTCTCCAATTCTGAAGACAGGCTGGATTGCACAGCCTTTCCATGGTCCGGAAGAGCTGAGATGGTTGATTTTGCACAGGTGCAATCTCCCTGGACAGGAACTCTGCCTTCTTACTGGAGACTGCAGATTGATAATCCTTATAATGGGACATCAATCTAAGTCTGTCATCACTTGGCCCATTTTCCACCAGCAATGCTCCAACCTTCTTCCCACTCTCCTTAACTCCCTCAGGGTCCTATCAAACCAAGGGGACAAAGGGTGAAGAGTGAGGGGCGAACCCGGACAGGAGCTATGGAGTCCAGAACAGCCTCTACCACCTTATTATAGGCTAGCAAAAGAGTCTCTGGGTCCATGTTAACAATCAAACTCCCCAATAGATTCAGCACCACCATAATACCATCAGGGGGTCACACCCCACAAAGGGCAGTACTAGACCATCTCCATAGGGACAGGTCTATTGTGGGGGCCATGAAGCTGAGCCCTATAGTGGGGTGATCAGACCACCTGATGGGTTTTGCCACCACATCGGAGATCCCCATCCAGAGCAGAAACACAAGAGCCAATGAATGACATTGTATGTGGGTCACATAGTTAATTACCCATGTAAAGCCCAAAAAAACCATCAGGTGGAGGAAATCACAGCCAAAATGCGAGAGCTCATCGTTGACCCAGGCATTGAAGTCCCTCAGCACCAACCACCTGGAGGACTCCAACACCATCTCAACAATGAAGTCCATGACTTCCTGAAAGAAATCCTTCTCACCCCCGGGTGGATGGTAGATGAGAAGTATCCTACTGCCCACACATGCACCCATGACACATTTAAAGGATCTAATCATCACAACTGGCACATCTACAAGGCCCAGTATCGTCCTAAAATAGGTGGCTACCCCCCACCCCTATGATCCAACCTCAGGCGGTGCATCGAGTACCCGTCTGGAACATCCAACTCAAAAAAGGGACCAGCATTCTCATTCAGCCAGGTCTCGGTGATGCATGCCAGGTCAGATGACCCAACAAGATCAGCTATTACTGCCACCTTGTTTCTAATCAGTCTGGCATTGCATAACATCACCTGCGTTGGATAGGCAGTTGATGATGACCATGCTATCTGCCCACACAAAGTGGAGCAATTGTGTATGGGCACCAGGCAGGGTGGACCCCTCTCCTGGGCCCATTTGCCCTGGGGCATCTCCTTGATCCCACAACCCAAATTAATCTACACCTCTCCACTCCCCCACCAATTTCCCCGACCCCCTCTCCGACACCCCCACGCTACACCCAGAGTGTGATAATACCCATAAACCTCTGCTGGCAGTGGACAGTAAGCAGAGAGCTGGTTGAACACCATGATTTATTCCTGAGAACTGAAGTTACTGTATGATAATTTGATAATCTGATAAAAAATATAATTTTGCTGGATGCAAGATTAATAAAAGCTGTTCTATCTGTGTTATGAAAAAGAAGGGATTAGCATTTCTGTACATACAAATGCTGCACTGTATTTCAATAAGACTAGACATTATCAACACCAGTTTTGATTCTTCAGATTTACAGCCTACTGTTTTATCTAAGATAACCTTGTGCCAGATCAGAATGTTAAAGTTTCAAATAGATGCAATTTTTTTACCAATTGAACCCTCAGCTCTACAGCCCAGTTACCCTGTTTAGTCAGCCCCATGCTCATTCAGGTTATTCCCCTTCCTTTTTCATCAATTTTCCTCACTTTTCTATTTTTTTCTACTTCCATGCTCAGACGTCCCCTCCCTGACCACTCACCTTGCTGCAAGCCTTATAAACCCACACATGCATCAGTGGATGTTATTTTAACTTATAGCCTCTGGACATGTGCTTTATTTTGTAGTTTAAAAGCTACAAGTTGTTTTTTGCCCCTGAATGATTGTGCTGGCCATCAGTTGGCTTTCAGCATTCTGTTGGATATTTGATGAATTGGAGTGAGAGAAGCAAGAAATACAGAACAAAACTCTCAAAATTATGATACTGATTTTTTTTAGCTCTAAACTAAATATAGCTTTTGACTAGAGTGGCAGTACTCTCAAGGGAATGGAACCTTCAACATGCCTGCGGACAGAGAGTGTTTGTTGACTAGAGGTTCTGTCATCTGCCTACAGCTTGGGAATTGGAACCATAGTCTGGCTGGCTGCAGAACAGGAGAGAGCTGTGTGTGCATGGATAGACAGCTGCACTGAAAAGTGCTGAAAAGTGCAATATGAACAAATAAAGGAATGCCATTTATGTCAGTGATTCAGAGAAAAATCTGATTGTTAGGCTTAACTTATTGCATTCAGAAAAACAATTCTGTTTTTCTTTTTTGGATATTAACTGAAGAAGCAAGGCATCTAGTCAGACCTGGTGTTGGTTAAATGGTGAAAAGGTGTAACAGGACTTCATGGGAGGAAAGAAATAAACATGCAAGCGGAGCAATGCTGAGTGTCCTCTCTGGTGAAAATGTTGTGAAGCTATTTTGAAGCCCTTTTATGGCAAGGAGTTGCTGTGTTAGTAACTCTTCAGTGCTGAAGGCTGGATGTATCAGTTTGGCACTGCACCATTTATGTCTGAAACAAACTCATAAGCTACGATTTTATTTTTCAATACGGCCAGGAGAGTTTCGAGAGACGCACATTAAAAACTTCAAATGAAGTGCTATTAACTTGAAATGGCTGAAAAAGACCTAAAAATTGTTATTAGTGTTGGCTTATGGTCTTTTGAGATTTAATGAGAATTATACATGGGCCAACTAGTGACTTTGTGATCTTTATTAAAAGTTTCTGCTTGCCACTAACTCTCTTCATTTTAAACATGGTACTCCTTGTATGGACTTCTGTGAAGGACCCCAATAAAATTTGCCTTTTCACAAGAGGAAAAAGGAAAATTAGATACTTTCTGATGCCTGTAAGGGGGTGTTCTTTTTCTGGGCACCTTCAACCATTTATTTGATAAGGCTTACATCTGATTAAAGAAATAAGCAATTACAAAACTGTTTTTGCTAGATTTAAAAAGCATTGTGTTTTGTTAGACCCCCTTTTGGAGATAGCTGGAACCAAACAGGTGATATGAAAATGGTCCAATGTTTTTGAGCATTTCAATTTAATACAGAAATGACTTAAGTAAGCTGTTTATTCCATCTCTTTACAAGGGTCTGAACTAGTTTACTACCTTGCTATGCTGAATGGAGTGGTTTGGACTCCTGGTGTTGAGTTTCCTTTGCAGGACTCTATTTGTTCATATAGCCAAAAAGGTACACACACATCTGATAACATGCTCTATTCTGTGATCTTATTGACTCTAATTGGCGGGACTCCTTATATTGAGCTTATTTTTTCTCTGATTGATAATCTATTTTACTGAACCATCTGTGCTCAAAATACTGGGTTTAAACACAGACTCCGTGGAGTTGAGTTCATGCTTATCACCTGCTCAGAAATTATAGATCTCTTGAATGCCCATTTTATCAAAAGTCTGGCTGACATGCGATCAATGTTATAAAACTCTGACATTCAGTTTTATTTCCCTCTATATTTGTATACTGCTCTTTAAGGGTCTTTTAAATTAATGAATTAATTTATTTATTTATTTACTTATTTATTGAACATTTCAGAATTATAACCTTAGAGTCAGGGACTCATGTGCAAAGGCTCCATGTCATATGACAAATTACAGGAAGAGAACAGATATAACATTGGGTACAAACACTTCAAACAAAATAACATTGGGTACACACACTTTAAACAAAATACAGTATATACAGTGCAGTTGCATGACAATATGTTCTAACAGCTAAAGCTAACTGGCTCTTAACCTTGGCAAAAGGCTAGGCTGTGTCAGAAGGATTGCTAAGACTGGGTGGAAAAAGGATGGGAGCAACAGGGTTAGTTGAGGGAGGGAAGGGAGGAGTGGGGAGGTACCAGGGGGTCAGAGAGGCTAGGAGCAGTCACAACCGTTAGTGGTCTGGAGGTGGCTCCTCAGAAGAGTTTTAAATCAGCAGAGTTTACATTCGGTGGTTATAATGCTAGGTAGAGAGTACCTCTAGAGAGGGGCTCTGTAGGAGAAAGTTCTCTGCCCCAGCGATGTTCTGAAGTGGGGAACAAAAAAGGTGGATTTAGAGGAGCTGTGGGTATTTATGGTAAGAGAGGCAGGTTATAGTAGGGTGAAAAGCCTTGCGGAGGTCAGACCAGAGGAGATCTTTTAAGGTAAGAGACAGGTGTGGTGTCTGAGCTGGTTGTCCAGGTTCAGCCAGTTGGACTATTGGTAGAGTATACAGGTATGGGTGGTGCAGTCACATCCTAGAACAAGATGGCAGGCTTTGTTTAGAGTAACCAGCAGCCTCTGGAGGGATGTGGTGTCAGCAGCCCGATAGACTAGGATACCATAGTCGACAAGGGCAAGGATATACGAGGAGACTGTAAGGCATAGGGCAAAAGAGGCAAGGCAGTGTTTGATATGGTAGAGTAAGCCAATCCAGGTGTTAATAGCAGAGCAGAGATGATGTATGTGACTGGAAGTTGAAGGCGGAGTCCAAGAGGATGTCAAGATACTTAAAGGAGGTAATCTGGTCTAAGGTCAGCAGCTGGTCATTAAGGATATTTAGGGTGGAGTTCTTATGTTTACCCTGAGGATTGGCAAATAGCATAACTTTAGTCTTTTTGTAGTTAAGAACTAGGTGATGATCTGCAAACCAGGCCTCTGCATCTGAGAAAGATTTTTGAAGAGTGAGTTACAGTTGAGAAGGGTCGGGGTATGATGTGAACAGAACCGCATCATCTACATAGAGTAGAAGTTGGCCAGAGCAAGAGGATGGAAGGGTGTTCAGAAAAAGGCTGAAAAGAAGAGGCCTGAGAATGGAACCCTGTGGGACTCCAGATTGTACAGGGAGAGAGGAGGGGAGGTCAGCACCTATCCAGACTTGTTGCTTTCTTCCAGACAAGTAGTCGGAGAACCAGGACAAGGCATCAGGGTCAAGACTGATGTTGGATAGGCTGTTGAGAAGGAGGGAATGGTAGACAGTATTGAATGCTTTCAATAGGCCCACAATGGTTGACCCTGCTAAGTGGCCTTTGTCGAGGGCAGAGTACAAGGAGGAGGTGAGTTCTGACAAGGCAGAAGTGGTGCTATGTCCATGTCGAAAGCCATGTTGTTCCTGGAAAAGGAGATTATACTTTGAGAGGTACTCTGTGAGCTGGTTGGAGGCAATTCTTCTTAGTGCCTTAGACTAGGGAAGGGGGAGACTACTGTAGAGATAGGGCAGTAGTTACTAGCAAAGTCATGGTCACCACCTTTGTGAATGGGTGTAATGACGACAGCTTTCCATTTAGTTGGGAAGAACCCAAGGCAGAGAGAGTGGTTGAGGATGGAGGTGAGGGAGGAGAAGACAACATCAAGGGTAAAGTGTACCAGTTTGAGATCAAGAGTGTCTGCACTGTGGTGGGCATGCCCCAATGCCTTTAAGAAGAAGGGCCTGGCTTCATGGGGAGAGACTGTCCTGAAGTGAAAGGGTAGGAGATACATTAGAGGTATGGGGTCAAAAAAGTTGGAAGGAGTATGCTGGTGAGGTCGGAGAAGGAGGCATTAAGGATATCTGCAATGTTTTGGGGTCAGTAGTGATGGAGCCGTTAGTGACAATGGTAGGGGGGGGTGTGGAATTCCCATTCAGCTCTTTCAAGTTGTTCCAGAATTTTCTACCCTCTCCCCAGGTGGAGGTGAGGGTGGACTTGAAATGTTCTGCTTTGGCCTTCCAAATTTCCCAAGTGCATTTGTTTCTTACAGCACAGTACAGTTGATGATCGGCTGGCTTGCCAGTGTCAAAGGCAATAAAGTTGAGAAGAGCATGATTAATCCAGGGGGTAGGGGGTCCTTTAATGATGGTTTTCTTGTACGGGACAAACATGTCACAGGCTGAGGTGAAGGTGGAGATAAAGTAGTCTAAGGCATCATTAACATTAGAGGTCGTAAATAGGGAACCAATCAAGGGTGCTGAGATGGTGTTTTAGACATTGGAGCATCCTGGACTTCAGATGCAGTTGAAAGATGAATTTAGGCAGTTGTTTTTGCCTCTTACTGGACCAGGTACAAGTTACAGGAGAGTGATCATTTAAGGCATTGGGGTTGTTAATATCAGGTCCAGGAAGGTGGCAGTGCTGGTTTTGGGGTTTAACCTTGTGGGGGTGGGTACAATTTGTGAGAGATCCATTGCTTTGATGGCATCTTTTAGGGGGGCCACATTGTTGGAAAGCCAATTAATACTGAAGTCACCAAGGGCTAGGCATTCAGATTTAGGTGGCAGGTGTGAGAGGTAGTTGAGGACCAAGAGAAATGCAGATTTTTGGTTTCTGGAAGGGATATACACAGTAGTGATAAATAGAGGGGCAGAGGCTTTGTGGGGGGGGGGGGGTATTTTAATGGTGAGGTCCTGAGCATCATGATCAAGGTGGGATGGGGGACAAAAGGCACTGGAGAGAAGAACTCAGGTAGATGGCACAATACCCTCCTTGCTTGCCACACCTGTCAGACCATATGACAGAGTATCCCAGTATGGAAATGGCGTAGTCAGGAGTGGACTTGGAGAGCCAGGTTTCTACCAGGCAGAGGATATCTGGGTGGTGCTGGGCAATCCAGACCTGAAGGCAGTCAATTTTTTTCTGCAGGCTGCAGATATTGATAGATGCTAGATGCAGACCCTGGGCAGCTGAGTGGCTAGTAGAGGAGGAAAGGGTGAGACCAGGGTTGGGGTGAATGTTGCCTGACATCAACATAAGCAGGAGGAGCAGGGGCCTGAGCAGAGAGATCTGTAGATGCCTGTGGGAGTGACGAATCAGGGAGGTGTGTCTCTTGAGCATAAGGCTGGTGACAGGGATGGGGAGAGTTAGTACTATATGTGGTGTGCTGCAAACAGGGATGGGTGGGGGCAGAAGGAGGGGTGTAGGAGGGATTGGGGTGAGGGAGGGAGCACAGGAAGGTGCATGGATACTAGGTATGGATGGAGGATGGTGAGCTGGGGTGAGGAGGAGCAGTTGTCCTGGGGCTGGGGTGGCAAAATGAGGGTGAGAGCAAGGGGGGAAGCATGATGTAAAGTACTGTACTAGTAAGAGGTGGCAGAGGGTGGCCATGGTAGATGGCGTGGTAGCCACTGAGGAAGTGAGAAAAGGTCAAGGGGCAGAAATTGCAAGACTCCAGTAGGGCATCTAAGATAGTGTAGTGGTATGGACACTGCCTCTGGTACAGACGGTGCAGATGTGTTAGAGGTATGTATGAAAGCATCAGTCATTTTTTGAGACTGACTACTGAGTATTAATTTATGAAATTTCCAAATTTTATGATGGTGTGCATTACCAGGATGTCTATGATATTGAGGTTGAAAGCATTTTTATAAGTTTGGAAATTATTGTTAGTTATTAATGAAATTTAATGAGGAAACGTCGTAGTATTTTTAAGATAATAACAATTTGTCTGTACCTAATTAGATTACTGGATAGCTTATTGATTTCTTGTAAGCATTCCTAATGGGGCATAACATATAGATCCTTATTGAGTTAGATTCCTGTAAAGGGAGTTAATAGGTGCCTAAGTTTCAACATAAGTGATTGGATTACTATCTGATGAAAATCAATTAGTTAATTTAATATCCAGTGACTAAATTAGGAATGCATATTATTTTATATCAGTGTCACTGATATTTACTGCCTGACCTCCTGTAATGTACTACTTGTGCAATTCTTTTATTTACTGTGTATTTTGGGTGTTTGTTGACTTGTGTGATTGTAATGGCCAGTTGGTCGAACAATAAAACTTGAAACACACACACACCAGTGCTTCCTCCTCATCCCTGAAGCAGGCAGCGAGGACCAGAAAACAGGCAGCGTTGCATTACAGAATCTTGTTCCTGGTCTTCAGAGCAGGCAGCGAAGACCTGTAAACAGTAGCAGAGAATTATCGAAAGTCACAATGAGGAACAATAGTTTAAAAAGTAAAAAATCCACAAACAGCAGTTGCACTTTCTCCTGGTTCTCAGAGCAGACAGTGAGTACCAGGAAAAAACAATGGAAAATGGCTGAAATCCACAACAAGGGATGACATATTAAAAAGAATTATTTTATTTATTGAAATGTTTCACCAGGAAGGCACACTGAGCAACAAGTTGCTCATCTCCTGGTGCAACCTGGGGGGAAGGGGGGTAGAAGAACATGAGAATAATATAAAGAGATTTGGTACACAATACAGATATACACTTTGATTACATACAATAAATTGAGTAGACTACACAGAAGTACTGAAAAGGAGGAATGCTATAAGGTATGAACTAGATGGATACAATGCTAACAGTCTTGAACTAAACAGATACAATAGCACAAATACATTTGGCAAACACTTGGTGGGACATAGCTTTGTAGTTAGAAAATGGCTGAATAGAATACAAGGAGGTTGAACTAGGGCAAGATTACAAGGAGAGACACAGATAGAACAAAATTTGCAAGGTGTAACAAAAGTGCAAGTTTGACTATAAGTGCATTAGAGATTAGGGGTTAGCCAGTAACTATGGCTAGGAAGGAGGGGGGAAGGTGGGTGGGAGGGGGTCATATAGGCAGAGAGCAGGGGGGTGGAAAGGGAGGATTTGCAGGAGAGGAAGGCAAGGGGATGCAGGAGAAGGGTTTGCCAGGGTCTGACCCCTCCAGAATGCTGGGGACCCTGCCCGAACCAGGCAGAGGTCAAGCATGAACAGGAGGGAAACAGGCTGTAGGCAGTGGGAGTAAGAGTATGTCAGGAAGAAAGAGAGGGGAAGGAGAAGGGTCTGCCGGGGACTGGCCCCTCCAGTATGCTGTGAATCCTGTCTGCACAAGGCAGAGGTAGAGCATGACAGGAGGGAAGCGGGTTGTAGGCAGCAGAGGTAGAGCACGACAGGAGAGAAGTAGGCAGTGATGGGGAGTAGGCTTCAGAAGGACTGAGAGAGGATGGTGGGAGAAAAGAGGGGCAGAGACCCAGCCCTTTCAGGAAAGAATGGGGTGGGAGTAGGAGGCAAGGAAGGTTGCCTAGGTTCTGGACCCCTCCAGGATGCAGAGAACCCTGCCTGAGGTCTAGGCCAAGCAACAGTGAGTGGGTAGTGAGGGTAAGCTGGTGCACAGAGGAAGGAACAGGGGGTGGGAGTAAGGTGGAAAGGAAGGGGTGCTGAGGGGAGGATGTAGGGGGAGGGTTTTGCAGGAAAGAAGTGGGCATGAAGTTGAAGCAGGCTCATAGGGGAACAAGTTAAGGAGGATTGTAACAGGAGCAGCTAGCAGAGAGAAAGTTATGTAAGGCAGAGGCAAGGGAGTGGGAGGAGGAGGAGTGTTGTATTTGAGGTGGGAGGGAGTTAAAGATTTTAGGGAAGTGATTGGAGAAGCCTGATTGGCCGATGAGGGTGGTATGATGGGGGACTAGCAGGGTGTGATTGCTGGAGGATCTGAGGGAGTGGAAGGAAGGTGGGGGGAGGGAGGGAGCATGAGATGTAGGAAGAAAGTACACCAAGTCAAAGTCTGGAAGTTAGCTTAGCACAGTGAGCCAGGCATCTGTTAGCAAGCAGGGGGGAAGGACAGGACATGGTAAAGGACACAATGATGGGTTCAAGATAGGGCGTCAAGAGCGAATTGACAAAAGGAGTTGAAAAGAGAGTCCAATCTGGTAAGGGAAGATATGGGAACAGTACCATAGACTACATCACAGTAGTCAAAAATGGAGAGGATCAGCTTCTGGACAAGTTCTCGCTGGGCCGTAGGAGGGATAGATCTACAGTTCCTGTAAAGGGCTCCAAGCTTGGGGTGCAGTTTTTTCAGAATGGCGTCAATGTGGCTAGAGAAGCTGAGGTGTTGGTCCAGTCAAACCCCAAGGTATTTGAATGATGGGGTGTTCTCAAGGATGGTCCCATCAAGGCAGTGGAAAGAGGATAAAGGGTGGAGCCTACAGAATCTCTGCCTAGTGCTGAAGGTCATGGAGACTGTCTTTGTGGCATTTAGGAATAGTTGATGTTTGGCAAACCAGAACTGAACCTGGTGGAAGTCATGCTGTAGAGTGGTTGCTACATCAGTGCTGGTTCTGCCAGAGGTGAACAAGATGGCGTCATCGGCATACATATAGATAGAAGAGGAGTGGGAGCAGACTGAACGAAAGTCATTTAGGAAGATGGAGTAAAGGATGTGGATGAGCACAGAGCCCTGTGGGACACCTGTGGAGATTGGGAGAGGTGGAGAAACTGCATTCTGAATCCTGACTGATTGTGTTCTGCCTGTGAGGTAAGCTCTAAACCATGTAAGAGCAGGAGTAGACAAACCAGAAGCCATAAGGGAGTCAAGAAGGAGGGTATGGGAGACTGTGTCAAAGGCCTTGGCGAGGTCGACAAAGATGGCAGAGGTGATAAGGCCATTGTTCAACCCGATAAGGATGGAGTCAATGAGCCTAAGGAGGGAGGTGGTAGTGGAGTTGTTGTTCTGAAAACCAGATTGGAACGGGGTGAAGAAGGAGGAGTCAGCAAGAAAAGAGGTCAGTTGAGATAGGACCAGGTATTCTTGGAGCTTAGCAAGGGCAGGGAGGAGCGAGATTAGGTGATAATTGGCAGGGGATGAAAGATCACCACCCTTAGGGAGAAGGAGGAGCACGGCATGTTTCCAGGGTGTAGGGATGGAGGAGGACATAAATGAGAGATTTAGAATTAGAGAGAGAGGGTAGGCAACAGCTGAGGCTGAGCGGTAGAGAAGTTTAGGGTCAAAGTCATCCAGAAAGGAGCCTTTGGAGGGATTGAGAGAGAGGAGGGCCATTAGTGTCTCCACAGGGGAGATAGGACAGAATGAGAAAGGGGTATGGGTATGGGGGGGTTGAGTGGTAGGGAAGGGAGAATGAGTGGAGGAGAGGCTTGAGAGGAGGGATTTTAGAAGGGTTGAGGCACAGGAGGTGCATTAGGAGTTGAACTCCTGAGCCACTATGCAAGATTTAGACTATAGTGTGTTGTTTATATTAAGCATGGGGGAGGGGTGGGGGAGGAGAGAATAGTGAGTGGACTACTTTCCAAAATTTGGAGGGGGAGTTTATATTATTGAGGAAAGAGGATTTAAACTATTCAGACTTGGCAAGTCTGATTGCTTTAGTACAAGCGTTTCTTAGCCTGCGATAGTTAGTAAGAGCTGATGGGTGCTGAGAAGCCTTGTGTTTCCTCCACACTTTATCATGCTCCCTGAGGTGGATTATTAATTCAGGGGTGATCCAGAGATGATTGGCACCTTGGACTCTAGTGCATTTGAACAGGGCATGGAAATCCCAGGTAGCTATAAATATGTCTTTGAAGTAAGTGAGGGCTTGGTTGATGGAAGTTGTGGATGCAATTGAGGACCAATCAGAAATGGATATATCATTGAGGAATGGGTTTAAGTCAAGGGGACTGAAAGAGCGGAGTTGCAGGATTTTATGTGGCAGTTTAGGTCTATGGACCTTTCTTACCATGAAGATAGGGTGGTGATCCCTGAGGGCATCCGGGAGGATGACAGACTTGATGACTTGGTGAGGGTGGGAGATGAGGGCCATTTAACAGCGAGTGGTTTGGGGTTTTGTGATTTAGTTGGGTATGCTCTTGGATGAGTTGGGAGAGATTTAGAGCAGAGATATCACTTTTTTTCTTAGAAGTGGTTGATGACAGCCAGTTTAGATTTACATCACCTAGTACATAAAGCTCACCTTTGTGTGAGACGGAAGCTATAGAGGTGATGAGATCAATAGCTTCAGAGGGCTTGATACCTGGGCGACAGTAGATACCAGCAATAAAGATAGGGGAGGAGAAAGGCAGGGCAATATTTACTACCTTGGCTTCGTAAGTGGAGGGTAAGGCAGATGAGAGAACGGTAGTGTATTGGAGAGAGGACTGGATATACATGGCCACTCCACCTCCCCTACCTGCCCTATCCTGCCTGACTAAGGAATAGCCTGAGATGGCAATGGAGGGATCTGAAATGTTAGTACTCAGACATGTTTCAGTTAAGATTAGAATGTCTGGAGTGAGGGAGATTATCATTGTCTGTAACAGATCAATTTTCGGAACAAGGCTGCAGATATTTAAGTGAAGGATCTTTCGGCCTTTTGGGAAGGCAGAGGTGGTGTTGGAAGATTGTATGTTAATTAGAGGATAGCAGCTGGGGGGGAAGGAGATCAGGATTGGGATGTACAGTACATTTCCTGAGGCAAGTAACAGGAGTGCAGTATAAGGAAGTTTAGTTTAGAATATTTATGGTGGGCAGAGTATTTGTGATGTGTTTGGGGGAAGGGAGGGCTGGGTGAGTGGATAATCAGGAGATGAAGGAAAGTGAGGTGGCTAGAATCTGTGCATAATGTTGCAGGGGGTATGTGGGGAAAGTGAGTCCAGAGTATTTGAGAGGAAGAGGGGTAACAGCAAGAATGAAGGAGGGGGCTAGGAGATTGTGGGGTGAGGAAGAAGGGGCACGGTTTTTAAATTGAGAAGTTTGTGGAGTTGTGTTAGAGATGATGGAAAAGAGAATTAGAAGGAGGGGAAGTGGCAAAAGTGGGGAGGCATGCTGTAGGTAGACGGGGGGGTGCTTACTGGTCAGGATAGATTGGATAGTGGGGTGGGGGAGCACGGGACAGTGAAAGTGGGAGGGGTGTCAGTGAAAAAGTGGCCACTGCCAGAGGGAATTGATAGCCACTAGCAAGTTGTGCAAACCTGGGGAAAAACAGGCAGCTAGAGATAGGACTTGACAGAAGTAGAAGAGGGAGGGGGCAAAGACTGATGAATAGGGATATACTGACCACACAATAAGTGAAATGAGACAGGGATTGAATTGGGTGAGTGGGTGAGTGCACTTATAACTGGGCCTTCTAACGGCTAAAAGATATAGTCTGCTAATGGAAAAGTCAACCCAAAAAAATAAACAAAGTGTGTCCCTCTCACTCCCGTTCCTCAGAGAAGGCAGTAAAGACTGGGGAATAGCAGGAGACATAACAGTCAAATACATCACAGCTCCCCTAGTGATAGTTAGCAAAGGAACTATTTTACATTGAATCTTTTTTTTATTTTCTTAGGTTTTTTTTTTTTTAACTAGCAATGATCCATTTTATAAGCACAATAAGACAGTCCAGGGTAGTCCTTATGCTGAAATATCCACCTTTTCAGGGGCTCAGTATGTCCCTGGGTGGGTGGTTATCTCAGTATAAGGATCACCCTGTCATGTCTTGTTGCTTGCAGAACACACGCTCTGTTATGAAACGCTCCTGGCTTCATGCTATATGCACTATAAGCACTCTATGCACACTTTAGTTTCACTCAGTCGAGTATCACCTCTAATACTTTTTGAGGTGTTTTCCTTATTTTTATATCTATTTTTCTGCTAGGTGTCTCATGACAACATCTGTGCAGTTGAGTGCACTTATTTCTGGCAACTGAGAATGATTGCTCCTGAGACAGCATTTTACTTTGTCAGGGTATGTGCACACTAGTACTTATATGGCTTTTTCTGTTAGAATGAAGTACACTGCTTTTTCATTGAACTATTAGTGTATGTGACCCCCAGGTCACAGGGTCCAGGTCCACACCCCTCCCTGATGTCTGTACACGGACAATCTACTTGAGAGGGTTGTGTTTGTTCTTTTTCCTGTGGTGCAGGGTTTGCCCCAGAACAAGGAAGTACCTCACCCATACAGAACAAGTGGGCAAGATGTTGTGTGTAGTACTACACACTGGGCTACAGTACCTGTGCACCTCCCTGCTTTGTACTGGTCTATTCCTGGGGCAAACTAAGTTAGTTGTTACCTTCACCAATAAGCACTCCAATCAAGTTATATAAAATGGGCACACACAGATGTAAAATTCAACAAATTAACAGTGCTTTATTTAAGAACACTGGTCTGGAGGATGGAAGAAGGGGAGAGATTAAGCAGTTGTAATCTGACTCTATTGCAATATCCTCTGAGAGTCAATGCACTGTGGGTCACTACTACCCTCTGAGATCCCACATGGTTTAGAAAGCACCCACCCCATCTAGGGGAACAAAAAGATGAACTATACTACACAGGATGCTGTAAACTCTTCAATATGTACCAGTAGTAAAACAACAATTTCATGTATGTCACAATAACCACTGCCTTTGGGTACCCAGTAATTAAACCAGCTTTCTGGTGCAGGCCTGGTAGCTATGATGCCCAGGTTTTGTCAGTGGTGTTTTGATGAAGAGTAGCACGCCTGCCTTTTAACCCCCAAAACAAGTCATGGTGTGCTAGTGCAATTTGAAGAACTTGAAATCCAACAGAAAATGCTAGAAACACAACTTGTAATCCAAATACAGTAATGGTAAATCCAAATTGGAAAAGTACAAAAGACCCAAGCCAGCAATGCCGGAACTCATGTGACCGATCGATGCAGCAGTTTTATTAAGACACAGGACACCTCACAGCAATAAGGTGAGCAGTAGTCAAGAACAAGGCCCTGTGACCTGAGGATGAAGGACTTCTGATTCCCTTAGATATTCTGCAGCAGTACAGCCCTTCTGGCTCAGTTGCCAGGAAACAGCACTTCTGGCTCAGTGGTCAGGATAATGAGTACTATGCAGTGGCTTTTTGGTTCTCAGTGGTCCCAGGCTGCAGGAGTGATCCTCATGGACTGACTCTACTATATATCGAGAGTACCCATGTACTCAAGGCACACACCACATGGATCTGTTCCCCGATCTACCCCACAAGATAAGGGCTAGCTGGCCCTTTACCTGGTTCCAGAGGGCAAGGCAAGGCAAATGTTATTTTTATAGTGCCCAATCCCAGAGGTTCTGGGCACCTGACAATAAAAACAATACAAATAATAATATAAAAAAAGAATACAAAAACACACATAATATACAGATCTAAAATAGTATAATTCATCATCAAAAGCACAGATCACTAATACTTTCAAGTCAACCATCAGGCAGATCATATAGTCTCCGTCTTAGCCAGGCAGAAAAGGTGGGCTTTTAACCTCTGCTTGAACACCTCAATGGAAGGGGCCTCCCGGACTGTAGATGGTAGCCAGTTCCACAGGGTCGGTCTGGTGACACAGAAGGCATGGTCACCAGATGTCTTGAGCCAAACCATAGGAACATCCAGGAGGCCCCTAGACTAGAAGCAGAGAGAGAGAGAGAGAGAGCAGATCGAGGTGGCAGGTGTGAGGAACTCAGTCAGGCAGCCTGGACCCAGTCTGTATAGGGCCTTAAAACTGAGCAAGTCCACCTTGAAGAGGATGCTCCACTCCATAGGCAGCCAGTGCAGAGCCCTCAGGACTGGGGTCACATGACTAGACCTAGATAGATCCATCAGTAACTAAGCCACTGCATTCTGCACAGGTCCCTCCTGTGACCTTGAAGTACAGAGAGTTGCAGTAGTCATGCCTTGAGGTAACAAAGGCATACACCAGTGTCAGAAGAGCAATCTGGGTAGAATGCAGGTCTCTGTTTCCACTTGGTATAGCTCAGCAGCTTTTGTATGTAGCAGTGGCCCACAGGTTCCCACTTGTTGGCATGACAAGACCATTTATTTGGTCTCACCAGCAGCAGATCTGGATATCTCAGAGAGTCTCACAGACCGCCATGAATTCCTTGAGAGTGCAGAAATTTCCTTCCCTCCATTAGGTGTCTCATTGGACAGGCAGGGCTGTCCATCAGTCCTTCTACCATGTCCTGCCCTCTGATTGGCCCTCATAGCCCACCCATCCACGAAAAGTGCCTGATTGCATCACTCTCCCATAATCCACTTTTTATACAGATGAATACAGATGAATGCCGACTGACTTTGAACCAGATTAAGCTGTTGGTGATATTTCAGTGAATGGGGGGAAATATGGTCAGTTGAAACTTCTCCTGTTGCTGTGGCTTTCTAGCCTTCTGATTGGTCAGTTGACAGGGTTAGAGGGTGACAAGATGGACACAGCCATGTACTGATGGAGCCTGGTGCTCATAAGTCTTTTATTATAATACTTATTTTTTCCCCTTGTGTGTGCTGGTCACACAGGTATTGTCCTGTATGTCTGTTTGGTATCATGGTAAAGTGGGGAGAGAGCCATGGCCAGGATGGGGTTGATGGAGCTGAGAGCACAGGGGAGGAGCTGCTATACAGCATGGGATCCAGGTTGGTAGAGGCGGTCAACTTGTACCATGCGTATCACCAAAGTTAAATGGTCTCCCTGTGTCTGCGGTTCCCCACTGCTAGGATTGCAAGGATCACAGCTCAAAGGTCATAGCCGTGGAGGAGGTAGGGAACAGGAGAAACTGAAGATGCAGCATGACTGCAGCTCTCTTTCACTGTCCCACACAAGTCGGAGTGTGAGAGAGCCATGGTAGATAGCAACAGCGGTTGGGAGGGTATCCTCCTCAGGTGGGGTTATGCTCTATCCTGGGTCATGAATCATTGTCCCAGCAATTCCATGAGTTCAAGTTGAATTTTGGTTCGGTTTTGGTTTGAATTGCCCTAGGGGTCAGCAAGCCACAATCTAGAACTGAAGTCCTTGACTTTAGAAGGACTCACTTCAATAGGAAGAGGGAACTGGTCAGAAAAAAGTTAGTAGGGGTGGCGGACAATAGAGGGGTGGAGGAGAGATAGGGGGCAATTAAGGGGGCCATCCTCAAGACATCTAAAGTATGCATAAGAACAGTAACAAAAACAAACAGTCTTAAGAGACCACTATGGTTCTCAGCAAGAGTCAGGGACACAGTAAGGGCTAAAAAAGAAGGTCTTCTATAAATACAAGAAAATGTGTGTGTGTGTGTGTGTGGGGGGGGGTATAATGGGAGAATTATCTATGAAAAAAACAGGAAGACAAAAAGGGTCATTAGGGAGGCCAAAGCCGACACAGAGCTGCATATTGCGGAGGTGGGGCCAGGAATGGAAAAAAAAACAGTTTTTCAGATATATTAGTAAAAAAGGAAGAAGAGTGGGAGAATTGTAAGGATAGTTGAGGAGGGTAGGGTGAACGAGGAGGATGGGCAAAAGGTCGCCATCATAAATGACTACGTTTGTTCAGTTTTCACTAAGGAGGACAGTTGGTCCATGCCAGAGACTGGCATCAATGTGGCCAGTAAGGGAAATCCAAAAATTAGACAGCCATTGTTTACCAATGAAAGGGTTCTGAAAGGGCTGGCTGCCCTCAAGATAGATAAGACCCCAGGACCAGATGTGTTGCATCTGAGGATACTCCGGGAATTAGCAGTGGAGCTGGCTGAACCAGTGGTATGTCTGTTCAACAGCTCACTTAGGTCCAGGGAAGTTCCAAAGGACTGGAAAATGACAGATTTTGTATTGCTTCATAAAGGCGGGGATAAGGAGCAGCCAGGGAACTACAGGACTGTCAGTCTAACCTCTATAGTAGAGAAGCTGATGGAGTCACTGATCAAAGATAGACTACCTGGACAGCAACATGCTCCAGAATGGTAAACATTGGTTTTGTGGCAGTAAGATCTTGTCAGACTAACCTGATGGTTTTCTTTGACTGGGTGACACAGGAATTAGACAAGAGCCATGCTGTGGATCTGCTGTACTTTGACTTCAACAAGGTTTTTGACTTGGTACCTCACAAAAAAATTGCTCAAGAAGGTGGAAGATCTGGGTGCAGCTAAACCCATGGTGAGCTGGTTGGGTAACTGGCTAGAGGGGAGGTAGCAGAGGGTGGTGGTCAATGGAACTGAATCAGAGGAGAGCGAGGTTATGAATAGGGTTCCAAAGGGATTGGTCCTGGATCCTGTTCTCTTTAACATGTTCATTAGTGACACTGGAGAAGGAATCCAGGGTAGATTATGTCTCTTCGCAGATGACACAAAACTATGTGGGAGGGTGGATAGTGATCAGGGAAGATGGAAAATGCAGAGAGATCTGAAAAAACTAGAGGGGTGGTCAAAGGTCTTGCAGTTAAAATGTAATGCTAGAAAGTGCAAGGTAATGCACCTAGGGAAAAAGAACCCCAAGATAGAGTACTGGATGGGAGGAGAGAGACTTTTCACTACAGCTGAGGAACGGGATCTGGGAGTTATCATTAGCAACTCACTTAAGCAATCGAGTCAGTGCTACAAGGCCTATAGCAAGGCTAACAGGATGCTGGGATGTATCAGGAAGGGTATTGGTAGCAGAAGAAAGGAGGTAATACTTCCTCTCTACAGATCCCTGGTGAGGCTTCACCTAGAGTACTGCACCTAGTTCTAGAGTCCTCACCTCAGAAAGGATAAGGATAGATTAGAGACAGTGCAGAGCAGAGTAATAAAAATGATTCAGGGCCAGCAGGCAGATTCTATGAGGAGCACTTCAAGGCACTAAATATGTACTCACTGGAGACAAGAAGGGAGATGCGAGATATGGCAGAGATTGTCAAGTTCCTTAAAGGAATTAACAAAGTGAACTGTGGGAAACTATTTAGCCTGAACACCAATTTGCAGTCACATGGACATGATTGGAAATTAACAGGAGGTAGATTCGGTAGAGATGTGAGGAAGTATAAGTTTTTGGATTGGGTGATGGAACCTTGGAACAGTCTGTCGGCTGAAGTGGTGGGTGCAAAAACAGTCAGGGGATTCAGGCAGGGCTGGGGCATAATGAAGGGAATAGTGGTTACTGGGGATGACAGGACCAAGGAGGAAATAAGAGGATGGCTAGGGTTAGTACCCTGGAGGAACAGTAGGTTTCAGGGATTATTGGGATCTTGGGCAGACAGGATGGACTGCTGGTCTTTTTCTGCCATCATTGTCTATGTTTCTATGTTTCCATGTAGTGCATATCTGAAGGACATAAACCAGGCAACAACAACTAACAGTTCTATTTAGACAAATGCCTTCTAACCAGGCTATTCATAGGGTCCATAGTAACATAATATCAACAGATTCAGAATTAACAAATTTCACAGACATTTCTGTATAGACAATTGCTTCATACCTCATCAACATTTCCAGTACTCTGCATCCCACATGATAACCTAGGGCTACTGAACACAACATGGGGTATGGATTGGGGTGTGATATAGATTCCATGGTGCATCACAAAAAATGGCAGGTCAGTGGGGCACCAGGAGTGTCACAACTGAACTTCAGAAATGGGTCTTACAAGTTTTTCTGAGCAACACTATGGGACTTCTCCTGGTTCCTGGGCAACTATAGTTGATTGTCCCTCCTCTCTGAGCAGTGAATGAAGTTCCTCACAATAATCTTGTTCAATTACAATATTTGGCTCTTGATCAGATTCTTTGTGATCTTCCACATGGTCAAACTCAGGGATAGCTAGTGTAACTTGGAGATGAAAAAGCTTTACTTCTGGGTTTAACTGTGTGGGTTGAGCATTTATCATCTACCAATCATCAGAAACAGAGATGGGGAATGCCCACAGTGGAATAATAACAGAGTCATCTTCGTCATCAGACAAATGTACTGTATTGGAGTCTGGTTCTGGCACAGGCCTTTCTGGGGGCCTTAGTGGACAGTTATCTAGTTTTTTGGGCAGACTGGCAGTTTTGGTTCAGTGTCTATGAGAACCCCTGGTTTCTATTCAGTTTGGGAGTACTCGGTCATTTTCCAGATCTGTTATGACCAACTGTCCAATGGAGAGCAAATGGTTGTGGTACAAAGTTTTACTTCTCCAGTGATCCCTCTCTGGGCAGACTCTGTACATTGTATAGTCCATAAGCTTTTCTGTGACCATTCGGAGGATGTTACTGGATTTACTGGATTTTGTTTAGGGCGAAAGAAGGCAGAAGGCCCATCACGATTGCACCCCTTAGATGTGGGACATTAGCTTGAAAAGTATTGTTGTCTAAGCCATGTATCAAGATTAGATTTGAAGGTTTCAAAGTTGGTTATGTTGACAATTGCCTGAGGTAGAGCATTCCATTTTTTTGCTGCTCCAAAACTGAAAAAATTATCACGCTTATTGATGTTAGCCCATTCTATAGCTAATTGTTTGTTATGGATGCTACTTAAAGTGTGTTTGGTGGTAAATGAGAGTCTACATTGTTCCATTAGGACTGGAGATTTTAATATTTTAAATGTAAATATATAATATATATAAAATGTCACCTCTATGTCTTCTAATGTGTAGTGGACATAATCCTGTGGCCTTAAGTCTAGAGTTGTAATCATATGATTTGAATTTAGGAATCCGTTTGGTTAGTCTACACTGAATTTATTCTAGACAATTGATATCCCCTTTAATATGGGGGTTCCAAAACAGTGAACAGCAATCAACATAAGGTCTGATATATGCCCTATATAATGGAATTAAACAGCTTTCAGATTTACTAATAAAAGTTTTATATACTTGATTCATGATGGTATGAGCCTTGCGTACTACTTTATTACAGTGATTTATATGAGTGAGTTTATTGTGTATAAGATTACTTCAGTCATGTTCACAGGTTGAAGCTTGAAGCATAGTGTTGTTTAAATAATACTCATTTCATGTGCTATTTTTCCCAAAATGAAGAACTGTGCATTTACCCACATTGAATTCCATAGAATTTGATTTGGCCCATAATTCAATCGAACTTAGGTCTTGTTCGAGTAGTGATCTACTAAGAGATGAGTCTACTCTACCACCAAGTTTGATGTCATCTGCAAATTTAGAGATGTGGTTAGTAGAATTTATTGACATGTCACTTATGAAAATAATACACAGATACACAGAAATGTGATGGCAGAGAAAGGCACCACAGCCCATCTAGTCTGCCCAACATCCTACCTCTCCCCCTTCTGTTATGCTTCCACTCTCTTTTCCCAACCCCTTAAATCTATCCCAAGTCCTCTTGAACCCCTCTACCATTTCCGCTACCATTAACTCTTTCAACAGCTTGTTCCAGGCCTCCACCACCCTCTCTGTGAAAAACTGCCCCTGACATTACCTCTGTATTGTCCACCTTCCAGTTTGAAGCTATGTCCCTTTGTGTTCACTCCCTTCTTCAGTTTGAAGAAGCTGTTACCCTCTTCCTTATTTATTCCCTTCAGATACTTAAAGGTCTCAATCATGTCCCCCCTCTCCCTCCTAGTCCCTAGAGGGTACAAATTCAGCCCTCTCAATCTTCTCTCATAGGGTACATTCTGCATCCCTCGTACCATTTTGGTTGCCCTTCTCTGCACTCTCTCCATCAACTCAACATCTCTTCGTAGGTGAGGCCTCCAGAACTGCACCCCATACTCCAGATGTGGCCTAACCATGGTTCTGTATAATGGCATTATCACTTCCCTCTTTCTACTATTAAAACCCCTCGCAATGCAGGCCAACATTCCATTTGCCTTTCCCACCGCCCTGCTACACTGGCTGCTCACCTTGCGGTCACACGATACAATAATCCCCAGGTCCTTTTCTGTTTCCTTCTCCTTAATCACCAACCCCCCAAAGGAGTAAGTTTCCCTCCTATTCATCCTCCACATGTGCATCAGTGAGCATTTTTGTGTATTAAACTTCAATTTCCAGGTGTCAGTCCACCTCTCCAGCCTCTCCAAGTCCTGCATCATGGCTTACACCACACTAGGTGAATCCACCCTATTGCAGACTTTTGTATCATCTGCAAACAGGCACACCCATCCCTCCAGACCCTCCACTAGGTCACTAACATAAATGTTAAAGAGTATTAGTCCTAGCACTGACCGCTGTGGCACCCCACTGGTCACCGCCCGTTCCCTGGAATGTGTCCCATTTACCACCACCGTCTGACTCCTTCCTTTCAACCAGTTTTCCACCCACCTAGTGATCCTGTTGTCCACCCCTAGTCTGTCCAGCTTATGTACCATTCCACCATGTGGAACAGTGTCGAAGGCCTTATTGAAATTCAGATAGGCCATGTCCGCTGCTCCTCCCTGGTCCACTATCTGTGTCGTCCCATCGAAAATCTCTATTAGGTTAGTCTGACAGGACCTTCCCTTGGTGAAGCCATGCTGCCTGTCATCCTGCATGCCATTCATCTCCAAGTGTTTTATCAACCTGATCTTAAGTAGTGTTTCCATTACCTTCCCCACCACTGGGGTAAGACTAATAGGACGGTAGTTTTTGACATCCTTCCACTCCCCCCCTTTTGTAGTGCGACCACCTCTGCCCTCTTCCAGTCTGTTGGCACCACTCCTATAACCAAGGACAAGTTAAACAGCCTTGTTAGATGTGGTGCCAGTTCATCCTTCACCTTCTTGAGAACCCTTGGGTATATTCCATCAGGACCCATTGCCTTGTCTACCCTAAGTCTACCCAGCTCTTCCCTTACTCCTTCAGCAGTGAATACTGCCACAGCCACCTGCCTGTGGCTGTCACCATCCCCACCCCTTACTGGTCCCCTACCCTCCCTTTCCTCCGTGAAGATGGAGGTGAAATAGCTGTTTAATGCCTCTGCTTTTTCAAAGTCCCCTTCCAGTATTGTTCCACTTTCCCCCCTTATCCTTCCAGTCCCATGCTGTGCCCTCCTCCTTTCTCCAATGTACCTAAAGAAGGTTTTGTCCCCCCCTTGCCTGCTTCACTATCCTCTCCTCAGTGGCCTCCTTAGCCCTCCTTATCTTTTGCCCAGCCTCCTTTCTTTTTTCCCTGTAGGTTTCCCTGTCCTCATCCTTTCATGACCTCCTGTACCTCTTGAATGCTCTAGTCTTCTGTTTGACCCCTAATGCCACCTCTCTAGTGAACCATAGAGGTCTTTTCTGTCTTCTATTCTTTCTTACCCTTCTTATACAAGAGTCAGTGGCTTTAAATACCGCTCTCTTGATGGCTGTCCATAATTCCTCCCCCCCTGCACATCCCCTATCCTCAACATTTCTTCCTCAACTACCTTCCTCATTCCATGAAAGTCCGCCTTTCTGAAGTCCACCACCTTGGTTCTTGTCCCAACCCTCTCCCTGCCTGCTCTCACCCAGAACCTGACAGCCCTGTGGTCACTGGTGCCAAGCTCTTCCCCCACCTCTACCTCCTCCACACTGTCTCCATTTGTGAGGACCACATCCAACAAGTTTACACCCCTATTGGGCCCACTGACCCTTTGTTGCAGGAATATACCCTGAAGAGCCTCTAAGATGCCCCTGCTCCATGTAGAGATTGCTGGCTGGGCCTCCCAGTTGATGTCCGGAAGGTTTAAGTCCCCAACTAACACAATTTCCCCTTTCTGTGCCATCCTCGCTACAGATTCTACAAAGTGTCTGTCCCCTTCCTCCCCCTGCATATGAGGCCTACAGACTACCCCAACAAGCAGGTTTTCCCCCATCCCCTGTCTAGGGTGACTCACATTATCTCTGTTTCCCCCTCCTCATCCTGACGATCCATGGCCCCAATCCATTCCCTGATATATAATGCCACTCCTCCCCCCTCTTCCCCTCCTGATCTTTCCTAAACAACCAATACCATGGGATCACCATCTCCCAGGAGTAGTGCTCATTCCTCCAAGTCTCACTCACTGCTACAATGTCTAGGTTCTCCTCCATCATGGTGGCCTCCAGTTCTCCCATTTTGTTCCCCAGGCTCCTGGCATTTGCAACCAAAGCCCTCCAACATGTAGCCCCATGCTGTCCTTCCCTACTGCTAACTGTTCCCTTGATGAGTGTTGTGACTTGGGGGGAGGCTGATAACCTATCTTGCTCTGCCTAATGTAAGGCTGGCCCTGTCCTTAGCCACCTCCCCCTTATTTAGTTTAAATTGAACTTCCTTTCCATGAAGTCCCCCAGTTTACTCTTTAGTGCTGCTGCTTCTGAAGGTGCAGCCTGTCCTGGGCATACAGCCCCTACTCCTCCCATGTAGAGCCCCAGTCACCTATCCAGCCGAACCCCATCCGACTGCACCAACCTTGTAGCCAATTGTTGAATGCCCTGATCTTCTCCTTTCTGGGTGTGCTCGCTCTTGGTACTGGCAACACCTCAGAGAAGGAAATGGAAGGAAAAACAGTGTTGCTCCTACAGAACCTAGCAAGTTCCTCGAACCTTGCCTGTACCTCCATCAGACGGTTCCCTTCCAAGTCATTTGTGCCCAGGTGAAACACCAGATGTGTCCTTTCATCCTGCTGCTTACCCCAGGAAGGAATATGATGCCTCACCTCCAGCACCGTCATCCCTGGCATGCACTGTACCCATACTGCATTGCTTTTTGCTCCCTTCCTTCCCCCATTTTAGCCCCTTAATTACTGAGTCCCCCAAGACTGCCACCCTACTGCCCCCTGCTTCCTGGTTTTGGCCTCTAGCTTTGTGTCATGGGGTTTCGCTCCCTTTGGACTCCTCCTCATGTTCCATCCTGACTTGGTTTCTGCTCCTGCTCATCTTTTGTTCCCCATCACCTAGCCTATCCTGATTTTTACCCACACCCAGCATCTCTACCTCTTCAACCTCTCTCTTTAGCCTTTCATCAGACTCCCCCCTCTCCTGTACTTCTTCATCCCTTGTACTTCCGCCTGTCTTCCTTCATCCCTGCAGACACCTCCTGCTTCACTGCTTGAGCATGATCCAATTTTACCTGACCCCCCTCTAACTGCTCCTGGCCTTCCCTCATCTGCATCACTGTGAGAGATTGTGCCAACTGTGCTTGATCCCCCTCCAAATGTTCCTGTCCTGCCCATCTTTGCAAAAGGTTTTGAGCACTGTACCCCACATGGGGAAGTCTTCCTCCTTACCGCCTGCCCTGTCTGCATATTTCCCCTCTCCTGCACCCTGCCCGGAGCATGCCCCAGCCTCCTACAGCAGCTCCTACCCTGAGGGTTTCCTCCAGTTCATTTTCAGCCTCCCAGGAGCTCAACTCCAGCTCTTCCAGTGCTTCTTTCCTGCCCTTTTTCTTATGCCTCAGTTCTCCAAGTGCCACCTTTTGGTGTGTCTCTAATGTGCCCGTCCCCTTCTCCACCCCTTCTCCTGCATGTGATGTGCCTGCTCCCTCCTCTCCCCCTTCCACTGCACCTGAGATATTTCCCCCCACGTCCCCCAGCCGCTCTGCACCCCCTTTCTCTGATGGCCCCTGCTGAACCCCTTCCTCTCCAATGTCCTCTACTAGAATACCTAGGAGGGCAAAACTATTTGTTACTTTCACCCTCTGGCCCATTTCATCTATGCCTGTGTTGTCCTTTATACTGGTCATCTGTCTGCCTTTTCCTGAGCCTACTGTCTTCCTTTCCCCCTTATCCCTGACTGACCCCTTTTCTCTAGCTACAGGCATCATTTTTGTGCCTCTAGACTTCCTGCTGTCAGTTCCCACTGACCCCTTTCCTCCTCTCTCGGGCATCCCTGTCCCAAATCTGGACTTGCTGTTGTCTGTTACCACCTGTGGTCTATCTCCCCCTCTGGATCCCCTTCCATCCTCTCCCTCCCAAGCCTTTGACTTCCGTAACAGTGTATCTGATCATCCAGTGAATCCACTCAGCCCTTCCAACTCCTTCCTTGGCTTATACCTTCCCGATCTGTCTACCCCCTTTCCCCAGCTTCCCCCCATTTAACCCCACTTTAGCCCTGCCACTTCTCTCTCAGCTGAGTGAGCTGCTTACACATCATACAACCCCCCATCCTCCAAGCCCAATTTAGGATCATAGCCATTCCACAGCCACTGCACCCCACCACCCTGCCAAAGATCCCCTCCCTTGGTCGCCTCTCCGTCTGTGCTGCCCTACCATTTCTTCCATGATACAGTACTTAGATACAGTCCTAAAATCACCCTTATGTAATTTTTTGGGCACCCAATCCTCAGCCCCAACTTACAGTCAAGACTTTTTAGAAATAATAAAGCATGTGCAAACCATAGGCATCAAGAATTAATAACCATAGCTGTCATGTTCACGTCCAAGTCATCAAGTTCAAGTCCAAATCCCCAGCATCTCCAGCGTCAGTAGTCCAAGATCAAGTACCCAGCACCTCTAGTGTCAGTAGTCCCGACCCAGTTTTTTTCACCTCAAATCAAGTCCAAATCCCCAGCACCTTCAGCATCAGTAGTCCAAGATCAAGTTCCTAGCACCTCCAGCGTCAGTAGTCTCTACCCAGTTCATTTCACCTCAATTTCAGCTCTTTTGTGAAGGATTTCTTAGTGTCTGTGTCAATTTCCCATATCCACCAAGGTTGAAGTCCAAGTACCTTGTGGAGAAATGCAGGACCTAGTTCCTTTGCTGCAAACCAGCTCCTTGCAGTAATTTCCTTAGCTCAGGATGCTCCTTGCTCCCACTTTTATTCCTTCTATCAGTCTGGCTGGCTATTTTTAAAGCCTACCACCTTGGCACCTCTCTCCCTGATTGGCCTGATCCTACACCGCTGTCTGCGGTTGGCCGGCTGTCCCTGCTTCAGTCACCGGACTGCCACCTATGCCCCTTGCTAGTTCAGCTCCAAACAGCTCAGCTCTCCTTCCTCTGATCACCAACCTTGACCCCGCTGCCAACTGCAGCCACAGCTCCATGCAGCTCTCCATTCTCCTTTCTCTGGTTGCTGACAGCGACCGACCCACTCCCCCATTGCTGACACAGCTAACAAACACAGGAAAGCACCGTCCAATTTCTTTCTGTGCCACCTGGGCTATTGGTACAACTTTTGCAGAGGTCACCCAGGGTCACAGCTAGGCAGGGATGTTAAAAAGTATTTGGCCAAGCACTGAACCCAGGGGCACACTGCTTGTCACTCTGCCGATTTTTGACTTGAAGCCGTTAATTCGTACAGATTGTGTCCTATTCATAAGCCAACTGGAAATCCAATTAGTTATACTAGTATTGAAGCCAAATGAATAGAGTTTTTTTGATTAAGATAGAGTGGGAAACTTTGTCAAAAGCTTTGCTATGGTCAAGTAGAATAACATGACGTGCAATATTGTTATCAAGGTACCTACTAATGTGATTATAAAATGCAATAAGTTTGATTGCACACGAGTGTCCAGTTTTAAACCCGTGTTTTGAGAGATCATGAATATCAAGCCTTGAAATATCTTGTTCTAGTAGTGCTTTGATCAAACGTTCCATGACCTTCCCTATAATAGATGTTAAACAAATAGGACGGTAGTTCTGGACATTAGACTTATTACTGTTTTTGTGAATGGGGGTCACAATAGCATTGCGCCAATCATCTGGAATTTCAGATTCAGAAGGAGATTTGTTGAACAGTAAGGTCATTGGTAGGGTCAGGGCTTTTGCAGTTCCTTTCAAGAATGTGGATTTGATACCTTCTGGACCTGGGCTAGTAGATTTTGTAAGAAGTGTGAGTGCTTTATATACCACATTCTAATTAAATTAGACTGTTTGAAAACTGCCAATTAGAGGTTTGTGTATTGGGGAAGTATTGTTTTTATTATAAACCGAACAAATATATTTATTAAAATGATTTGCTATTTCATGATCAGAGTTATCAATAGTTCCATCAATGTTTAGGGATCTGACAGATCTGGAATTCCCTTTTTAGCTGTTTATATATGAATATAATGACCTTTTGTAATTTTTTGAGTGTGCCAATTTCAATTCAAACTTGAGTTTTGCTTGCTTTATCAATTATTTTAGTGATATGAGTGCAGATTTGTAGTGGGTTAGGGAGGCTGGACAAAGATTCATTTTAAGGTTTTTGAAGTGTTTCTCTTTAAGTTTAATTTGATTACTTATTGATTTAGTAAACCAAATGGGAATTTTACCTTTATTGTTATAATTGATTTAAGTTGGGATATAGAGATCTTCAAGTTCGGAGAGTATATTTTTTAGTTTTTCCCATGCACTATTGGTAGTTGTATTACTAAATAGTTCTCCCAGTGGATCTTACATTTGGAGTGTCATCTGATGGAGACAATTTTGAGACTTACACCAACTCAAAGTCTCAAAATTGTCTCCATCAGATGACACTCCAAATGTAAGATCCACTGGGAGACTGGCCTCCTGCTCAAATATAAGCAGATATGTGGATTACCCGCTGTTGTCATTGCAAGTGCACTTGTATGCATGGAAGAGCATGCTCATTTGTTGACTTCAATTTAATATTTTTACAAGGATCCATTGTTCCCAGCACATTTAACAAAGTTCTACACATAATTTTTCTGGTTGTGAATAATGTTAATGGTTGTAGGGAGTGGTCCATGACTTCCTAATCCCCCAGAGAGACAACAACTCATTGGTGAGCTGACTTTAGAAATCCTGAACCTTATCATTTATCATTGGCAGTCCATAAGGAACAAAGTACTTTTCAGTCACAATCCTGGCGACAGTTGTGGCCTACTTATCTTTTGTGGGAAATGCTTGGGAATACTGGGAGTGGTGGTCTGTCACCACCAGTATGTTGGCAATGTTCTCTTTGTCTGGTTCCAAGTTCAGAAAGTCAATGCAAACCAAGTCTGTTGGAACGTTTCTGATAATGTTCACAAAAGGGGCTTCTCCAGTGGGCAGTGTTTTCCACTGGATACATCTCATACACTGTTTATAATAGGTCTCCACCTCCATGCTCCGCCTGGGCCAACAGAACCTTCTTCTAACTAGGTACAACATTCTGTCAGCACCCAAACATATCAACTCATCATGTAGGGCTTTGAGAGCTGGTTTTCTGAACCTTACTGGTAGTAACAACCGTTTTAGGCTTGGCTCATCATTGCTCTTTGGCTCCCTGTAAATCACTCCTTCATGCACTTGCAATTTTCTCCACTTTCCCAGTAGCAGGGAAGTGTCAGGAATCTGGGCTCCCACTAATTTGAGAGTTTTGACAGTGTCTTGGATTGCAAGGTCCACTACTTGCTCCTTTCTCCAGCTTGTGAGGGCTCATTTGTTGTGAAGTGGTTTAACTGAGGAACACAACATTGCAATAGGCTACAGGTATGCAATCTGATGAGGCACCTAAGCTGTCCACTATGTGAGGTGGTTCACTGGAGTTTGGTAGCTCTTCTGGGTCATATCTTTTGCACAGTTTGAATGACAGTGTCTGGGATTCAGATCCTTTTTGGTCCTGGCACCCATTGTTGGGATGTTCTGGAAAGCACATCAGTATAAATGTTGCTTTTTTGCAGGCAATACTCCAAACAATAATGATGGCCTGCAGCATCCAATTTTCCTGTCATTTTCACGTAGGTGAGGGGTTTATTATCAGATCAGACTGTGGTATGGACCAGATACTCATGAAACTGATCAACAATTGCTCATTTGAGTGCTGAAAACTCTAGCTTGTGAACCAGATAATTTATTTCTCATGGCAACAAACTGCAACTGGCAAAAGCTATTGGCTGGACTCCTTGTTGGTGTTCTTGATACAACACTGATCCAAAACCACTGAGGCTGCCATTAATGTGTAACACATATGGCTTTCTGAGGTCTGCATAGGCCAACACGGGAAGGGGGGGCATTGGTCAACTATTTGATTATTTCCTCAAATGCTCCCTCATAGGCTCAGATCCATCAGGGGCCAAACAGTTCATGCACTTTGAGTGAACTTTTTCAGGAACAGCCTATGATGCCCACCTTTTTTTTTTCAGGCTGGCAGGAGGATACTCTTGGGTCATGCCCTGCAGGAGCTTGATGATCTTAGTGTAGTCTTGGTGTAATAGCTGAAGAATCCCAAGAAACTCTGCAGTTGTCTCAGTCAGGTAGGTCTGGACATGGTTGTAACTCCCTGGAGTTAGTTGATATTTGTATGGATGCCACGTTACGACAAAATGTGATCCACATAACTGACAGAGATACAGAAGAACTGACACTTGTCGATGGACAGCTTGAGGCCATACTCTTTAAGTCTGTCAAGCACTTTGAACAACGAGGCTTCAGGTTCTTTCAGGATTTTGCCAAATACAGTAATGTCCAAGTACACAAGGCATTCCAGCAGGTTCATGTCATGCACTGCTGTCACCCTCAGTCATTGGAAGGTATCTGGTGCCCCTGATATTCCTTGTGGCATTCAGAGTAACTCAAAGAAACCCAGGAGGCAGAAGAATGCAGATGAATGCAGTCTTTTCCTGATTTTGCTTGGCCATGGAATAGGATAGGATAGGAATTTTATTTATATAGCACTCCTTCCCAGAGGCTCGGAGTGCTTCACAACATTTGAAATATATATACTACAAAACAGCACAAGACGCAAAGACTAATACACATTCCAGCCTAATCCAACCACTTACAGTAAACATTGCAATAATAAAACAGAGTAATAAAATTAAATCATAATTCCCAAAAAAAACACAACAGTCAGTAGTCCAATTCGAGTAATGAACACAGCAGGATTAATTATCAAATCAAATTAAATGCTTGATGAAACAGCAATGTTTTTCGGCCTCTTTTAAAGGCTTCTGCCAAGGGTGCCTCCTGGATCTGATAATAGCCTGATCTCAAACCCATCAAACCTGTCACACTAAACCACTGACTTCTGTTGAGGCAATCTAGGCCTTCTTGGGCTTGTGACAAAGTGTACTGGTCAGCTTCAGTTCTTTTGTTTAGAGTCTAGTAGTCCACATACATTCTGACAGTCCCACTCATCTTCCTGACAACAATTGATGACACATAAGGGCTCCTAGATTCCTAAAAGATGCCTGAGACCAGCATCTCAGGCAATTGCTTCTGAGCATCACCTACTTTAGTAGGGACCAGTAGCCTCAACCTTTTCTGAAAAGGTCTCTTGTCAGTAACCTGAATGCAGTTGCTGTACACCCTTGATGCACACAATGTTGTACTCCTTCACAGAGAAATGTGCTGTTCTCTATGTCAACTTCTTTTGAATTCTGTTCTGTCACTCAGTGGGCAAAGAGAGGTCCGTCCCCTTTGGATGGTCACTAGTCAATTTGTTACAGTTGTCATATGAACTGTTACTTGTCTGACATAGGTATGAGCTTCTGCTGGCAGTATGCTAGGTCAGAATACAAGTTCCTCTGGCAATTGGCTTCCTCTTGGCCATCCAACATTAGAAGCTGATTGTAGCAATATTCATTGAGGTACTTTACTCCCTTTACAGCACACTTGGCTTGGGGGGGAGTGACACCACTTCAGATTGGTCTTGGCATCAAACATTTCCCACAGATTCAACCTCATGTAGGACAGTAGCTTTGCAAGTGTAGGCTTGTCTGACAAGTCCATTGAGGAGCACTGATGTTTCAAACTCTTTGCACAGCTGACGCAGGTAGTAGAACATTTAGGTCATAGGTAAAAACAAGTTGGAAGCCATATATCTTTCTGACTCAACTAGTTCAAGTTTGGAACATCAAGCTTTCTATTACCCATGTACTTGACCAGTGATGCCATAAAGGCATCCTTGGTGCTACTTAATATCACCTCCATAGGTAGCTTGTTCCAGGTGCTGACCACTCTCTGGCTGAACCATGCACCCCAGTTTGATGTCCTATAAAATTCTCCCTTCAGCTGACAACAGTGGAAACTACTTTCCCTTGCCACACCACAGTAGGTCAAACAACAGAAGTTAACAGGGTTACTGTGTCCACAGATGACAGTGGCTACCCACTCTACCCCTGGCTTATAACACCTGTGCTCAGACCTGTCTCACCCCCTGAGGTGCACTATAACGAGGTCCACTGGAACCATGCAGTATAATAGAGCATGTGTTTGGAATGGTGAAGATGAGATTCAGATGCCTGGTACAGATCTGATGGGTCAGTACAGTATAGCCCCAGTAAATTATGCAAGAGTTTCCTAGCACATTGTATACTACACAACATTGCAATGAACCATGGAATACCTTTTCCAACATCTGTGGGGAACAATGGTGGTGATGGGGATGAGCCAGAGTAACATGATGCCCAGGATATCCTATTAGAACAGAAGGATCCATGTCTTGCATGGTGTGCATGAGACCAGCGTTCATAGTTGATTGAGGACAACTTCACTGAACATGGGTGAGTAAACACAAAACACTGCAACAGTGACAAATGTGCATGTAATGTAATATATGAGAATGGGCCAAAGGTAACAAAATATAAGCAGATAAAAGAGAGAGGCAAACAACTTGTTAAACAGCATTGTGCTGAGTTGGGTAACAGGCTAATGCAGTACTAGACAGCAGCTTGCTGGTGGAGTGGGTGGCACAGGCCAAAACAACACTGTACAGCATTCTGCTGTGGGGGGAATGTGTCACTTAGTACAAATTAGAACATATACTATATTTGGAAAGGGGGTCCTGGGGACTACAGGGGTAAGGGAAGGGGCTACTATATGCCACAGTGTTTTGAAGATTGGGTAAGGGAGAATGGGAGGGAGGGGTAGCCACTGAAAACCAGGTATGATTTATTGTAAAGGGATTATGGGATCAGGAGAGGAAGGGGGGACCACTGGACACTAAAGACATATTCAACTATATGGCGGGCTCCTGTACTGTGCATACCTATCAACCTTTAATCACTGAAATATGGGACACAGGCATGCAACATGTGGAGCAACATGGGCCACAAGCCCATATTGCTCCCATGTTGTTGCCATTGGAGTTGGTGGGGATGGAGACAGTGGGAGGCTCAAGAGAGGTTGGGCAGACACAGGTGTAAAGTCTGGGTGGGGGAGCAAGGTATGGGAAGGGTCCACAGGGGATCACAAAGGGGGAGGGCGGGCAGCTGCAATGAGTAGACTGTAGGGTTGCTACTCGAACAGATGCGATAGACCACTAGGCCAAATCTGCTGGCAATTTAGTATGTTAGTATAATGTGGGACATAGCATCACATAGTAGGATACAAGCCACAACACTGAAGAAACCAATACTTTCTTAGTTCATGTTTAGATTTGCTTTGTTGTATTGACATTTTATCAATTTCTGCTTCATATGTCTACATTTGCAGCAGCTTCTCTGTGTAGGCAGCATCCTAGCCAAGTAGGACAGATGTGGAGTGGAAAACATTTAGGGAAGACATTGAAGAAGTCTCCATTATGGCATAAAGTTGAGAGGTATGCTGCTGTGTCCTGTGTTCTTTGTTGAACAAGCACCACTGTCTGCCACAGGCTGTTGTGTGGAACACTTGGTCCACACTGGTATGGAGGTACAAATGTTTTTTTTCCTTATATTATGAGGTTATTCTGACATGCAAATGCCCTGTTTGTATAGTCCATGGGCAAAGTGGTCATTTGCATATCATGGTTCCATTATGGGGTTGGACACCATTGAAAAGGGACACTTGTGCTCAAAGGTCCTCTAAACACAATAAATAAAAGTAAATAAATAAATAATACATTAAGAAAGTAATTAATTTATAAAAACATAAACAAATAAATACAATTATGTTTCTAGAGCAAACAGCTTGGCCAGTGCGAGCGTGTTTACTCCTGTGACTGTATAGAATGCCTATGCTTCCCCCCACCCACGGCCCTCCTTCCTACGCCAGCAAGTGGCTTTAGATGTTCCTTGCTCCTTCATTCCCCTGCATTCCCATTCAGGCATAATGAAAGACTCTGCGTGGGCAAACTTAGCACTACACTGGTTCCATTACACAGTTGCTCCCAGTATTATGTTGTCTTCTGGTGTTTCATGTGTCACATGTTATTGCTGCATTTTGCAGCAGCCAGTGGCATGATGACCATTTTGTACTACATACTTGCCAATACTTAGATGGTGTCTCATTTTCCACCCATAGGTGGCCCTAGTCATGCATTCATATTTCCAATGGGAGTGTCACTATTAAAGTTGCCCTGGATCTTGGCTGTCATCTCATAAACTCCTCTGCCCCCTCCCCCCAAAAAAATAACTTTCCTTTATTATACCTCCTTGTGCTTCAGAGATTAATTAGGGAACACCTTGGGGAACATGAATCTGTAATTTCAAGTTAATGTAAGCAGACCTGCCATAGTTAAGAATGACATTGTGTTATGTCTGCCAAATGAAGCCAGGCTCTCAGACCAGAAAACTCACCTTGGTTCTTGGCAGTCATCACATAACAGTATCCCACCCCCCCAAAAAAAAACACCTTCCCCTCTTTGTACCAAATTGTGCTATGGGGGTATTTAGATGACACCTTGAGGAACACCAGGCTGGAATTTCAGGATAATACAACCAGAAATGCTGAATTTTTGACCAATTTTGTAGGAGGTCTGCCAAATGAAGCCAGGCTCTCAGACCAGAAAACTCACCCTGAATCTTGGCAGTTATCACATAAAAGTACCCCTGAAAGTTACCTTCCCCTTTCTGTATCAATTTGTGTTTTGAATGATATTTAGAGGACACTCTGGGGAACATGAATCTGGAATTTTGAGTTAATGTAAGCAGAAATTCCAAAATGATAACCCATTTTGTGTGACGTCTGCCAAATGAACTCAGGCTCACAGACCAGAAAACACACCTTGGATCTTTGCAGTCATCACTTAATTTTACCCCCGAAAAGTACCTTACCCTATGTTTAACAACTTGTTCTTTGAAATGCTTTTAGAGAGCATTATCAGAAATGCCAGAGTTATGAGACCCTTTGTGTGATGATCTCAAACCTCACATTCTTAGGGAAGATTTTAGAAAAGGTGGTGGCCATCCAGCTTGATGCTCATCTCACCTCCTCTTCTATTTATGAGTGCTTCCAGTCAGGATTTCGGTCTAGGCAAAGCATGGAGACTGCCCTGGTGAAGGTGCTGAATGATCTCCTAATAGCAAAAGATAAAGGAGAGTGTACCATCCTTCTCCTCCTGGATCTCTCTCTCTGGCATTTGACACCATGGATAATGAGGTGTTACTGGACTAGCTGCGAAACTGGTGTGGCCTAAATGGCTGTGTCATCAACTGGTTTAGCTTCTACCTCATGGGTAGAGTGCAAAGGGTGATGATGGGGTTATCCTCATCTAGCCCGATACCCCTACACTGTGGAGTTCCACAGGGGTTAGTCCTGTCGCCTCTGCTGTTCACGGTGTATATGCTGTTGTTAGGAGACATTATCAGGCAGTATGGACTGGGTTTTCACTGCTATGCTGATGATACCTAGCTGCACCTGTCCTGTGCACCTGGAAACCAGATGGCAGCCTCCGTGTTTAACACCTGCCTGGACGAGATCCAGAACTGGATGGCATAAAACTGGCTATGGCTTAAACCAGACAAGGCGGAGGAATTGGTAGTGGATCCTGGTCATCAGCAGGATGGGGAGGGCTAGGGAATGACCCTGGTTTATTACTGGGAGGTGTTCCTGTGGCCCCCTCTACTTGGGCTAGGAATCTGGACGTGTTCCTTGATGATGGTCTGATACTTGATTATTAGGTGTCGGCTGTCATCCAAAGTGTTTTCTATCATCTGAGGAACATTGCCTGGATCTGTGCCCTAATACCAGCAGATGACCTTGCCATGTTAGTGCATGCCTTCATCACATCTAGGTTGGATTACTTTAATGCTCTGTACCTTGGGCTATCTGGAGGCAATCTCCGCCACCTGCAGTTGGTGCAGAATTTGGTGGCCAGGTTGTTGACTGCTTCATCAAGATTCAACCATGTCATACCTTTCCTCCGTGGACTGCACTGGCTGCCGATCAAGTGGAGACTTGCCTTCAAAGTCAGATTACTGACCTATAAAGCCCTACATGGCTGGGGACCTGGCTACCTGCAAGATCTCCTGGTTTTCTTATTGCTCGGCTTGGGATTTATGTTCCTTTGAGGGTTACTTCCTGGTGGTCCTCAGGGTCCTGTTATGGCAATCTGGGGATCATGCTTTCTCCATTGCCACACCAGCTCTTTGCAACTCACTTCCACTTTATTTAAGGGAGGCACCCTCGGTGGAAACCTTTAAGAGAGGGCTTAAAACATTTTTATTTAATCAAGCCTATAACCACTATGATATGTAAGTGGTTTGATTTTTATTAAACTGACTGTCACATTTTTATCTGACAGATTTTAAATATTGATTACATTCTGCAGTGAGTTGTTGTATTTTGAGTATTGTATATTTTGCTGTAAATTTTGTATTTTTGTATGATGTTGTTCTATGGAATTGTTCAGTACTCTGAGTCTCCGGGAAGGGGCTCTATAAAAATACATTTTCTATCTATCTATCTGTCTATCTATCTCTCTGTCTGTCTGTCTCTCTGTCTATCTATCTATCTTCAGTGAAGCCCACCAGGATGAAGCGCAGCACTGCAGAATTCTACAGTAGAGTTACTGCAGCAAACAATGCAGTTTCAATGGGAGTTAATCCCTTTTGTCATGCAGGAAACCTGTGATATTGTGCTTCATCCTGGCTGGCTCCACTCAATCTATCTATCTATCTATCTATCTATCTATCTATCTATCTATCTAATCTATCTATCTATGTCTGCTAAATGATCTCAGGCTCAGAGACCAAAAAACTTACCCTGGATCTTAGCTGCCATTACATAAAAGCCCCCCCACAATGAAAAACTGCTTTTTCCTTTTTGCACCAGCTTGTGCTTCAGGGATATTTAGGGGGCAGATGGGAAACCCTGTGCACACCTTCCCCGCTTACAAAAAATATTGACAAATCATTAAATTGCCACAATGTGCTTTCTGCCTCAAATGGCTACTTACTTATTACATCCCAAAACAGAGTGGTGGTCTCTTAGTGTTCGAATCAGAGCTCTAGAGTGAAAATTAGCTCAGCCACCAGTCATCAAGGCTGACCTCCCAACTTCTGAGACCCTTTTCTAAAATGTTACTGCCCGAGTTAGCTCCTTTTTATGTTTGCTTGCACATGCATACACAGCAAAGATTTTGTTATGTGGGACCTCATTTCAGTGCTATGCCACTGTCATGTCCAATGCAGGTCAAGCTGCATTGGGCTCATTAGTGATAGGCTAATGACCAGGCCAACTAAGTATACAACTGATCACTGTCTGATGGGTGGAAACTTTGTGTAATTGAAAGAACTAAAGCTCTTCTATGAGAGAGTGCTTCAGTCCTTTTATTTGAAGAAACTGCCTGGCAAGCAGGTGAGCGGTGCCATTATATACTGTTCCCACCCCTGGAGTCTGTTCTTCACCCTATCTCTGTTAAAACCAATAGCTTAAGTTGAATTTCCTGTCTGGCTGCCACCAATCCCTCCCCCCTCCTGTTACCAGTCCAACATGAACTACCTCCCTTCAGTGCTGCAGATACTGCTTTTCAATCACTGCCAAGTCAGGTAACAGTGTGACTGGTCCAGTGCTCATAATGGGCCTGTCAGCTCCCATAAAATGCTGGCCTCACCCCAATCTTTTTTTTTCACTCCTTAGCAGGTCCAATGCATATCCCAGACCCACCAGCTGCAACAGCTTCTGTGTTGTTTTGTTTCTACCCCTTTCCTGTATCTACCTTATAGCCCTATCCAGCAAATCTATGATGTTTAAGAAAAGTATAACCCATAACCTGTCCGATCCCAAGTTTGCATGCTTGCTCTTTGATGCTCTCTCTCTCTCTCTCTCTCTCTCTCTCTCTCTCTCTCACTTGGATACTCCCTCTTTCCCTTTCTCTCTCTCTGTCTTCATGCTGTAAGCATAAGTCTCATAGTGTCACTGTGAGGCCAATTGCTACAGGTTGAATAAAATATAAGCTTGCACCGATGTTCTTTCTCTCTCTCCCTCTCTTTTCGATGCTTTCTCTTTCTGTCTCAATTCATGCTGTAAGTCTAAGTTTCACTGTAAGGTGAACTGTTAAAAGTGAAAAAAAAAGAAAACTTCATTTCAGACTATCAATGAGGCAGTTAAGAAAGAGACCATCACCCAACTGAGACTTAATTTACCTGCTCACCCAAACAGCACTGCTGATATCAATGTTCTCCATGCAGTGAGCATTTTAGGCATAGTGTGTGAAAAGAGTGCTGCTACAAAGTATTAGAATGTTAATAATAAGACAGGGACAAGATTTTCCCTCACTTGGCTCATCCAGAATAACTATATGAAGGTCGCTCAAAATGTTTGCAGCCTGACACAGAAAGAAATACACTATGAACCTACTATTATTTTATTTTCCAGCATAGTCTCCTTTCAGGTCAATACACTTAGTCCACCATCGTTCTAGCATTGTTATCCTTTCATGATAGAATTCTATGTCTTGGCCCCCGAGAAACCTCTCCACAGCAGTTATCACCTCTTCATCATCAGCAAATCTCTTTCTACAGAGTTCAGCCTTCATTTCAGGGAAAACGTAGAAATCTGAATGCAAGCTCGGGTGAGTAGGGTTGGTGAGGATGCAGTACATACCCACATTCTGTTGCAACACACACTGCAACCTGTGCTGCGTGGGGTGAAGCATTGTCTTGCAGGAGCAAAACACCTCGCCTCAATTTTCCATGGCATTTGGCTTTGATAGCTACTCTCAGCTTGTGCAGTTGTTCAGCATAGCACTCACCAGTTATTGTCTTTCCTTTTTCAGTATAATCAATCATGATTACACCTTCAGAGTCCCAGAAGACCGAGGCCATGATTTTGTCACTTGAGTCGGCCTGCTTGAACTTCTTTGGCATTGGAGGTACATAGTGTTTTCATTGTTTGCTTTGCTGTTTAGACTCCAGATCAAAATGCTGAACCCAGGTTTCATCCATTGTTATAATATGACTGATAAAGTTTGCTGGATCCTTCTTGTATTGTGCAAGAAGTTGGCTTGAAATGTCCCTTCTGTTCATTTCTGATTGGGTGTCAACATTCTTGGCATCCATCTTGCAGACATTCTGCTCATGCCCATATTTTCAGTCGAGATAGATTGTACTGCCCCAGAACTGATGCCCAATGTGTTGGCTACATGCTGTGTAGTTACAGCACTCGTTTGTCTTTCATTGCCATTTTATGAACTGCATCAATGTTCTCAGTTGTTACCTCTCTTGGGTACCCTGACCTGGGATCATCTTCAACAATTTTTCTCTCACACTTAAATTCAGTATCCCATTTCTTGACTGTTGAATATGAAGGGACTTCTGACCCAAGTGTGCTGATCATATACTCACGGATTTGCATTGGAGTCATTCCTTTGATAAGGAGGTACATGATGATTGCTTTGATCTCAGTTTTCTCCAGTCACCCATCAAATATTGGCAGGCATGTACCTTCAGAAGAAAACATTTGATCATTATACCAGTAGATCATATTATATTCATACCAGTGTAGTAACTATACATTGAAAATAATACTAGGTTCATATTACATTTCTTTCTGTGTCAGGCCACAAACCATTTGATCAACACTTGTAGTAAAAAGCTACCTCCCAGTTGCTGAGCCTCCCACCAGCCCCCAAAAGTAAAGCACCTATGAACTAATCTGACCACTACAGCAATGGAACTAGTAGCAATCGGTTGATATAAAACCACATAAACAAACTTTAAATTTACATAACCACAACTACAAATCAGTTTCAGAGGACCCTTTTTTAGGGAAGCCAACAATTGTCCTCAGGTTCTTATAAACTAGTGTTTTCACTGTGGTTGGCTTATATGATTTGATTAATACTTTAGCAAGTGGGCAGGGTTTTTCTAAAACAAATGAATAAGAATGCAATGTTTTAGTTTACAATAAAAATTACTCATGCACTAGCTTGCCTTATGCCTCATCCTGGCATTGCTTTTATGTAAAATGTTCAGTTAAGGATAAGAAGTGAATACATTAGGCACAAGCTTGACCAGTTCTCAGCAGAGAAGGAGGACTTGTCCTTGTGTCTATCTGCTTCTGAGTTGGAATGTAAATGATGAGACCATCTTCTTTAATATTCACAGAGTACTGCTTCTTTAAGTCTCCAGCGCTTTCATTGTCTACTTTGTATAATGCTGGATGCACACAGGACTTGAACAGACATGAAATAGTGACTCAAAAGATGTGCCAGATCTATTACTAATAATGAAACTAAAGCAGGGAATGCCAGCCTCACATTCATTTGTCTGTACAATTTGGTGCAAACCCTTTGTTTCTCTTGCTTGTGGTTAGTAATAGCATTAGTGGCTTGTGAAATGGTATACATAAGAACAATAAAAGCTAATATTCAAATACACACACACACACTGCCACACTATCCATCTCCATGAAATGGATTCCCAATCAGTATGTTGTACAAATTTACAAAGATGTGCCATTTTACCTGTCTACCCAAGTGATATTGCTGACATCTGAGATAGAGTAGATGCAGTGATTCTAGCAGGAGCCATGTATGACTCACTACCAGGCAATATATATATGACAACCCTTATTAGTCTGCAGCCTAATCACTAGTGTCACTCCCCTCCCACCAAAGCCACACAACTTCATAGACAAAAAAATAAGAAAAATCCATTAGGCACAAATACAACTGAATACATGACATGCTACATGTACAAATAATAATGTGTACACTCTACATAGCCTGCATATTTTATAATGGTGTGGCTAAATAAGTTTTCATTTCATCTTTTACAGTATCTCCAGCTCTGAGGTTTATAATAAAGTAATACAAAAGTATGCCTGGCTATACAGAGATAAAGCTCAGACATTAATAAATGTGTTCTGGTCAGGGCCATAACAACTGCTATTACATTAATGTGATAAGAGGATTTATTTATAAATGTGTTTCAAAGGTTTTACCTGGAAAGACATACTGCACTTGTAGCAGCTAGTTTTCAGATGCATCCTAGGGGAAAGGGAAAGGGGAAAGGATAACAGATGCAAAAATACAGACTATAATACATGGAAATGAAATAAGCATCATAAAAATAACCAGGACAATTATGCCTAAAAATAAATTGACAAAAATAAGTTACCAAGCATTAGGTTGTGGAGCTGGCCAAAGAACAATTAAATAGTTATCAACTTAAGCTAACAGTAAGGAAATGACTAATACTGCAGAAGAGATATAGAATTAGTATGTGAGTTAGTTGTACTACTATTGCAATGCAGATTGGCTGCTTGTGCATTCAGTTTTGATTTTGGCTTACAAAACAATGCAATCCATTCCATGACCCCCATACCTCACATCTCAGCCCCAACACTCTCCACACCCATGTCCCCACAGACACTTACCCACAAGTAAATAACTTTCTTCAATGACCTGCAGAGTGCTGCCAATAGTACAGTATATTAACAGTCTCAGCACAGCGGCCCCAAATGCAGGCAGTTGCTCCTAGTAGTGCTTTGCAGTATCGTGAATGGTTACCACCATTCAGGCTTCATAGGTGAGACTATTAGCAAACTGTTGGTGGCAGCCTGCAGGTCACTGAAGAACAGTAAACTACTTGTGGGTGAGTGTCAATTGAGACATGGTTGGGGAGTGTGGAGGAGGTTGAGATGGGTGAGTAGAGGGTTTTGTCATACATGGGATCAGGCCTTTGGCAGGGGACATGACCAGTGAGGGTGGTTGTACTAAGATGGGTGGGTGGATGGTTTTGTAGTGCATGGGATCGGAACTACTATGAGTAGTCATACCTCTTAAAGCAGCAGTGCATTATTATCGAGTCCTAGTGGTACCCACATTTTTTATGGTCGCATTACATAATGGCTGTTAAAAATTTGAATACTACCTTAGGTTCCTGAATAGCTGTTATATTCTTTTAGTCAAGTGCCCTTTTTTCACAGAGGAGTTAATAATTCTCCATCAGGACCACCATTTTTAAAATCGCTGCTGCAGCGATAGATACACGTGTGCATTGGAAGGTAATCTTGACTCACCAATCTGCTAGCATGCCTTCCTGTGGAAGGAAAGTAGTGCATGCTAGTGTCCATGTGAGTCTGTGTGTGCACTGCGCGCTCTGCAGCATTCAGTTTTTTCTGTCAGCTGTTGACTGCTGAACTGCAGTCAGCGAGAGACAATCAATAGAGCAGGAAGTTGAAGGGGTGGAAATAAAAATTAATCACAGAATGAGTAGCAACCCCAGTTCAAGTGACAGAGCCTCAGCTTTTTCAGGGTGATTAATTTATGTTCATCTTAGAGTGTGTTAAAAAAAAAATATATATATATATATATATATATATTTTAATTAAAGTACAGACATCAATGAAATGTATTTATTTGTCAATTTGGGTGGGGCTGATGGGATGTTGTGGCTGCTAGCTAATTGTTCTTTATATATTTTCTTTGAATAAAAAAAGAAAACAGCTCCAAAAATGTGGTTTGTTCCTGCTTACAGTAACGTTTGATGTTCTATTTATAGGCTATTGGTATATGTGTGTGAGTGTGTGTGAGTAGGTGGGTACGGTTTCACACCTCAGTTGCATGCAGAATGCCCCTGCTGAAAAATCCAGTTCCATATTTGCCCATCGGTGAAGTGGTTGGCTTTTCACTTGCGGCGCTGGCAACCTGAGTTAGGTAACAGACTCAGGGAGAAGGAAGGCAGGTCAGGGGGAGAAGGCTTGAGCATCAAAGACTGCTTGCCTTTTCCCAGAAGGAGGGTGGGGATGCAGCCCATCACCTGCTGGCTCCTTGTGGTGGCTGGGATTATGGCAGCATGCTGGGCTCTGTTGAATATGGTGTGTGGCAGATGTCATCATGCACCTAGATGTCTGTGGCAAGCCATGCCCCCGGTGGAAAAACAGGGACAAAAATCAACTCCTGGGTTGACTGGATGACAGCATGTCATTCCCCACAGACACAGAAGCCTCATGGCCTGCCATACCCTCCTCAGCAGCAGCACCCATGGCCAATTGAATAGTGCGCTGGCCAGCACACTGGTGCATTCCCCCTAGGAGAAGGACCCATCAGACTAAGGGTTACCTGGTGTTACCCTGTGGTGTTTACTGCAATGTGTGGTAGGTGCTGGGGGGTAGGGTGCTTGGTTGGTGGCCTAGGAGGCCTATAGTAGTGTCAGGCCCAGGGGCAGGGGAGGCAAACAATAAAACAAAAGAGAAATCTAGTTATCTGGCCTACGAGCATAAGCCAACTAAGTACAGGTGCATACATTCTGTCAACCACCTTGCTCTTCAAGTCTTGCTCAGTCTCCCCCTGGCACTCACTTGGCACTAAACTAGCTGCTTTATGTGAAAATGGTCCTCACCAACTATCCTGTTGTGTTTGTACTTGTGGGATGGGTAGGCATGTAATACAAGGAGAAACATGTGGGTGTGGGGGAGTAACAGATGGATGGATGACCATGCCCTGGGCAATGGATGGGCCGATGTTGTCATCACTGTGAATGAGTACAAAACATAATTTAATAAATAACAGCTTGATGGATACAGTAGTGTTTATATATGTCTGGAACAGGCCACAATAGGTTCCAATTTGCACAAATGTCATGTTCAAGTTCAAGTTTGAGTTTATTGCAGGAAAACTCCATTGAGCAAGCTCATTCACAAGGAGGTCCTGTGACATAAACATATGTCACAGGACCTGTGGTAGGATACTGCCAATAATTATGATTTTAAGCTGGGAATTATAATGCAAACACTGCAGAATTGAAAAGTTGAGGAACATCTTTACCACAAGAGGTTAAGATAGGCATTGACACACAAATGCATTGTATGTTGGTGTGGGGTTGGATTAAAATTGGATCTGATATATTTCTTATCCTGTTTAAGTTACACACCCCTCATCACTGCTTAGATAAGTGTAGATCACAAGGCTAACACCCTCCCTGAATGAAACCACTCCATCCAACACACAGAGGTATTTGCGTTCACTCCCAAACAAGGGCCAACGGCATAGCAAATTATATTTCTAATGCTGTTTTCAACATACTGTACATTATGTCCACAATGGTCTATAAACCACATCTTACACTGACTTATATGTGGTACTTTAGAGTCAATCATTACATAGACAGGTAGAGGCTGAGGAATGGAGCCGAATTACAGCCAGGCTGGAAGGGCAGGAAATATGTTTGCTGTGCTGGCAACACTGATTGAGGAGGAGTGGATAATAAATCTCCTGGACTGGATGGGAGTGGGAAAGGGAGTGGAATCCTCAAGGGACAGGAGTCGGTTGGTTATATGTGACGGGGTGAGTGGAATAGAAGCTCTGCATGTGGGAAGGATGGCAGGTGAAGAACAGAGAGGGGTAGGGCCCAGAGATGAGAGGAGGAATTAGGATGATAGTGAGGGAGCAGTGAAGGGGCAAGGGGAGAACAGGCCAAGGAGTGGAATGAAGTTACACCAAAGTGGAGAATGGAAGATTTATTTATAGGACAGCACTATTAATTGGTACTTTGGGAAAAGGGTAGGGGCAGGGACAGGGATCCTGGTAGGGGGTATGGTAGTGAAGGATGATTCTATAATAAAAGGTATAAGATGGGTTGGCAATGGGGAAAGGCAGACGCCTATGAGTCAAAGCCATACTGTGGCTAATGGTGGACAGGGCGGGGCATGTTATTCTTCACTGTGCAATGAATGGCAGGAATAAATCACATGTAGTGGTTAATGTGTGCACTAACGCATGGGGGAGACTGCTGATGTAGTGAGGAGGAGGTTTGAGAAAATAAGAGGGCTATGTGAGTGAGTAGGGGAATCAGTGGCCTTTTCAGAGGAAGGATTAAGGAGCTCAAGACTTGCTTGAGGGAGTGGTGTTTGTTCAAGTGGTATGGGATAGTGGATGACTGGCTCTGAACATGGGACAATAAATATCTATAGGCAGTGGACAGGTTGCACTTGAGCGGTGAAGGGAAGAGGGAGTATTAAAGCAGAGGTATGGGGGCAAATATCATCATGGGTAGATTAAACTAGGTTTGGGGGTGGTGTGAAGGCAGACAGAAAGTGGGATTTCTAGAGAGGGGAGTCGAGCATGCTTACTTACCCAATCTATCAGAGAGGAATTCAGAAAGGGACACAAGAATGGGTTAGGAGAAGAGAAAAACCAGTAAGCGGGGACAGGGTAAGGCATAGGTTGTAGGGTGTTCTCACTGAATTAGAGAAGCTTCGTTAACAAATCAATTGAGCTGCAGGAACTCTTGGCAGTGGAAAGGGTGGAGGACAGGGCTAAATGGTAGTGTGAGGGAGGGGGAGTCATAGAAACATAGAAACATAGAATTTGACGGCAGATAAGGACCGCATGGCCCACCCAGTCTTTTCATTTCTCTACCTGATGGATAAGCTGCAGATCCTAGTTAATCATGGTAATCTACATGAATGAAGGAAAAAGGTGCATGAGGGGGGAGAGGAGGGCAAAATAGATGCTCTATGGATTCAGTGTTGATACTGAAAAAGAAGGACACTGATGGTGGAGGTGTTGTGCAGGCCTCCAGCTCAGGGGGGGGGGATGACCTGGTGTAGCGTTGTGAAAAAATTACAGTTAGTAAATTATCTATTACAAATACTTAGAAAGGAGACGAATGGAAATGAGACTGCAGGCGGAAGAATTTAATGATTATAACAATAATCACAGTGAGAGATTACAGGTGGTACATTCTTCATTCTTCAAAATAACAGTGTGTGCTGGCTTGCTTATATAGTGGAAGATAGCATCATCATTTCCTATGGTTTTCTATGATTGGTTTAAAACAAGCACAAACATCAACTTACAAGGCAATACTCCTTTGGTATATGTATGAGCTCATCCTTGGTCAGCACAAGTATAGACAGTGTACATTCTATTATTATATATGGCTAGTAACAGTTGTCACTACCAGTTACCAAGGTCTAGGAGGTAAAATAGGTTTGGACTTCGGAATGTGCATACAAGCATTTTGGCCTGTCCTGATAAGAATAAACACTAGAGATAGTCAGAAGGGTAATTTGGACTCTATCCTGTGAATCTGCTTTGCAATCACATAAAACAACTGTTTGCTAGTGCTCACATGGTCAGCACAAATGTCAAAAGGCACTTTAATATTGCAACTTGTGGCTTAGTTTGTCTTGTCGCTTTACAAGTTTTATATGATTCAATTATATATTTCAACATTTGTTACACAAACACATTATGTTTTAGACCAAAATGAGGTTTAGGCTGAAATATGGGGACACACTTCTTTATCCCTTGTTACAAGCCCCTCTTGGCCCTATATTTCCTAATTATTATTTGTGCAACAATGCAGCTCCTCGGAGCATGTACATCTCATTACGTACTTTACGAATAGTAAGTCTTAAGCGACACATGCCTATAATTACCAAGAACACTACGACCACTTGCAACACAAGTAAAACTTTAAAAGACAGGACTCCTAAGGGTCCTCCTGCATAGCTATAAATCAGGTGCTCATTATCACTCTCACTGAGCAATTCATTTACAACTGCTTGTGCCTTATGGGCAGTATTTTGGATTTGTATCAAATGAGTATCTTTTCGATTTAAAAGTGACTGCACAACTACTGTTAACATTTATATTCCAACCAGAAAAATCTAAGTTTATATGCACTCTACTGTACTTCACAATATTTACAAGCATTTGATCAATAGGTGTTGATGTAAGTTCACTCTCTGGCCCTGTTGTCACATTTGGGCATTCGGTTGGTGTTACAGTTAAGTATATGGCATCTGAGACTGCAAAACGTAATGAGTTGTTTACACCAGCATAGTTACAAACACTATTATTACCCCAAAGACAGTAGGACAGAGTTAACACATAAACACCATTGTCCTTTGGTGAGGCTCTGTTTATAACAAGAGACCCATTTTTCTGTTTCCAGTCTATGTAGCTTTGCGGTGATCCAGTCTTGAGCTCTGAGGCACAGCTGGACCAGCTATTAAAAATGTCCACACACCAATTTGTAGATATGAAAGTATGGTTGTTTTTAGTCCAGGTGGCTTTCCATGCTCATGTCGTGTAGGCATTTGTATCAAAAGGGTCCCAGTTCCAACTGACTAACAGAGTAATGGACTGTTCATACTCACACGTGACATTAGTCTGTTCCACATTAATGTATAGACTGAGGATTATAGAAAATCTTATGGCTGTCACCAAGCCGATGATAATAATGCTTTGTGTCTTCATGGCTATAAACATCAAGTGTAGTATTTTAATTTTCAACCAGCTTTATTTGACACTTTTTTACACTGATCAACATGTACCCAGAATTCTTGTTTCCTTCCTCCAGCCCCTTTCTTGCCACTTACTTTAACCACATATACTGTACTCTCACCTAACCGTTTGTACACTTGGTACAGTCCTAACCAATTAGCATCCTTCCAAGGATTTTTCTGTTCCCAATTTCGCACCATCACTACATCTCCCTTCTCTATAGGCAGCCCCCATCCTGCTACCGGCTGTATTCCCTTTTTAATCTATGTTTTAGCCATTTGAAATCTAACATTAGTAGATACTGCTCTTGTTGATGTCGGGTTGCAGCTGACATAGCCCCCCCAGCTGCTGTCATTCCTCATGTGCTTACAGGTGCCATTTGAATGGTTACTGTCCCACCCCTTTTTCCAGTAAGGAGCTTGTCTAACTCATCTTGTTTTTCCTGTAACTCCTGGATCTTGCTTGTGGCATCCTGGAGCTCAGTGTACAGGCGCCTAGTCTCACTAGCATGCTCTTGTGACTGTTGTTCTAACTTAATTTGTAGAAGGGCATGATCCCTATTTAACAGACACAAATCCCCTTGTGCTTTTATTAGCTGTTCCCTAAAATTAATACACTGCTGCTCTAACTCTTGGTGTTGATCTATTGGGATGCTATCTTTATACTTCAATGTTAATTCTTCTAGTTGTTTAGCATTTTGATCCCTTTCATCCCTCATCTGAGCTACTTCTTTATTCTGGCGACACACAATAGTCTGATTATACTGCCACAGCCCTTGCAATGTGTTTGCAAAGATTTTCTTTTCATTTTTTACTCCCTCATTACGAAGGGACACTTGCTGAGTAAAATACAATTGTGCCTGTTGATCATCAGGCATTGGTTCGCATGCTTCCCCCTTTAGGTGTTTTCCTAGAAAACGGCCTATTATTGTTTCCATACTCACTCTTCTTATCTTTTTTTTCTTCTTTTTGCCTGCTTAGCCTCCACAGCCGGGCTCACCCGTGCACTGGTACCCTGGTCCGTTTGGCTACATCTTACAGCTCCCTTGTGAGGTCCGGCTTGCAAGTCCCAGCACCTTCACTGCCCCATGAGTTCCTACAGAGTTCAGCATCACTTTTTATTTTAAACAATTTGAGAAGCATACAAAGCATACATCACCTGATTGTCAAGTGGCTGTGGCTGTCTGTGTGTACCTTCGTCTCTCGCTTTAAGCCAGCAGCACCATGTCTCCGAGCGTCGTCACCTTCTTATTGGGGCCCGCAGACTAACCGACCAGTAGTTAAGAGGCCTCCTCACATGCAGCACCAGTGATCCGAGTCTTTAAGACACCAATTGTAGCGTTGTGAAAAAATTACAGTTAGTAAATTATCTATTACAAATACTTAGAAAGGAGACGAATGGAGACGAGACTGAAGGCGGAAGAATTTAATGATTATAACAATAATCACAGCGAGAGATTACAAGTGGTACATTCTTCATTCTTCAAAATAACAGTGTGTGCTGGCTTGCTTATATAGTGGAAGACAGCATCATCATTTCCTATGGTTTTCTATGATTGGTTTAAAACAAGCACAAACATCAACTTACAAGGCAATACTCCTTTGGTATATGTATGAGCTCATCCTTGGTCAGCACAAGTATAGATAGTGTACATTCTATTATTATATATGGCTAGTAACAGTTGTCACTACCAGTTACCAAGGTCTAGGAGGAAAAATTGGTTTGGACTTCGGAATGTGCATACAAGCATTTTGGCCTGTCCTGATAAGAATAAACACTAGAGATAGTCAGAAGGGTAACTTGGACTCTATCCTGTGTTTCTGCTTTGCAATCACATAAAACAACTGTTTGCTAGTACTCACATGGTCAGCACAAATGTCAAAAGGCACTTTAATATTGCAACTTGTTGCTTAGTTTGTCCTGTGACTTTACAAGTTTTATATGATTCAATTATATAGGTCAACATTTGTTACACAAACACATTATGTTTTAGACCAAAATGAGGTTTAGGCTGAAATATGGGGACAAACTTCTTTATCCCTTGTTACACCTGGATAGAGAGATGGCAGAGCAGATTTCAAAGGTCTGTTATAAGATGAACACAGCAGTCGTGGGTGATTTCAACACCCCTAGGTTTGGACTGGAACACCACACCCAAATTTATTGCAAAGGATACTGTAAGTATTTTACTTGAGGCATTTCAGGTCAGCCAATCGTGGTGGGATTGACTATGGAAAAAAATATTGGATTTGGTTTGTAAATGGAGAAATATGGCTTTCTCATTTAACTTGCTTCCCATCAGCTACCTGCACATTGGCTGGGCCCACATCTTAAGTAAATTTTTGGCTGATGCACTTTATAAAGGTAAGCCATTTGAGGCAGATGCAGTTTAGAGTAGGGACCCAGCTGATAGGTGGTCTACCTTAACGTTAGTAGCTAAGTGATTTCACAGCAGGGCCCTGAGGTGAATACTAAGAGACAGAGGCTGAAAAAAATATAACTTTTTTGGGGGGGAGGGGAATGGACACTGGACCTGGTACTGATAAAGGGATCTGGGAGTGGAGGATCACCTTGCTGGGAGTTACCACTACTCAGTGTTGGTCACGCTCAATATGGGCAGAGTAACTGGATGTATGGGTAGCAGGCTGATAGATATTAAGTGGGTGGCCAATAAAAGGATGGGTGAAATTTTGTTTGGGCATCTGGTGGGAATTCAAGAAGGCATGGATGCTAACGAAAAATATGATTTAATAAAAAATTGACTAGCAGAGGGTGATGATACTTGGACCAGGTCACGGAGCAAGAAATGTATGGCAAAGAAGCCAAGCTGGCAGACTCAGGATGACATGAAAGGGGTGAGGGCCAAGATAAAAGTATTCCTTAAACTAAAATCAGGAGGACAAGGGGACAAGGATGATTACACAAAGAAGTCCAGATTGGTCACCAGGCTAGTCAGGATGGCCAAGACTTCTACGCAGCTGAGAATTAAGGGTGGGAAAAAGGACTTATTCAGATACATTGGTAAGAGAAGGAGAAACAAATACCAGATTTTGAGGATTAAGAAGGACAAGGTGTGTGTGGAGAGGGTAGGGTTGGGGGACAAGGCAGAAGCACTGAATTATTATTTCTTCTCTGTGATAATGGAGGAAAAAAGGTGGGTCGATACCTTATGGGAGAGATGGATTATGCAGGGGAAGGGGTTTTCTGAAATAAGTATTACAGTGTATGGCGGGCAAGACACTAGGTCCAGATGGCATTCACTTTAGGGTGCTTAGGGATTTAGCAGAGATCCTGGTGTGGGGAAGCTCATGAAGACAATCTTAAAAGACAGGCTGTTGACCTTTTTTGGAAGTCAAAGTTCTCCAGGAGGGTCATCAACATGAGTTTGCCTCAGACAGATCCTGCCAGATGAACGTAGTTGAGTTATATGTTTGGGTGACAAGGGAGCTGGACAAGGGTAATGTTGATGAAGTTTTGTATTTGGACTTAAGAAAGGCCTTTGATTCTGTGCCACGTGGGAGTTTGGGGGAGAAAGCTGTAATACATAGGGTTTTGGATCAGAAATGGTCAATTGGATCATCAACTGGCTTAGGGGTAGACAGCACAAGTTAGTGGTGTGTTTTAGGAATTCTCATCACCAAGGGATGTCGCTAGTGTGGTGCTGCATGGTTCTGTACTGGATCCAGTGCTGTTTGGAATATTCATAGCCGATATCTCACATGGGGTCCAGAGAAAGATTAGTCTGTTTGCAGACAATACCAAGATGTGAGCTGTGGTAGATGACATGGAGTGGTGGAGAGGACTGAATTAGGATCTTTTGAAATTACAGGAGTGGTAGGAAACAAGGCTGATGTGGGTTCAAAGCCAGGAAGTGGAAGATCATGCACTTCAGATATAGGAACCCCTGGAGGAAATATCAGGTGTGAAGGGGTACAGTTTGAATGCACTGTAGAGGAAAGGGACCTAGAGGTGAATATTACAGATAGTATGATCCAATCAGCTCAGTGCTGGAATGCAGCTGCCAAGTAAAACAAAATGCTTGGGTGCATAGTGAGGTGAATCTCCTCCATGAACAGGGGGTTAATCCTTCCCTTGTACTGGTATCTGGTCTGGCCGCATCTGGAATATTGCATTCTATCAGCAGCGTGTTTATCATTTATCAACATACACGTACAGCATAATCATATGCTGAATATGGTTCAGCACTGCTTAACAAAAATGTACTTATTTTAATATTATTAATAGAAATGGTCAAAGTAATGTAACAGTCTGATTGGCTATTAAGACCCCTACAGCCTTACATTATTACATAGATACATAGAAATGTGACAGCAGTAAAGGACTGTCATGCCCACCTAGTCTGCCCACTTGCCTAGCTATCTGCTAGGACATGCCCCCCCACCCCAACAATCCCATGTGTCTGTCACATGTTCTTTTGAATCCTTCCACTGTTGTTTCTCCAATCAAATCTCATGGAGCCTATTCTACATATCCACCACACTCTCTGTGATAATGTTACCCTTGAACTGTTCCCACTCAATCTGTATCCCATGCCCCGTAGTTCTTCGATTCCCTTTCAGCTGGAAGATGCTTCCCATTGGCACCTGATTTATACCTTTTAGTTAACTGAATGTCTCAATCATGTCCCCTCTTTCCGTCCTCTGCTTCAGGAAGTACATATTCAAATCCCCCTAACCTTTCAGCATAGGATAGGTGGCTGAGCCCATTTACCATCTTCGTTGCCTTCTACTGAACTCACTCCAGACTCCCCACATTGTTTCTGAGATATGGCCTCCAGAACTGGACTCCATACTCCAAATTTGGCCTAACCAGGTAGATGTGCAAGGGTACAATGACCTCCCTCCTCATACTGGAAATCCCTCATCTGATGCAGGCCAGCATTCTGCTGCCTTTAATCACTGCTCCATCACAGTGCTTTGCAACCTTCAGGTACCTCAATATAGTGATACCTACGTCCTTTCCTGATCTGTTACTTCCCAGTCTTGGCCCACCCATACAGTACCCCACTCTCTGGTTTCTGTAGCCAAGATGCATTATCTTACAATTGACCATGTTAAATGAAAGCTGCCACTTCTCTGACTATGCCTCAAGCCTCCCGAGATCCCTCTGAATTATTTCTACCCCTTCCTGAGTGTACACTCTATTGCAGACTGTAATATTGTCCACGCACAAACTCATACCCCCTTCAAGACCCTCCAAGATGTCCACTGTGAATAGATTGAAAAGTAGTGGCCCTAATACCGACCCCTGAGGGACCTCACTGGTGACCATGCCTTCTTCTGATGCAACCCTGTTTACAATGACTCTCTGTCTCCTGCCCCTAGCCAGTTTCCTGTCCATTGAACCACCATCTGCCCCAGACCCAGGCAGGTCAGCTTGTAAAGGAGTCTCCTGTGTGGCTCAGAGTCAGATGCCTTCTTGAAATCCAGATACATAACATCTACCACCATCCCCTGATACAGTTCCTTGGTGATCCCGTCAAAGAACTCTGTTAAGCTCATTTGACAGGATCTACACCTGGTAAAGCAGTGTTGTCTTGGATCTATCAGGTTGCTTACCTCAAGGTAACTAGTAATCCTGATTTTCAGTAGCTTCTCCATGAGCTTGCTCACCACTGATGTCAAGCTCATGGGCCTTTTATTTACCAACCTCTTCCCTCCCTCCCCCCTTGTGCAGGGGGACCACATTTGCCTGTTTCCAGTCCTAGGGTGCACTCCATCCAGCCCCATCATCTTGTCCACCTTCAGGCAGCATAGTTCTCCTAGAGTTTCCTCCACCCAGAATGAACTCGTATCCATTGCCCCATCCACTGCCCTTGCTTCTCCTGTTCCATGGCTCACCACTTCTTTCTCCCTAATGAACACCGATCAAAAATAGTTGTTCTTCAGTTCTGCCTTCTCCCTGTCCGCTTGTATCAGCTCACCATGACTTGTTTTTAGCCAGAGTATTCCCTGCCTATTCTTTCTCCTCTCACTGGCATTCCTAAAAATAAGTTATGTCCCCTTTTTTTAACCACGTTTGCTATGTTACCCTCTGTCTATGCCTTCGCCCTCCTTACTTCTACCCCTGCTTCCAGATCGAGAATAACTCCTGCATTGGTTAATACCATGACCATTTGCCTTAGGAGGGCTGTTTGCAGGGAGTCTAGTATTTCCCTGCTGCTGGCAGATGATGCCTATAAGATATCTACATCTGGTATTTTCAGGTCTCCCATTAGCACCACCAAACCTTTAGCAGCCAGTCTCATGAATTCGTCAACCATGTATATATTCATAGATTCCTGTTGTGCTGTGGGCCTGTAAATCACCCCAGTACACACCGCCTCTCCTTTCCCCATATCCAAGGAGATCCATAGTCCTTCAGCCTCCCCCCCTTGTCCTGTAATTCTGTTGCTCTGATGCCCTCCTTTACATAGAGTGCAACCCCCCCTTTCCTTTCTGTCCCTCCTGAAAAGTGTATATCCTGGCATTTTCGTCTCCCATCCCTGTTCTTGATGGCACTGTCATTTACCCCCACAATGTCAAGGCTCACTTCAGCCATCACCACTGCTAGATCTGGGATCTTTGTACCCAGACTTTTGGCATTTATACACATGACCCTCCAAACTCTAGTCCCTTTTCCCCGCTTCTACACTCTATATTTTCTACACTTAGTTTAAATTGTACTGCTTCTCAATATAATCTTCTAGCTTACACTTGAGCACTGCTTTTCCTTCCCCATTTAAACGCAGCCTTTCTGGGGCATAGAGGCTTTTGACCTTCCACGTTGTACCCCAATCTCCTACTACTCCATACCCACACTGAGCATGCCATTAGGTTAACCAACTGTTAAATTCCTCTATTATTTGTTTCACCTCTATGCTGGCCCTTGGTACTGGCAGTACTTCAGACAATGTCAGTGATTTAAAATCTAAACAGCTGCAGAACCCAACCAGTCTTGTAAAACATGCCTGCACCTCTATCACACTATTCCTTGTGAGGCCATTTGTCCCTATGTTGAACAGCAGATGTGTCCTCTCATCCAGTGTCTTCCCCCTTGAGGGGATCCAGTATGTGACTTTGGCTGCCGTCATTCCTGGTTATTCCCCCTCTCCCCCACCCATTTTGTAATCTTCCCTTTTGAATCCATGCAACCTTGGACTCTGTGACCCACTATCTTGTATGTTCTCAGCAATTCTTTCTTTCAGAAGTGATTCCATCTTTTCCCCTAGTGGTAAGGTCACACTAACAGATCTGAAGTTTCCTGCCTCTGCCTTGCTAACTATTTTGTGAAGGGGAATCACACCTGCCCTCCTCCAGTTATCAGGTGCCACTCCATCATCACATAGTTGTTAAAAGGGGTAGTCAATTATGTTACTAGTTCTCCGCTATTCCTTTTAGAAATCTGGTGTGAATCCCATCAGGCCCCATTGCTTTTTCTTCTTCAGATTTAGGAGTTCTTTTGGTATTCTGTCTTCTTTGAAATCACTGGTATTGAACCCCATATTCAGAGTGCTTCTATTTATTGTTTAGACGTCTCTCAATCCTCATCATTTATGAATACTGAGAATAAGTATTTGTTTGGTATCCCTGGGTTTTCACTGTCATCCTTACCTGTAGTCCCCCCCAACTCAATCTTCCTATTTATTAGGCTTAACCATCCCTCTCGGTCTTTCTTCACTCCCTGAAGTACGTATAAAAGGTTGTATCTCACTTCTTAACAGAGAGTGTTAACTTTTCAAGTGTTTGTGCATTTGCTATTCTGACTGCCTTCCACACTTCGCCCTTCTTTAACTGTTACTGATATCTGTCCGGTTCAATCGGTTTTACTGCATAATTACAGAATGCTATATTTTTCCTCTTTAACCTTCCACACCACCTCATTTGAGAATCATGTTGGTTTTGAGTATTTTCCAAGCAACTATGATTTTTAACGAAAAAATACAAACAAACAAAAGAAATCAGATACTGTATTGGTAAGGAATTGAAACTGACAGATTTCAGAGAGAAAGTAGAACGTTTTGTAGTTGATTCAGATTGATTCACCTTGATAAAATATAGATTTCTCAGCATTCAAATGTTTTATACAAGTAATTATTTAGTGAATTTCACTTGTTTATTCCATTCAAGGGACTGATACAGATCATGGATCAAGATGCTCTAAGTGACCTAATTCAACGGATGGTGATGCATCAGCCGGGTGCTGTGTTTGATGTGTTGAGCTCAAACGCACAAAACTAATCACAGTCTTTATCGTCTGACAGACTTCACGGTGTACGTGCAATAGATATCAGGAGATGCTAACAGACATCCAGCGTGTATGTTGTGGCATGGATAAAGAGAGATGTATTAGCACATCCAACACATTCCAGTTTATATCTATTAATGAGACTGTGCTTTCAATTGTGATGTCTTACCGCAATTATATTTTTGGGACCAACAGTCACATTTATGAGGACAATAATTGCCAAATGAGATGCGCTGCTTATAGACAATGTATTCTATGGCAGTATGGACATCTCTGCACTGGCAATTGGAAGGTAATTCTGTCATGCTGTGTTTGGGCAGTACGAGATAAATAGCCTGACTCTTATGGGCACTATGTTGGATTCCTTTCACATTGCCTATCATAATTAATCTGGTATAATTACAAAATTATTAACTACATTTGACTCAATTGGAAAAGTCAAGTATTGCATTGTGTGGTAATAAAATAATTTTACTTTCATTTTTTAGGTTAATGATGCTATTAATACTCATGTGATGCTATTGATACTCGTGTTAGAAGAGTTAGGAACATAGGAGTGTGACAGCAGAAAAGGCCCACCAGGCCCACCAAGTCTGCCCAGTTTGCCTAGATGTCTTCTAGATCTGCTCTATTCTCCCTCCCCTCCATCCTCTCCTCCACCACTTCCCTCGGCAGCCCATTTCAGTTGTCCACCACCATCTCGGTGAAGAAGTACTTCCTAACATTTCCCCTGAACTGTCCCCCTTGATTTGGAATTCTTGACCCCTCATCCTGGGACTCTCATTTACTTGGAAAAGGCTCCCCACATTTACTCAATTTATACCCTTCAAGTATTTAAATGTCTCAGTCATGTCGCCCCATCCCCTTCTCTGCTCCAGAGAGTACATGTTCAGGTCCCACAGTCTCGCCTCGTATGATAAGTGGTCTAGCCCCCTTACCATCCTGGTTGCTGACCTCTGTACTCTTTCCACCCTCTCCACATCCTTCTTCAGGTACGGCCTCCAGAACTGTACCCCGTACTCCAGGTGTGTCCTGACCAGCTGGCTGTGTAAGGGAATTATGACCTCTCTCCTCCTGCTGGTGATCCTACTCCGTATGCAACCCAGCATCCTGCTGGCCTTTGCCAGTACCCATCCACACTGGTTTATCACTTTGAGATCCTGTACTGCGCTTTGCCATTTGCTTCAGCCTAAGTGCATGATCCTACACTTTGCCATATTGAACAAAAGCTGCCACTCCCTAGACCATTTCTCCAGCCTCCCCATATCTCTACACGTCATCTCCACCACTTCCTTTGTATCCACCTTATTGCATACCTTAGTGACGTCCACAAATATACATACCTTCCCTTCCAGGCCCTCTGCTATGTCTCCTACAAATACATTAAATAGCAGTGGTCCCAATACTGACCCTTGGGGAACCCCACTGATGACCCTGGTCTCCGTGAAGGGCACCCTTCTGACCAGTACCCTTTGTGATCTGCCCTCCAGCTAATTCTGCACCCACTGTATTACCACTTCCCCATACCCAGACAACTCAATTTGTACAAAAGCCTCTTGTGTGGCACTGAATCAAACACTTTATGGAGGTCCAGATAGGTCACATCCACCACCACCCTGATCTACCACCTTGGTAACCCAATCAAAAAACTCCACTAAATTAATTTGACAGGATATACCCTCGGTGAACCCATGTTGCCTTCTCCTGGTCCCCCACCACCCTCTCCCCTGCCCCCGATTTCACACTGGGTATCCCTTTCACTGTTTTCTTACTCTCGCTTATATACCGAAAAAAGGTGTTTTTCCCTTTCTTGACCTCATTGGCAATGCTGTCCTCCATCCTTGCCTTTGCTCACCTGACCACCCTCCCTGCCTACTTCTGCTTAGTCTGATACTCTTTCCATTCCTTTTCCCCCTGCTTCATTTTAAAGTTCCTGGAGGCTCTCCTCTTTGCCCTAACGCTGGCTTCCAGTTCCCCATTGAACCACCTCGCCCATCCCCATGGTCAACAAGACCCATAGTCCAACCACACATCTCTGCCCTTTATTTCTGCTGCCTTTATCCTCTACCTCACATAGAGGGCTACTCCATCTACTCTCCTTTTGACCCTGTCCCTCCTAAATAGTGTATACCCAGGATGCTCATTTCCCACTCCTGCCCTTCATAACAACATGATTCAGTGATTCTCATCAAGTCTAAGTCCGCTTTGGCCATAACTGCTGCCAGGTCTGAGATTTTGTTTCCCAGGCTCCTGGCATTGGTGCACATGGCCTTACTGATGCCAGCTTCCCTATTGCCCTCCCCTGTTCTGCCTCACTCCACTGTCCCAACATTGTGTCTCGTAGCCACCTTTGGGAACCTTATCTTCGGGGGGGGGAGTGAGTTGTCAACGTTTGCATAACATAAGTATGTTGCTTTATCAAAGCTGTTAGTTAAGTACTGAAACACATGAATCAAAACAAAATAATACAAAAAGATTAAATGTTGTAAAGTTCTGTGTTTACTCAATTAACCTCTGACTTACTTTGTATGTTAACTGGATGCTTTTTTTGTGAACAGAATCCCAGCATGTTCTTGTTGATTTTATTAAATACAGACTACTAACAGCGCTATTAGAGCTGTGTACTGTTTATATTTTAAAAACTGTAATTTGTAATTCATAGATGAATGTTTATGAAATGTCACTTATACAATCTGAAAAGTAGATCTTTATACAGTTGGAATAAACTGATTGTTCCTGATTAAATTGTTGATATACCTTTTTTTTGTCATTTCATTAATGAATCTTCTCATTTAAGCAGCAATTAACAATGCCTAAAACAATTAAATATCACTGTACATTTAAACAGTATTAAAAATATATGAATAGAAATCAATTATTTACATATTTACATTTTATAACTTTATCTAATTGTCAACAAAGTTCTATACATTTCATACTTTCAATGATGAATTTATATTACTTAAAAGAGGGCAAGGAAATGAAGAAGCAAAGGACTGGGATGGGAGTACATGTAAGAATGTATTTAACTCAGGAGCGGTTAGTAACAAGAGTACTGGAGGTTTGCAGATGCCACAGGATGGGATAAAATATGGCTTTACTTCCCATAACATTGACATGTGACCCGGGGGTGGGGGGTGGGGGCAGTACAGGACTGGATAAAAAACCTAACTTAGTAAGCAAGTGAGTTATGGACAGTGTATGGAAGAAAAAAATGCCTTCATGATGTACAATAAAAAACAAACAAAAAAAAAAAACCAAGCTGTGATTGGGGATGACAGGGAGGAGTACTAGAAGGAAGCAAAAGATGTCACTAGGCAGTAAGGGCAGCTAAGGCTACCATAGAATTTAGACTGGTGCATGGCATTATGGATAGGGAGAAGCACTGCATCAGGTACATCAGGGAAAAAAGGAGTTGTGAGGTCCAGATAGAAAGGATTAAGAGGGTGGTGGGATGGGCATAGTAGAGGGATAAAAAAACTGTGGTGCTGAAAGAGTATTTCTATCCAGTATTTACTAAGGAGAAAGGGTAGTGGAGATACCCAAGGCAGGGTTGGGAAAGCTGATTGGGGGGGGGGGAATGTGGAAAACTTGCATGGTTGAGATCTGGAAGGATTGAGGGTACTCATAGAGAACAAGGCACCGGGACAGTTGGCATTCGCCCCATGATTCTGAAGGAGATAGCTGACATTGTGGTGGGACCTATGGCAGGCCTATGTAATGCCTCATTGGACTCTGGATGCATACCTCAGGATTGGAGGTTGGCTACGTGGTACTGAACAACTCAATTGAAGTGACTCAAATATGAACCAGGGAAATATACACCAGTAAGCCTCACATCCATCATAGGGAAGCAAATGGAGTCAAATGTGTAGGAGAGGTTGTTGTCTCTGCCTTAGTCAAATTAATTGCATGACAATATTCAGAATGGTGTTGTCACTGGCAGAACCTGTCCAGCCAACCTTGTAGATTACTATGTCTCAGTGACTAGGCAGATCATTTTAAGACCTGTGCATTAATGAGAGGGAAGGGGTGGATCAAGGGGAGGGTTGTGGGGGTGGAAGGGCAACTGAGAAATAGGACTGTTAGCAGCTATAATGAACAGATTAGATAGATGTTTGTATCAAACTACACAGGCTATATACAACACTCATAACTCCTCATCTACCTGAATTATCACCAATGATGAGTCAGATAGAGACTCTGTATGTAAGTGTTAGTTTCTCAGTACATCATAATAGTCTTTTCACTATATACAGTAATACACAGGCAGATTATGAAATATGCACTGAATTTTGGAACCTTGTTTTATGTTCTGTTGCAAGTTGAGACACCATGGGTGGTTGTACCAGTGCAATAGTGGAGTATATTGTTTTTGGAAGTCTATCAGGAGTAGCCATATGTGTCATTAACAGTTGTGTATCATTAAGACATTGATTAACAATTTCTTTGATAAGGTATCCCATATAAATATATTTCTTCTGCTCCTTACTTGATATTGCACTCCACTGTTGAGAACATTTTGAGAAGTGCCTTGTGTACCTAGAGTTAATAAGACATGTTAAAGTGCTGCAATCAAGTATTTAAAATTCCACATAAAATTTGATCCCATTATGATTTGGGGATGGGAAACAATTTAAGATTGCTTACTTCATGCAATTAATATTATGGTGCTCTTATATGAACCTTTCTCTTTGATCAGTTTGCACTCTACCACGTTAAATTCATCATAGAGATCAATGTTTGTGAAGCCATACACCATGTGCACTCCTCGAGTGTTTTTGATTTTTAATGCATTATGCAACATCGAGACTGACTCTCAATCAATTAAATGATTGCTATACTAAATAACAAGTATATAAATCACAAACTTGCCTATGTGTAGATGGCTTTAAATTAGCGCTTACATTTTATAAAATGGACACGAGGTTTAAATCAATCTTTTGAATAGGCAGACCCATTTTAGAAGCATAATAATTGACTCCATTGAAGTGCATTAAACAGTTAGGATGACTAAAGAATTATGGAAACATTGCCTAAGGAAAGGCTGGTAGACTGATTAGAAACTAAGGGGCTGCTGGACCCATGGCTACATAGATTCATTGCAGGGATGCCATGACAGATCAGTTTGATTGATTGTTTTTATTTGATGACAAATAAAATAGTCCTGGGCAGAGTCGTAGATGTGGTCTATGTGGACTTTAAGAAGGCCTTTGACATAGTCCCACAAAGGAAACTAATTAACACGAGGGCAAATCTGGTGGGGGGGGGGTCAGAGGTGATTACATGGATTAGAAATTATTCAAATGACAGAACACAAACAGTGGTGGTAAATGGAGTCGGCTCACAGGAGGGGTGAGTAGAAAGAAAGATAGAGGTGGGGACATGATAGAGACCGTCAATTATCTAAAGGTGATCAGCAGGTTACCAGAGTGGAACATCTTACACATGAAGGGAAATAGCAGAAATATGGGGCACAGCATGAGATGAGATAGGGAAAATATAGAGGGATCTTGAGGAACTTCTACTACCCTAAAATGGTTGTGGAGAGTGGGATCAGACTTCATCTTGATGTGACGGGGGGCAATGTCGATTCAAGGATTAAAGAATGCATGGGATGGGCACATGGGACTTATCAATCTAGTTCAAGAGGGGAGAGGTGGTGGGTGACTTATAGCATTTAGGGTATCTTAAGCAATAGAATGTTAGATGGGGTGGTCTGGATGGGTCGCAAGACCCTTACCTGCAGACAACATCTATGTAACCATGTATGTATCTTTGTGTTATGCATTTCATGACTAAATGTAACAATGAAGTGATAACTTAAATCATTTCACCATTTCCAGCCTTTAGAATATCATGGTCCAAGTGGGAATTATAGTCGATGGCAGCTAGCTTTTCACATGCCTCATGCGTCTCGTTCTTAAAAATGAAAAAGAAGCAAAGTATTTATTATAGCTCATTAGTGATACACTGTTATATACACAGAGCAACTTTACCATATTTACTTCTTTTCCACTCTAGATGTGAGAACTTAGTTAATGAGATCACAGTAAAATCTGTTCATGGCAGTGTAGTATGAAGCACACATTTTATTACTGCTACTCTTCTGTAGATAATTATGCTGCAGCTGGTTGTTTGATTATGAATCCTTATTAATACCTAAATCAGTGTCAATGAGTGTCATCTTAGCATTAACTAAAATTCTTAAAGAACATTAGTATCTCAAATGGCATGATAGTAATCTATGTGCTTAGATATATGCAAATCTTTTTGATGCATACATTAAGATATGGCTATGAAACATCTCTATGTTGCTGGTAGATCCAGATAAATAAATTATAACATTACTTAAACCAGACTCATGATCTTATGCCTGTAGTATGCAATAAATTCTAACAATATTATCATAAATACTGCAAACTGATTGGCTGTTCCAATTTCATCAGCCTTACATTAATCCATGTTACACTGTCATGTACACCCTTATTATCATGGCACATGAATTCTTCCTGTCAGCATTCCATCATCTATCACAGATGGATGAATGACTGGATTCATGCACTCTGATTTAGAACCAGCAGTCATGAATGATTGGTGTGTGATCTACTTTATTAACAATATCCATCTACACGAGGTAACCATTCAAAAAGTTAACATTACACTAATCTTTGTGACAGATATTCTTTCATAGCAATAAGGCCCTCCAAGCAGTTGGATTAACAGTCAGCAAATCACTCCAAAGTGTCAGTAAGATACTGGATTGTGCATTGTGCCACATTACAACTGAAGGGGTTATAACAGATTGTTAATTTAACACTTGGTCATTCATTATTTCTTAAATATTGTCAGGCCGGCAGCACACTGGTATGTAAAGAACAAAAGCAATATAAAATGCAACAGTTAAACAAATAAAAACTCACCTTGTATATATGAAATATGGAATTTTGTTTGTCAATCAGAGATCATATTCCACATCTGACAAGGCTCTGTGGGCAAGACTTTCTGGAACAAGCCACTCTTTATCCATATCAACTATTGGCTCATGTGCACACCTATTACTGTCTCCGCTTATTATTATCTGCCTCTCTTGTATGTTTACTGTATGGTTCAAAACACCATGCCCCATGCTCTTCAGAGAAAATGTTATAAAATTGATAACAGAAAATTCAAAATTATAATCGCAAATACACACACTGAATATATGTATTGTCTTGTTATAATACATAAATCTTCACTGCATAAATGCATCGTGCAACAGGTATGCATACCTCAAATAGTTGCACTTCCCCCTCACAGTGCACTGCACAGTACTAAAAATGGTTTACTATGTCTCACACCCATGGTTTTAATTCTGAGTTTGCTTTCAGTCTTGCATGCTGTTGAGAATATGTATTTAAATGAAATGGAAATCAAACATATCAATATATCATATGACATACAGTAAAAGGACTACATTTGATCATCGTTCATTTCCTTGTCATTTCACCTCATACAACATAACAAAACTGACATTGTATGATCAGTTTCAATTTATACATTTGGTAGTTTCAGACAATAACAGACAAAAAAAAATGGCATTCAAATGTCTTTCTTGCATACCTTACATAACTGATTGTTCACCACTTTACTTGAGTGCCACATGTCAGGTGAGTCAGATTAGGGTACTGCTGTTCTGCTTTTAAAATAAAATATTTATTTATTTTGTCATTTCTTAAAGGAACAAATTTACTGATTAAATGACAAAAAAATGATTTGGGTGTTTTTGGGGGGTTTAAGACTGAATCTGAAAATATTCTCATTCTATGTACACTACTTAAACATGTATACGTTTGTTTATACCTTTACATACAGTAAATATAGTAACACTTTGAAACATAATGCTATGATCTGTATGTCAGTCAACTACTATATGAGAAGAAATATCATAAAATGATAATCCTAATTGTGTTCGTAAACAGATTATAATGGTCATGAATATCTTTGGGTTCATTAAAAAATTATAATAATATTTGAATGGTATACTGATATTACAAATTAACAGAGTAATTAAATACTGACTTATAACAGTGATTATTTGGACATGTGCATCTGTGATGATTTCCTCTACAATGACTCCATCATTCTTCAAACTGTCAAGACAACACTTGAAACCCAATACCATCATGTTGGGAGATTTCCCATGTACTTCCTGGACATTAATTGTTTTCATTTCTAACATTTTTTTGTTACATTGCCCATCATGGTGTATGTCAGGTATTTAGCTGAATGACCAGGGCTGTCATTATGTCCATTACCAATAACAGTTATGGGTCCTTCCATAGAATGAACATTCTCTTGACTGATATGTTCCCAGTACCGGTTGACTGTGGGACAAGGATATTTTCTTTGCACAGTGAAAAATGTAGATTTGGCCACTGGTTTCATTTGTATGAAATTCAAAAAGAGGGCAATTTTCCCACAATTGTTTCTCAATAAAATAATGTTGGCAGCTAGTAAAAGATAACCCAGTGGCATTTTCTTAACTAATGGTTGTGATCTCTATATCTTTAGATGATTACACACACAATGCATTGTTAGTCTTATTACTGTACCAACATATGAACAATCTATATTAACTGGCTCATCACATTTATGGTGCATACATTTCTTGAATGCTTGTTTTGCTAGCTGCAATAAATTATCTTCAAAGCAAATAAATGTGTGCTGGTCTGTGTCACGTAATGATTTGTCTTAGACTAACTGTTCACATGAGTTGTAAGATTTCTAAATGTCATTGTCACTAACTTTATGCAGTGTATCAAATATCATCTCCTCCACTGTGGTGTGTGATGGATCGACCTTTAAGAAATTGCAAATGAAACTGTAATAACAATTACAAGCTGCTTAATGCTACCACAATATGTCTGTATATGTATTTCTTGAGTAACACAATTTAGTTTTGATTTCTAACTGAGGCAACAGCATGCCTAAATGTAATAAACAAGAAGTAAATGGACAACTTAGACCACAGACTGAAAAGTGAACCTATATCATATTGTTAGACTAACTAGATTGATTAACAGCTACAATTATTCCAAACACATGGTACACTACGATTATTCCTCACACACAGTACACTTCCAGCTTTGCAATTCAACTGTCAGGTATTTTGTACAGGTCACAACCATACAAATTATGCTTGTCAAGAATAGTTGTCAGTGCGTTCCAACACCTAACATGTTTACAGTTCCAAATGGGTAGGAAAGTTTGTTGAAAATTCAGCCTCTTGGGCATCGAAATCCGTGTCCGTGATCTTGGCTATGACTTTGTCTGCACATGGGTAGACCTGTGTCAGGTAGGTCACTGGCTGTGGAAGGACATGCATTGGCAGGACACCCATGTGTCCCTTACAGAGGAGGTGAGGGTCTCAACCCAATGTACTTTTCATCTGTGTTCTGCTGTGTGTATTCCTTGGTCATCTGTGTTATGCTCCACTGACATTGATAGACTATGGGCCCACCATTCTCTGAAGAGAAGTTGCAGGCACTGGCACAGGCCTACAAGAAGGACACAATATATATATATTTTTTTCCTTTGAAGCGAGCCCTACAAAAAGCAATTACAACCATCAACGTAAATTGCTTCCCTTGCCATATGGATGTGTTCACAGAGGTCCATGAATGAGGATAGGATTTTACTATCTCAAAAAGTAAGGAAAATATTTGCAAAAAATGTGTTAATACACCAGTTAGGGTTCAGATTAAAGTGACAAAAGTAGGAAAATGTGGTGTTAGGGTTTCCAACCCTAGCATAATGGCTCCGCATTGCAGATCTTCATTCCGCCATGTATAGGCACTTCATGATTGCAAGTGTAAACTCTGCATTCCTCCATTGGCGTGAAGGAAACATGTGCTTTTTCTACATCTATCACATACTCATCTGAAGATGCTGTATCAGTTATCATTGAGTCTTTACTATTGCAATAGCTAAGATTTTAAAATATTTGCAAACCGTGTGTCATGTTATTAGAAGCATTGATATGGCATGTTTTATAGTGACAAAAAATAATAAATGCTACATCTTAACACAATGACAGATAACATTGTTATCCAAAAGTCTAAATATTGATTGATCTTGCTTGCATGGTATGGTTGGATTAAGTGGTATTTCTGCAACTCTGAATATCGGCGTAGGCATCAAATGTGCTGGTTTAGGAGAAAAGGGTTCAACTTGTGTTGTGTCAGTATTGGTTGAAGATAGTGATGATGACTATTGTGATGAATTATTGAGTTCTTCTTGTATGGAACTGAAATGAGGAAGGGGTGCTGTGTAAAGTGTTACAAGATTATGCTGGACTCATTTACAGTTAATTGGAACTATGCAGATTTAAGGTTTACCAGTTTTCAAGTGAGCTTTAAAAAATCCTTTTAAAACTATTTGTCAAACCATTACACATCACCGATTGTACAACCTGCAAAACATTTCTTTTAACATTTACAACTGAAATTGTTATTAACAATTTATAATAGTTTATTTGTAAAGTAAGCAATAATACATTCCCAAAATGGCATCATTGGGATGTAAAAAATCCCACAGGAGCATCATGAGGCCTTTACACTACTGTCGATCAGAGACAAGGCTCAAATGATCATTAAGCCCCTGAGTGGTCCAGTTTAGCACAACACACCCCATCAGGTATTATTGCTTTCATGTGACATGGTGATCATGCTATACATGACAGTGTAACAGAGATTAGTGTAAGACCGTAGGAATCCTAACAGTCAATCAGACATCTGCTTTTCTGATACCCTTTATATAATTAAAATTCTCCCTTTTAAATGAGCCTAACTTTCTAAAAATTTTTACTTCAAACAATTTTCTTTTCAAATTATTTTTATAAAAGCAATAATGCATCACCCATGGTTAGATAAACAGTTAAACACCACATTGTGGCAGCATGACACTCGGCTGTGCCTCATACTACATTACAACCCCAAGGCGATGATTAGCAGTCTACAAATCTAATACATATTAATGCCTTATTGCTTTATTATACATTACATAAAAGGGTCTCAGGAATGCTGCAATCTGACTGGCAGTTAGGATTCCAACAACCAGTTGTTGATGGAAGAACTATTTTACTGAAAATCTCACTCTAAATGAAGAAAACATTTAAAAAGAATACTTTTAACACTTTTCCTTTGGAATACATTTTTTATATAGAAATAAGGCACTCTCAGGAGTTAGATTAACAATCAGTTAATCACCCCTAGTAACAATATGGCACTTGGCTGCACACTGTGCCACATTACACACCTAAGGAATGAGTAACAGACTGTTGATCTAACTCCTGGTCATGCATTATTGCTTAATTAAAGCACTGCAGATCATGACTGATTGTGAAAGAAACGTCTTATGGGACAGTAGTCGCAAGGCTTCCTCTCTTGACAATGCCCATGCAAATCACAGAACACATGCCCTGTTAATCATTGTTTACATATAAAATGACTAAAATAGTCAATTTTTTACAAGCTCAATAAAGCTGTACCAGAACACTTACTTGACAAATAACATTGTAGAAACCTAATCCCATTCCTATATTTGTCAAGCAGAATTTCCACAATTTCCTGGTCACTTCTGATATCAAGAGCTATTTTTAAACTACACCATCATTCAACAGCACAACCTATGTTAATTGTCATATGGTTTTGCAGCCTGTCCCTCTCAAGTTTCCTTCTCTTTTTCTCAGGTGTTGGGAGTTTTTTTGACCACTCCATTTCAGACAGTCAGACATCCTATGACTATAATTAATATGACAGAAATGAATACTGAGGAAGTTTCACAGCCATCAATCATACAGTACAGTGACATATTGTGAAATAAGAGTAATTTTATAAGATAATTAATTTCTAAAAAAAAAAAAAAGAGAGACCTGAAGGAGTCTGCCACCCCTCATTAGCTTCTATTATAGTCACCAGGATCAATCAACTCAAATGTGTAACTTGAAGTTCTGAGTTGTAGACTTTAGATTGTTATGAATGTATGACATCTATTTGTATAGAATGTGGGTTGGGTGAGGTAAGGTGGTAACTGTGATCATTGGACCGCCACATAACTGACTCTGAACACTGTTTCGACAGCTAGTCCAGCTGTAAGTATTGGTAACCATGGAGACAGCATAATACATTAAAATATAAAAACATCAAAAAGGTCAGGTGAAGAGACACATGATGATTACATTTGCTGAGATGTGGAATACACAGAATTGATGTTCATTAAAAAAAACAAAAAACTTGTCTTTCCAGCAAACAAATCTCTCACCGAATCAGATATTTTGTTTTTTACCTCTGAGGAGAAGATGTTAGACTATTGTTTATTTATTTATTATTTTTAATTGATGCTAGAGAATTCAAAATAGTTTGCTGTACTACTGGTGATCATCAAAAAATTACTTTCAATAACGAAACATGAGTAAGGTTGTTGACAGTAAACTCAGTCACACATATGTGTGCTTCAGTAAACATTATTTATACTGAGTGGTAAATCCTAGAATTTTGTATACCTGCCAGAAATGCATTGATTCAGACAAGGTCTAATGAACATCTATGCCAACTCAGTACCCAGACACCTAAACACACCTTAAAAAAACATTTATTTCCTTTAACACACTAGAATGAAGGCAGTCCAGAGCCTCTGCTTTATCCATTTCCAGGGATATCACCATAACTACAGGAATTTCAACATCCGTGAACTCACCCCATCCCTTCTTCACATATAATATCCCCCCCCAAAAAAGTGCTGCCCCTCCGTCATCACTAGTGAAGGCTGAGGCAAATTAATCATTAAGTACCTTTGCCTGTTACCTGGACTCCACAGCCCACCCAGTCCCAGACTGTAGTGTGCTAATCTGTCCTTTCACTTTCCTTCTTTAAATTATATATCCTAAGTAACCCTATATCACCTGTCCTGTTCCCCTGCACCAACATCAGTTCCGACCTCAGTTTTCCTTCCTCATCATCCAGATTGCATATTTGGATATCATATTATATTACACCCTGTCCATAACACCATAAAATCACTTGTGACATCTATATGCTGCCCTGTGCTCCATCACTGTTACCTGGACCACCCAGGTCCACCGGCAAGGCTTTCTGGCCCTATCAGTCTTGCATCAAGTGTTTGTGCTAACCATGGCAGCTTCCAGGAGCCCTCTTTTACTAATCTCACATCTAGTCCCTGTGTCCATGTCCAGTGTGATCACCTCCAAATGTGCCTTGAGGATCTGCTCTATACTGCTGAAGTCCACACCCCTACAGTCAAGTACCACTTACTTAGTATGACTGTTTCCAACTCAAGTTCTAGAGACAACCAGACTGTGGCATGATCTCTGGATGTAAGTGAGTCCCCTACTAGTGGGTCCCTAACCAGTTTGCAGTCTGACAGGACCACTTCCATGATATAACCACCCATCATCAGGTCATTCACCAGTTGAGAGATGCACAGCATGCTTTGCTGACAGGGTGATGAGAATACAATAGTTTCCAGTCAAGCCACAACATGTCAAGATCACCCATGCTCCACTGTTATACCCTCCCACTGATCACAGTGATCCACAAAATTTGCCATGTGGCATTCCCATATATCCTTTGCCTACAAGGGTGTCCTACAAAGCACAACCATATGATGCCACATACACCACCACTTTGGTTAGCATCACCTGAAGCACTGGCATCTTGTTACCAATGCTACTGGCTTTCATCAGGACCACCCTCCAACCCTGACCCTTGTTCTCGCTTATCCCCCCACCCTAATAACCCTTATATAACTGCCTGTACTCACACTGAAGCACACAGTCTGGTGTCCCTATTTGGCACAGCCATCCCACCTCAGTTGGGGGGACTAAGTCCTCCCTTGATTTGCCTGCTAGCATCAGACTCAAGTCTCAGTCATCCCTACCACCTCACAAGTCTAAATCCCACTTAGAATTGATGAAATAGGTCATTTTTAGTATCAGACCTTCATTCACCCCCAAATTTAGAGGGAGCTTTTGCCTAGCATACAGCCTCTTGTCCTCCAAAGTTGTACTCCATGCCCCCACAAACCCATACCCCCTAGCCACACACCATTCATCAACTCACTGATTTTGAGTTTTGTAATCACTCTGGCTCTGGACACCTGTAACATATCTGAGAATGAGACTGAGCATCCCACAATATGACACACCTGGGATAGTTCCTGGAACCTTTCCTGTATCTCCAGCATTCTGTTTCCCTCTTTGTCATTTGAACCAAGGTGAATTACTAAGTCATGGGAACCCATCATATTAATTCATAAGAACATGGAACAGTTGCTTGGCCTCATGCAGAGTCAAGCGAGATGTACTGTTGACCCTGACTGCTCAGTGTTCCCCTCACCTCACACTTTCCACATAACACCCCTGATTGTGGAGACCCCCAGCTGGAATACACAAACATCCTCCTTGCTCTTTTGCCAACCCACCTCATCCTTCACCCAACCCTGCCCCCTCACTCTCACTACTTCATTTTTCTTGATCACACCAACAATATGACTGTCACTGGCTGCCTAATTTAGAGGTGATTGGCCAGCGTACTCTCAGAAGTCAATGGTCAGACCCATATTGGACATGGGAGACATGTGGAGATGACATCATCCCTGATCAGGCCCATTTTAGCTCCACTTTTAATATCGGAAAACAAGCCACCACCCACAGGAACTACCCAGTCTGCACCACTCCCTTCATCTCTACCTGTGGTCATCCAGGTGGCAGTCCAGCTGCAAAACAACATAAATGCTCACTCCTCCTTCCACAGCCAGCAATCTGACATACCAAAAATGGTTCCTATAATTAGGTCATCGATGTTGTGAATAACAGCAATAATTAATGATGTGGCAAACTAGTGGTTAACAACAAATTCTAATCCAAATCCTCTAGCTTATGCATTTGATCATCTTTTATGAGTCTTCTTTTTCCCATTCCTGCCTACTATGTGGTCTCTCACATTCTGTACTTTAGGCTGACATATCTATATTGTATCTTTTCAGGTGTTTGATGTCTTGATTTTTTTTCTGTTTCAGTGTCTTCATTTTCAGGTCTGTTAATTGTCACCCCATCCACTTTTTTTTTTAAAAATCATCTGTGTTCCTTTTGTCATTTTTTTCTCACAATCTGCCACTCCCTTACCATTTTTTTTCTTAGTGTTTGTCTTGTTGCTCAGTTTCACTTTTTGATGTTTGCTTGCATGTGCAGCACACAAGAAACATATTGAGATAGTAGATCGTTGCAGAGGTGTGGCAGTATTCTGGCCAATGCAGTGAACACTTAGATGGGCATGTCCCTCAGCCAACAATTACTGCTGAAGCTGCTGATGATGGCAGTTTCAAAGTGAGCACCACACTTGAAATAAATCTGCAGCTGGGATCAGAGGTTGTTTCGTCATTGGAGTGGCAGGCTTCACCATCCCAACTAGTCACACAGCAGGACAAAAACATTTAAATGTTAGCTCCCTTCCACTGCTGCTGTCTGGCCTGCACCCTCCATTTCCCATGTCCTCAGCATATAATGAAATCCTCCAACTTCCTTCCACTACTGCTGGCCGCCCCATGCCATCCGTTCTCCATCACACCAGCCGAAAACCCTCCCACTCCCTCCCACTACTGTTGCCTGCCCCTCTGTTCTCTGTTGCACCAGCATAAAACTCTCCCACTGCTGCTGCCACCCCCGCATCTGGGCACCCTCGGTTCAGTCACACTTGCATGAAACACACCCATGCGGCTGCCACACCACACCCTCAGTTCTCTATCACATCAACATAATATGCACCCACACCCTTCTATTGCTGCTGCCAGCACCTCACCTGGCATTTTCCATTGCACCAGCATAAAACCCTCCCACTCTATCAAACTGAAGCTGCATGCCCAGCACCCTCTGTTCTCTATCCCCTGCCAACATCAGGGAGCTAAATCCACATGTCAGCATCTATACCCACTCCTCAATTAATGTGGCATATTGGGAGCCCACCCCAGTATGCCAAAGAAAAATATTTCTTTGATGTTTTCAATACCGTGATGCCACTCCTGGTGTTGGATGTGCTGCCCCCACTGGTATCAAATATCCAGGTAAGCATTGATCCCCACCCACCCAGTACTTTGTCACACTGGGATCCTAATCCCAGTGTGCTGAAATATGTTTTGTTACTATTTCATCGTTAAAAAAAAAAACAGTCCCACAACATTTTTTTTAAATCAGATTGAAAAAAGATCCCTTATTGTTCCCATCAGTCCCCTTCCCCCAACACGCACACTCCCTCTGCACACCCCACATCCCTGCACCCACCATTCACCCATACTTACATCCAGAGTTTAGGAGCTGCGATCTTCTGTGGACCGAGAACCAGTCTGCACTCTTCAAAGACCAACCGGGAACTTAAGAAATGACAGTAAGCCCTATAATGGCAGTCAATGGGTGTTTTCAACTTAGGTTGATATCTCAGACAATTTTGGGGTTTTTCGGTCCCAAATATTCAACATGGCATTATTGAGACCACACCTCATGAACACTGGCACTGTCACCTCCTTTCTCAGACCCGTAAGGTGATTTCATGGTTGCTGCATGGATTAACCTTTTGGGACCAATTACCAAAACAACAGTGCCACTGTTCATGAGTTAGGGCCCCAAAGAGCAATTGTTGCAAATTTGGTGGAAAAACTCAAAGAAATTACTATGTTACAAATGTCCATTGCGAAGTATCGACGCACGCTTGTAACTTCGTAAATTTTTTATATTTTCACTACAAAATTCAAACATTGCCAATTTTTCACCCACCTTATGATCAGAACAGTTGTCATTTGTTCACATCCTACACAAAATGAGTTTTTCCACATGTGGCACATAATAGCATGGTTGATGTGTGAAATTAATTTTTGGGACAAATTAACAAAATCATTGTGCCATTGATCTTGAGGGGAGATCTCAAAAAGGACATGTTGAAAATCTGGTGAAAAATTCCAAAAAAAAAAATGACCACGTTACAGGTGTGCATTGCACAATTTCTGCTAATACAAGTAACTTCACTAATTTTTCATACTTTGCTCCAGATTTTCAACATTGCCATTTTTTCACAACTCCTCATGAACAGTACAAGTGTCTTTTTTCAAATTCTGCCCAAATTGTCTTTTTGCACCCGTGCTGCAAAATGGCACCATCGTTGTGCGAAATCACCTTTTGGAATTCAGAAATCCAATGATACTGCCACTGTTCATGAGTGCGGTCCCAAAAAGCCCATGTTGAAAATTTTGAGAGAAAATACCAACAAGCATCCGGGGTGTTAGAGTTTCAAACCACAGTGCCAACCCCGTACAGACTGACAGCCATCAGGGGTGTGACCTGGGGTTTCCAGCCATAATGCTCATGCCATTCCACTCCCACATCCACCCTGAAGCCACTGACAGGCATTGAGGTGTGGCTTGGGGTCTTTGACCCTAACATTCACACCATTGTCCTATTCTGTGCCCATCTCAGCTTATTTCCTTGTGGAATGGGGTGATCATAAGGGCCAAAGACTTCACGGTGCACTGCAACACCTGTATGTGTCTGCAGGGTGTGATGAGGTGGAATGGCATGACTGTTATGGCCGACTACCCAAAGGCACACCCCCAACACTTGTTAGTCTCGGAATGGTGTGGACGGGGGTTGCTGTTACTTCAGTACTTCACTGCCATCCTTATTATGCATCTCTGTAAGTTCTGCACTATCAATGCCTACAGCAGCAATCAAACATTCTGCATTGTGATTGGATGATTTCAACTTCAATGCTGTTCTTACCTCTTGCAGGGAATTCTGTTTCCTCTTTTCATTTGGGAGGGGGAAGGGGGGAAAGTATCACTAAGATGCAACCTAACTACCTTTTTTCCAATTCAAAGTTTAATTAATCTACACCAATTGTGAAGGAAGACCTACTTAATTTATACCTTGTGGTGTTAGCTGTGAATGCAGACAACGGCATATACTAAAACTAGAAGTTACAATTAGGCTACAGTAATCCTAATCTTTGAATAGGGTAACAAGAGGCAAAAACTGGACAAAATTATATGAAGAGCAAATATAATTTAATTATATAAATAACACCACCATATGTCCTTCAATGTTAAAAACGGTGCCTGATCAACAGTTCTGGTTATAGCTGACACACATGAGGGGAAAAAAAAGAGTAAAAGAAAAGAAAGATATAGAAATAGATAAGCAAAGAGAGAAAAAGAACACCATTCTAGAACCACAGCCAGTGAAGGGGGCAAACGCTTTTTGCCAGCCTAAGGACAACTCAGTTTTATGTCACAAGTGAGAGACTATCCCCCCTACACCACCTACCACACCCACAGAAATTGGACTCTGTATAGCATTGTGAGGGCAGAACTCCCTGACTGCACTCATGGGGGGTGGGGTGGAAAGAGAGACACTGAAACCATTAGGACCACTCAGAATCTGACCACGCTTTGACATGGAAACTGACCATATATAGTCTGATTTCCTCTCCATGTCTGGCATGTCAGAGACATACGATAGAGGCAGGAGGAATCTTTCAGCAACAAACTTTGACCTACCCCCTTCCTCTGCCCTCATCCTTACACCCTCAGTCCCACTACTTCTTAATTTTCCTTGACAACACTGACAAACCAATTACCATTGGATACACTGCCCACCACCCCTACCCATTTCCAACTATGCCTTGTAGTGAACCTGTCTACTACTAACAACCACCATCCCCCCTTCCCCATTTTGTTTTTTCCCCATTACACTCCCGATAACATTTGACCCATCATGACCTTCAATGACCACTGCTTCTACCTCCTCATCATCCTGTTTTCTGCACTCCCACACACTAAATCCCTGCTGAGCCATTTTCCCTTTGGATCCTTGCTTCCTTTTTATCATCCCATCCTCTGCCCTTCACTTATACTCCATACACTCAGCTCCTATTCCTGTGCTAACCATGGTTCCTCTATTAGGATCATCAATATGAATACCATCGAATGCCTTTATCTACCATATCCACCAATTTTCCTTGTCCAACAGCTCCCTCCAGCATCTACAAGCTTCATACACCCAGCTCATCAATCTGGTCTCTGTCAGCAGCACTCTCAGAAGCCTTACTGTAGGTCCTTCCTGGCCCTCATGGACTCCTGCTATTACCACTTCTTCAACCACTTTTCTGCTCTCCCTATTATGAATTATCTATCAATTCATCAACCACACTGTTTCAATGAAGAACACGCACACACTAAAAAATATAAGAATTAAGTCAGTAGTCTGCCAGCTATATGACAAAACTATTACTGAATACATTTGCATCACTACAGAGGGAGCTTACAAAATGTGTACATTTGTATTATGTATGACAAACCTAATTTTAAAATAAGTTTCCATATCTGTTAAGGTTTTTATTTTTAAATATTTAAGTTTCTGCAGCCACACACAGTTTACACTGTTTTAGACAAAAAATTCCAGTCAGGAAAACAAAGACAGCCAACACCGCCTACTTGACAGCTGACACTCTCCAGGCATGCCCCCAATGCACATTAAGGTACATGCATGAACGAGCTCCAATACAGCATGCTCGTTCACCCAACAGACACAGAGATGTGTTAAGATTTACAGTGACTTTACGCTGATCAGAGTCTGAGAAAATATAAGCATATCTTTATTTTCTTTGCGGCAAAATCAAGACTTTAAGAGACAACTTCAAGCAAAACAAAAGTCAAAAACATGAATTAGTGAGTAGCAACTTTTATTTTTTAAACACACCATTAAACAAGTGATGCAAAGTTACTTCCTTGCACTGCTGCTTTAACATTTTGACACTGAAATGAGGGACACAGGCTCTCAAAGTGAGGGGCCACAATCTTAAATATGAATTATAGATTGAGGAAGCACTCCCAACAAATCAGAGCACTTCTGTCCTCTATGCATAAGAGACTCTTATTCTGTGAAATGCGTCTCATGTACAGATGCCCTAAAAATGAGCACATTCTGGGGCAGTTTAAAAAAAATATATTATTGATCATGCTCGGTCAATAATATATTAATACGACTGCTGAGGCTACTGGTATGCTTGTAAGCATGGTCTCACTTACATTCTTAGGATATTAGAACCGCTCACCTTCGGTTCATGGTTCTCATACCCTAAGAATGCATGTGAAACCACTATTACAAGCATAAAAAAGGTCTCCACAGCAGTATTAACATACAGATAAATGCTAAGAACACTGTGAAAAACCATTGCAGGTACATGAATAAAGTAAAATTTTTTATTTAGCATATTAGAATATTATGGACATTTTTCACTAAATCTTGAATTTGTGTGGACAGTACATTTTCTCTGAGGGAAGCGTGAGGGACAAAGAGATTCTGAGGGTTAAAATGAGGGACATCTCTCATAATCAGGGACAGTTGAAAGGCATATCAGCTAGTGCCTCATTTGTTAGAGTATCTCAAGGCAGTCTACATCTCCCTGAAGATAAGAGTTAGTGAATGAATGAATGAGTGAGTGAGTGAGCGAGCGAGCGAGCAAGCATGCGTGCTTGCGTGTGTGTGGTGGGGTTATTGAAACAGATGAAGCAAAAACAGGACTAATTTTAATAAAGGATTTTATTCAGGTTAAAATATTTTTTTTCAATTCCATGTATATACATATTAGTATTTTAAATTTTGCTACTCAAATTGAGGCAAGTGCAACACATTTGCACAATTGATTAGCACTTTGACATGCAAAACTGTTAATCAGTTTTTGAAGATTATTTAATACTCTGCAATCATAGAAAAAAATAAAACCATAAACATCAAGGTAATGCAGTGAACAGTGTTTTTGGTTTAGGACATATACAACTCCTTGAAAATACACACAACACACACACTCACACTTATTGTTACAACAGCTGTGCACATACAAAGTGTGTGAGTGTGATTAGCAGGATTGGGCAGCTGAGCTGCAATATTTCATTTTCAGTGGGGTCATGCTTTACACATTTTACAGTGTATTTAGTAGGGTTCCATGTCATAATAATGATTGCAAAATACTGATCACTATTATGGAGAGTGTATATCACCAAAAACCAAGTCGGCGATATACACATTCTCGTGACACAGTATCCGGCAACACTAAACAGTGTTTATGCGGGGGGTTATGTTCCCATGCCACCCCACACACCCCTACTTAAGGATTACTAACTCCTGAGTGGTACATGTCGGGAAGGGGATGAAACATCCATTGTGGCAAAAAAAACCTAAGTCAGCAGCAGGCAGTGGCAAAATAGTGTGTGCTGGCCCCAGCCCTGGACCCAGTACCTGCTGCACCAGAGCTAGCCACCATCATCACCACACCACATAGCGAGCTCAGCAGCAGCAGGCACACCAACCCCCTAAAACCTCGTCCCTGTTCTCCCCCTTCCCCTCGCTATCCCCCCTTCCAGTCATCCTTCCCTATACATGCTTTCATGTAGGGTCACTACCCTTGCAGGGCTGCCCATGGGGAAAGCGCTGAATATGAGTCACTGTTTTGATGGTTGCTGATATTCAGTCGCTATCCTCACGTGATACTATTTAGAAGAGTTAGCACAGCTGAAATGTAAAATCTAATTTTTACTGATGACCAGCTTTAATACATTTTTACAATGTAGTTACCCAGAACAGGTCAGTTAACATGCAATAACTCATTTTCAGTGAGGTCTTGATTGTACTTATTCTTACAATGCATTTTCTCAATAATGACCAGCTGAAATGCAGTATCCTGTTTTCAGAGGGTCTTGCTTATGGTGACTGCATGTAGTCATCTACACAATTTGTCATTTCTGTAGAAGATGGAGATTAATGATGTAAGCATGAAAGTATGGAGCTGGTGAGGTGCTGATATCAAGGAGAGCATCCTAATGCCTGTTTACATTTTATTTTCTTAGGACATCTCAAATAAGCAACAACATTTCATTTTCAGCAGAATTCTGCATCTACCTGCAGTGTGAAGTGCAATAGCCCCTGATGCAGAACTGTGGAGCACAGTCAGCAGCAGTGTTGGTTTCTAGGGTTACCACCTATTTGGAAGCCCAAATCAGGACTGAAACTGTACAGCATGCTGGACACATGCTGTGGCATCTGAAATGGCCCTTATAGTTGCGGTGTCATGAGTCACCACCATGAGGTGCTGTATGACAGGGCACTTCATATATATTAGACATTATTCACCTGTAAAATAAATTTCAAACTGAATTATGTTGAAATTACAATAAACAATTAGTTAAATGTTGTAATTTCAAAACCAAAACAATGTCATGTTTCAATAAAAGAGATTTTACTTACAACAATCAATAGTTATGAAAAACAAGCATTTGTCAATGCCGAATGTTTGCTTGCTGGCATTGGCAGTGGTAGTGTAGAAGTTACAGAGCTGCGTAATAGGAATGGCAGTGAAGTATTGAACTGAAGCCAACCCCACCACCACCCTGCAGAGAGTAACAGGCATTGGGGTGTGCGTTTGGGTCATCAGACATAACAGCCATTTCACCATACCCCACCCTGCAGACACTGACAAGTGTCACGGTGTTCCTTGGGGTCTTTAGCCCTTATGCACACCCCATTTCATTAGGAAATACAGTGAGATGGGTGCGATATAGGAGAATGGGGTGAACTTTGGGTCCGAAGAGTCCAAGGCATACCTCGATGCCTCTCACTGGCTGCAGGGTGTGGAATGGTATGAACATCACAGGCAAGAATCCCAAGTCACATCCCTGATGCCTGTCATTCTCTACAGGGCTGGGCGTTATGGTTGGAAACCCTAATACCTCAGGCATTCGTTGGTATATTCACTCCAAATTTTCAACATGTTTTTTTTGTGACCCCACCTCATGAACAGGGGGAATATCAGTTTGTTAGCCGAAAGCTGCTTATGCACAGTGACTACGGCATTTAGCACCACAGGTGCAAAAACATTCTGAACAGGATGTAAAAAATGACAGCTGTACTGTTCATGGGGAGGTGTAAAAAATGGCATTGTTGCAAATCTGCAGTAAAAATATTAAAAAAAATGGTGAAGTCACGAACGCACATAGAAACTGTGCTATGCACACCCGTAATATAATTAGGTTGGGGATTTTTTACAGCAGATTATCAACTCAGGCATTTTGGTGCCTCCGATCATGAACAGTGTCACTGTGATTTTCTTTATCTGTGCCGAACAATGATTTTCCACAGCGACCACGCATCTCTGCGCTGAAAGTGTGAAAACACACTTCAGCCATGTTGTGAAAAATGACAGCTGTACTGTTCATAAGGAAGTGTGGAAAAATGCCACTGGTGAAAATCTGGACTGAAAATATTACAAAGTCATGAACTTACTAGGTTGTGTGAAACTGCGCAATGCTCACTCATAACACAGTCATTTTATGGACTTTTGTCACCAAATTTTCAACATAGCCATTTTAAGACCTCTGCTCATGAACAGTGTAACTGTGATTTTCTTAATCTGTCCCAAACATTGCTTTCGCACCAACAGCACCATTGTGCGCTACATGTGCTAAACACATTTTGGGTGACATATGAAAATTGCAGCTGTACTGTTCATAAGGAAGTGTAATAAATGGCAATGTTGAAAATCTGGAGTGAAAATATTAAATTCGCAAACTTACGAGCATGCATAGGAACTCCGCAACGCACGCTCGTAAAACAGTCATTTTTAGGAATCTTTTCACCAAATTTTCAACATAGCCATTTTAAGACCTCTGCTCATGAACAGTGTCACTGTGATTTTCTTAATGTGTCCCATACATTGATTTTGCACATCGACTGCACCATTGTGCGCTACATGGGTGGAAACACATTTTGGGCAAGATGTGAAAAATGACAGCTGTATTGCTCATAAGGAGGTGTGGTAAAATAGCAATGTTGAAAATCTGGAGTGAAAATATTGAAAATTCGCGAACTTACTAGAGTGCGTAGGAACTGCGCAATGTACCCTCGTAAAACAGTCATTTTTAGGAATTTTTTCACCAAATTTTCAACATAGCCATTTTAAGACCTCAGATCATGAACAGTGTCACTGTGATTTTCTTAATTTGTCCTGTACATTGATTTCACACACCAACTGCGCCATTGTGCGCTACATGGGCGGAAACACATTTTGGGTGAGATGTGAAAAATGACAGCTGTACTACTCAAAAGAAGGTGTGGTAAAATGGCAATGTTGAAAATCTGGAGTGAAAATATTGAAAATTTGCGAACTTACGAGCCTGCGTAGGAATTGCACAACGCACGCTCGTAAAACAGTCATTTTTTGGAATTTTTGAACCAAATTTTCAACATGGGGTTTTTGGGACCCCTTCTCATGAACAATGTCACTGTCATGGCATTATGCAGGCCCAAAGGGTGATTTTGTGCAATGACTGCGCAGTGAGTGCGAAATCACCCTTCGGGCCCGAATAACGCCATAACAGTGACATCATTCATGAGAAGGGTCCCAAAACCCCATGTTAAAAGTTTGGTGCAAAAATTCCAAAAAATGCCTGAGATATGCAATAAAGTTGAAAACCCCATCTAGCCCATTATACAGCTTACCGCATTTCAGTTTGCGTAGGGTTTGAAGAGTGCAGACGTGTTCCTGGTCCACGAAGATCTTGTGCCGAGCTCCGGAGGTAAGTATGGGGTGGGGGTGGGAGGCAGGGTGCGCAGTGGGTGGGTGCTGGTTGTGGGAGGGACCAGAGAGACTACGTGGGACCGTTTTTCTTTATAGGTTTTTTTATTTTTAATGATGGCGGGGCGTTTGCCATGCTGGGGTGGGCTCCCAGCATGGCACAAGGATGTTGGGGGGTTCAGCCGTCGGGGATTGGGCACCTTCGGCTAAAGCATCATTTGCCACACTGGGGTGGGTCCTCAGCATGGCACCTTGTACTGGGGTAGTGAAGCCGACGGGGATTGGGCACCCCATCGGAGATAGCATGGGAGGGAGGAAAGTGAAGCCAACAGTGGATTGGGCACCCCGTCGGCTATACCATCTGCGTGGCATTTGGGAGGCTTTGGGTAGTCAGCAGAGGGATTGGGCACCCCTGCTGGCTATGAGAGTGTGTGTGGGTGGGGCAGCACGCAGTATGCGTGTGTGTGTGTGTGTGTGTGTGTGTGTGTGTGTGTGTGTGTGTAGGGGAGCTGCGCATGAGCAGGCGATATCTTATCGCTGCTCACTCAAGCGTAGCTCCCCCTTTCAACTGTATGCCACTGCATTTTGGAGCTTGTCATACACAGCTCCAGCATGCATTGGCTTACAGGGGCCGCGCCTGCCAACACACTGACTGAATTGGAGGAGGAGGTGACACACCTCCGAAATCTCGGATGATGGCACTATGTTTCTTGCACATGCATGCAAGCAAACATAAAAATTATGCTAGGCACAGTTAAACACATCATTTTTTCAAGCAGTAATTAATGTAACTCAGTGACATACATAGCAATCAGATTACTTCCTCACTTTAGAACTGTATTTAGCATTTGATTTTACAGCCTGCAGAATGGCTGTGTTCCAAACAATGTTGGAATGAAAGTTAGTGCATTTCATGAGGAGATTTACTGTGATCATCAGTTCTGTTTTTATCAGTTCCACTCAGCAGTGGTTTCTTACATCTGTCCATTTTTCTTTGGGTTTTTTTTGTTTTTTTTGAGAAGAGAGAAAACTCTCTCACCAAATACATTTGAAGATGGGATGCTCATCACCCAGGCAATTACAGGAAATAGAGCAGGCATGAATAAAACACCTCCCATACCAAGCCTCAGTTTTTCAACTTATACTACTCAATATCCATTTCAACACTTTTATATGAACTCACCAGTACACAAAGTCACTGGAGTAATATTAATGTTATACTTGTCATTTAGAAAAAAATGCATAGTAAATGTGATTTACCAGTCAACATTGGTATGAAATTCAAATTATTTTAATACCTTGGCAGCTATACGCAGCTGATAAAATACCTGTCAGAGCTATGATTCAGAAGGAACCATACTAACACAGCAGTGTGTCTAACTGTATCCCAGTATTTCAACATTAGAATTGATTATTTACTTATAGGGACAATATTTTGTTGCCAGGATTATTTCAGTGAAAATGGAGACACCATGTTCTATGCTTGCACAGACATAACTAGATTACTTCTCTCTGCAAAAGTTCACATTGTCTGTTATCACTCCATGACCCCCTTACCCAGGAAAGAAAGCACAGACACCAGTCTTGGAGGAAATGGCTGCAGCCGTGTATTTATTAATTAACAATCCAGATTGAGAGCAGCGTGCACACCTGGGAGGATCAACTGCCTGTGGTCATTAGGGCCAAGGCTGCTGAGCCGCCTCTGTCAGGCAATATTAGCCTTGTAGTAACGCTGTATCTTCTGGAGGCAGACCATGATCCTTCGCCTGGGTGAGGTACTCAGCTTCTACCTCAATGCTGACCAGAGGGGGTCATGAGCCTTTCAGAAGAACTCGGCTTGTCACCATGCCTTAACCACCATTCCATGTCATTGTAACCCTCCCAAGACACCACAGTATGGACAATGTCTGACCCCCCCAAGCCTACTGCTCTATCACTTCCTCCGAGACTAACTCAAATTCGCCTAGCCACAGTTCTAATCCCCTCTCAGTCAACCGTTCTGTCTAAGCTACCATGATTTGACCAGAGGCCTGATCTGACCATGTTTAAACATAGCCCCCCCCAATGCCCACATGACCTTCCTCATCTCCCTGTTGATCCAAATGCAGGCCCTGTTGAGATGAACCACCCCCTCTCCATTCAGCCAGCTAGACCTCTGGATCAACTGGGACCAGATGAGGACCACATGCAGCCACCACTCCCTGATGGTTTGTAAATAATATCTCTTAGCCAGCAGCAAGTCCACAGTCTTCTGACTTACCAAATCATCCCCTGCCAAGATGTACCTCCAACATCTCTGTGATGGACTGTGTCTGCCTCTCTTCTCTCAACTGGGAGACCAACTCCTCCCAACACATGTTTTCTGACCCCAGCCATCGGATGTGGACCCACGGATGACTCTTCCTCCTGGGCTGCCTGCCTGCCCCGGCCACCACACTTGCTGCCACTTGCTGAATGAAGGCCTGACTACCAATCCAGATCAAATCCATGCCCTCCAGGGAACCTGGAAGAAACAAAAGCTGTCATTCTAAATGTGGGCACACATATTTAAAATGCTTGTGATCTCCATTGCCCAAGTGCTTGGCTCTGGCCATCTGCCCATCCCAAACTCCTAGCATCTCCTGGTCCATTTTACTCTTCCTAAGCCTCACCCAGGCCCCCCACTCCATAGTGAGAACACCTCTCTGCTCCAGTCCTAAAATCCTGGCACTCCGGTTGGGCTGTGTTAGCTTTGACACTCTGAAGGCTCCACAGAAAGCCACCAAAAACATGGTATTAAACAGGGATGCCTCAAACGCGGCAGGCACTCGGGACAAACAAGCAACACAAGCAGCTCACCTGAGGAGCTGAGGAAGCCGAATTTCCAGCCTGATTACTTTCGAGGCAGCCCCCCCCCCAAGCTCACTGCCAACCGCAGCGGGCACTCGGGACAAACAAGCAACACAAGCAGCTCACCTGAGGAGCTGAGGAAGCCGAATTTCCAGCCTGATTACTTTCGAGGCAGCCCCCAAGCTCACTGCCAACCGCGGCAGGCACTCGGGACAAACAAGCAACACAAGCAGCTCACCTGAGGAGCTGAGGAAGCTGAATTTCCAGCCTGATTACTTTCGAGGCAGCCCCCAAGCTCACTGCCAACCGCAGCGGGCACTCGGGACAAACAAGCAACACAAGCAGCTCACCTGAGGAGCTGAGGAAGCCGAATTTCCAGCCTGATTACTTTCGAGGCAGCCCCTCCCCAAGCTCACTGCCAACCGCGGCAGGCACTCGGGACAAACAAGCAACACAAGCAGCTCACCTGAGGAGCTGAGGAAGCCGAATTTCCAGCCTGATTACTTTCGAGGCAGCCCCCCAAGCTCACTGCCAACCGTGGCAGGCACTCGGGACAAACAAGCAACACAAGCAGCTCACCTGAGGAGCTGAGGAAGCCGAATTTCCAGCCTGATTACTTTCGAGGCAGCCCCCCCCCAAGCTCACTGCCAACCGCGGCAGGCACTCGGGACAAACAAGCAACACAAGCAGCTCACCTGAGGAGCTGAGGAAGCCGAATTTCCAGCCTGATTACTTTCGAGGTAAAGAGAGCCTCTTCTCTTCGTCTGGACGCCTGCAGGGGGGTGCTACCTGATGAACACTTATATTTAATGAACTTTGCTCCCTGTTCACCGCTGGATGGGCTTGTTATTTGCTTTTCTTTGTGCTACTAATGCTGAAGTGTAAAGCTAGGGATTCACTGGGTGCCCTAGAGTTGCCTTACCGATTATACCTTAAAGCCAGACATACTAAGCAGCTGATATAGAGCAGACTTGTTTAATTTTGTGGTATTGGATCTAGCTGCTAATTATACCTTAAAGCCAGATATACTAAGCAGCTAATATAGAGCAGGCTTGTTTAATATTGTGGTATTGGATCTAATTGCTGATTATACCTTAAAGCCAGATATACTAAGCAGCTAATATAGAGCAGACTTGTTTAATGTTGTGGTTTTGGATCTCATTGTGCTTGTAACTGAAGGTATTAGGATAGCTGGGTCCTAGTGTGAGCTCATTTTGGAATAGCCCTGTTTGCTTAGAGTGGAGCCCCTTTATGTAAGTCACAACATTTTCTCCTGCTGCATAGTAATGAGAGGCTTTGTTTTCTCCACTACATAGGCAGCCTTCCCCCCCAAGCTCACTGCCAACTGCGGCAGGCACTCGGGACAAACAAGCAACACAAGCAGCTCACCTGAGGAGCTGAGGAAGCTGAATTTCCAGCCTGATTACTTTCGAGGTAAAGAGAGCTCTTCTTCTCTCTCTGACGCCTGCAGGGGTGCTAGTCCGCTGAAGCTCGCCGTCTGCACCACCCACCCAGGGGTGGCTGTCAATTTAAGGATCCACCCCATGACATCACATCCGGTGACATCACATCCTGTTGCCCAGAACCTATCTCCCCACTTTCCCATTTGCAGGTTATACCTGCTGGCCACTAGAGGGACCTATGCTCCCTCGCTACTTCCTACTCCTACCTGTACAGTACTCCTTCCTTTGGATCTTGCTCACCACAATGTATTGGCCCTGCCTCACACTCTGCCTGTGCCTATCCCCACTAGCAGTGCACTTGCCCACTTACCCATCTGCTACTCCGCACTGTGCCCTGGCACCCCTCCTTCCCCTTGCTCCTGAACCTGCTCTCTTGCTCCTTGGGACCTCTGTGTGTCTCAGTCCTCCCTGCCCTCCCCCAGCTTCCTCCTCGCCTCAGGCACATCTGGGTATCTTCTTTTTCTTGCCTTCCCTTCCTGTACCACCCTGCCCACCCCCTGCTCCCTAAACGTCCCTTCCCCCCTCTCATGTCAATCGTAGGAAAACCTCTCACCATCTCCCAGCCAGGGTGTTAGTCATGCTACTACTCCTGTCATGGAACATTCATCCAAACCCTGGCGCGGTTCCCAGGAGCTCCCCGACTAGCACCACAGGCCTATGCATGGTCTCCATGAATATCTGTAGCCTCCTAAAAAAGTTTGACTCACTACAATGCCTGGTCACATCGATTAACCCTGATGTCATCGCTCTGGTTGAGACTTGGCTGTCGAAATCCTCCCCTGACTCCCTGGTCTCCCTTCCTGGTTTCACCCTCTTCCGGTCCGACCATGTTGGGAGACAAGGTGGCGGCTGCGCTGTTCATGTCAAGGAATCTCTCCCTGTACTAGCCCTGCCTACTCCAATCCTTGACTCCAGGGCCCAGGCGCCACGCTAAACTAACCCCTGACCCTTTAAAGGAACCCCTTTATCTGACTACTGCATACGTGCTCCCCTAGGGACCAAACGCAGGCCATTGCTCTCTTACAGAATACCTTTCCTCACTACCTCCTTCCACTGATCAAATTCTGGTGGGTGACTTAAATGTCAACTGGCTCAGCCCCTCCTCCTCCTCTACCCATGACTCCTTTTCTGCAATAGACCTAACACAACTAGTTACCCAACCTACCAGGACTAAACCCAAGAGAGTCTCCAGTACCCTGCTTGATATGGTACTCACCAACCGCCCTAATCGGATCCCCAATGTACAAGTCCTCCCAGACTCTCTCAGCGATCACTCCCCCATTCTATTCCACTGGTCATCCTCAGTCCCCAAACCCATAGCACAGTCCACATGCCGGTGGCATCTAATACCTGGTGGTCTGACAAAACTTAAGGAACTTCTGTCCCAAATTGACTGGTCTCCTATACAGGCAACTCCTGACATTGACACAGCTCTCTCCTTCTTTACCCGAACTTTTAATAATGCCTGTGATATCTTTGCCCCAATGTCGACCCGCCGTTCTAAAAGGCAGAATGCCCCCTGGGTAACCCCAGCTTTGATCCACCAACTGAAACATAGGGACAACCTATGGCACCGTGCCATTGAAACTGGCCGGCCCAGTGACAGGCAGTTATATGCTGCCACCGAAACAAGTGCACTTGGGCCTTCAGAAAGGCCAAGTCTGAGCACTATCGGTCCTCACTCACAGCCTCATGGGGGAACCCCAGAACCTTCTGGGATAACATTAAACAGTTAAATGGGAGTGCACTCTCCCCACCCACCCAGATTAACATTAATGGCGTGATCTCTTCAGACCCAGCCCTCATAGCCAACCACCTCAACACCTCATTCACTGACCTTAGCCCTATCCTCTCTACAAATTTTTGACCTCCTCCCCCAGCACCTGCCGTAAATCTTTCTCACCCTTATTTTCTCCTCTGCCGTGTTTCTGCCCAAGAACTTAGGCCGCACCTTGTCACTGCCCTCAAGAGCAATAGTACAGGCAGTGACACCCTGGATCCGTGTATCCTACAGCTGGTCTTAGACACAGTCCTTACCCCAATCACGTGCCTCATCAACCACTCTCTTTGCTTGTGGAAGGTTCCAACTGCCTGGAAAGTTGCCACTGTCACCCCTATCTTTAAAGGTGGTGATAGGACTGTGGCTGGAAACTATCGGCCAATCTCCATTCTCTCTCCTCTCTCCAAGGCCTTGGAAAAATTGGTAGCCTCTCAAATCTCTGACTACCTCTCCACCTACAATGTCCTATGTCCTGAGCAGCATGGCTTCTGAGTGGGCCACAGTACCAACACAGCCCTTCTAGAGTTCTCCAACGTTCTCCACTCCTCCTTAGACACTGGTTCTCTGGCTGGTGCGGTCTTCATTGACCTCTCTAAAGCTTTCGACACTGTCTCCCACCCCCTCCTTCTTGATGCCCTTAGTCTCTCTGGTTTTGCTGCTGGGCCTATCTCCTGGTGCACCAGTTATCTGTCTGACCGCTCACAGCATGTAAAAATTAATGGGACCTACTCAGACATCTGTCTCATCTTTTCTGGGGTTCCCCAGGGCTCCATTCTGGGCCCCTTACTATTCTCCCTTTACCTTAACACCCTTTCACGCTCTTGCTTGGGGAACATTCTATTGTACGCTGATGATGCAGTCATATTTGCCTCAAGTCGTAACCCTATTGCCCTCCAGGACTCGCTGCAGAAGTCCTTCACTGAAGCCGAGGGCTGGTTCAAGGAACATAGATTGCTGATAAATCTTAAAAAAACAAAAACCATGTTCTTCACTCATCCTCAAAACAAGTCCTGCAACTTCAAACTCCTCATTCACTCTGGGTCCTCTTTCCCACTCAAACAAGTTTGCTGCTATAAATACCTAGGGATCCATTTTGACCCCTCCCTCTCCTTCCATGGACACATCGCTGCCCTAGCCACTGCCACTAATATCTGATTGGGCATCTTACATCGGTATAAACACTGCCTCCCCCCGGAGGCTCTTCGACTCGCAGTCACCTCCTCTATCCTGTCCCTAGTGGACCATGGACTGCCGGTGTATGGTGCTGCTGATCAGACCGCACTCCATAAAATTCGCACTACTCTGAATAAGGCCTGCAGGTTCATTACTGGGGCACCTAGGCTAACACACACCTGTCTACTGTACGCTAAAGCGCTGGTACTTGATCTTGATGAGCGCCTCAAATATCTGACCTGTACCCTTACAAAAAGACCTTCCTTGGGCTATCCCTGCCTGGATTGACCACCACCATCCCGCTCTGTCCCACTAGTTCATACTCGACCTCTGGGAAAACCTCTCTTGTTATCCCTAGAGCTAGGACCTCTCACGCCAAAGAGCCTTCAGCTTTAGGGCCCCTCCTGGTTCAACACACTGCCCTCCATCTTCAGGCTCCAACTATATCGTGCTTCAAAATGTCCTTACGAACCACCTTGTTAACACCCAAGCTGTAATTGCCACTAGTCAAAGCCATACTCAATACTAATGACAAAGCTTACTACTAAGCTGCTAAGGACAACATAACTCTGGTATTGTTTGCATCAATCCTACCTGTACCAGCTTGTTTGTATCTATATCTTAAGTTACTGTTATACTGTGTTATACTGTTATACTGTGTATTTTCGTTTGTCTTACTGTGACAAGGTACCTTTGTAAATGAGCCTAAGGCTCAAAGGTTTTCCAAACTGCTGTCTAAATAAATAAATAAATAAAAATAAAACAGGAACCAACAGTCTTTGGAAGCACCACACGGATACTGTCTAGGATTGTCGGGATGATGGGACACCTTGTATCCTGGTTGGAAGTGAGCGACTTCCCCCCACCTTTCTAGCACCTTCCTCAATTCAAAGGTTTTTCTGCTGTCGGTGACCCCCAATGCCCTGGGGAGCCAAGACAAGCCAACGAGGTGTCTCGCAGCCACCCTCAACATGACTCCATCCTGCTTCAAAAGCATGATGTACTGGCACAGCTGATTCCCTGGAATAGGCCAATTCTCCAGCCAGCCCTGTTGTGCTCGTATCCCTAGGTAGTGCTCCACCCCTCACATATATACTTCCCTCATCCTCGGTGCAATGGAATTACTTATGCATTTCCAAGTCAAGCTGTCACTACCCTCAACAAGCAGGGAAGCTATGCTCGTGGCTGCTGCTCCACTGCTGGTTCCAGCTCTCAAAATTGTCGCCACTGTGACCGAGAGAAAGCATCAGCAATCCCCCTTGTCAGTCCCAGGTATGTGTTTGGCCTTAACTGATATGTTCAATAACAATCAATTTAGTACAGAACTGTACCTCAAATCCTCCATCGGGCCCTATGGCCCCCAAGTGCAGATTAACTACGTGTGCCTTCCCATGTTGTCTGATCTGAATAGGAGCTGGCTGCATCTTCGCCAGCTTCCTCCAGAATACCTGTGGATGGGCCCTAGTGAATCTTATGTGCTCTGTTTTGAGCGCCCCCCCATTGGAGCCTCATACTGGAGCCTGAAACCCACCATGACCCTATCCCAGCAGGTACATGGCCTCCCTGTCCGGTTACCGTCCCTCCACAGGCTAATCCTTTCCACCCCCTTACTGGGGTAGGCTGGTTTGCTCCTTTGTAAGATATTTGGCTTACTAGCAGCTCCCCTGAAACCCCTTTTTGGGGAGCACAGTGATGCACACTGGAGGAAGGAGTGTTGCTGTCCACAGACCATGCAGATGTGCTGAAAGTGACACACTGCCCTCGAACACTTTGCTTAGTTGTAGGCATAACATGCCTGCTACCCAGTGTTGCCCCCTTCTGCCCTCTGCAGCAGTGCCACCTGCAGTGGAAAGCCACTGTCGGTATGCACTACCCACCCCATGCATGACGTCCACCAAGAGAGTCATACCCAATGTCCCACAACCTAGGGCACTGTCATCCTGCCTCCGCCACCAAAATTCCTCATTATATTCGAGCCATGCTACCCCTCCCTTCCTGTGGTGAATTAGCATAATCCTGTTCTGGTACATGTACAACCTCAGCCCCTTGTCCTTATCCACCTGCAGAATGGCACGTGCATAGATGTGGAAGTCCATAATCCAGTTCTCAAAGGTGCGGGGCACCTTCGGTGGCTTCTTTTCAACCTCCTCACCCTTGTCTTTCTTCTTGTCATCCCTCTCCACCAGTCTGTTTAATAGAGAGAATATATTCACGTATTTCCTATTCCTTATTTGCTGCCTAACATTATTGGTGAGGAGGGACCCCTACTGTTTCTCCAGACCAGTATATGAGCTCAGCAGAGGGGGAGGGGCCTCGGGGCGGCCTGGGCCAGGGGGATCTCTGTCCCCACAGCTACATCCTTCCCTCCTGCTTTCTCAGCCATCACCACCATGAGGTCCAGTAGTTTGTCCAGTTTAGACTCCATTCCCATTTGCCCCAGCATGCCAACCGGAGGAGTCTCCATGGTCCCCGCCTGCCACAGTGGCACCCAGCTGTTGGGTTAATGAAGTGACCTCTACCTCCCCCCGGGCTGTCTGGCCTATCCTGTTCCTGCCCCCATCCCCTAACGCCACATAGAGTACCTGTAACATCTCTCCATCGGTCAAGTGTCTTACCTCAGATTACTTTTTACCTCTCCCTGGCATCCTGGGGACATTCGCAGGTGGTGCTCCCCAGCCCTTCTCCTGCTGTTTCTTTGGTGGCACCCCCCTGAGTCATTGCTGCGACAGGATCTCCAGCTCCTCCAAGCAAGCTTCAAGGCATGCATCTCCCTTTCTCTTGTACATCTCCCGCACCTGTGCCTCCAGCCCCTCCATGGCTTTCGCTGAAGGTTTTCTCTGCTGAGCTGACATCTTGCACTGTAAGACACTGAGAATCCTCCTATCCCCGGAGATAAATTAGTAGGTCCTCATCAATCCTTCCCCCCTGCCAGAGGATGTTGGAGTTGCTGGGGGATGTTGGGTCTGCCCCTTCCCCTTCCTGGGAACCCCTCCCGGAGGTGTCATGAGCCTCCCTTGTTGGCAGCAGGCACCCCAGACCTCCCCCATGCCTCCACCAACCCAGACCAAAGGCCATACCCATGGTCTAACTTGCTGATTGGCTTGGCTATTCTTGCTTTTATCATACCTTTCCATTTTTCTTTCCTTTTTTTTTTATCTTTCCATGCTGCCCCTAGTAGAACCCTAAGAAGCACCCCTATTTGTGATGGTGGGGAGGAGGAGGAGGCCGCCGGAGAAGAAAGACCCCCATTAACTGCATGTCATTTATTTATTTATGTGGATGACTGAGATCTGCTACTTGTATAAGCCTTGTTTCCTATTATTTTTTTTTCTTGATCCATGGCACAATGGTTACCAGTGGTTTTGTGAGCCAGTGGGCACCCAACAATGTTGCCATCCTCAAGATGGCCCCAGAGAGTCTCGCGAGATCTCGGCAGTAAATTCTTGCACTGTCTCATCTCATGAGCCCCACATCTGAGGTCTGCGAGATCCAACAATAGGCCGTAGTCAGGAGCCACTGCCCAGCCAGCTCCAGATGGCCCTCAGCGCCCCACAGGAGGATCACAGGACTGTGACTCCTGCCTGGAAGCCATGTTTTGCATAGAGCTCTCTATATATGTCATGGAACTGCCCATCCAAGTGCTCCATGAGGCAGCGGCACCTAGGCAGCTGCCACATTGGAACCTCCACCTCCCGCCGACTGCAGGGATCACTGGTCGCCTGTTGGGATGTGTCATGCAGACGGTCCACAGCTCAGTTCGACAAGGAGTGCTGCTGCTGCAATGGCTGAGGCATACCCCGGCTGCCATCATGCCCAAGGCTCCCCACTTGCCCAAAGTGCCAGAGGGGTAGCTGCACCACAACCCTGCCCCTTCCTCACCTGGAGAAGAGCGCTGAAGGAAGCAACCAGCCAGTGAGTGAAGACCTGTGGACCACGGGCTGAAGAGCAGGAAAGGATGCCCCAGAATGCCAGGTAAGCCCGAACCTGTTGGTGGGGGGGGTTACCACCCCACTGAGCCACTGCTGACCAAAGCTCACCCAGGGCATACCCCATCCTCTTGTAACTGCCAAAACATTTTCCCTACCTATTTCTTTTCTCTTTCTTTTCCTTTTTAAAGATGCAACTGGCGGTTGTGGGAATCAACCCAGGTCTGCTGTCTGCACCCAGCCTATTCACAACTCGTTGCTCTAACCTCCTAGTTATACTGCCTCCCTCTCCCACTGGCCCTGCCTCCCTAGGTCCCAGGCATGAATGAACCTTCAAGCCTACTAGGCCCTTACCTGAGTGACCTGACAAGATGGATGTGTGGACATAAGTATCCTTAGCAGAGCGAAGGAGAAAGAGGAGGGTCTGCTGGTTACAGACAAAGAAATACCTCTTTCTCCTTCCCCCCAGAGGATGTGACCACCTCTCCCAAGTGGGAGGCCTCAGTGGTCCCATGTCCAGTCCCTGGACACTACCTTGCCTCTTCAGGACCACCTCTATCTTCCCTCTCCCTCCTCCTTCCCCGGTCTAGGGGAGGATGGCCCCAGACAAAATACATCTGCTGCCATCTGTTGCAGCCTCTGAATTAAAAAAGGAAAATGAGATTGAAGCAAGCATATCTTACTTTTTCAGTGCTTTCAATGTGTTAACATTCAAAACACGCAAAGGACAGCAAATTGACTAAATGAAGGAAACAATAGAAACATAGAAACATAGACTTTGATTGCAGATAAGGGTCGCTTGGCCCACCCAGTCTGCCCATTTCCATACCTATTGGATAAGCTGCAGATCCTAGTTCACTAATAGCCTACCTCTTCCTACCCCCACTATAATTACCTTATGGCTGTCCCATGCATACTTGAATTCCCCCACTGTTTTTGACCCCACAAACTCCTCAGAAAAGCGGTTCCATGTGTCCACCACTCTCTCCATGAAAAATATTTCCTCACATTGCCCCTGAGCCATCCCTCCTCTATCTTTGAATTGTGCCCCCTTGCTTTTGCATATCTCTTTTTCTGAAATATGCTACCTTCTTGGACTTCATTGATTCCCTTGAGGTACTTGAAAGTTTCTATCATGTCTTCCCCACCATCCCTCCTTTCCTCAAAAGTATACATATTAAGCTCTCCTATTCTCTCTTCATATGGCTACTGTTGCAGACCCTGCACCATTTTAGTTGTCTTCCTCTGGACTGCCTCCATCCTGTCTATGTCCTTGCAGAGATGGGGTCTCCAAAACTGCACTTAGTACTCCAGATTGGGGTCTCACCAACTGTCTGTACAGAGGGATAACAACTTCTTGTTTTCTACTTGTGATGTCTCTCCCTATGCATCCCAGTATCCTCCCAGCTCTCCTTACTGCCTTCTTACATTGCTTGCCTACCTTAAGGTCATCTGATATGATTATCCCCAGGTCCTTTTCCATTTTTGTTGTTATTAGTACCTCCTTCCCCATTGTGTACTCTTCACCTGGGTTTTTGTTTCCCAAGTGCATTACATTGCACTTCTTTGCACTGAATCTAAGCTGCCATACATCTGACCATTCCTCCAACCTTTCCAAGTCCCTTCTTATCTTTCCACCCACCTTGTGTATCAACTCTGTTGCAGATGTTTGTGTCATCTGCAAAGAGCCATACTTTTCCTTCCTGACCCTCTGCAACAACTCCTGTAAAGACGCTGAAGAGGACTGGATCCAGTACTGAATCCTGCGGTATCCCATAAGTAACCCCCCTTTCTTCACAGTAAGTTTCATTTACTATTACCCCTCTGTGTCCTGTTGTGCAGCCAATTTGTTACCCAGGCTACCACTCTGGGACCTAATCCCAGGCTAGCTAACTTGATTATTAATCTTTTGTGTGGGGCTGTGTCAAGAGTCTTCCTAAAGTCTAGGTAGTCCATATCTTGTTCCCCTCCCTGGCCTACTACATTGGTCACCCAGTCAAAGAAATTGATTAGATTTGTCTGACGTGGCCTTTCGCTGTGAATCCATGCTGCTTTGGGTCCTGTGCCCCACTGGCCTCTAGGTACTCAACAATTCTTTCTTTCAGAAGTGATCCCATCATTTTCCCTGCCACTGAGGTCAAACTAACAGGTCTGTAGTTTCCTGCTTCTGCCTTGATCCCACTTTTGTGAAGGGGAATTACATCCACCCTCCTTCAGTCCTCAGGTACCACCCCTTCCTCCCATGATTTGTTAAACAGTGTGGTCAGTGGTGTCACTAGGTCCTCCTTTAGTTCTTTTAGAATTCTGGAGTGAATCCCATCAGGCCCCATTGCCCCATTGCAATGTGTTCTGACTTATCATTCTGCTGTACCTCAAAGCAGATTCAAGCACCCTTTTGCATGTGTGAATGAAAACAACAAAGCTGTTGCACAGGCTATGTGCATATGCACACTGCTCCAGAACCTAAGCTTCCACTGACAGTTATCGTAGCATAAAATAAAGCAAGTGACTTCTGGCAATTAGTAGGCACTTGCAGAGTGTGATTACATTTTAGTTTAGGAAGTTTAACTAGTAATTGTCACAATTGCTCAGTCTCCTTCAGAGGTTTTGGCATTAGTCACAGTCTGACATGGCAGTTCCACACACTTGCTTAATGTTTTATCAGCTGTGTGTGAGTTGAGGCTGGAGCTGTTGCTGCAGGCAAATTCCTTCAGAATTGTAAGCAAAAGACACAGACCTGTAATGCTGAACCAAGCTGAAGCACTGAGACTTGAATGCTGAATATGAGAGAAGAGAGGAATTGTGGAATCGAGTGGTGCTGACCAGCTCTGTTACTGGAGGAGAGGAAGGAAACGGAGTGCCATGAAAATAAAACCAGCTTTCCACTCTTTATGGAAGTCAGCTGTTCAGTGTGTTACCTGGTAACACACTGCTGAGCAAACCTGTAACAGAGTCAGTTTTAACTACCTGATTTCCACTGTTTATGGGAGTCCAGTGTTCTGGAAGTGAGCGCAGAGCAATAAAATAGTTCCACAGCAGACAGGAGGGGCAGAGAGAAAGGAACAGCACTATGGCGAATTATAAGACTGCATGTACTTCAGGTCCATTATGCAAGGACACGGTCTACATATCCTGTCACATACTTCCATACCTCCTTCCTCTATTACATAATAGCAATACTTCTATATGGCTCTGGCCATGCAGCAGCAAAAATGAAGTTACGATTATACAAACAAAAGTGGACAGTTCCTTAAAATACTATACCTTTACTCCCACAGCAATAATATGCTGCCTCTCCTAATTCATTCTGTAGGTCTAAGTTTCACTGTAATGCCAACTACTAAAAGTAAAAATAAAAACATAAATTTGAGGGAATCAATGAAGCAGGTAGGAAAGAACCCATCATCTGAGTGAGACTTAATTTACTGGCTCACCGAAACGGCACTAGTGATGGCCATGTTCTCCAGACAGCGAGCATTTGTGGCAGTGCGTGTGAACAGGGTGCTACTATAGAGTGATGGAGTGTTGACAATAACAGAGCACAACAAGATGTTGTCTCTCACTTGGATAGTAAAAAAATGCCTCCCAGTTGCTGAGCCCCACTTAAAAAAAAAAGTAATAATAAAACACCACTTAACTAATGGGATCACTACAGCTAGGGAACCAGTAGCAATTGATTGATATAGTCGCCTAAACAAACTTCAAAATAACATGAGCTAGTCAACTGGTTGCCCCAGTCATGACACATTTAGAAGATTCTTTGTTAAGGAAGCTGAAAATTGTCATCAGGCTTTTATAGACTAATATTTTCTCTGTGATTGATTTACATGGGTTGCATTTAATACTTCAGCAATAATGCAAGGCTTTTCAAAAACAAATGAATTCATGCTATGCTGGCGACCATGGTTCAGAAGCGGACTCAGGGTTGCCCAGGGTCCGTGGGGGGATGGAGGATTGAGTGTCCCAATGGATGTTCTCCTCCTCCTGAGGTGGGTTACAGGGGGTGCCTCGTGCATCTGATGCTCCTAGGGCTGGTGGAAGCATGGACTTTCATGGGCAATGGTGGCTCTCCAGAGCCGGGAAGGGGAGGACGTTGTGGGCGCTTGGCAATGGTGCATGTCAGCACGTCATCTGCACTAGAATGTATGTCCTTCATGCTGACATCCTCAGGGGTAACGGGAAAAAATATGGAAAAATAGTTTACAACCCTGGCTTCCAGAGCAACAATGAAACCGGGGAAGGGGTAGCCTTGAATAACCCAGGAGTATGGAGTAGGAGGGTGTACAAGGCCTCCTATGAAAGCCATGGGAGCTGGGCAAGTGCAAAAAAAAAAAAGAAAACGAATGAGAATGGAATGTTTTAGTTATACAATAAAAATTACACATGTACTATCTTGCCTTATGGTGCTACCCTGATGTTGATTTTATGTAAATGTGTTCAATTATGGATAAGCAGGGAATACATTAGGTCCAAGCCTGATCAATTCTTGCAGGGAAGAAGGACTTGTCCCTGTGTCCATCTGCTGTTGAGTCAGAAAGTAAAGGAAGTGACCATGTTCATTAATATTTACAGGGCAGTGCCTTTTTAATTCACCAGTGCTCTCACTGTCTCCTTGGCACAATGCTGGATGCATACAGGCCTGGCACAGTCATGTATTAGTCACTCAAAATATATACCACATCTCTTACTATTAATGAAACTACAGCAGAGGATGCCAGCCTCTCATGCATTTGACTGCATGATTTGGTACAAGCACTTTGTTTTTCTTGTGAGTGGATAGCAATGTGGTTGGAGGCTTCTGAAATGATGTGTGCAAGAAAAATAAAAGCTAATTTCACCAAATTCACACACACACACACGCACACACACACACCCTGCCATACTATTCATCTCCATGAAATGGATTCTAAATTAGTACTGTATGTTATACAAATTTCCACAGAGATGCCATTTTACTTGTCTATTCAAGTGATCTTGCTGAAATTGTTAAAATAGACTAGTAGCAGTGGTTTTGGCAGCAGCCGTGCATGACTCAGTACCAAAACTATATATATGACAACCATTATTAGTCTGCAGTATAATCACTATTGTCACCCCCTCCAAGCTCCAACTCCACACAACTTCATAGAAAAAGAAATTTAAAAAATCCACCAGACACAAATACATTTGAATACATGACACTCTACATGTATCAAGTATTAATGCGTACTCCCCACAGAATGTGCTTATGTTTTTAGTGGTGTGATTGAATACCCAGCAGTTTCATGTCTTATCTGCAGCTTTGAGATTTATGATAGTGTAATACAAAAGTATGCCTGAAAGTACAGGGATAAAGATCTGTCATGAACAAAAAATGGATCTGTGATTATACAAATGAAAGTGGGCTGTTCTTTACAATATTACATCTTTACTTCCATGGCGAGAACACTTGTTTTATAGGCAATTCAACACACACACACACATGCATGCACGCAAGCACGCACGCACACACACATCTATCTGTAACAAAGACTAACAATTTAAATGACTTGCTCTGCAACAGGGATAAAGATGGCAAAATGACATGAAGGCAGGAAATCCACAGTAACAAACTGATGTTGTTAGCGATGATTACCAATACTGTAACAGACACTTTAGTGATCATGGTCAAGAGGGTCTGCCCTCCAGGGAGATTGTGACTAGGCAGGAATCTCATTGAAATTACTTGTTTTTAAATCAAAATCTATGAAATGGCATTATTATCACAGTTTTAAACTTGGCATGTTTGCCTTATAATTAAGGTGTTAGGTGGTACAGTGATTACACACTACTGTTCAATGCCACAACTTTGTAAATACCTAAGAAATACAGTAGTACACAGAAAAAAAAACAAGCTAAGAAACAATGAAGGATTTTTTTAATCATTACCTTCACTGAACCTTTTGTAAATAGCAAAAGTCAGATCCATTTTCCTTCCATTTCACAGTTTTTATGTTTGCTTGCACGCATGTGCAAGAAACATAGTGCCATCATCCGAGTTTTCGGAGGTGTGTCACCCCCTCTTCCAATTCAGTCAGTGTGTAGGTAGGTGCGGCCCCTGTCTGCCAATGCATGCTGGAGCTGTCTATGACAAGCTCCAAAATGCAGTGGTGTGCAGTTGAAAGGGGGAGCTACGCTTCAGTGAGCAGTGATAAGATATCGCCTGCTCATGCGCGCTCCCCTACACACACACACACACCACACACACACACACACACACGCAAGCATACCGCGCTGCCCCCACGCACTACATCTCCCATAGCCGACGGGTGCCCAATCCCACGCCGGCTGTGCTGTGCTCCCCAAAAGTTCTTCCAATGCCACGCTTGGTGCCCACCCCAGCATGACAAGTTATCGTGATAGCAGACGGGGTGCCCAATCCCCATCGGCCCACTGTCCTCCCTTAAAGTACTGGTGCCACGCTGGGTTAACGATGTTATGGCTGACGGGGTGCCTAATCCCCATCGGCTTTACGCCCCCCAGCCATCCTTGTGCTATGCTGGGAGCCCAACCCAGCGTGGCAAATGTCCTGCTTTGTCTTTTCAAAAAAAAAAACCTGAAAAGCAAAAACGGTCCCACGCAGTCTCCTGCCCCCACAACCCGCACTCCACCACTGCACACCCTGCCTCCCCACACACACACCACCCCAGATTTACTCTCCGGAGCTCGCTGGGCGATGATCTTCGTGGACCGAACATGTCTGCACTCTTCAAAGCCGATCGCTAACTGAGGAAATGCCGTAAGCTGTATAATGGGATAGATAGGGTTTTTCAACTTTATTGCATATCTCAGGCATTTTTGAATTTTGCCAAATTTTCAACATGGGGTTTTGGGACCCTCCTCATGAATTCTTGCACTATCATGGTGTTACTTGGGCCCGAAGGGTGATTTCTCAGCCACTGTGAGAAATCACCTTTCCAGAAAGATTAATGAAACGACACTGCAGTGTTCATAAGGTGGGCTCTCAAAAAGACTATTTTAAAAATTTGGTGGAAAAATTCCTAAAAATAACTGTTTTACGAACGTGCATTGCGCAGTTCTATGCACGCTTGTAAGTTTCGTAAATTTCAATATTTTCACTCCAGATTTTTCAACATTGCCATTTTACCACACCTTCTTATGAGCAGTACAGCTGTCATTTTTCACATTCACCCAAAACGTGTTTCCCCATGTAGCGCACAATGGAGCAGTCGGTGTAAGTAAATCAATGTACAGGACACGTTAAGAAAATCACAGTGACACTGTTCATGAGCAGAGGTCTTAAAATGGCTATGTTGAAAATTGTGAAAACATTCATAAAATGACTGTTTCATTTAGCTGCGCTAAGTAGCGTTCCTATGCATGCTCGTAAGTTTGCGAACTTATTATTTTCACTCCAGATTTTCAACATTGCCATTTTGTTATACTCTCCTTATGAACAGTACAGCTGTCATTATATGTCGCTCTAAATGTGTTTTCGCACATGTAGCACACAATGGTGCTGTTGGTGTGCGAAAGCAATGTTTGGGACAGATTAAGAAAATCACAGTTACACTGTTCATGAGCAGAGGTCTTAAAATGGCTGTGTTGAAAATTTGGTGACAAAAGTCCATAAAATGTCTGTGTTATGAGTGAGCATTGCGCAGTTTCCACACACCCTCATGAGTTCATGACTTTGTAATATTTTCAGTCCAGATTTTCACCAGTGGCATTTTTCCACACTTCCTTATGAACAGTACAGCTGTCATTTTTCACAACATGACCGAAGTGTGTTTTCACACTTTCAGCGCAGAGATGCGTGGTTGCTGTGGGAAATCATTGTTCGGGACAGATAAAGAAAATCACAGTGACACTGTTCATGATCGGAGGCACCAAAATGCCTGAGTTGACAATCTGCTGTAAAATCCTACCTAATTATATTATGGAGTTGTGTTGCAGTTTCTATGTCGGCTAGTCATACCATTTTTAAATATTTTTACTGCAGATTTGCAACATTGCCATTTTTACACCTCCCCATGAACAGTACAGCTAGCATTTTTACTTCCTGTTCGGAATGTTTTGCACCTGTGGTGCTAAATGCCGTAGTCGCTGTGCATAAGCAGCTTTCGGCTAACAAACTGATATTCCCCCTGTTCAGGACGTGGGGTCACAAAAAAAACATGTTGAAAATTTGGAGTGAAAATACCAACAAATACCTGAGGTATTAGGGTTTCCAACCATAACGCCCAACCCTGTAGACAATGACAGGCATCAGGGGTGTGACTTGGGATTCTTGCTTGTAATGCTTATACCATTCCACACCCTGCAGCCAGTGAGAGGCATTGAGGTATGCCTTGGACTCTTCGGCCCCAAAGTTCACCCCATTCTCCTATATCGCACCCATCTCACCGTATTTCCTAATGGAATGGGGTGTGCATAAAGGCCAAAGACCCCAAGGAACACCGTGACACTTGTCAGTGTCTGCAGGGTGGGGTGTGGTGAAATGGTGTGGCCGTTATGCCTGACAACCCAAAGGTACACCCCAATGCCTGTCACTCTCTGCAGGGTGGTGGTGGGGTTTGCTTCAGTTCAATACTTCACTGCCATTCCTATTACGCAGCTCTGTAACTTCTACACTACCACTGCCAATGCCAGCAAGCAAACATTCGGCATTGACAAATGCTTGTTTAATTACTTTAAAACGTCATTCTAAAAGAGAGATGCAATCTGGGGAGGAATGCAGGTTAATCTCTTTCTTTCTCCAGTGTGGAGCAGTGTTGGATGTTACACACTCCACTAGGAGGAATGTCAGTTTAATAGCACTTTTGCTCTCTTCAGTGTGGAGCAGTGCTGGACTCAGCATACTCCTCCTATATGGTGTTTCATTACCTAAGGCAAAATAATACACTTCTTGAAATGTTCTTGCTAGAATCCCTTTAAAGGTTGTTGGAAAAAATTATCTAGGAACTTAGTATAAAACAAGTGTGTGAAAAGGATCAGGTGCTTTTTTCATCAGAACAGCATTCTGGATTAGCTGCAATTTGAGGTGGTTAAGACAGCATAAAGACACATATTTCTTGCTCCTCCTGAAGCTGCACTTCTTTTTTACTGTTAGATACCAAAGCTTAAAATGAAAGATGACCTGTGAGAAGGAGAAGCTGAGGAGAGGGAGTGCCAGATGTCTGGATGAGTATAGGAACAGGAGAGTGATAATTACTTATCATTGACCTGAACCTCAAATTTGTAGTTGATAACAGGAAAACTACCCTCTCCCACCCTCTAGCATTCACCCCAACACCCCCAACAGTGTTTACATTAGTTACCTTGTAGTGGAAATAATAAATGTCACACGGATTTACTCTTCAGTCTCCCTCTGTGTACTCCCATACTTGCATTTTGGTGAAAAAATATTGCTAGAAAAATAAGCCCATAAGGATGTGATATGTGTAAACCAATGGACTTAAGTTTTATACCCTTCCATCGACTCGGAATTAGATGGACTATAACTCTAAATGTTACTTTACACATGGAAAATGTGATAGCTTTTACTGTCACTTGCCATGCAATACAAGTCACAGAACAATTTCTTTATATTCATTGCTTCCTATCATTTAAGGGATACATAAACATAGAAACATAGAAACATAGAAGTTGACGACAGATAAGGACCGCAAGGCCCATCCAGTCTGCCCATTTCTTTTTCTACCTTATAAATGTGCCATCGGCCTTTGCTCTGTCAGTGACCTATCTATTCATAGTCATTTGTATTGCTCCCTTATGCCTATCCCATGCCTGTTTGAAGCCCTGCACTGTATTCATAGCCACCACTTCTTGTGGTAAGCCATTCCATGCATCTACCACCCTTTCTGTGAAAAATAATTTCCTCACATTCCCCCTTAATCGGCCTCCCTCTAATCTCATGCTGTGTCCTCTTGTCCTGCTATTTTTCTTATATTTAAACATGTTAGACTCTTTCACCTTGTTTATGCCCTTAAGGTGTTTAAATGTCTCGATCATATCACCTCTCTCCCTCCTTTGCTCAAGGGTATACATATTGAGCTCCGTTAATCTGTCCTTATATGTCTTCTGATGCAGTCCCTGCACCATTTTGGTTGCCCTTCTCTGGACTGCCTCAATTTGGTTAATGTCCTTGTGAAGGTGTGGCCTCCAGTACTGCCGCAGTACTCCAGATGGGACCTAACCAATGTCTTGTACAGAGGGATTATTACCTCCCTCTTACGACTTGTGATACCCCTACTAATACACCCTAACATCCCCCTAGCCTTACCTACTGCTTTAGAGGTCTGCTTGGATGATTTTTAGGTCATCAGTGATGATGATGCCCAAGTCTCTTTCTTCCTTTGTGACTGCTAGCAACTCCCCTCCCAGCCTATAAGTGGCTTCAGGGTTTCTCTTCCCTATGTGCATGATTTTGCACTTCTTTGCATTAAATCTCAGTTGCCACTCTTCTGACCATTCTGCTAGTTTATCCAGATCTCTTCTCATTCTGCCCACCCCATCTGGATCTCATTCTGCCCACCCCAACCAAATCTTCAATGTCACTTAATGATACAGTGGCCCAGATATTCCAAAGGATTGGCATGGGGGACAACACTGTTGCCCCATCGCCATAACCCACTGAGTGCCCCCGCGATATTCAAAAGGGAAAAGTGTGCGGCACAAATCCCGATGCACCTGAGTGCATCAGTACTGTATGCAGGCGCAGGTGGGGGGGGGGGTGTGCCCATGCATACCCTGCACAGCCCGATATTCAGCCCGGGATGTGCAGAGCCATGCATGCACAACCCCTACCTGCGCCAGCACAAAGCTGATCCAAAAAAAAAAAGGAACAACTGATGGCCACCCACAGGTGAGCTGCTGTATTGCAGGATGCAACACGGCAGCCGTCACCTGTGGGTGCCATTCCTGCTGCACCTGTGGCGCCCCCCCATGCCGGAACACGGGCATTTGTAAAAAACAAATATGTCCAATATCCCTGGTGGTCCAGTGGACTGCTATCTGCCCAATCATGGGCATTTGTACTAAAAAAACATGTCCAATATCCCTGGTGGTCCAGTGGACTGCTATCTGCCCGATCGCGGGCATTTGTATAAACAAAACATGTCCAATATCCCTGGTGGTGCAGTGGACCGCTATCTGCCCAATCGCGGGCATTTGTATAAAAAAAACATGTCCAATATTCCTGGTGGTCCAGTGGACCGCTATCTGCCCGATCGCAGGCATTTGTAAAAATAAAATGAATTCCCCAATATCCCTGGTGGTCTAGTGGTACCCCCCTGCCCACTGAGCGCCACCAGCCCTCTAAGCCCACCACCTCCCCGCTGGGTCAGCCTGCGGGTGGCAGCTCCACCTGCCTGCCGCCCGCCGCCCTCCGACTGACACCTTGGTGGGGCTGTAGACCCATTGGTCCACAGCGTGAAGTCAATGGGCATGCAGCCCATACTGTACTGCACATTCCAGATATGAGGAATGGGATCATTCACATATCTGGAATGTATGGTGACTGGTATGGGCCTGCCAACCTGCTCACGCTGTGGACCAATGGCGTGACATCACCAAGGTGTCGGTCGGCGGCGCCGTGGTGGCAGGCTGGTGGGTGCTGCCACCCGCCAGCTGACTGAGGGGGCAGGTGGTGGGGGCTCAGTGAAGCGTGGGGAGGGGTACCACAAGACCACCAGGGATATTGAGGAATCATTTTTTACAAATGCCCTATCGGCAGATGCGTCCACTGGACCACCAGGGATTGGACATGTTTTTTATACAAATGCTCACCGATCGGGCAGATAGCAGTCCACTGGACCACCAGGGATATTGAACATGTTTTATAAATGCTCACGATCGGGCAGATAGAGGTCCACTGGACCACCAGGGATATTGGACATTTTTTCTTTATACAAATGCTCGCGATCCGGCAGATAGCGGTCCACTGAACCACCAGGGATATTGGACATGTTTTTTTAGTACAAATGCCTGCGATCGGGCAGATAGCGGTCCACTGGACCACCAAGGATATTGGGATTATTTATTTTTTTATACAAATGCCCGTGATCGGGCTGTGGAGCTCATTGCCGGCTGCAGAGGGCGTCAGTCCCCAACAGCTGCTGCCTGGCAGGGCGCCAGGTGCAAGTCGTCGGGGATCAGCGCACCTGCATGGAAATGGGGCCATAATGACATGCAAATGGCCCTATGTGTGCCTTGCATACATTATGGCCCCATTTGCATGTCAACTTTTGAATATCGTGGTTGCTGTGCATGGCGCAATGGAACTTGTGCTAGCGCATCCCCATGCTCCAGTTTTGCCACTTGCACTAGTGCAGTGCCACTGTGCCATGCACACTGCGGGTGGCCAGGGTGTGATATTCAATGCTGCTGAGCCATGGCGCAGCTCCGTTGAATATCGCCCAGTCCACACCCCTGCACAGCCAAGTTGAGCTGCTCCCAAGCTTGCGCCACAGCCTGGCGCAGTTTGAATATCTGGGCCCTTACATATTGCTTCCATGCACTGCACACCATGAAATCATGAGTTGGCAACATGATATTAAACAATTCAGGCATCCTACTGTATATGTGTTATCAAGTGTAATGACTTGCATCACAAATTCAACACCTCTACAGACACACGCACACACACACACAGACACACACACACACACACACACACACACACACACAAATACACACACAGTTCTAAAGAGTCCCCACTTGTCTTGGTAGTCCCCACTACCCCCTTGCTTGAAACAAGCACGCTGACAAGGATATTGGGGGAAATGGCCACAGACATATGTTTATTTTACTTCACATATTTAGAGTAACATGATCAGCTGGGAGGATAAGCATATTCCACTGGCCCACATCCCACCATCACTAACAGTTGCCCCTCCTGGGTGAGAACTCAACCCCAGGAATGGGGAGGTCATGTAACCAAGTGACAAGCAAACGCCGCTCCCCCCGTCAAGCTCTGCTGCTTTTGCAGGTTAACCTGACAACGTTGAATCATGACCCCCCCCCCCACAATCTGGGTCCAGGTCATGTGGTCTTTTCACCTCATTCTGACCAGAGGTGATGAACCCTTTTGAAGAATTCAACACAGCCCCCTTCTTCTCCTGCACCATTAGTCTACAATTCTCCCAAGTTGCCATTACTGCACTGCAACATATTCACTTTCATTTTCTACCTAATTTTCTGCCCCACTGGAGGAGGTGAAAAACCTGAAAAAAGCCCTGTTTACTAGGAAAATGAGGAAAAGTAATTTCTGAACCCTAATGGGGTCACGCCAGTGGGTCAATATGTTGCCAGTCTGTCCTGATTTTTTTTTTGTTTTGATTAGTTAGGACAAAAGTAGGCTTAAGCCAATCGTGACTGTCCCCCAAATAGGGTGGGAAATTTACCTAAGTTGGATGAAAACCTAACCATTTATCTAATCTAGTTTTAAAAGTTAGAACATTTTTATAATCAATAATTTCCTGAGGCTAGGAATTCTTTTTTTTTTTGTGGCAGGGCCCCTCCACCAAGTTTCTGCCCTGGTCATGGCCCCCGGACATCCACCTTCCATCACTGCCGTGATCCCTTGGTCACCCCTGGCTTTCCCCCAGGAGGGCAGAGTCGATGAACTGGTCCCCTTATCCAGTCATGGTACCAGTAACTGGTTGGGGATCTGGTGATGGAAGCTAACTGAAGCCCGGGGAGGGCTTCATAGAGGCAGGGGGCCCCACCTGATTTTCTTGTTGGTTCCCGTGTGGAACTGGGTACATGCAATGATGCAAGTCAATGAGGAGCCTGCAAGCTTCTTTGCGCACTCCCCTCAAAGCGTCCACACTCGGTTCCCACATGCTCTGGCCCGGTGCTCAGCACCCCCCAGCTTCCTCCATGGGACAACATGATGCTGGTGCTGTGCTTCCCCTTCCCCGGAGAAGAAGAGCAGTCCTTCGGATGCTCAATCCTTTCCCTCCCCTGCCAACCCCCAGCAGCCGCTACCCATTCCTGAACATGGGTCACTGGCATGGCACTAGCTGTGGCATCCAGCTCCTCAACCCTCAGCACCACCGGGCTGGCCCGAGGCTGGGAATTCTAAGTTTTAGAGGCTCTAATAGTAAAGAAATTATGCTTTTTGCAGCATTATCCTGATCTACTACAAGTTGTTTGTTATGGGATCTAGCAACAATTTATCTATTGGAAACTTTGAGACCACAGGTCTCCTTCAGCTGTTGGGATTGTAAAATTTTATAAGTTAGAAGAAGATCTCCCTACGTCTTCTAGTATATAAATAAAACAGTCCAATTTCTGTCAACCTGGATTGGTGATTTAACTTGGATAATCTTGGTACCATTTTGGTAGCTCTCCTCTGGATTTTTTCAAGCAAATTGTTGTCTCCCTTTAGTTATAGAAACTACAACGGGGAACCACAATCTAGAAATGGCCTGACACATGTTCTATATACAGGTATTAGACATTGTTCCATTCTAGTTATAAAGGTCTGCCTAATTTGTTTTAAAACCACATTAGCCAAGTGGGTAGCTTTGATACAATGATCCAATGAAGTTAGCTTGTTGTATACAAGGACACCTAGATCCCACTCACAAGAGGAGACCTTAATTAGGCTATCGTTTAGAAAGTAATTTATGTTAGGATTATTCTTCCCAAAATGCATAACCATGAATATGTCCACATTAAACCTAATTTCATTCTCTATAGCCTATTGTTCTACTCCTTTTAGGTCTGATAAAAGGGAAGAAATACTTCCAACAGTGTCAACTCTACCACCTAACTTTGTGTCATCAGCAAATTTGGAAAGAACATTGGAATTGCTAATTGCCATATCACTTATAAAGATATTAAACAGGGAAGGCCCAGGACGGAGCGTGGGGGAACACTACTACTAACAACACATGGGTTCAAACAGACACCATTTATTTTAACTTTCTGAGTTCTGTTTGAGAGCCACCAGATGATCCAGTTAACTAGGCAGATATGACATGCTGTGTAAACCACTGGCTTCTCTTTTAGATTATGCAGGTATCCCCTTTTAGTTTCAATTTATGTGTTCTAGTTGGTGTTACAGAATTGTTTTTGGTTAACCCTAATGTTTCCAAAAGGGGTGGATCTTGGAAAGCTCTAAATGTCAGACATAGGTCACCATGTAGCTGTCTATATTGCATACAATAGAGGTTAATTTGCCTGTCTGTCACCAATGCTCAAGACTTTCATGCCCTTGATTCTTCCTTTTCTGCAGTAGGAAGGGAAGTATCATAGAGAAACATTGGTTTTGTCAACCCTAAAGGAAAAAGTAGCTCACTCACCCCCTCAGCTGGTGGTGGTCTGACACTGAGCAATGAAGAAGGAGGCTGCTGAAGAATATAGGAAGTTGCTGTCCCAGAACAGGAAGGGTAAGAGTTATAAGGAGAGGAGAGAGTAAGCATACAGAGAAACAGGAGAGGGAACACAAAATAAGACATGATAGGAGTGGTGCAGTGCAATGGCTATGGGGCAGCAGTGTTCTGGGAGACATTCTGGAGGCTGCAATGCTACCCTATTTGCAGGCACCTCTCTGGTCTGAGGGAGGAGGTTGCCTGTCTCCAAGCTGACCTGGCTAGGATTCGTGAAACCTCCTTCCCCACCCAGGGACCACTAGGGCCAATGCCACTACCTCAGAGGTTGCTAAGAAAGAGGAGAGGCTGGACCAGGGTGGGCTTAGGGAGGAAGAGGGTGATGGAACAGAGTTTCATCCCTCTAGCTGTACCTCTCCACAATTGATTCACTCTACTGTTGGATAGTGGTTCCTCTATGGAGGCACCTGCAGTGGAGACCAAGGAGGATGCTGGGAACCTTCACAAAGGAGACCCACAGAATTGTGGCATGGGACCCCACAGGGGAAGGAAACAACTCCTGGTGGGGGACTCAATCATTAGGGGGTGGAAATGGGGGAGGAAAGGGAGAGGGAGGTAAGGTGCCTGCCTGGCCCCATGGCTTGGAGGGACAGGAAGTGAATCCTCAGGATCGTGGGAGAAGCTGCACGAGGGAGGGAGCTGGATGTCATTGTCCACCTAGGGACAAATGACCTGGCTAGGAATGGGATCAGAGCAGTGCAAGAGGAGATTGTAGAGTTGGGGAGGGGCCTTAAACAAGTAGCGCATACGGTAACCTTCTCGGAGGTGTTGCCTGTCTATGGTAAGGGTGATGCTAGGGTACTCTTCACCAGGGAATTCAATAAATGATTGAAAAACTGGTGTGGAGCTGAGGGTTTTGACTTCATTGGGGACTGGGGAGCCACCTGGAGGGATGCAGACCTATACTGGTGCGATGGTCTGCATCTGTCCGGGGGGGGGACCAGGATCCTAGGTGAGAGGTTTAAATGCTTCATTGGCAAGGATTTAAACTAGGCAAGGGGGAGGCACTGAAAAGGAGCAGGGAAATCCCAGCCTCCCCCCACAAAACATGGTAATTAATGAGGTAAACACCAAGGTAGAGAAGTCATTAGGGAGAAGGACAGAGGTAAATGTAAAAAAAGGCAAAGGCAGTAAGGACAGAAATGGGGCTAAAAGGGGTAAGGCCATCAAAAAGTGGAGGGTGATGAGTACCAATGCCCATAGTCTGTGTAACAAGCTCCCTGAACTAGTGGCCTTGATAGAAGAGGTTGCCTGGATATTGTGGCAGTCACAGAAACATGGTACACAGAGAACCATGACTGGGATGTCAACATACCAGGATACACAATCTACAGGAGGGACAGGGAGGGTAAAAGAGGAGGAGGAGTAGCTCTCTATGTAAAGGAAGGAATCAAAGCAATAGAACTAAAGAGTAAACAGGGAGCAGATGAGGCACTCTGGGTCACCCTGGAGACAGGAAATGGCACCATAATCCGCATGGGAGTTGCATACAGACCCCCATCTCAGGGAGAGGAGATGGACAAGGAAACGATAGAAAGCTTCCTTAAAATGGCAGAAAAAGGGGAGCTATTGTTGATGGGGGACCTGAATATGCCAGATGTTAACTGGAGCACCTTTGCTGCAGGCACATCAAAGAGCATGGTCATTCTTGATGCCCTACAGGGGGCATGCCTCAGACAGCTACTATTGGAACCCCCACAGGAGGGAGCAATCTTAGACCTGGTACTCTCAAATGGGGATGGAGAAAGAATCTCAGATTTAGAAGTGGGTAGCCATCTGGGAACAAGCGACCACCAAACAGTGTGGTTCATGATAAACACAGCCATACAATCAAGCCATACAAAAGCAAGAGTATTCAACTTTAGGAGGGCTGACTTTGGGAAAATGAGACAGTGCCTCAGAAAAGCACTAAAAAAAGGCAAGAAAGAGGGGTGGAGTAACAATGGGGAGTAATCAAAACAGCCATCACAGATGCAACAAGCCGTTGTGTAAAGCAAATCAACAAAACACAATGAAGAAAAAAAATGCTATGGTTCTCAAATGAAGTGGCAGGAAAGGTTAAGGAGGAAAGGATAACATTCAGAAAATAAAAGGAAACACAGAAGGAGCAGGACAGAGAACTTTATCAGTTAAAGCAGAAAGAGGCTGGGAAGGCAATCAGAATAGCAAAGGCCCAAACCAAGGAAAGGATAGCCAACTCTGTTAAGAAGGGGGATAAGACCTTTTATAGGTACATTAGGGAGTGAAGAAAGACCAAATGAGGGATACTGAGGCTTAATAAAGGGGAGGGAATGTGGGTAGAGGGTGACAGTAAAAGAAGGGATACTGAACAAATATTTCTGCTCAGTATTCACAAAGGAAGAGGAGGGGGAGGTACCTAAACAAAACAAGAGAAACACTCTGAAGACAGGGGTCGATACCAGTCCATTTACAGAAGAAAGGGTTCTGAAAGAACTAATAAAATTGAAGGTGGGCAAAGCAATGGGACCTGATGGGATTCACCCAAGAATTCTAAAGGAACTAAGGGTAGAACTAGTGACACCGCTGACTACTGCCTTTAACAAATCATGGCAGGATGGGGTGGTACCTGAGGACTGGAGGAGGAGGATGGATGTGATTCCTCTTCACAAAAGTGGGAGCAGGACAGAGGCAGGAAACTAAAGACCAGTTAGTTTGTCCTCAGTGGTAGGGCAAATGATGGAATCACTTTTGAAGGAAAGAATTGTTGAGTACCTAGAGGCCAGTGGGGCACAGGACCCAAGGCAACATGGATTCATGATGGGAAGGTCATGTCAGATGAATCTAATAGATTTATTTGACTGGGTGACCAAAGTAGTAGACCAGGAAGGAGCTGTGGACATGGCCTACCTAGATTTTAGCAAGGCATTTGATACAGTCCTCCACAAAAGATTAATACACAAGTTAGCCAGCCTTGGAGTGGGTCCCAAGGTGGTAGCCTGGATAAAAAATTGGCTAGACAACAGGACGCAAAGGGTAGTAGTAAATGGAATCCACAATGAAGAAAGGAGGGTTACTAGTAGGGTACCGCAGGGTTCAGTACTAGGACCGGTCCTTTTTAATGTCTTTATAAGTGACATTGCAGAGAAACTGGAAGGAAAAGTATGTCTCTTAGGAGATGACACAAAGATCTGCAACAGGGTTGATACACAAGATGGAGTGGAAAGGATGAGAAGGGATTTGGCAAGGTTGGAGGAATGGTCAGATGTATGGCAGCTCAGATTCAATGCAAAGAAGTGCAAGGTAATGCACCTGGGAAACAAAAACCTAGGGGAAGAGTACACATTGGGGGGTGAGATACTGACAACAGAAAAAATGGAAAGAGACATGGGGGTAATTATATCAGATGACCTAAAGGTGGGCAAGCAATGTGAGAAGGCAGTAAGGAAGGCTGAGGGGATACTGGGATGCATAGGGAGAGGCATCAGTTTTAGAAAACAGGAAGTTGTTATCCCTCTGTACAGACAGTTGGTGAAACCCCCATCTGGAGAACTGTGTGCAGTTCTGGAGACCCCATCTCAGCAAAGACATAGACAGAGCAGAGGCTGTCCAGAGGAGGGCAACCAAAATGGTGCAGGGTCTGCACCAGAAGACATATGAAGAAAGACTAAAGGAGCTTAATATGTATACCCTTGAGGAAAGAAGGGAGAGAGGGGACATGATAGAGACTTTCAAGTACCTCAAGGGAATCAACAAAGTCCAAGAGGGTAGCATCTTTCAGAAAAAGAGATGTGCAAGAACAAGGGGGCACAATTTGAAGATAGAGGGGGGACGGCTCAGAGGTAATGTGAGGAAGTATTTTTTCACAGAGAGGGTTGTGGATGCATGGAACAGCCTCACTGAGGAGGTTGTGGAGTCAAGAACAGTGGGGGAATTCTAGAATGCAAGGGACAGACATAAGGCAGTCCTAGTGGGGGGGGGTAGGAGGAAGTAAGCTGTTGGTTAACTAGGATCTGCAGCTTATCTGTTAGGTAGGAAAATGAGCAGACTAGGTGGGCCAAGCAGTCCTTATCTGCCATCACATTCTATGTTTCTATGTTTCTTTTAGTCACTTTCCTTTGAACACCCTCAATTAATTTTTTTCCTCAAATTGTTACTGGCGCACAGAACTGTGAACAAAAGTCCGGGTGAGGTCTTACTAGACTAGTGTATAACAGTAATATCACACTAGATTCCCTGCTCTTTATATGTTTAAGGATGCAGCCCAGTATTCGCTGACATTTCTTGGTATTTGTTAATGTATGTGTATCAAATGTGAGTTTATTATTAACAATGACTCCTAAGTCTTTTTCATTAATGGTGACTGGTAATTGCATGATATTGAGTTTGTAGATAAAGTTGGAATTATTGTGTCCCAAGTGCATAACTTTGCACTTGCTCTCATTGAAAAACATTTTATTACAGGTAACCCAGCTACCTAGCTGGTTGACATTACCCTGAAAGGCCTTTATAGCTGGTGCGTTATTTACTATGCATCCCAATTTGCAATCATCGGCATACTTAGACATCCAAGTGCTGGTGGATGTCTGCATAGATGAGCCTAAAATGTTAAATAAAGCTGGGCCCAGTACACAGCCATGCAGAACTCTGCTGGTAATATTGCCCCATTCAGAACTGTGACCTCTGATTACCACTCATTGTTGTCTATTTGTTAACCATGAAATAACCCATTTAAAAAATGGTGGGATGAAATTTAAGGTTGTACATATGATTTATTAATACCTGATGGGAGACTTTACCAAAAGCCTTGGAAAAATCTAGAAAAATATTGTCAACTGGCAGTCCTAAGTCTAGGGAACTACTAATATTTTAAAAAAAGTGCAGGAGGTTGGTTGTGCAGTATCTGCCTGGAGAAAATCCATGCTGAGTTATGTCCTGCAAATTATTTCAAGTGATGTGATTATTAATTCATGATAATAGAAGTCTCAGTAGTAGTTTACCTACTATTGACGTGAGGCTGATGGGTCTATAGTTGGAAACATCTTTGCTATTTCCTGACTTGTAAACAGGTGTAATAATTGCCCCTTTCCATGACTGTATTGCTTTACCCCTCAATAGGAAAACAAGGGGTAGTATAATTCATTAGAAAAGATGGAGCAGAAATAATCGTTAAAGTGATTATCAGTCTTGATATTGGACTGCAAGATATTACCCTCATGAACTATAGGACCCACCAAATTCAAAGTGCCCTTTTTGTTGTACACACACACACACATATATATATATATATATATATATATATATATATATATATATATATATATATATGGTAGCACAGTAGTGCTACCATAGTTAGGGTTGAGGAGCCATTTCTATGTTAAACCCCAAAACTTTTCACCTTAATAACTTTGCAACTGTTTGATGGATTTGGCAAAATTTGGAATACACAATCAAGAATCATAGGCCTTGGCATCTGCCAAGTTTCGTTCAGTTGGATACTGCGACTGCGGAGTTATTAAGCATGATTTACACCGCAGCGTTTGTCTTTTCTGAATTCTATGGTCACTTGTTGCAGAATACGACGGTTTGTGCGACCGCCCGAAATCTTCAGAGAACGTGTGGCCAGGGTCCCCGATGTGCCTTTTGAAGATTTGGTGAAAAAATATTAAACGGTTCAAAAGTTATTCAAAAAACAATTTCCCATTGTAAGTCATTGGGAAAAGTTAACAAAACGTTCAACACTTTCGCAAATGCATTTTTACTTTCGCAAATGGGCCTGTTACTTTCGCAAATCGGCCATTTTGTTTTCAGTTGGTGATCAGAAAAATGCTTGGCATTTAAATTTGGGACCCTCTAGCAACCTAATTCTTTTTGTATTCACCTAGTCGGACCCTGAGGATGATAGCCATGTCTTTATTTTGGGGTAAAACACCCCAGAAATATGTTTTTTAAATTTCTGGAAAAAGTACTTTCACAAAGTACTTTCATGCTCACGAAAGTGTCGCAAATCTTTGCGAAAGCTTTCGCAAATTGCGACAGTAGTTTTCTAGTCTGTGGGAAAATGACAGCAATTCTTTGGCACTGCACTACAAAAGAATGGTTGGGAGTTTTGGGCTGAAATTTGGAAGGAACACAGCCGACATCTCACAGATGTGCCTTTCAGTTTTGTATTGAAAAAATATTACATGGCAGCAAAGTTACGGCACTCCAAAGTTGATGGTTTTTCCCCATAGGACAACATTACTGCGCCCAACGCATTACAGGAATCCTTTGGCACTCTGCTGCAAAATAATGGTTTGGTCTTTTTTCCTGAAATTTGGAAGCAAGACAGCCAACAGCCCACAGATGTGCCTTTCAGTGGTTTGGTGAAAAAATATTACAGGGAGGCAAAGTTATGGTGCTCCGAACTACTCTTTTTTTCCCATAGGTTAACATTACGGCATTCGCCACGCCTTTCAGGGCCCGTATCTCAGAAACGGTGCGAGATACGGACTTTTCGTCAGAAAAATGTTTAGCCCACAAAACTAGCCAGGACAGTCATATATCATATGACTTTTAAATTTTTTCTCTACATCGTACGGTTCCTGAGATATAACCTATTTAGTATACCAAGTCCTCATTTTCTGCTCCGATACCCATTATTATGCATACATTCTTTGTACTCACTGTCTTTCTCTATTCAGCTTTTGGGGAAAACCAGCCTGTGCGCTTACATTACTGTTACCGTTGCCCTTTCTGCTTGCAGTTCCGTGCCGGTTTCACTTACCGTTGACGTCTACGCCACCATGTGCGTTATCCTTTGCGTTTTCATTTTCGCTGCGTTTCTGTTATTTTTTGCCATTTGTGTCTACAGTACTGTTTCTCTTTCTGTTTCACTTTGCGTCACCATACCCATTGACATTTCCATTTGCAGGCACCATGTTACTATGTGACAACACATCACGTGGCAGACCATTCCCGTCTACGCCACCATGTGCGTTACCCTTTCCATTCTCATTCGCGCTTGCATTACCATGTGCGTCACTGTTAGTGCCTCTGTTTTGCATTGCTGTTCCTGTTACTATGCCACAAGACATCAAGTGGCGGGAGCGCGGGGCCCGAGCTGCCGCATTACGTGGCGGGAGCGGGCCCTGCACTTCCGCCACTGCATTACATTCACTATTTCTCGTTACCATTCTCAAAAAGAAGGGAAATTAGAGGAAAAAAACTCCGTTTAATGCATTAGTTAGGGTTGTTCCACAGCGACAAAAGTGAGGAAATTCGCTGTTAGGGTTGAAAACCCTAACTCAGAATTCACCCCCCCCAGCACCACACACACACAGACACACACACACACACACATATGCAAATATGGGGAGGACCAATCAACACAACCAATGACAGACATCCAGCAGCAGGTGACAGAAATAACAAACAATTGTCTAAATGTACTACGAGACATCCCCACCCACCTGACCAGGTACTGCATGCTCAGTGGAGATCAACAGCAAACTGAGGCCATGTACACCAAACGTACACATCCCTGATTGCAGCTGCACACAGCGTACCACACTTAGTAGTTGCATGGCCTTACCTACCGATGCCCCACACCAGACCACACCACATGTGGTGGGCCACCTGAGCAATAGAGTTGAGCAAAACCAAGGAGTTGTACAGGTATAATTTCTCTGATTATAACATGGGTTTTAGAAATGCAGCTTTCTAATTGACTGTAAACATTGTAACAGCCTTATGCTTAGTTTTTATTAAGATACTGTACATGTAGATCCTAACCATATGATGAACGTGGTTTAATGTTGTTTAAAAAAACAGTTTTATTATGATAGCAATAAGCCACTCCCAGGTATTATGTTAATGGTCAGTTTATCACTGTCTAGCTACATGTGGCACTCGGCTACGCCTCATTCAACATTAAACCCCTATAGGGGGATTAACAGACCATTTAACATAACTGTTGGTCATGCCTTATTGCTTAATTGTCTTTATGAGTAGATACTCTCCCTCTGCTAGGCACTGCAGCAGCTTTGCAACACAGTGTCCCACCCAGTTACACCATACACTGTCTAGTTACTGGAGAATGGCTGTGAATATGAACTCATGAAGATGAACAGTGTAACTTGATCATTACAGTCATTGAAACCTTAGTGTGATTATAACTGACAGAGTCATTGATAGAGAATAACCCCTGCTGTCCTAGTACACTTACCCCATTGTGAGTTAAATCAATACTAAAAGACATTCTGTTTATATCTTCACTATATTTACTTGATTCCTGTTGTACCACAATTAGCATAGTTATCACTTTGATAGGATCAGTGACAGAAGTGTGACAAACCCAAACAGTAGGCATAAGCCCGAGTATGAAACAACTGTTAAAAAAATTACACAGTGTCCATAAGTGGCTTGTAACATGGCACAAAAAAGAAAAATGAAATGAAGCACTCAGATAGGTGCAAACACACCATGTGGTACAGTAGAAACCATGGTCTAATACCATAGTAGATCATGGTTTGTATTGTAATACCTTGGCAATCCACTACAGGTGAGAAGCAGTATACAAGTGAAAGAAATTTACAAATAGCTTGCAGTGTGTAGTTGTCCCAAGTTGTACTTACTAAGCATTTTCCTGGCACAGGATTTTTGACTTTTTCAAGACTGTTCTATATTGTAATTACAACAGAAGTTCATGAGTTACCAAAGATTGTACATTTAAACTCCACATATACTGTTAATTATGCTGCAGCAATATTTCTGTAGAAGTGAACAGTTACATACTGTTACCTTCCCTTCTGATCTACTGCTGTCTAAGCAACTGTAGGTGCAATGCATTGTGGATGACCTAATAACATTATCTGGCCTGGCCTTTTAAAGATAAGCATGCAGCTTCTATAACCGAAAGCAAAAATAACAGACACTGAGATAAACAAAGCAAAATCAATGAGAGAGGATACTTCTGTGGGTGAAAAGAAAAATAAATTGAGAGAAACAAAAAGAAATCAAAGAAACAGACTAACAATAGTAGTCAAAACAAGTATTTGAAAGATGAAAGCAGTAAACGTTATGTTGTTCTATGTCCTGCTGAGTGAGGTAGTTTAGAGGGAAAAAAAGTGAAAGTAATATTCCGCAAAATAGTAGTTGCTCAATAAAGTGTTTTCAGATTGGCTTAGTTCAGTACATTTGGAGAAAAGGTGCTTGTGCTACTAGGATTGTGTGACAGCCACCTATTGGTCTGCAAAGGAACTGGAGAAAGAAAACTAAAATGTACCATAGCACACTCCCATCATGCAGTGCAGCCCATATCTTCTAATACATAGAGAGGAAAATCAAAGCACTTAGAATAGAAAGTGAATTGCAAGGTTTTGAAAAGTTGTAAAATATGTTTTGATGTTAGAAAGCTTAAAGCTTGTAATGAAAGTTATTGTAACAAAAGTGAAGTAGTAATCACGATATTTCCAATAGCTGTGTTGAATTGTTTTCAAGTATATGTACATCATGTTTAATAGCTCAATTTATAGTATCTGAAAGTAAATCAGTGTGATTGTACTCATTTATTCAAAACTATTAGTCATACAGTCATTGCCATGTTACAAGTGGATTAAGCCACTCGAAAGGATGGGTCTACAGTGGAATTAATCCATGGTTGGTTGGTTGGACCCACTCGGCCTTCGGCCTCGTGGTCCAACCCCCCCCAACCATGGATTAATACCACAGTAGACCCATGCTTTCTCGTGGCTTAATCCTTACATAGATCACTCATTGCAACAACAGTAAATGTATCACTATTTGAATAAGCTAGTCATCACAGATGCAATGAGATTGTCTTTCTCAGGTACAACATACTCAGTAAGTGCCTACAGGAAAATCTATCCTATAGACATCTCCGATACAGGTACGTCATTGTTGGCTCAGTAGTGCTATGATATTTAGAAGTTGCTTGGCCTGATCCATGTAATTACACTGTTTCTTACAAAGAATACTTACTGCATCTTTAGTATTGAAACACATTGACGGTCTATGTATGTAGCTCAGCAGTACACCTTCATCAGTAAGAATGCATCTGATGCTGGCAGTATGAATTTCACAGCGTTGAACAGGCAATGCTTTTCCATACATTTACATCAGCCTCTCTATCTTGAGTAAACCGTTGCAGTAAATGTACTACTATGTAAATCACATACTAAATGTAACATTACTTTTATCTTGAGCATGCTAGTGTTGTGTAGTTAATTTATGTACTTCTCTTAATGTATACTCACTAGTGTAAAAACCTTTCTACAACTGTCATCATGCACCTTCAGCATTTATATTGACTAATGGCACAGTACCAGTTGTGGTGTGGTGTGGGGCATCGGTAGGTAAGGCCATGCAACTACTAAGTGTGGTACGTTGTGCGCAGTTGCAATCAGGGATGCGTACGTTTGGTGTACATGGCCTCAGTTTTGCTGTTGATCTCCACTGAGCTTGCAGTACTTGGTCAGGTGGGTGGGGATGTCTTGTAGTACATTTAGACAATTATTTGTTATTTCTGTCACCTGCTGCTGGATGTCTGTCATTGGTTGTGTTGACTTGGTCCTCCCCCATACTTGCATGTGTGTGTGTGTGTGTGTGTCTGTGTGTGTGTGTGGTGCTGGGGGGGGTGAATTCGGAGTTAGGGTTTTCAACCCTAACAGCGAATTTCCTCACTTTTGTCGCTCTGGAACAACCCTAACTAATGCATAAACCGAGCTTTTTGCCTCTAATATATATATACGTAAAGAGATTTATTACCATTTTTCGAGTGAGCTAATTTAAATGTAACTTTTGGTTTAGCCTTTTTTATCATGTTCTTTAATTTAGACAAAGCCTTTTTATATAGGATATGATTAGTATTACTTGAGTGACTCTTGAGTTTCTTAAATAACTTCAATTTGATTTTAATTTGTTTCATGATAGCTTGGTTGAGCCATACTGGAATTTTATCCTTTTTGTTATATTTTCTTTTACAATGTCCTTATAAGTTTTCAATTGTAAAATAATATTTTAAAGGTATCCCAGGCATAATCAGCTGACAGATTAGAAAGTACTTTGGTCCAGTCAATTTCCTGGATTGATTTAATAATTTCTGGCAAATTCACTTTATTGTAATTCCTAAACATTGAATAGTTGGGAGTGGACATAGTCTCAGTTGCAATATCAAACTGAACAGAGTAATGATCACTATTACCTAGGGGAGCTTTTATTTCAATCCCACTTATTTCATCTTCAGTGTTTGTAAGAATGAGATCTAAAATATACTGGAACCTCTGGTGGGTTTATCAATCAGTTTTTCCAAGCCATAACTAATCATTTCGCAGACACATATGTTTTCTAAATCACTCCTCCCTTTTATATTAATTCAGTCAATTTTTCGGAGATTGAAGTCCCCCAGAACCAAAACATCTCCTTTAGTTGACATTTCAGTAATTTCTCTAAGTAATGCATTGGTGTGCGTAATTTAAGTCGGCTGAGGGTGGTCTGTAACAGTTTCCCACTATAAGTTTATGATGACCCTTGATGTGAATTTGAACCAATATACTTTCAGTAACATTAGATACCTTTATTTCATAAGATAGGATGTCGTCTCTAATATACATACAAACTCCTCCTCCCAATCTGTCATCCCTGTTTTTATGATAGAGTTTGTAGTAAGGGATTTCTTTAGTCCTGCTGGCATGGGCATCCCATCATGTCTTAATTACTGTTATTATACTTAAGTCATCTTATAATGCTTTGGCTGTAAATTCAGACATTTTCATATTGTTCAGACACCTGGCATTTAGCGTGAACACTTTGAACTGTACATTACTTTTAAAGAGTTTGGAATTTAGACAAAAGTATGAGCATTCCCCTTCTCACCCTTGTCCATTAGTTTAAATGATTATTTTATGCAGAAAGGATTTACCCAGGAGGGCACTGCCTCCCTACTTAAGTGAAGACCATCCCAACAAAATAAAGTGCTTCTATCAACATAGTTCTCCCTGTGTGTAATGCATGTAATGTCTTATTTAAAACACCATTTCCTTAGCCACTCATTGAACTGTTTTATAAGAAAAGTTTTTAAGGTAGATGCTCTCGGCACAGGTAAAATTTCTGAAAAGCATACAGTACACCCTAAGTCCACCAATAAATTATTCAAGACCACAAAATCCTGTTTTAAATCATTAATATTAGTGTCTCCTATGTCATTAGTGGCTGCATGTGTAATGATCAGGGGATTAGGACCTGCATCCTTTTTATTATTTTTTTTTGTGTGACTGTGTTTACACCCCAGCACTGGAACTCTCTCGGGCCACTTTGCTCACTGAATCCACTCTACCACCTGCTGTGGACCCTGCCTTCTTCAAAGTCGTTACTGTCTCCCAAGCCCTGGGTGGCTATGGGCCCAAAGAAACTGAAGTGGCAGAGGCAGGGAACCAGCACTGGGCATGTGGCGGTCCAGCACTGGGAGGGCCATTGCCTGTCTAGCCTGGAGGGAGTTTTTCCTGTGATGGTCCCCGGAAACCCCTCCTCCCTCCAGAGTGTGGCACACAACTGATGCCAAGGTGCATGGCAACCCTGCTGGCATCAGCCATGCTCACCCTGACATGCCATCCACATCCTGCAGTGCCCCCGCTCTCCACTGGGGGTCACTGGGATGCCAAACAGGCCTATGACCCACCCCCCAGGAGAGGAGATCAGCCAATTAGACACTCAATCCTCTCCCTCCACCACCGACTCCCAACACCCGAGCCTGCTTCCGAACTTGGGTCACTAGTGTGGTGCAAGTTGTGGCGTACAGTGCCTCAACCATCAGTGCCACTGGGCCAGCATAGGACCAGCATCCTTAACCTTAATGCTTAACCTTAACCCTACTTTTATGAGGGCAGGTTGGGTGGAGATCTGAAGAGAGGAAGTGAAACAGAGGAAATGCTTGCCCTCAGTTCCTTTTAACCATTCTTTCTCTCTCCCCCAGACAGTCACCACCCTGCAGGTGGCCATTGCAGTTCCTTCTCCTAAGGTGATGCCAGAGCTGCTCCCCATTCCTGGAGGAAGATTGCTTCTATCCCAAGGTCAGGGTGGGAGACAAACTGCCAGCTGCTGTAATACTTGATATCCCCACTAATCCTTCCTTGAAAAAATAAACTGACAAAGATTTTGGAGGAAATGGTCACAGTCATATGTTTCTGTTTCATCACATAGTTGGAGTAACATGCACAGCTGGGAGGATAAGCATATTTCACTGTCCCCACACCCTACCATCGCTGGATGGGCCAGCCTGGGGTGTTTCTACTAACAGCTTTACCTCCTGGGTCATAACGCAACCCCAAGAGTGGGGAGGTCATGTAGCCAAGTGACTACCCCCCCATCCAGTGCTACTGCCCTTAAAGGTTAACCTGTTATGGTTAAACCACTGCCCCCTCCATCCAGGTCCAGGTTGTGAGGTTCCCTCACATCATGCTGACTGGAGGTGATGAGCATTTTGGAAGAATTTGACTTGTTCCCCTTTTTCCCCTGTACCATCAATCTGTGATACTCTCAAGCCACCACTGGACAGAAGTAGTCTGCCCACCCCAAGCACATTTCTCCCACTGCACTACCAAAACCTTGTAAAAAGATTTCTACAAGTCCTATCCTACATCTTGCAATGACATAAAATCCTGAGCAGAAATTGGAGGCACACATTTCTCTATGTTTTACCACAGTTCCCCATTGCCTTCATGAATGATCACATCTCTCTGTTAATGCAAATGCATGCTGCATTCAATATGTTTGAGTCCCTAGCATGTGACCAGTGTGTCCACTGAAGAAACTGTGACCAAATAAGTACTGTCTTAGGCAACTAACATTGTATAGCGTGCAAGTCTTCCTTAATCGTCAGAAGCAGGTTCATCACCTTTCAAAGACCTAGGTCTTCACCCCCAAGAGAAATCAGTAGGATGTCCATGCTCTGCCTTGTTCAAGCCTCCCCTGCTAACCTGGGCAGCAGTTCCCCCCAGGGCATACCCCTGTTTCCCAGTCAATAGATCTGCACTTCCATTGGGTTATGGCTAGATTCTACCTACAGGCTGACAGGCTGCTCTCTCCTCTTCCCCACAGATGAATGAATGACCACTGATCCATATGCTCTTGGAGCCCTCTGGGGAATCTGTAAAATACAAAGCAAAGCATTACTGCAGGTGTGGAAGAATGTAGCACAAAAATGCTTGGGACTTCCAGCACCCTAGAACTTGAAACTCAGTATCCATCAGCCCTTGGCTCTGCCCATTCCCCAATCAGAAAAAGAATGATTGTTGAACTCTCATGTGTTTAGTCCAGCCTGGTGGGTCACAAGTCCCAAAATATACTGAAACTGATATGCCATCATTGGCTTACTGTCCTCATGTCTGAATAAATTGCCCTCTTTCAGGTGGGTGGCTATGTAAAGCTTGAAGTGGGCTGAGAGATCCCAGGGAGAACTGACCAGGGCCTTCACTGGACACTAATACCTCACATCCCTCTGATCAGTTTTACTCTACTCCAGTCACACAGAAACCCCATCTGAGGTCACTGCAATATCCTCATTCCACACCTTTGGACTCCTCCTTTTTTGGGTGGTATGGGTCAACTCTGAAATACAGAATGCCCTTCTAAGTGCCACAAAAACATTGCCTCAAACAGCATCACCTCATATGCATTCCAGCACACTTCTCACAAGGTTGCTCACAATTGCACCATGATCACCAGCATGATAGGCCACCATGTATCTGGTTGACTGCTGTGAGTCCTGCTCCAACCTTCCATAACTTTTCTGACCTTGAAGGCCTGGGATTGTCTGTGAACCCCATCTCCTGGAAAAACCAGGACAACCCAGACAGATGTAGCCCAACTACCCCTGCTGTCATCCCCTCCCTTTTGGATGCCATGATGTAATAACACACACAACTGATCAATCAGAATTGGCCAGGTATTAGGCCACCCTGCCTCTGCCCTCATTGCAAGGTAGTGCTCTTCCCCATGGTGATTGGCCACCCTGATCCTCAGAACAATAGAATTACCTATGCATCTCCAAGTGTTGAGGTCACCACCTTCCACAGGAAAGGTGGAACCACCTGTGTCTGCAGTTCCACTGCTGGAGCCCACTCCCTGAATATCTGCTATGGTGAACAAGATAAAACATTAGCAGTTCCATTTTCAATACTGGGAACATGGACTGTCTTGAACTGAACATTGAGCAGCATACACTTCAAAACACTTCAAAAAAAAATATTCTCATAAGATTTCCCAGGGGGACCTTTTGGCTCCAGTTGGCCATTGATAGTGTGTACCATGCCCATGTTGTCCAAACAAACAATGACCCTTCTATCCCTCAGCCTAGAGCCCCAAATGCATAATGCTGCAACTACTGGGAAAGATTCTAGCAGGGTGATCTGTCTGTACAGTCTGGCCATCGCTTACTTGGGGGCAATCTCACTGCACGCCATTTTCCTTGAAAGAACATTCCAAACCCCAACCTTCCATCTGCGTTCATGAACAGCTCCAAGGCCTAACTGTCTTCAGTCTCCTGTGACCCCATTTTTGATTCTGCAGATGTGGTGTACAGCACTGCCCTTGAAACCACCCTATCCAAGCTTGACACCCTCCTAAACTCTTTTTGCAGTTTCACCACAAACTCACCCCTTAGAACACATCACTGTGAACTTTACTTCCTCCTAGGAATAGTCCCACTGTCCCACAGCAAAATATCCACTCTCTCAACCTCATATCTAAATACTGGTTTGGCATGCTACCCCCCTACATGGTCTACAGTCTCTCCTTGGCCTAGGATACCCCTTATTTACTGAGGCACAGAGAAGAGAGAGAGCATTCCATTTACCTTGCTCATCCTCATCATCCAGCAAAGCTGCTTTCTCCTACTGACTCCAAAGCCTGTGGAACAAATTTGCCTTCTCCATCAGAATCTCCTCCTCTCTCCTCTCACCACGCTTACCTGACACAACTATGCCTCCTGCCACTACCCCAGGTGATCTATCTACACTCCAATTTAGTTAAAAATGACCTAGTCATCACTTTGAGCACTTACTTTTTTGTGAATTCTGTTTTTTTTCCCAGTTGTTCTCATATCCAGGACATGTTTCAAGATCACCATGTTATGTTAACATTGATTTATTACTGTAACTATTGTCTTCATATCTCTTAAGTCCCAAAAATGATTATAACTCTACTGGATCCGATTGTGTTTCTCGTACTACTGTTTGCAGCCAAATGTCTCTTCCTTGTGATTTTTGTATGTTTCTCCAACTCCCCTCTCCCCTGGGTCACACCCGGAAATGAGCCTCAGCTCAGTGTGCCTATTCTGGTCAACAAATGTTTAAACTAAAAACAAAACAAAAAAAATTGCTATTCTGTTAAAATGACCTACAACTACCCTCCTGACTTGAAGGTCCTCATAGTACCCCTCTGTGACTGTGATCTAATGATGTGGCTTCTTGGCCCTTTTTCACAGCTTCATCATGTACTGTATCTCAAGAAGGTCCTTTCTGCAGGTATAACCCAGCTTGTAAAGCTAAGTGTTCCACCAGCTGCTGCAGCTTCCACAAAGTAATCTTGTTGGCTCCTTCTGCTTTTGCTAAAAGGATTCACAAAGTGTCCAGTTTCTCCAGAGGCAATAGACACACCTGTCTGTTAGTGCCAATTTCTATGCCTAAGAAGGTTATCACTGCCCTTGGCAACTCTACTTTTCCACAGGCAACAGAATGTCGAAGTAAACACATAATCACACAAATGTGGACAATGCCTCCACACAAACCTGAGATCCTCTTGATCCCAAGAACAGGAAATCACTGAAGTAGTGTACTACTGTATGCCATGGTTCCCGAGGCTTGCACAGAGATGCAATGTAAGAAAGTGCTAAAACACCTCAAAAATTGCATAAGCCACTGCACATCACATAGGTATTCAGTTATCCATATAATATTCACCCTCATATTTCATTCTCAACAGATCCCTATCTGCTTGATGTACAAGCAGCCCCTTCTGGCCATCTGTGCACCTGTCCAAGTGCTCACATCAATAGGGCACCAAAATTCAAAATGTTCCACCCCTTCCCCATGGTCTTTCCCCCCTGGAGTCAGAATGTATAGTTACGGGGGTGGGGTGGGGGACAGAGCCCCCCACACAGGAGAGTACAGAGGGCACAACCCCTGCATAAATAATGGATGGAGAAATTAAATCCTGACACCCTAATGATGGACACACTCAGACGAGCATGCTCTGATGCTGGAACCACAAGCAGCAAGTGAAATGGGGACTGAGTATCCATGTTCACCATCATGGCACATGGACCTGCCATCTGCACTACTTCTATGGCCCTATAGAATGACTCCTACTGAATTGATGTGAACCATGGATGAATATTATTATTCATTGAATCAACCTTCATATATGACAACTGATTAATCATCCAGAATTCCCCAGGCATCTTCTTTGGTACGGGGCCAATTGGTGATACCATGAGGTTTGGCATGAGCAGGTTACACAGAAGATCACACAGTCAGAACCCATAAGGTCAAAAACATGCACTGCAGACATTCTAATCTAGTGTGATTGAAAACCACACTAGATTAAATAAACTAACTCTGAACCACACATGCAGTTTTCATCATGCAGTTTTTGACCATGAGTCTCTTTCTTCCCAGTCTTGATGGGATACTGACAGGTGCAGGGATTCATAAAAGCTGCTCACCCTTCCCAGCCACCACTTCTTTTCCAGCTTTTCCCAGACCACCCATGGATGATACCTCACTGATTTCAGATTGTTCATCTTGTACCCTTTCTGAGGGCCCTATATGGAATCCTACAGCCAACAAAAATACCTTCCTCCAACAGGCAGACAGCCTTGTAGTCCAGATACTGTTCTAGCCAAGATTTAAGAATTTCTACATGGACAAATCCCAACCTCCAATAATGCCTGGTTCCTTTTACCAAAATTGTATTTGTTGGTCCTTATTGTAAACTGGATTAATTCAATTATAAAATAATCAAAATTCTGGATCATGAAGTTTCAAATTTGTGCAAAGTACCTTTATTCAAAGCCTTTAATAACTTCATCCAACATTTCAAGATCTTAATGTATCTCTTCATCAGGGAGTAGGCTACAATAACATAACATATGCACTTTTAATCATTTGTCACTGTGTATTATTACACTGAATTATATATTTTTATCAAAGTTTCAGAAAACCAGGAGTGGAAAACTCCCCTAGTTACCGTTTGTTTTCACAAATATGCACACATCCTTCCCACCACCTTAATATCTGTTTTTCTTCATTTTTCTACAGTGTTAAAAAGGCAAGAACATTTTTTTTAATTTTATGCAAAGATCTATTCTGTTTCTTTGCTTCCTTATGAATTGCATCCTGGCTTATGTCATTAGTTTATGAAGCATTTTGTTGTATTCCATAGACAGTCAATTCTACTTCATTCACTTCATTAAAGTTTCTGAATTATTTTCTGAATTATTGTGACTTTTTAACTAAAACTGCTTACTTGTTTGTTTATAACTTCAGTTCAAACATCATTTGTTAGTATGCGGTTAACTTATACCTTATTTTATGTTCAATTGTTTTGTTTTTTTTTTTGTTCGATTGCTCTTTTGCCACTTTATAAGTGCTTTGTCTTCCTGGCTTAAATAAATGATTAAGATTCTTCATTTTTTGTTTTATAAACATTATTTATAATTCATCCATTTCATACTTTAAGATTTGCTTACCCTGTTTTTTGCAAGTAAAAGCTGCTATTCCTTGCCTTTTGCTTTGTTTCTTTCTTTTCTTTACTGCTGTACCCAGGCATCGGTAATACATTAGTGTTTGTTTCTTCTCAGTCAAATGTAGGCTACAGAGAAAGATTGCTTATTACCCTGTGGTGTGGGAGCTCTGTTCTTGGCTTCCTCTTTTCACCATTACTGATGTAGTACTGCCTTCTTCCGCACCTTTGAGGTGAAAAGCATTCTGGGCAGGATAGGTGGAGCCTGAAAAGCTGATACATCACCTGCTCCTGTGTCTGGTAGACACTCTTTCCTACCCAGTCCAATTTAGTGGAAACCCTGCTTCTCATACTAAGAAGAACTGCAAGGTCAGTGATATCTGTTTCACTGAACAGTTATATTATACATTTATCTGCTGCTTCAAAATGAGCCTCTGAACTGCACTCCTCAGAAATACACTTGTTTCTTTTGAACTTCTCTAATACATTTCTCTCTCTCTTTTTTCTCAGTTACTGCTGGAATCCCAGAGGTCCTTGGGAACTCTAAGTTATAGCTATCCTGGAAATGGGGGATGGGGGAGGCGGCTTGGGGAAAAAGGGAAAAACTTCAAAAGTGCATCTTTGCAGGGTGATTATTGAGTTGTTTGAGTACACAATTCATGATCAGGTAGTGAGGGAAACAGGAGAACTCTAATTATGTAATGTTATTGCCTGCTGCTTACACTAAGGGGTATATATTTATTTATTTTTACATAAACCCCTTCCAGTCTACCTCCTCATTTAAACCATGTCTTGGATTTACACAGTTTAATCTGTCTATCCACCAACTCGCTCTTTTTAGTAGCGCATGAAGCATGTTCCCAGTTGCTTTCCCTATTTGGTTTGTTGATCTTTTCTATTCCCATAAATATTAATGTCTTGTGCCTAGCTACATTAAAGTGTCTGGCTACTGGGGAATTTGGATCATTATTGCAAATAGAGCTTTTGTGTTCACTTATACTATTTGTATGTGGTTGTGTGGTTTCTCATATACTGTAGATTAAACTACAGGGGCATGTCAGCATATATACCACGTGAGCTGTGTAACATGTTATTAGATCCTGAATGATGAAGTCCTCATTTTTGACTGTTATTAAAAAAATGCCTTAATCTTTATGGCCCCTAAACACTATACACACTTGCCGCAGTTAAAAAATCCCTTTGTAGCTGGTCCCTGTTTAACACTGATTGAGAAGGGGGGGCAATGCTTGGTTTTTATCAACTTTTGTTAGATGTTGTTTGTTCATCTTGTTGTGATCCAGGATTTTGTTTCAAAAATTCCTTTTCCTCCTTCTGTGCAGTGGAGAATGAATCAGTTTTTCAATGTCGTGTTTTTGATCTCAAAAATCTGGTCACAGTATGTTGTTGTCATGGATAGCCGATTTGCTGTGCCTCTTGGAACATCTTTGCTTTTTAATAGTTCTTCTCTAATCTTGTTGTCTGCCTTCTGTTCTGTTTCTTTTAATGTGTAATCTTTACAACCCCTTCTGTTGAACTTCGTATAAAAGTGATCTTATTTTTGTTTTCATATCTTTCAGTGTTGCCACTGTTTCTTTTATATCTTAACAGTTGACTATAGGCTACACTGTCTATTAATGATTTCAGGTGATAGTTGTTTGCATGTACTATAGCAATGCATTCCTTGCTATTGTTTTTGTGTACAAATTGTTTATTTATTTATTGAATTTTGATGACCGGGTAGGCCCACTGGGCCCCGAAGGTCCCTTTTTCAGGGGTGACCCGGGAATAACAGTACATGAGATTATAGACAGTTGAACATATAAATATAAAGGTCATGGGTACACAGTATTTAGCTGTTTACACACAGCAGTCTTTATATGGGTTTCATATGTCTAATTAGTAAGTTGTTGTTCATATAATCCTATGTTAGTCATACATAGTAAAGAGACAGTACTGTGGATTCTTTAGGTATCGTAGTTTTAAGAGCCTTAGGATGGTTCTGAGAGGGGCAGGAAAGAGTTAGTGCTACACTGTTTAGGGGTTAGAGATTTTAGTTTGGTAAGTGGGCTATCAGGGTCATTGTTGTTTGCTCATTGATAGCAGATGGGTCTTGAGTCTTGTGCAGAAGCACGGCACTGATGGGGTTTCTCATACCTTCAAAGGGAGGTTGTTCCACAAGGAAGGTGCATCATGTGAGAAGGATTTGTGTCCTGCCTTAGTCCTAACCTTGGGGACCTCTAGTAACGTTAGGCCCGAGGACCTAAGGCTGCGCAGGTTTCTTTTTACTGTAAGGAGTCCACCAAGACTCGGGGGAGGCGTGGGGCTAATTAGCTTCTTCGCCAGGCAGAGTACAGGGTACCTGAGGTGAGCTTCAAAGGATGGCCAGTTAAGCTTCACTAACACCTCACAGTTGTGACTCCAAGAGTGGGATAAGGCAGCAAAATGAACCACCTTGTTGTATAAAGTCTGTAATTTACTGTACTCCAGCTTTGCGATGCCCTGAAGGACTGGGGCAGCATATATTAGTGTTGGAAGTAGGACACTAGATGCAATTGAAGCCCTAGCTTCTGGGGTCAGCAGTTCCTTGAGCCGATACAGTAATCTGAGTTTTGTATGGATTACTCTTGTGACTTGGTCTACATGTTGTTTGAACGTGAGACCTTGGTCAAGGGTAAGGCCGAGGTACTTTGTTGAGGAGACTACTTCCAGCTTGTTGCCCTCCAGGGACGTGAGTTGGAGTAGTTGTGAACTATCTTGTCCAAGGGCTCTAGGTCTGAACAGCATGGCTTTGGTTTTATTGGTATTAAGGACCATTTTGTTCTTGATGAGCCATATCTCCATAATGCGGATATCCTTTTGGAGGGATGTGCCTAGACCATCCAAGTTGTCTGAGGTTTTGTAAATAACAGCATCATCCACATATTGGATTGCATTGCTGCTCCCACAGTGGTTGTGCAGTTCATTTATGAACAGTGAGAACAATAGGGGCCCAAGTATCGACCTTTGGGGTACACCCTTCTTTAGGGACTGAGGTTTGGAGAGTTTCTCTTGCCACCTAACCCTCTGTGTGCGAGCAGAGAGGTAGCTTTCCACCCATTTGAGGGCGTGGATGTCGAGGCCTATGTGGAGGAGTTTTTGGAGTAGTAGTCTGTGATCCACCTGGTCGAAGGCCTTGGAAAGGTCTATGAAAACCGCCCCTGTGTTGGATCCAGAGTCTAGTTCTCTGAGTACATCAGTTGAGAATTTAGTTAAGGCAGTGTCTGTCCCATGATTGGGTCTAAAGTCATGTTGCGATGGGGACAACAGCATGTGTGTCTCCAGGTATTCCCTAAGTTGGGCATAGACGAGTTTCTCCCATATTTTTGCCAGGGTACACAGCAGGGAGATAGGCCTGTAGTTCTCAATCGGTTCCACAGGCCCGCCCTTATGAATCAGAACCACATGTACCTGCTTCCACAGCTCCAGGACAGATCCTTCTAGTAAGGACCTGTTGATCAGCCAGGTGAGTGGCTGCGCAAGTGCCATGGCACCATCTTTTAGCAATCTAGCTTTGATTACATCCGGGCCTCCTGAACCTCTTGTTTTCAGGGTTTTTTAGGATAGCCAGGACCTCTTTTACCTTTGCCAGCCTCATGTGAAAGAGTGGGCGGTCAAGAGTTGGGGGATCTAGTGGAGCGGACTGGTTGTTGGGTACCGATGACCCTGCCTGATGTTTATCAGGGTTTGTGAAGAATGTATTGAGGGTTTCAGTGATTAGTGCCTCATCATGCAGTACCTGCCCATTAGCTGTGATAGGGCCAGTGGCTGTCTTTTTATTTCCCTTAATCAGTTCATTGATGTGGGACCAGAAAGTCCTAGGGTTGCCAAGGTTTGCTTTCTGGATGTGGTTGAGGTACTCCTTTTTTGCTAGCTTGATGGCCTGTTTTCACTGGTTTCGGAGGGCTCTGTAGATTACCCGGTCTGCGTGGAATGACGTGTCCTTGAACTTTTTCCAGGCTTTGTCATGGCTAGTCATCAGGGCCTTTAAGGGGGGGGTAATCCACTTATAGCAGTGGCCTTTTACCCGGTAGATCTTATTTGGGGCCAGGAGGTCCGCGGCCCACATGATAGACCTGTTAAAGAAGTCAACCACCCCTTCCAGGGTAGGGAGACTTCTTAGCGGGCTCCAATCTAAGTTTCCCAAGAGGATATTGTAGTGCTCTGGGGAGAACTTAGAGTATTCCCTGGTGGTGAGTATTCTGGGTGGGACCTTTTCCGCCCTGTTTTTCCAAACACAGAAGATGGGCAAGTGGTCACTGAGAGCATCGGCCATGGTGCCAGCAGATTGAACATTTTTTGGGTTAGATACCAGTACCCAGTCAATGGTTGAATGACTACCTCATTTTGTAGTTCAACCTTGTTGGTAGGGTGATTATCTGGGAAAGGTTTGCCTCTTGTAGCATACCATTTATTGAGGACCTGGCCTCTTTGGCCCAGTTCAGGTTGAAGTCTCCAAGGATGATGAGTTCAGATGCAAACTCAACTGTTAGGTTTTTAGTGAGTGTCTCAAGGGATTGGAGAGCATCCTTTGGTGTACTATATACACACCCTATGCTTAGGTGTTTGGCACCGGCAAGGGTGATCCGTATAAAGATAGCTTCAATTTCGGGGAGCAGTGTTACTTGCAGATTGATACGAGTAGAGATCAGGGAAGCCTTCACGTAGATAAGTACCCCACCGCCCCTTTTCTGGATTCTGTCCTACGGAAGCAGACATATCCTGGGGCAGCAAATTCATGGTCAAGAATTGATGGTTTTAACCAGGTCTCAGAGACTGCTAGCACATCCAGATTATAGAAGGCTAGCCATGCTTGTACTTCGTGAGTTTTAAGCTGAAGACTACAAATATTCATGTGGGCTAGCCTCAAGCCCCTGGGTGCAGTCCAGGTCAGGTCTTGAGAGGTGGAGATATAGGTATTATCAATACCTGGGCCAGGGTTCGGTTGAATGTCTCCGGCCTGCAATAGCAGGGCTGTTAGCAGGAGGCCTAGAATATAGGTTAGGGGTGGGAACCTAATTTTTTTTAGGTTTGTAGGTCATTAGGAGGATAGCCCTGTAGCAAATCCTACTTCTACTGAGCTTGACGTCAAGTAGGAGGGCTATGTTGTCAGCCAGGGATGGGTTGTGATAGTGTCTGGTCTGGTGTGTGGCTGGTCCGTTGGAGGGCTGTGCGGAAGGGCCTTGTCTGCCAGCTAGCCAGTCTACCCAGAGTGCTGTGAAGATGTACAGGACAGCAAGGATGAGCCCCTTGTTTGGCCTGTGCTGGCCCGACATCCCAGTCTTTGGTGACTCCTTGACTGGCATTTTAACCATAGGTGGCGTTATTTAAGCAGAACTAGCTTGGCCTTGTAATAAGGATTTAGGGTGATTTGATGAGAACAGGCTAGGTACAGGAGGGTACCAGGACAGACCACTGTCTTGAGCCTCTTAGGATTGTATATGTTCAGTGACAGTTACTGTCTAATTTTCTACCCCTTACAATTCAGCCCATTTTAGGATTCATAGTATTATCGGTTTAATTACACTAATTGTATGAGCAGTATTGCGGCAATTCAGAGTAAGATCAGATAGACATAACCCAGTGACTGTGTTACTGACTAGATATTAACAATTAGCAGTGGGTATTTCTATGGCATTTGGTAGAGCTAGCTGATAATTATAAACGTACTTTTCAGCATTTAAAACATTTTTAGAAACATTTAGTCCATGCTTGATCAATTTTGGTGGGTGATTAAACTTTTGAACAATTAGTCCATTATTGTTCAAGTTGGGTAGCAGGCAGAAACAACAGGTCTCTCATTTTGTTGGGTTAGTCTGTGGCTGTTACAGACTGAGATTCGTTGCCACAGGTGATGCTCCTCCCTCTGCACTTCCTATTGGTGTAGGGCTCACGAGGCAGAGCTACCTTGTATTTAATGGGAGGAGAGCAGGCGGGTGGGTGGGAGTTTTAAAATCTGCTGTCTCTTGTCTGATAGCTACGGGGAGGTCCACCAGACAGATTCAGCTGTCGGCGCCTCTACCCCGTGGTTCAAGCTTGTCCTTGCGGCAGAGCAGTGGGGGGGCTCGATGACGTCGGTCTCTTTCGCCACCCCTGGTGTTGCGAAAAGTCTGAGTGCTGAGAGGGGAAGCAGCCTATTTCAGCTGGCTGCAATCCACATCGGTCTCCCTCTCGGCCAATGGGCTCTGGCGCCTTTAGATTTTCAAACAGGGAAAAAGGAGCCAAGTGGGAACTAGGGCACTGGAAGCAGGACAAAGGCGTCAGCAGGAACAAAGGGCTGAGGATGAAGGTCCTGCTGTCTCCATCTCGGCGGATGTTCAGGGTGGCCAAAAGTCTCTTAAAAATCTGCAGTCTCTTGTCCAATAGCTACGGGGGAGGTCCCCCGGACAGATTCAGCTGTCGGTGCCTCTACAAATCAGTAGCTAGTTTATTCCCCTCCTTGATAACCATGAAATCAAAATATGGGATAGATTCAGAATTGTATTCCATGGTGAATGTTAAATGTGAACAATTATTCAAGTATTGAAAAAAAGCTTTCTAATGCACTTTTGAGGTTTTTCCCTTTTCCCCAACCCCCACCCCCTTCCAGGACAGCTCTAACTTAGAGCTCCTGAGGACCTGCCTGAGATTCCAGCAGTATCTGAGAAAAGAGAGAGAGAGAGAGAGAGAGAGAGAGAGAGAGAGAGAGAGAGAGAGAAATGTATTAGAGAAGTACAAAAGAAACAAGTGTATTTCTGAGGAGTGCAGTTCAGAGGCTCATTTTGAAGTAGCAGATAAATGTATAATATAACTGTTCAGTGAAACAGATAGCACTGACCCTGCAGTTCTTCTTAGTATTTATTCATTCATTTTTTGATAACCGGGTAAGTGCACTAGACACAAAAGTGACTATTTTCAGGCACAACCTGGAGGTGAACAACACAGAGAGATACAATTACATAGGAGATATGCAATACATCACACCAAGAGAGTGAGACAAGATTTAGACAAATATTGGTACAAGGCACGTAAAGGTTTGAGAAGCTGGGTTTCCACAAAAAATGAACTAGACAGGAAAGGGTGTCTGCCAGATACAGGAGCAGGTGAGGTACATCATCAATGTTTCAGGCTCCACCTATCCTGCCCAGAATGCTTTTCACCTGTAAGGTGAGGAAGATGGCAGTACTGCATCACTAATGGTGAAATGAGGAAGCCAAGAAAAGAGCTCACACACCACAAGGTAATAAGCAATCTTTCTCTGTAGTCTACATTTGATTGAGAAGAAACAAACACTAATGTATTACCGATGCTTGGTTACAGCATATGAACATACAAATATATGGAATTTGCCAGCAGATAAAGGCCTAGAGGTCTATCAAGTCTGCTCAAATGTGCAGATATCACCCCTTATTCTGCAGCTGCCCCTCCCTTCCACCCTTCCCCTCCATTGACCCTCCCCCTTGTCCTGTCCCATCCCCTTTTGAAGCGGTCCACTGTTCTACTGGATCCACTTCTGCAGGTAACGCATTTCACCCAGTTACCACCCTCTCTGAAAAAGGTGTCTCCTCATCTCCCTCCTGAATGTTCCTCCCTTCCTCCAGTCTCATATCATGGCCCCTGGTGTCCCCCCTCCCTTATTTTGAACAGCCCCTCTGTACCTGTCTTGTTTATTCCTTTCATGTACTTAAAGGTTTCAATCATGTCCCCCTGTCCCTCCTCTCCTCCAGCAAGTACACGTTCAACTCCCTCAGCCTCCTCTCGTATGATAAGTCCCCCAGCCCCTTGATCATCTTTGTCACCCTGCGCTGCACACCCTCTAGTAACTTAATGTCCCTCAACAGATACGGGCACCAGTACTGCACGCAGTACTAAATATAATCTAAATGGTTTGTTTAATTTAGCTCTTAAGCTCACATAAAAACCACAGCATAACGCCTGCTACCACCCGGCGCTTCGACTCATCGCGAGTCTTCCCGAGTTGAAGTGCCTGATGATAGCAGGCTTTATGTTGTGGTTTTTATGTGAGCTCAAGAGCTAAATAAAAACAAACCATTTAGATATATTACTGAGATTCTGAGCTTCCTTGTTGATATCGAGTGCATTCTCTTGTGCTGTGGCTTTTGTGAACTTTTCAAGCTGGCTGCTCATTATGAGTGCACCAGTTACCTTGCTGATTCATGGCTTTACCTTTTGTTTGTGTCACCGCATGCAGTACTCCAGGTGCAGTCTAACTAATGTACCATACAGTGGCAGAATCACCTCCTCCCTCCTCGACGATATACCCCTTGCAATGCAACCCAGCATTTTGTTGGCCTTTGCAGCTGCCTTCCTACATTGTGCCGAGTTGTTCATTGACCCTGTAATGAGCACCACCATATTCTTCTCCTCCTCTGTCTGGGCTAGCTGCATTCCCCCTAGCTGGTAACTCCTCCTTGGGTTCTTCACCCCAAAATGCAGCACCTTGCACTTTTTGGCATTAAACCCAGTTGCCAGGTGTCTGACCAGGTTTCAAGCTTTGCCAGATCATCCTGCATTGCCTGCCATCCCCCTAGGTCATCCACCACTGCTCCCATCTTAGTATCATCAGCAAACAGACTGATCTTGCTCTTGATGTCCAATGACATGTCTGCAATGAATATCCCAAACAACACTGGTCCCAACATCGAGCCCTGTGGAACACCACTCATCAATACCTTTGGGTGTGAGAGCTCCCCACCCATCACCACCCTCTGTTGCCTTCCCTGAAGCCAGTTCACTACCCATCTTACCAGCTTTGCACCTTACAGTAAAGAAAAGAAAATAAAGAAACAAATTGCAAGGCAGGGAATTGCAACTTTTACTTGCAAACAAGCATTTGTCAATGCTGAATGTTTCCTTGCATGGTGTATGTGACAGAGTGTATTTTGTTTGTTGAATCAGGGTTATATAGAAATCATGAATGAAATTGACTACATCAGATTCATACATTATCTGTTAGATAACCCTCAGAATTATGATATACTTTGGTTTGTTCTTAAATGATTTAAAGCAAAGCTGGTGCAGTGGCACTGAGAGTTGAGGCATTGGATGCCACACCTCACACCATGCCTGTGACCTGGGTTCAGGAATGAGCCAGGGCCACTGGGGATTGGCAGGGGGCAGAGAAGATTGAGCATCTGGAGGACTACTCTACTCTCTCTGGGGAAGGGGACTAGTCGTCCTGCTTGCTAACTGCCCTCTAGCGGAGGCTGGAGGGCAGTACGGGTTTGGAGGCTTAGAAGCTGATGTGCTTATGTTGGAGGGAGGGAAGGGAGAAAACCAGAAAATGGCCAGGGCTCTGTGGACCCATGATGGCCCTACCACTCTGGCAAAGTCTGCCTCCCACCAGCAGGTTTGATGCACTGGGTGGCAGGGGACTGCCAGCACCCATGCACCTGGCCCTACTGCAGAGAGGAAATCTGCAGGGGAACCGGAATAGGGAGGCAGTATAGTGCAGTGGTTTAAGGCTCCGAGCTGCAAATCTGGAGACCTGGGTTTGAATCCCACAGCCCCCACTTGCATACTGTGTGATCCTGATCAAGTCACCTAACTTTCCTGTACTCCCAGGTCATACCTCTAAACAAGCTTTCAGCTTAGTGTGCTACTCCTGGTTAAACGATTGAAAAAAGAAAATTGAAAAAACCTCGGGGGCAGATGAGCTGGGGGTTGGGCTGGAGTATATACCTCACCCGAGGGGGGGGTCATAGCCCCATGGAGCATGTGGCAGAGGAGTAAAATAATAATAATAAAATGATTTAAAGCAGCTGTGCGTGACAGCAGTGAAACTTTTGACCTATACTTTTTATTCTATTTTAGACAGCCCCATATCTTCCGACTTATATGATAACCGTTCTTTCCCCATCGCAGGACTGCTTTAGCACTTTTTTTGCACATTTGAAATAAAAAAAGAAGCACTCCTTTTAATATGGTTAGAACCAGGTTTTCATCAGTGTTCTTTGCTGTTTCTGTACACCTGTTGTTCCATTTATAGTCTGCTGCAGTACCTCAAAAATGCTGTCCCCACAAATGCTATTAGATGTATTCTCACGGTTCACTTCACCTGACTTTACCCTTGCCCCACAGCTGACACAGGCCCTGTCCACACTACACGGGATCCACCCCTCTGTAATGTTACAAGAGTCCAAACCATTACCGCAATGGTATGTGTTTATACCTATAATGTTACAGGAGGCATTTCCGTAACCGTTGTCGAAACCACTCGTGAGGTGGTTTCAATAACGGTTATGGAACCGGGTCCACCACTGTACTGTTACCAGCTTTAGTGTAGATGCATGAGCGTGTTCCCCAGCAGTGCCCGTAGTGCAGCACGAGCTGCATTGTGGGATTGGGTGCTGATTGTAATGGTCACCCGGCACCCTCAGTGTGAACTGACGGTAATGGACCCATACCAAACACTGCTGCACTGTGGACACCCTGTACTGCTTACCAGCCATAATGGTTTGTAACCATTACTGGGTCGTAGCTGTGTAGTGTGGACAGGGCCACAGTGGTTCCTGAGCCTTCAGCTCTGCTTTCTTTTCTCAGCTTGGCTGCAGCTACTGTTTTGCTCAGAGTGATGCCTGCTCTGCTTCTCTGGTCAACAGCCCCAGCCTCCTCTATTTTCTTCCCTGTCTGACCTGTATTGTATTGCCTCCCAATTAAATTTAATTTTCAGTCTGACTGTCCACTCTGTCTGTTGGCCAGCCCAGTCCAGCTATAGCCATCAGCTTGCTGCCAGCCTCTGCCCTGCTGAAGGTCCACCCAAACCCTCTACTGCCCTGTAAGACACAGTCTCAGCTGCTGTTGTAGACAGCAAAAACGTTACGCTCATGGTCCAAGGTGAGGATGCAAAAATTATTTTATCTTCACCATTTCTAACATATTCTGACCATCACCATTAAAAAAAACCAACATTTTCAGCCAGGAATAAGGTGATTGCATATTCTGACAGGCCATTCTCCCATTGTCATCATCCATTAATGCAAAAATGTTTGAAGACAACTTTCTCCTCCAGTACCCCCACCCCCAAGTTACCCTGCTTTTAACCAATGATAAACGTATTGACTCTATATTATTGTTTATATATCTAAGTGGACTTAAATTAACGGAACACAAAAAAAAATAAATTTTGCCCACCAGCCACCTCCAGGCACATGGTAATTTGAGCTGAAGTAGGCAGGCAATTTGAATTCATAACCTCCACTGCTGCTATGAGTGTTGATTACAAATAAAAAAAAAATACACCCAGATGCCCAACATCAAACACACTGCAGCACTGAGTCCATCACCCCTATAGACTAGTGCTGCTCTCAGACTGCCAAATCACTGAAATATCATTTGGCACTAAGATCAACAGGCACACAAACCACTGCCAGCCCTTACAGCTGCTTGAATTGGTGTCCAACACTAAGAAGTTTCCATGCAGCGCAAAAGTTGATGAACGGGTACGTAGTCAAGGGAGACAGATAAAGCACACCACTATAAATCAATATAAAAAATGCTTTCATTTTAATTGTAATACTATTTAAAATTATTAACACTGACCTGCAGTTCATAAAACTGCCGACCTGCCTTTATGAACGTAAATATTCTTAAAGGGACACTGTCAACCTGTTTTGCATCTCATTATTTCTAGTTAAAAACCCACATTTTATGATTGCATACCTTCTCTAAAATTCATTAATGTTGCAGTTTGTTTTGCCTGTCTCCTTGTTTAGTAGAACTGAAATGCATGGTAATGTATGTTTATAAACAACTTTGTTTTGTTTCAAATCCTGAATCTATTCTTGTTGAATACTTCCTAAACATTATAAGCACCCCCAAACAGTGCAGTCACTCATGAGGCAGTAGCCACCTAAATTCCTGCTGCATCATGAGTGGCTAAACTGTGTTGGGGATATTCCCAAGTCCAGGAAAGATGCAGTGGGAGTTGATCAAGGAATGTAAACAAACCTGTTTTTGTGTGGTAACACCAGTATTTTGGGAAGTCTGTTTTTCACTTTTTAAAAGAAAAAAGAAATGGAATCAAACTACTAGCTACATCAGCAATCTTTACAGAATGTTTGCAATCATAAAATCTGTTTTTAAACAAGGGACTCTTTGAGGCCTAAGGGGGTTGACAGTGTCCCTTTAAACAGACTACCATCAGCATTCTTTGTAGAGCAGTAACAAACTACTCCTTTTATTTTACCTAATAGTTACTGCAGTTGTGGTTACAGAAAGCAGGTATCCCAATAGTATTCCAGGTTGATAATGACTTAAACAGAGCAGCAAAACTTGAGAAAAACACAGTGAAGTTAAAGTGGGGTAGGATTTAAAAATGAAAAAAAAAACAGACCAAAACAGAGCCACAATACTTGGGCTACAGCTCTTAATTGTCTGCAGTCACAGATACAAGAGAGACTAGGTAACCACAGATGGAGCAGCAATAACTGATAGGGTGAACACCTTATATTTATCTGTAATGGTAAATGGCAATTAGAGTTGAAGCAATCACACTGACATCATGATCTGCAGCCAGAACTATTAACAGCTACTGCGGCAGTAAATTAACAGCTAATTACCTGGCAATATGTGTCACCGTATGGTCAGTCTTAGCTAGTAGGACCTCACTAATGCAAGTTGCATTGGCAATTGCAGTCGGGCAAAACTTCAAAACTGAAACTGCAGCCTGATATTACTTGCAGTGGAGCACATTGTAAGCACAGTTGCTGTGTTCTGATGCTGATCTGCGGACCCCCCCAGGAGTTGATCATGGACCCCTGGTTGAAAATCCTTGGTCTAGAAGACTTCAGAATTCAATTTGACTGAACTTTTTTCTTTGTTTGGTATATTGTGGCCAGGACTGTGGCTCAAAGTGGTCGAGATTTTGCACTGCTGCCGAGCCACATCACTAGCTTACTCGCCTAGGTATAGAAGAATGTAATTAAATGTGTTGACGTCATTTACCAGTGCTGGTGGGTCACGAAAAGAGCTCCACATTCTTGGTCACCCTTTGTACAAAGAGAAAAGTTTTGTTTGCATTCTCGGTAAGAATCTGGCACGGAAAAGGATGCCTATTGGACCAGTTTGCTTGCACGAGGGCGGATTGCAATCAGAATGGAGCATGGCCTTGAGGGCTGGTGGGCAAGTGAGCAGAGGGGGCACTCAGCACACTTTCTTCAGGAAAATGGAGGAATGCCACATCCACGACCACCAGGAAAATCCTAACAGAGCAGAGCCAAGCAGGTGCAGAGCAGAGACATACTGCCAGCTCTCGAAGAAAGCAAGAGCCCGTCAGTGTGTAACAAAACACCTGATGGAAGAAAGTGCCTGGAGACCTAGGGCTGTAGATTATAACTGGCTGGCTTTATGTAAATGAAAGAAATGAAATGCTTATTGGAGCACTTCATTTCTTTTAAGTGCATCTGCTTCCCCGCTGTGAAATTACGACCACTGTCACTCTCTGATTGTGTGGCCATTGGTCTGTCAGGGTTGAGCCCACTGTAGATTGCTCTGCATTGGATTCATCCCTGACACACCTCCGACATGTCGTTCAACCTCAATATGTTTCTTGTGCATGCGCAAGGAAACATAAAAACAGGGTAAGCAAAACTTGAAGTATGAAATACATGATTTAAAAATAATGTTTAATAAAAAAAAATGAAGTATCTTAATCATTTATTTAAGCCAAGAAGACAGAGCACTTTTAATGAGGCAAAAGAGCAATTGAACAAAAAAATTATCGAGCATAACATAAGGTATAAGTTAACTGCATAATAACAAATGATGTTTGAACTGATGTTATAAACAAACAAGCAATTTTAGTTAAAAAGTCTCACTAATTTAGAAACTTAAATGAAGCAGAAATGACTGTCTATGGAAAAGAACAACATGCTGTATAAACTAATGAAATAAGCAAGGATGCAGTTCATAAAGAAGCAAAGCAACAGAACAGATCTATGCATACAATTAAAAAAAATGTTCCTGCCATTTTAACACTATAGAAAAATGAAGAAAATCAGATATTAAGGTGGTGGTAAGAATGTGCATATACTTATGGAAACAAAAGGTAATTTGGAGACTTTTTCCACTCCTGGTTTTCTGAAACTTTCATAAAATTATATCATTCAGTGTAATTATACACAGTGACCAATGATTAAAAGTGCATACAGTATGTTATGTTATTATAGCCTACTCCCTGAAGAAGAGATCCATTAACATCTTGAAATGTTGGATGAAGTTATTGTAGGCTTTGAATAAAGACAGTTTGCACAAATTCGAAACTTTATTGTCCAAAAGTTTGATTATTTCATAAATTAAGAATTTCTACCCTTACTATGGTGGGCAAGTTTGTTCCCATGTGGTTTTTGAAACTTCTTTTGCCATCCTGGAAATCCAACCATTGGGTGTCTCAAAGAAGCGTACTGCATGAGCGGGTGTTGTGGTCCTAATGTAACACATCCATGTCGAAACCTACAGTTGATCCTCATGCAGTTCCCTTGGTTGTAGGTGTAGCATATTTGGGAGGCTTCAACCCCTGTCTTCTATCTCTGTGGCTGACCTGTCCTAATAGGTAATCCACTCTCTGTATGCACTACCCCACCCCCATGCATAACATCAACCTACAGAGGCATATCAAGTATGTCCTACCCCAGGGTACTATCCACCTGCCTCCCTCGATGGAACTCCTCATCATATTCTAAACATGCCATACTCCCTTTGCTCCTATACATTAGCAAAATCCTATTAGCATAATAAAACAGCTCTAACTCCTGGTCTGGCATAGTTTGCAGAATGGTTCTAGAAAACACAAAGAAACCTGCTACCCAATCAGGCTCAGAATTCTTTTTTTTAATTAAGTTGCCCACAGACAACCTAGACGAGAAATTTGGTTTCTCAATGCATGTTTTTGGTTGCCCACATCAAGTGACATTTAACAGACAAAAAATATACTCGACGTTGATGAGTAAAGTAGTGTTGTTGAATCTGGTTGCTCAGACCAGCCGATCAACAGTAAATTAACCCTTTCTTTAACTTCAAAATAAAACATAAATTCCTGTAGTGTTTTAAGGTGGAAAAAATGGTTTGTCATCAGCTCAACATCATTCAGTACATGCTTGCTGGTTTCAATAAAGCAGATGAATGTGTGTCATGATTTCAGTAGCTGGCTTAGTGGTGGTGGGGTGACTTAGTAATGCTAGTGCTGGAGATGAGCGGATCAAAAAGTTATCAAGTACAACAGCAGCAGTATTGCAGTCTACACCAAACACAGCATGTGTTGGGGGAAAAAATCAGTGCATTGCCAGCCCCAGCTAATGGGCACAGCAGAGTCAGACAGACAGCTCAGTTGAACATGAAGAAGTCGTAGCACCGGAGTTGGTGCTTGAGAGAGAGTGGCCATGAATGTGCCTTGTTCCAGGCCCCTCTTCAAGCCAGCATAAAATAGCATCATATGGTTGGAAGTCATCAATGCTAGGACCATTGACAAGTGTGGACATTAAATCCTGCAGTGTGTCCAGTGGCAGGTTTGTTCTGGGACTGGACTTAATCAAGTTCATTGCTGAAAATCCATGTTCAACAATGGCAGTGCTGCGTGACGACGTGTAAAGTAACTCAACCATAATGTGTAGACTGCAATACTGCTGCTGTTGTACTTGATAACTTTTTGATCCACTCATCTCCAGCACTAGCATTGCGAAGAAAGCACAGCAATTGAACCACAGTGGGCTCAGGGAGGGTGAGGATGATGGAACAGAGGCACACCCAGTCAGTGGTTCCACTCCACAATCCATACACCATTCTGGGGGAGCATAGCTCCCCTATGGATGCACCCGCAGAGGAGACTAAGGAGGCTGAGGACAACTGTCACAAGGGAGGCCCACAGGAAGGAGACAGAGGACACCACAGGGAAAGGAAGCAGCTCCTGGTGGGGGACTCAATTATTACGGGGATAAAACTGGGGGGAGCAGGGAAAACTGAAGTAAGGTGCCTGTCTGGTGCCATGGCTTGGAGGGACAGGAAGCGCATCCTCAGGATCACAAGATCAGCTGCACGGGAGTCTGAGCAGGACATCATTGTCCACCTAGGGACAAATGACTTGGCTCATCATGAGATTAGAGCAGTGCAGGAGGACTTTATAGAGTTGCGGAGGGGCCTAAGACAAGTAGCACACACAGTATCCTTCTCAGAGGTACTGCCTGTTAATGGCATGGGTGAGGCAAGGGTACCTTGCACCATGCAGTTTAATGAGTGGTTAAAAAATGGTGTGGAGCAGAGGGGTTTGGCTTCATTGGGGACTGAGGTTCCACCTGGAAGGACACCAGCCTATACTGGCAGGATGGCCAGCATCTGTCCAGGAAGGGGACAAGTCTTTTGAGCAATCGGTTTAAATGCTTCATTGGCAAGCTTTTAAACTAGTCTAGGGGGGAGGCACTGATAAGCAGCAGGAAAATCCCAGCCTCTCCCTACAAAACAGGGTACTAAATGAGAAAAAGACCGAGGTAGAAACGTCAGTGAGGGATGCTGCAACAGAAGGTAAAGCCATCAAAAAATGGAAAGCAATGAGTACCAATGCCCGTAGTCTGAGTAACAAGCTTCCTGAATTAGTGTCCTTGATGGAGGAGGAACATCTGGATATTGTGGCAGTCACAGAAACATGGTACACCCAAAACCATGACTGGGACGTAAACATACCAGGATACACTATCTACAGGAGGGACAGGGAGGGTAAAACAGGAGGAGGAGTAGCTCTTTACATAAGGGAAGGAATCAAAAGCAACAGAACAAAAGGGTAAACAGGGAGGAGAAGAAGCACTGTGGGTAAATTTGGAGACAGGCAATGGCACCACAATCAGCACAGGGGTTGTATACAGACCCCCTTCTCAGGGCGAGGAAATGGACAAGGAAATGATAGAAAGTATACTTAGAATGGCAGAAAAAGGGGAGATATTGCTGATGGGTGATCTGAATATGCCAGATGTTAACTGGAATGCAGTTACAGCAGCCACTTCGAAGAGTGGGGTTATTCTAGATGCCCTACAGGGGGCATGCCTTAGACAACTAGTATTGGAGCCCACTTGAGAGGGAGCAATCTTAGACCTGGTTCTCTCAAATGGAGATGGAGAGAGGATCACAGATGTAGAAGTGGGTAGCCATCTGGGAACTAGCGACCATTGAGCAGTATGGTTCACAATAAACACAGCAATAGAGTCAAGCCATACAAAGGCAAAAGTACTGGACTTTAGGAGGGCTGACTTTGCCAAAATGGGTGAGTGCCTAAGGAATGCACTAGCAAATGGGCAGGAAGGAGGGGTGGAAGAACAATGGGGAATAATAAAAACTGCCATCACAGAGGTAACAAGCCTTTGTGTGAAGCAAATAAACAAAATGAAACAATGTAAGAAACCACTATGGTTCTCAAAGGAAGTGGCAGTGAAGGTTCAAGAGAAAAAGAAAGCATTCAAGAAGTACAAGGAATCACAGAAGAAGCAGGACAGAGAACTGTATCAGTTAAAGTAAAAGGAAGCTGGGAAGGCAGTCAGAACAGCAAAGGCCCAAACCGAGGAAAAGGTAGCCAACTCAGTTAAGAAGGGGGATAAAACCTTTTATAGGTACATCAGAGAGTGAAGGAAGACCAAGGGAGGGATAGTGAGGCTTAATAAAGGAGAGGGATGGTGGGCAGAGGGTGACTGTGAAAAGGCAGAGATACTAAACAAATATTTTTGCTCAGTATTTACAAATGAAGAGGGGGAGGTACCTGAAAAAAACAGTAGAAACACTCTGGATACAGAAGTTGATACCAGCCCATTTACAGAAGAAAGGGTTCTGAAAGAACTCTTAAAACTGAAGGTGGACAAAGCAATGGGGCCTGATGGGATTCATCCCAGAATTCTAAAAGAACTAAGGGTAGAACTAGTGACACCACTGACTACCCTCTTTAACAAATCATGGGAGGATGGGGTGGTACCCGAGGACTGGAGGAGGGCAGATGTGATTCCTCTTCACAAAAGTGGGAGCAGGGCAGAAGCAGGAAACTACAGACCTGTTAGTTTAACCTCAGTGATAGGGAAAATGATGGAATCACTTCTGAAGGAAAGAATTGTCGAGTATCTAGAGGCCAGAGGGGCACAGAACCCAAGGCAGCATGGATTCACAGGGGGAAGGTCAGGCCAGATGAATCTGATAGATTTCTTTGACTGGGTGACCAAAGTAGTAGATCAGGGAAGGGCTGTGGACATGGTCTACCTAGACTTTTAACAAGGCATTAACACAGTCCACACAAAGATTAATATACAAGTTAGCCAGCCTGGGAGTGGGTCACAAGATGAGCCTGGGTAAAGAATTGGCTGGAGAATAGGACACAGAGTAATAGTAAATGGAGTCCACTCTGAAGAAAGGGGTTACTGGTGGGGTACCGCAGGGTTCAGTATTGGACGGTCCTCTTCAATGTCTTTATAAGCAACATTGCAGAGGGACTGGAAGAAAAATATGTCTCTTTGCAGATGACACAAAGATCTGCAACAGAGTTGATGCACAAGGTGGGGTGGAAAGGGATGAGAAGGGACTTGGCAAGGTTAGAGGAATGGACAAATGTATGGCAGCTTAGATTCAATGCTAAGAATTTAAGAGTAATGCACCTGGGAAACAAAAACCCAGGGGAAGAGTATACAATGGGGGGTGAGATACTAACAACAACAAAAATGAAAAGGGACCTGGGGTAGTCATATCAGATGACCCAAAGGTGGGCAAGCAATGTGAGAGGGCAGCAAGGAGGGCTGGGGGGATACTGGGATGCATAGGGAGAGGCATCCACCAGTAGAAAACAGGAAGTTATTATCCATCTGTACAGACCGCTGGTCAGACCCCATCTGGAGTACTGCGTGCAGTTCTGGAGACCCAATCTCCGCAAAGACATAGACAGGATGGAAGCTGTCCAGCGGAGGGCAACTAAAATGGTGCAGGGTCTGCACCGGAAGACATATGAAGAGAGACTTAAGGAGCTTAATATGTATTAGTCTCAAGGAAAGGAGGGAGAGGGGGGACATGATAGAAACTTTCAAGTACCTCAAGGGAATCAACAAAGTCCAAGAGGATAGCATCTTTCAAAAAAAGAGATGTGCAAGAACAAGGGTGCACAATTTGAAGATAGAGGGGGGTGGCTCAGAGGTAATTTAAGGAAGTATTTTTCTGCGCGAGGGTTGTGGATGCATGGAATGGCCTTCCGGAGGAGAGTTGTGGAGTCAAAAACAGTGGTGGAATTCAAGCATACATGGGACAGTCATAAGGCAATTCTAGGGGTGGGGTAGGAAGAAGTAGGCTGCTGGTTAACTAGGATCTGTAGCTTATCCATTAGGTAGGGAAATGGGCAGACTGGGTGGGTCAAGCAGTCCTTATCTGCCATCAAATTCTATGTTTCTATGTTAATGCATCTTTAAATGACGGTGGTCTACTTGCTGTAAGCATTCACATATTTGGGACTGTCTAGTACAGTATGCCCTGCAAGCCCATACTCTACCTGTCATTCATCGGGGGCTGGGCGGTTTATGGGTGGGTTGCAGCCACCACGATGATGGGGAGTGGGGTGGGCAAGGGTTCTGTGTGGGTAGGAGGGGTGGGGGTGCCACTGGAACACCATGGAAATGCTATATGGCACTGTACTGCAATGCAGCAACAGGCGGGGGAGGTTCCACTAGACTACCAGGGACTACATGTAGGTCTTATTCCGGCAATTAGGGACATGAGAGGAGGAGGACATGGGAGGAGGGGCTACTAGACTACCAGGGAATGTCTACCATTACATTTATCAGGGCATCAGGGAATCAGGAGGGGGGTCCACTGGACTACCAGGGATATGTGTGTAATTTGTGGATGGTGTTTGGGGGGCCGGGTGGCCACCCACAGCTGGTGGCTGCTGTGTTGCACCCTGCAATACGGTGGCCCACCTGTGGGGGGTCGGGAGTTGTTCCCACTCCTCAGGGGCTCAACTCTGAGTCCCCCTATGCGGCGTACTGCAGGTTTGTGCCAGCATATGCGCCGCACATCCCGGGCTGAATATCAGGATGTACCGCATATGCATGGGCACACCCCCTGCATCTGCTCCGCATACAATTACATTGCGCCCCAGCACATCGGGTCTTGTGCTGTGCCTGGCAGCCCTTTCAATATCCCACCGGGGCGCAATGTGGGGTATGTTTTATTTTCTAGAATACAACACAAATAAGAGATGGGCACCAGGCGGGGCTGAGTTTTAAGTAAAATGTGTTCCAAAAAATGAACTTTGTGTCTGTGTTTTATTTTCTTGAACACAATTCAGAAGAGATGGGCCCTGGGTGGGGCTGTATTTTTAATAAAATTTGTTACACACTCCAAAAGTGTACTATGTCTGTATTATTTACTTCAAGAAAATGTTTTTTTTTGTCTATTTTTAGACACACACTACAATACAGTCTCTGATGGACTGACAGAATCAGGTAGAAATCTTTGCTTGTGGTGTGTGTGCAGGTGCACTATTTTTTTTTTAATTATGAGTTTTCCAATGACACACTCTTAGACAAAGTGCACTGCTGTGTACTGAATAGTGCAGCACTTGCTCAGCTGGTCTGGATACTACTTAACCCACCCACATACAGTGACTCCCTACCACTACTCGTACAGGCTGGCTGAAGCCAAATGCTTCCAAATTCCCTCCCTGTCACACACAACACTCACACAGCACAATGCTTGTCCTGGACTGACTCACACTGTCCTTTATTTCATTATGTTTCTTTCTCTCTCCCTTTTACATGCAGTATGTACTGGTGTGTGGTTTTATTTGTGAGTTATGACCTCTAACAACAGCAGCACACTTTTCTCTTTTCAGGCAGGTACTAGGTACTGGACTGATAGTGGAAGCAAAGTAATGTGTTTGTTATGGCTAGGCGGACTGTTATGCCCGAGATCCAAACCCCAAGCTCGAACCCATAATCCAAGGACATGGATAAATATGGACTTCACCACAGAAGTCCAGTTTCAGGTCCGTGGAGTGACATTTAGTGTATTTTTGCCATGGGGATGTCATTGACACACTGACTCCATGTACAGGCGGCCAGCAGCATCCAATCAGGCAATAAACAGTCACGTGGTGCACTCATGGTATATAACCATGCTGAGTGTGCATTGTGGGTCCAGATGAGTTGTAGGATGATCTGAGGAGCTTGCACTTCTGCAGTTGTGCACCACAGAAAAGAAAAACTAAATAAAATATTAAAAAAATATATATTTCAAGCAGAGGGGAGGAAAGAAAGACAGGAGAGAGAAAGCAGACTTACTGGGGTGAGGGGAGAGAGAAAGTTTTCATCAGGGGAGGGTGAAGAGTCAGGACTGGAGAGGAATCCAGAGGGACTGGGAAAGAGTAGTGGTGAACTGGGTTGCTTCCCGGGGGGGCAAGGCAAATAAAAGGCAGGCATTGTGGCAGTTTGTGTACTACAGGGCAAGGGCAGGCTGGCAAAATAAATCTTTGACTTGTGCCATCCAGAAATTGAATCCAGAAAAGATCCTTCAGAGAGAGAGAGAGAGAGAGAGAGAGAGAGACAACTGGGGCCCTAGAGAAATGTTACAGTTACAGAAAACCCCAAATAAAAGTGTTTTACTTTTCTTGGCATCAGACAGTGTGGCTGTGTGTACATGAGCAAGGGCAGGCTGGCAAAATCTTTGACTTGTGCCATTCCAGATCCAAAAGAGAGAGGGAGAGACTACTGGGGGCCCAAGAGAAATTTTACAGTGACTGAAATCCATAAAAAGTTTTTTTTTTTCTTTTCTTCACCTCAGTGTGGCTGTGTAGTACAGGACAAGATCAGGCTGGCAAAATAAATCTTTGACTTGTGCCATCCATACCCAGAGGAGAGAGAGAAACTACAGGGGTAGGAGGGGGCATGAGAAATTTAACAGTCCCAGAAATCCTAAACAGAAGTTTTTTCCTGGCTTCAGTGTGGCTGTTTGTACAGGGAAAGGGCAGGCTGGCAAAATAAATCTTTGACTTGTGCCATCCAGATCCAGAGGGAGAGAGAGAGAGAGAGAGAGAGAGAGAGACTACAGGGGGGTATAGGCAGGTCCATGATAAATTTAACATTTCCAGAAATACCAAATAAAAGGGTTTCTTGTTTCCTGGCTTCAGTGTGGCTGTGTGTACAGGGCAAGGGCAGGCTGGTAAAGTAAATCCTTGACTTGTGCCATTCAGAGGAGAGAGAGAGAGAATAACTATGGTGGGGGGGCACAAGAAATGTGACAGTCCCAGAAATCTCAGATCAAACTGATTTTCCTGGCTTTAGTGTGGCTGTGTGTCAGAACAAGGGCAGGCTGGCAAAATAAATCTATGACTTGTGCCATCCAGATCGAGAGGAGAGAAAGAAATATCATGGGGGGGGCACAATAAATTTAAATTTAACAATCCCAAAAATCCCAAATCAAAGTTTTTTTCCTAGTTTCAGTGTGGCTGTATGTACAGGGCAAGGGCAGGCTGGCAAAATAAATGTTTGACTTGTGCCATCCAATCAAGATCACTTTTTAATGTTCATTCATGATTTCATGTATTAAAAAAAAATATTGTTCAGACAAACAACATACAAGTTAATGCACCTGTGCTGCTGGCTGTGGGTGGCCCAGGGGATAATCTGACTTTTTGACTCGTAGCAGGCTGTTTACACTACAACACAAGTAAAGTACACACAACTGTCATCATCATCATTATTACTCATTCCCCATTATTCCTCCTTATCATTAGTTTTATTATAGTATATTGTGTTACATTACATATAAACATTAACCAAACCCAGTGTGGGACTGTGCTGCATGTGGCAATACCCCAGATGTGTCTGCATCTCCAATTCAAATTCTGAGGCACGTTTAGCAGTTGCTGAATTTGATCACTTAACAGTAACCGTAGGAGTCAGTCAGGTAATTTTGGAAGGAAGTGGTGGTGGTGGACTGCTGTGCTGTTGGTGTGCTGTGTACAGGCATAAGTCAAGACAGTAAATTTGTCCCTGGCCTGTGGGTGTGGGTGGGAGTCACCAGAATGACACTGCATTAGTTGGAGGGATTTTAGTTTTTTTACAGGTTAGAATACTAAGAAAAAATGGATTAAAGTGTTGATGAGGCACATTCTATTTCTCAGGTATGCAGTGGCACTGCAAAAGACAGCAATCAGCCTGAAAAGGGAAAACAAACTCAAACTCCAAAAAGTGATTTTTTCACATCTAAGGTTTTGTCTTCCAAGCAAATGCTTGAATCCAAAAAAGGTGAATGTCTCGGATCATCATCAGTCCCAAGTAAAAAAAAAAATTATGTAATTAAAAAAACAAAGGCTTGGTGAGTACCACCTGCAGAGGCACCCAAAGGTATGGAACAATTGCATACTATGCTACTGTCAGTCCCTCATCTGATTCTTCTGAGGTTGCACCCGATGAGAGTAATAATAAAGATGAAGAGAATGAATAGGCAGCACAAGGTTTACTGGAGGAGATGGAAATCGCAGATGAGAAAGAAACAGACAGAAATGTTTTGGCTGAGGAGGGGGACAGTGGGAATAAACCACATGAGGAACAGGCCCAAGAAAAATCGAGGGGCCTGAAAAGGTGACCGAGGTGCCATGCCTTCCTGGGAAAAAACTAACAAAAATATCTCTTGTTTGGTCATATTTCTCCATTAGTGCTTCCAATGAGTTGCTGGCAACACATACTATTTGTAAATAGCCAATCGGCAGGGGTAAAAAGAAATGAGCAATGGGGAACTTCAGCACTGAAAAGGCACCTAGACAGATTTCATAAGATTACTGAGAGCTCCAGTTGTGAGTCTCGAAAAGAAAGTGACAGTGACAGCTCACTAATCAACTCTCATGCAATGCACAAACAGTGCACTTTCAGCTACTGTAAATTCCTTCAGCTCCCCATTTTCAAATGCACTTGTAATACAGTAATTATTGACATTTACAGTTTATTAATGGCCCAAAATCTACTGCACCTAACCCAGATTACATTTGTTTTTTAGTTTGTTATTCACTATTTTAGACTCATCTAAAAAGCAGAATTCAAGTTGCCCGAGCTTATTACTGTACTGTACCAGTGATCTTGACCACCAGTTCTCACTGTCCCTTGTCTCAGTTGTTGTGCATTCAGGAAGAGAAAGGATGGTCCCCAAACTGCTGCTTTACTGTACAGTTATTGTGCAGGAGTTGTGACATTTCTATGCCTTCTGATGTTTTATACATTTTTAAACAAAGCACAAGTTACTTCTATACAGTACAGTACTTCATAGATGTGCTGCCATTGTCTCACCCTCCCAATAGCTTGCTCGCTCCTGCTCACACCCCCAATTGAGTCTAAATGACAGGCACTGGCTCAGGCTCACTGACTCACTCACTGCTTACATTTATTTATTTAGTAACATGAGTGTAGCTTACTTTCTATTGCAGTGCTGTAGTCAGAGAGAGTTAGAGGTACCAGTACTGTAAAGTAGTAGCACCACCGTGGGTCACATAAGAGAGAGAGATCGGTCAACCTGGAAGTAAGTACTATAGATGATGCTTCAATTTCCAGCTTTATTTAATTAATGCAGTACATCCACACAGTCTTTTACAGTATTTATTAATTTAATTTTATTTTATTTTCATGCACCCAACCGTGGCTCCACACTGAAAGAGAGAGAGAGAGAGAGAGAGAGAGAGAGAAAGAATGTACAGTACTGTACAATAGGTGTTTTACCAAGAGGCTGTAGTACAGTGCCTGTAGACTGTTTAAGCACTTTTTATGGGTTGCTAAATGTGTGTAACGATCATTGTACTGCATTAATTAAGAGTATTCAGGGAGTTGCAAAGTAAGTTGAAGCTAAAAAACAGCTGCAGACAAACCATTAGGAAACTTTTATTAATGCAGTGCAATGATCAGCAGACACATTAAGCAACTCACTGAAAATGCTAAACCAATGAGTTGAAGGAACAGTTTAATGTTACTTGTACTGTAACTACCATAGCAGAAAGCAGCACTACTTGAACACCTCCACTACCACTTTCTCCCATTCAAAAGACTCCTCCTACTGGTACTGAAAGTGATTATGTGTTCAAAAGCCCTCTTCCTTCAAGGAGACAGCTTACCATCTCAGAAACATGTAAGCATAAATCCAAATATGCCTTGACTCACCCTGTTGCTGTTACAATAAACCAAAAAGTTTCAGAAATGATAGCTGTTGATTTGCTGCCATCTAACATGGTTAAACTTATAGGATTCAGGTGGCTGCTTGAGTGCCTCGAACCTCAATGTAGTATATCATCGTGGAAATACTTCTCTACAACAGGGATTCCAGATCTTTATGATGTTGTATGTAAAACATTAAGACACATGTTGTGCAGTGCTGTTGGGAGGGTGGTGCATCTCACAACAGATATCTGGACAAGCTATCAGCCTGAACCCTTCATGTCTGTCATGGCACATTGGGCATGTTCCGATAATTCACATTGGACTGGGGACAGTGAAGCAATGCAGTTTGCTGTTCTAAGAAAGTTTTATTTTCCATCTGAACATGCCTTATACAACATCAATGAAGAGATCCAAAAACCAATACAGCTATGGCTCACTTCACAGGGACTGTCAGTTGGCTTTATAGATGCAGACAATGGGTCCAACATAAGGAAGGCTTTGGAGGAGGGGGCTTTGTTCACATCCACTGCTTTGCGCATTGTTTAAATTTAATAGTTCACAGTTTTCTCGATGACGACAGGGAGATTAATGCTCTCATTAGTACTACTAAAAGAATATGCACCCATTTCAGTCACTCAAGCAAAGCCCGTCACTTGTTTGATAAAATACAGCAGGAGCACAGTTTACCTTTGCACAGACAGATCCAAGACATTTTTGCTCAATGGAATTCAACCTTTCATATGTTCCAGAGGCTGCTAGAACAAAGGAAAGTTGTTAGGCAAGTCATCTTGGAAAATAAAATTGGTGATGCTGATGTATATATTACTCCACCACAGTGGGCCATGCTGGAGTTTCTCATTGTACTGCTCCTGTCATTTGAGGAAATCACTAGGTAGGTTAGTGCAAACACAACTCTCAGCTAGGTGACACCCCTAATAAAAATTATAAAATTCAGATTGAATCTGATTAGGGAAAAGTTAGAGAAGCAAGACAGTTCCATGATCACACAGGCTGGCAGTGGTTCTGCTGACACATGCAGGAGGCCCCCCCAGAATACAACAAGATTTAACGAGACGTATGATCAAAAAAATACAAACTATGTAACATTTTTCATTCTGAGTACTACATTAAAGCAGCTATCTTGGACACACGATACAAATTGAAGCAACTATTGACTGATGATGATGACACTTGTTTCAAGATAAACAAACAAGAAATAATTGATGAGGTGCTTGCTGTCATGGAACAGAGCACAACAGCATAACTACATTCAGAATCTTCTTCATGACACAGCACAGCATCAGGTGGCCCATCCTCTGCTGTTGCCCCAAATCAAGGAAATAAAGGAGACAAAGATCTAATAGAGGAAATCCACAAAATGTCCAACAAAGGTGAAATAATACTGATGGGGGACTTCAACCTACCAGCTATTAACTGGAGTACACTAAAAGCAGCAACAACAAGAAGCAGGGAATTCTTATGGTCACTACAAGGCACGGGACTGTTAAAACCCCAACAAGGGGAGATGCCGTTCTTGATCTAATCCTCACAAACTTGGAAATGATCAAGGACATTGAAGTGGGATGCCATATGGGCAACAGCGACCATCACATAGTAAGCCTTAAGGTAAACATAACTCAGGACACCAGCCACTCAAAGATAAAGGTGCTAGATTTTAGAAAGGCCAAATTCCAAAAAATAAGGAACAACATAAGTAGCCAGTTAATGGAGATAGAGGCTGAGGAGGTGGAGATCATGTGGGGGAGACTCAAGAGAGCAATCAAGACTGCCACAGATCAATGTGCCAGATGGGTCAGCAAAGCAAAAAGAAAAATAAATCTTCTATGGGTTTCCAAGGAAGTAACTACCACAGTCAAAGAAAAAAAGAAGGTGTACAGCCTATACCAGGAAACCAAAACTGAGAAAGACTGGGAGGCGTACAAGGAAAAAATGAGAGTCTAACAAACAAATTAGAAAGGTAAAAGCCCAGACAGAGGAAAAGATAGCAGAAGGGGCAAAGAGAGGAGACAAATCATTTCTTGTTTTTCAATTTCTATTTATGCCCCACCATCCAGGCGCTGTCACCCAACTAACTGCCACTAAGCCAGCTCAGAGAGACCCCCCCATCCTGCCATGGTTTGCCCCCCAGGTGGGGATGGGGCTTGGGACCCCTGTATCTTAAATCCACATTGGGGTCTCCTCTGTTGCTGAGCTCCATGGACAGCGAGGGCTATCCCCCTGGTTGGTGCCATGCCATAACAGTGATTTTTCATGTACGCTCCCCTCGGGCGTGACATGCACATGACGCCAAGGTACATACGCTCGCATCCATCATGACCCTCCCCTTTGATCTGAGCCAAGCCATGCAGTACTTGTAGCCACTACCAGGGATTGGTCATGTGCCATGACAGGCACCCCTTCCCCCCCAGAAGAGACGAGCAGTCCTGCGGATGCTCAAGCCTCCTCCACCCGGTTGGCCCTCCAGCGACCTGAATCCATTCCTGAAACTGGGTCACTGGCATCGTGAGTGGTAGTGCTATCACTGCACTGATGGGCCGGTGTGACAAATCATTTTTTAGATACATTAGGGAATGTAGGAAAGCAAAAGGGGGGGGATAGAAAAGATTGCTACTGAAGAAGGGAAATGCACCAATCATGACCCAGAGAAAGCCAAAATCCTCAACAAATACTTCTGCTCAGTGTTTACCAAAGAGGACCAGGGGATGGCCCAGCCTAGAAAAAGCACAACACCTCAGGAGCAGGGGTAGACACTAGTTCCTTTACAGAAGCCAAAGTACAGGAGTCGCTAAATAAACTAAAAGCAGACAAAGCCATGAGACCAGATGAGATGCACCCCCAGAATCATTAAGGAACTGGGGGCAGAATTAGCAGTCTCTCTGGCACTTCAATTCACAAAATCCTTGAAGAGCGGAGTGGTAACCGAAGACTGGAAAAAAGCAATAGTGGTTCCACTTCACAAATCAGGCAGTTGCGAAGAGTCTAGTAATTACAGACTGGTAAGCCTCACATCTATAGTAGGGAAACTAATGGAGACACTACCCAAACAGAGGATCATAGCATTCCTCAAAACTACTGGCCAACAAGACCCTAAACAGCAGGTAGGTCATGCCAGACAAATCTTCTCAAGTTTTTTGATTATGCTACTAAAATAGAGGATGATGGTGGGGCAGAAGATGTGGTCTACCTAGACTTTGGTAAGGCCTTCAACTCGGTTCCACACAGAAGGCTGGTAAAGAGCTTGACCACACAGGGGTTGGTCCAAAAGTAGTCAGAAGGGTACAAAACTGGTTACAAGGCAGAACCCAGAGGGTATAGGTAAATGGAACGCAATCAATGGAAGGCAGGGTCACGAGCAGGGTGCCCCAGGGCTCAGTGCTGGGGCTACTGCTCTTCAACATTTTTATAGCTGACATAGCTGATGGACTGGATGGAAGGTGTGTCTGTTCACAGACGACACCAAGATATGTAACAGGGTGGACATCTCAGACAGAGTGAGCAAGATGGAAGCTGACCTCAAGAAACTAGAAGAATGGTCTGGAGTGTGGCAGCTGAAATTTAATGCCAAAAATTGCAAGGTCATGCACATAGGAAAGAAAAATCCAAGAAAGGAGTATTACCTAGGAGACAAAAGACTGGTGGCTTCAAACCAGGAATGAGATCTGGGAATCATAATCTCAGATGACTTGAAGGTTAGTAAGCAGTGTGAGAAGGCAACATTAAAAGTCAACAGAATGCTGGTCTGCACTGGGAGGGGAATCACAAACAGGAAAGGGAGGTGGTACTACCACTGTATAGATCACTGGTCAGGCCACACATGGAATACGGAGTCCAGTTCTGGAGGCCTCACCCCAGGAAGGACATTGACTGGGGGGAAACAGTACAGAGAAAGGAGACAAAAATGATTCATGGTCTACAGTACATGTCCGATGAGGAAAGACTTAGGGAACTGAATATGTACTCCCTGAAGCAGAGAAGAGAGAGATGAGACATGACTGAAACATTCAAGTACATAAAAGGCATTAACAAGGTACAGGCATAGGAACTTTTTCACTTCAAGAAAGGCTCCAGGACCAGGGGACATGACCTCAGGCTGCAAGGAGGACTGTTCTCTACCAACACCAGAACATTTTTCTTCACAGAAAGATTGGATGCCTGGAACAACCTGCCTCAAGAGGTTGTGGAGGGGGGGTCAATACTGTGGGGGGATTCAAGAATGCATAGGATAGACGTAAGGGAGCCTTGACTACAAAGGGCAACTATAGTGTCAAAATAGGTCTAAAACAAATAGGCAGACTAGATGGACCTAGTGGTCTCCTTCTGCCGTCAACTTCTATGTTTCTATTTTCTCCCTCTTCCTCCTCAGCCACTGCAGCTGAATCATCTTCTTCACCACCATCCAAAAATAGCACTGTCCCACAGTCACTTGGTTCAGCTTCATGTCACTGGAGTCACTTAGAAGAGGCTTCATCTGCTTCTTGTAACACAGCCTCAGCAAAGACCATTGTTAAAATGTACCTAGCACAGCCCAATATCAACTGGAATGCTGATCCTTTGAAATACTAGAAATCCAAACAAAATATGTGGCCTGTTTTAGTAAACATTACAATGAAGTACATGAATTGCCCTCTGACTAGAGTCTGTTCAGAATGATAGTTTAGTTCAGCTGGTAACGTCATTACTGACACGATCCTGTCTGACACCAGAAAATGTTGAGCGCCTCACATTTCTCAAAGTGAACATTCCTCACTTTAATCTCAAATATGATACCTGAATAAAACATTCACTGACTGCTCTGAGCAGGCCCTATGCACAAAACACTTTCAAGTATCTGCACCTGTAGTGAAAATATTTTGTGAATAGGGTCTACAACATGAGGTAGCAATTAATTGCAACAACTCGGGTCAGGATGGACTAGGCCAGGCCACTATTACTTGAATGATCACATGTGCAGTACAGAATAGAAAAACAATGCATCAGTGGGTTCAGAGTCCAAATACAGCAAGCAACTGCATTGCATGTCACAAACTTACTTGGTACCACTGTCTGATCTAGAAGGTAGGGTACTGCTGTCTACTACTACTATCACGTTTCGTCCTCATGAGACATGACTACTTGTCACTTTTTGTTCTTGCTCCAGTCCTTGCTACTACTACTACTTGTCACTTTTTTGCCCTCAGCAACTGATCCTGACTGTACTGTTTTAATTTCCATACAGTGCATGGCTTACCAGATGCCTGAAACCCAGAAACTGAATACTCTGTATATTTCTCATGTCCCCCATATTTGGCTGTGATTACTTCACAGAAAAAAATGCTACAAAATTCATATAATTTCTTTATTGTTTGTATGTGCATGGTATGCTAACCTGGGTACATCTCACTTACAGTAACTGGGCTGAGAGTATTACTATATTTTATTTTTGATACTTAAATTACTTTGCAGTGGCTGGCAGCAATTGTGGAACTAGGAAGGATGTAATTGTGTTGTGTGTCATCAGATCTTTAGGTAGCAGTGACAAACTTTTTTATGATTGCACTGTACTTGACCCATGCGATGTGTGACTGGCTGCCTGCCTGGGTGGTGGTGATCACTATGTCTTGTTTTTCTTCTTTAAGGATTCAGCATGTTGATCAGATTCAGTAGAAGTAGTCGCAATACTAGAAAACATTACCACCTCTTGGACCAGGTAGTGTACCATATACCACAGTACACGGGAAAGCAAATCAGTTGCATCATTCACATGGGTAGGGTGGGTGGGCTCTCTTAATGATGTTCATTTGATCATTCATATCCATTTCTTTGTCCTGTTCAGCTCCCACTGGAACATCCATCAAAATAATACCCACACAGCACCATTAATAAAAAACAAATCTTAGCTGCATGGCAGTGCCTGCAGTGCTTGGTGGTGCTATGATATAGGTATTTGTATTTGTCTGTCTCTCTCTTTCTCTTTCCCTCTCTCCATCTGTCTCTGTCTCTCCAAGCACACTCATGTCACGGACTCGACCAGGATATGCCACCATTACAGGCCAGCCATGAATGGGCTAGTAGTGAGTGATTGCTTTTTTATTTAGCAGTTTTACATACATTTTTATAAAATAATCCATTAAATTATTTTCTTTGAGCCTCTGAGTCAAATGTGACCGACTTTGGCCACTTTTATGCATTTTTTCAAATATCTGTTAACAAATCAGAACTAATCAGAACAAAACAGAACTTCACCATGTTCTGGGTCTTATTTAATAAGGGTCAGAACTTCACTGAGTTCTCCCAACCCTAGTGTCTGTGTACTGTAGTACTAATCACTCCATGTACCAGCAGTCAAGAGTACCCTCCACTCCAGTCCTTAGGAACTAAATCTTCCCTCTTTCTCCTTCTTTTATACTTTGGTCAGCAGTGGCAGACTGCCTGCTTTAGGTCTTGGGGTTGGGGGCAAACAAAACAGCTACCTAAGTAGCCACCAGCCTCTGTCTGACTGCTCTTGACTTAGAAAAAAATAATTTGATTTTTTTATTTTGTTATTTCCCTTTTTCCTTTCAGCCTGGACAGAATGCAGTGCAGTACAGCCTCACACAATCAGACAGTGAGAGTCACTACTCACCTAAGCTGCAACAACAAAAGGGATGCTAAAGAGAACTGGTAAAATGCTTCTCAGCTGCCTGCCTGGCTCTCTATTGTGTTTAATTGCAAGTTCACCAAGTTAGGACTGATTTAATACTTTTTTTTTATTTTAAATGTCCCAATCCACCCTGATTAACTTTACAGTCATCCACTATCTATCCCTCTGGATGCTCAACCACTTAAGTTTGGATGCTGGACTTGGGCCAGTGGCTACCCACCCTACAACACAATTCATTCCCTTAGTCTCTCTCCTCTGAGGCTAATAGCCCCCTACTCAGGCAAGCTGTGGAATCCTGGAGCTCTTAAAAGATCTTTTTTTTTATATGGTGTGTAACCCCCCTACAAATAGGGGTTCCCGAAAAGCCTTCCTTGAGCTTGCCTAAATGCTCACTGCCAGGATGGTGTCCTGCATTTTAGCAGTTTAAATGTGATTGCCAGAGAGTGCCTGTATTGCGTCTATGTACCGTCTCTGTAAGAGCTGCCTGAAATGCAGTCATAAGTAATCTGAGAGGGAACTCTGTTGAAAGATGTCACTATTTGCTGAAAATCATTTAGAGTGATAATGATAATGTAGTTTGTCTAACCTGCCTTCTTTACAGCAAGGACTGTTTTGTTTATCTCCACTATCCTGGTCCTGGACTGCGAATTGGACCAATCAGTACTGGTGGGACCTAAAATGGAGCTGGACTACAGGAGCTGTCTGGAGTCAAAATCTGTAGGAATTGTAGTTTTGGGCTTTTGGCACCTTTTTGCACCTGAAGGGGGAGCCTTTATTGTGACTAACAGACAGATCAAACAACCAAACCTTTTGCATTCTGGGGAAAGTCCCTGGCTTGCTGGCAGTTGAGTCAGATCTAAGTTGGGAGCAGAAGAAGCAACATGCTTGAGACAGTTAAGCAGCCGTCTGAGTAGTTTCACATGGGAGAACTGTGGCAAGGCCTGAGTTGTGGCCTGCATGTCTGCCTGCTGCCCCTGTGAGGGAGAGAAGAGAATTATTTTGGACTAAATCCAAGTTTGTGAGAATGAAGTAAGCCACTGATTTTTTACCAGGCTCATACCTGAAGAAGACCGAAGATTTTGTTGAATGCGACTGGCCTGTCAGGATTTCCGCTGTTTTTGAATCCGCGGTTTGTGCAGAGACTTTGCGATCATGACCGGAGAGCGGTTTGCCTGGTACAGTAGAATTTCCTTACATGTAAATGTGCTGTGTATTGAAAGTGGGTCGTGATTTGGTTTCCTATTGTGTGAACTGTGTTCTGCTTACTGGAAGCTTTATCCAGTCTAATTGGACTGAATCTCTATTTGGCCTGGGCCATGCCACACTGGCCCTACAGACTACCCCACTGTGCAGAGAAAGCCACCGATGAAAGACCTGCCTGGTGATCAGCCCCCTGCTCCATGCTTGAACAAGAATGATGCCTCAGCGAATCGTGTGGGCCCTGCTTCTCCTGGCTCTCCAGATTAACCACCTGCTGTCTCGATTTTCATCCAGCCTGTCTCCAGTCTTGGGTATCATGAATAATCATCAGGGTAGCTCCCTGCAACAACAGCCTAATCTAAAAGTGTGTCATCTGATTGTCTTGTTGTTTTCTTTTCAGTAATTGAGCCCTCTGGCTCTGGATTACACATAGTGTGTTTTGCATGTTGTTTTTTTCTTCCATCACAGGGCTCCAGCCAGCTGCAGCGTTCCTGACTAGCCCACCATTCTCCACTTGGGTACCCAGGGTGTGTGACTGTTTATGGACCCTGAAGTGCATGCATAACTGTTTGATTGATACAGCCTTTCAGCAAATTAACCTGATTATGCCCTTCCCTTGTTCAAGTCCCTTAAATAAATCAGATCTAACTCTTTTGCATTTACCCTGACTGTGGTTCCAGTACTGTAATGCTGTTATTTACTGTGTATAACCTTGTTTTACAGGGGGTCCCCAGGGCCAAGCCAGAGGAAAGCCCTGGTGGTAAGTGCAAACAGTGTGGGTACTTGTCTGGTGTATCAGGGGTATTGTGAATGTAATTACTGAGCAGTGTTTAGGCCACAACAGGGAAAGAGGGGGGTTACAGTGTCCCAGAGGGCTGTGCCCTGGTTAGTTTGACCACTACCAACCCTGATCTCCGGGTGGAGGCACCCGTTACAGAATTTAGGCCCCTTAAGCTGCTACTAGCCAAGCAGGCAGGGATAGTAGCCCTTGGGATAGCGCCACCTAGGGGTTACAGATGGAATTGGGTACTGGCTGACAAAACAAACAAGTTTTCTTTTCCTCTCCCACCGCTCCTAGCTCACACACACTAATTACAACACCCTTCTCGCTCCAAGATATCTGAGTAATTGGAGTGTTATAGGAGTAGAGCACGTTTTCTCAGTGTTGAGAAGGCAGTCTCTCTCACTCAATGTGGAACGCTATTGGTGCACAACAATCTACTCTGCCTGGGACCACCCCTTCAATCTGCCTACTCACTGCCACAGACGTCACTCTTCCTTACTCGACAGACATACTGGGGATCACATGATGGCCAAAACTGAAGTCAAGTGACACAGACAGCTTCGCCAAAAACTAACACACTGAAATATGGCCAATGGAGAATCATGTACACAAATGCTTGCAGTCTGGGAAACAAGATCATAGACCTGCAGGCAATAATGATAGAGGCAAAACTGGACATAGTAGCCATTAGCGAGACATGGTTTACCAGTAACCACACTTGGGAGACTTCCGTACCTGGCTATGTACTGTTCGGAAGAGACCGAGGTGCAAAAAGGGGTAGATGGAGTGGCCCTTTATGTCAATGAAAATATCAAAGCTACAGAAATTCAGAATACACATAAGGAGCCAGAAGAACTGTGGGTCACCCTGGAAACAGGAAATGGGACAGCCATATGAACTGGGGTTGTGTACAGGCCTCCAAACCAGGGGGAGGACATAGACACATTACTGTTAGAAGATATACAAGACATGACAGCTAAAGGGGAGGTTCTGATAATGGGAGACTTCAACATGCCAGATACAGATTGGTCAATACCAGCAGGGACATCTGCCAAAACTAGACACATGGTGGATTCCCTGGAGGCAGATGGCCTCAAACAACTGGTATAACAACACACAAGAGACAGGGCTATCCTAGATATAGTACTGACTAACAGGGAAAGGCTCACAGATCTCCAGGTAGAAGGTCACCTGGGTGCCAGTAACCCAGTAACCATCACATGGTATGGTTCAATTTGGCCACTAGAACAAAATCATCCCATTCCAAGGCAAAAATATGGGACTTCAGAGGAGCTGACTTTGATAAGATATCCAACAGTTAAGCTAACAGTTAAGCTATCCCTGGCAAAAAGAAATACAGGTGAGGGGGTACAGGCAAAGTGGGCAAGCATTAAAGATGCAATACTTGAAGCAACATCCCATTGTGTTAGTGAGAAAAGGAAGTGCAATAGAAGAAGGAAACCACTTTGGTTCTCAAACACAGTAGCAGAAAAGGTCAGAGCCAAAAGGCTGGTCTCCAGGAAATATAAGGGAAGGCAGCAGGATAAAGATAGGGAGGCATACAAACTTCCCTAAGGGAAGCAGGGAAGGCAGTAAGGCAGGCAAAGGTCCAAACCAAGGAAACACTAGCACGAACAGTAAAAGAAGGTGACAAGACTTTCTATAGATACATTAGTGAAAGGAGAAAGTCCAGAGGGAGTATTGCTAAGATCAAAGGTGATAAGGGGGCATGTGAGGAGGATGACCATGTAAAAGCAACTATCCTAAATAGATACTTCTGCTCAGTATTTACTGAAGAGAAGGTAGGACAGGGCCCACAGCTCAGCACCATGGACACAGGGTGGGGGAGAGAGATGTGCACTAGTCCCTTCACAAAAGAAAGGGTGCTACAAGAGCTTGATAAGCTCAGGGTGGGCAAGGCAATGGGACCTGATGGCATACATCCCAGGGTACCAATGGAGCTAAGAGTGGAACTAGCAGAGCCATTATCAGAACTGTTTAGTGAGTTCCTGAGCACAGGAGAGGTCCCAGAAGACTGGAGACGGGTTCATGTGATCCTTCTCCACAAGAATGGTAACAGGGAGGAGGCAGAGAACTACAAACCAGTCAGTCTTACCTCAGTAGTGGGCAAGGTCATGGAGACACTCCTTAAGGAAAGGATAATGCAACACCTGGAATCCATAGGAGCACAAGATCCAAGACAGCATGGGTTTACAAAAGGAAGGTCCTGTCAAACTAATCTCATAGATCTCTTTGACTGTGTAACCAGAGTGGTGGACCAAGGGGAAGCAGTTGATGTCACCTACCTTGACTTCAGCAAAGCTTTTGATACTGTTCCACATAGAAGATTGATTAATAAGCTGGGTAGGCTCGGGGTGGGTCAGACGTTGGTCAACTGGGTGGCAAACTGGTTGACAGGCAGAAAACAAAGAGTGGTGGTAAACAGTATACAGTCAGAAGAGATGCAAGTCACAAGTGGGGTACTTCAGGGATCAGTCCTGGGGCCAATCCTCTTCAATATCTTCATCAGTGACATTGCAGATAGACTGGAGGGTAAGGTTTGTCTATTTGCAGATGACACCAAGATCTGCAACAGAGTAGATGATTCAAATGGGGTGGGCAGAATGAGAAGAGATCTGGATAAACTAGCAAAATGGTCAGAAGAGTGGCAACTGGGGTTTAATGCAAATAAGTGCAAGATTATGCACATAGGGAAGAGAAACCCTTAAGCCACCTATAGACTGGGAGGGGAGTTGCTGGCAGTCACAAGGGAAGAAAGAGACTTGGGCGTCATCATCACTGATGACCTGAAATCATCCAAGCAGACCACTAAAGCAGTAGGGAAGACTAGAGGGATGTTGGGGTATATTAGTAGGGTATCACAAGTTGGAAGAGGGAGGTATTAATCCCTCTTTACAAGACACTGGTTAGGCCCCATCTGTAGTACTGAGTGCAGTACTGGAGGCCACACCTTCACAAGGACATTATCCAAATTGAGGCAGTCTAAAGAAGGGCAACCAAAATGGTGCAGGGACTGCTTCAGAAAACATATGAGGACAGATTAATGGAGCTCAATATGTATACCCTAGAGCAAAGGAGGGAGAGAGGTGATATGATTGAAACATTCAAACACCTTAAGGGCATTAACAAGGTGAAAGAGTCTAATATGTTTCAATATAATAAAACTAGCAGGACAAGAGGACACAGTATGAGATTAGAGGGGAGACCGATTAAGGTGTAATGTGAGGAAGTTCTTTTTCACAGAAAGGGTGGTGGATGCATAGAATGGCCTACCTCAGGAAGTGGTGGATATGAATACAGTGCAGGGCTTCAAACAGGCATGGGCTAGGCATAAGGGGAGCAATACATATGAGTATGAATAGATAGGCCATTGACAGAGCAAAGGCCAATGGCACATTCATAAAGTAGAAAAATTATTGGGCAGACTGGATGGGCCTTGCGTTCCTTATCTGCCATCAACTTCCATGATTCTATGTTTTTAATTGTGCCTGCGCACCCTCCTCCTCCTCCTCCTTGTTGACTTGTACTCCTCCTCATGGCCACAGCAGGTAATTAGCACTGACACTGTCACTGACTGGTAAAAAAGGGTCTTTACTTGGCAGGCTGGCATGCACAATGCTATAAAATCAAGTGCACGAACAGACTGACAAAATCAATTCATGGTTTAGTTGCTTGCCCGATAGGCATTTAAACTGGGTGATCTACTTGAAGGGATTCCATTTTCTATTGTCAGGGGCTGCTGGGCAATAGGAGTTTTGCTAGCCTGTACCCAGTTATCAAAAGTATGCAGTACTTTCACTTTAATCCTTTAAGACTCCTCTATCTTGTCCTTCTTCTCCTGTTCCCCTGACTTATTAAACAGAGAAAACATATCCATGTAGTCCCTGTCCTGAATCTGCTGCCTAATTTTATTGATCAAATGGGTCCCCATGGGCATCGCCAGGCTTACATAATTGCCTGGACCCTGCACCATGGATAGGTGACCTGCTGAGGTGCCCACTCCTGCTGCTCCCCTAGCCCCTTGCATTGCTCCTGTTTACTGCTGTCCCTTTGCCTCTGCAGCCATCTCAGTTACTATGTCCATAATCCTGTCCAGATTTTCACCTGCAATTTTTGAGCCCTCCTGTTGCCCTAAGGCTGCCGTGGCTGATGCCGAGATCTGCAAGTCTGATTCCCCTGCTGTGGATGTGACTGCTTCATCCTCACTAGGGTGCAAACCCATATCCATTGGAGCCAGTTCTCTCCTCTTATTCCTGGACCTTGCTACCGGAACTCCCCTGGAAGGATTCCCTCAAAAGCATTAATCACCATGTTCCAAATCTGCTGCTCCAAGAACTAACGAGCTTCGGAACTTTCCTTACCTTGATAAGGTGTCTTAGGGGAGTTGTTGCATCCTTGGCCAGCCATTTCTTCTTGGTAGCTGTAATCACTACTGTCATTGTGAATGAACACTCAGTACCTTCCAGGCATGCTTCCAGCCACACTCAACCTTTTTTCAGATATATCTCACACATATGGTTCTTCGAGCACTGCTATCACTGCTTTGGCTGTGGAAGTCTTCTTCTTGCTCAGCATCCTTGTCCTATGATGATAAACTAATGCCCCCCACCAAAGAAGGTGTGTTAGTGACAAGATCCACAAATCTGGGTACACTGGGGGGACGGTCTTGCTGTAGCTGCCTGGCTTCTACCAATGCTCACCCTTTCTTTTTTTTTTTTGTGGGCCAATTAGTCCAAGTCCTGATTTGTTCTCAGCATGAGGAACTGGGTTGGTAACCATATATTGTGGAGCCAGTCGCCAAAGGTAATGTATGTCCAGAGTGCTAAACTGCCTAAGGGACTAGTTTCCATTCCCTGAAACTCCCCTTGGGGGCATGGTGTACTGCGAAGTTTGTAACCTTTTTTTTTCAACATTTCCCCTTTTTTGCCATTTTTTTTATAAATGAACTACCACTAGAGATACAGCAAAATTAAATTTTACCAGCTAAATTCCAGAGAAATCATGAATTTTGTCATGTGAAACATTTTGCGAAATTCAAGGATTTCGCTGATGAATTTCACAAGTGCAAAATGTGAAATTCTGCCAGCAAAATCATGAACCTTGCCTGTGAGAAGTGGAATTTCACATAGGAGTGGTGAAATTTCACATTTCATGGGTGAAATTCATGAATTTTTGGGTAAAGTCACAATTTCGCAGGCAGAATTTCCCATTTCGCATTTGTGAAACGTGCAAATTTCACAAAATATTTCTCGTAATGAAATTTGCAGATTTCACACTTCTCTAACTGCCACTTATTACCAGATACACTATCTAGATTGTGCAATGGTCTGCTACAAAGTGTACCTTCTGGCACTTCCTACTGACCCAAAATTTATTGGGCTACCAGCAGCTCCTGCATAAATGAGAGTGGTTGGCTTAGGGCTATGACCCAGGAATACTTGGTGTACTAATTTCCACAGGGAATGAGAAGAACTGGTGGAATCAGGAGATTTTGGTCCCTGAGGTCTGCAATGCAAAATCTATCTGCCCTCCCTTTGTCCAATACCAGATATATAAATATGCTCATGCGGCATCCTCCATGCCGGGACTCAAAAATTCCTCCTTTCCTGCAAGCTTAATAGCATATCAGGTACACATGACACCAACCAGAATCTTATGTGTCCACCTTGTCAACACAGTCCACAGGAGCTCATGTTAGCCCCCCCACTGCAGTTCACTAGCCACTGCTCAGAGCAGGGATCTAGTGTTCCCGTTGACTGCAAATCCCAGATCTTTTGGTTTTTGTATACCAAATCTAACTTGCAACAACTGGGTATGCATTAGTATGAATCCAACAATGGATGCATTTGGGGAAGGAAAGTTAGACCCCGACTCGACCCCTACCAGATGATCACTCTGGATGACTATATATATATATATATATATATATATATATATATATATATATATATATATATATATATATATATATATATATATATATATATATATATATGTAATATTATACCGCCTGGTAGGGCTGGTATAGTTAGGGTTGCACAGTCACTTCTATGTTAAACCTCAAAGTTTGCACTTTGATAACTTTGCAACTATTTGACTGATTTGCCTGAAATTTGTAATGCACAGCCACCTTCCATGATCTGGAAATTTTCATTCCAGTCAGATGTACAGTTGTGGAACTGGGGGGTGCTCAAAATGTGAAAAATTACCATTTTTTGCTCATTTTTATGTTGATTGCGCGCATGCACAAGAAACATGCTGCGGCAGGTTTCTCCAGAAGCAGGTTGTGGAGGCATAGCACTGTTGTGCCCAATGCCCCCACAGCCTGCAAAGGCTTGTCCCCCATCCCCCAATGCCATGGCATGCTGCTGCTGACAGTAGTTCAGCCAGCGTGCCACAACTTTCTGAAAAATCAGCCACTGCAATCAGGGGCCGCCTCGTCATTGCAGCATCAGCCATTGGCTGCAATGAGGGAGTGACCCGTCATTGCAGGGTGGGATGTGGGATCCCTGATATTGTTTGCGAACATGGCGGTGGGTTGCCGCCGTGATCACAAGAAATATACCCCCTCCCCCCACTGTGTTTACTTGCTGATGGGGGAGCCCACTCCCCGTCAGCATTCTGTAACCCCCCAATTGTTCCTGCCGATGGGGTGCCCAATCCCCATCGGCATAATGATTCCCTTTGTTTCTTGCCAATGGGGTGCCCAATCCCCATCGGCATAATGATTATTCCCCCTTGTTCCTGCCGGGGGGTGCCCAACTCTGTCGGCACAATGAACCCCTTCCATTGTTGTAGCCGAGGGGTGACCAATCCCCTCGGCTCCTGCAGCTCCCTCCCTTGCTTGTTTGCCGGTGGCAGTGCCCAATCCCCATCAGCTACCCCACCCACACAGGTGGCATGCTGGGAGAACACCCCAGCATGCCAAAGCACCTGTTAAATCAGAAAATGTTCCCCAATGTCTTAATTTAGTTTCAACCTGTAAAAGAAACAGTCCTCGTAGTCTCCTGCCCGCCCTCCCACAACCCGCACCCACCCACTGCGCACCCTGCCTCCCCACACCCCCATACCCCATACTTACCTCCGTTAGCTCGGCGCGATGATCTTCGCTGGACCGGGAATACGTCTGCACTCTTCTAAGCTGACCACGAACTGAGGAAATGCTGGTAAGCTGTATAATGTAATGAATAGGGTTTTTTCAACTTTAGTGCATATCTAGGGCATTTTGGGGAATTTTTTCACCAAATTTTCAACATGGGGTTTTTGGGACCCACTCCTCATGAATTCTTGAACTGTCAAGGTGTTAATTGGCCCCGAAAGGTGGTTTCGTGGTCACTGTGCGGAATCACCCTTTGGGGCCAATTAACAAAATGACAGTGCCAGTGTTCATGAGGTGGGCTCTCAAAAAGCCTATGTTGCAAATTAGGTGGAAAAAATCCAAAAAATGACTGTTTTATGAGCGTGCGTTGTGCAGTTGGCACTCACACTCATAGCTTCGCGAATTTATAATATTTTCACTCCAGATTTTAAACATTGCCATTTTCCCACACCTACTTATGAACAGTGCAGCTGTCATTTTTCCCATCCTGGCTGAAATGTGTTTTCGCACTTCCGACACAGAATACAGCAGTTGCTGTGGGAAATCACTGTCCAGGACAGATTAAGAAAATGACAATGATACTGTTCATGAGCAGAGGTCCTAAAATACCTATGCTGAAAATTTGGTGATGATAGCCCATCAATTGACTGTGTTACGAGTGTGCGTTGTGCACTTTCTATGCACCCTTGTAACTTCGCAGATTTGTAATATTGTCACACCAGATTTTCAACAGTGCCATTTTTTCACACCTCCTTATAAACAGTACAGCTGTCATTTTTCACATCCTGACTGAAATGTGTTTTCACAGTTCCGGCACAGAATAACGTGGTCACTGTGGGAAGTCAGTGTTCAGGACAGATTATGAAAATGACAGTGGCACTGTTCATGAGCAGAGGTCCTAAATTCCCTATGTTGAAAATTTGGTGACGGAACTCCATAACATGACTGTGTTACAAGCGTCGTTGAACTGTTTCCACGCACCCTTGTAACTTCGCAAATTTGTAATACTGTCACACCACATTTTCAACAGTGGCATTTTTTTCACAACTCCTTATGAACACTACATTTGTCATTTTTCACATCCTGGCTAAACTATGTTTTTGCACTCTTGCCGGACAATAGCACGGTCACTCTGGGAAATCAGTATTTGGGACAGATTAAGATCGACTGAGTGAGAGGGCGGATTGACTGAGCTCAACTGAGCTCTGTCGGGACTGCTGCGGATTTGTTTGTGGGCAGACAAAGGCCTCAACACAAGAGCCCAGTACAAAAGGGCAGCCTGCAGCACTGGGAGAAACAGAATGAGAGAGCGAGTGAGGGAGGGGGAGTGAGTGAACTCACCGAAGCGCTGTCAGGACTGCTGCAGATTTCTTTGTGGGCAGAAAAAGGCATCAATACAGGCAGGGTCCCAGTGCAAAAGGCCAGCCTGCAGCGGTGGGAGAAACAGTATGATCGAGTGAGACAAGGGGACTTAGTCAGCTTAATGGAGCTCTATCAGGACAGCTGGGATTTTTTTGTGGGCAGAAAAAGGAGCCAATGCAGGCAGGAGCCCCGTACAAAAGGGCAGCTTGCAGCGCCAGGACAAAAAGAATGAGCGATGAGAGAGGGAGACTGCACGACCTCAACAGAGCTTTGTCGGGACAGCTGCAGAGTTCTTTGTGGACAGACAAAGGTGCCAACGCAGCCAGACGCCCATACAAAAGAGCAGTCTGTGGCACCAAGAGAAGCAGAACGAGCGAGTGACAGAGCGGTAGTGAGCGAGCTCAATGGAGCTCTAGTGTGACTGCTGCAGATTTCTTTGTGGGCAGAAAATGTGGCACCACAGGCAGGAGCCCAGTACAAAATGGCCAGCTTGCAGCGCCAGCAGAAACGGAATGCAAGAGTGACAGAGAGGGAGTAAGCAAGCTCAGTGGAGCTGTGTCAGGACTGCTTCAGATTTCTTTCTGGCCAGAAAAAAGCCACCAATGCAGGCAGGAGCCCAGTACAAAAGGGCAGCCTGCAGCACCAGGAGACACAGAATGAGTGAGTGAGGGAGGGGGAGTCAGTGAGCTCAACAGGACTTTGTTGGGACTGCTGCAGATTTGTTTGTGGACAAAAAAAGGCAGCAATGCATGCAGGGGCCCAGTATAAAAGGGCAGCCTGCAGTGGCAGGAAAACCAGAATGAGCGAGTGAGTGAGCTCAACAGAGCTGTATTGTAACTGCTGCAAATTTCTTTGTGGGCATAAGAAGGCAGCAATGCAGGCAGGAGCCCAGTAGAGAAAAGGGCAGCCTGCAGCGCCGGCAGAACAGAATGAGTGAGTGAGTGAGAGAAGGGGAGTGAGCGAGCTTAACAGAGCTTTGTCAGGACTGCCATAACATGTCTGTGTTATCAGCGTGCATTGAACTGTTTCCACGCACCCTTGTAACTTCACAAATTTGTAATACTGTCACGCCACATTTTCAACAGTGGCATTTTTCCACAACTCCTTATGAACACTACAGCTGTCATTTTTCACATCCTGGCTATAGTATGTTTTTTCACTCCTGCCAGACAATAGCATGGTCACTCTGGGAAATCAGTGTTTGGGACAGATTAAGATCGACCGAGTGAGTGGGGCGAGTGACCAAGCTCAACTGAGCTATGTCAGGACTGCTGCGGATTTGTTTGTGGGCAGACAAAGGCCCCAACACAAGAGCCCAGTACAAAAGGGCAGCCTGCAGCACTGGGAGAAACAGAATGAGAGAACGAGTGAGGGAGGGGGGGAATGAGTGAACTCACCGAAGCGCTGTCAGGACTGCTGCAGATTTCTTTGTGGGCAGAAAAAGGTGTCAATACAGGCAGGGTCCCAGCACAACAGGCTAGCCTGCAGCGGTAGGAGAAACAGTATGAGTGAGTGAGACAAGGGGACTTAGTCAGCTCACCGGAGCTCTATCAGGACTGCTGGGATTTCTTTGTGGGCAGAAAAAAGGAACCAATGCAGTCAGGAGCCCCGTACAAAAGGGCAGCTTGCAGTGCCAGGACAAACAGAATGAGCGATGAGAGAGGGAGACTGCGCAACCTCAACGGAGCTCTGTCGGGACAGTTGCAGATTTCTTTGTGGACAGACAAAGGTGCCAATGCAGCCAGGAGCCCCATACAAAAGCGCAGTCTGCAGCGTCAAGAGAAACAGAATGAGCTAGTGACAGAGTGGTAGTGAGCGAGCTCAACGGAGCTCTAGTGTGACTACTGCAGATTTATTTGTGGGCAGAAAATGCGGCAACGCAGGCAGGAGCCCAGTACAAATTGCCAGCTTGCAGTGCCGGCAGAAACGGAATGCGAGAGTGACAGAGGGGAAGTGAGCAAGCTCAGTGGAGCGTCGGGCCTGCTTCAGATTTCTTTCTGGCCAGAAAAAGCCACCTATGCAGGCAGGAGCCCAGTACAAAAGGGCAGCCTGCAGCACCAGGAGACACAGAACAAGCGAGTGAGGGAGGTGGAGTCAGTGAGCTCAACAGGGCTTTGTTGGGACTGCTGCATATTTGTTTGTGGGCAGAAAAAGGCAGCAATGCATGCAGGGGCGCAGTACAAAAAGGTAACCTGCAGTGGCAGAAAAACCAGAATAAGTGAGTGAGTAAGCTCAACAGAGCTGTATTGTAACTCCTGCAAATTTCTTTGTGGGGATAAGAAGGCAGCAACGCAGGCAGGAGCCCAGTAGAAAAGGGCAGCCTGCAGCGCCGGCAGAACAGAATGAGCGAATGAGAGAAGGGGAGTGAGCGAGCTCAATGGAGCTTTGTCGGGACTGTTGCACATTTCTTTGTGGGCAGAAAAAGGCACCAACAGAGGCAGGAGCCCAGTACAAAAGGGCAGCCTGCAGTGCCAGGACAACCACAATGAGTGAGTGAGACAGGCGGAGTGAGTGACCTCAACGGAACTCTGTCGGGACAGCTGTGGATTTCTTTGTGGGTAGAAAAAGCCACCAACATAGGCAGGAGCCCAGTACAAAATGGCAGCCTGCAGCACCAGGAGAAACAGAATGAGCAAGTCAGAGAGGGGGAGTGAGCCACCTCAATGGAGCTCTGTTGGGACAGCTGTGTATTTCTTTCTCAGCAGAACAAGGTGCTAATGCAGGCATCAGCCCACTACAAAAGAGCAGCCTGCAGCACCAGGACAAACAGACTGAGTCAGTGACAGAGGGCCACTGAGCGAGCTCAATAGACCAATGCAATCCACATTTGGCATTGACAACTGCTTGTTCAATTAGCCATAATGGACTGAAGAATGCATTTGAGTGGCTTCAGATTTGTTTGTCTATATGTGGCCTGGGTTGAACAGGTGCCTTTTGAAGATTTGGTGAAAAAATATTGCTCCATTCAAAAGTTATTCCATTTTTTCATGTCCCATTATAGCCTATGGTAAAATTGATATGTGCACTGCAAAAATTTTCACGATCACATTTTTGTTGTCAAGCTCCTTGGAATTGTTTTCATGCTGCTGCCATTTTGTTTTCAGTCAGCAAGAGAGAGAAAAAATGTTGCAACTCAAAAAATAATGTCCTTTGGTAAATACCAACAGTTGTGTTTATCTAATTGGGGAAGAACATGAACCTGGCATTAGTTTTTCACCAGCTGGTCTGGAAATATGTTTTTCAAACTTTTTCACCATTTTGCCATTTTCTGATCGCGGCACCATTTTTTGTTTGGCGCAAAAACAATCGCAATAAAAAAAAGTAACCACAACAACATTTTTTTGTGCATGATAACATTTCAATTATAGAGATTGGAGTGCCACAAAACCATTAACTCATTCAATCTGTTGCCACCATTTTGTGTCAGGTTAAGCAATGGATGGTTCTGATGCCATATGGCGCTAATGGGTATAATGGGTTAAAGTAATCATGATAACACTGCACAAACATATTTTGTAATGCATTGTTCTCTTTGTGACTTCATTGTGCCAAGGTGGATTGTGCTTTTGTCATGAAATTTTCAGAGTGTCAAGCCCTGGCCCCACAGATATGCCTTTTGGTGCCTTGGCACCAAGACTTTCAACAGGCCCATAATGATAGCATTCTGAATTTGAGAAATGTTCCCACAGGATAACATTGTGGTGCCAGTGATGCCTTTCAGCACCCGTATCTTGCAAATGGTTCAAGATAGGAATTTTTTGTCACAATAATTCTTGGACTAAGGGCAGAAGTAGGTTGGAAAGCCACGAATACCATGAATTTTGATTTTTTTTCTACCTTGTATGGTTACTGAGATATTTGGAAATTAGTATTCCAATGGCTCATTTTCATGTCCATAGGCCAGTATTACACCCTCAAAGTTAGCACCCACAGTGCTTTCTGGTACCTGTATCTCAGAAATGATGCAAGATGCAGATTTGGTCAATTTATCTCATGTGGAGGTCGTGCTGTCAAAGTAGGATAGATAAAAGTACTTTAAAGTACTTTAAAATAATGTTCTGATATTTTTTCTACCTGTATGGAAGACACTGTTTTAGGATCTGATTTATTAAGTATGTGTTGATCTCTTTAGACTATGTTACATGTTTTTATATATTTTTTGATATATGATGCACTGTCACTTTAAATTGGGTGCTAGATTTGCGTATTTAAGGATCTTATTACTGTGCTTGGGCAGCCACCTGATGACACATGAAATGTGAAACTGGTAGAGGTATTGTGCTCTGATGCTGTGGTGCTTTGTTTGTTGCATTTGTCTTTTTTAAATTATTTAAAAATAAAGCTGCTTCTCGAGTAACAGCTCATGCGGTGTGGTCATTTGCTGACTATTAATTCATGTTATATTTCCTGCACACATTTGTCCACCAGAGCATTTTTATCTGTGCTTTTTCATGATAAATACTAAACCAGCTTGGCAGGAGCTTTATTACTGCAGCTGGGACTGTGTAGCATTAGCTTTACCCTGCTAACTTCGTACAAACGCCAAGGCACCTTCTGATTTTCAGGCGTATCGGGTTATATGTATTTTTCTCCATTTTGTGTTGAGAGAGTTGAGAGAGGAAGATAACCTGAAGGTTGTGTTTTTCCAGGAAGGAGTTACCACCTGAAAGATAGACGGTGGAATCCCTGTTTACACAATGAATGTGAAATCATTCATGGACGCCACTCTTGGGGATGCATCAGGGTCTTTTGCAACAAGCATGTTTCAAACAGCAAGGGAACAAGACCTATTTTCAGAACATTCTAATGATGGGATGGAAGCAGAGCTAGCAGGTACCAACCCTATACAGCATTCAGACTTACATCCTGTGTACATTAAAAGTGCTTTTGTATCTTTGGAGCGGGCGATTATACAGGGAAGTTGACATTATTGGGGCAAAATTAATTTGGAGGCTTACCTGCGGGTTGGCCATTCTCTGAGGGGTCTACATGTTTTAAAATTACCAGGTTATGGTTGGGAGAGAGAACTTTTTATGTTGGATTGGAAAAAAGCACAACAAATTGGTACAGATGAATTTATGAGGGTTTTCATTAGAGATTATGAATGACAACAATCAGAAGTGAGTGCTGATATTTTGGAAAAAGAAAAATAGTATTGCAGTTTAAAGACCATTCTGATTTTGAATTTTTTGAAAGAAAGTTGAAAGATAATGTTCAAAGAGAAGATGATAAAATAAAGAAAATTAAGCTCCATAAATTCGAAAAGGATCAACAGCACTATCTGTTGGGAAGGGTATTTGAGTGGAATAACAATAAACGCAAGAGCCCTAAACCATCTAAAAATAGAAGAGGAAAATATCAGGCCAATTCTGGTACAGAATATCGACAGCAAAAATCGATACTTAAAAATAGAAATACCTCTCCAACATATACTACAGATAACAGCGGATCTGAAACTGAATACCCTTTAGGAGAAGGCCAGGATGTAGAAACACATGGCAGGACAGTACAATTTCAGATACCTCTGGTAAGTCTCCAACGGGGGAGGGACACGAGGAATTTCAGAAACCCCAGGACTATGGGCCAAGACAGAAGAAGAAATCCATTAGAAGAGGAGGTAGGAAACATAGGCGGCAGGGTCTGTGGCAGAAGGAATGTTCAATAGCAAGACCAGAAAATTTGGCGATGAACATTTTGGACTATGTATTATCACCTTTGGAAGAACAAGTCTTACAGAAAGGCCTTTCATTTGTCACTACACAGGACTCCAACCCCTTTGAACTTTATGTGGATTTGCATAATTTCACAAGAAATTTGAACTTAAGGGCATATTATAATAAAAAAAAATATGGGACGTGGGACTAATATATCTATGAGTCAGGACAAGCTGGATATAAATTCCTCTGAACAAGGGGTGGTAAACTCATATCGTCCATCTTTGAATTATATGCCACAATATGATGAAACAGTTAAAGTGTTTGAACATGCTTGTGAAAATTATTTTAAACGGATGTTTAACATGACCACCAGGGCCACCTTTGTAAATATGTCTACAGCAGAATCTATAATGCTAAGAAATTTACAGGATAACAGGGTAATTGTAATAAAACCTGCTGACAAGGGTGGCTCTGTAGTGGTCATGGCAACTGATAAGTATCGGGGAGGTTCTCAGACAATTGAGAGATGAACAATGTTATATTAAATTAAAGGAAGATCCAACTTATAAATATAAAAAAAGAGATAGACATTTTTTTGAATGAAGCAATGGTGTCAGGTACTATAACTAATTATGAGTTGAGGTATTTGACAACAGCACATCCTATTCATCCTCACTAGGGTGCAAACCCATATCTGTTGGGGCCAGTTCTCTCTTCTTATCCCTGAACCTTGCTACCGGAACTCCCCTGGAAGGATTCCCTCAAAAGCAGTAATCACCATGTTCCAAATCTGCTCCACCAAGATTTATATGTTACCTAAGGTCCATAAAGATATGCAAAATCCCCCGGGGAGACCCATTGTAGCAAGGATTGGTAGTTTGACAGAACCACTCTCACTCTATGTAGATGCCCATATAAAAGAATGTGTCTCAATTTACATTTCTACATTAGGGATACAGCACAAATATTGGAAATTCTAGAAGACATGCAGATAGAATCTGACTGGTATCTTGTCTTAATGGACATAAATTCACTTTACACGAACATTCTGCATCGGGGGTAGCCAAGCTTTGGGATTTTGGTTGGAATCTGATAATCATATGGATGAATACAAAAAAAAGATTTTTACTATATTGCACTGAGCATATTCTTAAGAAGAAATATGTTTTATTTGAGAAAGACATGTATTTGAAACTCAAGGGGACGGCAATGGGAGTGACGTTTGCTCCTAATTATGCCAACCTCTATTTGGGGCTTTGGGAGTCAAAAACTGTCTATGACTTCCAGAACAATCCTTATTACAGTAGTATTGATATCTGGCATTGTTTTATTGATGAAATTTTTTTGGTATGGAAGGGCACTGAGGCAGAATTAAGTGAGTTTGTGGTGTATCTGGAGCAGAGTAACCCAAATTTTAAATTTTCAGTATAACGTGAATTGACATCAGTCTCTTTTCTGGATCTTAAAATAATAAAGAAACAAGATGGAATATTAGGAACTAACTTGTTCCTCAAAGAAACAGACAGAAACTCACTTTTACTAGCATCTACTTGCCATCTACACCATATGGTGAACAATATTCCCAAGGCCCACATGTTGAGGGCATGTAGAAATTGTTCAGATGAAGTGGAATTTGTGATAAATGGATTGGAAATGTATTCTAGATTTAAAGATAGGGGATGCAATACTGAAATAGTAGAGAAAGCATATTTGGAAGCTCTGAATACCCCAAATAATTTATTCCAGTCTACCACACCAAGGAAGGATATAGTTATGACCAATTTTGTGACCAAATATAGTAGACAGGCCCATCAAGTACAAAACATTTTGTTTAAAAATTGGCACATATTAGAAAATGAACCATATTTGGTAGATATAACAATGGAGAAACCAAGGATGGTGTACAGTAAAGGCCAAAATTTTAGGGATCTACAGGTACACAGTTATCAGGAAGCACCTAAATTTGAAAAAGGGGATAAAACAACTTGGTTACCACATCTCCCAAAGGGTAATTTTACCTGTGGAAAATGTAAATTCTGTCCAAATATTTTGATAACAGACAGTTTCACTACATGTAATACTGATAAAGTATTTAAAATGACAGAATTTTTTAATTGCAATAGTGAGAATGTGGTGTACCTGGCCAAATGTGAATGTGAAGCCTTTTATGTAGGTAAAACCCCATGACCATTGAAAATTCACATTTGGGAACATCTGGGATCCATCAAAAAGATGGATGAGAAAAATGCATTGGCATTCCACATCATGAGGAATAAAGAAATAGGCCAGCATACATTCAAGTTCTAAGCAATAGAATGGATGAAATTAGGCCTCTCGGGTGGGGGGGCATCTGGATAAAAAAATTGTGTTATAGAGAATCTTTTTGGATTTTTATGCTAGGGGCTATGCATTTGCCAGGTTTTAATGATTGTATTTATCTAATTCCATGTATACAAAGACAATAATAATGCCCTATGGATAATTGGCTTGGATACAACTATATATATGTGAGAGGCTAGGTAGTTACCTTTAGTGGATTGTTGTCACTGACATAAAATGTAAAAACAAAATATACATATGAATAGCTATATAATGTTTTTTTAATATGTTAATTTTTATCTTTTTTCCTGTTTTAGGGCATATTAATATAATGTACTGATGCTATAGAATCTCTAAATAGATTGAGAACTTGGAGAAGTACCTGATGATCTGACTTTCCCAGGGACAAAGTAGGATAGATAAAAAGTACTTTAAAATAATGTTTTGATATTATTCTACCTGTATGAAACACATTGTTTTAGGATCTGATTTATTAAGTATGTGTTGATCTCTTTAGACTATGTTACATGTTTATATATATTTTTTGATATATGATGCACTGTCATTTTAAATTGAGTGCTAGATTTGTGTATTTAAGGGTCCTATTACTATGCTTGGACAGCCTCTTGATGACGCATGAGATGCGAAACCGGTAGAGGTATTGTGCTCTGATGCTGTGGTGCTTTGTTTGTAGCGTTTGTCGCTTTTAAATTATTTAAAAATAAAGCTGCTTCCCGAGTAACAGCTTGTGTGGTGTGGTCATTTGCTGACTATTAATGATTACAATAGCACTGTAATTTTTTTCCTAGCTGCTACAGTTGCTGAGATATTAACATATTAGTGTTACAAGGGTTCCTTGCCCTATAGGGCTGCTGTATGGCTCCGTAGTTATGTGTAAGTGGGAACGCAGGGCCCGTGCTCCCACACATAAATACCATTATGCACAAATGGGCAGCTTGGTGGTATCGCGGGGCCACACATACCATTTAATATTTATATTACACTTTTTCAAAAAGTAAGCACATTGTTTGCAAAAATACTCCATTAATGCATCAGTTAGGGTTGTTTCCACAGCAACAAAAGTGTTGAAATTCAGCGTTAGGGTTACCACCCCACCAGCCCACTTCCCATCCTCCACACACCAACAGACATCAGGGTGTGCCATGGTATCATCAGTCATAACTCTCACCCCATTATCCTATGATGTAGCATGTCTAAGGATGTAGGTTTGTCATGGATGAGGTTGGATGAGGGTTTAATAACTCACTGGTTGTTCATGGAATCATTAGTAAATTTCCTGGCACGGTCATCATTGCTACTTCTTGATGACAATAGTGAAAGTCATGGAAGTCCTGTATAAAAACCAAATGTTATGGAATCCATGCCGTGTATGACTGCCATGACAAACTTACATCCCTAAGCATGTCAGTTTCCTTACACATGGAATGGGGTGAGAGTTGGGCCTGATGACCCCATGGCACACCCTGACTTCTATTGGTGTATGGAGGATGGGGGTGTTGAAGTGGGGTGATGGGGTGGTAACCCTAACATTGAATTTCCACACGTTTGTCACTGTGGAAACAACCCTGATGCATTAAAGAAGTTTTTTGCAAAGAATGTATATAGATTTCAATATTTTTTCATTTCATTTATTTCAAGGTTTAACCTTTGAGAACAGTACTCATTTAAAAATGGTGACCCAGTGCAAAACATATAACACAATACACAGACATAACATACTCAATTCAAAATACAATAAAATTACACATCTTACACAAACACAATAACTTACATTACACATACATTTTAAACATATCTAACCAGGGATCACACATCTCTTTCTTTGTTTTTTCACTGTATCCATAAACCATTGTTTAAAAATTCTCATTGATGGTGGTCTACTATTCACCAAATGAAACCTTATTGGCAGACTATTCCATAACCGTGGAACCATGTAACTAAAAAAGGATTTAGACCTTTCAGTAATTGATGATGGTACTCCCATTGCCCTATATGATGCTTTCCTCAAAGTTGAATTTAGATCCCTAGTAATTAACCTTTCAAAAAGAAAGTCAGGTACATCACCCTGAGCACTTTTATTTGCCAGTCCAATTTCTCATACATTTGACAATGGTGGGTATCACTCAGACACTGAAGAATAAATCTTGCTAACCTATTATAAAGAACCTCTAGTTTTTGTAACTTAACCTGACTTGCATGATCATATAATATGTCACTAAAATCAATCAGTGGGAAAACTTGTATTTCAACTATTTTCTTTAACAACTTTCTTCCTAATATAATAGACTTCAACGTCTGGGTCGATGACAAACTCTCGCAATTTGGTCAACACTTCCTCCAGTTAATGACATCTCTGGCCTTACACAGGTAGTTTCCACTGCTACTCGTAAACACGGACACTGTCTTGATTTAATCTTTCTCCTAGGGATCGAAGCATCTGACTTGGGGGTGGAACCAGTTGGGTGGTCTGATCATTACACAGTGGGGTTTAGTTTTAGCACCCCCCCTCATAAACCTACTCCTGTGGAGATGGTTAGGTACCCTTCTTTATGGGATATAAGTTCCCATGGCCTAGCAGCAGCACTTGACCTCTCATCCCTCTCATCCCTCTCATTGGCAAGCAGTGATCCAGAGACCCTCGTGTCGGCTTATAATTTAGCCGTCTTGACGGCTATGGATTCCATTGCTCCAGTCTGTGTTCACCCTCTCTCCCTTCGCCCCAGGTCCCCTTGGTTTGATGGGACTTTGAGGGAGATGTGGAGATTAGGGAGAAGGTTAGAGCATTGTTGGCGAAAGTCCGCCTTGATGCTGACTACCTTAGATTGATGGACCATTATCAAGTCTATCAATCTGCAATCACCCATAAGAAGGCAGAATTCCTGTCCAGGGAGATTGCAGCTGCTCAGAATTCGAACTGTGGACCGACTGTGCAACCCAGCCTATCTACATGTTCGGTTGAGCTTTTTCGCAATTAGAATGTGACGAGCTTGCTCGATTCTTTGCAAATAAGGTGGCTGACATCAGGGCAGTACTTCAGCCAACACACCCAATGGGGGTTGTTTTTTATCAGTACGAGGTCACAGTACCTCAATTCTCCTGGAGTACCTTCAGTCGACTGGAGTTCATGGATGTCATGATGATTATCCAGAGTGTGCGCCCTACGAGCTGTAGTTTGGACCCTGGACCAACTTCCCTAATTTTGGGTTGTATTGACGTCATCAGTCGGGTCCTTGTGTGGATAGTCTGGTGTTCCTTGGAATCTGGAGAGTTTCCCAGCTCCCTTAAAGAGGTGGTGGTGACACCACTCTTGAAGAAAGCTACCTTGGACCCCGACTGCCACGCAAACTACAGACCTATCTCTAACCTTCCCTTTGTAGGGAAGATGATTGAGAAAGTAGTGACAGCCCAACTGGAGGACCATTTGACCATCCATGACATCTATGAACTGCTCCAGTCTGATTTTCATAAGAGACATAGTACCGAGATAGCGCTGGTTCGGGTGCTCAATGATCTCCTGATGGCAAGAGATCAGAAGAACCATACCATCTTGGTCCTTCTGGATCTCTCTTCAGCTTTTGACACCGTGGACCACATGGTGTTGATAGGGCACCTGAGGCATATCTGTGGACTGTAGGGGACAGTCCTCAGATGGTTTACTTCTTTTCTCACAAAAAGAACACAAAGAGCTATGTTTGGGGATCATTATTCAGGCCCAATTTATCTGTCGTGTGGGGTGCCTCAGGGCTCAGTGCTATCACCCATGTTGTTCGTGATGTATGTGCTACCCCTCGGAGACAGTGTAAGAAGGTATGGGCTGAGGTTTCACTGCTATGCAGATGATACCCAACTCTACTTTTCTTTTGCACCCAACCAGGATGGAGCTCTCTCGGTATTTAATAACTGTCTGAAAGAAATCCAGGACTGGATGGATGCCAGTTGGCTGAAGTTTAACTCAGAAAAAACTGAGGTATTGGTTGTGGACCCAGGTCATCAGATAGGGGGGCTGGGTGATGATGTGCCCTCTGGAATTTTTCTTGGTGGTGTCTCACTCCCGACCTCTGAATGGGTGTGTAATCTGGGGGTAGTTTTTGATGATAGACTGACCCTACACTCCCAGGTGTTGGCTGTCATCAAAACATCCTTTTATCATCTTAGGAATATCACCAGGATTAGGCATCTGGTTCTGTCTGACGACCTTCCTACCTTGGTCCACGCCTTTGTGTCCTCATGCTTGGATTACTGCAGCTCCCTGTAACTAGGGCTTTCTGGGGTTGAAATCCATCACCTGCAGCTGGTGCAGAATGCAGCGGCCTGGCTTTTGATGGGATCTGCTCTATCCTGTCATATTACTATGGTGCTGCATGAACTGCACTGGCTGCTGGTACAGTGGTGGATCACCTTTAAAGTCTGTTTACTGACTTTTAAAGCCCTACATGGACAGTGCCCAGACTATCTGAAAGAGCTTCTGTTCCCCTACTGCCCTGGTCAATCACTCCACTCAGCTGATGAGGGGTTGTTAGATATTCCACGGGTGAATTTGAAATAATCTGGTACAATAGCATTTGCTTATGCAGCCCCCACACTTTGGAATTCTAAAACCTGTCAGTTACAGGTGTGCGCAACTGTGGAGGGATTTAAGCAGGGCTTAAAAACCTATCTGTGGTAACAAGCTTTTTTAGTCAATTGAAAATTGGTTACTGATTTATTGTTATGTGATTTTAACTGAATTGAACTGTTGTTTTATGTCTGTATAATTTTGTTCTTGTTTTATATTGTTAGGCACCTTGGCAATTGATAAGGCGCCTTAAAAATAAATTTATTATTATTATTATTAATATATTTTTATTTCTATATAATACTCCTATTCTCCTACCCAACTCCCCTAAAAGTCTATCAACATGAAAATTACCCATTACTAAAGTAATACCCTAAATATTTATACTGATACACTTGCTCCAACCTAACCCCCCATCTACTATTACTAAGTCAGGACTACTTTTATTTTTTGGCATAGACCCCAAGACCATACACTTTGTCTTGGAAATATTCATTTTTAATTTAGAACAACTAAAATATTTTTGTATGCTATTAAAACTTAGTTGCAATTGTGCTTTAATTTCTTGGACAGTCCTAGCAGAAGTGTATTTTATTGTATCTTCAGCATACAGATGGTATGCTGACCCCTTAACTACATCCCTAAATTTATTCAAATACATTAAGAACAACAAAGGGCCCATTACTGAACCCTGTGGGACCCCTCGAACAACTGGAAGAGAGTCAGAAATAGAACCATTTACAGTTGTAACCTGAGATCTCCCTCCCAAATAAGAGGCAAACCATTTCACTGCAGAAATAGATAATCCTATGTTCTTCAATCTAGAGAACACTATTTGGTGGTCAACCGTGTTGAAGGCCTTGGAGAGGTCAACAAAGATAGCACCAGTCAAACACCCTTTTTCCATTGCTTTGTTGACATCATCCAATACCCTCGACATGGAGATCACCGTCCCATGGGACTTATGAAATCCTGACTCATATCTGTCATACAAGTTATTCTGTGACAGATAATTCACCAGCTGAACCACCATCAGCCTCTCAAGCAATTTAGATACCTGAGACAACAGGGGAATTGGACGATAGTTTCTCAGTTGAACAGGACTTCCCCCTTTAAATATTGAGACAACCCTGGCCATCTTCCAAGCCTTTGGAACCACTCCCTCCCTAATAGACCAATTAAATAGGTATGTCAATGGGACATCTATTTGCAGAGCTGAAATTGTTAAAAGGTATGGCATCAGACCATCCAAACCCCCACTCTTATTTGTTTTCAATCCCAACAGATGTTCTAACACCTCATATTCCTCTATTTCCCTAAATACAAAGGGGACACTACCCTTGCAATACTCAATATACACATCCTCCACATCAGTCCCATCCAACCCAATATCCCCAACTACATCTCCAGCCTTAATAAAATAATTATTGAAGACATCTGCAAGGGGACCAGCCCCTTCATACTCAGGAATCCAAATATTATACGACACCCCCTTACTCCATTCATTTATACCATTTACAACTTTCCAAAAGGCCCTAGGGTCACCTACAGCTGCCTCTAATTTAAGGCTATAAAACTTTCTCTTAGTATCCCTTACTGCTGCCTCATAAATATTTCTTTGTGTTCTGTAACAATCCCAATCTGATTTATTATGTGTAGCATGTGCCTTTTCCCATACCTTTTTCTGCCATCGCTTAAGCTTCCTCAGGGCAGGAGAAAACCATGGAGCTGAACACTGCTTAGTCTTTTTTCTCTTTAGTGACATATGATAGTCAATTATACTCATCAATTCAGACAAGAAATAATCCCATGCTGAATCAATATCAGGGATAAGAAAAAGTCTATCCCAATTGACTCTATCCAAATGTCTAGCAAATAACAGATAATCACATTTTTTTGTCTCCTGGAAAGAAATAAATTTAAATTGTACTGAACTTTCCCCCTTCCCTTTTATACAAAGAATTGTATTATGATCACTATTAAAATCGTCCATTTGCCCTACAGTATAACTGTGAGGAACATTTGTCAAAATCAGATCCAACAATGTTAAATCTATCAGGCTCCTCACATTTACCCTTGTAGGTGTACTGATCAGTTGCTCCAACCCAAGAGAAAGTGCTATATTTTTTGTTACACATGCATCTCCACCCTGCTACCAGTTCTCATTAAAATCCCCGATCAGGGGAACTTCAAGAGTATCCAAATAACCATCCAACACTATTTCCAATTGTTTCATTTTTTGCTTTGAATTTCCTGATGGGTGATAAACCCCCACAAAAAGCATGGGTTTCCCACCAGTAAACTCAATTTCCAGAGCTATGTATTCACAAATATCAGTACATACCTCCAAAGACAGCCATTTAGTAATGAATTTATCAGATACATAAGCTAACACCCCCCTTTATTCCTATCTTCCCTAAATATATTGTAATCCTTAAATAAAATACTAGTATTCTCCACTCCCTTATGCAACCAAGACTCCGTAAATAACATAAAGTCAGGGGTATTCTCATATGCAAATTCTCTAATTATATCTAATTTGGGCAACATACTCCTCACATTAGCATGGGTAAACAAAATACCTCTTCTTTCTTTCAATTGTACAGGTCCAGGATTAGGATTACTATCATCACATTGCAATAAACAAAACATAATAAACAACTGATTCACCCACTTACTTCTTATACCATGTTTCCCAACATAATACATTTTTGGTAGAACAGCTTCCCACCCAATATTTATTGCTGCACTATTCTGGATCTGATATTCCAAATATAGGGGCAGCATTAACTGTGCAGTCTGCTTCAGTATTGCTAAGTCTCTGGTTAACAAGATGTCTTTATTTGTATAATCCATACAAAAAGGTCAGGTACTACTCATCAAGATGGCCCCATGCTGCACAGATAAAATGCTCTCCTGTTCCCCCATTTTATAAAGAATTCCACTACAGCCTAACAGATACAATGAAGTTAAACACATCAAACATTGTCTTATAAATGCATCCCCACAGCCAACTGTTACTTTTCCCATATTCTAACTCTCTTAAACTTTTATAATAAATACATTTTAAACCTGGGTCACCAATGAATTATTATATAAACTTTCAATATTAGGTCAGCCCTCAATGCAACACCATAAAATACACTTTAGTTACTGAAACACAGTTAAAATGATAATGTGAAAATTTACAACATTCTTTACATAAATATATCCTCTCTTCCCACCTTAGATAAACCTCATATATATATATATATATATATATATATATATATATATATATATATATATATACACACACACACACAGTATATATATATATATATATATATATATATATATATATATATTCATGGCAAAAACTCTGTTAATGCATAAGTTAGGGTTGTTTCCATGGTGACAAAAGTGTGCAAATGTGATGTTAGGGTTACTACCCCACCACCACACCCCACACCCCATCCTCAAACCCCTAACTCCGCATTCCCCACCCACCCCACCCTCCGCACACATGCAATCAGTACAAGACGCATCCATCTTCATTGTCCAGCCACTGTATGTATTCTGCTGTCATCAGAGTGCCTTGTGGGTACACACACATGTTGGGTAACCATGGGAGATGGGCTACAGTAAGCATTTCTCTGTAACAAACATCAGTAACAATATTTAAGTAGATGCCTACATTGCAATTGTTAAGAAATGATGAAACACACAGTATGTTACCTATAGATAGCTGTATTGGAATTAAAAGTTTGGATAACTGTAGCAATGTTTTGTAGTATACTTCACAAGCAACATGTGACAGCAGCAGTTGTAACATCCAAAGCTAACCATAACATGTTGCTAATGAGTATTTCCAGTTAACGCAGCAGTATTACAACATGTGATGGTGCTAGTTTCATACCTAAGCATTATGTGAAAAGTATTATGCATGTGTCAGCTGTGTCTGTACTGCTACCACATGCCTATGTGGTGGCAACGATACCTGTAGTGAGTCAATCGTTGAATTATGACAAATAAAAAGCAGTATGTAGAATGTTTGTGCAGACTAAGTTTCACTTTATGAAAAAGATCTGCCAGCAATAATGCGTCATCATACTGTGCTGGCAGTACAGAGTCGATCATGCTATATTTGTTTTCCATTACATAGTGGTACATGAAAGGAGTACAGTGTTGTGATTATTGTGCTTACAGATGTGACTGAGTGGTATAGTGTCTTATAATCTTGTATGTGTCTGTCATATGTGTGTGTGGGGGTGGGGGTGGCGGTAGGTGTGGGGGAAATGTAGAGTTAGGGGTTTGAGGATGGGGCGTGGGGGTAGGGTGGTGGAGTGGTAACCCTAACATCGCATTTCCACACTTTTGTTGCTGTGGAAACAAATCTAACTGATGCATTAACAGAGTTTTTTGCCATGAATTTCCCTTCTTTTTGAGAAAGTGTAATATAAATAGTAAATGGCATGTGTTAAGGGCCCCGTGCTCCCACCAAGCTGCCCATTTCTGTGTAATGATATGTGTTTGTGGGAGTGCAGGCCCTCCACACTTACACATAAACACAAAGCCATACAGCAGCCCTATAGGCTAAGGAAGCCTTGTTACACTAATTTGCCCATCTCTGGGGAACTGTAGCACCAATTAAAAAAATTCAAGTGTGGTTGTAATCATGAGAGTGAGTAGTTCTCACAACATTAAGCCAGCTGAATCTGTATCTTGCATTATGTCTGAGATAGAGGCAGCAAAATGCACTGTGAATGCTAACTCTTTGGGCGTAATAGTGGGCCTTGGACATGAAAATGAGCAATTGGAATAGTAAATTGCAAATATCTCAGGAACCATACAAGGTAGAAAAAAAATTAAAATTTCAGGTTAGCTATGGCTTTCCACCCTAGGTGGACTAAGAAATTTTTGTGATGAAAAGTCTGTGTCTCGAACTGTTTTCGAGATACAGGCCCCAAAAGGCGTCACGGACGTCGCAATGTTATCCTATGGGAAATTTTCTGATTTCAGAATGCTGTAACTGTGGGCACCTGTAATGTTTTGGAACCAAACCACTGAAAGGCACATCTATTGGACCAAGGCTTACTACCCTGCAAATTTCAGCCCAAAAGACTAAACTGTTTTGTTGCAGGAGGCTGGCAAAGATTTTCAGTTATTTTGAGCATACTTTCGCAAATCATGAAAGTTTCACAAAAGAAAAATCATGAAACTTTCACATTTGCGAAAGCATTTTGCAAAAGTATTTTTCCCCAAATGTTTAAAAATGCATTTCTGGGGGGTTTATTCCCCCCAAAAAGACATGGCTAGCATCCTCAGGACCCGATGCCCCATCCTGGGGAGCATTTTCCACAGGTAACACGTGACATAAGATCTGTTATTCACCTTACATTTTAAGCAGTTAAGCTGGGCTGCTACTATGTAAGTTGATAAAACTACAGTATTCTCCATTTTTGTTTTTTATCTGAGAAAGCAGTCCAACAGAAATTAATGTGGGGGATGTCACCCACATGGCCACTATGCCTGCAGTTCCAGGTTGATTGTCCACCATGTAAATGTCCCACTCCAGAACACTCTGGTTGTCCCCAAATTCAGGGCTCCACATGGAAAAGCCTCAAATATAATCTAATTGCTTTTGAGAGGCTACATGGTAGGCATTGGTCCATTCATTCATCAACAAAGGCTCCTCCACTCAGGATCAAAGAGCAGTGGCCAGTTCACTTATCTCCTACACCTCAGCCATGCTGCTGATTTGACTGCTGATGAGCTACACATTCCTTAACAAACCACTACTGCCAGCTCAAACACCATTCTTTTCAGTACCCTGTAGGGGTTCCACATCAGTGAGAGAACAATACATACAAACAAATCAGAGACAACAATGCATACAAGCAGCTTCTCTAGGTTTTACAATAAAATCATGCAACACAGGGGATAACTAAGCCCCCCCATTACACTAGTGAGAATTGTATAGTGGATATGTAGTATATCACGTGTATAAAAATGAACATGATTATACTAGCCTAGTGCCACAAACACCACACAATGGCATGGCAATGAATTCTGCTAAACCTCTGACATTCCATTAAACCTCTCTAGATATTTAGCATACACAAATCCTATGACTTCTTATAGCAGACAGAAAAGGTAAAACATAATGTTAATGAATCATTTGCAGTATGCCCTCACTAGTGGTGGGTGAGGTGTTCTCAATTCACTCTGCAAAGTGATTTTCGGAGTAAAGGCAAATTTGCGGAGTACTCCACAACTCGAAGTGGAGTACTTCACGTTATGATGGGTAACACAAAGTCCATTGAAAACAATGACTTCACGTTACTCCGCCTTTCCAAACTACTACTCCACCAATTTTAAAGGCAAAGTACATTGAAAACAACGTACTTCACCTTACTTTGCCTTGTTTTTAAGTTCCAAAGGGGACTTTTGCACTGATTCATGGGATTTCAGGTCACATGGGCTCTATATTGTTCTGCACAGCCTCAGTTTGGGGTAGTGTGAGTAGGAAGCTGTAGGAGACAGTCTAGTCCGAGAGCTCTCTATGATTCGAACCTTCTAAAAGCTGTTAAAAAAGCCTTTTTGAGTAATTTTTTTTTTTGCTCAAACTTTTGTTCATCGATTGTAGGAAACCCTCCTGTGCTCATATCATCAAGTGTTTGTTTGTGGATTTTGAATGTTAATGTTATGTACAACATTGAGTCTGTGTAGTAAGAGACAGTGAAAGTGCACTTTGGGGAAGGGGAGTATCTGTGAGGTAGGTAGATTTCACTTGGAGAAATAGGGAGTTCTTTGTTTTTTTGGTTATATTTTTGTTATATAACTGACTGTATTAATGTACACACAGTAATATATTCAGTAATTGTTGAAATTTTTTTGCTGATTGTGTGTTGTGGATCTGGTGCAGCAGTTCATAATTTCAGGCTGTTTAAAATATGTGGTATATTACTGAAGTTTTCAATTTGCTACGCATTACTTGTAGACAAATTGTGTGTGAATGCATGTGCGGTGCGTGACATCAAATAGTACACCTTTTATTGTGCCACAGAGTAATTGCAGGCACAGCAGTGTGAACCAGCTATCCACTGCAGCTGCATGATTTGGTAATGTTATTGTGGTAACTTTTCACTTTATTCTCAGTAGTTCATACCATTTTCATACAATTGTATAACAATTCAATCTTGTATTGAATACCATTTTCTTCTCCCGGGGTCTGGATGCCTGATCCAACTCTCCACCATCGACACAAATCTTATCTCCTTGTCATCTAGCTAGGTCTGGATGTCCTAGCACAAACCCCTTAGCCATTCTATCCTCCCCCCTCTATAGAACACATCCATGTGCCTACCCCTGGCCTGTGAGTCCTGCCCCCTCTCCTCTATCACCTGCCAATCTCTCCATCCGCTTTTCTAGGGCCTTCCCTCCTCACCCCTAATCCCTTCTTCCCATATTACCCGGCATCACAGGACTTGTCACCTGCCTCGGGCCCTCGTCCTGTCCCACCAGGACCAACCCCTTGTGCTCAGGGCCACCCTTTGCACCATACAGCCTACATCAGGGATGGGTGGGTGGGTGGGAAATGAAAAATTCAATCAGAAAGAGGAAGAGGCAACCCCAACCTAGGGTTAAATAACCCCTAAGAACCCCTTGTGAGGACCCCTACTAGCCACACCCCTATCCAATTAGGTTTACCTTGCAGGTGTACGCATCATCACCTGGCCTTGTCTGTCATGCCTTCCTTGCTCCCTCCTCTTTTGCTTTGTACTCCCCCTTGTGACCTCACTAGCCCCTCCCCTCTCCTCCAGCCCTGTCTGATCCTCTTTTTCCTCCAACCCCCTCCCCAAACCCTCTCCCTCCAGCCTTCTCCCTCTCCATTTCCTCTGGAGTGCCACTAGACAATTCAGGTTGCCTTTTATTGGCAACCCTACTTGGTCCTAGTTTGTAAAACAAATTCTATCATGAGTGACACTTGACAGCACTGACACAACGCTGCTGTTTGGAAAAAAAATAAATAAAGATTCATTCCATCATGATTATGCAGATGTAGGATTAATTATAGTTTTGAAAAAAAGATGTGGACACTGGAATAGTTACAATGAAAAATATTTCTTACAATTGTTATATTGCAATTGCTATTTGCCTGTTACTCTTCTGTTACTGATTTCTGTTAAAGTTATTTCAGTGATCCTTGTCTCTTTCTGTATACATCAATCATTTCATCAGACATCAGTTGTACATTCCTTCTCCCTTCATGTGTTACAAACTGCACTTCTTATCATTTAAATTTGACAGCTAAAATGCACCTGGTATATAGAGATACACGTATAAAGCAACAACAGCAATTAGTAAGAACAAGTTACTCTCCCTTTGGAAAGCATCAGATAAAAGAAGAATAAATAACCATAGCAAATCAGGTTTTACTATATTCAAAGACCCCATTTATTTATTTATTCATTCGATACTTACTGAAGGGAGAGAAACTTATTCTATTTGCTGTTGTTGCTTTATGCATGTCTCTACACCACACTTGTTTTTGCCATCAAATTTAGAGGTCAATAATATTTTTCCTATATACTGTACTTCTGTCTCTTAAATAGCATCCCAGCAGGGTGTGATTGCAATTGTACAAGGTATCCACTGGGTAACCTCATGACCAAAGTGTTGTAGTACTAGCCAACACAGACTTCATGGAAAAGAATATGATTTGTTTTGGAAAACAGAAACAATGGGAATTGGAGGTCTTCAGAAGTTAATTGTCGGCATCACCAATTCTGCTATAATTGAAAGTAAAGTACTACCCTTCTACACACAGACATACACATATTAATGTGAAAGACCAAAACAGTGGTGAAAGTGCATGAGATAGTAAGATTTTTTTTAACTGTCCTGGAATCTGCATTATAAATACCTTAATTTTGAAGTGATAATTTTAAATATCTATCTATATATATGTCTGTCTGTCTGTCAATAGATAGAGCTAGATATAGATAGATGGATTGATGGATGGATGGATGGATGGAGGACAGATAGATAGATAGATAGATAGATAGATAGATAGATAGATAGATAGATAGATAGATAGATAGATACAGATATATGTCAGCAGAACACACAGAACTGCTTTGTTAATCATTAACATCTAAAAGTGAGACTCAGTTCTCAAGGAGTGAGTCTCTCTTGGAACAAGTGACACTTGAAAGCACTGATGAATACACTGATGTTCTGAAAAAACATTAATGCCTTGTTCCACCAGGTTTATCCAGAAGTAACATACATTGCAGTTTGGGAAAAAGATAGATGGCACAGGCACTGGGTCATGTTGATGATGAGCTAACCTTTCTGACAACCCCTAATGACAGTTAGTGGTTCAACCCAGCAAAGGTGAGAGAGAGCACCTGGATGGAAACAGAGCCCCAATTATAAGCTGACCCTGTGACAGATCCTGCTAGAGATTCTCCCTTTCTGATTGACTTTAAGTACATTGTATTTGTCAACTCTTTTCTTAACATCCACTGGAAGGAACCCACAGTTCCTCTTTACTGTTCTCTTTGGAGTCTGGTCCCCTCATCGGTCACAATGGCAAGGTAAGGTTTATTTGTATGGTGCCCAATCCTGAAGGCTCTGACTGCCTAACACACAAAGGCAGATAAAATAACATCAAATACAAAAAAAGTAAAAGAATAATAAATATCAACAAAATCATTAAAACAGCAGATAGTTAAAACTGTTCCAAAAGCTGGTCAAAGTACAAGAACTGGGAATGCCAAAGAAAATAAATGGGCCTTGAGACTGCTCTTAAAACATTCAACCAATAGGGCCTCCCTGATGTAAAGAGGAAGAGCATTCCATAAGACCGGGCTGGTGACACTAAAAACCCATTCGCCGGCAGTTTTAAGTCGGGTCCTAGGAACCTCAAGAAGGCTTCTTGTTGAGGAGCAGAGGGATCGCACTGAAACAGCCGGTGTCAGAAGGTCAGCCAGAAAGCCAGGGCCTAGTCTATGTAGGACTTTGTAGATGAGTACACTTGCCTTGAAGATAACCCTCCACCTGACTGGCAGCCAGTGCAGAGTTCGCAACATTGTGGTCACATGACTGGACCTAGAAAGGCCAGTCAGTAACCTGGCAGCAGCATTCTGTACCAGCTGCAGCTGGCCGGTGGGTACCTCCAGAGTCCCTGAAGTAGAGAGCATTACAGTAATCAAGCCTGGACGTCACACATGCATGAGCTGGTATAGGCAGGTATTCAGGCAGAACTAGGGGTTTGATCCTGGTGATGTTCCTCAAGTGGTAAAAAAACACTTTGGACAACATATAACACCTTAGGTTCCAATGTCAATCTGTCATTCGGGATCACTCCAACATCTCACACCCTAGGGGAGGCAATCAATGGTGTAGGTCCCAGGAAAAGACCTGAGGCCCCACTGGAAACACTCCTATCATGCCCTCGACCCGACTCAACCACCGGCACCTCCATCTTATCATGGTTCAGTCGCAACTGGCTGGAGGACATTCAGTCATTGATCTCAGCCAGGCACATGTTAACCTCTTCCACAGCATCTGACATTCCAGAGACAAAGGACAGATACAACTGGCTATCACATGCACAGCAGTGAAAACCCACATTGTATCACCTAATGAGCTCTCCCAGGGGGCAGCATATACACTGCAAATAACATCAGCAACAAGATCGACCCCTGAGGATATCCACAAGGCAGGAGCCTCGGGGAGGAGGAGAAATTCCTCATCACTACCCGCTGCTTTCTGCCAGTGAGATAGGAACCAAGCCAACTGATAACAGTGCTGGTGAGTCCACAGTACTCTCTGAGGTGATCAAGAAGAGCAATGTGATCTACAATGTCAAAAGCTGAAGAGAGAGTGAGGAAAACAAGAACTGACCTATCTCCTCTATCCCTAGCCCTGAAGAGGTCATTGTGCACCCTAACTAATGCCATTTTGGTGTTATGCCTGGTTCTGAAACCTGGGTGGAGAGGATCATAGATGTCAAAAGCCACAAGGTGCTTCTCAAGCTATTGCACCACAATCTTCTCAACAATCTTAGCCAAGAAGGGAAGGTTGAAGATAGTATGATAATTCCCCAAGATATCTGGGTCGAGAGATGAGTTCCTCAGAAGGGGGCTCACCAGAGTATCTTTCAAGGAATCAGGGAGAACCACCTCTGACAACAAGCTCCGGACAATCATGGTGAACACCAGGCCAATGAAACCAATACAACTCATTAAAAAACATGTTGGAGCTGGGTCCAGCTTACAATATTTGTGCTTCAGCTTTGAAGTAACCTCAATGACTTCAGCCACCTCCACTGATTTAAACTTATTCCAGACAGGCGGATCACCTCTGCAACCCCCAGGTCAATCACTTTGAGTTGTGATACGAATTGATAATGGGATCCCCTGCCGGATAGATAGCACCCTGTCAGCAAAGAACTGTGCAAACTCATCACATAGAGTGATTGAAAAGGCTATTTTTTTGCTGCAGACAGGCTGGATGAAGAAGTCTGTCTACAGTTCAAAAAACTGAGATGGTCGGTTCTTCCCTGCAGCAATCTCCCTGGACAGAAACTCTGCCTTCTTATGGTTGATTGCTCCCTGATACTCAACACAGTGAGCACGCAGGGCCATTTTGTCCACATCTGACTGGGACCTCTGCCAACAATGCTCCAACTTCCAACCCCTGATCTTCATTGCCTTGAGGTCACCATCAAACCATGGAGACCTCAATTGAGAGGATCTGGGTCATACACAGACCAGTGCAAGGGTATCGAAAGCCCCAGAAACCACCCTATTATATGCGGCAACCACTTCACCCATACCTGTCACACATGTAGCATCTAGACTAGATAGATCAGCTACCACCAGTAGTCACTTTAGGGACAATACCCTTAAAGAGTGATAGCTGACCATCTCAACAGGGTTGGGACCCTCAGGGGGAGTTCTGAATGAGAACTTCACCATGCATTGATCAGACCACACAACCTAATCATTTCTGAGGTTGGTTACCTCAAGCCCCAGTGAGAACACCAGATCCAGCATGTTGCCGTAGTGATGGGTCATGGAAGTAACTTCTTGTGTCAGGCCCAGTGATGACATTAACTGGAGGAGGCTAGATCCAAACTGCAAGAATTCATCATTGACCCAGGCATTGAAGTCCCCAAGAACTAAACATCTGGGGGACTCCAACACCTCACCGATGATGAAATCTGCAACCTCCTGCAGGAAATCTCCCTCCACCCCAGGAGGATGGTAAATAAGGAAAATCCTGCAGCCTGCACCTAGACCCCTAAGCACTGCCACACACTCAAAGGCTCCAGTAGTTCACACCAGGTGCATGGTGAGCCCAAGTTAGATCTAAAACAGATGGCTGCTCCTCCTCCCCTGCGTTCTCACCTCAGGCAGTGCACCACAGAGTACCCAGCAGGGATGGCTGCCTCAAAAACTGGAACAGCCTCATCACCCAACCAGGTCTCCATAATGCAAGCCAGATCGACTGAGGAAATCAAGTCCACGGCAATTGTGGTCTTGTTCCTTATCGATCTGGCATTGGACTGCATGGCCCCTAAGGGGACTGGTAGACTTTTCAGCCCCTCTGGCTACCTGCCCACTCGGTCTGACAGGAACCCTGGGGATGAAAACCTATCCCCTTCCCAAAGCTTACACTTTTTTTTCACTTTGTTTGTGGCCCAGTGAATGTAACACACAGTGCTGTGGAAGAAGCAGGCACAGTGTGAATAGGGTGAGTGTAGTGGTCTGCTCATATGGTTTATCAGTCCAGCAAGGTTACATCAGTATGGCACCCCCACTATCATAGTTTTTCTACTTCACTGTATGCATCCTATCCCCTTAATATAGCACAGTGGTTTAAGGCTCTGAGCTGCAAACCTGGAGATCTGGGTTTGACTCCCACAACCCCCACCTGCATACTGTGTGACCCTGAGCAAGTCACTTAACTTCCTTTTGCTCCCAGGTCACATCTTTAAACAATCTTCAGCTTAGTGTGTCTCTCCCGGTTAAAAATATATATATATCCCTCTTTACCAGAGAGGAGAAACAAACATTCTGTTTGGGGTAGGAAGTCCTTAGTAAGAATATGTTGTTGCAGCAGATTGTTAATTATAAAAAATGTTTTGTAGAATTTGGTTATAGAGCATGGTTATTTGGTTATCCTGTGATATTGCGATATTGATGACTTGTTTAAAACTTCAAATAGTTCTTTAGAATCAACTAATAGCGCCCGATTTTAGAAGGTTGACCCAGGGCTTGCGTCAAGCCCTGCATCAATGGCAAAGTTTGCTGCAGCTGCACCAAACAGTTTGCCACAACATGCATCAAATTTTAGTTCATTTGGCACAGTTGTGATATTTTATTCAATTTATGGCAACTTGAGCAAAAGCTTTGGTGCAAGCCCCATGATCTGAGTCCCCACATGTTGCAAGGTTAGACTGGGGGAGCTGGTCTAACTTTGCTGCATTCAATGAAAGGGATTTGTATCAGAAATTTGCAACCAACTTTATTGTAAAATTGCAAATTCTCCACTGTTTGATGCAAGCCGCCATTTGTGTCAAACTCCCTGATGCAAGACTATTGTGTCGATCGAACACCATTTTAAAATCGGGCCCATATAATCAAGCATGGCTATAAAGCTGAGGGTTTTTTTTGCTTGTTTTTTTAAGTTGCTGTCTTTCAAGCAGAAAGAAGCCTTCACTAAATGTAGGCTGGTACAGAGGTCAAGGTTCTGACTTTAGCCAGGTTGATGAAACTGTTTCCATAGTGAAGTGCATTCCAAACTGATGGATAACTGATGAGCATATATCTGGTTAGAGCTGAGGACCAATGCTTGGATAACAAAGAGAAAAACCAAAAAAAAAAAACGTAATGTTCTCTAATGCTGGACATGTATTTTTGTTTATTTTAAAACAACAAAAATTGCTGCAGATATGGAAATAACACTTTATTATAGCATAAGTTTTCACCTGATGAAGGGCAAATGTTTAAAAGTCTTCATACAAAAGAAATTATTTACAGAAATAAAATACTAATTTTTGGTTTATTTTTAATCTCACATCATGAGACATTCAGATATACATTTGTCTTGTGTTTTTGTGGTGGCAGAAATTTGTTATATTGCTTAAATAATTCTGCTATAAAGGGACCATAGATCCAGATCATATCTGGTCAAATACTGCATATAGTGGCCTTGAAATGTCTAACAATAAATTGGTTGTCTCCATGGCCTCCCACAGTGGCTCAATGAAAAATCAAGGTAACTGAAATAGAAATGATGAAATACATTACAGCTAAGTTACAGCTCCATCTTTGCCAGTTTTTAGAACTATGGTGCCTCTGGCACCAATCACAGACACCAACCCCTAAGGATTCAAATCAGGATGATTCATCCTTGGACTCAGACTAGATGAAATACCTTTTAATACATCAGATAGGCCCCACTATCAAATCTCATTCCTATTTAGAGATGGACGGAAGTTGCAAATTTCTCCTTTGCGGAAGTTCCATGAAATTTCAAAAATTTAGCAGAATTTTTCGTTCTTTCACCTATGATGAAATTCCAAACTTCACAAATTGACTGTGCATTTTCATCTAAAACTGTGGTATCTAGTAACAAACTGTGGAACATTAGTTACAAAATGTGGAAAAAAATTGTCTTGTCACTTATTCTGCCTTATTGTGTAATTACTTGGGGTTTGCAATGTAATTCGGCAAATTTGTTTTTCTGCCAGCAATGTATGGCCATATTTGATTTTCTAGAGGTGGTATTGTAAATTTTAACCCCACAAACTGAATGTTACCACCCAGCCTGTAGACTACCTTAAATTCTGGGGTCAACAAATAACCTTTTCTTTTGTTTTTTCTTTCTTTTTTTTCTTCTTTCCTTCTTTTATTGTGAGTTTCTTTCTTTTGAATTCCACTGAACCACCAAACCCAAGGATTGTGTTATTGTTTTTTTCTATGGTATACACTACATTCCATAGTTTAGCACAGTAATTCTGTGAAAATGTCAAATTACACCTCGTTAGCTCTAATCACATACTTTGCAGCTCTGTTGTCACATGGGGTGCAGATGGATTTATCCAGGGTTTTTAATGTAAGACACTGGTTAATGTAAGTTGGGGCAGTTTGAAGTGGCAGCAGACTTGGTTGGAGCAGAACTGGCTGACCGCCTCATGCAGCTGTGTGATGATGATCCCAGGGTAATACACATTAACACCTCTGAGGCATACATCCTGGCAACCCCGCTTGATCCCAGGTACAAGCACAGCATGATATCACTTCTTCCAGCTGGAAAGGTTAATCTCGATCATTATATTGTGATCCTTCATGGCAAGGTTGAAAACTGGATGAGTCACTCAAAGCAAAAGGTCAAAAAATCAGTAGCTGTCAAAAACCTGAAGGAGCAACAGCAACAGCCCCTCGGACAGTATCCTTCTCCTCTTCCAGTATGGTTTCTGCACCTGCACCCTCATCATCACATAGCATTGGTGGCAAAAACCCTCTCTGGGCCATGCTGAAGTACATTGATGTTTCTACATGGGTGCCAGCCACCTGAGGGCAACACATAAGTGCAGCTGTCTGCATGCCATATGGTGCAGTCATATCTGGATGACCCACAGCAGCTCAGCATAGATGAAGAGCCCCTGGAGTATTGGCAAAGTAAATTTGAAATCTGGTCCATGCTTACAGCTGTCACCATTGAGTACCTCACCTGCCCCTGTGCCAGTGTAAGCTCAAAAAGGGTATTCAGTGCTGCAGGTTCCATTGTGACTGATCGACAAAGCTGTTTGTCTGATAGGAATGTTGAGTACCTAACTCTGGTGAAAATGAACTCACATTTCTCTCTAAGCAATACATCTTGTCATCAACTCCAAGATTCCATGATCCTGCTGAAGAAGGTGGTGTGCAGCAGAATTCACCAGAGGATGAGGAAAGTGGGACAGTATCATCTGATAATGAAGACACAGCTGAGAGGTTTGAGTTTTCCTGAGTAGGAGATAGAACATCTGTGGGTTGTGTGCACAGAAATCTGTGAGGTACCCTGATACCTGTTTGTATCTGCAGTTACATTATCAGAACAAAGAAGCAAGGCACCAGGGCCCAGATATTCAAAAGAGTTGAGCCATGCGCAATAGGGTTGCACCTGCGCAAGTCCGAAATGCACCATTCTGCGATATTCAGCAGGAGGCGATTGCGCCCCCCAAATCATGCTGAGCAACAGTGCAATGGTAATGAAGGCATGCGCAACTGAAGGGAGGAACCATGCGCACTGCACAGCCCGATATTCAGCCGGGCTGTGCAGAGTTATGCAGGCGCAAACCCTACCTGTGCCTGCACAACTTTACGCCAAAAAAAAAAGGATCAAGTCGAGGGCCACCTACAGGTGAGCTGCCGCATTGCAGGGTGCAACACAGCAGCTGCCACCTGTGGGTGGCCCTCCACTCCTTCCCGGCGGCACCCCCCCTTGCCCCGATCGCAGGCTGAAGTGTCCCCCCCCAGCAGCCCGATCGCGGGCATAACGTTATACATCCCCCCATTAGACCAATGGCGGGTAACCAAATGTCCGCCCACCCCGAAGTAGCCCGATAGTGGGCATAAGTTATTCTCTCCCCATAGCCCAATCGAGGGCATAAAGTTATACCCCTAAAGTCCAAGATCCCTGGTGGTCCAGTGGACCACGAGAAGCCCAATCACGGGCATAAAGTTATACTCCCCCTCAAAGTCCAAGATCCCTGGTGGTCCAGTGGACCGCGAGAAGCCCGATCAGGGGCATAAAGTTATATTCCCCCCCAAAGTCCAAGATCCCTGGTGGTCCAGTGGACCGCGAGAAGCCCAATCATGGGCATGAAGTTATACCCCCCCAAAGTCCAAAATCCCTGGTGGTCCAGTGGACCGTGAGAAGCCAGATCATGGGTGTCATCCTCAACCCCCATCCGCAATCCCTAGTGATCTAGTGGCCCCCCCACCCACCCACCCACGGAACCACCACCCGATTCCCGTCAGCCAGTGGGCGGCAGCACCCTACCGCCTGTCGCCCAGCCGTCCACCGACTGACAGCTCAGTGAGGGCTGCATGCCCCATTGGTTCGACAAGAGCCAATGGTGTGCAACCCATACCTGCTAAGTCAGTCCAGATATGTGAATGAATGTCATTCACATAACTGACCAACTTGTCCGTGGATTACACGCCCATTGGCTCTGTTCTGAACCACTGGGCGTGCAACTCTACCGAGCTGTCAGTCGGCGGGCGGGGCGGCAGGTGGTGGGGTGCTGCTACCAGTCGGCTGATGGGGAGAGCGGTGGTAGGGTTCCGTGGGTGGTGGGGTGGGGAGCTACTAGATCACCAGGATTGCGGAAGGGGGTTGAGATGCCGCCTATGATCTGGCTTTTTTATTAAAGAAAGCTTTATTAAATCTGAGCACCAAAAGAGATACACAGGTTCATCAACCAGAGGAACAACATTTACAATTCCCCAAACCAAAACAACCCTCCCCCACCCACCTCCAGTCTACACACAGTTACCAGTCAAATAAAATTAAAATAAGCACGGATTCATGTCAATTGAGCTTCCAAGATGTCAGAATAGCCTCTAGTCCACCCCATAACAGATTAAAAGTCTGCACTCTATCTCGCATAAATGCAAATATGTCTTTCCAGTTGCAGTGCCAAGACACACTCCCTGTACCATTCCAACAGTGTAGGAGGTTTCTCCTCTATCCAGTGTCTCATGATTACAAGTTTAGCTGTTGCAGCAATGAGTGTCATATATGCTCTCCTGTTTTTAGGGGTATCAGCTGGAAAATGATTTATTATACATGCTTGGGTGTAAATAATTCACTTAAGCCAAGGATAGGGTCCATATTATTACTGATGGACTGCCAGAATGTCTTTATGCGGGGACACTGCCACAGCATGTGAAACAGCGAACCAGTATCACTCTTACATTTGTTACATGTTGCAGCAGGTAATGTCCCATATCTAAAGAGCTTATCTGGTGTCAAATAAATATTGTGCATTATATTGTAATGTACTGACCTAAGTCTGTCTTGCTTAGTAAATTTATATGTTGATATCCAAAGTTTTTTCCATAAGCTAACATCTTTGGGGATATCAAGCTCTCTCGACCAATAGGGGCAGATCCCAAGTGGCAACTTGTGGTCCCAATCCTGCAAAATTTTATATATATTAGACACTGCATGTGGTTGAGAGGCAGCCTGTGTGAGCGTATTTAAATTTCTGTCCTCTGCACCGGCTAGTGGGGTCACCAAGGAAAACGAAGTAAGGGTCTTGCAAACTTGGATGTATTTAAAGGCTTCATTATCTGCAGCACCCATAGTCAGTTGCAGCTGCCCAAAGGCGACCGGTTTCCCACTCCCCCATACATCTGAGACATTACACTTGCTCAGCCGAGGCCAAAAGGTGGATGGTATTGGAGTACCACCAATCTTAAAATGTGGGCTATTAAAGATTGGCTGGTCAACAGACTGTGACCAATTCAAAGCAAAGTGTTTTTGAGCCTGGTGCAAAGCCTTCATTGACCAGCCCATCGGATTATTTCTGAGTGGTTTAGGAATGTAACATGGGGAAACAAATAAAAGGGCCGACAATGAGCACTTTACTCAGGTTGCCAAATATCTTTCTATAGGAAGCCAGAGTGGGGAGTATGCAACCTGTTCTAACTCTCTGCACCAGAAGTAAAGTTTATTAATGTGCTGCGCCAGATAATATAGGAAAAAGGAGGGGGCCGCAAGTCCTCCCCTTAATTTTGGTGCTGTCAATTTAAGATAAGACCTTCGGACACTCTTTTTATTCCACATAAAGGAGTTTAATGTACTTTGCAGCCTGGAAAACCACATTTTTGGCAGGTATACCCCCAGCATTCCTAAAGGGTATAAGATCCTCGGAAGCAGATTCATTTTAATTATGCCTAGCCTACCCCAAAGAGAGATAGGGAGTAGTCGCCATCTCTCCAGATCTAAAACTATTGTTTTAATTATTTTATCAATATTGTTTCACATAATGGTCCTCAGATCCCTGAAAATCTTAATTCCTAGATAATCAATAGATTTTGTTTCCCAAGCCAGGCCCAACGTGGATAACTCCTCCTTATTCACCCTATAATTTAATGGCATTATCTTTGTTTTTATTCGATTTATCTTATAATAGAATATCCTGGAATATTCCTCGATTTCCTCTAGAACAGCCGGAACTGAGATAACTGGTCTCTCCAAGTGCAATAGAATATCATCTGCATATACCGAATAGGCATACTTCTTCTCTCCTATTTGAATACCTGCTATATTGTTGTTACTTGCCAATCTATGAAGCAAAGGCTCTAAGTATATATTAAAAAGCAGGGGCGAGAGGGGACATCCTTGTCTGGTGCCCCAATCTAGCATAAAAGGAGGAGATAATAGCCCATTACATTTAACTCTGGCCAATGGGCAAGAATACATAACCTTAATCCACTTTATGAACTCCTCCGGAAAGCCGAAGGAAGTTAAGGTAGCAAACAAAAAGTCCCAGGAGACTCTATCGAACGCCTTTTCAGCATCTAGAGAGATCAGCACCATTGGGATCTCAGAGTCTCTGGCAGTCGCAATGAGATGCAACAGTTTCCTCATATGGTCTTGAGAGGACCTACCAGCTGTGAATCCGACCTGTTCATGTCCTATTAGACTGCCTATGATTTTAGTGAGTCTATCTGCCAGGACTTTAGCCAATATTTTAATGTCCCTATTTAACAAGGATATAGGTCGGTAGCTACTGAGGTTTTGTGGGTCCCTCCCAAGCTTTAGAATTAAGGTTATTACAGCCTCTTGAAAGCTAGGATCTGAAACCCCATTATTATACCAATAAGTAAAGAGATCCCTTAACAAAGGTATGATCTCAGCCTGATAAGTTTTATAAAAATTACCAGGCAAGCCATCAGGCCCGGGGGACTTATCCAATGGCATCTGTTGGATAGCCTCTTGTATTTCACCCAGTGTAATTGGGGCACTTAAAATGGCTGCTTCCGGGACGGTAACCTTGGGCAAATTCACCGAACTAAGATATGAATTTATATCCACATCCATGGGCCGCGGGGATGGGGCCACTGCATATAAATCCCGATAATACAATCCAAACATTTCTGTTATTTTTTGGGGGTCGGTGCAAATTTGGCCATTTTCTTTAGCACAGATGCCAGCAATAAAATGCGAGGTATCCAATTGGTGAATCTGCATTGCCAGCACCTTACTCGCCCTCTCTCCCATGTCTAGGTATTTCATCCTGGTTCTATGTAAGGATAGCTCTGCCCTCTGGGATATTAGCCTTGCATACTGGGCTTGCAGTTGGTACAATCTAGTCCACATCTCTACTGGAGCAGCACGGGACAGATTATGTTCTAAATGTTTAATGGACGCTAGTAGAGCGTCTAACTGGGCTCTTTGATTCTTAACCCTTTTGGAGGCAATTTTAATGAATTCCCCCCTCAAGGAACATTTTAAAGCGGCCCAAATTAAATCATATTTATCCACTGTCCCCTGGTTACATTTAAGGAAGAAGGCAATGTGTTCCTTGATATATCTCACAATAGCCGGGTCTTTTAGCAATTGAGTGTTTAGGCGCCATTGTGGGGAGCGTTTGCCCCCAGTCCCCAACCACAATTCCATGTCAACTGGAGCATGGTCAGATAACACCCTAGCTGAGATTCCTATTTGCTTAACATCAGGGATTGCAGTGGAGCTTTCGAGCAAGTAATCAATCCTGGAATATGTTTTGTGTGCCACAGAAAAAAAAAGTATATTGTCTCTCAGAAGGGTTAAAAACTCTCCACGCATCCACTAATGCCTCACTATACATTAAATCTTTCAATGCTCTCTGCACTGGGGATAGGCCTCTTCAAGTGCCCTCAGACCTGTCCAGGTCTGACTGAGGGACTAGGTTCCAGTCTCCTCCCAGTATTGTGAGTTTGGGTGGATCAGTTACTACCAGGTTTAACAGGTTCACAAAAAAAGATGGAGAGTCACTGTTTTGCCCATATATTGAACCAAGGAGGATAGGGCAAGACCCCAAAGATCCGTGCACAATAATATACCTGCCTTCTGGGTCTGATACTTCTTGGACCAATTTAAATGGGACATTCCTGGCCAGTAATATCACTACTCTCCCTTTACTCATGGAGGCTCCAGCACTGAATACCTGACCCACCCAAAGTCTTCTGAAGAGGTGCGCATCCCCTTTTTTAAATGTGTTTCCTGAAGAAAAGCTATTTGTGCTCGCATCTGTTGTAGATGTTTTAAAATAGCTTGCCTTTTGACCCTATACTTTGCTCCTTTAACATTCCAAGTCACAAAATGAAAACAGTTACTCATTTTCCATGATGATTGTGAGTATATGGAAATGAGTGGGCTAACCAAACCAGACCTAATAAAGGTTGTCTTCCTGGCCCCATACTCCAAGCCATCTAGGTAACATAACAAATCTTAACTCAGAAACAAGGAGGCATTCTGACAACATTTTAAACCCTCGCCATTGGGAGTGTGTAGTCCTTTTCCCTCCCACAATAACAACATTACTACCCCCCCAAATGTCTACAAACTTTACCAATTATAACCTATAACCTAATGCAATACCCCAGTACCAACAGACTGCACTCCTACCCTACTATGCTACATGATTAAACAACAAAGCAGACTCCAGCTTAACAACATTGCTCTCCTAGAGCCCCTCCTCTTTGTGTCCCTGTGACCACTGTTCAGAGAGGAGAAAGAGAAAAAAGGGAGGGGAATCGTTAATTTACAGTATCCAGTGTCTCTTAGAATTCAATACATTTCCTAAATCTAGCACACAACTATTAAAGCCCGTAAATGAAACTGTAATTATCCAGAGGCAAGTATAATAAACAACTATATATATGCTCACTATCTCTATCTAAAGCTGAGAGTTTAGTTATTATATACCCCACCAAAATTAAATATCTTATCTAAATCCTATCATCACTATTCATCTACCGTGTAGCTCTACTTATTAAAGGAAAGGAGAGGATGAAATCCATAGATCTACTATTTTGAAATACCAGAATATATAAACATTTAGGCAGTTCAGCAACCTTAATCGTTCCCAGCAGACAGAAAAAGTATTATTTCCAATACCATGTAGATTTACATCTGTGACAACTACGCATAGTCTGCCTGTCCTCACAAGAGAGTTTTCGATCCTCGAATATGGTATTAGCAGCAATGAAAAATGCAGATTTACCCTGCTGCTCGGCAAAAGAAAATGTCGGTAACCAGAATTAAACTGAGGTTGTTTCAGTGCGGTCTAGTTCCCCATATCTGGTCTTGCCGAGTTCTAGTCCCACTTACAGCATTTACAGTCTAGATGAAGCTGGTATGTCTATTTGTATTGTAAAATCACCGTCTATGCTGGCACCTTAGTTTTGGTTAGCAGATGGGAAATTAAGCTACCGCAATGTCCATGAGTCCTCATGCCCTCTTACACTATTTACTTTTTAAAGCTTTATCGTTTCTTTCTCATTTCAGACCATGATGTCAAACAGATGTATAGAGCTGCCGTTGTCTGACAGGATTGATGGCCTTACAAAAGCTGGTCTAGTGCAGTACTCTCACGAACACCTGGGCATATCAAAAGCTCTCTTACCCTATTGTTATCAATTCGGGCATCAGAGATAAAGCATTCCGAATGAACCTGGGAATATATTCAAAACGTCATAAGATCACGTATAAAAACAACACAGATATCTTCTGTCCTGGCCATCAATGTCTGGCATATGGGATTCCACTTGACTACCATATTTTCCAGGAGTCTTCACCCAATGTTCGAGAGAGCACTCCATAACTAAGTAGACATGCATTACCGCTCTCACATTCGAACTTGCCCTCACTTAAACAGATCTGGCATGAGCTCTTTTAATCCTTGTAAAGCTTGCACAGGGGAGTCGAAGGATACCCAGTTGTCATTACATTTGACCATCAAAATTGCTGGGTACTTGACCCTGAACTGTTTTGCAGCTGCAATCAATTTCGACACAATCGGATGGAGCTCCTGCCTTCTGAGCCGCACCGAGTGAGGTAGGTCCTGTGCAATACGTATTCTCCTGCCCTCCCAGGTCACTTCTTGGATTTCTTTTACTTTATTTAGAATATGCTGTTTGTCAATGAAATTTAAAAGCTTAAAAATCATTGGCCTCGGGGGCTGACCAGGGACTTGTGGGGGGCGTAGAGCGCGGTGGGCCCTTTCGATCATATAGTCTCCTCTATTTGGGGGGGCCCAGCTATTTTGACACAAAACTTTTGCATAAAGGTAATTGCTGCGTTCCCTTTCTCTTTCTCAGGAATGCCAATTACAACTGGGTTGTTCCGTCTACTTCATCCCTCCAGGTCCTCTATCTTCTCCTCTAATTTTTCAAACCTGCGTCAGATATTCACAACATCTAGGTCAGCCTTATCTTGTCTTCTTTCCAATGATAGAGTTCTGGTTTCCGAATCCTCGACCCTCCGTGACAGGGATTCAACAGTACTTTTAATTACTTGCAGGTCCTCTGATATCGTCGTGATTGTTGTCTGCAGTGGTTGCATTATTTCCATGAATTTCTCCTCTGAAAGTGCGGTAGTAATCGTAGCCATTTTTGGTAAGTTTGGCACTTGCTGCCATGGGCGTTTAATGGCATTGTCTTTCTCTGGGGTCAGCGGCGGGGATCGTCTGGGTAATGCCTTTTTCATGTATACCTCCATTCAGTCTTCGGTCCCGTGGATCCTGGTACAGTTATCTTGCTGGTGGCTTTTCTGGTAAGGCAATTCTCAGCTTTAAAACCAGTTATAAAGTTAGAATCAGAGTTCAGGGAATGGAGCTCCGAGAAACTGCTGCTCTAGCTCAGGCTGCCATCACGTGACCTACTCTGGTCACCTTTCAATCCAGTTGAGATGATCACTTTTCCCTTCTCTGCACACAAGGAGGATGCATTCTGGGACTGCAGAAAAAATCTGGCGACTCTGTGCCACTGTTGTAAGCATGACAGACTCCGCCATAAATTCTGGGGGACTTTGTATGTGCTGAAACAGTCTCATTTCACTGTGTTACCACTTGTCAATTTTCCGGACACATGGAGGATGCATTCTGGGACTGCAGAAAAAATCTTCGGATTCTGTGCCACTGCTGTGCGCATGACTGAGTGCGCCATAAACTCTGGGGGACTTTGTATGTGCTGAAACAGTCTCATTTCACTGTTACCACTTGTCAATTTTCTGGACACATGGAGGATGCATTCTGGGACTGCAGAAAAAATCTGGGGACTCTGTGCCACTGTTGTGCGCATGACAGACTGTGCCATAAATTCTGGGGGACTTTGTATGTGCTGAAACAGCCTCATTTCACTGTGTTACCACTTGTTAATTTTCTGGACACAAGACAGATTCCTTTTGTGGATGCAGAAAATGAGGCACCAAAACAGATATACACAAAACACACAGACACTTAACAGAAGGAAGGGCCCCAGAATACAAAGTGTAATGCATACTGAAGACAAAAAAGGGCATAATTACATACAAGGGTCAGGGATGGTGGAGGAATACATTTTATGGCACAGCAAGGAAGGTGGGGGAACTATGGTGAGGAAACAAACCAATGTGGATCCTATGGGGATCCAGCAGCAGTTCCAGCATGGACATAATTTGAAGCTTGATGTCCCCATGTCATCCAGCTGCTGCTCCACAGCACTCATCCTCTTGCTGTTCTCCTCAACAGCACTCCAGAGAACTGCCAAGTCAGACAATGTTGCACGCACTTCTCTGGTGTCCACTTCTTCGACAGGCTGACCTGCTGGTGGTGGTGGTGGTGGTGGTGGTGGGGGTGCTGGTGGAGCAACAGGTGATGCTGTGGCCCCTTCTTCTTAGGGATGTCATGCCCGCTATGCACAGTGGCACCCTCTGTCATGGAATGGCCAGCAGGTTCAGACATGGTCCGTTCTGTGGCAGCCTGTCACTCCAACTGGTGGTGATTAAGCATATGGGTGTGCTGGCCCCCAGTCCCCAGGTGACTCCCCAAGGGGCTGCGGCACATCTCCACTGCACATAGGTGACACTTATCCACACTTCTGTCCCCCCCGACACAGTCAAAAAACTGCCAAGCAACAAAGGTGCGGGGAGGACCAGGCACAGGCAGGGGAGGGCCAGATGAACTGGCAGTAGGCTGCTCACACTGCTCAACAGTTCTGATGGTGGATCCACACCTGGGCCTGGGGAACAGGCACATCCTGCTCCAAAGGACCTTCAGCTGGACTTGGTGGTGGTGGTGGTGAACTGCCTCAGAGTCAGGAGGCAGTGCTGGTCCTGCTTCCGGGATTGGACACCTGTAGTTTAGAGTGGTCCAACACAAAGGGGCGCCCATGCCCCCCATGCATGCGCATGGTACGACAATGCATACTACCATGCTCTCCCAGAGCTGCCCTCGCCCCAGACATTCCCTCACCCTGCTCCATCTCGCAACACAAGGACAACACACACACACAGTCACACACACACACAGACAAACAACTAAGTAGGTAAGAAAATTAAAATTTACAGAAAGAACAAATTAAGTAAAAAAACAGTACAGAAAAGACTAAAAATGTAGCTTTTAAAAAGCTGTTGGTTTAAGTATTAAATTTTTAACTCTCTGCAATCAAAAAACACTCTTTCTCTAGTACACACACTCCTCTCTGTCTGCACAGGAGAAAGTGAAACTGTCTGTGTGACCTCACTTCCTTCCTGCCTGGCTAGAGAGCATGTGACTTACAGTACTGTGGCTGCGTGATCTGTGGGGGCTGCCAAGTCTAAAACACCAAGGATCACTTAGAATCATAATGAGGAATGCAAAGTCCATTAAAAACAATGACTTCACCTTACTTTGCCTTTCTCTTTATGTCAACGCTGGCGAGATGATAAGGCGGGTGCACCTCTTAGCACTTCGCCAGTGAATTTTAAATTCGCTGCATCTCTAGTTGTAAGGGAGGTGGGGTTGGTGGACCCACTGGCAGGGAGTGACCACCAATCTTTGTGGTTCATGCTCAACATGGGCAAGGAGGTGGTTGGTACAGGGATGAGGGTGATTGACTTCAGAAAGGCTGATTTCAGTAGGATGGGTGAAATCTTTGGAGAGTACCTGGCAGGAATTCAGTCTCACTGGGATGCAAATCAGAAATGGGAAATCAAGTATGGTAGGGCTTGTGGAGGCTGTTGGGACCTGTACCAAACTGCAGAGCAATAAGGGAAGATCTAAGAAGTCAAGCAGGATAAGTAGGGAAGTTTTAAATAAGGTGAGGGCAAAAAAAGCTGCATTCCATACATACAAGAATTCCAGGAGGGAGGAAGATAGGGATGACTACGTGAGGAAGTCCAGAGAAGTTACCAAGGGTGTTAGAGCAGCCAATGCATCCAGGAATCTGAGGCTGACTCAGGGAATCAAAGATGGGGAAAAGGGCTTCATCTGACACATTAGAGAAAAAAGGGTCTGCAAGGATCAGATAGTGTGGATCAAGAAGAATGGGGGTGGGCAGAGAAAGGATCAGAACAAGAAGAAGCACTAAATAAGTATTTCTGTTCCATATTCATGAGGGAGAAGGGCAGGCAGCTTCCACAGGAGGTGGGGAGGTTGGGCAGGTTGGAGGGGGTGATAGATGGGGTAATCACTGAGGACAGGTATTAGAGGGTCTGAGGGCTCTGAGTGTGGATAAGGCACTAGGATCAGACAAACATCCCAGGGTGCTGAAGGAACTGGTGGAGGTACTGGCAGGGACACTGGTGGACCTATTCAATACTTCCCTGGACACAAGGTACATGCCACAGGACTGGAGGATGGCCAGTGTGGTGCCCCTCCATAAAAGTGATCATAGGATGAACCAGGAAATTACAGACCGGTAAGCCTGACATTCATTGTGGGGAAGCTGAGGGAGACAATCGCAAAGGAGAGGCTGGTAACATTTCTGGAAGATAATGGATTCTAGGGCAGTCATCAGCATGGATTTGTCTTGTGAAGGTCCTGTCAGACTAATCTAGTTGAGTACTATGACTGGGTACTGATTGAACTGGACAAAGGTCATGTGGTGGATGTCATATTTTTGGACTTCAGCTAGGCCTTTGTTCAGTGTCGCATGGAAGGTTGGGGGAGAAATTGAGGTATGTGGGGGTTGGGACTAAGATGGTTAAGTGGATCAAAAATTGACTTTAGGGAAGACAGCAGAGGGTAGTGGTTGGGGGAGCGCTCATTTCCAATGGCAGTTACAAGCAGGGTGCAGCAGGATCGGTAATGGGGCCAGCGTTATTGGGATATTCATAGCAGACATCTTGAATGGCATCAGGAATAAAATCAGCCTCTTCGCTGATGATATCAAGTTGGGGGCTGTGGTGAGTGACATAGAGGGATGGCAGGAACTGCAGAATGACCTGATTAAACTGGAGGAGTGGTCAGAATAGTGGCAGCTGGGGTTCAATGCTAAAAAGTGCAAGGTGATGCACTTTGGAGCGAAGAACCCAGGGAGGAGCTATCAGCTAGGTTGAATACAGCTAGCTACCACCAAGGAGGAAAATGGTCTGGGTGGTTGTAAATGGGAAAATGAACCACTCAGAGCAGTGCAGGAATACAGCAGCAGAGGCCAACAAGATGCTGGGATGTACTGGAAGAAGAATCTCCTCCAGGAACAGGAAGGTGATCCTGCCTCTCTACAGGTTGCTGGTCAGACACACCTGGAGTACTGCATGCACTACTGGTGCCCATATCTAAAGAAGGATATTGGACTACTGGAAGAGCTATAGTACAGAGCAACAAAGATGATACAGGGACTGGGGGAAAGGCCATAGGAGCAAAGGCTGCATGACTTGAATATGTACTTCCTGGAGGAGAGGAGAGATTGGGGAGATATGATTGAGACCTTCAAGTACTTAAAGGGGATTAACAAGATAGTAAGAGAAGGGATATTTAAGTTAAGCGGGGGAGGGACACAAGAAGTCATGGTCTTAGATTTGAGAGGGGTAGATATTTGAGGGAAATGAGACACTTTTTCACGGAGAGGGTTGTGGTGGAACGGAACTCTCTTCCAGAGGATCTGGTATCCTGAAGACAGTGGGGGTTTCAAAAGGGGATGGGACAGGATGAGATGGGAGATTATTGTGAAGAAGGAGGGGAAGGGGCAGCTGCAAGTTAAAAGTGCTAGCTGCACACTCGAGCAGACTTGATAGACCATGTGGCTTGTTTCTGCTGGCAAATTTCTTATGTTCGTATGTTCCTTGGTGCACTGATCCAAAGGACTGTATTCAGGCACAACCCAGACCATAAAGATGGAACATTGGTAATACAGACAATACACTTACAATAACAAAGAATGGTACAAGAGATAGAATACACGGAATATATTGAGTACAGCTAGGTACAACTAAGTGCAAGAATACAGTTCAAATACAATAGAGTAGCAGCTAAAGTATGGGTACAATATACATGATGTACAATCTGTCAGTCTTATGACTGTTCAGCATTGTACAACAGGAAAGTTTATTCATAGGAAAAGAAGAGTCCCTCTGGTTACTGTTGTTCCGAGAGAGAGAGATCCCACAGGGTTCAGGTGGCAGTTCTGCCCAAGACAAGTCCTACCCCCAAACAAAAATGAGAGGAGGAGTAAAAATTATATAAGAAGGGAGAAAGAGAATCCCCATGGTCACTGTCCTCTCTACCTTACCTAGGGGAGATCCTCCACCACAGGACCAGACCACATCCAGGAGGAACCCCCCTGGCTGAGAAGGAAAGGACCTACAGGGAGTCCCTAAGGCCAGGGCAAGAAGGCCTATTTGCCTTCCCTCCAACAGTGGACCCTGTGTCACTTAGGAAGGTAGCAGTGGACCCGGAGGTACCAGTAGGACCCAGACCACAATTGGCCTCAAGGAGGAGGAGGACAAGCAGGCAGGGGGCATTGCCCAGAGACTGAGGCCCAGAAGGGAAGCTGCCAGTGATGAATGGTGAAGATATTCAAGAAGATCGAGAATTACAATAGGTACAGTACATCATTTTCATATCTTCCCTGTGTCAATCTTCACCATTCATCACTGTCTGGGTGAGTACCAAGCCCCCTGAAGGGGGCCAAGCACTTCCCTGAGGGACGTTTGTCTCTTAGTCTCTTGCAGGGAAGGACCATGAAAGGAGGAGACCCATTACAGGCCAGTTAGGCCTGCGACTGGTCAAGGCAAGCTGGGTCTCCCATTGCCTGGGAGATGGAAGTCACCCCTGTAGTTCCTACCTTGCTATGTGGGAGAAAAGGTGGATCCCTTGGACAGCAGAGACAGCACCCTGCACTGTGCCAAGGGTGACAACCTTGATAGAAAAAAATCACGCTGCCTGCCTAATCCAGATTGCTGTCAACACTAGCCTTGAAGCTACCTCATTGGCATCATAAGACACCCTTTCCGGGTGCCTTGTGAGCTCCAGGCCCTGCACAAACTGGGCAATGGCCAGTCTGGTTGCCTTTGTATCAAGCAGAAATATCAGCCCCGACCTAGCATTGACCACAGATACCTGTTGTAGGCAGCGTGGTGTGCCTGATGAGTGGCAAAGCTGAGCATGATATGAGCTGATGAGAACACTGTCCATCTCCAGTGGTCAAACACCACAGAGTCTACATACAGGGGCTGCTTGCACAACAGGTGTCTATGCCCAGAAGGGGTATCCAGTACCCTCACTCCTGAAGTGGGATGAGGCAAAGTCCCTGGTGAGTGCAATATCTGTGATGGCAGTCCATAGGGGCTGTAGTTGGAACAGATGGGCACTGCCAGGTGAGGGACAATGCTTCCTGGAAGGGAATTGGCCAGGAAAGGATGATCAGGTGGTCTGCACTGAATTCGCTAAGGAGAACACATGTCGTCCACTCAGTACTGCATCTTGCTATGTGGGATAGGTGCAGATCACCTACCATCCTTGATAGGAAGAGTTGATTCTCTATCTGATTATCATCTGAGGACAGATGGACAGAGGTATCCTCTTCCCTGAAGAAGGAAGATGAGGAGGCTGATGAATCTGAAGAATCCAAGCCCAGCTGCTTTGGGGGAGACAGGCAAAAGATCTGCTTATCCATTGCCCTGACATACCTGAGGAAGGCAGCAGCAGTGGCTTTGAACTGCTCCCAGGTCAAGGGCCCTGACGGACCGACATGTGCCCTGGGAAATGAGGGGGAGGGCTGCAGAGGCAATGGGGGGCACACACTTCACCTTATCTGAATGACCCCCAGGACTAGTGGACATTGCTGGTGATCTTGGATCTCCTGTGGATCCGCTGGTCTGTGTAGTTAGTGGACACTCAACCAACTTGAAGTGGTCAGGACTGAGCCCTGAATGGGAAACTCCCCTGTGAAGAGACCAGGGCTGCATAGAAACAGAAGACTGGACCCAACCACACCCACTAAGGCCTCCCTTGAAGTGGATGAGGGAGAGAACAAAGGCTCAGCACTGTGACACATCCCTGAACCCCCATGGATCCCCAGGGAAGATCGCTGCCCCATGTCCTGCCCCCACAATGCCGTTGATTCCAAGGTCAGCCACTTCCTCACTCCAAAAGCTAAGGACTGCTCCAATCCCACAGGCCTCCTGAGGGAGGTCGCATAAGAGTAAGTCCTTGTTCTGGCCCAGGGGGCAGCACTGGGACCAACAGCTCTCTGGGCTCCTGAGACCCAAACCATCATCACCTTAGATGGAGGGTCAGTATTTGCAGTCATGCTCCTGATGTCACCACTGGCATGGGAGCCAGCACCGATCATAATCACTGGTGCCAAGGGAAGGGATGCCTGGGACGGCACAAAGTTACTGGGTACTGGAGAACACTCCAACTCTGAAGAGTTGGGCAGCCAGTCCAGATCAATCCCCCAAGCATCTGGCTCTAGAGAGAAGGAGACCTCCACATGAGCAGCACCAGAGGTTTTTCCAACCACAATGCCATTTGTGGTGCAGCAAGAGGGCCCAGTATTGCTCACAGTGCTTATTACCAGAGCTGAAAATGGCTCTGGGATACAGAACGCCACCAGTGGGTAGTGCTGAGGAGCCACCCATGATGGGCCCAGCAGGAGTGGGCCTTGACACCGGGGGAGCCTGCACTTCTGAGGAGTTGGCTGCCTATGTGTTGCTCCTAGCCCGGTCACTGAGATGCCTGGACCAATCCTCCAGCACTGCAGAAGAGATCTCCTCCCTGGCAAGGCTAGAAGAAGAGGAGGCCCCCTCCTCACAGGTCTGTTTTGAATCGGAAGGGGATCTAAAGGAAGGGTTGAGATATCTGTGCTTGGAGTCCCTCATACAACACTGCCCTCTGAAAGTCAGAGGATCATGGCTGACTTTCCACATTTAGTGCTTCAGTGCTCCATGGTCCATGGAGAAACAAGCATCACAACTATTGATATCATGAGATGGACCCAGGCAGGTGAGGTATTGGTCATGCTGGTCCATGACGGACATCTGCCAGTGCAGGGACACCAGCGCATAGAAGGCCAGCCTGCCATGGAAGAGCACTTTTTTTCCCCGGATGAACTTAGTATGACTCACGGTAACTAAAATAATAAGAAGATACAGACTTGGTGGTGCTTCAAGACAGAAAAAGGAAAGGTCTTACTGGATTCCCTGCAGAAAACTGCTCCAAGTTACTAGCAGACAGCAGAACTGGAACGGAGCAAAAATAATGTCAACAATGATGTTGAAATGACTGACTAGGCCACAATGTCGTAGATCAAATTTCGACAGCATGTGCGAGGTGCTGCATTCTCAGTGTTGGGAGAAGTAGAACTGGGGCTGAGGAGAAGTTGGCAACCATTGCTGGCCAGTCACAAGTGCCACATAATGCATCGGTCTCAAGGGCAGCACTGCCTCCAGTGCTGGCTCCTCCCCCTACAAAAAAAACCTCATGCTGGGTGCTATGCCTCTGGCTGTCACCTAGACAGTGATAAATGGTGAAGACTGACACTGGGAAGATTGGCAGTACTGTGCTGTAGTTACACAATCCGCATGAAATGGTAGTTACTGCAACTGCTGTTGCTGCCCTTCTGCCTCAAATCAATTCTTTCTGGCAAATGTAACTATGTATGTCACACTAGTGTTACCACACCTTGTAGCTCAAGGTCATGCATCGGTGACAAACATTATATAGTTGTAATAGGAAAAGGGCCTGTCTTTAACAAATGCCCTTTATGGGCAACCTTAGATCACAGTCACAAGGATAATGAAGTGTAATTTCAAAACTGGCTGACTGATGAAAATAACATTGAAGGATCAAGTTAGTATACTCAATGCAGGCCCAGTGGTGCTGAGGGTTGATGTGCTGGACACCACACCTCATGCTGTATTAGTGACTAGAGTTCAGGAACAAGCCCAGGCCATGGGGGGGGATCTGCTGGGGGGAGGGCTGGAGCTTGATTGAGTTGCTTTGGCATGATTCTCCTCTCCCAGGGAGGGTTCCCATATTTATGGATCATGTCATCTGGGGCTGTCTAGATGGCAGAGCCATTTTGGTGTTCTATGCAGGGAAGGGCAGTGGCAGGAGTCTGGTTCAGAGGTACGTTTCCTGCCCCACCTCCATAGCCCAATATATGCTGTCACCCTCAGGAAGCTTGAGGTATACATGGCAAACATACCTCCAGCTCCATGATCCATTAATCGGCTCCTAGTCTGGGCACGGCCCCACGGGGGTACCTAGGTGGTCTTTGTCCTGGGGGTGGCCCTGCTGCAAGGTGAAATTTGTGGGGCTAAACTCCTGCATTGGTGGTGGGTCCTAACAATTGGGAGAACCAGGAGTGAGCCATTTCCAGGGAGATAGAAAAACAATAAATGAAAAAAAAGTTAGTATACTCACAAGTGCTGCAGTCCTCCTCCACCCACATCCTTTTCCCTGGAGAGGGGATTGACCAGATCCTGAGGCCCCCTCCTCCTTTCTCCTCTTCTTCCTTTTCTGGTCCTGTCCATTGTTACTAATGATGATGGCACATAGAAACATAGAAACATAGACTTTGATGGCAGATAAGGACCGGTTGGCCCACCTAGTCTGCCCATTTCCCTACCTAGAGGATAATCTGCAGATCCTATTTAACCAACAGCCTATTTCTTCCTACCCCCCACAAAAAATGCCTTGTATCTGTCCCATGCATTCTTGAATTCTCCCACAGTTTTAGACCCTACAACCTCCTCAGGAAGGCTGTTCCATGCGTCCACAACCCAGTTCCTCCAAACTTCAAGGTCCCTGCATTGCATGTTATCCCATTTGTGCTTCAGTTGGTCACAGTCCTGGAAATGACTCCACCTCCCTCTTTATCAATGGTTGCCTTGATGGTGGCCAGAATTTCTTATGCTCCTTGAAAGGTAGTCTCTTGGGCCCAAACAATTGGGAGAAATGGCTGGTGACCTCTCTCACCAGCAGCACCACCTCCTTGTAAGAGAAGGGGGTGCCAGCTTCCTACAACTGGTGCCGGTGGTAGAGGAAGTGATAGCCTGCTGGTCCACATTAGGCTGTGTTGCTTGAGCAGATAGCACCACCTCATGACCCTCCTGCTGCTGCTGACCCACCAACTCGTTATGCTGCTCCTGCTTCCCCTGCTGCTCCTCATCCTCCTGGCTCACAGACATGTTCACTGCTGCTGATGTTGATATCATTTTTAAAATTTAACCAAGCAATTAACTCAAGTCAAAACACTTGACTTAAAAAATAAAAAAGTACTTTTTTTTAATTCTGTGTACTTAAAAAAAAGTATGGAAAAATTTAAAAACAAAATAAATTTTCTATCCCAATGTATAAATCTGTATTTCTATTTCTCTCTCTAGCTCTTGGCTTTCTCCTAATCTCTCCAGTCCACACACATCCGCTCAAAACAGGAACCGCTAAATGTGCAATTTCCACCAGCACGTCCACATATTTTGTTTTCAGTGGTTGAAACAAGGTTCTACCATTTCCATTGGGATAATGTTTAGAAATGGCAGAATTATTTTACCACGGGCTGTGCGCACTAAAAACATAACACACAGAAAATGTCACTGCAATGGCGGGTTTATGGGAAACATTGCGATACTTATCATAACATGAGAAGTAATCTCTTATGTGCAGAGTCAAAATGTCGCCAAACTGAGTGTGGCGGCAGATATACAGTATATACATTAATCCGCAATTTTTTTTTCACTTTTCAACATAAGCTTGCAAATCGACGGTGGAACTCTTTTTCCACAAATTCATATAAAAATAAGCAGTTCCTTCAAATGTACCACTGTTATTAGTCGGAAATTCACAAAAGCTGACAAAATGATTTCCGAACTTTCACGGAAGTGAAATTCCAGCTTTCACAGAAATTGTGCCAGCAGCATTTTTTTTTTTGCACACATCTATTCCTATTGGACCGAAGAGCAAATTCTGGGATGAACATCAAAAATTAGAAATCTTTCTTTTCAGACCTCATTCCACCAAAGCTTTGGCAGTCATATTCCCTAACTAATTCTGCCTCAGTGATACCCTGGATATGATCATAAGCACATGCATACCTGATCACACTTACTTGTTCATATCCCATCGATAGAATATGGGAAGCAAACTTACAGTGTTATATATTTTGTTTGTTCTAATGGTTGTTGTTTTTACACAAAAATAAGAAAACATTTTGAACTGCAAATCGTAGCAATATACAACAAGTATTCTCTCTTTAATACTTATTTTGTTGATGTAATATAATTGGTTCAAAAGATCATTCTTGCAGTTGTATAAATGAATGATTGTTTAATAGCTATGTTTTACTAATTGCGACTTCAATAAACATAAGTTAACAAGACTCTGCTATAACTGTTAGAAAGTCTTGGGGCAGCTCTAAAATTTATGACTTTTCATGCAACAGTAGTTACAGACAAAGAAACTTCTGCTCAGCAAAGGGTCTGTAAATTCTGACCTATTTCTGAAGATTTATTTGAAATAAAAAGTACCTAATTTTAAAGTACATGAAGAGAGAATTAAAAAGGTATAAAATATTTCCTTGAAAACAATGTTTATGGCTTGTCTTATTAATTTAACGCATGGGGCTTATGTCAAAGTGTGCAAAATGACTTGTTGATTCCAAAGAACTTTATATTAACACATGCATCCAGTAGCCTCCAGATATTAGAGTGGAAAATAATTTTGATTTTATGTTTTTTTTTGTTGTTGTTTCAAATGAGCATTATACTAACAATGGGTGTTGCTAAGAGCATGAATTTACCATTCCCTTCCTCATTTGCAATGTCCAGTAACAGTGGTAAACCAGAATATTTGATGTCATAATTATGGAAATGTGATAGCCTATAAATACTGGACAGTCTGAAATTTGGTTAGAATCCATTCTAACAGTCAGTCAGAAACGGACTCATCCAACCTCAAAGAAAGGAAAAAAAATACAAGAATCAGAAAGTAGGATATATCCAATCCAATCATATAGTGAAACAAGCAGCAGATTGGAAAAATGGACCCACTCACCAAACACAGGAGAAATATACCAATTCTTTTATTTTAAGGATCTTTCATTTTTCATCTAGCAACTATGTCCTATGTTTCAGGGATTAATAATCCCTTTTCATCAGGGAGTCAGTTCATAATACCTAATATAAAATAAAAATATATGTTTTGTAAATATTTTATGTTGTTGGATTCAAAATAACCCTTTCTTAACTCTGCCAAACAAAACTGACTTTGTTTTCTTTGCGACTTATCCAAAACAGCTCTTTGTCATATCACAGTCTCTTATATATAACATCTACTGCTGTTTGAAAAAAAAAATATTCAGCATTTCATTTAAATTAATGGCTTATATGTTCACAGGCTAAAAAACTCTTTACTAACCAGGTCTGTTATGAGGATCAAAAATACGCTTTCCAAGCTTGCTCCTACTTGTTCTTGAGTTTCCTTAATGTTTAATGAAACATCCTCTTTACTTAACTGAGTCATTCAATAAATCATCCAAAGCTCATGTTAAAGTATTGCTTTTTTACCTGTTTCAACAGTTTACTTAGCGTATCATCACTTCCTACATCAGAGGAGTAATTTTGATGCCAGGGTTGGGGGGGACAACCTCAATCTCAACCAGCTTCGGATAATGGGTACTGTGGTACATACGAAAATATAAACGTTATATGGAAAAATACTAAATTTCCTATCAACATGCCTTTGAAATGTAATACATATGGAAAACAATGAGGACAATATTTTCACAGGACACATTTTTATTTTAAATATATTGTTTATTTGCTTTCCTTAATTTTTATTGCAGTTCTCAGTATATCAGAGTACTTTACTTGCTGACAATTAAGCAATGAGGCATGACCAGGGGTTATGTTAATGGTCTGTTAATCACCTTCTAGGGGTGTGCCGTGGCATGAGGTGTAGCCGAGTGCCACATGCCCCTAGAGAGTGATTAACTGACCATTAACATAATCCCTGGAGCCTTATTGCTATTATATAAAACATTTTTAAACAGTGTTAAACCTTGTTCAGCATATGGCTATGCCTCTACATGTATGTTAATAAAAGATTAACATAAGGCTGTTAGAATGTTTGCAGCCAATAAGAAAGCTCCATTTCTCAGACCCTTTTATAATACCTAATAAGTATTACAGAAAAGGAATGTGTAAGAAAAGGATCATTTTCTTGTCTCTCTTTGTTACAACATGTCGGTGGAACCAATACAGAACTATAAAATCCTGCAATATGTACATATAGAACACATGTGGCAAAAAACACCAAGACCACAAGCCAAGACCCAGAACCATAACTGTAGTAACTTGATAATATCCAGAGTGCTAAAACACTCGAGACTGTGTCCTTTTGGACTGTAATGTAGTTTGTGCCATACCAAGAATAACATGAGTGTCCAGAAAGGCTGGAACATGCCCTTGAGAACTGCCTTACCTGCTTCCTAATATGGCCACCAATTGTGTTAAGCAATGACATCATTGGAGACAGAGAGCTACATGGCTCTTATAGTGTTAAACTAATTATTTTTCCCTCTGTATAGAATTGTTACACCAAAATGGTCAAGACCATGTGCACTAAGTTGATCAGTACACATGCAAAGCTATGGCTCTGTTCATTGTGTTTAGTTTAACATGTTAAAATTGTGTTTTAATCGAAATAACTTTATCTTTTGCAAACCACAGTGCAGTACAAATCTTAAATAACCTGATGGTCCAGTGGTCATGGTAGATTCAGGATGTTACAATGGGGGTGCTGGGGTGGGATGCATACTTGATATACACTTTTAACACTTTTATTAAACCTTTATATTGTCTGCTATTCTTTTTTAGCATGTTTTTGATAGAACCTACAAATGTGATCAATAGATTTGAATGTAAACATTGTACAATCAATAAATCAGACTTTAACAAAGTGAAATGCAGCAAGCAAGTAATTTACAATGGTGCGGAGGGTCGGTTGCAGCTGCACCCATCTAACCCCTTGATCCAACACTTATTTGTAGCAAAATGCTTGTGCAGTCCAATGCCAGAGTTAATACTTTCTTAGAAATCAAAAATATGGTTGTCTTGACTTCTTTTCCATGGGAAATAATAATAATAATAATAATAATCAGAAGAAGAATCAACATTTATATAGCGTTTTCATACACAGTGTATCCCAAAGTGCTTTACAGGCATGCTAGACTGGTAGTGAAGTGACTGAATGTATAGTGGCAGTCATTTCACACAATAATATTCACATGTAGCATTGGACAATTGCATGAAATGGTTTTATGGGAAGGGAATGTTGGCCAGGACAACGGGGTCAGGTAGCGATCATGGTGCTGGCAGCCCCGACTCTTATATCTCACAGTGATCTACTCATATTTTTCCCTTATGTGTTCCCCTTCCCTGAATAAGCCAGTACCTTGCAGGAGTGTCCTTCTCAGTACCCTCTGGTATTCATTGTTCACTACTTCTCCCCACAGCACAAATGGATGAGCTCATCACCTTTCTGCATCATGAATACAGGCAGTACAGTTCCCGAGATAAGCAGATCTTTCCAGTAAGTCAGGCTGATAGCAGCAGGGAACAAGGGAAAAAATAGGCAATCTGTCCTTAAAAGATTTAGGCTACCTTTAATTAGGCACTATTAAATGATGGGTGTGTGCATCATTATGCACATCATTTAAAGGAGAACTGTGGCAATATAAAGCTCCCCACTCACGAAAAGCTTTCCTCATGATTAAACTTTTGCGCCATAAACCCCTCTTTTTTTCCAGCAGGCAATTACTTTATATTTATTTTAAAATCATGAACCGGAAGTATGGACTGTGTGCAGCTCCATTTACTGTAACAGTGCGTGCTGCTGCTGTCAGCCTGGCTTATCAGAAGATGATGTTTACTATTAATATGTAAAAATAACATAGAAGACTGTACTAACTACATTCATGATGTAGAAGGGTAGAAAGCTCACCAGTTTTTTGATGTGGGGAGTAGGACAGAAGAATGAATGCCAGAGAGGGACTGAATAGGTCATTCCGGCACAGTATAGCTATATTCAGGTTAGAAAGACAGGAAGGGGAACGTTGAGCAGATCATTGTGATATCTGATATGTGGGTCTGCCAGCACTGTGATCACTACCTGATTGTGGATGAGAGCAGCCAGTGACGAAAAATACTCAGAGTGGCAGGTCTGCACGTAAACTGTTACTTTAATTCAGTATAGGAGATTACCCTGGGTGAGGGGAATGTTAACGTTTATTAGGACATTATTGAGGAGCTGTGTATAGCTCATTCAAGGTTTGGAATGTTGGTAGCCAGCCAACTCGCACTGTGCAGTAGGGTACAGAAAAGTACTGCAGAAGATATGCGGGGAACTGTCCTGTGGGGTTCTGCAGATCACAGATAAAGGAGTAGACTGACACTGGAAGTCTGGTGGATTTTCTCAAGGCATTAGTATCTCTCTCCTGCTAATAATATTGTTATCCATAGTAAGTGCAGCCCTTATGAGGCCATGAACAGCAGTTGTTCAGGTGTGTACTGATGCTTATTGCTTTGCCTCCAGGAAGACCTAGCTGTTGGCTAATGAGGTGGGGAGAAAAACAACAATGGGGGGAACTGTACATACTGCCTTCACTGTGCGGACGGGTGGTGATCCACTCAATGTTTACTGTGGGAGCAGAAGTCAAACATTGAGAAAGAGGATTGGACAGTGAACTGAGAGGCATTTTTAACAGTATCAGCTAATGAAGTGAATCGGTATAGGTGTGCACAACTGTCTGAGGTACAAAGTTACAATCTGAGGTGTGATAATTCTCTTCATGAGACCGCAGTTGATATGCAGCCCCATGCAGTACCAAGGATATGACATGCTTGCTTGAACACATTTGAATTTTGTGCATCAACCATTGCAACATTTTTATTGCTACAGTCCAAATACAGCACAGCGCCTTTCATGAGCATGAACAAATTTACGTGCAATGGTGTCCAGACATAGCTCATCAAGTCTGGTTTGGTGAATATGACATACAGCAACTGCATTCAGGCGACACTGGGTCATTGTTGACCGCCATGTTTTTAGGCGCCTAGTGCACTGAAACTGCGCGCCTGCTTCACAACTGCTTACTGGTATCACCAACTAGTAGTCTAGAAACTTTTCTAACTCTGTAAAAAGGCCACGGACATCTAAGGGTAGTGTTTTAAATATGACTACAGCCTCATTCAAAGAGGTATATGTGTTACTCTGTGCAAACATCTCAAGCTGAACTTTCAGCATTCTGGGATTAAGCTCTGGATATTTTTTAATGCAGTCAATCATTTCCTCCAGCTCATGGTCACTCTCATCACCCTTATGTACTGCAGCAAGAAGGAACTGTTCTAAAGTCGAATACTCAGTCAGCCCTTGCTGATGGAACCTCTCTTCTAGCTGGGCAACTGAGATGTCTACCATCTTAAAGAATTCCATTCTGAAATAATCCTCTACTGTTGCATGATTGTGCTGCTCCCCCTTGCCAGCAAAACGGACTGGGACCCATCGTTGCCTTGGTGGTGCAATGGGATCCAGCTCCAGCTTCTGGACAACTTCATCAGCTTTTCTGATGGCTTGCAGGACAGTATTTTCATTCCTTAGTCTTTGAAGCTGATCTTTTATGAGGCTTACTTGGGGTAAGCATGCCACCTACTGTGCAGTTCGGATTTTGTAGGCTCCTATTCAGACAAGTCAGTGGTTCCATAACTACCTTGACAAGCAGCAGGCTAACTAATGTGTTGCCCTTGCTGAGCTTCTCTAAGAGACCACTTGCCCTTGTTGCAGCATCCCCTTTCCAACTCCATTTGTTGGAGACTCTCAAGGATTTGCTCATATTGCTGTGACACAGCTTCGACTGCTGCTAATCTTACAGTCCATCTAGTTGGACATAAGGGTCGCAGTTTCTTGAAGGAGGTAGATGCATTATCAGATGGCAATTTGAGAAAAAATTGTTCTGTACTTTAGGATTCACTGAACAGTTTGCCCAGTTCATTTACACAGTGCAAGGAATTTCTTAATACAGGGCTTGCTTCACAGCTCTCTTCCATACAAGATTTACACAGTGAGCACCACAATGCACAAATGTGAAGTGGCTGACTTTCCTTTATGATAGCCTGTGCACCACGATAGCATCCTGACATGTTTGCAGCGCCATCAAATGCCATACCGGAGGAATTCAATTGGCAGAGAAGTCTTGTGAGGACATCCATTATGACTTTTGCTATTGAGGTCCAATAGTATCCTGTGGCTCATAAAACCCAATGAACTCCTCCTGGGGCTGCATGTTTCCATCAACGTATCTAAGGCAAATGCTTTCTTGTTCTTTACCTTGGCAGTCTTGTGTTCCGTCAACGATAATGGAATAGTATGATGACTTGTTAATATCCTTCATGACAGAACGGATGATCTCATGACTCATGAGTCCGATTAGTTCATTTTGAATTGCTGGGCTTGTATAGTCCTGCTTTCATTTTAGCCAAGTTGCTAGGGTCTCATCTTCATTGCTGAGTAACTTGAGCAGTTCAGCAAAGTTTCCCTCATCAAGCTGATGACCTCGAATTGCCAATCCCTGTCTTCCCAAGTAACCCAAGCAGCTATTAACTTAATCAAGCACTCGAAGACACATCTTGTGAGATCTTTTCTGTTCCACTAGAGCAGAATCAATGCTTTGACCACGGGATACATGAGCCACCTTCCAAAGGGCATGCTGATGTGTTTCTGAGCTCTGATGAGCAACAAACTTAGTCCGTGCTTTCCTCCAATTGGTGAAGCCTATTGTATGAATACTGGTTCTCGCCTTTTGACAGCTCAAGCATCCCCATTTGTTCACACTTTGTGCAACAAAAGCAGAGCACTGCTTTCAACTCAGGACTATAGTGCAGCCATGAAAATTCCCTGTACCATGATTCTGGAATCTGAGTTTTTGTTTCCACAGTCCTGCTTTTGGTATTTCCTCAGATGGTGGTTGGTACAGCCGATCCATATCATGAGTTGTCATCTCCATTCTAGGCACTGTTTCTGCAACAGATGGTGATTGTGGTTGGGGTGGCTGATCCAGAGGCACTGTTTGGATCTCCAGTACAGGAACCGTGCTGTCGATCAGTAGGAAGGGATGAACTTACTTGGTTGCTGTTCTCCTTGTTAACATTAGCATTGAAGCCCTGATCTAGCTCCTCATACACTGCAGTACATATTTCTTCAGTCGGGATCTTCGTGTGGATGAAGGCACGGGATCTACATGAGGTTTCTTCTGAAGAACATGGCAATCGAAGGTTGGTCTCTCTGACGTTTCATGTTATGAGATCTGCAGTTAACCCTGATCTGTAAAATGAACAACTGTTACAGATTCTTCTTCATTAAACGAAAACCCTGAGTTTGTGGGTCTTCACACAACCAAAAGCTATCCCTTCGCTTAGCTGCTTAGCAGCACAAGTGGAATTTTCTCGAGTCATAACTTTCAGAGTTTTTTTTAGTGCAGTCGAATTGGAGTCCAGATGTGTCTTTCGCAAAGGTGCAGTTATAGCACCATACGCTCAACACCTCTTTGTATTGAAGCATAGTGGCATTGCTGCACCTTGCAGAAAATGGAGCACCCCTGCATCCTCCAGACTCGATCTCGTGCTTTTTAAAATTTAAATATACCACCTCTCTCTCCTAAGCAGGTCTCCAGGCTTCCCTACTCCTGGGCTGTACCTCCTGATGCTGATCCACAGGCAGAATCAAAGCTCTGCAGCAGGGGACATCCAGCCTCCACTTCCTGTTTTCTCAGTTTACTTCCTGCCTCCAGTCTGGCAGGTACTCTGCAAGCAGTGCTCTGCCCTCTTGGCAGAGCTGAAGACAGCAGACGTAAGTCCATCAGTTTCTTTTATTTCGGGCATTGTAGCTGTTTCTCAGCACTCCTGCATGGACCCCAGTCTCAGCCTTGCAAGCTGTACAGACTGGACCCATTTCAACACGGTCTCATTTTTCCTGCGATTTCTGGACCGGGCCATCCACATCAGGAGCTGGAATCTGGCCGGTAGAGATTTGGAGCTAAAAATCGCCACCAGAATATTTTGGATCAGAAAAATCAACATGGAGGGCTTATCCAGGATATTCCCTCACAAAGGGCAGCCCCGAATGTTTCTGTCGATGACTGGCACATTGAACTCCTCAGCCACTTGTTGACTGTTACTTGCTCCTCGTGCATTCATCGGTTGGCGTTCTGGGATCCCCAGCTGATCATCCACAGGGCCTGCCTCTGACACAGCTCAGAGGCTTCTAAAGAGCAATTCCTCAATGAGGATGGTCTGGTTCCAACTTACAGTCTGACAACATGGGTATACATCGACCACCAGGGTGGCACAATAAGCCAAAAATGCTAAAGATTCCCCTCTTCTTTTCAGTGGGACGAGCACTACTGAAAGATGTATATTCCTGGACAGGAAAATGACAGCAGTCTGGCTCCATTCACAAGGTTGTTCTTCCAGGGAATGGAGCTGGAGGACATTCCTTCCACACCCAACAGAACAGGGGTCAATCCTCAGACAGATCTTTCGCCTGTGGCGGAATTTGAAGGTACAGCATTCTGCTCCCTGGCCATGGACAAACCAGCGTGGCTCAAGACGCCTCCCTAAACCGGATCAGTTCAGCCTCCTGTTTGCCTTCATCCAATGCGCTTCATCAAGACTCCACAAGTGACCTGGACAGGGCAGTCATGATTCTAGGGGTCCCTTATGGCCAGTCCGCATATGGGTTTCCGACTATCATTCATCTTCGAGGCGACCACCTCTAACCTTCAGTTTCAGCCCAGACCTTCTCCTTAAGGGCTGGTCTGCATCTCAATTTGAACAACTTGTCTCCCGGGCCTGAAGATTGAGCAGGAAAAGCTCCAGTTCTGCACCCAGTTTTAACAACTGGCTCTCTCTAGACTGGGAAAGTGAGTGGAAAAACTTTCAAGGAGCTATGCAGTACAGCTCCTGTTATTGGAATGATGGGGAGTTCATATGCCTCTTCTTCCTCCAAAGTGCATTATAGAATCCGGAGGAGATTTTGTTTCTGGCTTCATTCCAGACACATACAGAATGACACAATATAATTGCTTGTACTACTGCAGTTCCTTTAAGACAGATGGACAAAAGACTCCAACCAGTCACCTTACAAATTAGAGTTTCTGCATTGGGGGCACTCTTGATGGGACTGGGGAACTGTTGGGCTCATATCCCCTACTGGTACTTCTACAGGCAGCATTAAAACATCTTCAATTCACCAAAGCTATCACCTTGAAGTCTTGATATGGTGCTCAGGGCTGTGACCAAGGTCCCCTTTAGAGCCTCTCATGCCATCCATCATGCATCTCAAAATAAAGATTGCCTCTTTTTTCTCAAAGCTACTACTCCTGCTAGGAGTTTCAGCAAACTAAAAGCATTGCTGGCCTAAGAGCTGTACACTAGTTCATCAGGCTAGAACAGTTCCACTTTTTATTTGCCAAAGTTATGTCCTCTCTCTATTACAATCAAAGGTTCATGCTTCCTCTTTCTGCCCACTCTCTAAAAGCAACAAGAATGGAAAGTGGCATACACTAGACATGGGAAGGGAGAAATATGGAGATTAAGAGAGAGGAAGCTATTCGCAAAACTTCAGCTGTGTTCATGCCAGTGAAAGAGGAAAAAGATGGGGCAGCAAGGATGCAATAGGCTCTATAGCCAAACGGATTCTATCCATCACCTCTACAGCATATGATCAGGCCAGAGTAACTTGCCTAACCCAGTGAGAGTCCATGGCCCCCTTCGTGGGTGTAATTCTGAGAAGCATCGACAGCACACTCACACTGAGTGACATTTTGATGAGATGGGTGCTGTATAGGAGAACAGGATGAACTTTGTGGCCGAACAGTCCAAGGCAAACCTTGACACCTCTCGCTGGCTACAGGGTGTGGGCGGGGGGTGAAATGGTATCAGCATTACAGGCAACAATCCCAAGTCACACCCCTTATGCCTGTCATTCTCTACATCTGAAGTGAAAATATAAAAAAACTGGTGAAGTCACGAGCATGTGTAGAAACTGTGCAACGCACACCCGTAATGTGGGGGTGTGGGGAGGTGGATGCACATAGGGTGGGCGCAGGTTGGGGGGGCAAGACAATCAATGAGTGACCAAGTAGCACATCTGCCTCTGGACCAGAAGGTCATGGGTTCTCATCCCACACCGAGATTGGACTTGCTTGCACATAAAAATTGCTGGCATGCAAGTGCAGTATTGGGGGGTGCTGTACTGCTGGGGTGTGCTGTCCTTCAGATGAGACATTAAACGGAGGTCCCTTCTGCCCATCCTGGTGTTGTCCTGGTGAGTGTCCAGGTGGAAGTAAAAGAACCATGGGCACTCTTCACAAAAGAGTAGGGAACATTCCCGGGTGTCCTGGCCAACATTCCCCTTCCCATAAACTAGTTCATGCAATTATCCAGGCTGTGTGTGGGTGATGACGTGCGATATGGCCTCCACCACACAGTCAGTCACTTCACTACCAGTTTAGCATTGCTTGTAAAGCGCTTTGGATGTATGAAAAGCACTATATAAATGCTGAAACAAACATGGCGTGATTTAGCTAGTGCTGGGCAGCGATGCCACTGGCAGTTGAATTCAGAGCCAGGACACGGTGTGCCATACATGGCTCCATTTTGGAAAAAGAAACAATTTTTTTTCTAATTTGAAACATAAGCAGTGCGGAGAGTAAGTTAGAAGTCGGATCGGACAGAGCAGGAGTGGCAGGAGGAATGGACTGTCACCCACAGCAAGTAATTTCAATAAAATAATGAGAAACAAAAAACATATACTATATAAACAGTGGATGGCTGAACACCCACAACAAAGGCCGTTTCCATCTCAAGGTCTCTATGATGTCATCAACTCCTCGATGGAAACACAGCCTTGTTGTCGGTGTCCATCCATCCACTATTCTATATATAGTGTATAGTGGAATGCTTTATATGCATGAAATTCCATGCCTGGAATATGCTTGTTCTGCTGCAGTAGTGATGTCATTATGTTGTTCTGCTGCAGCAGTGATGTCACTACTGCAGCAGAACCACTAGGAATCCTAGCACATCGTTGCTTTCCTCTATTTAATTATGTGGTGACAGTATTCTAGAACCTCTAGAGACTTTTCAAATCAGTTTCATTATGAGAAAGGGAGAAAAAAAACACACAAAGCACACATTTCACATAGTACTACTATACACTACAACAAATACAAGATGAGCAACTTCATGCACAACCTGTGTGTTCTGCCACCTCAGGCTTCTGATTCCCATGGACCTCTCGAGCTTCGCTTCAAGGTCAGAGGAATCAGAACCCTCTGTAGTAGAACACACTGGTTGTGCATAGTTGCCCATCCAGTATTTTTATCTATTTTATCATCCTGGTGTCCTAACATTTCCAACTGCCTCCCAAGTCTCTCCTTGATAAATCCTCTATTACTTTATCTACCACAGATGTCAGACTGATGTGCCCATAATTGCCCATCTACTCCCGGACCCCTACCTTGGCTCATGTCCCTCCTCCCTCCCTCCTCCTCCCTTTCCTTTGAAACAGGCTCCATCCTCCATCACTGTCCCCTCTGCCTATTGACCAAATCCTCCCTGTCCACTTGCACCCTCCCACCATCCTCATCCACTTCATCTCCCGGGTATAGTATGGTGAAATGGTTTGAAGCTTGATGCTCACACCCATATTGCTTCTCCTACTTCCTCCTCATCTGTTCCTCTGAGCAGCCTTCCTGTGGCATACTTCATGTATGATGCCAACTTTGCCCCCCACACCTCCAGATACCATATGATCCACCTATCCTCTGGGATATGTCCCTTTTGCCTTGTCCTGACCTGTTGTCCCCTGTGGAATACCATTTTGACATCCTCCAAACCTCCATGCCAGTTTAATATTATGGCTGCCCCACACTCCTTACACCCAATCACCCCCCCATTTTGGGTGTGAACCCCTACTATCACAATACACAGTCAAACTTACACAGCCCCCCACCAACAATTAATATACCACACACACACACACACACACACACACACACACACAATCTCCAGCAACACAATATACAAATCTTATGCCCTTCCCCCTTGGTCCTACACAAATCTGAGTTTCTTATTGCTTAGTCTCAGCTAGTCACACTGTGCACTCCCCAAAGGATCCACCCTCACAGACCATTTCATAGAGGTCGGAGCTGGGGTAGTTGTGTGGACACAATATAGCTCTTCCCGAGTTTGTGAGGGATGGGCCAGACTTATAGCCCAGACGAGATTTAAAACTTGGCACCCTCACAGCCGATTGGTCCTCCAGCAGCAGACAGCTCCCTCCAACCCTGGCCCACTGCCGACTGCAGCCACCGGGACGCCCTCTCTGATGCCTTCTCAATCACTTCTGTCCTGAAAACCCTGGCCCACTGCCGACTGCAGCCACCGGACGTCCTCTCTGATGCCTTCCTCAATCACTACTCTCCCGAAAACCCTGGCCCACTGCCGACTGCAGCCGCCGGGATGACCAGAACTCCCTTGCACACCTCAGCTGCCAATGCAGCCCTGAAGCCATCTTCCTCGATACAGCTGCCGATGCAGCTCCAACTTCTCACCACAGCAGCCCCTGGTAGGATTCTCCACCGCCGATGCAGTTAGCTACCTCTTCTCCCAGCAATTTACAGCTCTTCCTCAGTTCGTGAGGGCTGGGCCAGAACTATAGCCCAGATGTAGATTTAAAACTTGCACCCTCACAGCTGATTGGTCCTCCTGCTGCAGACAGCTCCCTCCAACCCTGGCCCACTGCCGACTGCAGCCGCCGGGACGACCCTCCAGTGTATGCAGATCCCCTGGACTGTGTCCAAAATTATGTCATTTAGAAGTTATAAAACTATAAATTATGGCATTTACAAGTTAGACTTAGCACAGCCCAAGAACCTCTCCCACACAACCTGGAGTACAGTAAATATAAATGTTCAGTTTGTACCTCCCTGACATCTAAACTGGGGGTTGACGGGGGGGGGAGAAGGATCGAGCATCCAGAAGACTGCTCTCCTTCTCTGAGTGGGTAGAGGAGATGGGTCTGGTGCGGCTTGCCCACTGAGAGGCACAAAGTCGTGCTGTAATATGGGTGGAGCTGGAACAGATGCTTGCTGTCAGCATCACTGCATGTTCCTAGCTCCAGGGGAATATAGCATCAGAAAATCCACTGGCACCCGTGTATGAGCCGGGGCTTGGTGGCCTGACCCTCCAGACACATTCAGTTCTGCCTCAGTGGGGCATTCCCCAGGTGAGGGTCCCCGAGCCAGGCCGAGCCCATTTGTGGAGCTAGGGGTACCGCAAGCAAAAATATTAAAAAAAATATGGGTTAAAAATATTAAAAAATTACAAACTTAGCCGACCCAGTGGCGGAGGGTTGAGGCTGCACGCCACACCTCACGCCATGCTGGAGGTGGAAGGTGGAAGATTGATTACAGTCACAGAGTCACTGGTTCGATAGGGAGAGTGCATCTAGAACCTGGATCCTGGCATCATGAATCAGGGGCAAGGCTTAAAAAAAAAAAAAAATCAGGGACAAACACCCCCAATGGAGGGACATATCTTAAAAATTGATGTTATTCATTCATAAAGCCTATAGAATGAAAATATTTGTTAAGCTGCATTTTATGAAGAACAAGTTGACATTATTTTGTGCTTTTAATCCCCACTTTTCTATCACAAATTTCATGAGTATGCCTAGGGGATACATTCCCAATCCCCCCACATCTGGACCAGCATTTACTTGCTGAAACTTTACTTATGAAGTAGTACTACTACAGACAGTTAAACACATTTAAAAATTACCTGCTTGAAGTTGTTTTTTCTGATGCAGCAATCAACGTCAGCAACAGCACACAGCACAGCACTCCAGCAGTTGGGTTTCCGCCTCAAGCAGTGCAGTCTGAAGTAGAACTGTTGACAGACCCGGCATCACAGACAGTCACACACACGGACGCAGATTCGCACCGCAAATGCACGGAGAGTAGACCCCCCGAACTAACTCTGTCCAGCTGCACTCCACTGTTCTTTGTCTTTCTCCGGACTCTCTCAGTCTCATTGAATGAGATGACGCAGCAGGACTTGACTCCGTCTCCCACCAAGTCCCTCCCGAGTGCTAACCCGCGACGATGACGACGACGAGTTACTCCATCCTCCTGGCAGTCGTACTAGCAGCAGGCTTTCACTTGAGTCACACTGCCAGCCCACAGCCACAACAGAATTGACGACGACGGTCACCTCAAAAGTTCGCAAAACCAAAAACGACACTCTTAGTCTCTCCCGAGTCCACTAAGTCGTAGTCCGATCAACTACTCCGTCTCCCGCCTCACGAAGCATGCACAGCACGCACAGCACGGCGAGCACACCACAGCAGCCAGTATCCCGCCAACTCCTTCTCAGACCTCAGTCACACACCTCACGATTGGTTAGGCGGAGTCGGAGAGAGAATACATTTTTTTTTTACTGGCCAGGAGGGTGGGCGGTCACACACGCTACTTGGCGGGCACATGAACATGGCTCGGCGGCAGCTGATTTGAATTAAAGAAAGATGTTGGGTTGTACAAATGCGATAAGAAGGAGGTGACGCCGAAAGTTGGGAGGGACTTGTGCCCCCCATCCCCCCCTATAATTACGCCCCTGTCCTACATAGTAAGAAAGGAGAGCACTGCCTGAATTCACTTCCTTGTATGGTGAATCCCAAGCCAGAGTCGGACATCTCACGATACTCCTAGTGACGTATCACTATCACCTGGAAATGCATTCATGGTAAGCGCAAATGCTTATCTGGGTGCCGAACCCACTGTAATAGTGGCACCTCTAAAGACATCTGACATTTTTCAACTAACTCCTTTGTTAATAAATTAATACAGTAAAACTCCAACTTCTTGTCACATCTCAGCATATAAAGGGACAATATTCATTGACAGTTTACATTATTCCACTAAAATATTTATTTACAAATTTGAAAAGTTTAAATAGATGCTAAAAGAGGGGGAAACAAATCATCTCTAGTCACTCAAGACCCACATCAACAGGTTGCATATCATAATTCATTTCAATTACTTACAATAGATATACACGTATTCATCAGGTCTTACTCTTACATGATTGGTTGCCAGTCAATGCCATCATTTAATCCATATTTTGGGTCTAATGCATTAAAACATTCTATATAATAGGCCTCTCTATACAACAATTTTTGTCTGTAATTACCCCCACGGGGGTCACCTTCTTCTTTTTCTATCCCAAAAATCTTAGGGAAGGTAACTGATTGGGGTATCTACATAAAATGTCTGGCCACTGGAGAACTATCATTTTTCTCCAAATGTAGCCCTTATGTTCCCCTGTTCTCGTTTTTAACTGACGTTCAGTTTTGTCTATGTAAATAAGGTCACATGGACACTTAATACCATATACCACCCCTGAAGTCTGACAAGTGATAAAGTACAGTAATTGATGGTCACATCCTCATTTCTGGTAACATTTCTTATTTTCTTTACCTTTTGTGAATTATTACAGTGGGTACATCTCCCACAGGGAAAGTTTCCTTTTAAATCTCCTGCTGTAAAAAACAGTTTAAGTAATGGGGATCTACGATCCATATGTACAATGCAATCTTGCAGGGATTCAACTTTTTTTACAGCTATTAGCTGGTTTAACCTAAAAATTCTTTCTCCCACCTAAATTGCTTTTAAAACATCCCAGTGTTTCAAAACAGTCCTCTTTATCTTATAAAAATCATCATTGTATTTAATCCATTCCAACCAGCAGACATCATGATCCAAGTCTGAAACCACTGTATCCAAGCTGAAAAGTCCATTCCAGCAAGAGACTGAACCTGTTGCTCTGTGTGTACGAGAGGTTTACCATGCCAGTGTTAGGAAGAAATGCACCTGTACCACCAGAGTGATATCACCAGAAGAAAAGCATATTTTCCTTTATTTTTGCATTGTGAGGAAAAAAACCTACATTTTGTACAAACTTCAAGATCTAAGTATCGCTCTATTAGTTTTATATATATTTTTTAATTTTCTGTTTTTCCAGGCCCCCTCCAATGCCGCAGCTGAACCACTCCCTCAGAGTCCTCCAAGGCACCTGGGGCTATGCTAGCTCTACTACCGAATGCCCTGGTGCCAAGCCACTATGCTGCAGCATTTTCCCCACAAGTGGGGAAGGTGAGACCACCCCTCCTTCTAATCCCCCCTACCTGCTATTAGTTTTCATCAGGCAAAAACCTAGGGTGTCCAGGTTTGGTCCTTTTGAGCATGGTGACAGAGGCAGTTGTTGGGCCAGCTGCAAGGCATTTTCCTTTCCTTCCATTTATTCCCATCCCCAAGGGTGGCATCATGCTAGGAAATCCATGGAGCATGTGCACACGAGGCATGCTGCTGCTCCAGATCTTAGCCAACATCCTTCCCACCCATAGCATGCTTCGAGCTGCACTGTCACCCGTGGTCACCCAAGTAGCAGTGTTGCAGTGGGGATGACATCCCACCCTCCCTGGATGAGTAGTACATCCCCCTTGATGCTAAATACTCCTCCCCCTGGCCAGCCCCTGGCAACCCGAGTCCACTCCCAACCCCAGGCCACTGGCGCTGCGAGTAGTTGCACTATAGCTGCACTGACAGGCCAACTAATAGTTTTATATATTTTAATGTAGTTTAGGAAAGGGGTGGTTACACAAGGGAAATCTTCTATCACATATAAAATATCGGTATGCAAAAATAATGCCTCTTGTTTCAAAAAGTACTAAGATTACATTGTGTGTCTGGTTACTTTTGATGGTTTTTCTTGAATGTTTTATTACTTTGTGTTTATTCTGCCTTGTGCAAAGTTTACAAGCCTTGATATATCTATGCAGTGGTTTTATTAGCTTTATTAGTTAATATTTTACAGGAATAATAACATTCATTTTTATATCATTCTGAGCTTGCCTCATAACACATCCATTTACAAATTATAAGGATCTTTATATGCAGTAATTTCTGAAGGAATATTTGAGCTATTTTCCATTCTTTTGTATGATCCATGAAGCAAGAGGGGAAGATTTGAATCAGAGTTAAGTGGAAATGATATATAACTAATGTTCCAGTCTAGCGTTTTTCCAATAATGAGACACCGTGGGCGCAATTTTCAGAGAGCTGCTAAATCAACACATGGTGTACTGATCCATGGCTGTGGCAAACTCTAAGTGCTTCATGGACCCTGCACCCAATTCCAGTACAAAGGGGGTCACTGTGCCAATGTCCCAAGAGTTGCTGCTGTCAGAGTGTTGTGGATATGAATTGGCATAACAGAGGGGTTTGATGTAGGGTCCCATCAAGCCCCCCCCTGCCCAGTGCAACGCTGGTCCAGCCACATATTTGGGGAGAAAGGAAGCCTTGGAGATCATGGCACAGAGCAGAGGAACCTGTGGGTTGTTGTAATGATCAACTGTGTACGGCAGAGAGGTTTCACTTGGCTGATGTGCCCTGGACAGTTGGAAAGAACCACTAGGACTGAGTACTCCTTGGTAGGCAAGCATTGTCCTTGTTCCAGTCCCCCAGGTGCAACCATCCCTGGAATCCTTCCTGGAGCTTACACAATCCTGCAAATGCAGAGGTTGGCATTGGCCAGAGGGTATTAGGTGCAGAGGATGTAGGGGGATGTCCCCTGGGCATTGCAACATTTGTCTGCTGAGCAGCCTGCCGTGTAGAGCAATGCTGATGCCCAACTACACTCTCAGGGACTGTGTTGGCTTCAGGATGATTGTCAAAGCTGGTGGCACCTGGTGGCACCTGGGGGTCTGGGACAAGGTCTGCAATTGCCTACCGAGTCCTAGCAGCTCTGTCCAACTATCAAGGGCACATCTGTTTGGTTCCAACTCTGTACCCTGCCACAGCTTCTGTGGCTCTGCTACCCACTGCAGCACCCCCACAGGTCCCTCTGCCCTGTCCCACATCCCTGCAGGCTTCCCTTTACTAGCCTTCCTCCAGACCTTCAGTGCAGGGCCGTTAGACCAGCTCATGGCTGGTCAAACCTCAGCCCTGATTTTCAGCCACAGAGAGGCTTCCAGAATCCCAAATAAGGGGATGCTGCAGCCCTGCCATGGTGCAGGACCCATGACATCCTGGTGCACCACCTATTCTGACACATTGGTTGCACAGAGTGAATTCAGCACACAACAGCCCAATTTCAATGCAGTCTGCATTCAGGATTGCCACAACATTTGACACAAGGTGTCACCTGCATCAATTACTTTTGGTTCAGGCACCTTGCACCAAATTTGGGCTATTAAAAATTAGGCCTGTTGTAAAGAATTGAGGTTTATTGTCACCTTTGTTGAGGTTGCCATTAACATCATGCCTGCAGTGATGTCAATCGCTGCTGCTCTGTGGACTATCAGCTGATCCAAACAACTGTCTTCAGCTACTGCATTGCTGCAGATCACTGTAAATCAGCACATTTTGGAAGGGGCATGATAATCACATAGCAGGCTTACTTGTGGTTTCTGGTGGTTAAATCAGCAAATTAAAAAATGGTGACATTGTAGATTTTCATATAATACTGAGTCCAAATCAAAACTGAAAGACTGAACACTTGTACATAGATATGCTGTGAAACACGAAAGCATGGAACACTTTTTAATATGCTCAGAAACATATGATTCAATAGAGCAATCCGTTCCTGTGCAAGAAAAAAAAAACGTAATCTTATGTTTTGCTGTTTGACTTGTATGTCCGTGAGTCAGCTCGTTCAATGTATGTTAATTTCAGTTGACTTCTTTGCATAGCAATGATTCACTCTCAGGCCCAGATATTCAAACTGCGCCATTTTGTGGTGCAAGCCCCTGCGCCGCTCAAAATAGTTGCGCAGGGGTGTGGCCAGGGCGATATTCAACGGAGTTGTGCTATGGCACAACTTCTTTGAATATCGTCCCCTGGCCACACCCACTGTGCATGGCACAGTGGAACTGCCCCAGTGCAAGTGGTCAGAATGGAGCATTGAGGTGCGGTGGTGCAAGTTCCATTGCACCATGCACAGCACCTGCGATATTCAAGGGTGACATGCAAATGGGGCCATAATTTATGCAAGGTGCACGGGGGGGCCATTTGCATATGATTACGGCCCCATTTGCATGCCAATAGCATGCAGGCATGCCGATCCCCAATGACTTGCGCCTGGCGCCCTGTCAGGCAGCGGTCGGGACCGGCGCCCTTGCAGCACGTATCATGGGCATAACGTTGTCCCCCCAGTAGCCCGATTGTGGGCAAAACAGTACCTCCCCCAATTTCCAGTAGCCTGATCGCAGCAGAACAGTTTTCCCCCACTTCTCGAGTAGCCCAATCATGGGCATCAGACCCCCAAAGTCCAATATCCCTGGTGGTCCAGTGGACCGTGAGTAGCCTGATCGCGGGCGCATTCCTCCCTAAGTATGAAATCCCTGGTGATCTAGTGGACCCCCCACCCCACCCGCACATGGAGCCCCACCACCTCGCTCCCCCCCATCAGCTGGCGGGCAGCAGCACCCCACCTGCCTGCCACCCTGCTGCCCACCGACTGACAGCTCGGTAGGGCTGCACACCCACTGGTTCAGAGCATGAGCCAATGAGCATGCGGCCCATACCATACAAGTCAGTCCAGATATAGATCACCAGGGATTTCATACTTGGGGGGGTGAGGAATGCCACCCACGATCAGGCTACTTGCGGTCCACTGGACCACCAGGGATATTGGACTTTGGGGGTCGATGCCCGTGATCGGGCTACTTGGGGTGGGGGGATACTGTTCTGCCTGCGATCGGGCTACTCGGGGTGGGGGAATACCGTTCTGCCCACGCATCAGGCTACCTCAGGGGTGGAGAATACGTTCCTGCCCGCGATCGGGCTACTCTGGGGTGGTGGAAATACTGTTTTGCCCGCGATCAGGCTACTGGGGGAATAATGATATGCCCGCGATCGGGCTACTGGTGGGGGAAACTATGTTATGCCCACGATCGGGCTACTCGGGGGTGGGGGTACACTTCTGCCCATGATCAGGGCATGTGGGGGTGCCGCCAGGTGCGGCGGGAACAGGTCGACGGCCACCCACAAGTGGCAGCTGCTGTGTTGCACCCTGCAATGTGGCAGCTCACCTGTGGTTGGCCCTTGACTTGTTCCTTTTTTTTGGGCTCGGCTTTGTGCAGGTGCAGGTAGGGGTTGCGCCTGCATAACTCTGCACGCCGAATATCGGGCTGTGCAGTTTATGCATGGTTCCTCCCCCTTCGGTTGTGCATGCCTTCATTATCATTGCGCTTTTGCTCAGCATGATTTCGGGGGTGCAACTGCCTCCTGCTGAATATCGCAGAATGGCGAATTTCGGACTTGCGAAGGCGCAACCCTATTGCGCATGGCTCAACTCTTTTGAATATCTGGGCCATAGTGTTTTACTGTTTACTGTCAGAGATGCTAACTTCTATGTTCAGTCATTTTAAATAGTAGACTGCATCACATGCTGCTTCTCATTGAGTGTTTCCTTTTTTTATTTTTGAAGAGCATGTCATTGTTTGCTTTGTTTGCATTTGCACAACCTCCCTTCTACCTGTGCTAATTTGTATATACACACTAGGGCTGTGCGAATACCTTTTTCCGAATATTGAGCTGAAAATTCAGTATTCTGGTCTCTGATATTTGTTATTCAGTATTTGGCCAGAAAACATTGCCTTATTAGAGAGTTGCTATAGAAGTCCTTAAAATGACTTAATGAAGAGCAGGTTGAGATGTCACAGTACTTTGGCTTGTATACTGGTGCCAGAGGCTGTCTTGTGCTGCTGCTGCTGCTTCAGGAGGAGGATGCAGAGGCCATAGCATTTTGGCTTGTACACTGGTGCCTCAGGCTGTCTTGTGCTGCTGGTGCTTTAGGAGGAGGATGCAGACGGCATGGCACTTTGGCTTGTTTGTTGGCACCAGAGGCTGTTTTGTGCCAGTGGTGCTTCAGGTGGAGGATGCAGATGTCATGGAACTTTGGCTTGTACACTGGTGCCACAGGGCACAGGCTGTTTTGTGCTGCTGGTGCTTCAGGAGAAGGATGCAGAGGGCATGGCACTTTGGCTTGTACACTGGTGCCAGATGCTGGGTTGTGGTGCTGATGCTTCAGGAGGAGGATGCAGAGGTCACAGCACTTTGGCTTGTACACTGGAGCCACCGGCTGCCTTGTGCTGCTGGTGCTTTAGGAGCAGGAGGATGCAGAGGGCATGGCACTTTTGTTGTATACTGGTGCCAGAGGCTGAGTTGTGGTGCTAGCACTTCTGAAGATGGATGAAGATGAAAAGAGTTTGTCGTGGTCATACAGTTTCCCATTGGATAACTCCGGAAGTATAATAAGCCATAGCTCCATCATTTATTGTACTTTAAGAAAACCAACTAATAAAACATAATTATGGCCATAGTATAACACTATAACTTCAATAAGCCATAACTGCGTCAATATTGGGAGTTAATTGACAATTTATATATGGGCACATACCTCTCAATGGATACCACAAGAAACACATATGACACTACCTTAAATAATTGTGGCCTTTTAAAAAGCAACTAATAAAACATAACTATGGCCATAGGATAATACTATAACTTCTAAAGGCTAACATACAATTCACATCTTACCTTCAGAGCTGAGAGGGATGGCTGTGAGGATGGAACTCAAGCATGATGCCCATTCTACCCATGATGTGCATCCACAAAGATCTTTTTTGATTGAATGCTACCTGTTAGGGACACACAGTGAAATAAAGTGCTTTAACAAAATGGCATACGCACATCCAGGCAGTCTCCCTTCCCATGTGGCCATCAGATGATGCTAAATCTGTGCTCAGCAAGTGGCACACAGTAAGAAAAAAATACAGTGCCCGGAACAGAACCACATTTCTCACCCACAGCAGTACATTTACACTGTGTGTGTGTGTGTGTGTGTGTGTGTGTGTGTGTGTGTGCAGAATTGCTGTCTTACCCTGTCAGACTGTTCTATTTCAATAAGACCCCCACCACCACCAAACAGAAAGAAAACAATTAAAAGATTGAATACTTTACTTACCTTCACAAGTCATACATGCTGTTTTATGAAGAATCCATCACTCTACTGATAAAATACCTGTAGGAAAAAAACCAAAAAATAAACATGATTAGAGATACAGATACACTGTTCAATCATAATTAGCCCCCCCCACCCAAACAAACATAAAATAATTAAAAGATTGCATACACTTTACTTACATTTGCTGTAGCACACAATGTGTTACTTGAAGATAAGAAACAGTAGACTTTGGCTTGGGCGGTCATCAATTATCTATAATATATCTAGACTTCTTCCTCATAATTATGCTGATTTGACATGGTAAATGAATACTTGAGACTGGTGATGACACACTGGTATCCGGCATAGTTCAGGTATGGGCAATACTTAAGATTGGTGATGCCACACTGGTATCTTGCATATTTCAGGCATGGGAAATACTGGAGACTGGTGATGCCACACTGGTACCTGGCATATTTCAGGCATGGGCAATACTTGAGACTGGTGATGCTACACTTGTATCTGACATATTTTAGGCAAGGGAAATACTTCAGACTGGTGATGCCACACTGGTATCTGGCATATTTCAAGCATGGGCAATGCTAGAGACTGATGATGCCACACTGGTAACTGGCATATTTCAAGCATGGGAAATACCTGAGACTGGTGATGCCACACTGGTATTCAGCATATTTCAAGCATGGGCAATACTTGAGACTGGTGATGCCACGCTGGAATCTGGCATATTTCAGGCATGGTCAATACTGGAGACTGGTGATGCCACACTGGTATCCAGTATATTTCAGGCATGGGCAATATGGGAGAATGGTGATGCCACACTGGTAACTGGCATATTTCAGGCATGGGCAATACTTGAGACTAGTGATGCTACACTTGTATCTGACATATTTCAGGCATGGGCAATACTTGAGACTGTGATGCCACACTGGTATCCGGCATATTTCAGGCATGGACAATATGGGAGAATGGTTATGCCACACTGGTAACTGGTATATTTCAGGCATGGGCAGTACTTGAGACTAGTGATGCCACACTGGTATCTGGCATATTTCAGGCATGGGCAATACTGGAGACTTGTGATGCCACACTGGTATCCAGCATATTTCAGGCATGGGCAATATGGGAGAATGGTGACACCACACTGGTAACTGGCATATTTCAGGTATGGGCAATACTTGAGACTAGTGATGCCATACTGGTATCTGGCATATTTCAGGCATGAAAAGTAGTTGAGACTGGTGATGAATATTTTAAAAATAGTGACAATCTACAAATAGGAAGTAGTCTTGCAAGCATTATAATTGGGTTTGAGGCATCACAATACCATGGAGACACTGGAAGAGAGAGGATCACCAGTCATGGGGTTGGTGGAAAAAGAGCAATAGTACTGAGTGTGATTGAACTAATACCAGATGGTGGAGGGATGCACATAGTCCAGAAGTGGGGATCAGCCAGTATCACCAGTCACTGGGGCTTGTGTAAAAAAAGAGCAATATTCATAAAATTGGCAAGATTTACCATATTCATCGGGTGCACCACCAGTCCAGAGGTTGGGCCAGTCCAGCATCACAAGTAAAGGGAGCGTGTGGCAAAAAAAACAGCAGTGCTACTCGTGAGTGTTGTGAAATGCAAGACTTGTAATTGTAATCAAAATGTGGTAAATTCAGCTTGATGAACAGAAGTTGCTGAACATGCTCAGGGTCTAATGAAGATCTATGAGGCTCCACCACATCCCCTGTTGTGCTAAACAACCTCTCTGATGGCACACTGGTTGGGGAGCAACTCAGGTATTTAATGGCCAGCTGAGCCAAATGAGGAGATGATTTCAACTTTTTGCTCCTTTACTCTAGGGGATCAATAGAGATAGGATCAAGAGCTTCTGTGAAGAAGCAATTAAGAACATTGCTTGCTGAGAGTGGGTGCTGCTCAGCTATTTTTCTTTGCTCCACCTAAAAGGGATGAACTGAGCTGTGCAGCAGTCTGCTTTCTCCTCACCGTCAAGGGCATCCTCCACCTGATGTTGTTCTTCCTGAGAAACATTGGTATGCATCCTTAACACACATTGTAAAGCTGAGCTCTGAGCCCAGCTGCTGCTGAAAGTCATTTACACAGTGTACAGGCATTTCAAGGAGCAGTACCTCACACTTAAACCTTGGGTCCAGCATTGTTGCAAAAACATATGGCTTACTGCCACAAATGTCTGTAAACCTGTTCTCTGCTTCAATGGTTAAATTATCTACAAGGTACCTCAGTGAAGGTGCAAGATCAGCATGGGTGGAAAATCTCTGCAGTCACTTTTTCAGCATCTGGACTGCAGTGATGACCTGACTGAGTAGTGCAGATTCTGCACTCATGTCATGTGTGCTTCTCTGAAAAAGGTCCAAGCACCTTTACTGTGCCTTCAATAACAGCCCAGTTCTGGTGGCTGAGAACTCCCCCAATGTCTGTCTCTATTCTCATTTCATGCAGAGCCTGCTTCTACTTCAGTAGCCTTTGCAACATATAGAATGTCGAATTCAACCATGTTGAGACATCCTGTAAAAGCCTGTGCTATGCAACCTGAATGCTCTCTTGCACCTGCTACAGTTGGTTTGTGGCCTTAGCTGAGTGGTGGAAATGAGCACAAATACTTTTTGCTGTCTTAATAGTTTGATATACTGTACCTCTGATGCCTTGCAGATTAACTTCCTCACCACCAAATTCAAACTGTGTGCAAAACAAAGGATGCCTTCAAAGTACCCATCACTCAAGGCCTTTTTCGTATTTGCTGCATTGTCAGTCACAATGAAACCAACATGCAGTGGCTTGTCTTCAGTCCACACACTCAACATATCTTGTAAGAACGACAAAATGTTGATGGACTGGTGATCCACAGGCATAACAGACACATGGAGAAGTGTGGACGTCTGTGAGAGGTTGCGGATGCCACACCAGGGGAATGACCAGATGCATGTACACCTACACCTTCGCTGCTTGTACCAGTTGGGTCTGCTGTACACCAGTGTGCAGTCAGCAATATATATGCATGGCTGGAGTTTGAGCTGCTCCATATGTCTGTTGTACAATGGAAAACATCATGGTCTGCATGTGAAAGTCGCTGAAAGACTGCCTTGTGCACATTCTTATATATATTCGGCAAAACAGTATGGGAGAATGTTGTGCGTGATGATATCTGATTCCACGGGTGCAACTGTTGCATCAGTCACTGGAAATTGATGTTTTCAACCACTGAAAATGGCTGCAGATCCAGTGCAATCATTTCCCCAATTAACTGGGTTATCTGTTGTGCAGATGGATGTGAGGGGTGATATTTAGTCCTTGCATGAAAGGCCTGCATAATGGGGGCCAAAGAAGTGTGGGACTGTAATGAGGGCTGATTCCTTGGTCATATTTAAATGTGAGGTTGTGGATGGCATAGGTGAATCACCAGGAGGCAAAGGGAGAGTCACAGTATGTGCTGAGACTGTTTTGTGAAGAACTGTCACTGATGTGGATGGGCAAGTAGAAACTGTGTCAGACTCATTGACATGATGACCATCACCACCACTTTGCAACTGGGAATTATCAACATCTGGATCACCAGTACCACAAGAGGGTCTCGGCGTAACACAGGGCAACACACTGGATCCCTACAGTGCAAGGGCATGTTTTATCCTCAAATGATTGATCATAGCCATGGTGGTTAGGTTAGATACATTTTTCACCTGCTAAATATGCTGTCACACAGCCCACACACTGCCTTAGTGGCATTGTTTTTGGATATACTAAAATGCAGCTACACTGTGTTTCATCCAGCTTTACTTGCACCAGCATTTGTTGCCCTGATAGGGAGGTCACAGATACCCCTTTCTTTCCATCCTTTACCACCAACTGAACTGGGTGCTGCACCATGTCCTTGCTCCACAACAGCTGTCTGACTAGTTGGATTACAAGTTTCCTTATCTTGTGTGGCTGGAGCTGTCACAACCCTGCTAAAGCTTAGTGTGTACTGCTTTGTTTTTTTAACAGGTGGAGGTGTAACAGCTTACTTTCCTCACTGCCCAGTAGTGTCAGCACCTTTCCTCAGTTTGTCTGTAGCTCTTTGTTTTTTACTAGTCAGATATGATGCATATCCTTACTCATCCCCAGAGTCACTCAGGTGGGTGTCAGTGCCGCTGTCAGATGCTGATAATGGTAGCTCATTAGGGTCTGGAATATATTCTGAGCCAGAAGAGTGATCTGCAAATTCTGCATCCTCCTCATCTAATACTGTACATCAACCATCTCAGCAGCATGAGTGCTCCATCTGGAATGCATGCTAGGGGTACTTGTCACTATCACAGGCACTGTGGAAATAGGTGGTGGTGCAGTATCCAAGATCATGGCAGTAGACACAGTTACAGTGACTGCACTGGTTACAGTACTAGCAGCTGTGAGTTCCACACTGTCACTGCAGGCACTTGTTGAAGCAGTGGTGGTAGTGGTGGTGGCTGTAGTGTGGGTTACAGTGACTGGACCAGAAAAAAGTGGTACTGATGGCACTGGTGGCACTGGCTAGTGTACTTGTGCTACAGGTGGTTGTAGGGACTTGGAGTACACTGGTGGTGGCAAGTGGTGTAACATCAAGGGTGGAAGAAGCTGCAGGGTGACTCATGATAGTGGCTGTGGCTGATGCTTCCTCACTTGGTGTTCTAGTAAGCTGTAATGTCCTCCTACTACTACTACTCCCATAGAAGGTCTGGACAGCGAATGGGTGGCTGCTACTGGTGGTGACAGTGTTAGCAATGTTAGGACTACTAGAGCTACTTTCGCCACTCAAACTGCTATCCGAGTCTAGCGCCGTGCTACAGTAGGTGAGAAAAATATTTTGGACCACTGAATACGTCCAGATGAATGTAAACTACCTTATGCATCACTGTTGCTTGGTACAGGTGGGGCTGAGGACTTGCTGGGGCTGGACCAAGTTGTTTTACTGATTTGCTTGTCACTAGACATGATAAATGATATTGAATCTGATGCTGGTTTATGTGATGAGAAGAACTGCTGTATGTTAATTAACACGTGCAACTATTTTTATTTATTTATACAGTAATAGCACAGTGTGTGACTATGTGTGTAACTGTGTAATATCCTGCTTGCAAATGAGCCCACAACACAACCATACACAACAGGCACAACACAAGAACAATTCACTGTGCCACACCTGATACACTGAAAAACTGTATCAGTTTAAAGAAAACCGTGTGAACATACTGATAGACGTACATGCATAGGATGCAGCCAGCCACACACTTAAATATTACACACACGTGCTGAGGCTACACAATGTATGACAGCACAGTGAACTGAGTGTGTGTGGGGGAGCAGCCAACACCCTAGTTCTCATTATATGATACTGTTACACTAAAAGAAAAATTAAGCCTCACTTTCCTGAGCAAAAATAAACCTGTTTTCTGCCAAAAGAAGTGTCTTTTAGCAAAAAAATAATAATATTACACTAGTGCTGTGTGACTCTGAATGTACTTGCAGACACAGTGGGAAAGACTAGGTGTCAGACTCAGCAGACACATGCACAAGTCATACACACACACACACACAATCTTCTCTTTCTCCTGCTCTGCTACTGAAACTGCTGCAGTTTTAAACACAAGAAAAAAGCAGCAAACAGCAGAAAACACACACACCAAAATTAGAACCTTGCTTTTTCAAAAGAAAATCAGATTCACATTCAATTTCACTCACATCACAGTTATTCACAGTCACACTAGCAGATTTTGTGTGGATTGGAACTTAAACACTGGGTGTAGGGCAAGTAAGCTAAGCTTAGCAAACAACCCTCTCTGAATGACTGTTACTGAGCCAAGAAACAGTTCCCCCCAATTATGCATTTTATATATATATATATATATATTATGGCAGCACGGTAGTGCTACCATAGTTAGGGTTGAGGAGCCATTTACACGTTAAACCTAAGGATTTGCACCTTAATAACTTTGCAACCATTACACAGATTTGCCTGAAATTTGGAATACACAATCAAGAACCATACCGCTTGGGATCTGCCAACGTTCGTATTGTTCGGGTATACGGCTGCGGAGTTATTAAGCGTAATCTATGCACGCATTTACGCTTTTTTGGAATTCTTTGCTTGTCTCTACAGGTTGCACGGTTTGCGCGATCGGTCCAAAATCTTCAAGGAACATGTGGCCAGGGTCCCTGATGTGCCTTTTGAAGATTCTGTGAAAAAATATTAAACGGTTCAAAAGTTATTCAAAGAACAATTTCCCATTATAAGTCAATGGGAAAAGTTAACAGAAAGTTCGATAGTGTCGCAAATGCAGTTTTTACTTTCGCAAATGGCCCTTTTACTGTCCCAAATCCACCATTTTGTTTTCAGTTGGTCATCAGAAAACTGCTTAGAGTTTAAATTTGGGACCCTCTAGCAACCTAATTCTTTTTGTATTCACCTAGTCGGACCCTGAGGATGCTAGGCATGTCTTTATTTTGGGGTAAAACACCCCAGAAATATGTTTTTCAAATTTCTGGAAAAAGTACTTTTGCAAAGTACTTTCGCATTTGTGACAGTGTCGCATGAATTTGCGAAAGCTTTTGCAAAGTTCGAAAGTACTTTTCCAGGCTGTAGGAAAATGACAGCAATTCTTTGCCACCCTGCTGCAAAAGAATGGTTTGGGCTTTTGGGCTGAAATTTGGAGGGAATGTAGCCAATATCTCATAAAAAATACAAAATCACACATGCCCCCACAATGCAAAGCATCATGGGCTGCATATGCAAATCACCACAGAATGTTATGCTGTTCCAACTTTAAGCAGAATTGCATGGTGCCAAAAGGCCAATATCTCATAGATGTGCCTTTCAGTGCTTCAGTGAAAAAGTATTACAGGGCGGCAAAGTTACAGCACTCCAAAGTTGACACTTTTTCCCATAGGATAACATTACGGCATCCGCTGCATTACAGGAATCCTTTGCCTACCTGCTGCAAAATAACAGTTTAGTCTTTTGGGCTTAAATTTAGAAGGAAGAAAGCCAACATCCCACAGATGTGCCTTTCAGTGGTTTGGTGAAAAAATATTACAGGGAGCCAAAGTTATGGCAATCTGAACTTCTCTTTTTTACCCATAGAATAACATTACAGCGTTCGCCACACCTTTCAGGGCCCGTATCTAAGAAATGGTGCGAGATAAGGACTTTTCGTTGGAAAAACACTTAGCCCCCTCAGAAGAGCTAAGTACAAAACTAGCCAGGAAAGTCATAAATCATACGACTTTAAAAATTTTTTTCTAGATCATACGGTTCCTGAGATATAAGCAATTTAGTATTCCAACTCCTCATTTTCTGCTCCGAGACCCATTATTATGCAAACATTCTTTGTACTCACTGTCTTTCTCTATGCAGCTTTTGGGGAAAACCAGCCTGTGTGCTTACATTACTGTTACCATTACCATTTCCGCTTGCGGTTCCGTACCTGTTTCACTTACTGTTCACATCTACGCCACAATGTGCGTTACCCTTTGCGTTTTCATTTGCGCTTGCATTTGCGTTATTTTTACCATTTGTGTCTACAGTACTGTTTCCTCTTTCTGTTTTGCTTTGCTTCACCATGCGCATTACCATTTGCATTTGCGGGCACCGTTTTACTATGTGACAAGGCATCACGTGGCAGGAGCGCGGGGCCCAAAGGACCCTGCGCTCCCACTGCCGTATTACATTCACTATTTCTTGTTATCATACTCAAAAAGAAGGGAAATTAGAGGCAAAAAACTCCATTTAATGCATTAGTTAGGGTTGTTCCACAGTGACAAAAGCGAGGAAATTCGGTGTTAGGGTAGAAAGCCCCCCTTGGACCCACCCGCTCACACCCCTAACCGGAATCGGGGTGCACATTGGGGTTGTTGGTCCTAACTCTCACCCCATTCTCCTATACCTCTGCTTCTTCACACATCTGATGGGGTGAGAGTTAGGCCAGCAACCCCAACGCCACCCCGATGCTGGTTGGGGATGTGTGGGGAGTCCATAAGGCTTCAACCCTAACACACCGAATTTCCTCATTTTATCACTGTGATCAACCCTAACTAATGCATTAAATGGAGGTTTTGTTTCAATATATATATATATATATATATATATATACTATAGTATATGTGAAATTATGTCACACTAGACAGAAAACTAAAGCCTGACTTTACTGAGCAGAAAGAATCCTCTTTTCTGCCAAAAATAAATGCCTTTCAACCAAATGTAACCCTTAGGTGGCACTATCCCAAGGGCTACTACCCCTGCCTGCTTGGGTAGTAGCAGGTTAAGGGGCCTGAGTTCTGAAATGGGTGCCTCCACCCGGAGGTCAGGGTTGGTAGTGGTCAAGCTAACCTGGAAACAGCCCTCCAGGACACTGTAACCCCCCCTCTTTCCCCTCTAGCGGCCTGAACACTGTACAATAATCACTTTCACAATACCCCTGGTATACCACACAAGTACCCACACTGTTTGCACTTACCACCAGAGCTGGTTCCTCTCGCTTGACCTTGGGAACCCCCTGTAAAACAAGGTTATGCACAGCAAATAGCAACAGTACAGTACTTTGAGCACAAACTGGAACCACAGTCAGATTACATGCAGAAAAAGTTAGAACTGATTTATTCAGGGAACTTGAACAAGGAAGGGGCAAAATCTGGTTAATTAGCTTAAAGGTTATATCAATCAAGCAGTTATGCATGTGCTTTGAGTCCCCCCACACAGTCACACCTCTGGGTACCCAGGTGGAGAAGAGATGGGCTAGCCAGGACTGTTGCCCGGGTTGCAGCTGGTTGCTGCCATGTGATGGAAAACACAACATGCACAGTACACAATATTTGTAATCCGGAGCCAGAGGGCTCATTTCGTAAAGGAAACGAAACGACAAGACAATCAAATGACACACTCAGATTAAGCTGTTGTTGCAGGGAGCTACCCTAGTATTTACTCATGATACCCAAGACTGGACACAGGCTGGATGAAAATTGAGACTGCAGGTGGTTGATCTGGAATGCCAGGAGAAGCAGAGCCCACACAAGTCGCAGTGGCATCATTCCTATTCAAGCATGGAGTAGGTGCTGATCCCCAGGCAGGTCTCTCATCGATGGCTTCTCTGTGCAGTGGGTAGTCTGGCTGGGCCAGTCTGGCAAGGCCCAGACCACATGGAGACAAATTCAGATGCAGTCCGTTTGGGCTAGATAAAGCTTCCAGCAAGCAGAACACAGTTCACACAGTGGGGAACTAACTCACAACCCACAAGCAGCATATAGCACATTTACATGTATGGGAATTCTACTGTACCAGGCAAAGTGCTCCCCAGTCACAATCGCAAAGTCTCTGCACACACCGGGAGCTTAGGGGTAGCTGGAACTCCCGACAAGCTGATCGCATTCAGCAAACTCTTCGGTCTTCTTCAGGTTGAGCCTGGCCCACTTCAGTAGCTTACTTTAGTCACACAAACTTGGATTTAGTCCAAAATAATTCTCTTCTCTCCCTCTCAGGAGCAGCTGGCAGACATGCAAGCCAAGAACTCAGCCCTTTCACAGTTTTCCCATGCAAATCCACTCAGGATTGCTGCCCAAATACACTTGAGCTCTTCTCACTTCACTTCCCAGCTAAGAACTAACTGAAAATTGCAAGCAATGTGAGACATCCTCAAGATCCAAAAGATTCGGTAGGCTGATTTGGCTGTCAGTCAAAGCAAGAGCTCCCCCTTCAGTTGCAAAATAGGCACAAAAAGTTCAAAACTACAATTCCTGCAGATTTTGACTTCAGACAGCTCCTGTAGTCTGGCTACATTTTAGGTCCCACCAGAACTGATTGGTCCAATTTATAGTCCAGGACAAAGATAGTGGAGACAAACAAAACAGTCCTTGCTGCAAAGAAAGCATGTTAGACAAACTACATTGCCGTTATCACTCTAAATGATTTTCAGCAAATAGTTACATCTTTCAACAGAGCTCCCTCTCAGATTACTTATAACTGCAAATAGGCAGCTCTTAAAGAGACAGTACACAGAGGCTATACAGGCTCTGGTAATAACATTTAAACTGCTAAAATGCAGGACACCAGCCTGGCAGTGAGCATTTAGGCAAGCTCAAGGAAGATTCTTTGGGAACCCCCATTTGTAGGGGGGTTACAGAAAAAAAATATCACACAGTGTAGATAGCTGTGCGACTCAATGCAGTGGAGGAGGAGTGTCAGCAGACACACACACGCACTTCCCTCTCTCCTGCTACTCCCTGCAACTGAGCCCAGTACAGGGAAAAAAATACAAAATAATGCAGTCAGAAGTTATCTAAGGATAATCAGGTATTAAAAACGGACCCAAAAATAAACTATTTCCCTAACAGAAAAACATTTTTTTTGTGGTGATAAGATCAAGCTCTCTGAAGCAAACAGACTCAAGCTCTATCTCTCGCAGATGTCTACAGTCACAGTGAGGCAATCACATGATGTACAGAGCTTAGCACACCAGAAACAGCCCCTGATTGGCCAAGGAAGCTCTGTGAGAGTTTAAAATCTCCTCCACTGAATATTGCTTCCCAAATACCGGCCGAATAGTGAGGTATTTGGGACGTCCATCCAAATATTCGGAATGCCTAATATTTGTGGTATTTGGGAAATAATATTTGGTCCATGCACAGCCCTAATACACATGTATGCAGATCACACAGTTATCTTTCCCTCTGGTCCATCAACCACTTCTGTGGAAAACCTGCTTCAGCAGGATTTTCACAACTGCCTTCATTGGCTTCACTCCAACCATCTCCAAGTCAACACCAAAAAAAAAGTTATCCATGACCTTTGGTACCATCCAGAAATTGGCCAGACTCTTTGGACTTCCTCTTTTCTACATGCTAGACAAGACCCCTCTCAAAGCAATAAAATCCTTCAAGTACCTTGGCATGTGGTTAGACAATAAGCTTGACTTCTCTGCCCAGAGAGATGTCATTCATGTGAAACTTCAGCCCAAGTTGGGTGCCCTGTACCAAAGTAAAGACTGCCTTCTCTTGCTGGTCTACCATGAGCTAATCATCAGAACAGTGCTTCTGGTTTTTGTCTAGGCTGATGTGGTCTTTGATACAGCCCCTTCCACTTCCCCCACCAGACTAGACACCGTCTGCAATGCCTTTTGTCGATTTACTACCAACTCACCTCCTCATGCACACCACTGCTCCCTGTACACCTCCCTACATACGAACATATGAAATTGCCAGAAGATACAGGCTACAATGGTCTACCAAGTCTGCTTGAGTATGCAGCTAGTTATACTATGTAGCTGCCCCTCCCACTCCTCCTGGAGTTGTCCCCCTCTCCTCTCCCTTCACTGCAGCCCATCTTCCCCGTGGGCTCTGATGGTCTAATCTTCTTCTTTACTCTGTCCCAACCACTCTTAAAGCAGGTCACTGACCTTGCCACTACCACCACCTTTGGCAACTCATTCCACCCCTTCACCACCCTTTCAGTGAAGAAGTATCTCCTCATCTCCTTCCTGAAGCTGACCCCTAGCAATTTCAGGCTATGGCCCCTTGTTGTACCTTCCTTCCTTAGGGTAAAGATTCCATCAGTGCTGGTCCTGTTTATTCCCTTTAAATATTTAAAGGTCTCAATCATGCCTCCCCTCCCTCCTATCCTCGAGAAAATGCATGTTCAGCTGCCTCATTCTGTCCTTGTATGATTTGTCCCCCATGCCCTGTATCAATTTGGCTCCTCTTTGCTGTACTGCCTCCATAATTTGATATCCTTAAAGCAGGGGCACCAATACTGGACACAATACTCCAGGTGTGGTCTCACCAGTGACCTGTATAGTGGCAAAAAAAGAAACTCCTCCTTTATAGAGGTGATTCCCCTGGCTATGCAACCCAGCATCCTATTTGCTTTAGCCGCTGCCTTACGACACTATGCTGTGTGTTTCATGTCACCCCTTACCATAACACCCAAGTCTTTCTCTTCTTCTGATATTGTCACCTGGACACCCCATAGCCAGTACCTTGTTTTTAGATTTTTGTCTCTCATGTGTATCACCTTACATTTTGTAGCATTAAAACCCAGTTGCTAGAAGTCAGACCATTCTTCCAGTTTTGCTAGGTCCTCCCTTGATTCTTTCCTCTCTTTTTCTGTGTCCACCCTCCCATAGAGCTTGGTATTGTCTGTGTAGAGACATATTTTGCTCTTAACCTCCTCTGCTATGTCGCCAATGAATACATTGAACAACACAGGTCCCAGCACCAATCCCTGTGGGACACCATAGGTCACTGACCTGGGTTCAGACAACTCAACCGCTACCACTACTCTCTGGTTCCTGTCAGCCAGCTCTTTACCCACCTCAGCAGATTGTCCCCAACCCCCAGATTACTGACCAGCCTGCCATGGGGCACAGAGTCGAATGCCTTGCTGAAGTCAAGATAAAGTGTGTCCACTGCCTGCCCTTTGTCCAGGGTCCTCATGACCCAGTCATAGAAGTCCACCATGTTGGTTTGACATGACCATCCACTGACAAACCCATGTTGCCTGTCATCCTGGAGACAATTATGTTAAAAGAAGGATACAAGCCATTCCTTCAAAGTGGTCTCCATTAACTTGCCCACTATGGAGGTCAGGCTGATTGGCCTGTAGTTTCCTGGATCATCTCTAGGGCCATTCTTGTGAATAGGCACCACATGAGCTGTCCTCTAGTCCTGAGGGAGACACACACTTCCTTGAATGAGGTGTTGAAGTGGTCCATCAGTGGTGCTGCCAATACCTCTGCCAATTCCCTTAGAATCCTTGGGTGCACCTCTTCATGCCAGGAGTGTTGTCCACCCTCAGTTCTTTAAGTCCTCTCAAGACCCTTTCTTCCTCAATCTCCCCCTCATACTCCTTCCCCTCCTTAGTGGGCTTTCCAACCCTCCCTTTTGGCATGTATCCACTGTCCTCCCTGGTGAGAACAGAGCAGAAATATTCATTAAATGTCTCTACTTGCTCCAATTCTTCTTCAACCTACCTTCCCTCCCTCTTGATCTTGACTATCCCATCCTTCCTGCTTCTTTCCTCCTTAATGTAGTGGAAGAAGTCCTTTTTCCATTTCTTAATCCCCTGAGCCAATCATAGTCCTGTATCTGCCTTGGCTGCTTGGACCTCCCTTCCTGCCTTCTGGGATTTCTCTGAGTAAATTTCACTGCCTTCTGTCCTTGCAGTATGCTTGTACCTCAGGAAGGCTGCCCTCTTGTCCCTTATCTTTTTTGCCACTTTGCTATTGAACCAGCTTGGCTTCCTGGTTCAGGCACACTCTTTCCTAGCCTTTGTACAATGGCTGGTAGCCTCAATCAACCCCATCTTGATGACGGACCATTTTTGGTCCGTATTCATCCCTTATTTGATCTTTGCCAGGTGTTCCCTCACTATGTACCCCATTTTGTTAAAGTCTGCCTTCCTAAAGCCTATAACCTAAGTTTTAGTCCTGGTAGCCTCCTTCCCCATGCAGATTGAAAACCACAGTGCTTAGCGGTCACTACCTGCAAGAGTTTCCTTCCCCTCCACATCCTGGACTTGCTGTCTATTTGACAATACTAGATCTAATATGACATCCTCCCTTGATGGGTATTTGACTCCCTACATTAGAAAATAGTCCTGCACAGCATCCAGGAGGACCTGTTTCCTGCTTCAGATAGTAACTGGGATGCTCCAGTCTACTCCTGGCAGATTGAAGTCACCCAGAATTACAACATTTCCCCTACTCCCTGCCCTTCTGATCTGTTCCCCCAATTCCCTATCCGAATCCATTCCCTGAGAAGGTGGTCTGTACATCAACCCCGCTCTAATTCTTCTGCCAATGGTATTCTGCAGTACTGCCCAAAGGGCTTCTGTCATACCCTCCTCCCCTTCCCCCTACTACACCTTACCATAGATACATAGATACATAGACAGCGTCGGCAGATAAGGGTCTATGGCCCACCCAGTCTGCCCATTTGAGCTTGTAAGTTTACTTTATGTTTTCCTAGAAGTCTGTTTCCCCTTAACCCTGACCTCCAGAATTCCTTTATGTCTATCTCATGCATTCTTAAATCCCATGAATGTTTCAGTCCCCACCACTTCCTCTGGCAGGGTGTTCCACTTGTCCACCACCCATTCTGTGAAGAAATTCTTCCTCACGTTTCCTCTGAATCATCCTCCCTCCAACTTCATCCCATGCCCTCTAGTCCTGGAACATCTTTTTCACTTTAAAATAGTGTATTCCTGCACCCTGTTCCTCCCGGTAAGATATTTGTATGTCTCTATCCCTTCTCTTATATACAAAGCCACCCCACTCCATCCTCCTCTTAGCCCTGTCCTTCCTGTACAGTTGGTAACCTGGGATTTTTAGGTCCCAGTCATGAAGTGGTGTTGCCCATGTTTCTGTAATGGCAGCTATGTCCACCTCACCATCCGCCAATGGTGCCTGGTGGTCTGGCATCTTGTTTCCCAGGCTCATAGCATTCAGGGTCATTACTTTTCAGTGCATTCCTTTGTCCATCTTGCCCTTGCTTATACTCTTTCTCAAACCCCCCCTCCTTTCTGCCCCCTCCCTTTTTATCCCCCACCTTTTGTTGTTCATATCTGGTGTTAAGCTCCTTGCCCCCTGCTGCCCCACCCTGCTCAGTTTTAATATATTCTGTAATTTAAGTAGCTTTCCAGTTTTCCTTTCAGGACCCTAGTCCCTTCCCTGCTTAGGTGCAGCCTGTCAGGTGTGTAGAGTTCTTTCTTCTCTCATGTCCTACCCCATCCTCCAACAAGGCTGAACCCTTCTTTTTCACACCACCCCCATAGTCACGTGTTGAATTCAGTGATCCTCTTTTTTCTGACTGTGCTTGCCCTAGGGATTAGTAGCACTTCTGAGAAAGGTCACTGATTTGGCCAATCCTCTAAAGATCTTAACTAGCTCAGAGAACCTGTCCTGTGCTACCCTCACCTAACTGCCTGTCAGGTCATTGGTACCCAAGTGAACTATGACATGTGGCCTTCTCTGTCGCAGACAGTTGGGTAATATTGCTCCAACCCTGCCTGCTGTCATGCCTGGCATGCATTCCACCCTCTTGCTGCTACTGCCAGATTTCGCATGGCCCCATCTTATTCCCTTTAGAATGAAGTTGCCTATTATTATAACTTGCTCCTCTCATTTCATCCTCTTGCTCTTAGAGTACCTTCTATACTGTCCATCCTGAACCCTGGTGCCTCCCTATCCTTGGTTATGCTCTGGTTTTCCCCCCTACCAGGCTTTTATTCTCCCCCTTGTGGGCTCCTCCCCTGGAGTTGCCACTGCTTTATTCTGACCTGCTTCAACCTTGTCCCCCTTGTTTGCTCTTGCTGTGGTGTTCACTGCATCTCTTCTCCAAGCCTCCCTGCTGTTGATCTCTCCCTGGTTTGCCCCCCTAGCCTTTTCTTCTCCCTCACTGTAGGCTTCTGACCTCCTTCAGCCCTATCCCTCTTGCTTGCTCTTCCTGTGCTGTCCTCTGAAGCTGTCCTCCCAGCCTCTCTGCCCTTGGTCTCTCCCTGGTTTGCTCCCCAACCCAGCTTTTTCTTCTCCCCCACTGTGGGCTCCTCCCCTAGAGGTGCCACTGCCTGTTTTCTGCCTCCTTCATTTGTGTTCCTCTTGCTCATTCTTGCTGTTCTATCTTCTGTTCCTGGTTTCCCAGCTGCCCTACCCCCAGTAGTCCTCATGCCCTGGGTCATACCCCTTTCCTCCTGGTTTCCCCTCCTTTGGTCTGTCTGTGCTTTCCCCTGATTTCCTAGCTAAGTACTGTCCCCCTGCCCATCCAGTCCTTGTAGTATAGCGAACCTGTTTGAAGTCTTCCTTCTGTGCCCGTGGTGCCCTCAGTATCCTTGCCTTGTTCCCCTTCATCCCTTCCAAAGCCTATCACCTTCCCTCAGTTTCCTCACCTCTCCAGCACCACCCACCTCCACCCCTCCTGGAAGCTGTTCCACAAGTGCCTTCTGTTTCTGGGATGACCCCCTAGATTTCTGTCTAGCTCTCCCCTCAGCCGTGCCCCCCTGGCTTGATCTACTCCCTCCTCTTCCCAGTTCCCCAGCCCCACTCGCCTCCCTTCTCATTTCCAAAGCCCATCTAAGCCACTCAATTTATTCTTTGAGTAACCCCAGATGCCTAAAGACCTGACATCCTCCTACATTCCATAATGTCCCAATGAAGATGGCAGCGCCACAACCATTACAGCTGACTATCCTCCCATTCCTCCCTTGCCACCCCATCTGTTATCTCCTGCCAGCCTACCTCCTATGTTCTGTACCCCCCAATCCTTTTGACCACCACATACTGCCAAGGATATCTTCCCTTCTTTAGCACCTTTGATACTGTCTCCCCTTTTAGGCAAATATTTTGCTCTGTGATATTCCTCCTTTAATCCCCTACAGTCTGTCTTCCTTCCCTTTTCCTGTATCCTGTATAGATACTTCCTTATCTACTGGCTCAGTGCTGAGGTTTCACCCCAGCTGACCTGTCTACAAGTGGAACTAGTTCAGCCCTGTCCGTGACTCCACCTATAAAGGTGAGCCACCCGGGGGAGGGTGAGAAAGGGGGAGCGAGGGATAGAGCTTAACCCCCTCTCCTCCTTGGTGAGTAGACAATCAGACACTGTGTTATATGTCTCTGTTCCTGCTGCTGCCCCCTCTAAAAGATCCCCAGAACAGATACAGACAAAAGTACATCACTCCGTTGGTATGGAGCACTAATCTCTGTTACCCATCCCCGATTCAGCTACCCTGCTCCAGAATGTCATGCAGCTCCACTGCTTTAGAATCTCCCCAATTTACCATGTACACAATTCAGTTAGAAGTAAAAATAAACAAAAGTAAACTACTTCCTTCGATCTCTGTTGGCTCCATAGGCCAATCCTGGGCCTTCCACTCCCCTTGTGCCTGCAACCCCTCCTGATCCTGGCAGCATAATCTCCAACGTCTAGGCCTCAGAACTGCAGGCCACTTTTTAAAGTCCCCTTTCCATTCCCCTGACTCCAAAACATATCATTGTTAGTTACACTGTTCCTCCTTTATCTCCAAATACTGGTTTGGTTCACTTCCCTCCTACTTCTCGTCATTTTCTCTCTAGAGCTATACCTGCTCCATGCTCTCTCCATTCCAGGAACCAGTGTATGTCCAGAGATCAGCGGCTAGAGATCAAGTAGGGTCCGTGGTAGCACACTAGATAGGGATTTTAGGGCAGACTAGGTGGGCCAAGAGGTTCTATTCTGCTGACAACTTCTATGTTTCTATTTTTCTATGTTACATCCTCCATCCCTTATCCTCATTTCTCTGCTGGCCAATCTGCCTTCTCTTATTGAGTCTGTACTCTCTGGAACCAGCTCCCCTCATCCCTCAATCACACCACCACCGCAGGCTCCTTCAGACATCAGCTGAAATGCCTTCCATCTCCTACTTGCTCTTGTTTCCCCAATCAGTCCATCAAGTATTACAAATGCAACAGCTTGAGCTCTGTTTTTTCCTCCATCAACACTTGTTGATACAAGAGTAGTTGTTCATTTTTAGTTAACACGGCTATGGCAGTGTTTCTTTGTATTTATTAAGGGCACTTGGCTTGACTTAGTTTTTCCAGAAGAAATGTCTTAGTTTTTGCAAAACTACTCTTTATAATATTCTATGAAGTAACTGCCTCTTTATTTTTGTTAATATTTTGTATTGTGATTACACTTTACTGCTGTAACCTGAACTACAAATAATTTGTTTATTGTTCCTCCTGTTTCCTTCTCCTCTGGATCGCACCTGGAAATGACCTTCAGCTTAGTGTGTCTTTCCCAGTCAGCAGTTTTCAAATAAATAGATAAACAAATAAATAACTTTAGACTTACTGAGGCTGTCAGGGAGCAGTGGTTAATAGTGAAAGAGGTTTCCTATTAGTGTTTATTGCAAATTCAGCATTTCAGGTAATAGTGTTTATTGTAAGTCCAGCAATCTGCTCATTTTAATTTATTTGCAATTTACTGTGTCATTTTTTTGTCATTAAATTCTGCTTGTCAACATAGGCAATTTGACAATTTTCAGAACATCTTCTGGCACCGAGGGTTCTTTAGGTGGGATTGCTTATGGTTTTGACCTGCAAGGTGTTACAGCAGAGGTTGTCAGTTGTGATCTGTTGTATGAAAGAAGTATGTATGTTCAAACTTGAGATACTAATGAGCATAATGTTACAACTACAGTATACAGAATCATATTTTTTTAAAATCTAATGCAAATCAAACAGGAAATTTGCACAGCCCTGATTCCCCCCAACCTTCACACACAAGCAAATAAAAAAAAAACACCTAACAGCTTCTACTGCTCTTTCAGTCTGATGTAAAACATGACTCATTAAAGTAGGGTATAAAATGTAATGAACTCAGTGTCATTGTCCAAGTACTTATTTGTACCATCTTCAAAAACCCATCATGTTTTAAACCAGGCCGGAAGGCATTACTAGAAATCAACTCATTTTTCCTTGTGGTTGTCTCCCCCACAATCAGAGTGAGGGATTCAGTTTGGAATGGAGTGTAAAATGGATTCATTTCCGTTATCTCCCTGCAGGATTGCACCCTAGCAGCAGGAAGGAAAGGATAAATGTAGGGTCATTTAGGGTCCTTGATTTCGAAAATGGATAGGGAAATAGGCAGACTGGGTATGCCAGACGGTTCTTGTCTTTTGTCAACTTCTATGTTTCTGGCTAAACCTCATATAATAAAAAATACTCTAGGCTTTATGTTCTGTGACAGGGACTGGGCAATCAGGGGGATCACGTGTAGGGTGCCACAGGAATCAGCCCTGTGTCCTGTCCTCTTCAATATGTTCATCGTTGACACCGGATAGGGCATCTGGGCATACTGTGTCTCTTTGCAGATGACACGAAGCTCTGAAGTAGAGTAGATAGTGAGAAAGGGAGCAAGAAGATGCAGAGGGATCTACAAAGGCCATAGAGTTCTAAGTCATTCACCTGGGGCATATAAACCCAGGATCTGACTATAGGATGGGGGGGTACTGAAAGTCTCTAAGCAGGAAAGAAACTTTGGGGTTTTCATATCTGATGACCTCAACTTAACAGGCAGTGTGACAAAGCAGTGGGTAGGGCCAGAGGGATATTGGGTTGTATAGGGAGAGGTAATCTCCAGCAGAAGAAGGAAGGTGGTGTTGCTACTGTATAGCTTGCTGATGATACCCCGCATGTAATATTGTGTCCAGTTATGGAATCTGCACCTCAGAAAGGACATAGACAGGTGGTGGCAGTCCAAAGAAGGACACCTAAAACAATGCAGGGGTTGCACAGGAATCCCTAAAAAAAGTGACTGTGGGTTTATTTTCATTCAGATTTGTCAGTGTCTCAGCATTTTTCACCCTGGAAGAGAGGAGAGTGAGAGGGGACATGATAGGGCCATACAAGCACCCTCTTTAGCCCCATGAGGTGCTTCTAAATCTCTATTTTGTATACCCTGGAAGAGAAGAGAGCAAGAGGGGACATGATAGTGACCTACAAACACCTCATGGGACTGAACAGTGTGCAGGAGGGGAGTCTCTTTTCAAATGAGAAAGAACACAAGGACCATGGGGCATGTAATGAAGCTAGGTGGGAGGAGGTTAAGAGAGATGTGAGGAAGTACTGCTTTATTGAAAGACTGGTGGATGCCTGGAAAAGGCTTTCAGTGGAAGAAGCAAAAAGTAAAAACAGTAGGGGGCTTCAGGTATGTGTGGCATGTTTAAAAGTAACCTCATGGAGTATGCTTGTAGTATGAATGATGGTATGAATGGACCTCTGTATGGCTGGTTACCTTGAAGTGGTACAGAGGCTTATCACAATGTAATACCAACACATTAACTAAGTGCTAGCCAATGTATCTCATTTTTAAAACTGTGTGTGTGTGTAAATGTTTTAAATCTTAGAATCATTGGCTTACAGTATTTTGAATTCTAAGACATAGTGTGGGACTAAAAGAGGGCACAGTGAGCCTCCACATCTTTTAAAGTTCTGTATATACTGCATGGTGGGGGCAATGGTGGAGGGTGGAAGGCACCAGAGGGCTGACAACACTCTCAGTACAGGTTTAAAATTCCTGGCTACACCCCTGCTTTGTTCCATCTTTGAGCACCAACTGTGGTGTTCCACAGAGATCCCATCAATAGATCTGGTGTCCTGGCTCTCTGTCCCAGGTAGTGTCATCTCAATCAGTGCTGAGTCTGAACAATCCAGATACACATTCACTTCCGTGAATTCCCAACTCCAAATAGAAATGTCATCAAGTGTTGTCATCTCACAGCAGGGCTGAACATGGGCAGCAGGTCAATGATTTCCCATCCAGAATGAGTCAGATAAATGTTGTCCCACTGAGCAACCCACTAACTATGCCCGCCTGTTGGTGACAGGGGTGGAAGGAAACTTTGCCTTGCCTCCCCTAGCCTGTACACTGCAGGCTGCTTTGTACTTCTGCTGGCATTATGGGGTGGTGAAAACAAGCAGCGGTCACATTAAAAATAATCAGTGCGGTATCTCCCATCTGTGCAGCCACCCATTCTTCAGCTTGGACAGCCACCCATGCACGCCCATAAGGAATCTGACATCAGCGTTATTTTCTGTGCTGCCAGGATGAAGAGCTGTGTGAAGACAGCGGGTGGCTGAAATAGATGCTCTTAGAAATTGCAAGATAGGCTTCTCAAATGTAAATATAAGTGAGTCTCATTTTATTTGAAACAGGAAATGTGGGATTTTTTTATTTGTGTTTGAAGATCAATACTGTGAAAAGGCAATCAACAGCACAAGTGGTCTGTAAATAATACATAGATACATAGACAGTGTCAGCAGATAAGGGCCTATGGCCCACCCAGTCTGCCCATTTGAGCTTGTAAGTTCAGTTTATGTTTTCCTAGAAGTCTGTTGCCCCTAACCCCTGACCTCCAGAATTCCTTTATGTCTATCCCATGCATTCTTAAATCCCGTGATTGTTTCAGCCCCCACCACTTCCTCTGGCAGGGTGTTCCACTTGTCCACCACCTGTTCTGTGACGAAATTCTTCCTCATGTTTCCTCTGAATCGTCCTCCCTCCAACTTCATCCCATGCCCTCTAGTCCTGGTACATCTTTTTCGCTTAAAAATAGTGTATTCCTGCACCCTGTTCCTCCCTGTGACATACTTGTATGTCTCTATCATATCCCATCTCTCCCTCCTCTCCTCCAGGGAGTACATGTTCAGTTCCTTCAACCTGTCTTCATAGGATTTGTGATGCAATCCATGCACCATCTTTGTTGCCCTCCTCTGAACCTTCTCTGCCCTGTCTATGTCCTTACGTAGGTATGGTCTCCAGAACTGTACACTGTACTTCAGGTGGGGCCTCACTAGTGTCTTGTATAACGGAATTATGACCTCCCTTTTCCTGCTGGTGATGCCCCTGTCTATACACCCCAGCATCCTATTTGCTTTACCTGCTGCCTTGTCACACTGTTTCCCTACCTTGAGGTCATCAGAGATGATAACCCCAAGATCCCTTTCCTGTTTGGTGCATGCTATATCCTCACCCCCCAACTGATATATTGTGCCAGGGTTTTTGTGCCCCATATGCATTATCTTGCACTTCTTTGCATTGAATTTCAACTGCCATACCCCTGACCATTCTTCAAGTTTCTGCAGGTCCCTTCTCATTCTGTCTACACCCTCTGGTGTGTCTACTCTGTTAAAGAGCTTTGTGTCATCAGCCAACAGTGAAATTCTGCCCTCTAGGTCCTGCACAATGTCACTGATGAAGATGTTGAATAGGACCGGTCCCAGCACTGATCCCTGTGGTACCCCACTGGTCACTCTTCCCTCTGTGGAGTGACAACCATTTACCACCACCCTCTGTGTCCTGCCACCCAGCCAGTTACCTACCCACCACACTACTGTCCTGCCCACACCCATATTCCCCAGTTTGTGTAGTAGTCTTCTATGTGGCACAGTGCCAGAGGCCTTACTGAAGTCCAGATAGGCCATGTCCACTGCCCTCCCCTGATCCACCTCCCTAGTCACCCAGTCAAAAAATTCTACAAGGTTGGTCTGACATGACCTCCCCCTGGTGAAACCATGCTGCCTTGGGTCCTGTAGTCCATTGACAACCAGATGTTCCACCAATCTCTCCTTCAGTAGTGCTTCCATGATCTTCCCCACTACCGAGGTAAGGCTGACTGGTCTGTAGTTCCCCTGCTTCCTCTTTGTTCCCGCTCTTGTATAAGGGGACTACATCTGCTGTCCTCCAGTCTTTGGGTACCTCCCCTGTTTCCAGTGATTGGCTAAACAGGATAGCCAGAGGTTCAGCCACCACCTCTCTTAGTTCTTTAAGGATCCTGAGGTGCACCCCATCTGGCCCCATTGCTTTATCAACTCTTATTACTTCCAGTTCCTTCAGGACCCTTTCTTGTGTAAAGGGACTTATGTCCATTTCTGCACCATTCTCACCCCTTGTACTCCCTTCAGACCCATTACCCTCCTCTTCCTCAGTAAAGACTGAGCAGAAATACCTGTTCAATATGTCAGCTTTACTGTTGTCATCCTCCACGCAGCCCTCATCCTCCCCCTTCAGTCTCACTATCCCTCCCTTTGTCTTTCTTTTTTCACTTACGTACCTGTAAAAGGTTTTGTCCCCTCTACCCACTGATTTTGCAATGTGTTCTTCTGTCTGAGCTTTGGCTTCCCTTACTGACCTCCCTGCCTCCCTTTGCTTCTCCTGGTACTTCTCCCTATCCCCTTCTGCCTGTGTCTTTTTGTATTGCCTGAATGCAATCTTTTTGGCTTTCACTTTCTTTGCTACCTCTTTGGAAAACCATAATGGTCTCCTCTTCCTTTTCCTCTTGCTAACCTGCTTAATGCATAATTCTGTTGTTCTTGTAATCCCCATTTTAAATACTGCCCACTGTTCCTCAACCCTGATTCCTGTCCCATATCCCTTAATGCCTCTTTCAAGTATCTCCCCATTTTCCCAAAGTCTGCCCCCCTAAAATCCAGGATACGTGTTTTTGTGTGGTTTGGTTCTGCTCCTTCTGTGATTTCAAACCACAATGACTGGCGGTCACTGTTCCCCAGGTGCTCCCCACTGTTACCCCCATCACACTGTCCCTGTTTGTGAGCACAAGGTCCAGTATTGCCTTCTGCCGAGTTGGTTCCATGACCAGTTGCTTGAGGAAGGCACCCTGAAGGGAGTCCAGGATAAATCTGCTCCTAGTTGATGCTGCTGCTGGGATGCTCCAGTCCACGTCTGGAATATTGAAGTCTCCAACCAGTACTACCTCATCCTTGTCTGACATCCTTTGGATGGCTAGCATCAGCTCCCTATCTGTTTCTTCCTCCTGTGCTGGTGGTCTATAGACCACACCTGTGCGGATGGCTGTCCCCATTTTCCTTTCCAGCTTAACCCACAGTTTCTCTCCCCCATTTTGTTCCTCCTGGATCTCTGTGGCCCTTATGTCATTTTTCACATACAGTGCCACTCCTCCTCCCTTACTTTCTGCTCTGTCGCTTCTGAATATGTTGTAGCCAGGTATGGCCATCTCCCAGTCGGGGTTATCATTACACCAGGTTTCAGTGATGGCCATAATGTCCGGGTCATTTCTTCAATGCTTACTCCTAGCTTTTCTATTTTACCAGATTGTGACCCCACATTTTCAATGTAGCCATTTTTATACCGCACGTAATGAATATGATGTGTAATTTTTCAAATCCTGTCCAAGACAACTTTTCACACTTATAAATGGGACCTGTCATGTTCATTAGGTGGTGCAACAAAAAAAAACTATGAAGTTCAAAGGCAGAGAGAATGCATTGGACTGGGGTACTAGGATTAACCAATCAATCAATCACAAGTAGAAAAATCCTGTACTTATGTGTGAACCTCATAATTTCCCAATTATGACAATTTCATTATTTTAACTCCTGTTATTAATTTATTTACCATCTTTGCACTATCAAATCCAGACACTGACACTGGAGCCAGTGATGATGCAGTACTGTAACTTGTAGTAAGTGACATGTCACAAATTACTGCATTGCCAAAGGGCTTCATTGCCACTGAATTACATTGTTCCCTACAGTATACTGCAGCATTTTTTGATATACTACAGCATGACTGCATAGCATTCTGGCTGAAACCACTCTACACAGCAAATACAAGCAAGCAAACATTTAGCATTATGAACTGAGGATTGTAAATAGAGGAATCAGATTGGCTCAGAGCTGTTTGAAGCCATGATGGTATTGGGCTACAACATCACAGCTTCAAAAAAGTTCCAGCACCACCAGCTTCCTTGCTTTCTACTGTCTGAGAACTATTTTTCCAAAATGTAATCCTACATCACCCAAAAACTCATTCATAAAACATTTTAAAACCTGTTTCTTTTATGTTTTTATTTATAAAACTTGAAACTCAGTTCATAATAGCAATAATTCACTCCAGAGTGTGGTATATCATGGGGTATCATCACTTCTTGGGTGGTTGGATGCACTCAGTTTGTGGCCTCATGCCCAACCACCCGAGACGTAATGATATCCCATGATATATCACACCCTGTCATGCCTTATTGCTTAATTGGCAAATGCTTGTTAAAATGTAGTGCACTCTGTGATTGGCTCACATTAAATAAGGTGCTGTCCCCAGCCAATGTACTGGTGATTGGTGGGGGCCAGCTAATGGAGAAAGTCAAATATCTCCTTGGGGATAGACCGCTATCAAAAACTATAATGGAAATGGACCTGGGGTATTAATAACCAACGACCTAACTTTTTCTAAACAGACAAATGAGGTCATAGGCATAGCTAGCAGGATCCTGTGGAACATAAAGAAAAACATTGTCTCTAGAGATGCAAGGGTTATTTTACCTTTATGCCATTCATATTTAAGGCCACACATAGATTATTGCTTACAATTCTGGTCACCTCATACAAAACAGATATCTTGCACATTGAAAAAACACAAAAAAAGTTTACCAATCAAATTCAGGGACTCGGGGACAAAGAATATCATGACCACCTTGAGACATTAAAATTAATGTCTCTAGGGGAAAGAAAGTGCAGAGGGGACCTACTGCTTCTATGGGATGTTATAAATGACCCATATATGTTTTTGGAGCTGGGTTGTGCCTTCAAACGGGATGTAAAAGAAACTATGGGGCATCCACTCCAACTGCTTAGATTCAAACATAATACCAACAACAGAAGGTACTTCTTTTTCCAAAGAGTAACAGGAGCATGGAATGCCTTATCCCTAGATATAATTATTAGTGGAAACAAGTTGACTTTCAAAAATCGACTGGACAAGTGGCTGCTCAATAGGAGTTCTCCAATTAGATGAGGGGCAATGGATGGAAACTAAAATGGTCATTCTCTACCTCCAGTTTCCAATAAGACCACAGTATGAACCGCAGTATCTCCAAAACATAAACCAAGTCCAGAAATAGCAGTTGAACCCATGTGCATTTGCAAACTTTTAATTGCTTTTCTTATACCTGTAGGTGCAACTGGTTTTGGCATACATAACTTAAACCAAGAGACCCAGTACACACCCTTACCTCAATAAATTGGCATATAATTAAATTGTTACAATGTGCTTTCTGCCTCAAATGACTCCTCGATCATTACATCCCAAAGCAGAGTAGGGGTCTCTTAGTGTTCAATTCGGAGCTCTGGAGTAAAACTCATCACAGCCATCAGTCATCACGTGGACCTCCCATTAGCTGATGCCCTATTTTAAAATGCAACTGCCAGAGTTGGATCCCTTTTTAAAAATGGAGCACTGCCTGATTGTCTTGCTTTTAATACGGTACAATCCCCAATCAATGTACTGGTGACTGATGGGGAGCCAGCTAATAGAGACAGCCGTATATCTCCCAAACATAACCAAGTCCAGAAATAGCTGTTCAACCCATGCACATTCACACACTTTAAATTGCTTTTCTCATTGGGGTGCAACCAGTTATGGCACATATAATTTAAAAGAAGGGACCCAGTGCACACCCCCTCAAAAAAATGGTAAATTGTTAAATTGTTACAGTGTGCTTTCTGCCTCAAGTGGCTACTCACTTCTTACATCGCAAAGGAGAGTGGGGTTCTCTTAATGTTTGGTTCAGAGCTCTGGAGTAAAAGTCAGCACACCCACCAGTCATCAAGGTAGACCTCCCAATGTCTGAGGCTATATTCTAAAATGCAACTGCCAGCCCCTTTTTAAAGTATGGTACACTGCCTGACTGACTCACTTTAAATAAGGTGCAGTCTCAGCCATTGTACTGGTGATTGGTGAGGAACCAGCTAATTGAAAAAGCCATATCTCTCCCTAACGTAAACCAAATCCAGAATTAGAAGCTCAACCCACATGCTTTCCCAAATTTTATATTGCTTTTCTCATTGGGGGTGCAACCAGTTATAGGATACATAAGTTAAAACAAGAGACCAAATGCATACCCTTCACCACAATAAACTGAAAAATTAATAAATTGTTATAATGTGCTTTCTGATTCAAATGGTTACTCCCGTATTACATCCCAAAGTGGAGTCGGGGTCTCTTAGTGTTCAATTCAGAGATCTGGAGTAAACATCAACTCAGCCACCAGTTGTCATGGTGGACATCCCATTGGCTGATGCCCTATTCTAAAATGCAATTGCCAGAGCTGGATCCCTTTTTAAAATATGGAGCACTGCCTTATTGATTCACTTTTAATAAGGTGTGTAGTCCCCAGCCATGCCACTCCATGTCATAATGGTCCACATAGTGATCTCCTTCTACAGTCAGTGCTGGTGGCACTTTTGTACCATGTGCCAGCACTGTCCAGTGCCGTCCACCTCTGGCTAGAGTCCTTCCTCTCAGGTACCTCCATTAGGATGACTGTCAAACATTGTGCAGCCTTTAATGGTGCAAAATTGAACAATTATATTTTTACTCTATGCATTGCACAGACTGTTCATATTCATTTTACATATTATGTATTACAAATATTAAATATTAAAATGTTCATGTACTGCATTCACTTTGTGCAACTCATGACACACTCACACTGAGTGGGTGCAGTAAACACCCACCCTGTGAGCAGAGGAACCCAACCACAAAGTGGATTGGAGGCACTGTCAGACTTGCTTGGGTCATTTTTAGGGGTGCAGTGGGTGGAGACCTACTAACCTCTTTCTTTCAGAAAAGGACTTGGCATTCCTTGCATTCTTTCCCACCGAACAACATGTTGGACTTGCACCACAGTCACCTCTGCGTCCATGCAGCAGTCCACTTGCAGGGTACTGTTTTTCCTTAAAAAAAAAAAAAAAAACAGTCCTGATCGTGACACTGGGGGATTGGGCACCCCCATTGTCACTCTTATGCTTCTGGGGGCATGGGGGTGTTGAGAGGGAGAGTCGGATGGGGGGATATCTGTAATTTTAAAGGAAAAAGAAAAGCTGGTCATGGCCGCCAAACCACATTGCACATGGGCTACTGCTAGTGCATGTGCAGTAGCGTTCAGCAATCTTCTTGGTCACAGTGGAGTTTGCCATATTCTGCTGTGACAGCTGAAAAAATAGTTGATAAATTATTGATATCACCCCATCTGACCCTCTCCCTCAGCACCCCCACCAGAAACATACAAATGACACTGGGGGTGCCCAATCTCCCAGTGCAGGAATTCACTCATTTTTTTTTTAAATGTAATAGCTACACTGGGGTGTGCCAAATCCCTCAGACCAGGAATCTGCTCATTTTCCTTTTTTTTAAACCTGTAAAAAGAAAACCATACATTGATGTCTTTTGCAGCTGGTAGACTCCCCCTAATTGACCGTCCCTCTCATCACCAACCACCCCACCCCCCAAGCCCATACTTACTAAATAGGAATCCAGCACTGTAATCCTCTCTGAACTGCAAACACGTCTTCACTCTTCCAAGTCCGACCTCAAACTGAAGAAACAGGTAAGCGATTCAATGTATTTTAATGGGGTTATGAACTTAGTAGCATAACTTGGGCATTTTTGCATATTTTTGGCCTAAATTTGGCTCGGACACTGCAACAGTTGGCGCATTCAAGCACAAACTCTGTCAGCACCTACTTACCATGAATACCTGTGCCTGCCCCCACTAGCTCCCATCAATGACTTTACCTACAACTTCTGAAATCAGTAATTACAGCTGTTAAAGATAGTAATCCCCACTAGCACTTATTTCTCCCCAGCTATTGTTACCTCAGAGTAGCACTGACTCAGCACATCCCTGACCCTCCCTCCCTTCCCTTATGGCACTACCTCACCTGACCCCCAATCTACTACCCCCCCACTACCTCCCTACCACTCCCCTCCTACTACTCCTAACTCTAACCCTCTCCTCTCTTTTCCTTCCCTGGTACTTGCTCACTGCTGTTGTATCTCCAGGACATAGGCATAGATTGTACAATGCCTTAAGTAGTGTCTGTCCTGTATAATAAGTGTAATGTGTACCTTCACTTTTGTAAATGTACTTCTGTCCTTGTATAATTGTACCAATCTGTAACTCAACTGAAATGGAACAAATTAACGAGCATCTGCTCACTGGTGTTATCCAAGATTTCAATAAATAAATAAATAAAATAAAATTTTCAACATGCCTTTTTGGGACCCCACCTCATGAACAAATGAACTGACAATAGGCAAATCTGTTCCAAAAGGTGATTTCACTGTCCTTGTCCGAAATCACCTTTTGGGCAGGAGTTGCCCAAAATAGTGCAGTGCAAGCAGACTGCTCCACAGATGTGGAGGCAACTGTGGTGAAAGTCCAGCATGTTGTTCTGTGGGAAAGAATACAATCTTTAGAGGAGCTGAAAATTTTCTCTAGCCTTGTTCATGAAGTAGGGTCATAAGAAGGCTATGTTAAAAATTTGGTTTACAAATACACATCCACCTCCCAACTCCTCAGCTCCCTCCCACCTTGTTTCCCTTCCACCATGTCTCCATCTTATACCATCCCTCCTCCTTGTACCTAACCATATGGTATATATTTTGCAATCCACTGAGTTGTCAAACCTTGTGTTGTACAGTCCTTTGTACAGTTGTTTTGTCCTGACAAATGGTCACCTGAGCTGTCTGTAACAATGTAATAAATGTAATAACAAATGTTCATTTTATTGCCTGTATACAATCTGTATGTTACAACATTTGACATGGAACCTTTGAAATTAGCACATTGTACAAATAAATAAATATTAAAAAAAAAAAAGTTATGAGCCTATGTTGAATTTTCTAAGTGCAGGCTCATAACTTTGGTAATTTTCAATATTTTTTCCACAAATTTATAACATAGCCATATCTTTAGAGTGCCTCATAAATGTGACAGCTGTCGTTTTTCAAATCCTGGCCAAAATGTGTTTCTTTTTTTATATCTGAAAGCTAATTTCACGGTCCCTGCGTGAAATCACCTTTTGAGCAGGAGTTGAAAATGTTCTCTGCCATTGTTTTTGAGGTGGGTCTTGAGAAGGCTATGTTCTAAATTAGGTGTAAAAATATAAGAAAAAGTTATGAGGCTACGTTGAATTTTGCAAATGCAGGCTCATAAGTTTGGTAATATTCAATATTTTTACCCCAAATTTTCAACATAGCCATTTCTTTACAGCACCTTATGAATGTGACAGCAGTCATTTTTCATCTCCTGCTCAAAGCATGTTTTTGCATCCTGAAACTTGATTTTGCAGTCCCTGCATGAAACCCCCTTTCAGGCAGGAGTTGAACATTTGCTCTGCCCTTATTTATGAGACAGTGTCATAACAAAGCTATGTTGAAAATTTGGTGTAAAAATATTATGTGGGAGACTGGGGGAATTTCTGAGAGTGAGATTTTTTTAGGTTTGATGGCCTACACCTCACAAAGGAGGGGACCTGTGCACTCAGCCAAAAGTTTGAAGTATTTATCTGTCATTTAAACTAGTGGAAGGGGATAGGGCACTCGTGCCCACTATGGCACCAGGGGCAGTTGCCCTTCCCCCACCACCTGCTAGTTCTGCAACAGGTCACAAGACAACAGGCACCAACCAGGACAAAATAAGTGCAGCCCAAGCCAAACCACTCAAGAAGTCAAAACAGAATAACAGAAGGAAAGACACAGCAAACAGACACAGCCAAAGCTGGTGGGCACTCTGTCTCAATGTCCTGTAGCTTAGTAAATAAGATACTGAACCACACTGCCATAATGACAGAGGCTAACCTTGACTGGGTAGCTGTAACAGAGACTTGGTTCGATAAGAACCATACCTGGGATGTTGCTATTCCTGGGTAAACTCTGTACAGGACAGACCACAAAGGAAGGAAAGGTGGGCTAACTACAGTATGTAAGGGATGGAATCAAGGTCACAGAAGTACTTGAAACCATCTTAACAATGGCTGATAAAGGAGACTTGTTGCTCATCAGAGACTTCAATCTGCCTGATATAGATTGGTCCTCCTTCATGGCTTCATCAGACAGGAGCAGAGAATGCCTCATAGTTCTAAAAGGGACAGGACTAAAACAGTTGGTGGTGTCACCCACCAGAGAAAATGAAATCCTGAACTTCATACTGTCAAACAGTTCCGGGATCACAGACATTCAGGTAGGAATCAACCTGGGGTAAAGCAACCATAGGTAGTCTGGCTCACAGTCAAAAGGTCATAGGACACAAGTCACACAAAACTGAAGATACTTGACTTCAGGAAGGCTGACTATGTCTAAATGAAAACGTACATTAAAATCCATCTCAAAGATGTTGCAGAGGGTGACATGGAGGAAAGCTGGAAGGCCATAAAGGATGCAATAACTCTGGCCACAGCAGAATGCACCAAACAGATCAATAAAACTAAGAAGAGGAGAAACTCTCTTTGATTTTCTAAGGAGGCAGCTTTCAGTATTAAGGAGGAAAAAAAAAGCTTTCAAAAAGTACAAATAGACAAAGAGGGACAGTGACATGGAGGAATACAAGGCAAGGCTCAAGGAGGCAGGGAGGGTGATTAGGATTGCCAAAGCGTGAACAGGAGAAAGAATTGCTGAAGAGGTTAAAAAGGGTGTCAAGACCTTTAAAGATGTACATGGGAGAAAAGAAAAAGCAAAGGGGTTATCGTTTGGCTGAGAACTAGAGAGGGGGAGAACATGGAGACTGGCAGATAAAGGCAGAGGTTCGGAATGAATACTTCTGCTCAGTCTTCACACAAGAGGAACTGGGTAGTGGGCCAGTACTAGGAAATGAAGGACACCACACCCGTGAAGCTGACACAAATCCCTTCACAAAAGAAAAGGTCCTAAAAGAACTGAAAAAATGAAAACCAACAAAGCAATTGGACCTGACAGTATCCACCCAAGAATACTGAAGGAACTGGCAGAGGAACTTGCCTCCCCATTAGCAGTCCTCTTCAATAAGTCCCTGGAGAGTGCCAGAGTCCCATACAAATGGAAAAAAGCCACAGTGGTACCCCTGCACAAATGTGGGAGCAGGGAAGATGCTGATTACCACCGTCCAGTCAGCCTCACCTCAGTGGAATGGAAAATCATGGAAACATTACTGAAGTAAAAAATAGTACAATATATGGAAGCAAATGGAAAACTAGACCCTTCTCAGCAGGGAGGTCATGCCAGGCAAACATGAGTGATTTCTTTGATTGGGTGACCAGAATGGTGGACCAGGGTGGAGCAGTAGAAATGGTGTATCTGGACTTCAGTAAGGTGTTCGATTCTGTTCCACATTGGAAACTTATAAACAAGTTGGAACACTGTGGAGTGGGGCATAAAATAGTTAGCTGGGTTAATAACTGGTACCAGGGGAGAACCCAGAGGGTCATAATAATCTGCATTCTGTCAGAGCAAGGTGGGGTAACCAGTGGAGTCCCACAGGGATCAGTACTGGGGCCAATTCTATTTAACATATTTATCAGCGACATCACTGATGGATTGGAGGGAAAGGTATGCATGTTTGCAGATGACTCCAAGATCTGCAACAGAGCAGACACACAAGAGTGGGCCACATGAATGGACTCTGATCTCAAAAAGCTTGAAGAATGGTTAAATTCAATGTCAAGAAGTGTAATTATGCACCTGGGGAGAAAGAAGCTGAGCAGGAAATATACCCTAGGAAGGGAACAACTGACAGACACTAAGGTAGAGAGGGATTCAGGAATACTCATATCTGATGATTTAAAGACAACCAGGCAATGTGAAAAGGTGGCACAGAAAGCTAACGGCTTCCTTGGATGCATAGGTAGGGATATCACGAGTAGAAAAAGCGAGGTGACAATCCCATTGTACAGATCCTTTGTGAGGCCATACCTAGAGTATTGCATCCAGTTCTGGAGACCACACCTCAAGAAAGAGATTGTATGGAGACCATTCAGAGGAGAGCTATGAAGATGATTCATGGACTTCATCAAGAACCCTATGAGTTAAGACTCAGCTATCTCGAGATGTACTCACTGGAAAGGAGGAGTGACGGGGGATATGATTGAGACATTCAAATATCTCAAAGAAATGAACTCAGTACAAACTTAGGACCTTTTCAGAGAAAGCCCATCTACACAAACAAGGGGGCATTGCATGCACCTACAGGGAGGTTGATTTGAAACCAACATCAGTAAGTTTTTCTTCACCCAAAGGGTGGTGGAGCCTTGGAACAGTCTTCCCCTGAAGTCATGGCAGCAAAGACAGTGAGAGAGTTCAAGCCAACATGAGATAGGCACTGTGGAAACATAAGAAGGAAAAAAGACTTGGGGGGTAGGCTACATGGACAGACTAGACGGATCATATGGTCCCCTTCTGCCGGCACTTTCTTATGTTCTTATTACAAAAACAACAAATTTATGAGCCTACTTTACATTTTGCTAACACAGGCTCGTAACATTGATAATTTTCAATGGTTTTACCCCAACTTCCACACCTACAGCCCTATTGTCTCTTGCCAGACCTTATTAGAAACTGTACTGTGCAGTGTGTTTTATAGATTTAATTCCTAGTATTTACATTTCCTAAATTGGGGGATCATAGGGTGTTCACTACAGTAATGTTCATATTAATAGCTTCAAACTTCAATCTTTGCCTATTTTGGCTTTGGGGTATTGGATGCATGTAATTATTTATTAATTGTCCTATTCACATCACTTTTGTGAACAGACTGATGAGGGTAAAGGCACAGTATTTCATCTAGTCATATCCTGAGTCCCTCCACCACCACTGATGGTCCACACAGTACTGTACTATACTTTGGGTCTGACCTCCAAGTTTCATGAAAGGTATTTTATTGGGAAAAAAAATATTATGTAACAAAGCTGTACAGCATTCAACCCTATGCATGTTCTCTCTGCCACTGCAGAAATCAGACCTTAAACATGTCATAAAGCAGCTAACCATTCTGTCCTGCCATGTGCTCCCATCCCCCATTTACTCATTTAAGAGGTCTGTGGGCCTGTCACTAAAATCTGACTAAGGTAACACTCTGCATTGTGATGTCATTGTGACAATCTGACAATCTGTTTGTTGGTGGTTGGAAACTCCAAACCATCATAGAGCCATTATGTCAACAGGGAAGGAAATTTCTAGCTGGATTTTCTTATAGCCAAATGAAGTACTGTATGTGTGTTCCTGTTTTAGACAATACAGCGCATTATGGGCAGGAAGTGTAAGAGGGAATGTGAAGAAGTTTTTCTTCATGGTGAAGGTGGTATACACATGGAATGGTCTGCCACAGGAGGTGGTGGGAGAGAGCACTGTGGTTGGATTTAAACATGCATGGGACAGGCATGGGGAACCACAGAGGTTAAGCAGGGGGGAGGGTCAAAAGCTGTAATCAAGTACAGGACTTACGAGCAGACTGAATGGGCCTAGCAGTCCTTATCTGCTGACAATTTCTATGTTTCTATGTTTCTATGTTTATATCTGTTTAATACATGTGTAATGCACTATACTAAAGTTTGCGGCTTATACTTTCTTGCACACTGTGTGACTAGTGTGTGGACATGTCTTTGTGAATTGTGGTTTGTTTATGAAGTACAGCATATCTGTCGGCACCTTTTAAAAGTGCTGCACATTTTTGCCACACATTTTTGTAATTTCATGACATCCAGGCACTCAAAATATGGAAAAAATCTCCAGAGGACTCTGGAAAACCATGGCCTTGGATGTGTTCATTTCCTTCTGGGAGCACTTAACGAAGGTTGCCTCACTTCTGTGTTTTATACACATTCTTCCTCCTGGGAGCACTTAATGAAATGTGACTACCACACAGTTTGGACATCTCTTTGGTGTATGTGCGAAGTACTACAGTTTACTGCTTATGCTAACTTGCATAGTGCATGACTAGTGTGTGAAAATGTCTTTGTGATTGGTTTATGAAGTACAGCACATCTGTTAAGGTCTTATAAAAGGGTTCACACCTATTGATGTGACATTGATTTTGTCAACACCGATATGGGGATAGGCAATACACTACCTGGTTCTGCAGCACCAGGCATAGTGCCTCCTTGGAGTCAAAGTGCCATAGCGCCTTCCTGAAAATATTCTTGTTTTGAGGGGGGCTTTGTCCCCCTCACTCCCAATGCAGGAATCACTGCCCCCGCATCCTCCAGAACAAAATACAACCAACTCCAGGGTGGGCATACCCTGAAAGAAAGGAAAACTGCTGGGGTGTAAAAGCCAATGAGAGTGCTGTGTGATCAAAAATCAAGATAACCCCATTACTCTTGCCCTTGTTGTGATGCCCTAATTGCAGCAGCAAATTTCAGTCACGGTGCTAACGGTATACCTTATAAAAGTGCGGCACATTTTTCCAGACAGCGATTCACAACATCCAGACACTCCATACTGAAAAACACACCAGAGGGGGGAACCTCTGGTAAACCATGGCCTTGCATGTGTCCTCTTCCTCCTGGGAGCACATAATGAAATGCTGTCTATCTTCTGTGTTTTATACACATCACGGTTAGAGATGTGCAAAGCTGATGAATGCTTTCCTCGTATTAATCTGTGAACTTAGTGGAATTTATCTGTGAAGTGTGAAATTTCACCCATGAATGGTGGAATTCACCTGTGAATGCTGGAATACACAGGTGAGTTTCACATGTGGTGGTGAAAACTTCACAATTTTTAGCATAGTCGAAGTTGCTGAGAACAATAGAAACTTCACAAAACTCCACAAATGTGAATTTCAGCCACTTCACAGCAACTTTGCCAGTGAAGTGAAACTCTAATTATAGTTCACTGTATGTTATCACTGGAGGGTTATTGAAATATTTCACAATGTAATACATTTCTACATACAGTGCAATATGGTATGCACTACGTTAACATTTTTCTATGACAGAAAACATGAGAAGCATAACTCCAGCATATTCAAAGATCCATACATACCAATATGAGTCATTCCAGCATATATAGTAGAGTACAAACCAAATCTGCAACAAAAAAAAAATCACAGAACAAATACAGTTCATGATTATACTCTGCAGTTAACACTATAATGTACTATATGTGATTTACATTCTGGTTGTGCAGCCCTGCTTGGCAAGCATGACTGGAAACACATTCTGGAATTATGTAATGTATCGTCTGCAGTGTCCTCTTTTAAACTTCTTTTAAATGTCTTTCAAAATAACGCAATGACATCAAGGAGTGCTTACTCTGTTTGTGTTTTATTTTTCATTCTCAAGATAAATGTCATGTCATGTCACATCATCTCAATCAGATTCATATGTGGAGACCTGGTGGGCAAAAAAAATACACTATGTAATGTCCACTTTTTTAGGCTGGCTGCTGTGCAGTACTTAATCATGTGGCATCGTGTCCTAATTAATTCCAGCACCTGCAATAGCAGCTGCTGATGCAGTATACTTAGAACCATTCTCTTAAAAGAATCAATGTCCCTATGGAAATTACCTCCTTATATATTGCTTCACTGCTCCCATGACAATTATTTCCTTGAAGAACTTGCCATCCATGGTTCCTGTGGGCATAAGGTAAGTGCAGGTAAGGTGGCACAGTGAATAATATGAAACTGTACCTAGCTTAATAGTTTGTCTCCTACAATTTAGCATCATTAACACTCAAAAATGCACAATGAGCCACACCCAGTGTTAGATATGGAGTCCCATACATTAAGTTATAGAGGGTGTTTTTTTCAGCTTCATGGAGTCCCTGACCTTCTTACTTAATTACATCAAAGCAAACAGCTCCAAAGATAGTGTTGTCTTTTCTGAAAAAAGTACGTCATGAAAAATCTCATTGTTCTTAATCCACATCCTTGCCTGCTCAAAACACTTCAGTTTGTTCACATCCCAGATCCTGAGGCAAATGTTTTAGGAAACAAAAGATGGATTATGACATGAGATTGTATGTGATAAGAAAACATAAAATGTTGTCATGATTATGTCCTTTTTTTTGAGAACCTTTACTGTGCCCACTCAGATGTCCATCCCATCTGGCAGCACATTTTCTATGCAGAGGAGACACATGCCACAAGTTCCCATGCATCATCATCCTGTGTTAGCATGCTGCCCACAGATGACATTGTTTCACTCTGTGCTGATACAGCATTAATGTCAGGCACATAAAATACAAATATAAGAACAGCAGATGACCGTTAAACTACAATTATGTAACTTTCTATCACTGCAGTATAGTGTATAGAGTATAAAGAGGTAACTAACAGTGCTATACAGGTGTGCACCTTGTGCAGACAGTAGGTCATGGGGCACAAGGTTCTGGGACAGGGTTTTCAAGTGTGACTTCAGCCCTCTATCTGTGATGGAGATCCCAGTGTTTTTCAGAAAGACCAGAATATTCCTAATGCTTTCAGCATCAGTCAACATTCTCCTGATGACTGTGTGGATTTCTGCTGGTATCTTCTTCACCATTGTCTCTGAAAGATTTGATTACCTCAAAGGAATGCCCAGCTGAGGAAGTGCATCATTTATTTGGAAACATCAAAGAGTACCATGTCCAATGGGCACAGGACATTATGCCGTAGCAATATACCACGCTGCCAATACAGCGCAATATATTGCAAATGGCATAATTCTTTTTTTTTTGTGAGATGCTTTATGTAGCATCCCACACCTTGGGTGGGCATTATATTCTCATTATACACTCCCCCCCCCAAGCATTATTCTATATATAAAACTGGCCTTTGTTTTTTCCCCACAGAAAAAGAGGTTATAATTTGCTGTTATAACCAGCTGGTTATTACAGCAAACATACTCCAGCTTTCTCTGTGGGAAAGCACAAGCCACTGCACCTCATGCAGAGCAGACTTCCAATCAAGCCTGATCACCATGGAAACCTGAGTACTACAAACTCAAAACAAAAACCTAGAAAAAAGTATACCAGGGACTATAAGCTGAGTTTAAATGTTTTTGCATTTTCTGCTCGTTTTTTCTTTCTATGCCTTCTGAAATTCTTTCTGAAGTTGCCTCAATGCTGCACTGTATGATAGCCGATTTACTCCAGTGACATAATGTGAGTCTGACTGACCTTAAAAAAAAATTGAAGCTGGCCCAGTGGCACAGAGGACTGAGGCACTGGATGCCTTACCTCGTGCTATGCCAGAAACTTGAGTTCGGGAATGGACTCAGGTCACTCAGATGTTGGTCGGGATGAGGAAGGATTGAGCATCTGCTGACAGCTTTCCTTCCTCAGGGGTGGGGGGACTCAGCATTGCACTATAGACTGACACCCAGTGGAAGCTGGGATCAGCACAGGCGTGATGCTAGAGAAGGATGTACCCATGCACAGGGCGTAAGACTGTCTCTGCAGTGGTGGAGATAGTCACCCCACCCATTGCCATGTGTGGGTCTGCAGAGAAAATGGAAAAAGGATCGGAGCTGACAGGCTCAATGATGGCAGGCCTCCCCCCGGCAATCTAGATGTTGGCTTCTGGGGTGGGAGAAGGCCAGCACCCCTCGACATTGGGCATGTCATGAGGAGGAAACCCCTGGAAGATGGCCAATTGGGGCTGGTGAGGGGAAAAGGCTCTCCGGAGAGACTAGTCCCCTCCAAAAGAGAGTCTGAAGCCACCTGCCAGCTCCAAAGGATGTGTAAAGTAGGTATGAAAAAAAACCTCATAATGCTTTTTAAATCCTTCAAACATGTTACCTATTATAGTGTGTGTGAAAAAGTTACCGCTTAGTTTTAAAACATAAAAACTTATTTATTTACTGAAACTTGCTCTGTTGTGCTTCATTCAAATAATTGCTAAACTACCAAATAACTTTAAATCTAGTAGGTGAAAAAATGAAGTACAGCAATTATATAAAATAAAGGCTGGGTAGGTGGTTAAACTCAAATTTTACATACACTCTCAGCGTGGGATACCTCGAGCTTCACTCTCAGGGTTTATGTGACATCCCACACCTTGGGTGTGTGTAAAATTATTGTTATAACCACCTACCAAGCCATTATTCTATATATAATGTACATTTTGTGGTTTACATTGTGCTTTGTGACCGAAATGTAACTTGTTCTTGTTTCACCTTATGATACAGGGATATTTTTATTTTATTCTTTTTTTTTTTTGGTTCCTTCTTGCACTAACTGACCTGCAACTTCTTCTGGCTACTAACCACCCTATTCTGACTGCCAGACTCACTCTTCACTTCCAGTTTCTGCCACTTGGCTCCTCAGATTACTCCTACATCCTTGCAAGGTCTGACTTATCCCAGCCAGGGGGGCTCTCTCACCTGGATAAGGGAGGGAAGTGACAGTTCCTGGGTCCTCCAAGGAATGCAGGGCTGGGGGAGTAGGAGTGGTGCACTAGGGGGCTATTGGAAAGGGGGCATGAGGCAGCCATCATCCATCAGGCTGAGACAGGTGATGTTCATGTTTTCTGGGCCCCTTCCCACACCCCAGTTCACTACAATGATGCCCTGGGGGTGGAGCCAGTCAACATGTAGCCACCCATGATGGCAAGGCTCCAGATACTGACACTACCAGGTGTCACTCTCTGAGCAGTGCTCCACAGCACCTTCTAACATCCCTGCCATCCTCTGCTTCTGACATCAGGGGGCTTGAACCCAGCTCCCCAGCATGCCAAGTAGTAACTCACCACTTAGCACCATTGAGCTGGCCCTTTCTTTTGTTTCTAATGGTGTGAACTTGTTGATAAAATGGACAACTTCAGAATATCATGCAGCAGTGAAGAAAATAGTACACATAATGAAAAAAAATATCCCAACCCCACTACCCTTGAACAGCAACTGCAGAACAACTTCAAAAATGTTGAAGACTGGTTCTGTAATGCACGGCTACTGCTAAATCACAAAAAAATTAAGACCTTTCTCTTTGCCTCTACCCACAGTCATCACAAGTCCTCTAGCTTAATCATTAGGAACAAACACAACAAACCACTAGAGATGTCTCCTATCTTTAAATACCTCGGCATCACCCTAGATAGTTTCCTCTCAGACTCAACCCATATTGGCCTGGTCACCAGGTCTGCAAACCGTAAATTTGGGCAATTATATAGACATCATCACTGTCTCACTGATGCAGCTCTTCAACTTCCTATTACAAGCTCAGTTTTCTCTTGTATTGACTATGGCCTTGCAATATATAGAGCGGCCCAAGACTTGACCCTCAGACATATAGCCACAATCCTGAACAAGGCCTGCATGTTGGCACTAGGAGCGCCACGTCTAACTCACACCTACCAGCTCTGTTCTCAAACTGACTGGCTAGATCTTGAAAATAGAACTCACTATCAGGTGTGCCTCCTGGCTAAAAAACTGCCCTCGGCTTGTTGCACCGGAAACTAGTGCTACGCTCAGCCCAGTAACAGCCGTTAGACTGACCAGAGCCTCTAACTCCATTGTCTTCGAGGTCCCCTTCCGACGCATTAACCAAGGCCAAAGATCCTTTGGTTACTGGGCTCTGCTCTGGTTAAACTCCCTACCAATTGACATAATCACAAAACCTAAAATTGGCCTCTTTAAAGCCAAACTCCGCTCTCACCTCACTAGTCAAATGTCTTGCTCCTGCTTCACTTAATCTACTTCTCACTGCCGGTCTTCTATTCTACTCCTTAATATAGCCCTTCTGCTAACCCTCAATCTACTGCAATCTCTGCTTCTGCCTGCTGCAGCACTCCCTTCCCCCTCCACCCCACCATCTTCTCCCCTTATCCCCTCCACCATTTTTCCACCCTCCTCCTTCACTCTCCTCCACCAGTTCCTGACAATGGAAGCCAGCTGTTCGGTTTCTGGCACATTCCCACTTGCTTTGCTCCCCTAGAACGTTTTACAGTTTTTTCACCTAACTGCTTTTCTGAATTATCTATTGAAGTTGTTGTTGCACTCAGTAACTTGCCAATGTAACATTCAAGGTTTGCCTCTCTGGCTTTGCGCCTAAAGATGTACTTGCTCTGTTATGTATAATCTTGTCCTCTATGACGTGGAACCTATGTAAATGAGCTCTAGCTCATAGGTTGTAATTTCTGAGACACAAATAGATCAATGAAAAAATAAATAAATAAAAATGATCACACACGAGGTACCAAATGATAATGCAAGGGAAGAACAGGCAGAGGTGGAAAAACAAGAGACTGTGAGAAAAACTGAGATTGAAAGTGAGGAGGAACAACCAGAAGTTAGCAGAGAAAAGTAGCAAGAAATTGATTAGGAACAAGCTAAGGCTAACAGATGAACAGAGCTGGAAATTGAGTGGGAACAAGATGAGGTTAACAGAGAGAGATGGAGCAGGAAATCAAGGAGGAACAAGCTGAGGAATGAGAGGAAATTCCAAATGTGTCTGAATAAGCACAGGAAGAGCCAATGCCAGTACTCATGAACTATGTAACATGACTGAGAGGGTAATGTAATGAGCCTCAAAAGAAAGATCACTGTCATGCTTCAGCTGTTATAGATGCACAGTAGCACACCCTGTCCAATGCTGTCACATCTGTGTGGGTCACATCACTTATTTCATTCATACAGCTTCTGGAATCTGATGTGCAGATTCCAAGCAGTGGAATCTGTTTTGGCACTGCAGTTGTAAAGTCTGATAGCTCCTCACACGTGCCAGATATGTCTTCTCCTAAGTACAGTACAATAACATTACAATGACATCCTCCCAACATGAAATTCAACTGAACTAGTGATGATGTTGAATGGCAGACCACAGTGTGTGGCAGCTCTGTTTTTCAGGACACTGGTGCCATTAAGTCAGGTTAGAATCTTTCATAATTTCATATTGTGGTGTGATTTATACAAATGGAGCAAGGCAATCCCCTCTTCTTTGGTATCATAGGGTGTCCCAAGGCTTCATCTATCGATTCCCATCCATTACAATAGTATTATGGCTGCGCCCACACCAGTAATATTTACCTCATGGAATGTTAGGGAATTAAATTTGCCAATGAAGAGGAAAAACGTTTTGACCCATTTAAATAAACATAAAACTCAGGTAGCATTTCCTCAGGAGACAAAACTTACCAACTAGGAAGTCCAAAAATTATCTAGGGAATGGATTGGGAAAGAGGAACACAGTACCTCTGGGAAAACCAAACATGGAGTATCTATACTTTTCCACAAATCCATAAAATGGTCGATTTAAGCAATAAGGCATGACAGGGTGTTGGTTGTAAGAGGTTTACCCCATGGTCAGTGGCATTGTAAGACATGAGGCAGAGCTGAGTGCCTTCAGCCCCTGACTCTGGTAAACCTAGTACAACCAACACCCCTGAAGTGCCTTATTACTTATATAAAATGGGCCCAGAGGCAACTTTTAATAAATAAACACACTAAAAGTTTTCAAACCCACAAAAATATTTAAAATGCTGCTAAATAATGTAAAATAGTCCCTCCACAGATGTTTTTCACCTGTCAGTCATGTGTCCTTCTTCATATTCAGTACACTGTGTGATCGTGTACCATGGAATAGAAGAATTCAAAGCTCTGCATTATTCCAGTAGTAGAATGCCCCCACCACTACACACACATGGAATGATAACATGGAATACATGAATTCAAAATTCTTCAAAGTTCTACTGGCATACACACATAGGCCTGGAGTGGAGCCAGAACATAAATTTTATCTGTTGCCAGGTAAGGAGCTAGGAGTTCTCTATCAAACTGGTGGGGATAGGATGGGGATTTTTACGGCCATCAAAGAACACAAGCAATGGAAACTCTGGAGAGTACTTCATTTTCTAAATTTGTGTATGTGCGTAAGGAGGGGATCTTGAGTGAAAATAACATTTAGTTATTTACTTACTTTAGTTAATTTAATGGACTTTCATTTTTAGGGCCTAGTTGAAGGTTTCTATATATGAGTAAAGGTTGCAGCCATGTTTGTGATGGAGATCAGGAAGCAAGTTCCTAATGAATTCTGTGAGTTGTCCCAGTAGGCAAGGACTTGTTTTAACCATTGGTAATCTTAAGGCAATGGCTAGAGCCAAGTCTCAGCCAATCAGGACACAGGGATTTCCTTGATCATTGTATATTATAGATCAGAGGACAGATGAGGATGGCAGATGGATTTTAGTGAAACGTTCTACTCCTAGAGGCCCAGTGATCATGGGAAATATTTATGTCTCTAACAAAGACAACCCTGATTTCTTCAACATTGTCTAACAGAAAATAATGGATATGGAATGTGGTAATCCAGACCTCATTTAAGATGGGGATATCAGTATGGCACTTGATCAGTTCAGTTCAGTTTATTTTGAAGGGATAACAACCATTGAGCAGGCTCATCATTTTTTAGACAGGTCTAATGCAAACCAAAAACTCATACTAAGGTTTTAATTCCTATACATGATTTACTCTTATTGCACCAGCTGACCGACACATGGTATCTTACTCATCTCTCAGGTAGGGTTTTTATGTCTTTCTCTGAAGCGTGTGCAATAACAAGTAGGCTTGACTACTGGTTCACATCTGTCAATATTACTCCTTTAGTAACAGATGTAACAATTGCCCCTCTATACATATATGACCACACCCCTCTTGTCCTGACTACAACTTTTGACCCTGATAAAAATAAATCAGTAATGTAACAGTTGGATCCCCTCCTCTTACATGATCAGGAGTTCCAACAGTGGATTAAGAAAAAAATAAGTTTCTATTTTTTGGACAATTCCCCAGGTACAGAATCATCAGCTATGGTATGAGAGGCCTGTAAGGTCACTATGAGGGGGGGAAATTATTATTTTTCTTGCAAATAAATTAACTTTATTGAAAGTTTTCTGAACTTATAACAACACCACAAACAGACATATAATTAACAAACACTGTGCAATAATCACTACAATATCAGCAATAAAGGCTGAGGAAACATAAATAAAAAAATAAATAAAATGATTTCCTAACAAAACCATCCTACCCTCCCACCCCCCAAACCACATCCCCATCCATTCAGCCACAATAACCCCTGACTGGGTAAATGGTGATCCAGGACAGAACAAAAGGGATGGGGATGGCAGACTACTATAGACATTAAAGAACAAACTCTTATATACTTAGTGCATGTCACAACTGGAAAGAGGGAATAGAAAAAGGAATAACATTTTTTGCATAATGAAAGAGTGTAATGGAGACCAACAAACCTGGAACTTATGCCACACGTGATTAGACGAGGCAATTGCATGCTCTGCATTAAAAGCATTTAAAAACTCTTGAAGCCATTGGGTATATGAGGGCATCCAATCTCCTTTCCAATGTCTCATAATAAGCAACTTGGTAATTAATGCAATCAATGCCATGTAAGATTTTTCTTTAACTAATGGAATGTATTCATAGTCCCCAAGAATATAAATCTCCAGCTTAAAAAAAATTAGAGTGCCCAAAGAAAGGTGAGAAAGCTTTTTGTACTAAGGCCCAAAAGGATTTTATTGTAGGGAAAGTCCAAAGCATGTGATATAAGGTACCATCTTCTTTACCACAGTGCTCACATGCCCTTACAGAGCTCAGAGCACTGGCATTACAGCACTGGGTAATCAGGGCACCAAATGTGAGATTTGCCACCCTCTCCCCGAGGTCTGGCCCCCAAGAGTAGGAATCCTTAAGTAGGGAGGGTGAGGGCAACATTACCGATTGGTGCTCTAATTGCTCTGTGCTAGAATGCTGGCCTATTCAGATGGTGGAACTTTTCTCATGTTGGGGATGCTAGCTTGTCCATCTTAAATAGCTTAAAAGGAGAATAATACAGGTCATGTAGGATATTAAACAGTAATAGTCTAAGACGGTCTTGTTTAATAAGCCTGTATACATTAGACCAAATCTTAACTCAGTAGAAATTTGGGGGAGTCTATTCAAACAGAATTTCTCCAGTAAAAGGCAGTAAGTTGAGCTGGCCCAGTGGTGCTGAGGGCTGAGGCGCTGGACACCTGACCTTGCACTACGCCGGTGACCCATGTTCAGGAATGAGCACGTGCCGCTTGGGGTTGGCAGGGGCGAAGAAGGATTGAGCATCTGAGGGACTGCTTTCCTTCTCAAGGGAGGGGGGACACCAGTGGTCGGTGTTTGACTGTCCCCTGGCAGAGGCTGGGGAGCAGAACGCCGATGCTGCTGAAAGGTGGAGATGGGGCAGATGCCTGGAGGTGATGTGTGCTGACATGTATGCATTACGTCAGTTGGCATGATTGCATGCCACCTCTCTGAGGGATCTAGAAAAAGGGAGAAAAAGTGCCACAGCATATGATGAGGGGAGCCTTGCAGGCCCTACCCCCGGCTAGCCACGGTGCTGGCCACACTAGATCCTAGTCTGTGGTGGGGATTGGGGTACCCCACTGACCCAACCAGGAGGGTAAGCCCTGGGGTAATGGTCAGCACCAGCTGGTAGACTCTGGGGGATGGGGATGGGGGATCACGTCTGAGCTTGAAGGGCTGTGGCAAGGAGTAAGAAACATCAGTAGTATAAATGGCAGTCGGCATGACTGAGTTGTGGATTTGCTGGTTAATCTCTTGGTAGAGATGAGATAAAGTTTTATCTCAAAGTGAATAGAGATTAGTTTGTGGTAAAGGGAACCCACTGAATTCAACCTTGGAGGTGCCCCCTGGAAGTTATTTAAACAATGATGAACTTGTACATATTTAAAAAACTGTTTAGGTGAGAAAGAGAATTTAGAATGAAACTCCGAGAAGGAGAGGATTTTATCCCCTTTGGTGAACTCTGCAATGGAATCTACCTCAAGTTCCTTTCATTGTCCAGCTAAAAAAGGTGCATCTTAAATACAAAGGTTGGGATTATTAAAAAGGGGTTGGCTAAGGTCCCTCTGATATGAATATAAATATATTATAAGAACCGCCTGCCATTTCCCCAACATCCAACAGAAGCACCTAGACTGCAGAAGGTAGATGGACCAGGAGGTTGGCAGGTGGTTAGGAGGGGCAAATCGGGTGCCCCATCACTCGGTGTTCTCCAACATATCACCTCCACAAACCATATAAAAACTACAATCAGGTATCTGCCTCTATCTCTGAAATCAAACAAAGGGGCAGAGGACACTGCAGAGCAGGACACTGCAGCACAGGGGCTAGCACAACAAAACTCACCCAAAACAGGAACCAAAACAAAAAAAACAAAAAGGAAATCCAAAAAACTTCTGATCATAGGAGACTCCACGATTCAGGGAGCTGATACATATCTCCAGCCAGGGGTAATGGTCAGATGTCTCCCAGGTACATCAGCATGGAGAGACACTGACTGCATTGCTAAAATTGTTCAGGAAGCAGGAGAAAACATTGACATCCTGGTACACATAGAGACTAACGATCTTGCCAGCCAGTCAGTTGTGGAGACCAAGGAACACGTGACCAGGCTGGGTGACAAACTATCATCCATTTTTCCAGTATCTCCTTCTCTGAGATCCTGCCAATCTGGGAGAGTGGGACAGATGGCGGGAAGGTCAGAGAAGGGGAGACAGGGGAGCTAAACATGTGGCTCAAGAGATGGTGCCAGGAAAAAGGACACAAATTTGTAGGGAACTGGCAACAGTTTTGGGAGTGAAAGTTCTTTAAATTTGATGGACTGCATCTGACTAAGGAGGGAGTCAGTGCATTGGGGCAGAAGTTTGATGTCTTTGCAAAATATTTAAATTAGCAAATGGGGAGAGGGGTGCAGCACCCCATACGTCGAATGGGAAGAATACCCTTCCCCCCTCGCTAGTGGTCAAACAGGAATTCAGCATGTTTGTAGTTCATTTGCATCACCAGGTAGAGAAAAAGGTCCGGCTCCCCATACGACGCACAGCAGAAACGCCGGACCTTGCCCAACAACTAACACACCGAAATCTGGCCAATGAAAAATCATGTACACAAATGCTCGCAGTTTGGGAAACAAGATCCCAGACCTGCAGGCAATAATGGTAGAGGATAAACTGGACATAGTAGCCATTAGCGAGACATGGTTTACCAGTAACCACACTTGGGAGACTTCAGTACCCGGCTATGTACTGTTCAGAAGAGACCAAGGTGCAAAAAGAGGGGGTGGAGTTGCCCTTTATCTCAATGAAAATATCAAAGCTACAGAAATTCAGAATACACATAAGGAGCCAGAAGAACTGTGGGTCACCCTGGAAACAGGATATGGGACAGCCATACGAACTGGGGTTGTGTATAGGCCTCCAAACCAGGGGGAGGACATAGACACATTACTGTTAGAACATATACAAAACATGACAGCTAAAGGTAAGGTTCTGATATTGGGAGACTTCAACATGCCAGATACAGATTGGTAGTACCAGCAGGGACATCTGCCAGAACTAGACACATAGTGGATTCCCTGCAGGGGGATGGCCTCAAACAACTGGTACAACAACCCGCAAGAGACAGGGCTATCCTAGATCTAGTACTGACTAACAGGGAAAGGATCACAGATCTCCAGGTAGAAGGTCACCTGGGGGCCAGTGACCATCACATGGTAAGGTTCAATTTTGCCACTAGAACAAAATCATCCCATTCCAAGGCAAAAATATGGGACTTCAGAGGAGCTGACTTTGATAAGATGGCTAACAGAGTTAAGCTAGCCCTGGCAAAAAGAAATACAGGTGAGCGGGAACAGGCAAAGTGGGCAAGCATTAAAGATGCAATACTTGAAGCAACATCCCATTGTGTTAGTGAGAGAAGGAAGTGCAAAAGAAGAAGGAAGCTAATTTGGTTCTCAAACACAGTAGCAGGAAAAGACTGGCCTTCAGGAAATATAAGGGAATGCAGCAGGATGAAGATAGGGAGGCATACCAAACTTCCTAAGGAAAGCAGGGAAGGCAGTAAGGCAGACAAAGGCCCAAACCAAGGAAACACTGGCATGAACAGTAAAATAAGGTGACAAGACTTTCTATAGATACATTAGTGAAAGGAGAAAATCCAGAGGGAGTATTGCTGAGATGAAAGGGGATTAGGGGGCATGTGAGGCTGAGGACCATGTAAAAGCATCTATCCTAAATAGATACTTCTGCTCAGTATTTACTGAAGAGAAGGTAGGGCAGGGCCTACAGCTCAGCACCATGGACACAGGGGGGATGGAGGTGTGCACTAGTCCCTTCACAAAAGAAAGGGTCCTAGAAGAGCTCAATAAGCTCAGGGTGGACAAGGCAATGGGACCTGATGGCTTACATCCCAGGGTACTAAAGGAGCTAAGGGTAGAACTAGCAGAGCCATTATCAGAACTGTTTAGTGAGTCCCTAAGCACAGGAGAGGTCCCAGAAGACTGGAGAAGGGCTCATGTGATCCCACTCCACAAGAGTGGTAGCAGGGAGGAGGCAGGGAACTACAGACCAGTCAGTCTTACCTCAGTAGTGGGCAAGATTATGGAGACACTCCTTAAGGAAAGGATAGTGCAATGCCTGGAATCCATAGGAGCACAGGATCCAAGACAGCATGGGTTTACAAAAGGAAGGTCCTGTCAAACTAATCTGATAGATTTCTTTGACTGGGTAACCAGAGTGGTGGACCAAGGGGAAGCAGTTGATGTTGCCTACCGTGACTTCAGCAAAGCTTTCAATACTGTTCCACATAGAAGATTGATTAATAAGCTGGGTAGGCTCGGGGTGGGTCAGACGTTGGTCAACTGGGTGGCAAACTGGTTGACAGACAGAAAACAGAGAGTGGTGGTAAATGGCATACAGTCAGAATAGATGCAAGTCCCAAGTGGGGTACCTCAGGGATCAGTCCTGGGGCCAGTCCTCTTCAATATCTTCATCAGTGACATTGCAGATGGACTGAAGGGTAAGGTTTGTCTGTTTGCAGATGACACCAAGATCTGCAGCAGAATAGATGATCCAGATGGGGTGGGCAGAATAAAAAGAGATCTGGATAAACTAGCAAAATTGGGGTGTATTAGTAAGGGTATCACAGGTCAGAAGAGGGAGGTAATAATCCCTCTTTACAAGACACTAGTTAGGCCCCATCTGGAGTACTGCATGCAGTACTGGAGGCCACACCTTCACAAGGACATTAATCAAATTGAGGCATTCCAGAGAAGGGCAACCAAAATGGTGCAGGAACTGCATCAGAAAACATATAAGGACAGATTAACTGAACTCAATATGTATACCCTAGAGCAAAGGAGGGAGAGAGGTGATATGATTGAAACATTCAAACACCTTAAGGGCATTAACAAGGTGAAAAAGTCTAACATGTTTCAATATAAGAAAAATAGCAGGACAAGAGGACACAGCATGAGATTAGAGGGAGGCCGATTAAGGTGTAATGTGAGGAAGTTCTTTTTCACAGAAAGGGTGGTGGATGCATGGAATGGCCTACCTCAGGAAGTGGTTGATATGAATACAGTGCAGGACTTCAAACAAGCATGGTATAGGCATAAGGGAGCAATACAGATGAGTATGAATAGATAGGCCATTGACAAAGTAAAAGCCAATGGCACATTCATAAGGTAGAAAAAGAAATGGGCAGACTGGATGGGCCTTATCGGCTATCAACTTCTATGTTTCTATGTTTCTATGAATATTTTAAGAATTTACAGAAGCTCCTTAGGTAAACTGGACAAGGAAACATACAACAAGAAAGCCAGGAAAAATGATATTTCCTAATTAAGGTATGTTCAATGGACAGCCAACCTAGGGAAGAAGTGTGATTAAAATCTGGATTGCCACCTTAAAAATATTTGGCCCCGTGTAGGGATAAATAATAACAATAAAAATCTGGAAGCTGCAATCCCCCCAACTAGCGTGGTCTACAAAGTTTGTTGAATGCTCTACGTGGGGGCTTGTTCACACAAAGAAAGGCAGTACATAAAGAGTGCAACTTAGTAAATCAGCTTTTAGGGACGAAAATATTCAGCATATTGAGGAGGTACAATAATTGTGGCAAGACATTTATTTTAATAACATTAGCTCTACCTCCCTACGATAGGGGTTAATATCACCATGGTTCAGATTTTCAGAGCTTCCAGAATGCCACAAGCCCCCAGTGCACCTATCATACGGTGCACCGGGCTTGTGGCAGGCTCTGGTGGTTGATTGGGATTATGCATCCCTTGCAAACGCAGGACCTTAGACCACGGTTTTATGGTCTTGCCTGGGCCACACCCTGGAGCCAAAGACACAGGGCTTGCACCAGACATGTAGTGCAAGCTGCCATAAATCAGGGAAACTGTCACAACTGCACCCAAGATTGGAAAATTGTGTGCAGTTGTGGCACAGGAGTGTGGTGCACCAGTGGGGAAGCAACTCCTCTTTGAAGGTTTTGTAAAATAGAGTTGAAAAACCATCTGATCCAGGGGCTTTATCTAAGGGAAGGGAAGATATTGCCATGGCCATCTCAAACTCTATTACACTGGGCCAATCAAAAGGTCCTATTAGTCTTTAGAAAGGCAGGGGAGATCAATGTTAGCCAAAAACTCCTCTAAGGCTGCAGAGGAAGAGGGACCAGGAGTTGGGGTGAATATAAAAGCTGATAAAACCCCTAAAAAATAGCCATCACCTTGTTGGAATTACTAGTCTGGGAATTAGTCTGAGGGTCAGCCATGGCAGGGATCCAATGAGAGGCACTCTGCTGCTTGAGGTTGGGGCTAGAAGCTTGCCAGCTTTATTGCCTTGGTCTATGTAGGTAGCTTTGAGATGTGAAGCTGCTCTATCAACCTTCCCTAACAGATATACTGAATATTCAGCTTTTAGCGTCACCAATTCTACTTAGATATCTTCAGAGGAGGCTGCAGAAAGTGACTTCTCTAAGGTTGGAACATTATGGAGCCAAGTATTAATCTGGGACTATAATTTCTTTTTACAAATTGTTGCCACTTGGATTAACTCTCCCCACCATGTGGCTTTAAGAGCCCCCCAAAAAATATCATATGCCTGGATCAAACCTTTGTTGTCGTGTATAGACTGGGTTAAACAATCCTTAAAATGAGAGATTATAGAGGAATATTTCATTAGTGAATTATTTAGAGACAAATTATGAGGCCTAACCATCAAGTGAGGGGCCTCCTTGGACAGTACAACAGTGGAATGATCTGATAAAACTCGGGCCTGTATCCGACAATCTTACAAAGAGAGGTAACAGATGTTGACTAACAAGAAAATAATCTATCCTAGAGAGGACACCATGCGTAGCAGAAGAGAAGTAAAATTTACAGCAATAGGGTATAGCAATCTCCAGGTATTAACAAGTCCCAGGTGGTCTAAAAATTCCCTGAGAGCCCACTGAGCCGGGGACAACCCAGCCCTAGTTCTGTAAGTCCTGTCAAGTTCATTTGCAAACACAAGATTCCAGTCACCACCTATAAGTATAGGTAAATGACTGTAAGGGGCCAGGACTGAGGGTTGGCCTGAAAAAAGAGGGGGAAATTATCAGTTTGGTCTCACATAGAAGGTGGCAACAAGACAAGGAGGCTAAGCAGCTAGAGACTCAACTTAAGCAACAAGAGTCCCTATATGAAAAAGACCCAAGATAGTTGCAAAATAACAATTTGATTTTTGAAATTGCTGCTCTTCAGATTCAATTAAACACCCTGGCCACTAGAAAAGCAGAATTACACCAACATAGAACTAAATATTTTTTTTTATAAATCAAAATAATTTTATTGATTTTACCATCAAGAAGTAAACAACACAGTATCAGTACAAAATTGAAACAATACACAAACTGGATAAAGTAAACTCTCTATCTCCCAGCCCCCAACCCCCCTTAAACTCTCAACCCCCCCCAAAGCGAGGTGCAAAAGAGACAAAAGATATATCGCATCAAGTTTAAAATAGGTACCCAGATAAGTAAAGTAAGTGAATGAGCAGAATAGGTGAATTGCAAACAGGAGGCTATCCTGTGAGTAAATGTGGAAGTGCCTGGGAAAAGCAAAGGGAAGCTAGGACAAATAATGGGCATACAGTTTGACCCATTTTTTTAGTAAATGAAGATTTACAATGGCAGACACTGGCAATTAATTGCTCTGCTCTGAGGGTGAAGGACATTTCATGTAGCCATTCTGAGCAGGATACGGATGACTGGTCCAATCAGTGTTTGAACACAAGCTTTTTGACTGCCAATGAAATAAGAGTCATATGGTACAGTCTTTTCCTTACTTGTATTAGGGAAAAGTCCCCAAGAACACAAGTAGCTGGGGAGAAGAGGTCTTGAAGGTCCAGCAGTGGGTCCAACCTGAATTCAATTTGTGTCCACAGGGGAGATACCTTCTCGCAGGACCAAAAAATGTGTAGGAGGGATCCCTCCTCTTTACCACACCTGGAACATAATGGCGTGGAGAGACACCTCATTTTAACTAATTTGACCGGAGTGTAATACATGTTATTTAGAATCTGGTATTGGGTTAACCGTAACCTATCCTGTGAGATGTAGAAGTACAGGTCTTTCCAGAGCTGGGCCCAATTGATTACCGTGTCTGGCAGAAGAGTGTTCCATATTTTAGAACCCACTGGAGAAGGGGAATGAAGGCAAGTAAGTAAGTACTTATATAGTGCTGAGACTCCATGAGGTCTGCATGCTGGACTAGAGATTTGCTGTAGGAGAGCACCAAAGATAGAGGTGTGAGACTGGGGTCCAAACAACTTAAGCAATAAATGGCGAAGTTGATAGACCTTAAAAATAGATGTTGATGCCAGACTAAACTTGGTTAGTATTTCTTGGGAGTTTAAAATGAGGTTTTGAGAATAAAAGTCTGAAACTTTGAGCTCTTGAATGGTCTGGAGCCAGGACTTGGGAATGGGTTGTCCCCCAATTTTGATATTTAAATTGAAGAAGATTGGTTGAGAGATATCTCTGGTAGGGCACATTTTAAGATAGCCACATAACTGCGATAGAATTTTGAGAGAGATGCCAATTGGAGACGATTATAGGGATGTTGGCAGGACTTTTGCGGGAGAGAAGAGGATCCCAGAAGGATTCAGTCTGTAAGACGAGAGTAAATCAACTTCAATTTGTAACCAGGTGGGAAAATAGTCTGGCTGTTGCTGGTATTGAGGTATGGACAGCCATTGCCCACATTTATAAAGGTGGCTTGCCCAATAGTCAAGCAGGAAATTCGGTAGGCGAAGTCCTCCAAGCCCCTTGGGTAGACTTAGTTTGAGATAAGATCTCCTGGTGGCTTTATCCAACCAAATAAAAGAAGTGATATCAGCGTGGATTCATTTAAGGAAGGACAAAGGCAGCCATACATTAAGCATGTTGAGGGGATAATAAAGCCTGGGAAGGACGTTCATTTTTATAACATTAATTCTACCACACAGCGAGAGCGGGATATTTTTCCATCAGGAAAAGTCTTGCTGGATAGTGCCCCAAAGGTCCAGGAAGTTAAGTTTGCGAGTGAGAGCAGGATCGGAAGTGATGATGATACCAAGATATTTGATATACCTAGGGGACCATATCATACCAAGATGGCTGAAAGATTGACCATCAGTAAAATGATTGAGGGGATGAATTTCCATCTTAGATAAATTCAGTTTATAATTCAAGTACTTACAGAAAGTTTCAATTATGTTCAGGGCGGAAGTTAAGGAAGATGCAGGGTTTGACAAATGTAAGAGAATATCATCCTCAATGACAGAAAGCTGCAGAGCATGCTGTCCGACGGGAATTCTGGTGATGGTGGGAGAGGATTTTAGACATCTGATTAGAGGTTCTAGGTAGAGATTAAAAAGAAAGGGGGACAAAGGACACCCTTGGCGTGTGCCTGTGTGAAGAGGAAAGAGAGAGAGACAAGTGTACCCCATTACAATGGATTCTGGCAGATGGAAAGGTGTATAGTGTCCCAATCCATTCTGATAGAAAGCCCATTTTCTTTAAGGTTGCCCAGAGAAAGTCCCAGTCCACTCTGTCAAAGGCCTTCTCTGCATCAAGCGAGATTAACACCATTGGCAGTGGAGTGGAACTTGCTACTTGTAGGATATGAGATAGTTTACGCATATGGTCAGAGGAGGATCTGCCTGAGACAAAACACACTTGTCCTGGGCTAAGAAGACATGACCAGACTTTCTCTATTCTTTTGGCAAGAATTTTTGTGAGGATTTTAATGTCACAGTTTAATAATGATATAGGCCAGTAGCTAGCTGGCCATATAGGGGGTTTGCCTGGTTTAAGAAGGAGAATAATGGTGGCCTCTAACAAAGAGGGATCCAGTGCCTCACCAGAAAGCATGTAGCAGTAAAAACAGAGAAGGATAGGAGCCAGGTCTTTAATGAAGAGCTTATAGAAGTTCAATGGTAGACCATCAGGAACTGGGGCTTTATCTGGAGCCAGAGTGTCAATAGCAGATTCTGTTTCTTGTTGAGATAGTGGAGTAGTTAGAAAAGCTCAAGATGGAGTTGATAGCAAGGGTAATGCCGAGGAATCTACATATGATGTCAAATCTTCTTTCAACGGGGGGGGGTATGCGTTGGCTGTATAGAGAGGTATAAAATTGCTCAAAAATGGCTACTATATCCCTAGGCTGGGTTTGTGCTGAACCAACAGAGGCCCTTATCACTGGTATAATCCTAGAGGCTTCTAATTTTCTAATGAGTAAAGCCAGTAAATGACCTGCTTTTTCCCCATGTTCTGTATACGTTGCTTGAGTTCGCAAAATAGCAAATTCCGCCTTTTTCTGTAGAAAGGAGAAGTATTTATTTCAAAAGGATAAAAGGGATTATATGGAATCAGGTGAAGAAGTGTTAGAGAGAGACTGTTCAAGTGTACGGATTTGGGCTAACAAGGTGAGGGCCTCTGCCTCATTACGTTTGCATGTGGAGGCCAGCCGTATAAATTGTCCCCTGAGAAAACATTTCAGGGCACATCATTCATGGTCTATCCATGAGACAGAATTGCAATTGGTTTCCATGAATATTTGAATAAGAATTGGGATCCTGGAGACTACATATTCATCCTTAAGAAGCTGAGTGTTCAGCCTCCAAAACGTGTCTCTCAGGAAGTTAAAGTCTAGTACCAATGAAACCCAAGCCACAGCATGATCAGATAATACAATGGGCTCTATGCCTACCTGACAAAGGCACTGTAGGACAGATCGACTGACCAAGATGTAGTCTAGGCAAGATGAGGAGTTATGGAAATTGGAGTAAAAGGAGAAGGTATGGGACAGTGGGTTCATAACCCTCCATGGAACATATAGCCCCAGTGTGTCTAAGAAATCATGTAGGGCTCTTTGAGCTGCCAACAGTAGTCTGAGAAGGAAATTGGACTGGTCTAGATCTTGGGAAGGAGGAAGGTTCCAGTCTCCTCCTAGAATCATTGGGATTGATAAGAAGGGGGTCAGCTTGTTGATTAGGTCTGTAAAAAAGACGGGGTCACCCCCTACTTGACCGTATATACTACCTAATAGTAATTTGGTATGACCAAACAGGCCTTTTACCAGAATGTATCTCCCCTGTGAATCAGCAGTGGACTGGTCTGCTTGAAAGGGTACCAAGCAATTAACTAGTATGCCAACACCCTTACTAGCAGTTGATATCCCAGAAGCAAAAACCTGGCCAATATATTGCCTGCAGAGAGTGGTGGCTTCAGTGGGGAGCAAGTGGGTCTCCTGAAGAAATTATATATTGGCTTGTAAAAGGGAAATGTTTTTAAAGATTTGATATCATTTGGAACAGTCCCGGGCACCTCTAACGTTCCACATGAGAAATTTTGTACTTGTACTAACCATATTCACAGTGTAGATAAATGAAGTATAAATAAGGCAAAAACAGCAATCAGTAGTTTTATGATCGCACCTTGCTGCCCTCCCCCAACCCCCAAAACGCAGTAAACAGCCCTTCCATGAAAATAACACATACAATGACATCCACGTACTAAAAATGTCGAACGTATATGCTGGGTGTAACTAGACCCTCAAGCAGTGGCTGGTTCCATGGAATATGACAGGTACACACAATGAACATGATTCTGACAAAAGAAAGCCTCCCTCCCCACTCCCTAAAAAAAATATAGACAACTGCCCCATTATGTATTAATGAAATACCATGACAGAGAATGCTGTGATCAAAAGTGGGCAAATCCTGTGTGGCCCTGGTTGTCCGCACATCCCTGGTGTATGATGAGGATTGAAAGGCAGACCAGACAACCACATGTGACAGAATATGAAGAGGGAAATGTCGTATCAGGGGACTGCAGGCACCCAGAGTCCACCTCCCAGCAATCCAGTACATGGAGCTGAAGAGCTTCAGCTGCTACATCCCAACTCCCCCGCCCCCTTCCCCAGTAATCAAAAACCAGTAAGTATGTGCCTAGAACCAAATACAGTGAAACAGCAAACCTTAACAGCAATACCAACATGACGACTATAGCTCCCTACCTTTGCCCAAAGTGTATTACAGTGAGAAAGACCCTCAGTTCCTCCAGAAAAGGAGAGAATGTATAGGATAGTACCAGAAAACTGCCATTGTGAACTGGGCAGTTTGAGATAACATAATGGAGATACAGTAGGTAGATGCCAAAGTGAGGAAGCTCAGTGGGTAACCAAGCAGATGGAAATAGAAAAACAGCAAGGAAGAGGAACCTGAGAGTGCTGCACTTTAGAATGGCAATAGTTGGTAAGAAACTGGTGTACAGCAGAGCTTATAAGGACATTTAAAAAAAAAAGGCACAAACGTATTATAATAATGAAGATCCCCCCCGAGTCCGAACCAAGTGTAGCAGTCCGTGAGGATTCATGAGATGACGGACTGGTGTAGCAAAAAAAACGCCCTTGGTAAACTGCCCTCTGGTTAAACAAGGTCCGTCACACTCAGCTACAGTATCCAGAAATTAGGTTGATGCAGCTAGCCACTGATCCAGGGATGTATGGATCGCTAAGGGGGCAAACCAGTCTGCCCGCAGAAGTGGAGGGAATTTCGGTAGAAACGGCAACAAAGTCCCAAAGGAAGAAACACAGGTAGGCACCATGGCATTCTAATACAACGTGAGATACTAGAGCCAGCTGCACACTAGTATTTCAAACCTTTGAAAAGAGATGGCATTTTCGAGCTGAGCTCCGTATGAGCTTGGGAGGCTGAATCAAAGGACATCCAGGACCCATCCACCAGGACTTGCAATTGGGCTGGATAAGCCATGCAGAACTTAATACTGGCTGCAATTAGCTTGCATACAATTGGGTGATAGGTAGCCCTCTTCTGGCGGGTTTCTAGGGGTAGGTCCTGAGTGATACATAGCTTCTTATCCTCCCATAGAATTGTTTGCAGCTCCCTGGTCTTAGATAAAATGTGCTGTTTCTCTAAGTAATTTAATAGCTGCACTATCATGGGCCTTGGAGGAGCAGACTCAGGAGGTCTGGGTCTCAGAGACCGATGCGTTCACTCCACTAAATAGGAGGGGTTATGCGGGGATGGACCAGCGACTTTGGATAGCAGTTTTTGAATAAAGCCAATCATAGAGGAGCCCTCCTCGCCCTCTGGTAGACTAAAAAAATTAGTATATTGTTCCTCCTGGATCTTCCCTCCAGGTCTTCCGTTTTTAGCTGTGGCTTGGTGATTTGCTGCTGCAGCTTGGTGATTTCGAGTTCAGACTTGTCTCTCCATGCCTCAAGGGAGCTGTTGTGGGTCTCAGTGTCCGCGGTTCTGATTTTCAGATCCCCCAACTTGGTTCTCATACTTTTAAGGTCAAAAGCGATGTCCTGCAGAGTTTCTCTGAATGGTAAAAGCTCTTGGAGAAATTTTTCTTCAGTTAACGGTACCGAGGGTGACATGGTGCTTGGCTGTTTGACCGTTGTTTGTTGGTGCTGTTTAGGCTTCTTGGGTTTCTTCTCCGGCATGGCTGGGGGCGTGTGCTTTGGCAAGGCACCTTCAACTCTGCCTCCATTGCAGCTAAGGAAAGGCCAATTGTGATGTAAGAATACACAGGATCCTTTTGGATAGGCAACAGAAAGAGTAAATTGAGTTTTGTTATTAGTAAGGTGCCAAGTACACTTTGATTTAAATAGACTGCTGAGGAGATTAGCAAGAGATCCTAAGTAGAGCAGCTAGCTGATCAAGCACATCACATGATCTCGAACTAAATATAAATTCTGGACAAGCGGGGAAAAATCTAGCAATGTGCTCTCCTACCGCCTCCGAAAACAGCAGGCTGAAAGGCATATTGCACAACTGAAAGATTCCAAAGGCCAACGTCTGACTACTCTGGCCGCTATAAATTCCACTATGGCTGATTTTATATGGAGCTATGTCGATCCCATGTATCACTGGATAGGGCCACATTTGATGCCTTTATGTCAAATTTAACCCTTCCCAAAATATCTGGTACTCAAAAAGCAGAGTTAGATGCCCCAATAAAAGAGGTCGAATTGTTGAATGCTATCACATGCATGGCCCCACACAAGTTCACTGGAAGCGACAGCTTCCCCACTGAATTTTATAAGGAACTGAAGGATATTATAAGAACACCCATGTTGCAGATGATATAGGACTGTCATATGAATTGGTCTGTCCCAGGGACCCTTAACAAAGCCATAATATCTATTTTTCCAAAAGAGGGAAAGGACCCTCTTTTGGCTGGCAGTTACAGACCAATATCTTTAATAAAGATCATAGCAAAAGTGCTTGTTGCGCGACTAGAGATTATCCTTCCGTCTATAATCTACCCAGTACAAGTCAGCTTTGCTAAAGGTCAAATCAGATCGAACCACCTATGGGCCCTCATAACATTAATGCAGGTAGCATCAGCACTTCCCTCCACTGCTGCTGCAATCTCGGTAGATTTTGAGAAGGCATTCCATTCAGTTGAATGAGACTATTAAAATCCAATCTTGAGCCACCTAAATTTGGGCAATGGTTTCACTAACTGGATAAGGACTTTGTATGCTAACCCTACAGCTAGACTTCTCAGTAACAGTACCTTATTGCAACCACTTTTGCTTCACAGAGGCACTCGTCAAGGATGCCCCTTTCACCGCTCATATTTGTCATCACAATTGAGCCACTGACTCCAGCTTTATGTAAACACACTTCCATAAGGGGATCACAATTGGGCACACAGAATATTTTACCAAACTATATGCAGATGATTGTTTAGTTCTTACAAGTCATATCACTATCAGCTGCCCTCACATACTGTGCTTACCAGAGTTATTTGCTCAACTATCTGGATTATGCATTAACTTAAATAAATCATTAATTCTTCCTTTAAACAGCAGAACTACCTATGACATGACAAAAAACTTCAGTTCAGCATGGGCCCCAAAAGGAATTAAATGCTTAGGTATTAGGATCACCCCAGATTTAAAATATTTTGTTTTGGCAAATTTTAACCCATTGATAGACAAAATCTAGAAAGATACAGAGAGAGATGGAAGTATTTGAAATTATCAATGGCAGGGAAAATTGTGGCTATTAAAATGCTACTTGCTCCAAAGATATTCTATTTGTTGGCACATCTCCCTATTGATATTATGGGCAAGTGGTTTCAAAAGCTAAATTCTATCATAGGCAGGTTCTTATGGGAAAATCTCCCCCACCCATAGCAGATTGAAATTGGATGCACACTAGTCGAGAGATGGGTGGAATCTTCCCCACTTCCAGCACTATTATTATGCCTTTCTTGATAGCAAAATCTCACTTTATATTCCAAAATCCTAGGCCTAACTCACCAGCATGTATGCAGATAGAGCTGGCAATCTTAGATGGCTCACATCTCTCGGTATACCACGGCCATCAACTCCCAGAAAATTCCACCAGTGGCTAACGTTATTAGCAGTAGACAAAGCATGGCAAACATTGGGATGCAGCAAGAATTTATGCCAAAGTACAGGGATATACACCCTCTTATGGAATAATCCTTTGTTTATGTATTGACTGTAAGCATATCTTTTGGAGGGAGTGGGAACAAAGACACATTTATGGAATAAAGAACTTCCTAACTCCTGATTTGACCATAATGGAATCATTTCAAACTTTGCAAAAAAATCATTAACTTACCAAAAGTGGACTTTTGGAAAAACCTTCAGATTAGGAGCCTTTATACCTAAAGGTTAAGAATAAAATGGGCACTGAAGCTCCCTTGGCTGTGTTGCCTCCGGCCGATGGCCAACCTCACCTCCAGCCGACTTGCTGTGCTGCCACCTTGGATCCTACAGGGTACATGCATCGGTGACTCCCTGGCTCCTCCAGCAACCCAGCTGATTGGTCCGTGGATGCTGAGCCGAACAGCGATTGGACTCAGCGGACTCCAAGGCCTGGTGATTGGCTGACCCTCAGTCCTTTTCCTGTCTGCAGCTAGACTGGGAGCATGGCTTCTTTGCTACCCCCTAGTCCTACTACACTGTTTAGCATAGCTCTGTTGCTCTGTCTGTATTAAAATTTTCCCACCTGCCCCCCTACCCACCCCAACTGCTATTAAATTCGGACAAGCCTCGCCCTTCCCTCATCACCCTTCCTACCAGCCGCATTCCTCCTCTTTTCTAACCTTTAACACCTTGCCACTCATCTCCGAGGTCATTTCTCCACACAGATCCATCCAAGTCACCAGCCAGGGTGATTGGTCAGTACTTGTTCACTGGCTGTAGGTTAAAAAAAAATAAAAATCCTCAGTCTAAAAATGTACAAGCTTGCCCCATGTACTCTTCTTCCCCTTCTTATCCTCCTAGCCTGCCTGTTCACTATGAAAGATGCAACACCATAACTGATAAAAACCGCAATTATGACCTTGGCTCCTACCTACACTACTACAAAGGCTGCACCACTGGAAACTTCTTTGGCATCTGTAAGGGACCATGGTCCCCTTTTATGATCCATCATCAGAAACTTGATCAGCCATTGTCCTATGTGCATCCTCATATTACTGCACCCTCTGATCCCATACTCCTCCTCACAGTGACCTACAATGGGACTAGAAAAAGGAGCAATTGCACCAAAAGGACTGCTAAACTCACATCTAAGCTGCTTAGAGAATACCTCCTCAGACTCCCCTTCCTGTTGCTTCTACTTGCTGGCAACATTCACCCTAACCCTGGGCCCCATGGCTAGACCTCAACTGACACTCCCCTTAAACAAGGTACAATAATACTGGCTACTATCAACATTTGTAGTGTACTGAGCAAAACTGACACCCTCAAAGTCTGGGTCACACTGCACGATCCTGACATTCTGTCAATTGTTGAAACCTGGCTATCCCCCAAAATACCTGACTCAGCAGTAGCACTGCCTGGCTATACTATTTTCAGGCTTGAAAGGTCCTCCAAGAGTGGTAGGGGAGGTGCCATCTCTCTAAAACATTATTTAAAGTGGTAGGCCTTGCCTGTGGTTGACCTTGGATGCCCATAGCAGATCCTAGCAGTTAAAGTGTTCCTGGGGCGCATTATAAAACCCTCATGGTTTGCTTAGTCTATGTACCCCCTAAAGACCCCACCTCAGGTCTAAATAGCATTCTGAACTATCTCCATGCTCAAAACTGTGTCACTGAAACAATTCTCTTGGGTGATTTCAATACAAACTGGTTGTCTCCTAACATTGATCCTAGAAAAGATGCATTATCTGCTTTTCACCTCACACAGCTTGTCAGCTTTCCTATCAGAATAAACCACAAGACCGGAACAAGCACCACCCTGGACTGGATAATCTCCAATCACCTGAATCACATCAATCATATAATCATCCACCCTGACTCACTCAGTGACCCCTCCCTTATCTCCTGCAGCTGGACCAACACATTTTATGCACCGCCTGCCAGGCTTATCTACAATAGAGTGCTTAAAAATGGATACCTTGAGCTGTTAAAACACCAGCTGCACTAACAGGACTGGTCTATACTTGACCCCACTGATAATATCAATGTGGCCCTTGAGCACTTTATCAAGGTCTTCAATGCTGCCTGCGATCTGCGTGCACCTTTTAAAAAGATGAAGGTCCATGGCACAATACATCCCTGGATTACCCCTAACATCATTGCTGATATAAAACATAGAGACCACTTATGGCACTGAGCCAAAGCTTCTGGTAACCAACAGGACCTGCAAGCATATAAAGCTACAATGAATGCCTGCATATGGACCATATGGACCATCCGGCAGGCCAAAAATAAACATCACAGAGAGCTGCTTACCAACACGTGGGGGGATAGCAGAAAATTCTGGTCAAACATCAATGATAATATTGGCAAAGACCCAAAAGTGTCTCCCTCAATGCTAAACCTTGATGGTACGCCAACATCGGACCCACATAAAATTGCAAATGCTTTTAATGATGCCTTCTGTAACTTGAGCAGTGTCCTTCCAAGTGACTTCTTTGATGAGACCCCAGCAAACACAGCATGCCACAATGCAGGAAAATCTGATGGACTCCTTTCTACTTTAAAAAGGTCTCTGCTACCCAGGTTTGAAAACACCTGATTAAAGTTTTGGTTAAGGCTAGGTACAGTGGTGACTCTCTGGACCTCAAGCTTATTGCACTTACCTTAGAGGTAGTGCTGCTTCCCATTATGAAGATCATTAACCTTTCCCTAACACTGTCACAGTTCCCACAGGTATGGAAATCAGCCCTTGTGACCCCAATACATAAATCTGGTGATCAGGCCTTGCTAAACAACGACAGGCCTTTATCAGTCCTCCCTCCCATCTGAAAAGTGTTGGAATGTATTGTGGCTAATCAACTTCTGGAATACCTCAAGAAACAGTCTACCCAATGTCCGCAACAGCAAGGTTTTTGAAAAAGGCACAGCACCTCAATGGCACTCCTTGAGTTCACCAGCTTCTTACACCACTCTCTTTACCAAGGTAAGCTTGTAGGAGCAGCCTTTATAGACTTAATGAAGGCATTTGACACAGTTAACCACATGTTCCTCCTTACCCAGTTAGCTGAGATTGGTCTCTCTTGCGAAACACTGATGTGGTTCAGATGCTGTCTTGGTGATAGGATACAATGGGTGAAAATGGCTAATGTTGTCTCCAATCTATAGGTCATCAGGTCTGAAGTACCACAAGGCTCACTTCTGGGTCCATTCCTTTTCAGTATCTTTCTGAACCATTTGCCATCAGCATGTCACCAATGGCCCCTCCTTTATGCTGATGACGTGATCATCTTTAGAAGTCACACTGACCCCAATCTACTTGAATGCGAGCTACAGCTTGGTTTCAAACAAGCTGAGCAATGGCTTAGTATGCACAAACTAGTACTAAACTATAAGAAAACTAAAGTGATGTTGTTCTCGTCCTCCCTCAATAAACACAAGTCCCACACGGTTATTATCAGAAATAACCTTGGAGCCCCCATCAAACAGATCCAGAACTTCAAGTACCTAGGTGTTACACTGGACAACCATCTCACCTATGTACCTCACATTGAGAATGTTACCAGGACGGTCAATATTAGGATAGGTCTCCTATATAGACACAAATGGAGTCTGACAACAGAAGCTCTCAAGCTTGCAATCCACAGCTCAGTCCTATCAGTCATTGATTATGGCTTGGTCATATACAAATCTGCTTCCATCACATCACCCAGAAGGGTAACGGTCACCCTGAATAAAGTTTGCAGACTTTACATGGGTGCCCCTCCAGTTACCCACACGTGTGAGCTTTATTCACAATCTGGGTGGCTCCAGCTCTCTGGCAGGATTAAATACCAAAAGTGCTTGCTTACTAAAAAAGCTCTCCTTGGGCTCCTTCCACTGGGAGTTGATAGCCTACTGAACAATTCTCCCAAGACACAACGCACCCACTCATCAACAGCTGAACACCTTCTAGTCCCTAGATGCCAGACTGCCCAATGTTAACGGTTCTTTCTGTACTGAGCACCACTCTGGTACAATGGACTGTGTACTAAATTAACTAGCCTCCAGAACCTGGGGCAATGCAAGCATCTGCTTCGGCAGCACCTTGCACCTGAAAGCCACAGAAAGTGACTGTACTCCTTAAGCCTTAGGATACCTGTCTGCTTTCCTTCACTCCCTCACCCCCCCCCCCAGCCGAGCCTTACCACTTCTCAAACCCCATCCATGCACTTGGCCTATGGCCTGCTTGGACAAAGTGTTGGCAGCTACCTCTATATCCCTAGGGCCTTCAAGGTTCATCCACAATGAATCCCTAGTGTGCTCAATTATCTTACTCACCCCTCACCTTCCTCTCTCTCTCTCTTTGCTATCTCTTTCACCCTCTCTCCCCTCTCCCCTCTCTCCCCTCTCTCCTCTCTCTCCCTCACTCTCCCTTGCTCCCTCCCTCTCCCCTCTCCCCCTCTCTCTGTCTGTCCCCACTCCTTTATCTCACTCATACAACTAATTGTTTCTGACCCTGATGCTTAGTGTACACCCAATGTTTGTCAGATATTCAACTGTAAGCTCCTCTATTCCATACCGCTATTCCTATGTTGTATGCTTTATTGCCAATGTTTGCAAAAATTCCTCTGATGCAGCCCTGTTCTTTCTTGTCTGCTTACTATGATGTATTATAATTGTCCAATGTTTGCTTGTATTTCACTTAGCTAGCTTCACTTCATCTGCTTTGTAACCCCCCTCCTCCTGGCATGGAACCTTTGTAAATGAGCTTTCTTTAGCACAAAGGCACTTGCAATCCGAGATTAAATAAATAAATAAATAAATATGTGCTTGCTTCACCTGCCATGCAATGCCCATGGCACACCATAATAACCTCCCTATCCAGTCCTGGCAGAAAGTGTAAACAGGATTAGCAGGTTCCATTCAAAAAAGCCTAAGGGATGCTACTCCTGAACCTTCCCTACCCTCTAAGGCAAAATTGCAGCAATCTCTGAAAATTCCCGTTTTGGACCTAGAGTGGTTACAGTGTTGGACGATAGCACATAAAGCATGCATTAATCCATGAAGCGTGTTAATACAGAATAAAATTCTGCACCACTGGGACTGCACCCCAGTACAGCTTAAGAAAATGGGCCTTTTGTCACACGATAAATGCTGGAGATGTGACGCCCCAGGAGCAGACCTATTTCATATATTATGGGACTGTGCCCTTCTTCAACATTTTTGGAGGAAGGTAATTCAGCAATGCTCTACCATCCTGAAATACCCCTTACCAAGGTTACCAGAGGTAATTCTGTTAGGTGTCGAAACACCTTTGTCAAAGCTCAACTCCTCAGCTAGGCAATAGCTGCTGTTAGCCACAATAGAAGCCAAAAGGTTAATCCTCAGAAGGTGAAGATTGACTGAGGTCCTGGCTTACAGGAGTGGCTACAGGCTCTGAAAACATTTGCATCTTATGTGAGAATGTCTCATTATTTTATGACTACCATCCATAAATTCCAAAAAATGTAGGCCTCATACTTTGAAGTTGTTAACAGTAATGTTTTGCATCCCATTATGGCCAATAAAAAAGGACCTGCTCAGACCACCTTAGTTCCCTTTAATATCTGTAATGGATACAGCCCCTGTTGGTTAATGATCCTCATACAATTCTCCTTTTTTCCTTTCTTTTTCCTCTATTGTATACAACATGATACAATTATGTTTCGCCTGTAGAAGCAGCTTTAAGGCTGGTTACACATTTATTGTTTAGAATATACAGTAAGTCAGATTGCCCAGGAGTCAAGGTAGTTTAGATTAATATAAGAACTTTATATTGTTTCTAACATCCTAATTCTCATCTCTGGCTTTGTTACAATTGTTAATAAACTGTTAAATTTGTATACCATATGTACTAATGAAAAATAACAATAAAAAAGATTAACTGAAAGAACAAAAATACATACAGGGACAATAATGAATAAATAAAGTCAGTGCCATGGAAGTGAAGTACCCCATGAGTGCAAAGATGCAGTACTGAAATTATACACTGCTGCACAATCATGTGGCAGGCCAGTGATGCTGACATCACTGTGGGTTACAACCTGGGGTTCAGCCATCACCGTACAGTGTGGATCAGACATAAGGACTGGGACAGAAGCAAACCGCACTAAGACAAAGGTGCTGGACTTCAGGAGGGCTGATTTCAGGAAAATGGGAGAATGCCTCAGGGACACCCTGGATGGGATAAAGGATCTAGGGGGAATTGAGGATCTATGGGCAAAAATAAATGGGGGCATTGAAAAAGCAATGGATCTCTGCATCAGTCAGGTTAACAAGGGCAAGAGAAGAAAGAGACCAATATGGTTCTCTAAAGACATAGCAGAAAAGGTAAGAGCAAAAAAACTAGCATTTAGAAAGTACAAAAAGACATAGAAGGAAGAGAATAGGGAAAGCTATCAGTAGAAACAAAGAGAGGCAGGGAAGGCAGTTAGATGCACAAAGGCACAAATAGAGGAGAATATAGCCTAATCAGTAAAAGGAGGGGATAAAACTTTTTTTCAGATATATAAGCAAGAAGAGGAATACCAAAGGGGGAATAGTAAGGATAAAAGGGGAAGAAGGGGTTTACGAGAAGGAGGACAAAAAGAAGGCAGACAGTGAAAAAATACTTTTGTTCAGTATTTACAGAAGAAGGGGTAGTGATGGCCACAAATAAGGAACAAGGGCATAAATGATACGGAGGTGGACACCAGTCCTTTTGCAGAGGTGAAAGTCCTCAAGGTACTAGCACAATTAAAGGTAGACAAGGCAATGGGACCTGATGGGGTGCACCCCAGAGTATTGAGGGAGCTCAGAGAGGTGCTCGCTGCACCTCTGACAACTCTGTTCAACTTATTATTGGAAACAGGGTAGATTCTGAGGGACTGGAGGATGACAAATGTGATCCCACTTCACAGAAGTGGGAACAGGGAGGAGGCAGGAAATTACAGACCTGTCAGCCTGACTGTGGTAGTGGGCAAAGTAGTGGAAACATTCCTGAAGGAAAGGATAGTGGAATACCTTGTAACCTACATGATCCAGTGTGACTTGTTTTCACAGAGGGGAGGTACTGGCAGACAAATCTGGTTGAGTTCTTTGACTGGGTGACCAGAGTAGTGGATCAGGGAGGAGTGGTAAATGTGGCCTACTTGGATTTCAGTAAAGGCTTCAACACCATTCCACATAGAAGACTGGTGAAAAAACTGGTCTGTCTGGGAGTGAGTCAAAAATGTATAAACTGGGGAAGAAGTTGGTTAAGCTACAGGAGTCAAAGTGTGGTGGTAAATGATGTCCACTCTGGAGAAGGCAAGGCAAGGTGACTAGTGGGGTGCCTCAGGGCTCAGTACTAGGTCAAGTCCTCTTCAATGTCCTTGTTAGCAACATTGCAGAAGGGCTAGAAGGAAAATATGTCTATCTCTGATGACAAAACATCTGCAACAGAGTAGACACAACAGAGGGCAAATAAGGATGATTTGAAAAGTTGGAAAAATGGTCAAGGGTTTGCCAGCTGGGTTTCAGTGCACAATAGTGCAAAATCATGCACTTGGGGCACAGAAACCTGGGGGCTATGTGCCAATTAGGAGGGGGAAGTACTGGCAACCACCAAACAAGAAAGGGACCTGAGGTAATCATTTCTGATGACCTGAAGGTAGCCAAGCAGTGTGATAAGGCAGTGGGGAAGGCTGGCAGGATGCTCAGGGCATAGAGAGGGGTGTCAACACTAGGAAGAAGGAAATAATATTACCCCTGTACAGATCATTGGTAAGACCCCACCTTGAGTACAGTGTCCAATCCTGGAGACGACACCTCCTGAAGGACATTAATGAGGTAGAAGTGGTACAAAAGAGGGCTACCAAAATGGTGCAGGGTCTGCATCAAAAGTACTGAGAGGATAGACTCAAGGAACCAAATATGTATTCTCAGGTGGAAGCAGACCTGGCACCTGCCCAGCAGAACTGTGGGTTCTGCGGGGCAGGTGCCAGGGCCGCTTCCAACTGGGGATGTTTCATAATAGTATCGCCATGCCAACCCTCCCTACCCAGTCCCCTCAGCTGTCAGATTCACCATATGGCACATCTACCACGTGCCTCCTCTACTCACTGTAACTGCCACCATGCCCCTCTCATGCCCTATGGCACCCTCACTGTCCCAGAAGTCCCTGTTTCCCACCATCCAGGTCCGGCAGCTCACTCACTGCCCTGCCAAGCAGTGGTGCAGGGCATTTAGACCACCTCCTGACTGGTCTAATGTGAGCCCCCTACTGCAGCTATGGTGGGTCTTATTGAATCTCAAATAAGAAGATGGTGCAGCGCTGCCGTGGCACCCCCACCCTTGTAACTTTCTGAATAGGTGCTTTAGCCACAAAGGTGGCACAGGTGGGCTTTGCCACATGGCATCTCCATTTCACCAAAGCTGGCATTTGAAAATCAGGAATGCCACAAATTATGACAAAGGTGCCACTTGAATCCTACACCTTTGGTGCAGACACCTTGCATCATAGTTTGTCATTTGAAAATTGAGCCCATAATCCTTAATGTAAAAAAGAGTTTATGCAGTGTATAAGAAGCCACAGTCAAGCATTTAATGTATCTAAATGCTGTCATTCATGTGTCTAAGAACATTTAAATTTCAACTGAGCTTAAACTTGGAGATAAAGTGAAATAACTCAGACCCTGTTTCTGCTGTGATTGCTTAACTGAATAGCAAATGCGGCATTAACGTTATGATGCTATGTATAAATCAAGATGCTTCAAGAACAGGATGAGCTAGATATTCAAAGGAGTTGTGCCTGATGCAACTGAGTTGTGCCAGCGCAACCCCAGAAATGCACTATTCAAAAGGGTGAATTGCGCAGATTAATTCATGATGCGCTGGTGCACAAAGATAATGTATATGGCACATCTCCAGGGGACGTGCCCATGCATATGTGGCACATCTCCATATTCACCTGAGATGTGCAGCACATGTGCTGGTGCATACCTGGGCACAGTGCTGAGCATGGAAAACACATGCTCAAGTGGAAGCCACCCACAGGCGACCTGCTGTAATGCAAGGCACATCACAGCAGCCAGCAGCCATTGGTGGCTTCCCCTGCAGAACACCGACACAAGCACCCACAATAATCCCTGGTGGTCTAGTGGTACCCCCCTCCCCAGCCGTAACCCCGATCACAGTAAAAATGTTAGTGTTCTTTCCCTGGTAGTCTAGTGGAGTCTAGTGGTAGTCCCCTGGCCTTAACCCCCAATTGCCATAATAATAGCATAGTAAGATCCTTGGTGGTCCAGTGGTTCCCCCCCCCCCACCATATCTCTGATCACCATTTGCATGAATTTTAAAATCCCTGGTAGTCCAGTGGCACCCCCAACCCCCACAGGACCCCCGGCATGCCCAGCCACCCCTACATCATTGGCAGGCAGCAAACCCACCCTCATACCTCAGTGGCCTCCCTCTGAATGACAGCTTACAGTATGTGCTGCAAGCACATTGGTCCACACTGAAATAGTCATTCATAAATTTGTGAATGAAGTCATCCATTCATTCACAAAGTTGTGAATGATTATTACAGATGCACTGCAAGCCCATTTGTCCACAGTGTGGACCAATGTACTTGCAGCACATACTGTGGGCTGTCATGCAGCGGGAAGCTGCTGAGGTATGCAGATGGGTTTGCTGCCCGCGATGACTGGGGAGTTGGTGGGTTGGGGGTCCTGTGTGGGGAGGGCGGGTTGCTATTGGACTACCAGGAATTTTAACATCCATGCGAATGGTGAACTGGGGTACGGGCAAGGAGGGGAGAACCACTGGACCACTAGGGATCTTAAAATGATATCATTATGATGATCGGTGGTACGGGATGGGGAGGGGGTACTACTGCGGTACCTGGTACTGAGACTGCATGCTGTGCAGGGCACCAGGTGCATTTTGCTGGCAAGCCCTGTCCAACTCATACAAATTGGGCCATAATGACATGCAAATGGCCCCATTTGCACCTTGTATGCATTATGGCCCTATTTGCATATTTGTGTCTGAATATCAGGAAGTTACGCATAGGGTCTCTCTGATGAGCTGGCTCATTTCCCATTCCTGGTATTCAGACCTGTCTGGGGGATGCACCAGTGTATTGCATTTGTGCCGTGGGCATTTTTTTGTATATTCAGACGAGGTGCGTCATGGCATATCTCCTTTGAATATATCCCTTTGTTGATCCAGCAAAACTTAGTTGCGAAGAGCAACCACTTGCGCCTTTGCTAGGCACACTTTTGAATATCGGGCCCGATGTGTATTAAATAATAGGATTTTATTGTTGAATGATTGTTGTACATATTTTTGCAGTATGGTGTCTATCAATACCTATAGTGTTTTATTGCAAATATTGATTTAAAAGTTTTGATTGCAAATGTGAATGACCTTCAGCACAACTGGCATTTTTCCAGCTTCCAGTTCATTTCCAAATAAGCAAACTTACTAAATCTTATTAAACCCGTTTATGTCACTGTGAGGACAAGTAAACTACAGTAGCAGGGGTGTAAAAATGAATTTTAAAATAATGCAAGTGTATTGTTGATGCACTGTTGCTATTTGAATTACTTTGTTGAACATGACACAGAATGAAAAAAGTTGGACTTTTGATTTCTTAGCACAATACAGTGCATCTGTACTAAAAAACAAGTGAACACTCATGCATTTTCCTGTTTTGCTAATGTGGAGCTGAGATTTTATAAAGTAGTACATGTTCCACTGCATGTGTGGATAGGTCACTGGACATTTTATTGTGCAGTACTATTTTAAAATACAGTACAATGTGCCTTTTGTGCTGCTGAATATATCATCATCCATTAATATTTTACTAAACTATCATGCTTCGCATCTTTCAGCCTGAATATTCAAACACATACTTTCATTTCAAAGGATGTTAACTTAGGCAAGCTTGTGGATGCCTTCATGTGCAGCATTGTTAAAGGGCCAATATATTACATTATCAATATTATTTTCAAGTTTAAAATTCAACAGTTTTATAAAAAAAAAAAAAAACTGGTGTTTTTTTTCCCAAATAAATACATTATTACTGAAACTGTAAAATAATAGTTGCATAGCATGATTACTTAAATGATTCTTGTACTTTTAATGCACTGTATCAAAAATGTCTTAACACTGAAGTGACATGGTATATACAATATAAAACAAATGTAATAATGGAAGACCAACAGTACATAACAAAGCAATGATTCCATCAAGGGGCTTTGGTGACCTACAGTACTAAACCACAAGTGTGAAGCAGTAGTTTCTATTTTATTATTACCCTTCTGCTGAAATTCTGGCACCTTTATGATAGTATCAATAAAGCTTGTTGATTGAAGTTGTTTGATGCATTAGTTGCTAAAACAGGATTCAACCTATTTTTTAAGATCTCTACATATAGTGTGTCTTTCAGAATTTAAATTGCCCGTAGCCTCTTGAGGCCAGCTATAGGGAATTGGTTTGCTGCTGTTATCTTTCTTGTTTATAGCTTGAACACTACAAGGTCAACTTCTGGGCAACCATGGAGAAAGTACTTGATTCATACTTAGAACTTTTAAAGTCACTGAATATCTAAAATATTTCTGTTGACTCAGACTTTAGCATTAAAAAATACTCATGTAATGCAAGAATTACTGTACTTACAATATTTTTTTTTTATTCTTTGTTAACCAGATAAGGCCCACTGGAAACAATCCAATTCACTGAGGTGACCAAGAACACTAAACAAGTACTTACACTAAAACATAGACTGCAGCATGGATATATACACTAATGATAACACAGCAAATATGGATGAAGTAGCAAGTATTTACAATTGTGGCACTGAAGTAGTTGTACAGTATGCAAAGCAGTGATGATATTTAACAAGGCTTTACAAAAACAGTTTATCAGCAAAACAATTACATTTAATTTTGCCTTCAGGTAACATTTTAGTCTGGTTTTGAATGCCCATAATTTATTAGCTGTTCTTGCATGTAGAGGAAGAGTGCCAGCTCTGCAGGGCAAAAAAACTCAAATGAGCATTGGTAGATCCATGTATTTTAAAAGGGGTGAATTGAAAGTTAGCTTCCGAGGATCTTGGGAACATTGGTTTATTGCTAGAATTTAATAATTTCTGCAAGCCTTCCAGGGAGTTTGAGCTCATATTTTGTAGATAAAGTTATGTCAAGTACTCAGTGTCACCTATAGCAGGGGCCATCTTAAGTTGAATAGAGTTTGAAATGATTTGCCATTCTACTTGCAGAAGAGCAACTGTCCAATTTAGTAATAAAGTACACAGAGTGTTGTCATTTCCCTGTCAGCCAGTGATGTAAATACTTAGTATGGCACCACTTACAATAAAATATAGCAGATTGACTTGATATAGCTAGTCTTTCCTTAGCAGATACATATACCTTTATCCTGTATTGTACATCCTTTTTGGTTTCCATTAGACCTGTTAGGTAGCCTAGATGGTATTCATAGACTACATAGGGGTCTAGAACTATACCTGGGTATTTGAAATTTTAAACCATTTCCAGGTTGCTTTCCTCTAGTGATGCAATCTCAAGATCTTTAATGAAAGCATGCACCCTAGGTGTATTGCCAGAAAGCCCAGCTTTCTTTTTTCTTTGGTTAAGTTACACCCTGTTTTGGCTGAATTTGGTTTCTACTAACCTAAAATCAACTAGGAGCAGATTTATCCTGGACTCCCTTCAGGGTGCCTTCCTCAAGCAACTGGTCATGGAACCAACTCGGTAGAAGGCAATACTGGACCTTGTGCTCACAAACAGGGACAGTGTGATGGGGTAACAGTGGGGGAGCACCTGGGAAACAGTGACCACCAGTCATTGTGGTTTGAAATCACAGAAAGAGCAGAACCAAACCACACAAAAACACATATCCTGGATTTTAGGGGGGCAGACTTTGGGAAAATGGGGAGATACTTGAAAGAGGCATTAAGGGGAATGGGACAGGAATCAGGGGTTGAGGAACAGTGGGCAGTATTTAAAATGGGGATTACAAGAACAACAGAATTATATATTAAACAGGTTAGCAAGAGGAAAAGGAAGAGGAGACCATTATGGTTTTCCAAAGAGGTAGCAAAGAAAGTGAAAGCCAAAAAGATTGCATTCAGGCAATACAAAAAGACACAGGCAGAAGAGGATAGGGAGAAGTACCAGGAGAAGCAAAGAGAGGCAGGGAGGTCAGTAAGGGAAGCCAAAGCTCAGACAGAAAAACACATTGCAAAATCAGTGGGTAGAGGGACAAAACCTTTACAGGTACATAAGTGAAAAAGAAAGACAAAGGAGGGATAGTGAGACTGAAGGGGAGGATGGGGCCACGTGGAGGATGACAACAGTAAAGCTGACATACTGAACAGGTATTTCTGCTCAGTCTTTACTGAGGAAGAGGAGGGCAATGGGTCTGAAGGAGTACAAGGGTGAGAATGGTGCAAAATGGACACAAGTCCCTTTACACTAGAAAAGGTCCTGAAGGAACTGGAAGTAATTAGAGTTGATAAAGCAATGGGGCCAGATGGGGTGCACCCAGGGTCCTTAAAGAACTAAGAGAGGTGGTGGCTGAACCTCTGGCTATCCTGTTTAGCCGATCACTGGAAACAGGGAGGTACCCAAAGACTGGAGGACAGCAGATGTAGTCCCCTATACAAAGTGGGAACAAGAGGAAGCAGGGAACTACAGACCAGTCAGCCTCACCTCGGTAGCGAGGAAGATCATGGAAGCACTACTGAAGGAGAGATTGGTGGAACATCTGGTTGTCAATGGACTACAGGACCCAAGGCAGCATGGTTTCACCAGGGGGAGGTCATGTCAGACCAACCTCATTGAATTTTTTGACTGGGTGACTAGGGAGGTGGATCAGGGGAGGGCAGTGGACATGGCCTATCTGGACTTCAGCAAGGCCTTTGACACTGTGCCACATAGAAGACTATTACACAAACTGGGGAATATGGGTGTGGGCAGGACAGTAGTGTGGTGGGTAGGTAACTGGCTGGGTGGCAGGACACAGAGGGTGGTGGTAAATGGCTGTCACTCCACAGAGGAAGAGTGACCAGTGGGGTACCACAGGGATCAGTCTGGGACGGTCCTATTCAACATCTTCATCAGTGACATGGTGCAGGACCTAGAAGGCAGAATTTCACTGTTCGCTGATGACACAAAGCTTTGTAACAGAGTAGACACACCAGAGGGTGTAGACAGAATGAGAAGTGACCTGAAGAAACTTGAAGAATGGTCAGGGGTTTGGCAGTTGAAATTCAATGCAAAGAAGTGCAAGATAATGCATATGGGGCACAAAAACCCTGGCACAATATATCAGTTGGGGGGTGAGGATATAGCATGAACCAAGCAGGAAAGGGATCTTGGGGTTATCATCTCTGATGACCTCAAGGTAGGGAAACAGTGTGACAAGGCAGCAGGTAAAGCAAATAGGATGCTGGGATGTATAGGCAGGGGCATTACCAGCAGGAAAAAGGGAGGTCATAATTCCACTATACAAGACACTAGTGAGGCCCCACCTGGAGTACAGTGTACAGTTCTGGAGACCATACCTATGTAAGGACATAGACAGGGTAGAGAAGGTTCAGAGGAGGGCAACAAAGATGGTGCATGGATTGCATCACAAGTCCTATGAAGACAGGTTGAAGAAACTGAACATGTACTCCCTGGAGGAGAGGAGGAGGAGAGGGATATGATAGAGACATACAAGTATCTTACAGGGAGGAACAGGGTGCAGGAAAACACTATTTTTAAGCGAAAAGATGTTCCAGGACTAGAGGGCATGGGATGAAGTTGAGGGAGGACGATTCAGAGGAAACTTGAGAAAGAATTTCTTCACAGAATGGGTGGTGGACAAGTGGAACACCCTGCCAGAGGAAGTGGTGGGGGCTGAAACAATCATGGGATTTAAGAATGCATGGGATAGACATAAAGGAATTCTGGAGGTCAGGGGTAAGGTGCAACAGACTTCTAGGAAAACAAACTGAACTTACAAGCTCAAATGGGCAGACTGGGTGGGCCATAGGCCCTTATCTGCCGACACTGTCTATGTATCTATGTATCTATGACCCAGCCATTAGATAATAGTTTGAATGCTATTGGAACTCCTGTTAAATTTGGCATCATCAGCATTCCGCAGTTAAAGGGGACAGGAATTGATTACTTATGTGTAACAACTTGAAATGTCTTTAGTTTCATAAATTATATTCATACCTCAAAAGGATTCATATTTAACTGTGCCTGAATAAAAGCTGAAGCTGTCAGTTGTGTTCTGTATTGTTTCTTTGTATGGGCAACATTCTGTGCAATTCATTTCATGGAACCAAGAATTTGGAGTTTTGACTATGTCACTTCATGGTTTCAGTACCATGGCACTATACTGATAAGTTCATGCTCACATTTCTGAAATCATGAAGTGACATAATCAAAACTCCAAATTCTTGGTTCCATGAAAGAAACAGCACAGAATGTTGTCTATACAAAGAAAACAATGCAAAACACAACTGACAGTTTCAGTTTTTATTCAGCACAGTTAAATCGAGATCCTTTTGCAGTATGAATATATTTATGGAAATAGAGACATTTCAAGCAGCTGCACATAAGTCTTCAATTTCTGTCCACTTTATTGTATTCACAATGGAGATGATACAGAATACAGTAGCAAATATGGAGAAGAGTAGAAGACTAAGGACAGACCCCTGCAGGACTCCTCTTGATAGATCTAGTTTTGAAGATCCAGCACTATGAAGCATAGTCACAGTACATTATGTCTGTTAGTCAGATTCTGGCCAATGTAAAGGTCAAGTTATCTGTGTAGGAGTTCTTCAGCCTACTAAGTAATAAATTATAATTGACAAGGACAAAGGCCTTGGTCAAATCCACAAACACAGCTCCAGTCATAAGTCCCCTCTTCTGACCCTGTAATAGATCATTTGTGAACTTGACCAGTACTGTTGATATACTGTATGATGGTTCCTTCTGAATCTACACTGGCTGTTTGTAAGTAGTTCCTGGAGCTTCAAATAATCAGTTAGTTGAGCATGTAATATTTTTTAAACCTTTTGCTCAGGACAGGCAAGATAGAGATGGGTTGATAAATTTCTACAAGTGCTTTGGATGCATATTTATAAACAGGTGAGGTGACACTTTAGCCATTTGCCACACATCATGGACACATTCTTATAATAGAGACATGTTAGTTAGGTAAGCCATAGAGATAATATTATTGAGGCAGCAAGTGTCATTTATCTGGACTCCAGGCCATCTCATCCAGCAGGTGTGTTGGATTTGAAGTTTGCGTAGAAGATTATGCTGCTCTGTCACTAACTTTAGACAGAAGTTTGGGACAGTTGAATTCCATCTGTTGGAATCTGTGACATTAAGGCAATGTTTTTCTAATCTGGCCACCATTGCTGCATGCAACCACTGGGAATATTTTTTTCAGCCATGGAGCTGCCAGTGCAAATCAGTACTACTCCCTGTCAACAATGCCTGCTCTCAGCACTAATTGCAAGGGGCCTGTTTTTGGTTTTTTTTTCTTTGTGTGCTTGTGAATTCTGTGATACAGGTTGGGGAAGGAGAAGAACATCAGCAGGGGAGATAGCAGGCATCCTAAAGCACTAAATGGGGGATTAGGCCCTCTCCATTGGTGGCGTTGACCAGATACTTCCATACGACTGTACATGCATGTTGTACACATTCCAGTTCATTTGGCTCCCAAAATTGTGGGCACTGCTTCTATGCTGTTCATTGATCCACCTCCTGTTGAGTAGTCTGCCATTTGTTGCTTTGTGGGAGGAAATGGCACAATATCTTCTCAGGACTAATTAAGGCACAGTGAAGGACCCCAAAACCACAGGTGAGTTTCTCCTGTAATTGTGATCAGCCTGTCACTGCTCTTACTCATCCTTCCTTGTTAATCTAATTCTGGGCTGCAGATTCTGTCCATGCTCTGTGAACACTGCAGTAGTACCAGTGTATGACAACTAGACAGTTAGTTGTAAGCTTCCTTTTTTTTTAAGCGAGGGCTGTTGGGCAAGTTAAGGATGTCAACATGGGGTGACAGTGCAAACAATGAGTTAAATGTTAGGTAGGTGTCATTGTTGCAGGGATTAGGAGTTACATAAATATGTCAGTGTGAATTTTGTATTGAGGGGGTTTGGTCCATGTAATTAGACTAATGAGAGAGTACAGGTAATGTACATGGAATTTCTCATGAGGAGAAACATCTAACTAAGCCCTTATTATGCATTGCGTGTGTGAGTGCATGTGGGGGGTGTCATCATAAGTGCTCAAATGTTGCCTTGTTGAGTACTGTTGGGGGTCAACACTGTTGGTGGAGCTTCTGCTCCCAAAAGACAAGTAATTAAGGTACATGTGGCAGTGTACCTCTCTGCTAATGGCAGAGGCATTATGGGTATTATGAGAAAAAATATTTGGTGCAGCAACCAGCACATCTTGGTGGAGCACTTTATGGCCATCAATATTTAAGTCTTGAGAACCACTGCCTCAACGTCTGGAAGAACAGGAATGGGTGTCTATAAAAGTTTAGATCAGTGAACAATTGATTAAAAATGCCAGCTATGATCCGTTTCTCAGAGTGATCTACATTTCAACTGTCCACTATGGAATTGATGGGTCCATTTACCATTGGATATATATTTTTCAAATGCTTTTGGTGTCAGTTAAGCTATTACTCTGTTGTCGTGTGAAGAATGCATTCTTAACAGCTCTTAGGGATTCTTCACTTTGTTTCTAAATTGCCTATAATTTTTCCAATTTACTGTAAGTTCAGTCTTTCTTTTTATATATCTCCCAGGACTTAGGATATCTTGGATGATTTGATGAGAGATCTTCATGCATTTTGCCTGTTGAGTGCTAAGGGTGAGAGAAAAAGGCCACAGCCATCTTTGGTTTGGCTTCAAGATGGGACCTGAAAATTCAGTTTCATTTTATTAATTCTGTTGAACCACTGCTGCTCCTAATGCAGTCATTGGCATATGGACTACAAATGGTGAAAAAAAGCATTGAGGTTGGCAATGAATATTAATTACTATGACTTACTTATGGCAGGTTGTCTCTGTATGTCACTGCTGGGGATTGGTGGGTGTGTGGTGGTGTAAAACAGTCCACAATGAGTAAGACTGCAGTGTTCCAGTTCTGAGCCACAGTAATTGTTTTTTGTTGATGAACTTAGTATTTACCCCCTGTATTATCTGTTTAACCTCCATATCAATTTCTATCTTCCCACTTGTTCCATATGTAGTAATTCCAGAATGTGTAATTTCCCCCATAAAAGTTTATGCATCCAATAACACAAACACTAATTAACAGGCAATACATTTAGAACATTACATTTGCTTTCACAATGTATTACAATCATGGATGTGTTTTTTTTGTGTTTTGTTTTACTCTTTTTATGTTTTTTGTTGTTTTAATTGTTTTATGTTGATTCAATTGAAGTAACAATTAAGACAGCTGCTGCCAATTGGCATCTGAACTTGATGTAGGTAACAGACTAGTTGCGGTCATGACACCGTGAAAGGTGTTCATCTGCATGTGGTCATCACTGATACCTCATTTAATGTTGGGATTGCTGTTGTAGCCTCACCATTACATAGCAGTGGGTTGGGTGACCTTACACACCTCATTTAACTGATAATGACTCGGTGTGAGATGTGCATCACACCTGATCACATCAAGCTTGCTGGAGATGACACTGTGAAAATTGTAATGTATTTATTACAGCTTCAAGTGGAAATGTGTGCCACAGTCCTTGAGTTGAAAACACTGCTTGGAGTGGTGAGTCAGATTGTGATGCTGTCATTGGGAGTTAAGGGATACTTGTCAGCAGGAGGTATAGGAGTGGAAATAGCAGTAGATGTGAATTTCTGGGAATGAGAATAATCAAAGGAGTAGCTGAAGATGATCAATGCTCATTTGAGTTTCAGTAAAGCAAATAATTCAATATGCTCAGGGTCTAGCCTAGAGCAATGTGGTAAGGAACTATCACCAGTTGTGCTGAAACATCTTCCTGAAGTGATCAATGTTGGTGGGTATCTGAGAAAATACAAAGACAGTTTAGCCACTGCAGGCAAAATGACTTTCTTGTCTAGTCAGAATTTCATGGATCACAATCTCGGTTAAACAGTGAGCTAGATAAGCTTTCATCATGTACTCTGGTCAGATGTCTGTTCCATGTTCTAATGATTTTCAATCTTTCTGTATTTTGATTCAGAAACTTCTCTGACAGTTCCTTAATGAGCATTTCATCCTGCTTGTGCTGCTGCTGAGATGACACAGATAAACTAATGGTGTCGTCACATCTCCTCCTCCTCCACCACTATCATCATTGCTGTCACTGTCAACACCACCACCACCACCACCAGTGGCATCCCTGCAGTGACCACTACCACTAGCCTTGGTTTGTTGGACTACTGTAGAAGATATCTAACTGCAAGTGTGCCAGTCAGGTTTATTCACTGAGGGAAAGACCATGCTAAGGCTTGCTGATTCATCACTAATATATTCTGTGGCCTGTTCATAATGTCTCAGAAGCAGAATAAGCTTTTACAGAACAAACTGCTGCACTCTGAATGGATATCACCCACAGTCCACATTATCGAATTCAACAGCCCAGAACACAGCTTTGTGTTCCTCCTGTTTCTCCACCATATAAAAGATGGAGTTCCACGTTGTCATCATTTGTTAATCAAGCAATACTGGGAACCATTGTGCTTTTGCTGGTACTGACTGAGGAGCTCATGGCATTTGGTGAAATAATGGAAATATTCAGCGATGTCCCAAACAGTGTCAAGTATTTCTTTTAATAGTGGTTGTTTTGTCAAGCACATGATTCCCAACCAGATTTAGTATATGTGCAAAACAAGCTGCATGTCAAAAATCCATATCATTCATGGCCTTTAGCATCTTACTCTCCCAGTTCTTCACAAACATGTATGCCTTCAGATCATGATGGTATATCCAGATGACCAGCTGATCAGATGTTCAGCAGTGATAGGTTGAATCTAAGAATATTATTTTTAACTAAATTAAAAATTTACCCATTCAGGTTTTGCTGTGAGAAAAGATGTCACCATTCATTCACGTGCCAGCACTGTATCTGAGATGGACACTGAACAGAGCAGAAAATATATCCTAAGGGACCATTTTCATTATATAAGGTTGCATTTTTCCAGATCCTGTTAGAGACCAAAAGGGGATGTGTGAGGTGTTATGTGACTAACAGACCAGGTGGTGGGACTTGGGTGGTGCCATGGGGAAGAGAGGGATGTAATTATAACTATTAATGTTTTGGAGAGGTAGAGGGAGTTGTGTTACAGCACAGTGCATGGGGATCTTTTCATTACAGTTTGTGTTTTATTTTAAATAATAATTTGCATAGTAAAATTGATGTAGGTGCTTGAAACTTCTCAAAATTTGTGAAGTGCAAATTTCAGTGAATTTGTATCAACTTCATCAGCAAATTAAAACTTCACTGTATCTGCACTGTAGAGGATCATGTGCTATTATTTCAGCCCTTCGATGAAAACACAGGCTTGTTGGATATGGTCTCCCATACATTATTCCTTATTCTCTATTTATTCTCTACTTGTGCGCACAATCTCTGCTCATTTTATCTATGCCATTATACCTTATATCTCCATTGTGCATTGCTTAAATTGTTATATTACTATTTTTATTTGGTACCATTAATTCTGTCTACCCTTTTGCAGGCACAGCTGGAAATGATTAAAAAGTAGCTCTGTGTATTGTCTCCTGGAAAAGCTTTAAAATATAAAAAAAGTAAATATTTTTCATGTAGAGTGTTCACTCTAACTCATACCCAGAGTCATAAATTGTCACATAACAAACTGATAACTGTCATTTTACCCTCAATATGTTGGCTATACCAACATTAACAATTTGTCTTGTATTTTAATTGGTCAAAACTCTCAGGAGCAACAGCAGGCGATATGGTGGATACAACCTTTCCTTGCTTGAACATCATAGAAAAGCAAAACAAAATAAATAATTGATAAATCTCATTCTAGATTTTTTAAATATTCTTAAATGTTGGAAACATGCAGGATAACATCTATAATATGACAATGGATCCATAATGCTGCAGTATCTGCAGCAATAATCCGATTGTCTCAATGAAATAAAGTACATAGGCCCACCATATTCAAAGGGTAGCACATGTCCAAATGTGATATGCACCTGCACTAACCTGGGTTGTGCTGACACTCCACTGGGGGCCATATTCACAGGCCCCCAGAGTGCAGCCCAAACATGGCATCATGATCATGCTAACCATACCATTGTGTCCATGCAAATAAAGAAGTCCCTCATGCATAACTGCGCAGTGGTATATTCAAAGGACTACAGTGATGCTAAACAGCTTGCAGAGTGGTGATGTTTTCCACCACTAAAAACCACATCTTGGTACAGTTCTAAGGATGTGCCCCTTCTCAAAATGTAGAGCAGCTGTACTGTAGTCACCTGCCCCTGTGGCATGCATTCCCCCATCCTCGATCACACATCCAGCCTTTAGTAGTCAGATCTTTGGCAGTCTAGTGGTCCCACCACACCTGATCAGCCATCAAGTGTGATTTATAGATATTGTTTGTAGTCTTGTGGCCCCCAACCCCCCAACTGAGTGTGAACCCTCACACCCACTCTGGACTCCCACTGTACACCCACTCACCCCCAATCATCACTCACCGTTAAGATGGGAGAAGAACATTGTCCAGCACAGTCCTCCACTCACTTCCTCACCCAGCCACCATCTGACAGTCATGAAGCATGATCACTTATGAGATCATGACTGTCAGATGGCAGGCAGCCAAGGACAAGAGTGGAGGGCTATATTAGATGTCACTCTGCTCCTGTCCTGATTGTGAGTGATGATCCATGAGAGAGGGGTATGGGGTGGGGTTCCTCAGAAGGTTAGTGGCCGGCTCTTAGTTCTGCAGGTGGGAGTGCCACTTGACTATCAAGGATAACAATGAATCACACTGGATGGGTGTTCAGAGTAGGGGGAGTACTAGACTGCCAGGGCAGTGTTATCACTGCTGCCCTGCAGTGGAGCTATGGGTCCTCTGTGCCCATGCAAGTGAGCTCATAATGGACATGCAGATGTCCCTTTGGCACCTTGCATGCCCAATGAGCTAATCTGCATGCTCAGTCCGAATAAGACCAACAAGAGCCAGTGTGCTATCCTGCTGTGTGCAGTGCTATCTCCTGTGGGCCATATACAACCTGTATCTGTGGCAGCACAGCAGAGATCCACATAGTACTGTGCTGATTATTCTGTGTCCAGCTAATAATGGTAATATTGCTTTGTAAAGTTAATGCTGTAGCATTCCATAGCTTTAATAGTATCACCTTCTTTAGTCTGTAATTTATATTCCCACTAATGCAGTGAGTGGTCCTATTCTCCTAGTATTCCTGAGATAGGGCACTTTAAAATAAAAAGTGACCAACAAACTTACTATTGGTCTTTCTGTTGCAGCCTAGTACATGTTTTTGATATTGAAAGTATTTCTTGGACACCGTGGAACTACTGTAAGCACACATACAGGTAAGTGCAGTATGCATGAAGGTCAACACTTTTCAAACACATAATACTTACTGCAATAAACAGTTCTTGTAGTGCATCAGAATCATCAGTAATGCATTTTATTCATCTAAATTTTGCCAGTCGTACATCTAAGTATATTTAAATTTAAATTCCATAAGCTAACAGAGGGAAATTAAATAAAATTTAAACCCAATTTCTGCTGTGTTAGTGTAAGAGCATAGCAATCGTGCAAAGATGTTATGATGGTATGCATTAATAAATATGTTATAGTACAAGAAAATGGCATGTGGAACATAATATGATGTTTATGTGTAATTAAATATGTTTGCGGTATGTTGTGTAATGATATCTGTAGTGTTTTACTGTAACTATTGTTTTGGAAGATGCAGATATACAGTACATCAACTTCAGCTCAACTAGCCTTTTCCAACTTCTAGTTTATTTTCAGATACACACACTTATTATAAAGTTTTACCAAATACATTTTTTTGTTGTTTGTAATAAAATAATTAAACTACCAGGGGAGGAAAAACAAACAATCATACAAGTGTATTGTTAAGGCACTATTGCTATTTGAATTACATTGGTAAGCATGAAACAGGAGGCCCGATTCTCAAAGCTCCTATAATGCTGCATGGGCTCACACTACAAAGAATGGCACAGATTGGCACTTGCACCAAAAGATGCACCAGGAGTGATTATCAAACACAACCTGTGTCAACTGCAGGCTGTATGCACAAAGGGGGTATATGGTCAGAACAGCATGGCCTGAAGCATGCAGTCTAAACCATGCTGTCAGGACCATGCAATGCCTGAATAGCAACAGGGGTAGAAGAGCATATGTTAACTACCGCTACTGCAGTAGCTATTCAGGCAATGGTAACAATGCACAAGTAACAGAAAAGTAACAGAAAAGTGCAGTTGCTGGCCGAGCTGCTCCCGTGGTGGAGAGGGTTAAGGCAGCAGCAGCTCAGCCAGCACAGATCAGAAGACCACAGTTCTGTTCCTGGTCTCCCAATACAGCAGTTTCTCTCTCCCCCCACATGAAGAGAAAGTTTTTTAACTAACAGCCGCAACAGTATTTCCACTGACCCTACATGTTTCCATTTCCCCCAGATCCACCCCCCCCCTTGGAGATGGATATTTAAGTTAGGAGGGTGCTGGGGGCAGAGATCCCTCACAAAACAAAAATGTACAATGTAGTTGGTAGCAATGGTAGCAGTCACTGGTGTGGTGTACAACCGCTACCACTGGCATTGTTTTGTTCAATGGTGTTATGTCCTAGAGCTGTTGTTGACAGCTCTTTTGTTGCACTGTTCTTGACAGCACTGTTGTTACTGATGCTCTTCTAATCTAGTGCACACAAAGGGGGCTTGTGCTGTCCTTGCAGCACAAAATGGGGTGCAGAGTGGTGCTAGAGACTATGCAGCAGATGCAAGCTGCCATATCCCCTAAGTCAGGATTCTCAAAACTCTCCCAGAGGGCACAGTTCTAACGCTGGTAAAGAACTAGTCTAAGGGTTATTAGAATATCACCCTCTGGGAGGGTTAGAGCACTTATGCCACTCTCAGAGCCCTCCCTGTGTCAAAGGGAACATGGTTGGGGTTCTCCCAGCCCCAATCCCCTTTCATTAAAATTAAACTCATCCCTGGTGGTCAAGCAGACCCCACCCTAATCTGCCCTAATTAAAATATGTATCACTTTTCCTGGTGATCTAGCAGACCCCCCACCCTGGCAGGCGGTGCCCAACCACCCCGATCCCCCATCTATCCTCAAGCGGTGACCAGGCACAGCCCTGTGCTCTCCACCATGGCTGGCCACTGACTGTGCTGTCAATAATCATGTACTATATACAGCATGCACTCTCTGACTAACAGTGAGTTGTCAGTCACTGATTACATACTGTATACAGTACACAATCACTGACAGCTCTTTCAGCAGCCAGTCATGGTGGAGAGTGGAGGGCTGTTCATCAACTAGGGAACTGGAAGAGGAAGTGGGAGGGTGGAGCACTACCTGCTGTGGTGCTGAACTGGGGGTCCATTAGACCACTTGGGAAAGTGATTATTATATTAATATGGGTGGATTAGGGATGGTGGGGGGTCCGCTAGACAACCAGAGAATTTAATTATTATATTAATACAGGCAGAGGGGGGTGAGGGGTTCTGCTAGATCACTAAGAAAAGTGATTTGTATTTAAATATTCTCTTCAAAAAGCTTTGTTAATGCACCATCATGGTTCCAGCGACAAAAGTTGGGAAATGCAGTATTAGGGTTTCCAGACCTAATACCCCACCCCACCCTGGGTTTCCAATCTTAACACCCCCCACCCTGGCTTTCAAACCCTAACACCCCACCTTGCAGACAGGTTCATTCATGGGGGTGTGGCCCTTGGAGTTGTGTACCTTAACGCTCACCCCATTCCATGAGTAAGTAAGCTGAGATGGGTACAGTATAGGAGAATGGGGTGGGCATTAAGGTTCTACAACCTAAGCACACCCCATGCCTGTTCCTGCATGCAGTGTGGGGATGGGGGTGTTAGGGTTGGAAAGCCAGAGGCCAAGTGTGGGTGTTAGCTGGAAACCCAGTGTGGGTTTGGGGTTATGGTTGAAAAACCCTGAGACTGCATTTCCCAGTTTTTGTCACTGGAACCTTAACAGTGCATTAGCGAATGGGTGTTTGGGTTGGAAATCAGGGTGGGGGTGGGGGTTTAGGTTTGGAAATGCTAAGACCGCAATTCCCAACTTTTGTCATTGGAACCTTAATGGTGCATAAGTGAAGTTTTTTTGCAGAGAAAATCCATACTTTTTGAGAAAGTACAATTGTAGGGTTATTTGTTTTCCCTGTGCTTGAGAGATTGCTATTGTACCCTTATTTTTCTGTGGCAGTGCAGGGCCTTTGAGCCCTGTGCTCCCATCACTCCATAATTCTATGTGTATTTGCATATTGGAGTGCAGGGCCCTCTGTGCCCTATGCTGTCATTTATGCATAAGGGCTGCACTCCCATCACTCCAAAATGATATTTATATTTGTATCTGGAAGTGCATAGTGCCATCCATTCATAATGTTTGAGATATTGCAATCATATCCCTACTTCTGTGTGGGAGTGCAGGGCACCATCAGTCCTTAATAATATACATTTTTGCTTGTGGAGGGTCCTGCGAGACCATCCATGCATAATTTTTGAGATAGTGTAGTGCTACCCTTCTTTGCCTGTGGAAGCAGAGGGACTTCTGAACCCTGTACTCCAATCCCATAATGTGCAGACCCAAATAATCACCTGACATTGCAGTGTTCTCTTAGAGAAAACATAAGAATATGTGAAACCTGTGTAACTTGACACCAACTTAATATATTTTCATGAAACTAGCAAAAGGTACATCGGTGAGGCAAGCCCTCTGTACACTGGAAATTTCAGAAGAAAATTGCAAACCATTTCTTCACAGTGGAGTGACAAAGAAACAACTCTGTACAATATTATCTTAAGGGAAAACAAAATTTTACCCTGCAGAACTCTAGAGCAAAGCAATATATTTTCACCAAACCAGCAAAAGGCATGTCTGTGGGGCAAGCCCTTTGTATCGTAAAAATTTCAGACAGAAATAACAAGCAGTTTTGTAACTGTGCAGTGATAAAGAAACAGCTGTCTTAAAAATCCTTTTCTGCAGTTCCTTTTTTCACAGTTTTCAGTAAAAGAAAATCTTTTTTCAGAAACCGTGAAAAAGAATCCTTTTTCACAAATCTTTTTTTGCAATTTTCTGCAAAAGAAAAATCTTTTTCACAAACTGTGGAAAAAATCCTATTTCACGGCATACGTTTTCCAGTTTGCGAAAAAGGATTTCTGTGGCTCAAAAAACAAAATAATTGTAAACAACTTATCAAATAACATAACCCCAGAATCTGATTCCATGGGCTCCAATTAGGTAAACACAACTGCTGGTGTTTACTAAAGCCCTCTATTTTTTTAGCAATTTAATTTTGTTTTCCTCGCTAACTGAAAACAAGATGGAGGCAGTGTGAAAAAAATTGTGCATTTGTGGCAAAGGATCCTGCGTTTGTGAAAAAGGATTTCACATTTGCGATACAAGACCCCTTTTTCAAGTGGGACATCTACAGTGGCATGAAAAAGTATTTGCCCCCTTCCTGATTTTCTCTATTATTGCATATTTGTCACACTGGATGTTTTCAGGTCTTTAGACAAAATATAATATTAGATAAAGGGAACCTGAGTGAACAAATAACACTTTTTTTTACTTATTTCATTTATTTAATGAAAAAGTTAACCAACACCAACTGGCACTGTGTGAAAAGTAATTGCCCCTAGTTAAATCAACCCAATTAAAGGGATAATTAGAGTCAGCTGATTGAAAACAGCCAGGCTTGATTACAGCCAGCCCTGCTCAATATAAACCTCACTTATTTTGACCCTTGCCATCAGAGTCACGTTGCCAGCACAAAGATTCAACAAGCACATTATGCCATGATCAAAGGAAGTTCCTGAAAAGATCAGAAAAAAATTTGTTGCCCTCTATCAGCCTGGAAAGGGTTACAAAGCTATTTCTAAGGCTCTGGGACTCCATCGAACCACAGTGAGAGCCATAATCTCCCAATGGAGAACACTTGGAACAGTAGTGAATCTTCCCAGGAGTCGGCGGCCTGCCAAAATTACTCCAAGGGCGCAGCGTAAAATCACCGAGAAAGTCTCAAAGGATCCTAAAACAACATCCAAAGAACTGCAGGCTTCTCTTGCCTCAGCTAAGGTTAGTGTTCATGACTTCACAATCAGAAAGAGACTGGGCAAAAATGGGCTTCATGTGAGAGTAGCAAGGCGGGAAACCACTGCTAACCAAGAAGAACATAAACGCTCGTCTCTCATTTGCCAAGAAGCACCTGGATGATCCACAAGCCTTTTGAGAAAATGTTCTATGGACAGATGAGTCCAAAGTGGAACCTTTTGAACGACATGGATCCCATAATGTCTCGCGTAAAGCAAACACAGCATTCCACAGTAAGAACACCATACCAACAGTCAAACATGGTGGTGGTAGTGTGATGGTGTGGGGATGTCTACTGCCTAAGGACCTGGATGACTTGCCATAATTAAAGGAACCATGAATTCTGCTCTGTACCAGAAAATTCTTAAGGAGAATGTCCGGTCATCCTTCCGTCAGCTGAAGCTGAAGCGTAGTTGGGTCATGCAGCAAGACAATGATCCAAAACACAAAAGCAAGTCCACATCAGATGGCTAAAAGAAGTAAAATTAAAGTTTTGGGTGGCCTAGTCAAAGTCCAGACTTAAACCCAATAGAGATGCTGTGGCAGGACCTGAAACGAGCAGTTCATGCTCAAAAATCTACCAAATGTTACTGAATTAAAGCAGTTCTACGAGGAAGAGTGGGTTAAAATTCCTCCACAGCGATGTGAAAGACTGATATTGAATTATAGGAAGTCTTTGGTTGCAGTCATTGCAGCTAAATGTGGCGTAACCAGTTATTAAGTGTAAGGGGGCAATTACTTTTTCACACAGTGCCAGTTGGTGTTGGTTAACTTTTTTTCATTAAATAAGTGAAATTAAAAAAAAAAACAAGTGTTATTTGTTCACTCAGGTTCCCTTTATCTAATATTACATTTTCTCTAAAGACCTGAAAACATCCAGTGTGACAAATATGCAATAATAGAGAAAATCAGGAAGGGGCAAATACTTTTTCACGCCACTGTAATTGGCCCCATAGAAAATAATGGAAAACTTAAAAATTTTATAACTTTGTAACAGATTAATATTTTTTTTTACCAAACCTTTAAAAGACACACCTGTGGACCAAGACCTATATAACCTAAAAATTTCATACCAAAATTCCACACTGCATTTGCACAGCAGTGTGACAAATAATTTTGCCAAAAGTGGTCATTTAAAATTTTTAACAATCCATATCTTCGCACCCACACAGCTGAATGGAACGAAACATGCCACATCAAGAGATCATTGGTCCCTGGTGGAGTATGCAACATTTCATGTGAATTGCTTTAACAGTTGCAATTATATTAAAGTTCAACATTTTCAGTTTAACATAGAAGTGAAGACTGAACCCTAACATAGATGTGTGACTGTGCCCCTATAATGGGCAGATCGGGGTGGAGAATCCAGTACACCACCAGGGAAAGTGATACATATTTTAATACAGGCAGACTGGGGTGAAGGGTCCACTAGACCACCAGGGATGTGTTTCACATTAATATAAGTGGATTGGTGCTTGGTTGGGAGGGGGCATCTAGCCACCAAGGACTTCCTATAGTGGCCCACTGCCACCCCACAGCTTACGGCAACCATCCATATGCACTGTCTGTTTGGCACAGAGCCACAGTTGCTGCAAGCTGAGGGACTTTGCCGCTGAGACCCTACTTGATACAAAATCAGGTGAAGGGTTTCTGGTGCTCCAGCAATCGACGCAAGCCACTATTGGTGTGGCTTGCACTGTGTTTTGAGAATCGAGCCCAGAGTGTTTCTTGGCACAATATAGCTGTTTGCTGAGAAAAAAAAAAAAAACTTTTATAGTCCTGTTTAGAAATGTAGATCTGAGATTTAAAAGTGGTGCTTGTCCCATTGTGTGTTGTTGTTGTTGTTAGGAAGGTCATAGCACATTGTATTGTGCAATACTATTTTCAAACAAGATGGGCATTTTATGCTGTTGAATTTATCATCAGTCATCAGTATTTTTTACTAAATTTTCATACTTAATATCTTTCTAACTGGATGTTCAAATAAATCCTTACTGTACATTTCAAAGGATGTTAACTTAGCAGAGCTTGTAAATGCACATCATGTATATCATCATTAAAGGGACAAAATATTATCTTATCTATATTTACAGTTTGACAGTTTAATCGACAACAGATGTTTCTGTTTTTTTCATAAATAAATCCTTTTTTTGCAGATACTATAAGAGTTGTTCAGAATAGTTACTTTGAGGGTTCTTATTATTTTCATTTTCATTTCATTTTTATTATTGATACTTGCTAGCTGATGAGCAAAAATGCCCATTTTCACAAGTGACAAGTTAAAAACATTATAAAAATAGTAAACAGTGAGTACAGTACAATACAGACTTAAAAATACAATATACAGAACTAACATCAATGCAGATTTAACACATACATTTAAGCATTAAATACAAGTGCATTCATTCTTTAAAATAAGCCATAGTTTTAATCTGGTTTTGAATGTTCTGATGGTTGTACAGTTGGTAATTTCTTCAGGTATGGAATTATAGAAGGTTGATGCCCTGTACAGAATGGATTTTTGACCAATTGATTTTTTGAAGAGCGGGACTCTAAAAACATGCTTTGTCTTAGACCTGGTTCCCTGTGAATTTAAGCTCTAGGAAACAGTGACATACTATAACTGCATGAGGTAACACCAATAAATCCCTTATGGAACATAGAACCCATGTTTAAGTTGCATCTGTTTCCTAGTGAAAGACAACCTGTACAATGATGTGTTCTCATTAGAAGATTATTCATAAATCCAAGCATACTATTATATGTCACTTTCAGTTAAGCAAGAATTCTATCACTAGTAGCTGAGTATACAATCAACCCATAATCCAATACACTAAACAACAGGCTATGTGTCAGTATCTATGTGATTTGGGTGCAAGATATATCCAAATTCTAAATAGAAGACCCAATCTCTGATGGACCGATTTAATAACATGTTTAACATGGAGTTAAAATAAAAGGTTACTATCTAATATATTCTCTAAATAATAAATATTGAAAACTATCGACAGTTTCAATGGGTCACCTTTAAGATCTAATATAGGGCAGTTAAATTCTCTTTTCTTTTGTGGTCCTGTAAAAATCATGACCTTTGTTTTTTTTTTGTTTAACAACATGTGTCTAGACAGGAGCCATTCCTGAAATGAATCAAAATCTTTTTGTACAACACTCAGAACATCCTTAGACTGAGCCCCAGTACTATTATATAGGGTCTGTATGCCCTGTTGCTGTTTTCTTTCAGTAGAGATGGGGCTCCAGGTCAGTGTATAGCCCAGCCACTGCTGAGTGTGCTGTGTTTCTGTGTCTGCCATTAGCTGCATGAGTGGCTGTGTTTATTTCAACTGGGCATGGGATACCCTATCCCTGGTGCCAGTTACCAGGTCCACCTTGCAAATGAGCCTTGCTCAATAGTACCTGCCTGAATAAATAAAGATTTTGATTGATTGATTGATTGATTGATTAAGTAACACTATTTAATGATATCGTCTGACACCAGGGTTCCCACCCCTGATGCCAGATCATTCCCCCCTCCCCTCCATAAAGTCCCCCCTCACAAACCCTGAAATTTAAAGTTACCAACACTGAGGTGCCCAATCCCCGGCATTGGCACGCACAACCTCCCTCCCCTTGACCCAGAAGTCTGGCATAAAGGGTACCTACCCCTGGTGCCCAAGTTGTACCTTACTGTCACTGGAATACCAGATCCCCAATGTTGGAAGTACTGTTCCTAAAGCAGAGAAATTCATCCTGCTATGTCTTTGCCTTTTTTTTTTTGAGACCCCGAAATAAAGAAAACAGTCCCTCATTGTCTGCTGCTGTCCCCATCCCCACCTTGACCCCCCCAGTAAACACCCACCATTCCACATCCCCCTTGCCCTGTAGTTACCCAACTGAGCTCCAACACTGTAATCCTCACTGGACTGGAGACCCATCTTCACTCTTCAATGTTGGATTGGGAACTGAAGAATACAGGTAAATGGCATACAATATATTTCAATGTGTTTTGAACTTTTCTTCATATCTTGGTCATTTTTTTCATATTCTTTCCCCAAATTTTCAACATGGAATTTTTTGGACCCCATCTCATGAACACAGGCAAAATATTACAAGATAAAACAACTATTAAAGGGACACTGTCAACCTGGTTTTCATCATATTATTTCTTGTTGAAACCCCACATTTTATGATTGCTTACCTTCTCTAAAATTCACTGATGTTGCTGTTTGTTTTGTCTGTCTCCTTGTTTAGTAGAACTGAAATGCATGGCAATGTATATTTATAAACAACCTTGTTTTGTTTATAATCCTGGTTCTGTTCTTACTGCATACTTCCTGAGCATTAAAAACACACCCAAACAGTGCAATCACTCATGAAGCCGTAGCCTCTTAAACTCCCTTTGCATGAGGAGGGGCTAGACTGTGCTGTGTGTGTTCCCAAGTCTAGGAATGATGCAGCTGGGGCTAATCAAGGAATGTAAACAAACTTGGGTTTGTGTGGTAACACCAGTATGGTGGGCAGTCTGTTTTTCACGTTTTTAAAGAAAAAATTAGTCAGAATCAAACTATCAGCTACATCATCAATCTTTACAGAATGTTGGCAATCCTAAAAAGTGTTTTTTAAATTAGGGACACTTTGAGACCTTAGAGAGTTGACAGAGACCCTTTAAAATCCAGAAATAACAAAAATAAATAAAAGTCTGAATTCAGTTACTAAAATTCACGACAGTAGTAACACAGATTAATGAAGGTTACTCTGTAAATGCCAGGCTGAAAAGGTGGGCATTTAGCCTTTGCTTGAAAACAACAATCGAAGGGGCATCCCAGACTGCAGATGAAAGCGCGTTCCACAGGGTTGGCCCAGAGGCACTGAAAACTTTATCTCCAGATGTCTTGAGCCGAACCCTGGGAACGTCCAGGAGGCCCCTCAAAGAGGAGTGGAGGGAGCAAGCAGAGGTCATAGGTGTCAGAAGCTCCTACAGGTAGTCAGCACCCAGCCCATAAAGGGCCTTATAGGTGTGCAAGCCCACCTTGAAGAGGATCCTCCACCTGACTGGCAGCCAGTGCAGAGCATGCAGGACCATGGTCACATGACAGAACCTGGGCAGGCCCATCAGCAACTGGGCCACCGCATTCTGCACCAGATGCAGCCTGCAGAGGGTCCCTCCCATGATCTCAAAATAAAGAGCATTACAGTAGTCCAGCCTAGAACCTAGAGGTAACAAAGGCATGTACCAGGGTCAGCAGATACTCGAGCGGAATGAGGGGCTTGATCCTGGCGATGTTCCACATGTGGTAGAAACCACTCTTCACCACAGATAATACCTGATCTTCAAAGGTCAGCCTGCTGTCCAGGATCACACCTAAATTATGCATCCTCTGGGAAGCAACCAATAGAGCAGACCCCAGGAAAAGACCTGTATCCACTGAAGGTTGCAACCCCTCATGCCCATGACCTGCCTTGATCACAAGCACATCTGACTTATCTGGGTTTAGTCTCAGCCAGCTAGAAGCCATCCAATCATTGATTTTAGCCAGACATATGTTAAGCATGTCAACAACACCAGGTGTTCTATGCATAAATGTCAAATACAGCTGGATGTCATCTGCATAGCAGTGAAACTCCATGCTGTATTGCTGAATGATCTTACCAAGGGCAGCATGTACACCACGAACAGCATCAGTGACAAGACCAAGCCCTGTGAAACTCCACAAAACAGTGGCATTGTGGTGGAGGAGAAATTCCCCAACACTACCCACTGCATCCTATCAGAGAGATTGGACTCAAGCCATCTGATGACAGCACCGGCGAGTCCACAGAACTCACAGAGCCAATAAAGAAGCATGTCTTGGTCCATGGTGTCAAATGCTGATGAGAGATCGAGGAGCACAAAAACTGATCTGTCTCCTCTATTTCTAGCCCTGAGTACATTATTATGCAACCTAACTAGAGCTGTTTCAATGCTGTGTCTAGCCCAAAAACCCGACAGAAATGACTCATAGATGTCAAAGGACATGAGGAAATCCTAAAGCTGTTGTGTCACTGATTTCTCAACAACCTTGCTCAAAAAAGGCAGGTTGGACATTGGACTGTAATTCACCAGGACGTCCAGGTTGAAGGAAGATGTCTTAAGGATGTGACTCACCAGTGCTTCTTTCACAGCCACTGGGACTACCCCTTCCACCATCGAACACCTAGCAATCCTAGTGAGCACCAGGCCAACAGCCTTGGTGCATCCCATTAAGAAACATATCAGGGCTAGATCCAGTTCGCAAAATGTATGCTTCAGCTCTAAAATCATCTCAGTCACCTCAGACACCTCCACTGGCCTAAACTCCTCCCAGACAGGTAGAGTGCCTCTGCTGCTACTAGTCCAACAACTGTGAGGCAAAAGCCTCCCTGACAGAATCCACGACAGGATAGACAACACCCTGTCAGGGAAGAACAGAGCAAGATCTTCACACAAGGTGGATGAAAAAGTATTTTTCATCTGTAGACAGGCAGGATGGAAAAGCCTAGCCAAAGTCCAAAAAAATGGAGATCTGTTCTTCCCTGCTGCAATCTCCTTTGACAGAAATTCTACCTTCATATGGAGATTGCCTCCTGGTACTCACCGTAGTGAGCATGCAGGACCAGTTTGTTGGCCTCCAGATGAGTCTTCCACCAGTTATGCTATAACTTCTGACCCTTAATCTTCATTGCCTTGAGATCCCCATCAAACCAGGGGATCTCAAGTGAAAGGATCTGTGTTGTATACAAACCAGTGCAATGACATCCAGTGCTTCAGACACCACCTTGTTATAGGTAGCCATGGCCTCAACAGTGCCAATCACACAAGCTGCCTCAAATCTAAATAGGTCAGCCAACGCCAGAAGTTCTTCTGGGTGTAAACCCTTAAATGGCAGTAGCTGACCATCTCCACAGGGGAAGGTCTATCAGGGGGCCCCAAACATGAACCCCTCAGTGCAATGATAGGACCAAGAGAGCAAATCAATCTTGAGGTTATCAATGCCAAGACCCAGCTGCAACACCAGATCGAGTGTGTGGCCACGCTGGTGGGTCGCAGAAGCAACTGCTTGTGTCAGGCCCAGTAAAGACATTAACTGGAGGAGGTCATAACCAATCTGTGGGGATTTGTCATTGATCCAAGTGTTGAAGTCTCCTAGGATTAAACACCTGGGGGACTCCAACACCTGGTTGATGTCAAAGTCCTCTGCCTCCTGTAGGAATTCTCCTCCCAACCCCGAAGGCTGGTAAATAAGGAAAATCCTGCAACTTGCACCTTGACCCCTGTGTATGGCAATGTACTCAAAAGACCTGGTATTACCAACCAGATGCACTGTGAAGACTAGGTTGGTTCTAAAAACAATGGCCACTACCCGCCCCCGTGATCCTTCCTTGGGCAGTGCACCAAAACTGGTCTGGCATTGTCACTCAGCCAGATCTCTGTAATACAAGCAACGTTGACAGAGGAAATCAAGTCCACAAAAATGGTGGTCTTGCTCCTCATTGACCTGGCACTGCAAAGCACTGCCTGAACAGGACTAGAGGAGGCAGTCTGCCCTCTAGCTACCTGCCCACTTGGTCTGGTGGGACCACTGGGTACAGGAAGCAAACACATCTGGCATCTCTCTCAGCCCTGTTTAAACCCAGGGTGCCTCCAGGACCTTACAGCCTCAATGCTTCTCACCACCGCCATCTCCTTAGCTGACCTCTGCCAACAACGACCCACCCACCTCCTCATGATCCCAACCTCCCTGCAGCACCTGGCAGCAGTAGATGAAATCAGGAGGTTGGTGAAGGGGTGGAGATCATGAAGCAGAGAGGCAGCATAGGTGATTCATGCTAGGCCAGTGCCCCAGCACATCCCAGCTTGGTATACTAACCCAAACCAAAAGAACCCCATAAAAACAATTATAACTAATAAATGCATCCTTACTTATACTAAACAGCAAACTAAAGCACACACACAACCCACTCACTCTTAATTATATGAACTCTGAATAACATAACCACACACCCCAGTTATACACTTCACAAAATAATCCCCCCACCCAAATTACAAACAAGTAAAATAACAGTTAAAATAAACAGCAAGGGAGAAAAGAACAAAGGAGCATGTACTGTAGTAAGTTCCAAAATGAGTCCAGAGAGTCCTTAGAAAGAAATTAACTGCCCAAACAAAGTTCCAAGCCTATTTAGGCTTGAAAATATTTTAAATGTGCAAAGGAAAACTATAGTGCTCGCACCACCAAAGTTTCAATAGGTGTAACAGTGCACGAAACAGTTAATGGATTTCCAAATATCAAGGAGTCTTCATAAAGCATGCCATCCAGGAAGAAATACTCTCACCAAGTCCACCCAGAAGCCAGTGTTGAATGATCTTTTAAAATCTCGGGTACTCACCCCGAGGAGCAAAGTCTAATAATACTTGAGAAACAAGCTCTCACCAAGTCCACTAGCCAGACTTCAATGCCCAACAGCAATATTTCCCCCACTGGCATGTCAAACAGATAACCCAGAGAAGAGCAAAGTGTAGTCCAGTCAGTTCATGAAAGGAGTCCTGGGGGAAAATAATTCCTCCCCCCTCCAACAGCTAGAAGCCAAACAGGCCGCCTCACTAGGGCCCAGAGTCAGCCTCACCACTTAAATCAGCTTTAGTGGGAGACAGGTGGGGTTCTTCTGGGGGGGCAGCGGAGATCCCACCTCTTGCCACTCAGTTACCCCCACCGCTCAACTGCCTAAGCTCAGCAAGTCTCTCTCCATTGTCCCACGAGGTAGCAAGGAACTCCACACTCTTCATGTCACAGCTCAGTAGCTAGCCAGCAGATCCAGTCTGGTGGAAAATGGAGCACAACTCCAACGGTGTTCACTCTCATCATCCTGTGTCGACCTCATACCGACAAGTCAGGTAAGCACCCAAGAATGATTTAATGTTCAATTTTGTGCTCCTCTATTATAGGAAATCCACAAAATAATAAGCCCTGCAGTGCAAACTCCAGAAACACCCTGACTAAAAATAAAACTGCACTCCTGTGCTACACTCACTCACAAGCCCTGCCTACAGCTAAAAAAACCTACGATACAACTAACTAAAACAAAAAACAAAAGGATTCTCCTAGTCGCTCCAAATAAGAATGCTAAGTTAGAATTTTCTTAAAGTATTTTAAGAACAGATTGGGCAATTTTGGAGCTAAGGAACCAAGCCCCAAGCAGACTGCAGCCCAGCGTGGCAACCATCTTGCCTTCCATGATGTGGAATCAGGGCAATGAGGTGGGATCCCAATTTTTTTCACACCACCTCATGAACATTACAGATGCCATTTTTCATACTCTGGCCAAAATGTGTTTTTGCACCTGTGGTACGAAATAATGTTTTGGCAGGGATTTGACAAATTTTATGGTTCATGAGGCTCAGTCATAAAAAACTACAGTATGTTGAAAATTTGGGGTCAAAATATGAAAAAAACAAAGTTATGAAGGTATGTTGTCATATTTCTATGGACACTCAATAATTTTGACAATTTTTCATATTTAAGCCCGCATTTCCAACATAGTGATTTTGTCACATGACTTCATGAATGTGACAATAGTTATTTTCAAAAACATGGTCCACATGTGATTTCACACTTCTGGTGTGAAACTACATTTTCTCCAGTATGTTAGTAAATGACACCTGTTATGTCCAGAAGGAGGGGTCATCAAAACGTCTCTCTTAAAATTTGGGGATTAAAATACAAAAAACAAAATTGTGAAGTAATGTTATTTGCAGGGGCATCCCTTGCCCCATTGGGACCACATTGCCCTCCCATGTATGTGACCTGAGCTCAGCTGAGAGCTCATTGAGCCAGCTTAATAGGCCATGGCCAGGGGGAAGGTGCTGCCACTTGCAGCCCCAGCCCCAGCCTTGGAATTGGACAGAGCAGTGTTCTGGTGCATACATGACACCTTGTGGTGAGCTGGGCAGTCTTCCATCACAAGGTGTCCACATGTGTGTCAAGGCATGATGGGCCCATTCATGGGGTCAGAACTATCTCCAGTATTTTATTTATGTCATTTTTCCCATTGGACCTGCTCAAACGAGGATTCAGTTCCACTATCAGAAAAAAATAATGCAGACATTAGTGTTGAAGAATGCAAAGTGCACAAAGTATGAAAATGAAAAAAAAATAGGGTTTTGGGTCTCCAGAATCTTGATGAATCAATGGATAGAGATGGGCAAAGTTGGAAGACTTCACTTCATGAATTAATCTGCACATTTCTTGGAATTTTGAAAAATCAGTATGGAGAAATTCTGCTGCAAAGTGCAGAATTCTGCCAGTGAAGTGCAGAATTTCACCTGTGAATTGCAGAATTTTGCCAAAAATCCCATAATTTGCAGGTGAAATTCCACACTTCACATGCACAATTCCACACTCTGTGGTGGAACATCACCACTCTGAAGCTTCATTTTTTTTTTTTTTTTTGCATTTATTCTTTATGTGCCCCCTCCTACAGTCAAGCATCTGCCCGGGCACATCCCCCCATGGCCATGGCTTCCCCACATTAGCCACCCTCCCATGACCCCCTGGATTGCCCCTCAGGCCCGAGGTGCCACGAATGTTGGGATAGGGGCGGGAATCAGTCTGGGGGATCCGATTGCAGCTGGAGGGGTGGGCTTCATAGAGGCAGCAGATGGGTGTGTTTTTCTGCATTTGTGGGGGGCAGAAACATGCAATGATGCCAGCATCCATCCCACCCCCGTGGTCCTTGCTGGTGCTGACTGGTTGCAGAACCTCTGGCCTCTGTCAGAGGTCCCCATGCGCCGGTGACACCCACACCCTCCTGGAGAAGGAGAGCAGTCCATGGGATGTTCAATCCATCTCCCCCTGGCTGGACCTCCGACGACCCAGGTCCATTTCCAAACCCAGGTTGCCGGTGTCACAAGCAGAAATCCAACCACTGCACCGACGGGCCGGCCACTCTGAAGTTTCTGAATGTGGAAAAAACTTCATTGAGCTCTGTGAAGGTGAATTTCAGCCACTTCACTGCAAATTTGCCCACAAATTTTAATTTTGCCATATCTCTATCAGTGGGGGTGCTATTTGGGGTTGCCAACCCTAATGACCACCCCTCCCCCCAGGCTGTAATCTTCTGTTAGAAGCACAAGGTGCAGATCCAAGCCAGTGCCTCATAGTGATTCACTTTTTGGAGGTAAAGAAGTATGGCTCACCACATGTTGCAAACAGAAATCATTCTTAGTTTTCTTCACACAGAGATAACATCTGACTTTGCTTGCTCAGGGAAGGGGGTGGCCAGTAGGGTTGACAACACCAAAGAAAACCATTGCATTGATTCACCAATACTCCCAACACCCAAACCCTAATGTTTTTCATTTCCCTGCTTAGTGCGCTTTGCATTCTTCTACCCTAATGTCTGCATTAATGTAACTTTTTTTGCAATGAATATGTTTTAATACCATGCAAAACTGCCTTAGAACTGAAAGAAAGTGGTCTACATATTACAATTCAAATGTAATTATGGATGGCCAACTGTATATAACAAGGCTGTGATTCCATCACATGGTTTCTGGTGACATACAATACTAAACCAAAAGACTGAAGCAACAGTTTTGATTTTGTCATCACATTTCTGTCTATATTTTGGAAGCTTTATAATAGAAATAGTAACATGTTTTTGAGACAAGTTGTTGTATGTACTGGTTGCTGAAATTGGGATCAACCTGTTTTTAAGGTCTCTGCACTTAGTATGTCATTGACAGTTTAAGTAATCAATAGCCTATGGAGGCCAGGTGTAAGGAACTGGTTAGATGCTGTTTTGTTCTTTCATGTTGTGTAGCTTACATAGTGAAAGATCAACCTTCTGGCCACTAATAAAGAAGATAACTAGTCCATACTAAAAACTTCTAAAGGTACTATATATATGAAACAGGGTTGTTGTTTGCCTCAGACTGTAACACTGAGGAACATTCATGTATTGCAAGCATCTCTATACCTAAGAGTCAGAATCTCGTGGGCCTTTTCTTAGAGATCCTCATAAATTTTACCTGCTGAGTCTATGAAACCATTTATCTCAGGTGCTGTTCAGTTTATTAGAATACTGGTCCTCAGGGGATATATTTATTAAATGTGTTTCTTTATAATCATCCAAAGCATAAGCAAAGGAAGATTATGGGGAAGAAGTGACTAGAAGGAGGACAGGATCAGATCTGTTACAGTACAGTAGCTTCTTCTTGGTTTTTTTTACATTGTTTCTTGTGGATTCTACTTGGGTAGAAGGTTATTTCTTTTCTTTCTTACTACTTCTAAGGGGCTAGCAGGGTACTATTTGGGACTGTTGGAATTTTGAAACCTGTTTTGGTAGCTATAAGTGGGCTCATTTGTTTGACGTTTCACTGTGTAGCAGACTGCATTTGTAGAGGCCTATTTCTTCTGATTTAAAACCTATTTGGTGTGATTTAACTGGGTCTGTTTCTTTGAATTGGAGACCTATATCTTCTAATTTCAAGCCTCTTTTGACGTGTTGTTGGTGAAGCTGTTTGAATTGGAGTCCTGTTTCTTTGGGTAGCAAACCTATTTTGGGGGCTTTGCATAGAATTGTGATTCATTTTTGCTGGCTTCACTAGCTGCAAAGTTTAGTGCAGAGTGGGGGAAGGGTGCTAATGGTCTGGCCAGGTCTCAGTCAGCTAGGGAGGCAGAACTGAATCAGGTGTGGTGTCAGTTGCTTTGGCTTCTCAGAATGAACTAGTAGGTGGACAGGATCAGACCTGTTACAGTACAGTAGCTTCTTCTTGTCATTTTTACATTGTTTCTTGTGGATTCTACTTGGTAGAAGGTTATTTCTTTTCTTTCTTACTACTTCTAAGGGGCTAGCAGGGTATTGTTTGGGGCTGTTCGAATTTTGAAACCTGTTTTGGTAGCTATAAGTGGGCTCATTTGTTTGATGTGTCACTGTGTAGCAGACTGCATTTGCAGAGGCCTATTTCTTCTGATTTAACACATATTTGGTGTGATTTAACTGTTTCTGTTTCTTTGAATTGGAGACCTATATCTTTAATTTCAAGCCTATTTTGATGTGTTGTTGGTGAAGCTGTTTGAATTGGAGTCCTGTTTCTTTGGGTAGCAAAACTATTTTGGGGGCTTTGAGTAGAATTGTGATTCATTTTTGCTGGCTCCACTAGCTACAAAGTTTAGTGCAGAGTGGGGGAAGGGTGCTAATGGTCTGACCAGGGGCCTCAGCTACCTGATTGTTTCTGGAAGACTTGGGCTGGTCCCAACCCCTCACCCACCCCTGGTCCATTATTTCCTTTATACCAGGGGTTCTGACATCACTTCCTCAAATGGACAAAGGATATGCACCTGTCATAGCAGAAGCAGACATCCAGGAAAGGAACAGCAGCAAGTGAAGAGGTGACTGCTATCTCAGTGGAAGGGAAGTAACTGCAAATCTAGGAGATTTCATTGTTACTTTTTTTGCATTGGGGAAAGGAGGAGTAGGAGTTTGAAGAAGGTTGTGCAAAAGCTACTTAAAGTCTCTTTTTGAGTGTGGATAGGAAGGATAGGAATATAAAAAGCAGTTGCTCAGTCTATCTAAACGAGTACAACAAAGGGGTAAGGGAAATTAAGAAAATAATGTTTTGCACTGATAGAGGGGGGAGGGAGACTTGGGGGAGTGTTTGGTATTCTGCATCTGGAAGGGTGGGGGGTCGCTGGTGGGCAACGACAGCAATGGGTAGGGTGCTAGGCTGCAACAACTGTAGTGCACCAATCTTTCTAAAAATTGCCTGGAGTGTGGGAGGATGTTTAGTGTGCAACCACATAGAGAAACTTAAAAAGGAGATCGAGGGTCTGCAGAAGGAATTAAGACAGGCAAGGCAGATTGGGGGTGGGTTTCATCCAATACTGGAGGGAGGAAGAAGGTGAGATGAGGGAGGGTGATTTAAGCCAACAGTGGTGAGGAGAGGGTCAGAAGAAGGGAAGCAGAGACAAAAGGGCCCAGGCCAGGAAGAACGATTGCTAGGGAAACCAGGTCAGGAGACAAAAGGCAAATGGAAGGAGGAGATAGGGACTTGTGAGGGGAGGCAAAGAAGTGGCAAAAGTCATGGAGTGGAAAGGACAGAACAAGTTACTATGCAGAGATAGGGAGCAGGCATTTGTGAAGGGTCTTCGTAAAATAGTTTTTGCACTGCTAGAGAGGAAGAAGGTGGAGGAGGGAAATGATGAAATTAGAGGAGTAATTGATAAATGCTTTGACCAAACTGGAGCGGGGGGATGTTTTTCTGGGAGAATAGCAACAGGGGTAAAAGGGGGAAATAATGTGCAGGAGGAAGAAGAGGAGCTGGAAATGAGAGAGGGAGATGAATGGAAACAAGCAGGAAGTAAGAGTGGTGGAATCTTAGTGCTGGGGGATGCAATACTAAGAGGAGTCAGGTGGGGTAGCAAGGGGGAGAGGCATAGTCACATTTGGGTGGAGGCCATGCCAGGAATGACAGCGGAAAGGGTAGGACAATCTGTTCTGAAATATGCTAGAAGGGGTAGGGACAAACCTCATTTAATTATACATCTTGGGACAAATGACCTGGCTGACAAGACAGTAGATATAGTCCAGAGGAGGTTTGAGGAACTAGCACAATTATGTGAAGGGGCAGGAAGATCAGTAACTTTTTCAGAGATACTTCCAGTGCCCAAGGCAAGCACAACAAGAAAGCTGAGAATAGAGGAGTTTAATGGATGACTAAGAACCTGGTGTTGTGCTAAAGGGTATGGGCTATTGGGGGGTGAGGAGGGACCTGGGAGGATAGTAGTCTCTATGCCAAGGACAGACTACACTTGAGTGAGGAGGGAAAGAAAGTGTTGAGACAGAGGATGGAGGAGTACCTAGAGGAAGTTGGGAATTTAACCTAGGGATGGGGGGTGGCAATTGGGCAAGAGATATGCAGAGACCACAGATTGGGAAACCATATGAGCTAACCCCCATAACAGTGACAAAGGACAAATGGCAAGTACTATTGGTAATGCTAGTAAAGGAGCGCAGTATGGGGGGGTGGAAGCTGGTTACCCTTATGCTAGGAGCCTTGGGAAGAAAACTGCAGATTTACAGGTGCTCATGGCAGAGGGAGAGGTGGACATTGCAGCCATCACAGAAACATGGCCACCCAATACAATGACTAGGACCTGTCTGTACCAGGGTACAGGTTATTTTGTAGGGACAGGATGATTGGGAAAGGAGGGGGTGTGGCACTATATGAGAAGGAAGGACTGAAGTGTGTAAGGGAGGAAGGGGAGGAGGGTAGTACAGAGTCACTTTGGATGCAAATCCAGGATTCCAAGAATAGGATTCTTAGAATGGGAGTGGTGAACAGGCCACCATCTCAGGCGGAGGAGTTAGACAGGGAACTAGCGGGACAGATCAGGAGGACCTGCAAGAAGGGTGGTGTGGTGATTGTGGGGGGGACTTCAACATGCCAGGAGTGGACTTGAGTACCCCAACAACCAGGAACAGAAGGGAGCAGGTACTGCTGGGTGCCTTCCAGGACAGCTTCCTGCTGCAAATGGTCAGTGAACCAACCAGGTTAGGGGAATACCCTTGACCTTGTGCTGGCAAATGGGGACTTTGTGAGAGAACTTACAGTGGAGGAACCACTGTCAGGGAGTGACCACCACTCAGTATGGCTCACATTGGATATGGGCAAGGAAGGAGTGGAAACTGGCACAAGAGTGCTGGACTTCAGGAGGGCTGACTTTGGGAGGATGGAGGAAGTGGTAAAAGGGTACCTGGCCAGAATTCAATCTAGTATGGACATTAAACAGAGGTGGGAGCTCATAAAGCTGGGGATAGTGGAGGCAACCAAAACCTGCTGCAAGGCCCAGAGCAAGAAGACTAGGGCTAAGAAACTGAGTTGGTTGAGCAAGGAGGTCATGGAAAAGGTAAGGAGGAAAAGAGCTGCCTTTAGGAGGTACAAGAAAACAGGGAGGGGATGGACAGGGAGGAGTACTTGACAGAATCGAAGGAGGTGACAAGAGCAGTAAGGGGAGCCAAAACATCTAAGGAACTCAGGCTGGCACAAGGCATTAAGAAGGGGGAGAAGGACTTCTTTAGGTACATCAGGGAGAAAAGGAGCTGTAAGGACCACATAGTAAGGATTAGGAAGGAGGGGGGGTTGGGTGGAAGCAGGATGCGATAAGGCAGAAGCACTAAATGAGTACTTCTGCTCAGTATTTACTAAAGAGAAGAGGGAGGTGACACCCAAGGGTGGAGAAATGGCAGAAACAATGGGGGAAGGGGTGACAGATGGGGAAATCATGGAGAGCAGAGTTCGGGAGGGTTTGAAGGCACTGAGGGTGGACAAGGCGCCAGGCCCAGATTGCATCCACCCCGGGGTACTGAAGGAGCAGTCAGAGATCCTTGCAGGACCTTTGGCAGACCTATTTAATGCCTCACTACATTTGGGGTCTGTACCTCAGGACTGGAGAATGGCTCATGTGGTGCCCTTCCACAAGAGTGGCCCCAAGGATGAGCCGGGAAACTACAGACCAGTGAGCCTCACATCCATCATGGGTAAGCTAATGGAGACTATCCTGAAGGAGAGGTTGGTGGCCCTCCTAGAGGCCAAAGGACTACAGGACAGCAGACAGCATGGCTTCATATGGGGCAGAGCCTGCTAAACCAACCTGGTGGATTTCTATGACTGGATAACTAGGCAACTGGACAGGGGCCATGAAGTGGATGTCCTGTATCTGGACTTCAGTAAGGCATTTGACATGGCGCCGCATGGAAGGCTGGGAAGTAAGTTAGTAGGCACAGAGGCGGGTACAAAGCTGGTGAGATGGGTAGTAAACTGGCTTCAGGGAAGGCAACAGAGGGTGGTGGTGGGTAGGGAGCTCTCACACCCAAGGGTAGTGATGAGCAGTGTTCCACAGGGCTCGGTGTTGGGACCAGTGTTGTTTGGGATATTCATTGCAGACATATCATGGGACATCAAGAGCAAGAGCAGTCTGTTTGCTGATGATACCAAGGTAGGAGTGGTGGTGTATGACCTAGGGGGATGGCAGGGGTTGCAGGATGATCTGGCAAAGCTTGAAACCTGGTCAGACACCTGGCAACTGGGGTTTAATGCCAAAAAGTGCAAGGTGCTGCATTTTGGGATGAAGAACCCAAGGAGGAGTCACCAGCTAGGGAGTGCAGCTAGCCCAGACAGAAGAGGAGAAGGATCTTGGGGTGCTTCATTACAGGGTCAATGAACAACTCAGCACAGTGTGGAAGGCAGCTGCAGGCCAACGAAATGCTGGGTTGTATTGCAAGGAATATATCCTCGAGGAGGGAGGAGGTGATTCTGCCACTATGGGTCATTAGTTAGACGTGCCTGGAGTACTGCATGCAGTACTGGCACGGTATCTGAAAAGGACATTAAGTTACTGGAGGGGTGCAGCGCAGGGTGACAAAGATGATCAAGGGGTGGGGGACTTGTGATACGAGAGGAGGTTGAGGGAGTTGAACATGTACTCACTGGAGGAGAGGAGGGACAGGGGGACATGATTGAAACCTTTAAGTACATGAAAGGAATAAACAAGACAGGTACAGAGGGCCTGCTCAAAGTAAGGAAGGGGAGGGACACCAGGGGCCATGATATGAGACTGGAGGGAGGAAGGTTCAGGAGGGAGATGAGGAGACACTTTTTTACAGAGAAGGTGGTGGCTGGGTGGAATGCGTTACCTGCAGAAGTGGTATCCAGTAAAATAGAGGATTGCTTCAAAAGGGGATGGGACATGACAAGGGGGAGGGTTAATGAAGGGGAAGGGTGGAAGGGAGGGGCAGCTACAGAATAAGGAGCGTTAGTTGCACATTCAAGCAGACTTGATAGACCTCTAGGCCTTTATCTGCTGGCAAATTTCGTATGTTCGTATGTTCATAAGTGGAAAATTAATTTAGTGATATGATTGCACCACTTTAAAAGGGTGAAAACCACTGGAAAAGTATGCTGTTCACATTTGTTTACACCTCACATGAACCAAAAATCAGAACATTAAAAAAATGTCTATAGAAAATGAAAAAAGTGTATAAATATATACTGTTGTGCATGTGTCATTGCTTTTTGATGCATGAAAACTGTATTTGCTTGACTCAAGCATGTTACACTGGCTACAGGCTTTCATTTAAACAAATAAAGATCCTGGGCTGGATTCAGAAAGGTCTGCCCACAAGCTGTGGCAATGGCAGCTTGCAGCAACCATACCTGTGACCTAGCCCATGCACCCAATTCAGTATCAGAGTGGGTGCCGCGGTCTGCATCCTGTGACTTGCGGTAGCTGTGCAAGGTAGGCCGCAGCACCCAGGAATGCCGAGGTCATAGGACCGGGGTAGGCGCAGTTGCACCAGTCGAGGGTCGCCATTGCACCCCATTGCCCACTCGGTGGCCCCGTGAGTGTGAGCTCCAGCCCCAAGCCCCTTGCTATGGACCCCCCAGATTAAGGACCCTCACCTGCCCTGGTGGCCCAGTGGTCCCCACCCTCCCGACACACACAAACACACACCGGTGGGTGAGTTGGCGACTGGGCCTGGTGGTGAGGGAGGGCTGTCTCCAGTTGCCAGTGGGGTATTAGGGGTGTGGGGGGCTTGCACTGTGGGGTGGGGACCAGTAGACTACCAGGGGGTTATGGGGATGGCAGGGTGGGGATTGTGCCCCAGGGCATGTTGGGGGGGCCTTGACATGCGTGTGTGTGTGGGTTCTGGGCATTGGCGGTGTGTGCCATGCCTGGGACCTGGAGCCCATGGGGGGTCTGTAACCCATAGGGGTTGTGGGGCTAGGGCACAGTGGCAACCTCCAGTGAACAGCAAAGACCAGTAAGACCACCTTTTTGGTGGCATAACTGGTCTTTGACAGATGTTCTCTGGTGGTTGTCTCTGAATCCTAGCTGTGGACGTAGAGGTCACCCTACCTGAATAGGATGCAAATGCTTCCAGAAACCCCCTTATGCCATGTCGCAAAGGGGTTTCAGATGCATAAGTGCAGTTGGGTGCAGGCAGCCTTCAGCATGTCACAGGCTGCTTATGTGAATTCCACGGGGACGCAACACAGGACGCAAGTGCGACTTGCACCATTTTTTCCGATGCAAGTTGCCTTGCATCCTGCTTTGGCTTTTCTGAATACGGCCCCCTGTCCCTAATGGTAACAAAAAAATTAGCCTTTCTGAAATAAATTGCTCTTGATGAAAAGATAATTTTGGAACTAGTAGGTCTAGGTACCAATATTATTTATAAATGAAAGCTTATGAGCAGCATCACATAGTCAAGATACCGATGCAATAGCAATGTATCATACACAGAAAAGTGAGTCAATATATTGTCAGTTACAAAAAAAAAGGATTGCTTTTAAATGTACGTCAATGTATTTTGTGTGCCTTAATACAGGAAAAGTATATTGATGTGACATGACCCTATTACACTGACTCCAAGCTGTCATTTAAAAAAACAATATATGACAGACCTCGTGATGCAGTGCAGCTGGTAACAGCTCTCTTCCATCGCTCCAGCCACCCATCCAGCAAATCTCCTATTTTTACAACAAGAGAGAATCAATAAATCTCACCAGAGGGATTAAGAATATCTACTTCTTCTGCTGATCATTTCCAATATTCAAAAATCGATTTATGGAGGCAGAAATGCATAGAGCTCTCAACACACCCCGCTGATCACACTGGAGAAGGCGCGGAAAAAGGCTAGGGCCTTGACTACAACTGACCCCCGGTGCCAAAGCAATACGGCATCTGAGCAAGAACCCCTCACGCTCACCAGGTTTCTGGAGGAATTCCAACCGTTTAGGGATGAAATGAGTTCCCTCTCTACAGAATTAAAGTCCCTGGCCCAAGCAATGGAGGAGATTACGATGCGTACCTGAGACAGAGAAGCCTGTATAACCTCCTTAGAGAAAAGAGCTGACAAGTTGGATCCAGAGCTAGTAGCCACTAAGCAAAGGATTGCTAAAATGGAGCTCAAAATTGAAGATCTTGAAGGCTGCAGCCAGAGAAATAACGTGGTCATAATTGGACTACCTGAAAATGAGGAGGGCATAGACACTGTCCAGTTTATCCAGAAATTTGTGGTAAAAATTGCTGGCCCCTCACCCTTTGGCTTCAGATATGCTATAGAGTGGGCACATAGGGCTCTTCACCCAATTCCCCCAGCAGAAGCCCATCCTAGACTGCTGATTTTCCATTTTTTGAATTATTTAGAAAGACAGCATTTCCTCCTTAAAATTAAAGAACAACAGGAAGTTTGTTGGGAAGGGGTCAAAATATGGATTGCCCAAGACTTGCCAGCTTCAGTCAGAGTAAGATGAACTGCGTTTCACCCATTGATTTCGAAGATCATAGCTGCAGGGATCACATTTCGGATGAGCTACCGGAAACGGCTCCAAGTTCAAGTAGCCAGCTCCTGGCACTCATATGAAGATCCTGATGCTGCCCTGGTCAATTTGAAGTCCTTCTTCCCAGTGCTTTATCAAAGTACCTGAACTAAGCTGCTCTTTTAGTGATGACATCCTGCAAAGCCGTTAAATAAGGGGAGCTGTTGAGACTGAAAATCGGCAATATGACTTTCTTGGTGAGCTCCTACAACTGGTGCCTTTAGACTGTAAAAAATAAAGGAAAAATAAAAGAAAAGGAAAAAAAAATTACTTTAAAACTTTATAACTATGCTGAAGGATTTGAGATACGTTCAAATAATGTTTTTGCCTCTTCAGTAAGGAGTTAGAGTTTGCTTTATGTTTTGCTTGAGTGACCGAGAATACAGCTATTTTAAGGAATCGCATTGCATGTTAGGTACTGCAGTATCCACTAGATGGAGCATTGTACCGATGGTTTGGGGTTTACCTGGACACACACTGTATTCAGTTTGCAATAATCATCATTTTTAGTCGGTTGTTCTGAGTTTGTTAAATAACTGCCAGGCTGTTTGTTTCTACTTTATTTTAGCTAATAGGTGGACCAGTGTGCAGCTGATCCTACCTGGAAGGGCTGTTATATATATATGTATTTGGGGGTTATAGATTTCTCTGTTCTATTGCATTCACAGGGATGACCTCATTTTAGATTATCTTCTCTGTTGAGTATAGAGTTAGGTCTTAAACTATCTACTAAAGTGGTGTACATTAGTAGGGATTCTGCAGTAAAGTTACTATTAGAGATCTGTGGAGACATATGCTGCAGATTCTGTCCTTTTATTTTCATTTCTCTCTTTTCTGACTTGGTGAATTGGTGTTTTATTCAGTACAAGGGCAAGCTTCAATACTGGGTGATTGAGGCGTGGAAGAGGTGCTGGGAGATACAGTCCGCCGTAGTAAGGGAGTTAGAGCTGTTGTTTTTTTTCTATACAAGGGTAATGCTGGTCAACTTTTTCTGACGGTTCTGCATAGGGGGGATAGGTTAGATGTATTAGTGAGGGATGGGATGGGGAGTGGCAACGGAACAGGGATAAGGTTATTTAGAGCACCGTTAGCATCTTCTCAATGTAAAGGGATCTTACACCGCGCAACAGTCTTTTTCTGGGAATATGGCTAGGGATCTTTGTTTGGCTTCATGAAACGTCAAGGGAGCCAGTCAAAAATGAAGCAGTATAAGATTCTAAAACATCTTGGTTTACTGTATACAGACATTATTTGTTTGCAAGAAACCCACCTAACAGATACTGAAGCAACTCAACTGAGGCGGCTTCAGATTGGACAGGTTTTCTCTGCCGAAGGTAAAAGTCAAAGTTGCGGTGTCATGATTTTAATCAAAAGGTCTGTCCCAATTACTCCTGTTCAAATGATAAGAGATTCCCAGGGTAGATAATTGTTTGCAAAGGGACTCTTCACATGATTGAAGTATTACTGGGTAGTGTATATGGCCCAAATGTAGACTCTCCTGATTTCTTCATGCAGTTGATCAATGTGCTACTTCCTCACCTTTTCCTCCCGTAAATTATTGGGGGGAAGTTTAATCTGGTCTTTGACCCGAGTATGGATCACTCTGGATCAGCTCATAAAAGCTCTCCCCTGCTCAAAGAGCTTTATGAGAATTTGCAGATCAATTAGGTCTATGTGATGTTTGGCGTGTTCTGCACCCTATTGACAAAAGTTACACATTTGTTTCCTAGGTCCATTGAACAGCATCTAGGATTGACTATTTGCTAGTCTCCCAGACCCTTCTACCAGGGTTCATGGATGCAGATATTCATCCAGGCCCTCCTTTGGACCACTCCATAGTTACCTGTTGGCTCACTTTTGCCTCCTTCCCTAAACCGAGGGGTCGATAGAAGGTAAATGATCAACTGCTGAAGATCCCGGAGGTGACCGAGTATATTGCTGAAAAAATATGCCAATTTATCTCCACAAATCTAAACTCCATAAATAAGCCTGACATGGTAGGGTGTGCTTTTAAAGCCTATGTCAGAGGACTATTGATAGGATTGGCTTCCCACAGGAAAAAAAGTAGGGAAACGCAACTCAAAGACCTTCTTTCTCAAATTCGTACCATAGAGCACAAGCTATCTCCCCAACCCTCTGAACAAATTAGACAAGAGCTGGTGAAGTTAAAAAACACCTATTGAGACTTGCTGAGAGAGCAAGCGAAGTACGCCCTCCTAAAAGCCAAAGCTTCCTATACGGATCAGGGAGAAAAAGCAGGGCAGTTACTAGCATTATGTATTAGACAGCAGGAATCTTCAAGATTTATAGCTGCTATAGGGTCCCAATCTGATGGTGCCCTTAAAACTTCTCCCGAAGAGATAGTTTTTGAATTTAGTCAGTATTATAAACACATGTAGGGACCAATGCCAAACCTGCCTTCTGAAGCTGAGCTGGACAAATACCTCAGAGCCCCTCATCTTCCTTCCCTTTCAGCGACGCAACAGAGCCTCCTATTACTCCCAGTTTCAGAAATTGAATTGATTAACGTTATTAAAGACCTTCCATCTGACAAAACACCAGGACCAGATGGATTTTCATCTAACTTCTACAAAACATTCACCAACCTTCTCATACCCTTATTGCTACCATTATATCAACCTATTTTGTCAGGGACAGCATCAGATACAGTAAAACCTTATTTGAAGCTTTGATAGTCCTTTTGCCAAAGCAGGATAAGGAACCAGAACAAGTTACCAGTTACCACCCAATCTCTCTGCTCAATCCGGACATCAAAATTCTTACTAAGCTTCTGGCTGATCATATCAGTCATGTCCTTCCTGATCTAACTGACCTCAAGCAGGTGGGATTTATGAAAGGGAGGAATTCTACTGACCATTTACACACCCTCTCCCATGTCTTCTCGAGAACCAAAGATCCGGAATTTCCAGCTGCTTTGGTTTCTCTGGACTCTGAGAAGGTCTTTGACAGGGTCAATCTAAAATTTTTGTTTTGCACTCTCTATGCCTTTCAAATTTCCCTTTATTCCAAACATGGGTAGCTGCCTCACACAAATTTCCAACTGCCAGAGTTTCAGGAATTGGGGCAACCTCTGTACTTTTCCCTTTACAATCAGGTATGAGACAGGGTTGTCCCTTGTCTCCTCTGCTTTTCAATCTCTATTTGGCACCTCTGATCCATAGAATAGCTGACTGCCAGTGGATTCAGAGCATATCAATTCAGGGTTATGAAGCTGAAGTTTCCGCGTATGCGGATGACCTTCTTTTGCAATTAATTTACCCAGAAACTTCTATTCCACCCTTATTAGATATCATCAGTCAATTCAGTAGAATGTCTAATTACAAACTGAATATCAACAAAACAGTAGTGTTTCCCCTTAATTTCAGAGTTTTCAAGGCTAGTATAATGGGTTTGGGCTTTACTGGAAATCAGACTCCCTCAGATATTTAGGAATTAACCTAACTACCAGTCTTGAACTTTTTTGACAGGTAAATTTGGATTCTCTCATAAACATCATTACTCAGGATTTAAACAGATGGTCCCAGCTTCGAATGTCCATGTGGGATAAAATTAATCTGATCAAAATGAATGTCTTTCCCCATTTGTTTTATCCCCTTAACATGTTGAATATTTGGCTCCCTCTTTCCTGGTTCCAGAAAATTCACAGTCTTATTACAGACTTTATCTGGTCTAAGAAATGGCCGAGATTAGCCTATTACAAACTAGCTGCCCCAAAAATCTGGGGTGGTCTTCACCTCCCACACCTAGGTTTATATTACTGGGCCAGTCATGCAAATAAATATCTTCGGTGGCTCTCAGACATAGATTCCCAAATCTCATCATCATATATTCCAATCTGGTTCAAGACTGAGATAGCACAGATAAAAGCGTATGGCCTCTCCCCAATTAATCTTCTACATACAAAATTACAGTTACTTCCATCAGCTATCAAGCCCTCCCAAATAGGTACGTCAATCAGGGTACATTCCCAGTTATGTTCTTTTCTTAGATATGATCATAATTTGGATCTCTCACAAACAATTTACAATAACCCTAAATTTAAGATAGACAATGTGATGTTTCTGCCCAACTGGCTACCTAATTTGGATGGATGTTCACTTTCCAGCTTAGTAAAGGAAGATCAGATGTGGCTGTCTTCAGCAGAATTTATGGCTAAATTTAACATCCCAAATTGTATGGCTTTCAAAGTGCTTCAGGTACAACATCTTCTATTGAAAGTCATGGGGAAGACCCCACCACAATTAAAAAAGGCTCTCACTTACATTGATTTGTGTCCTATAGCAGGCTTTCCACATGCAGTCTCCAAACTATATGTTTATTTATATGACTGGTTATATCCAGAGTGTTTCGGGCCCTACAAATTTCCCAGATCTGACTATTAACTGGTCCAATTTATGGCAAAGTTGTCACAAATCCATACTTCAAGATAGGTTACGATTAATGCACTTCAATATCCTTCATAATTTGTATTATTCTCTACAAACATTTGCCAAATTTGAGTTAGTAACATCCCCTCTCTGTACACGGTGCACGCCAGAAGAGGGCTCCCTATTTCATATTTTTTGGCCATGTCATAAAAATGCCCCCTTGTGGTCCCTAATTCAGCAGAGGGCTGACCCTCTATTAGGTCTGAAAGAACTATTTATGGCTAAAATTTGCCTTTTAGGTGATTTTTCTGGAGTCTCAGTGACTAACCGTAAATATTATATGGCATTAATATTGATGTCAGTTAAAAAGTTGGTGCTGAAACATTGGAAAGACCAGGACAATATCACATATAAGGAATGGTTAAATGAACTGCTATTGAATCTCATAATGGAAAAGAAAATATCAAGCCTGCATGGTAGATCAAAGAGATTTGCCAGGATTTGGGATCCCTTTAATACTCTTTACTCTTTGTAGCAAATAGATTGATGCTTCCAGCAACTATGTGATAATAACTTACTCTGTACCGAGTAGGGTGAGAGTGGAGGGGGGTTCAGGGAGGAGGGGAAGAAAGGTACCATCATGGTTAAACCAGAAGAATCTGCTCTGATTGTATGTATGTTATGGAACCTTTCTTTGTAATAAAAACTTTAATAAACATTGAATTGAAAAAAACAAACAAACAAAAAATATATATATAGATGTAGATAGATAGATAGATAGATAGATAGATAGATAATGGGTAAGAAAAATCACTGGCAAACCAATGTCCTTATTGGATGAATCAGGCCACATTACTGTGTGTTATGCTACAACAACCGCACACCTCCCAGTATGACTGTATGCCTGAACTACTTTCCAGCCCTGAGAACCTTCTCATCACCACTGAGATCACTCCACACCTGGCACAGACTGGCTGCCACACAAACAGAGCTGGCACACACAACCTGCTTCTCACAACCATAAAGTAAATCCATATAGCTGTACAATGCTCAATACAACTGCCAAGTTGATGTTGCCATAATTTTTAAGGGTCATAATTAAGAAAAAAACAAGTTATCTGGAGTTGATCCTGCTGTTTTCATACACAGTTCAATTCAATTTCTTCCACTTTGATATACTAATGTAACGATGACGAATGGTATTCACTGCAGTAAAGGAAATGCTGAAAACATTAAGGTAAGGTTGGTTTTGCTTAAAAGTATATAGTGTGTGATGATGGCTTGTTCTGGATGAAATCTATCCTAGTTGAAATGTTCTTGTACCACAGTTCATAGGTCATGGAACACATTAATACCACACTGTGTAAACAACATTTCAGCTTATTTTAAAGAGCACAAACCATGCTGTTCAATAGAACAGCCATGACATCAGAAATGGCAGTATCAACCAGATAGTAGGTCAGGGTGGTGGCACCTATCACTCAAGCCAACAACTTAAGCAGGATCAACCAGATAAGTCTTAAAAAGCAGGATCAACCAAATATATTTAAGTTATAACTAAAAAATACACTTGCAGGATCAACTAGATATTTTAAAATTACTCAAATGATGGAAAGTAATTCCTCCCAACTCAGTCCTCTCACGTGGCAGAAATACCACTGCCATGTTTTTCCTTCAAATCCTGCCCGCGAAAACTATCCAACCAATAGCAGTGCATACTATAAATATAGGGATGTCTGGACCACAGCAGTTACACTACTGATCCTAGCAACCAATGTCAAAAATGGAATGAAACACAGTAGCAAAATGTATTTTTCACTTTACTTTTAGGGCACCAGACACTATAAAAAAAAAGTGGATTAGCAACTCTGTGCCCAACCAGCATGTTGTGCTACCTCAGGCTTCTGATTCCCATGGATCTGTTGAGCTTCGCTCTCGAGGATCACTAGGAATATGACCCTCTCGGTCGCATATCACACTGGTTGTGCATAATTCCCCATCCACTATTCTTTCTCATAAGTCCATTTTTATTTTAAAACAAATGAGATTTTTGTGTTTGTGAAAGAAGCCCCATTGATTAAATAATTTTCACTATCATAGGAATGTAGCTTGACTGAGTGGGTGCACTGCAGTAAAGGACATGCTGGCAATCCTTTTAAATGAGGCTGTTTTGCTGAAAACTTATGCAAGTTTGCCTTTTATGTTAAAGTAAGTGAAGTTAGTGTCTAAGAAGCCGCTGACTGTAGAGTGAGAAAGCGAGTAAATTGGCAACTTCAGAATAGCAGGCGCAAGCATGAGAGGCCATTGCTATAGCAATGCTCACTGCAACTGCATCTGCTCTAACCTGGGTTTGTGCCAAAGTCCAGTGGGGGCCATTCAGAGGCCCCAGAGTGCAGCTCAAACATGGCATCATGATCGTCTAACCATACCACTGTGTCTATGCAAATAAAGAGGTCCCTAATGCATACCTGTGCATTGGTATATTCAAGGACTGCAGTGATGCTAAACAGCCTGCGGAGTGGTAATGTTTTCCACCACTAAAAACCACATCTTGGTAAAGTTCTAAGGATGTGCCCCTTCTCCAAATGCAGAACAGCTGTACTGCAGTCACCTGCCCCTGTGGCATGCATTGCCCCATCCTCAATCACACATCCAACCTTTAGTAGTCAGATCTTTGGTAGTCTAGTGGTCCCCCCCACAGCCGATCAGCCATCAAGTTTGATTTATAGATATTGTGGGTGGTCTAGTGGCCCCTTACTGCCCAACTGAGTGTGAACCCCACACCCACCTCAGAACTCCTGCTGTACACCCCTCACCCCAATCATCACTCACCGTTAAGATGGGAGAAGAACATTGGTCAGCACAGTCCTCCTCACTTCCTCACCCAGCCACCATCTGCAGTCATGGAGCATGATCACTTGTGAGATCATGGCTGTCAGATGGCAGCCAGCCAAGGACATGAGTGGAGGGCTGTATCAGATGTCACTCTGGTCCTGTCCTGATTGTGAGTGGTGATCCTCATGAGAGTGGTGTGGAGTGGGGTTCCTCAGTAGGTTGGTGGCCGGCACTCAGTTCTGCAGATGGGAGTTCCCCTTGACTATAAGGGATAACAATGAATCACGCTGGATGGGTATTCAGAGCAGGGGGAGCACTAGACTACCAGGGCAGAGATATCACTGCTCCCTGCAGTGGAGCTATGGGCCCTCTGTGCCCATGCAAGTGAGCTCATAATGGACATGCAGATGGCCCCTTGGCACCTTGCATGCCCAATAAGCTAATCTGCATGCTCAGTCTGAATATGACCAACAAGAGCCAGGTGCTATCCTGATGTGTGCAGTGCTATCTCCTGTGTGCCATATACAGCCAGTATATGTGGCAGCACAGCAGAGATCCACATAGTACTGTGCTGATTGTTCTGTGTCCAGCTAATAATGGTAATATTGCTTTGTAAAGTTAATGCTGTAGCATTCCATAGCTTTAATAATAGTATCACCTACTCTGATCTGTAATTTATATTCCCACTAATGCAGTGAGTGGTCCTATTCTCCTAGTATTCCTGAGATAGGGCACTTTAAAATAAAAAGTGACTAACAAACTTACTATTTGTCTTTCTGTTGCAGCCTAGTACATGTTTTTGATATTAAAAGTATTTCTTGGACAACATGGAACTACTATAAGCACACATACGGGTAAGTGCAGTATGCATGAGGGTTGACACTTTTCAAACATATGATACTGCAATAAAGAGTTCTTGTAGTGCATCAGAATCATCAGTAATGCATTTTATGCATCTAAATTCTGTCATTCATACATCTAAGTATACTTAAATTTAAATTCCGTAAGCTAACAGAGGGAAATTAAATAAAATGTAAAACCCCATTTCTGCTGTGCAAGCTTAAGTGCATAGCACTTGTGCAAAGATGTTATGATGGTATGCATTAATCAATATGTTACAGTTCAAGAAAATATTGTGTGCAACATAATATGGTGTTTATGTGTAATTAAATATTTTTGTTGTATGTTGTATAATGATATCTATAGTGTTTTACTGTAACTACTGTTTCAGATGATGCAGCTATACAATAAATGACCTTCAGCTCAACTAACCTTCTCCAACTTCTAGTGTTTAATTTATTTATTTAAAAAGGTAATAACTAGGAAAGGCATACTGTGCCAAGGCTTGTTTCTAGATGTGACCCAGGGCAGGGGGCAAGGAGAAAGGTATACAATAATACAGGAATGATTTCATGACAATATATAGTACTAGGTATTTACACTTGGTACAAGAAAGTATAACATAACAGTAACCAGTGTTACAAAGTGCAATCCACACATAAGACTAACAACTGATGCAGGTTAATTCATTGGTACGGATGAGTGCACATGATGTGTAAGAGCAAATATTAAATTGTATACAGCTGCAGGTATGACATAAAACAGTAATTTTAAGGAACCGCAAAAGTAACAGCTAGAGTTGACTGGAAGAAATTCAGGGTAAGAGACAGTGGAGGTAGAAACATGGAGTCATTGTAGCTTGGGGGTGGGAGGCACCTAAAATACTTTTTGATGGATATCGCAGTAGGCAAACTGTGTACAGTGAGGGGTAATGCATGCCATAGGGCAGGGAGCCTGTAAGTGAAGACTTGTTTCCCGGCGAGTGAGTGTGGTGTGGCCAAGGCAAAAGAATGATGGTCACAGGAGAGGAAAGCATAGCCAGTACCAGGGGACAGGCTACTAAGGAGGAGAGGTAGGAGGGGAGGGTGTTGAACCAGAACTTGGTGATGAAGGATGCGCAGTGTGAAAAACACCGAGTAGCAAGTGATGGAAGGGAGACAGAGTGGTAGAGGAGGCAATGATGAGTATGGTAAGGGAGAACAGAAGCAAATTGACAGAAGGAGTGAAACAGGGGGTCAAGCTTGGCAAGGGTGGATTGAGGTGCTGAACTATATACCACATCCATGTAATCAGTGGTCAGAAGGATAAGGTTGGTAAGTATTTCCTTCCTGATGGGGAGGAAGGGGAGACTGTCCTTGTGCCTGTACAGCATGCCTAGTTTTGGGCATAGCTTATTGTGAATGGTATCCACGTGTACGGAGAAGTCCAATCTGGGATCGAGCCATACTCCTAGGTATTTGTATGAGTCTACTGCCAGGATTTTAGAGCTGTTGAGGACACAGAAGGAGGGAGGGTAAGGCAGTTTGGCCAGTTTCTGAGTGGAGCTGAAAGCCATAGTGACTGTTTTCCTGGTGTTGCATTTGAGTTGTTTGGCATAGAGCCATCGCAATATCTTCTCAAAATCAGTCTGGCGGATGTGTTGGATCTGGGCTAGGTGGGGACCAGAAGTGAATATCACTGTATCATCAACATACATTTGAATGTGGGATGATGAGCAGACAGAAGGGAGGTTATTTACGAAAATGGAGAAAAGGGTGAGACCAAGGATTGACCTCTGTGGTACACTGGCAAAAATTGGGAGGGGGTAGATTTGGTGTCCTCCAGCTTTATGAACTGGAACCTATCAGACAGTTAGGCCTCGAACCATTTGGTGGAGGAGGGTGAGAGTCCTAAGGTTGAGCGGTCGTCAATGAGAATTTTGTGGGCAACTGAATCGAAGGCCTTGGCTAGGTCGATGAAAATAGCCAGTGTTAGGTGACCCTACTCCATAGCTGAGTGGATATAGTTTGTGAGGCAGAGAAGAGAAGAGGAGGTAGAGTGGAGGCATCAGAAGCCAGATTGCAATGGAGTCAGGATGTCTTTTGAGACGAGAAAGGAGTTCAACATTTTGGAAATAAGAGATTCAAGAATATTTGAGAGGCAGGGGAGGAGAGAGACAGGGCTGTAGTTGCAGGGATGGATAGGTCACCCCCTTTGCATAAAGGGATGACCTTTGCTAATTTCCGGGCCTTGGGAAGGGAGCTAGGTGAAAGAGAGAGATTGAAAAGATGGGTGATTGGTGGGACTAGGTAGGGACAGAGATTTCAAGAGAATGGGATTAATTCCATCCAGACTTTGCTTGGAAGAGTTTAGAGAGTTGAGGGCATGTATCACCTCTAATGGGGTGATGGGGGAAGGTGTGACTAGATTGGGGATGGGCAATGTGCACAATTGTGCATACAGGAGATGGATGGGAAGTGGGTTGCTCTGAAGTGTGAGTGGGCCCCAGGGGAGGGGGCATACTGGTATCTACGGGGAGGGGCAAGGGGATCAGGGGGTTGCCCATGGGGTAAGGCACAGGTAGTGAAGAAGTGATTTATAGAGGACATGGTGGCTGCAGGGCCATCATTGGAGGGGTGCAAGCAGAAGGTGGGAGAGTGTTGGGAGGAGCCAAGCAGTGAGTGGAGAGTTTTCCAGAAGGCAGCTGGAGAGGGGCAACAGGCTTCTAGCTGCAATTTAAAGAAGCCTGCTTTGGCAGATCGCACTGTCTTGGTACATGTACTCCTTAGTGTTCCTGTTTTTTTGGTGGTCGGGGCATTGGAGGAGGTAACCCATGATATGGGCTACTCAAATTGAGCGACTCAATATGAGTGACTCAGTTTGAGCGACTAGGATAATAGAGAGTGGGAAAGAATAGCAAGTATGTGAGTATAGCGAGAGGAGAAAAGAGCGAGTAGTATGGGAGGAAGGGAATAGCTAGGAGTGTGTGGGTGTAATACAGTTTGTGTGAACTGCAAGCCATGCTGCTAGCATAGCATGGTGGTTAGAGGCACATCCTGCAGAAAGCTGGATTGTGCAGTCCAGTGGGGTTCAAATCCCATAAGGTACTTTTTTGTTTTGTTATGTTTTGGGTGTTTGTTTTTATGGGTCCGGTTTGTCCATGTTCAGGAGCTGATTTTTTCCACTGCTCCCCCACTTTTGTCATCCACCCATTGCGATATTGGGATTTTGCCCACCCCCTGACATTTTACCTCTCCCCGAGTTGCCTCCTCCAGTGATTATCTCCCCTCCCATGTTTCTCCAAGTCCCCGAGTAGGTCCTCCTCTAGAGAAGGTAATTTTACTTAGGGGGTATGGGGAGCCACAGTGAAAGATCAACCTTCTGGGAACTAATAAAGAAGATAATTAGCAATAAGATAAAAAGCAATAAATGTAGATCAGTTTTTTGGGTGTAGCTGTAGTTCTGGTCAGTGATATACTTATCAGCTATTTTGTAGTTGTAGTTATGTGTGGTGCCATTCTTTCTTAGCTGTTATCACATGGTACCATTGGAAGAGGCTTTGTTCTTTTCATGCTTGGTCTCTAGAGCTGAAGAGCTTCACTAGGTGAAGAGAGATCCAGGGAAGTTGCCTGTGCTGGAGTTTCAGCTTTTGAGGGGGCATGGAATTCCAGATACCTAGAAAGGTAGTGTTGAAGGCAGCCAGTGCTGAGTTAATATCAGGGGCAGTGAAAACTCCAGGCCAATCTGTCAGGTAGAGCTAGCAGAGCCTGCTGGTCTAGAGACCTTAGGGGCCTGAACCACATATACTTGGGCAGGACAGGAGGGAAATGCATCCAGTGGCAGAAGGTGATACAGTGAACACTGAAACATCAGGGAGGGTGCCAGATGAGGACAATTTTGTGGATGTGTGCTTAGGATCCAGTCTAACAGTGAGTGGTTAGAGGAACAGGAGTTAAGCCTAGTAGGGTCAGTGATAAGTTGCGTGAGGTTGACAGCCTCAGTCTTTTGCGCGGTGGCATTGGCTTGCTGGCCAAGCCGATTGATATTAAAATTACCCAGGACAAGGATTTCTCCAGATGCAGCTGAGGAAATAAGGGTGGCAAATATGGAGACCAAGGAGGCTGGGGAAGTGCTGGGAGAGAAGTAACAGGCTGTGACAAAGAAGGCTGCAGATGAAGGGAACACCAACTTAGAGAATATAATCTTGTGAATTTTGGTGCAGCCTCCTGGAAGACAGTGGTGGTATGTAGAGACTCACGGACATATGTGGCAACACCACCACCACCATGGTCACCCCTGTCTTGGTGGAAAACGGAGTACTCTGGGATAGCAACTACTGAATCAGGGACTTTGGCTGATAGCCATTTCTCTGAGATGCAGAGGATACACACACTTATTATAAAGTTTTGCCAAATGCATTTTTTTGTTGTTTGGAATAAAACAAGTAAACTACAAGAGGAGAAAAACAAAGAATCATACAAGTGTATCGTTAAGACACTACTGTTATTTGAATTATATTGATCAACATGAAACAGGGGGCCTGATTCTCAAAGTTCCCAGAATGGTGCAAGGTCTTGCACCACAAGGAATGACACAAAGTGCCACTTGCGCCAGAAGATGTGCTGGGAGTGATTCTCAAACACAGCCTGCGCCAACTTCAGACTGTGTGCACAAAGGGGGTATATGGTCAGAACAGCATGGCCTGAAGCGTGCAGTTTAAACTGCGCTGCCAGGATAGTGCAATGCCTGAATAGCAACAGGGGTAGAAGAGTGTATGTCAGCTACCGCTACCCCTGTAGCTATTCAGGCAATGGTAACAATACACAAGTAACAGAAAAGTGCAGTTAATTGCCAAACTGCTCCCGTGGTGGAGCGGGATAAGGCAGCAGCAACTCAGCCAGGACAGAGCAGAAGACTAGGGTTCTGTTCCTGGTCTCCTGATACAGCAGGTTCTCTCTTTCCTCAAGCCCAAAGTGCAATTATTTTAGCTAACAGCCGCAACAGTATTTCCACTGCCCCAAGTGTCTCTTTTTCCTGAGATCCGCCTCTCTCCGGAGGTGGATATTTAATTTAGGGGGTGTTGGGGGAACCCCCACAAAACAAAAGTGCACAATGACCAGTTGTTGGTAGCAATGGAAGCAGTCATCGGTGTGGTGTACAACTGCTACCATTGGTGCTGTTTTGTTCAATGGTGTTATGTCCTAGAGCTGTGGTTGACAGTGCTGATTGTACTGCACTGTTCTTGCCACCGCTGTTGTTACTGATAGCCTATGGAGGCCAGGTTTAAGGAACTGGTTAATGCTGTTTTGTTCTTTCATGTTTTGTAGCTTACACAGTGAAAGATCAACCTTCTGGGAACTAATAAAGAAGATAACTAGTCCATACTGAAAACGTCTAAAGGTGCTGTATATCTGAAACAGTTTTTTTTTTGCCTCAGTCTGTAACACTGAGGAATATTCATGTATTGCAAGTATCTCTATACCTAAGAATCGGAATCTCATGGGCCTTTTTCATAGAGGTCCTCATGAATTTTGCCTGTGGAGTGTATGAAACCATTTATCTCAGGTGCTGTTCAGTTTATTAGAAAACTGGTCCTCAGGGGATATATTTATTAAATGTGTTTCTTTATAATCATCCGATGCATAAGTAAAGCAAGATTATGGTGGAAAATTAATTTAGTGACATCACTGCACCACTTTAAAAGGTAAAACCACTGGAAAAGTGTGCTACACATTTGTTTATACCTAACATGAACCAAAAATTAGAACATTTAAAAAGGTTTATAGAAAATGGAAAAAAAGTGTATAAATATATACTGTTGTGCATAAATGTGTTTCATTGCTTTTTGATTCATGAACTCTGTATTTACTTGACTCAAGCATGTTACACTAACTAAAAGCTTTCATTTAAACAAATAAAGTTCCTGTCCCTAATGGTAACAAAATTTGCTTTTCTGAAATATATTGCTCTTTATGAATTGATCATTTTAGAACTAGTAGGTCTAGATACTAATATTATTTATAAATGAAAGCTTAGCATCAGCATCACATAGTCAAGATACAGATACAATAGTAATGCATCATACACAGAAAAATGAATCAATATACTGTCAGTTACAAAAAAAAGGATTGTAACTGTATGTCAATGTATTTTGTGTGCCTTAATACATAGAAAGTGTTTTGACGTGACATGACCCTATTACACTGACTCCAAACTGTCATTTAAAAAAAAAACACACACATATACTGTATATATGTATATAAAATGAGCAAGAAAAATCATTGACAATCCAGTGTCCTGATTGGATAAAACATGTCACATGACCATGTGTTATTCAACAATGACCACACACTTCCCAGTATGACCACATGCCTGAACTACTCACCAGCCCTGAAAACCTTCTCACCACCACTGAGATCACTCCATACCTTGCACAGACTGGCTGCCACACAGACAGAGCTGCCACACACAACCTGCCACCCACAACCATAGGTAAATTCATATAGCTGTACAACACCCATTACAACTGCCAAGTTGATGCTGTCATACTGTTGTTTAAGTCAAATTTAATAAAAAAAAAAAACTTATCTGATTGATCCTGCCATTTTTCAGACACTGTTCCATGAAATTTCTTCCACTTTGATGTACTAACATATGGTGACCGAGCGGTGTTCACTGCAGTAAGGACATACTGGCAAACTTTTTAAATAAGGCTGGTTTTGCTTAAAAGGTATATAGTGTATGGTGAGGGCTTCTTCTGGATGGAAATCTTTCCTAGTTGAAATGTTGTTGTACCACAGTTCAAAGGTCATGGAACGCAGTAATACCACACTGTGGTAAAATAACATTTCAGCTCGTTTTGAAAGAGCATGAGCCACGCTGTTCAATAAAACAGCTATGGCATCAGAAATGGCAGGATCAACCAGATAGTAAGTTGCAGTGGTGGCACCGATCACTTGAACCCACGACTTCAGCAAGATCAACCAGACAAGTCTTAAAAATGCAGGATCAACCAGATATTTTAAGTTATAACTAAAAAATACTCTTGCAGGATCAACAGATATTTAAAATTACTCAAATGATGGAAGCGATTCCTCCCGACTCAGCCCTCTCGCTTAGCGAGAGATACCAATGCCATTTTTTTCTGCAAAACCACCACATAAAATTATCAACCAATAGCAGCCCACGCTATAAATGTAGGGACATCTGGACCCCAGCAATCACACTACTGACCCTAGCAACCCATGTCAAAAACTGGAATGAAACATAGCAGCAAAAAATTACTTTTTTGTTCGAAAAAGCAATAAAAGCTTCTTTGCTTTATTTTTAGGGGCACCATACACTATAACAAATAATGGATTAGCAACTCTATGCCCAACCAGCCTGTTGTGCCACTTTGGGGCTGTGATTCCCATGAACCTCTCAAGCTTCACTCTTGAGGTCACTGGGAATCCGAATCCATTGGTGGCAGAACACATTGGTTGTGCATAGTTGATCATCCATTATTCTCTATGTAATGACTATTTTTTATTTAAAATCAGTAAGGGTTTTTTTGTGTGTGTGAAAGAAACCTCATTGATTAAATCACTTACATTCTCATAGGAATGTAAAGCGACTGTACAGGTTCACTGCAGTAAAGGACATGCTGGCAATCCTTTTAAATGAGGGCTGTTTTGCTGAAAACTTATGCAAAGTTCACTTTTATGTTAAAGTAAGTGAAGTTAGTGTCTAAGAAGCTGCTGACTGTAGAGTGAGGACAGTGAGTGAGACAGTGGCTTCAGAATAGCAGATGCAAGGAGAGGGACTGTTGCTATAGCAATACTTACTCAGCTTGCATCTGCTCTTCTGAAGCTGCTGACTCACCCGCTAGTACATCAAAGTGAAAGTAATTTAATGGAACGAGTCTGAAAAATGGCAGAATCAACCAGATAAATTCATATTTAATCATTTCTTCTTTACACCCATAAAATCATGGCAAAATCAAGCAGATAACAATCAGCTATCAGTTTAAATCTATTAGAATCATCCCAGGACCAACCAGATTGCCCACTGTAAAACAAAAACACTATCATTTGTGCCAGTGCCAGACAGAAACTATTCTCCCCCAAAATATTTTTCACCATTTTATAAGATAGATTATCCACTAGAGGGTGTGCAGTCATACTCTGAAATATGCATGCCTTGGGTGGTTGAACACACTTAGCCTGCATCCTCATGTGTCACAAGGCACACCAAGGTGTGTGTATATCAAAGCATGACTGCACGCCCTGTAGTGGATTATCTATTTTATATGTATATATGTGTGTATATATATATATATATTTTTTTTATTGCAAAAAAAACTTGTCATCAGTTAGGTTCTATTACAGCAACAAAAATTGTGGAAATTCAGTGTTAGGGTTCCCACCCCTCCACCCCAACACACACACCCTCCACCCTCCTCATACCAACAGGTGTTAGGATGTGCCTTGGGTTGTTGACCCTAACTCTCACCCCATTTAATGTATAAGGAAGCTGAGATGGTACAGTGTAGGAGAACAGGGTGAGAGTTAGGCCCGATGATGCCAAGACACATCCTGATGCCTCTTGGTATGCGGAGGGTAGGTTGGTGTGGTAGGGTTGGGAACCTTAACACTTAATTTCCATACTTTTGTCACTGTAATAGGAACCCTAACTGATGCATGAAGAGAGTATTTTGCAGTGAATTTCCTTACTTTTAGAGATAGTGTAATAGTATCCTTATTTTACTGTGGGAGCGCAGGGTCCTTTGGACCCTTTGCTCCAATCTCTCCATAGATGCGCATATGTATGTAGGTGTGGAAGCAGAGGGCCAGTGTCCAACAACAGTGACCAAATTGTCAGCATAACCATCTTATTACTCAATCTTATGTAGCCCTATAGAGAAATTGTGAAATGCAGGGCAAAATGTAATTATGTGCCACTGCAGCTCCATTCTGTGCCACAGGTGCAAAAACACATTTCAGGTAGGATGTGAAAAACAACAGCTGTACTGCTCATGAGGTGGTGTGAAAAAATGGCTAGCTTGAAAATTTGGTGGCAAAATATTGAAAAGTACTGGACCAAAGTTATGCGAGTGCATAGAATAAATTCAACAGACGCTCGTAACTCGGGCATTTTTAGGAATTTTTTCACCAGTTTTCAACATGGCCTTTTTGGAACCCCACCTCGAGAATACTGGCACTGTCATTTTATTCAGCCGTCCTAAAAGGTGATTTTGCACAGCAACCATGACATTCTGCTCCTCAGATGTGAAAACATGTTTCAGGCAAAAAGTGAAAAATGACAGCCATACTGTTCATGAGGGCTTGTGAAAAAATGGCACTGTTGAACATCTGGAGTGAAAATATTAAAAATTGACTAAGTTATGAGTGTGCATAGAAAAATTTATATGACCGCATGTAACATGGGCATTTTTGGGGTATTTTTGCACCACAATTTCAACATGGGCTTTTTGGGACCCCACCTCATGAACACTGGCTCTGTCATTTCATTACTTAGTCCCAAAAGGTGGTTTCGCACAGCAACCACAAAATCACCTTACAGGTCCAATTAATGAAATGACAGTGACAGTATTAATAAGGTGGGGGTCACAAAAAAACGATGATGAAATTTGGTGTAAAAATTCCAAAACATGGCCGATATATCAACATAAGTTCAAAACACCATAGACAGCCATTATACGGCACTTACCTTGATTCTTCAGTTGGTGGTTCGGCTCTGAAAAGTGCAGACAAGTCCCAGTCCACAGAAGATGACAGAATAGGATCTTCAGTGGTAAGTATAGGGCAAGGAGTGGGTGGGTTGCACAGTGGGAAGGTATGGATGAGGAGGGGGGATGGGGAGACGATGAGGGACCATTTTCTTTTTTACAGTATTAAAAAAAAGACATCGGGGACAGTTTCCTTTTTTTTACAGAGTAATAATATTTATTTCTGGGCACTGGGAGTGGGCTCCCTAGTGTCCAACAGTGCTCTGTGTGTGTGGGGAGGGCTTTATAATGCCAACATGGTGATTGGGCAACCTGATGTCAGCAAACACAAAGAGTTGTAATGTGCTTTGGGGGCATCGGACACTAGGGGTGGGCATCCCGGTGTTGGGAAAAGCACAACAAAAATTAAGTATTTTGGGGTACTGAGGATGGGATTCCCAGTGCCCACACTACTGGGTAGTAAGTGTCAACACAGGGATTGGGCACCCTGATGTTGGCAAACAAAAATTATAATGGGATTGTGGGGGTGGGCATCCAAGACTGGGGTAGGCTTCCTGGTGTTGGAAATAAACATTAAAAATAAGTATTTCAGGATGCTGGGGCTGTGCTCCACAGTGTCCCACACTACTTGTGGTGGGGGAGTAAATGCTGACATGGGTATTGGACACCCCGATGTTGGGAAAACATATTTTATTATTAAAACATGTCTCTGCCTCCTTGGAGGCATTAAAAGGAGAAAATCTTTAAACACCGACAGTTGTTTACCTAAATGGAGTCTGGGGAACACAGTTTTGTGGGTAGTTGGCCCAAAAAGTGGCCAGAAAAGTTTTTTTGCTTTTTTGCAGGGGCCGATGTTTTTTTTACATAGAAGCAGTGCTGTAAATTTGTGGTAATTTTCATGAAAACTGCCAGAAATTTTGCAGCAGTTTTCTCTAACAGTGCCAATAGTTGCATGAAAACTGTGCGTATCTTGCAAAAGAAGTGCCACAAATTTGCTGCACTACCAACAGCCAAATGAAAAAAACTTATTTTTGGCCACTATTTAAAAAAATAATGCTAGGATCGTGTTCCTTGGGCCCTGATTAGATAAACACAACTGTTGGTATTTACAGACGGGCATTATTTTTTGAATTACAGTGTTTTTTACCCATCGCTAACTAAAAACAAGATGGCAGCAGCACAGCACTATTAAATCCATTTGTGACACTAAAATGGGCTTTTACAAAAGCAAAAAGTGCTTTTGCACCAGACATCTAATTTTTCTCATAGGCTATAATGGGAAACTTTAAATTTTAATAACTCTTGAATGGATTAATAATTTTCACCAAATCTTCGAAAGGTACATCAGTGACCCAGACCCCATATACCCTAACAATTTCAGACCAGACCCCAAAACTGTTTCTGACTTATGCCCGAGCAAAGAATTTGCTCCTAAATAATACATCTCACATTTTTGGGCACTCTGCAGCTCTGAAACTGCATGACTGACCAGAACAAAACTTGCCAGAACCAGAGATGGCTCTGTGCATGAAAAAGGGGTACCAAAGTGTGACACTGGAGTAACATTTTAAAAGTCAAAAAATAGCAATGATTATTATAATTTTTTTATGCTGTGACTTACCTTATAAATATGTGGTATGCCACAGGATAACTCCCATTTCAGATCCTGAGAAAAAGCCTCCTCAAAGTCTAACATGTAATGGGGGACATGAAAGTTAGGGCTGCACGTGTAATGGGAGACATGAAAGTGACTGCCCATGTAACTGGGGACATGATACATACAACAGGATGTAATAAGAGACAGAGAATACCTGTTCAATTTTCTAATTTTTTATCATTCAAGGTAAAAAAAGTCAAATGGATAATACAATCAAACATGTAACCATATAAAAATAAAAATGTAATATTTACAACAATATTAGCATTTAAGTATTACAACAAAAAATAAATAATTCTACATAAACCAATTGGCTACTCTACTACAACTACAAGGCTACTCAACTATGACTACAAGGCTACACTATCCCTATACAAACACAGTATTATGAATTTTTTGGCAAACTGGAACCGATATTTTTTTGGAGTTCAGTACTGTACACTGAAAATGGTAGTCCTTTTAATTCCATTTGTCCTGAAGTGTGCATAACTTCTCATTGATTGCACCAAGTTCACCATTGTTAATTTCAAAGGTCTCACCTTCCTGCAAAAACTGAATTGGCCCATGAAAAAATAATCTTTTTCGAACACGGTCACTTTCCTGATGCCGTGGCCATGTAAAGACATTTCCATGCTGTTTCATGAACTTCATTGAGTACCACTGTCCCACAGGATCCACTGCAGTTAGTTGCCCCAAAATATTCTTTTGAGTAGTACACGGCGTAATACTGATTGGTCTGTATCATTTGTGGGTCTAGTAAAGTTCTCCACTTTTTAAGGACTGTGTGTTTCATGGTTAATGGAGCTGAAGCATCAGTGGTGATTGTAGTGTTTTCACTTCTGATGGCATCCTCTTCAGCAGCCTTTGACTCACTGTCATGTGCACCATTGTTGCCTGTGGATTCTTCAGGTATGGCCTCAGCAGGCGCTAGAGTCTCATTGCAGGCTGTTTGTGACTCCAATGCAGGATCAGCACTTGTGGCCAGCAAGTCATGGGTTGTGTTGACATGCGAGGCAGCAGCTTGGGAAGCTGTTGTGTGTGCAGGAGCAGAGGGACCAATGGGTTCAGTATTGGCATCTTAAGACAATATTCTGTATGAAGTGGAAGCAGTTAGATTTTTAACCTTCCAGTCTTCAACATGACGTATATTTTCGCAGGGCCCATCTTCATGAGCACAGTGTGTGCAAAAACAAGTCAGGTTTCTTGTTACCACCACGCCTTCTGTTGCAAACTTGACACTGTGAAGCTTTCATGTTCCAGGTATCATTTTAACATTGTTTCGGGCTGGTCTTCTAATTTCATTTTCATCAACCCAGAAAATGCACATCTGAAATGTTTGCTGCACCCTTCTTTGTCATGCTGCCTAGTCAATGTTGCATTGCAGAACTTATAGAGCTCTTTAGCTTTTCTAATTATGGCCCATCGTGACTGTTCAGCTCTGCTTGCTGCTGATTTTACAGTGGCACTCTCACCATCCGCTGGACCCTTTCCATGTCGTGAGCCAAAAAGCTCTCTGATGGAGAAGCCAAATTCCTTGGATGGGATTGAAATGTCAAAGAAGGCCCATTTTGATTTATACTGGGCACCACAGCCATCAGTGAAATGAACCTCTCTTCTGATTTTTAATTTGCGGACATTTTGTAGATGTGAATTCGATAGCTCCACAAAGTGACGTACGGCATGGTGATCATGTTTTAAATCACTGGATATAACAACTAATGACTCTGTTACTGTTGAGTCACACTGCTCTCAAGGGTAGTATGTTACTACTGGGTGAACTGTGGCTTGTTCATAAAGCCAGTGGGCTGCCTGCACTTCGTCCTGTAATCTGCAGGCGTAGTTCTCGACAAAGTCAAGAACCATCACTACCCATCCCTGGGGTAGGTATTTTTTGATGCAAGCAAACTTGTGGTGCTGCCATGCTGCCGTATGCAAGTGCTGAGCCAAAAACAAAGGTTCCTCTTTTATGACTTCCACCAGTGTCCGCAATGTTGCTTTTTTATTTTTCAGCACTTTTCGTGTCTGCCGTATCTGGATGCCATTGACAATTTGCATGACTGTTGTATTCTCCCACTGCTGGAATGTGACATTGTCTTGTCCATGTCCATTAATAAGGTCCTCCATGGCTTTTACAAAATTTTATGTGCTGCACTGTTCACATGTTTTTTCTGCACAGTCCTGGCTGTAAAACCTTTGCAAAGGAGGGCGAGGACACATTCTTAGCTCTACTGCACATTGCCAAGTGAGGACTTTACATGATGTCAGCCAGTGAAGATCCGCCACACGGTTCAGCACCTTGAGTTTCAGTAAGCTATTTGTGTAGTATTCACAGAAGCACTGGTCAATTTTTGCTCTTTGGCCAGTTTAATGTGCTTAGGGCGTAGGCTTTCAAATGTCCTCACTCCTACCAGTGTGTCTGGGTTCTGTTGTGTGAATTCATTGTATAGAGTATGGATGGGTCTGTCAAGATATGACCGACATGTGCCGGTTGTTTTTGAAAAAGCTTTCTTGTGATGAAGTGGGGGTTACAGACTCTTCAAAAAAATCTCCACTTTTCTCTTTGTTGACTCAGGCAGTGCAGACTTGTGCCATTTGTTGGATTCTGTTCCACCACGTGACACCTCCATAAGTCTCTTCCAGCTGATGCCCAGTGTTGCACTTGCGGTTCTGAGCAAACGGTATTTTTTTAGCACAAGAACTGTATTGAACTCTCTGTTCAGGAGTCTGTCCTGTTTTTTGGCCTTTTTTAAGTTTGATATCTTCTCCATAAAAGCAGACATCAGTTTTTCTTGTAGGTTGCATGGACTGGGGATAACGTTTTGCTTCGCCAATGCTGTTTGTTTGGCAGGTGAACAAGATGACAGGATCTTCTTCATTACATAAGAAAATCAATTTGGTGATTTTGGAAGACCTTTTCTTGCTCTCTGCACAGCCTTTCTTATAGCACTGTCCTATCTGTGGGCCTGCTGGTTACACACAGCTCTCTAGTTGGCGTGCCAATTGGTGCAGCTGGTGGGGTGGTGGTGATGGTGGCTGAGAGTTGTGCAAGCATTTCATGCCCCTTTTTCTGTGTATTTCCAGCGCTTTTTTCATTAATTCACTAACTTTTCTGACTTGTCATTTGTGCATATTGTCGCTTTTTCTCCTCCATGCTTGTCATAGTGCTTCAGTGTGTTCTCATCAGGCTTTCTTTCTCTGTTTCTTGGAGCACTATAGGTGTCAGCTTGCAATTTTTCTGCTTCTGAGCCGCTTTATATCTTTTCATTCTCTTTAGCCATCTGGTTATAATGTTCTCGTTGTCATCATTCATGTTGCTGTGGTATGCATGCGAGCATGCTGCACATTTCTCCTTGTAGTTTTGATAACGTTATGGAGAGTTCTTTATGTTTGCTCGGTAACGCTTGTTCCTTTTTGATGATTTAGGATCGATTGTAGTCTGCAGAGCTTCAGTAAGCATGGCTGCAGCAGACGCCAAGGGCCTTCTTCTGGATTCCATTCCTTGTAAAAAAGTTAACTGTTGAAACACAAGTGCATTCAAAAAATCATGGGTCAACTTTCACAGTAAAATAATTTTGGTGGGTAAAACAAAAAGTCTACCATGCCGCCAAACAAGACTGAAGTGACAGAGATGATGAAACACATCATTGACGGGAGTGTTGCCTCACAGCGGCCGCATGCAACACAGTAAGTGATCAGTCAGAATACAAAGTCTAAATCATCCCCGCTTGAAGTGACAGAGTGGTCACCACAAGAGATTAGTCACAATTTAAAGATTTGATGCAACAAGAGATTGATCACAAAACAGAGTTGATGCAAAGAAAAAATGGCACCATAAAAGAGACACTGCACAGAGAGATTCTTCAATGAAGTAAATGGAAGAGGTGATTCTTTACAAAACATCAATGAAAGAGGAGGTAATGCACACAAAATGAAGTCAATGGAAGGTGATTCTTCACAAAACGTTGATGGAAGCGGAGGTAATGCACACAAAACAAAGTCGTCAGAAGGTGATTCTTCACAAAACGTCAAAGGAAGAGGAGGTAATGTACACAAAACGATGTCGATGGAAGGTGATTCTTCACAAAACGTCGAAGGAAGAAGAGGTAATGCACACAAAACGAAGTTGACGGAAGGTGATCTTTACAAAACCAAGTCGACGGAAGAGGTGATTCTTCACAAATGAAGTTGACGGAAGTGGTGATTATTCACAAAACATCGAAGGAAGAGGAGGTAATGCACAAAAAATGAAGTCGACGGAAGGTGATTCTTCACAAAACAAAGTCGACGGAAGAGGTGATTATTCACAAAACAAGTAATGCACAAAAAGTTGCCAGAGGAGGCAATTCCCAAAAAAGTCGACTGAAGAAAAGAATCACAAAACAAAATGGAGACCCACATACACCCACCTGCAAATAAAATGGAGGCCTGCTTCCACCCACCTGCAAACCAAATGGAGGCCCGCTTCCACCTGCCTGCAAACCAAATGGAGGCCCGCTTCCACCCACCTGCAAACAAAATAGAGCCTGCTTCCAACCGCCTGCAAACCAAATGGAGGCCTGCTTCCACCTGCCTGCGAACCAAATGGAGGCCTGCTTCCACCCACCTGCAAACCAAATGGAGGCCCGCTTCCACCACCTGCAAACAATATGGAGGCCTGCTTCCACCCGCCTGCAAACAAAATGGAGGCCCACTTTCACATGCCTGCAAACAAAATGGAGGCCCACTTCCACCCGCCTGCAAACATAATGGAGGCCCACTCTCACCTGCCTGCAAGCACAATGGAGGCCCGCTTCCACCCGCCTGTAAACAAAATGGAGGCCCATATTAGTCGGCCTGCAAACAAGGAGACATAGGCACACACATCACAACATGGTACAAAACAGAAAGGACTTTGATTAGTAAATGGGCATTATTTTGCAGACAATTACAACAGATGGGTGGACAGTGTTGAAAGTGCTGGATAGGCTCGATCAGGCTATTTGGTAACCAAAAGGAGTCACCTTTGGTTTCCAAATAGTCTGATCGAGGCCTACACACCACAGCAGGCTTCCAAACACAGGCTCCAGGCCATGGATGTTAGCCCCTCACAAAAAAAAAACACAATGCAGTATCCCCAGTCAAATTCCAATGCAACAAATTAATCACATTTCAAACATTGCAGACAGAGGCCCCACACCCAGAAAACAAGTCACATATCGATGAGGTAGTCTTAAAGTCGGTGCGAGTCCTCGATCGGACTAAAAGGAGTCACCTTTGGTTTTCAAATAGTCCAATTGAGGCCTACACACCACAGCAGGCTTCCAAACACTGGCCCACACAATGCAGCATTTGCCCACCCAGACCAACAAAAAAAAAATGCTGCTTTCTGATTCAACAACAAATTAGGCCTCACTCATTTGGAAGGCCCAGACCAGGTTAACCCCCCCCCAACCCCCAAGAATGCAGCATGTCTCTTTTAGACCCCTTGCAATCCAAAGAAACACCTTTTCATGCTCTAAAAAGCATCATGCAGCAGGAACACAGCAAACCTGGTATCCATTACCTAGAAAGTCAGTCAGTCCACACATAAATTCATTTCAGGTTACCTGTTTGGTAGATGCTGCATTCAGGTTCAGGTTGTGGGCCCCTAAAAGTAAATTAACTGCTATCAGCATCCAAAATAGTGGCAAAATAAACTCCCACACCATGGACTCCAATGCACACCAAACAGCAGACACCAAACAGGCTCCCCAGGCAGACGATAGTAGCAAGCTATTTCAATTTAAGTAATGTCCCCCACACCATGGCAAAACTGCTCCAAACTCCCCAGGCAGATGCAACCAAGAGCTGCAAGCAACAGCCCTTACCTGGAGGATCTGATGGATCTCGTGGTGCCGGGTCGTGTATCCGGTGGGACAGAAAACGTTCCTTCTCAGCTCCTGATGCTGGTAAGGGGACTTACTCTTTGGGACACCATGATTTAATCCCCCCCAAAAACCAACCCACCATGGAGCAACATCACTGCTTCAGTACCTGTTCTCACCCTCAAACAGAATCCCACGACGTCTCGTGATGAACAGCCAGGAGTGAGACATGAAGAGGTCACAGGTGACCTCACAGGAGAGAGTGGGGCTCTAAAACCCGGAAGGAAGATCAATGAAAGCACTGTTGCTCCAGTACATTGCAATGCTGGAGCACAGTGCTTAAAACATAAAAAAAAAATATTTTAAACTCCTTTTTTGATAAGACGTCTGAACGTAACTGCAGGGGACCAGAGCTGTTATGTTCAAGAGCCAAACTTCAGGGGGATCTCGTGTGGGGTGGGAGGGTCAGACGAGTGCCCTAAATGGCCAGAACATGAAAAAGCACTAACACAAGTGGTGCAAACAGTTTATGGGGCACAGTGAAGTCTATCATTAAAATTAAATGACAGACTGCAGCCTTGGGTACAAATGTCACAAAACTGGCCATCTTACAGCAGGAGTTTCCACAGAAGTCACTCAAATTTTTATAGAAAGGAGCATAGGATTTCATTAATTTTATCTATATTATCTCTCAATAACAGCTTCTTATGGATGCAATAGTTAAAACTGTCTTTAATTGTTTTCTCTGCCTTTGGTATGTGTGGACTTTTGTGACCAGCATTGGTTACCCCATTTCGTGCACTTAGCCATATAGCTGGTACCAGGCAGTGCATACAAAATTTCAGGCAAATCGGTCAAATGGTTGCGCAGTTATTAAAGTGCAAAACGTTTGCTATAGGGCACTACCGTGCATATATATATATAGGGCCTGATTCCAGAAAGGAAATTACTCCAGATAAAAGTGACACAACTGCAGAACTTACGCAACAGCAACTGCGACATGTGAGTTACGGGCTATTCTAGAACCTGCGAGAATATGCCAAATGCAACTGCGCAGGTCGAGACCACAAGATATACCACATAAAAGTGCGTAACACGCAGTTGCAGCCCAACATATACCAGCAGATATGCTACAGCTATGGCAGAAGCTGCAGCCGAAAGACAGAGTAGGAAGAAGAATTTCAGCCATGAGGAGGTTAAGACACTAGTGGAGCAGATAGACTGCCACCATGCACTCCTCATGAGTCATGGAGGGATGCCAAGAGGAGCATGGGACAGGGTGACATGCAGAGTCAGTGTCATTGCTGCACAGCACAGGACAGTCAGAGTGTACAAAAGAATGGAATGACTTCAAGCGCCTGGTGAAGCCCAAGGTGGCACACACCAGGCGCAGTGCACAGGGCACAGGGGGTGGACCCACCCAGCAGGAGCCACTCAGCAGCATTGAGAGGAGGATAGCGGCACATCTCAGCCAGCAAAGCATCACTGCAGTAACACAGCTGGACACGTTCAGACAGCGGACAGCCACAGGTAGGGACAAACAACCAGCAATGTATGTGATAGGCCAGACATGGCAACAGCACCGAAGCCAATGACAAAGACAGGGTGGGTGTGGTGACAATGTGTAGGCACATGCAATGGTGGGGAGGCATGCCACAGGAATGCCACATGGCCACAGCTGACCATAGATTGGGCCAAGGGAACTAGACAATGGTGAGGGGCAGGCCAGGGACAGGCATGTGTGCTGCTGACATGTGCAACAGTGCAAAGGAACAACCCATGGTCAACTGTGGAGGGGCTGACATAGGCACATGAAACCAGAGGGGGGGGCTGTGCACAGGAATGGGCTGGGCTGCACTGGGAGATGCTGTGTCCTGTACTGGTACTGTTGGGGGGGCATGCTGAGGTAAGGTCTGGGCTTCACTGGGTGATGCTGTGTCCTGCACTGTATACTGTTTGGAGGGGGCATGCTAAGGTATGGTCTGGGCTGCACCGGGGATGCTGTGACATGCACTGTGTGCTGGGGGGGCTGTGCACAGGCATGGGCTGGGCAGTAGGGAGGGGGGCATGGGTCACTGTCCCAGTTCCTGCAGAGTGTGGGCGAGGGCACAGGGGTTGTGCATGGATGGCAGGGACAATGTAGTCACCCAGTGGTGCAGGACCCTGTAATGCAGTGGTGCCCCATGGGTGTGGCTGTGCACGGTGACACTGTGCAGTCGGGAGCTGTATGGGGTAGCCGTGTGACAGCTGGGGTTGCCGTACCAGGATGGAACAGCAAGGGCAGCAATGGTGGGGGAGTCCACGCTATCGGTGCAGGATGCATGTACAGTGGTGGCATACACCAGGTGGGACAGTACAGAAATGTGGTGGGTGCAATGCAATAGCACAATGCCGAAGCAGACCTGTGAGGGCAACACTGATCAGGCAGATGAGGGCACACTGTGATGCGGGACACACTAACACATTTCCCATCCAACAGGTGCAGTGGCAGCTTGTGAGGTGGGCCCAGCAGAGCTGGAAGGTAGGGCAGCAGCAGCAGCAGGGCCAGGATGGTGCTGGCATGGCCCAGGCCACTGGCATGGTGTTGGAGAATGGCGGAGCCCTATGGCTGCTGGGAGGCAGCCCTGCTGCCAGCACACCTGTGGCAGGAACTCCAGAGCCGATGTCAGAGCCTGAGGGGAGTGGGGATGGTGACAGCCCCATGGTAGAGGAGGCAGTGGGCAGCAGTGAGGAGGATGCAGCTGGACCACCACGAGAGCAGCAGGGGACCACAGAGGACACCACCAACAGTTCTGCCACATCTGAGGAGCAGGTGTGGATGCCTGTGGTTGAGTGGGAGGTGTCGGACCAAGACCAGCTGGCATCCGAGGACACTGCCATAGGGTTGTTCAGCCCACTGAGTGCCCGTGGACTGGAGGACCAGTGGGATGAGGCTGTCTGGGAGCTGCAGAACCAGCTGTCCCCACCAGCCTACATTGGGGACTACTGCCAGTCGGTACTGGCCAGCCAGGGGGATGTCAGGCAGGAGCTGGGGAATATACAGTAGGGCATGCAAGAGCACCACACCTGCATGGAGCTGTAGCTATCCAGTATTGCTGGCTATCTGCAGGCATTCACCAGGGACTCTTCAGCATGCATGCATGGCTGGCCTGGAGGATGCTATACAGGGCATCCGGCACTGTGCCGAACACCAGACGGTCATCATGGACCGCCTCAGCACAGGCCTAGAGAACATGCTGGCACACCAGCAGTGCCAGGATACAGCCATGGCCACGGCCATGCAGGCCATAGTGCATGCACTGCAGCCGCTGCACCACCTGCAAGGCCTGGCCCGGCGGATGGCACCCCCAGCCACCTCTCATTCCAGGACCCAGAAACAGCCACCGGAGCCAGTGGAACCCCTTCCCCCATCCCAGCCCAGGCGTCAGTATCTACCCACCTGCCAGTCATGCTGCTGGAGCTGCATGCCCAGCCAGGCACTGCCCACACTGATCTGGGCACAGGACAGCACCAAGATGCGACCACGGTGGTGCACACTGACATACCCGCAACACAGGTGCAGGCCAGGCTGAGCCCCCTCACAGTTCCACAGGAACAGGGTCAGGCACAGGGCACACACATGGGGGCAGGCACACTGAGGAGGGTGCTCCGCTGGCTGCACATGGCCTGAGGTGCTCAGCACATGATGGGGGAACACACCATGCAGCCCCGCACAGCCGCTGCTACATGTGGCACAGAGGCAAGTAGGCTTGCATGGCGGCAGAGGCACAACAGATTACATGAGGGGCACACACAGGCCCTCAGAGTACAATGCCGGGGTGGTCCACCAGGGCACTGCACAGCCCGCCAGACCCGCAGGGTCCCCTGCAGCCCAGCACCCAGCACTGGAAGGGTCGGAGCGAGGACGGCGTGCACGTGGTAGATGGCTGTGAGACTCCTAGGTGACCTGTGCAGTAGGGGAATTGTTGGGTGGGGCTGCAATGGGGGGTGGGGCCATATGCATGGCAGGGGGCACATGTCTATGGGGGCCACCATGTGTTCACATGGTTGTGTGTATGCAGGTCTGTGTGCATGGGTGGGTGTGGGGTCACGTGTGATGGGTTGAAATGGGGAGCACTGTGCAGTGAGCACCTGATGTGTGTATAGAGCACCTTGTCAATAAACCTTTTTGCATCTCATCCCTACATTGTGTTGTCCTTGTGTCATCATTGCATTGGTAGGGCCTTACTGGATACATGTTGGGTAGGGCGTATCCCCCAGTCGCAACAATGCCCTGCGTGGGCCACTGCCGGTGGGCATCTGCCTGCCACTGACCTCCCCAGGGAGTGCGAGCGCACACACACACACATATGCACACAGCTCTGCTGGCACTGGTGCTACACATGCAGGTGCACCCAAGCCCATTCCCCGCAACTGCGCGGCGTCCGGCGAGCCTAATGCGAACCGTATTACGCCGATGGCAGGCAGGCTGCAACCTTCACATCGCAGATGCTATGCCGCACATCGCTATCGCATATCGCAATTGCCACCATGCATGCTGCATATGCGCATATGCGATGTGCAATGTGTTGCAGGTGGACTTGCACATGCAGCACATGTGGTTGAGAGTGAATAGACCCAGGCACAGTGTAGTGGTACAGAAGCTGCAGGCCTGGGTGTAGGACAGAGCTGGAATACTTCAGAGCCAACCTGACCAGGACAGGAACAAACATTCAGCAGACTTGTGAGTACTGGGCCACAGCAGCCTCCCCCATACATACCCTGACTCCATCTGTTACAGCCCTGAGGGCCAGGGACAGGCATGCATACCTCTCAACCGTTTGTCCCCCATATGTGGAACACTGCCTGTCATGCTGTGGTACACATGGGCATATTGTGGAACACTTACTAATTTGTTTTACTATGAAGCTCAACACACTGTTTAAACTGTTGCATATATGTTCTGACAGTCTGTTAGTAATTGTATAATATAGAGAATAAAGTATGGGGTAGTGTGTGTAGCAGAAGTTTACACACACCTGAGGGGTTAGATGCTACAAAACCCCGAGCGAATGGAACCCTAATGGTGTGTGTAAACTTCTGAGTTTACATATATCCTCATATTTTATTTTATATAATTGCTGGCTCCCTATTTTTCACCACAGCAATTACATAAAATAGCAGAGATTCTGGCCAGGGACCACGCTCTGTTTTCATTTTTTCGTCGGTTGATGGTGCCAGATTTAAAAAGAGGTCAATGGTGTTCATTTGTCTCTGTAAATTTAAAAAAAAATATTTAACTTAGTTGAGTTACTGTGGTGGATGGCAGTTCACTTTTTGGAGAGCAGGCAAGCAGCGTGTTTGGGAAGCGGTGAACTCTAGCAGGCACATGCGCAGAGTGAGAGAAATTGTGCGTATGTTTTCCATTATAAATGCTCTTCTATAAAGGCAAATTATGCCATGGTTTCTGTGTGGGAAAAATGGGGAGCCAGTAATTATATAGTGTTTAGCAACATGTACCATGGAGTGTTGCTTTAGAATGTCAACATTGACTGTGGAACAGGGCCTCACAATATGGAATAGGGGGCATTTGTGAAGTACAGTGGGGGACGTTCCTTGTACTGTGGTACAGTTGAGAGGTATGCAGGCATGGACCCACCCAAAGGTGGACATTCAGGGGTACTGTTAGGTTGTGTGCAATGGCTGTGTTCAGTGACTGGGGCTGTGCTGTGGCAAGGGTCCCAGGGATATAGGGGCGTGGTACATCCACACACTACTGTGTGGCAGACGTGTACTGACATGCCACATGTGTGGTTGGTAATATGTTACCTGTGTGGCACATCACTCACCCATGCAGGTAGGCCACACCTAACTGCCCCCATGCCTGCAGTGGGAGCAGACATCCTATGGATGTGTCCTCACCCGGATGGCACCAACAGCTCCCCTCCCACACGTGGGTACTACATGGAACAGTGAACTTTGGGATGGGGGTAGCTGCCCCACACATTGGGGAACATGGTCAGCCCACTGTGGTGCCCAGGGTGTGGAGATGTACGCCGTGTAGTATGGTGTTGGGTGTGTTGTGTACATGGTATCCAGCCAGCGGCTTGCAGGCACTGCACAGTGGCTGTGTGAGTGGCACACTGCCCATGTGGAGCAGCCGTGGGCCAGGGCTCTGTGCATGGGTCAGTGTCAGTTGGCCCTGTTGGCGTCAGCTGTCCTACACTGTTCACCATGGTCCCCGGGCATGGTACAACACCTATCATGCTGTATGCCTGCAGCTCACATGGGGCGCACCTGCACACATCAATGCCTAGGGGGCAAGGCCCACTGTCATGCTGTGTGCAGGTCTGTTCCATTGCCCAGGTATGACATGCATATGCAGGTAGAGTCCCATCTACTGTTGCCTGTGCAGCCCACTGTTGGTACGGTGCTGCCTGTGTGTGCCAGGGCCACCCGTAGTGGCACAGGGTACCACTGTGCTGTCGGCTGTGGATGGTACCTAGTACTGAGGCTCAGTCATGCGGTCTGCACATGCCACTGGCTGTGGCCACCACCCCATGCATAGCTTCCCACAGTTGCACTGATGTGCACACCTGTCCCCACAGTGTGGCCCAGGTGCTGTCTGACCTACTGGCCCAAGGGGTGTGGGGAGAGTGCCAGCAACCTGCGACCATGTTGCCTGCCCCATGGTGGAATGGTATGGGGGCATGTGGCACTGGTGTATGCCTTGGCCAATGGGTGAGCACCTGCACCTGTGTGCTGCCCCACCCCATGCCTGTGGTACACCAGGTGTCCATGGGCCATGGCCGCACACGCCTGCCCGGGGTACCTGGCCTGTTGTGACACAATGGATCAAGCAGTATGTACCCACACTGCATCTCTGAGACAATGTGCACCCCACACAGCTTGGGCTATGGCCCTGTCACACTGTCACTGTGCCGCTGCAACAGGGATGCATGTCTGTTTGGTGGTGTGTGTCACCGCAGTGGTGGCTGGCCCACATGCTGGCCTGTATGCCATATCCATTCATGATGCCATGTCCATCCACGTAGCGCCATCCATGCCCGTGTGTGGCACGTGGCAGCCCATGTCCCGGCTGTCCCACGTGGCAGGGGTCGGGATCTGCCAGATGTCACGTCAGACTGTGCGGGGGGGACAACACAGGTCAGTGCCTGTGCTGAACAAACAGGTGCATGGCCATGTGCCCGGCTGGCTTTGTGCCACTGACCCTGTACCACACCCTACATGTTCTGCCCGTCGGCTACGCACCTGGCCACATCCACACTGTGCAGGGTCAGTCACAGCAGAGTGTTCTGGGGGCCATCCTGGCCCATGTGCGGGGACATGCCTGTGAGATGGGAACAGTGGGGGGGGGTTGCATCACCCACAGGCAGCTGGCCACAGTGGCACTTACAGCTGTGTACTAACCCATGTCCATTCCCTCCCTACCTCCACAGCGGACACATACGGGTCATCGGTGAGTATATGACATTGCTCAACATGCACATTTCCAGTGCCTCTACAGCACTGTGTACCTGATAATGTTGTTCTCTGTTCCCTGTGTAGGAAACAGAACCACTGTACAGGACCAGATAGGTACACGCTGCTGCACCACAGCTACTCTGGGGGTCACCGACTGTGCCACAGGCTTATGTTGCCCTGCTCTTTCTCCATCCAGGTGTGCTCCAGATCTATCAGTGCCACCAGCTCCGGTCACCACATTGCACTGTACAGGTAAGGGACTGTCATTCCCCATGTTGGCACCCACAGTTGGCTTTGGGTCTGCCCTTGGGCACCTGGTGGTTGTGGCCACATGCAGATCTGCGTGGGGCGGTGGTGTGGCCGTGTGGCAGGGCTGCTTGCAGCTTCCACCCACACCATGCAGGGTCGAGCCACGACATGCCTCTGCAGGACGGCACTGTGTTGGTGCACTGTGGTCACTGTGCAGCCTGGCCCTGCATGGCATGGCTCGGCCTTTACACACCTCATGCTGTGCATGGCATTGGCGGGGGAACCACCTGAGGTGGTGGCCACATTTGCAGACCTGTGGCCTGGCCCTGACCCATGTCCCACGGCTGGTGCCGGTGTTGCACATGGTGGGTGGGGTGGACTGCATAGCCACACTGACATTCTATAGTGATGCATGTGCCATTCCTTCCCCTGTTACAGGTGCCATGCAGACGACCTGCCATTATGTCTTCAGGGTCATACCTAAGCTTTAGGCAGGCTTGCCCCTAATTTTACATCCCATGAGACAGTGCTGCTGGTGAACTGCATTCAGCATTGGGGTAGGACGCTGCTGCCACCTGGGAGCCGGGGGAGCAATGCCGCAGAGCGGGAGCGGGTGTGGACAGCCATCTGTACATGCATGGCAGAGGCAACAGGGACACACCGGACCATCTGCCAGCTAACACACCACTGGTAGAGCCTGTTACAGGGAAGGCTGAGATCCTACAGTGGATGTTCAGCATGGCCCACTGCAGGGATGCAGACATGCAGTCTGGGCAGGACCTAGGTGTTGGTATGTATACCATAGCTGTTCATCTGTTGCAGCAGTGCTGGTATGGTGACCATGGCGTGTGGTGCCTACAACACACTCACCTGTTCCTTCACCCCACAGGTTCCACTGGCGTGACCCACAGCATGCAGCAAAGCTGCATTGCAGGCCTCAGGCAGGAGGCGCTTCACTGGAGGTCAGGTACGTACATACCTTGGTCCCCTTGTGCCATGGCCATGGCTGGCAGTCACATTGTGGCTCGTGCTGCACCCTCACATAGCTTACCTATGTGTGTGTGCCCCCCTGTCTGGGCCCAGCACTGATTGCATCCTGTACATCCCTTCAGGTGTCCATAGCAGGCTGCCACAGTGGCAGAGGGCCCTGCTGAGGGCTATGGCAGACATGAAGTCCTGCAATGGTGCAGAGTAGCAGCTGTGCAACCAGTGCAGGCAGCATGAGCCAGGTGCTGCCACCAACCTCCTCCTCCACCTCTTCCACAGTGGCAGCATCCAAGGGGACCTAGCCACGCTGGACACACAGCCAGTTCAGGGGGCCCCACTGATGGTGGGTAACAGGGCCAGAACAGCCACAGATGCACAGTCTGGACACAGGTGTGCAGTAGCAGCCAATGGGGACAGGGCCATGGCTGCACCGCCTACCAGACCCACTGATGTGGGTCTCGCAGCATGGGCAGCTGAGGATGCCCACTGCCGGACACTGTGCCATAGGCTGCTGTCCCTGCAGCAGGGGACACTGACCATGGCAGGAGGCAGCCATGCTGGGGTTGCAGCAGGGGAGGCATTGCCTGTTGTGGCTGAGGGACCTACCGCTGAACCTGTGCAGGGTGGGGCCTGGACCGGGAGTGCCTTGTGATATTTGTTATCGGCCATCTTGCAGGACATTGGGCGCCTCCATGAATCAGTGGGCACCCTCCTCAGTGAACTTTGGCAGACCTACGTCCCATGTGTCTGCTACAGCCAGACATGGGTGGGGCTTTCTGTGTGGGTGGGCTTCTATATAGGGGTGGTTGGTATTGGTGGGTCTGTACATATGGGTGTTGTGGGTTGTCCTTGGGTAGGCGGGCCTGCTTATTGCTGTTGGTTTTGTGAGTGGGATTGTGGATTGGTTGTTGGGCCTGTGTTGGGTTGTAAGTGGGTGCGGGTTGGTGTTCGGGGTTGTTGTGGGTGGCTGTTTGGGTTTGGGTTTACTGTTTTGTTACTGTTTGTTGCTGTTACCTGTTATTCATCCCCATCCCCCTTCCATTGTTACCCTGTATCCCTGTCCCATTTTGTACATTAAACCTTTTGCCATACACAATGTGTCTCTATGTCTGTTTCAGGTATGCATGGCTGTGTGTGTGTGTGTGTGTGTGTGTGTGTGTGTGTGTGTGTGTCTGCTATGCGCAGGGGTGCGCACTGGTGGTGGTGCCTGCCTGCCTGTCCCCAATGTTCCCTCCCTGTGCATCAGGTTGGTGTGCCATTTGTGCTGCTCACAGCCCAGTCCACTGTCCCCAGGCCAGATCTGCCTGGTATCCTGTGTGCTGTGGGTCACCATGCATGCTATGGCATCCATGCTACCTCACGTTGTACCTCCCAGCTGTGTGGTGGCACAGTGACTGTGCTGCACCCTTCCACCTCAGGGTGCCATTGTTCCCTACAGGTAGCACCACTGGCATGGACATTGGTCTGTCTCACTACCATTTGTCCACTGGTCTGTGCCACCAGGTGCTGTGTCCCTGTCATGGTTACACTGTTTACATGTATCAGTGGCCATGGCAGGCATTGTGCCTGGTGGCGCCATCGTCCTTCATTGTGCCTGTGGCCTCTAGCACCCTTTGTACCCTGTGCCACACTGCTCCTGTATGCTTGCCTTCCTTGGACACTCTGTCTTATCTCACATGGTGTGTTGCTGTGTGTCTGGCCTGTCAGGCCCTGCTCCTTTCTATGCTGTGTAAGTTGCACCTGCTCCCACCTGATTTATGTTGCGCCAGCTGGTCTTGGTGTAAGTTGTGGCACTGCTGCTTCTAGACTCCCGCCCCTGGCATTTCTCTTCTCTTTTCCTGGCATATGTTCAGTGCTGCGCATTGGCGTACCTGCAGGTTTGTCACAACTGCAGCGTAGTTGCCATTGGCATACTGCGTTGTGTCATCGCGCATCTCGCAATGTAGAATTGCGCTTGGTGCATTTGCTGGATGTATTTGCGACTTGCATCATTCCTGTTGGCAAGTCTCATGCTATGACATGACAAGTCTAGAATCGGGCCCATAAAGTTTAGCCTAAGGGCACAGCACCACAGTTAGTCGACCTTGAAAGAAATTATGTTTAGAAAGTAATGATTTTGGTGTGATTAGGCAAGGATTTTTTTAAAGAGCTAATAAAACCAAAAATAGCAGACAGGAAAATGTTACAAATTTTAGTAAGTAGCCTGTTCTAACTTTTTGGTTTTTTTTTTCCCTATTGCTCATTAGACAGTTTTCTATGTGACAGTACAATGCTGGATGAATGAATAGCACTCTGCCTGGCAGCAGCCATACAGTATATAGTTCTAGTCCTTCCACATCATCATTACATCATTGCGCTGTGTCTCAGTGACAGTGACATCACACGTGGCTGACCTGGTAGCATAAGAGTGGCTCTTCCTGAGCAGTTGTGATGTTACAGTCAGTGTGGTCACTGTGTTGATAATGTAATGGGAGGAACAGAGCCAGCTCTGCCATCTGTCAGGCAGTGTGCTTCTCCACACATAATTCATACTACTGTCAGGTAAAATATATTCTAGGTAACTAAAGGGAAAATACAAGTACCACAGATAAAAATAGAAATAGTCGACTGTCTTTAAATCTAATATTAGTTTTAGGCAGTGCCAACTAATGTTAGTTTTAGGCAGTACTCCGGGGCCCCCATATTCGAATGAGATGTGCGGCGCATCCTGGCAGAAAGGTAGATGTGCCACACAACTCCAACAATGCACCCCAGTGTGGTATTCAGTGATGGGAGATGGGCCACCCAAAAGCAAATGGGCCATGTCACAAACATAATGTTTGTGGCCCAAGGAGAGGGGACGTTTCCATGAATATGCCACACATCGGCATATTCATTGGGAATATTCCCCACAATGACTGAAAATGTGCCACACAGTGATAGGCAGCAAAAAGCTGGCCTAAACCAGCCAGCCACCCACAGGCAGGCTGTCAAAATTCAGGCAGGTGCATGGCAGCCTGTCTGCCATGGCCATCCAGTGGTAATCCCACCCCAATCTCAGTACGTACTATAATGCCCTCCGAACCCTGTGCCATAGTGCAGGTCCCTTCCCCCATGCACTATCCCCGGACAAATCACTCCTATGCCCCAATCCCAATAGCACAGTGCTGCTGAGGAACTTCCCACAGGTTCCTGGTCCCCGATTGCAATAACGTCATCCACCATAAGCTGTTCTGTAATGCTGTGCCACCCCAACCCCACCACCCTATCAGGACCAGATCCCAGACCCTGCTCCCCTCCCAACCCACCCGGAGCTGGCTACTGTCTCAGCCCACCACACACCATCACAGCCACCACCAATGAACTGTTCATGTACCATGCTCTGTGCAAAGTACATGCTCAGTGGCAACCAATGAGAGTGTACTATGTACAGTGCATGGTCAATGACAGTTCAGTCAGTGGCTGGCTGTGGTGGCATGCAGAGGACTGAGCCACTGGCCAGCCCTGTTTGGGGGGTATGGGGTTTGGGGGTCCCTGTCCTGATGGGGTGGGGTCAGCTGCACTATGGCACTAAGGGGGTGTCTACTATTTCAGACATCAGGGTCAGGGCATGGATTGGCGTATGTGTCCTGTATGCTCAGGGATCGGGGCCAGGTGTAGGCTTCCTTCTCATATGGATGGGATAGGGCCGGGTGGGGCTTCTGTCTAACACGGATGGGGATCAGAGCCAGATGGGAGCTTCTGTCTCACATGGACAGGGATTGGGACCAGGTGGGGGCTTCTTTCTCATGGATGGGGATCGGTTCTCGGTGAGGGGCCACTATGCTTTGGCACATAGATTCAGCCATGCATGATACATTTCTTGTGGATTGGGGACATGAGGGGTTCAAATAAACCACTAGGGCAGACAGGGAGATAGGTTTTGTCACTGTTGTTCGAGGCTGGGTGGTGGAAGTCCTGGTGCATTCAGCTGGGTGCAGCTATGGTAATGAACCCTAATGGGCATGCATGGGGCATCCTTGCACCATGCATGTCCAAGGAGCTCATTAGCATACTGTGGCTGAATATCGCCCTTGAGGGAATGGCACATCCAGATATATGCCACGCAGTTCTCCATTGGTGGTGTTCAGACCCTACCCTGGATGCACTGTGCCCATCATGGCAGCCACCTGCTTTGTGCCATGCATCCAGGGTCCCATATTCAGACAGGCTGCGTGATCTGTGCCAATAGCGCATACTGTTTGAATATTGCTTCAGTGCCGCCGGTGCATCTGTTTTGCGCAATGCATTGTTTTGCGCAAGCAACTGGCCAGAACTGAATACGTCCCCCTTAGACATTACATATTTGATGCATCAATACATGTCAAAATGTATTGGCATATGTTCAGTTTAAAAGAAAACAAAGTTTAAATTAATAAAATAAGATTTTTTTAAATTACAGATTCTTAATCAAGCATAAACAGATGAGAATGGCATAGTTGTCCAGTTGTTTGTAGATTTCTAAATTTCTTTATAAAGAGAAATGGCACTTGATAGAATAGTATCTGCTGCATCAGAAGAATTTAGTGATATTTGGTATAGGAAGACCACAACCTTTGTGTAGATCAAAATGTCCCCACCATCTCTTTCTCCATCTTTGCTCTACTCTGTCATTCAATAGCTGGTAAAGTTCCTAATGCATGACATACTGTAGGGTCAGTAGTCTCCTTTCTCAATGGCTGTGAACACTTACTCAGTGCAGGGATAAAACAGATGTGGTAGTAATTGTCAGTAGCTGTTACTGGTAATTACTACCCTGCCTGTGTTATTCCTGCTCTTGATAAAATCTAAGAGAATGTGGTGCTCCAGGGGCCGATTCCAGAAGGGGATATGCTGGGGTAAGGTGAGATCGCAAACCCCATGGCGTATCTCTACTTATGCCAGGCAATTCAAGTCCCCATTACAAGAAATGAGATATGCCATGGCATATGCAGGCTACAGTTGCAGGATACAACAACATTTATGTTGCAGCCTGCAATGCCTGGTGCAACTGCGGGTTACTACAGCAACATAGGCCAATTCCAGTAGGGTGGCTGTCGTAACCTGCAGTTACAATCATAAGATACACAGTGACGTACCTAATGTATGACAGCTTGAACCTGTCTTAGGTGGCATCTGATGGCAGGCACCATCAGATTCAGCCATGCAGCACCCTGGAAACAGTGCCAGGTTAACCACCAAGCCCCCACTAACACACTCCTGCCTCGTGCCTCCCAAATCCCCGATCTGCCCAGACCCCTAAGGGTCCATTTCTGGTGTGCCATCTCCCGGACACCTGTGCCATGCGTCCTGCCCCTCACATGTCTCCTGATATCTGCCAAGGTGGCCCAGGGCTGGGGGGCTTCGGGGGTGCTGCCTGTTACTTGCTGTGGTTGCGACATGCGGCTGCGATATGCCATGCATGGGCTATCACCAAACACATAGCGTATCTCGCACATCACAATTGCCGGGAACCTGCCACTTCTGGAATGTCAGGTAGGGTCCCTGACATATGGGCATCTGACGTAACTTGCAACTGCGTGCAAGTTATGCCGGCCATCCTGAATTGGCCCCCAAGAGACTCTTCCTTCTTGCTCCCTTGGCTCTTTTAAGTTGGGCTTAAAGATGCCTCCTCCAAAGGAACTTTGCTGCTTAGTCATGCTAACACAAGGGTTAGCCTTGTTGCCGTCATTGTCAAGTTGTTCAGTTTCTACCTGGGAAAAGTCCCAAGCTGTATCACTAGGTGACTCTCTACACAGTCAATAAAAGAGGAGCATCCTACAACTCTATCCTGGACCCTAGCCTTGATCTTCATAAATGACATCCTCAAGGCCTAATGTCTCCTCAAATATTCAGATATATGCAGGTGCAGCAGTATTTTATGGCTTCAGATCCTCAGCACCCAAATTTGTAGTACAACCCTGCATGATTTCAGCATTGACCAAAATGGGTTCTGTGCAAACCAACTCATAGTCTCATAGTCTCATGGACCCTTAGTCTTGGTTTGCTTGATAGTTGACTTAATGTGTTCCTACTCTTTCAATCTCAATGGCACCCTTTTGTATTCTGTAAATACATTACACCAAATTTGTACTTTGTATATTGCTGAAGTTGCACTTATGTTATTTGTGATTGAGACTCAAATTGTATTTTCCTAATGACTAAGTTAATTGTGTTTCGACCTGCAACCCTCTGTTTCACTCACTTGATGTACTGTTTTCGTATTGTTTGTTGTTATGTATGCCAATGTGTACCCTCCCGGGTCATGCCTGAAAATGGGCATCTCTATGCCTAGTGCACCTACCCAATTACCAAAAGCAAATAAATAAATAAATAGTTAATTCCAAGACAAATCCATCACCTCTGGTATTAGGCAACAATTACAAAAAAAAAACATTGCCAGTCTGCAAAACACTGGATGGCTATGCCACCTTTAAATATTGCATTGCATGTTATATTTTAGGCCTAATTCACCACTGTGTTTGTTGTATTGCAGGTACTCCTTCTGTTGTATCCCAGATCTACCCTGAATGTAAATCTTCTCTGCCAGACAACTAACTTGTGCTTTACAAGCACTTACTCAAACTGTGCTCTGGTTATCTCTATCTCCCCTAACGTATATTACTATATATTGTTGTACTTCACTGCAGTGTCCTAAGTAGGATCTCCTTGTAAATGAGCTTGCTGTATGGAGTCTTCCTGGTGAAATAAACTTGAACTTTGAAATATCTGGTGTTCATCTGGATCATCACCTGGACTTCTCCTGCCAAATAGATCCCATCCACAAAAGATTCTTCCTAGTCTCAGCACACTAAATCAGAACAAAACTCATTTTCTCCCACTTTTACACCAAGACTTCATTGTGAAAATGGCTCTCTGAATTTTGACAACGAAAATGGGGCTAACAGTGTTTCTTTTAACTACACCCTGGACACACTAGGTCCTCTCCATTTCTCAGTGTTTCACTTTGCTCTCAATTACCTCCCTGCCCCTCACTGCTCCTCATACACTTCCATTTTCCTTCCCTTAGTGGATGGAAGGCTTCTCTTTAACAGCTCATTTCTGTGGGTGAGATACAGATCAGGCACACTGCTGAATCATGTGTAGGATGAAGAACATGTTTGTGTCTTCTGTTCTCACTTTTGCAGACTGTGTGAGAGGCCTTTTGGCACAACGCATGCCTGCTTAAAGAAGAACCAGTCTAAATTTCCATGCTGATCTGCATATATATATTTATATATATATATCTATATATATATATATAAATATATGTGTGTTATATATATATATATATATATATATATATATATATATATATATGTATATCATGTTTTGCATTATGGGGCTATTGGTGATTTTAATACTTCTCTTTAATGGCATCTCTCTCATCTCTATGTTTTAGCTTGGCTTCCTCCACTACAACTACAACTCTTTCCTAAACTGTCCTCTCACTTTCTGCTATTTTGTTACAAACCCTCAGACTCTTCTACCCCCTCGGCCCTCTCTATGACCTTGATCAGGCAGGCTGCCTTCTCTCGCATTTGCCCTTATCTCTTGTCTAGCCTCAGTCTCTCCCCATTAAAAAATCTTCTCCATGAACATATCACTCATGCCTAAATTTGCTTCTGTCTCATTTCCCTTTCTCACCTGTTACCTTATTCCACATCCTTTCTTTATATTTTAAACAAATCAGTTAATTAGAAAACACTGGCCAAGAGGGCACACAGAATTGTTGAAAAAACTTTCTTCCTGATGTCCCCTGGGAGGTGAAAACTGAGACTTAATAATGCAGAATAAAGAAGAGAATATACACATGGATATAAATAACTATGGCTGCAAAATTAATACAGGTCAGCATTCTAACTATAAGATAGAAACTAATCTGTATACAGTCTAGCTCTGCAAGAAAAAAAAAAGACTGTGAACAACCACTAAGGGGCCAAAGGTTATTAAAGGAAATAAAGAGGCACAATAAGGATGTTGGAGAGAGTGGGTAGTTACATGGGGGTTGGAAGAAGAGATGGGAGGGAGCAGTATGTTGAGAGATGGAGTGGTAGAAAGACACAAAACATATATGGCTAGTGTGCTCTTGTAGCAAAGTTTTTTGCAGTGTGGTAGGAGAAAGAACAGGTAGAGGAAGTCTCGAGGCTGAGGAGTCTGTAGCAGAAGGTGGCCTTCTGTATCTTAGTGAAAGCTCAGGGAAAGGAAGAAAAGGACAGGAGTCAAAAATTCTATAAGAGTACGAGAAAAGAAGGAACACGTGTGGAGAGAGTTTGAATAGCAGGCGATGGAACCAAAATGGAAAGGGTATATGAAGAATGGTGGGAGTGGTGTCTACCCTCCAGGGAGGGAAAAAAAGAGGTTGGAATATAAGAAGCACTGGTAGGGAAGGGTGAAAAATTAAGGGCAAAGCAACACAGTTTGTGGAAGATATACAGAAACATAGAAAGACATGAGCAGACAAAGACACAAAGTCTATCCAATCAGCTGTATAATCCTGTCTTGTAACTGCTGCCTCTATCACTGCTTCTTCCTATTAATAAGACTTTGAATCCATCTCAGCAATCTTTGAACCTGACAATGCTTCCCACACTGACAACACACTTGGCTAGCTATTCTGCATATGCACCACTCTCTACATGAAGAAAAACTGCCTTGTCTCCTTGTTAAATCCCCCCACCACCACCACCAATTTAAGATTTTGGACCTTTTCATGTGGTTAGTTTATATTGCTCACTGAAATGCTGGAGTGGACAACCAGCTGTACCCTTGAAAATGTTTCAACTTTTAACCTTCAGATAGAACTTATTAAGGCTCTCCACTCTTTCCTCATTCTGAATTTGCCTTTTTGTTCCTGGATCATTTTAGTGGCCCTCCAAATACAGTTCTCAAGGTGAGGTCTCATCATAGACCAAAAATGGCAAAATCACCTCCTTACAGTAGCAGGTGAAGCCCTGACCTGTATACCCCTGAATTGTACTGGATTTTCCAGATACATTGCTGCATTGGGATGTGGTCTTCTTATTGTCCCTAATGATCATCTGCAAGTTCTATTCTTCACTTTATTGTCCACTTTCACCTGATTGATCAAGTACACTGTTTTGGATGCCTGTAGTGCTAATGTGCTTGACCATGTACTATTTGGCACTGTATTTCAATGACCATATGATACACCATTTGCCAGCTTATCTACATCTTCTTTCATATTCTTAAAATAACCACTCTGACACTTCCATGATAATTACCTCCATATCAGGGAAGAAGTAACTTTAATTGTCAGGAGGGCATGTTTAATCTGAAGGTTAAAACTGACATTTACCTGTAGATCTTTATTCCATCTATGGAGTATAATTTTGAAATCAGGGTGCCGTCCCTTGCAGTCCCTGGTAGAAATGATCTATCAAGTGCCCCATCCATCTAACCTAAAAAGCTCCCATAAACAAACCACTCAGCAAGTGGGGAGGGACAGGAAGTTTTGCCTTTGCTCTGCCCTGCTTCAACAGGTATACATGAATTTGAAGATAGCATAAGTTTTCCAAATTAGTGTGGCCAAATCTTGCCTGTAAGGTCCCAAAAGGTAAAACACCTTGTGAGTCCAAAAATTGAAATGTACAATTCAGGCCCAATCACCACCCCTGGTGGAATGCATGGTCCCTGTTAGCCAGTGGAAAGTTGTATGCTAAATCAGGACAGAGAAACAAGACTTGCTAAAAATTTGCAGTCAACCCCACCATCCCTCAAACCCACAAAGTATTAGCCATGCAACACTGAAAGTGTCGGAAAGGAGGCAACCTCAATTGGTGGGTAAAAAGTTAATGGGAAATATCATTCAGATTATTTAAATGTAATTCAATATGCTTTCATGTAATACAGTTGGTGTTGGAGAGCCAATAATAAGGGATACAAAGATGTGCTGCTATTTCATATTGCTTAAGACTGCGAAGATTAAGTCCCGATGTTCTCTCAGAAGTCATAAAATTGTGTACCTAATCCTAGGGATTTTAAACTGCCAAAGTAAACAAGAAATGAGATTGTTCCAGGAGCAGACATAAAAAGGAGATGGATATGAAAGGTAAAGTCTGTAGAAGAATACAACAACAACATGGCTAACAGATTCATCCTTATAGTTTCTATTCTTTCAATAATCCCAGGGTAATAGCATCCATCATTCCAAATCTAACATTATTTGCTGTTTAAGAGGCTTTAAATTTTACAATTCCAAATTGTCTAGGTTGTGGGAAATAATAATGCTAAAATACATAATACTTCTCCTGTGCCACCTAAATGGAAACCTCAATGTTATAAGGGGGCTGGTAGTATAATTAAACTATAATTACTGGCTTCCATTTTTTTTCATAGAGAAAGCCGGTTATAATTTGCCGTTATAACCAGCTCAGCTGGTTATAACGGCAAACACGCGCCGGATTTCCCTATCACCACGCACGCGCCAGTCACTGGTCTTTCTTAACTGTAGAGCCCATAGTACCTCAGTGCCCCTCGCTGTCAGCGGTAACTTAATTTTCTTTTTTATTGAAAAAAAAAAGAATATCCATGATCGAAAATGAAAGGGAAACATTACCACCATAGGAGTTCCCCTGTCCACATACATGCGCTGCCGCCAGCAGATCTCCAAACCTCTTCAACCCAGAAGGCTGCCACAGAAGCCGCTCAGTAGTAAGTTAAACCACGAAAATAAAAACTACGACAAATACAACAAAATATTTTTTTCCTCGACCGAGTGAGACACTGTTAAGGTGGCAGACTACAGGGAATGCAAAATCCTGACTGGTCCACGGCTGCCTGAAAAACAGTCTATTTGCTTATTTTCTATAATTGCTGAAGCGAAAAAATGCAAGCCAGCAATTATAAAAAATAAAATATGGGGTGGTGTGTGTAAAACTCAATTTTACACACACCCTCATTGTGGGATGCTTTTTATAAACCCCTCGGGCTTCGCCCTTGGGGTTTATGTAGCATCCACAACCGTATAGTAAAATCTCATTAAACACACCACCCCATATATTATCTCTATATAATAACTTGGGAGCATTTTCTTCCATAGGAAACCCAGTTATAATTTATAATTATAACTAACTGATTATAACAGCAAATGTGTTGGGTGTTCCACAATCTATGCATGTATACCTCCCTCATGCACACACTTTGACTGGTGCACAGTAAATGAACTTATCTTGGAGTAAGTGTTCTCACAAGGTTCTTCATAAATATAGTTGCTGTTCTTTCCTAAATGTCTAGTTTTGGGTAACTGCACAAAAAGGAAAAAGTAAATTGCTCATTAAACCACACTCCAGCCTGACCATAACTGGACCCACTTCTTTCTGTAATTTCTGTGAAGTGTTTTCAAAGCCAGAAAATGCTACCCAGCATTTATATAAAATGAGACAATGAGCAGTGTGTAACACTTGTATTTTATACACACAGTTGGTGTTGTATCTTTGTATAAACCCCTCAAGCTTTTCTCTTGGGGTTTATGTAGCATCTAACACCTCAGTATGTGTGTAAAATTTTGTTATACACTACCCCATGTATTTGTGTAATATAATAACCCCATCTTTTGGACATTTAACATAAATCTGGCAACCTAACCAAAGTTACCTAATGCTTCCCATACGGCTGGGAGTGACTGTTCTGGAGATAATAACATTAATAAAATATCATCTGCATATAATGTAAGCCAGAATTCTTCACCTACAATAGAGATACCATCCATGCCTTCAGCTATGTGGATTGTCTCCACCAGAGGCTCAATGTATAGTGCAAATAAAAGTGAGAAAGAGGGCAGCCCTGACAAGTACCTCTTTTCAAATGTGTAGGCTGAGAGAGTGATCCATCAACCCAGACCCAAGCTTGAGGGACCAAATGCAGATTCAGCAACACTGCTATAATGGGCTCCAGAAATTGAAAGTTGACAGAGTGTCCAATAAGAAAGGTCAGGACACCGTGCTGAATGCATTTTCTGTGTGTAAACTAATAACCACTGCTGACAGAGCCCGTTGATGAATATATTTCAACAGAAAAAGAGTCTGTGTGATGTTATTATTTTGTCTCACCCTAATGAACCCTAATTGTCTCTTTTACTGAGAGTGGGCAAAATAGCATCTAGTCAGAAACATCTTATAATCAATATATCAAACAGAAATTGGCTGGTACAAAGCAAGCATACATACAGTACATCCGTTCCCAGTTTTAGGATTGCTGAGATGGTGGCCCAGTTCCAAGATGGGGGGAGGGGCCTTCCCATCTGTATCTTCATAAAAGTTCAAGAAAAGAGAGACAACAAAAGGGGAGAAAAGGTTTTGTAAAATTTAGTTGTAAAACTATCAGGTCCTGGGCACTTGATGGTTTTTGTATCTTTAAGGACTGCTCATATCTCCTCACTCTGAATGGGGGCATGGACAGCTGCCTTCTGTGTGTCCCTCAGGGTAGGTAACTTTAATTTTCCAAGAAAGTGAGACATGTTGTTGCATCCCATGGGGAAGTGGCATACAATTCCTGGTAATAATTTCATTGTGGAGAGAGGAGTTGATAATGTGGCCTGACATTAGGTCATGAAGCCTGGGAATAAATGCATTTTTATGGTTTGTTCCAGGTTGTCTAGTCACGCATCTGCCCCCCTCCCCATGCCCCTCTCACAAAGTAATATTGTTTTAAATACCCTAAGGCAAACTCTACTCTCTAGTACAAGAGACCCTGGATTTGTTGTTTCCCCTTTCAGATTTGAGCATCCACCCTGTCATCCTCTTCCCCCTGTAAGTGCTATAGAGTGGAAAGGATATCCTATAACGTTCTGAATTGGCGATTTCTGTCTCTGACCATTTTGACTACATAAGAAATTATTTCACTGCAAAGTACGGCCTTGAAGGAGTCCCACAACATAGGGTCTAGACCTCACGGGTATTATTCAATGCCAGGAAACAGTCAAGCTGCACTCACAGCATGTCCTTAAAAAGGTTCCTCCCTCAACAAAGATGTATTAAATCTCCATTTTGTGTTTGCTATGTTTCCCAGGTTCACTTTAACCTTTTGAGAACTGAATATGTGTGTGAACGTATATAGATTCTGGTCGTATATATCATCCACAGTCTTCTAAGGGTTAAGAATAATAGGTGAATGGTCATATAGGAGTCTAGGACCATGTTATATATCTCCCACCATGTCAAACTGTTCAAGAGAGGAGATGAATAATCTAATTGAACATTACTGGAATGCCAGGCAGAGAAAATGGGTTTACTGCCTGCTCTTTGTGAATAAGTGATATCAGACGTTCACTATCCAGATGGTCTATGGTTACCTTAAAATATTTCTGAGCCGGGGCAGTACAAAAACATCCAGGTTATGTGGTATCCAGGTCAGGGGACAAAGTGAGATTAATATTCCCCTCCCATAATTAACTGGCCTGTCATGAAGGAGAGAACCTTATTTTAAAAAAGTATGCAGCACTTTTTATGTGTTTGATGAGGCAAATAAATGTTCAGCAGTGTAACTAGGGCTTCAAATAAGACCCCAACCAAAATCACACACCCCTATTTGGATCTGAATAGGAGTCTTGCAAGTAGAATCTGGTAGAACTAGGAATCAATGTAACTACCCTTCTCTGTTTTCCTCAGTGGTAGGATGACACAGTTACTAAAGAATAACCATGTTTTCCAATTTAATGAGTTTGTCAGAAGATAAGTGCATCTGTGGCAAAAAGAGAAATCTGAATTATTTTGTTTGATACCATGTATTATCTTGGTATGCCATATGGAGTTATGCATACCGTTAATATTAAAAGAAAAAAGTTTTACAGGTGTCACCACCATACTCCCATGAAAACAGTACTGAAACCATCATGAAACAAGCACATGGAGGAAACAGGTTTCTTATTGCTGTAGGATAAAGGAAGAACTATCTGTGATACACTGGAAGTAGGCGTACAACACGAAACTGAAAAATACAACCAACATGTAGATCCAAGCACAATACAACATGAAAAACTGAAATGACAAACTGAAGTGTGCTTTCGTAGATAGAAGGTGAATACAATACTAAGCCCCTTGCAGAGTCAGTTGGAAGAGACATAGGTGAGGGATAGTGTAGTATTCTGCAGACCGCCAATACAGGAAAAACCTGTAGGAAAAAAGCTGTCACAAAGTAGCACACAGTGCAATATCCCCTCCTCCACTAGATCTAGCTTGTAATCCCTCCCATTATGCTTAACAATGGAAGTAGCATTTAAAAATTAGAAAAAAAAATGTTTACAGTCCGCAAGTAGTCTATCAAGCCCCAGCAAATTCAGTATATACACAGACCGGCAGTAAATGCCAGAATGTCCAAAAGACTCCAGTAGAGAAGGAGTGCAAGTCCAAAGTATGGTTCCACAAATATCAGAAGTTCTTGGTGAAAATTAAGCAGAATCCTAGTACCATAATACATGATGCACAGTGATAACCAGGAAACAGATTATGGTGGATTCTGTCAACAACGCACAGGGCAGGAAGAAGCAGACCTGCAAGACCCCACAAGGCCCGAGCTGCCTCCGAGGCTGTGGCTACATCCTAGCCTGCTAAAGGGTGGGGGGAATGTAGCCCCCAGGGACCTCATCTCCCACAAACCAACATTTATAGTTCAAAAACCAAACCTGATTTAAGTGACATAGCATTGGGCAGCAGAGGGCAGTATAAAGAGCAGAGTAGTGGGGTCATACCTGACTGGCTCTGTACAAGCCCCCAAGCTGAGGCCTACTGGAATACCCCAGTGGGAACAGTGAAATGGCAATATTGTATCTGGCAATTTCCATCCCTTTGACTTTCAGAGGAGTATGTGTACCATAGGTCGCCACCTGCACCAAGAGTGGTCTGATGTGCTAGCCCACTTTAGGGTCCCCAAACCAGCAGTTCCTAGCACAGGCCTAGCCCTGACAGATGAGTTTCCCTTCACTTAATCTGCAAATTTACCTAATCACCTAGTCCAGGGGCAGGATCATTGCCAAGTACTTCTTCCATAGCCTTGGTTACCTCCAGTTTATATTTATCCCCAGCCATGGTACTAAACTGTCCTGTGCAAACCCTCCAACCAAAATAAGGTGATTAGAAAACAATTAGAGCACAGACCTTAGGCCTAGAATGACTCACCCTGCCAGTCCCAGTGGAGCACCTCCCAGCCCATACATGCTGGTGATAGTGTCCAAAGGTGAAATAAGGCAATTATGGTCCATGGATGAAGTTTATCTAGGTACCAAAAAGTTGTTTGCTTCACTGGAGAATAATTAGTGAACCATTCTGATTAAGCACTGCAGTAAATGTCCTATGGAATGAAGCTCCTCAAGTGTCTTGTCTTTGAAATTGTTATAGTAAGTCATCCATAGACTGTACCATGCCGTGAGAATTCTTGGTCCCCTTTTGACAACTTCCTCTGCTGTAGGCAAGCTGTCTCAGAGCTGTGGCAGTCTCCCTCAGATGTGTAACAGTTCTGGGCAGTTGTGAAATTTCCAGCCACCTCTTCTGCAAATCCTGACTGGCCTCCTTTGTGTATGATTTAGTATCTCCACCTCTGGAAAGGTGTCTCAGTGTCTCACTGGATAGGGGTTCAGGATTTCAGACCTGCCTTTTCCAAAGCTTGCAATCAGGGTACAATGGCTCTGCATTTCAGTAGTATGGCAGGTACACACAGTAGTAATTATCAAAATAGATAGGTTTCTCCCTCCATAACACTTGTTTTAACCTCGAGGCTTTCAGGAGCACTTGTTCTTTAGTGAAACATTTCAAAGCTGTCATAACTAATGATCTAGGTAATTCGTTGGGACTTGGTTTTGGCCCCAGTACTTTATGTAGACTCTCATTTCTATTGGATATCCTCAGGTAGTAAAGTGTGGTTTTCAGCAGTTTATCTATAAAACCCACCAAATCCCATCCCTCTTCCTTCAGGTATGTCATACATTTGCAGTTTCTGCCTATGGAAACTCCTTCTGAATCTACACATTTATTATCCAATTGCTGGTGATGGTGGTGTAGGTGCAGTATTAAGTTGCACATATGATCGAAGCATTCCCTAAGCTCTGTGGTTGACACTGCCAAATCCCCAGTCTCCTGTTGCAGTTTATCCACATCTGCTTATATTGTCTGAAAAGCCTCCTTAGTTTCCCTGTGGAATGCAATCAATTCTGCCAAAAGGCTTTCACTGGTGACACCACCTAAAGCATCTAAGCTAATGGGTCAGAGCGAAGAGGCCACACTAGACTTGATATTGCTGATGTGTATATTATTGCAATTGTGCCCTGGACCTCTGGGGAAAGGCACCACACATAAATACAGACTACTGCTTGATGGCACAGCTTGTTCTTTGTATGTTCTTGCCAGTGACTGACCCACTAATTGCTGCATATCTTTCTTTTTTCCACCTCCCATGGCCTGCTCAGCTCCGGGCATCTTGAGGAAAAAATTATAGTCCAACAACAAAATCGCTTCCTGAAAGATGCAAATAAATAGCTAGTGAGCAGAACCAATCATCTAGCTTCCATGATCCTCAGTGACATTGCTGGAAGTCTTTCAAAACCTTTTTTCTTGTATTTCCAGCAGAAAGGGTTCTTAAGGCTGATTGGTGTAGTCAGCAGATTGATTAAGGGCCACGAAACAGCACAGAACAGGCAAGAAAGGAAGCAGGAAAGTATAAATGGCTACTGGACTCCATTTGTGTATGACTCTACCTAAATCTGCCTGCCGAAGACATCCCCAAAGAGACTGCATATAAGGACTTATATAGTATGCCAAATTCTACATCCTAGCACCATTGGAAGTGAATGAAATTCACCACGCACATCCTATTCATGATGTTTTGCATTAAAGAGGTAGGCATAATTTGATATTTCTTTAAACATGACCTTGTTGCCAGTGCCCTTCTTGGGAAAACTTGCTTTATTACTTTTGCATTAATGTTTCTTAACCTGCTTTTCTATTTTAGGCTCACCATGACCCGAATAAATGAGTTTACAAGGCAGGTCCCTTCCTCTCCTTGGACTGACATACCGTAACAGGGCCCTATTGTATACAATGTTGCAGTGGCAGGTTGTGCTATTTTAGAGAATATAGGGTTCCCTGTACTTGCACCAACCAAAGCTGTCATGTACAATTGGTGCTGGCTAAAGGGCCATATTATTGGCTATGGAAATGGCACAATATATATTGAAGCAAAGTGCCTGTTCAAATGTTAGTGGTTGCACACAGAATGCAACTTCTAACATGCCACAGGGTTTGGCTCATTGCCTGGCCTTTGCTCTGTGCACATTTTTCTGCCACTGCAGTCATTCCTGCTAGTACTATACATGTACATCAAAGCCTGTACAAATATGTATATATGCCATCCTTTGCCATGCTTGGTAATCCTGTGGTACCAATTTCCTTTGAAGTGGTTGTCCATGTCCCTGGTCCAATTACCTTCTGTCACTATTGTTGTCAGCCCTTACCCTGCTGGAATAAACATTCATAATCATAAGGCTGTGACTAATGCAAAATGTGGCAAAGGCCTCTGTTCCTTGTATAATTGGGTGAGGGTGCTGGGGTTCTGTTATGTATAGGGCATCACCTCCATACATATCGATGCCCTGATTAACGAGCTAGTAAAATCAATAATAGCAAATAAATTATTACACATTTTAAGTAGTTTTTATTTCTGAAGCATTTTTCTTTTTACTTTTTTCATTAGAAGTTTTTCAATATAATAGTAGTATGTCAAATGAGTGGAATAACACTCTGTCATCTACCATATCTATTTCTATGACTCCCATTACCTCATCAGTACCGTGACCTCACTGACAGTGACACCACAGGTGACTGACCTGGCAGCTGCTAATTAGCTCTTCCTGAGCAGCTGTGATTTCTCTGTCAGTGAGGTCACAATACAGATGATGTAATGGGAGGAGCAGAGTTAGAAATGCCAGCTGCCAAGCAAAGTGCTGTCCCACACATCACACCTACTAACATCAGATAAAAAAATATTCTTGTTGGTCAACAGAAAAGGAAAAAAAAAGTATTTCAGATATAAAAGGTACCAGTTGATGGCTTTTAAAAAAACTATTAGTTTTAGGCAGTACACTCACTCTTTAAGAAATATCCCCATGCCCCTTTTCTTGTTCGCTATTCCATGGAATGACGTGTGACCTATTTGTGTATAGGCAAAGGTAAAAACAAATTTACTTTTACAGCCCTCTTTCTTGAAGGCTCAGGGTGATTCACAACTATAGTATAACATATAACTAAGACAGCTATAAAATACATATCATACAGAAGGTCACGTGAGTGCCTGAGAGAAATGGCCACCTAAGCCATCAGCTCTGTGCTGTCCCTGTGTGGTCCCTCTCCATCCAGCACTTGAATCATTGTAGGATATCTGTATCTTTGCATGAAAAGGGAGATCTTAAAGTATGCAAACCCTTAGTGCAATTATTCCAGAACAGAACTTTTTCCACAAAAGAGGAAAAAAAAAACATTGAACTCTCACTGCCATCCCAGTTCTTCCAGGAATCTAAGATGACTGCAGCTAGGGACCACATAGTAAGAATTCTTGACCTGGTTTGCCCGGCTAATCTAACTGAGCAAATTACAGCCTCAGTGGAATCTATCAGAACCATGGTCATGGAAAGTCAAGCGAGTCTGGCAAGCCTTATGGACCAAATTGGAAAAGAAGAGAACACTATCACAGATATTACTGAGCCTGCTCAGCCTAAGAACAATACTTATAATCGTCTGAAACCCAGATTACATGGCTTACTGGTATGATGGAAAACCAGTAATTACCTTGTTGCATGTAACTAATGATTACTTACATTGAAACAGACACTTCGAATGAAGTGTAACCAAGAATCTCTGGACCATTGGATTCCTGGAAGGTACAAAGGACCATGATCTCATGCAGTATCTCATAGGTACTCTACCCAAGTGGTTACAGTTCACACCTGGGGACTTTGGGTTTGAAATTGATTGAGCACACCACATACACTCAGCCCAAAGAAGCAGAAACAACTTGAGACTGGCACTTAATTTTTAAGCTATTGCACTATCAAGATAAAGAATTGGTTCTGAAAAAAGCTCTGAAGCTGATGGATATTGTAGTGGCTGAGAGTCACATATCTTTTTTTTACACCGACTACCCACATGGAGTGTTGGACAGGCGGCATGCTTATGGTAAAATAAAACAGGACCTCAGTAACTGGGCTACTATCAATGCTTTATCGTACCTTGCAATGCTAACCATCACACTGAACAGTAACATTATCCAATTTCAGACACCCAAGGAAGCCTCTGCCTATCTACAGGAGCATTTGGAACCTGCCTGGTCACTGGGTCTCAGCATGACAATGGACACCAGCAAGAGCGAGAGTATGGACACTTCTCTCCCCTAATCTACCACTGCACTCGACCAGGAACAGTGGCTTGTTTGGTTGGGTTTCATAGGTACATGGAGCTGCTGGGAGTGATTGTTGGCAAACTGTAAATACTGTGCTCGGTTTTTGATATGGCAGTCCTACAGAGCTCAACAGGGATATTTATGACTTCAGGCACCATTTCCTTGCCTAATGATGCAGTGTTATTTCAGCTCAGCTTCTGCTATATGCCACAGATGGGCCTTAATCTGTATCCTAGACCCTGCTGCCTGTTGCAGTCATTGGGGGACACAGAAATGGAGTAGAACCACTGAACCCCTAGTCCCAGGTTGTAATCTACAGGACTGAATTGCAGTGTTGCATAAGCTCTCTTTATACAGCATACATTACTGTCTCTTGTATGTTACAGTGCTAAAACTAGCTGATTTGTCTAATCGTGCTGATTTTTGGGGAGCTACCTGTTACAGGGGACCAAAGAAATGGTTTGATGGGATGGTATTTTGTGTCTTTATGTTTTGCTTACTTTTATCCCCTCTTCCCAACTGAAGGAATTCCTTTTCTTGCTTTCCACTTCTGCTTTTCTTTCCCATTGACATACATCTCTCATGTAAACAGTAATGGGTGATTTTCCTGAGTCTGTGTGACATGCCCTGAATGGGCACTTTTTTAAGGTTTGCCTCCAAGGCCCTCCTTATCTGAGACCTGTCTGATTCCATACAGAGGAGAACCTCTCAGAATGTCTCCTGTGGGCTCCCTATTCCTTATATAAGTCTTTTCCTGTTATATTCTGCTGTAATATATTGATAGTAGTTGGTGTTCTAGCTTGTGCTTAATGCATATAGCAGGGAACCCTAGCCCATACAACATACTCCTGCTTTAAATTAGTCCCATCCTAGTCACACAGGAAGGGGGAGTAGGGGGGTGGTGGTGGCAGGAATTACCTTGCCTAACTACAAACCTGGGATATGTGTGACCATTGACTTAATAGCCGCTTATCTTCTAGTACAGAAGTGACTAGTTAGCCTAAACTGGGTGGAACCAATCCAAGAAACACACTTTAATATATGGATAGTCATCAATAATACTACTGCAGGGCATACAAAAAATTTCAAATAATGGCATCCTTGGAAAAGTGATAATATCACACTTCCAAACTGATAATAGTATTGTTTAGATGCCATAATACTATCATTCGGCACCTGAATGATAGTATTATCAGAGAACCACAACATTGCATACTCAAGACTCCTTCCAATCCAACAGCTTATTGCTATGGCACCTGCGATGCATGCTTCTGGAAGTGTGCTTCATGACTGGCTGCTTGTTCTCCATGGGACGGCAAAACAGAAAAAAACATGGTAGTTGTCTCTTGCTTAGTGAGACCAATTTATTTTTACTTTCAGTGCTTTAAGTTTGATTTTTTTTTTGTTTTACATGTAAAGATTTATCTGGTCGGTCCTGCCTTCAACAACTTCGGGAAACAAAATAATACCTACCACTGGCCACCAAAGCTGATGACCACAGAAACTTCTGAAGGACAACTACACACAGTGAGTGTCTCTATTCAGTAGAGCAGTAGGGCAGCCAAGCATTTGGGCGACCATTTAATTTTAAATTGTATTCATATATTAAAAAAAATAATGGACAGGTAAGTGCGCATTACAAGGAAGTAAATATCATCTGAGGTTCTGGGGATACTGGAACCTCTCAAGCTTCACTCTCGAGGTTCCAATATCCCTAAAGTCTCTAGATGGTATTACTACCTTGTAATGCATACTAACCTATCCATTATTCTATTTTTATTTTCATTTTCTTATTGTTTAGCCTCCTAACACACAGACAGATATCCAGTTTTATCAGTCACGTCTTACAGAACTACCAGTGGGCCCCACATCAATAGTAATTGAGGGAGATCTGAACTTAGCCTTAAATCACTGTATGGACTGCACAGGCTCAGGTCCATGAAATGTACCCAGTCTGGCAAAGCAGGTGACCCAAATATTACACAAAGCTGGAATGTAAGATATCTGGCACACAGTCCATCCTACAGAGCATGATTACCTTCAATCCATACAAATAAACAATCTTAGCAACCCTAAAAACTTCTGGACACAAGTCAATGCTATGCTACATGGCAAGGAATGAACCACCCCCAGACAATAATCAACAATGGCACAGTACTAGCCACCCCCCTGGATATTGCTACTGGCATAAGCAATTTCTTCACTGACCTAGGTAGATACAAACAAGGCCTACCTGGTACGTCACTCCACCCAGATGATGTCAGGCCAGACCCTCCCCCCACTCCCTTCCATCTGAGACTCACTTCCTGTACAGATGTCTTAAAGTTCCAAAACAAATTAAATCCTGATAGCTCTCCAGGGTTCAATTCCCTCCATCCCAGATTCCTCAAAATTGGTGCTGCTGCCATCACCATCCCTGTTGCCATGTTAATCAATAGATCCTTCCTCTCTCATACCATACCTGATAAATGGAAAACAGCAATTGTGGTCCCCATCCTCAGGAGCAGCCCACCCAACCAAACTGATAACTATAGACCAATATCCATACTATGTCCCCAGCAAAAATTCAAGAAAGAATACTCCATAATCAATTATACTCCTTAGAATCAACAAATGCCCTTACCATTCTCACAGCAGTTTCTGGAAACTGCATGGGATGGATTCTGCTGTCATCAGGGTTACCACAGATATCTATCAAGCTATTGATCAGAGGTGTGCAACAAAGGCTTTTGACCTTGTAAATCACCAACTACTGTTATCAAAACTCAACAAACTTGGTCTTGACTCCCACTCCTGTCTTGGTTTCCAATTATCTGTCTAATCGGCTTCAATGCATTAAATGGGCTGGTGTTACCTCTCCCTAGCTCACATCACAGATGGGTCCCCAGGGGTCAATCATGGGTCCTCTGTTAGTTTCCATCTTCATTAATGAGCTACCTAGCACCTGTGGTGGTGTGATGGTACAACTATAGGCAGATGATGCTATACCATACAGATCAGATAAATATATCTCCTCATCAAGTCAGATCTTGAAAAGGACTTCTGACTACTCGAAGCCTGGTTCAAATGAAACCTACTGGTTTTCATTACCAAAAAAAAACTAAACCATGCTGTTCCATCACACCTCCTGTGACCTAACCACCCAGAAACCCTTTGTAATCCACTCTTCCACAGGCATAGCACTTGAAGGAGTGGGCTCCTTTAAATATCTTGGATTGACCTTAGACAAAAACCTGTCCCTCAAAGCACATGTGTACAGAATTATTGAGTCCACACATCAAAAACTGAGCCTTCTATATTGAATTTCCCCTTACCTGACCCCTCAATCTCCCTGGTGTCTGCAACACTATTCCCATGTCTTTTTTATGGAGCCTCCCTACTTCACTCTGACAAACAAACAACACTGTCCAAATTAAAGCAAACCTACTACAGAATCACACATTTCACAGCTACAGCACCTGCTCGGGTGCACCACTGTGACATCCTTAAAGTCCTAGGATGGCTGTCCTTCAAGGCCAAACTTGACATCCTCCTTCTTTGTACAACCTTCAAACTCATCCACCTTCTCTTCTCCCCATCCTTACTAACCTGCTCACCCTGAAACCCATTCCTATAACCCTTCACTCCTCACACCTCCCCTTTTTAAGCCTTCCAAAGATTCGCCTTGCTATAGGCAGGAGATCCTTCGCCTTCCTAGCACCCCAAAATTGGAACAATCTCCCGCATCGACTTCTAACCTGCACATCCCACTACCAGTACCAAAAATGCTTTAAAGAACTCTTCTTTCTCCTGCCAGTCTGAACCTGCTACTAAGCTCCATTCCCCTACTCCTTGTTTCATAATCACCCTACTCTGCCTCACCTACATCAACCTCCCTCTAGTTTCCTCCCCTTCTCCCTACATTTCTGTTTACTCTACTTTTTGCTAAGTCTGCCTATAGATCTAGACATTGCACTTATGGACAGACTGAGATAAACTCATCATATTGTCAGTAAATAATTTCTGACCATGGCACTTAGAACCAATTAATGGCTAATACTTGTCCCGTTGAATACTCTCTGTAACTAATCTATTGCTTTTACTCTGATTATTAGCAAACTTCACTCTGTATATCATTCTGTGTAACAGCTCATTTGTTGTTTTGTACTACTAGAATTGTATTTCCCCAGGTCGCCACTGAAAAAGGGATATGTCTATTTCAGTTGGCCTACTCCAGTCATCAAAAATTCAAAATAAAATAAAAAAAATATTGATTTTACTTGTTATTCCTCTTCACAGCACTCCTACAGCTGCATAGATGTGATCTCAGCCTCTTCAGACACAGTGACACAGACATGGCGGGGTTTCGCTGGGTGACATATTGATGTCAGACCATGCCCCCATACTTCTTTCATTAGCAAAGAGTACCCAGATGGGTCCTCAGAATAAGTGGAGACTAAACACCACCCTCCTCCAGCAAGAACCAGTGGTTCACTGGCTCTAGCAAGATATTCTGGAATATTATTCATTTAACGATACCCCAGAAGGATTTCAGTCAACACAGTGGGAAGCATTAAAAGCTGTAATATGTGGCAAATTGATAGCACATGCTTCTGAAACCCACAAGCAATGAGATGCCATATTATGAGCAAAGGAAGGAGACCTTAAAAAACTTGAACTTGAAGCCTCCTCTGACCCCATAAATAGAACTCAGATCCGTGTCCAAATCAATATGCTGAAAGCAGAAATTGAGGATGTCCTGCAGTATAGAACAGAGCACGCCCTTTATAAATTAAATTAGAAATACTGAGAAGCTGGGAAACAGTCATGAAAACTCCTGGCAGCCAAACATAGGGCCCACAAAGTTTCAAAAATACATCCCAGTAATGCAAGACCATCAGGGGAAACAATTGACAGCTTCAGCAGATATCAATCTGATGTTTTCACAATTTTATTCTAATCTATAATCTTCTGAAGTAGATCCTTCACCTACCGAATACTCAGCTTTGTGTGGTAATCTTACCTTACCACAAGTACCTCAGCCTTACTGAAACAGTCTCACAACCCTATCATGACTGAGTAAATAGCTCAGGTTATCTGGAGTATGGCACGAGGGTAGGTCACCAGGCCCGATGGTTTACCCTACTGAATTCTACCATAATTTTATTGTAGTCCCTAAGCTGACTCAGATTTTTAATATGGCCTGGTATAGGGGTGAGCTCCCCACCATCTTCTTCATAGGCCATTATAACCTTTATACCCAAGAAGGGGAGGAACAGCATCCTCTGTTCCCAATTCCATCCATATATCTCGGATTAACTTTGATGCAAACATTTTTGCAAAAGTGTTGGTCGAGAGAATGGAGCCCATCATGTCCACCTTAATACATTCTTATCAGGTCAGCTTTGACCCTGGCAGGTTGGGATCTGATAATATTTGCTGAACATTGAACCTTATTTGGGAAGCTGGTACCATGTGTCAGCCTATATCTACCCTGTCACTGGGTGCTGAAATGTCCTTTGTCAGGGTGGAGTAGGGTTATCTGTTTGATGCACTGGCAACATTCGGCTTCCAGCAAACTTGCATCTCCTTAGTATGACTTCGGTATATATCTCCATCTGCAGCTGTCCTCACTAATACTGTGCTCTCCCCATTTATTCCTCTTCATAAAGGAACTACACAGCAATGTCCCCTGTCCCCATTTCTTTTCCTATTAGCTGTAGAACCCTTGGCACTCAAAATAAGGGCAGATCCAGATTTTTGTGGCTCTCATGGTGAGTGAAGTTCCCCACAAGATCTCAGTTTTTGAGGATGACACCACACTGTTTTTGTCAACTTTATCAACGTCTTTGCCAGCTCTCCAGGCCATTATCTTGAAATAACTTGTCCCTGTCTGGGTATAAGTTGAATGGCTCTGAATTGCAGATCTTGCCATTAACTGGGGCTTGTACTGCTGCTATGTTATCACAATACCCATACCAATGGTCTCCAGAAGGTGTGGTTTCTCTGGGAATACAACACAAGTCCACCATACCAGAAATAGCAACCACAAATGCACAAATTATGTTGGACACCTTAGGCTCTGATCTAATGAGGTGGAAAGCCACATCAGCTCTTTATCAGGCAAGGTTAATGTATTGATAGAAACATAGAAACATAGACTTTGACGGCAGATAAGGACCGCTAGGCCCATCTAGTCTGCCCATTTCCCTACCTACAGGATAGGCCGCAGATCCTAGTTAACCAACAGCCTATATCTTCCTGCCCCCCACAAGAATTGCCTTATGTCTGTCCCATGCATTCTTGAATTCTCCCACAGTTTTAGACCCCACAACTTCCTCAGGAAGGCTGTTCCATGCATCCACTACCCTCTCTGTGAAATAATACTTCCTCATTGCCCCTGAACCGCCTCCTTCTATCTTTAAATTGTGTTCCCTTGTTCTTGCAAGTCTCTTTTCTGAAGATGCTACCCTCTTGGACTTTGTTGATTCCCTTGAGGTGCTTGAAAGTTTCTATCATGTCCCCCTCTCCTTCTTTCCTCAAGGGTATACATATTAAGCTCCTTTATAGTCTCTCCACATCTGACTTCTCTTGCAGACCCTGCACCATTTTAGTTGCCCTCCTCTGGACTGCTCTATCCTGTCTATGTCCTTGCGGAGATGGGGTCTCCAGAACTGGACACAGTATTCCAGATGGGGTCTCACCAACTGTCTGTACAGAGGGATAACAACTTCCTGTTTTCTGCTGCTGATGCCTCTCCCTATACATCCCAGTATACCGCCCTCTCTACTGCCTTCTCACATTGCTTGCTAACCTTAAGGTCATCTGATATGACTACCCCCAGGTCCCTTTCCTGTTTTGTTGTTGTACTACCTCCCACCATTGTGTATCCTTCCCTGGGTTCTTGTTTCCCAGGTGCATTATTTTGCACTTTTTGCATTGAATCCTAGCTGCCATACGTCTGACCATTCCTCCAACCTTGCCAAGTCCCTTTCATCCTTTCCACGCCTCCTTGTGTATCAACCCTGTTGCAGATCTTTGTGTCATCTGCAAAGGCAAACATTTCTTCCAGTCCCTCTGCAATGTCACTGATGAAGACATTAAAAGGACTGGACCCATACTGAACCTCATGTACCCCACTAGTAACTGACCTTCTTCAGAGTGGACTCCATTTACAATTACCTTCTGTGTCCTGTTGTCCAGCCAATGTTTTACCCAGGCTACCACCCTGGGACCCAATCCCAGGCTGGTTAATTTGACTAATAATCTTTTGTGTGGGACTGTGTCAAATGCCTTTTCTAAAGTCTAGGTAGGCCATGTCCACAGCCCCTCCCTGGTCTACTACTTTGGTCACCCAGTCAAAGAAATCTATTAGATTCGTCTGACATGACCTTCCGCTGTGAACCCATGCTGCCTTGGATCCTGTGCTCCACTGACCTCTAGGTACTCAACTATTCTTTCCTTCAGAAGTGACTCCATCACTTTCCCTACCACAGAGGTCAGACTGACAGGTCTGTAGTTTCCTGCCTCTGTCTTGGTCCCACTTTTGTGAAGGGAATCACATCCGCCTTCCTCCAGTCCTCAGGTACCACACCATCCTCCCATGATTTATTAAAAGAGTAGCCAGTGGTTTCACTAGTTCCTTCCTTAATTCTTTTAGAATTCTGGGTGAATTCCATCAGGACCCATTGCTTTGTCCACCTTCAGTTTTAGGAGTTCTTGCAGAACCCTCTCTTCTGTGAAAGGACTGGGATCGACCCCTATCAAGAGTGCTTCTGTTAATTGGATTAGGCACTTCCCCTCCTCCTTTTTGTGAATACTGAGCAGAAATATTCGTTCAGTATTCCTGCTTTCACTGTCCCCTCTCCCACCACCGTTCATTTCTATTCAGCCTCACTATCCCTCCCTTTGTCTTTCGCTCGCTGATGTACCTATAAAAGGTTTTATCCCCTTCTTAACTGAGTTGGCTATCTTTTCCTCAGTTTGGGCCTTTGCTATTCTGACTTCCCTCCTGCTTCTTTCTGCCTTAACTGGTACAGCTCTCTGTCCTGCTCCTTCTGTGTTTTCTTATACTTCGGAATGCTATCTTTTCTTCCTGACTTTCACAGCCACCTCTTGAGAACCATAGTGGCTTTTTCTTTCATTTTGATTTGTTTATTTGCTTCACACAAAGGCTTGTTGCCTCTGTGATGGCAGTTTGATAATTCCCCATTGTTGCTCCACACCTCCTTCTAGCCTGTTTGCTAGTGCTTTTCTGAGGCACTCTCCCATCTTGCCAAAGTCAGCCCTCCCTAAAGTCCAGTACCCTCACTTTTGTATGGCTTGACTCTGTAGCTGAGTTTAACGTGAACCACACTGTTTGATGGTCACTTGTCCCCAGATGGCAACCCACTTCTAGATCTGAGATCCTCTCCTGCCCCGTTTGAGAGTATGAGGTCTAAGATTGCTCCCTCACAGTGGGTTCCAAACTAGCTGTCTAATGCCTGCCACCTGTAGGGCATCAAGAATGGCCCTGCTCTTGGATGTGGCTGCAGCAAATGCTCCAGTTAACATCTGGCATATTCAGGTCTCCATCAACAGTATCTCCTTTCTCTGCCATTCTAAGAATGCCTTCCATCATATCCTTGTCCATTCCTTCCCCTGACATGGGGTCTGTACACAACCCCTGTGCAGATTGTGGTGCCTTTCCAGTCTCCAAGGTGACCCACAGTGCCTCCTCTCCTCCCTGTTTACTCTTTGTTCAGTTGCTTTTTATCCCTTCCTTTACATAGAGCTACTCCTCCCCTCTTCTCCCCTGCCTGTTCTCTCCTGTAGGTTATGTGCCCTGGTATGTTAACATCCCAGTCATGGTTCTCTGTGTACCATGTTTCTGTGACTGCTACGATATCCAGGCATCCCACTTCCACTAAGGCCACCAGCTCAGGGAGCTTGTTGCCAGACTACGGGCATTGGTACCATTACCCTCCATTTCCTGATGCCCTTACCCCTTTTGCCCCATCCTGTCCTTTCTTGCCTTTGTCACTTTCTCCATTTACCCCTGCCCTTCTCCTATCGACACCTCCATGTTGGTGTTTCCCACACTTACTACTGTGATTGTTTGGGGAGGCTAGTATTTTCCTGCTCCTTTCCAGTGCCTCCCTTGGCTAGTTTAAAAGCTTGCCAATGAAGCATTTAAACCTATCACCTAGGATTCTGGTCTCCTCCCGGACAGATGCAGCCCATCATGCCAGTATAGGCTTGCATCACTCCAGGTGGACCCCAGTCCCCAATGAAGCCAAATCCCTGAGCTCCACACCAGTTTTTCAACCACTGATTGAATCCCATGGTACGGAACACCCTAGCCTCTCCTATGCCATAGATGGGTAGCACCTCCGAGAAGGTTACCGTGCGTGCTACTCGACAAGGCCCTCCCAATTCCACAAACTCTTCCTGCACTTCTCTAATCCCTTTCTTAGCCAGGTCATTAGTCTCTAGGTGGACATGACATCCAGCTCCCTCCCCTGTGCAGCTGCTCAGGAAATCCTGAGGATTCGCTCTCTGTCCCTCTAAGCCATGGCGCCAGGCAAGCACCTTACCTCCCTCTCCCCTTCCTTGCCCAGTTCTACCTTTCTAACAATGGAGTCCCCCACCAGGGTTGTTTCCTTCCCCTGCAGGGTCCCCTGCTACCCTCCTGTGGGTCTCCTTTGTGGAGGTTCCCAGCACCCTCCTTGGTCTCCACTGTGGGTGCCTCCATAGAGGAACCACACTTTGCCAGAATGGCATAGGAATTGTAGAGAGGTACAACTGGAGGGATGCGCCTCTGTTCCACCATCCTCACCCTCCCTGAGCCCACTGTGGTCCAAATGCTCCTCTTTCTTGGCAACCTCTGAGGCAACAGCAGTGACACTGGTGGTACCTGGATGGAAGAGGAGGTCCCACAAATCCTGGCCAACTCAGCCTGGAGATGAGCAACCTCCTCCCTCAGCCCAGAGAGGTGCCTGCAGATGGGACAACACCGCATCCTCAGAACATCTCCCGGAAGACTGCTGCTCCACAGCCACTGCACTGCACCACTCAATCATGTCTTATTTCTGGCCCCTAACTGTTTGCAATCCTTACTCTTTCCTCTGTTTTTTTCTCTCTCTCCTTACTTTCTGCCTGTGCCCTTTAAGCTCCTGATTGTCCTGTTCTGAGACAAGAATATCCTATATTTCTCAGTAGACCACTTACTTGTTCAGAGGCAGACCTCCAGCAGCTAGAGGGGGCCAGAGAGCTACTCTTGCCCTTCTAGGATGGTGGGTCCGTGGTGGTTCTGTGATCACTCAATTCCTGCCCCTAAACAGGAAGTTCCTGTTGTCAGTCAAATCCTGTGCCTATAAAAATAGAACTAGCTTTGGGTGGAAGGGAGGGAAGGAGGGCAATATAGTCCCAGCAGAGAAGTTAAGTCACACAGCAGTCCTTTCTCCTGGTGTCTTCTGCCAAGCTATTGATGTTAATAGTACTCCCAAAGCTCCAGTACATATTAGCCAATTTGCTGATCCCTCTCCCACGTAACTTTTTCCAATGCCTGTTCACTAAATTAAGTTCTTTCATCTGGTTGGGAAACATCCCCCTAAAAATAAAAATAAAAACTTTATAGGACCACTGGAAGGCGGAAGGCTTTGGGATCACAGGTCTGAAAATGTACCATGAAACTACAGTCCTGAAGCAGGCTATAGTCAGTTACGTGCCATGCCCAACTGTACTTGTCCTGGTCTGGGTCCTCCTGGAGCTTGCCCAGGGTCATTTGCTCACTTACTACACATTGATATCACTGGATTGATCTCTTAGAAAAGCCATCTCTCCTCATGCAAAGTACAACAAGCATATATGGAACAAACACAGTAAACAACTGGGGTGGAACACTAAAACAACACCTACTTGACCCATTTGGCTGAACCACTGATTGACAATCGAAGGCCAACTCATCCACCTGAAACAGTGGAAGGTTAGGGGTATTACAGACCTGCAGGACTTAAACCACCCCAACCTGGATACCTTGTATTCATTTGAAAGTTTTCAGAAGAAATACCAGTGTCCTCATTCTCATTTTTGGAGATACTTGCAGCTGCGTATCATGTTAAAACACTCAGCAGCCTCAGATCATACATTACAGTGGGCCACACCATTAGATAGTTGGAATGTTTCCATAAAAAATGCACACCACCTAGCAGCCAAATTCAAAACATTTAGCATGCAAACCCTCCCTCCTGCCCTGGTTCATGGCCCAACAGAGAAATGGGAAATATAGCTCAATTTAGTGATACCCACTCAGTTGTGGGAGCAAGTTTGGAGTAATGCCTACACAGCAAATCATGAATTACAGGCAAAGACATTGCAATACAAAATCCTACATATGACGTGTAGGACCCCACACTGGTTATACAGAGTAGGCCTGCTTAAACATAGTGAATGCTGGATATACTCCTTCCCAAGCCACATTGACCCATATTTTGTGGCATGTCCAGCTCTTGGTCATTAATGGGCTGAAGTGTAATTACTTGTGCAAAGGTTGTCCTGGGCTGTGAGTTTGAACTCAAAACTTTCACTTCTATGGATTGCCCCTCAGAACCATATACTGACCAGATTCTAGCTTTTGTGGGTAAATGGTGAGCTTGCAGCAGGTAAAGCAGTGCTACTGCATCACTGGAGGGATCCGATCACCATTTTCCTTGGAGTGCTCTAACCTTTGTCATTAACAGCTAGATATGTGAATATTTTGCAATTAATTGTGGGAAAGCTATCTAACCACTTGAAAATCTGGCCTTCCTGCCTGAATTTATTCCAGAAACAGAATCTACAAAACAAACCATATGGGTGAATCGCCTGCCACTCAACGTGTCCAAAGTGATTCTATTGCTTTAACTGTAAAGTGAAAGTATTCTAATTATCTGTCAGATGACTCAGTTCTTAAGAATTGACAAGACCTCTCTCCCGCTGACACTCACCCCAACCTCACTGACTTTTAGCAGAATATAGTGTCTGCACTGTATTGCACATGACAAATACACACAGGATTGGGGAATCAGTCCTTTAATACATCTAAAAGACTGACTGCTACATTCAGTACTACAAGAAGTTCAACTGGGATGGGAGGACCTTGATCCCTCCTTCGCACCTTTATCACAGTTGTCATTCCTCTTGTGTACTGTATCCTACACATAATATTGCTTCTTAACATGTAATGGTATGCTGTATTGCTAGCAGATTTCTGATCATTCTACTTTCCCAATAGAAGGTGATGGTCTGGGTTATGTGGCATGTAATATTCCTAACATCAGTTCCCTTAAGAAGAACACCTAGGCAGTTATAACAACTTTTCTTTTGGAATGTTACTTGTTTGTTGCTCTTAAGATATTAGTAAAAGTTCTGACCTTCACTTAGAACCTCTGATAGAAGTATTATTATTACACCAGTTCAATTTATCATTATAAATATAGTAAGTGTGTATACTTGATTCTGCTGGGCTTGTGATATACAGCCAAACAATTATTGGCCACAGACTTGACCTCAATCTTATTTTACCTGTTTGTATATTGTACAACTACCATTTAAATCTTATCTGTTTATCAGGTGCCACTGATTGTAAGAAAACTGTTAAAAATCAATGAAAAGTTTTATGGCAAAAAAATACATAACAAACAATTAGAATTTATCTAGAAAGTTCGGGAATGCTTCCAGGAATTAATAAGTTTCCAGTGAGGTCATGAAGGTCTCTACCATGTGAGCTGATTGAACATTCATGGGTAAGGCATTCCATAACACAGGAGCTTCCACACTAAACACCCTGTACCTAGATTGTCGCAGGCATGAAGTGGGGACACAGATCAAGTCTGCAATGAAGGAGCAGAGGTGGTGAGCTGGATAATAATGAACCAGAAGATGTTTTTAGTAGTCTGGTCTGAAACTATGCAGGACCTTTAATATCATCAAGCATATCTTGAACAAGATGCACCACTACATAGGAAGCAAGTGCAGGGCATACAGAACCAGTGTGATTTGGTCCTAGTAAGAGGCGCTCATAATTAAATTGCCTGCTGTATTCTGGACCCACTGTAGGCCTTGCAGCAAACCTCCAGATAACCCTAAATGCAGATCATTGCAATAATCAATCCTAGAGGTAACACAATCATGAACAATCATAGCCAGATCTGCAGGGTCAGATGCCATTTAATATTGTAGATGTTATGATAGTGGAAAATGATAAAAGCCATCTCAGACCGCAGCTGACACATATTGAACAACTGTCAGCCTGCCGTTCAAAATGACCCTGACATTCTCAACCACACCCATAACTCTGAGTGGTTGACCTCACAACAAAGGAACATAAATAGATCTGGTATTTTCATTTCTGTTGAATACATGTTTTAGTAGTTCAACTCACATTGTAACATATCACTGTGTTGGAAACGTTCACTGAAAGGTGTTTACCTGATTTTTTAGGCCGTTTATCGAGTCCCACCATCGCGATGCACTCCGGACTGTTGTTAATTAGCGGTAGCGGTCACATGACGCGATGACGTCATCTGAGCGACCAAAGTGTTGTTGTGCGCCCAGATAGCTGCAGAAGATGGCTGATGTAGAATCAGATCTGTCACTGGAGTTTGAGTTACATGTGGGGATCCAGCCCTACATGTATGAGCCTGATGTGCGATGTGGGCGTCAGAGATGCAGGGGGCCGATTCATCTGATGATGAGCCAGCGCTTTTGACTGGGCACCTCGCAGTGAGAAATGGACGACACATGCAGCCAGCAGAAGCATGGTAAATGCCTAATAGTTCGACTGTCTGAATTGTTTTGATCTTTTCAATGCTGCTGGTGTATGGTAATGGCATCACTGGTGAGATGCAGTGGAAATGGCAGCCACTGATTATGCAGAAGTAATTGTTTGCATAAAGAGTTTGTTTGCTACAGGCTGGACTGATTTACATGATAGGGCATTGAGATACAGCATTTGTTGTGGTACCCTATGTGGCAGTCGACTCCAGGATAAGGCAAAGAAGATTATATCTAATTGCTGTTGCATCAAGTGCAGGCAGATGACTTGGGGGAAGGGGGACTGTGAAGGGGTGGAATGTATGGAGCTTGTGTGTGGGTATTGCAGAGTAGTACTGGAGCATAAGTTTCAAACCTGGGGGAAGCAGGAGAAACATCAAAAGGCAAAGTGCTGTGTAGGTACTCAACAATATTTTCCTTCACAAGTGCTGACCACTGTTTTTGTAACACTAAGGTAAAAATTAAAGGTGTATACTTTCTTGCTTAAGTCTTCATCCCACTTTTATGAAGAGTAACCACATGCACCCTCCTGTACTCCTCATGTACCACACCATCTTCACAATGAATTGTTGGAAAGGATAGTCAGTGGTGTTACTAGCTGTCACCTTACTTCTTATTGAATTCTTGTGTGAATTCCATTATGCCCAATTGCTGTATCCACCTTCACTTGTTGGAGTCGTTTCACAACCCTGTCTTCTGTGAAAGGGATGATATCAACCGCCGTTATCCAGATTGGCTATTCTGACTTTATGACTTACCCCACCCTCCTCTTCCTTTGTGAATACTGAGCGGAAAAATTGGATCAGTATCACTGTTTTTTCACTGTTCTTCTCTGCACAACCACCCTCCTCCTTATTGAGCCTCAGTTTTCCCTGCTTTACTCTTTCAGTGCTCCCTAATGTTGCCATCCATATAAGCATATCTGCCAGCTGTTCTGTTTTATGTTACATACCAATGTGATGTAAATGTTTTTTTTTTTCATAAGGACTACATACATCATGTTGACCCTTGCATGCATGTATTGTGATTGTTTACAATTTTGAATGTGCCCAACATACAGAGTGTACTTGATGGGCCACTATGCGCAACCAGTGTGTTCTGTGACAGAGGGATTATGAATCCTTATGACTTTGACAGTTAATCTGGACAGGTGCATGGGAATCAGAATCCAGACTTTGCAGAATGCGCTGGTTATGCATAAGTTTGCTTAACCTGTTTTTGTATACTGTAAGTTACTGAATGTATTTCTTTTTCTGTCTCGAAATGAAATTGACAAGTGAAGTAAGTAGAGGTTCTACAATGGTGCTGTACCACAGAAAGGTACAATCACATGCGATGATGTTTGATCTGTGCTACAAACTATTTTGAAATGGATGGATTTCTATATAGAATAGTGCTGTACTGCATAGCATACTGTTGTTCTGCATAGAATTCCATCCCTTTTAAAATGGTGTTGTACCACATTTGCAATGTCATGGAATGTGATTGTACCCCTCTGTAGTAGAACAGCATTCTCGAACCTGTACATTACAGAAGACAAGACAGAAAAAAAAATTTATAATGAATAACGTGTCACGTCACATCATTTTCTCAAGTACTATGAACATGTTGAGCATCAGTTTGTAGCTTACAAGGAATCAAACTCCTTTTTTGACATAATACACTGATTATGAATAGTTGGCCATGTAGTACTTTCGTAAGCATATAACATCTGTGTGAGATGCAGCAAATCAAAGGTTACTTATTTATTTATTTTTGTTAAATTTTTTTCCAAAGGTGCACATGTGGTCACTGTGCAGCAATGGCAATGGATCTAGAATGTGTTTGCTGCTCTGAAGTTGATGTTGTCAGTGATGTTATGGACAACGAAGATGCCAGCTGTGTTACTGACATTCACACTTTCCAAGTGAACTGCCTGGATCACAGAGTAATCGAGGTGTCCTTTGTGGAATATCTTGAGTTGGAGGGGCTTTTGATGATGGGACACCACTCAATGAGTAATGAAACATTTTATTAATTGTGTTGGTCTTGCCTTTTACAGTTGGGGCGTCTCACATTGCATGCATATTGTGCTTCATTGTTATGGAGTTGGGTTTGACCTTAGCAGTACTGACTGACAGAGGGCACCACCTGCATAATATATTGACTGAGTGCTCCCGAGAATGGTAAATAGAAGATTTCGGTAGGAGATAAAGATGCATATTGTTATTGAAAGTGTAGTATTACAGTAAATTGGACTATCGACAGAGATTGTTGTCTATAAAAAATATGCTTCGAATCGGGGTAGGATTGGTCAACAGAAAGGGAAATGTGATATTGTGGTATGCTGGTAGAGGTAACAGTGCAATTCATGAGCCACCAGACTTGGGTGCCCATCTGACAATCCAGAACACCCTCCATGAGCAGATATATGAATACTGTTGGTGTACTCTCCCCCATTCCTCCGATCACCATGGTTATTAGATAAATCTTCCCTGGTAGTGTTGTGGTCCAACCGTTCAGCGTGTTGACAGTGACATGTACAGTATGTACTGCAAGGCCATTGAACCAATTGGCTTACAATTCTTACTGTGCGCTGTCATGCGGCAGGAGGCTGGATGATATGCAGTTGGGTTGGGTCTTACACCAATGAGGGGAAGGATGTTGTGTATGCAGGTGCGTTGGAGGGATGGTGGTCAGTGGACTACCACTGATTTATGGTATGTGGTGCACAGCCAAATGTGAACATAGGTGGTGTGGGTGTTACCACTGGACTCCCAGTGTCTGGGTGTGGGTGCATTCAAAGAGAGCTCTGGGTCCGGGGGGGTGGTGCACCAGGGGCACCAGTACAGCACCAGGGAGAATGAATGTGTGATATAATGCCATCGATTGTTGCTTGTGGATAGGACACCACTGGAGTAAGAGGGACTGGTCTTGCCTTTCTGTACTTTGTTTTAGTCTCAGGGAGGGGGGTACCGTGCGACAACCACTGGGCATGGACTGTAATATGTTACGGTCTGCGTGGCTCTGGGCATGGAGGAGGTGTAAGTAGATTGCCAGTGACATTCAACTTTGTTCTATCAAGGCAATCTGTGGTACAGGGAGTGAGGGGGGACCACTACACTACCACGGTGATCATGTTTTGAACATTGCAGGTGAGTCTTGTAACATTCAGTGGCGAACCAAAACACTTCCACTGACATCACCACGTGGTGTGCTTGGTGCCAGGTGCATTTTGCAGGGCTGTACTGCACAACACAACTAGGGCCATAATGACTTGTAAATCACCCCATTTGTGCCTTGATGATTGCTGTAATTCATGGTGTCACCCACATGGCAAGTGCCTGTCAATCACATTACAGATTTGAAAGCTGACTATTGCCAATTTTGCACGTTGTTGTGTGCTCCGCTTCTTGACTGCCCTAGCTTACTTACATCTATTGGGGGTGTGAGGAAGCATCAGAAGAAGGAAAAGGCCAAGCAGCAGCCGGCCCGGTGGCACTAAGTGTTGAGGCACTGGACGCCGCACCTCGCACCACGCCAGCAACCTGTGTTCGGGAATGGACTCGAGTCAATTGGGGTCGGCAGGGGAGAGGAAGGATTGGGCATCCCACGACTGCTCTCCTCCTTCTATGGAGGGCTGGGGCACTGCAGCCCACTGTAGCAACAGCTGGTGGAGGCCGGTGGCACAGCAGCGGGCAGTAGAAATAAGGGGGAGAGCACAGCAGGCATCGGCACGTAATGCCTTCATACCACTGCATGTCTTGCTCTCGGGGGTGTCATGCTTTGTGTAGCCAATGAGTTCACCACTCATGCACTATGTATAATGTTATCTTTGGTTGAGGAATATGTGATGCACTGTTTGTGGGGTGTTGTGCTCCATGGTGCCCAAAATTTATTTTGTATAAACACAACATGACATGGGCTGACTGAAGATATCATCCTTATCTTCACTTGATGGCAGTTATACCAATATATGTCATTTGTGGCTTTTCCACTCGTGATATAAACTAATGTAATTTTCCTTAACTGAAAATAAATATGATACCCGGAGTCAGACAATGTCATACTGTATATATATAGTGTGTTGTATTGCCAAGGTATGACTTCGGACTTGGTATGTCATTATATTTTTTTGTTCTGTTTTTTGTAGGACATACAGACATGTTGCATACCGTCGATTTGTGACATGGATCTGGCAACGTCTGGGGAAATGGAATCGTAAAGTACTTCCCGCATGTGCAGTCTCAGCAATCCGCACAGCATTCCCTTCAGACAATTATACTGGTTTCAAGCCACCGCCTTCTGTAGTTGAGTGAAGAAAATGTTAATGAACTTGAATGAACCTTGACATTTTGTTCTGTTGCTGCTGTGTACAGATAGCAATGCGAACATTCCAGTTCTGCTCATGCCTGTGACTAACTGTGTTGATCTGGTTCTGTTTATTGCGATTAGTTGAGAGAATTGACATATACAGTACATGTTATATGTTATATAAGTTTACCGAGTTCACATGTAGTCATGTGCTAGTTTGTATACACAGTACGTATGTGTTCTTCACTTACACTAAAGTTTTCCTATAGGCGTTGAGAACAAGTCACATAAAAGTGTATTATGCCGGCTACTGTTGTCCATTGAGACTTCATGTACTGAAATGTAAGTCACTTGATTCACAGTTGATATTGTATATTACAGTGGGCCTGGTTGTTAACTGATCCCAGCACAAGTGCATCCATATACAGTAATTATCAGATTTACTATCTGTAAGCTGTAAACACCCCTTTGACCAGTTCCAGTTGTTTGTTGGAATTTGGTGACAACAAATGTCATACCTTATCCTTGGGGATTCAAATTTTTCGGACTGAACTGTTGTAATTGTTTTCACCCCTCAGTTAGCTAGTGAGTCAGTGGACAGCAAAGTTCACCCCCAACACCTTTGCTCCTGCTCTCCCCATACCTCCACACTGTTTTTATCATCCTTTCTTACTGCAATGAATCAGTAATGAGCAAGTTTTTAGAAATGAAGTACAGATCCTCCAGCAGAACAGTCCATAGACCAAAAAATAAAACTTGGAAAGTAGGTGGAGGAAGTGTAGTATTACAAAACTTGCTTTAAAGTGATGTTTTATTAACATTTTTTACGGAACTGATTTTTCTCTCACACTGCCCATTGTATAAGTGAAATAACACCCTCCAGGGTTGTCGTTACTGTGCTATACTGGACCACCCAGTGGCATGAGTACCACAACATTTGTTGTAGATACTCACTCTGATCCTGGGTGCTGCCTTACAGTCCAATACTGACTACACTGGATGATATTATTGCCGATGGCCCTGATATACAAACTGCGCCATTCTGTGGCGCAAACTCTTGCGCTGCACAAAAAAAGTTGTGCACGTGTATGGCCAGGGTGATAATCAATGGAATTGCGCTACTCGGCTACTTCTTTTAATATTGCCCCCTGGCCACACTCACTGTGCATGGCACAGTGGAACTGCGCCACCGCAAGTGGGTACAGCGAAGCATTCATATGCGGTGGCTCAAGTTCCATTGTGCCATGCGCAGCACCTGTGATATTCAAAAGGGGACATGCAAATGGGGCCATAATTTATGCAAGGTGCAGGGGGGGCATTTGCATCTAATTACAGCCCCATTTGCATGCCATTAGCATGCAGGTGCGCCAATCCCCGACGACTTGCGCCTGGTGCCCTGCCAGGCAGCAGCCGTCGGGGACGGCGCCCCTGCAGCCCGATCGGGCATATGTAAATCCCCCAGTAGCCCGATCGCGGGCATAACGTATTCATCCCCCCACCCCGACTAGCCGATCTCGTGCATACAGTAAGTCCCCCACCACTCGACTAGCCTGATCGCGGGCGGCATCCTCAACCCCCCCCGTCCAGAATCCCTGGTGATCTAGTGACCTTGTACGGTATGGGCTGCATGCCCATTGGCTCATGCTCTGAACCAATGGGCGTGCAGCCCTACCGATCTGTCAGTCGGCAGGCCAGTGGGGTGCTGTCGCCCGATGGCTGAAGAGGTGGATCGTGGTGGTGGGGCTTCATGGGCTGAAGGGGTGGGGGGCCACTAGATCACCAGGGATTCTGGATGTGGGGGGTGAGGATGATGCCACGTATCAGGCTAGTCGGGGTGGGGGGACTTACTGTATGCCCGCGATCGGGCTAGTTGAGGTGGGGGGAAACATTATATTATGCCCGTGATCGGGCTGCTACGGCAGTGATTACTATTATGCCCATGATGGGACTGCAGGGGTGCACGGGAACAAGTGGAGGGCCATCCATGGTGGCAGCTGCTGTGTTCGACCTGCAATGCAGCAGCTCACCTGTGGGTGGCCCTGGACTTGATCCTTTTTTGTGTGTGTGTAAAGTTGTGCAGGCGAGGTAGGGTTGCGCCTGCATCACTCTGCATGCCCGGCTGAATATCAGGCTGTGCAGTTTGCGCATGGGCACACCCCCAGACCTGTGCCTGCATGCATTACTGATGCGCCCTGGCGCTTTCGGGATTTGTGCGGCGCACTTCTCTCTTAAATATCGCACCGGGGCTCATCAGTGGGTTGTGCATGGTGCAACACTGTTGCGCCATGCTCAACCCTTTTGAATATCTGGGCCAATGTATATTGTTCCCTCAATAGCCTGCACTGCAACCCACCCACACCCCATTGCGGCGCAGTACCCTCTGTTGCATACATACCGAAGAGAGTTACAAATGCAATGCTTCTTCATTGCTATACCTATTATAAACCCTTTCCATGGGCGTAAAATGTCATGTGATCACTGATCTCGACTAACACAATTGAAATATTACCCAAAACAGGTCATTGCTATTCTATGCATTTCATTGTTGAAACATTTGAAGCATTTTTATGTTTCCTTATTTATTTTGCCATGTAAAACACGAACATTAAATTCAATATTTCCATAATAGGAAATGAGTTTCAAGAACAGTAAAGGCTTGCTTTTTGTAAGTACCGAATGTACTATGACAAATTGCTCAGTATTTTTTTTTTCGCTATCAACTCTTGCCATACACAACTGTATTTTGCCACAGTACTTTGTTATTCAGCAATTAAACAACATGAGCCACATTTACAGTGGCGCCATAACTAGAATTTTTTTCTTTTTATCAACTATTGTATATCTCCATATATATGTAACAGTATTAGACATGCAAGTGCTATATACAGTATCACTTTCTCATACAAATGCCATGGAAAAGCTGACCCTACTGGCGAGGAATCAATAAGGGTGGGCACACTCAGACAAATGCTGGTGTCTACTGGCTCACATGTGAGTCACAGTTCCTAATTACATGGAAGTGAATGTCACTGCAAACATGGAAAACGAGACCTGTGTTTTTCAATCAATGCCTGTTTGTCAACATCTCCAAACTTGGATGACAGTGGCTCTGGCACAGGTTGATCACTATACAGCTGCCTGGCACGTTGGTATAATGGGTACTGTTCTCTTAGTGTATGAACCATTGACTGTATGTCACGTACATATCCTGTGAAGGCAATTACAAATATGTTACAAATGAAGTACCGAGTGTTTTCTGAACATATTGGGACAAGCATCAATACACAAAATTACAGTAAGATAGTGCCAGCACTAGGTAAAACAGGTCACTTCCAAGCAATGCAAGTCATAGAATTCACAAGCCACGTATTTCCTAAGTCCCATCACAATCATGGCTACAGCCTTTACTTAGATATAGCCACCTATCACTACCACTGTGCCAGATAACTCCCTGCTTTGTACCTGGCTACAGACAGGATCGTAGGTTCCGGAATATGCTCTTTAATTCCCCATGCACAGGCAGAACAACAGGAGTAAGGCCTGACAAAATCCATGAAAAGGGCAGGGTTCAGGTGGCTGACGTAATGCACAGGTAAGTCAGACTGGAAGACCTCAACTACTGCTGCATGCACAGATGGGTGGGCAGAGTGGCCAGTCCTCATGCATGTTACTTAATTATGCAAATCACAGAGACAGTGGAAAGCTGAAATATGAACAGCATTCAATGGATAACTGGGATGTTTTTCTTGTCAGCTGAATGCAGGGGCTTCACAACAATGAAGAATGGATGTTATGTAAGCACCCAGAGGTTGAATGCACGACACCTCGCGGTGTCCTTCAGAACTACGCCACTGGATGTGCATGTATCTCAGTACAACTGTCACAACGCCATGTCTTGCAGCTCATAAAACATCCATTCCTGACTGTTGTGAAGTCTATGCATTCAGCAACAGGCACAAACGACATGACGCTAAGATGATATCACAGCACAACACCATCTCCTTATGTCATTATGCCTATAATACACCACCTTCTTGTGCTTTATTTCTAATTACCAAATGTCGGTGGAATTCTGGCCGGCTTCACAACTGCCTCCTTTTCCTGCTAGCCTTGGGATATGTCAAGTGGTACTGTACTTCCTTGCTGGGTAGTGGCAATGGTACGATCAGCATTTTCATTGTAATGCAAAGCAGCGAGGAGATGTCTATGGAAAGGTGAAGTGGTAACATATTATACTCTTTTACCAAGGTATATGAATAATCAAAATTAGTACTGTTTTTTTTTAGCAGTGCACTCCATATCACCAATAAACATGTGTCTTTAATACTTGCATATATGGTATTGTAGAAAAAATGAAAGAATTTTGGTGCAAAATGGCACACCAAGCTATGAAACACTTCAAGGCCATAGGTCTGGTATAAAGGAGAGATCTGTTTAAGGTCCCTCAGAAGGTATGAATTTGCTATTGTGTCTGACATAACTTTATGTACTCTTGTTCCTATGAAGAAAGAAAATAAATACATTAATTGGGCTACAGTACAGCACCATATTTCAGTACAGTAACAAAATGTATTGAATTAAAGAAAAAAAAAACACCAAAAAAAAAACCTGTCTCAATCCACTTTTTGGGCTTCTGAATTTCCCCGTAAATGCAATCTGGAAACTTTTCACCATGTCCACTGTGTATATTGCCAATATGGTTCAAAACACTGAGCCATTTCTGTTGCATCAGATCAGTATCAGTCCCACTGCTGGCACACCAGAACAAGTGATTGGTTATGGATTTTATCCACGGTTGGATAATGCAGCATCCCTTTTTCTTGGAAGCAGCATCTATTTTTTTCCCTATCCCTGTGAAACAAATACACAAGATCACTTGACAAGCTATCTTGCCCATTGCTTTGTTTTACATATGTTTGCATTCAGTCATTATTACCTTTGGAGATATGCCACATGTCAAAATAGTGGGTAATATTAGGATGCTAGTGTTTCATGTAGGCCTTGACCTGCACATGTCTGTCAGTTACAAGTTGCTCAACAGTGCACCCATTGTCCTGCAGGAAATGTAGTGCTCGAATTAACCCCTCCAGCTCCATCGCTGTAGAGTTTTTCACTTCAGTGCTCTGTAAAGACAATGATGTATAACTATTGCACTTAGAAATAGTGAGGAATGCATGATACAACAAGCAGCAATGATACAATAGCTAGCCAGATTAGAGGAAGACAATGTACTGTTGCTTGTAACCCTCCTCTGTCTGTGCCTTACTCCCTGTGCTATCACTACCAAATAAAATCATCCCCCATCCACTTTCGTCCACCCTATCCCTTCGGAATGTAGCATACTCAAGTACGTTTAGGTTCCAAGCATGTCTGGACGCCTCACATTGACCCATGTTCAGAAACTTACTCAGGCGCCGTGTGTTGGCAGGGAAGAGGACACAAGTGAGTGTCTAACTGACTGCTCTCATATCCTCGAGTGTGTTGTGGGGTTGCCTCATTCTCTAAGTGGGACCAAGTGGAGACTGGGGGTACTACAGAAGCCTGATGAAAACAGAACCCTCCATGGAGTTAAGTCCGCCTCATCGGCACCCAGTCAGAATACTTACTGTGCCACTGACCACCTGCACAGATCCCTTCACCATCACAATAGAGGAACATGCCCATCGAATGGATATGAGGGTTTATCATGGGTCAGCTTCAGGTGTGAGAACAGAGGTCTTGAGCGAGAACATGGCTGCCCAAACATGTTGGGGACTCTGGAGTACATAGGGGAATAAAGAGATAAAGAACACAAAAAAATAAATAAGTCACCAGGGCCCTGACAAACTACCATACTGCACTGTCTAATATTGTTTTACAGGGGGTAACCAGGGTAGAACCGGAGAAGCCCGCCCTGGTGGTAAGTGCAATGGGTGGGGGTACTTGCAAGGTTTATCAGGGGTGTTATTGCAGTAATCATTCTACAGTATTTAGGCCACTAGAGGGTAAGAAGAGTGGTTACAGTGTCCCAGAGTGCTGTACCCAGGTTAGGCTGACCGCTACCAACTGTGACTTCTGGGTGAAGGCACCCGTTACAGAACGTAGGCCCCTTAACCTGGTACAAGCAAAGCAGGCAGGAGTAGTAGCCTTGGGATACCACCACCTAGAGGTTACATGAAGACTGTACATATCAGTTCACACACAAACAAATGTTCAAGAGCTAACAGTAGACAGATAATTTGAAGCCATACCTGAATTAACTGTAGATCAAGCACTTTCTTTGACTTTAGGTCCATGACGGTATATAACCCATATTTTGCTGAGTGTCCTGGAGAGTCGCAGCTAGCATCTCCACCTATGCAAAGAGGTGTATCATGGCAAGATTGTAGCAAAGAGTGTTGCTGCACCCTCCATGCCTCTTTCACAGCAGGTACAATATAAGATCGCTGAATATCATGGTAGGTGACAAGTGAAAAGACAGATGTGTTTAGACCTTGTAGCAAGCATTGTGCTTTTGCTGCCATTACACCACTACAGAACGTAGAAGTTGCCAACATAATGTTACCTAATGGCATTGATCCTGAGGTACACTGACTGTCCCATGTATGAATGTGATTGTGGCGACATGTAGCCTGTACAACAATCATTGTTCCAATTATGCGACTGATAAAGAACTCTGTTTTTGTTCCGCACTTTTGACATCTTGCAAAATGCTTAGCAAGACTTCTTTCTGATACCAAGAAGTATCTTTAATCTGCTATGTTAATATCCACGTTGCCAAATTCATGTCTAACTGTCAACGATTCGACATGATCAAAATCACTGTCTGAGGAATCATTTCCATAATCTTCATCATCCAATGGATTATAATCCGGATCACGGTCATATGCACAACTTTTATTTTCCTGTTCCATATCACTTGAGTCTTCATCAGACTGCAACTCATTAGCTTGACATGCCATGACATGCTCATCCACTTCAATGGAGCATTGGATGGCGATAGAACACATCTGTACTGGCTGCTTCACCTGGACATCTGGGATTGATACCTGGATTCGGCGTGTGCGCTGTGCTGGTTTTAGGTTTGCTGACACCGCACACTTCTGTTTTCCTTTACATAGTAAGAATTAGAAACAGATGGTGCATCGTAACCAATGATTGTGTGTGATGTCATATTCTCAGACCTAGAGACACTACTATTCAATTGCTCACATGAAACATATGTCTGAAGACAGCTGTCGTCAGTATCAATAGATGAACAAAATGATTCGGTGTTATTAGTCATAGCTGCTGATTTCTCCATATTACAGGTATATTCAATATTGTCATTTTGAGACTTCACATTACTTTCATTTTGTGCAAAAGAATGATCTTCGCCAGCAGGAAACAGTGATTGGAGAAACTGTTGAAAACAAAGTTTTCACATAATAGTTAGGATGTACAGATTGAAATTGGCTGTACTTCTAACACTTCAATACATACACAGAGGATACTTGATGGCCAACTATGCACATCGACAATGTTGTGCTACAGAGTGTTCTGATCCCATATGACTACAACAGCAGACCTTGACAGATGTATGAGACTGAGAACACAGAGGTGGCAGAACACCACAATTCTGCACAGAGTAGCTCATCCTACATTTTGCATTGTGTATAGTACTGTGAGACATATGTGTGCATGAGTTAATCTGATTTCAAAGGAAAACTTAATCATGCTGTTTCTTGAGGTTGAACAATGCTATTCTACCACAGTATGGTATAATGACATTCCATGACATTTGCAAGTGTGGCACAACATCATTTTGAAAGTGATGGCATTCTATGCAGAACACAACTGTACTATACATGATACAACAATACATGATTATATATACAAACAACAAAATAAGAAATAGCAGGTAATATAGAGATAATGGCTGGGGATCAGGTGATAACGCTGTAATCACCTCGAGTGGTTGGTAGGGCAACATGGTAAACCTCGACAGTGCAGCTCAAGAGGTTTACTGTAGCCCTAGCAAACACGACAGGCGATTTCATCATGGTTGTCACCCGATCACCAGCCATCATCTTTTATAGTGTATGGTCAAAAAACACTGTTTGCATTCTTTGTCTGAGAATCATGGAGCTCTGGTGCATTCTTTTTTGGTTATGCCACTGTTTGGAAGTTCCAAACTGTGGTTAACAAGTTTTAAAACTCTAAACAGTGCATAACAAAGCTGTGTAACTGTTGAGTATGGTGGTTAATAGGCACTTACCATACATTATATAAAGGATAATGTATAGTCTTTGGTTAATAACCACGTTGTTCACTTTTCATGAAGTTGCAATGACATCATTGTAATCGTGAACTGTGCAGCTCGAGAGGTTTGCAGATGTCATGGCCACATCAAGAATATTCACAGCATATGCCCTCACTACTACCACACTGAACCCTAAGGGAAGCCACCAGGACATCCTTCTGCTCCTCCCTTGCCCAGGTGGTTTTAATATGGCACTCGGTTCGCCTTCTTCCTCCATGGAGCCTGCAAGGTGACACATATGTCTCCACTGAATCCCTGCTTCCTCAACCTTGCCTATCCCTATGCTGCCACGAATGATAACAGCTACCCCACAGTCACCATATCCTACACCATATCCCTTCTACACATGCTGTACCCTTGTAGGCTTTGATCATGAACATGTCTGCAAATATCCCAAGTCTATGTTAGATATGCCACATACACCCTCCCAACCCCACAGCTCACAGTGGTGGAGACTGGGGGCACTGCAGTTGTGTGAGCTGCACGTAACCATAGCATACCTGACGCTGGCAGGGTTGCCATGCAGCAAACATCAGGAATGTGCACACACTGGGGATGTGGGGGATCAGAACACAGGAAAATCCCGGCTGGTGGGGGCAGCCAACAGCAATGGTCCTCCATGTCCCCTACCAGGTTCAGCCTTGGCTGACCTTCCAATATCCTCCCCTGGTGCCTATCTGAAGCTGGAGTCTGAAACAGAAGGAGTCCATGAGGCGTAGAGTTACCCTCCTCGGGCAGGTTAAACTGAGGGTTGCAGCTGCAGGTGGGGAAGAGAGGGGAAGGTACAATTTGGAGGGGGCCTCAGGCAGGACAAGGACCACCTACCTGAGATAGGTCCTCACGATACACGACCAGAGTGGAAGAAAGTTGAAAAAAAAACACAAGGGCTCTCACATTGTAACAGGTCTTCCTAATCACTGACCCATCCACCTCAGCAGCTTCTCTTCCCAGGCTATGCCCCAAGACAGTTACCAGCTCAGCAACGTGCTCCTGACTATTCTCCCATCTGTCACACCTGGGTACAACTGCGTAGAAGGTAATTATCATCCCTGCAACTTATGTTACACTATCTAGTGACTCAGCTCTGTTTCCCAAACAGTGGTCTCTGGCGTTGCAGATAGAAATCCAAGCACTGCGCCAGTGGGATGTCTAGCCGGCACATTTTTTTTTTTTTTTTTTTTTTACACAGAGGTACTATGTATAATGGCAAGACAATCAGAAGTCTGTCATTTACTATTGCAAGTGTTTGAAACCCATGCCCACTGACCACTGACCAATCTGCTTCCGTCTATCATACATTTATTACTTGTCACAAAGCAAGTTACTAAACCTTATATGTGTACCTGTATTCATTGTCGGCTTCTTCTACACTCCCTTGACTTCTCTTCAGGGGTGCTAGCAGTAGCAGAACATGGTGGCATGAATATCAATGGAGCGACTTCTTTTTTTTAACTTTGGCAAAGCATTCAGCCATCCGAGTGATGCCAACTTCTCAGGATCGCAGTCATAAGCAGCATGTTCAAAATGTGCAGAACATATGCGACTATATTTTGAAGGCTTAAAATCCTTCCTACGACAAAAATGAATCCATGCTTTCCTGATAACTTTGTCAGTTGGAAAACTAAAAAAATGCAGACCACATCCTTTTCGACTTTCATTTTTACAACCAAAAACTACGCAGTAAGGCATTGTCACAGACAAAGTAAGTATAAAGAAAAGAAATTGACAAAAAATACAAATATACAGGAAAAAAAAGGAATTTCAGTACTATATGCTCAGGTAATCTGTCATAAATTATAAGAAAACGATTACTAAACAATAGGATTCAATACAGTACATATGAAAATCAGTAGACTTCAACTGACAGGCGGTAGCTGTCAAAACAGTACACTATTCCCTCCAAATCAGAACAGGAGGTCAAAGGTTGACGCAGTACACACAGACCACAGTTCATGGCAACTGAAAATATTGCTGCCAAAAAAAAGACACAGACACAGAGTAAAACAATTACTTTTATTACAAAAATAAAAAGGACACTTAATTTATTTTCACATATGTTCACACAGAACCATCATGAGGAGCATCATGGGGAATGTAGTTTTCAGCACCCATATTGTCTTTCTTTCATGGCCAGCAAAAAAAATACTTTGCATAACCTTTCCATAATGCTACAACCATTCATAATATTATAGCACTTGAAATGACATCAAAAGAAGTGTGCATTGCATTACACAAGCTCAATACATGCCTCTGAACACACAGAAGCAGAATACATCAAATGTCAGTTCGATCCCTACTACCACTGTACAACACAATATTTTGCAGAGTATCACAGTCTGCTTAGCCTATGCTTTTGAAATGCTGCTCACACACTCAATCCACAACATCTGAAACATAAATCAAGCACACTGGCTAATAAATTCATGACAGAAGGCAGAACACGACAAGTGCAGGTCTGTCGAAGTGGCATACGTCAGACTTGATTTACCTTCATGCTACCTTTTATTTTTTATTACAACCACTCACAATAAAGATACAGGCATGAAACCATCGCAGTACCTTGACTTAGCAAAGGGATACAGATCACTATTAACATTGTTCTGAGAGAGGCACAAAGGGTTCCAGGACAGGGTTTTCCCTCATGTAACACATATTACTTTTTGATCAGTAAACGCAGAAGAAGGGACAAGAAGACACGATAGTGGGCTAGTTTAGTAACACAATTACACAGTACGGCGATAAAATTGTTAAAAAAGCTTTTTATTTCTTAAAAATATCGGCCGAAACACACAGTAAACACAGGTGAAACTAGGGCGCTTCAGAAGTCCTGTCTCGCTCAGATTACATCATCGCCTGTTAGCCACCCACGTGATCAGTCAGTCCGATGCCGAAAATGAATACAGAGCACTTTCATGCGATGCGGGTTTAAAAACGTTTATTTTTTCAAAGCTAGCCACTGAATCCATACAAAGGTGTTGCGATTCAACACAGCACAACACAAGGCAACACCACAGTAAGTGTTTGGCCATTTTAAAGCATTATTTACAGGTCCTTTAAGGAAGAACTACCATACCACCCATAATCATTGGGTCTACATACCCTTCTCAATAAGCATGACCTCCATATTACCCAGATTGAGACATAGAAATTGGAGGCCATCCAGTTGTTGATTTTGGCAAGACAGCTGTCCAGCACAGATGCCACCTGTGTGCCATTAGGAGGGCCAGACAGGTATAGCTGAGTGTCATCTGCATAACAGTGAAACTGAACACCATACCATTTAATAATCTCACCTAACAGCAGTATGTACACTGAAAACAACAGGGGCAAACATTGAGCCTCAAGGAACACTGCATGAGAGCACAGAAGGTCTGGAGGTGTGATTTCCAAGAACCACCTGCTGCATTCTCCCAGTTATGTAGGACCAAACCAGCATAATACTGTGCAGAGAGACCCACATCATTCTTCAGGTGATCCAGTAGCACTCAATGGTCGACACTGTCAAACACCAATGAGAGATCTAAGAGGACCAAAATGGAACAAAGCCCTCAATCCCTAACCTTGAGGAGATTACTTGTCACCCTGATGAGGGCAATCTCCATGCTATAGAAAAATCAAAAATCTGATTGGAGAGGTTTGTAAATGTTAAAGTTATCCAGGAGCTCAACAAGTTGCTCCACCACCACCTTCTCAATAATCTTTCCCGAAAAGGAGAGATTAGAGATAGATCTGTATTCCCCCAGAACATCAAAGTCCAAGGATAATCTTTTCAGAAGGGGTCTAATCACTGAAGACTGGAAGAGATTCTCTCTCTCAAGAAACACCCAGCAATCTGAGAAATAACTAGACCCAAGGCCTCCTGACAGCCTATAAGTGGTCAGGTAGGCCCAGGATCTAGCAAACAACAGGTGGAACACAAACCTAAAATCACCCAGAGCACCTCCTTCTCAGTAACTGGCTGAAACTCATCTCATGTAGGCAGATCTGTAAAGTCCTTCAATGGCTGATCAAACTGTAAGTGTGTTATTACAAAGAAGTCATTTTATGAAACAGTCAGGGACCCTGTATTTGCAGGTCAAAATGTTGCCCTGAAAAATTTGTCTCAGATTATGTCATAAAGGACAGATGAAGACAAATGTGTGGAAAATCATTTGTCTGTGCTTCTAAACATCTATAATAAGATTATACCACTTGATGTTAATCAAATCTTGCTTTCCTGCAATTCCTTTGATTTACTTCATAATAATTCAAAGTAGTATACAGGCCAGGGCACAGCATTTCCATTAAGGTGACCACCCTCTTATAGTGCCATCGAACTGCATATTCAATTATTTAAATTTATTGCCTCAAATAACTGAATCTATATGATACCAATACACATCTTTCGGAGCAGGGAGGAAAACCACAGAAACCTCCTGCTTGTGGCCAAAAACGAAATGCCACTTAAATTTACATAGAATAAAACAGCAAATTTCAAAACCATCTAAATAGTATGATTGCCTCTAAAAGACATTTTAGAAAGTTATTGTATTCAATAATACTTGAATTAATCTAAAGAAAAATGGTGCAAGTGACTTCATAAAAGTGTTTACTCAGAAGTGAACATACAAACTGAGACAGTGGCAGTGAAAAACTAAAATGTTTGTTGAGAAACTGTTTTTTTAAATTATAGTACACACTTTGTGAAAGCAGAAGAGCAGCCTATCTTTATTCAGAACAGGCACAGCATTTATGTTTTTATAAAATATAATAGTGATATTCAAAATTCCATCAAGGTATCAAAATATACTTTACCGGTAATGAACAGGTATTTGTCAATGCTGAATGTTTGCTTGCAGCATACCAGGGCTTTAAAGAGCACCTGATGTTGTAGAGACAGCTCTGAAAATCATAATGTCTAGACACAATTTAGCTTATATGTCACCCCTTTTCATAATTCCACCCTTATTTGTTTATTGGTAATGACATTTGACAGACATGATCTCTGCCCTATTTTCTGTCTGCTTGTCTACATGTCTATTTCTTTACTCACAGTTCTGTTTATGACATCCCAAGCTGTTGCTGTGAAGATAATTATTAGTCATAAACATGGTATTATGATCTCACATGTAGACAAGCAGCAAAAGTTCAATAATGTCCAAGGGACAGTAATCTTTTTTTTATGCCACATCCCTCAGTAAAACAGAAGTGGGAATAACTGCAAAAAACTTAGTTCTGTCTGAATGATACAGTACGGTGGGTAAAAGCACAGAACTGTAAAAGAGTGGGTTGCAGCTTTGGTCCCCCCCAGGGCCAAAAACAATACTGTCTAAGAAAGTCAGAACTACAGTAAACCTGTAGCCATCCCAGTGGATGCCTCACCTCCCACCGCATTGGAGAACTGGGTTTTGGAATGTACCTAGGTGATTCGGGGGCTGGCAGGGTAGGATGATTAAGCATTCATTGATGGATCTTCTCATTCAGGGTGGGTGAACAGAGTGTATTACTGCTTGGCTGCCACCTAGTGGAGTAGGTGACAGCAGTGGTCAACAGAATTCAAAAGATGGCATTGAAAGTGTGCACTGTCTTCACAGTCTACATGTGTGCATTGCATGTCACTGGCTTAGACTCAAGGGGTAATGGGAGAAAACTACCTTGTCTGCAGGATGATGCTGTGACCTTCAGCACACCACACCACCACTATCCAAGGCACCAACAAATACAATGACATATGACGTAGAGTAAGTCCTGGAGGTGTGGTAAAAGTGTTGTGGGCATAGGATAAAGTCCATATTAAAAAAAGATAGCAAAAATATTTAAATGATAAACTGAATTGTATCTAACTCTTACATTCCCAAAGTTATTTAACTGGTATCAGAGGCTGTTTAAAGGGAACACTAACTATGTGTAATTTAAATAAACTATTAGCAGAGATCAAGCCAGAATACTGATCAGAAGGCAAGGCTCTGAGTGGTAACCAACATCAGCTTTGTTAAAAAAGGGCGGAATTCAGCTTGGACCGGGAGAAGAAGCAGCATAAGATGGACTAGAGGAGGGCTGAGTGGCTGGAATATGGATACTGGGCAGACGTATTTTTTTTTCTTTCTAGGGAGAAGCCATTGTTTCAGGGAGCCTGAGGTGGATGGGTGCAGAGACTACTGGGCTACTGCTGCAACAGTTAACTGATTGTTTTTCTCTTGTAGAACGGTGAGCAGCAGCAGCAGAGGATGAAGCCTGAAATCAGGGATAAGTAAAGCTAGCCACTGAAACAGGAAAGAACCAACCAAGGTAATAGGGGGAACCAAGAAGTAAGTAGGCATAATATGGGAAACCCAACACTGAGAGAAAAGACACCTTTAGAGGACAACAAAAAGAGGGAAGAAAGGAACTTATCTGAACATAGCTAAGTAAGATAAACATCACTAGTAGCAAAGATGATGGGAGTAGTGCAGTGCAATGGCTGTGAGGCAGCAGTGTTTAGGAGGACATTCTGGATGCTGCAGTGCTGCCCCATCTGCAGTCACCTCTCTGGGCTGAGGTTGGAGGTTGTCAGTCTCTGGGCCAAGTTGGCAGGGATTCAGGGGTCCTCCGCCCCCACCCAGGGACCACCAAGTCAACCTCCACTAACTCAAAGATTGCCTAGCAGAAAGATTGGATGGACTACAGTGGGCTCAGGGGGGGTGAGGGTGGTGGTACATAGGCACATTCCCCTATCTGGTAACACTACAGAACTTCTACACAGTGTTGGAGGAGCAGGAAGATCCCACAGTGGCTCCTGAGGTAGCGACCAAGGAGGATGAAGGGATGCCCAGATTGGACCCCCAAGGGTGAGCAGTGGAGAACTCCAGAGGAGGAGGAGGAAGTAACTTCTGGTGGGGGATGGCATTGCCAGGGGAATTGAGTTAGAAACAGGGAGCAAGAGGGTAAGGGAGGTAAAGTGCCTATCTGGAGGCATGGCTCGTTGAGTGGGGAGCAGATTCTGAGGATCACAAGGGTGATAGCAAGGTGTGGGGAGCTGGATGTCATTGTCCACATGGGAATAAATGACCTGACAAAGGATGAGGAAGGGTTAGAACATGTACAGAAAGAGTTTAGAAGATTGGGAAGGGGCCTCATGCAGGCAGCAACCTCTGTGTCCTCTCAGGAGGTGCACTGCCTGTCCATGGGAAGGGAGGCTAGGAAACTCTGCATCAAAGAATTTAATGCATGGCTGAAGACATGGCGCAGAGAGGAGGGATTTGGCTTCATGGGGGACTGGAGCCTCACCTGGGTAGATGGGGGACTGTATAAGAGAGACAGCCTGCATCCATCCAGGGAGGGGCCTGTAGTCCTTACTGAACAGTTTAAATGCTTCATTAGAAAGAATTTTAACTAGTCAAGGGGAAGGTGGAGGGTATAAAGGAAGTAGAATCTTCCCCCCGCCAGGATCGCATAATCAGAAATGAGAGTCCCGAGAAAGAGATGACAACTAAATACTCAAAGGAATATGATGCCATGGAGGAGAAAGGATCTTTCACAACTAGAGAGGATAATGGGAAAAGTAGGGATGGACAAAAGAGGATGGGGGCACACAACCTGGAGAGCCATGTGCACAAATGCTCAAACTTTCAGCAGAAAAATAAGTGAACTAGAGGCTACCATAGCAGAAGCAGACCTGGACATAGTGACCATCACAGAGACTTGTTGTAATGACAACAAAGACTGGGATGTGGCCACACCAGGTTACAATCTGTTCAGGAGAGACAGGGTGGGCAGGAAAAGTGGGGGAGTGACTCTTTATGTGAGAGACAACATTAAGGCAACAGAAGCCCAGGGGTGAACAGGGAACAGAAGAGATAGTGTGGGTCACACTGGAAAGGAAGAACTGGACAGCTATCCTCACAGGGGTAGTCTACAAACCTCCTACACAGGAAGAAAAGGTTGACAAGGATATAATACTAGCAATCCAAAAAATGGCACAGGGTCAAGTCAAGTCATTTTTATTTTTAAAAAGTGCTTTTCAAAAAGCCAAAGTACTTGTATGCAGATAATAAAACAGATCTTAATATCAAATAGTTCAAATTAACAATAATATTAATAATAATAGGGCAGTAAACTCTCACCAGCATCAGAAACACAAAACTAAATAAATACATTTTCAACACAGATTTAAAAGCCTCAGTGGTCAAGCACTTTCTAAGGCAATGAGGTAGAGAGTTCCACAGGGTCAGGGCCACAAATGCAAATGCTTTGGCCCCAAAGGTCTTAAATGAACCCTGAGAACCTCTAGCAATTCCATGTCGGTGGAATGGAGCAAATGGAGGAGGTGGTAGGAGAAAAGATCTTGCAAATAATGCAGTCCCTGTCCTTGTTACGGCCTTGTAGGTCAACAAACCAAACTTGAAGGTGATGCTCCACTGCACTGGCAGCCAGTGCAGTCCACAGGCACAGGTGAGACATGGCTAGATCTAGATAAATCAGTCAGCAACCTGACCACCGCGTTCTGTACCAGCTGCGGGTTGTGACTGTTCCCCCCAGTAGCCCTAGGTAGACAGCATTGCAGTAATCAAGGTGGGAGGTCACAAAGGCATGGACCAATGTTGTAAGATCATCAGGTCAAGTGAGGTGTTTTATCCGGGCGATATTCCTCAGATGATAAAATGAGGTCTTGACAATAGCTGACACCTGAGATTTAAGCGGCAGCCTGCCATCAAGCATAATGGCCAGATTCCACACCCGATCAGAGGTCATCAACTGGCTACTCCCCAGCTAAAGCCCAGATGGCTGACCAGTGGAAGACCCTCTACTTGACAACCTGGGTCCATAATCAACATCTTCAGTCTTGTCCGGGTTCAACCTCAACCAGTTAGCACTCATCCAGTCTTGAATCTCAGCAAGGCAGTTATTAAAGACTGAGGTGGTGTCACCCTGTTCAGACACAAAGGACATGTATAGCACAGGATGGGTGGAGGTGTTACTGGTAGGGGACTTCAACCTTCCAGACATGCATTGGAGTCTACACACAGCAGCAGCAATGAGGAGTAGGAATATCTTAGATGCCTGCAGGAGGTATTCCTAAAACAACTTGTCTAAGAACAAACTCGGTAGAGGGCACTACTAGACCTGGTGCTTACAAATAGGGATAGTGTGGCAGGGGTTTCACTAGGGGACCACCAAGGGAATTGTGACCACCATACTGTGTGGTTTGTCATAATTGCTGGGCATGAAACAAACCACACAAGAACAAGAATCCTGGACTTCAGAAGGGCAGATTACAGGAAAATGGTAGATTTCCTGAGGGGTGCCCTAGAAGAGGCAGAGAATATGGGGACAGTGGAGGAGCAGTGGAAAACTATTAAAGTGGGAAGTGAGGAAGCAATGCATCTCTATGTCAAACAAGTCAGCAATGGGAAGGGGAAAAGGAGGCTATTTTGGTTTTCTAAGGAAGTGGCAGAAAAGGTAAGAGCAAAGAAGATGGCATTTAGGAAATACAAATGGACACAGGAGGTGGGTGACGGAGAGAGAATTACCAAGAAAAGCAGAGAGACAGGGAAGGCAGTTAAGAGCGTGAATGCACAAACAGAGGAAACATTGCAAATTAAATAAACAAGCATTTGTCAATGCCGAATGTTGGCTTGCTGGCATTGGCATTGGTAGTGCAGGAGTTAGACAGATGCATCATAGGAATGGCAGTGAAGTATTGAACTGATGCCAACCCACCCCCACCCTGCAGAGAGTTACAAGCAGTAGGGTGTCCCTTTGGGTGTTTGGTAGTGCAGTGCAGGGAAAACATGTAGGGCAGGATGTGAGAAATGACAGCTGCACAGTTCATAAGGAGGTGGAAAAAATGCCAGTGTTGAAAATGTGGCATGTAAATATACCAAATTTACGAAGCTACTAAGTGCATGAAATATGCAATGCAGCTTGCAACACTGCCATTTTATGGTAGTTACAGCCAAATTTTCAACATAGGCATTTTAGCACCTCTGCTCATGTACAGTGTTACTGTTATTTCCTCAAGTGTCCCAAGTGATGTTCGCGACAGTGACCACGCTTATTCGCGCTGGAAGTGCGAAACACATTTTGGGCACGATATGTCAAATGACAGCTGTACTGTTCATCAAGAGGCGTGGAAAATGGCAATGGTGAAAATCCAGACTGAAAATATCACAAATGCTGCGGCCAGTGCGAGCATCGATGCAGATCTGCCAATGCATGCTCAGTAACACAGTTGATTTTGATGGAGTATCATCACCAAATTTTCAACATAGGCATTTTGGGTCCTCTGCTCAGAACTCGTGTCACTGTCATTTCATAATCTGGCCCAAACACTGATTTCCCACAGCAACTGTGCTATTGTGCACCGGAAGTGCGGAAAAACATTTCGAGCAGGATGTGGAAAATGACAGCTGTACTGTTCACAAGGAGGTGTATAAAAATGACAATGCTGAAAATCCAGCAGTAAAATATTGTGAATGCGCGAAGTTATGAGCCTACGTAGCAACTGCGCAACGCACGCTCGTAAAACAGGCATTTGCTTGATTTTTTCCACCAAATTTGGAACTTAGGCTTTTTAGAGGGTACCTCATGAACACCACCACTGTCATTTCACATGAGCTCCGAAGGTGATTTCCGCATGACCATGCAAATCACCTTCGAGGCCGATAAATGCCATGACAGTGACAGAATTACTGAGGAGGGCCCCAAAACCCCATGTTGAAAATTTGGTGAAAAGTCTAAGAAATGGCTGAGATATGCAACAAAGTTGAAAAACCCTATTCACTCCATTATACAGCTTGCCAGCATTCCTCAGTTCGCATCGGCTTTGAAGAGTGCAGACATGTTCCCAGTCCACTGAAGATCATCGTGCTGGACTCCAGAGGTAAGTATGGGGTGAGGGAGTGAGGGAGGCAGGGTGCATAGTGGGTGGGTGCGGGTGGGGGAGGTGGACCTAGACTCGAGGGACCGTTTCTGTTGTAGGTACAAGAAAACATCATGGGACAGTTTGGCATGCTGGGGTGGGCTCCCAGCATGCCTCCTAATGGGTTTGCAGGGGGTTAGTAGCTGGCCAGGATTGGGCACCAAACCGGCACCTAACCTGGGGGGTTAATGCTGAGAGTTGGGCACCCCGCCCGGCAAACAAACCATGAACTGTTTTGGCACACTGGGGTGGGCTCCCAGCGTGCCACCTAAGTGGGTTTGAGGGGTCACTGCTGACGGGATGTTGGGCACCTCGTCGGCACACACATGAGGAGGTTAATGCCGCCCGGAGATTGGGCACCCCGGCGGCAAACAAAGTCGAGGGGAGCATGAGCTGAGGTTTGGGCACCCCTCGGCATTCAACAGTTGGGGGTGATGCCGATGGGGAGTTGGCTCCCCGTCCAGCATGTCACACAAGAAGTGTGACTTCACCCACCATTCAGGAGCTTAACGCCATGTTTCGTGAAATGTTTGCCTTAGCAAAACATCGGGAGGTGTGTCTTGATGCCGCTGCATTACGAGCTTGTCTCTGATTGCAGCACACTTTGTTAGAAGTTTTGTACACTTTCCATAATGTTGGTGCCACGCTAAGCGTGCTTGGCTTATTGGGAATGAGGACGCACCTACTGATCGTGCCCTGCATTCGCCAGCAGCAGGTCCTCCAAATCTCCACTCTCCCAATATGTTGACCTGCACATGCCGCAAGCAACATAAAAGGGGATAAAACTTTTTAGGTACACAAGTGAAAAGGGAAGGCAGGGGGATTGTTAGGCTGAAAACTCAGGAGGGATTGTGAAAGGAGATCAGCATAATGCAGACATATTGAACAATTACTTTTGTTCATAATTCATGGAGGAGGAGAAGGTAACGGGTCATCAATAAAGGAGAAATGCATAAAAGGGAGGAGGCAGACACAAGTCCATTTTTTTGAGGAAAGGGTCCTTATAGAACTGACAGCAATAAAAGTTGATAAGGCAATGGGACCAGGCAGAGTACACCCCAAGATACTGAGGGAACTAAAGGATGTGTTAGCTGCACCACTGGCAGCTATATTTAGCCTGTCATTGGAAACAGAGGAGGTACCAGAAGACTAGAGGAGGGTTGATGTGGTCCCGCTATACAAAAATGGGAACAAGAAAGAGGTAAGTAACTACAGGCCAGTCAGTCTAACCTCTGTGGAATGCAGGGTAATTGAAAAACATTTGAAGGAAAGGTTAGTGAAATACCTGGTGACCAGTGGTCTGCATGACACAATACAGCATGGTTTCACAGAGGGGAAGTCACGCCAGATGAATCTCATAGAGTTTTTCGACTTGGTAACCAGGGAAGTGGATCAGGAAGGAGCGGTGGATGTGGCATATCAAGATTTTGAAAAGGTCTTCTACACGTTCCATATAGAAGGCTGATAAGCAAGCTAGGAACCTAGGAGTATGTCTAAAGTAGTGAAATGGGTGGAGAGTTGGCAGGAAAATAGGACTCAAAGGGTGGTGGTAAATGGTGCTAGCGGGTGGTGACCTGTGGGGTACCAAGGAATCAGAGCAAGGCCAGTTCTCTTCAATGTCTTTGTCAGTGACATTGCAGAGGGCTGGAAGAGAATATATGCCTGTTCGCAGATGACAAAGAACTCTGCAACATGGTGGGCATTCTGGGTGGGGTGGGAGTGGGGATAAAATACGAAGTGACCTAAAAAGGCTGGAGGACTGGTCGAGGGGTTGGCAACTGGGTTTCAATGCTAAAAAAGTGTAAAATAATGCATGTAGGGCACAGAAACCCATGGGCAATTTATCACCCAGAGGGGGGAATAGCAGTCTCAAAGCAGGAAATGGACTTAGGAGGTAATCATCTCTGATGACCTGAAGATGTCAAAGCAGTATGACAAAGCAACAGGGAAAGCTAGCAGGATGCTGGGATGCATAGATATGGGACTCACCAGCAGAAGAAAGGAAGTAATAATCCCAAATTCTAGATCATTAGTGAGGCCTCGCTTGGGTACTACATCCAATTTTGGAGACCCCATCTTCAAAGAACATTAACAGGGTTGTGATGGTACAGCAGACAGCGACAAAAATGATGAGTGGCCTGCATCACAAACCCTATGAGGAAAGGCTGAGGGAGTTAAATATGTACTGCCTGGAGGACAGGAGGGAAAGGGGGGACATGACTGAAACATTCAAATACGTCATGGTGAAAAACAGAGTACAGGAGGTTACAATCTTACAAAGAAAAAGATGCTTAAAGACAATGGGGCACAGTATGAAGCTGCGGGGGAGGTTCAGAGGAAATGTGAGAAAGTACCTTTTCAAAGAGAGGGTGGTGGACAAATGGAACAGCCTGCCAGCTGAAGTGGTGGAGGCAGAAACTGTTATTGGTTTCAAGAACATATGATAGACACAAAGGGATCTAGAAAAGTAAGGAGAGGGACCGCAGGCTGTTAAGGGCCTGCTGCGTCACTATACGTAAGGGCAACAGAGCAGAGCAGATGAGGTATGCCTGGTGGCTCTTATCTGCCATCAACTTTTATGTTTCTATGTTTCCATTGCATGTGTTTTCTGTTCATTATTGACATGCTGTTAAAATATTTGAAGCCATTATATCTGCACTCTGCATGCTGTTTTTTCCCAACCCTGTTTAGTGCTTTCAGATAGGCACTTCATGTCTGAAACTAGGGGAGAAACACACACACACACACACAGTTTGGGGCTTCATGTTTATCTTCAAAACCCAATGATGTCATATGGCTGGCTAATGGACAGAAAAAAACAATTCAATTGGTGGGACTTTATCTTTTGAAATACAAGGAGTTTATGCACATCCGCAAGTTGGACACTGTCGTTTTCAGCATTCTCAACAATGGCTTTTCAGAGACAAGTCTCTTGCATTTTTATGACCTTTGGCTTTTACAGTACTCATCTACAGTACTCATCTACACAGCCCAAAACACTACTGTAATAATTACGTTCACTTTCCACATGCATTTAAGCAAACATAAAATTGGGAATTTATATAACTCCAAACAACTATTGATGACAGAGAGTGCCCATTGTGTCCTTTCAGGTATATAAGACACTGTAATACTGTTAATTTAGAAATATATTATATAAAAATATGATGAACTTACATAAATACAAACACTAGAGTAGAGTAGAGGTATATCACAATCCTTGTTCATATGTAAATCAAGACTGATACTAAAAGTCAAACCTTCATCTGTAATCTGAAATATGAAGTTCTGTAAATAGTAAGACAATAAAATTATATATGACAGAAGAAGGATGAAGACAGAGAGGTTACTAAAGGACAGTAATGTGGAAAAGACAGATGTAATGAGATTAAACTAAGAAAAGAGAAAAGGGAGAAGGATAGATGTAAAAAGAAGTCAAGATAACACACAATGGAGGGAGAAGACGGGGTAGTTGGCACTACAGGCACAGAGTCACTGCTTTTCAACAAGAAATGTTTCCCAGCTTCAGTTCTCCAAAGATGGGGAACACTTGGGTATAGTGCACACACACCAATAGCCAGAAATCTATGAGTCCCATTCCATTGCACATCCTTTTTTTATGCTTTTTGGATGCCCCCTTCCTCTCTACTTCCTTACCCGTGTGCCTCTGGTGTATTGGAAGAAGCTTCCCCATCTTGCTACAGTTTGGCCCTCACTGGGCAGGGAAGAGGCGAGGCTCGTATCTCCCCAACAATCATCCTTGGTGTCGGGGTGCTCTGTTCCGAGCAACAGCACTGGGTGAGGAGCAGGCCATTTTCTTCATTTTCTCCCTCCCTCACTGAGAATAACAGTATGTAGTGGGGTCCAAGGAGATGGCGCATGCTGAGACATGACACTGCTCTGTACCCTTGCTGACATCCTCTCCTCCTGTGGCACCCCGAGCTGCACCTCCACTCGTGTGCACCCAGGTGGTGGTTTCACAATGGGAGTGGCAACCCTCCCTCCCAGAGGAGGAGAGCATCCCTAGGACACTCAATCCTTCACACACACACACACACACACACACACACACACACACACACACACGCAGCAGGCCCTCAAGCAATCCAGGCTCATTCCACAACCCACTGCACATCCTTAATTTAATTAAGAATGTCTATCAATTCTCTGAGATAGGTCAGTGTCCAGAACATTAATTCTTTATGAAAACAGTGCACATATCTGGATATGTTCTCAGACACTGAACCTATCCCTGAGGCTATCAAGTATCCAGACTGTTCCTTTAAACTCGTGCAAGTGTTAATAAAAGACGATGATGCACATTTCCAAAATATCCAAGAGGAAATAACATTAGCTAAATTTAGAACTGTTAAAATTTACAGGTGACCCACAGTACAAATGTTTTGAAAGTAAAATGAATGAGAGTTCAGAGATTTGAGCTGGAGATAAGTAAAAGAAAATGGAAAAAAGAAGCTCACAAGAAACCTTAGTGATTATGAAAGGAGATCTGTAGTTGGCAGGAAGAAACCTGGGAGTAGGAACAAAACTCATTCTCTTTTCAGAGGGAGAAGAGGATTTTGAACAACCATATATAGGGATAATAGTCCAGAAGATGTGGCTATAGCATATGGAGAGGAAAGGTGTGTGGATTTTTTAAGAGACACTGAAAGAGACAGATCCATGGACAGGTGGACACAATGTTCCTGATCAAAACACATGAGGAATAATCTGAACATGGTGTGGGGGAATAAGAAAAAGAAAACAACAACAAGCCCCATTACAACAGAGAAAACTGAGCTGGCTGAACAAGTAATAAATATTTCAAGTAAATATTTAACTGATGTAGTAATAGAAGTCCATTCAAAGGGATACATTTTCCCTACACAACACGGACATTCAGAACTATGGTTCAGCTCTTTAAAGTGTATAGAAACATCTATGTAAAAGCCCACTTGAAACATATTAATATTGACTCAGATAATGACATAGGACAGTTGGAACACCTCATTTGAATATATTAATGAGTTGAATTATCTCTCAAAGACTTGGGATGAAATAAATTTTACAGATATGTTGATCAGCCTGAAGAGAAGATGCACCTGGTCCTTAATTTAATGTTGCATGATAATTCTGCATCAATAGGCATGATTCTGCTATAATTAATAACATTTCACCAGTTAATGTTGTGGAGTGGAATACATGGTGCACAGGTACTGTATGTTACACAACAACAAATTTATAGCCTAAACCTAAATTGTTGCTCCCCCCTCCACCCAGATGAATGCATCTATTCAAGTCTGTAAACAATGGTGGATAATGATGTTGAGCACATATTTGCTTACTATGACCACACTGGACACTACCACACCTTTCCCACATTTGAAAAGCAAGCACTTTTTAATTTGCCAGAGACAGGATGTGAGAAAAAAAGAGCATTGACTAGAATGGTAATGTGGTGGCCATGTACAAAGAACAATGCAAAACTGAAACATTGTTTGGGACTCGCTCCCCAATGACCCACACTTCTCTCCCCACATAATGCACTAAAATGATCACTGAACCTGGTACTACAACCTGCCCCAATATTTGACTCAGTGGTCTGCTCAGCTAATCTCTTTCAGCAATGTATGTCATGTACAAATCACTGTTCTCAGGTTGACATATGTTTGACTCTTTTACAATGCCCACTCCTCAAAATATGATATTTATAGTTTGTACTTGCTAGTTCATTGTACCTTTAACTCTGTAAATATATTGTATCTATCGTGTTTGTATGTTTTAAGTTTTCAAATTGTCTCTGTAACTGTCTATTTGTGGTTTTTAAACACTGGACACTTGTGAAAATAGGCATTTTGCTCACATGCTTTCCAGAAATTGATTGATTTGTTTTGTACTAAGATTTCATACTTAAGAAAGAAAGATACATAGAAGGCCAGGGTCCATAAATATGTATCTCCAGCCGTGCTGGTACATCATCCCCTATTAAACAAATATTGGTCCAGTTTTTGTTTAAAGTCTGTATGATTATTTGTTTGTACTACAAAATTGGGCAGTGAATTCCATAAAGGGATTATTCTTTGTTTATAAAAGAAATGCCTTTTATTGTTTCTAGGATATATAAGTGAAAATTGATAATTATGACTTCTGAGGTTGTTTCCGTAAATTGATTGACATTCCAAGTTGTGACAAAAATGAACTATTGGTTGACATTTTATGCATTAAGAGAAGATCTCCTCTAATCCTTCACTGCTCCAAGGAATACAAATTGAATTCATCAAGTCTTACACGGTATTCTTTGTTATGCATATTTGTGACCATCTTGATGGCCCTCCTCTGGACACCCTCCAGCCTATTTAAATCACTCCTGTGTATGGATTTCACAGGGGAGAACAGTAGTCCAGGTGTGGCCTTACATAAGCCTTGTATAGAGGCAATATACAGCCCCTATCCCTTGAATTAAAACTCCTTTTAATATAACCCAACACTTTATTTGCCTTATTTATAACGTGATTACAATGATTATGGAAGACCAAGTCATTGGAAATTAATACACCTAGATCATTATGTTGTTCTACTGATGTAAGTTTCTGATTATTTAATAGAAACTGATATTGTATTAGTTGAGCCTAGATGCATTATAACACATTTGTTGGTATTAAAGGACATTTGATATATTTTTGCCCATTCTTCTAATGATTTCAAGTCGTTGTTAAGTTTACATCTCTTTGCATCATTTTTTACCTGTGCTGAAAATGTTGTATCATCTGCAAATTTAATGATGAAACTATTTATATTTTCTGTTAAATCAGAGATAAAGATTGAAAACAATATTGGGCCCAATACTGACCCCTGGGGTACTCCACTGTTCACTGAACAAGGTTCGGATACATGCCCTCTAATAGATACCCTCTGTGTACGATTTTGTAGCCATTCTTCCACCCAGTTTGTTATAGTGGTTTTTATTCCTTGTTCCTCATTTTATTTATTAATATATTATGGAGGACTTTATCAGATGCCTTACAAAATCTAAGAAAATCACATCAATGGGATTGCTATTTTCTATCATTCGACTGATATGCTCATAGAAAACAAGGTTCCTGGATAAACAGGACCTGTTTTTTTTTTAAACCATGTTGATTATGGTTAGTTATCCCTTTCTCTTCTAAATCTCTTTCTAGTTTTCTTTGAGCAGTGATTCAAAAACCTTTCCCAGAATGCTGGTCAGACTAATTGGCCTATAATTAGACATCTCTTCATGTTTTCCCTTTTTGCATGTAGGTGTCACTACCACTTTTTTCCAGTCATCAGGTATATTGTGGTGTCATAAAGACATATTGTAAATCTTAAAAAGTGGCTCAACTAACCAGTGTCTTATTTCTTTTAGAAGTCTTGGATATAACTTATCTGGTCCTGGGGATTTGTTTATATTTAATAATTTTAGTTTTTTAAGGATATCTTCCTTTGAAAATTCAGAATTGTCTACAATGTTATTACTTGGTGATGGGTTTTGCTTGTATTTTTGGATTAAAAACAGTACCAAAATATTTATTAAATTCATCTGCCATATCCTTTGGTGCTGTTAGATCCTTATTTTCTACTTTAATGGCCAATTATCCTGGGAGATTTTTGTTATTAACATAAGAATAAAGCTTTTCCTCCATCTTTTATGTATGTAATTCTATGTTCAAATCTATTTTTTTCCGATTTAATTGTTATTTTACATTCCTTTTGAATTTTTGAATCTCCATATATTAAAGTCAGAGTTGTCTTTTTCATTATTCAATATGCTCTTTTTTTGTGTTTAATCAATTTATGAATTGTCTTTGTAATGCAGGGAGGTACTCTGGACTCAATGGTAATCCCACAGCAAGTTTTAAACAAAAGCTGGAGGTGATGATAGTAAGGCCTTTTTGTCAAGGCAGATTGTAACAGATGAAACAAACATTGTTAAAATCAAATCACTTGCCTCTCATATTTTTTATCTTTGCCAAAGATTCACAGGTCATGGCTTTCTGATAGTCTCAGAAATAGGTTTGGTGTCAGAGAACCTATCAAGATATGTAGATTTTTTATTAATGAATTAATTATCCAGACACTGACAGATCTCCACTAGATGGACATTCTTAATAAAATGAAGGATGTGCAGTGGAAAAAGACTTGTAGATTTCTGACTGTGCTCATGGTGCATGTGACTTCATCTTCCAAGTTGTGGATATTGTTCTAAACCACTATTATTTTGTTTTTGATGGATACTTCTACCACCAGATCCAGAATACAATGCCTGTACCAATTTTACTTTTACCTGGCCTTTCTAGGAGGAAAAACAGTGTTTGATAATTCAAATCCACAACTTGTAGGAGAGGTCAGATGGCAACACATTGCTGGTGACATCCTTTACATCTGCAATGTGTCAAAAGAAGAGATCTCAGAATTTCTTTTGTGGTTAAACAATGACCATTATAACCTCAGCTTTACCCATCATTCCTGTAGTCGCTGTATTGATTTTCTAGATTTAGGATTTTGTGTTCATAGCCTAGGAGTAGTTCAGTCAGATACATTTCAAAAAACAACTGCAGGGAGCTCTCTACTATGCGTAGAGAATGAGCATCCATGTGACTTAATCAGAAGTGAGATTATCCCCTTGGAACCATATTTGAGAATTAATTGTAATTGCTCCACAATAGAAACTTTTTAGTTACAAGAAAAACATATACGCCAAAGATTCAGGGACAGAGGGTACTCAATGCCTCACGGAAAAGGGCTTATAATATAGATTAAGGAAATTTCTGGGAAATACTTCTTGTCATTAAAGTTAGAAATCAAGAAGCATCCCAGCAGTTAACAGCTGTATTTCATAACAGTACTTCAGCTATTGGCATAAAAAGAATTATTCAGAAACATTGGGATTTAGTGACTGGGGTCACTGACCTTAAAAGAAGCAGTGGAAATCAAACCCATAGTGGCTTTCTCTGGATGCCTAATGTGGGTGACAGACTGATTAATAACCACTACACAGAGCACAAATTAACATGGCTTGATAACAAATGAGTGAGAATCCACCCCTGCAGGAGATGTTGTACTTGCAAGTATGCAATACTGTTCACAAAGTGCACCATACCTGGTACTGGCAAAAAATTGTTTAAATTGAACAGCTTGGAAGTTGCTACCCAGCTTATTTTATATATGCTGCCTGTTGTTAATACCCACAAATGTATGTGGGCATGCCCACCTGGCAGCTGAAAAAGAGAATACAGGAACATGTACTGTATGTGCCATTTAACAAATGTATTAGAAGAAAACTTTGTAGCAGTGCATAATGAAAATCCAGAAACATTTGGCTGCATAGCACTTGAGCTTGTAGAACTCTTCTCGGTGGGGTGGGGGGAGAGATGGGCAGAATAAATTACTTAGAAATAATTCTGGTGGATTCATCATCAAATGCTTTGGACGTTAGTCCTTTTCTGTACTGTACATTTTATGCCAATGACTGTTCATTTGCTTTTTGATTTTGCTGTAACCATTGCATCATTTTCATTGATAAGTATTTCACCCACTATTTGTTTATGCTGTGACATCTATTTTACATTTCTATTCTCTCTCTAAATTCCCCCTCCCCATCATCCTCAACCCCACTTTCACTACTCCCTCCACTCCCTTCTCTCTATTTTGTGTCATCATAACCTTGTTTTATGTCAACCATACTCCCTTTCACTTTTCTGAGTTTAATTTAATTAGATCTTTTCTGCATTATTGTCCTTTAAAAAGCTCTCTCATCGTCCTTCAGTTGTAATCTATCTATCTATCTATCTATCTGATTTGATTTTCTTAATACTTACTTCATATTTCAGAGTATAAAGATTTGACACACAGTATTACTCATGATTTAAATATGAAAAAGGCTTTCAAAGTACAACCTCTGCTGACTTTCATTCATGTTTATAGACTTATATCACTTCATTCATTGGAATTATTTGGAGTTTCTATGCTACATGTTTAAATGAAAAACATTACAGTGTCTTTGATGTACCTGAAAGGACACATTGGATGCTCTCTGTTCTCAATAGTTTATTTATTTATTTATTTAGTTGTTTGGTGTTAAATCAATACCCATTTTTACGGCTGCACGGGTGGAGCCCTGCAGGCATATTGGGATTACTGGGAGGGGGGGATGACAGAAAATGATGAGTGTGTTCTTCTCTCGAGTGTTTCAGAGTGGACATACGTCAGTGCTTTGGTCCAGGTTATCTCATTTAAAGCTGTGGTCTGTTTCTGTCTGCCTTCTGCTTCATTTCCTTTCAGCCTGCCTGCACTGCATCTGGACTCTTATTTCATTGCTATCTTTCCCATTTTATCTGTTACAAGAGCTGCTTTTTAAGAACCTAGAGCAATATTAGACAGAAAAGAAAAACATTTAAACATCAGTGTGATAGGTTAGAGGAGCAATTAGTTAAGAAAAAACTACAACAAGAGCTACCCTTTAAGAATCTAGAGCAATATTAACAGGAAAAAAAAGAACTTTTACACATCAGTGTGATAGATTAGAGGAGCAATTAGTTAAACAATGCAACTAAAGAGATAATGAAACATCCCTGAAATCCATAGGATGGAATTGGTCAAATGTCACAGAATGGAATTTTCCTGCAGTAAATTATCTGATAGCAAGAGCTTAGTAAGGAAGCATGCCTTAAAAAATGAAGGTTTGGGGTCCTTTGCTATGGTATACTGCTGTTACCGTGATACCAGTACACTGAACACAGCACAGTGAACCCCCCACCATGCCTGTATTGGCAGCGATGAGGGTTTTGCATTTAGACACTTCAGGGCAAGGGGAGGTAAATTTCTATAGTAGGGGGTGTGGGGGGCACAACCCTCCACTTAGAGGTAAAGGGAGTGTAGTCCCCCACATTGTGCATTGCTGTGTTGTTAGTTTGGGGTTGCATCATGGTTGGGGGTGTCAACGGGTTCCTGGTGCTGTAGCAGAGATCGCAGTCAGGATTTGCACTAAAACATATTTTGTTACAAAAGTAGAAAGAAATTACCAACACATAAAAATACAATAGATAAAATAATTTGTCTGTTTCATTGAAGTAAACACCTGCTCTTTACATGTATTTCTGAAAGTAAGTTGGAGAGCGTGCGTGTGTGTGTGTGTGTGTGTGTGTGTATGTGTTAGAAACAGCAGGTCTGCTGTATGAAATTACAGTCTATGAACTCATCAAAAACCAGTTAAAATCAAACCTGTAACACACATAGTTCAATAAATTAGACAGATCCTATGTATAAGCATATTACAAATATATAAGACTAATACAGAATAATGACCCCATATTAAAAGATATCAGGCTGCCCCTTAAGTCTCTTTCCTTAGTGAAAATTAACACAATTCACTAAATTTGCTGTACTCAAACATGTCTGGAGCAAAGTGCGACTGCTCCAGTCATGTTTGAATATAGCCCCACAAAGCAACAAACTGATCAGAGCCAGTACGGCTGCAGTCAAGCTGCTGGAGAAACATGGGGGACCAGAGAATCATGGCACTGTCCATGTTGAAGATGGCCGCCAGAGCTTTTTGTGCATGTATGATGACTCACACATGTGAACTGAACTCCAGTGGTCATCTTGGACGTGGGGGACTGTGCTGTCAAGAGACATCAACCGGACAGTTTGGGACCAGTATTGTCAATTTCTGACACAATATGTGAATTATTGGTGAGCCCTTCTAATTATAAGAATTTGCCAGAATAGTCACAAAACTGCTCAGTATGACCTGTTGTAGCTCTCAAGTAGTCAAGAGACAGCAACTGGACAGTTTGGGGTAATTTTTGGACAGATTCTGTCAATGTTCATGAATTATTCCTGAGCTCGTCTAATTGCTTGAATGTGCCACAATTTCCACAAAACTGCTCAGTGTGGCTGGTCCATGCTCCCAACCAGTCAAGATACTTACAACCGGACAGTTTTGGACCATTTTTGTCAATTTCTGTCATAATTCGTGAATTATTGGCATGTTCCTCTAATTGCACGCATGTGACAAAATGGTCACAAAACTGCTCAATATGGCCCGCTCATGCTCCCAAACAATCAAGAGACAGCAACTGGACAGTTTGGTACCAGTTTTGTCAATTTCTGACACAATTTGTGAATTATTGATGAGCTCCTCTAATTACACAAATTTGTCAAAATGGCCACAAAACTGCCCAGTATGGCCCATTCTTGTTCAGAAATAGTCAAGATACAGCAATCAGAGAGTTTGGGACCATTTTAGGACAGATTATGTCAATGTTCATAAATTATTTGTGAGCTCATCAAATTGCATGAATTTGCTGAAATGGTCAAGAAACTGTTCAGTATGGCCAATTCTTGATCTCACCCAGTCAAGAGACTACAAACAGACAGTTTGTGACAATATTTTGGGGCAGATTCTGACAATATTTGTGAATTATTTGTGACATCCTTTAATTGCATGAATTTGCTGAAAAGGTCAAGAAACTACTCAGAATGGCTGGAGCCATAAGTATCTTCACCATGGCAAGCTCTGATGCAGCAAGAGTGAGTAAAATCATGCTCAGAGCTCTTGCTGCACAAAAGCACCACAGTTGTTATGGGAAGCCGTATCAGCTCAGACCAGAGTTTGTTCATGATGGTACAATATATTTTAATATATTGATGGGATTTTGAATATCACTATTATATTTTACAAAACAGTACATGAAATGCTTATGTTGGATAAAGGTAAGGAGATCAAACTTATGTTCTGCTTTCACAAAGTATGCACCTTAAAAAGTTGAAAGTTGTTTTTTAACAAAGTTTTTAGTTGTTTACCTTTGTCACTATCTCATGGTTTGTATGCTCACATTTGGGTGAACACTTTCTATGATACCACTTGCATAATTTTTCTTTTGATTGCCTCAAAGTATTATTTAATATAATAATGTTCTAATATGTATTTTAGAGGTGATCTTATTATTTTGGTGCTTTTGAAATTTGCTGTTTTAGTCTATGTAAATTTAAATGACACTTCTTGTTTAGCCACAAGCAGGAAGTTTTTGTGATTTCCTTCCTGCTGGGAAAGCAGTTTATTGGTATCATATGGATTCATTTACATGAGAAAATACATTTAAATAACTGAATATGCAGCTCAAAGACACTTAAGAGGATGGTTAACTTAATTGAAAATCCACCCCGATGGAGATGCCGTTAGCATCAGATGCTCATAGGGAGTCATTTTTCTTGTTGGTGATGAGTGTTTTATTCTGTTTCCCATCTGTACTTTTTGCACTAGTCATTTAATGATATATTTTATAGCAATAATCCTGGTGAGCAAGGCTTTCCTTTTTTGTATGCAGTGCCTAACAATACAGCTTCCTTTGCACATTATCACTCACAGCACTATTCTACAACTAAAAAATATCCAATCACACTTACCCAGTAATAAAAACAAAACCCAAACAAGCCCACCAACAAAAAATAAATAATGCTAACCCACCCGTGGGGACCAATGGGCTTACAGCCCATACTGTACCTGTCATTAGGTGGGCGGCCAGGCAGTATGCGGGTGGGATGCTGCCGCCCGCCAATGATGTCGGGGAAGTGGGGTGGGCAAGGGGTTCTGTGTGGGTGGCAGGGATGGGGAGGTGCCACTGCATCACCAGGGAATTGATCTATGGAGATTTACAGCGATTGTGGCAATGGGTGTGGGGGGGTTCCACTAGACCACCAGGGATGGTCATAAATACATATATGAGGGAATAGGGGACTCGGATGGGAGGGGGGACCACTAGACCACCAGGGTTGGATGTGTATTATATTTATCAGGGACACGGGGACTGGGGGTACCACTAGACTACCAGCGGGGTATGTGTGCTTGTGGATGGTGTTCTGGGTGGGTGGGAAGCCACTCACAGCTGGAGGCTATTGTGTTGCACCCTGCAATACAGCAGCCCACCTGTAGGTGGCCAGGACTTGTTCCCATTGTTCCACGGCTCAACTTTGAGCCATCCTATGTGGCGCACTGCAGGGCTGAGCCACCATATGCACTGCCCATCCCAGGCTGAATATCAGGATGTGCCACATATGTATGGGCATGGCCCCTGCATCTACACTGCATACCATTACATTGTGCCCCAGCACATCGGGATGTGCACTGTGCCTGGCAGCCCTTTCAATATCCCACTGGGGCACAATGCAGGGTTGCGCCAGTGCAACTCTGTTGCACCAGGTGCAACCCCTTTGAATATCTGAGCCCATATGTACTGCAGCCATGTATTAATACAATAAATGAGTAATCAGTCATATAAAATTATGGATAGATGGGAGTGCAGAGCCCAGAGGACCCTGCATTCACACAAGCATATAAGGCTATGATTATACTTTCTCTGAAAGTAGGGAAAATCATTGCAAAAGGCTTTGTTAATGCATCAGTTAGGGTTCCAATGACAAATGCTGGGAAATGTGGTGTTAGCATTTCCAACCCTAACACTTCACCCCACCCTGCACGCACCAACAGGTGTTGGGGTGTGCCCTGTGTTTGTCAGTCCTAACACTCACCCCACTCTCCTATACTGTACCCATCTCAGCTTATTTACTCATGGAATGGGGGAGCATTAGGGCTGACAACCCCAAGGCATGAATGAGGGTCAGGGTGGGGTCAGTGAGGATTTGGGGGATTCAGATCAATGATGGACTATTTTCTTATTTACCAATCATTTACATAGTAACAATCAAAGAAGACTGTGTGGTACTGTTTTCTTTTTCCAGGATTACTACTGGATTTGACACTGGGGATTAGACACACCCATGCTGACTTTTTCTCTATGGCAGCACCAAGGGTATGCACCCTAGTGTCACCACCTATTAAATTAGTGGAGCATGTGGGTGACCTGGAGTAAAGGAGATTGGCAAGCAATATTGGGAGTCAGTGTTGCAGTCTGCTTTTCAGTAATTAATTGCATTGCATATCAGGGGAAACACAAAGGCGGTCTGGCTGAGCTGAAATGGGGAGGGAATAATCAAGTTAACAAATAGTTAGATCAATAGATAGATAGATAAACATGAGGGAAAGCGAGATTGGGGATTGTTGACTCACTGCTACAACTGAAACCTGAAGCACAACTCCAGTGGTGGCTTCACAGTTCAAAAAAGTCCCACTGTTCTCACACTGAGAATGTGGGTGAATGGCTCATCTCACTAAGGTGGGCACCTAAGATTTTCAGGTACCCAGAAACAATATTTTTGGGCATATTTTCAAAAAAATGAACATCAGAATTGAGCTCAATTGGTCCTGTTTGCATAGGTTTATGTGTTTGTTTTTTGAAAATATATCACTATTATGTATTTTCAATGGTTTTTAGTAAAAACAGAAACAGAATTGTGGGCTTCATGACTGGTATTTTTTTTTCTCATGACAAGTAAATCATGAAAAATAAGCCCAAACAACTGGTGTATTTTTACTGTTCTTATCAAAGGGTTATCCAAAAACCAAACCTTAAATTCTTATAACTCTGGAACAGTTCAATATTTTATCACTAAACCTTTGAAAGGCATTACCTCTCCTCAGGCCTTGTACCCTAAATGTGCTGAGAAATAATTCAGCATGATCTAGGTACTGCATGAGAGAGAAAAACATATAACTAATGGTGGAAAAATCTTCACTTTTCAAAAAATTAGCATTCCAGATCTCCGAAACCACAAAATATACCATAACAAAACTTTTCACATCTTGGCCCAGATATTCAAACTGCACCCAAAAAGTGTGCAATAGCAGGAGCAAGCGCAAGTCCATTGCGCCCACAAGAGGCATGATATTCAAAAACTGAGCCGGCCAACCTGCGCCTACAGCCGACGACTGAATATCGCACCACCTGCGCCATAGTGCAACTAGGAAGGGGAAGCTGAGCAGATTTGATGCACCATAGTGCAACAAGGGATGTTCAGCTGAGCAGTCCAGAGGCACCAGAGTGCAACCAGGGATGCCCCCCAGCAGCAGGGCAGCAATGCAACTGTACAACCAGGGAGGTAGGGGCCCACCACCCATGCCACAGATGGGCAATGGAACACACAGCAGAACAGACATTGTACCCCCACACCCCATGCACTGCACAACTGGGGAAGGGCTGGAATAACCACTGGCCCATGGAGACAAGCAATCAACCCACAGCTGGGCCATGTTGCCCCACCACACCCCCTGGAAAGCTGTGACTGGTACACAAGGAGGACTGACCACCCTGTGCCACATCATCCCCCCAATGCAGAGCACACCCTGCACCGTGACCCCCAGACACCCTTCCCAGGAGCAGCGTCCACCACTGCAGGAAACCCCATGCATGCCACCACCCCCACTGTGACAATGCAACCCTGTGCACCACAGAACCATGCAAGGCAGCCCCACCATGAGCACCCATCAGTGGGTGGCAGCACACAGCGATGCAACGATGGCATACACAGTGCCACCATGCACAGCCCCCCTTAGGTAGAGCTGAGAGACTGACCATGCATCAGTGCACGAGGTACCCCACATGGGACAGGACATGCCCCGGACAACACCACCAGTGGTACAGCACCCTGCACACTCTCCCAAGGACACACCCCGACCCAGCACTGGCCACAACAGCCAGCGCAGACACCCATAGTTGTGTGTGGAAGCATGCACCACACCAGATGCCAAAAAGTGCATGGACAGACACCCACCCATACCCAAGGGCACAACAACACAGGGATGCAGTAGCGGGGCAACCAAGCCCCCAGCGTCGGCCCATGTAAACCGTGTACACACAACCTGCAGTCCTCCATGGCACAGGAGTGGCAGCCACCCTGTGCAGGCACTGTGGACCTGTACGCCACCATCATTTGCCCAGACCACAAGTCAAAGACAGTGGTGCACATCCTCTGCAACACACACAAGCCACAGCATGGAGGTGGGACAACAACTGTGGAGGCCACAGTACCACCCGAGGCAGACATGCACCACATCAGTGACAGGAGGCAACCCAGCACTGTGACGGGTACAGTGGCTGCCCTGCATGGACAGCCACTACTGAAATGCCAGCAGACCTTGCAGGTCACAGACATGAAGGGTGTCAGCTGCACAGGCCATGGACGGGCTGACAGGGGCACCATGGACACAGAGCATGCACCATAGACCACTGCACACAGTCATCCAGTGCACAGGGCACAACACACACACCACAGACACTGACTGATAGCTACCCCCACACCATAGTCACCTCTCCATGGACACACACACATACCCATGACTGACCACCCCTGACATCATGCACATCACTGCAGCTGAGCACCTATAGCCTGCTGCAAATCAGAGACCACCACAGTATTCATATCAACAGATCTGTATTCAAAGACAATATCAAAACTAACTATTTACAATACTATGTACAAAGTTGGAGGGGAGGGCCACAAACAAGGTGGAGGTGAGTAAGTGGCAGAGGTGAACAAATGGGACAGGAAAGAAGGGGTGTGAGGGTGGGTCCAGGGGGGTAGGGGATATCAGGGGCAGAGGGATGGTTAACGGGGGCCCCACTCCCCGCTCTGGCTGCTCCGCCTCCGGTGCCTCCTCCGGACCCCAAGCTGGTCGATCCGTTGCAGGATCTCTAAAGACGCCATTGCCACATTCAGGATCTCCCTTAACACCTCCCAAATCTGCAGCAGCTGGTGGACACCTAGGACAAGGGAGCACAGTCAATAGGTGTGAATGCACAGCCCCATACAGCCCACCCACTGTGCACGGCATACGGCCATGGAACATGCCTCTGTGATGGTGTGTGACCACCCACAGTGATCACGTCCACAAGACCTGCCCACCCAGGTGCATATAGCCATGCAGAATGCTGCTCACAGCCACCAGCCAAGTCATGCACAGTACCACCATGGCCATTTAGTGACATGGCTATGTGGTGCGAAGGCAGTGGCACAGCCATGTACCTGGTACACGCATGGACCACCATCGACACACTCCCAGACATGCAGTGCCACTGGACAGTGCTGACTGTAACAAGTTGTGTGCATGGCAGTGGTGTCACTGGATGGTGGCCATGCCCCACTGCCCACACTGTTACACAGCATGCAATAGTAATCATGGAGGTATGGCATTCACCATCATTGGGCCAGTCCCTCAGGCGCTGTGGACCGTCGCCCCTCCTAGCATCCCTGTCCTCCTGGTGACGCCGCATCTCCCGGGCTAGACACCGCTCCTCCGGCCCTGTGGTGCAAACATGGAGGGAGGAACATCAGTACAATCCTGTAGCAAGTCCCCCTGCCCCCAGGTGTGTGCACTCCCACCTAGCCAATCCACCCACCCCACACCCTGATAACGCCACCACAGCCACCACTGGATGGTCCCTCCCCCATGTTCCGGACACATACAACCGTGATACCCATATGGAAGATAAAAGTGTGTGGACGTAACACCTACTTGGCCGTGGCACCGTGCCCCTCCTGGCATGTGACGGCAGGTAGGCAAGCAGGTCTGGTTCCCTCCTCCGCAGGTTGCCATACCTGTGGCGGCACTGCTCCACTGTCTGCCCCCTTCGTGTGGCCTCCTCCAGTGCAGTGACCACCTCCTCCCACACCTGGCTCCTGGACCTGTCCAGGGGTGCCTCCCCAAACAGTGGTCCATAGAGTGGCTCTACTATGGCCACTAGGTTGGCCAGTTCTACTTGGATCCACTGTGCAGCCCTCCTCTGCACCATTCTACTAGTTCAGTCAGCTCAAAATGGTGCTCTGCAGTGTGGCTCCACCATGTGCAGATGCTGCTCGGTACAGCGCTGCCATTCCCTATCGCACTGTCACCGAACAGCTCGATAGTGGTCCACCCATGCCTGATGCATGGCACCTAGGGGGCAAAGGTAGGGCACAGGGTCAAGGGGCTCTGGTGCACGGACATGCACAGCGCCACTGGAACCCAATGCATGTAGCGCTATTGGATGCCTGTGTGCTACCTCCAGTAGTGGCCTACAATGCTGTTGCCCCAGTGCGCCTATTATGGCCCAGTGCCACAGCACCATATAGGTGAACATCACTGTAGCACCACTGGCATAATGGTGGCCATGCCCTGCATTGCTTCCCATGCACAGCACGTCAGCAGCACAGCCGCCTGTGTCAGCAACCCAGGCAAGCGCAGTGAGGTGTGTACTGCGCAAGTCACAGAACTGCGCCCTTGGTTCAGCACATTCAACACAATTGCACAAAACACAACAGAGCGATATTCAGTCGTCATACGCAAAACAGGTAATCAGCCATTCAATGGTGCAGCACTGCAATTTGCATCCACTTAAAGTAGCGCCTTACCTCATTTGCATGGGTTGCACTATAAAAGTGCGACATTGGGCTGCACTGGCCATAGTCGGTTACTGCAGTGTATTGTTGAGTTGCATGCTGTTTGGGAGTGTGGACTGTGGATTTTGGGACATGCATGGGACTGCACAGTCACAGGTAACAACTGTCATTCTTACAGGCTAAATAATGACAGAGAGAGTTGTGGGAGAGGAGGAACACAGTGGTGGGAGGAGGAGGAGGCCTAATTTCACCAAGGCCGAGACCGATGCCCTGTTTGAGGCCTACCTGGATCAGGAGCCACTTCTCAGCAGACAGCAGGGAACACCTCTGGCCCGTGCTGCTGCATGGGAGGAGGTGGCATGTGCAGTGAACCTGCATGACAGCCACCAGCGCTCCATGCAGGAGTGCAAGAAGAAGATGTGCACAGACAGGAGGATGATAAAGGATAAGGTGACTGCCATCAGGGCAGCATGAGCTGCGACAGGTGGGGGACATCCAGAGGTGGTACACCTGACCCCACAGGAGGAGAAGGTTGCTGGAAGCATGCAGCATTGTGCCATTGAGGGTGTTCCAGGTGATGGCTTCCAGATGGGTGGTAGCCCATCACTGCATTGTAGGTCATGGTCTGTCTATAGGGGGGCAGGGTAGGTCACATGCAGTAACGCGACTTTGTTTTCCCTTACAGATCCTTAGCATCTGCATGGGTCAACGGAGATGGGCCTGTCCACTGAGGACAGTCAGATGGAGATGGAGGAGGGCCCATCCACCTCCACAGGTATACGTGGCTCAGTGCGACAGTGGGCCCGCCTGGCTGTCCACACTGATGTTGTTGGAACAGGTGCGGAGGAGGCCCTCCCCATGTCCCAGTGTGCCAGCATCCACTGATGCCAGCGTGCTGTGACTTGGGCTGGTGCCGGGTCCGTCACCAATGATGATGTCGCTAACGGCATGGGCAGTGACATGTGTGTGCCACAGGATGGCCACACAGCAGGTAACATCACGGCCATGGCTGTGGGTGGTGCTGCCGTGGAGGCCTGCGTGTCATCACAGTCCCAGCCTGTGCCTGTCAGCACCAGTGGGGCAGCACTGGTGTGTGTACAGGACAGTGGGACTGTTGCAGCCACTGCGGTAGCACCAGTGAGCCCTGGGGAGTGGCAGCCAGAGGGGCAGCATCAGCAGTCGGCAATGGGCTTGGGGGTAGAGGCTCAAGGGGTGGCATCTGTGCACCGCATGTGGACATGCCCAGACCTGGTCCTGGTGTGCAGCGCCCACCCTCAAGGGGTGCTGAGCATCAGGGCCGTGCACACCCTGAGGGACAGGATGCCGAGGAGGCAGATGACCTCTTGGATGAGCACACCCACCTACTGCAAGCATCAGTACACCAGCAGATGCGGCTTGCGACATTGGTGGATGCACTGCGTGCAGCTCTGGAGCGGGCAGAGGAGTGCCGCAGCAGAGACACCGCTCTGATCCTGGCAGGGATGGACCAGTTGCGGAAGGATGTGACCTCTGCCATTGACAGGCAGACACAGGCATTCACTGCTGTCATGGCCACAATGGGCATACAGTCATGTGTCCATGCATCGCAGACACCATGCAGTGCACTGTCCACCCCCCGTTTCCGGCATCGTGCGACACCCTCCCTGTTGACACCTGGTTCAGCTGTGGGCATTCCAAGCATGCCTGGCGCAGGCATGTTTAATGTGCTTCAGACCCCTGCATGAACACGGTCACATTCACGCAGTGGAACCCCTGGGGGACCATCGGTGCCACCCCATGAGGCCAGTGATTGGCCTGTCAGTGCTGGCGGGTCTCGGCGGGGCCGCCTACGCATCTGTGGTGGCTGGGGCACTGTGTCACATGACTGACCTGTCTCCCAACGTGGCTACTGTCTGGTGCTGCCCTGTGTGCATTGTGTCTTTCAGTGGGCATTGCACGGGTGGGTGCTGGCCCTGCTCGTGGACACACAGTCCATCTGCACACCCTTCCGGCTGCTGTCCACAGTTGCGTGTGCATAATGATGCCTGCATTGCACTGTACACCAATGTGCAATGGTGCTCAGCATCTGACACACACACATGGACAGACAGTGGACGTGGTGGTCTGTGGACATGTGTGTGGCTAGGGGTGGCATTCTGGGTCGGTGCCTACTACCCTTTGTGCATGTCTGGTGCATTGTGTGTGTGTGCATGTGTGTGTGTCCATCCACGTGGCATGTTAGACCTCACCCATCTCTGGTTGTGTGTGTGGTTCCATGCCCGGCCACTTCCCTTGACGGAATGCACCTCTGGTGTGTGTCCAATGATGTTTGTGGGTTGTGCCTTAGCCACTGTTGGTTGCACATGGCCCCATGACTTACCTGGCTTGGCTGAAGTGCTCCTCCGTGATGGTGTCCCAGTGCAGCTGTGCCAGCCGGAGCAGTCGGGGGTCCCGTCGCCCAAGGGGGGGTTGCCCATCACCATTGTCACTGGTGACCTCATTGTTCCCATCGCTGTCCTCCTCTTTGACCTGTACAGCTATCCCACATTCGTTGGCCATGTTGTGCAGGATACAATAGGCCAGTAATAGTCTGCAGGCCTTTGAGGGGCTGTACTGTAGGACACCGCCGGAGGTGTCCAGGCAACAAAAACATGCCTTCAGCATCCCGAACACCCACTCAATGACATTACATGTAGTGGTGTGTGCCTCATTGTAGGGTTGCTGCGATGGGGTTGCGGGCCGCCGGTAGGGTGTGAGCAGCCAGGGACAGAGTGGGTATCCACTGTCACCTGTGTGTAGAGGGTGGAGGTTAGTTTGGTGATCAGCATCGCCCTGCCCCAGGTCATGTAGGCCACTAACCTTGTCATCTTTGACCATGCCCCCCCAGGACCTATGATTGTCCATGTGGTTTGCATACTCACCCACTAGGTGGCCAGTGGTGATATCCCCACTCTCGAATCTGTGGCACAGTGCTGACTGGTGCCAGATGAAGGCATCATGTGCTCTCCTAGGGTGCATGGCACAGACATTGATTATGCATCCCTGGCATCGGACACCACCTGGCAGTTGATGCTGGCATAGACCTTGCAATTTATGTATGTGGCCCCCTTGGGGCCAGGTGGTGTTCAGATGGCCACATGGGTGCAATCTATTGCCCCTATCATGCCAGGCATACATGCTACCCTGTGGAACTCCTGTATGTTTGCTGTGTGCTCCACTGGTGTGCTGGGGAAATGGATGTACTCCGCAGCATGTGGCAGAAGTGCGCTGAGCAATTGGGTGAGATGGCATGACGTGGCCAACTGGGTTATGCCTGTGGTGTCCCCAGTTGGTCTCTGGAAGGTACCTGTGGCAAGCAAGCAAATGCAAGCTGTCACTTTCATCTCCATTGACAGGGCATGGCTTTGTCATGTGGGTGCCTGCATCACATCACTGCACAGCTCACAGAGCCACCTCAGAATTGCCCGATTCAGGTGGTACCAGCCCACAATCTCGGTATCACTGTACAGCTTGAAGCTGGTGCTGGCTCGGTACTGCCTGTTGGGTGCATACTGCCGACGGGCCCTTCCACGGCCACGCCCCCCTGCTGCCCACCTTCTCATCCCCTCATTATGGCCTCCATCTGGAAGGTGGCACTGGCCATGTCCCTGGCTTGTGTTCACCCCCCCAGCAGCTGTTTCTATATTCCCCCCACTGTCCTGGCTGCTACTTCCCCTGCACCGGGAACACCTGCCTGTGCTGGCCTCACTGCTGAGTGGTGTACTTCCCTCTTCTGCACTGTCTCCCCACACCTTCCCCTGTGCCTGTTGATTCCAGGTGCCCTTTCCTGCCTGGCCCTGTGTGTCCCTGCTGCCCAGTTTTCCCTGCTATCTTTGGCTCTCATGTGGCTTCATGTAGCATTCTTGCACCTCTCCCTTGCTCCCTTTTATTTTGGCTCATTTCCGCTATAGCGCAACTTCAGCTTGCTCTTCTATTGCGCATGGTGCATGTTTTAAATATTGCACTGCGCCATTTATGCATGGTTCCTCCCCCTTCAGTTGTGCATGCATTCATTATCATTGCACTGTTGCTCAGTGTGATTTGGGGGGTGCAACTGCCTCCTGTTGAATATCACAGAATGGCGCATTTTCGGACTTGTGCAGGCACAACCCTATTGCGCATGGCTCAACTCTTTTGAATATCTGGGCCCTTGAGTCTTTGTCACCCTGACAGCTTATGCAAATTGTTACTCTATTCTGTTAAACATCACCGAAGTTATGAAGGTGCAAAGTTAGAGGTTTAATATTAAAAGCCCTACTCAACCCTAAAAATAGAGGTACTACTGCACCACTATAACATATATTATAGGGGCACAGTGGTGCCTTTATAGTTAAGGTGAGGCCAGCTGTTTAATGTTAAACTCCAGTTTTTGCAGCTTTGGTGTCATTTGATGAAACAGTCCAACATTTTACAAGCACAGTCAGGCTATCAGAGTCACAAGATGTGAAGTTTTGTGCTGGTATCTTGTTCCATTTTCGAAACTCGGCATGCCAAAACATTTATAAAAAGACATGTTTGGTTTCCCAATACTTAATATTGCATATTTTGCTCTCACTTACAGTCTAGATGGTGTAGATTTTTCTTCATAAAATGTTCATGGTTGAAGGGCTTACTGTATGCCAAGATTGTGCTTTTTGAAGGTTTTATGAAAAAAGAATTATACGTTCCAGAGTTATAAGGATCTTTTTTTTTGATAACTGAAAAATGTGAAAGGTACAAAAAAATCATGAGTGCTTATTTTTATGATTTACTTGTCTGGAAAAAATACTGATCTTGATGGTCACCAGTTTTTTAAAACTCATAAACACTAAAAATTTAAAAAAAAATTATACATTTTCAAAAAACAAACACCTGCACCTAGCTAAACAGGATCCATTTAGCTAAATGCCTGTGTTTTTGGTTTTTTTGTTGTTTTTTTAAACTTGCTAGAAATACCATTTCTGGGCATCCCAAAATCCAGGGTGCCCAGCTTAGTAAAAGGAGCCATTCACCCACATTTTCTATATGAGAACAGTGGGATTTTCTTGAAAGCTGAAGCCACCGCTGGAGTCATGCTGCTGGCTTCAGTTCAAGCAGTCAGCCAACTAGCCAATGCTCTCTGTCTATCTATCTGTCTGTCTGTCTATCTATCTGTATATTTGTCTGTTTGTCTCTCTCTATCAGTTTCAGTTTAAAATTTAATGATCAACTTTGTTGTGGTTAACAAAGTTTTTACAAATGAAAATATACATAAATAAACATGACATACATAGAATCACAATAAAACATCATACATGGCGTGCAGTGTAATATAGACTAGTTAATTACATGTATATTTTTTAAGATACTCTGCCAAACTCATTTTGCCCATTGGCTAAAAACAGACATGTACTGGAAATACAGTTTCCATAAAGTACATTATTCCTAATTCAGACTTGAATTGCACTTAAGCCACATTAGCTCTGGCATGTTTTTCTTTATCTTAATTATAGATGCAGAATGTTCAGATATCATGAAAACATCAACCACATTTCTAGGGTGTAAAAGTGTAAATAGTGGATCATATTCAATTTTGTCATAACATCTCAAAAAAATTTCCAAGCAGACTGTTTCTAGGACCAGAATAAAGAGGGCAGAATCTGATAATATGGCCCAAAAAACTTAAGCCACGTTAGCTCTGGCATATTTTTATTTATCTTAATTACAGATGAAAAATGTGGATATCATCAAAGCATCAGCAACATTTCTAGGTTGTAAAAGTATAAATACTGAATCATAGTCAGTTTTATCATAACATCTCAGAAAATTTCGAAATGGACTGTTTCTAGGACCAGAATAAAGAAGGCAAACCTAATTATAAGGCTTAAAGATTCATTCTGAATGAAAGTACATCCACATAAATTAGACGTACTATCAGGCCCACTTTCAGTAGGTAGACCTTTATTAAAAAATACGCAGCTGGAATTAATCAATCCAGCTCATGCCCACATAATTAATTTCCTGTCTGAAAATGGTATAGGGAGAGTTAAATAGTCTTCTAGACAATAGTCAATTTTGTTGACTCTAAACCATACATTAAACCTAAGCCCTCTTACTTTTAACATTTCTTGGTGTTTCGTGTAATCAAATAGTTTACTTTTTATCAATTTTTTAAAGGATATGGCAATATTTATATATTTTTTATAGTCACTCAAAATATGTGAGATATTCAATTGTTCCAATTGTTTTGCAAAAGTTTTTAACCAGCAAGAAGTATAACCAACCCTTGACCAATTAATTATTTTCTTTCAGACATTTATGTGGAAGTATATTAAATTTGTTATGTATTACTCTTAACCAGTCAATCAATAATTTAAAAATAGCTAAAGTACTGGTTGGAATTTTCCCTAGTTCTGACCTAACATTAGGAGTAGAGGTTGGTACACCTAGGAGAGCTTTATAATAATATAGAGAAGCTTTATCAGTATCTTTAGTAATATTCGAGCCCCAAATTTCAGCACTATATGTTGTTACTGAATTAATCTTCACATCACCTGCTCTAAGAGCAGGAAGAACGGTATTACATCCATAGGTCAAGTTGAATTTTAACAGACCTTTAGCAATCACTTTTGCTTTTAAATACTGTTCTTTTTGATGTGCAGACAAATTAAATGTACTTATCAAATTAACCCCTAAATACTGATAATAGTTCACAATTTCAATTTTACTTTTGCTGAGAAAAAAGTTAGACTTATTGTTTCTCCTCCCAGAATAATTAAAAATCATTATTTTAGATTTATTCAAATTAAAGATAATTCCAAATTCACACATTTTTGTTGGAATATGTATATATTTTTTGAAGACCCTTTACTGATAGAGCAAATAATACCATATCATCAGCATAAGCTAACACATGCAGTGGGGAGCCAATAATATTAGGAGAATCATGTATGTTTTCATTTTTAAAGGTAAGTAACTCATTAACATATATATATATATATATATATATATATATATTGGGCAAGTAAACACCCTTGTTTTACCCCCTTCTGGGTTGTAAAATAATCTGTTAAATTACCTTTATTGTCATACCTAACTGAAGAGACTGTACCACAGTGAAGTAAATAAATCATTATCAATAGTGTGTTATTCAATTTGGGGGAGTAAGGAGTTGACCAAAGTTTACATCTATTTAAGGAATCAAAAGCAGAAGTAAAATTAATAAAAATTGCATATAGATTCATTTTTCTCCACCTAACATATTTCTCAATTAAGTGTGAAAATACAAATAAATTATCAATCATGGAAAAACCCTTACGAAAACCTGCCTGAGATGGAGAAATAAATAGAATAACAGATAGGTTTCAGTGAATTACAAGGCTGTAATTCCATCGAGAGGTTCTGGGAACATAAGGAAACTTGAGAGCGAAGCTCGAGAGGTTCACATGTCCTCAGAACCTCGAGATGGAATTTACAGCCAAGTGATTAACTGCAACCTATTTTTTATTTTTTGTAATATATGGATCAAATTTTATTTTTTGTGTGCAGCTCTTTGTTTATGGTGTGCTGTGTGGCTGGGCACCCGCTGCAGCTTGGACTTGTTGATTCTCTCCATGAACACCCACCCACCCTTGCTCCCGCTCATTCCCTCGCCCCCTGGGGTCTCATACCTTTTTGTCCTGTTCTTTATTAGTGTTTGTAGGATTCCACAGATACTTCTGTGGAACTGGCAAAGATAAATAATAAACCAAAAGGGTCAGCAGAAAAAGAAAGCAACAGTTTTCTCTCACTAAGTGAGAGTGGGCGCCATGTTTTGAACACAATGCGCCTGCCCACCCAGAATCCGCAGCCAATCAGGAGAGTGCTGCGGTTTCAGACGTCACATCATGTGTGAAGGAGGTTGCTGTGTGGATCTTAGCAACAAGCCTACTGTGTGGGAGAGTTGAGCTTGCGCCGTTTAGTTTTAGTGATAATACTATCGTTCAGAGGTGGAACAATGGTATTATCACTTCTGAACGATAGTATTATCAGGGACCAACAATGGTATTATCACTTTGGCTACTGTGGTATTACTGGGATTTTTTTGAATGGGATACTATAGTATTATTTAAATATCTCCATATATTACAATACAATTAATCTCAGCCCACCCAATCAGTCTATCCAATAATAGTCTAGAAAATATTTTGGAGATTATATTAAGTAGGCTTATACGCAGATAATTAAAAGAACCTTTTTTGTGCAAAGGTACAATAATAGTTCTAACCCATGAACTAGGAATATATTTATATTTCAAACATAAGTTAAAATAATAAGTCAATAAGGGTATCCAGAACATTTTATATTCTTTAAAGACTTCTGCAGGGATAAAATCCTCAACTGGCACTTTATTGTTTTTCAGTTTTAAAATCGCTTGTTCAACCTCCAGCTCATCAAAAATAATAGGGTCACATGTGGATAAACATAACTCTCTAATAGGTTGCCAATCCATATTCTCTGGACTAGAAAAAACATTTGCTTAAAATGTACAATACATACATCCTTTGAGATATAGGTTGAAAGAGTAGGTTTATATTCCTTAACACCTTTGGCCACCAATTTTCAGAATGAATACATGTCATTTTTTTGTATTACATTAAACATCTCAGTCCATAATTTTTGTTGAAATGCCAATTTTTTTTTTCTTTTAGCCATTTATCATAGTGCTTCCTCATTTTGTTTAAATGCTGAAAATGTAATTTAGAGGGTCCTGATTTAGTTCATCTGATAAGTTTATTAAGCTTAGATTAAGCTTTCCTACATTCATTATCAAACCAATTTTGGTTTGAATAATTGTCACATGTAGCATTACTATAAATAATTGACCTAATATTTTGATTTAAATGATCTAATAAATTGTGAATTTTATCAGGGGATTCAGACATGGTAGTTCAAATTCGGAAATGGCATTTTGAATAGCATCTCCCAGTTGGTTCTTAATTATTTTGCCTCTCTGAGAACCTTTTTACCAACATGGCATACATCCTTTATATAGCCGGTCTTTTCTAGGGGTTCATCACTTAAGCAAATTGTCAAACAAATAGGAGCATGGTCACTTCCAGGCCTCATCATAATGTTCATCTGAACAACTGATTTTACCAAATCAGGGTCACTCAAAACATAATCAATTGTGCTCTGGCCACAGGAAGAGAAATAAGTATTGTTTCCCAGCAAGTCTCCATGGAGTCTGCCATTTAATATTAAAAGCTCATTTTGTTTTTCATAAATTCAATGAATCCTTACCCTGAGAATTACTTCTCATATCTTGACTTTTTCTAGTGAGGTTGCCAAGAAAGAGGAGTGGTTGAACCACAGTGGGTTCAGGGAGGGTGAGGGTGGTGGAACAGAGGTGCATCCCTCCAGTTGTACCTGTTCACAATTCCTATGCCATTCTGGCAAAGTGTGGTTCCTCTATGGAGGCACCCGCAGTGGAGACCAAGAAGGATGCTGGGAACCTCGACAAAGAAGACCCACAGGAGGGTGGCACGGGACCCCACAGGGAAAAGAAACAACTCCTGGTGCATGCCTGGTGCCATGGCTTGGAGGGACAGGGAGCAAATCCTTAGGAATGCCAGAGCAGCTGCACAGGGGAGGGAGCTGAATGTTATTGTCCACCTAGGGACAAATGATCTGGCTCAGAAAGGGATTACAGAAGTACAGGAAGAGTTTGTGGAATTGGGGAGGGGCCTCGGACAAGTAGCACTAACGGTAACCTTCTCGGAGGTGCTGCCCATCTATGGCGTAGGAGAGGCTAGGGTGTTCCGCACAATGGGATTCAACCAGTGGTTGAAAAACTGGTGTGGAGCTCAGGGATTTGGCTTCATTGGGGACTGGGGATCCACCTGGAGTGATGCAAGCCTATACTGGCATGATGGGCTGCATCTGTCCAGGAGGAGAACCAAGATCCTAGGTGATAGGTTTAAATGCTTCATTGGCAAGCATTTAAACTAGCCAAGGGGGGAAGCACTGGAAAGAAGCAGGGAAATCCTAGCCCCCCCCAAAAAATCATGGTAGTAAGTGCAGTAAACACCAACATAGAGGTGTCGATAGGGAGAAGGGTAGGGGTAAATGGGGAAAATGACAAAGGCAAGAAGGACAGGGATGGGGAAAAAAGGAGTAAAGCCATCAGGAAATGGAGGGTAATGAGTACCAATGCCCATAGTCTAGGCAACAAGCTCCCTGAGCTGATGACCATGATGGAAGAGGGATGCATAGATATCGTAGCAGTCACTGAAACATGGTACACAGAGAACCATGACTGGAATGTTAACATACCATGGTACATAACCTACAGGAGAGACGGGCAGGGGAGAAAAGGGGAAGGAGTAGCTCTCTATGTAAAGGAAGGGATAAAAGCAACTGAACAAAAGAGTAAACAGGGAGGAGAGGAGGCACTGTGGGTCACCCTGAAGACTGGAAAGGACACCACAATCAGCACAGGGGTTGTGTACAGACCCCCATGTCAGGGGTAGGAAATGGACAAGGACATGATAGAAGGTATTCTTAGGATGGCAGAGAAAGGGGGAAATACTGTTGATGGGAGACCTGAATATGCCAAATGTTAACTGAAGCACATTTGCTGCAGCCACATCCAAGAGCAGGGTCATTCTCAATGCCCTACAGGTGACAGGCCTCAGACAGCTAGTTTCAAAACCCACTCGTGAGGGAGCAATCTTAGACCTTGTACTCTCAAATGGGGGCAGCGAAAGGATCTCAGATCTAGAAGTGGGTTGCCATCTGGGAACAAGTGACCATCAAAACAGTGTGATTCACTTTAAACTCAGCTACAGAGTCAAGCCATACAAAAGTGAGGGTACTGGACTTCAGGAGGGCTGACTCTGGCAAGATGAGAAAGTGCCTCAGAAAAGCACTAGCAAACAGGATAGAAGGAGGGGTGGAGCAACAATGGGGAATCATCAAAACTGCCATCACATAGGCAACAAGCCTTTGTGTGAAGCAAACAAACAAATCAAAATGAAAGAAAAAGCCACTATGGTTCGCAAAAGAGGTGGCTGGGAAAGTCAGGGAGAAAAATATAGCATTCTGGAAGTATAAGGAAACACAGAAGGAGCAGGACAGACAGCTGTACCAGTTAAGGCAGAAGGAAGCAGGGAGGGAAGTAAGAATAGCAAAGGCCCAAACTGAGGAAAAGATAGCCAACTCAGTTAAGAAGGGGGATAAAACCTTTTATAGGTACATCAGAGAGCGTAGAAAGACAAAGGAAGGGATAGTGAGGCTGAATAGAATGAACGGTGGGTGGACAGAGGGGGACAGTGAAAAAGCAGGGATACTGAATGAATATTTCTGCTCAGTATTCACAAAAGAGGAGGGGGAAGTGCCTAATCCAATTAACAGAAGCACTCTTGATAGGGGGTGATAGGGGGGGTCGATCCCAGTCCTTTCACAGAAGAAAGGGTTCTGCAAGAATTCCTAAAACTAAAGGTGGACAAAGCAATGGGGCCTGATGGAATTCACCCCAGAATTCTAAAAGAATTAAGGGGGGAACTAGTGAAACCACTGGCTACTCTTTTTAATAAATCATGGGAGGATGGTGTGGTACCCGAGGACTGGAGGAAGGCGGATGTGATTCCCCTTCACAAAAGTGGGACCAAGACAGAGGCAGGAAACTACAGACCTGTCAGTTTGACCTCTGTGGTAGGGAAAGTTATGGAGTCACTTCTGTAGGAAAGAATTGTTGAGTACCTAGAGGCCAGTGGGGCAGAGGACCCAAGGCAGCATGGGTTCACAGCGGGAAGGTCATGTCAGACAAATCTAATAGATTTATTTGACTGGGTGACCAAAGTAGTAGACCAGGGAGGGGCTGTGGACATGGCCTACCTAGACTTTAGCAAGGAATTTGACACAGTCCCACTCAAAAGATTAATAGTCAAATTAACCAGCCTGGGAGTGGGTCCCAGGGTGGTAGCCTGGGTAAAACATTGGCTGGACAACAGGACACAGTAGGTAATTGTAAATGGAGTCCACTCTGAAGAAAGACAGGTTACTAGTGGGGTACTGCAGGGTTCAGTACTGGGTCCAGTCCTTTTTAATGTCTTTATAAGTGACATTGCAGAGGGATTGAAGGGAAAAGTATGCCTCTTTGCAGATGACACAAAGATCTGTAACAGGGTTGATACACAAGGAGGCTTGGAAAGGATGAGAAGGGACTTGGCAAGGTTGGAGGAATGGTCAGAAGTATGGCAGCTAGGATTCAATGCAAAGAAGTGCAAAATAATGCACCTGGGAAACAAGAACCCAGGGGAAGAATACACAATGGGAGGGGTAGTAACAACAACAAAAAAGGAAAGGGACCTGGGGGTAATCATATCAGATGACCTTAAGGTTAGCAAGCAATGTGAGAAGGCAGTAGGGAGGGCTGGGGGTATACTGGGATGTATAGGGAGAGGTATCAGCAGCAGAAAACAGGAAGTTGTTATCCCTCTGTACAGACAGTTGGTGAGACCCCATCTGGAGTACTGTGTCCAGTTCTGGAGACCCCATCTCCGCAAGGACATAGACAGGATAGAGGCAGTCCAGAGGAGGGCAACTAAATGGTGCAGGGTCTGCAAGAAAAGCTGTACGAGGAGAGACTAAAGGAGCTTAATATGTATACCCTTGAGGAAAGAAGGGAGAGGGGGGACATGATAGAAACTTTTAAGTATCTCAGTGGAATCAACAAAGTCCAAGAGGGTAGCATCTTTCAGAAAAAGAGATGTGCAAGAACAAGGGGACACAATTTAAAGATAGAGGAGGGGCAGTTCAGGGGCAATGTGAGGAAGTATTTTTTCATAGAGATGGTAGTGGATGCATGAAACAGCCTTCCTGAGGAGGTTGTGGGGTCTAAAGCTGTGGAAGAATTCAAAAATGCATGGGACAGACATGAGGCAATTTTTGTGAGGGGTAGGAAGAAATAGGCTGTTGGCTAACTAGGATCTGCGGCCTATCCTGTAGGTAGGGAAATGGGCAGACTAGATGGGCCAAGCGGTCCTTATCCACCGTCAAAGTCTATGTTTCTATGTATCTATGATTACTTCTGATAACATTCTGTCAGGTATAAAATTTCTTTGTTCACATAAAGCATTCCTTGCATTAAAATCTCCTGCAACCAGTAGATGATTCAATGGAAATCTAGCAAAAACCTCCTCCAACATTATTCGTAATTGTTCCCACAGATGTATATTATTAATTCTACCCATTCTAGGGGGAAAATAAACATTAATCAGGGTAATAGGAGTAGAATACCAAACAATATTTTGGGCATTAAAATACTGGTCAATTTTTAAAGTGTGCAAAATAGTAATTTCCTTCTTTATTTTAATATACATTGCCAATCCAACCCTCAGTCTACCATACTTCATATCTCTAATAGCAGGAGAGTGAAGAAGATGGTAGCCATTTAAGTTTAATGCTACACATGCCCAAGTTTCCTAAAAAAATATTATATCATTCCTTATTATAAATTCTACCCAATCAGGATCTGCCAAGTTGGGAAAAAGACCTGCAGTGTTCCAGGAGACAAAATTTGCACACAAATCCAAGTTTGCATTATCTGAGGGAGATGCAATTTTATTATCCACTACTTCATTTTCCAGTCATTCACTATGAATAGAAAAAACTTCTAATTTATTTGACACAAACAGATTATAATCATTCAGAAGATTAGCAGTGGAAATATGCCCACAAGGTATATTAAGGACATTATCCACAACTTCCTTCCCATTAACAACGTCCTGTTCCACAATAAATAAACCCACAGAATCTAGCATGGATATATTTTCTATTAGTTTGTTGTAGAGGTTACTATACTTTATTATTAGTTCTATTTGGTCACAGTCAGGATGATTGCTAAGTCTGGAAACCTCAATAGCATCCAAGGCATCCATTGAGATGTGTAAAGATTGTTCAAATAGATGAAGTACATTCCATTTAAGCCATTCTGGCTTTTCAATCCTAGTTCTATTCAACCCAAAGAGATATAAAAGTTTACCTTTTTCAAAACAACCTTAGACCTTATCTCAGGGATACTTTTCATAGGGTGAGCAAGTATGTCACTATCAATTAAGTGAACATCAACCTGATCTAAAAGTGGGGCCTTTGCCAAGATTTCATTTACAATGGCAGTACCTTGTATTAATACATCCACCTAAGCAAACTCAGATGGATGCTTGTGCCTGAATTTTTTTTTTATTTTTATTTCTTCTGATGAAATTTTTAGAACATGTATACAAAGATTAAGAAAAGCATTGCATAGTTTCCAATTGTTTTCATAAGGAATTCTACTTAAGCTATATATGCTTAATCATCTTAAACTATCATTCGTTGTTAAATTCAATTGTTTCTTATTAACAAAGTCTACAGAGCACTCTCTTAATTTTAGCAGACTATTATTAAGCCAAATTTGATTTGCGGCCATAATAGCAGAGCAAAAAACAAAAGTACAATCCCACCCATTTTCATCTTTATCCTTCCATAAATTTATATCAGATTCTAGCAGATCAGCACCTGTAATATCTCTTAAAAATACACCAGTTTATCATAATTACACCCAATTTAATCTTGGTTGATCCCCTCAAGTCCATAAAAGGCCAATATTGCACATTCTGAAATGTCATAGCACATCTTACTTAAGGATTCATTACCCATGATATGCATATCTTTTAAAAGGCCTTTGTCACCCTTTTCTTCTCTAGAGATAACATCATTATTATTCTTGATCCAGTTTTGCCAGTCATTCCTAAAAGTTCCCAACTCTAGCTTAAAATCAGACAATTGGGAAGTGAGCAACTGCATGAGAGGCATATTGCTAGAGTTATTCCCTTTATTTCATTGCCTTTAGTCTGATCACCATTCAGTAAGTTCTTCTCCTTACTGGTTGTCACATTAGGTACACTAGAAGAATTAGGAGAAAGAACTTCTGAGTTAAGGTCAGTTATAATTGATGACATAGACATTTCCATCTTCCCTATGGCAGTTTTTTTTAATATTTCCCATCTTTTTACCTTCATTTTTCTTAATTTTACTACTTTTCCTGTCTCTCTTATTATTCTTTAGTTTGTTTCTTTGGTAAATGCAGTTATTATCCTCAGGAATAAGAATAGAAGGGAGATCAGGTCTTTTAGGAGGAACATAACTTTCATGGGAAGGGATCTCATCCAGTATTATAGAAGGTGAATTCACTTCAGGGGCTAATTTTGGCATTCTAGCTAGAATATTATCAAGACAAACCCCATTCTAAGCAACAATTCCTTTTAAAATTTCAATTTCTCCATGTACAGCAACTAATTGATCAATTAATACTAAATGCACTGCATATGGATCTTTCATAAAGTTTTTTAAGCCATCATCTAACCCAAAAAGGCATGAGGAAACATGGTCATCAATTTTGCCTTTATCACTCAAGAAAGCCCCTTTATTAGCATTAGGCAAAGTGTCCTGGAGATACATGGTAATAGATTTCAACTCCTGTACTAGGTTAATATTATTTGGTTCAGGGGAGAACTCCAAACTATCCAAGGATGTCTCACAAAATAACTCAATAGAGACTTCACCTCCTAATTCAATATGCTGATTACTAATCTCCTTGTTCAAATTACATATTTTCTTTGTTTATTACTACATTCATTTTTGTTAACTCTTAAATTCTTTACTGTATCAAAAGAACCTTCAGAGCAAGATGTCAAATATAAGTTATCTTTTTCCAAGGGGGGGGTCTTGGCTTCCAAAAAAATTTTAGGAGTCGATGATAATCTAGAACAATCGTGCCATGATTCAATTACATCATCAACTGACTCAGTTCTACCATCTTGATCTAAAGATGTTTCCAAAGATACCGAGGTTAACAAAGAAATATAACTATTTAAACCATTTAAACCACGCAGATGAACTCCATCATTCACTAAATTTTCTGTTTTAGCATCATTTATTTTCACAAAGTATTCATTAATTTTAGATTGTTTGAAACCAGTTTGTGATGTAATTTCTCTAACAGGTTTCTTAACCAACTGTTTTTTTATCCTTTTAGTTTGTTTAGATTTAAGTCTTCCTTTTACTTTCATCTTATTTGAATTCAGTGTCGCTTCCTGGGTTACTAAATTTATCTGAAAAAACCTTCTAAATTAGCATTTACAGCCATTTTGCTTCTGGTGTTCTCCATCTTAATATATTAATATATACACCAAAATAAGACTACTTTAAAAATGAATTTGTCTTAAAGATATCTATACCCATATCTATATCTATACCCAGTTCATACACAGAAAAAGACTTATCGATGAATAGCATACACCATAAATCATTGACAGTATTTATAAATATTATAAAGACCCAGAATAGCACACTTGGATCCACTCGGTTCCACAAAAAAAAAAAAAAAAAAACAGCAGCAGGAACATTGCAAATTAAAATGCCTCTTTAAGATAAGTCCTTTTGTGAAAAAAATACTTTATGTCCAGAGAAAGTAACACAGTGCTGTAAAAAGGTGCTGTGAAGAGGCTGATAAAATGATCAGTAAAATCAAACCTTCAGAGGCAAGACTACAGGAAAAGTCATTACCAAATCTTGCTACATTCATTCATTTGGAGATCATTCAGATGACCAAATGATGTCCCGATAACAAAGGGGCAGCAGAAAGTTCCAAAATTGCTCAGAAATTCACAGCAAACACACTTTGTAGTATTCTTGTTGTAGCAGTTTTTCACCTATTCATGTATATGACCACACACTTTAAATGGTTTGGTTGAAGTCACTAATAATGCAAGAAAGAAGCAAATAAAAATCATCACTTAAAACACGTACTTATTCAAAACATTAAACAGACTGGTATGCTAAAACTAGTACACCAAACTATAAATTAACTATTAACTAGTTAAATCAAGAGTTTAGAAAGCATAAAAGAAATCCATAAAATCAGTTCACTATAAGAAAACTATATAAAACAAAAGACAACTGCTGACTCAGAGTCCTTATTGATAATAGAAAGGAAGGACTGAAGGTACAGAAATCACCCTTTAACACTACACCACTATGTGCAATTCAAAAATCAAGATATTCAGGTGACTGCTAAGGTGGAATATCCAGAAATATGGTATTCAGCAGGTCAGAGCAAGGCTGATCTGCAAACAACCAACCACAAAAACTAACTCTATAAAAACAATTGCAGCAAGATTGCGTTTCCTTAGAGCTAGCATCCCCAACTCTTGCCAATAGCAGCCAAAGTTACACAGGACATTGGTGCAAGCTAACAGGTACAACCCAGCAGGTAAGACTGATTGAATCCTATTGAGCTCACTGAGTAAGCTTCTGGATATACTTGAGTGTCACGTGGGCTAATTACCATATGGCGTGAATAATGTAAAACTAAAATAAAAAATAGCACACTATAAAAGTTAAAATACAAGGAAGCAAATAATATAATGATATCTTTCAGAACCTTAAATAACCATATTTGTAACTAAAAAGCTCAATTCCATAAAAAACAGGACTTCACAAAAAAGAATGACATCCGTTTTTTCAGTCTGTTTGTAGTATCTTTAGTCAGAGACAGTCTTTAGTGCCTCAAACGACAGAATGGCAAGGTAGGACTGGAAATAAATCTTCTAACTCAGAGGGCTCTCACAATGGCAGGATCTCTGGATGTTCTGAAGGGCCTTCCTCCACACACCATGGTCTGGTTTCTCCCATCAGGGCAGCCCAGCAGGATTGCCTTGCTCTATCTTTGGGATACCTTCCTTTTGCAATGGGGAAGAGACAGAAAATACACCGGGGACTACTGCTGGACAAAGGTGTGCAATAAGGTATACTGGTAAGGGGATAAACAGTTAAAAATGCAATGGTGGCATACCTTTTAAAGAAAATGTTTAAGCGTTATCCCTCTGCTCTCAGCCCTACTCCTCAGGGACAGACAGCACATAGCAGCACATCCGTCTCTCACCTGTCCGACCTCTCAACTGACATTAAACCACTTCACAACACAGAATCGTCTGTCTGTCTGTCTGTCTGTCTATCTATCTATCTATCTATCTATCTATCTATCTATCTATCTAGCTTTGTATCTACACGTAATTATTTATGTGGAGCAGAGTGCCCGCCCCTGGTACTGCTTCATTCTCCCTCTCCCCTCCAAGTCACCAGTCTGCCCTTCCCAATGTTTATATATTTTAATATATAAATGGGCAAGGGTGCCCACCATGGTACACTTCTCTTGAATCCCCTCCTCAAGGTCACTTGCCCCCATTTCCACAATGTAGGTGGCAGCACTGAGGTGCTGACCACTGGTGTTCTGAACATTAGTCCAACACTGGGGTGCCCATTACCCAGTGTCAAAATATCCCCTGAAATAGATAAAACATTCCTCAATGTTTTTTTACCCTTTAAAAAAGAAAATATCCCCTCGCCAATCTGACCCCCTCACACACAGACCCCCCACCCTGACCTCCCACCCAGTACCTATCATCACACACACACACCCCACACAACCTCACTCACTTAAGCATGTCCCATGGTGTAGAGCCACTCTCCAATCAAAGACACATCTTGCTGCTGGAAGCAGCAATTGCAATATGAGAACAAAGTCAGTGCAATTTAACATATTGCAATGGCATTTGAACTTTGATTCATAACTTCACATTTTTATATAATTTCACCACAAAGTTTAAGCATGGACTTTGTCAGATCATGCCTCATGACTGGTGGTGGTGGAATTATGCAAATCTGGCCCAAAAGGTGATTTTGTGATATCTTCATGAAATCACCTTTCAAGTGTGATTTGGAATTTTTTTATCACCCTTGTTCATGGGGTGGGGCCATAAGAAGGCTATGTTGAAAATTTGGGTCAAAATATGTAAATAGGCAATGAGCATACGTTGAAATTTTTCTACATTCTTTCATACTTTGGTAAATTTCTATATTTTCACCCCAATTTTTCAACATGGCCATTTTTTACACCAGCTCATGAGTGTGACAGCTGTCATTTTTTCAGATCCTGGCTAAATGTGTTTTTTCACCTGTTGTGCAGAATGGTTATGCACTGGGGATTTGAACATTTTCACCTACCGGGTTCATGAGGTGGGATTATAAGAAGGCTATGCTAAAAATCTGGTCTACAACCATGCTACAATGACCAAGTTATGACTGACTGTTGCAATATACTGTATCAATGTATATATATGTAACCCCATACTTCCTGCCCCATCAAGGGGCATAACTTTTCTCTCACAGATGTTCCAGGTAGAAAAAGGGGAACACTCCAAAGCGCTAACATTCCAAACCTGTAGAACATACTAACAATAGGTAAAACAGTTGTCTCCTACCTGCTTGGTGTCTTCTAGCTGTGAACTTTACCTACTCTCTTTCTCTCTCTCTCAGCTTCTGATCTCCTGTCCGAGCTGTCCACCAGACCAAGAGCTCATTGCACCTTCAACAGTCTCAGAAGCCCTTGCAGCCACAACCAGGCTGTATCGGAATATTCTGCCCTGGAATGCAACTCATGGAAAATTAATTAGATTGCAAATACAGGGGGAATAAAAGAGAATTTCATTTCATTTACCTCCCCCTACAATCAAATAAGGCACAGACCACTATTTCCCCCCAAAACTGGCTTTTTTTAATTTTTGCACCTGCATGGCAAATGACTCCAGCGATACAGGGGTCACCATTCTTTATTAAAATAAAGAAGCAGTTCCATGGGGCTTTTAACTTTTTACAAATCTGACTGGACAGGATAAACAGCAGAAAACAATGGATTCAGCAGACATAAGCAAGGATTCTCCTCTGTCTACCCTCTCTCTCTTTCAGGTGCTCTACCCGAGATTTACTGGAATACAGATCCCTGCAATCTCCTGGCTTTTATAGGATCTGGTAAGCCAACCTTCATTTTCTTTCCTTATGGGTCCCTTCCACTAGTGCTACTTGTCCCCCCTTTCACTGGAGTGGGAAAGTGAGCAGTCTTCCCCAGCTGGACCTCTAGGTGTTGGCCCAAGTCATAGGGGCATCCAGGAATTTTACTGATGACCCCGGCCCCGAACCACCTTTAATGGTCAGGACCATACCTGGTGCTGAAGCCACACCTGCTACGGTCACTATGACTCTATCTTAGCACCCCATGGTCCAATTCACTCTGGGGATTCTGCTGGTACTTACATCCTATGGGGTCCCTGCCAGGCCCATATCCCTGCTTGTGTTAAGCTCCAGCACAGGGACTTCTCTCCAAGAGCTGCCATTTTGTGGCCTGTGACCCCCCTGGATTTTGATGGACTGGGACCCCAGGACCTGTCCATCCAACAGGCCACCTATTTTGGTGAAAGGCTTCACAGCTCCCTTGATCCCCCAGACTACCCTGCCACACTGGGTGCAAGGTGAACCACCACCACAGGTTCCCCTTCTGAGAGGGCCCTGCCACAGCCCCCACAGACCTGGTGACCTGGGAATACACACAACAGGTTTCCTAGGGGCTCCTACATCTCTCTGGGCTTGCTAAAGCCTACTACCACCCTAGCCCCCCCAACAATGCAGGACCTGGCTACTTGTGTACCCATGGAGCTCCATACTCCCACTCCTCATTGACCACGGCAGATAGAAAACCATTCTGACTGCACTCTACTGGGGGATTTCCCCACTGACCCTCCTGGACCACTGAGTTCCCTCACTTGCTCATCTTACCTCTTCTTTATGCTAGTTTTTCAGCCTCCCCCTCTGGCCCAAGGCCTAATGCCCAGGCTGGAAAAGGCCCCGCTGCTTCCTGTCAGTTCCCTTATATACCCTTTTCTTACTCTCTCTGCTGCCACCTTGAGGCATCCAGAACAATATCCCCCAGAGCACTAAACCTGTTTCTCAGCTCTGGGGTGGGGGAGTAGGAGGGGGAAAGGGATGCCTAAAAAGTGGGAATATAAGCCTCACATTTGCAGGGGGCTTACATATATATGTTAAGAAATGTTATGTGTAATAGCAGTCTTGACCCCAACAGGGGTATCCCATCTCAGTGACCTTAGTTTGGGGGCTAGCTCAGTCATCCAGCTGGGTGAGGGTTGGGGGATTGTACTGTTTTGCAACCCCCCCAGCAAGGGAATGAAAGATTCATGGTTGCCCACACAGTCCCAGGTACCATATAGTGAAGACAACTCTTCTTTTAAAGTAGGGCCCTGAATGTCTGCACATGTGGGTTGCAGAGTGTCATGTGCACTTGCTGATAGATGGACTCTTTCTCCTGTACATCTGTAGCTGGGCCACATGGAAGTGAAAGGGAACAGAGGGCCCTGCACTTCCATAGCCCACCAGACAGCCCCATGACTTCCTAGCAACCTTTGATTCATGGAACTGCTGGGCCTGCAAGGGCTCTGCAGTTTCATAGGTTGACAGAGTCTTCCCTTTTTTCCCTTGGGCCCTGCGTATCCACATCTGTTCATGCAGATACAAATGGGACCAGTGTGAATGAGGATATGATCCCACTAGCTCAAAAACAAAAGGAAATTTATTCAAAAAAACTGTTACTGCAGCAGTTAGGGTTCAACTTAACACCAAAGAAAGTATGGAAATAAGGCATTAGGGTTCCCAACTCTAACTCCCCCCCCCCACCACCACCACCCAAAAACAGAAAAAGGAAAAAACATTAAAGATTTTCGATCTCCGGAGTCTTGGCCCAGTATTATAAAATCATTAGAGGTGCTACTAATGTTAACGGATGTTGACCTAATTCAGCTCCTAACACAGGCTGCAATGGAGACCTTTAACAGTCTTCTATACAAAATGCTGAAGACTTTTTCTAGTCTGTTCAGCTCCATATATTTTCTTGTTTTTATTTTTATGATTAGTGCCTGAAGGACTCCTTTTATTGAATATCTGCCATAATTATAATTAAATTGAGATACAGCTGGGACACTTTGTTTTGTTAATCATCTGTTCTACACTGGCATTACATTTACATTTAATATCTACACATCTATTATAGAGATAGTTATATTGTGTTTTCATTTCTTATTTTTGCATATTTAGGTACAGGGAAGTGAGGTTTGGGAATTCTCTTGTTCTAGACCCTCATCACCTTAGCTTTGTTAATATTTTTCTCCAGCTTGAATAAAACTGTAAGATCATAACAACAGTTAATCCTCTTCTTGAAGGCCAAGGTAAGATGTTAAAATAATATCACATATTCTGATTTAAAAAGACATGCTTCAATTTTGTAGCATAAACATCTGGATTTACTAAGGTTCATGCAAAGCTACTTAAATAAAAGTTAAATGAGGGGGCATGACTGCATCCCTGATTCACCTGAATATCTGTATAACATATTCCAAATATGTCACCCTTTTTTAAGAATGTCTAACCTTAGTAGCAATAATGCAGAGTTTTAATTCAAATGCAAAGTTCCGATGAGGTCACCAACTTCGTTTTCATGGATCGATTAGCAATTTTTTACCATTTACAAGGAAAACTGCCTTTTGTAACTTTGCCTCTCAACTGGCTGCAACATTTCCTCAGGGTGCATTTGGATAAAGTTTGTTTAAATCGAAACTTCTGGTATACATGTGCCTGTAGGTCACAAGAAAATAGCTCCTGCTGGTCACATACTACTTTTCTGTGTGTAGCCCAAGCCATAGTTTCATTTTGTAGACTGAGTGAGTTAGTGGAAGAGGGCATATTTACCGGTTAAAAAAAAGAAAGAAAAAATAACTTTTCTAGCTTTCTTTTTTCATTTCTGGTTGTCTTCTATTTACCTAGCAGTTTGTGTGGATATATTTAGTTGTTGATTTGTTGTATGGTTCTTTAAATTTCCCACTTTCATTTACTCTATTTCTCCTGCTTTTACTCTATTTTCCCAACTTAAAGTGAACAGAAATGTTGAGTAGGAAACTGAGAGGACAGAATGCAGTTAAAGCAAGGGGAGAGGGATGCAGTTCACTGATGGATCATGCTGTCCCATCTAACGAAAGAGGCCAGCTTTGGTACCATGAGAAATAGGAAGTGGGACAGTCAGAACCCACCCACCTCACAGTGCAGCAGTGATTCCATCATCACATCCAGTTGACCCTGCTCTGGTACATCCTGTACCTGCTTCCCCCTGTGCTCCCTGAGGTTGTGCTGCCACCAGAGACCCATGAGAAGGAGGAGTTCCACCTATGACTATGTGGTGTCTCCCCTAATCAGCGGTAAAAACTCCTTATTTGGGAGTTTTTTTTTGTGATAGACCCTGCTGACATCAGTGTAGTGGCATGTGCCTTATGTCACACTGCTGTTCGGTGTAGGAAATGAGGCAGCACACCCACCTTAAGATGAGACACCACAAAGAGTTAAGTCAGTTTTATTTATAAAAGGCACTTTTCAATTATCAAAGAGCATGTACATACAATTAAATGAACAATTATGAATATAAACAATACCCAACTAAATAGGCAGAATTCAGTTTAAAAAATCCCAAGGAAAACTAAATCAAATAAATATGTTTTTAAGGCAACTTTAAATGTCTCAGTGGTCAGGCACTCTTTAACCTGGCGAGGTAGAAAATGCCACAAGGTTGGGGCCACAAATACAAAGGATCTTTCCTCCAGGTCTTCAAATGGACCCTGGGAATCTCTTGCAATCCCTCATCAGTGGGATGGAGTGGGCAGAGGGGGCAGTAGGGACATAGAAGGTCTTGCAAATAGCATGGTTTCTGTCTGTGTAGAGCCTTATAAATCAATAAGCAGACCCTAAAGGTGATCATCCACTGCACTGGCAGCCAGTGCAGTTCATGGAGCACAGGTGTGATGTGGCTAGACTGAGATAAGTCTGCCAACAGCCACTTTGGCTGAAGTGGGAGGTACATGAGTGGAGGAGACAGACTTAAAAACAGCTGAGATGGGTGGAAGTAGTGAAACCTCTAGTGCTACTTCCTTGCTGCTGTGTGGCAGTGCACGAAGTGGTGACATGGCAGGTTGTCACCCAGTTCAGGGGTCCCAGAGGGAGACATAGAAAAGGTGGACAGGACTAGGAGAGGGAGCTGCAACTGGGCACAGCTGTTGCAGGGTGAGAGACTGGCTTCAGATCCACCTCCTCCCACTTCCATTCATACCGAAGTGGTGCAGCTCTGCTGGGAGATAAGGGTGCTCTCTTGCCACACAGGGTGCATGAAACAAACTTTAGAATTAAAAAGCAAATAAAAAATATGAAAAAACACAAAAATGTTGAACATCTTCAATTCTGTCTGTCCTGATTTGTCTATATTCTGCTATCAGCAATCTTATTCCATTTTAACAAATGAAAAAAAAATCTGATTTCATCTATATTTTATCTTTCTTGTGCAACAGTCCTTACACTATCACTGCCTTCTTCTCTTACTGTTTTTCTTAACTACCAGAGGAAATCTTTCATGCTGCTACATGGTTCTTTGCTGTGTGTCAGTCCTCCTGCTGCAATTCTTACAGCCCGCATTAGGGAAAATTGTGAGAAAGTACAACATAAAGTCTGTGCTCCCAGAACTTTTCTCAACTACTAGAAAAAAACATGTTAGTCTGCTGTGTGCTGCTACAAGGTACTGCACTGTGTGACAGTCCCTCAATACAGTTCTTGTAAAGTACTAGGAATTTGTGAGAAATGGACAACATACCCAAATTCTGTATTCCCAGACTTTTTCTTAAATACAAGAGAAAATTCATTAGGTAATGGTGGAGCAAGCAGCCAAGCAGGGAACATGGTTTTTTAAACAGCAAAGACAATTTCAACAAATACAATTTAATTTCTTGGTTTACAAGCAGGTGATTGAGTGATTAATTCTGAAAACAAACAAAGGAGGAGCAGAACAGTAGTAAACTTTACCATAGGGCTTTCACATAATGCAGATAAAAATGACTGTCAGACCATGGGGCCATCTCATACAGCAGTCCCATTGAAAACTGCAGCAGAAACAGCTTAAGGGTTCATTACAGACTCCCCTGCTACTTTGGAATTCCTACAAAGGGCAGCAATTGATCTCACAAGGTCCACTACAACCACTGACCAGAAAAAGGAGCATTTTGTGGGGCATTTGGCTGAAGTGGAGAATAAGATAAAGAGTGTGCAGACCAAAGTGGTTGACTCTGAGAAAGCCACCACTAAGGCAATCATGGTGGTGGATACAACTGGAAAATAAAGTCATGACTTAAAAGCAGATTAGAACAGTTAGAGAATGCAGTCAGATCCCCAAATGTTCAGATCCTGGGACTCTCAGAAGGGGGGAAGAGAGGTGAAAACCTTGCTGAATAGCTGGAACACTGGCTGCCAGATGCAGTGAGCCTCAATCATGTGAGCATCATCCAGAAGGCTTATAGAATCAGCCTAAGGAGAGCTCAGGCAGAAGGAGATGGGCCCTGAATGGTACTTATGGCAACAACATCTATGGGGCTAGAGACTATGTGCTTGGTGCAGCTGAAGACCAGTATCCTAAGACTGTTAATAGTAACTGCATCATTTTTCTTCCCAAATTGTTCCTAAATAACCAGACAGTGACACCAGGTCTTTGAGGAAGTGGTTAGAAAATTAAGAGAAGTAGAGATCAACTACTGAAACAGCATCACTGCATGCTTTCAATTTTCATTGCTAAGAAGCTGGCCTGGTGGCACAGAGGACCGAGGTGCTTAGTGCCTTACCTCTCCCATGCCAGCAACCAGGTTCAGGAACAAGCTCAGGCCACCAGGTATGGCTGGGCAGAGGGCTAGAAGTAGGATCAAGTGGCCATTAGGCAGCTTTCCTCTCCTGGAATGGGGAGGTTGGTCTTTCCGGCACTTGGCTGCCACCAAGTGGAGGCTCGGTGGTAGTGCCACACAGATGGGAGTCTAGGTGATAGGCCAGAGTGGATGGAGCAGGGTCACCAGTTCTGGCATGCATGCACACCTCCACATGTGCACAACTGAGTTTGCTGAGGCTCCGGGGACTAGTAAGGGGAGAGAAATGGAGGAAAAAGTCTGCCATGGAAGGGTGTATGACAACCACTGGCCACACCTCCACCTGCCACATCACTGGGTATCCTGCAGTGAGGCACTGGATTAAGTAGTTTGGGAGGGAGGAAAGACCTCCCTCCCTCCCTCTCCTGAGCCCGTCATGGGGTGTAATCCGTGAGGGAACCCTCGCCACTGGGGTCATGGGGAGATGACAGATGATGGAGTGGAGTGACCACCAACAGATGGTATCCTCCCTTGCTGTGGCTCTGGGGGCAAAAACAGAATACAAGGAAAAAAATTAATTCCTAAACAAACAATCTTTTTACAGACCCCAGTCCACAGGGGTGCTGCTAAAGAAACACCTTGCCACAGTATCAAAGGAAGAAGTTAGTGACCAAGAAGAACCCACTGTAGCAGAATCCTAACTCTGCAACTTAGTGATTCTGTGCTCAGTTCAAGGGGCATAAGTACTGTTTTAATCACCCTCACCCAGACAATAATAAGGGATTGTCACTGACTCACTCAGTGATCACTCTCCAATAATATGTACCTGGACAAATAAGTTTCGTAAGCCGCCTCCAAAAACCATCTACAGCAGAGTCCTACCTTATGGCAACCTTATTCATCTCAAGACCTGTCTTAGGCAGATAGACTGGTCCTTGGTTTACAAAACTCAAGATGTTGACCTAGCCCTTGATTACTTTATTTCTACTTTCAACACTGCCTGTGACACCTATGCACCAGTGAAAAAGCACAAAATCAAAGCACTCACAAATCCCTGGCTCACGGCGAAGCTATTGGCCCAACTCAAAAGTAGGGATCACCTCTGGGCCATTGCAAGAGCTACTGGCACTCTGTCAGACATTCAAAAGTATAAACAGGCTGGTAACCACTGTACTAAACAGATCCGCTTGATGAAGAGGTCCTACTTCAAGAATGCCCTCTCCAACTCCTGGGGCGAAGGGAAATCCTTCTGGGACAACATAAAGAATATCATAGGTCAGCAGTCCAAATCCTCTCATACAATAATGAATGTGGATGGAACCACTACATTAGACCCAGAGATCATTGCAAACACCCTAAATGATACCTTCACGGACCTTAGTGGTGTCCTCTCATCTGATTTCTTTACTGATGCTGACCCTTCAATTTCTACTTCTACTACTGCCTCTCCAACCAAACCACCCTTCCATTTCAAACTAGTAAAGGCACATGAAGTCTATAAATATGTAAAGAAGGCCATTTCTAAGTCCCGAGCAAGCACCAACACTATTGACCTTAAACTTCTGTCCCTCACTCTCGAGGAAGTTCTGCTCCCCCTCACAAAAATTTTCAATCTCTCCCTCTGCTACAGCCAATTCCCTAGGAAATGGAAAGCTGCAGTTGTCACTCCTGTGCACAAAAGTGGTGATAAGTCACTGCCTGGTAACTATCGCCCATATCAATACTACCACCTCTCTCTAAGGCCCTTGAACGCTTGGTGGCGGACCAACTCTCAGACTACCTGGAAAAGCACAACATCCTATGCCCTCAGCAGCATGGATTTAGGAAAGGGCACAGCACATCGACTGCCCTACTTGAATTCTCAGGAGCAATCCACAATGCCATGGACAAAGGAAACCTAACTGGAGCAGTCTACATTGACTTAACCAAGGCATTTGACACAGTTCACCATGGCCTACTTATCAAACAACTACTATCCTAGGGCTCTCATAGGTCCTGGTGACTGGGTAAAATTACCTTGCTCAGTGCTCTCAATCTGTAAAAGTAGCTGGGTTCTCTCAGACTCAAAACCGGTTCGCTCAGGAGTTCCCCAGGGATCCATCCTGGGCCCCCTCCTTTTCAGCCTTTTCCTAAACTCCCTCCCCAAAGCCTGCCCTGAACAAATAATCCTCTATGCCGATGATGCCGTGATTCTTTCCACTCATAAAGATCCAAACCTCTTACGTCTCAACCTTCAGCATGCTTTTTCCAAAGTTGAGATGTGGTTCCTTGAACATAAGCTGGTTCTAAACCACAAAAAAACTAAATCCATGCTCTTCTCTAACCCACAAAACAAGAAACGGCAAGTCCCACTCACCATTAATACATACCTAGGAAATACCCTTGAACAAGTGCCAATTTTCAAATATCTTGGAATGAACTTTGATCAAGGCCTAACCTTTGCAACTCACATTGATAGTACAGCAAAAACTATTAATCAGCGAATTGGGATTCTGTATCGGAACCGACAGCTTCTTACCCATTCTGCACTGAGGACTGCCATCCAATCCTCTATCATCTCAGTCGTTGATTATGGCTTAGTTATATACGGATCTGCCACTACTACAGCATAGTGCATTACAACATCCCTAAATAAGGCCCTGTCGGTTTGCTCACTGGTACACCGACGTACCCACACATGTGAACTCTATGCTGACTCAGGTTGGTTGCAACTCTCAAACCGGATAAAATACCTTACCTGCCTGATGGCGAAAAAATCCACTCTGGGGCTCACTCCACCCTGTATCCAAGACCTGTTATGCCCGAGCACTAGCACCCATTTTACCAGAAGATCAGAACACCAGCCTCTCCAAGTCCCACGATGCCGGACTTCTCAGGGACAAAGATTATTTGCCTATCGTGCCCCCAGCTGGCTAAATGCCCTCAGCACTCATATTACTGCCTCCGCCTCTCTAGGTATTTTCAAATCAAGGCTTTTCTCTCACCTTGCCACCTCCAGCTCCTGTGACTGCCCTGATTAAACCTCCTATTTTCTCACTACCCACTCTGTCCCGTTATTTGACAAAGACATGTTTGGGAAACCTTTTCTCCTGCTATTGTCTGCTCCCCATACCTTTCACTTACCCTCTCTGTTCTGGACTTTTTCCCTATTTGTTTCTCCTAATCTGGCATGACCTCTTTCTTGTAATAATAATGTGATTATTGATATCTCATGTCCTTTTGCACAAATGATTTGATATGTATTTGTATATGTTTTCTTGCTCTTGACACAACACAAATTGTTGTGTTATCTATGTAACCTTTTGTACTGTACCTAATTGACGTGGAACCTTTGTAAAAGAGCTTCTGGCTCAAAGATAGTAATTTCTAGAACAATAAACTAAACTAAGCTATCCAGATTGATGGTTTTCAATAATGTGGATTAGAGATTTTACTACCTATTTGCATACTTGATAGTGCTATCCTGTTGCTTACACATATTTACAGTAGGGGTCTTTCTCTGCAGTACAGTGAGGATTATGGGGGGTCAACATCCAGATCTGAGTAAGAATATATTACTACCTTCATCAGTTTCTCTCAATATAACATTCTAATGAAGTAATGCTACAGTATGTAACACTCCCAAGATGGTGGTGGCAAGTGGTGGGGCTGGCGCTATATGCATTATGGAGGCCATGTACCTCTCAGGGAGTTGTGTGAGGGTCCATTCCCTTGGAGTGCAGTGGTTCATGTGTGGTCAAGGGGCACCCTTGTTTTGAAAACATTGATCATGGTACAGATTACCATTGGCCATACTGAAACATTTTCAGTGAGTCTACTTAAAATGAGTTCCTTTATAAGTGCATTGTGCATTGTGTATTAGGAGGATGGTCCAGTTAATAGCTGGAAGATAAACTTTAAAATATTTTAGTTATTTTTGTTATTGGAATTTTAATTTCAAAGTTGTTTTTCTAATCAAAATTGTTTATACCTGCAATCACAGGAGAACATTGGGAAGTTTGACATATGCTTTGATTATTACATTTTTAGAGATCATTGGGCCTAATAGGCTGGTGTTAAGTTATAGCGGAGAAAAGAATATTATATTGGAATGATCTCTTGCACAGGCTGCAGTATAGCTTCAGTTGTGATAATTTACTATACGCGATATATTAACAAGGGTTGTTCCCCTTAAGTAGTCACATCAAGGAATAAGTATCTTTTGAATACTGTAATAACTTTTTAATGGATCTTTTTAATTTGCTGTACTGTCATTTCTTCGAACTTTGCATGATATATATTTTTCATTAAAATTCAATAATAATAATAATAAAAAAATGTCAGGCTACAGCATACTGCTACAAGGTGCTGCGTTGTTTGTCAGTAGCCACACTACAGATCCAGTAACAAACTTCAGGGGAAATTGTGAAAAAAGCACAACATACAGTACATAAATTCTGTGCTCCCAGAATATTACAAGTTAGGCTGATGCATGCTACATGGTGCCACACTGTGTGTGAATTCAACCACCAAAGCTCTTATAATGTTCCTTAAGGGATGAACATCAGAGTCCAGAAATACTCAGTTTAATACAATCTCCTGTCTGGAACTTTTCACAAGAGGAAACAAAATGAGATGGTTTCCCTGAATTAATGTGCTGCTTTTATGCTGTGTAAGTCTTCCACCACAGCACCTGTCCTTATAAACTGTAGTCATCAGAAGTTCAGGATATTTTCTCATGGAATGCTAACGTCTGTTTTGGGTGCAGATTTGAATGATGATCTTTGAGTATAAGGGGTGTCTTATGAGCAAAGTTAAGTTTTTGAGTTCTATTTTTTATTTTGTGGCTGTGGGAGGGGTGAAACAGTGTCTTTCTAACCATCATTTGTTCCTGTTTCTCTTTGTGCAGGTACTCTAGTTATGACTACAGTAAGCTGATGCATTCCTGTTGTTGAATGGGTCTGGCCCAGATTTGGTTATTTAATTTAGCAGTGTTTCCTACCAGAGAAGTTAAGTATTCATTTTTGTGCTTGTTTTTAAATTCTTGAATCTTATTCATATGTCACTTTCTGTTTTCTGCTCCTGTTTCTCTCATTTTAGATATTTTTCAGTTCTATGATGATGAATTAGGCAGCTGCATCAGGTTGATAACTGGTATTCTCACTGGATACCGCGAGCGGGTTGACTTTAACAAGACCATACATAGCTGTGAAGAAGCTGGAGGAGGAGGAGGAGGTCGGAGTATGAGTCTGCAATGCTGACCACATCAACAGGATGATGAAAAAGATGGCAATGGCTTGCTTTGCTGAAGGAGGAGGCATTCATGATAGAATGGAAAGAGATCTGTAAATACACAGTCAGTAGAAATTTATTAGACTCTAGTACACTCCCAGTGCTATTGCACCTGTGGAAGGAAGAAAACAATGAAGGATTTAAAGACAAAATAAACTTTTGGAAAGGATACTTATGATCAGATTGGTGATGACCATGCTTAAATGTCACAAAGATGCCCCAGACAGAGGAGGCAGAGGAGAAGCAGTTTTAATTGCTGGATGATAAGGCAGCAGAACAGGAGTCATGTGAATACAAAACAAAATTATTTGGACTATACTTAGTTGGCCACTGTGGATGACTGCACAGATGACATATTTTTTGATCGCTCCCAGTCTTACTATACCCCTCACCTATGACGAAACAAACTCTGGTCAGTGCCACAACAGCTGCAACTGCAATAGTATTGCAGTCATTTGGATGCCCATGTTTAAAAGCCCCCTATCCTACTTTTTAGTGTGCTGTCATTGTAATTCTTCTGGTGTCCTCTAGTGTTTGGCTCGTGTTGGACTCCCATGGGCTCATATGCAGTTTTCAGTTATATTAACCCCCAACTCAACCCCTGCTCCTTCCTTTATTCTGGAGCAAAGAACACGTTTTTCCTGATTGGTGCAGCTGCTTGACAGAAGAGTTCATTTTAAAATAAAAGTCTGCCAGATTTCAGTTAGTTTATGCAGGAGTGGGAGAGTGATTTTGAATGAAATTGCCAGTTAAGTGTTGTAAGCAACTCTCATAGAAGTTAGCCAGCAGTAATAAACTGTATCTTTGATCTTTGATTTATTTGACATTGTTAGGTGTGTCATGGCTAGATACATGGCATGATAGGCTTGATAGCTGAGGGTGATGTGCGCTTGACTTAAGGCTATTGCCGGTCACAAATTAGCTGCCTAGAAAAATGTACAGGCAGTTTAAAGTAGGTGCATCAGTAGTAGTTGGTGCAGCTAACTCTCCCCCAGTGAGGAGTTATTCAAATAAAATGTGAAAACAAAAGAGAATAAAATAAAATTAAAAAAAGGGGACTGAACCTAGTGGCTGACAAGGATAGATGCATTTTTTTAACATATTTAAAACAGGATAGCTAGAGAAGGTGAATTTGTGCACTGTTATTATTTTTGGCCAGTATAACAATGGAGAGACCTATGATCTGCATATGACCTTAGATCACCCAAGGGTAGTGACTAGCGGTGTTCCACTGGGCTTGGTGTTGGGGCCAGTGTTGTTTAGGATATTCATTGCAGACATATCAATGCACATCAAGAGCAAGATCAGTCTGTTTGCTGATTATACCAAGGTAGGAGCGTTGGTGGATGACCTAGGGGGATGGCAGGGGTTGTAGGATGATCTGGCAAAGCTTGAAACCTGGTCAGACAGCTGGCAACTGGGGTTTAATGCCAAAAAGTGCAAGGTGCTGTATTTTGGGATGAAGAACCCAAGGAGGAGTTACCAACTGGGGGGAGTGCAGCTAGCCCAGACAGAGGAGGAGAAGGATCTGGGGGTGCTCATTACAGGGTCAATGAACAACTCAGCACAATGTAGGAAGGCAGCTGCAAAGGCCAACAAAATGCTGGGTTGTATTGCAAGGGGTATATCCTCAAGGAGGGAGGAGATGATTCTGCCACTGTACAGGTCATTAGTTAGACCACACCTGGAGTACTGCGTGTAGTACTGGTGCCCGTATCTGAAGAAGGACATTAAGTTACTGGAGGGGGTGCAGCGCAGGGAGACAAAGATGATCAAGGGGCTAATGGACTTATTATACAAGAGGAGGCTGAGGGAGTTGAACATGTACTCACTGGAGGAGAGGAGGGCCGGGGGGACATGATTGAAACCTTTAAGTACGTGAAAGGAATAAACAAGACAGGTACAGAGGGGCTGTTCAAAGTAAGGGAGGGGAGGGATACCAGGGGCCATGATATGAGACTGGAGGGAGGAAGGTTCAGGAGGGAGATAAGGAGACACTTTTTACAGAGATGGTGGTGGCTGGGTGGAATGCGTTACCTGCAGAAGTGGTATGCAGTAGAACAGTGGACTGCTTCAAAAGGGGATTGTACAAGACAAGGGGGAGGGTCAATGAAGGGGAAGGGTGGAAGGGAGGGGCAGCTGCAGAATAAGGGGTGCTGGCTGCACATTCCAGCAGACTTGATAGACCTGTAGTCCTTTATCTGCTGGCAAATTTCATGTGCTCATAGTATGTAACTGTACGTGATTATTTTTTGGTGTATTTAGAATCTGTTTTTTAACCTGTTTCTGATTGGATAATGTCTCTGCTTTGTGTAAATCCCTTTGTACCTATCAATTATTATCACCTCCAAATGATGCTTTGTGTGTATTCTTGCCTGTTTTTTTAATTTGTACGTCATTTTTGTATTGATGTACTGAATGTTTTTCGACCCTCATGGGTCAAGCCTGCAAAAAGGTCATGTGACCCAGTTGCTTTTACCTGGTTACCAAGAGAGAAAGAAAGAAAGAAAGAAAGAAAGAAAGAAAGAAAGAAAGAAAGAAAGAAAGAAAGAAAGAAAGAAACAATTTCTGTAGATGGTGGCAAGGGGAAGTCACAAGCCTCAATCAGCTCTGTGGGAACACCAGCTGCAGATAACAAAAGACCAGAGATGCTGAGCTCCAAATGGTGTTTTCAAAGCTATTTTAAACATTGATCTCAAAGTGGACACTTGGAATAACTGTGTCACTACCTTGGAGGTAAAAATGGAGCAAGTTAATACAGCCAAAAGACTGTCTGTGACTGACTCAGTAAATGCATCCTTAGTGACAACAAGTTTGGCTGGTTAAGGAAAATAGCTTCCCCAGTTCAGGTTTGGACATTTAGAGAACCAAGCTAGAGCTGCATATCTGTGTCTTATTTATATCCCAGAGTGATAGAAAGGAGAGGAACCAATCTCCTTTGCTACTTCATTGTTATAGTCACTGTTAAACCTTGAGGTGAGCATCGTATGGGCTTATAGAGTAACCCCCCACCAGGCACCTAACAATCCTGATTTACCATGTACCTTATTGACAGTCACTGGAGCCTGGGAAATAAGGTTCTGGACCTAGTGGCCTTGATGGCTGAGGTGGACGTGGACAGTGTCACTGCTACTGAGACATAGTTCATGGGGAACCATGACTGGGATATTGCTATACCAGGTTACACTGTATTCAGGAAGGCAAGCTGGGTAAAAAGGGATGAAGAGTGGCTTTCTACGTCAAGGAGGGAATTAAAGCAACTGCAGTAAAAGGAATGCAGGAAGAGGCAGAGACTGTGGGTCACCCTGGAGATGGGAAATGACACTGCAATTCACTGACCTCCCACACAAGGGGACAAATGGGACAAGATACTTGTAGAATCCATCCAAAAAATGACAGCTAAAGGGAAGTGCTGCTAGTGGGAGACTTCAATCTGTCAGACTGTTAATTGGAGCAACCATTCTGAAATCACAGCCAGGAGCGGATATAGCCTGGACACCCTGCAGGGGGCAAGCCTCAGAAAACTAGTGATAGAACCCAAGCGAGAGGGAGTGATTTTGGACTTGGCACTCACCAACATGGGCAGAATTACAGATGTAAAGGAGGGTAGCCACCTGGGGTCCAGTGATCACTGTATGGTTTGATTCAATGTGATAACAGTGGAAGAGACAAACTGGTTACCCTCCTAACAGTGACATTTCACCAGTAAGGTCCCCACAGTGACTACAGCACCATGCCGCTGTGGGAAACCCACTGGCACAGGTGCTGTCTTGGGTCTCACCCCAATCAACTCTGACTCAGAGTTGATAATCTAAAGGGGGTGTGGGCACAGCCCCCCACATGGGGTGTTCGGGGGTGAAGCCCCCGGAAGAAAACACAGTCAGCCTGTGGGAACTGGCAGCGGACTGCAGAATGAGGTTGACCTGCCAGTGTCGCTGACAGGGTGTTTGACAAAAATTTTGTCGAGCACCTGTCGTGTATCCGTGACAAACCACATAAAAGCAAAGGTTCTGGATTTCAGGCAGGCCAAATTTGCAAAGATGGGGGAATGTCTTAGGAAAGCTCTGGCATGGAAGGAGAAAGGGTGTAGAGAAACAATGGGAGACTCTTAAGGGAGCCATAGCGGAGGCAACAAGCCTTTGCATTATAAGTAAGCAAAACAAAGAAAAAGGAGAAAAACACTATGGTTCTCAAAGGAAGTGGCCATGTAGGTAAGGGTGAAAAGGCTGGCATTCAGGAGGCACAAGGAATCACAGCGGGAGAAGGACAGGGAACTCTATCTGGAAAAACAGAGGGAGGCAGGGAAAGCAGTGAGAAGAGGAAAGGTGAAAATGGAAGAAAAAAATAGCACAGGCAATAACGAAAGGGGACAAGAACTTTTTCAGGTATGTAAGTGAAAGAAAAAAGACCAAGGGTGGGATTGTGAGGTTAAAAAGAGAAGAGGTGGAATTTGCAGAGAGGGGCCAAGAAAAAGAAGAAATACTGAACAAACAGAAGAAGGGAAGGGGAGGGACTACAGTTAGGAGATAAAAGCACCAATAGTAGGGAGGTGGACACCAGTCCATTTAAGGAGGAGAGTCCTAAAGGAACTCCTAAATGTGAAAGTGGACAAGGCAATGGGGCCAGACAGGATACATTCCAGGGTATAAAGGGAACTCATGGAAATGCTGGCAGCACCACTGACAGCCCTGTTCAACAGGTCACTGGAAACAGGTGTGATACTGAAGGACTGGAGGAGGGCAAATGTAGTCCCACTCCACAAAAGTGGGACCAAGAAGGAGGCTGGATATTATAGACCAGTCAGCCTGACCTCGGTGGTGGGGAAATTAATGGAAAGGTTTGTGATATATCTTGAATTCAGCAGAGCACAGGATCCAAGGCAGGATGGATTCACAGCTGAAAAGTCTTGTCAGACTACTATGATTGATTTCTGTTACTCTGTGACTAGGGAGATAGATCAGGGAGTGACAGTGGATGTGGCCTACTTGGATTTCAGCCAGGCCTTCGAAACCATCCCACATAGGAAGCTTGTAAACAAGATGGGCAGCCTGGGAGTTGGTCCCAGGGTGGTTTATTGGGTCAGAATTTGGCTAAGCAATCGGACACAGATGGTGGTGGTAAACAGACTTCATTCCAAAGAGAGGAGGGTGACTAGTGGGGTGCCACAGGGATCATTGCTGGGACCAGTCATCTTTAATGTCTTCATAAGTGACACTGCAGAAGGGCTGGAAGGGAAGTCTTTTTGCAGATGACACAAAGATCTGCAAGGGGGTTGACACTTCAGGAGGGGTGGAAAAAATGAGATGGGACATAATCAAGCTTTAGTAGTGGTCAAGGGTGTGAAAGCTAAGATTCAGTGCAAAGAAGGGCAAGCTCATGCCCTTGGGGCACAGAAATGATGGGGAGGAGTACATGATGGGGAGGGGGGAGGTACTGATGGGCACCAAACAGGAACGGGACCTGAGAGTAATCATATCTGATGATCTAAAGGTTACCAAACAATGTGTGAAGGCTGTGGGGAAAGCCAATAGTATGCTGGGGTGCATAGGGAGAGATATCTCCAGCAGAATAAAGGAGGTGGTGATGCCACTGTACAAAACACTGGTGAGACCTCATCTTGGGTACTGTGTTCAGTTCTGGAGGCTGTATCTCCAGAAGGACACAGATAAAGTAGAAGCAGTTCAGAGAAGGGTGACAGAAATGGTGAAGGGACTGCACCATAAGTCATATGAGGAGAAATTAGGGGAGCTGTCAAAAGTTTGCTGCTGTTTGTTAATGACTGAATGTGTTAGAATTATCACAATTCCTGCTGTTAACAATGAAACTGTAAAGTAAGTCACCTACAGCAACAGAGCAAATGTCAGGGTAATTCTGCCTGAGAAGGTATGGAGACAAATGTGATTGAGTGAGGAAAATGTACAGAAGTAGGTCAGTCAGGCATGGAATAACTGCGGTCGATCCCCCCACGCAGTTGAAAAAAACAGACAACAAGAAAACATGATAGAAGGAAGCACCCAAATGCTAGGGAAGCCTCCATGAGCCCTGGAGAATCAACACTGTACCCAACTCAGGATGCATTTCTGGATCTCTACTATTCACCTAAAAGATTCTCAGCATTATGGCCTGCATCCCAAGAGAACTTAATCCACCAGCTGCCTGCATCCTTGACCCAGCCTGATGAAGCAGTCTGACACCAAACCCCAGCATTGCAGATTCCTGGGCCTTTTGAGTCCCTGCCAAGACACCCAAGATCAGTAGAGATCTCATACTTGTACTGCCATCTTCAACAGAGCAGATTCTCAAAGACCTGCAGAGGGACTCTCAAGCTAGTGCTAGGGATATGCCATGTTTGCAGCACGGCTGAAAACACTGTCAGATAAGTGTTATTAATTTATTTATTAATTTCATTTTGTTAACCGGGTAAGCCCACAGGAACCAAGGGTCCCTTTACAAGGGGTGACCTGGGATTAATTGCATACAAGCAGTAGAGTATTAGCAACAACAAATACAGAAGAAGGAATACGAAGTAGGAGGCATACATCACAAGGCCAGGAAATGTCTGTGTTAATTACATTGATTATAAGCATGTAGCAATATCAAACAAGATATAGAAAACATTGTATGATCCTAGAATACACAAGAACATAGGGAAGACATAGGCTAGTGGAACAAAATAAATATGCAGTAAATGCTGTACATAGAATGTTGGAGGGAGCAAGTGCAAATCAGGTTTATGTCATTAGCATTCAGTGGAAGCAGGAGCATAGACAACGCTTGAAGAGATGCATTTTTAGGCCCTTTTGAAAACTGGCTAAGGAACTGTCCATTTGCAAGTTCTCTGTGAGGGCATTCCAGAGATTTGGAGCTGAGTACATGAAGGATTTATTTCTTTATATTCTGAATATTTAAGTATGGGAATGGTGATTAGGCTTAGCAGGTGGCTGTACCCCAAGGATGTTTAGGATATGCTCTCTGAGAGAAGCAGAGGAGAGAGGTGAGAAGCTGTGAAACAAGAGGCTCCCTCTGCCACTACATTCTATGGTCTAACACTCCCATGCCCCCTTCTGTCACACAGAGCTCAGCACACAACAAAGCTGTACATTTTTTTTTCTTTTTAATGAATGCATCGCGACTGAGGACAATACTAGAACATGCAAGCAGCACATGTAATACGCACTTTCACCTGCCTGGGTCACTGACCAGGCCTGCCTTTAAGCTACGTGCTTGCTTTGTAGTATGTAGACCTCCATAACCCTCCAAAGCTTGTGTATACTGTTGCCTTTGGATTAGATGGGGGGCACACTATGAATATGGTGTATGGAAGGGGCACTTCCACCTAGGAGAGTTATAAAGCCAGCTCAAAATATGGAATAATGCTGGCCCAGTGGTGCTGATGGCTGAGACACTGAATGCCTTACCTCGCGCTATGCTGGTGACCTGTGTTTGGGAACGAGCATGGGCTGCCGGGGGTCAGCAGGGGAGGAGAAGGATTGAGCATCCAAGGGACTGCTCTCCTTCTCTGGTGAAGGGGGGGTCACCAGCTGTCAGTGCATTACTGGCCCCTAGCAGCAGCTTGGGGACAGCTCGCCAATGCTTTAGAAGGGGGAGGATAGGAGGCAGATGCTTCGAGGAGCGGGTGCGAATGTGTGCACCGTCTTCCTAAGGCATCAAGGCACGCCCCCTCTCCTAAAGGGAGAAAATGGAGGAAAGTGTTCCAGGTGCGGCAGGATGAATCCCGATCCCTGCAGGCCCCACTCCTGTGAACAGGCAGTAATCTCTGCAACAGATCCATTACAATGGGTTGAGGGATCCCCGTTGCCCAGCCGCAGGGGGCAAGTCGTGGAAGCAAGTGGAAGGTAAGCTGTGAGTGGGAGACGGGGCTTGGGGGTTGGGTAGCATGAAGAACCACCTGGATGGAGAAAGAAACTAACTGTAAAATATATGGAATACCCTCATAAGTGATGATCACTTATAGGTAGAAATATGCCAAAGTTCTGTTTATTATCATAGATGCTGGATTCAGGAAGATAGCTTCAGGTTTGAATATAGGGGTCAACATTAAAAGTACTGTCCCCATATGGGATACTGCTTATAGCAAAGCGTAATGTTGGTTACTACTTGTGTTCCATCCCAGTATTAAGATTAGGGGTACTGGCTATAAATCAGTGACACTGACACACATAAGCAGTGTCAACCGAATGACCCATCTCTGACAGTAATCGATAGAGTCTCTAACCAAGATATCAGTATATGGAATGAGTTATTCAAGGTCACGTCAAGACATACACTGAGCTGTCTATATTGCAGTACTGACAACCTCAAGAGAGCAAGGAATACGACTGCACAGGTCAACTCCACTCTACAGACTGGCAACTTATGCACATGTGCTCTGCTTATTACCCATTGCATGGCTCGGATTTAACAGTATTCTGACACATTTTGGGTACCAAAAATGTTACTGGAATACCAAAATTAGAGTACTGATGTTCCATATAAAATACCACTTTTTTTCTGTGAGCCAGAGTGCAATATTGGTTCCCGATGGTGGTGGCGCTGTTTGCAATGCCAATTTACTATTTTTTTGCATTTCTTTTGCATTTCTGGCTTTCTGAAAGTAGTTATATGAGCTGCATTCAGTGTAACTTGTGATGGTGGGATTTTTCTGCTTTTTTTTACCCTACCCATGTTTTTATTGGTCACCCCTTCCCCCCCCCATAGCAACTTTATAGGCAGACAGGTTGTTTTCAGTGGCAGTTATTTGAGTGCTTGCTGGACAAAATTGGACTGAGGAGAAGAAGATGTGGCCCCATGGAAAATGAAATATCGAGGTGAGTATTTTTTTTTCATGAGATTGCCTTTCACAGCTCATGCTGCAGCTACCTCATGCCAGAGTATTGACATCCTGTAGTATTCCTAACTTGCCCCCAAATGCAGCCCTAATTAAAGCAGCAATGAAGCTAGTCAAGTCTTAAGCCTGATACCTTGAGAAATGCAGGGCAGTTGAAGAGAGAACGTTTGGTTTCCTATAATTAGCACCCTTGTGCCCGATTATTCCTGGATGAGCCCTTGTGTGCTGCCTAGAAGAGATCCTTAGGGTGGATTGTCACAAATGTTTCTGTCAATGAGCAGCAAAGTGGTTTAAGTGATCATCAATGGCAGAGTGCACCAGAGGCTTCCATCAATGAACAGGAACCTGGATGGCAGAGTGCCTCAGAGGTTTCTGTCGGCAACCGGTGGAAATTTGAAGTGCTCGTCAACAGATAAGTGTCCCCGAGGTTTCCATTGACTAGCGGTGGACACTGTAAGTGATCATCGATGGTTCAGAGGTACGGGGGGGGGTTCAGTGTTAGGTTGGAGTGAAGAAACAGCCTCAAGTACCAGCATAGCTGCTTACTGCATAAATGTTGTAGGAGCTAACTTAGTCTGTTAGTTTCCTGCTGTTACTTCGGGCCCTGTTTCTCCTGTTATCCCTCTGTGATTCCAAGTGGCAACCCTGTTGTTTCATTACTCTCTCCCATCCCCATTGTGGACAGTGTAAAATAAAATTGTGCCAGTGATCCTGATATCCCCTTCCAGTGGCCCCCCCTGGCTGTACTGACAGTGAAAAAGCTCCTGGTGCAGCATGCTTGTTTGATGACAGGGAGCCTGAGAACTTTGAAAAAAGGTGCTGTGATAAAATGAGCGAAAAGTCTGTGAGCCCCTGCTTTGGTAGAAATCACCCCAGACTTGCCTAAAAAGAAATACAAGTTTTGCTTCAAATTTATTTAGATCCAACTGGAAGCTTGACATGAATTCATTTTAGGTAGCATGATTTCTACCAAGCTAGCAGGCTCACATGATTTTCCCAGAGACTCAGAATCAGGGCACAACCTACAAAGTTTGAATGCAGCTTGTTATCAAACAGTATTTGGCAGGTCAGGGCTTTTATGCATAACAGTCCACAAAGTTCCTGCCCTAGGCTCAATGCCCTGGAAAGCCTTGCTTCAGCTGCTGCTTGCTGGCAGCTTGGTGGAGTGCTGCTGCTGCACTGATTGTGTCCTTCCCTGTGAAGATAAAAGCCCATCACCACTGCCTTTATTCCCATATTCCAGTATGCCATACTATAAATAAGGCAGTGGGAGGACACTTGACTCTTCTAGGGGGGTGTGTGTGTGTGTGTGTGTGTGTGTGTGTGTTAAGGGGCACAGTATTCAAATGTGGGCAGAGAGGGACAAATGGCAAAAGCTTAATGCACTGCTTAGCCCAAACCAGTATGACATAGAGACAGAAATAATTAATTTAAATTAATCAATTCAAATTTATAATTTTGGTGCCAAGGATATCCTTCAATTTGAATATCGGGCCCCTCATTGTTGTACTGCTCTGGAAGCATCCACCCCTTCCCCAAAAATAGAGACAGACTATTTTTTTAATCTTTATTTTATTTTGCTGGCTCCAGCAGACCAGTGCCAACTCAGCCATCACCCCTCTACTCCCCTCCAAGATGACCTCACTCCTCCAAAAATTTGCTACACACCCCATCCCAAGGACCCACAGCCCCCTCAGATGACCACCACCCATGGGAGGGCCCACCCCATCTAGCTGGTGACTGAAGTTAGAGGGTCAGTCCTGGCTGGCTACTAGACTGGTGAGAACTGGTGGAGGGATGGTGTGGCGTTGGGGTTGTGGGCTAGACTCCTCAATCCCTCAATGGTTCCCTGGTCCTCAAGGGTATTTCTGTTGTGGATTCCCCCTTGGAGTGTGGACGTGCAATGATATCCAGATACTGTGAAGTGCCGACGTACATTTCCGCTCCCACTCCTAGTGACAGCATTGCTTCCTTGCAAGGTCCCTGATCTCCATCAGGGGTCACTAAGAAGAGTAGTGAATAGTCCACCTCATGAAGGGAGAGCAGTCCTCTGGACACTCAATCCCACTTCCACTCCCTGCAGCCCCTGGCAGCCTGAGTCCGTTCCCGAACATGGGTTGCTGGTGTGGCACGAGGGGTGGCAGCTAGCACCTCAACCCTCAGTGTCACACTGGGCTGTCTGTCTAGTCCCAAAATAACCTTCTGTGGATATACATGGCACTGAGTCTGAGATGAATGAGGGACTGGCTGCAATTAAGTTGACAGCAGAGTAAGTTAGTATCTGGGGGTGTGTGTAGGGGGAGACAGAATCAGCCCACGTTGAAATTGTCTGAGGTCTTATGATTGTGAAAGGCAACTTCTATAAAATATTCAATGCCTTTTTTATTTGTGTTTGTTGCTGCATTGTGATTAATGCTTTTTTCTTTTGTTGATTTTTTTTGTCTCTCAGCTGTCTTCACAATTGCTCCCAGTGAAGAACTCCAACTTTCTTTTGTGTCCTGGCTTGTCACATGTGGTCATCAGATGATGCTCTGACTGCAGCTTTGATGCAGTTTCAAATTTGCAGCTTTTCAATTTGAGGTTGAGGGGAGAAAAGTGATAAAAAATTAAATGTGCTAGCATGCAGCAGTTCCTCCATCTGTTGTGAGACCAAACCAGTTTCGTTAACAGTTTTTTGTGGGGGTCCTGTACTGCAAGTGGGGGTTGGGTTTTGCAATATTGTTGAGTGTCATCAAAGTGTAAAGTAAAGTGTACCTTCTTGAGAATTTTTCAAATGGGGGCAACAGCTGTCAATTACAAGTCTGTGCATGCAATTAGCACAAAATGGACCTCTGTCTGTTCACACCGGAATCTTTCAGCACCTCTCTGACGTGGCTACAGATGGTCTCCCCGTGTCATAATTAGACATTTATATTTTGGCTGCAGTCTGTCATTTTAGTGACTTGCTGCGAACCTTTTTTTTTCGTGTTCTTCTCTGGGTGCCTCCCTAACAGACCACTCTTAACCAGAATCTTTCAGCACCTGTCTGAAGTGGCCACAGACGGCCTCCCTGTGTTTCCGCAATTTGACGTATAGAGTTTGACTGCAATCTGCCTTAGTGACTCCAGTGTGCAGAACCTTTTTTTTCATGTTCTCCCCTTGGCTCTCTAACACCAGTCCTAAGCCTCCATAATTTTAGAGTGACTAAACTACCAGCTGTGACTGCTACTGATGTAGAGATTTTGACTGGCAAGTTTGTCAAGTGACTCAGAGAGACCTTTTTTTTGTGTTCTCTCTGGGCTCACTAATACAGACTAGTCCTAAGTCTCCAACACTTTAGTGTGACTAAATTACTGGCTGTCACTGCCACAATTTGACATTGAGCTTTTGACTGCCGAGTTTGCCAAGTGACTCAGAAGAACCTTTTTTTTGTGTTCTCTCTGGGCTCACTAACACAGACCAGTCCTAAGTCTGTGTCACCTTAGTGTGACTAAATTACCAGTTGTGACTGCGACTGATGTAGAGATTTTGACTGCCAAGTTTGCTAAGTGACTCTGAAGAACCTTTTTTCATGTTGTCTCTAGGTTCACTGACACAGACCAGTCCTAAGTCTCCGTCACTTTAGTGTGACTAAATTACCAGCTGTGACTGCCACAATTTGACGTTGAGATTTTGACTGGCAAGTTTGCCAAGTGACCCAGAAGAACCTTTTTTTTTGTGTTCTCTCTGGGCTCACTAACACAGATCAGTCCTAAGTCTCCATCCAGATTCAAGTGTGACTACATTACTGGTTGTGACTGCCACTGATACTGAGATTTTGACTGCCAAGTTTGCCAAGTGACTCAAAAGAACCTTTTTTTCATGCTCTTCTCTGGGCTTCCTAACACAGACCAGTCCTAAGTCTCAATCATTTTAGTCTGATTTGTTTTTTTGCCAGAGAGAGTCAAACATGTGGCATTTCATAACTGGGGTATGAAACCCTAAAGAGAAAACAGCTGAGGAAGCTGCAGTAAAAAAAAAAAACAGAAAGATGCAGCGTATGATAGCACAAAAAGAATGAGATTGTTTCAAGATAATTGGGTTCACACCTACCCATGGGTTCAATATTGTGCAGAATCAGAGTCCATGTTATGCACTGTTTGTAGGATATACCCAGATATTGCTGATCAGTCATCTGCATATTTCAAGGATGAAGGTTACATACATTTCATGAATCACTCATTAATAATACATGCTACATCTAAAAACATGTCCTGGCAACAGAAGGGTATCAGGCAGACACAACAGAGTCACAAGCACAAACAGTAATTGGTATGCTATGTGCAAGTGCAGCAGCATGTATTAAAAAACTAGCTAGAACTATACATGCCTTATGAAAACATGCATGTCCTTTTACAGACTTCACATGGATATGCGATTTAGATCATTGCAAAAGCCTTGACATAAGAAATATTTATCAAAATGATAAGTCCAACAAAATGTTCACCTCCTACATTGCAGAAGCCGACAGACTGCAAGTTGTCGACTTTGTGAAGACAGCAAAATATATTAGCATACTAATTGATGGTGCTACTGACTCTGTAGTGAAAGACCAGGAAATTATTTATGTGAGATATTCACGTGATGGTACCAGCTGTATAAAATTTTTGTCATTAGAAGAGGTTACTAAACCAGATGCTAATAACATAGTGACCGCTATTGATAAAGCAATGAAAACTCAGCAGAACTGCAATGAATGAAAGGACAAACTGATTGGTCTCACAACAGATGGGGCAGCTGTCATGTTGAGGAGAAAGGTGGTGTCTCCACAATATTACAAAGAGATAGACCAGATCTGGTTGTGGTACATTGTAGTACATATAGACTGGAACTTGCCTTAAAAGATGCTGCAAGGACAATTGAATTTCAGTCCAAAATTGATACCCTTCTTCTTGGCATCTATCTTTTGTATCACTTTTCCCCTCCTCAGCTGGAACAACCTAAAGGCATCTTGTAGTTCTGTCAACATAAAATACTACATCCCGACCCATGTGAGTGGAACACAATGGGCTCAACACACATTACAAGCTGTGAACAATCTTCTCTCCATATACCCTGGCTTGATCATGCACATGCAACAGGTAAAACAATTACCATTTAAAAACTAATTCTGAGTCTTAAAAATTTGCAAACAAACATATGTTTTTCTACTTTGTCATTATAGATGCAACATGAAGGGGCAGCTACAAGGGGTGATCAGGCAGCCAAAGCAAAGGTTTTTTTTTGCACTTGCTGATGCAGTGGAGGACTGTGAAATACCTGCACCTTCTAGCTGATATCCTGGAAGAAGTAACACAGCTAAGTACACTACTCCAGAGAAACAGTGTGTCTGTGGGAGAAATCTATGAATCATTCCAGGACCTCGGGTACTGCCTCATGAGGCTGAAAACAAGAAAAGAATTTTAAGTAAAAACCATGGCAGTGTTCTGTTTAATTATTCATAATAGAATTAAGTGTAGTTAGCTAAAACCAAGACAATTGTTTTGCAGAAATGGGAAGCATCTTGGTAGTCTGGAAGGGAACAAAGCTTTTGGTGGCATAGATCTAAGGCCAGACAGTAGTAAAACATTTGAGACAGACAGGCAAAGTGTCATCAATGAGTTGGTTAAGAGCTTGGAAATGCGTTTTGAAGATCTTCAGCAGCCAGAGTCAGTGCTGCTATCTATGAAGAGTCTGTATAACATCAGGCAGTGGTTGTCAGCTAGCTCAGACTTGAAAGGTAATTAACATTGATGGATCACCCGCTAGGTTGCTTTTGATGTCAAATATAAGGGGGCAAATTAATTAATTTGATGTAGAACTCCTTACAGTGTATAAAACCTATGACTACTGGATTCATAGATAGCTCAGGTCACTTAAATAACTGTAATTAATTCAGTTGCTGAGTCAAATAACTCAGTGCAATAAAAACCTATACTGGAATTTCTAGTCAGGATTGCTTAAATAACTATGTATTTCAAGTTACAGAGTGCAAAGAAATGACAATATTTCACAGGTCAAAGTAATTATATGTTTTTACTTTGACAGACTATGGAGAAAACCAGCTCCAGACCATCTGTGGCCACCTCAGAGTGGTGCTGAAAGATTCTGGTGTGGATCTAGACACGTGCCCATCTGAGTGGGTCAAACTGAAGAACCATTTAGGAAGGAGGTACAGTAACTGACAACCAAGGCATTGATCTGATTAGTTAGATAGCCTCTTACTGCCTTGTTGTAATTAATTTTTTCTCTGACTTTATTCACAGATACCTAGATAGAAAAGATGCAAATCTATGGGCAGACATTTTTACGGCTTGTGAGGAGAAGTGTCCAAATATGTTAAGGCTGATTGAACTGATTCAAACATTGCTGGCTAGCACTGCTGCTTGTGAGAGAGGCTTTAGCCCAATGAAGAAAATTAAATCAAACTCTAGAAGCAGTCTTCAGCAGTCAAGTCTGAATGACCAATTAAGAATCAACTTGCACACTCCAGGTGTTAAGGAGTTTGATCCAACACCAGCAGTAGAACTGTGGTTGCAAAGATCAACAAGGAGTAAAAGGCCATCTCAATAGCCATATGGGCCTAGGAAAAAGCTGGGAATGAGCATTTCAACATCTGAGTCTGCTGACTTAGAAACAGAGCAATCAGAGGATGCTCTGTCAGATGTTGAACTTTAAAATGAACAGTCCTCCAGTAGTGAGGGAGAACATGATATGCCCGAGTCTCCTTACAGCAGCACTAGTGAAGATGATGTACCAAGAAAGACCTTGAGTGAAATATCCCTCAGTACTGTACAATGGACTCCGATGAATCTATTGATTTTAGCAATTTGTAGAGTATTATTACAACTACTGCTGTGTTTGTTCTGTTCTCTTGACTTCCACGCTGTCATGAACTATGGCAGATTGGAAGTCAACAGATCATCAGGTAATTTTAGCATTCAGTACAAGAGGTTTGAAATCATGTGTGCAGTTAATGACCATCCCACAGCTCTTACTGCTGACTGCTCTTCCTGAGTGTGTAACTACATGGTCTGCCTGACTTGTCAAGCTTTTAAGACAATACTGCCCAAATCCATGTCTAATTCTTCTACAGTTTGGTGATACAGTCTCTTGACAAAGTCTAGCCTGAGTAATGTCAATCTGATTTTGCATCTAAACCTGAGAAAATTGGTATGCTTCATAGACTTCTTCCACAGACCCTGCCTGCATTGCATGGCAGAATGTTATGGTGCTTATTTCTTTGCCGTATCATGTTGCACGTCATGTCTGTGAATGTCATTCTTCACCATTTAATATCTCAGAGTGTGGACAATAATAGTTTGCCACAGGGAAGTTTGCCACACCAGTTTTTCCACTTTCTATGAACACTAACATGCTGCCACAATGTACGGCAATGGAGAGATAAGTGTGTGCTACAGGGCCTCCTGTCTTAAGCTTATGGAGAGCCTTCCTCCAAGTCTGTCACTTTGCATCTGTACTGAGTGCTGTGACACAGGGCCTCCTGTATTAAGCTTTATGGAGAGCCCCAAGTCTGTCACGTTGCACCTGTACAGAGTGCTGTGCTATATGGCCTCCTTTCTTAAGCTTTTTGGAGAGCCCCATATCTGTCACTTTGCACCTGTACTGAGTGCTGTGCTACTGGGCCTCCTGTCTTAAGCTTATGCAAAGCCTTCTTCCAAATCTGTCACTTTGCACCTGTACTGAGTGCTGTGATACCGGGCCTCCTGGTTTAAGCTTATTGAGAGCCCTCCTCAAAGTCTGTCACTTTGCACTTGTAACTAAGGGCTGGACTACTCTCCTGTCTTAAGGTTATGGAGAGCCCTCCTCAAAGTCTGTCAGTTGCACTGTGTCAGGACTTTGCACCTGTTAGTTTTGTATTTGCCACTAGTTCAATGGCTTACCCTTGCTCTGCATTGCTGAGCCTAAATAGCTGGGTAGCATGTTCCTTGGTCAAGAAGTGGACAAATCACAGTGCCCACCTTCAGACTGGGCCAAAATAATTGTACACACTAGAGTTTAGATGGTGGGGATAACATTCACTTTTCAGACATGACTGTAATACAGTACTGGCAAATGTTTCAGCAATTTAATTATAAGCAACAATAAACAAAAGTTTTGCCTCTGCAACTTGGTGCTTTTTGGAGTACAAAATAATGCATGGCCATGATGGGATGTAGGCCGAGGAGATTGTTTAAAACATTATAGTGGACTGTTGTCCAGAAATTGGAGTGTTACACCATGAGGGTGTCCACCCAGTATGTCAGGCTGTGTGAGACGTAAAGTACAAAATATGTCTTTCAATTCTGGCAAGCATTAGTGGACAGGGAGTTTAGAGCTCAGCATCAAATTGCCTTGATATCATCCTTATCCCTCAAAATCCTGACAATTACTTAAACAAGTTTTGAACTCAGTATTTGAGGAAAATTATGCACTTAGGTTTTCACATAATTTAAGTTTTGTATTCACTGTGACAGATCAGAGTCCTGTTCACAACCAGGTAACCAAGTTTAAGTCTGTAAATGTCTGACTACAGTGAAACTTCAGTGGAAAGGCAAATTAGGCCTAATGTATTATTGTGATGTCTTGCTGCAGTCTGTTGCTGAGGATGCTTATGTTGTACGATTACTGAGGCAATAAAGGCCTACTTTTTTGTGTGTAACAGAACGTTTCAGGACTTGTGTCCAAATTGTACTCTTTTGCTGTATGTGGACTCATTTCACTATTGGCATCATGTCAGGAATTTAGTCAGGCATGTAGAATGAAACATTTTTTTGTGGCAGACAGTTTTGACTTACCAAAATGTAATATGAATCATCAATAAAGAACATCTGAGACAATAGGATGTAAAAGTATGGTTAAGACTTAAAAGAAAATCCAGAGAAAAGAAAAAAAAGTATGAGAAAAATAAAAGGCTCATACACACAACTCTGTTGTCAAGTGTGTTTATTTTAGGTGTTTTAGCTAAGTGATTTCATCATATTTCTGCATTCCAGCTTTAAAATCATAAAAACCTACAAGAATCCATTGAATTTTGGCTGAATATCAGATTTCAAGGTGGGATACTAAAAGTCTTCATCTGGTATTCCACCGAGATTAACCCCTTTTTTTCCTTAAATTCTACCCCTGCATCAGATGGACCGGTCTAGTGTAGAGAGTCAAAATGCTCCAGGGCACTGAGGCTGGCCTTGTGCAGCCTCCAACTACTGGTTAAAAACCTTTACTGCTCTCTATATGGAAGCATTGCATCAAATGTAAATAGTTTTATTTTTTATGAGTCAAGATATGAAATGCTGTACAGAAGAATGTATGAAAATGTAGTATTCTCAGAGGATCAGCGAGTTGGAAGGTATGACAACTGTAACACAGCATACAGTCCAGGTGACCTAGGCACTACTCTAAGGGGAAAGGTATGGATCTTAGCTTCTGATAATATTTACAAATTTGCTACACATAAGGGATGCCTGGGATATTATGGGTGAAATTAATTGCCATACCTGGAATGCTAGGCTTAACACCCAGTAAAATATTAACAGGTACTCTCAAACCTAAAGAATCTTCAATCCATCCTGACCTACTTACAAGAAACTAAGCTAAATGCTGATGATCATATGAAATTGAAAAGAAAGTGGGTGCGCCAAGTGTTGCATGCATCAGCCCCTACCCGTAAAAGAGGGATAGCTATTTTGATACATAAATCCCTCCACTGGCCATTGGTGAGCTCAGTCAGTGATCCTCAAGGTAGATGGGTGCTAGCCTTGATGAACACCCCTACTGGTTAGATCCTCATAGGGAATATGTATGGTCCCAACAAAGATGATCTGAGCTTCTTTCACACTGTGGCACAGGAAATAGGAAACCTTACTCAGATAGACATTCCTATCATGCTGGGGGGAGAGTTCAAACTTACCCTGGTGCCAACAGTGGATAGGCGCTCAACAGGCTCTGAATCCCACATCAGAGGGCTTAGGGAACTGATACAAGTAATACAGGACCTGGGCCTGGTGGATATTTGAAGGCTTTTCCATCTCTGAGAGAGAGAGAGAGAGAGATTACTCTTTCAACTCACCCATCCATGGCTTACATAGCAGACTGGACTTTTGGTTACCATCCCCCAAGCTCACACAAACCTCTCTTGAATCTAGAATCCTCCTCTTGGTAATTTCAGACCAAGCCCCAGTTCAGCTGCTTATCTCATGGGGCCCCTCATTTCCCAAATTCCAATCATAGAGATTTGAGCCCCTTTTGCTGAGGGACCCAGAGTTTATACCCTGGGGAAAAACAGGAGACAACTTTTTTCTTTAGAGAGAACACCCTAGAAGATACCTCTGCCAGAAACACCTGAGAATCATTCAAGATTACAGGGAAAATGATAGGGTACACTCATGTAGGAGAAAAAACTTGAGGCTGAATTGCAGATGGCAGAGGTTAAGTTCAAGTCACTTACCCATGCCAACCAACAATCGCCTTTAGGCCTCATCATTTTGAGTCTCTGCATTGGGATAAATTAACTTTTATCCAGAAAAGCTGAAATAGCTCTACTCCAGTTTAGACATAAATATTTTTTTTTGGGGGGGGGGAGTCCTGGCCTATAGGCTGTGGAAAAAGCCAACAGAAAGATTAATCTTAGGCCTAGTAGATTGGAAGGAAAAATTTGAACAAAGACATGGGAGATAAACTGCATCATGACAGGTTTCTTTGCTAAGTTGTACAAATCCTCTAAATCAGTAGACTCACATGCTTTGCAAACCTTTTTGCGTTCTGTAAAGATCCCCAAACTGATAGAGCAGTAAACTGCTGTACTGCACTCCCCTCTGTCAGAGTCAGAGATCAGTCTTGCCCTCCACTCCCTCAGAAAGAGAAAAGCACCTGGAGGGGATGGATTTCCTGTGGAGCTATGGCAAGCCCTAACCACAGCAGTCACCCTAGTACTATGCTCCATATATAGAGAAGCATTGGGCAATGGTAGGTTTCCTCCATCCCTTAGAGAAGCGGTGGTCTCAGTGTTCCCAGAAAAAGGAAAGGACTGCACTATAGCTTGCAGCTATAGACCTATTTCCTTCATAAACATTGACAGATTTTTGCCAAGGTACTCTACTAGCGACACAACTCAAACCTGTGCTACCACACCTAATACACTTCTCCCAAGCTGGTTTTGTACAAGGGAGTTACAGTTCTGATCACATCAGGTTTCTTTTGAACCTGATGCATGTGGCCCAGGATATGCACTCACCTGCAGAGGCAAAAGCTGTCGATTTTGAAAAGGCATTTGATTACATTAATTGAAATACCTAAGACTGTGCTTAAAGATATGGGATTCAGGCCCACATTCCAATCTTGGGTGGTGGCACTGTAAACCCTCCTGATGGCGAGGATTCTCACAAATTCTCTCCTATTAGACCCTTTCCCACTTGGAGAGAGGCACGCTTCAGGGATGCCCACTTTCCCCTCTAGTTTTTGTACTGGCGGTCGAACCCTTGGTACCCAAAATTAGGCAACACCCCCAGACAAAGGGAGTAGCAGTAGTCAATGCTTATGTTTGCAGACGATTTGTTGGTCCCACTGGAGAATATAGACATTTCCCTTAAACCACTTTTGATATATTCTCAGCCTTCACAAAACTCTCAGGCCTGAAACTGAGCCATACTAAGTCAGAGGTTCTCCCACTAAACCCAAACCATCCATAGTGCTTGGTTACACAACTAGAATTAAAATGGGCATCATCAAGTATTAAGTATCTAGGTATTTCCGTTGCTCCAACTATATATACACTATGGGAACCGAACCTAAAGCCTCAGCTCACAAAGCTACAGACATCATTTGAGAGGTGGAGAAAGTTACATCTCAAAATGTCAGGGAAAATTTCCTCCATCAAAATGATAACTGCCCCCAAACTCTTTTATGTACTATCCCACATTCACTTGGAACTGCCAACACAGTGCATCATCAAGATAGAAGGAGCCATTGGTAATTTTTTTGTGGGAAACAAGAAACCTAGATACAGCAGGAATACATTATGGGCACATTGATCATCAGGAGGGTGGTGCCTCCCCAGGTGAGAAGGGTATAAATGGATGTTTCATGCAATGCAGACTTTGCAGTGGTTTATGGTACATTCATCAAACACACCTCAATGGCTTGTCATGGAGGAACCTCAAGGTAAAGTTCATTAGTTATCAGTGTTCTTATATACAACCCCACCTAAATCCTTGGTACTGCATGCCACAATAGGTTCCTCAATCAAGTATTGGGATAAACTTCATTGGAGACTTAACTCTAACTCCACCTCCACTGGACTTACCTTACTATGGAGACACCCAGGTATCACTGTAGATCGCAAGCCCATCTGCTGGACAGGTTAGATGAATCAAGGAATTTTCTGCCTAGAATATATGCTAGAACAAGGTGCACTGAGGGTGGCCAAGTTTCCATATCTTCTGGTGCGTTGGGACCTTTCCAAGTCTGATTTCTGGAGATACCTCCAAATACAAGATGCAGTGCAAGTACATCTTTGTATCATACCACACTGTTCCAGCAGCACTTTAACAGAACAAAGGTTTGCTAAACTCAAAGGTACTTCCAGCAGCATTTACACTGAAATATGAGAAAAAATGTCAACACACTCTGAAGGGTCCAGAGCCAAATGAAAACAGATGCTGGATCACAGCATATCAGACCAACAATGGACTGTATGTTGGATGCTGTCATACCTAGCCTTCTTGGAGGGCAGAAGCCAGCTGATGCAAAATAAAATCATGCATTTCTGGTACAAAACCCCAGCCATCCTGTATAATGCAAAATTTCTAAGCAATGACTGCCAGGCTCATAGAGGGATCTGAACCACATCTTATGGGACTACCAGAAAATCTATCCCCTCTGGCAGCAAGTACAGACCCTGAGTGCTGACATCCTTCACAAACATATACTGTTAATACCTGCATTAATGCTGTCAGGCATAAACAGGGGCTTATCTCACCTGACTTCTTCTGAGGTAAAGAGGCTGGCACTATTAAGCATGCAAACTAAAAGACTTCTCCTGAGCAGATGGTGAACTCCTGAAATCCCGAGCATCACAGGGATACTCAACTTCTTGTTAAAGATGTCCACACTAGACCGTATCACTCATGTGATGGCAAATACCCTCTCCTCTTATTTCCATTGCTGGAAACCATTGTTGACCTTCGCTAAACTTAGAACTGGTATTGGGCGAACTGACCCCCCCCCCCACACTGATGGATACTTACAAACTACTTTGATCTTCCATCCAATTAAGAAAGTTGTCTACAATTCCTACAAGCACTGTTATACTACCCAGCATTCCTCTGTGTTTTTGGTTCTCTGTGGTTATGCATTTTCTTTTCTAGGGCAAGCCACATTAGATACAATATATATGTTCCCATGTACTGGTGTGTCAGCTCTTAGATCTGACAAGTTACAAGCCTCAGAATTGTTGTAAGGTGGAAGTTTCTTCAGTTTGACATGTTATGATACACAACTGATATCGTAATATAACAGGTACGTTATGTTCTTTTACCATGTATCTGCCCTGATGTTTGTTGTTGTCACATGTGAATAACTTTGAAATTAATAAAACGTTTAACTGAAAACAGAAACAGCAAAACTGCGGCTATCTCATGCTGGAAAAGTTTCAGTATAGTTATTTTGGGAGGAGGCCAGACCTTGGATGGTTCCCTGGCCTTGTATGCGGCCCAAAAGAATAGAAAGTGGCCAGAGGAGTCTTTCATCTGTGGTACAGAATGTATAGCAAACTTGGTGGGGTTAGGAAAAACTCAAAACTCCTTTTCCTCTAAAATGTTTTTATTAGATATATTAGATATACAATGATAATTTTTTTTTAAAGCCACCTATAAACACTATGGCTATCATTACTTGGCCAAACGAGTCACTTCCTCAGGAACCACGGTAGTCTAAGAAGCTAGATGTTTACTGAATCCTCACACCTGTTTGCTGGGCCAAGGTTATGTTCTTATATTTCCTAAATGTGGACTTGTTAATCCATGTCAGTCCTCCTAAATCCTAAATACTTGGAACAATCATCCACTGCAGATATTTCAGTTTTATTTATTTGCCCACTCACTCTTTGGCCTCGATATTACCCCACCAAATTTGTAAATTTTTTGTAATGCAGTGACCTGCTAAGACTTTAATGCTTAGGAAGTGTGTCCTGATTCAGATATTGAGGACTGAGTTTTTGAACTTTTCTCCAAAAAGTTATTACTATACAGTTGTGTGTTATACTGTTATTCCAGGACTTTGCCTAATGTTTATGCTTTAAAAGATTAAGTACTATGCCATGTTTATTGGTATTTTCTGTTTACTGGTCGAATTATGCCTGTGTTTATGAGTCTGTGGTTTGCCTAGCTGCCAGAACCCTTCCCTGATCATCTACATGCAGGGGTTTGTCCAGCTCTATAGGGACATTATAAGGAAAGGGTATTGGAGCTCTGGGATGGACCTTTTGTCCCTACCCATATAATTTTTTTTCCCAGCAATAGGCATTGATAAGCAGAACTGCTTCAGTGTTTGGCAGCTTCTTGTTTACCGGTAATGGTCATAAGATAAAATACATTACCATATGGTCATTATCGGTAACCGAGAAGCTGCCAAAGACAGAAGTAGCCCTGCAAGTAAACACTTTAGACTCTACTAAATAAAATATAAAGATTCAAAGAATGGCACTGTCATCTCTGCTACAGAGTTAGTATGTCTTTTTTTAGAAATATAGTCAGTTTTGAAACATGCCATTAAGCTGAAGTGACAGTTCTGGTTTGCAGTACTGCTGTCAGAGAACCCACTTGGGTTGTTAGACTTAGCTCAGTACTAGTGTTGTCTTTTCTTTGAAAATAACACTGCATGTGGTCATTAAAAATAAAAAAAAAATTCTAAATTACAACTGTTTATTTTATCTTCTCATTAATTCAAACTCCACCACGCTGCCTCACAACTCAACCACATTCACACATCTCAGTCACAAAGGAAAACAGTCAAGCTCACAAGCACTAACACTGTCACTGATGTACTATTGATAGCACGTGCAACATGCTCCCGTCTACAGATCACTGGAAAAAGTCAGTTTTGCTTGTAATTTATCTGTAACGCACATAATTACTGGAATGTATTACTGGTAATCAGAAAGTCTAATGGTGTCCGTGTAATTCGAGGCGGTGTGTGCTCGGCTTTTTTAGAAATTCTGTATGACTACTTTTCCAGGAGCACCACTGGCACAGTGCGAGACTTCCTGTAGTAAGTAATCAGAAAGTCTATATCGCAAGTGTATGAAATCAGCCTTATCAGAATTACTTTTTAGACTGGCCTTGGATATCATTATCTCATGCTGCCTCCTAATATTTGACTTTGGTGTCCTCATTATTACACATATGTGACTCATATTTTACATTTCATGATCAGTGACAGACAGACACAAAACTATCCATTTAAGTCATATCACAAGGTACACAAGTGCAATGATGTGAATAATTCATGATTTTCAGATGTCACACAAAATATTCATCGAGCATTAATTTTGTGGTACAAAATGTTCATCTATCTTATTTTTTTTTCATGTGCTCCCCACCTCACCATCTCCGTAACAGTCTACTTAAACAGTGCTGGCACAGCAGAATGCAATCAGAGTCACAAACATGAACCCTATTAGCGATTTAGTACTGTTATAATCTGAAGTACATTCTAGGAGGAAAAAATTAATTTATGTTTGTACTGTATATACAAACATAGGAACACATGAAGAAGCCAGCAGAATAATGCCATTTGGACTATTTAGTCCATTCGTATTGCAGGGTCCACAGATTAAGCTACTGACCCTACCCACACAATCCTCCCATCAATTCCATCTGCCCTTTCCATGACCCTTACTTTTCCCTTATGTCTATAGTAGCCTGTCTTGAAGCTGCCTACCATCTTCAACAGACCACCTCTTCAGGCAACTTATTCCAACTGGCCACCACCTTCTCTGTAATGAAGTGCTTCCTAACCTCCTTCCTAAACCTCCCTCCTGCAGCTTAAGACAGTGTTCCCTTGTGTTTTGCCATATACCATTGCTACAGTGACAGTAACACAGCAAAGACCAGTACAGTGACAGAATTGGCTGTTCACTGTACTGGTCCACTGTGTTACCAACATTGCTATCTCTGGGGTGTTTTCCCCTTCCAAGAAACAACTCCAACTCAAGCATTAAAAATGCTTCTGTCCCAGATGGCACAATGCTGGTTGTCAGCATTATGCCATCACTGTAACAGCCGCCGACAGAATTCTTGTCACTGCAGTATGGTGGAACTGTGTTTTGCATATGTGGTACACACAGCTTTTTGACTGATTTCCTAGCAGTTTGAAATGTTATAGTTTATTGTGTTACCTACTTCCACACACTATCATTTTTCTGGTCCAACATGTTATAAGCATCATTTTTGTCTACCATGTACAATTTGTCATTGTTCTCATATTTCTACCCAATAAGTTGCTCAAAATTGGTGGCAGATTGAAACAAATCTACTCTTATGAACCATAACTCAGTCCACACAAATACATAAATATGTATGTAGCATTTCAAACAGCTAGGAAACCATCAAATAGCTGTGTGTGCCACATAAACAGTACAAACATAAATTTTTTCTTTCCTCCGAAAACATACTACAGATTATACCTACATACTGTACATATATACATACATACATACCATACATACATACAAAGTTGCCAGTAGATTGGACCCATTGCTCTATCTCGTCTGCCTGAAATTAAAGATGCAGTGAAGTTTAAATTTCTTGATGAAGTGGCCACTTCGCATTTGTTTGTGGCTAAGTGAAGTCCTCATTATAATGAGCGACTTTGCGTTGCCAACTTCACCTTATTTTTACACAAAGGGGAAGTGAGTGATAATGAAATAGCCTACAGATCATGAGTCCTAAACTCACAGTCTGCAGGTCACATGCTGCAGGCAGGAAGTTAATCAGCCAGACAGTAAAATAATTTCACTTTTGCCTTGCCTAGACTTGGTGAAGGAGCTTTTGTCTGTAGCAGAGACAAAAAGAGTTATATCTTGAATATTTCCTTGAATGTAAAGCTATTTTGGTAGTTTAGTTGCCTATTTGTTGCTTTTAGTTGTGCCCTTTTTGATTTTGATTGCTTATTCCACATCCTGATTCCTTAATTTACGTCTTTATATATTTGTATCAGTAGTTGATCTTAATAGTGATTTGTGTGTGTGTGTGTGTGTGTGTGTGTGTGTGTGTAAGACGGAGAGAGATGGTTTTTTTTCCTCTGGGACACACAGAGGACAGTGTGTGGGACCACGTATGTGCGGTGACATCCCATGTATCAATCGCCACACTTTATTTAGTGCTGCTAGTAGTGCTCCCCTCCCTGAAAGAGGAGGCACTGGTGCAATGTAAGCACCCCAACCGGTGGCACCAACCACTCCCCACCCACTGTCTGCCATCAGCCCTGTGGAGCAGCAGCAGGAGCTGGAAGTCATGCAGGAGCCACAGCAGCAGGTCCCCCACAATTATGCAGCAGCAGCAGGCCATAACCATAACAACTGTGCCCCCCGTCTGTGCCAGTCCTCCCTGTAGCTGTGTTGTGTGGGAGTTCTTCACTTCACTGCCCAGTGACCCCAGTGTTGTGAAGTATAAGATATGCATTATGCTTGTGCATTGTGGACCCAGGGTTAGCCATCTGGGGACAGGTGGGGAGTGCACACACCTCGTTAACCAGCACCATGTGGAGTGGGAGGCCGAGGTGGCAGAACATAGAGGAAATGTGCCTGCTGGGCAACAGGTGGCAGCATGGCCTCTATTTGCATGGGATGCAAAGCACAGAAGTACTAGGGATCAAGTGGCTGCTCCAGAATCTGCACCTGCACATGATGACTCTAGAGGAAACCCTGCGACAACGCCTGCCACCTAGGCTGATTTGGGTGTTATGTGGAGTGTGGTAGACCACCTTATCAACAGGGTGGAGAACACTGAGGAGTGGTTTGAGCATACGGCGGGTCAATTGCAGTTTATTTCCATGCTCTAACAGCTGCTGTCTCACCAAAACCTGTATCCTTAGAGTTTTTGTTTACTGTATAATTTTAATTTTGTGTTCTGTCTTTCTTTCTCAGTTATAACCTTGTTCCCCCCCAAAAAAAAATGTTAACCCCCCAGAAACCAGTTTAAAAAAAGTAATATAAAAATGATAAAAATGCTGTCCTTCCCTTCCTTATATTCCTACCTAGTTAATAATCTCTGTTTACAAACAGGAAATTGTGTTTTCTTCCTGTTGTGTTGTTTGTGTTAAAGCAGAAGTGCAATAATCTGTCAAAGAGCAGGTGCACACTGTCAGGTACCCAGCCCCCTGAAAACATATATGATAGATGACTTTGTCCAGTGATGATGGTATTAATAATATACCATGCGGTAACATCTATTGAAGTATGAACAGTCAGTATGGCTCTCAGTCCCCTATCCACAGCTTAATCCACAGCAATTGCAGTAGAATACATTTGCCAAAAGTTTATTTTACCAGCACACAGATGGAGGTGCCCCTCCCCACTTAGCAATCTGAACCTCGTTGTGTGGTACCCGCACTGTGTCAAGGCTGAGGTGGTAAATAACGTTATGTGGAATTTATCCTACTGCAATGATTGTGGATCATTAAGCTGTGGACAGTGACTGAGAGCCATACTGACTGGTCTTCCTTTTCCAGTCAAACAGTTCTAGCACCCCGAATGTGTACCCACAGAAAAACAGAGTCATTTCCCGAACCTGCTGACATGCCATCATGCAGGCAGCACCCCATGTTAGTTTTGTGAAGTTAGAAAATGAATGGTGAGCGTGAACTCACCTGACCTGTATGGGCTAGATGTTTCTTAAGCTGTTAGTGCAATTTTCAGCTGCAATTTAGAAAACGGAAAGCGACTGCTGTGCTAAGAGTGTCTGTTACACCACTTCTGTGATCACTTTTATATCTGTAAATTGCAACACTAAGTACTAAGAGACGCTCTAGAAAAATCATGCCCATACATGTCAGATGCGTGCATGCTCTCAAAGTCTCAATTCATTAACTGATGTCCCAAATTAACATCCTAGTAGTATTATTAGTCAAAAGAAGCTACCCAATTTTAAGACAGCCCTTAGATGTAGTATGTTTACAAACTCTATTTGTAAATGTTTTACATAATGTACATTTTTACTGATTATTAATTGTGCTGTATATGTTTGTCATATTTTGTATTGGTTTTGTTATAACTGAACATCTGTGAAAATGGGCTTGGTCACAGACCTTTCAGTATAAAATAAAAAATTAAGTGAAATGAAATGAAAGATTGGTGTGCCTGCCTGGGGTTTGTGTCAGCCGGTTTTGGACACTGCTGAGTTTTTCAGTGGGTACGCATTCGGTGTGCTCTAACTTTGTTACTGGAGAGGACTGCATGGTATTATTAATACCCCTCAACACTGGAGCACATCAGCTTTCGTATATGTTTGAGTGGTGCTGGGTAATAATAACCACCTGACAATGCGCACCTGCTGTTAAACAATTTTGACTTGTACAGTTTTATTCTATTTTCAATTGTTCCTTATATACTGACTTGTTTGTATGATACCATTACCTTTTTTCAGATATGAAAGAACAGCAGTGCTCCTTTTAATCTTGTTTTGAACCGTTGTTTTAATCACTTTACCCAGCTGTTTTTGTACACCTACTGTTCCGTAATGTAAGAGGGGAGGTGCTGATAGGAAACAGGAAAGTTCAAGCCTCCCCCCATAAAACATGGCAGGTAGTAGGGTAAACACTGAGGTGCAAAGCTTGACAGAGGGCAGGACAGGGGTAAATGGAAAAATAGACAAGGGCAATAAGAGCAGGGATGGGGTAAAAAAGGACAAAGCCAACATTAAATGGAGGGCAATGAGTACCAATGCCTGTAGTCTGGAAAAAAAGCTTCCAGAGCTAGTAGCCCTGATGGAAGAGTAACACTTGGATATTGTGGCAGTCACAGAAACATGGTACACGGAGAACCATGACTGGGATGTCAACATACCAGGGTACACAATCTACAGAAGGGACAGGGAGGGTAACAGAGGAGGTGGAGTAGCTCTCTACATAAGAGAAGGGATAAAAGCTACAGAATTAAAAATAAAGGGGGAGGACAAGAGGCACTCTGGGTCACCTTGGAGACAGAGAATGGCATCACAATCCGCACAGGGGTTGTATACGGACAGAGGAAATGGACAAGAAAATGATAGTGGGCATTCTCAAAATGGCTGAAAAAAGGGGAGATACTGTTGATGGGGGACCTGAATATGCCAGATGTTAACTGGATGACATGTACTGCAGCCACATCCAAGAGCAGGGTCATTCTCGATGCTCTACAGGGGGCATGCCTTAGACAGTTAGAGGTGGAACCCAGTCGGGAGGGAGCAATATTAGACCTGGTACTCTCAAATGGAGAGAGGATCACAAATTTAGAAGTCAGTAGACATCTGGGAACAAGCGACCACTGCACAGTGTGCTTCACAATAAACACAACCATGGAGACAAGCCATACAAAGACAAGGATACTGGACTTTAGAAAGGTTGACTTTGGCATAATGGGTGAACACCTGAGGAATGCATTAGCAAATGGCCAGAAAGGAGGGGTGGAAGAACAATGGAGAAAAATCAAAACTGCCATCATGGAGGCAACAAGCCTTTGTGTGAAACAAATAAAGAAAACAAAGCAGAATAAAAAACCACTACGGTTCTCAAAAGAGGTGTCAGGGAAGGTTAAAGAGAAAAAGGCTGCATTCAAAAAGTATAAGGAATCACAGAAGGAGCACGACAGGGAACTGTATCAATTAAAGCAGAAAGAAGTGGGGAAGGCAGTAAGAAAAGCAAAGGCCCAAATCGAGGAAAATATAGCCAACTCAGTTAAGAAGGGGGATAATACCTTTTATAGGTACATTAGGGAGCATAGAAAGGTTAAGGGAGGGATAGTGAAGATTAATAAAGGAGAGGGGAGGTGGGCAGAGGGAGACAGTGAAAAGGCAAAGATACTGAATGAATACTTTTGCTCAGCATTCACAAAAGAAGAAGAGGAGGAGTTACCTAAACCAAACAATAGAAGCACTCTGGGTAGTGGGGTTGATGCCAGTCCATTTACAGAAGAAAGAGTCCTTAAAGAACTCCTAAAACTCAAGGTGGACAAAGCAATGGGGCCTGATGGGATTCACCCTAGAATCCTAAAAGAACGAAGGGAAGACCTAGTGACACCACTGACAACACTTTTTAACAAATCATGGGAGCATGGGGTGGTACCTGTGGACTGGAGGAGGGCAGATGTGATTCCCCTTCACAAAAGTGGGAGCAAGGCAGAAGCAGGAAACTACAGGCCTGTTAGTTTGACCTCAGTGGTGGAGAAAATGATGGAATCACTTCTGAAAGAAAGAATTGTTCAGTACCTAGAGGTCAGCGGGGCACAGGACCCAAAGCAGCATGGATTCACAGCAGGAAGGTCATGTCAGATGAATCTAATTGATTTCTTTGACTGGGTGACCAAAGTAATAGACCAGGGAGAGGCTGTGGATGTGGCCTACCTAGACTTTAGCAAGGCATTTGACACAGTCCCGCACAAAAGATTAATAATCAATTTAGCCAGCCTGGGAGTGGGTCCCAGGGTGGTAGCCTGCGTAGCAAACTGGCTGCACAACAGGACACAGAAGGTAATAGTGAATGGAACACATTCTGAAGAAAGGGGGGTTACTAGTGAGTACCTCAGGGCTCAGTACTGGGTCCAGTCCTCTTTAACGTCTTTATAGGTGACATTGCAGAGGGTCTGAAAGGAAAGGTATGCCTCTTTGCAGATGACACAAAGATCTGTAATAAGCGTTGATACACAAGGGGGTAGAAAGGATGAGAAGGGACTTGACAAGGTTGGAGGAATGGTCAGACATATGGCAACTCAGATTCAATGCAAAGAAATGCAAAGTAATGCACCTGGGAAATAAAAATCCAGGAGAAGAGTACACAAATAGGAGGGAGGTACTAACAACAACAATAATGGAAAGGGATCTGGGTGTAGTCATATCAGATGACCTAAAGGTGGGTAAGCAATGTGAGAAGTCAGTAAGGAGAACCAGGGGATACTGGGATGCATAGGGAGGGGCATCACAGTGAGAACAAGCATTTGTCAATGCTGAATGTTTGCTTGCTGGCATTGGCAGTGGTAGTGTGAAGTTACAGAGCTGCGTAATAGGAATGGCAGTGAAGTATTGAACTGAAGCCAACCCACCACCAACCCTGCAGAGAGTGACAGGCATTGGGGTGTGCGTTTGGGTCATCAGGCATAACGGCCATGCCATTTCACCACACCCACCCTGCAGAGACTGACAAGTGTCCGGTGTTCCTTGTGGTCTTTGGCCCTTATCGACCCATTTCATTAGGAAATATGGTGAGATGGGTGCGATATAGGAGTTGGGCGAAGAGTCCAAGGCATACCTCGATGCCTCTCACTGACTGCAGGGTGTGGAATGGATGAGCATCACAGGCAAGAATCCCAAGTCACACCCCTGATGCCTGTCATTCTCTATAGGGTTGGGTGTTATAGTTGAAAACCCTAATACCTCACGCATTCATTGGTATTTTCACTCCGAATTTTCAACATGTTTGTTTTGTGACCCCACCTCATGAACAGGGGGAATATCAGTTTGTTAGCCGAAAGCTGCTTATGCACAGGGACTACGGCATTTAGCACCACAGGTACAAAAACATTCCGAACAGGATGTAAAAAATGACGGCTCTACTCTTTCATGGGGAGGTGTAAAAAATGGCTATGTTGCAAATCTTAGTAAAAATATTAAAAAAATGGTGAAGTCACTGAGCGTTCATAGAAACTGTGCAAGCACACCAGTAATATAATTAGGTTGGGGATTTTTACAGCAGATTGTCAACTCAGGCATTTTGGTGCTCCGATCATGAACAGTGTCACTGTGATTTTCTTTATTCTGCCGAACAATGATTTCCCACAGCGACCACGCATCTCTGCACTGAAAGTGGAAACACACTTCAGCCATGTTGTGAAAAATGACAGCTGTACTGTTCATAAGGAAGTGTGGAAAAATGTCACTGGTGAAAATCTGGACTGAAAATATTACAATGTCATGAACTAACGAGGTGCATGGAAACTGCACAATGCTCACTGTAACACAGTCATTTTATGAACTTTTGTCACCAAATTTTCAACATAGCCATTTTAAGACCTCTGCTCATGAACAGTGTAACTGTGATTTTCTTAATCTGTCCTAAACATTGCTTTCACACACCAACAGCACCATTGTGCGCTACATGTGCGAAAACACATTTTGGTCGACATATGAAAAATTGCAGCTGTACTGTTCATAAGGAAGTTTAATAAAATGGCAATGTTGAAAATCTGGAGTGAAAATATTAAATTTGCAAACTTACGAGCATGCATAGGAACTGTGCAACTCACGCTCGTAAAAGTCATTTTTAGGAATTTTTCACCAAATTTTCAACATAGCCATTTTAAGACCTCTGCTCATGAACAGTGTCACTGTGATTTTCTTAATTTGTCCTGTACATTGATTTCAAGACACCGACCGCGCCATTGTGCGCCATACATGGGCGGAAACATGTTTTGGGTGAGATGTGAAAATGACAGCTGTACTACTCATAAGAAGGTGTGGTAAATGGCAATGTTGAAAATCTGGAGTGAAAATATTGAAAATTTGCAAACTAACGAATGCATGTAGGAACTGTACAACGCATGCTCATAAAACAGTAATTTTTGAATTTTTTTCACTAAATTTTCAACATAGCCATTTTAAGACCTTTGCTCATGAACAGTATCACTGTGATTTTCTTAATTTATCCCGTACATTGATTTCGCACACCGACTGCGCCATTGTGCGCTACATGGCCGGAAACACATTTTGGGTGAGATGTGAAAAATGACAGCTATACTACTCATAAGAAGGTGTGGCAAAATGGCAATGTTGGAAATCTGGAGCCAAAATATTGAAAATTTGTGAACTTACGACCGTGCATAGGAACTGTACAACGCACACTCATAAAACAGTCATTTGTTGGAATTTTTTCACCAAATTTTCAACATAGCCATTTTAACACCTCACCTCATGAACAGTGTCACTGTGATTTTCTTAATTTGTCCCATACATTGATCTCGCACACCGACTGCGCCATTGTGCACTACATGGGCGGAAACATGTTTTGGGCAAGATGTGAAAAATGGCAGCTGTACTACTCATAAGAAGGTGTGGTAAAATGGCAATGTTGAAAATCTGGTGTGAAAATATTGAAAATTAACGACCTTACGAACGTGCATAGCAACTGCACAATGCACGCTCATAAAACAGTCATTTTTAGGACTTTTTTCACCAAATTTTCAACATAGCCATTTTAAGACATCTGCTCATGAACGGTGTCACTGTGATTTTCTTAATTTGTCCTGTACATTGATTTCGCACACCAACTGCGCCATTGTGTGCTACATGGGCGGAAACACATTTTGGGTGAGATGAGAAAAATGACAGCTGTACTACTCATAAGAAGGTGTGGTAAAATGGCAATGTTGAAAATCTGGAGTGAAAATATTGAAAATTCGCGAACTTATGAGCCTGCGTGGGAACTGCGCAAGCGCACGTCAAAACAGTCTTTTTGAATTTTGCGCAAATTTTCAACATGATGTTTTGGGACCCCTTCTCATGAATGATGTCATTGTCATGGCATAGATTCAGGCCGAAGGGTGATTTCGCACAGTGACTGAGAAATCACCTTCGGGCCCAATAACGCCATGACAGTGACATCATTCATGAGAAGGGGTCCCAAAAACTCCATGTTGAAAATTTGGTGCAAAAATTCCAAAAAATGCCTGATACATGCAACAAAGTTGAACCCCCCCCATCTAGCCCATTATACAGCTTACCGGCATTTCCTCAGTTTGCAGTCGGCTTTGAAGAGTGCAGACGTGTTCCCGGTCCACCAAAGAGCATCGCGCCGAGGTCCAGAGGTAAGTATGGGGTGGGGGTGTGTGGGGTGGCTGGGTGCGCAGTGGGTGGGTGCGGGTTGTGGGAGGGGGCGGGAGACTACGTTGGACCATTTTTTCTTTACAGGTAAAACTACAACAAAAAGGACGACGTGGGACATTTGCCAAGCTGGGGTGGGCTCCCAGTGTGGCACAAAAATGGTTGTGGGGGGGCATTCAGCTGACGGGGGATTAGGCACCCCCGTCGGCCTAAGATAGATTGCCACGCTGGGGTGGACTCCCAGCGTGGCACTTATTACTGGGGAGGACTGTGGGCCGATGGGGGATTGGGCACCCCTGTCAGCTATATTATTGTTGCCACACTGGGGTGGGCACCCAGCGTGGCATTTGGAAGCCTTTGGGGGAGGCGGAGGCATGGCACAGCCACCGTGAGGATTCAGGCACCCGTCAGCTATACGGTTGTGTGCGGGGCACGCCACCTGCGTGAAGCGGCCGCGTGTGTGTGTGTGGGGGAGAGCTGCGCATGAGTAGCGATATCTATTGCTGCTCACTCAAGCATAGCTCTCCTTTCAACTGTATGCCACTGCATTTTGGAGCGTGTCATAGACAGCTCCATCATGCATTGGCTTACAGGGGCCACGCCTGCCAGCACACTGACTGAACTGGAGGAGGAGGAGGTGACACACTCCCGAAATCTCCGATGATGGCACTATGTTTCTTGCACATGCGTGCAAGCAAACATAAAAAGGGAAGTGGTTATTCCTCTGTACAGACAGTTGTTGAGATCCCATCTGGAGTACTAAGTGCAGTTTTGGAGACCTCATCTACGCAAGGACATAGACAGGATGGAAGCAGTACAGAGGAGGGCAACTAAAATGGTGCAGGGTCTACATCAGAAACCATATGAAGAGAGACTAAGAGAGCTTAATATGTATACCCTTGATGAAAGGAGGGACAGGGTGGACATGATAGAAACTTTTAAGTACCTCAAGGGAATCAACAAAGTCCAGGAGGGTAACATCTTTCAGAAAAAGAGATGTGTAAGAACAAGGGGGCACAATTTAAAGTTAGGGGGGAATGGCTCAGGGATAATGTGAGGAAATTCTTTTTCACGGAGAGAGTGGTGGACACATGGAACAGCCTTTCTGGAGAGGTTGTGGGGTCTAAAACAGTGGGGGAATGCAAACATGCATGGGACAAACATAAGGCAATTATAGTTGGGGGTTGCAGGAAGTAGGCTGTTGGTTAACTAGAATCTGCAGATTATCCAATAGGTAGGGAAATGGGCAGACTGGGTTGGCCAAGTAGTCCTTATCTGCCATCAAAGTCTATGTTTCTATGTAATGGTGGTGTACCATGTCCTATTGGATTACATGGTACTTTGTTGTAGTCCCAACAGAAAGGATATGAAATGATAGATGTAGAAAGACCGGAGTCATTACTAATGAAAACCTGCCACAAGCAACATTAAAAGGAGGGCTGTTTATTATGTCATATGTGAAAAAACGTAGTCCAGCAGATGTAAATTGTGAAAATAAGGGCATCATATAGACAAGTCAGTAGATAAGTACTAGCAACCAAAATTCGCATACAAAAGTATAGGTACAAATTTTCAACCGATTATTGCAATGCTGCAGTAGTTGTCATGCAATGTAAGATTTTGGTTACTGTTGACTGTGTTCTGTTTTCTTAGAATACCCACAACAATCACAACCAAAATACCCTATCATCACACAACACAATTACTGTCCCCACCCACCAGAAAAAAAAATTACTATATGTGAATGTAGCATGCTTATACTGTTATCTTGCTACATCATTTGGCATGCAGTACTGAATTATTGTCCCGACCCCAGATGAAGAATAATCACATGAGAAAATGTGCTGAAAAGTCACACTTATTTCAAGGGGATGTATTGAATAGAGCATCCACCAACAGCCACAACTCTACATAAGTGTACCAATTAAAATGGCTGCTGTTAAACTGTCATGAAAAGGCCCGACCCTAGATGAAGAATAATCAAATGAGAAAATGTTCTGAAAAATCACTTATTTCAGGACGCACTGATTAGAGCATCCACTAACAGCCACAACTCTGCATAAGTGTGTCAACTAAAATGGCTGCTGTTAAGCTGTCATGAAAATGCCTGACTCCAGATGAAGAATAATCACATGAGAAAATGTGCTGAAAAGTCACACTTATTTCAGGACGCACTGATTAGAGCATGCACTAACAGCCACAGCTATGGTGCCTGCTGCTGCTGTCATACTTCTGTTTCCTGCTGCTGCCGCTGACTGAGCTGATGCACAGTGTGCTGCCAAATGATGATAGCCAAAGATGACCATTGGGTGAACCATACTGAGATGTTCTGGAGGACCATTAATCTGCTGCACTGACTGAAACATATTGCCCTATGTCATGGATTCATACCACCATTGGTAGGTTACTGTATGTTTCATGTTCATGTTTTTCAGAGACCCAGACATTAACTAACTATATATATATATATATATATATATATATATATATATATATATGTATCTATGTAATCTTTTTTTTTCTCTCACGGGTTATCAAGTCCTACTTTTGCTGCTCACATTTCAGCTTGCTGCTGACTTTTGCTCTATGAAAACTAGTGTCAAGCCATGAAAGGTAAATATTTTTTGGGGGAAGGGGTGGGTGGTGGGGCATCATTTGAAAACAAGTTTCAATAATGGTTTTGTCTTCTTTACATGTTTTATGTGTATCATCCAGATTCATACAAGATGCACATGTTCTGATTTGAAGAAAGCGCCGATGGCAGCACATAGCACTTAAATGTCACCTGCAAAGAAATGAAGAAGAAATTATTCTGATTTCATTGCACTAAAAAATTATGTTACAAGTGTGGCTCTTTCTGTCTGTTACATCCAGCTTAAAATATCAAGCTATTAGTATGCCACTAAAAGACCAACTAACAAGTTTATTGTATGTGACATGCACTGGCACACTCTATTAACTTAAGTTACATTACATGACGTGCTGTCTTGATGATCAGGATAAAACTTAGTACAACCATGTCATGCTGAAGTAAGTCAGTGACAGATGTGCATGAATAATATATTATCTGACCTGTATCTCACCTCCATTGTATGCTTTACACCAGCTTTGAAAAATCAAGACAAAAAAGAACAGATGAAATATGATTGATACTTACCTGTAAATGATATTCTTTAGGTGGTTGTGTGGTACTACAGTACTCCGAATCCTGTCCTGTTACACTATCTAAATGTCAAACCTGTGAAAAAAAAATCACTTGCTGGTATTTGGTGACAAAATCATCTATAAAATTGTTATGGAAGCATTCACACATTTCTTGGAAAAAACATAGCATAACAAATTAGTACATACAGTAAAATAATGATAATACAAAGAATGGTGGCTGTGGCTGGCTCAACCTGAGGGTTCCTTTGGGGCATGGGCACTGGGACTCTAATCAAGACAGGCGGCTGTGGCTGGCTGTGGGATCATTCATTGGGCATGGGAACAGGTACACATTCTCTGTCTCTCACTCTCATCAAGACAGGCGGCTGTGGCTGGCTGTGGGATCCTTCATTGGGCATGGAAACAGGTACACATTCTCTGTCTCTCACTCTCATCAAGACAGGTGGCTGTGGCTGGCTGCGGGATTGTTCATTGGGCATGGGAACAGGTACACATTCTCTGTCTCTCACTCTCATCAAGACAGGCGGCTGTGGCTGGCTGTGGGATCCTTCATTGGGCATGGAAACAGGTACACATTCTCTGTCTCTCACTCTCATCAAGATGGGTGGCTGGATATGGTGTGTTGCAGTCTTTGAGTACTCAGAAGGAGGATAGCTGTCATTTAATCAGCATGATATAAGTGGCTACAAAAACTGGACAGTTGTGTTTATGATGACGCTGACTGTGTTTACTAATGACAGCAGCGCACATTCTGTTAACTGTACTTTGAAAATCTACTAATGGGAAGGTAAAATAGAATGACGGATCATTATTTGTGCATATCTGTCACATGGAATGAGAGTCAAGGACACTGTTTTTCTTTTATAAAAGAAAAAAAGGTAACATTGCAGAAATGTGACAGCCTTTAAACCCATTATACAGTACCAGCACCATCATCCTCATCCTCCTGATCAAAGAGGAAGCTGCCCTCACAGTCATCAAGGTTGGAATTGTGCCCACTCGGGAATTCCTTTTCCAAGACTGAATCATCAATCTCAATGGTAGATTGTTTGACGCTGTCACCAGGATGGTCTGCTTCACCCACATCATCAGCACAACCATCTTATTGATGGGGTACAAACACAGATGTGGTAGTTTGACTTGGTATGTGACCTTGATTCAGTTTTAGTGCTGTGGGAGGTGCCTACAGCCGTTTTGCAAGAGCTTTTTAGCTCTGAAAATGGGCAATCTCACAACGCCTTCTGCTAGACTTTTGGAAGTATCCTTCTGAAAGCCCAATGGAGCTGAAAGCCTTCCACCATGATCGGCATATGAAATAAAAGCTGCACTATTTTGGCTGTTACTTCCACATTCCGATGCGTTCACTGCGCATGCACATGAGTAGCATGCATGCACAGTGCTGTGGTCCAAGCATGTTGCAAAGGGCACGATGCCATTCTCTATTTTGTGCCCCCCTCTCCAAGTCATCCCCAAATTGTGATGCTATATCGCAACACTGGGAGCCCACCCCAGTGTGCGAAATGTTGTTTTATCTGTAAAACAGAAAACGGCCCCTCATCACGTTTTTGTCCTGGTGCCCCCTGCCCAAGGATGCCTGACATTGTGGTGACCAATCTCCATCTTGGCATTCATGTGGCACACTGGGAGCCCACCCCAGTGTACCTCAATGTTTACTTGTCCTGTAAATTAGAAAATGGTCCCTCGTCAGTTTGTTTCCGCTGCAAAACTGAAAATGGTCCCTCATCATCACTGCGGTCCCACTCCCTCCTTCCCATCCTCCCACTGAACACCCACCTCCCCACACCCCCCTTACCCCATAGTTACCTCTGAAGCTCGGTGCTGTCATCTTCTTAGGACCAGGACACGTCAGCACTCTACAAAACCCAACCGTGAACTGAAGAAATAAAGGTAAGCATGCTATACAGCCATTCAATGAGATTTTCAACTTATGCTCATATCTCAGCTATTGTTTGGAATTTTTGCCCCAAATTTTCAACATGGGGTTATTGGGATCCCACCTAATAAAACCATTACTGTCATTTTGTTACTCAGCCCAGAAAGTTGATTTCACGGTCACTGCACAGAATCACCTTTCAGAAATGATTCACAAAATGACAGTGCCAATGTTCATGAGGTGGAGTCCCAAAAAGCACATGTTGTAAATTTGGTGAAAAAATTCAAAAAAATGACTGGGTTACGAGAGTGTATTGTGCAGTTTCTACACATTTTCCTAATGTAGCTAATTTTTAATATTTTCACTCCACATTTTTAACATTGCCATTTTTGCATACCTCCTTCACAACAGAACAGCTGTCATTTTTCACAACCTGCCCAAAATGTGTTTTCATACCTGTGGCGCAGAATAGCGCATTTGCTCTGTGCAGTCACCTTTCAGGAAAATTAAACAAAATGACACTGACACTGTTCAAGAGGAGGGGTCCAAAAAAGGCCATGTTGAAAATTTAGTGCAACACCTCCAACATATGGCCAAGCTACACCTGGGCATTGAATAATTTCTACGTACAAGTGTAACTTTTGTCACTTGACAGTGCTTCATAGCCCTATCGGCTCTGGTCAGAGTTTGTTATAAATGTCAGCATGCTGACATTTGTGGGTGAGAGGTTCGTATGACAGTCACACACAATTGCCCCTGCAGAACTGAATACCCTCTCCACACTTACACTGGAGGGTGGGCTGGTCAGGTACTTCAGTGCTACTGAAGTCAGCTCTGGCCATTTTTTGACCTTACCACTTCAGTACAGCATAGAATTGACAAGTATTGACAGATGCATGTTGTCTGCCAAATAGGCGTCAACCTTTCTCTGAGCTGCACGCAGTCCTGATGATGAGTCATGCACCTGTTGACAAGCTTCATCGAGGTCACAGATTCTTACTTGAGACAAGGCACCCCAAAGTGGGTTAATGGCAACCTGTTTTGCTGACACCCCCCATTGTCCCTCAGCTACCTTACTGGATGAGCTTAATCTACAGTGATCTTCAGTCTTGTTTTGATGTGGTTTGCCAAACTTTGTATGTGACTTCTGTGCCCCATGAACCAATCACACCAGCTGTCCAGTAAGGTATTGAAACTGATCAGGCCCTCCCTCAGTAAAGATGCAATGCCACGTTTGTATCATGGGTTCAGCATTGTTGCTATTCTAAATTCTGCACTTTGCTGAATAGTAGCAATGCGGCAATTGCAGCTGAATATTGTTAGCATGTGTTGAAGTAATGCACTGCTTGCCCTATCTCCAGAAACATCAAGGATAGGCTGCAGATTCAACACAGTCTGTCTCAGCACCCACAGCAGTGGAATGACTTGACTGATGGATGCAGTGTCACCACTCACTGCCTGTGTTGCATGTTCAAACGGCCTCAAATTGATATCACTGAGTCCATGAGGTGCCACTGTTCAGTTGTTACTGACGGTGATGCCCCTGAACTGTCACAGCTAGTGTGCATTACTAGGTATTTTGAGATGGCTTTGTACTGTTCATACAACTGCTCTGCCATGTAAAGTGTTGAGTTCCAGCGTGTGACAACTTCCAGCTTGAGGCAGTGCTGAGGGAGGCTGTTTTGAATCTGCAGCTGCCTAACTTGGTCACAGGCCTTTCCAAAGCATGCAAAGTGTACACAGATGTGGTGTGCAACTGTCAGCATTTGCTTGATGTCAGGGTTCTGCAGAAACTCCTGTACCACAAGATTTATACAGTGGGCCATGCAGGGAACCCTTACAAACCCACCGTTGCTGATACATTTAACAACGTGTGATCCATTGTCACTAGCTATAAAACCAGCTTTGAATGATAAGGGTTCAGCCACTCATCAGTTTCTGTCAGTAGCAAGTCTAGTATGATTTCACCTGTGTGGGACCCTGCAATTCTGTGCATTGCAAGCATTGCATGCTGTCTAATTCCCTGAAGGTTGCTACCATGACAGTCTGCCTTATTACAGAATAAGGGCAAAAGGTAAATTGCCAGCATTTCCGCGATGACAGCATTCAGTTAATGTGACACTGCATGATTTGATGGGTATTTCATGTTCTGTGAAAAAAAACGTGGGCTGCATTGTTACCTGTTTTGCATGTGGCATGCAAAATGGCTCTGCTCAGCAAACTGCCATGGGTGCGGTGCTTTTGCTGTGTGATGCTGAGGGGTACACAGGGGACAACTCAACAAATTATGTTATTTTTCCCATTTTAAGCACAGGTGTTGATGTTGGACTAGAAATACTGCATAGACCACTGCCACTGCTACTCTGACCACTACTTGACAATATAAAATCCTCCTCCTCCTCCTCATGCCTGTAATAATCCTCAGGTGTTATTTCACCACAACTACAGACATGGCTACTTGGGCTACATCCACTAAAGGAAGGGGAGACCATGCTCAATAAGGCGGATGAGGACGAATGCCCCACTATGGCATTAGCTCCTTTCTGGTGCCGAGCCCACAGTGCCATGTGCCTGCTCTTCAGATGTGTATGCTGGTCCCCAGTGCCCAGATGGCAACCCTTTTTTACCGTGCCTCACATACGCTTGGCAAAGCTGGTAGATTGCCACTATTTCATCACTTGCATCTTGTACAAAAACAATCCCAAACAAGTGATTCTGAGGCCCTTCTTTTCACATGTACCTGACGTTGCATATTTGACTCCAGTTTTTTAGACACTGAAAGGGGGGGTGTACAGCATAAATTCTGCTGTTGGGCAGACTTGGACTGTACCTGACCATCACAATCTATAATTATTACTGGGTCATCATCATCAACAGGCGCAGCTACATCACAACTTTGAGGAGGGGTTAATTTACTAACAGACTGTTTGCACATAGCCACCTTTACTTTCTTTTTCTCCAGTTCCCAATTGGGGTCACTGAAATCATAATCATCATCCGCATCAACAATTTCAGTTTGACTGCTGTGCTGTGGAGAGCATGTTCCAACCACCATCTCATTATGATCATTCACTATTTTTTTTTCAACATTTGAATCGTTGGATGGCCCACAAATAACCTCAACAACAATGGAAACATTACATTGTGACTCTGAGTCATTGTCAGGATAAGAATTATGCTCAACTACTGTGGGGACGGGTACGGGAGGTGTGACATCAGCTAGAGTCTGACTTATGTCTTTAGAGTCCACAATATTTTGGCAACCTGTTAACTTGTCACAGGCAGAACTTGGGCCAATAACCATGCCATCAGTAACTTCACTACCACCACCAGTGGAGACGGAGACAACAGCATCTCCAACCATTACTGAAGCAACTAATTGCACTGTGAAAAAACATACTCAGAGAAATCCCTTTACTGCTAACAACTATGCCATTATGCTGCATACTACCATGCCCTTGACCAGTCTTGCCACTGGCAGCAATGCGATGGCCAGAAACATATTTGCATGCACGTCTCTTTGAAAGCATGTTTTTGGATTACACACAAAATTAACAACAAATTTAGATTTCTGAACTTTGGGCTGGATGGGAAGTCAAAACACAACTGTGGCTTACAGATGGAGACTGGGCCCTAAACAGGTGCAGATGCACAGACAGATGGAGACTGCACACCTAAGAGATGCAGCCACACAGGCACAACAACACTTTAACCAGTGGTCACACAAATCAAAAAATGGAAAAATAATATCTTTTTTGGGGGGGGGGAGGGGGCTGCAGCACCAGTCCACTAAGTGGATAGACGAAGCAGTAAAAAATACTGCACATGGATAAGAGACTCTGAGCACTGCGATTACAGTGTGGCACAACAAATTGTGTCTGACTTGATGGAACGCACACAGGCACACACACACTATTAGGTAATGTACAGAAAATTTAACAGTTCAGTACACTATCACCAAATCTTTTAAACTGACTGAAAAAATGCACTGCACCACAGCAAACAGCAAAACATTATCAAAAATTTCTACAGGTATTATTGTGTGTACATGAACACACAACTACTAACACACTAGCTACCCAACAACAGTTGGAAAGATTGCATTTCTTATTGTGAATCTCCCTTCACCACAGATACTCCCCTCCCCCGAAACATACTTCTACAGTGTATGTCAGTACAGAGACTGAATGTACTAAATTAACATTCAATATGCACACAAAATCAATAAATGCTCGATGATATCGACACATGAGGGTTTCCTGCAATCGATGTACTAAATTGTGACATAACATTTTGTGTCAAAAAGGCATTTTTAAAGGTTTTTAGAGTGTTTGTATCTTAGAGTTCTGACAGCAAACTATCTCCAGCTTTCCACAACACACACTACGATGAACTGAGGCTGTGCAAGACAATATGGAGCCCATGTGGCCTGCCATCCCATGAATCACTGCAAATTCACCCTAGAGACCATTAACAAGGTGAAGTTAACATGATGTCCATTCAAATCAATGGCACTTTGCTTTAAAAATAAGGGAGAAGTTATACACAAAGCGAAGTTATTGTGAAGTCCATTGAAACCATTGGAACTTTGCATCTAAAAGTAAGGTGAAGTAATACGCTTCGCAATGCTGAGTACTATGCGAATTCCATGTTTATACACCAAGTACTCTGTGTAGCAAAGTTTGGGGACTTCGTCCACCACTACCTGAGATGTAGCTCCTAGCTCCTGATTACGTTTCAGCAGCTGTGTCCCCTTCATGTGCTTCCCTCTACCTGGTACACTTCCCAGCACCCTGTTATTAACCTCCCCCCACCTGCACTTTGCCCATGTATCTGTCCCACCTCATGTTAAAAACCTCCACTGTTTCCTTAGCCAACAGTTCCCCATGTACTGCATTCTAAGGTGCCACCACCATCTCTGTGAAATAATGTTTCCTCACCTCCCCCATGTACCTTCCCCCTACTAGCTTAAGGTTATGTCCCCTCATATTTCTCTCCCCCTTCAACATAAAGAGATCCCCTATGTCTACCCTATTTATCCCCTTCATATATTTGAAGACCTCTATAATATCCCTACTGTCCCATCTATCCACCAGGGAGTACATGTTCAACTCCCCCAGTCATTCTTCATAGGTCAATCCCCCCAGGCCATGGATTATCCTTGTGACTCATCTCTGTACTCTTTCCAAAAGGGTAACATCCCTCTTTAAGTAAGGTCTCCTAAACTGTATGTAGAACTCCAAGTGAGACCTCACTAAGAAGTTGTACAGGGGCAGAATGAACTCCCTACTCCTCAATGTTATTCCCCTAGAGATACACCAAAGTACTTTATTTGCCTTAGCAGACCCTTACTGGCACTGTTCTAAATGATTCATCCTGACATCTATGACCACCCCCTGGTCTTTTTCATCCCTAGATGTAAACAGCTGCCCCCCCCAACAAATGATAGCTATACCCAGGTTTTCTGAATCCCTGATGTAGTATGCTGCACTTCCGAGCATTAAACTCCAACTGCCAAGTGTGTGCCCACCTTTCCAACCTAACCAAATCCTCCTGAAATGTCTTCCTACCCTCCTCGCTATCTACCACCACACCCAACTTAGAATTATTTGTGAATAGGCTCAGCTTGCTCCTTACTCCTTCTCCAATGCCTGCAATGAATGCATTGAACAGGACTGGGCCCAACACTGATCTCTGAGGGACCCTGTTGATGACCATGCTGTGAGTCGAGGCCACTCCCCCTACATCCACCCTCTGATGCCAGTCACTGAGCCAATTCATTATCCAGCCCACCATTTTATGCCCCACCACTAGGTTCCTCAGCTGACATATCAGCCTTCCATGTGGGACTAAATTGAAAGTGTTGCTGAAGTCCAAGTACAGGACATCAACCATATTTCCATTATCAAGGGATCTTGTCACCCAGTAGAAGAATTCGACTAAGTTAGTCTTGCACGATCTCCCCCAGATGAACCAATGCAGGCTTTCATCTTGAAAGCCATTTGCCTCCAGAAACTCAACCTTTTTCCAGAGCAGGCCTTGGGTAAGGAATTGAGGAACAGGCTAAATAGAATGGGTCCCAAGAGGGAGCCCTGGGGTCTACCAGAGAGCACCGGGAGAGGGTTGGAGAGGATACCATTTATTTTGACCTGCTGGGAGCGATTAGAAATCTAGTCTGTAAGTCAGGCCGTGACCTCCTATGACAGGCCAAAGTGGGAGAGGACAGTTAGGAGGAGAGTGTGATTAACAGTGTCAAAAGCTTTTGACAAATCAAGAAAGGCTGAGCTGACCAGGCACCCATTGTCTAGGGTGCAGTGGATAAAACTGGAGAATTCAAGGAGGTCAGTGGAGGTGCTGTGTCCTCACTGGAATCCATGTTGCTCTTTAGTGATGAGGTCTTATTTGGTGAGGTAGTCAGTAAGTTGATCTAAGATTATTTTTTTGAGGGCTTTTGGGGGGGGATAGATATGCGGCAATAGTTATCGGGGGAGAAATGGTCTCCACTTTTGTGAATGGGGTAACAATAGCAGTTTTCCAGATGGAAGGGAAAGTACCGAGGCAGAGGGAGCGATTGAGGAGGCAGGTGAGAGAGTCATGGACCACATCCAGAACCAGGTGTAGGAGTTTGAGGTCTAGGGTATTATTGCTGTGATGGGCACCACCTAGGGCTTTAAGGAGATAGGGCTTAGCTTCCTGTGGAGTGAGAGCTCTGAAATGGAATGGTTTGTGGGGGTGTGGGGGGAGCTGGGGGGATAACGGGGTCAAAGAAGTTGGGCAGAAGTGTAGAGCTAAGATCCAAAAAGGAGGAGGAGATAAGGGTGTCAGCAGCGAGTTGCGGGTCAGTGGAAATGGAGCCATTGATACTGAGTTGGGATTGAGGAGGAGCAGTGTATTTGCCATTGATTACCTTCATGTTGTCCCAAACTTTGCAGCCAGTGGCCCAGGTAGAGGTAAGGGAGGTTATGAAGTATTCAGATTTGGCTTTATGTATGGCCCATGTGCAGCTGTTATGAGCGGCCCGGTAACACTGCCTGTCAGCAGGCTTGCCAGAGTCTATGGTTTTTTTCCAAGAGGTTGTCTCTGAGATGCATCTGATTAAGTAGCATCTGGGAGATCCAAGGTGTGTCAGGACCTTTAAAAGTACATTTGGTGAGTGGGTCAAATATGTCACAGAATAGATGAAGGAGTGGATGAAGTAGTCTCCAGCAAGGTTTACTGGGGACCAGTCCCAAAGGGCAAGGTGGTATTTTAGTAGTCCCAACTTGCCAGGTTTGAGCTGTTGCTGGAGGACAGTTTTAGGTGGTGGTGGTTTCTTTATCTTGCATGACCAAGTGCAGAGTACTTGAGAGTGGTCACTTAGGGCCTTGGGGAGCACAGTGATATCAGTGATTTTGTGGAGGTGGTTAGACAGAACAAGGTCCGGTAGGGTGGAGGTGCCATTGGTGGGATTAACCCATGTTGGGTGGGTAACAAGTTGAGTGAGGTCAAGGGCAGCAGAAGCATCCTTTTAGGGGGAGGCAGAGTAAGTGAACCAATTCCAAGGCAAAAATATGGGATTTCATAGGAGCTGACTTTGATAAGATGGCCAACAGAGTTAAGCTAGCCCTGGCAAAAAGAAACACAGGTGCCAGGGTACAGGCAAAGTGGGCAAGCATTAGGGATACAATACTTGAAGCAACTTCCCATTGTGATTGGTTGAGCATCCATGGCACTCCAGACATTACCTCATGGGTTTTAACCCACCTGATAGGCTAGTGATGCACATGACCCTAGATCAAATTTCTAGTATATCCAGGTCCCAGAAACCCCTGCTCTCCAGTTTTGAATTGTGCATCTGATCAGGCAACAAGCACACCAGGAATCCCTGTCTGCTCCATACAAGGTAGGCCTTGAACTTATAAGAAGATATCATTAATTTGAGCTTTACTTGAGAAAAGAAATGCAAGCGATGTGTTTTGTTTTGTTGTACTGCCCAATTTGGGGCTATATAGAGAAAAGATGTGTAGAAGTTTTGGATAGGAACAATTATCTGTCTGCATGTCTCTGTTTGGTCATTTTTTAATCTCTGCAGATTCAGAGGCAAGATTTAGCCTGGAAGGCTTATTGCAGCTTATACCACTTGTTCAGTGCTTTAAGCTTCGTTGTTTTGTTGTTGCAATGCTTATTTGGATGCCTAAAAATATCGCAAACACCGTGGTAACGCTTTTGTTGTAAAGATAGACAAAGAGTGTTCTCTCCCCAATTGAAAGGTTGTCCTCACCCACTAAGCCTCATTTTTTGTGGTTGCAAGGCTTATTTAGATGTTTAAAAATATTGCAAATGCCGCGATAGTGCATCGTTGTAAAGATAGACAAGGAGTACTCTCCCGATTTAAAGGTTGTCCTCAACCACTATGGGTTGTTTATCTGGCAAATTTCCTTTTTGGTCGCTTGGTTAGTGAGGAGAATTCCGTGGTTGGGCCTTCGGGCCTGCGGCAGCCACTCGGGCCTCTCGCCCCCACGTGGTCTCCCGTTCCTCTCCCCGCCCTACCCCTACCGCGACTCGCCTGTTGGCGTTGTTTTTTGTCTGCCTCCGCTCTACCCGGAGGCTCCTCCTGTCTCCCGCATTCCCCCTGATCTGCACGGACAGCTGGGGCTCTTGTCCCCAGCGCGATCCGCCACTGCATGTCCACGCGCTGGTATCGTGCGTTGCGCATGGTAGGCCTCCTGCCTACCGTCCCCACATGGCTTCTGGCCCTTCCCCTGGGCCTCCTGCGGTACTTCATACCGCCTTCTCCCTAGGCAGTCTCTCCTGGGACTCCTGCCAGGGGGAAGAGGGAAAGCGTGGGGGGGAGTCTGGCACCGCGGGAACGGTGAGACCCTGCGGAGAGTGTTTCTTTCCACGGGGGCCCTGAGTCTGCAGCCAGCATTCCTCCCTTTTCCAGGGGGGGAGGCCTTTCAGTAGCCAGTCCCTTTCCTGGTGGGAACTGCTCCGTCTAGGGCCTGTTTCAAGGCAGCCCACGTGCCTCCCATCTTGCGGCCTGGATTCGGGGGACGTCCCAGGCTTCACAGACCCTCAGCTCTATATCTCTCTCTCTCTCCATCAATTGGAGAGTTACAGCTGGGGCAGTTCGCGTGACTACACCTGGGGGGTCCCTCCAACAGCTACCCCCCCGGATCACGGTCACCAAGGAACACAGGTGCCTGTCTCTTCTCCTCCCGGGTCCCTCCCACAGTGACCCAGGCATTAGGAAATGGTGCTCCCTGGATCACCTAAGCTGCTACGCCATGGGTCCCTCCCCATAGCGACCCATGTGTGCCTGTTTTCTGCAGCAGAACCACCCGGTAGAGTCGGCCATCCCATCCCACGTCTGCGGGGTCTCTCCCACAGCGACCCCCGCACTCTGGCTAGCCTCTCAAGGGATCTATACAGACACCAGGTGATTGCCTGCCGTTCAGTGCTGAATCACAGGGGACAAAAAAGGACACCCTGCAGGGCATTATACAGCTCTAATCTAAGGCCTTTTTTCTTCTCTCTCAGCAGATGGTTAAAGCCAAGAAGTGTTCCACTTGCAACGCTACCCTCCAACCCCAAACCCCGGGCCCCTCTGCTCCTCCTGTCTTCTCAATGATGATGACTTGTCCATGGAACAAACACCCCCCATGGGGCCCAGCAACCCAGGGCCCAGCGTCCCCACATGGATGGACCCTGGCTCCCTCCTGATCCAGAATCAGCAGGCCGCGGTCGCCATGATGGAAAGCCAGCAGAACTTTATGCTGAAAATAATGTAAAAAACTCAAATCCCTCACCCAACACAGAGTCATTCCAGCAATCCCGGAACCGGGCAAGGCAGGGGGCAACCGGAGGAGCTTCCAGACCTCGATGACACCTAACCGGAGAATCCTCGCGAGGGCGCGGAGGAGGACAAGGACACCCCTGAGGAGGAGGATGGGGTAGAATCAGATGAATATGAAGCAGAACTCCCCACCACGCCATCCCTCACTTCAAAGTTGTGTTCCTTTGACACAGTCCCAGGGCTCATGAAGATTATCAAAACCACTATGGGGTTCGACATCGAAGAGAGTAAGCCCGAGTCGAAACTCGACCCCATGATACAACTGAAGGTGTTGAACCCTGAGACTTTTCCAGTATGCCCAGCTATTGAGGACATCTTCAATAAAGAATGGCAATCCATGGAACCAGGCAGAATGCCTAACAAGAAGAACCTGGACAGAATGTATCCGGTTCAAGAGGAAAAATCTGGGGCTTGGTGTAAAGCCCCCACCATCGATCCTCAGGTAGTGGCCCTCAGCAAGAGGACAGTGCTACCATGTGGAACAATAGCCCTCAAAGATCCTACAGACAAAAAAGTGGAAGACATGCTAAAGAAGGCATTCGAAATTGAGAGCACCGCAGCAAAAGCGGCTACTACTGCCATCTACACAGCCCAGCACAGATCCGTTGGCTCGAAGAACTTCAGGAACAAGCCAACCTGAAATCCAGGGAGGCAGAACTCTTAGAATGCACCTTAGATGCTGCAAAGTACCTAGCCGACATGGCGGTAGACACCCTGCGCCTACACGCCAGGGCCACAGCTATCACCAGTCGTGCCCGGAGAGCATTATGGCTAAAATTGTGGGACACTGACAATGAATCTAAGACCTTGTTGAAGAATTTGCCTCTGGGAGGGAAGTATGTGTTTGGGGAGGGGCTACAGGACTACCTGAAACAAAAGGAGGAGGGTAGAGACCTCCTCAAGAGTAAAGCTAGATACAATTACCTTCACTCATTGAGGTGGATATTTCAGAGTGGAAATAGGCTATACCAACCCCGCAGGGACTCAGCACAGCACAATGGTCCCTTTTGAGGCAGGGGGGCATCCCACAGTCCCCGTAACCCCTATCCACAGGCCTATCATCCGTCCTCCTTCAGAGCCCACGGGCAAAAGCTTGGGGGATGAGGCAGAAGTTACAGGGGGAAGCAACAGTGACTACGCCCCTCCAACAGCTCACAGTCAGGGACCCTACCCACCAGTGGGGCAAAGACTCTAGTTATTCTCACACCTGTGGTTCAACACAACCTCGGACAGGTGGGCCCAGGAAGTGGTCACACGGGGGTACTCCATAGAGCTGTCCCACCTCCAAATCCCCCACAGATTTGTATCCTCCCCAATAGCCAAAAGAAAGGTCACCCCTCACCAGGTCCAACGCATCTTGTTGGAACTAGTCCAGAACAGGGCCATCTAGCCCATTCCCCGGCACGAACAAAACCTAGGGGTCTACTCAATATTCTTCCTCGTACCCAAGAAGTCAGGAGAACTCAGACCTATTCTAGACCTAAAACATCTCAACCAGCATGTGGTGTGTCACAGATTCAAAATGGAGACAATACGTTCAACTCTGCGCAGTCTCCGGTTAGGCGACTACCTGACATCCATAGATCTCAAGGATGCTTATCTTCACATCCCTATCATTCAAAAACACAGGCAGTTCCTCCATTTTCACATCCTGGGCCACCACTTTCAGTACCAGACCTTACCATTTGGCCTCATATCAGCCCCAAGAGTGTTCACCAAGGTCTCCATAGTCCTGGTGGCCAGACTCAGAGAGCAGGGACTGGATATCATACCATACCTGGACGACTGACTCATTTGAGCACATTCCAAGGAACAGGCCCTACAGGACACAGCGACCGCCTTACAGGTGCTCGAGGAGCACGGTTGGGTGGTCAATCGGGAAAAGAGCCATCTTATTCCCACGCAGCAGATCAAACATCTGGGAGTGCCGATCAACTCGGCCCACGGATGGGCAAAGCCGTCCCCCTCGAGGGTCGTCAACCTGATGACCCTGGCCTGTCAGATGAAGGGCCACCACCAGACAACCATGGGTCGCATAGCCCAGTTGTTAGGATGCATGGCATCATGCATAGACCTCATACCCTGGGCCAGGTGGCATATGCGCCCACTCCAGACATACATCCTCACTCGGGGAGCACCGAACGAACACAACCTGCAGGTCACTGTTCCGCTACCACCATCAGTGAGACTCTCACTAGCATGGTGGACAGTGGAGTCGAACCTCACCAGTGGAGTTCCCCTGGAGGCCTCCTACATGGCCACAAGAGAGACAGATGCGAGCCTGTCCAGTTGGGGGGCATGTCTGGGAGACTCAACGGCCCAGGGTCTATGGTCATCAATGGAATCCAAGCTGTCCATCAACATCCTGGAGATGAGGGCAGTATACCATGCACCATACCTCTCAACCTTTCTTCACCAAAATGTGTGACACGATGTGTGACAAATGAGCAAAATGTGTGACATATCACCTAACAAGGCACTGCAAGCTCAGAACACTATAACTATCAGTGCACTAATGTTCATAATGTTTTTTGATAACTGAGCATAATAGATTATTATGAATTTCTGCTTTAAAGTCTCAGTGGGGAATGTGGAATATCACCTTCCCCATGATGGACAAAGAGTTTCTGAGAGGTAAAATGAGTGACGTACCTCACAATGTGTGGCAGTTGAGAGGTATGCCATGCGCTCAAGGCTTTCAAACCCCTCATACGCGACCAGTCGGTCCTGATACGTTCCGACAATCGGGTCACAGTGGCCTACATCGCAAAGCAGGGTGGTACCAGGAGCACAGCCATGCTGAAGGAGGCAACATCAGTCCTCAATTGGGCTCAATCCAATCTCAGCCATCTAGGCACAGTACACCTCACAGGAAAACTCAACGTGCAAGCGGATTGGCTCAGCAGACAACAGGTGCACCCAGGAGAATGGCGGTTGCACCCCGATCTGTTTCGGATGATCCAAAGGGCTTGGGGACCCATAACCATAGATCTCATGGCAACACGGGAGAACTCACAGGTCAAGGATTATTACTCGCGTTTCAGGGAGAGTCACTCCCAGGGAACCGACGCCCTATCCCAACCTTGGGGTCGGGATCATGCATATGTGTTCCCGCCTCTCCCCCTAATTCCCCAGGTACTAGCCAAAATACGGGCATCCCATCACACCGTCATTCTAGTGGACCCGTACTGGCCACGAAGGACATGGTTCGCCTCCGTTCGCGAGATGTTCCTAGCCAGCCTCAGACTTCCTCACCGCGCAGACATGCTCTTCCAGGGCCCAGTAGTCCACCCGGCCCCACGGAAAGTGAAGCTCACGGCCTGGATCCTGAAAGGAGGAGACTAATGGAGGCAGGCTACCGTGACTCCGTCGTCAGTACCATATTACTGTCCAGACGGACCTCCACCACCTCCACCTACAGTAGACAATGGTCTATATTCTCGAGGTGGTGTCAAGAAAGAGGTAAGGTACCCGAGCAGGCGGACATGGCTACCGTCTTGCTATTCCTACAGCAGGGAGTGGACAAGGGCCTGGCCCACTCTTCCTTCAGGGTACAACTTTCAGCTATAGGGGCGGCTACGGGGCCCATTGGGGGGTACAGTCCAGGAGCACACCCCGATGCCCTACACTTCCTAAAAGTGGTGAAGATACTCCAACCAAAGACGTGACCAACTATCGCACCTTGGGATCTCCCACTAGTACTCGACTCCCTCAGCTGGGCTCCCTATGAACCGCTCCAGGAGGTGGACCTATTCTGGGTTGGCCTCAAGACATGTTTCCTAGTGGCCATCTGCTCGGCCAGGTGGATCGGAGAGTTGGGGGCTTTATCGTGCTCGGAACCCTATACTGTTTTCAACCCTCAAGGAGTTCGTCTTGGAACGGTACCAGCATTTCAGCCCAAGGTGTCCACTGCATTCCACAAGGAACAGCCCATTGAGCTACCCACCTTCCCTGCAGACACACAGCAGGGCACTCGATCAGTCCCGCATCACCTGGATGTCGGATCCACCCTCTCCATCTACATAGCCAGAACGCGGTCCCTCTATAAGACGGAAAGGTTATTTGTCATCGCGAAGGGCCAAAGACAAGGCAGGGCAGCCTCCAAGTCCACGATCTCTGGTTGGCTAAGGAGAACCATTCAGAACGCTTACCTAGCAAAGCAAATGATACCTCCTCATGGTATTAGGGCCCATTCTACCAGGGCAGTCGCCACATCCTGGGCAGAAAGGGCCAACGTGTCTTCCGAAGACATATGCAGGGCAGCTACTTGGAGTTCCCTGCACACGTTCACTAGACACTACAGAGTCGAACACCTGCATGCCATCCTGCCCACTTTCACCACACAGATCCTCCTAGCAGCGACTTCATCCCCTCACTCATAGACCACTCTGCTCCCTCCCTTGGGTACTTCACTGCTTCTTATCTACCCATGAGGTAATGTCTGGAGTGCCATGGATGCCCAGCCAATCACAATGGGTGTTTACTCATCTGGTAAAGGTGATTGTGTTGGTTGGCATCCATGGCACTCCAAGGCCCTCCCGTCAGAGTGCTCAGAGTGTCCGTGACCAAAAGTTTTTAACCATTGCCAGCCTTAGGAGGGGAGTGGGAAAAATTACAGTGAGAATCTACAGTCGGTCCCTACGGGATCGAGATTAGATTGTAAATAGTAGGTATAATAAATTCGGCCTAATGACCTCTGAGACTACGTCGTAGCTAGCCTTTTTTCTTTCAGGCCATCATTTTGGTCTTCCTTGCATTGTTGTTTTTCTTCTCTTGCATTCTTTTACTAACCTTGATTTCAGCTATGGTAGATTCGAACTGGAGAGCAGGGGTTTCTGGGACCTGGATATACTAGAAATTTGATCTACTGTCATGTGCATCACTAGCCTATCAGGTAGGCTAAAACCCATGAGGTAATGTCTGGAGTGCCATGGATGCCAACCAACACAATCACCTTTACCAGGTGAGTAAACACCCATTGCGTTAGACAGAAAAGGAAGTGCAAAAGAAGAAGGAAACCACTTTGGTTCTCAAATACAATAGCAGAAAAGGTCAGAGATAAAAGGCTGGCCTTTAGGAAATATAAGGGAACACAGCAGGATGAAGATAGGGAGGCATACCAAACTGCCCTAAGGGAAGCAGGGAAGGCAGTAAGGCAGGCAAAGTCCCAAATTGAGGAAACACTAGCATGAACAGTAAAAGAAGGCGACAAGACTTTCTATAGATACATTAGTGAAAGGAGAAAGTCCAGAGGGAGTATCACTAAGCTCAAAGGAGAAAAGGGGGCATGTGAGGAGGAGGACCCTGTAAAAGCATCTATCCTAAATAGATACTTTTGCTCAGTGTTTACTGAAGAGAAGGTAGGGCAGGGCCCACAGCTCAGCACCATGGACACAGGGGGGAGGGAGGTGAGCACTACACACTTCACAAAAGAAAGGGTCCTACAAGAGCTTGCTAAGCTCAGGGTGGACAAGGCAATGGGACCTGATGGCATACATCCCAGGGTACTTAAGGAGCTAGGGTGGAACTAGCAGAGCCATTATCAGAACTGTTTAGTGAGTCTCTGAGCACATGAGAGGTCCCAGAAGACTGGAGAAGGGCTCATGTGATCCCGCTCCACAAGAGTGGTAGCAGGGAGGAGGCAGGGAACTACAGACCAGTCAGTCTTACCTCAGTAGACGGCAACATTATGGAGGCACTCCTTAAGGAAAGGATAGTGCAACACCTGGAATCCATAAGGGCACAGGGTCCAAGAAAGCATGGGTTTACAAAAGGAAGGTCCTGTCAGACTAATCTCACAGATTTCTTTGACTGGGTAACCAGAGTGGTGGACCATGGGGGAGCAGTTGATGTCACCTACCTTGACTTCAGCAAAGCTTTCGACACTGTTCCACATAGAAGATTGATAAATAAGCTGGGTAGACTCAGGGTGGGTCAGAAGTCAGTGAACTGGGTGGCACACTGGTTGACAGGCAGAAAACAGAGAGTAGTGGTAAATGGTATACAGTCAGAAGAGATGCAAGTCACAAGTGGGGTACCTCAGGGATTAGTCCTGGGGCCATTTCTCTTCAATATCTTCATTAGTGACATTGCAGATGGACTAGAGGGTAAGGCTTGTCTGTTTGCAGATGACACTAAGATCTGCAACACAGCAGATGATCCAGATGGGGTGGGAAGAATGAGAAGAGATCTGGCTAAACTAGCAAAATGGTCAGAAGAGTGGCAACTGGGATTTAATGCAAAGAAGTGCAAGATCATGCACATAGGGAAGAGAAACCCTGAAGCCACCTATAGGCTGGGAGGGGAGTTGCTGGCAGTCACAAAGGAAGAAAGAGACTTGGGCATCATCATCACTGATGATCTGAAATCATCCAAGCAGACCTCTAAAGCAGTAGGTAAGGCTAGAGGAATGTTAAGGTATATTAGTAGGGGTATCACAAGTCATAAGGGGGAGGTAATAATCCCTCTTTACAAGACACTGGTTAGGCCCCATCTGGAGTACTACGTGCAGTACTGGAGGACAAACCTTCACAAGAACATTAACCAAATTGAAGCAGTCCAGAGAAGGGCAACCAAAATGGTGCAGGGACTGCATCAGAAGACATATGAGGACAGATCAACGGAGCTCAATATGTATACCCTTGAGCAAAGGAGGGAGAGAGGTGATATGATCGAAACATTCAAACACCTTAAGGACATTAACAAGGTGAAAGAGTCTAACATGTTTAAATATAAGAAAAATAGCAGGACAAGAGGACACAGCATGAGAGTAGAGGGAGGCCGATTAAGGGGTAATATGAGGAAATTCTTTTTCACAGAAAGGGTGGTAGATGCATGGAATGGTCTACCTCAGGAAGTGGTGGCTATGAATACAGTGCAGGGCTGCAAACAGGCATGGGATAGGCATAAGGGAGCAATACAGATGAGTATGAATAGATAGGCCACTGACAGATCAAAGGCTGATGGCACATTTATAAGGTAGAAAAAGAAATGGGCAGACTGGATGGGCCTTGCAGTCCTTATCTGCTGTCAGCTTCTATGTTTCTATGTTTCTAATTTATGTTTAAGTCCCCGAGATTTAATTGTTCAGACTTGGGGGGGGGGGGCAGGAGAATTAGTCAATTAAAGACTGGAAAGTGAGTTTCTGGCCGAGTTAGGGAATGTAGATGGTGGTGATGACCAGAGGGGCCCTGGCAGAACCCAGTGTAATGTTTAGTGATACAGCTTGGGCACCAGCCTCTGGCTGTGGGGGCATACCCCTAGAGGGACTCTCGGAGGTAGATAACACAGCCACTCCCATGTTTTCTGAGTCTCTCTTCCCGGAAAAGGGTGTAACCAGGGATGGAGATAGCTGAGTTAGGGGTGGATTTTGAGAGCCAAGTCTCAACTATAATTAGGACATCTGGCTGGTGTTGGGCCATCCATACCTAGCAGTCACTTAATTTTTTTAAAAGGCTGCAGATGTCCATGGAAGCAATACGAAGACAGGGAGAAGGGGGCAGGAGGTAGACCTGGATTTGGGTGAATGTTACCAGACATAAGGAGGAGGAAGGAGAGTGTTCTGAGGAGCAATTTGTGGAGCAGTCTGTAGCAGTTAGGAGCAGTGAAATGGGGACAGGTGGGCTGAAGGAGACAGGTGGGGATGGGTAGTGCATGAAGGAGGAGGAATAGACAAAAAGAGGGGGGCTGGGGGAGTCAGGATGGAGGGTGACTGGGAGTAGGGAGTGCTTAAGGGATGGGTGGATGGGAGGGGACAGGCTAGGATGGTGAAAAAATGAAAGTACTGAGGAGGGAGGAAAGGAACCATCTGGAGAGGGGCTGGGGCAGCGAGGGGGGGGGAATTGGGTAAGGAAGAGAATTGCAGGGGGGTTAAGAAGGGGTGTTGGTGCAGTGAGGTAAAGTGAGGCCATGCCTAGCAGACTAGCGAGAAATAGAGGGTTGGAAGAGCTGTAAAGGGTACTGATGGGCATCAATGTGTGGGGCAGGCTGGATAGCACAGTGGTAGAGTAGCAGACTCCAGTGCAGAAGGTACCCAGTTTGAGTCTGGGGGTGGGCGACTAGGAGGGGCAGTCTGAGGAAGGGGGTATGAGAAGTAAGAGAGACATGGGAGCAGGGAGAGTCAGCTGGAGAGTGTGTGTAGAAAATGGGGGGGAGTTGGGGTGGAAGTCGTGGCAACACTGCCTCCTAGTGGTCAATGAGAGGAAAAACCAGAGGGTGGGGGGGACCAGAGGAGCTCGGGATGAGAAGAGGACTAGTAGTGTAGGGGAAGGAGGAGAGAAAAGGAGGAGCTGCGTAGGTGCGCTACTACCATCCAGTGTCGGGGAGTGATAACCTGCTAAGGGAAGAATAGACACTTAGAGAAAGGATCATGTGACAGGAAGATGTCAATAAATTAAGGAATGCCCCTGGGAGGGAGGCTGAGGTGGGCCAGGCAGTCGACACACAGCATCGATGGGCTAGCACCCCACATAGTAGTGGCTGCTCTGGGGGAGGTAGAACAGTTACTTTTAAGGACTCAGCAGTCCTCTCTGTCCCTGTTGGCAGTGTCCGCTTGTTGTGTGTGGTGGGGATGGGGTCCCCCGGCCTGAAATAGAGAGGAAGACAAAGGAAAAGAATTAGCATGCAGACAGAAGGAGGAGAGTCAGGGGAGACGGCTGAGTACTGCTCCCCAGTGTGCATGCACAGGTTGGAAAAGCAGCTGAACTGCCAGGGAAGGTCTTGGAAAAACAATGGGACTAGGAGAAAGCCAGAAGGATGCCACAACCAAGTGGTGGGTCTCAGGCAAACCCAACAAACAAGCTGAGTACAACAGGTAAACAGCTCAGTGCAAAAGTAAACAGCTGTAATAGCAGATAACAGGCTATGAATGTATATTGCAAAGGCATTAACTAGCGTGGATAGCAGTCACTACATAGTAAACACAATGCAGAGTGTAATAAACTGTACATATTGTGAAACCTGCAAATAAAGAGGGAAATCTAGTGAGACGAACCAAAGATGACTAAGAAGGGCTCACCTCTGAGACCCAGAAATCATGGTTCAGTAGTCAAGATAAAAATAGTCACTGAGGTCTTTCAGAAAGTCTGAAAGTTCCTCCAGAAAGCTGGTTAAAACCCCAGCACTTGGTGAGGAACAGGTAGCAGCAGAAACAATCAGTTGCTCTCAGGGGGCAGTAAATATGAAGAAGAAACACCCCACACAGTAGCGGCTGCTCTTGGGAGGTAGAGTACCTTTAAGGGCGTCACGGTTCTCTCGGTCCCTGCTGGCAGTGTCTGCTTGTTTTGTGTGGTGTGGATGGAGTCCCATGGCCTTTGAGGGCTCCACAGTCCTCTCTGTCCCTGCTGGCAGTGTCCGCTTATTGTGTGTGGAGGGAATGGGATCCTGTGGTGTTTAAGGGCTCTGTGGTCCTCTGTGTCCCTACTGGCTGTGTCTGCTTGTTGTGTGTGGTTGGGATGGGGTCCTGTGGCCTTTAAGGGCTCTGCAGTCCTTTCTGTTCTTGCTGGCAGTGTCCACTTGTTGTGTGTGTCCATCACTGGAGCAGCCAGGACATCCACCTGTTCCCTAAGAACTCTGGGGTGGATCCCATCTGGTTCTGGGGCTTTATCAGTCCTCAAAGACAAGAGACCTTCCCTCACACTCCCTGCATGAATCTCACAAGCTGTAAGTGTCCCCCAATTCACTGTCCTGATCCTGGTTCCCCCTTGTGTTAACGGACCCTGCCTCTCCCTAGTTAAGGGAATTATAACAGTACTCAATCTCTAGTAGGGTTAGCATTTGTGAATTTGATTGCATTCTACTGTGCCAGCACTGTGTAGGTAGAGCGTTATGGGGATGGTGTGGTGGGGTGGAGAGCAAGTGAATAAAAGTGAAGATTATGGAAAGGAGATTGCTGTCAGATATATGAGCATTTTGTGAAATAAAATCAATGCTTGATGTATGTTTTGTGTGAGATCCAAAATTCATGGATTGTCCACGTCACTGCATTTGCATTCATTGGGATACGGCTCACATTAATAGTTTTGCACCTGTTTGTCATTAGTTATAAAACGTAAAATATGAGCCACATGCGTAATAACGAGGACACCAAAGTCAAATTTTAGGAGGCAGTGTGCCATTATGATAACAAAGGGCAGTCTAAAAAGTGATTCTGATTAGGTTCATTCCATACGCTTATGATATAGACGTTCTGACTGTTAGTAACACATTCCGGTAATTATATTTACAGATACATTACATGAAAAACGGATTTTTTTCAGTTAGACTGGAACATGCTGAAAGTGCTAACAAAAGTGCATTAGTGGTAGTGTTAGCACTTGTGAGTTTGATTGTTTTTCTATGTGACTGTGATGTGTGAGTATAGTTGTGTTCCAAGGGTGAGGTGGTAGAGTTTGAATGAAATGAGAAAATAAAATAAATACATCCTTGTTATTTATAACAATTACTAAACACCCTTTCTTATTTTCACTTACAGCTCTAAAGCATGGCATTTCTTCCCTGACTTGCCCGCTGCTGTTGTTACACATACTGCTCTGGCTTGTTTCATTTGCTTTGCTGGAGGGTTTGGGGATAATCTCAAGCTCCCAAAATTCACATCCTGTTGAATCAAGAGCAGTTAAGGGAAGGAGATGAAACATCAACTGACTCAGGGAACTACAGTGAGAAGGGATATTTCTCTACCTATGCACTTGCATAGAACATAATATGCTGTATAAACCCCGAGCAAAATGACAGTGTAGACCAGGATGTATTAAGAGAGATGATAGGAATAGCAACATAAATAGTTACTGTACTGTCATGTATATCTTGTAGAGGGTGAGTACTGTAATGTAGCACATATTTACCAGTGCAGTTATTTAGTGGCACCACTGAGAGAATGTAAACATAAATATTTACCATAATGTGCTGTATATAGCTGCATATGCTTATGAAGGGAGCATACATAAATATGCCCTAATGCCTTTTAAATACCCAGCATTCGACAATTACCATAAATAGGGTTGCCAATCACAGGCAACCAAAATTGTCAGGGGTGTCCTTTAAGAAATTAAATTTTACTGGGAGAAAGGGGGGAGGTAGATGACAGGAGGGGCAAAAAGGACCAAAGCCAGTGTCACAGGCAAAAGGGATGGAGCTAAGTGAGGTCAGCAAGGGGAGGCCGGGGGTTGAGTAAGGCAAGGATTGGCCAAGAGGAGGAGTCAGATAGGGGTCCTGATTGGGGCCTAGTTGTGTTTAAAAGGGCAAGCATGGAGAGAACCCCCTTCTTTTCTGCTAGAAGATGTTAATCCTGTCTAGCGCTTCGATTGGCAAGTCAAGATCATTGATCCTTTGGGAAAGGTAAGATTAGTTAGGCTACTTGGTGGGGATGGCCTGCCTGTAGTAGGTTCTGGGGCCTGGTACTGAGCACTTGGATCAGCAAGCATCCTGCGTTATAATAGTTAGTTAATGGAAAGAATTAGTAGCAGTATGCAAAGCAACAGATCAAAGTTTGTGATTTCATTTTAACCTGGTAAGTAAAAAAAAACAAAAAAACTTTTTACTGTTGTTGAACTTCATTGTAGAGGAGTTTTGGTCTTTTTTAGATGCTGGACCAAGATATGCTGGGGGAGTAGTTCTCTGCTTAGAGGGTTTTTTGTTTGATTTCTCAGTCATGTTGCGTTTGTTAGGTTTTTGCAAGTTCTTGGGTTGCTGTGGGTTTTAATTCTTCTGCTATTGGTGTTTTGCGATCTCCAGTTGGATGCAACGTGGGCAGGTAGCTCACGCCAAGGGTCCCTCCAGTTTGATAAGGAGGTAACAAGGTCACGCCTTAGTGACTACAAGCAGGGCATCCACCAAGCATTGGTGAGGAGCCACTGTTATAGGGAAGTAGGGGGAGGGCTGACCCTGGCTGGCTCCTCCTCTCCTTGCCCTCCTTTCTTCATTGTGATGGCACCTCTGCCCATTAAGCAAGATGTGGCAGAGAAGAGAAAGGCAACAAGAAAAAAAAAAAATAAATAATAAGAAAGCGAGGAGGTACTTGGAGCGAGGGAGTTTGGTCCACTGGGCATGAATGGAGCTGGGAGGCAAGACAATCGGCTAGGCTGCATGGGAGGGCCACGTGGTAGGATGGCGAGCATGGTGACGCATGCAGTCACTGCCGTGCAGCTGTGGAGAACTTGAACAGCGGGAGACCTGATGATATCGGGAAGCAGGTGAGGTAACTGTTGGAGAGATGGGGGAAAGAGGGACATGGGATGTTTTGGAACATAAAGCTTCAGGGAAGGAGCCACGGGATGGCCTGCAGGCTGAAGGTAGGACAAGGTAGACTCGGGTGGCACAGGCACTGGGAGCAGGTTCAGGCATTTGGGTGGTGGACCTATCAGCACACCAGCTGGACCAGGACCCAGTTCAGTACCAGGATGGAGATGCCTGAAGGCCACGACAACCAGGAAAGGTGGGCATGGGAAAGGCCCAAGCATTGCAGTGCACTGCAGGATAAAATGGTGGCTGGGAGATTACACAAAATGGTGGCCGCCTCATAGTGCTTTGGGGGGTCATAGCAGGCAGCACCTTATTTACGGTAATGACTTAGCATTCAGTATTGGGAGTTGTCATAGAAGACAATAAAGCGGTATTAATACAAGGCATAGCTGCTGGAACTGGATTGGTGGCAATGTTATTTGTCAACCCACTGATCAAAAGTTTCCATAGCACCCTTGATGTTACTTGAACTTCTCTGTATTAAGGGGCCTGGATGAGATGCATGCCAGCTTTCAACTAGTTGTGTGGAACTATGGTACCCTACTTATTATGCTTTGCTCTCCATTCAAATGTTTTTTCTCTCTTTCGCATTTGAACTGTTTTATCTGTTTCGCTGATGGCGGTTGAGACCTGATTGGCATTGGGACCCCCCCGTCCTTGGTCATGGGGGACTTATTATAGGCACTTTACCTGCTGCTACTATGACAAGATATACACAGCATAGGTAGGCACTGAGGGCTTGGTGGAGTAGGGATAAAGCCACAGGCTAACAACAAGGATGGGAGGGTGAGCCCTCATCTCAAGGATTTAGAAAAAATAAATAAAAAACTATAGATACAAATACAATAATAATAACAGGAACAATAATGTGGGTGGGGGCACTTGAAAAGGGCATGGCACCATCTGGGCAAGGTGGAAGCAATGATATATATATTAAAAAAAATAATATATAAATAAGGGGGCCTTGCAGCTGCATGGCTGATAAAGTGAGGGCAAGTCACAGATACTAATAATGCAGTTTTATGCTTCTCCCAGCTTATCTGTTGTCTGCAGCTTACCTTACACCATGGGAATGGCTCCAAAGAAGACACCATGTCTGGCCACCAGTGCCCAGCTGAAGGAAGAGATGACTAAGCTTATGGGGAAGATGACCAAGCTCATCGAGGTGGCAGAAAAGAGGGAAGAGGAAAAGGAAAGGTCCAAGAAGAGGAAGGAGCCCCTGGACAGAAGAGGCAGGGAGGGGAGCAGCCACCAGCACCGATGCCCGAGCTGGCCCCAGAACACCTTCCTGAACCAGAGGACCCAGACATAGGGAATGGTAAGGAGAAGATTGATCTGACAGGCGAGGGTGACCTAAAAGAATTCCTGGAAGAGATTATTAATGATATGGGGAACAAAGGAATGGAAAAGATAGAGAAGGTGTGGAAGGAGATAAGAAGGAGGAATAAGGATGACATGGAGAGGCCGGCAGGGAGAGCAGGAGGTGCAATGGGGTCACAAGGCATACCAGGGGCCAGACTGGTGGAACCATGTGCCATTCACAATTATGGAAAAGATACAGAAAGAGGATTTTTTGGATTTGTTCACTTTGGTGGACAAGGACACAGAAAAAAATTATGAACAGCAAGAGAATGTGGGAAAATCAGAAATGGAAGTGACCCTGGCAGTGGTAGGCAAACCTGAAGAAGAGAAGAATTATAAGAGAAAGAACACAGAGACATGGCAGGCAGGGTATATGATTTTTAGCCCCATTTACTAGACGAGAGCCCCAAGCTGGCTATCCCACTCCTAGCCTACTCAACCATCATTAGGAATGCCTATAAAATCCAGCTATGATATTGATAGTTAAAGTATAATGAGGCCTTCCGACAGAGGATGGCGGCCCGGGGTGACCTGAGATGGGACTGCACCCATTCAGAACTATGGGCATGGACACTGTAGAGGAAAGGGGCAAGTAGTGGAGAGACAGGCAAAAGAGAGAACACTACCCAGTTGGCCAAGGCGTGTTGGAGTATAACAAGGACTCATGCACTTGGGCAAATTGCAAATTTCGATGCATCTGCTCGGGGTGTGCAGGACAGCACCCAGTGTCACACTCTAGGCAAGGGTACTAACAGCAAGGGGAACAGCCCTTTTGGGGGAATTTTAATGCAGCAAGAGGTGCTGGGGGTATCAAGGGAGAAAGGGCTGGGGTGGATCAGGTAGGGGGACATTTAATGGAGGTTATCAAAGGAATTAGGAATGCAGGGAGAGGTGAGACTGGACGGAACTTTCCTTTGGCCAAGACACCAATTAGACAAAGCATAATCCTGGAATGGACTAAAGACTACCCGAATGAGAGAGGGTGCAGGTTGATATGGGAGGGGTTTTTGAAGGGTTTCAGCCTCAAGTACCAAGGGGTGAGAAGGGCCATGGCAGCAAAAACCTGGGGTCAGTTAAGAATAGGGATGAGATCATCAGTAAGAAAATCCTCAAAGAGGTGGCAACGGGCAGGGTCGAGAGCCCCTTCAGGACCCCCCCTTAATCAATTTCAGGGTATCACCTTTGGACATGTTTCCAAAGAAACAAGCCAGGGAGTTCCACTTGATACACCATCTGTCCTACCTGGAGGGAACATCTGTGAATGATAATATACTGAGGGAGATGAGTGCAGTTTCCTATGCAACATTTGACCATGCGATGGAGTTTATACGGACAGTAAAAGGGGCATGGTTAGCAAAGACAGACATCAAGTCAGCATTCCGCTTGCTCCCAATTAGACCAGATGATTGGGATCCCTTAGGCTTCCAGTTCAAGGGGGGCGGATTCTACTTTGATGAGGCCATACCACTGGAGTGCTCCATAGCTTGTGCAGCATTTGAGGCATTTAGTACATGGGTGCAGTGGGTATTTGGGTAGCTATATGGGCATAACACAGTAGTGCATTGTTTAGGCCTTTCAGCACCATGCAGTTCTGCTTAAAGTAAAACCAGCATAATATTTTGTGGTGATTTGCATATACAGCCCATGATGCTTTGCATTATAGGGGTTTGTGTGATTTTGTATTTCTTTGAAACTTGGCTTCCCTGCCAATGCCCTCTGGAATAACCCTTGCCTCTGTGCTTGCACACTAAGGTTCTTTGTTTTTAACTTGTTTTTTTTGTTTTTTTATTGGTCTCATCACAACCCAACCCAAATAGACTAACTTAGGGTAGCTGGTTCATTTCACTGGGGTGTCATACAGACGAGGCACACTGATGAGTCCTGGTAGGATGAAACACGTGTCTGTGTCTTCTGTTGGCATCTGTTGCATACTGTGTGTGAGGCCTTTTGGCACCATGCAGTTCTGCATAAAGTTGAACCTGTATAATATTTTGTGGTGATTTGCATATACAGCTCATGATGCTTTACGTTATGGGGGTATGTGTGATTTTGTATTTCAGTGCACTATTTAGATGGTTTTGTGATAACAGGCCACAGTGAGAGTGAAACAGCAGCAAAGTTGGTAGAATTCCAAGAAATGCTCTGGGAAAATGGGATCCCACTTTTGGAAGGAAAGACAGAAGGCCCAGCCAGATGGTTGTAGTTCCTTGGAATAGAGGTAAACACAGCGCTAGAGTTGTTCCGTCCTCTGAGGACAAGGTGGGGAGATTGAAGGGCTACTGTGACAGGTGTGGAGTAGGAGATGGGTGCCACTGGCCATGGTACAACAACTTCTGGGCCACCTCAACTTTGCCTGTAAGGCAATTGGCCCAGGGAGGGCATTCACAAGGAGACTAGCACAGTGTATGGGCAGGGCAAGGTTACTGCACCACTGGGTGGACATTAGCATAGGGTGCAGGAGGATCTGGGAATATGAGAACAGTTTTGGGACAGTTACAATGGGATAACATTCTGGCAGCAGGACTGGGTATTTACAATGATCTAGAATTGTACACAGATGCCTCTGAGGCCCTCAGAATGGACGTATACTTTCAGGATTAATGGATGTCTGAGGCCTGATTGACAGAATGGAAACTCTGGGGCCTGTTGAAGAACATCACATTCCTGGAAATATTCCCCATATGGGTGGCTACTGTTGTATGGGGCAACAGACTGAGGGATCACAAGATTCTGTTCTGGTGTGACAATAAAGCCATGGTCGAGGTGATCAACAAACAGAAGGGTTCCACCGAGACGGTGATCAGAGTATTATGCCAGTCGATGATGGCTGGGCTTAAGCTTAACTTGACATTTAAAGCAAGACACATAGAAGGGGTTTAGAATGAAGTTGCCAACAGTCTTTTCCCATCCTCAGTTGGACAGGTTCAGGTCCTTGGCATTGCAAGCAGCCATCCAGAAGACTACAGTTCCAGCCCACCTATGGCAGGCTAGAAGGACTGAGCCCATCTGCTGTATCAGAGCTCCTGGTCAGCAAACACGCTGAGGGTATATGAGAGTACATGGAGTGCTTTTCTGGAGTTTCAGCAGTATGAAGGGCTTGTTGCAAGTAGCCCCATCGTGGTAGGCAGGTAATGCAGTATATGGTGCAAAAGTGGGAAGCTGGCATATCCCACATGACCATGGGGGTACAGGGGATGGCCTGATCTGGGCAAGTTTAAGGTAGTTTGATGCATGCTGATTGGGTGGCAGAGAACATGGGGCAGTACAGGGGACACCAGGAAACCCATAACGGGGGCACCTGTTTGTTCATTTAAAGGAGGCACCTGGCAAGATATGCACAACAGCCTTTGAGGCATGTTTATTTAAGGCCATATTCAAAACAATGGCAAGAGATGCCTTTCGGGTAGAGGAGGCAGTGGTGCACAATAGACATCAGATGAGCTGGGGCCTGCTAAGGGAGGACATCATTTGGGGAATGAAGGCAGTGTACATCTGACTGAGAAGATCAAAGTCAAACCAGGCCAGGAAAGGTACTGAGGTCACACTGGAGAGCCTACCAGCTCAAGGCAGTTGCATAGTGGCTGCCCTCGAGGAATACAGGACAGTATACTGGATAAGGAAGAAGCATTTTTCTTGCACGGCAATGGTGAGCCAGCAACATGCTACCAGGTAGCAGGGTACTTAAGAAAGGTCTGGCCTTCCTGGGAGAAAATCCCAGCCTGTTCTGTACACACTCATTCAGGATAGGGGCAGCCTCATAGAAGGCAGCACAAGGGGCCTCTGAGGAGGAGGTAAAAAGGGTTGGCAGATAGAAATCCAGTTGCTATGAGATACGTGAGGAAGCTGGTATAACATCTCATTTCTGTTAACAGGTGCAAGAAGGCAGTGGCACATATAAATAGTAGGGCGCACGTTCTTTTCTGGGTGGAGAGACATGCTGCCATCATGTCAAAAGGGAGACAACTTCACAAGGATATTGATGACACAAGGATACACTGGAAAGGGGTCCGGGGCATGAGATGGGCACAGCTTTTGCTAGTTTTAGAGGAAATAAGAAGAGCAGGACAGAAGCCTGATTTGCTGGTAACCCATTTAAGGGGTAATAACATTGTAGAAAGGCCGTGGGGTGCCTTACTCAGTGAAATTAAGCAGGACTTTGACATATAGAAGGGCAGGTGGCAAGGTATCACATTAGGGTGGTCAGAAATTATCTCAAGGCAAGTGTGGAGGCATGACCGAGATATAAAATTGATTGAAAAGGCATGGAAATGCCTGAACCGGAGGGCATCCTCAGTGAAAGCAGCACATGGGTTATACATATCGCATAAGGATATATCAGTTTCAGTCACGGGTTATTACCGGGAGGACGGGGTACACCTGTCCATAGTGGGTGGGTTCTTTTTTATCACCCACTTAAGTGAGGCAATAGAGAGCTAGGAGGGAAGAACATATTTCTAGAAATAATTGGGGGGAAGCCCACTGTTCCTTCGCAAGCGGGAGGCGGGCTTGTGGAGGGAGAGACAAAAAGAGAGGGTGGGGGAGGGGTACTACGGGGAGTAGGTGGAGTGTAATGAATCATGGGCCTGGGTCACGAGCATCCAACCCTGTGGGAGGGGGAGGGAAGAAAGGTTAGGTGAAGGACAGGGCTGGGGCACCTGACTCTAAAAGGTAGAGCTGTCTTATGAACTGGAAAGGGAGTGTTGGGGTCATGCATCTGGGCCCTGAGAAGACCATAGAGGAACATGAAGGAGAAATAAAACTTCAAGAGACAAGGAACATTTTTAAGGCAGTGAAAATAAAAAAAAAAATTAAAGCTGCAAGAGGCAAAGGAAATGTCTAAGGAAGTGTAAATAACTGTAAATGAGTGAAATGGTGGTGGTTGTTTTGTAAGATTAAGTATTATGTATGGGAAGGATCAATAAACATTTGCTGATTGAGCACCCAAAAAAAATGCCTTATGGTATTCATTGCTGGAAGAGATCCCCTTGACAAATAGGGTTGCCAATCACAGGCAATCAAAATTTTCAGGGGTGTCCTTTAAGAAATGAAATTTTACTGGGGTGGGAAGGGGGAGGTGAATGAGGGGAGGGGCAAAAAGGATCAAAGCAAGTGTCATAGGAAAAAGGGAGGAACTAGGTGAGGTCAGCAAGTGGAGGCCAGGTGAGGGGTTGAGTAAGGCAAGGACTGGCCAAGGGGAGGAGTCAGGTAAGGGTCCTTATCGGTATCCTAACTGGGTTTAAAAAGGCAAGCACAGAGAGATTCTGCCTTCTGTTCTGCTAGAAGATGTTAATCCCACCCTCTCACCCACAGCCAGGGAACTAGGAAGGGGGAACAAAACCACAGTGACGAGTGGTGGCCTTGTGAGCACCGGTAGGTGGAGGGCTGCTTGATGGGAGTAGCATAAGATTCTTGAAGGGCAGTGGTAATATGAGGGTTGCCAGCAAGTGGCAGCAGGCATGGAGTATAGTCCAGGGGCAACCTGGCTGAAAAGATGAAGATGGGTTGTCAGAGGAGGGCAACAATTGGACATTGGTGAAATGGGAAGTAAGAAGAGAGGAAGACAAAGAGGGGTGTGGGGAGGGGCAGAGCAGGGGTTTGGTGGAGTATAATTTACATGGTCTGGGGTCACAAGCATCCGGCCATGTTGGAGGGAGGGGAGGGAAAAGAGGTAGGAGTGGCTCGGCCAGGGCACCTGACTCTAAGAGGTAGAGCTGTTCTATGAACTCAAAAGGGGGTGTCAGGGTCATGCATCCGGGCCCCAAGAAGAGCATAGAGGAATATGTAAGAGAAGTAAAGCTGCAAGAGGCAAAGGAAATGCTTAAGGAAGTGTAAATAAAAAGTAAAGCTGCAAGAGGCAAAGGAAATGTCCAATTAACAGAAGCACTCTTGATAGGAGGGGTCGATCCCAGTCTTTTCACAGAAGAAAGGGTTCTAAAAGAACTCCTGAAACTGAAGGTGGACAAAGCAATGGGGCCTGATGGAATTCACCCCAGAATTCTAAAAGAATTAAGGGGAGAACTAGTGAAACCACTGACTACCCTTTTTAACAAATCATGGGAGGATGGTGTGATACCTGAGGACTGGAGGAAGGCGAATGTGATTCCCCTTCACAAAAGTGGAAGCAAGACAGAGGCAGAAAACTACAGACCCGTCAGTGTGACCTCTGTGGTAGGAAAAGTGATGGAATCACTTCTGAAGGAAAGAATTGTTGCGTACCTAGAGGCCAGTGGGGCAAAGGACCCAAGGCAGCATGGGTTCACAGTGGGAAGGTCATGTCAGACGAGTCTAATTGATTTCTTTGACTGAGTGACCAAAGTAGTAGACTAGGGAAGGGCTGTGGACATGGCCTACCTAGACTTTAGCAAGGCATTTGACACAGTCCCACACAAAAGATTAATAGTCAATTTAACCACCCTGGGAGTGGGTCCCAGGGTGGTAGCCTGGGTAAAACATTGGCTGGACAACAGGACACAGAAGGTAATTGCAAATGGAGTCCACTTTGAAGAAAGAGGGGTTACTAGTGGGGTACCGCAGGGTTCAGTACTGAGTCCAGTCCTTTCTAATGTCTTTATAAGTGACATTGCAGAGGGACTGGAAAGAAAAGTATGCCTCTTTGCAGATGACACAAAGATCTGCAACAGGGTTGATACACAAGGAGGCGTGGAAAGGATGAGAAGGGACTTAACAAGGTTGGAGGAATGGTCAGAACAGAAGTATGGCAGCTTAGATTCAACACAAAGAAGTGCAAAATAATGCACCTGGTAAACAAAAACCCAGGGGAAGATTACAGAATGGGAGGGGACGTAGTAACAACAACAAAAATGGAAAGGGACCTGGGGGTAATCATATCAGATGACCTTAAAGTCAGCAAGCAATGTGAGAAGGCAGTAGGGAGGGCTGGGGCTATACTGGGATGTATAGAGAAAGGCATCACCAGCAGAAAACAGGAAGTTGTTATCCCTCTATGCAGACAGTTGGTGAGATCCCATCTGGAGTACTGCATCCAGTTCTGGAGACTCCATCACCGCAAGAACATAGGATAGAGGCAGTCCAGAGGAGGACAACGAAAATGGTGCAGGGTCTGCAAGAGAAGCCATACGAGGAGAGACTAAAGGAGTTTAATATGTATACCCTTGAGGAAAGGAGGGAGAGGGGGGACATGATAGAAACTTTTAAGTACCTCAATGGAGTCAACAAAGTCCAAGAAGGTGGCATCTTTCAGAAAAAGAGATGTGCAAGAACAAGGGGACACAATTTAAAGAGGGGGGGCAGTTCAGGGGCAATGTAAGGAAGTATTTTTTCACATAGAGGGTTGTGGACGCATGGAACAGCCTTCCTGAGGAGGTTATGGGGTCTAAAACTGTGGGAGAATTTAAGAATACATGGGACAGACATAAGGCAATTCTTGTGGGGGGTAAGAAGAAATAGGCTGTTGGTTAACTAGGATCTGCGGGTTATCCTGTAGGTAGGGAAATGGGCACTACTACCTGTAGGTGGGCCATGTGGTCCTTATCTGCTGTCAAAGTCTATGTTTCTATGTTTCTAAGGAAGTATAAATAACTGTAAATGAGTGAAATGGTGGTGGTTGTTTTGTAACACTGAATATTATGTATGGGAAGGATCAATAAACATTTGCTGATATAACACCTAACAAAAATGGCATATGGTATTCATTTCTGGAAGAGATCCCCTTGACAATTACGCTTCTTCCTAAGAACTGTGTGAACTGATTTAAGATTATTAGTCTCATTTTAGACTAGTATTACTGCAAGAGGTTATAGCCAGGGGGCAGATCTACACAATTATAGTATCACATTTACTAGTTAAAACAAGTACAAGAATATGCATTGTGAACTAACTTTAGGATTAGCAGCTTTACGAGAGATGGAGCTTGGAGGGTCAGAGCTCCAGTCACCATTGACTTGTCCAGCATTCAGAGTTCATCTCCCTGTTGCTCTCAGAAGAATAGACAGAGTGTGGAGGGGTCAAACTCAAGAGCTATGTGACAGCCTAGGGCATGAAACCTGCAGTCTGCTGATTCACTTCAGCATTTGATCCCCCACCCCCATACTAAATGCAAGTTAAAAAACAATTTCTTTGAAGTCAGAGTTTAACTGCAATAGTGCAATTAGCACCTTTTTTCCTCAGGTCTGATTCAATGAATCAATCTTTATTTATATACTAGAAAGGTATATGAGCAGAAATGCCTATTTTCACAAACATCCAGTGTAAAGTACATGACTACATAGAGATAACTGAGAACAATACAGGTTCAATAATTTCATAGTACAGCAAGTGAATAACAATATAAAAATACAAAGATACGAAAGTTAAATAGTACAACCTGGTCAACAAAGAACAGAAAGAACTAAGGCTGTTGCCAAGATACAGTGAGGTGAGGTACAACAGGGAAAGGAGACAAGGTGGGGAACACGCCAAGAAAATAGCAACAACAAGGGTAGGAGTAGAGGGGATGACTGAGGAGAAATGGTAGGGATGAGGACCTCTGGTGGTATGGAGAGAAGAGAGTAGTACACCAGATAAGGGGTGTAGGGGAGAGACAGATGGGGAAAAATAAGTGCAGGAACTGGGAAATATGCATTAGGCTATAACTGGATGATAGCCAGTGGTATTAATAGAAGGAAGGTGTCTGGCTGGGTTCAGGAATTAGGTCTGGGAAGGACAGCTGCATACTGAAGTACTCAGGAGGTGGGCTTTGAGGGAGGAGTTGAAGGAGAGGATGTTATTACATGCCTGAATTTTGGGGGGAACCTGTTGTACAACTTAGTTCCGGAGTAAAAGATTGAGTTCTGAGCCTGTTTTGTTCGAAAAGTGGGCTGTCGAAAATGAAGGTGGAAGATCCCCGGGTCGGACGACCAGGAGCAGCGAGAGGGAAGAGGGCCTTTACGCTGGGTGGCATCTGTTTGAGGTGGATTTTGTATAGGAAGGAAAGCAATTTAAGGTGAAATCTTCCTTCAGGGAAGAGCCAGCAGAGGGATGCATAGAGGGTGCAGTGGTGGGTTTTCCAGGGTAGACCAGTGATGAAGTGTGCTATACTGTTGTGTGTAATTCTTTCTTTGGAGTAGAAGAGAGAGGATGTTGGGGTGGAGAAAACTATGGAACTGTAGTCAATGAGTGGCAGGAGTACAGAGGAGGTCAGGTGTAGTCTGGTGGCAGAAAGAAGGAACGTATGGATTCTGTAGAGGAGGCCAAGTCTGGTGTGTACCTTCTTAATGAGGTTGTTTATATGCAAATTGAAGGAGAGGTGAGAGTCACGGTAGAGCCCTAAATATCTGAATTAGGTTACCTGTAGAGATGCAGTAAAGTAAAACTCTGCCCGCGAAGTGGTCATGAAGTGTCCACTTCGCGTTAGCATTCCGTTACGTTGAGTGCCCATTTTAAACCCTCACTTTGCCACTTCACATTGTCATTATGACTTCACGTTGTGCACTCTGCCTTATTCTGCTTTAAGGCAGAGTGAAAATTCACAGGCAGCCCACACACATCACACGGCTTACACAGTGTAGGTCACATGCTGCAGGCAGGCAGGCAGGAGGTTAGGGGCAAAAACACTCTCCAACGTGGGCTGACTAACATGTTTTGCACGGGATGTGACAAATGGCTGGGCTCTGCGAATGGCCAGGGGTGGGGTGTGGACATGTGATGAAGAGTGGTGCACAGGTGACAAGTCCACAAATGAAGTTATTTTCCTCATTTTGCATACAGGGGTTAATGTACCACTTGCACTAGACATACTGCATTGACCACCACCCCTGCTACTCTGACTTCCACTCAACAAGATTTCTAAATCATAATCCTCTCCCTCATCATACCTGTAGTAATCCTCTGATGTTATTTCATTGCTACTGCAGACATTCTTACTTGGTCTTACAATCATGGAAGGGGATAACATGCTCAATAAAGTTGATGACGAGGGTGAACGCCCCACTATGGCATTAGCTACCATCTGGTGCCAGGTCCACAGTGCCATGTGCCTGTTCTTAAGATGTGTATGCTGGCCCCCCATGCCCAGATGACTACCCTTTTTACCTTGACTCATACACATGGCAAAGCTGGCAGTTTGCAACTGACTCATCATTTGCATCTTGAACAAACAATCTCAAAAAGGGATTGTGATCCTTGGTTTTTAACATGTCCCTAATGCTGCTTCTTGGACTCCAGTTTTTTAATCCCTGAAATGAGGGGTGTGCTACATGATTTTTCAGGCTGGACACACTTGGACTCCAACTGACCACCACAACTACCTATGATTATTACTGGGTCATCATCATTATCATCAACAGGAACTACTAAATCACAAAATGTTTTGAAAAGAGGGGATTTAACACCAACAGACCCAGCCACAGCCACATTGACTTTCTTTTTCTCCAGTTCCCAACAGGGGTCACTAACATCATTATCATATTCATCAACATCATCTGCATCCACATTTTCAGCTTGGATGCTGTCATGTGGAGAACATGTTCAAACCACAGCATCATCATCATCACCCAATATTTTTGCACCACACTTTGAATCATTGGATGGCAAAGGCATGACCACACCAGCGCTGGAAGAAATGTGACATTGTGAGTTATCATTGCCAGGATCAGAATCATTATTCAACTATCACAGGGATGTTAATGGGGAGTATGACATCATCTGCACTGTCAGTCATAGCTTTAGACTGAACTATATTTTTTGAAACGATTAACTAGTCAGAAGTGGAACTTGAGGCAGCAATACTCATGCCGACAGAAACTGCACTAAAACCACCAGCTGGGACAACATCCTCTTCTCCAGCTAGGAGAGAAGCTACAGATTGCGCTGTAAAAAACATTAATGGAGAAATCACTTTATTGACAGCAGCTAAGCACTTCTGTGTACTATTATACCCATGGTCAATCTTACCACTGGCAGAAGTGCCATAGCCAGAAACAGCTTTGCTTGCACATCCCTTTGCAGGCATTTTGGGGGATCACCAAGAAAATTCTAAACAAATTTAGATTTCTGAACTTTCAGTCTGGGCCAGTAGATGTGAAGCCAAAAAAAACAACAACTGTGGCTTGCAGATGGAGATTGGGCACTAAACAGATGCAAAAGCACAGACAGATTAAGATTGCATTGTGCAATCAAGAAGAGATGCAGACACAAAGTCACAATAACACCCTAACCAGTGCTCACAAGTCACCATCCAATCTTGAAAAGAATACCTTTGGCCGGTTGGGGAGCAGTCCACTGCAGTAACAGTCCAAAACCACAATACCATAAAGTAGTAATAGATCACGCAGTTGCAGTGGATAGCAGATTCACACTGCCGCAATTACTCTGTGGCACAATAAAATGTGTCCGATTTGATGGCATGTATCACACACTCACTCACATGCACACTACAAGTAATGAGTAGCAAATTGAAAACTTCAATAATTTAACCAAATCTTTTTAAACAAACTGAAATTATGCACTGCTGCACCACAACAAGCAGCAAAAAAAATTGTCAAGAATTACTGAAAATATTACCGCGTTTACATTAACACATTTATACAAGAAAAATATAACCAAAACAGAAAGACTGCCTTTTTCTCCCAGTTTTAACCTACCTTCTCCACAGATACGCTCCTCCCCAAAGCACACTTTATGTCTGTAAGTACACAGACATAGGGCCAGATATTCAAAACTTTGCACTGGGCAAAAACCGTTTGCGCAGGTTTAGTGCGGGATTAGCGCGGGTCTGCTATATTCAAAAGGCCAAATAGCACGGGCAAACTGCATTAACGCCAGGCAAAACTATAACGTATGCAAGGGGCAAATTGACATGAATACAGGTGCATTGCTATATTCAGTGACGAGCGCCACGCTAAGTGGTTTTGCGCGACTTAGCGCGACACTTAGTGCGGTGCAAATTACCGCCCAGGAAAAGCTTGTCTTAACCCTGGGCAATTGGCTTTGCGCGACACTTTGGCTTTGCATGGTGTTTGCGTGGGTTTAGCGTGGGTTTTGCGTGACCCTAACAAATAAATATGACACATAGATAAAGCCAAACATAGAGGAAGCATGCTGTTAACCGATGGCATCACAATGATGCCATCATATGCCACCAGTCCCAGCCATGCCAGGCAGTAAGTGGTGACCCTGCCACCAATGGACAGCATGGCAGTGTGGCCATACAGCAAACACCTGCAGACCACACATCTGTGGACATGAACAGATGCCAGCACACACATGCAGCACTGTGGGCATGGAGGATGTTGAGGGGAGCGTATATGGGTGGTGAAGCTGTGCCACAGACCAGGTGTGGCCACAAGGCTGGGACACATCATGCAGTGCACATGGGCCAGTATTGGGAATACCCCAACACTAGTGTGACTTTCGGATAATATATGTCCCCCCCCAGCCACATACCGCACAGCTGTACAACTGCCACAGCACACAAAGCCCGAAATGCACATGTCACTGTGAGCATCTCATGCCACAGGTACAGCATCTGTGGGTCACACAACAGTGTAACAGTAATGTCCACTGTCAGTAAACACCTGCAGGTTGAGCCTGTCACTGTGTACAGTACTGTCAGCATCACTGCCCTACACACCATAGGCAGTGCTGTGTCCCTCACACTACTGGCCCTCTTGCTACTGTAGTGTCTGCTGTGCACTGTAGCATGCCCTACAGTGTGACAGTTGCATGCAGCACCACCACCACCTGTGCCTATGCTGTCTTGTCCCCTGGGGTACAATATGCTATGCTATGCTGTACTGTTTACATGTAACCTGCAGCTATCATCGTGCACTGCCAGACTGACCTACAGGTGGAGCTGCGGTTGGACCTGGTCAGCCCCTGTACTTCCAGACTGACCTACAGGTGGCTCTGTGGGACCCTGCAGTAATGCTGGGCAAACTGCATGCAAATCAGGGTATAATGAGATGCTAATCCAGTTGTTTGCCCAGAGACTACCTAAGTAGGCTCATTTGCATGGCACTTTTGAATATGGCACATTTTGGCTCCGGGCAAGCGTGTTGCACGGAGCTAACTGCAGCTCCGTGCTAATGCTACGCTTATGTGTTAGCGTGGGCGCTAACGGCACGGGAATAATATACAGTTTTGATCACTGTTCTTTCACATCTGCTGCTTCCTGCAGCTGTACTGAGTCCATGCATTTGCTGGCACACACATTGGCCATGTAGTTCGTCTGTACCTGCCCTCACGTTGCTGTGCACTGTGTTGTTGTTGTAGGTTGCACTTCCTGGTTGCTTTATTCAGTGCTGTCTTATTCCCAGGCTATTTTTGCCCTGCACTCCCAGACCAGTTTGCCCGGCTTCCTTAGACTGCAATATTCAGCAGGATTAGCACTGGGCTATTTCCATTTCAATATAGCTTGCTCTGTGCTCCGGGCTAAGTTTGTCCGCCGGGCAGTGCTAATTTAGCCCCTGGGCAAAGTTTTGAATATCTGGCCCATAGTGTTCTAAATTAACATTCAAAATCCACACACAAATAATAAACATGTGATGATATGAGCTCACTAGGGTTTCCTACAATCGATGTACTAAATTTTGAGCAAAACAAATGGCTCACAAAGGCTTTTTTAACAGCTTTTAGAGGATTAGAATCACAGAGATCTGAGAAGAAACTGTCTTCATCTACCACTACACACACACACACACAACACAGAACTGAGTCTGTGCAGAACAATCTAGAGCCAATGTGACCTGCAGTCCCTTGAATCACTGCAAAATTTGCCTTGGAGCTCAATAACAAGGCAAAGTGATGCGAAGTACATTTATTTCTATGTATTTCACATTAAAAATGGTGCAGAAGTGGTTAGGGGAAGGCAGAGTAATGTAAAATCATTGTTATCAATGGACTTCGCATTCCCCATTATGGTGCGAAGTACTCCACTTCGTGTTGCGGATTACTTCGCGGATTCTGTATTACTCCGCAAATTCCTTTGTGGAGTGAATTTTGGCCACTTCACCCACCTCTAGTTACCTGTTCTATGGGAATATCCGAGTTGTCAACTAGTGTTGCCCAGGTGAAAGGGGCTTTACTTGCTCCTGAGAAGGCCATGAATTTGGTCTTCTTGAAGTTCAGAACCATGCCGTGCCTGGAGAACCATGAGTGTAGCTTGCTAATGTCAGATTGAAGATTGTGTAACATTTTGGCCGGGTTTTTGTTACTGAAGTAAAGGCCGCATCATTGGCATATAAGACAAGTTGAGTGGATTGGCAGATAGAGGGGAGGTTATTAATGAAAAGACAGAAAAGAAGGGGTCCTAGGATAGAGCCCTGGGGGACCCAATATTCGAATGGACAGACAGAAGAGAGGTGACCATCAATGGAGTGTGAAAGGCTGTGGGATAACAGATGGACACTTGCACTGATGTAGTTCTCAGAGTTTCATGATTTAATGAAATATTTACAGAACAAAATAAAAATGGACTTGAAACGTTCAATACAAACAAAATTTGAAGGAAACAAAATGAAGGCTTAAATTCAAGGAATTAACATTGTCTGAAATGCAGCACTAGAAAGTACTAGGCTGAAGGGTGTTGTACCTTTAACACCCTCTTCGATTCTGACTTGTAATTGGTCCACCCAGCTTTCAATCATGCAAGTGTTGTGTTTATACATTTTTAATTTCCCCTATTAGCTCCTTTTCCCAGTTGTAATAATATATACACATTCTGCACCTTATATACATCAAAACAATACATTAGTGTTTTATTTTTAACCACTGGATCCAGTTTTCTCTCAGAGACTCATTCTGTAAGTCCCTCCTCCAGCTATGCTCTGCATAAATGTGATAGGAATGAGGCCAGCCAGCTCTTAGAGAGAACAGTTGTGAGGAGGAGACTACAGCAGAAGACTTTGCTCACTATGGTAAGAACTAACAAAATAAGACATTGAATTAAACAAATGCCTGCTGAATGCTTTTTATTTCCATATGTTGTCTAGCAGTAGTGTTTGTATTGCTGGAGCTACAGAGTTTCCTTGGCTTCCTTTTTAAACGGAGACTTAAATGCTGCGGCTTTGCACAGCTCTGAGGAGTTCTAAAGTGCAGCAAATAGAAAACCGCACCGATTAAAGAATGTTGCTGGCTACCTACTGCTCACAAAACAACAATATTTTAGCAACAGGGTTCTCCTATAAAAGGTGCATACCGCAATTTACTTTGAAAGCATTTATATTTTCAATGCCCTTTTCCATGCCCACGGTTTACCACTGCTGCTACTCTGCGCATCTTCGAGAGATAACCACAGGACGTTTTACATTCTAAATGGGGGGGAGAAACAAAGAACCCCAGCATATATAACAACAGTATAACTGCCTCCAGTGTCCTGACACCTTATATTTGTAAGTCAAATTTAACTGATCGAAAAAATACAGCTATCAGTTTTACGGCAGAAAAAGACACTGCACGCAGAGGTATCCAAAACCTCTACAACAGGGAGCATTTATTATTTCTTTCCTGTTTTCACTTATCCACAGATAGTTTTACTAAATCAATTTACTAACTGACACATCTGTCATTTGGAGTTTTATTTCTGTGATATTGTGTGACTAGACTCAAACTCAGTCTGGCCAACAGGATGCTGGGGGGGGGGGGGATGAAAAGACAAAACACAAACACAAAAAACAAACAAACATTTTACATAGGTGGCCAGTCCATGCAGACACACATACATAAACAGGCAACAGAGATCACAAGTAAAACACATAAGGATTTCCCCCATCAAACCTGTAAAGCTGACCAGGACCTATCACATTCCTCCCCGCCTAACATAAAACCATCTGGTTTTATATATTCCCCATTAGAATAACGTAACACACCTATACATCAGATCTCTCATCCATAGAGAGATGGAGCCATGGCCCACCCATCTCCATAGGCTTCACCTCGGGGTCCCTTGTTTTGATTTAGCATGCATTAACTTCCTACATATTTGTAAGAAATTTGTTTAACTTCTTCCTTACCCTGATGTCTGATGATCGGTGTATTATTCACATCTGAACCATATCTGGAAAGGTAATCTACATTACTATGGGCACTACCTCTTAGATGTTTAATCATGAAATGATAGGGTTGAAGAGAGAGGTACCAGCACATGATTCTTGGATTCCAATCCTTCATTACATGAAGCCAACATAAGGGATTATGATCGGTCCACAATTCGAATTCTGCGCCCCACAAATAAAAACGGAGTGCTTCAATAGTCCAATGTATGGCAAGGCACTCTTTTTCTATTGTGGAGTACCATGTTTCCCTTTCACGTAGCTTGTGACTCACATAAATTATAGGAAGCTCTTCACCCTGGATTATCTGTGTGAGGACTGCCCCTATACCTCAGTTGGAAGCAACCATTTGTAAAATAAATGGTTGAGAAAAATCTGGGTTTTTTAGAACTGGTGAGGAGCACAATTTGGCTTTTATACTATGAAATGCTTCTTCACTTTCAGGAGTCCATATTATTTTATCAGGCTTATTCTTTTTGGTCAAATTTGTAAGAGGACAGGCTAAAGTGGCAAATGCAGGTATAAAATGGCGGTAGTAGCCTGCTATCTCTAAAAAGGATCGTACCTCCTTTTTAGTAGTAGGCCGGGTACTGTTGGCAACTGCTGCCACTTTACTTACATCGGGTTTTATTTGTCCTTCTCCTATTTGGAACCCCAGGTATCGTGTTTCCTTCATTGCCAATGTACATTTGGTTGAGTTGATTGTTAACCCTGCCTCAGAAATAGTGGTTAAAACGGATGTTAAATGATGTAGATGTTCAGTCCAAGAAGGTCTAAAAATGACTACCTCATCTAGATAAGCTGCACTGTAAGCAGCATGAGGTGTTAATATTCTTTCCATTACCCATTGGAAAGAGGCTGGGGCACCATATAGTCTGAATGGCATAACATTGAAGTGAAACAGCCCTAATGGTGTACTGAACGCTGTTTTGTCCTAGGCAGAAGGATCCAAAGGTATCTGCCAGTAACCTTTGGCTAAGTCTAATATACTTATAAACTTAGCATTACCCAAATGATCTAGTATATCATCTATATGAGGCGTTGGGTAACTGTCAAATTTTGAAACAGCGTTCAGTCTCCTAAAATCTAAACAGAGCCTCACTCCCCCTTCTATTTTGTTAACTACCACCATCGGAAAACACCATTCACTTTGTGAGGGTTCAATGATGCCTAGTTCTTGCATTTTCCGTAACTCCTGCACTACCACCTCTCTGATTCTCTCTGGTAGCCTATACGGTTTTTGTTGTACTGGCATTTCTTGTGTAAGTGTACTGTGATGTGTTGCATTTTTAACTTTTCCAGGTTTTCCTGTGAAGACTGTCTGATGTGTTTGAAGAAGTGTTTGTAGTTCTGCGGCTTGTTGAGCTGTAAGACCTGAATTAATATATAAATCTGTAAGTTCCCCTACAATTTCCAAGCATTGATACGCTTGATTTTATTTACTATCTGCAGACTCAGGGTGTATATAGCCACAAAAGGGGGGAGTTCTGTCTACCCAGGCTTTTCACAAATTTACATGGTAGATGCGTTTTTGTTTTTTTTATCCTGTACAGCTACTTCGTAGGTGACAGGACCCATTCTTTTTGTTATCGTATAAGGCCCTTGCCACTTCATAAGTAACTTGTTGTCTGAGGAAGGTAATAATAAAATAATTTTGTCCCCTTCTATAAATTCTTTGTGACTTATCCCTTTGTCATACTTGGGTTTCTGTCTCATTTGTTGGGTTTGATTGCTATCATGGACCTTCTGTACGTAATCTATTAGTTTTTTTCTCATTTGACTCATATACTCAGAGGGTGTTATTCCTTTAGGATTTTTCCCTTCTTCCCATTCCTCCTTTACAATGTCTAAGGGTCCTCTGGGATTGTGTCCATATAATAGTTGGAATGGAGAAAATCCTGTTGATGCTTGAGGCACTTCTCTATATGCAAACAGAAAGAAAGGTATATACAGATCCCAGTTCCTTCCTTCATCCTGTACATACTGTATGTTTGAATCATCTTTTTTAGCTTCTGGTTGAAGCATTCTACCAGAACAGCTGTCTGAGGATGATAAGGTGTCGTATAGACAGTTTAGATACCTAAGGTCTGGTAGAGCCGTTTCAACAATATTGAACAGAAATTGCTTCCCTGATCAGTTAGTATGACTTTAGGAATGCCCATTCGACTACAAATTTTACCCAGCTTGTCTGAAAACCTGGTGGCTGTGATGCTATGTAAGGGAATGGCCTCAGGATATTTTGTCATGTAGTCACTAACCACTAGGATATACCTGTTACCTTTTGAACTCTTGGGAAGGGGACCAGCAATGTCCGTAGCAACCCTTTCGAATGAGGAGGTAACCAAGGGCATGGGCATTAGTGGAACCCTATCCCTTTTTCCAAGTTTAGCCACCTTCTGACATTCAGGACAGGACTGGCAATAATCTGACACCTGTTCATGAATGCCAGGCCAAAAAAATCAATGCAACAGCTGGCTAAGAGTATGATCTCAACCTAAATATCCCGCTAAGGGTATATCATGTTCCAATTGTAACAACTGTTGTCTATAATCTTGGGGCACTAGTAATTGTTCTAGTTCTTCCCCTGGAGGTGGAAGACTAGGTTTGCTGGCCAAGGCACCTAGCTTCTCCTGATCTCTTTTCTTCTAGGTTGCTTGAAAGGACAGCAAATAACCTTACCAGAGCAACAATAAAGATTAAGGCTTTTTTTGGCTAGGCAGGTTTACGGTGTGTTGCTATTTTTATTTTGTACTCACAAGGGATTGTTACTGTTTGTTGCTAACATTTTATTGCTTTATTTTTCTCGGATTCAAATTGTTGTTGCTGGGTATACATTCTGCTGCATTATTACAGGGTGTGCCTACAGGTGTGTGCTTACATATTACTGCTGTAATCTTCTGATTCAAATTGTCTTTTGCAAGGTATGTATTCTGTTACTGCTTTATTTTTCTCTGTAGCAAAGTGTTTCTTACAGGTTGTATCTTCTGTGAAATTACTACAGGTGGTGCTTTACAGGTTTCACAGTTTTATCTGTCAATATAGCTAATATCTGTCAGGATAAGCTTTCAGGGCTACTGCATTTGTTGCTGGCTGATTGTTTCTGCTCTTACCTCCATGTTTCTTTCATCTGTGGCTCTTCTTTTTCAGCAGGGTAAGGGCCTAGCCACCCAATCCCATCCCCAACCACCCCACACTACACTCCTTTTATAGGGTAGCACAGTAGTGACATTTCCTGTAGCAAAGCAGGAAGAGGTGGTTCAGAGGGGTATCCACACAGTGACCTCATTTACAGGGGCACTAGTAATTTAACTTGTTATAACAAGTTATACAAAAACAAACAAACAAAACACAAAATCAAACTTTTGCTTTCATTTTCTTCCTTCTAATTACTCTGACCAGGTTATAAACCCAGCAACTTACCTGCAATGGATATCATTAACTGCAGGTACTGTGGAACACTTTTTAGAAGGGCCGTTTTACAGAATTTGGGATGCTGTCATACATGCTGGGCCATTGGAGATCTAAGGGATCAGCTCCAGGCAGCATGGGCAGAGATTACGCACCTCAAATTGCATATTCAAGAGGAAATATATTATAAGAACCGTCCGCCATTTCCCCAACATGCAACAGAAGTAACTCGACCACAGAGGGTAGTTGGTCAGGGAGGTTGGCAGGTGGTTAGGAGGGGCAAATCGGGTGCCCCATCACTCTGTGCTCTCCAACTTATCACCTCCACATACCATATAAAAACTACAAACAAGTATCTGCCTCTATCTCTGAAATCAAACAAAGGGTCAGAGGACACTGCAGAGCAGGACTCTGCAGCACAGGAGCTAGCACAACAAAATGCACCCAAAACAGGAACCAAAACAAAAAAAAGCTAAAAGGAAATCCAAAAAACTTCTGATCATAGGAGAATCCATGATTTGGTGAGTTGATACGTATCTCCAGCTAGGGGTAATGGTCAGATGTCTCCCAAGTACATCAGCGTGGAGAGACACTGACCGCATTGCTAAAATTGTTCAGGAAGCAGGAGAAAACATTGATGTCCTGGTACACATAGGGACTAACGATCTCACCAGTCAGTCAGTTGTGGAAACCAGGGAACACCTGACCAGGCTGGGTGACAAACTATCATCCATTTCATCCAGCATCTCCTTCTCTGAGATCCTGCCAGTCTAGGAGAGGGGGACAGATGGATGGAAGGTCAGAGAAGGGGAGATAGGGGAGATAAACATGTGGCTCAAGGACTGGTGCCAGGAAAAATGACACAAATGTGTAGGGAACTGACAACAGTTCTGGGAGTGAAAGTTCTTTAAATTTGATGGACTGCATCTGACTAAGGAGGGAATCAGTGCATTGGGGCAGAAGTTTGATGTCTTTGCAGAATATTTAAACTAGCAAATGGGGGGAGGGGTGCAGCACCCGAAACATCTAATGGGAAGAACACCTCCCCCCCTCAGCTAGTGGTCAAACAGGAGTTCAGCATGTTTGTAGTTCATTTGCATCACCAGGTAGAGAAAAAGGTCTGGCTCCCCATACAATGCACTGGGGAAATGCCGGACCTCGCCCAAGAACTAACACACCAAAATCTGACCAATGGAAAGTCATGTACACAAATGCTCGCAGCATGGGAAACAAGATCCCAGACCTGCAGGCAATAATGACAGAGGCTAAACTGGACATAGTAGCCATTAGCAAGACATGGTTGACCAGTAACCATACTTGAGAGACTTCAGTACCTGGCTATGTACTGTTCAGAAGAGACCGAGGTGCAAAAAGGGGGGGTGGAGTGGCCCTTTATGTCAATGAAAATATCAAAGCTACAGAAATTCAGAATACACATCAGGAGCCAGAAGCACTGTTGGTCACCCTGGAAACAGAAAATGGGACAGCCATATGAACTGGGGTTGGGTACAGGCCGAGGACATAGACACGTTACTGTTAGAAGATATACAAAACATGACAGCTAAAGGGGAGGTTCTGATAATGGGAGACTTCCACATGCCAGATACAGATTGGTCAATACCAGAAGGGACATCTGCCAGAACTAGACACATGGTGGATTCCCTGTAGGGGAAGGGCCTCAAACAACTGGTACAACAACCCACTAGAGACAGAGCTATCCTAGATCTAATAATAACCCAACAGGGAAAGGATCACAGATCTCCAGGTAGAAGGTCACCTGGGAGCCAGTGACCATCACATGGTATGGTTCAATTTGGCCACTAGAACAAAATTATCCCATTCCAAGGCAAAATATGGGACTTCAGAGGTGCTGACTTTGATAAGATGGCCAACAGAGTTAAGCTAGCCCTGGGAAAAAGAAATACAGATGAGGGGGTACAGGCAAAGTGGGCAAGCATTAAAGATGCACTACTTGAAGCAACATCCCATTGTGTTAGTGAGAAAAGGAAGTGCAAAAGAAGAAGGAAACCACTTTGGTTCTCAAACACAGTAGCAGAAAAGGTCAGAGCCAAAAGGCTGGCCTTCAGGAAATATAAGGAAACGCAGCAGAATGAAGATAGGGAGGCATACCAAACTTCCCTAAGGGAAGCAGGGAAGGCAGTAAGGCAGGCAAAGGCTCAAACTGAGGAACACTAACACAAACAGTAAATGAAGGTGACAAGACTTTCTATAGCTACATTAGTGAAAGGAGAAAGTCCAGAGGGGGTATTGCTAAGATCAAAGGGGATAAGGGGGCATGTGAGGAGGAGGGCCATGTAAAAGCATCTATCCTAAATAGATATTTCTGCTCAGTATTTACTGAAGAAAAGGTAGGGCAGGGCTCACAGCTCTGCACCATGGACACAGGGAGGAGGGAGGTGTGCACTAGTCCTTTCAAAAAAGAAAGGGTCCGACAAGAGCTCAATAAGCTCAGGGTGGACAAGGCAATGGGACCTGATGGCATACATCCCAGGGTACTAAAGAAACTAAGGGTGGATGTAGCAGAGCTATTATCAGAACTGTTTAGTGAGTCTCTGAGCACAGGAGAGGTCCCCGAAGACTGGAGAAGGGCTCATGTGATCCCGCTCCACAAGAGTGGTAGCAGGGAGGAGGCAGGGAACTACAGGACCGGTCAGTCTTACCTCAGTAGTGGGCAATATTATGGAGACACTCCTTAAGGAAAGGACAGTGCAACACTTGGAATCCATAGGAGCACAGGATACAAGACAGCATGGGTTTACAAAAGGAATGTCCTGTCAAACTAATCTCATAGATTTCTTTGACTGGGTAACCAGAGTGGTGGACCAAGGGGGAGCAGCTGATATTGCCTACCTTGACTTCAGCAAAGCTTTCAATACTATTCCACATAGAAGATTGATTAATAAGCTGGGTAGGCTTGGGGTGGGTCAGACGTTGGTCAGCTGGGTGGCAAACTGGTTGATGGGCAGAAAGCAGAGAGTGGTGGTAAATGGTATACAGTCACAAGAGATGCAAGTTAAAAGTGGGGTACCTCAGGGATCAGTCATGGGGCCAGTCCTCTTCAATATCTTCATCAGTGAAACTGCAGATGGACTGGAGGGTAAGGTTTGTCTGTTTGCAGATGACACCAAGATCTGCAACAGAGTAGATGATCCAGATAGTGTGGGCAGAATGAGAAGAGAGCTGGATAAACTAGCAAAATTGTCAGAAGAGTGGTAACTGGGGTTTAATGCAAAGAAGTGCAAGATCATGCACAGAGGGAAAAGAAACCCTGAAGCCACCTATAGACTGGGAGGGAAGTTGCTGGCAGTCACAAGAGAAGAAAGAGACTTGGGCGTCATCATCACCGATGACCTGAAATCATCCAAGCAGACCTCTAAAGCAGTAGGTAAGGCTAGAGGGATGTTAGGGTGGATTAGTAGGGGTATCACAAGTTGGAAGAGGGAGGTAATAATCCCTCTTTACAAGACACTGGTTAGGCCCCATCTGGAGTACTGCGTGCAGTACTGGAGGCCACACCTTCACAAGGACATTAACCAAATTGAGGCAGTCCAGAGAAGGGCAACCAAAATGATGCAGGGACTGCATCAGAAAACATGAGGACAGATTAACTGAACTCAATATGTATACCCTAGAGTAAAGGCGGGAGAGAGGTGTTATGATTGAAACATTCAAACACCTTAAGGGCATTAACAAGGTGAAAGAGCCTAACATGTTTCAATATAAGAAAATAGCAGGACAAGAGGACACAGCATGAGATTAGAGGAGGCCATTAAGGGTAATGTGGAGGAAGTTCTTTTCACAGAAAGGGTGGTGGATGCATGGAATGGCCTACCTCAGGAAGTGGTGGATATGAATACAGTGCAATGCTTCAAACAGGCATGGGATAGGCATAAGGGAGCAATACAGATGAGTATGAATAGATAGGCCATTGACAGAGCAAAGGCCTATGGCACATTCATAAGGTAGAAAAAGAAATGAGCAGACTGGATGGGCCTTGCGGTCCTTATCTGCCATCAACTTCTATGTTTCTATGTTTCTATGTTCTGGAGTTGGTACATACTCGATATAATAAACCATTGCAAACCCTATATTTATTCGGTTGTGTATCAACAACATTCTCACCCTGTGGGAACAAAGGTTGTAAGGTAACATCACTTTGTTGTGCAATTTTAATCTCATGATTCCATACCAATTCTATAACATTTTCATTCACATTATTATTAGTCCACATATATTTCTCATTCCTTCTTTGACGCTTGATTTTTCTATTTTTTCCCTCCTTGCCATATACCTCCTCATCGAAGGGGAATAACTGTTTCAAAGTGTCTTTGGCAGAAGCTTGAGCCCTGGTAACAACAGCACAGACATTAGAGGTGAACAGTGCTTTGAATTTGGGATGGTCATGTCCCAAGAGTATTGGAACCGGTAGAGTTGGTACAACCCCTACAACCAAAAGTTGCGCATCTCCTTGCATAGTTATTTCAGTTGGTACCAATGGATAATTATGTATGTCCCCATGAATACAAGTCTCCTTAACAGTCGGCCCTCCAACTGTTGGCAGCTGCTTTGGCATGTTAGCCTGAATCAGAGTCTGCTTGTTCCCAGAGTCTAGTAGCCCTTGTACAATTTTACCTGCCACAGTTACAGGTACACTATATTGTCCCCAGCTGGCTAATACAAGATGTGCTGCCTCAGATTTCTTTTTTGGGCAAAACTTGACTATATGGCCTTTTCCTTTGCATTTATGACATATGATATCAGGGTTGTACCTTTTATTTATAGTTTGATTATTTCTTACTCCAGTGGTATTACTATTCCCACTGGGGTTGCTAGAAGAAGGAGAAGAAGAAGGAAGTCTTACCAGAGACTGAGGAAGGCTGGTATGAGGGTTTTTCTGTTTATAAGGCCTTGCTGCTAAAAAATCCTTAGCCAATCTTATGGCTACTTCCGCTGTATCGGGTCGATGCTCTTTTACCCACAGTTGCACATCTTGGGAGAGAATGCGGATGAATTGTTCCATTACAACTGCTTCTAGTATTTGATCAACAGTTCTAATGGTGGGTTGCAGCCATTTAGCACAGATATCTTTAAGTTGTAAATAAGCATCTTGAAGCTTGGCAGAAGACACCAGGAGAAAGGACTGCAGTGTGACTGAACTTCTCTGCTGGGACTAAAGTAGAAGAACTTTTGTATTTAGACCTTTAATTTAGGGTAAAAAAACTAACATACAAAAAAAAAAAAAAGTGTGTGTTTGGGTTAACTGAACTGAATGGGTAACTGAAAAGTCATCTAGGTGTAAATCTCAGGTGACTGAAAGGACTTAACTGCTGTGAGGTTTAAATTACTGTAGAAAGATCTGGTTAGTAGGGGAGTGGCTTAGCTAGAAGGAAGCTACATTTAAAGACTGCTTTAGAAAGATTCTGCTAATAGCTTGGCAGAAGACACTACAGGAGAAAGGACTGCTGTGTGACTGAACTTCTCTACTGGGAATATATTGCCCTCCTTCCCTCCGCTCCACCCCCCACCCAAAGCTAGTTCTATTTTTATAGGCACAGGATTTGACTGACAATAGGAACTTCCTGTTTAGGGGCAGGAAGTGAGTGATCACAGAACCACCAAGGACCCACTATCCTAGAAGGGCAAGAGTAGCTCTCCGGCCCCCTCTAGCTGCTGGAGGGCTGCCTCTGAACAAGTAAGTGGTCTACTGAGAAATATAGGATATTCTTGTCTCAGAACAGGACAATCAGGAGTTTAAAGGGTACACAGGCAGAAAGTAAGGAGAGAGAGAAAAAAAAACAGAGGAAAGAGTAAGGATTGCAAACAGTTAAGGGCCAGAAATAAGACATGATTGGAGTGGTGCAGTGCAGTGGCTGTGGAGCAGCAGTCTTCCGGGAGATGTTCTGAGGATGCGGTGTTGTCCCATCTGCAGGCACTCTCTGGGCTGAGGGAGGAGGTTGCTCATCTCCAGGCTGAGTTGGCCAGGATTTGTGGGACCTCCTCTTCCATCCAGAGACCACCAGTGCCACTGCCATTGCCTCAGAGGTCTGCCAAGAAAGAGGAGCGGGTTGACCACAGTGGGCCCAGGGAGGGTGAGGGTGGTGGAACAGAGGCACATCCTCCAGTTGTACCTCCACAATTCCTATGCCATTCTGGCAAAGTGTGGTTCCTCTATGGAGGCACCTACAGTGGAGACCAAGGAGGATGCTGGGAACCTCCACAAAGGAGACCCACAGGAGGGTGGCAGGGGACCCTGAGGGGAAGGAAACAACTCCTGGTGGGGGACTCCATTGTTAGGAAGGTAGAACTGGGCAAGGAAGGGGAGAGGGAGGTAAGGTGCCTGCCTGGCGCCATGGCTTGGAGGGACAGGGAGCGAATCCTCAGGATTGCCGGAACAGCTGCACTGGGGAGGGAGCTGGATGTCATTGTCCACCTAGGGACAAATGACCTGGCTAAGAAAGGGATTAGAGAAGTGCAGGAAGAGTTTGTGGAATTGGGGAGGCGCCTTAGTCAAGTAGCACGCACGGTAACCTGCTCGGAAGTGCTACCCATCTATGGCATAGGAGAGGCTAGGGGGTTCCGTACCATGGGATTCAATCAGTGGTTGAAAAACTGGTGTGGAGCTCAGGGATTTGGCTTCATTGGGGACTGGGGGTCCACCTGGAGTGATGCAAGCCTATACTGGCATGATGGGCTGCATCTGTCCGGGAGGGAACCAGGATCCTAGGTGATAGGTTTAAATGCTTCATTGGCAAGCTTTTAAACTAGCCAAGGGAGGCACTGGAAGGAGCAGGAAAATCCTAGCCCCCAAACAATCACAGTAGTAAGTGTGGCAAACACCAACATGGAGGTGTCAATAGGGAAGGGCAGGGTAAATGGAGAAAGTGACAAAGGCAAGAAGGACAGGGATGGGGCAAAAGGGGAGTTCAATCTGGAAATGGAGGGTAATGAGTACCAATGCCCGTGGTCTGGGCAACAAGCTCCCTGAGCTGGTGGCCTTAATGGAAGAGGGATGCCTGGATATTGCAGCAGTCACAGAAACATGGTACACAGAGAACCATGACTGGGATGTTAACATACCAGGGTACATAACCTACAGGAGAGACAGGCAGGGGAGAAGAGGGGGAGAAGTAGCTCTCTAAGTAAAGGAAGGGATAAAAGCAACTGAACAAAAGAGTAAACAGGGAGGAGAGGAGGCACTGTGGGTCACCTTGGAGACTGGAAAGGGCACCACAATCCACACAGGGGTTGTGTACAGACCCCCATGTCAGGGGAAGGAATGGACAAGGATATGATGGAAGGCATTCTTAGAATGGCAGAGAAAGGGAGATACTGTTGATGGAGACCTGAATATGCCAGATGTTAACTGGATCACATTTGCTGCAGCCACATCCAAGAGCAGGGCTATTCTTGACACCCTACAGGTGGCAGGCATTAGATAGCTAGTTTGGAACCCACTCGTGAGGGAGCAATCTTAGACCTCGTACTCTCAAATGGGGGCAGTGAGAGGATCTCAGATCTAGAAGTGGGTTGCCATCTGGGGACAAGTGACCATCAAACAGTGTGGTTCATGTTAAACTCAGCTACAGAGTCAAACCATACAAAAGTGAGGGTACTGGACTTTAGGAGGGCTGACTTTGGCAAGATGGGAGAGTGCCTCAGAAAAGCACTAGCAAACAGGCTAGAAGGAGGTGTGGAGCAACAATGGGAATTATCAAAACTGCCATCACAGAGGCAACAAGCTCTTTGTGTGAAGCAAATAAACAAATCAAACGAAAGAAAAGCCACTATGGTTCTCAAGAGAGGTGGCTGTGAAAGTCAGGAAGAAAAAGATAGCATTCCGGAAGTATAAGGAAACACAGAAGGAGCAGGACAGAGAGCTGTACCAGTTAAGGCAGAAAGAAGCAGGGAGGGAAGTCAGAATAGCAAAGGCCCAAACTGAGGAAAAGATAGCCAACTCAGTTAAGAAGGGGGATAAAACCTTTTATAGGTACATCAGCGAGCGTAGAAAGACAAAGGGAGGGATAGTGAGGCTGAATAGAATGAATGGTGGGTGGGCAGAGGGGGACAGTGAAAAAGCAGGAATACTGAACGAATTTTTCTGCTCAGTATTCACAAAAGAGGAGGGGGAAGTGCCTATTCCAATTAACAGAAACACTCTTGATAGGGGGGTCGATCCCAGTCCTTTCACAGAAGAAAGGGTTCTGCAAGAACTCCTAAAACTGAAGGTGGACAAAGCAATGGGTCCTGATGGAATTCACCCCAGAATTCTAAAAGAATTAAGGAAGGAACTAGTGAAACTACTGGCTACTCTTTTTAATAAATCATGGGAGGATGGTGTGGTACCCGAGTACTGGAGGAAGGCGGATGTGATTCCCCTTCACAAAAGTGGGAACAAGACAGAGGCAGGAAACTACAGACCTGTCAGTCTGACCTCTGTGGTAGGGAAAGTGATTGAGTCATTTCTGAAGGAAAGAATAGTTGAGTACCTAGAGGTCAGTGGAGCACAGGATCCAAGGCAGCATGGGTTCACAGCGGGAAGGTCATGTCAGGCAAATCTAATAGATTTCTTTGACTGGGTGACCAAAGTAGTAGACCAGGGAGGAGCTGTGGACATGGCCTACCTAGACTTTAGCAAGGCATTTGACACAGTCCCACACAAAAGATTATTAGTCAAATTAACCAGCCTGGGAGTGGGTCCCAGGGTGGTAGCCTGGGTAAAACATTGGCTGGACAACAGGACACAGAAGGTAATTGTATATGGAGTCCACTCTGAAGAAAGGGCGGTTACTAGTGGGGTACCGCAGGGTTCAGTATTGGGTCCAGTCCTTTTTAATGTCTTCATCAGTGACATTGCAGAGGGACTGGAAGGAAAAGTATGCCTTTTTGCAGATGACACAAAGATCTGCAACAGGGTTGATACAAGGAGGCATGGAAAGGATGAAAAGGACTTGGCAAGGTTGGAGGAATGGTCAGGACGTATGGCAGCTAGGATTCAATGCAAAAAGTGCAAAATAATGCACCTGGGAAACAAGAATCCAGGGAAGAATACACAATGGGTGGGGAGGTAGTAACAACAACAAAACAGGAAAGGGACCTGGGGTAATCATATCAGATGACCTTAAGGTTAGCAAGCAATGTGAGAAGGCAGTAGGAGGGCCAGGGTATACTGGGATGTATAGGAGAGGCATCACCAGCAGAAAACAGGAAGTTGTTATCCCTCTGTACAGACAGTTGGTGAGACCCCATCAGAATACTGTGTCCAGTTCTGGAGACCCCATCTCCGCAAGGACATAGACAGGATAGAGGCAGTCCAGAGGAGGGCAACTAAATGGTGCAGGGTCTGCAAGAAAAGCCGTATGAGGAGAGACTAAAGGAGCTTAATATGTATACCCTTGAGGAAAGAAGGAGATGGGGACTTGATTGAAACTTTCAAGTACCTCAAGGAATCAACAAAGTCCAAGAGGGTAGCATCTTTCAGAAAAGAGACTTGCAAGAACAAGGGACACAATTTAAAGATAGAAGGAGGGTGGTTCAGGGCAATGTGAGGAAGTATTATTTCACAGAGAGGGTAGTGGATGCATGGAACAGCCTTCTGAGGAGATTGTGGGGTCTCTAAACTGTGGGAGAATTCAAGAATGCATGGGACAGACATAAGGCAATTCTTGTGGGGGGCAGGAAGATATAGGCTGTTGGTTAACTAGGATCTGCGGCCTATCCTGTAGGTAGGGAAATGGGCAGACTAGATGGGCCTAGCGGTCCTTATCTGCCGTCAAAGTCTATGTTTCTATGTTTCTATGTTATCAACAGCATGATATCTATCAGTACTGAACCTTTGTCTATATGTTTCCATATTAATGTCATATCTTTTCAATATGGTTACTTTTACATGGTCATAATCATTCATATGGGTTATGTCAACATGGCTGTAAGCCAACTGGGCTTTCCCCCATTAAATATGGGGCCAGCCTTATGACCCATTGGTCCCTGGGCCACATACAGGTAACAGCCACCCTCTCAAAAGTTGTAATATATGCTTCTATATCATCTTTCTCACCTAGTCTTGCCAATTTAACATCCTTTTGTCCAACACCTTGAGGAGCTGGGGTGGTCTGCTAGCACCTAGCGTCTGTATGGCATGGAGGGTGTCCGCCCAGCGAGCTTCACTTTTTTTTACTTTCCCTCTCCCTGTGTCTTTCCATTTCCATTTGTCTAATACACAGCCATCTTAACAACTCATCTGATTCTTGGGGGGGGGGGGCTTCCTCCTCTGTCCATTCCCCACTTGCTTGTACTCTCGGTCAGTTTTATTCTCTTTCACATCCATTTGTACCCCTGGCTTGCCTGCCAGTAGCCTCTTTTCCTTCTGCCTGGCCCCTGGATCCAATCCGGATAGCAATGGAAGTTGGTACTTCGCTGCCACAGATCTCGTAATCACTCCAGTAGGTCATATTGTGTCAATTTTTGTCCTGTAGCATCAGCTGTCCACCAGGTCTTGGTCCAGACCTTCCAGTTGATCAATAGCAATGACAGGATTCCACCACTGCCACCATCTGTGAAAGGCTGTGGGATAACAGATGGATACTTGCACTGATGTAGTTTTCAAAGTTTCATGATTTTATGAAATATTTACAGAACAAAATAAAACCAGACTTGAAACATTCAATACAAACAAAATTTGAAGGAAACAACATGAAGGCTTAAATTCAGTGAATTAACATTGTCTGAAATGCAGCACTAGAAAGTACTAGGCTGAAGGGTGTTGTACCTTCAACACCCTCTTCGATTCTGACTTGCAATCACTCTCTGTCTGAAATATAAAGAGGGCTGGACTTTAGAACTGGTCTACCCAGCTGTCAATCATACAAGTGTTGTGTTTATACATTTTTAATTTCCCCTTTTAGCTCCTTTTCCCAGTTGTAATAATATAAACACATTCAGCACCTTATATACATCAGAACAATACATTAATGTTTTATTTTTAACCACTCGATCCAGTTTTCTCTCCGAGAGTCATTCTGTAAGTCCTTCCTCCAGCTATGCTCTGCATAAATGTGATAGGAATGAGGCCGGCTGGCTCTTAGAGAGAACAGTTGTGAGGAGGAGACTACAGCAGAAGACTTTGCTCACTATGGTAAGCACTAACAAATTAAGACGTTGAATTAAACAAATGCCTGCTGAATGCTTTTTATCTCCATACGTTGTCTAGCGGTAGCATTTTGTATTGCTGGAGCTACAGAGCTTCCTCAGCTTCCTTTTTAAATGGAGACTTAAACGCTGCGGCTTTGCACAGCTCCGAGGAGTTCTAAAGTGCAGCAAATAGAAAACCGCACTGATTAAAGAATTTTGCAGGCTACCTACTTCTCTCAAATCAACAATATTTTAGCAACAGGGTTCTCCTATAAAAGGTGCATACCATAATTTACTTTGAAAGCATTTCCATTTTCAATGCGCTTTTTCTTGCCCGCAGTTTACCCCGCTGAGACTCTGCGCATCTTTGAGAGGTAACCACAGGATGTTTTATATTCTAAATGGGGGGGGGGGAGGAAACAAAGAACTCCAGCATATATAACAACAGTATAACTGCCTACAGTGTCCTGATGCCTTATATTTATAAGTCAATTTTAACTGATTGAAAAAATACAGCTATCAGTTTTACGGCAGAAAAAGGCGCTGCATGCAGAGGTATCCAAAACCTCTATAACAAGGAGCATTTATTATTTCTTTCCTGTTTCACTTATCCACAGATAGTTTTACTAAATCGATTTACTAACTGACACATCTGTCATTTGGAGTTTTATTTCTGTGATATTGCATGACTAGACTCAAACTCAGTCTGGCCAACAGGATACTGGGGGAAGGGGGGGATGAAAAGACAAAACACAAACACAAAAAACAAACAAACATTTTACATGGGTGGCGAGTCCATGCCAACACACATACATAAACAGGCAATAGTGATCACAAGGAAAACAAATAAGGATTTCCCCCAGCAAACCTGTGAAGCTGACCAGGACCTATCACATGGAGGTTTGATGGGATCTCCCAGAGAGATAGCTATTGACCCAGTTGACCACATTATCAGAGAGATGCAGACCTCAAAGGGTGTCGAGGAGTAGGGCATGGTCCACCAGGTCGAAAGCCTTGGTCAGGTCAGTGAAGACTGACCCAGTGTAATGCCCTTTGTCATTAGCCTTGAGGATGTCATTAATGAACCAGACCAGGGCTGTTTCGGTACTGTACCCGGGTCTAAAACCATGTTAGCCACTGGAGAGAAGGTTGTGTGATTCAAGGTAGGTGGTGAGTTTTGTGTGCACTACCTTCTCGATAATTTTTGACAGGGGGGCTAGGAGGGATATAGGGTGATAGTTACTGACATTGTTTCTGGACCCAGACTTGGAAAGAGGTTTAATGGTGGCAGTTCCAGGTATTAGGGAAGGAGCCTGAGTAGAGGGAGTGGTTAATTAGATTGGTGAGGGGGATTGCTAAGGCAGTGATAGACCATTTCAGGATTTTGTATTTGATCCCATCTGCCCCTTTGCTGGGTTTAGGTTTAGAGTTATTCATCCAAATAAGCTTTAAGGTGTCTGAAGGGTTAAGGGCCTTACAGTAGGAGTGTGGCAGGGGGAATTCAAGGTTTTGGGGCAGGGACAGGGGATTGTGGAGTAGGGAGGCAAAGGGGTGGGGGAGGGATGTTTGTATTTGCTGAGGTCACCGAAATACTAGTTCAAAATGTTCACCACATCAGTTGGGTTGTTAATGTTACTCCCACCATGGTACAGGGTGATGGAGTCAGGGTGTTTGGTCTTGCCCAGGAGTGAATTAAGTGTACCCCAGAGCACACGGGGGTTCGAGCCATCCCTGAGTTGTCTGTTCTGTAGTTACTCAATTTTAGCCTTCCTGACAGAAGATGTGCGCTTATTGCAGAGAGACATGTAGAGGGAGAGCTGGGCTGGATTGACTGCAGTTAAGCTTCAAAGGAGTTGTATTTAACTTGCATTAAGACAACACTGTGCCCTTCTGGGCCATCAGCTTAAAAGGGCACATTGGCAGCTCTAAAGGTGATCTCTCTGTCTTTGTGGACATGGCACTGCTGCCTTAAAAAAAATAATGCAGTGTAACATGGAGGAGGGGGATAAGAAGGAAACACATTGCAGTCAATGGTAGAAAGAAAACAGATTTTAAGGAAGCTGTGCTTCAATTCTACTCCCTCATGACAACACAGCTGTGCTGCTTTAAGAATTCCGGTCACAGACCCCTTCTTCTTACAGCAATATGTTAGCATTGCATGATGACACAATGCAGCCATAAAAAGCGAAATTATTTACCCTGACTTGGCCACAGTGGTGGCCACATGGTATAACTCTTGTCCACTCACAGTCTTACTATACCTGTCACCAGTGAAGCAAAAAGTGAAATCATTTAACCTCACTTGGCCACCATGTACCTGTAAAAGGAAAGCTTAAAAAATTAAAAAATGCAAAAATCATGTTAAGATACTTATCAACAAATTAGGGATGGCCATGCTGTGTACTGACACAATGGTGCCAAAGAGAGAGAGTGATGGAGGAAGAAGTAACGTATATCTGTGCCTTGCAGGCTGTAAGGCTTTGCAACTGACTTGCCAATTGTCCTTGTAAATGATCAAGACTACAGTAAGAGGGAGACAAAAGAAAAGAAACACATGTTAATGTCTGGCAAGCAAAGTGGAAGCCCCTCCTATGCGAGAACAGAGTCACCATGACCAGTGAGCATAAGCAGTGTGAACAAAAGTGAAAGTCACTTACCATCTCAGCAACTAAAGTTGGGTCTTTCGGATTTCATGTCTTGCAGCCTTGATGGGCTGGCTGGCTAGAGGCTTGACTTGTGGACTGGCTGGCATGCTGGATGTCTGCCTGCCAAATGCATTTACACTGACTTAAGAGCTTGGGTTTCTCAGCCTGGATACATGCGGTGGAGGTGGAGGTGGCCCATGTTGTTGGTGGATGTGGATGACACAAGCAGGATAGAGAAGGAGAAGAAGCCACAATGCAAGTGAGGCAGCAACCAGGGGACAATGCCAAGCCCCAGCAAAAGCATTATAGAGCAGAGGACAAAAGGTGGGATAAGTAAGCAATAAGACATGACAGGGTGTGCATTATGGTGATATAATTGAACGTCTCAGGTGCATTGTTAGACATGAGATGCAGCAGAGTGCTGTTAAATGTACCTGAGACATGTGATTATTTCACCATAATGGCACACCCTTGGAGTGTCTTATTGCTCTTATAAAATGACAATTAAATTTATGACTTAAAATGAATGAAGATAAGAAGAAAGTATTTTAGAAAGAAATAAATCAGATCTTTCATTGAAATATGTTTCCATTTTATCTCTGAATTCAAAAAACAGTCCCTATTCTGGTAACTGTGGGGTAAGCTAAAACATAAAGCATAATGAGAACTGTGTATGCCACACATTTTTATAAGAACAAAAATGTTACCTTTTTAAGTCAGTTAAAGTACTGTTTTTTAATGGAAATATGTCCAAAATTTTAAACTTGCCAGGTTGCTCTTTTTTAGTGTGTGTGTGTATGTGTGTGTGTGTGTTGGGGGGGTGATAAATTTCACCTGAAAATACCCATGTATGATTCAAATGTATGTGCTTTTATAAACTTCAGTAATGTATTTCAGCAGTTTGGATCTGCCTCTGCCTATGTAATTGTGTTTTCCCACCTTTTCTCTTTGTTTATGATGTATTCTTGTCTACTTTCTTCATCCTGTGTTTTTTTTTTTCTCTGTCTTTCCTCACATTCAAGATATGGAATATTTACCATGGATTACAGGGTTTCAAAATTCTGCTCAGTTCCACTGGCAGAATGTTTCTCTCCTTATATACTGTACACACACACACACACACACACACACACACACACACACACACACACACACACACACATATAACAAATGCCTCTTGTAGAGCCACAAACTCAATTATCTCACTGTCAGGGAACACAAGAGATTTCCCTGATGAACAGTTAAAGCCAGAAAGAGGATTTTTGATTGTCAGCAAAGAAACAGTTGTAGTGAAAACTATGAACAACATTTAATGTTTCTAATTTGTTTATGTCCCATATGGAAGATAAATATATTTCGAATATACATTGTAAAATATATTTTAAATAGTTTTTGAATGTTATCCATAAATAGCTGTTCATAGTAGTTTCCAAATATATGCATTATATCTCAGATTGGCTTGTTTTGTAATATTTGAGATATATCCAACTAATATATTTCTGATATGTATTAGCTATGTTTATATCTTTCACAGAAATATCTTAATATTCTGTGAATGTGTATCCTTTGAAGTAAGATACACTTTGAAATTATGTATTTAATATTTTGAAAATATTGTTAATAAACATATTGAATATATATTGGAGACATGTCATTCCAAGGAAGAGATAGTGATGGAATGTATTTTAAATATTCTCATGATTTTGAAAATATGTTAAATGGTAATGTTCCAATGTATTTTTAAAATATGCTTAAGATATATTTTTATATCTAACATACATTTTCTGTCATCCATGCTGTTAATATTTTGCATAGACTGTTAAGAAACATATTGAATATATGTCAGAGACATGTCATTCCAAGGATAAGGTATTGATTAAATATATTTTAAATATTCTCATGATATTGAAAATGTGTTAAATGGTAATATTCCACAGTATTTTTTAAGATATGCATAACATATTCTTTATATATCTAACATATATTTTATATATTCATGCTGTTAATATTCTACATAGATGCAGGCTTTAACAGAATGCTATTAAAATGATGATCTCCAAGGGTATATGGAATGTCTTTTTAAAATATATTATTTATATAGCCAACATATTTTCTATTCCCTCCATTTGCTTTATGTTTCACTTGACTGTATGTAATTCCTGAAATATTTCCTACATACATTTAATGTATTTTTCACATATATTTAGTGTATCTATGTTTTACTAATTAAATATTGAAATGTATATATAATGTGTTTATGAAACATACAGTATATGTTCAACACATTTTATGACTATTTCAGCACAACTTTACATTTCACAATGATATGCTTTTAATATATGTGCAACATATGAGCTATAAAATCCATATAGATTTCACACACATATATAGCACACTTTTTAAATATATACAAAATGAAAATGACATGTACATTTGCCTTACATTTTTAACATCTATTATCTTTCATATCCAGTTTTGTGACATGCAAAATGTGTTCTACTTATGGTTACGTTGTAAGTTTAAAATGCAAAATATATATTAATGTTGTTGTTACTGTGATGGCATGTGAAAATTCTTTACTGGAGACATCATTGCATGCATTAAATGTATACCATTGTCACTGACTGCTTATTTAACTGGTTAAATATGAAAACATCTATTAAAACCCCAGAAAGGACCAGACTGTTTCTTATTTTTAACTTTTACTAAATTGAAAAGTTTAACAAACTAAACATCATGGACAACCATTACAGAAGGTACATTGATTTTCACATTAATGAAATGTTCAGCAGTGCAATTGTCCAATATAGGCAGCTGTAACCAACAGTACCAATTATAAATATCACAATGCACATGAATCATGACTGGTAATGGCCATATATGGATGTAACGGTTACATCATAAGCACATGGCATCTGCAATTCACGGCACTAAACTGCTGCGTGCAAATGTATGTATGGCAAGTAACAAATAGTGCAGACCTCATGAAATTGCATGAAATATTTAAGTCTGAAGCCATAAAACCTTTTTACTTATTAAAAAAAGTGGTGTTTCCTTTTTATGGCTGTGGGAGGAGTCTACAGCCATCTTGCTGTCTGTAACTGGAATAATGGAGGAATACATTTTTGAACATTTCAATGTATCTTTCCACAACTATAAATCACTATGCCAAATGAAATAAAATACTCCCTTCTTTCTGTTTAGAATGTTGGAGACAGCACTAAGCTGCTTATCAGATGGCCATTAGGAAACTGAAACAGCTTGTTAAATATTGGTTGCCTGTTAAACTGGAGATTTGTTTACCTCCTTCGAAATGCAACAACTTGCAATATTAAATACAGTAGAAACAGTTTAATTGGGATGGCCTCATGGTGGGCTTTTCACCCCAAGTAAGTGGCCATCCCAATTATCAAAAGTATGCATTTTCCTATAATAATCACAGTCAGAACCATTTTACTGTATCTAGTGGTAAGGGAGATGCCAGCCACCCTCACTAACTGACAGAAAACCACATATAGTGGAATGACTTACTAACTTCTCTCTCTTTTGTACAGAGTTGTGGTATCTCACTGTGATCTTACCATAGTTAGAGGCTTAAGACACAGGACCAAGTAGCAGCTACAACATCAAGGCTGGATCAAGCAGAAAAGCTGGAGGTACAGTGTAATTTTGCTGGTGGGGGGGTAATAGCCATGAGTGGATAAGTGTGGACAAACAGGACAAACAGGATGGGCAGTTGATTACTCTCTCTCTCTCTTTCTCCATTTGGTAAATTAAAGAAATGGGAAGTTGCTTGATCTGCACCAGCTACTTTTGTTTCAGTTGTGGCAAATCATCAGCAGTGAGAGAGAGAGAGAGAGAGAGAGAGAGGAGAGACTGAGTGTCTGGTTTTGGGGTGAGATGTCAGCTCCAGATTTTATATCCTTTTAAATCAGCAAACTAAATGTAGAAGGGTTTGCTAGAAAGGCTGAATTCAGCACCACTGAAGTTATGCCAATTGTGGCAAATCATCAGCGGGGAGAGAGACAGAGACAGAGAGAGAGAGAGAGAGAGAGGGAGAGAGAAAGAGAGAGCAGAAACCGAGTGTCCAACGAGATGTAAGCTCAGCATTTTATCCTTTTAAATCAACAAACTCAATTTAGAAGGGCTTGATAGAAAGGCTTCATTTCTTTTCAAGCAGCTCACAGTTGAAACAGGGCAGGATCTGCTGCTGTACCCACTAATCCCTTTTAGCACTTGTGGTAGATGGAACCAGAAGGTGTTAAGAAGGTGCTAAAAGTGATTAGTGGGAACAGCAGCATAAGATTAATGGGACAGAATTGTCCCAATTAAATGGCTCCCATATCCCCATTAAGCAGCAGTAAGGTCCATAGGAATGCATGGGCACTTAATCAGTTCCCATAGGGACATCCCAATAAAGCGGATGTCCTGATTATCCGCATCCCAATTAAGTGGCTTCTACTGTACTTAACATTTAAACATTTCTTGCTACTAGCTTCAGTTGGGTAAGTATTGTCTTTCAAGAAAGAGTCATACCTCATAAATATCACCCTTTTCCATGAAGAAATCTAAAAAGTTTTACACTGCTTTTTTTAACTTCTCAAGACACTATCTGATAAGCACTGTCTCAGGCATATGCCAGGTTGTCTGTAAACTCTCTAGGCTTTTACTATGCATTTTGGGGGAAAAATATATTGAGCTACAGCAAATACACACACACACACACACACACACTGTATACACCATCCTCATGGCCACAACATTCAAAATAAATAATCAATCTAACATATTATAAAAGAATAAAGAAACTGTTTGTTTATGTGAGTGAACACAGTGATGTTCAGTTTACGGTAGATTTCCTTTAAAGAGCTAGTGCACTGCCTAAAACTAATATTAGATTTTAAAAGCAGCCAACCGTTATCTTTTATATCTGAGGTACTTTTTCTTTTCCCTTTGTTTAGTTAGTAGATTGTTTACCTGATGTTAGTAGGTGTGATGTGTGGAACAGCTCTTAGCCTGGCAGCTGACATATCTTATTCTACTGCCCCACACTATATCATCAGCATTGTGACCTCAATAATAATAATAATTCTTTATTTATAATGCACCTTTCATAACCAAGGCACATAACAATAAAACCAATTTAAAACACATAAAACAAAACAAAACAAAATATCAGCACAGTTACAAATACATACTTGTCAGCCAATGCCATCATTAAAAGCTTTATCCCACAAAAATGTTTTTGAAGCCTGCTTGAACCCCCCCCCACAGACGCACACTCCCTAACCTGTCGGAGTAGAGAATTCCAAAAGGTTGGGGCCAAGAACATACATGACCGGGCTCCCGCAGATTTTAAAATCACCCTCGGAATCTCTAGCAACCCCTCGTTGGCCAAGCGAGTGGTTGCTCAGGGAGATAAGGAATCAGAAGCTCTTTCAGGTAGTCAGGACCCAGTCCATGTAGGGCTTTATATGTCAGTAATCTGACTTTGAAGGAGATCTGCCACTGAACTGGCAGCCAGTGCAGATCCCGCAGCACCGGCGAAATATGGGAAGATCTTGAAATGCCCATCAACAACCAGGCTGCTGAGTTCTGCACCAGCTGCAAGCGATGGATATCAACCCCCGGTAGCCCAAAGTAAAGGGAATTGCAGGAATCTAGGTGCAAGGTCACAAAGGCATGTATCAATGTAGGCAGGTCTATGGACGGAACAAGGTGCTTAATCCTGGCGATGTTTCTAAGATGGTAAAAAAAAGACTTTATGACGGCTGACACCTGAGCATGAAGTGTCAGCATTGAGTCTAACAACACCCCCAGGTCTTGCACCTGTTCAGAGGCCTGGAGCTCAGCATCCCATAGGAATAATCCCAGGGGTCAGCCTGCCCCCAGCCCCCCCCATCCGATGACCTGGATCCAAAACCATCACCTCTGTCTTCACGGGGTTCAACCTCAACCAACTGAACCTCATCCACAGTTGGATTTCTTCGAGACAGTTAATAAATACTGAGACAGCACCTTCCTGGTCGGGAGCAAAAGACAGATATAGCTGGGTATCATTGGCATAGCAATGAAACCTCAGCCCATACCATCTTACAATGTCTCCGAGGGGAAGCATATACACTGCAAACAACATGGGGGAAGGCACTGAGCCCTGAGGAACCCCACATGACAGAGGGATCGAATCAGAGGAAAAAAAAAACTGACATAACCCTCTGAGATCTTCCAGTGAGGTACAATGTAAACCATCTGTAGACCAATCCAGACAGTCCACAGACGAATCTCAGGCACTCAAGTAGAACCCCATGGTCAACGGTGTCAAACGCTGATGACAGATCTAAAAGTACCAAAATGGACCATTTTCTCTGGTCTCTCGCCATCAGGAGATCATTGAGCACCCGAACCAGCACAGTCCTGGTACTATGCCTCTTCCAGAAACCAGATTGGAGAGATTCATAGATGTCATCGATGGTCAAATGGTTCTTCAGTTGTGCAGCCACTACTTTCTCAATCACTTTCCCCAAAAAGGGGAGGTTTGAGATCAGCCTGTAGTTTCCAAGACAGTCTGGGTCCAGAGAAACCTTCTTTAATAACAGTGTCACCACTGTCTCTTTCAAGTAACAGGGATAGACAATGGAGTCAAGGGAGCACCAGACTATCTGTGCCAGAACTGGGCTGATAGGATCACCACAACCCATAATTAGGGAAGTCGGACCCAGGTCTAAACTACAGCATGTAGGGCGCATCCCCTGGACAATCTGCATAACATCCACAATTTCCAGATGGTCGAAGGAACTCCAGGAGAATGGAGGGACAGTGACCAGACCCTGATCCTCCACAAGTCGCGTAGAATGTGTCGAAAGGATCTCCGACCTAATGTCAGCCACCTTAATAGCAAAGAACCACGCAAGCTCATCACATTTTAATTGTGAAAAGGCTCTCCGGAGCTGCATACCGGCTGGGTTGCACAGCCTGTCCACAGTTCTGAAGAGCTGAGCTGGTCGGTTCTGAGCTGCAGAAATTTCCCTGGACAGGAACTCTGCCTTTTTATGGGAAATTTCTGACTGATAGAGCTGATAATGTTCTAACAGTCTAAGGTGGTTGGCATGCAGGCTGTATTTCCACCAACAACGTTCTAACCTGAGACTTAAACATTGAAACTCCCTCAAGGCTCCAACAAACCATGAAGCCCGGGGGTGAAGAGAGAGAGGTCGCACACAGACTGGTGTAATAATATCCAAAGCCGAGGTAATAGCAGTATTATAAGCCTAAACCAAGGCTTTAGGATCATTGCAATTCACAGGAAGTTCAGATAGGTCAAGGACCACAGCTAGGCCATCAGAAATAACATTCCGTAAAGATCGGAACTTGACCATCTCCACAGGGGACGGCCTACAAGGGGGGATGTCAAAATTGAACCTCACCGTGAAGTGATCAGACCAACCAACTGGTTCCACCCACATGTCTGAGGCCTCGATCCCCAGGAGGAAAACCAGGTCAAGAGAATGGCCACCTTTATGAGTAGCAGTGGTAACCACCTGTAACAGGCCCAGTGAGTTCATCAACTGGAGGAAGTGTTGCCCAAATTGTGAGAGTTCATCATCGATCCAGGCATTAAAGTCACCCAGGACCATCAGCCTGGGTGACTCAAATGCCATATCGATGATGAAGTTCTCCACTTCCTTAAGGAATAGCCTCCCATCACTGGGTGGACGATAGATGAGAACTATTCTATAGCCTGCACCTGCTACTACAACACATTCAAATGAGCTGGTCACCTCAACTGGAACACTGGTGAGCTCCAATTCGGTCTTAAAACAGACCACAACCCCCGCTCCCCTGCAGTCTGATGTCGGGCGGTGTATCACCGTATACCCTGCCAGAACAGTGGCCTCCAATATGGGGTCTGCATTATCGTCCAGCCAGATCTCAGTGATGCAGGCCAGATCTGCTGAATTGACAAGATCCGCAATCACTGCAGTCTTGTTCCTGACAGATCTGGCATTGCACAACACCGTCCGAGTCAGGCTGGACTCCTTGGATGCCCCGACCACCAGCCCATCAGCAACGATGGTGCCCTTAGGTATGGGGACTAGACATGGAGGCCCATGCTCTAGACTCCATTTCACCCAAGAGCATCTTCTGAACTTAGCAACCCCAATGGAGGCACCCGCTCCTCCAGCCTCCACTGTTCACCCCCCCCCTCTATGGGCAATACCTAGAGCCTGAAAATGTTGGTACATAGAAAAGGCCAACAGAGGGGGGAAGAAAGGGCGGAGGGTGTGGAGGGCAGAGGCTGAACAGCGTAAGACCAGGGGGATCCCAGACTGACATTTTTCCCACAATCCCCACATAACTAGCTAACACCAATCTAACTAACTAATTATAACAATTAAATAATAAATAAAACCCCCAAGTCATAGCCAAACCTTTTCTCAACCATCCCTCCCAATTAACTAACCAAAAAACTTCAAAACAAAACTAATAACTAAAATACATAACTAATAATCAAACCTAACCTCCCTATCACATAAGAATGAATAAATAAAATAAAATAATAAAATAAAAACAAAAATAAAAAAAAATTAAGTTAAGCTGGCCCACCAGACCTCTCACAACCTTGGCCACCTAACAAAACTATAACACTATAGCACTGATGACTCTCAATCCCCAGTGCTAGCACTCAGTTTTTGAAGTTAATCGACAGATTTCCCACAGAGAAATCTCTTACAGAGGGGAAAATTCACAGATAGAAACTGAGCCCCTCACTGCTCAGATAACTTCCATAAAGTACATAAAGTTAAAGAAAAAATACTTGTAGATAGGGGAGATCAAGCTGGCTGTAGTCCAGCTCCCAGTCTAAAAAGCAAGTAAATATAGGGGTTCACTGTACCAGGCCCACCGACATCCAGAGAACAAGCAGGGATCTTCAGTTCTTCATGATGTTAAGACCCTTACTGGGCCATAGGAATTCTTCCAGCAGTAGTTAGGGAAAAATCCTTTAGGCCAGAGACTCCCCACTACGGCTCTGGGACAAGTCCACCCTCTGGTGGGTTGCCCCGGTAGCCTAGGAGGGGGAGTAACAGGCCAGGTCCTCCAACCGGCCCCACTCCCCACCCCTGTGGAGAACACAGGCCCCCCGAGGCCCCTCACAAACCAATCAATCAGATCAGTTGATTCCTCTGCCAAAAAGTATAAAAACTCCAAAGACAGGAAAGTCTCACGACCAAACTCCAAAATAAGACCAGGGAGAAAGCTTAATCGCCAGAGAATCCCAGATCACTTGTAAAAATCCTAGTCCAATCCTGCAGTGCGGAGCAGATGATCCAGGCAGGTAATCCACCAATTAAAGATCCAGGGAGCAGGAAAAAGTACAAACAGATAACACCCCACAAATACTCCACAAATCATTCGGTAAAGACAGGAGGCATTCACCCCTCAGCTCCTAAGAACAGAACTCCAAAGGCAGTCAAAAGAGCAAGTGGGGTACAGTCAGATAACTGTCAACAAAAGACCGCAGAAATAAGTAGGCAGGGATCCAAGCACAGCCTCCCTTAAGTCACTTTGTCCATTTTAACTGGGCTTCACCACCATTATGGCCCGCTACACAAATTACCGGCTGTTAAGCTCACCCAGACCCACGCAGGGGATTCGGAACCCCAAAACAATACAAATAACGAAAACGATTATAAAACGATTAAAATGACAAAACATCACAAAACTAAGCATTATAACAAATAACAAAGTGGGGCAATAACGTGAGATAAAGCTGAAAACTAAAAAAGCGAACAGACAGGTTGATGGACAGACGGCTAGCCCAGCACGGCTGCTGCCATGATGGTAAGGGAATCAAACAGATGCCCAAGTGAAAAACTGACTGTGAAATCACTGCTACTTATTAACAACAAGTGAGTGACTGGCAGGTCATTCACCTGTGATGTCACAGTCAGTGAGATCACAATGCTGATGATGTAGTGTGGAGCAATGGAGAAAGCTATGTCAGCTGCCAGGCTAAGAGCTGTTCCACACATCCAGCACAATATTATCACACAAAATACTTTCTGATGAGTAAAAGGAAAAAGAAAAATAGTTCAGAAATAAAAAATTACAACTGACTACTACTTAAAAAGTGTATTATTTTTCTGTCTGCCTGTTTTGGCTCCACTAGCTCTTTAACCATTTCTTACCCTATATTTTGTACATATTTTGTCGGTTATCTGGATAGCACTGGGGAGATGCTACATCTCATCGTCATCGTGATCTTCATTTTACACATTTTTGCACTGTATTTACTTGGGATGTCCCAGATTAGATGCAATATCTTGTTTTCAGTGGGGTCATGATTTTACCATTTTTATGATGTATTTATTCAGGGTAGCCTAGTCCAGATGTAAAATATTGTTTTCAGTCTGTTCTGATTTTACACAATGCAGCATAATATTGTGTAGATGTACAGCCTCACTGAAAATAATATGCCATGTCTTCTGTGAACTATCCAGGCTAAATATACAGCAATTAGCAGGCATATTCTAGGAAAACAAATTGTAAAAATGTGTAAAAGGAAGACCACATTAAAACTGCCTCTCAACAGATCTGCATTGTGCAAATTCATTAGAAATAACAGGTAAAAACATCCCAAAAGCTCTCCACAGCCATATTGGCTCTGACCAGAATTTTTTTTTTTTAATTTCCCGGCTCACTTTGCAACTATTGGCAGATGATATATCCTATATGGTAATTAGTCAAAAGGTACAAAATATTGCTCAAACTGTCATTTTTAAATTTGAAATAATGTAGAGTCTCCCTTTTCTTTTGTGTGAGCTAGGTGTCCATAAAATATTTTTTTTTCAATTGCTGCCCCTTGGAAGTGGATGTATTTGTGGCAGAAGAAGGTATCCGGTTGATCCCTTTCACCTTCTTTTGTGCCTGCTGCTCTCAAATATGTAATGATGTATAGCATGGAGTAAGCAGACTGCTCCATTGAAGTGAATGTGGCCATTAAAATTTGTCATTTTTAGTTAGAGTATACCAAACTTCATAAAAAATTTAATCTACCACTTGACTAACAAGGTATAGCTGACTGTTAATGGTTCACTGTGAGTGGTATTCAGATACATGGGAGTGATTTACTATATGCCTTTTCATATTGCTACCTAAGTTAGGTAAAGGTAAGAGAGACCCTACGGTACTGCAGTTATGAGCTCATCTCCACATAGATAAGGTATTCTTTTAGTTTACAAGAAAAGGGCTGATGGCCATTAAAGTTCCCAAATGCCCTGTTAAGAGTGTCTCAAACTGGATTCATGATTTTCATTTTGGAAAAGCAAGGTTTCATTCATAAAGCTTGCAGCCCTAAGATATTTTTATCTGCTCTCGGATTTAAGATACCTCTTACATTTCTTATCGATGAATCATCTGAGTGGGTTTGTACTGATGTCATGCAGCATCATGATTCCCCAATTAAATCCAATAAAAAATATATATAAAAAATGTTGCTATACCAGCCCATGCCTATTGAACTGTATTTTTGCTTTTATGGGCACACTAGATGCTATTTAAAGTAAACATTTTCCTCGAAAACTATAAAGGGGCCTAGATGCCTTCTTGATTTTCTTTCAAGATCCATCTGGTTGGATGTTTACAAAAAAAAATTATGATTAAATTGAGTACTGTTGGTGGAGCTGTAACTGCACTGAATCCTTTTTCTTATCAGCCTCTATGTCCATTTTCATATTGTCTGCAACACATCAGTTCTGCAACACATCAGCTATGCCATTCTCGAATGTTGACATGAACATCTTGCAATGCTACAAGTGGTGTCTGGGAATTGCTTTCAAACATACAAAGAGTAATAGATGCTGAAGAGCGGTACATATGTAGCTTATATATTTGAGTGTACAACAAAGGCAGATTGTTACTTTATCCAAAATTATGCCAAATACAGATGTGTGAATAGGTCATGTAAAATCACTTTGTGTACTTTTTTTTACCAGACTTCTCTTTGTCATAGGGTTCACTTTTTTCTCCTTGCAAAGTGCCTACCATCATTATGTGTAGTGGCATTTGACCAGTGAAAGTCTTGGTGAACTGCCACTATGTGTAATCTTCACATGGTGAAGTAGTACTACACTAGTGAAATGTATGGACAGCGTTCTTTATTTGGTACCAAAAACTGCTTAATAATCTCCTTCCACCCACTGAGACATATGGTTTCCTCCACCACCACTCCACTATGCAGACTTTTAGCAATCAAGTAACTGGTACCATGCTACCCCCCCCCCACACTTAGCTGCTCCCTCTTCTCTCCTCCACCCCACAGTCCCATCGCATTTTCCTAGAATGTAAAACATATGATCGCTATTGTATGATCTTCTCTTCTCTTATCCCAACCCACACCTCATCACCTAAGGTGCACACCCATATCCCACCACCCTGTGCCTCTAAGTGAGGACCACACAGAACCCTTCACCCTACCTTACCATGTATCATGCAACCCTCCTCCCCCCAAGTCCAAATGTAAGGTATACACATACCAAAAGAAAATGTTTCAGTGTTGGATTGAACACAGTGCCCTCTTTAGTCATAAGTGTCTTTCAATCACATGAAGGAAGGATGCTGTATTAACCTATAATTCAAGAGAAACAATATGCCACTATGCCCCACATTTCATTTTGGGAAACCCCCCAATAAGCATTTTTGTTCTCTGTTTATGGTTATTACATATTTGCTTTTATTGCAGTTATATTTTATCTGACTGATCCTCCTGTCCCTCCTGACAGCATTTTGATTAAAACACCTGTAGTGTTGCATTCCCACAATCTCCAGTGGTTGACATTAGAGCTGGGGATCAGCCACAGGAGCATGTATAGTGCTATGGCCAGAGCTATTACAAGCTCCGGTTTGTGAGTTACAAGTCTTTGTGCTATACTGAGCCCAAATACAGACTTACAGTTGACCGTGAGTTCATAGTCGATTATAATATAGCACCAAGGCCTCTAACTTACTAAACGTTCCCACGGCTGCTCGCTGGCTCTGATGTAAGCTGCAGTAGACTGTGGAATGTATTGCTACAGGCACTTTAATTAAAATGCTGGCAGGCTCAACCAGATAAAATATAACTGCAACAAAAGCAAGTTTGTGAAAAATTGTAAACAAGGTGAGGAAATGCTAATTGGGGATGCCCCATAATGAGGATGTGGGGGACAGGGATGTGGACATTTCCCTTTACTACCTGATGGAGTGAAAAGCAGCCAGTCTCAGCATACTATAGGTGAGAATGTCATCATCCATACATGACTGCAGCATACTGATGAGTGAATAGTTCACTTCAGTGATGGATGACTTTGTTTCAGGTGTGTCCACTCAAGGTTTCTTGCTAGAGGGCATGGTAGAGAGGGGGCTTCAGTGAGATATTGACTCGGGGGCACAGGCATGAGGTGGTGGGAGGTGGATGATATGCATTTTAGGTAATGTAATGCAGTTGATAATTTTATATTATATGAAATTTTGATGGGACTGTAGGGTGGAGGAGGCAGGTAGGTGCTACTGGGACATTGTGTGTTACATGACTGCTAAAAGTCTGGGTGGTGGCGTGGTAAATTATGTGTCTCAGTGGGTGATTGGTAGATTAAACATTAAGAAACTTATTTTTTTTCCTTAGACTTGGCCTCCAGAAATGTTGGTGAAGTCGTGAAATTTCACCACAAGATACGTGGTGTGAAGTTACTTTTCTGTCAAAGAGATGTATGGAAAGGAAAACAGTATTGTATTCTACAGTCTAATAATTACTAACACCTTAAAAGGGTATGCTGCAATGATAATAACATGTTTTAAAAATAGGCATAGTTAAACAATAGTCACATCATTGCCCTTGCACTTGGTTCTGATGGAAGACAACTTCGGGTTTATGGCACTACCAATCGGTCCTTTTGTAGTTCCTGGATACTTCATCAGTGTTGCATCTAAAAGAACAAGATCTGGCAGAGCCACTATGGCTGTAAATGCATTAAGTAGATAAGGGTGTTTCATGGGCTTAGACATAAACCTATCCACCATAGCACCATCCTATCACCCCACTCTCCTTTCTCCACCACCAGCCCTGGTACAAAAGCACCAAGATGCATCTTATGATTATCTCCCTCCCACTTCTCTCTGCTGGTGATATTAATCCCAACCCAGGCCCTACAGTGGCAACTTCCCTGTCCTACCCTCTTCCCTTCCTCCCACCTCCCTAGCCTCCCCTTTGACCCTCCCCCGTGGCCCAAAAATACTCCACCTTAACATTTGTAGTCTCCTTGCTAAATTCGACCTCCTTCTCCCTCAAGTTATTTCTCTCACTCCTGACATCCTAATTTTATTAGAGACCTGACTAACAAACAAAATCTCTGATGCATCTTTAACAGTTCCTGGGTACTCTATTACCTGCTAAGATTGAGTTGGCAGGGGAGGGTGTATAGGTATCTACTCTTCCTCCTCCCTACTCCAAATCTCGATGGTCCTGCCCACTTCAGTCCCAGGTGCCTATCAAGCACTCATCCTTCAACTATCTCTCCCCTTTTCTGTGCTGATTTTTATAGCCAGGGTTTATTGTGGGTCAGGTTTACACCACTCCACAGCTACTGACCTAGTTACCACAATAAGATCCCATTCTTCTTCTGGCGAGCTTTATTTGTTAAGTGACCTCAACCTGAACTGGCTGTCACCCTCTCTAGGTAAACCATATGCTGACATTACAGCCCTCAACTTGTCCCAATTAATTACTGAACCCACCCATTCAAATCACAAAACACTAAACCACACTTTCTTAGACTGGGCCCTCACCTCCCACCCCCACAGTATTGTCCAATCAAGCTTATTATCAGATGCACTCCGTGATCATCACATGATCTACCTAGCTAGAAAAGTCCATAGACCTAAGGCCCCCCCCCCCCCACAAACTCCTTACTATCCAATCCTACAACTCCCTGGACCTAGCTCCACTCCACCACTACCTCGCCCATGCTAACTGGACTTTGAAAGCCTCTGCCCAGTCCATAGATCATGCTTTAGCATATTTCAAAGACACCCTCCTCTGTATTTGGAGAAACATCCTCTATTAAGGCAAGTGAGAGTTCAGGGTTGTCACCTCCCCTGGATTACCTCTGAACTACTGGCCTGCCAACGTGCTTGAGACCAAGCCTGGAAGACTCACAAATCCACCAAACTTCCTCAAGATCTCTCTATCTACCGCTCACTCAGAAACTCCTGCACTAAGGCAATTCAGTTTGCTAAAACAGAATATTTCAAATCCACTTTCAACTCAAATAAATAACCCCTCAAAGTTCTGGAAGGTGGTCCATTCCCTCTTCTCCCCTCAAAGTAAACCACCACCTTCTGTCATTAAAATGAACAACCAACTCATAGTCGAACACCCTTCTGTAGTGGCAGAATTTAATTCCTATTTTACAACCTGTGCCTCAGCTCTGCTAACCTCCCTATCCTTGCCACATACATCCCCAGCTACACCTACCCATCCCCCCTCCCACAACTGCCAGCCATGAGTTTCTCCTTTTCTCCCATCTCTCCACATGACACCCTGCATGGAATTCTCTCTCTAAATCTTACAAAACTCAACTCGCATGATGGCCTGTACCCCAAGTTACTCTACCTTTTTGCCCCTCCAATCTCCATCCCCCTAACTGATCTACTCAACTTATTTTTCCTCACTGCCACTGTCCATAGTGCCTGGAAGCTTGCCATTGTTCTTCCTGTACCTAAACGTGGTGACCCCTCTGCTCCAGCGAACTATCACCCCATCTCATTTCTACCTACCCTAGCTAAACTTCAGAAACACCTGGTTCTCTCTCAGCTATCATCTTTCCTGAATGAAGACTCCTTTTTCACTCTATTCCAGTCTAGATTTTGAAAGAACCACTTCACCACCACATCCCTACTTAGGCTTACTGACTTTATGCTTTCTGCCATGGATAGTGGTCATATCACATCTGCTATCTTTGTCAACCTTGTCAAGGCATTTGACAAAGTTTTCCACACCTGCCTTCTTGAGACCCTCTCCTCAGCTGGCCTATCCCAGTCGACCTGTAACTGGTTTAAGGCCTACTTAGTAGGACGAACTCAATCAGTTAAAATAGCTGATTCCACGTCCTCTCCACTGCCCATCTCAACTGGTGTGCCTCAAGGCTCCATACTTGGCCCACTTTTATTCTCTATTTCCTAAATGACCTGCCGTCAGTATGTTACTCCTCCTCTATCCATATGTACGCTGATGACACAGTCTTGTTCACTTCTGGCCGCTCTCCCTCTGATGTATCTGCCAGCCTCCAGCTCATCTTCAATAATGTTCAGCGCTGGTTTAAGTCACATCAGCTTTTCCAGAATGCCAAGAAAACAGTGTCCATGACCTTTGGCAAAATGTAGAGACTCTCTAGGTTTCCTTCCCTACCCACCTTCCACACCCTGGATGGGACCACACTTGAGGATACCGCCTCTTTCAGATAGTTAGGTGTTTGGGTTGACCGGCACCTAAACTTTTCTGAACATGTCGACAACATTCTGAAGAAACTGTGTCCCTAGTTTGGTGCCCTCTTTAGGAACCACAGCTGCTTACCTCTGTCAGCTAGGCATGACCTTGTTCAGAAAATGATTCTCCCTATTTTTAAGTATTGTAACATAGTCTGTTGTGCTGCTCCTAAGTCTTCCCTATCCAGATTGGATTCCCTTTTCATTGCTTTTTGTTGCTTTGCTCTTGATCCCCAACCCCACTCACCACTGCTCTCTTTACCACTCCCTTGCATTTCTCTCCAGGGAGTGCAGACAAATCTTGCACTGCTTGAAATTTACCTCTAAATTCTGGTTTGGTTCTCTCCCCTCTTACCTATCCAACTCTCTCTCCTTTTTGCCTCCCCAGCACCATTCTCTCAGATCCACTGTCTCTCGCGCTCTGGCTATTCCATGACATACTACTACAAGCTGCCAAGGAGCGTTCTCTTATCACATCCCAACACTCTGGAAACTCACTACCTATGCCCACCTGACACTCTTCATCCCCCTCTTCCATCTCCCAGGCCCTACACAACTTTTACTCTTCAAACTGTATTTGTCAATGAAAAGTCTGCTGTATTTCATAATTTTTGTTTGCACTTCAAGCATATTTTGCTTTGTTAAGTCTGGAAAAGAGGCCCAGGGAGAAGGAGAGGGACTCCTTCAGACCGACCTGTGATTGGACTGACAGAAACCAGTCATCCAGATATAGACACAGTTAGATCCCTCTGTGGCATTGGGCCACAGCCTCAACTGCTAGGCACTTGGTGAAAGACCTGAGGTGCCGAGGACAGGACAAAAGGAAATGCCTTGAAATGGTAATGGTCCCCCTGGAAGGCAAACCAAAGAAAGCGGTGGTGGGCCTGAAAGGCAGTGATGTGCAGTTAAGCACTTTGCATATCCAGCACACAAAGCCAATGGCTCTTATGGAGCAGAGGTAGAAGTCCCTGGAAGGTGAGCATGCAGAATCTCTTGTGCTCAACATACAGGTTGAGCATGCTTAGGTCCAAGATGGGTCTTAGGTCACCCATCTTTTTGGACAGTAGGAAGAAATGGAAGTAGTACCCTCTTCCTATCTGTGCTGGAGTGTATGCTGACTGCACAATGAAACATTGTTAGTGAAGACCATTACAGCGACAGAAATTGACAGGTCAATTTAATGGTCCCCACTGATACCAGCAGTGCATCTCCTGGTGTTTCACCCCCTCCCCGAGACAACTCTGACTCGGAGTTGGATAATTAAATACCGGGGGGGTGTGGGGGTAGAGCCCCCACATGGAGGTTCAGGGCACTGCCTCCAAAGAAAACACACCAACATCCCCAACAGCACAATGCCAACACAGGGCATTTTGTCTGTTGATGTCAGAGATGTCGGCAGCATTTCTGTCACCGCAGTTTTGGTAAATCATGCTGGAGCCATGGGCTGTATGGCTGACTTTGCAGAAGAGCATGGATCTTGTCCCCTATCAGACACAGATGCCATGGAGCACAATGGGAGAGGCCTTGGGGTTTGTCCGGATGCCTGTCTAAGAGCTCTATGCTGCGACCTCTTGCTATTAACTGAAGGACCCAAGAGTCCGTGGTTATGTCCTGTGACCCCAGAAGGTTGAGGGCAAATCCCCCCCACTGGTTCCCCCAGAGGATCTGGAGGAGGAAGGGTGTCCCCCATGAGTCAGAAGGCTGAGGGGAGGGAGCTGGCATCTCCTCCAGGGGGCTTCTGGGACTTGGCAGGGGGAGTAGAGGTTCCTGATGCTGGATACCAGCATTTGGCCTGGCATTTGGCAGGGGTCTCTTTGGTCTGGCATCTCTGTTGCAGATGAAAAGGCTGTTTGGCTTTGTAACCCCCTCAGTACATGAAGCGGTCATCACGGATGCATTTTCCACGGTCCTGCAATTCAGTGATAATACTGTTGGCATCGCCTCCAAATAACATGGATCCCCTGAAAGAAGCATCCAGGATGGAGGTCTTTACATCTTGTGCCAGGCCAGGAATCCAGAGCCATGAATGTCACCTAATGCAGACAGCCATGGCTGTGGTGTGAGCAGCTGAGTCTACTGTGTCATTATTGGCAAGAAGGGCATGACGACAGGAAATTTTGGCCATTCTCACTGTCTTGGCAATCTTGGCCTTACACTCCTGGTCCCAGATAGCTTCCAGCTTGGACTTGAGTGAGGCCAGGGGAAGATTTCTGGTAGGAAACCATATGAGCCACATAATTAAGAAACCTGAGGGTGCAAGTGGAAGAGGAATGGATCTTGCAACTGAAATTGTCCAGCTGCTTAGACTCCTTATCAGGAGGAGACATGCTCAAATGTTTAGGTTTAGAAGACCATCGTGGGCAGCCATGATAACAATTAAGTTTGCACTAGGATGGCCAGCAAGGTGTGTGAGACCCATCTGGGGAATGTGTACATCGTGACTGCCTTTTTTGATACAGCTGGAATGGAGGAAGGCTGTTGCCAGATAGTAGACGTTAGGTCTTCATGGGGCCCAGTCCAAAGCAGTATGGGCATCGGAGCTGTGTCAGTCATGTATAGATGCTCTGCAAGCTTTTTTCCACTTTGGATCTTGTTCCTGGATAGCCCAGCCACAGGCATTTTGTATAGTTTTGAGGAGTTCTGCAAAGGAAGGGTCCTCCAGAATGGACTTTGGGGACTACTTAGGCTGAGGTTTTATAGATATATGCATACCAGAGCTGGAGGATGAGTCGGAGTCAGAGACAAAAGAGTGCCTGCTGTGGGTCTGAATCCCTTTTAGAGGCGTGTCCTGGGTTTAATCCCTGACCTGGTGTCTAGAGTAGCCTTCTCCAGAAAGGTGGGAATCCACAGGAGAGGCTGATTTAGGGGTCAGAAAGGAAGTGGGAGTAGATGCTGCCACTGGTTTCCGATGGTCAAGCTCCAAGTCTAGTTGAGTCCTGGACTCCTGAATCAGGGTCTGAAACACTGCCTGGATATCAGCCTTAGGCTGCTGTGGAGGCAGAGGCTAAGGCTGAGGAGAAGGAGGAAGCTGGTGTAATAGATAGCCAGGCATCTGATATTGAGGGTGTCCATGAGCCTGATAAAAGTAGGGAAAGCCAGAAGGAGCATACTCTTGATCAGACATAGCCTGGCACCTGGTACCCTGGTACATAATGGGGTTGATAACCAGGTGTTGGATACCCTGGTGAAGTGTACAAAGGGTATTGTAGAGGTGGATAGCATGGAACATTGCCCATAGGTCCAGCTGGAGGCAAAGCTGAAGACCCAGAAAGAGATGGGGCAGAAGGCCAGGCAGGAGGTCCAGGAAGACCATGAATCGGCCCCATAGGAACATTCTAAGGGACTGGCACTGAATCAGGCTCAGGAGTGTTTGGCACCAAGAGATTCTGTGCCCAGGGGTCTGACAGAAGACCATCCAGCATTTGAGGAATGGTTGGAGTGCCAGATATACCCTCACCAGGCAAAGGGTCATCTGATGAAGGGTCACTTGGTGTCAGGGTGTGAGTAGAACCCGAAGGAAAATCTGCCATTATCTGGGGAGCCACAGTCCAAGATGGCGGAACCTGGTTGTCCAAGGGGGCTTGGGTTGAGGAGGTCCTGATGGAAGGTCCCCAGAGGTATTAACAATAGGCCTAGTGAGTGAACCAGGAAGATACTGACCCAGTGAAGGAAGGGGAACCTCCAGATTAGTGCCCACCTCTAGCTCTTGATCTTCAGACAAGCTCAGAGGATCCGGTTCAGTCACAGGGAGCGGAGGAACCCTCTAAAACTGTTGCATGTCTGTCAGCTGGCTCAACTCAGTGTCGGCAGTATCCTGCGACCCCAATGGGACAACCTCAGCTGTGCGGTCCCCAGAGGAATCAGGGAGTGACTTATTAGCTGCGGCCATGCAGATGTCAGAAGAGCTAACATCCCACTTACTGGCCTGGGCAATGTAGACAACAGGGGAGCTGGAGTTAAGCTTACTGGCTATGACTGTGCACTCTCATTGGGGTCGGGGAGTGACTTATTGACCTGGCTGCTGGTGATGGACCCTGAAGAGGATATGGGCCTAAGGAGCACAATAGGGGTTCTGTCATCCAAGAAGAGCTCAGACTGCACTGTGAGTAAAGCAGGCAAGAAGGCTTTGGTCTGATCTGCTAAAGCAGTAGGAGACATGGCAATAGGGTTACTTACCAGACTGGAAGACCGTCCGGTGTCAGTGGTGCCTGATGGTCACCACCAAGTGTCCTTTTTCTTCTTTTTGGGTTCTGGCATTGGAGAAGAAGATTTTTCCTGCAGATTCTGCAGCTCCTTTTCCATCAAAGCTACATACTTCTCCAGCAAGTGGGCTTTGAGCTTTTTTTTGGTACCTAATCTGTGTGGCCTGGTTGAAGGATTGGCTGGCCACACAGTCCTTGACCCAATGTTTAGGGCCTAGGCAGATCACGCAGCTGGAATGCTCATCCACATGTAGGATTTGGGTGCTGCAGGACTTGCACTTCTTTTTGATGCATCACCCAAGTGTTCATGTTCCTGAATTGTACCTCCAACTATATCCCATGCTGTAAATTTGTCACTGTTATTTATTTGCTTCCCCTTTCTTCTGTATATCCCTCAAGTTCTCTGTATTAGACTTATGTTAGACCTGTTTATACTGTATTTTACTATGTAATTGTTTGACCTGGTGTTCTGTTCACTTTTTATGCTTAAATGGACGTTTGTGTAAATGGGCATTTTTGCTCACATACCATTCAGTATAAAATAAAGATTGACTGATTGATTAAAAACTGGACTGACAGACCTGAACCACAGCAGTTCTCTAAAATTCCAAACTGGCCATACTGGGTGCAACTTGTACAAATACTGCCTGACCGGTTACTCTGGCTGCACCATTCAGTCTGACATTTACTTATCTGGTCTGCTCCTGGATGTCTGTTTTTCAACCCTTTCTTAACATGGTTAAAAATGGAACCATCAGGACCAGACCAGATAGGTAAAAGCCAGACCAGATCATCTGGAGTGAGTGGATCGGCAATATTTGCACACGCTGTGCACAGTCCAGATTTTACAGCTCTGGTCCAGGTCTGGTGATCTGGATTTTACCCATACCCCACTGCATATGGCTTAATAACATACTGTGCAGATGGATGCAGAGTCTAACCCATTGAAGGTTGAAGTTTCAGAAAACAATTATGCTAAAGATAACAAGACTCATTCAATTCCTGATGATCCCCACCCCCAAGTTACACTTATTCCTCTACCAAAGTCATGCTCAAATATTGGTGCCTCTACATCCACACCATTAAGCTTTTAATGCCATCATACCTCTTCTGCTGCCATGAGCTCCCACACTAATAAAGTCCCATTCTGATTGTGGCACCCCCCCAATCAGGTAATTTTCAAGGGAGCAGCTCTTCATACCACATCAACTAAATTATTGCTAAACTCCTTATTTTGAAACATTTTGTTGAGAAATGTTTATTTTAGTATATACATGGTGAGGAACAATGAATTTGCAAAAGAAACCAAATCCCCCATTTATCAGTTCATTTAATCACAATACAGCATGTTATGAACTGATCAGATTCTATGTGTAACCTAAGTCAAACAGAAATTAGACACACACGCTTACCTATTTGCAAGTGAAACAAATATGGTTACTAGCATTCATTTGTTAACACCTATAGTCACAAATTGCAGGTTAAAAACATTAAGTAGAATATAAACAGTAGCCCGGAACTGCCTGCCTGAGAAAATGAAGTTGATGTATTATTTGGAAACAGGCATCACTGGGACTCTTTGCTATGGAATATCCTGCAAAGCAACAGAATGACTGCTCTTAGGATGGTGGTGTCAAATGACTTAATGAAGTATTCCTAGAGGCTGAGGTCACAGCAGAGCTTATTTGTTATACAGAAAGTTCCAGGAAGTGTTTAGCCCATGCTACTTCCAATAGCTTTCTATGAAGTCTGTACTATCCATTGGTAACCTGACATAGAATGACTGCCAGAAGACAATGAGTTAACTTTCTGTGGGCTCAATCAATCCTCAAGCCAGAGGAAAAATAGTGCTCTACAGCTTCCTGTACACTTACAGGCAGCATAGTAATGAGGCTTCAGTGAATTAAACTATTTTTAACACTTTATCATGTTGTTTGGTAGCAACAATGATATCAGTCCTTTTCTGAATACAAAATATCTGCTGGGCTATGCCCACAGCTGCAAAAGAACAGATAAGGTTCATTTTATGATTGTATCACTAACTGTCATTTAGTACAGCATGTAGTCATGGCTGTCACCATACCCCCAGTTTGTAACTGCCAATCCACACTACCCTGCTCCCTGAATGTTCTTTAAAACTTCCAATAGTGCCTCATATTCCATACCTCCCCTACTGTTGCCTGCCCTGTCAAGCAGTCCTGCATTCCTCTTTTACTGTAATCTCCTTGGACTGGCCTCCATAAGTGCACTGGTCTTTGTTTACCTGCACTGTGTGAGTTCCAATGATGTGCAATCAACACTCCTCTCACCCTATAACATTGCTGCCCAAATGATGTTTCTACCCTACAGTCATATACTTTGAACAACTACGTTGGAAATGATAATGTGTTTACTATTCAACTCACAGAACTGTAGTCTTGTAAACCTGGTAGTTGTTGCAATGGTGGGCTAGTTCATTAGTGCTGGTCATCAGAATAAAACATTGCTTGGAATGACATAAATAGTATTAGAGGGATTAGGACAGCACAGAGAAGATACAAATACATTCCTTAATTTACACTGTCTTTTTTAGATGAAATACACACAGACCTGCTGAGTAAAAATGATTAATTACAGTTTATTTGCCATATGCTTCCCATGTTGACTTTGGTTAACATTTTATCCACTGCTACTGTGAAAAGTAATCTCTTACACATAACATTAACATATTCATTAGTGACATCGCTGATGGACTGGAGGGAAACGTACACCTGTTTACTGATGACACCAAGATCAGCAACAGAGTTGACACACCAGAGGAGCATCAGGGCATGGAATCCGATCTCCAAAAGCTGGAGGAGTGGTCAAAAAACTAGTAATTGAAATGTAACATAAAAAATACAAGGTCATGCACCTATGAAGCCTTACCCAGGGAAATGAACTCAATGGGAAGGGGACAGCTAACAGCTACCAGGCAAAAGCGAGATCTGGGTATTATCATCTCAGATGACCCAAAGGTCAGCAAATAATATGAAAAGAAAGCACTAAAAGCTAGTGGCATCCTGGGATGCATAAGAAGGGGCATTACAAGCAGGAGACAGGAAGTGGTCATGCCGCTGTATAGGTCCCTGGTAAGGCCTCACATGGAATACTATTTACAGTTCTGGAGGCCACACCCTAAGAGGGACATACAGTACATAGGCTGGAGACTGTGCAGAGAAGAGCAACAAAAATTGTGCAGGGCCTGCATCAGTAACTGAATGAAGCAAGACTAAGTGTGCTCAACTTATACTTCCGGTAGCAGTGAAGAAATCGGAGGGATATAATAGAGACTTTTAAGTACCCGAAGGGAAAAACAAGGCACAGATGCAGAACCACTTTCAGGTAAAGGATTTTAACAGGACAAAAGAACATGACCATTGCCTTAAAGGAAGAAGATTCAGGACCAACATGAAGAAGTAGGTCTTCACAGAACTTGTGCTTGAACCTTGGAATAGCCTGCTTGAAGGGATGGTGAGAGCAAAGACAGTGGGTGAATTCAAGAGAGCATAGGGCAGACATTGCAGGATAAACAGGCAATCAATCACTACAGAGAAGGTTTAGATAGGGAAGGGGGAAGAACCATGGGTAGACAAGATGGATCACATGGTCCAGATCTGCTAGCAATTTCTATGTTTCTATATTTCTTACATAAGAGACATACCTTGAGGCACTATGAAGTTATCAAACAACATGTTCCAAATGATACCATAGGTTACACTGATGATCTGCTATACAGCATTCGTTACTTTTTTTTTTGTACCAGATCCCTTGATATGCTCAACCCCTGCCCTGCCTGTCCCCCTCCATGAATACTGTAGGTCTTACCTTGGGTGGCGATCCTCCAGGGCGTATCCCCAAGGGTGAGGCCACTGAATGGGGGCTCCCTGATGGAGTCTTGAACCAGGTTCCTCTCGGATCCCTGCTACCGATATGCCTCCCTGGTTTACCCCCTCCCAGGTGGGGCTGCAGTGTCGAGCTGGCTAGATGGAATATTTAACTCATTCACCACCCGAGTGCCACATGCAGGTGGAGTGTGGCTGGCATAGCAGAGTGTCATTCATGGAGTCCAGCATTTTACATGCTTTTATCCCTTATGGGAGACGTGCTGTACAAACACATAACAGCGCTGAAGCATCAACATCCACCACCCCCCCACAGTTGAGGACTGCAGTCCAACAGACATTCAGTCTTTCTTTCCCTGGCCTGTCCTCCGACTCCTCGGATCTGTTCCCAAACCCAGGCCATTGACATAATAAGCAGAAGCTCTACTGCTGCACCGGTGGACTGGCAAACAGCATTCAGTACTGCACAGTCCTCAGATGGTTTTGATCTTTCCTCAAGGGTAGGACACAGGGAGTGGTTTAGGAGATTTATTCCTTGGCCTCTCTCCCCGTATCCTGTGGGACACCACAGGGTTCTATGTTGTCACCCATGTTGTTTGCAGTGTATATGCTGCCGTTAGGAGACATTATTAGATAGTATGGTCTGAGTTTTCACTGCTATGCAGATGATACTCAGCTATACACATCCATAGTGCCTGAACAGGGTGGAGCTGTATCGATTTTTAACAACTGTCTCACTGAAATTCAGGATTGGATGAGTGCCAGCTGGCTGGAGTTGATTCTGGAGAAGACTGAGGTGTTGGTGGTGGACCCAGGTCATCAGGGTATGGGGCCATCAGCTGGCCAGCCCTCCAGGCTCTGGCTCGGGGGCATCCAGCTGATGACCTCTGACAGGATGTGGAACCTGGGAAAAATTTTTGATGATGGCCTGACACTTAAATCTCAGGTGTTGGCCATTGTCAAAACCTCTTTTTTGCATCTGAGGAATATCGTCTGGGTGAAGCATCTGGTCCCGCTCGATGATCTTCCAACTTTGGTCATGACTTCACGCCTTTACTACTGCAATGCCCTTTACCTGGGGCTTCCAGGTGTTGATTTCCACCACTTGCAGCTGGTGCAGAATGCAGCAGTCCGGTTGTTGACGGGCACTTCAAGATCTTGCCACATCATGCCTGTGCTCCACAGACTGCACTGGCTGCCAGTACAGTGGCGGATCACCTTCAAGGTCGGGTTACTGTTACTATAAAGCCATACATGGGCAGGGACCTCGGTGCTTGCAAGATCTCCTTTGTCTCTACCACCCCTTCCACCTGCTCTACTGATGAGGGATTGCTAGAGATTCCCAAGGTTCACCTTAAGACCTTGGGAGCCCGCTCTTTCACTTTTGTGGCCCCTACCCTGTGGAATTCTTTACCTCATCGGATTAGGGAGTGCCTGACTGTCCAGAGTTTTAAGATCTCTCTGAAGTCACATCTTTTTAGCTTGGCTTTCCCTGGCCAATCTGAATCTTGATGGTTATTTAAAATGTTTTAGCTGATAACTGATGATGATTTTAATTATTGTTTGATACTTTTAGATATTTTTGTGACTGGTTTTAAATAATTACTTTAATAGTAATACACATTTAGGAACTTTGTACGAGCACTTTGGACAAACTGGAATTGTGCTTTTTTATAAATAAAGTTGATATTGATATTGACATTGTATATGAGGACCTGCAGGGTCATGCAAACTCTAGTAACTAAAGTCACTTTGCTAAGAATGCAATACATTTTCACAAACTTTGCTTTGCTGCAGGCTGAAAGTTTGAGTAGGTTATGCCTGTTGAAAGCATACGCCTTTATCCAGCATAGACAAGGCATACTGGCATTCTGCCTATTAAAGTGACAGCAAATGGTCAATATGCATAGCTTTTGCTGGTTGAAATACCAGTTCATCACCAAAAACACATTTTTTTTTAAGGAGAAAGAACTGCCTTGTATCTGCAAGCCTATGTCTTCTGTAGGAGCTGTGTTGCTAACACTGGTTCACATTCTGTTTTAGTTCCCACTCTACTGACATTTTAATAGATTTACTAGGTGTTTCTTCTTTACACTATGGTGGGCAGTACCAGTTTACAACATTATGATGTACTTTTTATCATTATAATATATGGTAGAAAGTGATTAAGGATGGAATTTGATGAATTCCTGTCCTTGTTACAGTATCGTGCTGTCAAGAGGTTGTTATACCTTCTTGACTATGTCACGATGATACAACAACAACCTTGGTGCATTTGCAGATTAGCGTCACTCAGAGCTTGAGGCTGCCTGTTTTGTAGATTGATGCTAACACTGAGTAACTACTGAAGAAAACAAAGGTACACAAATTTACAAGGGGGCATGGGCACAATCGCAAGAGTGCTTGGAATGTATTGGGGCATGAACATGGTGGGGGAGTATTCAAAACAGTCAGTTGTAAGATGAAAGGCAGAGTGGGATAGGCAAGATGGGTGGGCAAACTCAATGTTTAAATGTTGCCCATGCACTATAAAGGACAATGAATGGGGAACATTTAACAACAGCTCTATGTTCCCCTGTCAAGGTTGTTATGCCAGCTGTAAACCTGTCAAAGGGAAAACAGCATTATTAACTGTTCTCCATTCTTTATCCTCTATGTTACAGAACTTACATTGTTTTCACAATTCATTTCTGATGTAGTCTGGAAGTCTGTGGCCCAAAGAAACATAAACTACTTCATACAGTTCAAAAATGGCACTTACCAGCACAGCATAAATCTGAAACACCTGCTGTGTTTATCAAAAGGCCAGTAAAGATGGAACAAAAAAAGAAAGGGATCTAATATGAAAAAAGAAGTTACTGGGAAACGTGACTTACAGATTCAATGCAGTTTTCCTTTGAAAAAATATTTTTGCATAATGAAGTCACCATCCAGTCCCTGTGGCAGATAAAAACAGGTTACTCACCTTTAACAGTAGTTCTTGGAGTGGTATATGTTGTTCATCCACACTCTTTGGCATGTCCCCTTCTGCTTTAAATCTCACCGGAAGTTTTCAAGCTGGCTCCTCCCACCCACCCAGGTGGTATATACCTTGGCTATGCCCCATGATGCCAGATCTTAGCCCGCTGGAAGCCGGGTTGTGTGTGTCCGCAGTCGGGGAGGTCGGGTGGGTCAGTGTGGATGAACAACATATACCACTCCTAGAACTACTGTTACAGGTGAGTAACCTGTTTATCTAGGAGCATGGATATGTTGTTCATCCACACTCTTTGGCAGACTCCTAGCAGTTCTCAGGGAGGAGGGAGGCAAGGTGCACACCCCCTACTTAGGGAACAGAGATTGGAGAACTGAGGCCCCAAAACCAGCATCCCAGCATGACTCAAGGTCGATGTGATAATGGGTAATGAAGGTGTTAGCTGACTTCCAGGTAGCAGCCTGGCAGATTTCCTGGATAGGGATGTCCCTGGAAGCAGCCACTGATGCAGCAGTATGGCTGGTAGAATGAGCTCTTATCCCTCTGTGAGGCTCTTTGCCTGCTAGCTCGTAACACAGACCTATGCATGATGTAATCCACCATGTAATGGTCCACTTTGCTGCAGGTCTGCCAGAAGTGGCATCAGCGTAGGTGACAAACAGCTGGTGATCCTCTCCCCGAATTTCTGCCATCCTCTCCTTATAGTAGGAGAGAGCACGTCTCAGGTCCAGAGTATGGAACCTGTACTCAGCCTTCGAGGTGTAGTTAGGGTAGTATACAGGCAGAGTTAACATCTGGTTAAGTTGAAACTCTGACACCACCTTCGGAAGGAATTTTGGGTGGGGGTGCAGGACAACCTTATCCCTGTGGAAGACCAGATAAGGGGAGTCCACCAAAACCTTCTGAAGCTCCCCTGTCCTTCTGGCAGATGTGATAGCCACAAGGAAGTCTGTCTTCCATGGCAAGTGTGACAAGGCACACTTGTGCATTGGTTCGAATGGCTTGCCTATGAGCTTTGCCAGTACCAGCAGTAGATCCCACAGAGGTGGAGGTTCATGCACCGGAGGGGATATGTGATCCAGGCCTTTGAAAAAGCACCTGACCACTGTCTCCTGCACCACCATTGGCTGACCGGCCCATGCCCGGTAAGCAGAGAGGACTGCCAGGTGCATCCTAAGGGTCAATGACCGAAGACTCCTTTTGGAGAGAGACCAAAGGTAGCCAAGATTGTTAGCCACTGGACAGGACCGAGGGTCCAGGCTCTTGCCCTGACACCAAATGAAAAAACGTTTTCCATCTGAAGGTATAACATTTCCTGGTCTATTCCTTTCTGGATGCCTACACCACAGTGTAGACATCTTCAGATAGACCCAAACCCTGGAACTCTAGCCACTCAGGTACCAGGCTGTGATGTGCAAGGACTGAAGGTCTGGATGGTATACCTTCCCCTGATTGAGAGCTGAGACTGAGGAGATCTGGATACCAGAACTGGTGCAGCCAGCCTGGGGCTACCAGAATCACCTTTACCTTGTCCCTCCTCACCTTGAGGAACACCTTGTGGATCAAGGGAAATGGAGGGAAGGCATAGAGGAGGCCTGGGGTCCATGGCCTCAAAAAGGCATCCCCCTGCAGCGAGCCCTGCTGAGGGGGGGCAGGCATGAAACAGCTGCAGCTTGGTGTTTTCCCTGGAGGCAAACAGGTCCACCATTAGTTTTATCCAATGGGAGAACAGACTATAAGCTACCTCTGGAGGGAGAGACCACTTGTGGGATGTCTGGCCTAAGCGGCAGAGAGCATCTGCCAGATGGTTTGAGGCTCCAGCCACGTGGATGGCTAGGAGATCTGCCTCCAATCAGCTCATGAGGGTCCAGATGTGGAGCACCTCCTTGCATAGCAGATGGGAGTGCATGCCACCCTGTTTGTTGAGGTAGTACATGGTCATGGTTTTGTCCATCTGAACTTGAACCACTTGAACCCGGAGCTGAGGAATGAAAGCTAACAGTGCCAGTCTGACTGCTCTGAGCTCCAACAGGTTGATGTGGCATCAGGACTCCTTGGGGGTCCAGAGCCCATGGGCCCTTTTATCCCATGTGGGCTCCCCAGTCCATGAGAGAGAGGCATTGGTCATGAGGATGACCATCAGCTCTGGGCAGACAAACAGGATCCCTTCCTGCAACAGGTCTGGGGCGGTCCACCATTGGAGAGCATCCTACATCTTCTGAGTTACAGTGATCAGCTGGTCAAAATGACTGTGGTGCTGAGTCCACTGGGTGGCTAGCTCCCACTGAAGGGGGTGCACCTGCAACTGGGACCAGCAGACCACTGTGGTGCACTCCGCCATGTAACCCAGAAGGTGCAGAAAGTCCCAGGCAAGGTGCAATTGCCCAGCCAGAAATGATAGGGCAAAGGAGGAAAGAACATCTGCCCTGTCTGCTGGGAGCTGAGCTCTGGCTTGACAAGAGTCAAGCACTGCCCCAATGAAGCCCATCAACTGAGAAGGCAAGAGTTCTGACTTGGCCTCATTGATCAGGAGACCAAGTTAGGATCAGGTCTGGAGGGCCAGGTCCCTGGACCTCTCCACCTCCTGTTGGGTGGAACCTACCAGGAGCCAATCATGAAGGTAAGGATAAATCCTGACCCCCCAATGCCTGAGATGGGCCACCACCACTGTGATGGATTTGGTGAAGACCCATGGGGTCAATGACAGGCCGAACGGCATGGCTAGGAACTCGTACAGGGTCTCTTTGACCCTGAAGTGGAGGAACCACTGATGGGACAGATGGATTGTAATATGAAAGAATGCATCCTGAAGATCCAGTGAACAGAACCACATGTTTCACTCCAAGAATGGTATGATCTGGGACAGAGTGACCATCAGAAAGGGGCGTGACCTGAGATATTGATTCAGGTCATGCAGATCTAGAATGGGTTGCCAGCCCCCCCTGTCCGCTTGGGCACCAGGAAGTACCTGGAGACAAAGCCTGGGTCTGCTGGAGGATCCACCACTGGAGCTACTGCCTCCTTGAGGAGGAGCTGAGAAATGTCATCTCAGAGAGCTGACTGGGTCTGAGTGGATACTCTTTCCTCCCAAGGGGTGCGGGCTCGGCTTGGGGGGGACTGCTCGAATTCCAGAGGCAGTCCCAGACTGACCACTTCGAGAACCCACCTGTCCGAAGTGACAATGGACCAGGTGGAAAGGAAGTGGTGAAGCCGGCACCCCACAGGAGGACCCGGAGCTGAGGTGATGGGAGAGGGGTTGACAGCCCCCACTCCATAACTGAGCAGGCTTGGAGGAGGAGGAGGAGGAGGAGGATGCTCCAGGGCCTGAACCTCGGCCTCCTTTACACATTTGTTGGGGTCCAGGGGCACCAAGCCTGAGCCTGTTGCTGGTTCTGTTGCTGGTGCTGCTGTCCACCTTAAAAGGAGGACTGCTGAGCTGCAGGGGAAGAATGCCAAAAAGGCTTCTTCTTTTTCTTCTGCTGGTTCTTGTCTGAAGAACCCCTGGCAGAAGTGGCATCCAAGGTGGCAATGGACAGCTCAGTATGCTGAAGGTGACCAGCCACTCCTGGGTTGAACAGGTCGGTCCTGAGGAAGGGCATATCAGCTAGCTTGTGCTGGGTATCCACCTGAAAGGAGGAGAGCTTCAGCCAAACCCTGAGATGATAGAAAACTGTGGCGGCCATTGAGCAAGCACAAGAATCCCTAATGTCCAGGGCCATCTGAAGCTGCTGTTTGGCAACAGCTTGGCCCTGATTCTGGACCTGCTTGACTGTGGTCTGCATGTCTGTGGGGAGATGTGGGAGGACTTCATCCAGCTACCTTAAAAGGGCATGAGAGAAGTGTGTCATGATGATGAAGGCCCAAGGAGGAAGCTACATAGACCTTTCATGGCTGAATGGTCCAAAAGTTTGGACTCTCTATCAGGAGGTTGGTCAGCGTCAGCAGAACTGCCAGTACGCCTGAACACAGTGGCAGTCACCAGGCTGTTAGCCAAAGGGTGCTCTGTGAACCCCGCAAGGGACCCCATGGACACTGCATACTTGCGGGCCATGCGAGCAGATGGAGCTGGACAAGAAGCAGGGCACTGTCAGAGTTCTAAGGCCAGGACAACAATGGCCTCAGCCACAGGAAACATCTCTGTAGGGGTATCCCCTCTCTTAAGGATGTCCGTAAGAGGGTACTCCACCTTTTTCTGGATTGGCTCCAGGGGCATCTATGTAGATTCAGAGATGAGATGAAGAATCCCTTGGAAAGATGAGGGACCTTCCTCTGTCTCCAAGCCAATGGTTTATTCATCATCCCCTGGATGAGAATGTAAGCCAGTAATGTCTGAATCCGAGGAATCCAGGTATAACAGCTGACCACTCAGGTCACCTTCGACCTGCCGAGGGCATCTGGGGTAACCATGACCAACAACCACAGGGGAAGCCTGGTATTTGGTCTATCTTCCTTGGAAGGAGCCCCTCCCACAGGCTGTTTGGGCAGTGGTTCCACCACAATCAGTGGAGAGAACGTTTTGGGCCAAGCTGGTAGTTTTGCCAGCTCTGCGGGCTGAGGAACCAATTTAATATGCTCCGAAGGAGCTGGCTTCTGCCTAGAAGGCAAAAGTCAGGTAATGGCCAGAGTAGAAGCAGGAGTTGGCTTATTGTTGCCACATGAGGTTCTTGTAGTGCCAACGGAGTTTTCACCAGAGCCTCTCCTCATCCAAGGAGGATGAAGACGACTGATGTCATCTCCTCTTCTTAGAGCATTTATGGCTCTTCCTCAGCCTGTTGGTTGAGAGGGTATGAGAACTCGATCGAGCTTGGGTGGGCTGACTCAGCCACTCAGGAGACACCAGCGGGACCGGCAACTTCCCAGAATCAGGGACCATTTTATCGATGGGAGTCCCAGCAGGCTGGGTGCTGGGTCTCGTCATCTGGAAAGACCAGATTAGGGGTTCGTTTGAGGAATTCGTCGACCGGAGTCAGAGAAATTGGATCAATCAAATCAATCATGATTTCAACAACATTGATCGATAATTTGGTCGACTGACCTGATGGCACAGCCAAAAATCCAGCGGATGAAGAAGAGATCTCGACCGAGGTCAAGATTGCATGTAACTGGGATTGAGATCTCTCCCGCTCCTAAGACCATCTCCATTGAGACGAAGATGATCTGAGGTCCTTGTCCTGCTTACAGGATCAAGGGGAGTGTGAGCCCACAGGTGCCTCTCCCTTGGTCAGGGGAGACTAGCACAACTCTCAGAAGGAACCCAAGAAGGTGGAGCCCAGGTTGAGTGGAACGAAGAAGCTCTGAGAAGACTCTGCAGCACTAGCCACTTACTCCTCAAGTGCTTGCATGCATTCCAATTGCTCAGTGGATCCCACAGTTGTGGAAACTGCCCACTGAGCCTCCTTGGATTTCACAACAGGGTTCCTCTTCTCTGGCCTCCCCAGTTTCAGGTGTGCAAGACGGTCGTCGAGGACGTTGGGATGAATGGCGAGACACATATCGCATTTTGAGGTGTCATGGTTGACACTGAGGCAATAGACGCATGCAGTGTGGGGATCGGTGTGTGACATCTTCTGGCCAGAAGGGCACCAACGAAATCTGGGGGAAGACTTGTCTTCCATAATCAAAGCAGTGAACTTACAATCGCTAACGCGAACAATGTGAATTTTCGGAATAACCAAAGGTTTGAAAGCCAGGGCCTACTAGATGCAAGAGCACAAGGGAGGCAACCTGAATCTTCCAGTGGAAAGGAAGATCTGCATCATGGGGCAGAGTCGAGGTATATACCACCCGTGTGGGTGGGAGGAGCCAGCTTGAAGACTTCCGGTAAGATTTAAAGCAGAAGGGGACATGCCAAAAGAGTGTGGATGAATAACATATCCACGCTCCTAGAAACCCTCTTAGCCCTGACCCTTTAAACCTTGTGAAGTTGTGCAGACGTTGAATTTTCAGACTTTTCAGCACCTTTGGCATTTAAATTTTAAGCTATCTGCATCTCTGACTAAGACCCTGGATTGTGTTATAGTATCATAGTATTCACATTATTGGTTGACGTTAAGCAGAAATTGTTTTTATGAATATTGGCATCCACCACAGTCTTGTCCAGGGGCTTCTGATGCTCTACATTTTGTAAACATTTGTTTTTCCCACCTCTGAGATTGCCATGACAGGAGATGCTCCATGTTTCTATAACTCTGCAGGATGGAGCGGGCAAAGCTTATTCCTATACATGCTGTGTAAGCAGTTGCCAAGGCAGTCACTGGGCACATGATTCCACTTCCTGATAATATTTCCACCTGCTGAAATATTTATTTATTTAGTTAATTGTTTTTCGGAAATACCTATGAGCCAGGGGCTGGTTTACAGAGGCTCCACATCATTACAGCAGCAATAAACAAATTGAAACAAATTTTACAGAGGTTCAAGGTCAGCACAACAGCAAAGGAAATGCAGGTACAGTCATTTGTGGAAAATACATAAGACAAATATTTACAAAGAGTATTTAGCAAGAACCACAAAAAATAAGCAAGATATGATACAGTGCATCAGATCTTTTGTCTAAGTGCCAGAAGGACAGAATATGAAACAAATTTTTGCCAGAATCCAAAGGGATAAGGGGTAGAGGAGTGGGTGCATATAGATACAGGGAGAGAGAGCAAATTATAGGGAAATAAGAAGGGGGGAGAGAGTGGCCCCAGTGGGAGAGTGGGAAGGGATGGCTGTAGACAAATGAAGAGCTATGGGGCATTTAAGATGGGCAGAGCTGGTTGAAAGGAGAGGAGGTGGAGGGCGCAAATTAGGTGATTCATATCTAAATAGTGGTAAGACAGAAAGTTTGTTGTTATGTTAAGAAAGGAGGTGTGGGGGGTGGGGGTCCTAGGTATAGCAGTAATAGAGGGGGGAGACAGGGAGGTGCTGTGAACTAATAGTTTGTATTGGGGGGTGTGACTTAGCCAGTGATAAAAATTGAGCCTTAATCATTTTGTGCCACTTTCCCAGAGCTAAATATCCGACTAATACCCATCCTACAGAACAGCTAAGTACTGTACCTTGGATTGGAAGCTGTGGGAAGACTCAATGTATCTGCTGTCTTAATTCCAGGCTGAAACGTGGTCACATTCTCTGGCAATTCCTTGATCTAAGAACCAACAGACCCGGAACCGCATGGCACATGCAGCGAAGAAAGGCAGAGAGCCTTCAGTCAGGATATGTTCTTCTCAGTAATGCAGCAGATAACACCTTAACGCTGGCCACCAACATCACCACTGGCACAATTCAGCAGATAGATGCCAGAATCAGGAACACCGAACAAAAGGTGGATGAGCACGACATCACTATACAAGGGCACTGCACCACGATACGCGAGCAGGTGGCCCAAAATTAAGCAAATGCAGGATAAAATGGATGATCTTGAAAATAGAAGCCTTGGCAATAATCTTAGGCTCCTGGGCTTCCCAGAGGCCAGAACTGCAAATTTCCTCCAGCAGGCTCTGGCGACTGCTGCCTAACACTCAAATTGTAATCGAGCATGCACACAGATCCCTGCAGCAAAAACCAGTGGCTGGGGACAAACCCAGACCCATTCTAGCCCATATCCTTAACTTCATGGAGAAAGAAGCCATACAAGCAAGAGCCAGGGAGCTAGGTACCCTCAGCTGGAGGGGGCACCGGATAATGATTGTTCAGGACTACTCAAGGGACCTGGCCTCTAGGAGAAAGGCCTACACGGAGGCACAGTGTTGCCTCCATGAACTGCATATTCCTTTTTTACTCCAGTACCAGGCAGTCCTGAAAATCATGCACAAAGGTACCCCTCACCAGTTTTTCACTCCGGAGTCAGCCATGATCTTTATCAATACAAACTGGCCTCTTTCTAACAACCGGAGCTGTAGCCCTCCACTGAGCACCTCAGAACTCTCCTGAGCCTCCTACCTGGATAGATGACCCCCCTTGAAGAAGGAACAACATCCCAATACTGAAAGGGCTGAGCAATCCAAGGGTACCTGGAAAGAACGGGAACCTCTCCTCCCCAAGGGCTGCAAAAGACCTCCATTTGTTTCCCTTGATAAACAGGAACACCCGCATGAAAGAGACAAGGCCAGAGGCACCCCAGAGCTGACTGAGTCCCACTGGCCAATGGCTGCTGGAGCACCACTATCGGGCATTGAGGAACACAACATTGTTTCCTCTCATGGGTCACCCACAGCTGGCTCACATAACAGTTCAAAGTGATTTTTACTAAAATATGGGCTGGTGATCAGTTCTTGAGGTGCGGGAGGCCCATAGTGCAATGGTCCATCTGTAGATCTGTCCATCGGATGACCTCTTTTTTCATGTTGTTCCTTCTGCTGTCATTTCTGACTATGAGGGGGAAGACTTACAGTAAAATGCTGAGTTTGGTCTGTACTCTCCATTTCTCCATCAGGTAGTGAGGAGGAACCATCCCACTGGTACCGTTCTCTCACTGAGGTTGTAGGTGAGGTCTACCTTGGTGAAGGGTAGGTGGCTCTACGTTCAGGCCATGTAGTCCCTCAAGGCATCCAGAGTTGTGAAAGAAAGAAGGGCCCCATTGACTGCCAGCCTCATTGTGGCTGGATATCGGAGTGAAAACAGGATCCCCAGAGCATGTAACTGGCTAAGCAGTACCGCATATTCTTTTCTGTGATTCACTAAGTCCCTTGAATAATCCTGGAAAATCAGGGCTCAATGGCTATTCCAGGAGAGTGCTTTGAGATCTCTAGATCTGGAAATCACCCAGTCGTTGTCCGCATAATTTAAGATATGAGCTAACAAAGGCCTCAGATGCTCTCCTAGTTTAGGGGCTGGGCCTAATGTTCTATGGGCCCTCTCTATGGTGAAGTCCTGTGGTGAATCTTGTTGCATGATCCTAGGGATGGCTTTGTACAGAAAGTCCACGAGGTGTCTTTGTTAGGCTCCTTCAGGGATGCCCAAAATACGAATGTTATTCCATCGACTCCTGTTTCCAAGTTGTCAACTTTGCTCAGGAGGGTTTGAATAGTATGATTCTGCTCCCTCAGGAGCGAGTGTAGATCTGAGATGGCAGCTTTATTTGCAGAAGCCTGTCTCTCTGTATGAAATATTCTAGTGTCCAGCTGATGCACTGCCAGTGTGGTGGCATTAGAGGCAATAGTGATTTCAGACATTTGCTGCACTAGTGCTTGGAACATGCCCCTAATTTTTTTCCTATCAAAGGAAGCCTCCACTTCTGCGGCCTGTGGGTGCCTGTGTGCCATGCATAAATTTAAGTGTGCTCCTCTCCTGGTTACTGTTGTAAGAAACAGGATCTCCGGTAAGTAATCTAAGTGCAATCTAACCCAACTGTCTTGTGCTAGATGTCTTGAGCTTACCCGCTGGTGCTTTGTTTTTTCTCTGGTTCTGACTGTAGCGTGGATGCATGGATTTTAGTTCCAACTCATGGGATTCAAGCTCTTAGGCAGCCATTAGGTTAGAGCTCAGGCCATGCCCTTCCTTGGTGGCCTTTTTTCAAGATTACAGAGGCAGTCAACAAGAAAAGAAACGTGTAACGCAAAAAGTGAATTTGTCTGGTATTATGTGTTGCTGTAACAAATTTGAGAGAACAATGACAAAAGCTCTGCAGTACATACTTTTTTTATTATGTCTATTTACGTTACTTTAAATGCTATAATATGCACTCAGAGTGTTCACTATACTATTCTGAGACACACAATAGTGGTACAGTGACAGTAATTTCAGCAGACGAAATTAACAGCAATGTTATATTTCTTCATTTATGGTTGATAGGAAGCCAAAAGACAACAACAGTGACTTCAAGATGGAGCCACATAGGTAAAACAAGATACCAGACCTTAACAAGCCTTCAGAAATCATGAAGTGGAAAAACAATACCTTACTTTATGGTGTGGAGGGAGAGATTACAGCAATACTAAGACAGTCACAGAAGCAGGTAAAAGTAATGCAGACAGGATGAAAAATTCACAATACTGCTAATACAGTGGGCCAATAAAATGCATATGATTTCACAGCATGCACACAGACTAAAGATCATGTGCAGAAACTGTAACCATTAAGTAAACTACAACAGTTTTTTAAACAGACTGGAAAAAAATGCCTAGCAAAGAGCAAAACCTGATAAAAAATGAATAGAAGTATTACTGTGTACCTGAACACACAAATACTAAAACACTAGCCAACAACACTTGGAAAGACTGCCTTTATCACTGTGGTTAGTGATTGCCTTATGCACACCACAGATCCGCCCCTCCCACAAAGCGCACTTCTGCAGTGTCTGTCAATACAGACAGTAAATGTACTAAATTAAGATGCAATATTCACATCAAATCAATAACTGCTCAATGATATAAACACACAAGGGTTTACTACACTCGTACTAAATTCTGACACAATATTTGGATGCAACAATGCTTAAAGGTGTTTTCATGGTTTAATTCTCATACTGTAGCTTTGGGACCAAACTGCCTCAAGCTTTCCACTACACACACAATGCTGAACTGAGGCTGTGCAAAACAATATAAAGCCCATGTAATCTGCCATCCCATGAATCACTGCAAAATGAGCCTTAACCAGTCCCCAAAAAAAGGTGAAGTAATGCAAAATACATAGACAATAATGGGAACTTCGTGTTACATTGGGGTCCATAGTTATTTGCTTCACTTTGTGTAGTATTAACGTGAAATTTGGGTTATATGCGTAATACTATGGGTAGCAGATTTAATGCATTTCACCTACCAATAAACTCTACATTCAAATCTTGACATGTAAAACACTAAATGGAGGAGCCAGTATGTGGACTGTGCAGGTGAGACACAGAGAGCCCCAAGATCATCATGGGCCCTACCCACTACCATAGTTTGCGTAATGTTAAATTTGTCCCTGCCAGGGCCAGATTTACACTCTCATGGGCCCTATGAACAGGGCACTGGGTCAGAACATAGCATTAACAGCGCAGCAAAAATGCTGTTGATTTTGTTTTTGGGGGGGCACTATGCCCTGCACCCCCTGACATGGGGGCTTCCCCCCCCCGCATCCACTGGACTTATATATTCACACTCTGAGAGGGGGGGATCGGATCGTTGATCAAGCTAAATTTGTGGGGCTGTGGAATACTGTTTCCATGGCTTCTTGTAAAAAACAGTCCTGTTTGTATAAAATGGTTGGAGACCAGGATTAGAACCCTGGTCTCCACCGTCTCCCAGCTAAGCTGCTCCATGCCCCAGCCTTCCATGCCATGGGAGCAGCTTGGCCAGCCCCTAGTATTTTTCTGCCCTTGTCCTGTGGAAGCACCACTGAGAGCAACCGGGGAGCACATATCGCAAGTGCTCTACATCCGTGTTTGCTGTCCGTGGTAGCACTAACCAGACTAGCACTCAGTTGACTGGTGCTATTCTGGTAGCACTAATCTAACCAGATACCATGTACAGCAGTAACTATGGACCTTCTTCTGGTGCACCTCCCCAAGTAGTAACAGCACTGGGGGTTTACAACATAGGTCGAACTGGACCCACTGGTATAACAAATGTGGGTCTAAAGAGGAACCAACTGGGTCAAAATGTAATCAGTGCCAGATTCTGAACAGTTCATATTCCCTTCCTTTAGATATTGTTATGGAGTAGGTGCATCAATTTGGACTCGCTGGTAAAGGAAAGGGGTAAATTGTGGGCAGGATGCAACTTTTGTCCTTTTGGTGCATGTTAGTGCTAACCCTGCCCAACCACATTGAAGGACAGCACACTTTGGCAGTACAGCACCTGCCCCATACTACACTGGCATGCCAGTGTTTGGAGTTACTGGAACCATCATCACATGGGACTAGAACCCATGACCCTCTGGCACAGAGCAGATGTTACCAATTTAACCACTAAATATCATGGCATAGCTGCCAGAGAAATAAATTAGGCCTAGTCCCATTTAATCCACAAAAGGCTAAATCAGAGTAGGTAGTAAAATCATCACAATGCTCCATTTCCAACCATCTAAACAGCCATAGGGGTATATGCACATTAAGAAGGTTTTCTTTCTTACACTGCTCCTAAAACCTTTCAAAACTGTATCAACAAAACAGTGGGAAATCTTGCTTCTACCCAATTTCAGGAGTACCGAGCACAGGGAGATGACTACTTGCTCAAGGTCACCCAGTGACCCAACGGCTGACGTGGATTTAGATATGTACCTAATAGTATATCAGTAATAACCTTCTACCTGCAGACCTTATGTCCTCCTCTTATCAGCTGCTGTCTCTCCATCCATCTCGGTCTCCAGACAAGTTTTCCCAGTCGATTCCCACCTTACCCCAACATCACTGCCCATACCATGGTATACTGTCTGTGGCTACTTGCCACCCCACCCCCCGGGGCACACACGCTGTCTTCAGCTTTCAGAATAGGCATTTGCAGCTTAGCACCATCCAAGCATCCAACAGTTTAGAATGTTAAATACTTTTTAGAACTCTCTTCACCCAGCTGCCAGCCCTAACTGTCTGATTTGTCTGATTATGTAAATGCATGAAAGCCTTTTGCATGTCTGCCCGATCTGATGATGATGCTTCTACTCCTCTCCAGTGCTCCTCTGACCATGCCACACCTCCCAATCCTGGATGTCTCACACACAGCCACAATTTAGATCTCCTTGGCTTGGGCTGTCAAAATGGCTCCAATGTAACAGTCATGCACAGCCGCGATTTCCAATTTTGCCGCTCATCTTCCTTATTGGCTCAGCATTCTTAAGCTGTTGCAAGCTAGCCACTGCACGGTGGTTACAGTAGTGGGGGCGGTGCCTACATGCATGTTTGAAGTGACTTAGCCTAAGACCAGAAATATCAAGTTGTACATAGTTTGTGATTTGTTTCCTCTGCAGTGTGGGATTCAAGATTCTCGCAACTGAACTCCCGGAAGTAAAAGTGAAGCAGGTCAGGAGATAAGAATAGTGTTTGGTGGGACTTTTGGGAGGTTATAAGAAAACAAAAGCAGTCCTTAAGTATCCCTATTTTCAGGCAGCCTCCCTGAGTTTGCCAATCTTAATTACAAAACTCCCTGTAAGTAAAAAAAAATTGAAACTGGTTACAAAAATGGTAATAGGGCCATTCCTCACACTGAGGATTGACCTGATTAAAGATGGACATTCCCTTTAACAAATTATTACACGGTGTAGGCCAGGCTGGCATTTTGAGCAGTCCGTGCACCCTGCAATCGACTGATCAGAAGACTATCATCTCTGAACGTGTATAAGTTGAACCATGGATGGGAAGGGCTGGCTGGGATTCCATGTGTGTGATCTACAAAGAAGGTAGCCTGAAAGAACTGAACCCAAGGGATTAAACAATCCAACGCCATCCACAATCCAAGCATCATATTTTTTTGAAAAATAACTTCACATCTTAACAGACAAGACTCTAAGCTACAGACTGACTCCTATATTTTTGAGGTTTTGATATCAAGAAAGGTAAAAAATAATACACTATAACCTCCCATGATATTAAAACAGTGCTGCATCAACTGCAATGAATATTGTGGCAAACAGTCCTATGCCATCCGCGATCCAAACAACGTATTTAAAAAATATAACATCAAATCCTAACAGAACAGACCCCGCACTACACTTTGGATCCTATATTGTGAGGTTTTGATATCAGGAATGGTAAAATGAAACATTAGAACACACCACAATTTTAGACAGTGCTGAATTAACTGTAATGGCTGCTGTGCCCCTCCCTGCTATGAGGGATCTGGATATAGCTGACACTGATGAACTTGAGGGAAATGTTCTCCACTATTAAAAAGGACCTAAAAGAAATTAAAAAGCATAAAAATAGCAATGACTAATTTAGAAATAAATGTTCTACATGCTCAGTGGCCTACCCGGTCACCAAAATGTAATAAATAAATAAATAAATAAAATAACAAAGCATATGAGTTGAAAACAGAGTAAATTACACAGAAGAGGTTGTCTCTAAGCTGGCAGAGCCAATACATGAACACAGAAACCAAATAAGCTACTTGCTAAAAAAAAAAGTTGATTTAGAAAACCAGTCTGGGAAGAATAATTGGAATGCCTGAAGGGTCTGAGAATGGGGATACAAGGCTCTTTCCAGCGAAAACAGAACTCTTAAATGGCAAGGGAACAGAATACTAATTTTCCAAGTCTTTTCATGCATGCGGCCACAAACATAGGGCACTGAAGCTATGGGTAATAGCAGACAGATTTAAATAAACACAAAGGACAAATTAAATAAAAACAGAAAATCCCCCCCCCCAACATAGGCTAAAAAGGGGCCAATTGGCAGGCTGCAGCTCCCTGTTTTCACCAGTCCCAGGTGGAATGTTATGCAACTTGGCTGATTGTTCTAGTGGATGGGGGGCCTTTTAGTGTGTTATAGTTAGCATGTCAGCCCATCAGAGGAAGCTGTCAGCAAAGGCAATTGAAGGCCTGGAGTCACAGCTGCAGGAGATGTATCAGAAGAAGGGGGCAGCATGGCTGCAAGCCTGCCTGCAGGGGCTGGAAGGCCCCTCGACATCAGCAGCTGCTGGGGCGCCATCAAAGAAAAGGCCAGCAAGGGGCCTTCAGTCAAGGTACCCAGAACTCCTGGGATAGGTAAGCAAGGAGAGGAGGTAAGGCAGTTGAGTGATGATGATGGGCTTCAGGTGCTCTACGTGGCCCTGGGTGGCAGAAAGCGGGAGCAAGGCAAGATTGAGGAGATGGGAGAAGGCAAAGGATGCACCCTCCACAAGGCAGGCTGCCACCAGGGGCCAAACAGTTCTGAGGGGACACCCTGGAGGGCACGTGGGGATGGAAGTGAAATTAGACAAGCTGCTGGACCCGATAACAGTGATGCTGGAGAAATCTGGAGGGAAGAATTCATCCACTGGTGTGGTGTAGTCCCTGATCCAGCTGCCGTTGAGACCCTTCCCCCCCCTGCCAAGCTCTTACATGAGGTTAGACAAACAATTGGGGTTTCACATCAATGATAAGGTTAGACAGAAAATAAGGAACAGGGAGTACATGGACATGTTCTTCCCATTAAATGGGCCAGTTGAGCGGGAAGAAAAGAAGAAGGAGAAGGTGAAGGAGACTGACAAAAAACAAAGGTGCCCTGCATATTTGAAAACTGGATCATGGCCTTTCCCATCTATGCAGGTAACTTCCTGCAGGCAGACAAGGACCAAGGGCTGGAGTTGTATTCCTACCAGAACAGGATGATGCTCATGTACTGCAGGAAGGGGGCATGGCATGGCATGGCTGGAGTACGATGAGCAGTTTAGGAGGAGGTGCCAGGAGGACAGTACCCTGGCGTGGTGAAAATTGGATATGACACTCCTGGTGGACATCATGCATGGGGGGGGGTTGTGCATACCAAAAGTGGCCTGCCACTACGGCCGGCCCTGCCACAGAAAGCAGAAGGGGGCACGATCCAGACTCAGGCATGCTATGCCTACAACCAATTCATGTGCAGTTTGGCATCATGCCATTTTTGGCACATCTGCTTGGTTTGTGGATAACAACACTCCTTCATTCAGTGCACCTCCCCATGCTCCCCAAGAGGAGGATTTAGGGGAGTGAGCAAGAAGCCAGGGAAGCCACAAGGAAACAAACCTGCCCACCTAGGAAAGGGTGGACAGGATTAGCCTGTGGCTGACCCAGCATCCTGCAGGGGAGCTGCCAACCTGTTGGAGGAGGGATTTCCAGTGGGTTTCAGGATCCATTATGATGGCCCTGGGAGGGGGGGGAACAAAGCCAGGAACCTGAAATCTATGGAGGATCATCCACAAGTAGTCCAGGAAAAACTGTAGAAGGAAAGGCGACTGGGGAGAGTTAGCGAGCCATTCAGCACCCCACCTTGCCCATTCCTTAGGTTATCATCCATTGGTTTGGTACCAAAGAAAGTGTAGGGGGAATTCAGAATAATAAATCATCTATCTTACCCGGAAGGTGACTCTGTAAATGATCATATTGACCTCCGCTACATGGTGATGCAATATGAATAAATTGATAGGGCAGTTGAGGTAGTGTGTGGGCCAATCCCCGAGCACTCATGGCTAAGGCAGACATAGAGTCAGCATTCTGGTTGTTACCCATTTATCCAGAAGATAGGGAGCTGATGGACATGAAATTTGAGGGACAGTATTAAATAGACAATTGCATGCCCATGGGGTGCGCAGCGACGTGCACGGTGTTTGAGAAATTCAGCTGCTTCTGCACTGGGTCACACAGCAGCAATCAGGGAACCAGGCAGTGGTCCACTGCCTGGATGACTTCCTGTTTCTCGGGCAGGAAGAGATGGTTGTGTGCGAGTCCACATTGGCCATGTTCATGGCTATCTGTTAGGACTTTGGGGGTGCCTTTGGTGCTGGGGAAGGCTGAATCCACAATGAGAGTCTTGATCTTTTTGGGGTTTGAAATTGACACCATCAACAGGCTCTGTCGCATGCTACAGGACAAGGTCACTGCACTTAGATGCATGGTGGACTCCATGGTGGGGGCCTGGAAGGTGACTCTGTGGCAGCTGCAACAGCCGGTGGGACACCTCAATTTTGCATGTCAGGTCATCCCTGTGGGTCGCACCTTCATATGCCACATGGCCAAGCTGGGCAGAGGGTGCTCCAAGCCACACCACACCACAGGCTGCGAGTCACATAAAGGATTCCAGGAAGACCCACAGATATGGAGGATCTTCCTGGGTCACTTCAATGGGGGTCACACTGTGGCAGGCCAACAAAGGGGGTCAACCACTGCAACACTTTACAGATGCTGTGGGAGGCCTGGGATATGGGGCATACTTCCAGAGACAGTGGTGTGCGGGGAGCTGGCCCCCTGAATGGATGGAGGACAGGTTACATACTAACATAAAGCTGCTGGAATTCTTCCTCATATCAGTAGCACTGTGCATATAGGGCCCTCAGCTGAAGGACTAAAAGGTCCTATTCTGCTCAGATAACATGGTGGTGGTACATGTCATCAACGGGCATCTAGGGAAAAAGGGTCCTCTGGAGAACTTGATGCGCATCTTCATTTTAAAATTCCTTCTGCTGAACATCACATTTAAAGTCATACACATACCCATGGTTGACAATGGGATTGCTGATACTTTATCTCATTCACAGTGGCAACACTTTCAGGACCTTGCTCCAGCAGCGGAGAAGTGACCAGTAGCTCCCTTCTTGTGGAAGGTAGTGACATCTCAGCTTGGAAATGCATAGGTAATTCCATTACACTGAAGACAAGGAAAGTATATCAGAGGAGGGGTGGAACACTACCTGGGGGTTCATGCTCAGCAGGTTTGGCCAGAAGTTTGGCCATTCCGCTGGAACAACTGTGCACATACATCATGCTGGCTAGATGGAATGGGAACACTCTGGGGGTGGTGGTCAGATGATTCGCTGGTGTATCTTGGTTCTCCAGGGCTCTAGAGGTCACCAACAACATTAAGGCTTTTAAGGTGCGAAAGGTGTTGGATGGGTGGGAGAAGACATTGACTTCTCACCAGGACACAAGGCTCCTCATCACTCTGGTGATCCTGGAAAGCATTTGGGGGACTCTCCCCAAGGTTTTCTGGATCTTGTTTGAGGCACTGCTGTTTGACACTATGTTTCTTGTGGCCTTTTGCAAGGCCTTCAGGATATCAGAGCTAACACAGGCCAACCAATTTACAAAGGTCATCGGGTTGGAGTTTGGGGATATCATAACAACCAAGAGGAGCGCATGGATGAGGCTAAGGAGGAGTAAAATGGATCAAGAGTGAAAGGGCCTCTGGTAACTGGTAGAGGCACCTCCGGGAGTGTCCTGAAAGGTTCCAGAAAGGGTGAGGGCCTATACGACTGTGAAACCCAAGAAAGGAGGGCATTCTATAAACACACAGATGGCAGGCTGGTCACGGCCTATCAGTTTAGAACAGTCCAAGCCAGAGCGGTGCTGGAGGTTGGGCTAAAGACAAGGGACTTTTGGACACACTCTTTTTGGATGGGGCAGCCACAAATGCCAGGAGATAGGTGGGCATATGTGCAGATCCAGGCTCTGGGGCACTGGAGAGCTTGAGCTTTCTTGAGGCATGTGCACCCATATTTGCAATAATGGCTTTCAGTTTCTAGGATAACTAGGATATGGAATAGTGGTAAGGGGGTGGTAATGAGCTGAGTTCTTCTGAAGGGGTCATGACACCATCTGGTTGGCATAGAGGCAGATCTGAGTACCTGGACCCGGGGAGGGGTCACGGTCCACCTGCAGCAGGTACATCTATACTGCAAGGCAAATGGCACCTGACGGGGGGTGACCGTACAGCCTTGGGCAGTATGACCATGGGTAGCTGATCTTCCTGGATGTGCATGCTGCTGTTAATCTGGAATATTATTCAATAAAAGCATGGCTCTGGTCATTTCCTATAAGACATATGTCAGTGTTTTCTTTCTGGAGAAAGGGAGTATGGATGGCTACCAGATAATGCAGAGGCTGCAAAAAATGGCAGCAGCCATAGTTTATCTTGGGCCATGTACCCCTGGATCTGGGAAGGAGGACGGAAGAGGGGAAGATACAGGTGGTCCCAAGGGGAATAAGCTAAGTCCAGGCATTGGATGTGGGATCACCAGGGCCTCCCACCTGGGAGGGGGGGCACATCCTGTGGGGGTGGGGAGAAGGAGGAATTTATTGGGACATTGCCTGCAGCCCCTCCTCTTTCTCCTCTTGCCCTGCAATGATCACCCACCAGCCCGACCTTGTAAAAGTAGGATTGTGGGGGCCAGGTAGTTAGGGCCCCTCTTTTAACCCAGTAAGGGTGACCACACTAGGGGTCAGCTAGTGGTGTTTCCTGGTTTTCACTGTAGCAGGGTTTTTCTATGTTTTTCACCTCCTCCAAAAGGTTGTTAAAATCAAGGCAGAAGTGGGAGAAACTAAATAGACAAGAATAAATAGTCAAGGTATTGTGAATGCCAATATGTCACAGTCATGGTGGCATCTCAGGAGGATCACTAGGAGATGGAACAGTGGTAAGGGGGTGATGATGAGCTGAGCTCTTCTGAATGTCTTGTGACACCCTCTGGTCGGCATGGAGGCAGATCCAAGTACCTGGACCAGGGGGAATGGTCACGATCCATCTGCAGCAGGTACATCTATACTGCAAGACAAACAGTGCCTGGAGGGGGGTGGCCATACAGCCTTTGCCAGTGCGACCATGGGTAGTTGATCCTCCCTGATTTGCGCATGCTGCTGTTAATCTGGAATATTATTCAAGAAACGCATGACTGTAGGCATTTCCTCCAAGACATGTGTCAGTGTTTTCTTTCTGGGGAAAGGGGGTAGGGCAACCAGATAATATGGCTACAATTCGTTTCTCTAAAAATGGACAGGATAAACACTTCTCTATTTCAAACAGAAGCAATGAACTTTCTTAATGCTAACTGGCCATTACCTCAAACTGTATTCCTGAGTAATACATCATTCTAGATAACTTCCCAGCTGCACTCCAAAATGGCTGTTCCCTTGCATTAACCACACCCAGGAGAAGGAATTACAATTAAAATGGAAACAGCCTGAGCCTAAGAAATTAAAAGAGCAAAACCTCCTATTGAAGCCAAATTAGTTAGAAAAGGAGAACAGCAACCAAGAGGAAGAAATTAAAGCCTCTGAAACCCCATCCCCCTATAAATTTTGGGAATCAAATCAGCTGATTAAGGACACACATCCTTGATTCTTGGAAAGACAGCATCTCATTTCACCTGTCAAAATGAATCTTGCCCCACTACTGAAGATGAAGACATGTGAGGGATGGACATTTCCTGCCCTACCCCAAATAATAACTATCATTGGGACATAAAATGTAATACCCCAAATACAGGGTTCCCAGTAAGCCCCAGTATCCCCAGTAAGATGCCTAGGTGCCTCTGATAATTCAGGAGGAAGGGGCGGCGTAAACGAGGTGGCAGGAGCCCCATAGAAATAAACTGAAGCTTGCAGTTTAAAAGTTGTTTTTTTTTTTAATTTGCTCAGCCTGCTTAGCAAGTTGGCATGAGCCTGTGCAAGCAAAACGATCCTGCTTACCCTGGGTAGCTGGTTGACCCCTGATTACTAGGGACTCAAAGTCCTGAATTCAGGGAGGGCTCTGAAGTGTGTGGCCAGTAGCAGACATTAGATTTTGAAAAGAGTGTACACAGTGAAGAAAGAAGCCAGCAGTGGCAGAAGAGAAACCATTGATCGGCTGGTCAGTGACAGCAATAGGGACTTTCCTCAGGCATGGGGGGGGGTTCCTCATGATGTCCTGGCTGGTCCAGTGAAGATGTCCATTCCCCGTTTCATTGGTGTGGCAACCCATGGTGTTGGCAGTCAACGCAGTGAGCCGAAGAATTAATGGTTAGCTGGCTACAGTGTGGGCTCTGTTTAGCCCTGTTTGTCATTTTATCAAATTAAAAAGAAAAAGCTTCCTGTCCCTTGGCAGTGGTGCACACAAGTGGGACTGGATCCTCAGTGTGAGAGTGTCAGGGCTGCAGAGCATCGAGGCGGAGCAAGCAGACAGCAAGGCCCTGAAGGAAGACCACTCAACGCCTGCCTGCAACCAAATCCCACCTCCTATATCAGCCCTCATCTCTGTATTTTTTCCCCAGACCGGGGTGGGGAGTCAGCATGAGCACCACTGGGCAGGTGATTTCTGCAGAGCTAATTATTTAAAAGAAAAAAATTTGTTTAATCACATCAGACAGTGCAGCAAGAGACAGAAACTGCCATATGTGCGGCTACGGCAAGGTCCCAGAGAAAAGGAACGCTTGAGGGTAGCTCTATTTAAATTTATTTAAATCAAGCTCTAGCAGGAGAACATTAGCAGGGATGGGTCTGCCTAAATTAGGTAGCTCCCAGAGGCACAGCAAAAGGGCATGCAGGCCCTGTATTCAAAGCAAAGGCTTCTTGGAGGAGCCAGGACCCAATGACAGAGGCTTTATCAACTGAGACTCTTGATTCTATTCTGCTAAATAGCGGAGGTACTGTATGTATTTTATATTAAAATCCATCCCAGCTTTACTGTATTAATTTATTATGTAAGTTTATTTTCAGATTGAAATCTATTAATTTTATGTTATTATATTTCAGTCATTGTTTGCCTTTTTATACGTCAATAAAAAAACTAAAGTTAAAAAAAAAAGCAAAGACTCCAATGAAGGAGTAGTTCAGAGAAAGGTTCCTTCATTTTCAGTAACTTAATCAAGGTGGGCTACAGAACAAGGTCTAACTATACCAAATGTTTTATTGACAAATAAGCACCAGCTGGGCCAGTTGGGGCAAAGCAGGCCTCCTCTGTAAAAGAGATAGCACCCCAGGGTGGAAAAGGGTGGCTAGTAGCCAGGTGGCCACCAGTTGCCAAATTAAGGGCTAGTGTTCTAAACTGAAAATGTTGTTAATTTAAACACACTAGAGTAGTGGTTACAGCCAGAAGCAGGGGAGATGGGATTGGGACATCCAGTCAGCCACCCCTGCAGTATAGTTATCACAGCCCTAGCCAAGGGCTAGTAACCTGTTAAGTATATAACTGACCCATAGCCCCCTTAGCCAGAAAGAGACAGTTAGTATGATATCCCTAGCATATAGACTACCCAGCCAATAGGGTAATTCTCCTGTTAAGCTCTTGTACCCAAGCAAGTGCCTGTGGGAGGGAGGATGTCCCTCAGAGTCCCCGCATAGCTAAGCAAATCCAGCTTTAGCCATGTTTTCTCCTTATTTATTGCCTCTTCTAGTGTAAGTATTATAGAAAGTGACTCTGCTGAACAGTTGTGAAGTGAAAATGTTGAACTGTGGGAAAGGGCAAAAACTGTTAATGACTTGAGACTGCATTTAAAGTTACAGCGCCAGAAACGTTAAAGTGTAATTGCACTGCATGCACCAAATTGCCCTACTTGCTTTGATTTGTTTTATCCCAAATACTAACTGGATTAATGCAGAAACTTGCCTTGCATGTTATGGCCTGCCCTTCATGTGATAAACTGCCCTGCATGCTATTGAACTGACGCCTGTTTGTGGACTTCTCTGCCTAATACTTATCAAATAACATCCTGTTTGATGGTTACTTGACCAAAGACTGCCACTATCAGCAAACACCAAGTGAAAGACAATTTCCTCAGTGACTATTACACAAACTGGGGAATATGGGTGTGGGCAGGACAGTAGTGTGGTGGGTAGGTAACTGGCTGGGTGGCAGGACACAGAGGGTGGTGGTAAATGGCTGTCACTCCACAGAGGGAAGAGTGACCAGTGGGGTACTACAGGGATCAGTGCTGGGACCGGTCCTATTCAACATCTTCATCAGTGACATTGCGCAGGATCTAGAAGGCAGAATTTCACTGTTCGCTGATGACACAAAGCTCTGTAACAGAGTAGACACACCAGAGGGTGTAGACAGAATGAGAAGGACCTGCAGAAACTTGAAGAATGGTCAGGGGTTTGGCAGTTGAAATTCAATGCAAAGAAGTGCAAGATAATGCATATGGGGCACAAAAACCCTGGCACAATATATCAGTTGGGGGGTGAGGATATAGCATGCACCAAGCAGGAAAAGGATCTTGGGGTTGTCATCTCTGATGACCTCAAGGTAGGGAAACAGTGTGACAAGGCAGCAGGTAAAGCAAATAGGATGCTGGGATGTATAGGCAGGGGCATCACCAGCAGGAAAAGGGAGGTCATAATTCCGCTATACAAGACACCAGTGAGGCCCCACCTGGAGTACAGTGTACAGTTCTGGAGACCATACCTACGTAAGGACATAGACAGGGTAGAGAAGGTTCAGAGGAGGGCAACAAAGATGGTGCATGGATTGCATAACAAGTCCTATGAAGACAGGTTGAAGGAACTGAACATGTACTCCCTGGAGGAGAGGAGGAGGAGAGGGATATGATAGAGACATACAAGTATCTTACAGGGAGGAACAGGGAGCAGGAAAACACTATTTTAAGAAAAAGATGTTCCAGGACTAGAGGGCATGGGATGAAGTTGGAGGAGGACGATTCAGAGGAAACATGAGAAAGAATTTCTTCACAGAACGGTGGTGGACAAGTGGAACACCCTGCCAGAAGAAGTGGTGGGGGCTGAAACAATCACGGGATTTAAGAATGCATGGGATAGACATAAAGGAATTCTAGAGGTCAGGGGTAAGGGGAAACAGACTTCTAGGAAAACAAACTGAACTTACAAGCTCAAATGGGCAGACTAGGTGGGCCATAGGCCCTTATCTGCCGACACTGTCTATGTATCTAGGTATCTACTAATCAAACGTTCACCCAATTGCATGTCCAGTTTTCCCTGCATGATCCAGAGATTGTATCACTCTGCTTCCTTTTGATAAATTGGGGCCAGTAATCAGCACAGGAATAATGTAGTCAACTAAGGAACTCACTGTCACTTACTTCTTCATCAAATCTTCATTCCTACCCTTCCCTAACAATGAGCTAGGTTGTGCAGGGAACAACACTGGTTCACAGATAGGGATCCATCATCACTGGGTTGGGGATTCGTCATAGACCTCCACTTGTACAGACCTTCAGTCTTCAATTTCCTGTTCCTTTCCCATGGTCAGTGGTGATGGCACTGAGGTGCTTCAGTCTTCATCTTCAGTTTTTTCCCTGGGTCAGTGGTGACAGCCAAGAAGCCTTCAGACGCATCAATCCATTGGAATACAAGTGTGTTCCTGTTACTTCCTCATATCACTGGATTTGATTGACACCTGGTGGCCAAGTTCTTGGTTTAATCTGCTCTCTAAGCCAGCCAACAGAAGCACCTGCACAGAGGTTCCATGTGTGCTTTCCCCTGCAATAATTATCCTTGGTGCCCAGCAAATCTTAATATCTTCTGGGAAAAATGGTATACTTTATTTGAATCTTATAGTATCAGAGTCTTGCAATAGATCCATTTAGTGGTGATAGTAATCTTAATAATCATAGTTATGCTGTAGTGATGGTTCTATAGAGTTACAGTAGCAATAGAAAATGAAAGTAATTGTCTAATCACCCCTTTCTCCCAGCTCTGAATTCTATGGTAAGTTTTTCAATAAACTGATCATTTCTGTGAGTTATGTCTCCTGCCTCTCCATTTTGGTGAAGTTATTTCAGGTATCCAAAAAGGAAAGGACCTGTTTTTACAACAAGCTGGTGTATTTCATCCCTACAAACCACCCTTCCAGCTACATCATCATTACCATCCATTTCTTGATTCACTTCAAGAAGACCCAGAAGAAAAATACCGGAATCTGAACTTTCTGCATCCAGAAGTTTGAATATAGGTTTTGAAATAGTAGAAATGTGACTATCCAATCATAACTGAGACAGAACAGCCTAGTCAAGTTTTGTCATTACCGGTAGGTACACTGAGGAAAGATATATATAGTAAATGTGTTAGTAGATGTGGGCAAAGTTACTGGGTTGCATTTAACAAAATCAATCTTAATATGGGCCTATACTGATAAGCTAATGAGGCTGAACTATGATGTCAATGATTTTTTTTTGAAAGTGATAGTTTAATAACTTTACTTTATTTTTATACTCTGTGCATTGTTATTGCCTACCCCTCCTCAACCCCACCATATCCCCTCCATCACCATCCCCTTTAAGCACACTTCTCTCCCCTATGTATCCACCATATCTAATTTCCATTCTCCCTTACCTCCCCACCCCACAATGCAAGGTCAAAAAATATAATATCTCTCAAATGAAACACAGCTAATAATTTGTTCATGACAAATAATAATTGAATGCTGACCCTCCTAATGTCTCACTGAAAGAAAAATATATGTGCCCAAAGATGATCCTGCATAAGTGGTTTAGCCCTCTGGGACCATCATGTAGTGTAGCAACATAGCTAAAACACAAAACATCAACAAGAAGTTAGTCAAAAATAATATAATAAGACTGGTACATTCAGTCAGAGCTTTCAGTCTTGATACTATCTCCATGAATCTGATCTAGATCTTGTCCCCCCTCCTCTATTCATACCCCCACTCCTTAATCCTGTACTTCACCTAAATCCCAGCACTCCCCACTTTCTTTCTCCCTTCCCTTCTCTTCTTCCCATTAAATCCCATCCCTCTCTGCCTTAAATTACCCTAGTCTCATTTTTGTTTTTTGAACTTCAAGGAAAGGGTTGGCCATGGCTATGCTCACACACTTGCTCGAGAGTTGACCTTGACCTGACTGCTTCAGGCTGCAGCTCTTCTCCAACTTCAGTCAGGTATCCAGCATCCACCGCTCTCATCAACCTCAACTGCTTGCTCTGCCACCCAGTTCCTTCTAGACCCACACAACATCCAGTCCTGACACTATGCTCCTCTGCATCAGCACAGAGGACAATGAGCGACAAGTGGATGTCACAAACCAGCTGATCATTGTCTGATCTGATGCATCAAATGCCACCAAAATACAGTAGTGCATGCACACACTAAAGCATGGCATTGTCAGCACTTGGAGGCCAGTGTGGCAGGTGACGGGTGGTGAAGATGGATAACTAACACTCAACATTGACAAATATGTGACTGCCATGAGTGACTGTGGCACAGGTTGGTCTCCCCTTCAGAGAAATAAGGAGCACAGACATCCCTGGGACATAATCTGTGAGCCTAAGGGCCAGTGTGGGTGGGTGCTGGGTGGCACATAGGGTTAATTAACACTCGACGTTGACAGATATGTGACTGACATCAGTGACCGGAGCTTCGGTTGTACCCCCCCCCCCCGAGCAATGAGGAACACATCCCGGGACATAATTGTAAAAAAAGTCAGTTTTGTTGTGAACCATAAAAATGGCAAAAAAAAATCCAAAAGGAAATCTTATTTTAAGACATGTTTAGTCTTATTTTTTGAAGAAAATAAAGAATCCAATATTATTGAAAGAAAAAAAAATTTGAATGGTTGAGGGAAAAAATCCTTTTCTGAAAATAAGACAAGATGAAGCCACAAAAAAACAGAAAAGCAAAAATAAGGCAGAAGAAGCTGAAAACAACCCAAAAAAATGGATTTCTGTTTAGTTAGGGAGGTATTATGAATTTAATTATACATCAGTGGGGGACCGCTAGACACTAGTGAATTGTATTCTACGTGGGGCAGTGATCGGTGGGGGGGCACGAGACACTAGTGAATTGTATTCTACATGGGGTGGTGATCAGTGGGGGGGGGACCACAGTAGACAAGAAACACTCTGCAAAATGCAGAGTTTGAACTCTGCAGGCAAAATTGTCAAACGACACCAGCTGAGTTCAAAAAATTCTAATTGCACTTCACTCCAGTGATTAATTTTGCGAAGCTGGGAAATTATGCAAAATCTTTCGTGGAACATAATTTACTGACTTTGCACATCTCTAGTGGACCAGCCTATGACCCCCCCCCCCACACACATATCATCATTCCTGCACTGGACCTGTGCCTTATCCCCCAACATATTTTCTGTACCTAGCTGATCACCATTCTTAGCAGTCAGACTACCACCCACAAGCACAAACCAGAATAACCTACAGAGGAGAACACTGTCCATGCTGGAAGACCAGCACCCTGGGCACTGAAAAAAGCCTCTACTACCCAGCTGACTATCCTCCATGCCTATGGAGCACAACCCCCAACACCAGCCTTCTGCACACAGCTGAGCAAAATCCCTGCAGCCTTAACACCACCCCACCCCATGACCATGTATCCCTACATAGCTGACTTCCAACTCAGCATCAACTATTTATAGCACCGGTACACCACCAAAGCTCCTTGAGGCCTGCAGTTCATTGCAGTTAATAAAATGTTCTTACCATTTTAAGATTTTAAAAAGGTTACTGGTCTCATCATTCAGCTGACTCATGGTCATCCTCACCACTGATGGTGGTCATCAGTCAGAAATCTACACAGATGAGTCCTAGGATCAGCCCCAAGAGTCATCTGCTAACCACCTTCTGTAAAACTCTGCAGGCAAAGGCCAAATTGGCAGAGCTCAGGATGTTAGTGAATGTGTGAACAAAGAACCAAATTGCCACTCTGCACTATATCAACACGGAGGACTCTCCTTTCTCCACCGAGGACATATGAAGAGCCCAGATACAGTCTACCACACTATCCCCATGGGGGAGTTAATTATCCATATTTATTAACTTCTCATTGGCCACACAGTGTGACACAGAAGTAAAGGCCAAACATTATAAATAATAATAATAATCATCTTTATTTATTAAGCACAATTCACAGCATACCAAAGCACTGTACAGAGAAAAAATAAACAATTTAAAATTGGTAGAAATTCTAAAAACATAAAAAAAAAATCATAAAAAAGTAGTAAAAAAAAACAACATTGTGGGCCCCCTATTCAAAGGTCAATGGCAGTATTAATCTCGGTTTGTGCTGGCACTACAGGCAGTGCCATATTTAGAAGCCTGAAGAGCACTGCCAGAAATCTGCTGCATGATCATGCTAACTGTACCACTGCAGCTATGTAAATGATCCCATTATGCATAATGGCGCAATGGTACATTATATTCAAAGGTTTGCAGAATCAGTAAACTGCCCCCAGAGTGGGTCCACCCAAAAGCAGGGTGGCTATACTGCTTCCACCTGTCCCAGGCTGTGTAGTCTTCCTCATCACCCCAGTATCACGAATCAAGACCAATCCCTGATGCCTAGTGGACCCTCCCATATCGCCACTGGCCCCCTTGAATAACATGATCACAGGTGGACTAACTCCCATGTCCATACACCCAGTTCTAAAGTCCTCCCCTATCAGCCACCCCCATGCCCCCAAAGACCACCCACACCCAACCCCACCTAGGGCACTACTCATAGATAATAAATGCGTAGATCGTTAGGTGGCACACACTCTGTCCTTCCATTAACTGTCCATAGACTGTTTTCAAAAAGAAGCAGTTATGTAATAAGTAGTGTAATCTGTACACCAAAAAAGTGCAATGCAGACTTTATTTTCACTGTTCAAATTTAAGACTGAATACCACTGTACCTTTAAAGACAGGTGCCCTGGTGGTGTGCTTATTGGAATATTTGTAACTGTTTATTTTGTGAAACAGCCTGTGGACTCTAACTGGAAAGACTATGTTGTTTCAAAACAAGAGTGCAGCTTGCATTTATGACTTTGTGTCTTGTAGTACCAATCCTCCCTCACCATGCCACAAATATATTTACTGTTTACAGATACTTTCCCCATCTCCCTGCCTTAAAGAAAAGTACCTTCCTCTCCATGCCTCAAAGAAATTCCCTGGCACACAGTGGTAACCACTTCAATCACTATGACTCACATAAATTCTCTCATATAAAAGCCAGCCAATTAAAAAGGTGGTTTTCGTACCCCTTGCAATGCTAGCAGGCCAGGCGTCAGAGTGCACTCTGGTCACTGGAAACTGGCCATAGGGGAAGACATTTTGAGCATCTGATGGACAACTGTCCTTTCCTTGGGGGGGGACTTGTCATACACACCCTTAACTACCACTAGGTGGAGGCCTGGTGGTAGTGCAGGCTAGGGTGACACACAGGTAGGGGCTGACACTTTGTCGTGATGTGCATTTTCCTGCACACAACATGCACAACTGTCTGTCCATGGCTCACGTGGGCAGTGTCACAGAAAATATAAAATGGGGCTCTGTGTATGGAAGCCCTAACCAACTGGACATGGTCAGTGCTATCGCTCAGCTACCAGTGAATCTGGGTTTGATTACCACAGTGATAAAGCCTTTCCACTCCTGGTCCAGACATTGGTATGACAATCCATGGGAGAACTACTTCCGGTGGCTGAATGAGGTGAGCACCAGTCAGGTGAGGGGGTGACAGAGCTTATAGCTGTTCCACACAGACCCAGTGGGAGAAAAAGCAATATAAATCTTTGACAGCAATTATAACACCTCCTTCACCATGTACCACAAAATTCAGTCAAATGAACATGCCACTGGCACACTGATAGGCTAACACTCACAAACAGGTGCCCCAGGATTTGGAATGAGCATCAGTTTACAGGGCTAGTCAGGATGCAGAGTGCTGACTGTCCCAGAAGATACTCTCATCCATACTGCCATACTGCCAGCTGATTGATCAAAGGTGATGCAATTAAAAGCAGGTATGTATGGAGGGGGTAGACCAGCTGTATCTATGCATTGCATGCTTGTGTACATGTACATCCTTGCCACCAGTATCCTGACAGCTTGGGGTACAAAGGAGAAACACCAAGACAAGTCAGAATAAAACCAGGCCCCGTACAAGGCCTGAAATGTGACTGTATCATCTTACTTAACTGGATCCTTTGCATGATGGTAGATAAGTAGTCCTGCTGCACCTACCATTAGGGAGGGTGCAATCATTGAGAAATACACTCTGGTCAGTGGAAGGAGATGGGACTGTAAAATCCACCTCAAAGTGGGCATATGCTTATTGATGGGAAGCATTTTGAGACCATCTCATCTCCTCCCACTGGATCCTGTCTAGCAGGAAATGGGGAACTACACCTCCCGCATCATGATAGTAAGTCACAGATACCTGGAGTCAGAGGGCAGCCAGGTGATGTACAGTAGCTGGGTTCCACCACAAAGGGGCATAATCCTTATGGAGTGTAAAAAAAAAAGTTTTCCCGAGAATCCATTCTAGTATGGTGTGCCTCACCATGTTCCAGCTACATGTACTAGCACCACTGGATATTGCACAGAAAAATGTGGTGGCACCAGTTGTATCCATCCTCATGATGTCCCAGATATGAAGGGACCAGGAACCCCACCCTCACTGTGCACCAATCTGGCATCAGTAGTATCCCCCACACTCACTAAGTACCAAATATGGAGGCATTTGTGGTATTCACACCCCATTCTTCAACAAGTATGCTGGCATCAACAGTATCACAGTACTGTGAAATCCTCTGACAATTAGAAACATAAACAGCATTAGCAGGTAAGGGCCATATGGCACAGTTTTTAGTACCTACAGTCTCACTATACAGACCCTTTCTGATCAGCTGCTTTTATTTCTGTAAATGTATTAAAATGCAAGCTGAGCCCCCCTCAAAAAATAAAATGATTTACAAGACATTGCTTGCTGCAGGCCAACAGGAGCTTGCACAACTTAATGTGAGTGGGAGACCCAGAGACTGTAGAGTCCAACTCACTTTATCAGAATTGCATAACTATGACCTACAAATGAGGCAATCAGATTTATCCCTGGAACAATCATCAGCAGCAGCATTCCATCAACCAAGTAAAATGACCTACTAATTAAACAATTAGATCTTAGAGCTAATATTCTTCAACTGAAACTCTGGCTGGAAGCTGCAATACTGAACATAGGATTTGCAAGAAAGAGAGTTGTGCTCACAACAGAGGGAGGTGAACCTTACAATTGTCTTTGGTTTGTAGCAGATATTCTGCAGGTGGAGGCTACTTCTAACTGAAAGGTGAAACAGGGAACTTAGAATTATCAGGAAAAGACAGTCTTTCAAGCAACAGAGGGAGGTGGATCTAGCTTTACGTTTGTTACAATTCTTAAGATTTTCAGTGCAGAAAGAGTTTAAACCCTGGGCTAAGAATTTGTCATAAATCCTGAAATAAGTGCAGGTACAGATTGTGTATTTGACCCAGACAGTGCCCTGGGGGGTGGAAACTGTTTTTTTGTGTTTATCTGTGTGTGCCTTATAAGGCCAGACCAGACTTCGTCAGGAAGTGCTTACATCATAGCTACTTATCAGCCAATAGCTTTGGCAACAGACCTGAGAACCATAGTATTATAAGTAAGTGTTTTATAGCAAACTAATCAGAACGGCTAATATTCTTCAGCTGAAACTCTGGCTGAAAGCTGCAATACTGAACATAGGATTTGCAAGAAAGTGAGTTGTGCTCACAACAGAGGGAGGTGAACCTTACAATTGTCTTTGGTTTGTAACAGATATTCTGCAGGTGGAGGCTACTTCTAACTGAAAGGTGAAACAAGGAACTTAGAATTATCAGGAAAATACAGTCTTTCAAGCAACAGAGGGAGGTGGATCTAGCTTTACATTTGTTGCAATTCTTAAGATTTTCAGTGCAGGAAGAGTTTAAAGCACAGCTGACTTATTTTGGGGCTGACTGCTTGCAGAGCACAAATGACCAGGCTGTTTGGGGGCTGGGGAGGTTTACCTGTGTCTGACTTGGATGTCTGGATTTTTCTCTGTTTGATTAGCAGGGTATTTTCTCTGTCAAATTGTTGTGTAGGCCATCTTGCTGACAGGAAGGCACTCATTGCAGTGGTGGGTCAGAGCTCTTAGCTGATTGTTTTGTGAAGGCACAGTTTAGGCCCAACCCCTTCCCACCCCTCACCCCACCCACCCTGAAATAGTTCCTTTAAACCTGAGGTTCTGACATCATTTCCTCAAGAGTGCAAGGTGCATATCACTGTCATATCCTCTCTAGCACACTGCACTGACAATATAAGCACACACATTGTATAATAAATATATATTTTATATAACACAATCACACACACACACACACACACACACACACACACACACACACACACAAAAAGTAGATAAACATGTGGGAGTAGTGCAATGTAATGGCTGTGGAGCAGCAGTCTTCCAGGAGTCTTTCTGGAGGCTGAGATGCTGCCCTATTTGCAGACAACTCTCTGCCCTGAGGGAGGAAGTTGTCCGTCTTCAGGCCACACTGGATGGTATTAGGGGAACCTTCCCTCAGGCCACACTGGACAGTAGGAAGTGAACCTCCCCCATCCAGGGAGCACCAGAGCCACCACCACTACCTCAGAGGTTGCAAAGAAAGCACAGCAGTTGGACCGCAGTGGGCTCAAGGAGGGTGAGGATGGTGGAACAGAGGCGCACCCAGTCAGTTGTTCCACTCCACAATCCATAAACCATTCTGGGGGAGCATAGCTTTTCACAGAGAGGGTAGTGGGTGCATGGAACAGCCTTCCTGAGGAAGTTGTGGAGTCTAAAACTGTGGGAGAATTCAAGAATGCATGGGACAGACATAAGGCAATTCTTGTGGGGGGCAGGAAGATATAGGCTGTTGGTTAAATAGGATCTGCGGCCTATCCTGTAGGTAGGGAACTGGGCAGACTAGATGGGCCTAGCGGTCCTTATCTGCCGTCAAAGTCTATGTTTCTATGTTTCTATGTATGGATGCACCCGCAGAGGAGACTAAGGAGGCTGAGGACAACTGTCACAAGGGAGGCCCACAGGAAAGAGGCAGAGGACTCCACAAGGCAAGGAAGCAGCTCTTGGTGGGGGACTCAATTATTAGGGGGATAGAACTAGGGGGAGCAGGGAAAACTGAAGTAAGGTGCCTGCCTGGTGCCATGGCTTGGAGGGACAGGAAGCGCATCCTCAGGATCACGAGAACAGCTGCACGGGAGTCTGAGCTGGACATCATTGTCCACCTAAGGACAAGTGACTTGGCTCAACATGAGATCAGAGCAGTGCAGAAGGACTTTGTAGATTGGGAGGCCTAAGACAAATGCACACACTGTGTATCCTTCTCCAGAGGTGCTGCCTGTCAATGGCATGAGTGAGGCGAGGGTACTTTGCACCATGCAGTTTAATGAATGGTTGAAAAAATGGTGTGGAGCACAGGGGTTTGGCTTCATTGAGGACTGGGATTCCACCTGGAGGGACACCAGCCTATACTGGCAGGATGGTCTGCATCTGTCCAGGAAGGGAACAATTCTTTTGAGCAATCGGTTTAAATGCTTCATTGGCAAGCTTTTAAACTAGTCAAGAGGGGAGGCACTGATAAGCAACGGGAAAATCCCAGCCTCTCCCTACAAAACAGGGTACTAAATGAGAAAAAGACCGAGGTAGAAAGGTCAGTGGGGGATGCTACAACAGAAGGTAAAGCCATCACAAAAATGGAGAGCAATGAGTACCAATGCCCATAGTCTGAGTAACAAGCTTCCTGAATTAGTGGCCTTGATGGAGGAGGAACATCTGGATATCGTGGCAGTCACAGAAACATGATATACACAAAACCATGACTGGGACGTAATCATGCCAGGATACACTATCTACAGGAGGGACAGGGAGGGTAAAAGAGGAGGAGGAGGAGTAGCTCTTTACATAAGGGAAGGAATCAAAGCAACAGAATAAAAGGGAAAACACGGAGGAGAAGAAGCACTGTGAGTAAATTTGGAGACCTGTAATGGCACCACAATCTGCACAGGGGTTGTATACAGACCCCTTCTCAGGGAGAGGAAGTGGACAAGGAAATGATAGAAAGTATACTTAGAATGACAGAAAAAGGGGAGATATTGCTGATGGGTGATCTGAATATGCCAGATGTTAACTGGAGTGCAGTTGCAGCAGCCACTTCGAAGAGCGGGGTTATTCTAGATACCCTATGGGGGGCATGCCTTAGACAACTAGTATTGGAGCCCACTCAAGAGGGAGCAATCTTAGACCTGGTTCTCTCAAATGGAGATGAAGAGAGGATCACAGATGTAGAAGTGGGTAGCCATCTGGGAACCAGCGTCCATCGAACAGTATGGTTCACAATAAACACAGCAATAGAGTCAAGCCATACAAAGGCAAAAGTACTGGACTTTAGGAGGGCTGACTTTGCCAAAATGGGTGAGTGCATAAGGAATGCACTAGCAAATGGGCAGGAAAGAGGGGTGGAAGAACAATGGGGAATAATAAAAACTGTCATAACAGTGGTAAAAAGCCTTTGTGTGAAGCTAATAAACAAAATGAAACGATGTAAGGAACCACTATGGTTCTCAAAGGAAGTGGCAGTGAAGGTTCAAGAGAAAAAGAAAGCATTCAGGAAGTACAAGGAATCACAGAAGGAGCAGGACAGAGAACTGTATCAGTTAAAGCAAAAGGAAGCTGGGAAGGCAGTCAGAACAGCAAAGGCCCAAACTGAGGAAAAAATAGTCAACTCAGTTAAGAGGATAAAACCTTTTATAGGTACATCAGGGAGCGAAGGAAGACCAAGGGAGGGATAGTGAGGCTTAATAAAGGGGAGGGAGTGGGCAGAGGGTGACTGTGAAAAGGCAGAGATACTAAACAAATATTTTTGCTCAGTATTTACAAAGGAAGAGGGGGAGGTACCTAAAACAAACAATAGAAACACTCTGGATACAGAAGTTGATACCAGCCCATTTACAGAAGAAAGGGTTCTGAAAGAACTCTTAAAACTGAAGGTGGACAAAGCAATGGGGCCTGATGGGATTCATCCCAGAATTCTAAAGAACTGAGGGTAGAACTAGTGACACCACTGACTACCCTCTTTAACAAATCATGGGAGGATGGGGTGGTACCCGAGGACTGAAGGAGGGCAGATGTGATTCCCTTCACAAAAGTGGGAGCAAGACAGAAGCAGGAAACTACAGACCTGTTAGTTTAACCTCAGTGGTAGGGAAAATTATGGAATCACTTCTGAAGGAAAGAATTGTTGAGTATCTAGAGGCCAGAGGGCACAGGACCCAAGGCAGCATGGATTCACAGTGGAAGGTCATGCCAGACAAATCTGATAGATTTCTTTGACTGGGTGACCAAAGTAGTAGATCAGGGAGAGGCTGTGGACATGGCCTGCAAGACTTAGCAAGGCATTTGACAGAGTCCACACAAAGATTAATATACAAGTTAGACAGCCTGGGAGTGGGTCCCAAGATGACAGCCTGGGTAGAAGGTTGGCTGGAGAATAGGACACAGAGTAATAGTAAATGGAGTCCACTCTGAAGAAAGGGGGGTTACTAGTGGGGTACCGCAGAGTTCAGTATTAGGACCCGTACTCTTCAATGTCTTCATAAGCGACATTGCAGAGGGACGGGAAGGAAAGTAGGTCTCTTTGCAGATGACACAATCATCTGCAACAGAGTTGATGCACAAGGTGGGGTGAAAAGGATGAGAAGGGACTTGGCAAGGTTAGAGGAATGGTCAAAGGTATGGCAGCTTAGATTCAATGCTAAGAAGTGCAAAGTAATGCACCTGGGAAACAAATACCCAGGGGAAGAGTACACAATAGGGGGTGAGATGCTAACAACAATAAAAATGGAAAGGGACCTGGGGCAGTCATATCAGATGACCTAAAGGTAGGCAAGCAAAGTGAGAAGGCAGCAAGGAGGGCTGGGGGGATACTGGGATGCGTAGGGAGACGCATCACCAGTAGAAAACAGGAAGTTATTATCCCTCTGTACAGACAGATGGTGAGACCCCATCTGGAGTACTGCATGCAGTTCTGGAGACCCAATCTCCGAAAGACATAGACAGAATGGAAGCAGTTCAGAGGAGCGCTAAAATGGTGCAGGGTCTGCACCGAAGACATATGAAGACAGACTTAAGGAGCTTAATATGTATAGCCTCGAGGAAAGGAGGAGATGGGATATGATAGAAACTTTCCAAGTACCTCAAGGGAATCAACAAAGTCCAGAGGGTAGCATCTTTCAAAAAGAGGTGTGCAAGAACAAGGGGCACAATTTGAAGATAGAGGGGGGCGGCTCAGAGGTAATTTAAGGAAATATTTTTCCACAGAAAGGGTTGTGGATGCATGGAATGGCTTTCCGGAGGAGGTTGTGGAGTCAAAAAAAGTGGTGTAATTCAAGCATGCATGGGACAGTCATAATGCAATTCTAGGGGTTGGGGGTAGGAAGAAGTAGGCTGCTGGTTGACTAGGATCTGCAGCTTATCTATTAGGTAGGGAAATGGGCAGACTTGGTGGGTCAAGCGGACCTTATCTGCCGTCAAATTCTATGTTTCTATGTTTATGTCTATGTTTTGCAATCAAGCAATAAAAATACATACAGCACTTCACCTGGTTTAGGCTGAAATGGTACTGGTAGAAATGGTGCAACTATGTCTAAGCTAGCAGTGGTGTGAACCACACATACCATGTGGTTTTCTGCAATGTAATCTTGCTACCGAGCAGTCATAAAAGCTGCCCATTATGCAGCAGCCTCTCAGCAAACCAACAAGTGAAAGGGAAACATATATGCTGCAAACAACAGCAGTCGATCCTTAACAGTAGCTACCTAAGTGCTAATGTGTCCCAAACTGATTACAAGCAGTCCTTGGCACTCACACAAGTCACAGTAAAGTTGTTTGTTGCTAAGGCAACTTACTCTCAATACATTCCCTAGTGGGCTGCGGTGCCCAAAGGCGAAAAGAAAAACCTGAATTCTGCCGTGCAGGGTCCAGCCTTGCTGTAGGTGTATGACAGTCTCAGTTTTCACCCATGCATGGCATTTGACAGTGTGTGTGTTTGTGTGTGCATGCAGAAGGCAGTATGTCAAACTATGCTTTTTTTACCAATGTGTATGTATTCCTTGAGTGTTTTTCTTTTGCTGCATATATTGTTTAATTAATAGTGAAAATTCTGTGCCTGGAGATCACATTTCTGTCCCTATTCTGTATTAGGTTATAGTGTCAAGGGGAGAGCAAGTTGACTGGAGTGGAGGATTGCTGAACTCTGCGGTCTCTTGTAACTGCTTTTCATAAGTCAGCAGTTGTCAGCTGTCCTCCATTGCAGATTGCTCATAAACAGTGATGTTGTGAATGAAAATAATATTTCATTTTATTTAATAGGTAAAATATCTTGTTCTTTTTCATCCGTTTGTCTTGTTTGAGCATTAACTCTGTTCTGTGTGACATACTCAATATGGTATGCCTGTGAGCAGTGACAGCCACTGATAGACATGTGACTGTACAGTGAAGTGCTCATTTTAGGAAAAAATAAATAATTAAACAAGGCTCTGTGGTGATTATAGTAAACACAAATTTTGCCATAGTAGTACATGTGTACTGTACCGACATACATAAAACATTGCCTGCAAAGTTAATAAAATGATCGGTAGACAACCATCCTCCTCTCATCTCTGTAAAATGTTTAGTAATTATCTGCAGAAGATAGTGTATGATTGGCTAGGTAAATGAACTTACAAGAGCTACATTGTACAAAAAACTAATTTCTGTACTGGACTAAACAATTCATAAGTGGGCTACATTAACTCCATGGGTGGCAAATGTGGGCTGCCTGCCAGAATAATATCTGCTGACAGCTGATCTTCATCAACAGCATGTAAGTGACTGGACTACCATAATAAACCTTGATTTGTTCAGTCTTTAATCATTTTTCAGAAGATGAGGTCATGTAGGAGAACATTAATGTGCATTTTATATCATTGTGTCTTGTGTCTTTACATTATGTAAGAAAGAGGTCTTGTATTGTAAGACTAGAACTGATTTGACTGTGTGATCATTTGTATAGATATACAATGATATATGTGGAAAAACAATTTGTGTTCCTGTTTTATTTTAATAGTTCAGTGCCATACACAAATAGTACAGGGTCCAGTGGGAAAAAATTCTCAAAATTTCAATACCACATACTCCGACAAGAAAGTATGATCAATACATGCTCAACAGTGATCACTCTTCACTGACAGCTATTAAGCACAGCACTGTAGTGTTCAACTCACACTTGCAATTACTTTTAATCCAAGTTGTGAGCACAAGTGAACAATCAAGATGTGGGGGTTACTTGTCCGGACAACACTAGTCCTTACTATGGTGTGAATATTGTTAGCAAAGACATGGGGCTAGATTGCAAACATATAAGAAATAAAGTATGGGAGCCAATACATACATTTATGGGACTAGGCAGGGGAGGAGTGGGAGGGCTGAGGGGCATGGGCTAAAAAGGCTCGAGGGGGTGGGCTATCTCTTTAGGGCAGACTGGATGGGTCAAATGGTCCTTTTCTGCTGGCAGGATGCTATGATTCTATGATTTATAGACTGAGGGTGGGATATTCAGAAATGTGCCAGAGGCAGGTGCAATAGCTGTGCAGTGCAAGTACATTGTGCCAGGGTGCACACAACGCGATATTGAAAGGCTAAGCACAATGGCAAGTGACAGTGCAAGATGGCTGAATATCGCAGAGATGCCCCATTGTGCAACAAGGGCTGCACCAGAGAGCAAGTCAGCAGGCACCATCGCACAACCTGGGCTGTGCAAAGGAGCAAGGCAGGAAGTGAAAGAGCACAGCACAGGCCAACCAAGGGACAGAGGTGCATGGGCCATGGCACAGGGCACCCGGCATAGAGTGGAGTATGCCACAAGAGCAGGACACACTGCCACCAGGGTGCAGGGGACGTCAGAAGTAAGGCAAGGCAAGCACACGGCTGCAGGCCCTGAAAAAGCAAACCACAGCAGTGCATGGAGGTGGCGTGACACCAATGACCACTGGCAGGCAGCCATGGGCAACACCTACAGGATGGCATGGGACATGGCAGTGGGACCATAGCTGACAACACACATGCCAACAGCACACAACACACAGGCCACACAGCCCAGCAGGGAACACACATATGCCCCAGGGCACACACACCGGCCACTGAGCACAGACCACCAGACACAAGCCCCTGTTGACCCCAGACATACCACACAGCTACCATGCACACCACTGCAGCATGGCTCTATACGCCAGCTGCAAAACAGACACGGACACAGATGGCTACCAAAATAGAAGTGTATTAAAAGTAACAAACAGCAAAAACTATATTCAGAGGAACAGAGATAGGGGTCATGGAGCAGGAGGCCACAATCAAGAAGGTAGGCTGGGGAAGGGGTGGGGGACAGGTAGGTACAATGGAGGAAGGGAGGGCAGGGGAAGGGAGGGTGATGCAGGCCAACGGGCCCCACGTGACGTTCATGCGCTACCGGCGCCTTGCCCGTCATTGCCTCTGCAGCCTGAACAGGATCTGCCTTATGACACAGGCCACTGCAAGGGTGGCCATGGCAACCCTCAGGATCCTCTCCAGCAGCCTGGTGTGGACATCCACTTGATAGACACCTAGGACAAAGGAGGGGACAAGGATGGGTGCATGCCCATATGACTGTAGCCCATCCACCATGGTCAGCGGACAGCGGTGACATGTGCCCTGTAGTAGGCACACAGCCATCCACAGCATGCGTGCCCACACAAGCCACCATCCTGACCATCCACAGCCATGAACAGCACTGCACACCACCACCAGCCATGCGTAGCATGCCATAACCATGGCTGCCAGGCAAATGGCCATTGCGGGGGGATGGAACTGGCCTGACTGTGACCCGGATGCACCCACAGCAGCCACACACATATGCACAAGGCACAGCATGCTGCAATGGACCATGCCAGTGATGCACGGCTGTGATGGCTATGTGCATGGGGGGGGGGCATGGCCCACCCCAACCCCACACAGCAATGTACAGTGACAGAGTGCCTACCTGCATGCTGTAGCATGACTGGCGCCTGTCCACCAGCACCTCCCACATGGCCAGCATCCCTCACCTGTCTGCCACCGTTGGCCTGCCGCAGTCCAGCAGTGACTCCCACCATCCTCATTCTGCACTGATCTTCAGGGCCTAGTAGGGAGACAGTGAGAGGCAGACATCAGCACTGGGAAGCAACTCACATGCCCACCCCCCCAGCACAGTATACCCCATGTCCCTGCGCAGTCGTGTTGCTGTGGCATGGCATGGCCATTGTTTCTCTGCCACAGCTGGAATTGTTCCCAGCCACAGCCTCCCACCCCTTGCAGCATGGCATGACACCCACTGGCACCCCACAGAACACTGACATGGCATAGTCATGGAAATGTGCACTCACCTGGCCGTGGCACGGTGCCCCTCTGGACGCGTGCCTGCAATGTTCTCAACTGGTCCAGATCCCTCCACCGCTGGTCCCCATACCTGTGGCGGCACTGCTGCCCGCTACACCATGACCCAGTGGCCTCCTCTAAAACCTCAGCCACTCCCTGCCACACCTCGGTGTGTGGCCTGTCAAGGGGCACCTGCCCATATAGGGTGCCAACATGGGCTCCATTAGTGCCACCAGGTTGACCAGCTTGACCTGACTCAAATTGGGCACCCTTGCTGTGTGACTTGTGAGGCATGCTGCAATCTGCACCACTGAGACAAAATGGTGCCCAGGAGAGCACGGGATGCACATGAGATGGGTGTGCGACTTGCCTGGCGATGAGCTGCCATCTCCAGTCGTGCATACCTCATCACTGCACGATACTGCTGGAGTAGTGCTGGCATGTGCTGAAGGCACCCAGGGATCAAGGGACACACATGGGGTCAAAGGTCACCACGCACACTGTACACGACAGTGTAACAGGACATGGAAGACATGGTGCACTGTAAGGTCCAGTGTGACCCATGGGCCATGTGCCAATGGTGCACAGGCACCATTGGGTGTACAGCGCACGTGCACTACAGGCCCAATAGTGGAAGAGTGCCATACCACATATAGCGCACTGTGCGTGGGAAGCGCTACCGATGTATGTGTGTGCATGCGCTGTGCCAGGTGGACTGCACACATCATACAGTTGTGCCATGGCTTGAGCATGCGCATCTACAATGCGCCATGTGCAGTTCCACGATATTCAGCCTGTAAATGCAGATGAGCTGATCAGCATATCTGTGGTGCATCAGAGGCATTTGCATCTCATTACAGTTGCGCATTCCCTCATTTGCATGGGATGCACTATAAAGGTGCCATGGGACTGCACAGGCAGCAGACCGGTATTGCATCCTTCACAGGTAAGACACCAGGCAATGGGCATGTCGGGACAGAGGACTGGGGGAGCGCCTCATGTGTGGCAGCCAGCACTGACCACATGTCCTCACCCACAGTAATGAGCATGTCGGTGTACAAGGAGGTTGAGGAGCAGGGGCCTGCACGGATGCGCAGGCCTAATTTCACAAGGGTAGAGTACAATGCCCTTTATGATGCATTCCTGGACTAGGAGCTCCTTCTGAGTGGCTCTGCAGGCACCCCACAGGCCAGAGAGGAGGCATGGGAGGGAGTGGCCAGGGCTGTGAACCTGTGGGGCAGCCATCATTGGTCAGCACAAGAGTGCAAGAAAAAGGTGGGCATGGACAGGAGGTGGATAAAGCAGAAGGTGGCTGCCATCTGGGCTGCACGTGCCACCTGAGTCTGCTGGGTGGCCTCAGTGGGACTGTTCATGTGTCCATGGTGGCCATGCAACTGCGCGGCGGTCACGATCTGCCACCCTCCCTGTCCGCTGCCTGCCACAGCCCTGTGTGCACAGTGGTGTGGTATATGCATGTGCATACCAGGGCCATGCTGTCCACAGACCACACAACATGCCCACCTTGTGCACATCCACCCAGCTTCTGGTCACTGTGGAATGTGCATGATATTGCCATCACATCACCGGCCACCACTGTGCACTGGTGTTCAGCGTCTGACACACACCCATTGGTGGCTTCGGGGTCTGCGTGTGTTAGTGCTAGTGTGTGCTTGTGTGTGTGGAGGTGTGTGGAGCTGTGTGGGTGGGGTCCACAGTGCCGTCTGGGTTGCTTCCATGGTGTTCTGTCCCTTTCCGCCAGTGCTGCCCTCCAGCTGTGTCTGTTGTGGGGCCCAGCCAGGCATGCCTGTATACTGTGCTCTGGACCCTGGGACATGTGTGTGGTCATGTTCACCTACCTGCATGCACCATAGTGCTCCTCTGCAATGGTGTCCCAGTGCTGCTTGGCCATCCTGTGCAGCCAGGGTTCCCATTATCTGGGGGGGGCTGCCCACCACCCTGTGGCCTGGCGTCCACATCCTCTCCACTGCTGTTCCCCTCTTTGACCTCAATGGCTATCCCATGGCCAGTGGCCATGTTGTGTAGCACACTGCAGGCAAGGAATAGGCCACAGGCCTTCGAGGGGCTGTACTGTAGGACACCACCAGACCTGTGCAGGCAATGGAACCATGCCTTCAGCAGTCCAAATACACGCTCAATGTGCTGGCTCATTGAATCTGTCCTGCTTTGAGGTCGACGGGTGCCAGTACGGGGTGAGCAGCCAGGGCCAGAGTGGGTATCTGCTGTCACCTGTGTGGGGACATGATGGGTTAGCACTGTGGTCTGTGTGGCTGCCCCCCCACCTACACAGACAGACCCCCCCCACACCCCAAGCATTTCATATCCCTCTCACACCCTGCCCTGCAGGGCTGCCAATTCCAGCTGCATACTCACCTACTAGGTGGCTGGTGGGGATGTCCCCACTCTCAAACCTGTGGCACAGTGCAGAATGGTGCCAGATGAAGACATTGTGTGCTCCTCCAGGGTGTGTGGCACAGACATTGATTATGCACTCCTTGGCATTGCACACCACCTGGCTGTTGACACTGGGGTAGCCTTTCCTGTTGATGTAGATCACCCCCTCCAGCCCCGGTGGTGTGCGGATGCCTACATGGGTGCAGTCAATGGCACCTAGCACACCAGGTATATGTGCAACCCTGTGGAACTCCTGCATGTTTGCAGTATGCTCTGCCTGTGTGCTGGGGAAGTGGATGTATTCCACAGCATGTGGCAGCAGTGCATTGAGGAATTGTGTGAGAAACCATGACGTGGCTGACTGGGTTATGCCTGTGGTGTCCCCTGTTGGTCTCTGGAAGGTGCCCGTGGTGAGCAGGCACATTACGCCCATGACCTTTGTCTCCACAGACAGAGTGTGGCTCCATCTTGTGAGTGCCTGCATCTCATCACTGCACAGCTCACAGAGCTGCCTCAGAATCACCCAGTTCAGGCGGTACTGACCCACAATCTTGGTGTCACTGTACTGTTCGAAGGTGGTGTGGGCACAGTACCACCTGTTCTAGGCATATCACTGCCAGGCCCTTCCATGGCCATGCCACTCAGCCTCCCGCCTCCTCAAACCCCTCATTACTGCCTCCATCTGGAATATTGCACTGGCCATGGCCTGGCCTGTCCTGTCCCCCCCTGAGGCTGACACCCTGGGCTACCCCGGCTGTGTGCTGCTGCCTGGGCCCCTGCACTGGGCACATTCCTGTGTTGGGGACCCACACACATACTCTGGTCAGCTCACGCTCACAGGCACAGTCAAGGTCACACTCCCTGTCCAACAACCCATTGCACTTCCTGCTTCTGTGCCTATTCTGCACCCCTGCTGCTCTCCTGCCTGGCCACTGGCCCTCTCTCTGTCTTTGTCTATCTCTATCTCTATCTCTCCATCTCTCACCCCTGCTCCCATGGGTGCAAGCCTCCATCCCTTACTTGCTCTATTCTTTTATGGGCTCAACTTTGCTCCGCGCATGTCCTTGTTGCTCCACACTTGCACCATTGGCATGCTGTTGTATATAGCACTGTGCAACGTATTCATGGCTATGCCCCCTGCACTTGTGCATTCATTCATTAGGGTTGAGCATAGACACACTGTGATATGTGCTGTGCATTGTCGCCCACTGAATATCGCTCATTGGCACATGTCTGCTATTGCGCTGGCACATCTCACTTGCGCCTTGCACAACCGCTTTGAATATCCCACCCTTAAGGTAGAAATTTGGGCCAGAGTGGTTAGTAATCAGCTACTGGTTGGGTGAATGAGGAATTTAAAATGTTATGATATTTAAACTGTGCTGAACAACTGCTCGGAATGTGCACAACAGCACCTTGGAATGCGCACACAAGTTTGAAATGTGCGCAACAAGGTTTTTGAGGAGGCTGATTTTTATACAGAACAAAGACAAACTATATACTATAAGCCCAAACCATATACTATAAAAACACAAATGAACTTGGAAAAATGTCATTATGAAACATTGGCATCTTTTGGCACTGCAGATGTGGCCCAACATCAGAAATAAAATTATTAACAAAGTGGATGCTGAGGCAGAAAATATAAGAAAAGATAAGTTGTGTGCTCTTGCAAGCCATTTTGTGTTTGAAAAATCTAATATGAAACAATTGGTGGTAATCCACAAGAGACCAATGATAACAAAGATTTTAAAAATAAAGTGGATATTCTTGGGCATGAGGCACAGCCAAGGGCCTTTGACAACCCAAAAAATATAAACTGCTTTACCCAAGTTCAGAACTGTTCTTTTAAAGGTTGGGTATATTTCACATATATGTCTTTATAATTTAAATATATTTTATTAATAGATTTTTATGGTTTCTATCATAGTTGCCATACATAAGGGCCTGAAAAAGTGAATAGGCATTGGTAAATCATAATATACATAATTTAGAATATATATTTGCTTAAAATAAAACTGCATGCACATAACTTTGACTGTGTAAAACTTAATTTTTAAATAGTATAGCAATGAAATATATTTCAAATATATATATATATATATATATATATATATATATATATATATATATATATATATATATATGTGTGTGTATGTATTATAGGGGTGCAGTTGTGCCCCTATATTTAGGGTTATGAAAGCACTTCTATGTTAAAGTCAAACATTTGGCCATTAATAACTTTGGACCTGTTCAACAGATTTGCATGAAATTTGGTATGCATGGTGGGGCATGGCAGATCTCTTGATTGACCAGTTTTTGCTTTGGTCGGACATACAGTCTTTGTGTATCAAAACGCTGAAAAATGCACTTTTCGCCAGTTACGTGGGCAGTTTTGGGGATTTTGCCCATGGTGCTGCACGGCCATCATGTGGTATGTCACTCTGTGACTTGGCTCATTTGAAAGAGCTCTATGGCCAAACAAGCTGCTTTTCATTTGGTGAAAAAATATTAAGACATTCAAAAGTTATAGCACTTTTAAGCTCACATTATAAGTCAATGGGAACATTTATATGGTTGTTTTATGAACAAAGAATGGGGTTCTGGACATCTGGTCTAGTCTCACGATCAAAGTATTTGCAGCCTCGTGGTCAAAGAATATTTGTCCCTGAGAATTCTTTGATAGCGAGGTCCGCCATCTTGTTTTTGAATTCTGATCATAAAAAATCAAATATCTCTGCGCAGGGATCACTCCTGAAGTAAAACTTGCATGGGTTTTACTCAGGAGGCTTCGATCTATCAATCCATGCCTTTGGTTTCATGTAAAAGTGTCAAGAAATAGAGTTATAACATTCAAAATTTTTTGAGCTCAGCCCAACAATCCTTGATTGTGAGCCTGCAAATTCTTTGACCGTAATCTTTGATCTCAAGTGAGGGACAAGATGGCCGAATGAAAAAATCAAATTTCTCAGCCCAGGGGTGTCCTAGGAACACAAATGAGGGTAGGTTCTGCTCAGGGGGCATCATTCTATCGACCATGGTGGTGGTTTACCACATTTCTTTCAAAATTTTGATTTTCAGCATTTTTTAATCTTTACTTGCGAGCCAGCAAAATCTTTGATTGCGAGCATGCAAATTCTTTCATCGTGAGATTCTTTGATTGCAAACTTTGATCACAAGTGAGGGACAAGATGGCCAAATGAAAAAAAATGTATTTCTCAGCCCAGGGGTGGGCTAGGAACACAAATAAGGGTGAGTTTTGCTCAGGGGGTTTAGTTCTCTCGAACCATGGTGGTAGTTTACTGCATTTCTCGTAAAATTTTGATTTTCGGAGTTTTTTAATCTTTGATCATGAGCCAGCAAACTGTTTGATCATGAGCCTGCAAATTCTTTGATTGTGAAATTCTTTAATCGCTATCTTTGATTGCAAATGATGACCAGATGGCCCAATGAAAACATTTAATTTCTCAGCCCAGGGGTGGTCTAGGAACACAAATGAGGTTGGGTGTTGCTCAGGGGGCTTTATTTTATTGAACCACGGCAGTGGTTTGCTTTACTTGTGTCAAATTTTTGAATTACACCATTTTTTATTCTTTGATCACAATCCTGCAAATTCTTTCATTGCAAGATTCTTTGATCGCCATCTTTGATCACAAGATAGGGACATGATGGCTAGATTTTATAATGCATTAGATAGGTAAATTTTACCAATCTTTAACATTATATACCTCGGAAATGGTTTGGTCTTTTTACCTGAAATTTGGAAGGTGTTTATGGTATGTCCTGTAGATGTAAACTATGGTGTTTATGTGTCAGAAAATATATTTTTTGCAGAGATATTGCATGGTGCAGCTTACATTTTACAGGCAGCGTTTTGCATTGTGGTGGTGGCTTGAAATTGGTACGGTACCCAGTCTTAGTGTCATGGATTTAGTTTCAGTCATTGTGTCTGTCAAATGTCAACAGGTGCAGAACTCTTCAACTCCGATGAATGCAAATCTCAAACTTTAAAATGTTATATCTCGGACACGGTTTGGTCTTTTACATTGAAATTTAAAGAGTCTTGATGGTATGTCCTGTACATATCAATGATGGTATTTGGGTGTTGAAAAATTAATTTCCTGTGGAGATATTGTGTCACACACTTTACATTTTGCGTATAGTGTTTTGCATTGTGTTATTGGCTTCAGATTTATACGGTACCTAGTGTTACTGCCATGGAAATAGTTTCACTGCTTATGTGTCTGAGATGTAAACAGCTGCTCAGTTATGCCACTCTCATCACCGAGCAATGCATCTCATATTCAGTAGTTGTACTCTTATCTTAGGGAGATGTTTACAAGTTGGTGGGAGTGCAGGGCCCCGAAGGGCCTGCTCTCCCACCAGCTTCCGCAACTTCTTAGTTTTTTATTCTTTTTCAAAAAGTAAGGACATTCTATGCAAAAAACTGCATTAATGCATCATTAAGGGTTAAAACACAAAAAGTCAGGAAATGAAAAATCTTTATGGTTGCCCCTCCCCACCATGGACCCACGAATCATCCCAAGATTGACAGAAGACAGGATGTGTCATTGGGGTTCTGAGGCCTAAATGTTGCCCCATTCATTTACACTGTTGCTTCTGAATATGATTACACAAGGAATGGGGCAACATATAAGCCTCACAACCCCAATGACACACCCCATCATTTGTCAATCTTGGGATGATTGGTGGGTCCACGAGCGGGAGGGAGTGGCAACCCTAAAGATTTTTCATTTCCTGGCCTTTTGTGTTTTAACCCTAAATGATGCATTAACACCGTTTTTTTGCATAAAATAAATAAATATATATATACAGTATGTATATATACATATATATCTCAAAGATGTTTCCAATTTATGAGACATCTTGAATCATTCTGTGAATATCTTGAATACAGTATATCTGAAGATATATCTGAAAACTATGACTACTATTTGACATGTTTGAATCATTCTGTGAATATCTGGAAAATATCTGAAAATATATCTGAAAACTATCACTAATGTCTGAAGTGTTTGAGATATATTTAGAGACACTAAGATTTATTTCAGATATTAAAAAATATAGATACTGTATTGTCCATATGTGGTTCGTAAGTAATGTATGATGATCAGGGAAACAACATATACTTAATTTATTTTATTGCTAATTTAAGATCATTTTATTTTTAGGGCCCAGCTGAAGGTTTTTTACAATGTAAAGGCAGCAGCCATGTTTGTGATGGAAGATTAATTCTGGTTGTAGGGGGATTGATGGAAGATAGTTCAGGTTGTTGGAAGACTGATTTGCTCATTGTGTGATGTGTTTGAGGACCAGGATGACTATGCATCATACAAACATAGAAACATAGAATTTGACGGCAGATAAGGACCACTTGGCCCACCCAGTCTGCCCATTTCCCTACCGAATGGATAAGCTGCAGATCCTAGTTAACCAGCAGCCTACTTCTTCCTACCCCCTACCCCTAGAATTGCATTATGACCGTCCCGTGCATGCTTGAATTCCACCACTGTTTTTGACTCCACAACCTCCTCTGGAAGGCCGTTCCATGCATCCACAACCCTCTCTGTGAAAAAATACTTCCTTAAATTATCTCTGAGCTGCCCCCCCATCTTCAAATTGTGCCCCCTTGTTCTTGCACGCCTCTTTTTTTGAAGGATGCTACCCTCTTGGACTTTGTTCATTCCCTTAAGGTACTTGTAAGTTTCTATCATGTCCCTCCTCTCTCTCTCCTTTCCTTGAGGCTATACTTATTAAGCTCCTTAAGTCTCTCTTCATCTGTCTTCTGGTGCAGACACTGCACCATTTTAGTTGCCCTCCTCTAGACAGCTTCCATTCTGTCTATGTCTTTGCGGAGATTGGGTCTCCAGAACTGCACGCAGTACTCCAGATGGGGTCTCACCAGCTGTCTGTACAGAGGGATAATAACTTCCTGTTTTTCTACTGGTTATGCCTCTCCCTATGCATCCCAGTATTTCCCCCACCCTCCTTGCTGCCCTATCATATTGCTTGCCCACCTTTAGGTCATCTGAAATGACTACCCCCAGGTCCCTTTCCATTTTTGTAGTTGTTAGTATCTCACCACCATTGTGTGCTCCTCCCCTGGGTTTTTGTTTCCCAGGTGCATTACCTTGCACTTCTTAGCATTGACTCTAAGCTGCCATACATTTGACCATTCCTCTAACCTTGCCAAGTCCCTTCTCATCCTTTCCACCCCACCTTGTGCATCAACTCTGTTGCTGATCATTGTGTCATCTGCAAAGAGACATACTTTTCCTTCCCGTCCCTCTGCAATGTCGCTTATAAAGACATTGAAGAGGACTAGTCCTAATACTGAACCTTGCGGTACCCCACTAGTAACCCCTATTTCTTCTGAGTGGACTCCATTTACTATTACTATTACTGTCTGTGTCCTATTCTCCAGCCAATTCTTTACCCAGGCTGTCAACTTTGGACCCACTCCAAGGCTGGCTAACTTGTATATTAATCTTTTGTGTAGGACTGTGTCAAATGCCTTGCTAAAGTCTAGGTAGGCCATGTCCACAGCCCCTCCCTGGTCTACTACTTTAGTCACCCAGTCAAAGAAATCTATCAGATTTGTCTGGCATGACCTTCCCACTGTGAATCCATGCTGCCATGGGTACTGTGCCCCTCTGGCCTCTAGATACTCAACAATTCTTCCTTCAGAAGTGATTCCATCATTTTCCCTATCACTGAGGTTAAGCTAACAGGTCTGTAGTTTTCTGTTTCTGCCTTGCTCCCACGTTTGTGAAGGGGAATCACATCTGCCCTCCTCCAGTCCTCGGGTACCACCCCATCCTCCATGATTTGTTAAGAGGGTAGTCAGTAGTGTCACTAGTTCTACCCTTAGTTCTTTTAAATTCTGGGATGAATCCCATCAGGCCCCATTGCTTTGTCAGCTTCAGTTTAAGAGTTCTTTCAGAACCCTTTCTTCTGTAAATGGGCTGGTATCAACTTCTGTATCCAGAGTGTTTCTATTGTTTGTTTTAGGTACCTCCTCTTCATTTGTAAATACTGAGCAAAAATATTTGTTTAGTATCTCTGCCTTTTCACAGTCGCCCTTTGCCACCCCTCCCTTTATTTAGCCTCACTATCCTCCCTTGGTCTTCCTTCACTCCCTAATGTACCTATAAAAGGTTTTATCCCCCTTCTTAACTGATTTGGTTATCTTTTCCTCGGTTTGGGCCTTTGCTGTTCTGACTACCTTCCCAGCTTCATTTTGCTTTAACTGTTCTCTGTCCTGCTCCTTCTGTGATTCCTTGTACTTACTGAATGCTTTCTTTCTCTCTTGAACCTTCACTGTCACTAATAATGAATGGTCACCTGACTGGTTTTAACCAATTAAAGTTCTTTGATTTGTAGATCCATTTTATAAGGCAAATCACATTAAAATAACATCTTGGTTGTAAATTGTTGTTAGTTCAGACATAATTTATTAACAACATACAAAGGTTTCACAGCAGCAGCACTTTTCTTATCCACACACCAATATTTCACACCAATCATGTGTGCTTTCTCAAGGAAAGATGGGACATCCAGAAATATTCAGTTTATATTGTTTGTCTTAAAGCTATGAGTACATTATTTTGTGCAAACACACAATAATGTGCAACTGTCATCTGTGCAAAACACTTCCATTCCAAGTGACTCAATTTAATATCCACATAACTATATATCCATAATTAAAATTCATATTAATATGAACCAAAAGATATGGGGCTAGGGAATAGGAGGGGTTTTTTTTTGAAAAGGTGAATGAGGGGGGATATGAACCAAAACAGTTATGTATATAACAATATATTTTTCTTTAAATATTCATTCTAAAAATAGCTTAAAACAATGCTATTTCTTGTCTAGTCTAGCTAATTATGGTGAGTAGCCTAACTCCATTGAGCTGTCAAAAACAGAACAGTAAAGCAACAATATTCTTATCTACAAACTACAATAAACCTACAGTATCTCACAATAACAACTAGATCACATTGAACATAGACAGATAAACATTTCATGAGGCCCTGCCCATGCCTTATATTGCTGCATTTGTACTATCTGTAGCACTCTAATACATGAACCAACACATATTTAAATATTAACAGACATTTTATCAATTACTGGGCCACATATTCAAAGGCTTGACCCTGTCACCTAGTGTTTGCACTTGTGATGCACTTGTTTTTGTGCCTATTCACCATATTGAGGGGATAACATTGCAAGTGTCCTTTGTCATAGAGCTCAGGTACAAAGTTAATATATGCAGCATTGAAACCAGGGAATGGTGACCTGCACATTGGATACAGTGCAATATTCAAAGATATAGCGCTGCACAGACAGAATGGTACAGCACAACAGAACTGCTCAAAAAACATTTATAAAAAGGAGGAGGTCTTATCCTGGGGCAAATGCCAGAGACAGGGAGAGGCATAGCAGAACACACATATACATACAAACCAGCTATAAACAAAAGGGCTCTCGTTATGCACCTGATGCAGCTGGTCATGCAGGATGAGGGAAGGGCCAATGCCACACTGGGCTCAGACACAGTCTCCAGAGACACTATGCTGCAAACAGACAGTATGTCCCTGAGTCACATTTGAAATTCTCAGTGACAAACAAATCATAGACTGGTATAGGCTCAACACACCCATGATCATGCAGCTGTGTGAGTTGCATGACCAGCTCTAGACAGACACACAGTTCAGTAGAGCTCATGGTGACAGCTGCATTGTGCTTCCTGGCCACCAGAACCTACCAGACACTGGTGGGGAACACCACCACTATATCACAGTCTGCCACCTTGAGGCTGTTGAGCCAGTTCCTAAGATGTCCTGCTGGCCCATGTTGGGTAGTTTTTCATATTCATCACCACACCAGCAGAGCAAACAGCAGCCATGCAGCAATTTTCTTGAGTTGCACACTTATTATCTGTGCTTGGTGCCATTGACTGGATCCATGTTGCCATTCGGGCACCTACCAGTAATGGAGTTGAGGCCTATGTAAATAGGAAGGGGTGCCACTCCATCAACTGTAAGATGGTGTGTAATGAAATGGGACACATCATCCGTGTCCCTAGCGGTGCCCACATTGCCTTCATCTCACACAATTCCATCCTATGCCAGAGGTTCAAAGTTGGGGACATCCCTAGCAGGCACTTTGTCAGAGAGTAAACTCAAAGGCATCTCCCCTTCCCCATGTTGCAGATGATGATGATGACGTGGCCTATCTGGAATTTTGCAATGCCTTAGATATTGTCCCACATAAAAGGCTAATAAACAAATTTAGCAGCCTGAAATTACGAACATACGTACATACGAAATTTGCCAGCAGATAAAGGCCTAGAGGTCTATCAAGTCTGCTCGAATGTGCAGCTAGCACCCTTTATTCTGCAGCTGCCCTTCCCTTCCACCCTTCCCCTTCATTAACCCTCCCCCTTGTCCTGTCCCATCCTCGTTTCAAGCAGTCCACTGTTCTACTGCATACCACTTCAGCAGGTAACTCATTCCACCCAGCCACCACCCTCTCTGTAAAAAAGTGTCTCCTCATTTCCCTCCTGAACCTTCCTCGCTCCAGTCTCATATCATGGCCCCTGGTGGCCCTCCCCTCCCTTACTTTGAACAGCCCCTGTGTACCCATCTTGTGTATTCCTTTCATGTATTTAAAGGTTTCAATCATGTCACCCCTGTCTCTCCTCTCCTCCAGTGAGTACATGTTCAACTCCTTCAACCTTCTCTCGTATGATAAGTCCCCCAGCCCCTTGATCATCTTTGTTGCTCTGCGCTGCACCCCCTCCAGTAACTTAATGTCCCTCTTCAGATATGGATGCCAGTACTGCACGCAGTACTCCAGGTGTTGTTTAACTAATGACCTCTACAGTGGCAGAATCTCCTCCTCCCTCTTCGAGGATATACCCCTTGCAATACAACCCAGCATTTTGTTGGCCTTTGCAGCTGCCTTCCTACATTGTGCCTTGGGTTCTTCATCCCAAAATGCAGCACCTTGCACTTTTTGGCATTAAAGCCCAGTTGCCAGGTGTCTAACCAGGTTTCAAGCTTTGCCAGATCATCCTGCAACCCCTGCCATCCCCCTAGGTCATCCACCACCGCGCCTACCTTGGAATCATCAGCAAACAGACTGATCTTGCTCTTGATGTCCCATGATATGTCTGCAATGAATATCCCAAACAACACTGGTCCCAACACCGAGCCCTGTGGAACACCGCTAGTCACTACCCATGGGTGTGAGAGCTCCCACCCACCACCACCCTCTGTTGCCTTCCCTGCAGCCAGTTTCCTACCCATCTGACCAGCTTTGCACCCACCCCTGTGTCTACTTACTTCCTTCCCACCTTCAATGTGGCACTGAGTCGAATGCCTTACTGAAGTCCAGATACAGGACATCTACTGCATGGCCTCTGTCAAGTTGCCTAGTTACCCAGTCATAGAACTTGACCAGGTTGGTTTGGCAGGATCTGCCATGTATGAAGCCATGCTGTCTGCTGTCCTGTAGTCCTTTGGCCTCTAGGAGGGCCACCAGCCTCTCCTTCAGGATAGTCTCCATTAGCTTACCCACGATGGATGTGAGGCTCACTGGTCTGTAGTTTCCCGGTTCATCCTTGGGGCCACTCTTGTGGAGGGGCACCACATGAGCCATCCTCCAGTCCTGAGGTACACACCCCGAATGTAGTGAGGCATTAGATAGGTCTGCCAAAGGTCCTGCAAGGACCTCTGCCAGCTCCTTCAGTACCCTGGGGTGGATGCCATCTGGGCCTGGCGCCTTGTCCACCATCAGTGCCTTCAAACCCTCTTGAACTCTAATCTCCATGATTTCCCCATCTGTCACCACTTCCCCCTCTGCTTCTGCCATTTCTCCCACCTTGGGTGTCACTCCCCTCTTTTGGATCAGGGATTGTTAACTGGGTTAGAAATTGGCTGAGTGGTCAGATACAAAGGGTGGTAGTGAAAGGAATTCAGTCTGTAGAAAGGGAGGTGACCAGTGGGGTGCCTCAAGGATCAATGTTAGGCTCAGTCCTCTTTAATGTCTTCATAAGTAGCATTGTAGAGGGGCTGGAGGTAAAGCTGTGCCTCTTTGCAGATGACACAAAAATCTGCAAATATGCAACAAGCACCTGGTGTGTGTGTGTGTGTGAAATGAATGAGAAGGGACCTGGTAATGCTGGAAGATTGATCAAATGAATGGCAGTTGAGATTCAATGCAAAGATGTGCAAAGTTATACAAAGAGTGGAGTACTGTTGGCCACCAAACAGGAAAGGGATCTGGGAATAATTATATCTGAGGACCTAAAGGTGGGTTGGACAATGTGAGAAGGTGGCTAGAAGGGCCATTGCAATGCTGGGGGTGCATAGGAGAGGCATCACAAGCAGAAACAAACTCTGGCCATAGCTGATAGGGCTGCAAGAGAGGGATCGGTCTTAAAAATATTGAACATTATTATTTTTTTTGTATAATATGTTTTATTATTTTCTCTTATGTCAACAGACATACAATACATAGACAGTCATACATGTATATTACTATTAACATCATCTCATTAATATCATATCATGTCAGTGTCAGTGGCTCAGTAGGTAGCACACTCGACTCTGAAGCTGGGAGATTAGAGGCCTGTGGGTTCAGTTCCCACATCTGGCACTTGGGTTAATATCCTAGTTCTGACACTGTAGTGCAGCATGAAAGGGGTGCTGCACTTCTGAGGTGCCATATTTCGGATGAGACGTTAAACCGAGGTCCCATCTGTCTGGATTGGTAGTAGTTCAGGTGGATGTTAAACATCCCATGGCACTTATCGAAAAGAGTAGGGGAATTTCCCAGGTGTCCTGGCCAAATTTCCCTCATTCACTAAAAATACCACCAACAGCTTAATCTGGCTCAAAGTCAGTTGGCATTCATCCGTATCCCCCTCCCCGGGTCGTGCCTGAAAATAGACAGGATTTGTCTAGTGCACATACCCGGTCAACAAAAACTAAATAAATAAATAAAATAAATAAATAAATATGTACAACAGGCACATAAAGACACATAAATAGATGCACTTCCATACAATTATTCTTACATTCAATGATCCTGCTCCAGACAATTGATTCTAAACACTCATTTAGGATACTGAAAGGAAAAACAAGACAGGCCAATATCCAAATTAATTATTGAATCTATGTACTGTAGGTGCCAGTACACCTCACCCTTGAGTGCGTCCACCCTCAGGTGCGCCGGGGGGGGCGGACACCTATCCAGTCAGTCCCCCTCTACCTAGACCAGTCCCTCACATAGGGTGGTCATCTCTTGCATTTCAAGTGTAGAAAGAAATGGCGCACATTCCCTATAAAATACCTCTGATCTGTTCACCAGAATCAATGATAGCCGTTCCAATGCCAAGTTTTGCAATATTAACTGGTGCCACTGCTGGATGGTAGGTACGGCATTATTAACTCAGGTATTCTGAATGCCTAGCCATCACCATAAGGATCCTGATCAAACATGGAATTTTCTCCCATTCCTCCACCTCATCCGCATTTAGACCAAATAGCCCTTTGATAGGATCCAACTGGATAGGGGTCCCCGCCATCAGCTCCACCTCTTTAAATACCTTTCCCCAAAAGGATGTCAAAACAGGACAGCCCCAAAAACAATGCATATATGTCCTCACCTCTCTTTTGCATCTCCCACACAACGGAGAGACAGTCAGATGAGCCCTATGCACCACCGCTGGGGGTAATATAGCCTGTGCAGAAACTTAAAATATGCTTCTTTAAACCTGTTACAAATCAACAGGCCCCTGTGTCCCAACAATAACTTTTGACAATTCTCTTCAGAGATTTCCCTCCCCAGATCTCTACTCCACTGCTGCTTTACCTTCTGAGTGTAATCTGGCCATCCCTGTTTCCCAATATTTGCGGCTTTCCCAATAAATCCTTTGGGATCCCTCTGTGCTCTCAATATTACTAATCCTACCAAGTCCCATCCCTGTCCCTCCGGCTTCTCTCTCTCCATTTTACCTATGAATGTTTTCACTTGGAGGTATCAAAATGACTGCTGCCCCTGCAAACTCAGATTCTTTTTAATATCCTCTAACAGAAGCAACATCCCTCTACCAATCATACTACCCACACACTTTATCCCCTTCTTTTCCCACTCCCGAAATCCTCTATCCTCTAACCCTGGTAAAAAAAAACGGATTCCTCACCACCGGCATCAGTATAGTTTCCCCTTTAGCTATCCCTCTTGCTTTCTTTACCATCTCCCAAGCATCCAAGGTCATTCCTACCAATGGATTCTGGCCCCCCTGGCTCCTATATGCCTGTGGTCCCTTACTGTGCAAATAGTCCGATAACCGCCCTATGAACCCCTTATGCTCCAACGTCACCCGACTTGCTACCTCTGGCCTGAATACCCAATCCGCTATATACCTCTGCTGGATGGACAAATAATAATTTAGCAGATCAGGGAAATTAAGACCTCCCTTAGCTACTTCCACCTTAAGTCTTTGGAGTCTCATTCTTGGTCTTTTCCCTCTCCATATAAACTGAGCAAATACCTTTTCTAATTTGCCAACATCCCTCCATGTGATTTACATAGGTAGCATTTGCATAGGGTACATTATTCTATGTAAAACATTAATTTTTAATACATTTATCCGCTCCAAGCATGATATTGGCATCCACCTTCTTAGATCTGATTCTATTGTTTTAATCAAGGGAGCATAGTTCAGGTCATACAAAGATTCAATTGTTCTTCCCACATTGATACCAAAGTACTTTATACTTGTGGATTTACATCGTACACCCCACCGTTCATCTCCTATTTCCTGTTTGGGGTAGCACAGCATTTCTGATTTATTCCGATTTATTTTATAGCCAGAGAACTCCGAAAAGCCCTCTACCAATTGCAGGAGTGATGTCATAGAAACCTCCAGTTCCCTCAGAAACACCAACATGTCATCTGCATATAACGTGACCTTGTGTTCAGTGTTGTCCACCCCCTCACCCAGACCCCCCCAACACTGCCTGATTGCTGCTGCCAATGGCTCCAACGCTAAGGCAAATAGTAGTCGTGAAAGCGGGCAGCCCTGCCTGGTTCCCCTTTCCAGTTTAAAGGGAGCCATAGGGGTTCCATTAACTATAACACTGGCCTGTGGGGATTGGTACATTGCTCTGTCCCACAGTACATATGGGTCACCCAGACCAAACTGGTCCAAAACCTCAAAGAGGTACTTCCACTCTACCCTGTCAAAAGCCTTTTCAGCATCCATTAATATGACATATGTCTTCCCCACGTCCTGGCCTGAATTCCAAACCCCTTAATAAACCCAGTCTGGTCTGGACAAACGAAAGACGGCAGGTATTCCTCCAACCTCAAAGCCAACGCTTTGGCAAGAATCTTGAGATCACACTTCAACAGGGCAATTGGCCTATACGAGGCACAATCCAAGGGGTCCCTAGCCCCCCTTTGGGACCAGGCATATTGTGGCATCATACCATGTATCTGGGAGGCACGGTACTTCCTGCCCCTCTTCCACTTCCACTTTGAAAACCTCACTTAACATCTCTGCCATCTGACCCACTAGTGTCCATCCAGCCCACTTGCTTTCCCCAACTGGAGCTTTCCAATTGCTTTTAGTATTTCTCCCTTTGTCAAGGATTGGCCCAAACATTTTCTTTGCTTCTCCGTGAGGCTAGGTAGGTTAATCTTATCCAAAAAATCCTGCATTCTCTGTTCCCCCCCACCCCCTCTGCCCTATACAGGTGAGCATAAAATTCCCAGAAACGCTCTCTCATCTGTTTCTTGCCTTGCTGTATCCTGCCCTCCTTATCCTTAATCCTTGTTAACCTAACAGGGTACTTCCCCCCTTCATTAACCTCACAAGCAGTGGGCCTGGTTTGTTGGCCCATTTAAACACCTGTCTCTTACTATAGAAACAGGTGGTTCGGGCCTCCCCCCTTACCAGGGAGTTTAATGCCTCTCGTCACCATCAACAGATGCTCCACCTGCCCTCTCTCCTCCAGCAACTCGCTTTTCCAGCTCCTTTAACTGCCTTTCCAGCCCTTGCCTTTTATCCCGCCTCTCCTTCTTAATTCTGGCCATATACGCAATTATGGAACCTCTAATGAAGGCTTTCCCTGCATCCCAATAAACTACCCTATCCACCTCTGTGACCCCTTTGGTCTCCTTGTATAGTTCCCACTGCGTTTTCAGGTATTCCTGAAAATCCTTATGTTGGAGCATATATGTAGGAACTTCCACTGCGGCCTTGTATCTCTCTCCTCCTGCATTTGAAATTTACACACCACCAGAGCATGGGCCGATATATGATTGGGGCTATGCAAGATATCTATAACCCTTCCATGCCAAACCCTAGGTATCAGGATATAGTCTAACTTTGTCCATATTCCATGTGGGTTGGAATAAAACGTATATTCCCGAGTCCCGGATATGCCATTCGCCAGCTATCTACCAGATCCAATTCTGACATTCCAAGCCTCCATTGAATGACTGCCTCCGGTGTTCGTCTCTTACCCTCTGAATGATCCAATACGGGATCTAAAGTACTATTAAGGTCTTCTCCTAAAATTAGGCTTTGGAATTGCTCTCTTGTAATCAGATCCAATAATCCCGGGAAGAACTACGGGTCATACTAGGCTGGGGCATGCACATTACCCAATGTAATTAACTCACCATAAAGCTTCCCTATCAGGAATATGTATCTACCCTCCCTACTGTCCTTTACAATTCTATGGACCTCTAGAGGCAGATTCTTATTCACGAGGATGGCAACCCCTCTCTTACGGGATGAGTAAGAGGACACAAAGCACCTACCCACCCAGCCTATTGCCAGTTTTGCATGCTCCACATCCGTCAATTGCGTCTCCTGCAATAACGCAATTTGTGCCCCCTTTTTCCGCTTCGCAGCCAGTAGCATGGTTTGTTTAATCAGATTTGCAATCCCCTTCACGTTCCAGGAGACTACCACCATTTCCTGCTTGTTAGTCATCTGATTGTATCGTATGTTTCCCACGTCCATCCAATTAATTCTCCTATGTACTCTCTCCAATCCCCCACATCCCTTGTCCCATCATTGCTTTCCCATCCACAAGCACCTGTTAACCTTCGCTTTGTATGAAGTGCATCTGTCAACAAACAGTGTAAAAAACATTTAAACCGTTTAACTATATACACAATAACAAGAACAGTATTCCCTCTGTAAAAACTTTCCTGATACTCCCTTTTCCCTACCCTTTCCCCTCCATCACCTTCTTTAATTTTCCGTTAGCATAACCTGTTCCATACCAGGTTCCCCCCCCTCTTTGACACTAATTGCAAATTCTGCATAAGTGTCTACAACACATCCTAAAAATATACAGGTGCCCCCCCCTCTGCCCTCGAGCAACTCACGTTTTATTGACCTGCTTCATACAGTCGCAGAATTGTGAAGTTATGTTATCAGACAATGGAGAGTGGCAAAAAAGCACAAAGGAGGTCAAGCAAAAGCAAACTGGCAAGCAGGCAGCGCTCCGCCTTCAAAATCCCTTTCCTCCCAGCATTTACCAGACAAATCCCCGAGACCATCAAGGAAGACTCCCCCCATTCATGTTCATTCCATGTTCGTTGTGGCTTATCCCTCTCCCCTTCTTCCCATTCCCAGCTATTTGCAATACCACACAGACAGAGTGGTGTTGTCGTTCTCTTCAGTGCAGTTTAACTGCTTCTCCAGTGTGGCTGCAGATATTTCAATGGCACAGATATAATATATTCTCTCCTGCGCCATCAGGCCTTCTCCTTATCCCCCTGCCTCAAGTCCTTACAGTACTTGCCATCATGTCCCCATAGTTCTGAATAGCCATATTTCATGTTCCTCTCAATGCAGCTTTCCCCGTGAGGCCTGGCTGTGACTCAGTACTCTGAGCCATTTCCCTTCCATCATCTTCTGCCAAATGCAGCCTCATGATTCGCTGGTTCACTGTTCCAGTTGCCATCTCTCCTATACCACCAAACAAAGAAGAAATGGAGAGAAAGAAAAAGCACTTCACCCACCCCCCCCACATATCTTAATGTCTCTGGGAATCTCGGTGACACCGCCATGGTTTTCCCAAACTGTCCAACGCTGTATATCATTCTCATAGTGTATCTCACTAGTCCAAGTTTCACTTATTCATTTTCTTTTGCAGCTCTGCAACAAATTGCTCAGTTTTACACAGTTCCCAAAAGGAATAAGTCGCTCCCTCATGCTTTATTTTCAGTACTGCTGGGTACACCATAAAGTTCTCAATTTTAAGATTCCATAACTTGGCCATCAGACCATTAAAGGCCTTCCTTCTCTGCAACAGTCTCATCGAGTAATCCTGGGAGATATATAGGAGCGTGCCCTGGTACTCCAACGTTCCTGCTTCTCGATATGCTCGGAGGGTCGCCTCTCTATCTTGATAGGAATGGAAGTGAATGATAACTTGTTGTGGGGGCATCCCCCCCCCCCGGAAGCCTGGGCATCACAGCACGAAGCGCCCTTTCCAGCTTGAATTTCCCATTTTTTGGCTGCAACCCCAGCAACTCTAGCAAGGTCTTTGCACAAAAACTCAGCATATCATCCTTTTCCACTCCTTTTGGCAGTCCTCTGAGCTGTAAATTTAGCCTTCTATAATAATTCTCCTGATAGTCCATCGCATTCTTCAGTTCTTCCAACTCCTTTTGCAGGCACACTACTTGGCTCGGCACTTCCCCTGTATCATCTTCCAGTGGTGATATTCTCTCCTGAGCCTCTGCAATCCTGTTCATATGGGCTGCTTGCTGCTCTAATATTTCTTGCAGCTTGAGATCTATGTTGCCCTCGAGCTTGAGTAGTCTGGGTTCTAAGGCCGCAATCACTTGGCCTGTCACCTCGCTGCCCAGGGCTCCAATTTCAGCTGCTGACAATACAATTACCCCCGTTCTTTCACCTGTAGCAGAGGCCACAGAGGACGCCACTTTCTTGCCAATTTTGCCAGTCTGCCTCTGGCTTTCTCCACCTCCTGCCACCAAATATTCCTCCATTCTTCCCTCCAACACGTGTTGCGCCAATAAATTTTTGTATGACAGGTCGATTTTCTCAATTAATTTTACTTTTAATTGCCCGTCGAGACAGATCAGCGAGAAAGCACGTCTATTCTCTCAGCCACTCATTAGCGCCCCCCAATTTTTTTTTTTTTAATATTTTTACACCACATTTTCAACACAGCCTTGTGATGACCCTGCCTCATAAAGAAGAGCAGATAAAATGTTCAACTCCTGGCCTAAAGGTGATGTTGTGCATGGACTGCAGTATTAACTTTTGGACTGCAAACGCACATTTTGGGCAGGAATTAAAAAATGACAACTGTCACATTCATGAGTTGCTGTACTGAAATTGCTATGTTGAAAATTTCTGGTAAAAAAAAAAATGATTATTGCCAAAGTTAAGAGCCTGCATTTGCAAAGTTCAGCATAGCCTCAGAACTTAATAGGTGGACATATTAGAATAATAGAATACAAGAATATGCAAAGTATAATACCATACCATATTGTTACACGAGGTCCCTGCCCCCTAATTGATACCCTCAGAGGTACACCATAGACAGCTAATGCTTAGGCATAGGTTATACTAATCCATAGGGCTAAGGGCATCTACTGTACAAGAGTAGATGCCAGGATATGAATGCATATTGTTGTAATCCACTTTGCTTGTTAATGCCCACATATTATACCATGTATTTTCTGTCTATTTCTTACTTGTCAGATGCCAAGACACCTGTCCTTGAAGTAATTATAATATGTAAGGCAACATTGCCATACTTTGTTATGTAAGATTCTGTATAAGAACTTCTTTGTTCTAAAATTGATGACTTTACAGAATTATATAATGTTATCCTGGACCGTGGAGCCACCTCTAATTTAGCCAATAGGGCTCATCTCTGAAACTAGAAATGTTTCTATCTTTTAGTAACCATAGTAATTATCACAGGTATATAATGTTATGCACAGGCTTTACACCTCAGAGACCTGAGAGATCCCAAGAGACTACAGAGAAACCTCGAGGTGTAGGGAACGCTTAGCACTGGCTCCCAGTTTGTATTGGTAAGAACTGCTTAGGGCAACTGTGATTTATCCCTTTTGTAGTAATAAACTTGTTTATTACTCGAATGCAACTTGTTTGTGATTATTTGCATTCCCAATATCATCAAGAATCTGAAAACGAGGTTTAGACCTCTTACAATATTAAATTTATTCAAGGCAAGGGAATGCATTGCTAGTCTTTTTTTTTTTTGCATTGAAAAAGTTTCACTTGGTCCACAGGGAGGACATTTGGATACAGCTTTCTTTAACCAAGCCCTTAATATCATGATATCAGGGCAGAAAGGGGGTTAGGGTACACTCAGACGGAAGTGAGGATAAGGTCAAGAAAATTTATTGTGGTACTGTACTCTATAAAGACCCTGCCAAAAGAATGTAGCACATATGTCAAGCAGAGAAATACCAGCAGCTTGGCATAGATGCCGAATTCTTTGGTGCGTTCTTATATCACAGCAAGATAAAATGTAACAGTATTCATTTTTGAGTGGGGGATTGTGAAAAATGTCAAATGGTTGTCAATTCTGACTCACTCTTTTTTCTTCCTTGATGACAAAACTGCTGCTTTAAGAAAATGGGTTCTATAGACCATTATGATCCATCATATTTTCAACAACTCCAACTTTTTACACCCTGTGGTTCACTGTCCCATGTGGGAAAACTGACCTTCTCATTCCTCTCTGATTGCAGCCCAAGCCCCCCCCCCCCATCTGCCACTTGGCTTAGTGGCAGTGAATTTATGTAGCATTTTTAAATTCTGCATATCTATGCAGTCACATAAAATGCCTACTGACATCCTTTGTAAACTTCCCTCTATCATTTTCTTCAGATTTTCTCCAGTGTTTACATTTACTGTAGCAGTAGAGAGAACGTGTTCAGCTCTAAAAATAAAAACAAATTTGCTGGTGGTCTTTCTGTTTAGATATCACTGTTAAGGAGAAGTTGCATTTTCAAAACAGGAATACCTGAAATGATCTAACAGATAATATCCACATTTATGTTTACTGGTAGTTGTTACCATCTTCTCCCTGTAAAACAACAGGCTGAGATGGGACATGATCTCAGTCTTCCCATTCTCAGGGTATTGACAGGGTTGAACATATGGATATGTTCTGCAGCAGTACACAGGGACATGCTCTGCAGGTCACTGATGGCAATTCTAAAGGTAACATTAGGAAGCATATTTTGTCCCAGAAGGTGGTGTCCTTCTAAAATGACCTGCCAATACAGACTGTAGACATAAAGACAGAAAATGCAGTCCCCGGTGTTACCCATCCCTTAGCTTTTGCCTGCACTGAAACCATCAGTGACAGAACTCTACACTGTCCCTGCCCAAGTTGTACCTATCCATGTGGATAAACAGAAGGCTTAAGCCTCTAGTGCTGTCAGTCTGCTACCTTTCATCAGCACTACATCTGTCACAGTGCAGAAACCCTGGTCTCTCTGTTCTACACTACATCTGCCCCTGTGGATTTATAGAGGGCTTCATTCTCCAGTGGTGCCAGTCTTTTACTGTTCACCAGTCACACACTGTACCTATCACTATAAATAAACAAAAGGCTTTAGTCCCCAGCTCTGGTAGTCCCTCACCATACACCAGGACTAAATGCAAATAGTGCAGAAACCAAGCACTGTCCTTTCTCCCACACTGTAGCTGTCTCTGTGGATTAGTCAGTCCCTCACCTCACCTTACCAGCTCTAAATCCATCACAGTGTGGGTAAGTTTGAACTGAGCTTGCCCAATAGGGTACCTGTGGATAAACGGAGGGGTTTATCCAGTTTTTACCAGCACTAACTTCATCACAGTGAGTGAGTGGGTGGGGGAAAGCCTGCACTGTACCTGTCCCTGTGGTTAAACAAAGAGCTTTAGTTTACTGTCCAGTGCTGTCTGAGCTGTACCTTTTATGAGCATTAAATACATCAGAGTGGAAAAGTCAGCAGTGAACCCGATTCTGTAGATTTGTTGTTGTAAGCCCCCACCTTTCAGTAGCACTGGATAGTAAATATACAAACATTGAATAGAACAAGCATTTGTCAATGCTGAATGTTGTCTCACTGGCATTGGCATTGGTAGTGCAGGAGTTAGAGATGCATAATAGCAATGGCAGTGAAGTATTGAACTGATGCCAACCCCACCCCCACCCTGCAGAGACTGAGAAGGATTGGGTGTGTGTCTTTGGGTTGTCAGCTACAATGCTGATGCCATTTTACCTCACCCTACCCTGTAGACACTGACAAGTGTTGTGGTGTGCTTTGGGGTCGTCGGGCCTTATACTTACCCCATTCCATAAGGAAACACACTTAGGTGGGTGCAGTATAGGAGAATGCCCTTAGTGACCACAACCCCATTTTAATTGTATGTAAGGTTCATCACCCCAAACCTCCCACTAAAATCATACAGCTCTGGTCCTTGAAATCCTTAGACCTTACTCCAATCAGCTTTGCACTCGCTTCCACCGACTGGGCCCCCAGTCCACTGCCATTTCTGTCACCCAAGCACTTGACTTTTTTAAGGATAAATTCATTGCCACCTGGAATGCCCTTGCTCCTTTCAGATGGACCAGAGTCTGTGGGCTTCACCTCCCCTGGATCATCACTGAACTACTGGCCTGCTTCAGGGTGTATACTCATGCCTGTAGAAAAACAAATTTAAACATCCAAGCAACCATACCAAGTACAGAATGCTATGCAATTCATGTACTAAAGCTACTAGACTGGCCAAGTCTGATTATTTTAACTCCTCATTCCTTACTAACACTAAGTCTTCATCTAAATTCTGGAGGGTAGTTCATGCCCTATTCTCGCCCCACATCACCCTTCCCTCCAGTTCTGAAAATAAATAACACCCTAGTTTCCAACCCTGGCTCCAAGACCAATAAATTTGCTGCCTACTACACCTCTTCTAAATTCCCTCTCTCGATTGCCACCTACTAACTTCAGCCCTTCAGCTCAGCCAGTGCCTACCCCTCCCTCATTTTCCATTTTCCCCTGATGAAGCTCTTAATGCTGTCCTATCCCTCAACCCCTCTAAAGACTCCTCACCAGATGAGCTCGATGCTAAACTTCTTTACCTTTCTGTTCCTGTAATTGCTTATCCTATCTCCCTAATCCTTAACCTGTCCTTTATTTCTGCCCAAGTGCCATCATCCTGGAAACACACTGTAGCCCTTCCTCTCCCCAAGGGTGGTGACACATCCACTTCTGGCAACTATTGCCCCATTTCCTTCCTTCTTACCCATGCCAAACTTCAAGAACATTTAGTTCTCTCTCAACTATCACCCTTCCTTTCTGATTCCTCCTTCTTCACCCCATTCCCATCTGTTTTTTGGAAGAACCACTCAACAACCACCTCCCTCCTCAGGCTTACTGACTCCATCCTTTCAGGGATGTATGATGGCCTGATCACCTTGTCCACCTTTGTTGACCTAGCCAAAACTTTTGACACTATTTCACATCTTCTGCTTCTTGATTCACTCTTCTCCACTGGCCATGCCACCAACTGACTTAAATCCTACCTCATTTGCAGGACTCAGTCAGTGAGAATCCTTGATTCCATCTCCCCTTCCTCTCCCCCTCAGGGCTCAGTGCTTGGTCCCCTACTCTTCTTCATTTTCCTTAATGATCTTCCCACTGCCTGTTCAACCTCTTCTAGCCATATGTATGCTGACGATACTGTTTTGTACAGTTCCAGCAAAAACCCAGCTGCTGTGCAAACCAGCTTACTTACAGCATGACTTCAACCAAGTTCAGCTCTGGTTTGCTTCTCACCAGCTTTTTCTAAATGCCAAGAGTACAGTCTCAGTGACCTTTGGCATCAGGTAAAGACTCTCTAAACTCCTGGCTCTACCCACCTTCCGCACCCTTCATGGGACCATCTTGGAGGACACCTCCTCATTTAGATATCTCAGACTTTGGCTGGACCAGCACCTCAGCTTCTCTGTGCAATATTGATGATATCCTGAAGAAACTGCTCCCCAAGCTTCATGCTCTGTACAGGAATTATAGTTGCATCCCACTGACTGTGAAGTGCAAAATTGTCTAGAAGATGATACTCCCCGTCTTTGAATACTGTGACGTAGTCTATGGTGCTGCTCCCAAATCTTCCCTGACCAAGTTGGACACTCTCTTTAACTTCTTTTTCCACTTCGCTATCGGCTCCCCTTCCCGATCCCAACACTGTGAACTCTATCGCTCTCTAACCTTCCTTCTTCTATCTCACAGATGAATCTCTCATGGTGCCAAACTAACCTCCAAATTCTGGTTCAGTGGGCTCCCCTCCTATCTCTCATACTCTCTCTCCACTCCACCTCCCCTTCCCACTGTCTCAGATCAAATGACGCCTGCACCTTGACGTTCCCTCACCACTCCATCCTCATTAGTCAGACTGGTTTTGCCCATCATTTCCCTAAAATCTGGAATTCCATCCTCCTGAAATACAACACTCCTCTTCCAACCTTACCTTTGCCCAACACAATTACCTTTCCCTCAGCTGTTTCTGCTTTAACCCACCTTAATACCTATCCCCAATTTCTGCCTTCCTACCATGACCCCCTAGCAAGGTTCTCAACATCCTGAAGGAGAAATTGGGAAATAGCTACCCCTTCTCCTCATAATCAGTTCTTGCCACTCTCCCCTCTCTTCTCCACCTGCCCTTCAGGGTCACCAGTGTGCAAAACCTAACCCCATCCTTTTTATTCCAACAACACTTGCGTACTACCTTGAGCCTGTTCCTGGTACACTCATGCACTATAAATGGTTCTATCAAAATATTTACTCTTTTGTATGTTCATATGTTCTTTTGTATGATTTTGGACATGTATTGTAATTTACCCAATGTTCCACTACTGTTGATTGTACAATACCTTGTGTTCCAACTGTTGCACAATCTTACAATGTTGTATTATTTGTGCTGCCCACATACTATTGAAACTGATCATGCTTCACAACCCTATGTAACCCTTCCCCCCAGGTCGCACCGTGAGAAGAGCAATTTGTTGTTCAGTGTGCCCTTCTGGTGAAACATTTCAATAAATAAAATAAATAAATAAGAATAGGGTGAACTTTGGGGCTGAACACTCCAAGGCAGACCTTGATGCCTGTCACTGGCTGCAGGGTGGGGTTGGGGTGGAATGGCGAGAGCATTACAGCTGATGATCCGAAGTCACACCCCTGACACTGGTCAGTTTCTATAGGGTGGGGTGTTACAGCTGGAAACCCTAACACTGTAGGTGTGTGTTGGTATTTTCACTCCAAATTTTCAACATGGGCTTTTTGTGACCCCACCACATGAACAGTGGCACTATCAGTTTGTTAGCCAAAAGGTGATTTTGTACAGTGACTGTGCCATTTGACACCACAGGTACAGAAACACATTTTGGGCAGGATGTGAAAAATGACAACTGTATTGTTCATGAGGAGGTATCAAAAAATGGCAACGTTGAAAATCTGGAGTGGAAATATGAAAAATTGGTGAAGTTGTGAACATGCATAGAAACACAATGCATGTCTGTAACCCAGTTATTTTGGGGATTTTTTTAACCACATTTTCAACATAGGCATTTTGGGACCTCACCTCATGAACAGTGGCAGTGTGATTTTGTTAATCTGTCTGAAAAGTTGATTTCCCACAGCGACCACGTCATTGTACGCCACAGGTGTGAAAGCATATTTTGGCTAGGATGTGACAAATGACATCTGTACTGTTCATAAGGAGGTGTGAAAAAATGCTAGTGTTGAAAATCTGGCATGAAAATATTGCAAATTTATGAAGTTACAAGGGTGCATGGAAACTGCACAATGCACGCTTGTAATACAGTCATTTTATGAACTGTCATCACCAAATTTTCAACATAGGCATTTTAGGACCTCTGCTCATAAATGGTGTCACCGTCATTTTCTCAAACCATCCCAAAAACTGATTTTGCACAGTGACTGCTCTATTCTGCACTGGACATGCAAAAACATGTTTTGGCCAGGATATGTAAAATGGCAGCTGTACTGTTCATAAGGAGGTGTGGTAAAATACCAATTTTGAAAATCTGGAGTAAAAATAATACAATTTCATGAAGTTATGAGCGTGCGTGGAAACTGCGCAATGCACGCTCCTAACACAGCCATTTTATTGATTTTTTTTCACCAAATTTGCAACATAGGCTTTTGGAAGCCCCCCTCATGAACAATGACACTGTAATTTTGTTAATGAGTCCCAAAAGGTGATTCCATGCAGTGACAGTGAAATCACCTTTCAGGACCGAATAATGCCATGACAGTGACCGAATTTATGAGGATGGGTCCCAATAACCCCATGTTGAAAATTTGGTGCCAAACTTCCAAAAAATGCCCAAGATATGCAACAAAGTTGAAAAAAACCTATTTATGCCATTATGCAGCTTACCAGCATTTCTTCAGTTCATGGTCGGCTTTGAAGAGTGCAGATGTGTTCCCGGTCCACCAAAGATCATTGCGTCGGACTCTGGAGGTAAGTATGGAGTGAGGAGAGTGGGCGTGGGTTGGGGAGGGCCACTGGACTTGACAAGGAACTGTTTTCTGGTTTGCAGGTTTTAAAAAAATAACTAAAACATCTTGTATGGTTTTAATTTTTTGCAGGGGCATTTGGCACACTGGGGTGCCACCTAACTGTTTGGGGGGGACTGTAGAAGATGGGGGATTGGGCACTCCTGTCAGCACATATGTAGTAGTGGGGGAGCAAGAGACAAGGAGGATTGGGCACCCCTCTCGGCACACACCAAGTGGGGGGGTCGTTATGCCAATGGGGAGTGGGCTCCCCCATCGGCAAATTGAAGCAGGAACTGGGGGACAGAAGCTGACAGGGATTGAGCCCCCCATCAGCAAAGAAAGACTGTTGGGAGGTGGTGCATGATGTCAATGGGGATTGGGCACCCCCTTAGCACAGAATAGCAATGGGTGGGGGGGCCATTATGCTGACAGGGAGTGGGCTTCCTCATTGGCACATGAACAGGGTCACGGCATGCTGACAGAGGGATTGGGCACCCCTGAAGTCGGCATTGTGGCAGGCAGCAGCAGTCACTGCTGCCATGTTTATTGGACTGCTTCACCAGCAAGGGCACTTCTGGAGGCGTCTTCTGGTGCTGCTGCATGACAAGCTTGGATCTCATTGCAGTAGACCTTTTCTCAGATGTGCTTGCCTCATTACTTTTTGCTGGTGTGGCTCCTACATGCTGTCTTATTGGGGAATGAGGGATGCACCTACTGATGCATGCCTTGCATTCACCAACAGTAACCGCACCTCCAAATCTGCTACTACTGCAATGTGTTGACTGGCACGCATGCACGAGCCAACATAAAAAATATACAAAATAGAAGAAAATGGTCTCAGATTCCTGTTGGATTGTTTGTAATTTGACACTGTAGTGTGTTTAATGAGACCCTGACTGCTTCAGTGCTTCAGTAAGGGAAATTCCAGTATGGTTTGAGATAATTAGTTAACCCCTAGGCTGCTGAAAGAACTATGATGAATCTATTTGATTGAGCTGGACTAATGCTCAGTCTGCAGCCCTCCAAGGATTAAACTGAAGTACTACATTATATCCTGAGAAGTCGGGATGCACAGTAATATCCCCCCTCACTTCAGATGCCTTTAACACAGAGCAGCAAATAGCAAACATCAGAGGGGGAGCACACTATTTTGTAGTTGTGGATGGATATTTCCAAAAGTCCAAAAAGGAAGTTCCATGGTAAGCCAGTTTTAGAGCTAATGCAAGAGGTCTACAGGCTCTGCCTACCTGCAGCCCTAAAAAGGAGATGGTGATGCCACTGTGCAAACCATTAGTGAGACCTTGTCTTGAGTACAGTTTCCAATTTTGGAGGCAATATCCCAGGAAAGACATACACAGAGTGGAGGCAGTCCAAAGAAGGGTGACAAAAATGGTGCAGAGACTTTACTAGAAGTTACATAATGAGAGGCTGAAAGACCTCAACATGTGTTCTCTAAAGATGTGAAAAGAGTGGGGGGTATGATAGAGATGTATAAATTCCTCAAAGGGATCAAAAAGGTAGAGGAGGATAACATCTTTCAGAAAAGAAGATGGACAAGAATTTGGGGACATGAGATGAAGTTGGAGGGAGGAAGAATCAGGAGTAATGTGAGGAAGTAATTCTTTATAGAGAGGGTGGTGGATACTTAAAATAGCCTCCCCACAGAGGTGGTAGGGGCAAAAACAGTAGAGGAATTCAAAAATGTATGGGACACACACAAGGGAACCCTAGAAAAATGGAAGAGTAGGAAAGCTGCAGATCAACTATACTCTGCAGCATAAGTTAAAGGTGAAAAAAAATGGGCAGACTAGATGTGCCAGGCAATCTTTATCTGCTGACAAATTCTATGTATCTGTGTCTGACACTAACCTGTGCTCTTTGCCTACAGAGAGGACAATGCATATCCCCTGCATCCCAGACTCCTAAATCTGTCCTACAACAAGCATCCATTGTAGTGGACAGGTACAGTGGGGCACACATTGCTACATGCATCATTAAGGTGTCTTTAGAATGTTCAAGGTGTAGTTCATGGAGCAAACTACACTTGACCCATTGGGACTGTTCCCATGCTCATAAGATGATGGAATCCCTGAATATTTTATGTAGAGGACAATTTCTCCATAGACATGAGGGCATAGATGTTCCATTCTATACACAAAAACATGTTGCAGTTCTTCTGGGGCACGGGACCCATGCACCTCAGCTTCAAAACCTCACAAGTCAGACAAGCATGGGAGGGGGCTCATCTTCCTCAAATTTAAACACAAACATGATTCCCACCTGCTGCTTCAACTGTCACAAGCCTCCAGGTGCATGCAGCAGATCTCACAATCAGACTGGGCTGACTGTGAAAAAGTGGCCATAGGGACCAACTTGGACAAGGAACTAAAGTTTTGAACACTTCCTAGAGAAGTGAAACAACATCCCACCATTACAGCAACAGCAAGGGTCTCGTATAGGTGGACATGTTGCAGCCAGTAGGACCTGTCTCATTCCCCTGACTTCCCCATTTTGGGTAATACAAGGATTACAGTGTAAAAAACCCAGTCAAGTAGACGAGTTGAGCCTCCAAGGGAATCCTCCACCTGGGGCAGCTGGCTGTTCATCATACTGATAAATTATCTAGATGCTGGGGTATGCATATACTGTAGATGGCCACATTTGAAAATGTCACAAACATTTGTGAAAGTACAACAGAAAGAAATGACAATTCAAGGGAGCTCCTCAAACTAAAACAGACAATTTAAAGACTAGTGTACTACTGCAGCACCATGATGTATCTTTGTGGTTACTGTTCAGGAGTAACTAGCAACATACATAGGCAATGCATTGAGATTATAATGTTTGAAGGGGAAATTAACTTACTTTTACAGAACCAGTGCCAGTGTATCAGTAGTTTGATTGCTTGGACATGGGGGCAACATATCAGAAGGTGATGGATTCAAGTACTACAACAGGTATAATACTTGAGGGCAATAACCATAACTGACACAGTAGTGCAGTTTTAGATATACTGCACTTTATTTATTGTATTTCGTCCGCCCCTTGGAACTGGCAGGCAGCTCCTGCTCCCTCATCTTCAGAGACAGGAAACTCCCAATCCAGCTCTTCCCTTGTGATTCCCTTTTGGATACCCTCCCATGGTGGGGCTGTATGGAGGAGTGCTGGCTCTCCACTCCCCACAAGGCACAATCTAGAAGCTGAAACTGGGGATGCCACCGGGCCATGATGGAGCCTGCCAGTTCTGTTTTCCATTTTTCTCCCTGCCCCTCTCCCCCTTGGGGTGTGAGTGTGTGCATATGGAAGCATGTGCACACTCTGTACCAGCACTCCTATGCCTCCCTGACTCTGGTGCTGCCTTCTGGTCTCCACAAGGGGGCAGCCAAGGAGCAGGATGACAACCCTTCCCTTTCTAGGAGAGCAGTCTGTTAGACGCTCAATCCTCTCCTTCCGCTGCTGACCCCCTCCCCAAGTCACTGGGATTGTGCGAGGTATGTCATCCAGTGCATCAACCCTCAGTGCCTCTTGGCTAGCTAGGTATGCTACACTTTTAAAGTGCTGTCCTTCAGACGAGATGTTAAACCGAGGTCCATTCTGATCATCTCTGGTCAGATGCTGATGGCATTGGGAGTTTTAAAATATCACTAGATAGATTTTTCAAGTAAAAGGACATACAAGGTTAAAAAACAATGGTCAGTAGGAGATGTTCTGATAGGCAATGAAGGCCTCAATGTACCACTAAAGTCCTGTTTTTATTAAGTTACATGTAAATAAAGTATATACATTTTATTATACACAATAGAATAAATGTACTGTGATCAAGTTCACAGGTGTTTCTTAGGCTTTAAAGTAAACGTTGAGAAGACAGTTTTATTATGTCCTTTTGGGGGGTTTATAGTAGTAAGTAAAAATATTGCAGTATTTTGAAACATTATGACTCAGTCTTACTGTTCTATAATATAATAACTCTGCCTGATAAAACTTTAATAAAACCAGTCTCTACTACATAAATCTGACATTCCCTCATTTTTATTATTAAGAAGAATACAGTTTTATTGCATTCTCATAAATACATATGGATGAGAAAGGACCATAAAAGAGAGAGATATTCAAGGTGAATTATGTGGAAGAAGAGCTGAAGGCTGAAATTAAAAAAGTAATCTGTCTTCAATGTAACTTTTCAGCAATTAGGAAAACTAATAATGCTGTTGATGATGGTTATTGTTATTTTTTTTCCACCAGTACTGTATCCACCTACACCTACAGACCACACTCTTCAGTCTGGACCTCTTCTGCTACACCACTGACCCACCGGGAATTATGCCTGGTTGTCAGTGTGGGGCATCTGAAGGCCTGGACAACATCCTGCAGCCAGAAGATTTTTTCCTTCATGTTTTTTTGTTGCCCCACCCCACCCACATCTGCCCAGTATGCAATGGCATGACAGATGAGCTCAGTCTCCACAGAGATGTCATCAAATGCCCAGGTTTTGCTGACTGAGTATGCCTGAAGTGCTCTACCACCCAAACAAGTCCAGGTTGCAGGCAAGCATTAGGTCACACTACCCCCCCCGAGGAAGGAGATCTGTCCAGTGGGATGCTCAATCCTCCCTTCCTCCCCCAGTTAACCTCTGAAAGAGCCTACTCTATCTACATATTTGCCAGTGTGACATGAGGTAAGGTGCTAGGCACCTCAGCCCTCCATGCCACTGGACTGGCAGATGGTTATAGTTATTTAACACAAGTGAATTGTTTAATTTTACAACTACACTTTAGTGTTCCCATATAGCTTATCTGAAATTTTGCAAATATCTTATTGACAATTTAACATGTTATTTCAGAAGTACACAGCAGGGGTGAAGAATGCATGTAGGTGACATTACACCATGCTACATTTACATATAATTGATAACACAAAAAGTAGAAACAGGCATTATAGAAAAACTTAAAACTAGCTTGAATTCCCACATTTTATTTTTCATACTGATACAAGTTCCAAATAACTATCTAATGTCATTTGTATGAGTTATTTATTTATTTATATAAGAATGTCACAAGAAAAAGCATATTGAGTTGAAATATATTTCCAGATACAACATGGGTAAAGGGAAGCACTGGAATACAGCAAATGCAATAGTTAGAATAAGGCAATATTAAACAAGTTCTTACCTTTGTAGAGAAAAAAAATTAACTACAGATGACAGTTAATGTCAAAATTGCCATACAAACAAATGTTTATCAGCAATTGGCATCTTTCTGACATTCAGTGATAACTGAGCAAATATTTTTAAAGTGTACAGTACTTATAAAAAGGTTCAGGAAAATCCAGGCTCCTGATTGGCTGAGGAAGGTTGGCACCCATACTATAATTTTAGCATACATTCTGGTTAAAATGACATAGAAACATGGAAACAGTTGGCAGATAAGGAACGCCTGGCCCATCTAGTCTGCCCATAAGCCCTTATACTGGATTACTGCTTCTGACCGACCCACTGCTGTACCTCTATGATTCCCCTATGCTTGTCCCAATGCCAGCCTACCCATTGACTTGTAATATCTCTGTAATTCTTCTTAACATTAATTTCTATATGACCACTATTGGGCACAAAAAAAAAAAAAAAAGCCCCAAACCAACTGCGTCCATATATCTAAAAGTCAAAGAACCTCCATATACAGTACTTCCAACAATACTTTGCATTACGGGGATATGTGTAATTTTACATTTCTTTGAAACCTGGCTGTATTGCCAATGCCATTTCCAGGTAACCCTTGCTTTAGTGCTTTTTTGTTGAAATTCTTTGACTTTTAGATTACTTTCCTATTTTGGGCTCCTCCATGACCCAAACCAGAAAGAACAAACATTAACTGTTTCATCCTTCCCCTGGGCTCTGATAGATGATGCATACCAAAAAGCCCTGCATAGGATGAAACACATGTCTGTGTCTTCTGTTTTCAGCCATTGCAGAGTGTGTGAAAGGACATGTGGCACATTGCACTGTTGCTTAAAGTGGATCCAATCTGATCTCATTAATGGTGATTTGCATATACTTCTCACAATGCTTTGAATTAAGGGGATAATTGAAAAATAACATCCAGCACTCCAGGATAAATTCAGGGACAACATTAGTTTATTACTTAATGAAAATAAATAAAGATACTTACAAAATGTAAGCTAAAAATACACAAAATCAAAGTGTCAATACATCAATTTCTGACTGGTAACAACCCCTTCTAGCCTCTGTGCTTCAGGGCAATGCTACCCCTTCATCATGAGGTGTGACCAAAAGTGCAATTTTAGTGCTTTAAATAATACAGCCACAGGTGCCACTAATAAAACCATCTCAAATCCATCACTATAATTAAAGTGCTAAGGTGCTTATTGTGGATTGATGCTTGGTCCAAACCAGATCAGCTCTACCTAATGTCTAAGTCTCTATAATTAATTAAATTGGAATTCCAAGGTTTACAGACATGAAAACACTGCTGGCCTGGTAAAGATCAAAGCAAGACTCCACAAATAAACAGACAATAATAACAAATTCCATGTGAAAAAAATTAAAAGAATAACTTTTTTTCTTTAAAAACTGTGGTGCCATAGTTATTTACTCCTGCAAGTCAAGCACAAAATGACTTCCATAACAAGTTAGGACCTATTTCCATATAAGTAATTTGGAAAGTAGTTCTTACATACAGAACAATATAACTAACAATTTGAAGTCGATGTATTAAATTCATAAAATACTGTTAATCTTTTTTTGTCTAGTGATACCATCCAAAATGAAAAAGCAAAGTAATATTACTGTATCTAAACAGAAAAATGTTTTGAAAACTGTAAATGAAAAAGGGGGGCACATGAGACATGGTATAAATGGTGTATCCATCATAACCATTGGTATTATAATATTTCAAAACATAAATTCCCTTTCTTGCAAAGTAACCAATTACCATACAGTACATCTCTTCTGTCCTTCATTTGTTAATAAATGGTTTCCAGCCCATAGAATCATTGAAGCCAGAAGGCCTCAGTGTCTTCAGACAACAACTCCATTTAGATTCCTTTTAGTCCAATTCTCGCTGTCTGTTACCCCTCTCCCATTCTAAAGGGCACCTGGTCAATGGCATATACATAACCCTATGTCCAGGCAACATTTGTTGAGTCGGAAAGTGCTTTGCAACAGGGTGCACCAGATCTTCTCTTTGAATGGCCCTGTAGTGCTCCTGGATGTGCTCATTTAGGCTTCTGGTAGTCTGCCATTTATATACCTTGCCACAGGAGCACCACAGGGCATAAATCACAAATCTGGACATACATGTCAAAAAATGACTAATTTTAACTTCCCTGATACCCAACGGGTATGGATTGAAAAATGATTTGACCTGTCAAACCAGTAAGAACAAACAGTAACTGTTTCATCCTTCTCTTGGGCTGTTACAGATGATGCATATCAAAGAGCCCTGCACAGGATGAAACACATGTCTGTGTCTTCTGTTTTCAGCCTTTGCAAAGTGTGTGAAAGGACATTTGCCTCATTGCACTGTTGCTTAAAATTGACCCAGTTTAGGCTCATTCATGGTGATTTGCATATACTTCTCACAATGCTTTGAATTAGGGAAATGTGTAATTTTGAGGTTTTGTCGTCAGTTCTGTTGCCAGTGCCCTTTCCTGATAACTCTTGCCTTAGTGCTTTTGTACTGAGATTATTTAACTTTTAGAATATTTTCTTAGTTTGGGCTCCACCATGACCCAAACCAGTAAGACCAAACTATAATGGTTCTTCCTTCCCATTGGCTGTTACAGATTAGGCACACTGATGAGTCCCATGTAGGACTAAACACAAGTTTGTGTCATTTGTTCTTAGCCTTTGCAGAGAATGTGGGAGGCCACTTGGCATTATACACTCTTACTTAAAGTGGAACCAATCTAAATTCTTGAATGGTGATTTGAATATTCTTCCCAAAATGCTTTTTTATTATAGAGATATGTATAACAGAACATGCCTCCATGTATTTGATATGCAGTACAGGTTTCTCAAGTTTATCTTATTTTACATTCTTCTGTTTACTTGTCTGCTCCGACTCTTGGCAGCAACATATGTAAATGATAAAAAGGAAACATTCTTGCTTGGTAACTTAATAGCAGCATACCTGTCTACCTCCTGCAATGGCCACCTCCAGCATGAACATCGCTCATTTTCATTACAACACCATGCTGTCTGCACATAATTAGAAATGATAAAACAAAATAAACAACCATATTTAATAATCACATTAGAAAACAACAACAGTAGATAATGTCGGGGAGGACAAACCAATCAAAACAACCAGGCCAAAACAATATAAACATTAGGCAGGTACTACCACTTGCCTACATAGCCGTACCTCAGCACAAGCACCTACTATGAGTGGAGTAACAAAAACCGCTTGATGTCTGAGAATTTTTTTTATTATTTTAGCAGCATTTCACATAAATCCCATGTAGAAGTCTAACAAAACTGTCTATTGAGGAATTTATTCTGAGATGACTGCACTTCCTGAGGCTATAAAACCCTCTGCCTAAGGCATCAGGCCTTACCACACCACTGGATATGCAATAATTGTAACTAAAATCCTACACTGTAAAGTCTTATTGCTTAAGTAGAAAACACAAAAGTTGATTTTGTTGAAAATCGGTGTCAGTATAATCAAACAAATGCAATAAATGAAGTCAGTTTTTATACATTTTCTAAAACACCAGATAGTAATTTTGTGATGCATTCCTGTTACATACTGGAAAAACTCTTTTGTGTGTTTGGAAGTGCATAGTGCGATGACGACTATAGTGTATGTATGCAAACTCCATCAATAGTGAAATGATGGCTACATTAAAATGCAATATTTCAAATGTTATTCATGTCACTTGTTTGTGTGACTGCATGAAATTATGAACTGTTGAGCAGTAGACAGTTATTGAAATATTGAAATAATATATAGAACGCTGTTTCTAGGAGGATATTATTACAACATAAGCTTGAAGAAGTAATATAATTATCAAAAGGAAAGTGATATACCTTACAATATGAGCAACCATTTTTAGAAGTTTTGCACTGACAGTCAAGATACACTTTTGCTATGTGATACATTTCGTATGATTGAGTTTCCTTTTCTAGCATGTAGCTAACTCTTTATTACTACACTGCTAGCATAAATTGATAATCCCCCTCTGTATGAATTAGGTTTATGCTATTTCCAAAAACTCTTCCAAAATGGAAAAGAATTTACTCTTTTTTGTCATCTATTCAAGGACAGGCTCTCCCATTTACCTCTTTAGCCTGGTCCCCAATATCGGAGTCCCTACATTTGATGGTGCGGCCTTGGCATAGTTGAAATAAACAACTAAAGACTTTGGCCTGGAGACAGTGTTTTCTCCAGTCTCTTCACTCTGTTTCTCTATTTTTTCACTTAAATTCTCTAGCTTCACCCCTAATGTGAATTGTGGCTCTGCACATTGATCCTTGGCCATTTTGTGGATATCTATGTACTTCCACTCTATGGCTTCAGTGGCATTTAAAGTAGTTCAAGGAAGGATACTTAGTTGTCATATCTGTCCCCTCTACTTGAGCAGACACACCTCCAGTCCTCACCTGGAATCAAACTTGCCACCCTCAGCCCAACAGGCAGAAGCTGTAACCATTCAGTTAAACTGCCTCTTTGGTAGGTTACTTCTGACTGTACTCACTGCATGATTTCATCACTAACCTGGCACCTGACTGAGATAATGATGAAGCTGCACTGAGAAGCCCTATGGTGAAACATACATCTGCAGTTGATTGTTCTCATTGTAAACTTGATGAGATGTAAAAGCTAGTATATGCTTCCATGAATTCATGCTACTGCGAAAACTTAGTTTTAGGTGATACCTTACCACAAGGTAATACCCTCACATTTTGTAAGTATTGAGGAGGTGTCATGCAAGATTCCTTTGTAAAAGAAATGTATTGCTTGATAAATGTAGCTCTGCTATCCCTCCCTAAAAAGGTAGTATAAAAGGTGACTTTTGGTCTGGGAGAAGCCTTGTCAGACTAACCCACACAAAGACTTGCATACCCATAATGCTTTGTATGAGACTGGTGATTTAAGAGTTTACACATAGTTTGGGGAGCTGCACAGAAACCAAACGAGATAGACATTTCTTCTTTCTTTGTATAGTAAGTATTCCCCTGATGTCACACTTTTTATAGGGAACACACACTGAACATGATCAAGTTGTTGGTAATCCACATGACCTTCAGCAATCAATAAGCAACACTAGAGAATGAGATAGTCACATGCTGCACACATGTCAGTGTCATTTCCAGCTCGGTCTCTCTCACAGAGGAAGGACCTGTGGCAAAAAGAGCTTCTTTTATATGAAAAAGACATATTTTAGAGCAGCAAACTTCAGAATTCATTGCACAAACAAGCATTATCATTACAGTTAGCTAATTTTCTCTATAACTAACTGAAGTTTCAGACAGGTAGGCTAGTGGCATTGTTCTAGAGAGGAGGAAGTGTACAGTGTGACCCTACACTGGCAGCAGCAGTCCCTACCTGCAGAGGAATCAGGGCAGAGCAGACCAGAGTGTAGTTAAAAAAACATAGAAAAAGTGTGGGGGAGGGTAGGAAGATTTATTTGACAAATATTTTTTATTGAGTTCCAGTTTGTGTAGAGGGCACAAAAATCCTCATTAATTTTTTATTGTATTTTCCCCTACAGGAGCACCACAGAAGATTGAATTTACCTGACTGAGAAGGTGAAGCGGGATTTTAAAGATTTATTTGACAATGTTTTTTACTGACTACTGATGCTACAATATGGCATAGAAATCCTTCTTTTTGTTTATTTCCTGGATGTGTGAGCCTGCTAGCAAGTCAGTGAATGAAAAGAAAAGTAGACTGATCTGTGAGATACAAGGTCAGAAGGTCTCTGAGTGGGTGTGGTGTGCTCAATCAGAAGGGGGAAAATACATTGATTGTGTCACTCTTCACTATCACTTCACTAAACGTATGGCACAGGGCTTTGGTGATGCACCAAACATGCATGTCTCTTGGACTGTTAGGAGTCATCAGTGTTAGCATTCAAGGGTAGCTGCATAGCTGTAGCTGGCCTGGTAGCACTGAGGCATGAGTTGATGGATGCCACACCTCACACCACGCCAATGACCTGGGTTCAGGAATGAGCTCAGATTGTCGGGAGTCAGCAGGGGCTGGAGAGGATTGAGCAACTGGAGGGGTGCTCTCCTCTCCTGGGGATGGGAGGGTAACATACACAGCGATAACAGCAACTCCCGATGGACACTGGGGACAGCACAACTTGCAGTGCACTCTAGGAGGGGATGGGGGTGTCAGCAGATGCCTTATGTGCAGATGCAGGAGCACACCCATTGCATGCAGAGTGTCATTGCATGTCTGCACCCCCCATCAGAAAAAGGAAAAAGTCCTGGCACCCAGGAAGGTGAAGGCTGTGACCCACAATTAGCACCCATTCTCAATGCTGGATCTTCCCTGCCATCCTTCAGCTCCCGCCTTCCCTATGGCCACTCACTAGATTATAGATAGCACACTGAAGGAGTTGGTGGTCCCACCTCAGGGGACCCAGAGCCAGGGATTGGTAAGTCGGGATGAGGATAATGGAGCAGGCAATGCCAGAGGTACAGAAAGGGGATCTCGGCAAGTGGGAGAAAGCTGGTGAGTGGAGTCCCACACTGGAGGGAGGTCCTCTGGGGCCAGTAAATAAAGTTTGAAAAAAAAAGAGTAGCTGCATAGTTTCATCATCTGTTGTACATGCATTCTCAATATCTGTAGAAAATATGAAGAGAAAAATAGCAGAACAAAGGGATGCAGATGGGAGGGAGGAAGCAGATAAATGTTCTACAAAGCAAGTTCTGCAAATTAGAAGCTCTGCAAGTTGTGATAGAGGTGATCAGAGCTGATCATGGTGGAACAGGTACTGGAAATCATGTCGTAGGGCTGTGAGGACAATGAATGCTGGGCACAGGAGAGTATAGCTCAGGAATCCATGGTTCCTGGTTCTCAGAAATCCATTGCTTCCACTCCCACTGCTGTAAAAGCACTTATTCTTACTTGTACGACTTTGTGAATTCAGACTTTAGTGGTGAATTTTCAGGGAAGTTGTGAACTTCACAATACATGTAGTTGGGCTAAGATCCCCACTTTACTGCACGTTTGCATTGTGAGGCTCTTTTTTAAAACACAAATATTGTTTTGTGTAAAAATACACACCAGTTACATTCAACATACGTGTCACTCATTCCTCCCCAGCTGATGAAAACTTCCATTCCCAATCCATGACCATCATAGCACCCATCTCCTTCCACCCCATGTCACAGAGCAGCACACTGTATCTATTTAAATAATATAAGTTAAAACCCTTCTGCTTACCACAGTCACAGCACTGTGGAATCTACTCACATTACCCCACCCACCACAACTCTGTCTAATAAACAATCAACTTACCACCTGGATTCTGTAAAGAGCCCCAGGTTCCTGATGTATTCCTCTGGTAATTTTAGCTATGCAGACATTGATGATTCATTTTAGGCCCAGCCATAAGCTTCGGTATTTAAAGGTTTGAACTGATTTTAAAGTAAGTCCAGAGCAGAGTTATATCTGTAGAGGATGTTGAAAGGGGATTCCCTGTAGAATGTCATAACCATGTTCTTACTGTAGTCCAGGTATAGTTTGATTGCAATCTGTCAGGGCTGTGTCTTGTCAAAACTGTTTGTAGCATCTTCATGAAGTCCTTGGCAGTGTCTGATTCAGCATGAAGTAGATAATGATTTAATCTGCATGTAGGTGCATTTTGACATTGTGGCCAGAGTATACTGAAGGGAGTTCATACTCAATATGATTAAATAGGAGAGGCAGTGCAAGCAAAACTTTCTGGATACCATCGCTCTCTTATGATCTTCAGTATTCAGTAGGTTCAGGACTGATACAGGGCAAAAATCACAAAGCTTCATGAGAAAGCAGCTGCAACAAGAATATTAGTTATTCTTCAATGTTTCTTTATTCATTTGTAGCTTTAAGCCTAATGTTTTATCTCTTTTTAAGCTTTATCAGGAATGGATGACTACCTAACACAAATTAAAAACATAATTTCAGGCTGTCAAAAAAGAATTACATTTACATGCAAGATGGTGGTTTAGAACAGTCCCTGGTCAACTAAGTATTCAAATAAATAAAATTGATAAGAAAAAGACAATGAAACTCCTGATTTATTCTCAATGAGGGTCTTTCTGCATGTAGTAGAAAATATTTTATTCACAAAACATATGAACAATGATTGCCTGATTCTGCAGATGCTAATTTTCACTGAGGTCCTTACAACATTTAGGTGCAGTAGATGAAAAGTTTATTCAATAAAATTTAGCAATGTAAATACACAGAGGACAATCAACATACCTTGTCAAATAAATTGCTAAGTAATACATAGAAAATCTATTTACACAGTACTAAAATTACCTTAAGGATATAAAATACAACAATAGAGGCAATGCAAGTCAAAAACAACAGTACATCATATATACGAATAATAAGGGAATTAGAGAAGTAAAAATATACTTTGCCAAAGCATATTTTTTTATTAATTTACTTGAAAAATCAAATTAGTTGTATAATTAACTGGGTCATAATTTGGGCAACAAAATAAAGTTTGCCAACATTTAATTTTATTAAAAACAGTCGGTCTTGAGTTTGGTCTTAAATACTGTAGGATTGAGTTCCAGATCATAGATCCCTAATCATAAAATGAAGACCTTTCAATATTTTTCTTCTGAACTAGCAAAGTGTAATCCTCTCCTGCTGCCACCCCTTACCCATCCTGTCTTTTTTTCCAATCCGTTCAAAATATATTTCTTTTTTTATTACAGTTAAATGCAACTAAGATATATGAGAATGCCTTCATTCACCTAACTTCATCCACCTAGCTCTGAATACAATTGACAGTAGTGTGTTCAGTGGATGTTCTACATCATAAAGGCATTCACTGTTACACACCATAAATATGTTATTCTGTAAGTGAATTTCACTATACAAGTGGTGGGTGTAGAGCAGTCAAAATACAATGCTGAATAAACTGTTATTTGCTGAGGACTTGCACTACGAGTTGAAGCTCACTACGAGTTGAAGACCCTGCACTTTAAGCAAACTAGGTAGATCCAATGGCCTTATTATCCTTGCTTCTTTGTATGTTTGTATGCTTGTATGTACAGTATGTTATTGCTATTTTTATAAGTTCATGCAAGGTGCAATATTTCTTGTAGATTTATTGAAGACCATAAAGTGTTCAAACCTCTAATCAGAAATAATTTACTTATTTAATTTCTTTGAAATTGAAGACTGAGAAAGGCACAATAAACTGAAGTTCATTTCCAGGTGCAACTTGGAAGAAGGATACAAAATATATAAAACACATGGCAGAGATACAGTTTGCAGTTACAATAAAGTGGAATAAGAAAACATGATGCATGACATTATAAAAAGCCTGTGGTGCAAAGTAGTGAATGTGTAATTTAGTACTCTTCATTTCTAGAGACAGTTTACAAATCTGCCTAATTTGGAAGTATTTTGTGTAGTGCTGATTATAAAAGAATTCATGTTAAGATTTGAGAAAGACGGTGACTTTTTTCTTAAAAATTGTAAAACTTAAAAAAGGGTATCATACCCTTCTGTTATGGTCTTCTGTAAGTTAAAACAAGGAGAATTATAATTTAGAAATGGAATACATGTCAGTTGTCACTGATTGCTATGTGACTAAATATAATAGCACTCACCCCAGCCAAATGGAGCTTTTCTTGTAGCATTTCTAAGCACTACAAGCATGTTTACATTTAGGAGTTTACAGTCTACCAGAGATAGCTATTCCATGTAAAGACTAGTCCAGCCACACAGTGAAAACACCATGGATGATGATGTCACAATGGTGGTTCCTGAATGGCCATTGCCAAGTCATGGGCCCTAGCAACAACAGAAAAGTGAGGAATATGAAGCACTCTGTCACAAACAGGCCAGTCCATTAGTCAATCATAGCTGGCAGTGATTCAAGAAGTTTGGTAGTGCAGAAGGAGACCCAAATTGGAGCAAGAGCTGCCACCAGACTGCATTCATAGCTTTGAAAATTAGCAGCATAAAAAATAATTAAGCAGTAACTTTTCTGATTTATTTTTCATTCTAAAACTATATCATCCCAGAAATTTGGAAAAGAGCTGTTACACAAGGTCTGTGCACCCTAATTGGTACCCTCAGAGGTACAGCATAGACAGCTAATGCTTAAGCATAGGTTATACCAATATATAGGGCTAAGGGCATCTACCGTATAAGAGTAGATGTCAGGAGATGAATGCATATTGTTGTAATTCACTTTGCTTGCTAATACACATATATTTTACTACATATTTTCTGTCTATTTCTTACTTGTCAGATGCCAAGACATCTGTCCTTGAAGTAATTATAATATGTAAGACAGCATTGCCATCTTTTGGTGATTTGTACTACTACACTTAGTTATATAAGACTCTGTATAAGAATTCTTTTGTTCTCAAACTGATGACTTTACAGAAACTGTATAATGTTATCTTGGACCATGGAGCCACCTCTAATTTAGCCAATAGGGCTCATCTCTGTAACTAGAAAGGTTTCTATCTTTTGGTAACCATAGTAATTATCATAGGTATATAATGTAATGCACAAGCTTTACACCTCGGAGGCCCGAGAGACCCCAAGAGACTACAGAGAAACCTCAAGGTGCAGGGAATGCTTAGCACTGGCTCCCAGTTCATATTGGTAAGAACTGCTCAGGACAACTGTGATTTATCCCTTTGGTAGTAATTAACTTGTTTATTACTCTAATGCAACATGTTTGTGATTACTTGCATTCCTAATATCGTCAAGAATCTGAAAGTGAGGTTTAGACCTCTCGACAAATTGGCGACCGTGTGAAGGCGATATTTGGTGTTTGTAGGTTTTCACTTGTTGCTTAAACCTTTTCCCTTTCCCATGGGGACAGTAGGTGTACACTCCCATATCACCTCTCCCATTTTAAAACTAGTTTGTAGTCACTTGCAAAGTCTGGCTGACTTTTTGGGTGTGGTCAATGCCGTCTCGACCCACTCCATAGCAGCTTTGAATTGCAAGCCTGCAACTAATACAGTAGCCCGGCTGTGTTTAAAGTACTTGTGCTGTGGATCGATATGCAGCACACTGTCTTTTTCACAGTTTGAATTTTCGTTCCTTCCCACATAATGGCCACAGTATCAGATATCTGTGCAGAACTGAGACTCGATGTCTCAAACTTCCTTGCCTCCCATGGAGGATGGGCTGACTTCGCGTGGGACGCAAGTCAAACTGATAACCCTGTACTGGGGATTACAACCATGTACACAGAGACAAGACAATCAACCAATAAGTGACATGCTAAAGGGTTGATGGTCACGACTCTATATGCTACTTTGGAAGCCTCCAAAGCAAGGTTTCGAACCCTTGATCTGCAGATTTCATCTCTTAAGCAAGAGATGGGGTTGCAGGAAACAGAATGTATCAGATTGCAGCAGAACTTGGAGTCTAAACTCCAAACTCTGAGGAATGAAAAGGATTCATTATTGCATCATTCAGCCCAGGCTGGTGAACAGGAACTATGTATTTTGAAGCAGGAGTGTGAAAGTTTGAGACAGAATAAAGAGTCAGGTTGTACAAATGAATGATTTGCTGAGTGCTGCAAATGCTTAGTTAAGTGATAAAATGAGTGGGCTTCAGGACGAGATCAACCAGGTACGTAATGACTTAGAAGTAGCTTACAGGGACAATCGCGCATTGAGCACCATGTATCGAGTTTTGCAAAAGCAAGAACAGGTTGATATGGATGTTGCAAGTGTGAATAATGATGAATGTAGAACTAAGATGGCAACTCTGCGCCATCTGTGAGAGGTTCTGGCTGGACATGTTAAGGCAATGGGAGGCGTAGCCCCAGCCTTTCATTTGTCATCAGAAGGGGAGTTATCTGATGATGTCATTTCACAGTACAATGCCCAGTCATGCCCCTACTATGGCCCAGACTCCCCACCCAGTCATCCACAGCATGGTGGGTCCCCACCCCCAACTCCCCAGATCACATGTCGAAGACGTTGTAATGCTCATCATGGGAAACACCAACATGGCGGCGCACATGATGGGGGGGAGCAGGCTCAAGCCTGGTCCTGACAGTGCCTCCGGTAGCCGTTATTAATGTGGAAGACAGGCAAGAGATAGAAACCATGATTGATAGAGCATTAGGCAATGTTCCCCTTCCTGAAAGAAGCATGAAGGCTATTAAAAACCAGATTAGACAGCTTTTTCAAGAAGCTGGCACTCAGGAAGGTATTGTCCGCACCGCAGCTGAAGCTGCAGCTCATGCAGTCTTGGATGGTGCTCGAGACACTCTACCTTTGCCCGATAAACCCACTAATCCCCTACAAATGGCCTACTCTGTTCAGCAAATTGCTGACATTATCAGTCGGATAAGCCCGTCCGACAACCTCAGCTGTCACTTGGAAGAGGTACATTCTAAATGCGAGATGCTCAGCCTCGCTGCAGAATATCAGGTCCAAATATTACGCCAGACCATCGATCCTGGTTTGTGGGCCAAACTCCCCAAAGCTGTTTGTCAGGATGGGAATGCTACCTTTGACAAGGTTGCAGCTGAGCTCATTTCTGCTCACAGTCCTGGTGTAGTAGGAGTGATGCTTGCATATCCTGTGAAGCAGAATGCAAAAGAAAGTCCAGTGACTTACCACCAGAGACTCTGGATGGCCTAGCCGAGCAGGAAAGCACCTGGCACAAGAAGCTGTGGATGTAGATCTTATTGAATATAAGACCTTGTTCCTTAGGAACATGATTCCAGCAATAAGAGAAAAGGTAGAGCCAACCACTTACCTGAATATGGATAGGTTTGCCGATATTCTTTGGAAAACTGAGAGGGTGTATCAACTGTATATCCGTGATTTGGGTTACAGTTCCAAGAAGGTACCTACCATGGAACCTGCTTTGGGGACCACAACACACTACACAGTGGAAGGGCAGGCTCAACGCCAACAGGCTCAACATCCTCCAGCACCTACAGCTGGTAATCAACACCCCCAACAGGCCCAACAACAATAACAGCATCAACAACAGCAATGGGGTGACAACCAGAATTGGCACAAGAACAGAAAGCATAAGGGTAGAGGTAAACCACAGCAGAGAATGGGTCCTTCATATAGGGAGATAGCTGAAGAAAATCAGAAACTTCGAGAGCTCCTGGGACAAGTGCGCTCTGTGGTGGATGCTGTTCCCGCTCAGACCTTTGCTGTGGTACAACTGGCAGCTGAGGCAACAACCGGCCATGGAGACACCGGAGGTACAGGCCCTCAGGCCTACACAGGCCTGAACCTGGAAGCTCCTCCCTATATTGCATCAGTACAGCATGGTGAAGTCATTCACGCAAGTCAGGCCCAACCTCTGCATGCATCCGGCAATACGGATTGACAATTACAGGCCCTAGTCTGTATTGTAAACAAGCTGATCTTGGATACAAACAGAAGGCCCTGCACCAAGGACAAGGTCGGGGGCCACCAACTAGTAAGTTTTGCTAGATACAGGTGCAGCTGTATCTGTGCTACATGACGAACACCCGGACACGTCCCCTTGGTCTACCAGACGGAAGACCAATATGTCAGGAGTCGATGGTACTAGGCTGCCTGAATACCATTCCCGACCCTTACTGGTGGAGTTAGGCCACTTAAAGGCCTCACACACTTTCCAACTGATGGTATTGCATGATCATCCTAGTATTATAGGATTCGACTTCCTTGCACCACACGGCTGTGTGGTGGACCTAGCTAACATGTTACTGATACAGATTCAAGGTCAATACCATACTATATTGATTCCTGACTCACATGTTGTAGGAAATGATATCTGCCAATGACAAAGAGTATGACATCATAGATTTGTTCAAGAACCATGATCTCTTCCCGAAACTCCTACCTATCCTGCAATGAAATTTGGAAGCATTTGCAGTTAACAAACATGACTGTGGTAGAATGCACACCATCATTGAAGTGCCAGGCCCGGCACATGAGAGGCAAAGGCAATATCCTTTCCCGACTGAGGCCTTGCCTTCTCTTAGAGAAACAATCAAGTCACTCCTCAAGCAAGGAGTAATCAGAACTTGCGTTTCCACTGCCAACTCCCCAGTGTGGCCCATGAAGAAACCCACAGGCACCTGGAGACTTACTATTGACTACAGGAAACTGAATCAGGTCACTCTCAGTTGTTCCCCAACTGTGGCATCAGCACCAGATGTGCTACAACTTCTAACCCCTGACCTGAAATGGTTCAGTGCCCTGAATATCTCCAATGGTTTTTGGTCACTGCCATTGGCCCTTAAGAGTCAATATAAATTTGCCTTCACCTTTGAAGGAAGACAGTACACGTGGACATGTTTGCCACAGGGATTCCATAACAGTCCATCCCTCTTCCATCTCCATATGATGGATGCCCTCAAGAGTTTCTCTGCCCACCCAATGTCTCCTACACTATGTGGATGACCTGATGCTGGCCACAGCCACACAGGAACAACATCTGGATCTCTTGGATGAACTATTGACTCTCATTCAGAAAGCAGGCCTGAAATGTAACCCAGCAAAAGCACAATTGTGTCAGAAAGAAGTACTCTTTCTGGGTCTAAAAATAACTGACCAAGGCCGAAGCCCTACCAGGAAGAAGGTACAGGGATTGCAAGACTTGCCATTACCTACCAGTGTGGCAACTCTTCGAAGGTTTCTAGGTATGGTAAACTATTCGAGAGATTTCATTTGTGATTTTGTTCAGAAAGCTGCTCCATTGTATGAATTACTCAAAAAGGATGTACCATGGATTGGGACCCTATTCACACCCAGGCTGTGATGTCACTGAAGCAGGCCTTGGCCTCCTCCCCAGCACTGGTAAACCCCAATCCAGCACTACCATTCCATCTGGAGTGTGCCACCTCTGACATTGCCATGTCAGCAGTGCTGGCCCAGAAGGTGCATGGCACCTTGCGACCCATTGCATATGCCACGCAGCTCTTGACCCCAGTGGAACAGAAGTATGGCCTTTGTGAAAGGAATCTTCTGGCCACCTACTGGGCTGGCAAGCACTTTCTGTATATCATTGGGTACTCACCACTGATCATTAACACTAACCATACACCAACTACCTTTTTGCTCTCAGACAGAGTGAAGGATGGGTCAGTCTCTAACACCAGGCTGACACACTGGTCACTTCTTCTCCAGGACAAGGACATACAGGTCCACCCGACTAAAGTTCCATCTATGCTAGCTTATGGCATCCTTTTCCAGGGAGTACCCCATGACTGTACACTACAGTCACCTGATCTTCCAGACCCAGGTCCTTTCTTCCCTGCCATGTCACAAGTACTCGAGAGTACCTCTTTGTGCCATATCTTTTTCTGATGGTTCAGCATCCTACTATCAGGGAGAACAGATTGCAGGGATGGGTATTTTGGTGATCTACCCTTATGGGAACACTGTCAAGATATCTAAACGCTGTAGTGTAGCTTCATCACAGTACACAGGGATGGCAGCGGTGGCCTGTGCCCTTGAGTTCATCCAACATGGAACCCAGGATACCATCATTTTTATAGACTCTAACTGGGTCTGTTGTTCCCTTACAAAATTTCTTCCCCTTCTGGCAGAAGAACTCCTTCCTCTCTTCTGATGGCAGTCCAGTGAAGTACAAAGAATTGGTAATATACATACATGCACTGGCACAGAAATTTGCACACAGACTGTATGTACACAAGGTTAAAGCCCACTCTCTCCATGACTCCAATCATGCCTTCAATGACACAGCAGACACCCTTGCTAAGGAAGGGGCCCAAGGGGGGGATGTCTGGATGATGGACCATCCAGAGGCTAATGCAGCTGTACACTTTGCAGCACTCAAGAAGAAATCTGAATCTTTATCTCCGTTGGAACTCTCCGCAGCCCAACAGCTGGACACTGAACTCAAAGAGGTGTTCCAATTCCTTGACAAAGGTACTGAAGAAAGACTTCCTACACATAACCCTTATCAGACACATGAAGGTAAGTTACGCTTGTCACCAGATGACAAGCTCATTTGGTTTCAACCAGATGACTCTCCCAAAAAGGTGTGGGTTGTCCCCTCACACCTAAAATCTGAATTCTTGCACCAAGTGCATGACACTCCTACTGGTGGACACCAGGGAGCAGAAAATAGCCTCCAGTGACTCAAGACCATCGCCTGGTGACCTGGTATCACCAAAGATGTTAAACAGTACATAGACAACTGCCTTGTTTGTGCTCAAAACAATCCCATCCCTACCAAATGAAATGCCAAACTTTTACCACAAAGACATTCTGGCCCTTGGCATGCCATCCAAATTGATTTAATTGGTCCTCTGACTAATACAAGCAGAAATAATAAGTATGCTCTTGTAGTAACTGACCTCTTCTCAAAGTGGGTGGAGGCTTTCCCCACTAAGACATGTACAGCGAAGACTACTGCCAAAATCCTGGGGGAACAGAACTTCTCCAGGTGGGGTCTACCACTCAATGTAGACTCTGACAAAGGAACCAGTTTTACAAGTGAGTTGATGAAAGCATCCCTTGAACTTCTTCGAGTTCAGCAGAAGTTCCACATACCTTACTATCCTCAATCTTCAGGTCAAGTAGAAAGAGCCAACAGATGGATTAAGCAAATGCTTTCCAAATTTATTGAAGACAATCCCAAAACCTGGGATTCCCTATTGCCTTTACTCCTTATGGCAATCAGGGGCACACCCTCTGCCACCACTCAGTTCACACCCTTTGAGGTGATGACTGGTAGACAAATGAGATTACCTGAACACCTGTTGTTTGACCTGCACACTCCTACTGCAGACCGCATGTCTGTGGATCAGTATGTGGAAAAACTCAGAAAAGACCTGATACACACACACTTGTATGCTGCAAATTGCATGGGCAAAGCCCAGCAACAATCCAAAATAAAATTTGACAAACATGTACAAGAAGTGGATTGGAAGTTGGAGATCAGGTAATGGTACTTCGATTTGCACATCCCACCCACTCCTGCTCCAATAAGTGGGAAGGCCCATACCCCATTGTCAACAAGCTCAGTCCGGCAGTCTATCAGGTTAGACTCCTTCACAACAACAAATTGACTGACAAATGGTTACATGCAAACCAGTTGAAACTGTAAAAAGGAGCTTAACTTACTTTTCCTCACCACATTGGGTGGAATTGTACTAACATACTACTCTTTGATCTTCCTTTTCAGATACACTGACAAGATGGCTATCTTGTCCCTTTATTTCCTCCTCTCAGGAGTGATCCCCTGCATCCAAGGCACGGTACCGGACCTCCTACGACACCTCGACCTTCCAGCACCTTCTCCAGAGGGAGTATCCATCCATATACCAGATAGCATGATCACTGTCCAGGAAGGTTCTGATGCTTACCTCACTGCCTCAGTTGTTGCTCCTGATAAATCTACCCTTCAAATTGAGTGACAAACCACAGCATAAGGACAAATTTTCCCTGTTGCCAAGCTCTCCAAAGGAACTTTTCAGGGTTGTCCCAATGCTAAATTATCCTCAAATGGTTCATTGTCCTTGTTACAAACTGCCTTAAGACATTCTGGTTTGTACAATATAACTGCCTAAATAGATCCTTCTTACTGTAATTCTTTGTCCAAGGATTCTGCTCGCAGATTTTGTGCTATAAATCACATGGCTTCTGCAGCCATGTACCTCTCTGTGTTACCACCTACTGATAAACAGCTTTTGGAATGTCCAAAGCATAACCTTGGTCCCCATAGTGGTCTCACAGCCACTGCCCTCCCAGGTTCTTTGATTAAAAACTTACAGTTTATGCATATACCTGTTTTGTTTAATCTTACTGGAATATGAAAGAGTTTGGTATGTGTCACAATACTAACACATCAGCATTTTATAGTACATTACTGCTTGATAGTTTAGCTGCATTTCAGATTCATATACAGGATCCTTTTGCTGGGATCTATTCTACTGAACATAGAGGTAACTTCAGGAGAAAGTCCTCTCCCGATATTCTAAATCATAAACATACAAACATGAAGTTGACAGTTCTGATGTCACAGGTGCCACAGGTACTGTCACTTGTCTTTTTGGTACCGCTATGTCTATTTGGAATAAAGCAGACATTGCTGCTATCAAAAGTCATTCTGCAAAGTTCTCCACTGGCTTGGTTAATAATGTTTTACCTCCATTATTGCATGGTGTGGATGGCCTTAGTCAGGAAGAAAGATGCACTGTGTACAACATGCATGACATTGTTAAGGCATTTACAGATTCTAAAGACAAGATCAACGCACTCATACAACAGAACAGTAGAGAAGCAGATAAACAATACATTGCTAGGGAGATACTCTGCTCTGCTTATGGCTCCTACATTATCACTACCATCAACAACCTCTTCCGTGATCTAGAACCTGGAAGAATCCCTGACATCATACATGATAGACGCATTTCCAAATTGTATTGTCCAAGGTGTAAAACCACTAGCTGTGTTTCCATGTGTATGCAACAGACTTTGACTATTCCTCTTTCCACAGCTAGGAATTTGGGGTTTGTGACCAGACACCCTAATACTGATCCTTGTTTTACTGCTAAGAAATTTTCCATTACAGATACCATGTTTGTTTCTTTCACGGTCTCCTTACCACGTTTTGATCCTACTACAGCTTTGTTCGACAAGCTTGCACTGGTACACTCCATAGGGCATTTGGACGAAGACATCTACAGAGAATGCCTGAATCTACCACCTCTACTGGTCTACCATTCTTTCCTGGGTGCCTGAAGGGCTCCGCACACGGACTGTGTGCAAAAAAGCAATATATCTATCTGTGCTGCTGTGATGTGCTTGATGTAATCTGGCCTGTTTGTGGCTACTCTCCAGACAGCATTAATTGGACTTTTACTATGGATGATGACATCACTGAGAATGGCACAACACTTTCGACTCAACTTTGGCTCTGGATCAGCTGTATCAATCCTATCATGAGGAGTTTCATCACCTGTCAACATGGATTTCGAAGATGACCTACACCTGCCCTGTCCAGCTGCAAAAGTGGAGACTGCCTACTGTGCGCTCACAGTACAATTCTGATGGAGAATATTGTGCTGTCACCAATCATAAGCCTTACACATATGGCTCTGTTACTAGTGCTACTGATTACCCCAACTTCTGTTTTGTTCCCCACTAGAAGACTGTTATTGGACATACTGTTATAACCCCTGTCCCCCTCATGGATGCAGACATTATTGATGGCAACCCAGATTATCTACTCACACTATCAGAATACTTGCCATACTTTAATGTATACATAGACCCACTTACACTTACACTGAAATCACTTTTAGACAGGAAAGACACACACCTCATCCACATCAGCAATAATATCATCAAAGCCAATGAAGCTGTTCTTGACTTGATTAATGATGGAGATATGAATAACGCATTGACTAACACCTGGTTAGAAATCACTTTTAAAGGTTCTGTTATTATACAAGCATTTTTGATTTTCACTTTGATTATTATGCTTTGCTGCCTACGACTTACACTATGCCAACACCGTGAGCAGCTCGAGTTCCTTTACAAGGCTCGTGCGTCGGGATTGTAAACAACCACTGCTCCTGTCCTTTCCCTAGAAATTTGCCTGTGTTGCCCTTGCAGGCAACAAGGGGAGGAATTGTTACATGAGGCCCCTGCACCATAATTGGTACCCTCAGAGGTACAGCATAGACAGCTAATGCATAAGCATAGGTTATACTAATATATAGGGCTAAGGGCATCTACTGTATAAGAGAAGATGTCAGGAGATGAATGCATATTGTTGTAATTCACTTTGCTTGCTAATACACATATATTTTACCATGTATTTTCTGTCTATTTTTTACTTGTCAGATGCCAAGACACCTGTCCTCGAAGTAATTATAATATGTAAGACGGCATTGCCATCTTTTGGTGATTTGTACTACTACATTTAGTTATATAAGACTCTGTATAAGAACTCTTTTGTTTTCAAACGGATGACTTTACAGAAATTGTATAACGTTATCTTGGACCGTGGAGCCACCTCTAATTTAGCCAATAGGGCTCATCTCTGTAACTAGAAATGTTTCTATCTTTTGGTAACCATAGTAATTATCATAGGTATATAATGTAATGCACAAGCTTTACACCTTGGAGACCTGAGAGACCCTAAGAGACTACAGAGAAACCTCAAGGTGCAGGGAATGCTTAGCACTGGCTCCCAGTTCGTATTGGTAAGAACTGCTTAGGACAACTGTGATTTATCCCTTTGGTAGTAATTAACTTGTTTATTACTCTAATGCAACGTGTTTGTGATTACTTGCATTCTCAATATCGTCAAGAATCTGAAAGTGAGGTTTAGATCTCTCAACAGAGCCATAGTAAAATAATTGTGTCTCACAGTCTCTATGACACTCCTAGTCATTACCTTGTGGGTTATATCCATCTGACAGGCTGCCAATGCACATATGGCTTCAAATCAAAATCTGAAACCCTAGCCCATGGCCATCTCTATTAACTCCTCTGTTCTTTCATCTGTGTTGACCAGGCTGCAACATTAGCCTTTAGCTCCTGTTTTCATTGCAAAATTGTTTATATTTACTCATCTCAGATAAACTTTAATGGATGACTTATTTTCCCAATTACCTTTATTTGCGTTTATGATCAAAACATGCCAGTTAGAATCTGTTTTACACACTATTGTAATAACATCTCATTTCTCTGTATTCTCCCTTGTTTGAACCCCCCCAGCTTTCACTCCAAAGATCCTGAACTTCATTTATCATCATGTAATTTTATTACCTGCTGCCTATAACTTTAAATACTATACAGTCTTTCAGTGACACCAGATGTTTTAGGTTTTAAATTACATGCCTTAGTGCTGTACTCACCTCCACTCCCTCCCAGAGCAAGTCCAGGTTTAGAGCATGTGCTTCTACAGCCCCTCATGAGCAACTGCAGTAGAGGGCACCTTGATGGTGAGTGAGCAGGGGCAGCTTCTCAGAAGCAGCTGTGGATAGGGGTGCCTCGATGGAGAGTAAGCAGTCCTCTATTATGCAATAGAACCATTGCCTTGCAGTGGAGTTATCCAAGCTTACTTTGCTCTAGTATCCATTCTGTGGTGGCTCAAGGGTGAGATGTGTAGCACCTCAAGGGTCCTCGGTTATGGAGGTGCTACCCTTACAGATGTAGGGAATTGTGTGGTAGAACATGACTGGTGCATCCCTATGTAAAATGTTTAATACAGTGTTCGGTAATGGCACAATGTTGAATACAACCTCAAGGTATTATTCAAGTTCACTCACCCACTACTTCTGCCAGATTTTAGTGCATGACCCACTGCATCTCTTGAGGTTCTTAGGGCATTCCAGAGGCCTGTCATGCTGCCACTGCAGGATACCAGGTCTTGGAATGAGGTTCCAGGTTGTTGCCATATTTTCCAGGGATCCCCTGCAGATCAATGCTGACTCCAGCAAACAACAAAGCCACCCTCTCTCCCACAGAGTAATCTGCCCTTACAGATCACCACTAACTCCAGCAAGCAACAAAGCGACCCCCCCATGGGGAAGTCCACCCCTGCAGATCACCGCTGACTCCCGCAAACAACAAAGGTATGGACCTGCTCCCCTTAGAAGTGCCAAGCCTCTACCAGTTTCAAATTTGGCACCTTTTTCCTTCAGCTGCTTTCCATTTTTTCTGCCACCTCTCAGCTTGGTGGTAACTTTATATTTACAATTAAAGCTTATTAATAGCATTTAGCAGAGCTTCCTACCAGCTCCACATTTTAAATTCCGTGGACTCTTTTAACTTAATTCCTGTTTAATCAGTGGCCTTTTAAGCTCCCGTGGTTGATGCTCTGCTAAAGCCCAGAAATATTTTTTAATTTAATTACTCCTTGGGCACACATGTTAGTTCTGCTAAGCCCAGTAATCTTTTACAATTAATTAAATCTTGGGCCTACCTGCTAGCTCTGCTTGAAGTCCAGCAATCTTAGTAAAGCCCAGAAATCTTGAAAACTTAAATTCGGCGGCAGTGCCCGACAACTTAGCTAACTGCTGAGTGTGCTATTTAATTTCAGCAATCTTGGACTCAAGTACTGTTACCAGTAATTATCAAGCTCAATACATTAACAGTTTGTAGCATTTATATATATATATATATATACTGCTGCCCTGCTCCTCTCTTTCTTTTCCTCTTTGCTTCTCTTCCTCCCCACTTGCTCCCTTTTCCAATCTCCCTGCCACACTTTCTAGCACTCTTAATACACCTGGCCAGCACCTCACTCCCCCATCACACAGTCCCTCTTCCTCCTCCTCCTCCCACTGCAATCTGAATCTGCATTTTGTTTGTCTCCTTGCCTCCTCCCCCTGTGCTTTTCACTGGGCTATAACACCCTTTTCTCTCTCCACAGCCTCCTTCCCTCCCATGGGGCAGTCTGCCCTTGCAGAGCACCACAGACTCCAGCAAACAATGAAGGTACAGAACTGATGCCCTCAGAAGCACCCAGCCTCTACCAATTTCAAATTTGAAGCCTTTTTCTTTCAGCTATGTTACGATTTTTCTGCCAGCTCTTGGCTTGGCGGTGACTTTGTATTTTCAATTACAGCTTATCAATAACATTTGGCAGAGCTGACTACCAACTCCACATTTTGAATTATGTGGGCTCTTTTAACTTAATTTCTGTTTAATCAGTGGCCCTTTAAGCTCCCATGGCCAAACTTTTGCTAAAGCCCAGAAATATTTTTAAATGTAATTACTCCTTGGGCACACCTGTTAGTTCTGCTAAGTCCAGTAATCTTTTAAAATGAATTAAATTTTGGGCTTACCTGCTAGCTCTGCTTAGAGCCCATCAATCTTGACAACTTAAATCTGGTTGATGTGCCTGATGGATTAACCTGCTGCTGGGTGTGCTATTTAATTTGAGCACTCTAGGATTCAAGTGCTGTTTGAAATGCTGCTATGTGTTGTCTTCCCACCCTTCCCCCCACCTTCCTGCCCTACTCGATTGTTTACATTTATACCCTTGAGGAACCAATCAGCACAAAAGACTATCTCCCTATTCTCCCATTGGCTCCTTATACTCCATGACAGCTAGAGAGTTCACCTTCCCTGCTTCTAAGCCCAAATCTTTCTAACAACTAATTCCTCCAACTGGTTAAGTTTAGGTCAGTAAGAGGAAAAAATAAAAATAAGCACCATCCTGTCTTATGCATAGTTTCTCTGCCTTGCTCTGCCCTTATTCATCTATCCTCCGGTAGGACCAAATAACAAACCCTCCCTTGCTCTTCTAGTCAGTTTAGGCTTTGGCCACAACAAGTCGGGGCTAATCACTGGCTTCTCCACTTCATTGCCTCTACTGTCACATCAGTAGGATTTTTATTTTTATTTTATTCAAACTCCCTCTGGCCACGTCAGGCATCTGCATCCTAATGACAGACCCTTAATATCCCCATGGTTACTCCTTGCAGTTCTCTCTTCCCCCCTCCTAGTCCTCCTCTTCTGTCTCTTCATGTCTCTCCCTCTCACTCTCCTTCATCTCACCCTTCTTCATCCACTACTGACTCCTGCCTCCTTTTTAACATCACTACCCCAGACTCTGTCTCCCCCCACCCCCAATGTCTTAATCTCCCCCTACTTCACTTTCCTTAACCATTCCAGGTTTCTCAAAAGCTCTCTCCTATGTTTAAAAGCCATTCACAAGCTTTGCTCCCCCATGTCCTATCCATGTGATATTCAACAAGAGAGTAGCCCCAAGCAAAAAATAGTGGCTACCATAAACTCCTCCTACTCCTACTTTTACTGTTGGCTGGTAACGTTGAACCAAACCCTGGCCCCTACTCTTTCCCCCACCACCGCCTTCAACACAACCAAGTAGACTGAGACTCTTCCACATCAGTGTTCAAAGCTTTCTTCCTAAAATGGGTGAGCTAAAAGTATGGGTCATGTAACACTCCCCTGACATTTTTTGCATATCTGAAATGTGAATAACCTTCTGTGTCCCCAACGATCAGCTGGTCCTTCCTGTTTTTTCCCTCCTCAGGCAAGACTGTGGTAAAAGGGGTGGTGGAGTCACTATTTACTCCTGCTCTGCCATGTACTATACTATTTTCCACAAGGAAGCTATTCCTCAGTCCCATGAGTTCCTTGTAACAAAACTCCTTTTTCCCTCATCCAAGCCTCTCTTCATTAGCGTGCTGTATGCCTCCCCAAAACTCCCCCCTCTTCCCTTTTTTACTGCATTGCTGCTACCTCCTCACTTGCAGCATCTGGTGAACTCATCCATCTTGATGATTTTAATCTCGACTGGCAGTCACCATCATTGCTAATTGCTTGCCAGCAGATTGAAGCCTTAAACTTACCCCAATTGATAAAAGAACAGACTCACCCTAACCCTCACTCCCCGACTGACTCCCTGCTAGACTGGGTGCTCTCCACCCATCCCCACTGTATCTGCTCCACTGGTATATTACCTGATTTGCTTAGTGACCACTGCCCTACCTTCTGCATCAGTAAGCTCTGTCCTCCCCCCAACCCTCCCAAATACATTCAATATTGATCCCTCAAGTCCCTTGACACCAGCAAACAACTTCAAGACCTGGCCTTGGCCAGCTGGTCTCCTGTCCTCTTCTCCACCTCCGTGGACACTGCCCTCTCTCACTTTAATTCAACTTTTCTAAATGTGTGGTATACCCATGGCCCTTTAAAATCGATGAGAGTTAAATGATTCCACCACCTTTGCATCACTCCTGATATTCTGTCTATGTGTAAATCCCATGATCAATCATGGCATCTATTTAAGATCTCACAGAGCCCAGCTGACCATCAGGCCTACTGTACCCTCCGCAACTGTTGTACAAAACGTATCCAGCAGGCCAAATTGGATTTCTTCAAAGCTGTTTTGCAGCCCTAACAGCAATCGTTCCTCCTTCTCGAATGATCTTCGTTCACTTATTCATCCTTCCCCAGATTTATCCCCACCCACTCTCTGTGTGTCTGGCACATCAGTTACTGAGCCCTTCCTTGTTACTGAAGCTCTAAACAAGTTCTTCACAACTTGTGCTTTACCACATGGTCCTCCTGCCTCCCAACCCATTCCCCCCTCCCTCCTTGATCCACCAATTTCTACCTACGGCCAGTTTCCCCCTCTGAAGTCGATAGAGCCCTCATCTTCCTAAATCCCACAAAATTTAGTCAAATCAGATCAAATCAAATCAAATCAGACTTTATTTGTAAAAGGCGCCTTTCCAAAATCAAGGCACCTGTATATAACATAATAAAAATCAATAAATAAACAATGTTAAAAATTTATCCAAAACGGCACCTGAAGCTCCTCAAAATCTCTGCCTCCTCAATTGCTGACCCCCTAACCTTCATTCTTGATCTGTCCATCTCCTACTCTACTGTCCCAGCAACTTGGAAGTACACAACAGTACTACCCCTCTTCAATGGAGGGTACGCAGCTGCCCCTGGCTATTACCTCCCCATTTCACTTCTCCCCTAACTTGCCAAAGTCCAAGAGTCCTTGGTCATCTCCAGGTTAAATGAGTTTCTCTGCACCTCCAACGCTCTGTTCCCTGTTCAATCAGGCTTCAGAAAGAACCACTCTACCACCAACTCCCTTTTATGTTTCACAGATGCTATCCACTTGGCCATGGACCAAGGCTTCATCACCTCAGCCATTTCCCTTGATTTAGCCAAGGCCTTTGATTATGTGTCTCACCCCCTCCTCCTAAACAAACTAAGTGACTCTGGCCTCTCACCTCCTGCTGTTTTCTGGCTCATATCATACTTAAATGGCCACTCTCAATCGGTAAAAATCAATAATGTCTTATCCTCTTCTCTTCCTAGCTGAGCAGGTGTCCCCCAAGGCTTGATCCTCAATCCTGTCCTATTTGCCTTGTTCATAAACAATTTCCCCTCTGTTTGCTCCTGTGCCAGCATCCACATATACGTGGATGATACTATCCTGTTCTTCTCTTGTCCATCCGCCTCCGCCATTCAAACTCCTCTACAAGAGGACTTCATGGCAATTACCTCTTGGATCAACATGAACAGTCTCAAACTAAACACCAAAAAAACTGTTGCAATGACTTTTGGAACCAAGCAAAAACTTGTCAGGACTCAAGTTCTACCCTCCTTCCTCTCCAATGAGGGCATTCCCATTGACAATGTCCCTACTTTCAAGTACCTTGTGGTCTGGCTTCATTCCTCACTCAATTTCTCATCCCACTTCAACGCCGTAAATTCAAAATTGTGTCCAAAGCTGGGGCTGCTATATTGCCACAAGGCTAGCCTCCCCCTCCCTTTCAGATGTGACCTTGTGATTAAATAGATCATTCCCACCTTCGACTATGCCAATGTGGTCTACAGTGCAGCCCCAGTGACCTCCCTAGCCAAACTTGACATCATCTACCATGCCTTTTCTTGGTTCACTACAAACTCCCAGTGACTAACTCACCGCTGTGACCTCTACTCTTCTCTATCCCTCCAATCCCTCTCTCATAGAATGGTTTTCACACTGCTTCACCCTCATTTCCAAATTCTGGTTCGGGACTCTCCCAGCTTACCTCGCATCCCTCCTCAAACCTGTCATCCATTCCCCATACAATTCATGTTAAATTGGCACCTGTTTCTTTGCACTCCTATGAGTCCACACCTCAGCTGGTCAACTGGCCTTCCCTTACAGGCTTTCTTCCCTGTGAAACAGCATCCCCCTCCCTTCCCACCTCACCCCTCCTTTCCTGCCCTCAAGAGCCTACTCAGACCAATTTCTACTTCACCCTGCACCTATTCATATCCCTAATACACAGTCTCCATCTTATCCTCTCACCTCTCCTCTCCCTTATGTTGAATCCCCTTCTTTTTCTCTGTAGCTTTCTCTACCTGAGACAATCTGCTCTTCAACAGCACATAAACTCATTACTGAGCTTCTATATCACATTAATATGTTGTAAATACTATTGCATTATGTTGTAGATTACTGTACTCCTAGAAGAAAATTTATGTAACAATCTGTGTGATTTGTCTGTTTTTATGATCTACTGTACCCTCTGTGGTATGTGTCTCTGTACCTCCCTCCTCAGGACATACCTGGAAACGAGCTTCACTTATGGTACCTTTCCCAATTACCAAATTTTAAATCAATCAATAAATAAATAAATGTGCCTTTCATCTTGGACATCTTCCATGAGACATCTGCACACGTGCTAAGCATGCCCAAGATAGCAGATATCATTGCTTCAGTGTAGCCTTACTATAATATTGTGCATGCACTAAGCAAGCTCCTGACATTAGATGCTGATGCCACATATGTACACACACATGTTCTTGACACTAGTGCATTCCCCACTCTAAGTAATAATATTAAGGCTGGAAATGAGGTATAATGTCACTTCTTGCTGTCATATTGTGCAAGGCACCATATCCACATAACAGAGGCTCATTATCTGCACCTAAATATCAGATAGAGCTGCAGAATGCAGAGCTAGTCACCAGAATCTCACTCAACACATGCATACATCTATTTCACTTGAGCCCCATGCCATCTCCTGTGGTAATTTTCCCCAGCGAATGGACAGCATGAATTAACTATAGGTGTAAATGGCAGCCATGTTGAAACAGCTGAGGGGGTGGTCACATTGGGAAGGTCCAGCACTGCCCATATCTCTAGCTGTCAGCAGATGCTGTTTCTGATCCCCAGCAACAGCAATATTCCCAGTTATGGAAGATTTCTCGCTATATGAGATATGGGATTTGGCAGCTCCTCATTCACATGTTATACACAGATTCCATATATATGCATGTTGTTTAAATGTGTTTCTCTACCACTTGGTGCCATAACTAACATTGTCCAGTTATTTTATGTCACTCACATAGATCACCATAGTTAAAGTTAATTAGTGCAAGATGTGCAGCATGCCCATCCTGCCTAGTCAGCAGGCCCGCTGTGTCCTGTTCGTGACTCAGGCAGATCAAACTCTTCTACTCAGGGAACAAATATGGAAGACGATAACCTAGAAAACTCAACTCCAAGCACCGTGGGCTCAGCTGCAGTCTCTCTGATAGGAAAGAGCATGCAAGACCAGCAGGCCTTTATAGACCAGATGATGAAGCAAATGGAAGCAGTCACAAAAGCAATGCCCAGCCCTGATGCCCCACTCATCACATCTGTCAACAGTGGCAACCAGCTTCCCACACCATTAGCACCTGCTCTACCTGATAACCCGGATGAGAATAACCAGGAATCAGGGGATTAAGGGGCCAAGTCAGATCATTAGGAGCCCACAGATGATAACCCTCAATCCATGACAGCAAAACTCTGTTCCCATGATACTGTACCACATTTGGTCAGACATATAAAAATCATGGTCAGGCTTGACCCACCCCCTCCTCCAATGAGAGCAAGCTTATCCTGATCCCTCAGCACAAGCTAAAAAATAATTAAATATTCCCTGTGTGTGAAGTAGTAGAGGAGTTCACTAAGGAGTAATAAGCTATGGAGCCAGCAAGAATCCCTCAGTGCAGGTTATGGGGTAAAACTGTACCTCATACAAGAAGACAAATTAAAGCACTGTCCATAAAATTGTTTCCCTTAGTAAAAATACAGTACTGCCAGCAGAGGGCTTAGCCCTTCAAAGAGATCACATAGGAAGAAAAATGGATGACTTATTAAAGAAGGTCTTCAGACTGTTAGGACTGGTGACAAGAGAAGCCATGACAGCCACACCAGCAATTTAAACCACAAGGGCCAAAAATAACCTGGCTGGACAACTTGACCAAAAGACTGGAACCCAAATCCCTGCAAGCAAAGGTAGCTTAATAATTTCTGCAAAAAGCCAAGTACCAAGCAGAAAAGGCTGTGGACTGTCTAAAAATCAACCCCAGGACTGATGCTGTAGCCAGTACAGAAGGAGGGAACTCTAATTGAAAGTTTGTGAAGCAGATAATGTTTCAAAGCAACTGTTATGGAAATTTTCTTTTAGAGGGGGAATACTGTTCAGTGATGGACTGGAACAGTTCCTCAAAGTCATGGAAGAAGGCAAGAATCTGGTGAAAGATCTCAATGCTCCACATATCCTTCATCATTCAGGAAGAGAAACTTTTGGAAAAATTGCAATGGGTTTCATGACCATAGGCAACAATGTGGTTTCTACAACAGGGGTAGCAACTACAGATCCTCATTCAAGCTGTGCACAAATAACAGATTCGGGATGAGGGGTGGTTCAGACCATGGCTGCTCCAGCAATAACAACTTCAGAACTAACAAACAACTGTTTCAATGACTGAAAGCTACACCAACCATGCCCTACAGGTTTAACATATTCTTAGGCAACTGCTAGCAAACAAGGCCATAGACCAAGTACTGTCATGGCAAGAAAGAGGGTCTATTCTATCTTCTTTTTGGTCCCCAATAAGCTGATGGAAGATCTGGGTATGGGAGATAATTGGTTCTTTGCCACAGTAGATGTGAATTCATTGTATACAGTCATACCACTCGGGAAAGATCTAGAAGCCATGGAATGTGTTCTCAATACTAGGTCAGAAGAACAACTGGTTGAAGTTCCTACACAATTTTTTGTTAACTTAGCAGAAAAAGTTCTCACTAACAATGTGTTTATGTTGTAGAATTATTTGTATATACAGACAAGGGGGATGGCCATGGGGGACACTATCGCCCCCAGTTATGCAAATTTATTTGTTGGCAGATGGGAAATTCAACACCTGTACAGCACCACCACAAATCCATTTTATGTTATGGTGGATTTGTGGTGGCACTTTATTGATAATGTACTCACCATATGGAAGGGCACCATATATGATTTTGAGAGATTTATACAGTGGATGGAAAGCACCAGTAGTTGTCTTGGATATAAGTATACCATAAACCCAATGGAAATTACTTTCTTAGATCTAAAAATCTACCATAATTCCAGAGGTGATGTGTGCACTACCCTATTTCAAAAATCCATGGACTGCAACTGTTTGCTGCATTTCAAAAGATGTCACCCTTACCATGTTAAATATAACATACCAAATGGACAACTAACGTGTACATTAAGAAATTGCACAGAAAGGGAGGAATTTAAAGTGAAACATCAACCAGGTTAAAAGATTTAGAGATATGGGTTACAGCAACAGAAGTATACTTAATGCAATAGAAAGTACAGAGACCATGGATAGAATACAGATATTACAATACAAAGAACCTAATAGGAACGCATTTGCCTTTTGCCCCTTTATCACCACATACTCCAGTAGAGCCAATATAGTAAGGGACAGCATTACATGAAACATAGAAACATAGAATTTGATGGCAGATAAGGACTGCTTGGCCCACCTAGTCTGACCATTTTCCGACCTAAGAGATATGATGCAGATACTAGTTAACCAATAGCTTACTTACACCTACCCCACACTAGGACTGCCTTATGTCTGTCCCATGCATTCTTGAATTCCCCCACTGTTCTTGACTCCACGACCTGCTTGGGGTGGCTGTTCCATGCATCCACAACCCTCTCCATGAAAAAGTACTTCCTCACGTTACCTCAGAGCCATCCCCCCTCTATTTTCAAATTGTGCCTCCTTGTTCTTGCACATCTCTTCTTCTGAAAGATGCTACCCTCTTGGGCTTTGTTGATTCCCTTGAGGTTCTTGAACATTTCTATCATGTACCCTCTCTTCCTTCTTTCCTCAAAGGTATACCTATTAAGCTCCCTTAGTCTTTCTTCATATGTCTTCTGGTGCAGACCCTGCACCATTTTAGTTACCTTCCTCTGGAAAGCCTCCACTCTGTCTATGTATTTGCAGAGATGGGGTCTCTAGAACTGCATACAGTACTCCAGATGGGGTCTCACCAACTGTCTGTACAGAGGGATAACAACTTCCTGTTTTCTATTATTGATGCCTCTCCCTATGCATCCCAGTATCCCCCCAGCCTTCCTTACTGCCTTCTCACATTGCTTGCCCACCTTTCGTTCATCTGATATAATTACCCCCAGGTCCCTTTCCATTTTTACTGTTGTCAGTATCTCACCCCCACTGTACTCTTCCTTTGGGTTTTTGTTTCCCAGGCGCATTACCTTGCACTTCTTTGCATTGAATCTGAGCTGCCATACATTTGACCATTCCTCCAACCTTGCCAAGTCCCTTCTCATCCTTTCCACCCCATCTGGTGTATCAACCCTGTTGCAGATCTTTGTGTCATCTGCAAAGAGACATACTTTTCCTTCCAGTTCCTCTGCAATGTCACTTATAAGGACATTACAAAGGACAGGTCCCAGTACTGGACCCTGTGGTAACCCGCTTGTAACCCTCCTTTCTTTACTGTGTACTCCATTTACAACTACCCTTTGCGTCCTGTTGTCTAGCCAATTTTTTTTTTCCAGGCTACCACCTTGGGACCCACTCCAAGGCTGGCTAACTTGTATATTAATCTTTTGTGTGGGACTGTGTCAAATGCCTTGCTAAAGTCTCGGTAGGCCATGTCCACAGCCCCTCCCTGGTCAACTACTTTGGTCACCCAGTCAAAGAAATCAAATAGATTCATATGACATGACCTTCCCACTGTGAACCCATGCTGCCTTGGGTCCTGTGCCTCCACTGTCCTCTAGGTACTCAACAATTCTTTCCTTCAGAAGTGATTCCATCACTTTCTCTACCACAGAGGTCAAACTGACAGGTTTGTAGTTTCCTGCCTCTGTCTTGGTCCCACCTTTGTGAAGGGGAATCTTACCAGTCTACTTCCAGTCCTCAGGTACCACACCATTCTCCCATGATTTGTTAAAAAGGGTAGCCAGTGGTGTCACTAGTTCTCTGCTTAATGCTTTTAGAATTCTGGGGTGAATTCCATCTGGCCCCATTGCTTTGTCCACCTTCAGTTTTAGGAGTTCTTTCAGAACCCTTTCTTCTGTGAAAGGACCTCTCCAGATTGCTTCTGTTAATTGGATTAGACACCTCCTCCACTTCCTCTTTTGTGAACACTGAATAGAAGTATGCATTCAATATCCCTGCTTTTTCAATGTCACTCTCTGCCCACCCACCATCCATTCTATTCAGCCTCATTATCCCTCCCTTTGTCTTTCTACTCTCCCTGATATACCTATAAAAGGTTTTATCCCCTTATTACCCAAGTTAGCTATCTTTTCCTCAGTTTGTGCCTTTGCTATTCTGACTACCCTCCCTGCTTCCTTCTGCCTTAACTTGTACAGTTCTCTGTCCTGCTCCTGCTGTGTTTCCTTATATTTTCTAAATGCTTTTTCTCCCTAACCTTCACTGCTACCTCTTTTGAGAACCATAGTGTTTTTTTCTTTCATTATGATTTGTTTATTTGCTTCACACAAAGACTTGTTGCCTCTGTGATGGCAGTTTTGAGATTTCCCCATTGTTGTCCCACCCCTCCTTCTAGCCTGTTTGCTAGTGCTTTTCTAAAGCACTCTCCCATCTTGCCAAAGTCAGCCCTCCTGAAGTCCAGAACCCTCACTTTTGTATGGCTTGACTTTGTAGCTGAGTTTATCATGAACCACACTGTTTGGTGGTCACTTGTTCCCAAATGGCTATCCACTTCTAGATCTGAGATCCTCTCACTGTCCTCATTTGAGAGTATGAGGTCTAAGATTGCTCCCTCATGAGTAGGTTCCAAAACTAGCAGTCTGAGGCATGCCATCTGAAGGGCATCAAGAATGGCCCTGCTTTTGGATGTGGCTGCAGCAAAGGTGCTTCACTTAACAACTGGCATATTAAGGTCCCCCATCAACAGTATCTCCCCTTTCTCTGCCATTCTAAGTATGCCTTCCATCATATCCCTGTCCATTCCCTTCCCCTGACATGGGGGTCTGTATACAACCCCTGTGCAGATTGTGGTACCATTTCCAGTCTCTAAGGTGACCCACAGTGCCTCCTTTCCTCCCTGTTTACTCTTTTGTTCAGTTGCTTTTATCCCTTCCCTTACATAGAGAGCTACTCCCCCCTGCCCTCTCTGTCTCTCCTGTAGGTTGTGTACCTTGGTATGTTAACATCCCAGTCATGATTCTCCATGTACCATGTTTCTGTGACTGCTACGATGTCCAGACATCCCTCTTCCATCAAGGCCACCAGTTCAGGGAGCTTGTTGCCCAGACTATGGGTGTTGGCACTCATTACCCTCCATTTCTTGATGGCCTTACCCCTTTTTGCCCCATCTCTGTCCTTATTGTGTTTGTCACTTTCTCCATTTACCCCTGCACTTCTCCCTATTGACATCTCTATGTTGGTGTCTACCTCACTTAGTACCCTGATTTTTTTGGGGGGGCTAGGATTTCCCTGCTTCTTCCCAGTGCCTCCCCCCTTGGCTAGTTTAAATGATTGTCAATGAAGTATTTAAACCTATTACCTAGGATCCTGATTCCCCTCCTGGACAGATGCAGACCATCATGCCATTATAGGCCTGCATGCCTCCAGGTGGACCCCCAGTCCCCAATGAAGCCAAATCCCTGAGCTCTGCACCGGTTTTTCAACCACTGATTGAATCCCATGGTGTGGAGCACCCTAACCTCACCCTTACCATAGACAGGCAGCACCTTCGAGAAGGTTACCATGTGTGCTATTTATCTAAGGCTCCATCCCATCTCCACAAATGCTTCTTGCATTGCTCTGATCCCTTTCTTAGTGAGGTCATTTGTCCCTAGGTGGACAATGACATCCAGCTCCCCCCCGTGCAGCTGCTCCTGCAATCCTGAGGATTCACTCCCTGTCCCTCCAAGCCATAGCACCAGGCAGGCACCTTATCTACCTCTCCCCTTCCTCCCCAAGTTCTACTTTCCTAAAAATGGAGTCCCCCACCAGGAGTTGTTTCCTTCCCCTGTGGGGTCCCATGCCACCCTCCTGTGGGTCTCCTTTGTGGAGGTTCTCAGCATCCTCCTTGGTCTCCACTGTGGATGCCTCCATAAAGGAACCACACATTTCCAGAACAGCCTAGAAATTGTGGAGAGGTACAACTGAAGGGATGTGCCTCTGTTCCACCACCCTCACCCTCCCTGAGCCCACAGTGGTCCAACACTCCTCTTTCTTGGCAACCTCTGAGGCAACGGCAGTGAACCTGGTGGTCCCTGGATGGGAGAGGAAGTCCCACAAATCCTGGCCAACTCAGTCTGGAGATGAGCAACCTCATCCCTCAGCCTAGAGAGGTGCCTTCTGATGAGACAACACTGCATCCTCCAGAACATCTCCCGGAAGACTGCTGCTCCACAACCACTGCACTGCGCCACTCCCATCATGTCTTTTTTCTGGCCCCCTGACAGTTGTTTGGAATACTTACTCTTTCCTCTGTTTGTTTATTTCTTTTTTTCTCTCCTTACTTACTTACTGCCTCTGTGCCCTTTTAGCTCCTGATCTTCCTGTTCTGAGACAGGAAGTTCCTATATTTCTCAGTAGTCTCCTTACTTGCTCAGACTCAGACCTCCAGCAGCAAGGGGGGGATGGAGAGCTACTCTTGCCCTTCTAGGATGGTGAGTCTTTGGTGGCTCTGTGACCACTTACTTCCTGCTCCCAAACAGGAAGTTCCTTTTGTCAGTTAAATCCTGTGCCTATAAAACTAGAACTAGTTTGGGGTGAGGGGGTGGAGGGGGAGGAAGGAGGGCAATATAGTCCCAGTAGAGAAGTTTTAGTTATACCAGTAGCCCTTTCCTCCTGATGTTCTGTCTGTTCTCTGCATACATATATTGTTTTGCTTTAGGAGTTTTGTCCTGATTAGGTTTCTGGGTCTCAAGATTCAAAACTGGACAAAGCAGAGCAGAATTTGTTCTGCACTGTCCCTTGCAGTTGCCCAGGTGTGCAAAAATGCTATATTCAGTGGACTAACACGCTGGTGCTATTTGACTGAATATAGATACAAGCAGCTCAGCTCTAAGTCGCTTAGTGCTGGGTAGATATGTCTCCCAAAAAAGGGCATCATAATGGCTTGCAAGAGTGCTAAATTAGCAGTATTCAAAGGGACCCATGGAAATGAGCTCATTGGGCATGCAAGGTATTAAGGGGACCATTTGCATGGCCATGACAGGCTCATTTGCATGAATAACCCAACAATTTACCATGGCACCACCCCCCAGCTGCCCTGTTCCAGACAGCTGTCCCTGGTGCTAGTTGTCCATCACCAATCACTGGCCAGGTGTTTATGTAACCCCTACCCTGGTGCTCATGATCCTACCCTGCCGATCACCATCCCAATGTAAATCATCATCATTCCCCGGTGTCTATTGCCCCCTGCAGACCACTTTTCCCATGTAATATACTATCTGTCCCTAGTGTCTGGTGGACTTCCCCTTGTCAATCACCTGCTTGATGTCATAATATAGCATTCCCTGGTGTCCAGTGGTCTCCCCCCACCTCGGATCACTGTACCAATGTAATATATCATCTTTCCTTGGCATCTAGTGGTCTCCCCCCCCTTGCTGAATGACAGTCCAATGTTAGATTATCACATTTCCTGATGTCCAGTGGTCCCCTCCCCCACCTGACACCCACTCAAGATTTATATATAGTTTCCCTGGTGTCCATTTGACCCTCCCCTCACCGAATCACCCACCTGACATACAGATATAATTTCCCTGACATCCAGTGGTCCCTCCCCCAACCCAATTACCCTTCTGTCATGCAGATATCATTTCCCTAGTGGCCAGTGTTCCCTGACCTCACCCAATCCCCTGTAAAATATTGTTACACAATTCTCTGGTGTCTAGTGGCCCCCCTCCCTATCCATGATCCCCTATAACATAATGTTATACCATTCCATGATGTCTAGCCAACTCCTCAACCCAACCCTGTCATATAGTGCCTCACCACACCACTACCACCAATCCTGACCATAAGCTGGTGACTGGCACAACCCTCCTATCTCCACCACTGATGGCTGCTGACTAAGCTGTTAATATGTTTGTACTGCACTACAGTGTCAGTTATGGGTATTACCCCAAGTACCTGGTGTAGGGCTGGAACCAGGACCTTCCAAACTTATGGCCTCTGAGGCAACCACACTATAGACAGAGCCACCTAAATCCCCTACCTTCTCAATAAGTCTCCTATGTAACACCCAAACAAAAGTCTTATTGAATCCAGGGACACATATTTTTGTATTTTCTCCTTTAAGGGAACCTCTGTCCATACATGTGATATGTCCAACTTGCTTAAGAGGGAAATTTTGGTCAAATTAGGAGGGAGATTGACCTGCTAGTAGGGAGATGCCGTAACGTTGTGCGTTTGTCCTTAAATGGTGTCAAAATTATAAGAAAAAAGTCATTACAAAAATGTAATGCATTTCATTTTGTCAAGAATAAGCATTAAAAAGAAGAAACAACTAGTTATATAAAGTTATCAGATACATTGTGCATCACTGATTTAATTTTTGTGTGTCTTTATCTGCCCAAAAAAGATGGATATTTTAGACAGAATTTTACCTAAGCAGGAGATTTTGTTTCCCAGGAGGGAGGGAGGTAGTTCAGTCAAAAAAAAAAACAGGAGTCTCCTGCATAAAGAGGGAGATATCACATGTATATCTGTCATGTTGGACTTCTAAGGCATTTAAGAAAGGTATGTATGTACTGAAGGTACATTTATTTATTAAGTGCCTTTTCAAAATGGCTCACAGTGCTTTAGAATAATATATCAAAAACAGAAAAGAAAAACACTGTACAGCATGACACTGAATTTTAGAAGGACATACCAAATTATGAAGGCTTGATGAAAAATTCTGAACCAGAGTTAATATCTAAAACTGGTAAGATATCTAGTCTGGTGCATGGTGGCATAGAGTGTGCTACATAGCAAAAAGGCAGTGACAGAGAAAAAGCTCTGTTGCTGTCTGACTTCAAGTCAAGGTGATGGGACAGATAACCCTGATCAGTATAATGCAAAGCCCTAGTGGGGTGATAATGAGTCAGAAGGTTGTGGAGGTAAGATCAGCCTAATTTAGGGCTTTGAAAATCTATAAAAGAACCTTGTAGTTAGTGCTGTGTGAAAAAAATCTACCACCCGCAGAATTCACATGAAAGTCGGACCTTCACTTTCGCAAGTTTGGAAATCATTTTGGGAACTTTAGCAGTAGTACTGACTTAGAAGGTCAGAATAAAGGTATGAATTGTGGATCAATGTGTTAAACTGTGGAGCAAAATTCTGCACAACTGATCACTGTCAGAGGTCAGTTCTGCAGAATTTCTTTCAGCAGTTTAATACATTATTCCAAAATGCAGACATTAATTCCACAGTTCAAGGAATCACTGAACTGTGGAATGAATGTATGAAATGTCAGTGTTTATCGCCAGCTCCATACTTATAAATAATTAATAATGATTTCTATCCCATGGTGGCTATGGCACCTCCATCCTCCAATTGGTGACCCCCTAATAATTTAATGTTTCTTTGGTGACTAGTGGCACCCCCAACATCCGGTCTCCAGCTCCTTACAATTTTAAGTCCCCCTGGTGTCTAGTAGTACTCCCTACCCTCTGATCACCAGCCACCATATACAAATAATGATTCTCTGCTGTCTATTGGCATCCCCCTCCCACCAATTGCCAACCCCATACCATTAATGTTTCCCTGGTATCTACTGGCATCCCACTCCCTCTGATCACCAGACTCCCAATACATTTAATGATTCCCTTTTGTCTATTGGCACCCCACACCCTCCAATCATTGGCTCCATACAATTAATGTTTCTGTGGTGTCTAGTGGCACCCCCCACCCACTGATTGTCAGTCCCATACAATTAATGTTTCTGTGGTGTCTAGTGGCAGCCCCCACCATCCAATCTCCAGCCACCCCATACATTTAATGTTTCCCTGGTGTGTATTTGCACCACCCCACCCTCTGTTGCTGGCTGGCCCATACAATTTATGTTTTCCCTGGAATCTAGTGGCACACCTTAGGACCACTGCCCACCCCATACATTTAATGTTTCCCTCATAGCTAGTGGTACCACCCACCCTCCAGTTGCCAGCTTCTCCATGTCATTAATGTTTCCCTGGTGTCTAGTGGCACCATTCACCCTCTGATTGCTGGCAAGCCCATACCAATTATGTTGACTGGTGTCTAGTGGTACCCCCCCAACTTCACTAGAACCATATTTCCTGATTAGCAGCCATTGTCTGAATCTCAACAAAAATGACTGACAACTCTATGCTCACTTCCATCCCATTTCTTACCCTTTAAATTGTGTAGTAGTCATAGACACAGGATCAGTGATTACCGCATGATGTAAAGTGTAATAAATGATACAGAAGAGAGCATGGAGTAGTCGGTCACTTTTGTTGAGATTCAGTCACGAGGTCCACAAATCAGGAAATATCAAGCCAGCAAGCAGGGGTTGGGGGTACCACTAGACACCAGGGGAACATTAAAAGTATGGGTCAGCCAGTGATTGGAGGGTGGGCATGCCATTAGGCACCAGGGAAATAGTAAATGTATGGGGTCAGTGATCAGAGGGTGGGGTTACTACTAGACAGCAGGGAAACATTCAGTGTATGGGGTCAGTGATCAGAGGGTGGGGGTGACACTAGACACCAGAGGAAAGATTAAATGTTTTGGATGACTGGTGATCATCAGAGGGCGAGGGAGTGCCACTAGGCACCACAGAAACATTAACTGTATGGTGCCAGTGAACGGAAGGTGAAAGGTGTCACTACACACCATGGAAATATTAATGGTATGGGGCCAGCAATCAGAGGATGAGGGTGCCACCGGACACCAGGGAAACATTAAATATGTGAGGTCAGTGATTGGAGGGTGAGGGTGGTGCCACTAGACACCAATGAAACATTAATGGTATGGGGCTGGCAAGCAGAGGGTGGTGGTGCCACTAGACACCAGGGACAGTTTTTTTTTTCTGTTACAGCACAGCGTGATGCCAAACTGAACTGCAGAATAATTACAAGAATTGTCATTAAAAGTATACATTCCACAGTTCGTGTGTATTATTCTGCTGTTCAGCAAGAAAATTCCCTGGAACAGGGTGAACATTTGGCAAACAAATTTGGAACATGTCTGATATTGCTAAAAGCGGAAGTTCAGGAAATTCTTCAAAAGTTGGAAAAGTTCCATGAAAGTTTTGCTAAAGCAGAATTTGCAACTTTAGCTCAGCTCTACCTGTAGTCACATTAACCCTCTGTCTTACAGGGATCCACCTCAGTTTGCACAGCACAGGAGTAATATGCGTCCATCTCCTCTGGAGTCAGGCACCTTGCTGATGTATTCTGAACTAGCCACAGACATCAGATCTAACCACACAGTAAGTTAAGATTTTATTATGAAAGGCAAAAAAACAAACAAACAAAAAAAAAAAAGTACCCATAGCAAAGAATAGTCTCAGAAGGTAGAAATACATTTTACCATTCATTCCTTTTGTGTGGAAACAAACTCATCTTTCTACATCAGCCTTCTAATGGAATGAACCTAGTGGTTGTGACTGGGTGACAGAACAGCTAAGGTGACAATGAACCTGACATTCCACTTGGGCATGCCCAAGCTTCCTTAGATTCACTTCCATACCCCTCTGAGGAACCTTGGGGGAGCCCAAGTAAAATGTCAGGCTCACTGTCACCTTAGCTGTTATATCACCCAGTTGCTACTGCTGGGTTTGTTCCATTAGCAGGCTGATACAGAAGGCTGAGTTTGCACACAAATGTAACATATGGAAAGATATATTTTTAGAGGTGCTTTAATTTTTGTGCCTTTTTTGATAGTCTCTTTAGCAACATGGTTATTTCCTAGTGATTGCCTGCAGTTTTCTTCAGTTTTTAGTTTTTATTGTAAAGGAAAAAAAAAGAGCTGGACAATGTTTAATCTCAGGCCATGGTAAGCAGGACTCCACGAAAGTGAAATATTAAGGGCTTTCTAAGATTGGTGAAAACCTCTGTATCTGTTCAGCCACATTCACACCCATCAGCATGTATGATCCTGTCATTTCTTTTTGTTTGTTTTTTCATTTCTAATACTCGATCATACTCAGATGAAACATGGATCCTACTTCAGCATTCTATTATGCAGTACTTGTCCTTATTCTAACACAGGTTGACACATGTATTTTGCTAGTGGCATTTCACATATACCCTTTAACAAACCATTACTTTTCATTACTTTCTTAACTGAGCACAAATGCAAATAATATAACATTTGAACACAGGATTTTTTGCATCTTTTGACACTTATTCTTGTAGGTCATGCAATCTGCAAATATTAAAATTAAGAAGATGGTGATTTGTAAAGGTCATTGTAAAAACAGTGACACACACAGAAGAAAAACTATGATTATGCTTATTACAGAGGCATAGTTCAGGAAGCATATGAAAACCAAGAGCAGTTGTACTATTTGCAAATCCAAAAGTAGCATTTTATTATTTTGAATAACAATAAAATAAAAAAAAAAATAAAAAATTGTACAGAATGGTTTTTAAACATAGGCAGTATAAACAAAACAAAGTCCTTTCTCTGAGGGTATCTCTAATTCCAAGTTTCAGTCTCTGCCTGAGCTTGCTAAGAGACATCCAGTTTTCACACAAGATGTATCAGAGTTCTTGTCATTTTCTTCCCTGTAGGTGAACAAAATAGAACATGGTGTCCTAGAACTAATCTCCTGTAGACAACTCTGAAAAGACTTTGTGAAGGTCACACCGCATCTTAAAGTTAACGCCCTTGCATTCCACATAGCTGTTTGCAATCATTTCAACAAAATAACTATATACATTGACAAACAAAAGGTTCCCAGTTTCAGATACAGATCCATATATATATATTTACACCCACAGATAAGCAAGGAGGAAGAAAAGACAGAAAAAGCAAATGAAGGCAGAGACAGCGAGAGGCAAAGAATCACAAGACCATCTCAGTTCCCTAGGACTCACAAGAAAATGTGATTGTGCAATAAGACAGATAAGAGACAGAAAAGAAGAGGATAGAAGAGATCCTTGTGTTTAACTCTTTCTCCAAACAAATGGGTCAGGGCCTTATTCAGCTCTGCCACTTACCCCCTCTTTAAGAGCAAACCTGTTCTAAAAAATAGGTAGCAGTAGATCAGGGAGGGGCTGTGGACATGGCCTACCTAGACTTTAGCAAGGCATTTGACACAGTCCCACACAAAAGATTAATATACAAGTTAGCCAGCCTGGGAGTGGATCCCAAGATGACAGCCTGGGTAAAGAATTGGCTGGAGAATAGGACACAGAGAGTAATAGTAAATGGAGTCCACTCTGAAGAAAGGGGGTTACTAGTGGGGAAGCGCAGGTTCAGTATTAGACAGTCCTCTTCAATGTCTTTATGTTTACATTGCAGAGGGACTGAAGGAAAGTATGTCTCTTTGCAGATGACACAAAGATCTGCAACAGAGTTGATGCACAAGGTGGGGTGGAAAGGATGAGAAGGGACTTGGCAAGGTTAGAGGAATGGTCAAATATATGGCAGCTTAGATTCAATACTAAGAAGTGCAAGGTAATGCACCTGGAAAACAAAGACCCAGGGGAGGGTACACAATGGGGTGAGAGATGCTAACAACAACAAAAATGGAAAGGGACCTGGGGGTAGTCAAATCAGATGACCTAAAGGTGGGAAAACAATGTGAGAGGGCAGCAAGGAGGGCTAGAGGGATACTGGGATACATAGGGAGAGGCATCACCAGTAGAAAACAGGAAGTTATTATCCCTCTGTACAGACAGTTGGTGAGACCCCATCTGGAGTACTGCGTGCAGTTCTGGAGACCCAATCTCCTCAAGGACATAGACAGGATGGAAGCTGTCCATAGGAGGGCAACTAAAATGGTGCAGGGTCTGCACCGGAAGACATATGAAGACAGACTTAAGGAGCTTAATATGTATAGCCTTGAGGAAAGGAGGGAGAGGGGGACATGATAGAAACTTTCAAGTACCTCAAGGGAATCAACAAAGTCCAAGAGGGTAGCATCTTTCAAAAAAAGAGGTGTGCAAGAACAAGGGGGCACAATTTGAAGATGGGGGGCAGCTCAGAGATAATTTAAGGAAGTATTTTTTCACAGAAAGGGTTGTGGATGCGTGGAACAGCCTTCCAGAGGAGGTTGTGGAGTCAAAAACATTGGTGGAATTCAAGCATGCATGGGACAGTCATAAGGCAATTTTAGGGGGTGGGGGTAGGAAGAAGTAGGCTGCTGCTTAACTAGGATCTGCAGCTTATCCAGTAGGTAGGGAAATGGGCAGACTGGGTGGGCCAATCAGTCCTTATCTGCCATCAAATTCTATGTTTCTATGTTTGCAAAATATTGTTTTAATTAAATTCCAGCATTACCTTATAAACATTACAGTTCTCCGCATATGCAGTATCCCTTTTTCCATAATAACAAGTACAGCAAACAGTGAAGTTTAAACTCACACTTTCTTTTTCAACCTTTGGAATTCTCTCACTTACTTTCAGTCTTTCATGAAAAAGCTAGTGGAATGCTCACACGCATAGGCAGAGGAATCACCAGCAGAAGGAGCTAGGTAACAGTGCCTCTGTATAGATCACTGGAGAGACCCCACCTTGATTACTGTGTTCAGTTCTGGAGGCCCCATCTCTGAAAGGACATACTGTCGATAGGGTGTAAGTGGTACCAAGGACAGCAACAAAAATGGTGCAAGGCCTACATCAGGAGCCCTACAAAGAGTGACTCAAAGATTTAAATATGTACTCCCTGGAATACAAGAGGGAATGGGGGGGGGGTATGATAGAAACATTGAAGTACCCAGCAGGGATAAACAAGGTAGAGGAAGAGAGCATTTTCCAATGGAAAAGATGCTATAGGACATGGGGATGCAATTTGAAGCTGGAATGGTGGGGGAGGCTCTGGGAAAATGTGAGAAAGAACGTCTTCACAGAAAGGGTGGTGGATGCTTGGAACAGCCTAGAATAGAAAGTGGTGAGAACTAAAACAGCCATAGGATTTCAGAAATTATGGGATAGATACAAGGGCATTTTAGAAGCTGAGGGGGATGTAAGTCAGAGACCAAGTAGGGTCTCTGGTAGCACTATAGGTAGGGAATTTGGGGCAGACTAGGTTGGCCAAGCATTCCTTATCTGCTAACAATTTCTATGTTTCTATGTTACTATATTTTTACTTGTCTAAGGAGCCAACCCCATCCATTGCAATTCTATCAAAAAGCACATCAATCAAGGGTAGGGGCACCAGGGACACTCTGTATTTTTTTAGTCACTGGGGCTACTTTCTGACATTCAGCACAAGAACTGCAAAAGGGGCCAACACCTTCACGAATCCCAAGCCAGTAACATCTGTACAGCAATCTGGCAAGGGTGTAATCCCTCCCTGAGTGACCAGCCACAGGACTACCACGTACTGTCTTTCAAAACTCAGTTCTATACTTTTGTGACACAACCAATTGTTCAGTCTATTCTTGTGCCTGAGGTTTAACCCAGACTCTGTACAGTAGCCCATTGAATTTTTTAAACATTGTTTCACCTTGTTTTTGTTTCGCCCCAGCTGCTTAAAATAACATTGCAGAGAAACATTGTTAGTTTGCTCAGAAACAAAGTCACAATCAGTTATCAAGTTTAGTTTCTGCATTTTCATTTATTTACCCTTTATGTCCATCAGTCTTTTGCTGTCACTGTTTAATTTTTTCAGGATTTCCAGATCTTGGAGCTGGTATCAAACAAGTCCACATCAATGTCACAGAAAAGAAAAGTGTCTCCATCATCTGAGACTCTCTTTGCCTGTGTTCCTGTCATTATAGCTGCTGAAACTAAATATTTTCCACCCTCTGTGATTATCTCAATAAATCCTGGAAAGAAATTTCTAATAATCACAAGTTCCGGTAACTTAGGTACTACCTCACTTACATGTGGTGTGACACCCCCATTAACCCTTATGCTGTGAGAAGATTTAGAACATATAGGTTTTTAGGACATGTATACACACTGGCAACACGGCAATGGATAATGCTCAGAGTAACTTGCGTGGTGCAGTAGTATCAAGTGTTCCCATGGATGCAGATGACACCAGTACCTCATCCTTTTGCACAGTTCTTTCCCTGAACATCAACATGCACCAGAGTCTGTCTTCTTTTCAAATATGTAAGTCCCTTCACAGTCTTATCTCACACATTGACATCTGTTAAATATTTAACATTTTGATAATGCCAAATCTGCTCCAGTGTTACTCTCCTTATTTTGATGGCAGTTTCTTGCAATATGGCCTAGCTTATTACAGTTATAGCAAACAAAGTCTTTGGATGCAGATTTGTTGCCCCCACCAGAGTTCTTTTATGACCTGGAGTTAATCAGAAAAAACAGGGTCTTACTGGTCCTTGGCTGTTACTTCACTGCTGCGGCGTCTGTCGGGCCATCTGACAGTTCTTGGCCATGGAGATGTCCTCTTCCTAACTTTCTGGTTGGTGTTCTTTTAACCAAAGCTGCATGTCTGTAGGCAGGATGTTGATGAATTGCTAAGCTGAAAATGTGTTGATGATCTTTTGGAACTGTTTTGTCCTCTGGTCGGAGCCATTTAATGAGGAGTTCTCTGAGTCAGTTGAAAGCTTCTCAAGGATTGTTGATTGAGTGGTACATTAGTGACTGGAATCTTTACCTTTAGGTCTCTCCTGAGATGTCATATCTTTTTAGGATTTCTCTTTTAATAAGGTAATAGTTTCTGACTGTGCAGTGTACATACTGCTGTAGACAAGCTGGGTTTTACCTGTCAGGTAAGGTACAAGCCTGATTGTCCATTGCTGCTTTGGGCACTGGCAGGCTCCCACAACCCATCAAAAGTTGGCAGATATGCTTTGATATCATCCAAGGGACACAACTTTGTAAGTTTAATTTATTTTAAGTTGTTTGTATCTTGCTGTGCTGCTGGACCCGTAGCAGATCCTCCAGCTTTGATAGCTTGCAAGATATCCAGCCATCACTGCTACTGTTGCTGCATCTCTTCCATTCTCTGATGTTCATATCACTGCATCAGTTCTCTTTGCTGCTGTTCATGTTTTCCCTGCTTCTCCTGTCATTGCATCTCTTCTTTTCTCTGCTTCTCTGTTTCTCTTTGTTGTATAGCACACCATTGGAAGAAGGCAGACAGGCTTTTAGATAGATAGATAGATAGATAGATAGATAGATAGATAGATAGATAGATAGATAGATGCCTTATTTATAATACACTCCTTTCTGGAGATTTGGGGCACTGTACATGTGTAAAAACAAAATCAATTCAATGCAATACAATACTAATAATAACATTACAATACAAATTCAACATCAACAAGATACAGAAGTACTCTAAAATGCATATATCATAACAATTAAAGCATAGGTTCTCTCCCTGCTTATTTTTCATTTTTCATCACTTCTTTCAGCTGTACATTCTCAGTTTTGGACTTTGTTTCTGCTTTTAGTTTGGCTTTGGTTACCATTGTTCTGGTAATCACTACTTGGCTTGCTGTTTCAGGATGACTGCCTTTCTTCTATGCTTCTCTAGTACCAGGTCTAGTACCCATGGACAAAACTCATGACTAAGAGAATGCATGGAGTAAATACTACCTCTAACACCTACTGTCATTGAGGCATAGGTCAGGAAGCATGGGAAAACCAGGAGCAGTTATAAAATTCAAAAGTAGTGTTTTATTATCTCCGATAGCAATAAAATAAAATAAAAAAATGTGCAGAATGTTTTTTAAACATAGGCAGTTCAAACAAAACAAATGCATTCCTCTGAGGATATCTTTAATTTTAAGTTTCCATCTCTTTCTCTCTTTCTGACAAAAGATTGCTCTTTTTATAAGAAGTATTTGCCTGACATTTTCTGCATCCTGGGCTTATTAAGAGATATCCTGTTTTAACACAAAATATATCAGAGTTCTTGTCAGTTTCTTTCTTGCAGGTGAACAAAATAGAATATGGTGACCCTGAACTAATCTCCTGTCGACAACTCTGCAACAGAGCTTGTGGGGACCATACTGCATCTCAAAGGTTACCTCCTGGGTTCTAAATAGCTTTTTGAATTCATTTCAACAATATAACTATATACATTGGCAAACAAAGGTTTTCCAGTTTCAGCTACAGATTCACAAATATTTTTATACCCACAGAAAAGCAAGAAGGAAGAAAAGGCAGAAATAGTAAGTGAAGGCAGAGAGATAGTGGGAGGCAGAGATATGAAAGACAGAGTAATCAGTTTCTAGGTCTCACAAGAAAATGTGTGCAATCAGACTGACAGGAGACAGAAAAGGAAAGGATATAACAGATCCTTGTGTTTAATCCTGTCTGTGTAACAAATGTGACAGAGCCTTATTCAACCCTGTCTCAAAGCTGTGTGCTGAAAGTAGTGCAATTTTATTTCTGTTGGTTAACATACTGTATTTAACAAAAACTATCATTATAATAAATATCATTATGCATTGTTTTCAAAGATGTGTTACAGTGACAGTTTCTTAATAAGAGCCTTAAAAAATCACAATGAGAGATACAGTAGCTGGAGCACTGTCATTCCCTGCTTAATTGCACATGCACTGAAAAAGATATACAGCAGCATGATACAGATACAACCTTAATCTTCCTCCATCCATAGTGACAAATCATTGGAAGAAATCTGTATCTCTATTGAAACACATGTTACACAACAACTGTTTCTTTTTTATAATTTGTCAGAAGAAAGTAGTAAGGTTACATTGATGAACCTCCTCGTTTGATTTACTTGTGAAGAGGAAACAGTTAAGCAAATAAAAAAAATATTGAAAGGTACTGTTTCCTAGTTGGGTAATTCCCAGCTCCACCACAAATACAGCAGCATGTTACTCTTGAGGCCATTACAGTACTACTTCTGATGTTATTAAATTTAGACTGGCACCTTCATTGTACTAGATAACACTATTGTAAGTATCTTGATAATAATAACCCCTATGAAACTGGTCATCATCAATTCAATGCTCAGCCCTATGCAATCTAGAAGCAAATCCTCTATAATACATGATCCATATGAAGGCAATTTCTATCAACAAAAGAGTTTCCATTGAAATACCAGATATTACATAATAACTGGAAGCCTCAACAAAACTGCTATTTTAATAAAACTGGATTTCTGAAGTCTGGAGCTCAGTTTTAGCTGTTGCTATGGAAGACAATTCCTCAGCTGGTGAGTAATGTCAAGGTAGAAAGAAAAAGTATATTCTACCACACAACTGTTGAAATCACTTAAAGCAACATTTTCAATTTATGGAACTTATTAAGCAAAGTGTTATTAGCTTAAGTTAATAAAAAGTTGCATACCTGGTAAAATTGGTTTTGTAGGTGTTATGTATGATGCAAAATGCATTCTTTTCCTTGTGTTTTGTAACTTTTTTATTTAACATTTTAAACATATTCAAGGACATGAATGAGGTAAACATACTATATGTCTATGCATAAAATAAAGGAATATTAGGAACAGTATGCAGTGGATTATTTCATATCTTTGCTCTTTCATATGATTTGCATTATGCATTCACAAGGGAAAATATATATTATCCATATGCTGAGGTTTCTGAAAACATTTTACTAGATTAAAATGATGAAATAGCATTGAATCCTGAGTTAGTGTAGTATTCAGGATTGTATCTCTTTTCTTACTAGCTTATTATTTAACATTACAACTCTTTAACTGCATTCAAGTACAGTAGTTCTAGAAATGACAATTGACAGTGCTGTATGTATTTTTGCACCCTGAGATAGTAGATGATTTGCCACATTTAACTGAACCACCTAATACATAGATACATAGACAGTGTTGGCAGATAAGGACCTATGGCCCACCCAGTCTGCCTATTTGAGCTTGTAAGTTCAGTTTGTTTTCCTAGAAGTCTGTTGCCCCTTACCCCTGACCTCCAGAATTCCTTTATGTCTATCCCATGCATTCTTAAATCCTGTGATTGTTTCAGCCCCCACCACTTCCTCTGGCAGGGTGTTCTACTTATCCACCACCGTTCTGTGAAGAAATTCTTCCTCAAGTTTCCTCTGAATCGTCCTCCTTCCAACTTCATCCCATGCCCTCTAGTCCTGGAACATCTTTTTCGCTTAAAAATAGTGTTTTCCTGCACCCTGTTCCTCCCTGTAAGATACTTGTATGTCTCTATCATATCCCCTCTCTCCCTCCTCTCCTCCAGGGAGTACATGTTCAGTTCCTTCAACCTGTCTACATAGGACTTGTGATGCAATCCATGCACCATCTTTGTTGCCCTCCTCTGAACCTTCTCTACCCTGTCTATGTCCTTACGTAGGTATGGTCTCCAGAACTGTACACTGTACTCCAGGTGGGGCTCACTAGTATCTTGTATAGCAGAATTATGACCTCCTTTCCTGCTGCTGATGCCCTGCCTATACATCCCAGCATCCTATTTGCTTTACCTGCTGCCTTGTCACACTGTTTCTACCTTGAGGTCATCATAGATGATAACCCCAAGATCCCTTTCCTGCTTGGTGCATGCTATATACTCACCCCAAACTGATATATTGTGCCAGGGTTTTGTGCCCCATATGCATTATCTTGCACTTCTTTGCATTGAATTTCAACTGCCAAACCCCTGACCATTCTTCAAGTTTCTGCAGGTCCCTTCTCATTCTGTCTACACCCTCTGGTGTGTCTACTCTGTTACAGAGCTTTGTGTCATCAGAGAACAGTGAAATTCTGCCTTCTAGGTCCTGCGCAATGTCACTGATGAAGATGTTGACTAGGACCGGTTCCAGCACTGATCCCTGTGGTACCCCACTGGTCACTCTTCACTCCGTGGAGTGACAGCCATTTACCACCACCCTCTGTGTCCTGCCACCCAGCCAGTTACCTACCCACCACACTACTGTCCTGCCCACACCCATATTCCCCAGTTTGTGTAATAGTCTTCTATGTGGCACAGTGTCAAAGGCCTACCATAACTTAATAACTTCTAAAATATAATTTGTGCAGGACGTATTGTTTCCTCCTGCAGGTAATAGTAGTTTTTTAACAAAACAGAAAACCAAAACTTTCATATATGTTTTAGATAGGTCTACCTCCTAACAGTAATTTACATATCCACAAGAGAGTGGAGATATTAGGTTAATGATAGGATGACTATGAGAAGGTACTCTATGTTGTCAGGTAATGCAGCCAAGATAACAAAGGAGTCAGGAAGAAAGTGTGTAGGAGAGGAGGGAGGGAACACTAGGGGGAACTATATACATTATATGTTACCCATTAACTGTATGATACTCAGCAAGGCACAGTTTGTAGAACATCTACCTCTTCAAAAAAGGTTGTGAGCATTACAGTAGTTCCACAGTAAAACTTAAGCTCATACCCCAAATGCTGGCTGTCTAGTACACTACTGGGAGCGCTGTATTGTTAGGTGTCCCATCCTTTGGATTAGATATTAAACCAAGATCCTTTCTGTCCATCTCTGTTGCTATCCTAGAGGTTGTCTAAGTGGATATTAAAGAACCAAATGTACTTTATGTAAAAGTAGGGGACTTTTTTATCAAAAAAATAACACAATCAAAGCAACAATACAACATTATATTACTTTACAAGAAAAAGAATAGCATATAAACAACTATAGGCCAATCTCCCTCCTCTGCACACTCGCTAAGATGCAAGAAAGGGTAATCTACAATCAACTCAGAGACTACCTGGAAGCTCATCAGCTCTTTGCCCCCTCCCAACACGGATTCAGAACAAACCATGGTACTGACACTGCCCTCATTAACTTCTCGGATGAAATGTTCAGAGCAATGGACTAACGGATACCCACTGGTGCAGTCTTTATAAACTTATTCAGGCATTCAACCTCATCAACCACAACTTGCTGCTACAGAAGCTGCAAAATGTTGGCCTAGACAATCATGCCCATAAGTAGTTTTGGAGCTACTTATCAGGCCGGGCACAGAGGGTCACATGGAAAGGGGCCATGTCTGACCCGCTACACCTAATACAGGGAGTGCCTCAGGGGTCAATACTAGGCCCCCTCATATTTTCCCTGTTTACCAATGACCTATGTACATACTGTGGGAAGAGCTCGGTTGTTCAGTATACTGACGATACTGTCATCTTCCGACCCCTACATGACATGGCTGCACTTGGCCCTCTCCTCCAAAAGGTTCTCACATCCCTAGAGACTTGGCTATGTGAGAACAGAATGGTACTCAATGCTGACAAGATCAAGAAAATTCTATTTGGACCAAGATCCCTGGGATTTGACAGGTCCTCATCCTTCAGTTTAACAACACTGTCTGCCAAAGCCATTAATGTAGTTCCCTCCCTTAAATACTTAGGCCTCACACTGGATCAGAATATCACATACAAGGAACACATGGACCAGGTCACTAGGACCCTACATCGCAAACTCAGCACCTTGTACCGACTCAGGGACCAGATCATCCCTGAGGCCAGGCTCTCCATTGCTACCGTGTCCTTCTACCTAACCTGACCTTTGTGGCTCCTATAATACATGGCATGGCAAAGCAAGAGTAACCAGGATGCAAACCCTACATAGTAAAATAGCTTGCTTCACTAAATTAGACCACCTGCGATGCCACCACTGCAACACTCTGGCCCAGCTCAGTTGGTCTACACTGGTCACTTGCCTCCAATACCCTTTGCTTGTCCAGGCCTACAAGCTCCTCAAACCCCACGCTCCACCTAGTAAAGCTGAGACTATAACACTCAAACACAACCCAAGGAACTTAAGGACATCTGAAAGAACACTATTAGAAGTCCCTAGGGTAAGGACAAATGCTGGCGACAGATCCTTTTCCTCCCAATCATCCTGCCAATGGAATAAGCTCCCTCACTCTGTCCAGGCCTCCTCCTCACTTATGAACTTCCGCACCAGGCTTAAGTCCCATATGCTGACCTCAAGTGCATGCCACTGCCATGATACATAAGGCTCCTAAGGTACTCCCTTCCTCTCCAACACACCTTCTCCTAGCGGAGCCTACCTACAACCTGCCTTAAACTGTCTGTTCACCTGGGGTCACATGCTAATTGCTGAATAAACTATATGTAGAGTACTACCTATTTAAACTGTATAATGATGATAACCATGCCTGTATCCACTGTCTTCCTGTATCTACCTCATGATGTAACAGATAATGTTTTCAAAAGTTCATTATGTCCTTGTTCAGTGTGATAACTTGTATTGTTATCTTGGGTTTCCCCTGAAAAAGGGACCTTTGGGGCTCAATGGGCCTACCCGGTCACCAAAACTTAATAAATAAATAAATAAATGAACATGAAGTTGAGAAAAAAAAAGAAACCCCCCAAAATTCTAAATGTAGCAAGGTATACTATTAGATGCTGAGAAAGAAACCAGATCCTAAGGATTACTTCAGGAACTGCAGTGTTCAGCTTTCTATCTATCTTATGTTATGGTATGACAGAGACATGATAGGCTATTTGTATGCTTTGCTTGGTACTCCTGTCAGTAAATGGAGTGTAAGTAGGCTGTGACTGTTTTGGACAATTCTTCTTGTGTAACTAGTTTTTATTGGAGAAGGAATCAGGATCTGGTTTACCAAATTGAAAATCTGAGCACTGCAAAAATGATTCTCAAAATACTTACCTTCACTTGTTCCATTCTGCTGAGAGGATTTGTAAAATTCAAGATTCATAAGAAGGAGAGGCAAAACCTGACCTCTTCATTTCTTAGCCACTAGTCTCCAAAACTAATTTTGTATGGGCATGTTAAAAACAAATGGCTCTGAGTCTTCAGTTGGTTGGTGTTTTATGTTCTTGGACAAAGTCTCTCTTCTAAACTTTCATGTTTGTGGGAGTCTCTGATAGTCAGTCTTCCATGGCAACAAAGTCATACTGTGTCTCTCAAATGAACTGAGAACTGTGGGTCAGTTACTGTAGTTGTAATGTTGCTGTCTTAGATTGTACCCTTGGAGCATTGATAAAAAAATCCTCTTCTTGGTATGCCTTTCAGTAAAATACCTGCATAAATGTACTTATGGAGTAAGATATAGATACCTGTCTGGGCCCAAAGCCCATTTCTGAGCCTTTACTATAGTTTATTATTCACATTTTGGGGCCCACTCTGCTGCTCATGCCACAATTACTCATGATCACCCCTGTCTTCGTGCCTCTATATAAGGTTTGAACCATTTAGCCACCCCCAGGAAAAAATATATATATACATATATATTTAGGTAATTTTAGAAGAACTGGTCTTTGTATTACTTAAAAAAATGCAGTAAAAGGAAACCATTAGGACTATCACACTTAACCCATCATTTGCTGTTAGCAGACAAGTGACATTTCTTTTGGCTGAGTTAAGCCAGCTTCTCCATGGTTCTTCACAGCATATGCCAAACAGCCAAGTTTGGTGTTTTAATGGGGGGGGGGGGTGGATAAACATAGCTATGATTCAAGTAAAGTTGGTACTAACTGTTATTTGATCAAAAGCACTCGTTCCTGTTTTGACAAGTGCCATTATTTTCACTGAATTGCTTTTTATCTCTCCATTTGCTGAATTCTTTTCCCAGCTGCCCTGCCCCACATCTGTCAAAATCACAATCCCTGAGACTGTGATCCTCAAGGTGTTCATTGAGACAGCTGTACCTGCTGGGGCTTGAGACTCTCGTCCCCCTCTATTGCCAAAGTAGAGGCCTATGCATTTCCCAAATTTGCCTTAGAACCTGAAATCAATGAGAAATCATTCAACAACTAATTTGCTCTTTCCCCAAAGCTTACATCCTGAATAAACACATATCATCTGTGTATGCTTAAATTTTCAGTTGTGGAGAATCATTTCCTACTCATTTTTTTTCATTTATTTATTAATTTGTTAACTGGGTAAGGACACTGGGCCATTGGCCCTTTTTCAGGCCTGATCCGATAGAATACAATAACTAAACATACATTACATAACACCACTGACATATATCACACAGTGACAAAACATTATGAAAGAAATACATACATATTTCAGTAATAAGTGTTCTATCAATTTTTATTTAAAACTTATCATAAATGAAGCCTAATGTATCACCAAAGGAAGTGCATTCAAATACACTGGGCCAGCAATGGAGAAAGCATGAGAAGCAATTTTTTGAGTTTAGGTAATACTATATCCAATAAAATATCATTTATTGGAGTCACGTGATGCAGTGCTCTTGCTAGCTGCACTCTCTATCTGCTCTGCATAAACCCTGTCCATATACCTTCCTTTGGGGACCACCTCTGCTATTTTGGCATTTTTAAAGGTACTAGCTATTGACCGCAAACTTCGTGGAAGGTGGTGGGTGTTTAGATGGAAGAAGAAATGCCAAAAGCGGCAGCGAAACACACACCCCTGGCAACCCCTGAAAAGGCCCCGAAGAAGCCTCGGGCCTCGCAGTCGCAGCCAGCTCAGCTCAATTTCACCTGGCAGTGAGGGGAAGACCTGCTGACTGTGGCTAAGTTTCTCAAGAATTTAGGCCTTTTAAGGCTGAAATGGGGGAAATGGCTACTGAAATTAAAAATATCACCTCCGCCCTGGAAGACCTGAATAGAAAGGTATCGGATAACGAAGCACGGGTCAGATCGCTGGAAAATCGCCTGGATAGGCTTGATCCTGAGTTGGTCAAATTAAGGCAGCTCTCTGCCAGTCTCGAATCAAAAGTTGAAGACCTCGAGGGCAGAAGTCGGAGGAACAATGTGGTGGTGATCAGCTTACCTGAAAAGGAAGAGGGAAACGACCCAGTTAAGTTCTTTCAAAAATTTGTTGAGAAGATAGCAGGCCCCTTGCCCTATGGTCATTGCTATAACATTGAAAGGGTGCACTGAGCTCTTCGGCCTTTACCACAGCAAGGGGCACCTCCTCGTATTTTTATGGCCAAATTCCTAAATTTTCAGGAGAAACAAATTTTCCTGCAGAAGGTCAGGGAAACTAAAAGCCTGCAATGGGAGGGGGTTGACATAAAGATCACCCAGGACCTGCCGCTCTCGGTTCGGCAAAGAAGAGCTGCCTTTCACCCCCTCGTGTCGAAGATTATTGCTGGGTATTAATTTAAATGGTATTCCCTGCTGTGCTACATGTATATATTTCGGAGTCCTGGAAAAGTTTGATGACCTGGACAAGGCCTAGCTGCACTTCAGCTCGCACTACCTACTCTCTTCAAAATCAAATAGGGGTTTATCTTCCCTCTGTATATTTGTTCCTGTGTTAAAAGGAATGGCCTTTAAAGTTTCTCCCAGGAATTAGTATTGTTTGTCCTGACGTAGTGTTGGTTTGGGTAGGTTGTGCTCCTAATCTGGGCCCGAAAGGATGTGGGCCTAATCTCCCGGTGATCCCCCCCCCGGACAATAGTGATCCTACCAAAGTGTGCAGTTCCTGCTGTAAGGTTGACTTACCACATCTCACTAAGTTGCCTCACTTTGCTTCATATTGTAGTGAGATGATATTTTCTTGGGGCTGTTTATTCGCACATGAGCCTCGTGTGCAGTGGTCCAGGAATTTGGAATGTGCGCTCCCCATTTCTACTCGACGGAGGTGTGGTTGCCAGCGGCATAGTCTGGTGGACTCTGGGTGACCCTAAGGAAGATCGGTAAACACAAAGTAATGGCACCTGTTAACATTCCAGAAAGTGGATCGTGGAGTCGACTGGCACCATAGCTGACTGTTGTTCATTATTGGGACTATAGTTTTTGGGGGAAGGGACTCATGAGTGATGCTGGTAGGGGGGGACGGATACTGTTTTTGGTCAGGTCACTAGATCCTCACCCTATTCTTATACTGTATCCAGGGGAACATAAGGAAGCTGTGCTAACTAGCAAAAAAGATACTTTTCAGAATGTAGTGTGCCATATTGTAACTTAGGAAAATGGGTACTTGGCCGCCCTCGAAGGTCATTTTGGTTTAATTATGTTCTGGTGAAGGGATGTTGGGGCTAATTATGCCCTCCTTTTCTGTTTTTTGAGATATCTCAACAAGTGTTTAATTTTGACGGCTTGGGACATCTGGTTAGGAAATGTATTGCTGCTGGGTGTTTTTCTATATAGGGGAAAATTAAAGATGGGCATTACTTTTATTGAAGGTGTGGACGGGGGCAGGGAGGGAGGATACAGTGATGCAAGCTGTCATCAAGGACCGTGTGGATGTGGGAGGGAGGGCAGATAATGGGGGTCAAGGTGGTGTGGGAAATATGTTACTTATGGGGCTATCAGGGTGGGATAAATTGGGTGGGAGCACAAGTCCTCAATACTGATGATATGGAGCACATCGATTAAAAGGAGCATACCATGGTTTGATTTAGAGATGCAGGACAATGGCTTTATGGGACGTTTAAAGTTGTAACTTGGAACATAAAGGGAGCACGCCAGAAAGCTAAACAGTACAGTATATTAAAGCATTTGGAAGTATTAAAAGCAGATATTGCGCTTTTACAGGAGACGCACTTGCTTCAAACCGAATGCAATTCCATGAGGCGTCTGCAAATGGGGTCAGTTTTTCCTCGCAGTAGCACGAGAGCAGAGTGTTATGGTGCTCATGTGTAGGTCCGCCCCTTTACTGTTCTTCAGGTTATTCAGGATGATGAAGGTAGATATGTTCTTGTTAGGGCAGGTTACAAAATCGAAATACTCCTTGGGTCTATTTATGGCCCCAATTCTGAATCCCAAGGGTTTTTGTTAAACTTCTGGAAACTCTAACCCCATTTGTACATATCCCCATGATTCTAGGAGGAGATCTAAACCTTGTGTTAGATCCTTTGATGGACAGAACCAGGAGAAATATTGCGGCCTTTTCCCCAGCTCAGCGTGCCCTAGGAGAACTGCTGGACCAGATTGGTCTAGTGGATGTATGGAGAGTGGTTCACCCAAAGGCTAGGGAATATACGTTTACTTCCTCAGTTCACGGTTCAGCATCCCGCATAGATTACCTATTACTCTCTCGCACTCTCCTTCCTGGGGTGCTGGAATCTGAAATTATGCCAGGACCCCCTTCCAATCATGCAGTTGTGGTGATGTTAATCTCCTTTTCCTCTCTTCTTAAGAGGGGCAGTAGGTGAAGGATTAATAATCAGATACTGCGTAGCCCCAAAACAGTGGAGTTTATTTCAGTACAGATAGAAGAATTTATAGCTAATAATTTAGAAGATAACGTTAGTCCTGATATTGTTTGGGGAGTGTTTAAAGCCTTTATAAGAGGTATATTAATTGGACTGGCATCCAAAAGGAAGAGGGAGAGGATACAAATTCTGTCCGAGTTGCTGAACCGAATAAGAAGTAGAGAATCTACATTGACTTCACAGTCTGCTGAGGACGAGAAGCTAGAGCTTGTTAGGCTGAGGGATCTCTACTTAAAACTGCTCAGGGAACAAGCAGAGTTGGCATTAATTAAGACCAAGGCTAATTACATTGATCAGGGTGAAAAGGCGGGTACGCTCCTTGCTAGGAGAATCAAACAACTGGAATCATCCCGTATAATTCCAGGGATTCAATCCAAAATAGATGGTCAAGTAAAAACCTTGCCTGGGGAGATAGTGCAGGAATTTAGATGTTACTTTGAATCCCTGTACAGTAAAATGGATAATTCCCCCTACTGAGAAAGAGATTCTCACCTTTTTAGAAGGCTTGGATCTCCCTTCATTGTCTGAGTCCCAACGGACACAGCTAACATCTGATATCACCCAGAATGAGATTGAGACGATCATTCAGAGTCTCCCACTGGATAAAACCCCAGGGCCGGATGGGTTCTCGTCTAATTTCTATAAAAAGTTTTCTAAATTATTATCCCCCTTTACTTCTTAGGTTATTTAAACATATTTTATGTCATCAAGTACAAGATCAATCCTTGTTTGAAGCACTCATTGTTTTAATTCCCAAGCAAGATAAACCTCCTGAACAACCATCTAGTTATAGACCTATATCCCTGCTTAATTATGATATTAAAATTTTGGCCAAATTGTTGGTGGAATGTGTAAATCGGGTACTGCCCGGACTTATTGGCCCAGAACAAGTCGGTTTTATGAAGGACAGGTCTTCTACCGATCACTTGAGAACCTTGGCCCATGCCCTTTCGGTGTCTGAAGGCAGTGGTACCACCATGGCCCTGCTGTCTTTGGACTCCGAAAAGGCTTTCAATAGGGTCCATTGGGGGTCCCTTTTAACTACCATGGGGAAGTTTGGGTTTCCTGATTCTTTTCTGAAATGGATAGGTTCCCTTTATTCAAACCCTACAGCAAGAGTAAGCTGTAATGGAGCCACTTCAGACCCCTTCAATCTTTATGTAGGTACTAGGCAAGGATGGCCTTTGTCCCATCTCGTTTTTAATTTATACCTCAAACCCCTTATCAGGACAATAGTGCATAAGCAAGAAATTTCTGGTATTAGAATCCTAGACTATACTGTGAAAATTACGGCATATGCAGATGACCTTTTGATTTATGTTTCTAACCCGAGGGTGTCTATTCCAGCTCTTCTGGATGTTATTCGGGTATTCAGTAAATTGGCCAATTACAGATTAAATCTAGATAAATCAGTTGTATTTCCCTCAACAAAAATATTTTAAGCAGGAAATTACTGAACTGGGTTTGTCCTGGAAATCAGATTCTATAAAATATCTCGGTCTGAATTTGACAAGGAGTAGGACTAAAATATTTCAGTTAAATTTAGATCCTTTGGTGCGTACCATTGAGCTAGATCTAGAAAGATGGGCAAGACTTCCAATTTCATTATGGGGAGGATTAATTTAGTTAAAATGAACGTCTTTCCCAGATTGTTTTACCCTCTCAGTATGTTGAATATCTGGATATCACTTTCATGGTTTAGAAAATTACATAATATTATAGCTAATTTTGTATGGGGCTACAATAAATCTCGTATGGCCTACCATAGGTTGGCCGCTCCCAAGTCATTGGGGGGGTTAAGGCTCCCATATTTTGCTTTGTACTTCTGGGCAGCTCACGCCTGCAAATACCTGAGGTGGATGAAGGGTGCAGAAGGTTCAATGCAGCATTTTTATACGCCTCTATGGTTACAAATTGAGCCTGAAGCCCTTCTTCATCTCACTCCGAAACTATTGCCTCCCCAGCTGTGTAATTCCCCAATTGGGATCTCTGTGAGAGCCCATTCCCAGCTTTGTGGTTTTCTCAAATATGATCACCTCAGTGACTGGGTGCAGCCAATTTGAGGTAACCCGCGTTTCCTAATAGATAATAAATTTCTCAACCCGGCATGGTTGCCCCTACCTAGTGCATGTTGTCTGAAAGATTTTCTTACGCCCAATGGAGAGATACTCTCCTCCTCTGAGATCCTGAATAAATTCGGGATGCCCACCGCGGCAGTTTTTAAAGTATATCAGCTCAGACACCTTCTGATTAGTAAGGTGGGTAGGGGGACACGGAGCCCTAGGGTGGATTTTTATGATGCATTAGGGCCATTGGCAGGCCTAGCACATGCAATTTCCAAAATATATTTAGTGTTATTCGAATGGGCGTATTCTCAAAATCCGGTTCAAAGTACATATTGGGCCTCATTGTTTCCCAATACTGTACTCAACTGGAAGGCCTTATGGATGAACTGTCACAGACTCTTTTTACAAGATTGTTTAAGATTGATGCAGTTCAAAATTCTTCATAATATTTACTACTCCCCACAAAAGCTGGCTAGATTAAAAATTGTCACAAATTCTACATGTTACAGGTGTCAGCCGGGTAGGGACTTGATGCATATTTTTTGGAGTTGTCCGAAGGTAACCCCATTGTGGGCAGAAATTAAAACCAGAATAAACCCACTACTGGGACTAGAGGACCTCTTCACTCCTGAAATATGTTTGCTGGGAGATGTTTCTCATATTCCCGTTAAGAGTAGGACGTTCCACATAGTTCTGATTGCTGCCACCTTAAGGAAAATTGTTCTCAGACACTGGAAGGACTCCGTTGTGCTCAGTTACACTGAATGGCTGGAGGAATTACTAGCAAGTTTGAGGGTTGAGAGAATGATAGCTATCCTCCAGAATCAGCTTCCAAGATTTGATAAGATCTGGGGTCCCTTTTATGCTATTTATTCTCTATAGTAGAGCGTAGATTATCTCCTGTATGATGGTATGCTACCTTATTGGACTTGTGCTGGGAGGTTTATTGGGTGGGAAGGGTAGGGAGTGGGTGGGGGTTTAGGGGTATGTTACAGGAATGCATTATTTTACGTATTGCTATAAGTGTGTATGTACTCCTATATGTCTGTATTTAATGTTGCTGGATTGAATCCCTGTAACTATAAATGTAATAAAAACTTAATGGAAAAAAAAATATATCATTTATTCATTTATTTATTGAATTTTCACCAGGAAAGATACACTGAGCAACTTAATGCTCATCTCATGGTATATCCTGGTGGAATGGGGAGAGGGAGATGTACAGAGTGAGAGGTTAGATACATACATAACAGATGGTGAATACATACATACATACAGTTACAAAACAGGTTCATGGCAATTGAGTACATAATAGGCTGATGCAACAATTACTGTACAGGTAGTTCATATGAGCAGCATACATATAGAAACAGTACAGGGACCAAGCACAGGATGCAAGGTTGACAATGCATACTTTACAGGCCATTTGAAGAATGTAAACTAGAAAGGACAGTTTGTGAATTTACAAGATTATATAATGGGAATTGGGATTTTAGAAAGATACATTTAAAGATTGTGCAGCCAATATATTACTCTATTCCTGCCATTGGAGCAAACAAACCCAACTGGGAATAAAAGGCACAATGGTGGGTACGCATGTGCACCAAAAGAGCAAATCAACAAATATTATTGTAAGCAGTTTTCAACAATTGCAATTCCTTACTACCAAGATTCCAGTAAATGTAAAAAACATAATCAAAATGAAGTAATAGTGAGCTTACTGCAATAGTTTTCCTTACCTTAAAAGAAAAGTAATTTTTAAATTTATACAGAAGACCCAACCTCTGATTAATGATACGAGCAACTGAAAGAACCTGAGACAAAAAACTCAACCTGGGGTCCTGTATGACACCAAGTATTTAAAATAGATATACCTGTTCAATAACCAAACCATATAAATCATGAAGACATAAAGAAGGATTATCTCTTAGCATGGATGTGGTACCAAAAATTATAGATTTCGTCTTTTTTGAATTCAGAACCATTGTATTATATAAAATCCAATTACAGATGTTCTCAAAATCATATTTCATAGTTGCCATTAATTCAGCAGAAGAACCACCTTGAGAAAAAATAATCAAGTCATCTGCATAAAGAATGATATTACAACTCTTGCAGACAGAGGGAAGTTCATTTACAAAGATAGAAAATAATAAGGGGCCCAAAATGGACCCCTGAGGAACTCCACAACTGATCAATGATATGTCAGATGAACAGAAATCAATATTAACATATTGTGAATGATTTGTTAAACAATCTCTTATATAAGAAACTGTTATTTCAGAAAAAAACAAGGCACTTAACTTTGAGCATGTTAAATCATGCTCCATTAGATCAAATGCCTTAATCAAGTCAACAAACACCACCCCATTTATGAGGCTTTTTTCAAAGCCTCTTAGGATGAAGTTTGTGAACCCAATCAAGGCAGTTCCAGTTCCATAATTCCTATGGAAACCATGTTGATGTGGTGAAAGTAGACCATAACTAGCAAGATAATCATTAATTTGATTGGCTACTCCCTTCTCAAGCATCTTGCTTAGGGGATTAAGAATCAAAATTGGTCTGATATCCTCGAGCAAGATTGCATGTGCTTTTTTGGCTGCTACCACACATTCAGTCACTTCACTACCAGTCTAGCATTGCTTGTAAAGCGCTTTGAGATACTGTGTATGAAAAGTGCAATATAAATGCTGATTCTTCTTCTTCTTCTTTTTTAGTAATTGGCACAACTCTTGCTAGCTTCCAGTCAGATGGAAATTGGCCGAATTCCAAAGAAAAATTGAAAAGACAACAAAGAGGTTTAATTATTATTGGGATAGCCAACCTCAAGAATCTTCCTTCCAGCCCACCCTATAGTTACTATATTTATTGGGAAGGGTATTTAACAACTTGAAAACATCTACCTCTGTAATCTTCTAAGATATAAAACATGGTCTATCAGACATGGAAGGAACACCTTTTAAGCCCTCTTCACCAATCTGAGTTCCAGTACCTCTATAATTAGGTAAGTCCGAAATCTTCAGATTTAAAATATTAGCAATTTTAACAGGATCAGTGACATCAGCATAATTTACCAGCAAGTTTCAAACAGTAGATGTGGGTTTCTGGGAGAGCAAAGAATTAATATTTTCCCAAAATTGTTCAGGGTTTGCCCATTTGTCTAAAATTTATTTCTACAAAAATCCTTTTTAGTTTTATGCACTAAATCAGAAAACCTATTTTTAACATGTCTATAATTATTAAGAAGTTGAGTTGTTGGATTCCTTTTATAGGACACCCATGCTGCATTTTGCTCTTTAACGAAGGCCTTAATGGTGGGAGTAAACCAAAAATTAAGGACCCCTCTGAGCTTCATTGTACATAATGGGAACAACAAATTCTAAATAGGAAGAAGCTGATTAGAAAAATAATCTGCTGCAGAATCTATATCAGGGATACAGTCAAGACAGAATCTGTCAATCTGAGATAAATAACCATAGAGAATATTAAGATTCACTTTTTTAAATGAATGAGCTTGAAAGGAGGGAGAAGGAGGACATGATAGAAACTTTCAAGTACCTCAAGGGAATCAACAAAGTCCAAGAGGGTAGCATCTTTCAAAAAAAGAGGTGTGCAAGAACAAGGGGGCACAATTTGAAGATAGAGGGGGGCAGCTCAGAGGCAATTTAAGGAAGTATTTTTTCACAGAGAGGGTTGTGGCTGCATGGAATGGCCTTCCAGAGGAGGTTGTGGAGTCAAAAACAGTGGTGGAATTCAAGCATGCATGGGACAGTCATAAGGTAATTCTAGGGGGTGTGGGCAGGAAGAAGTAGGCTGCTGGTTAACTAGGATCTGCAGCTTATCCATTAGGTAGGGAAATGGACGGACTGGGTGGGTGAAGCGGTCCTTATCTGCCATCAAATTCTATGTTTCCATGTTTCTATGTATGAGCAATTATGGAAAGGATTGTCTATAGGACTCTAGACACAATGACTTATGGTGGGAAACCATGACGGTGGTGGAGGGGTCCAAAGGTAAGTGGCAAAAAGGGGGTCTGCAATAACAAAAATGTTGCTGGGGTTACAACAGGGCACACTGCTCCTTCCCACTCTGCAGGTTCAGGCATGCCTGTTCAAAATGCGGGGATCTCACCCAGCCTCTTGGTGCAGATCCTATGGTGAAGCCAACTCCGGAAGAGGGCAAGGAAGAGGTTCCTTTTGAGGGGGCCACAGGGGGGATACAGAAAGATAACACAGGGAGAGGGAGGGGTACATGGGTGGGAGAGGGTATCAGCACAGGGGAAAATAAAAAAGGTAAATACCAGCAAGTGAAAACATGGATTAGAGCTGAATTAATGGAACAATGAATGAGGGACTATCCAAATAGAAAGGAGGGGCAGGAGCTAGTAGACGGTTTTCAAAAGGGATTTAGTTTACATTATTAGGGAAGGAGGTTTAGGACATGGGCAAAGAACCTAGATTCAATAAAAAGAAAGGAGGCACTGCTAAAAGAGAAGATTGGTAATGAAAAAGAGGCTGGTAGTGTAGAAGGCCCCTTCAAAGACCCCCTGTTACAACACCTGCAAGTATCACCTTTGGGCCTAGTCCCTAAGAAAGAAGTAGGGAAATATAGGGTAATTCATCACCTATCCTATTCTGAAAAAGAATCAGTCAATGACCACATTTCAGAGGAGGATAGTAGGGTGTCCTATGGGACTTTAGAGGATGCGTTGGGGATTATCAGGGCAAGGCGCACCCCATGGCTGGCAAAGACTGACATCAAGGCTGCATTCCAGTTACTGCCGGTCCTCAGTTAGGATGGGGAGTTGTTAGGTTTTCAGGTAGAAGAGGAATATTATCTTGACAAGGCCATGCCGATGGGGTGTTCAGTGGCATGTTCCACGTTTGAAAAATTCAGCACTTGGCTACAGTGGGTATTCAAGAACTGGTACGGGCATAACACGGTAATCCATTACCTGGATGATTTTCTGTTCATAAAGGAGAGCAAAAAAGGTGTACGGAGGATGCTGGAGGACTTCCAGGAGAAGTGCAAAGATCTTGGAGTCCCATTATCTACTGAAAAAACAGAAGGCCCCAGTAGGTGTTTAGAATTCCTAGGTATAGAGGTGGAAACAGAACAGTGTTTATTCTGCCTGCCAGAACAAAAGATAATTAAGCTGAGGAAATTGTTGTTAGACATAGGAAAGAGGAAAAGGGTGCTCCTAATTAACAGCCAGCAACTAATGGGTCACTTGAATTTTGCTTGCAGGGCAATCGGGCCAGGACGCGTGTTTACACGACGTCTGCCTATGGTCATGGCGGGAGGTTCAAAGCCATATCACTGGGTCAGTATAGGGAAAGAGACCAAGGAAGACCTAAAGATTTGGGAGCATTTCATAGAAACACACAACAGGATAGCTTTTTGGCAGGAGGAATGGCTATACAACATGGATCTGGAACTTTATACGGACGCTTCAGGTGGGTATGGGGTGGGGGCCTACTTCAGGGGAAAGTGGATAGCGGAACCTCAGCCAAAAAGATGGATAGAAGGGGGCTTGACTAAGGACATCACTTATTTGGAGATTTTCCCAATTTGGGTGGTGACAAAATTGTGGGGAGCTTGGTTACAGAACCAGTGGGTCTCATTTTGGAGTGACAACAGGGCAGTCTTTGATGTGCTAACAACAGAGGGTCAAGGTCAGCTTTGGTACTCTGCACCTTAAGTCAGCTGGTATTGAAGGGGCTGAGGCTCAACATGAGTTTCAGGGCTAGGCACGTTGCAGGGATAAACAACTCTATAGCTGACAGCCTCTCCCAACTACAGATGGAAAGGCTTTGGGTACTAGCTCCCAACACAGATCCAACGGGAGAGAGGATCCCAGAGGAGATATGGGAGATTTGCTGGAGGAAGCAGCGTATCTCTTTCAAAGCACATGGGCAGACAACACTTTAAAAGCTTATGAAAGCTCATGGAGAATTTTCCAGGTTTTCAGAGTCTACCACAACATGGAGGTAAGTGGGGCAGTCACAGAGGAACAGGTAGGGAGGTTTGTAGCGGTAAGCTGGAAAGGAGGAGCAGCTTGTACCACCGTGAGAGTCCATCTAGTGTCAATAGGTTGGGTTTGCCGAATGAAAGGTTGTGGAGAGCCTTGCAATAGTATTATAGTAAGGAGAATGATGATGGGGTGGCAGAGGGTAAGAGGGAAGGAGAAGGATACGTAAGAACCTATCTTGGAGAGCTTATTAGCAAAGATACCAGAAAAATTGGGCACAATCTGCTACTCCCCTTTCAAAGTAACTTTATTCAAAGCACTGTTTATGGTGCTGCACAAGGGAGCATTCAGAGTGTCTGAGATTGTAGGACGCACTACACCCTCCCCAGGAAAAGGTCTTTAATCAGGTGATATACAATGGCAAAGGGAAGGGCTCACCCTAAAAATTTCAAGGTCAAAGATGGACCAGACAGGGAAGGGTTATAGAGTAACGGTTGAGCTCAAGGATGACCCTGATCTGTGCCCATGCCAGCTTATGCATAATTACCACAATATTAGGTGAAAACAAGGGGAGCTATTTTTTGTGCGTGAGAATGGAAAGGGGTAAAAGAAAGTCAAGTGTCGGGGTTACTGAAGTGTAGTGTAAAAGAACTAGGAAAAAACCCAGACAATTTCTCATCTCATTCCTTTCAGATTGGGGCAGCCTCAGAGGTGGCTCCACAAGGAAAAGGGGGAGAGGACATAAATGCCCTAGGGCGATGATCGTCAGACTGCTATAAAAAATACATTAGAAATACAATACAATGACCTTATCATATTTTGTTTTCCCTACAGGAAAGAATGAAAGGTATAAGGTATGGGAAGGGGGGGAATTAAAAAAAAACACATGGATGTTCAGGCCTCACTGTTTCTAATTGTTTGTTGTAGATTTTCGGAAAAGGAAGGACATATGGATGGTGGGGCACTTGCACATTTACTGGGTGGAAAGGGAGGCAGCGTAGAAGAAAGGTGGAAAACAACTGGGTTTTGACCACAAAAGATTAAGGATCCTGTGGAAAGGAATACGAGGAATGAAATGGGGGCAGCTCCTTCCTTTACTGATAGAAATGAGAAAGAACAAGAAGGACCCAGACCTCCTTATAATTCATCTGGGGGGGGGGAATGACTTGGGCCACAGCCCATGGCTAGAAATTTTCTACAGCATACAGAGGGATGTCAAGGTCCTGAGGACATGGTGGCCAGAAATAACAATTATGTGGTCTGAAATGATTCCTCGGAGGGTGTGGAGACAAGCTAGACAGCACAAGGCTATAGAGAAGGTGAGGAGGAGAATGAATAGTAGGGTGGGGCGGTTTATGATAGATAATGGAGAAGCTGCCATCAGGCATGATGAAATAGAAGAGAAAATACATGGCCTATACAGGATGGATGGTGTGCATTTATCCCAAATGGGAAATCACATATTCATCACTGAGCTAGGTAGAGGGATAGACCAGTGGTTAAAGTTGGGCGCCAATAGGGGGAAGCTTACCATCAAACGCAAGCTGTAGGCAAGCTAGTGGAAGGTAGGAAGTAAAGATTTGATAAGAAAAAGGGGGAAGCGGTATGGGAGGCTTGGGGAAAACGAAAGGGGGGAATGAAAAACTGGAGGATGGTAAAGGGTATAGACACCCTGTTAAGTGGAAAGGAAAAGGGAAGCAGGAATTGGACCTGCCCAAGAAATGAAGGAATTATAAGGCCAGCTCAGGTTTAGACCAGGGAAAAGGAGTGGAACAGGACCCCCTAGGGTTTCGACTCCCGTGGGAAAAAACAAAAGAAACCAAAAATGGAAAAGAAAGAGGACTTGAATAAAAGGGTCAGAAGAAAGAAAGAAAAGGAACTCAATATTGTCTAAAGTGTATATAGTTATGTTTTATATGGAAATAAAAGGTTTTGCCGACTGAGCAGCCAAATCTACACTACTGAGTCTGGTACCTCTTTTGTGGGGAAGGGATCTGGAATAAGATGGGTTGCCATAAAAGGCAGCCCCCATTGTTCCAGGCCAGCTGAATCAAAAAAGAGACTAGAATAGCAGCAAGTATGGGGTGGGGGGATAGAGATGAGTGGGGGAGGGGATAGGGTGGGAGCTTGGGAAGAAAAGGGGAGGGTGTAAGGAAGGGGAAGTGAGGTCAGAAGGTGGAGAGAGGGGGAAGTCCCTCATGAAGTCACAATAGTATCATGAGAAGTGGCGGGGAAACAGGACCAATGGGGGAGTAAGAAAGGCTAGTAAGGAGCGGACCAGAGGGAGGTTTAAGAGGGGCAACACGGAAGGGCTCTGCCATGTTCTGCTAGGTTCTGAGGTAAGTAAATTCAAGACCCACCCACCACCCTAAGGAAGAGGGAGGAAGGTAGGAAGTAAAGATTTGATAAGAAAAAGAAGGGAATGGGGTATGGGGGGCTAGGGGAAAACAGAAGGGGGGAAATGAAAAACTGGAGGATGGTAAAGAGTATGGACACCCTGGTAAGTGGTCAGGAAAAGGGGAGCAGGAATTGGTCCTGCCCAAGAAATAAAGGAATTATAAGGCCAGCTCGGGTTTACACCCAGGAAAAGGAGTGGAACAGGACCCCCTAGGGTTTCGACACCCGAGGGAGAAAACAAAAGAAACCAAAAATGGAAAAGAAAGAGGACTTGAATAAAAGGGTCAGAAGAAAGAAATAAAAGGAACTCAATATTGTCTAAAGTGTATATAGTTATGTTTTATATGGAAATAAAAGGTTTTGCCGACTGAGCAGCCAAATCTACAATATTGAGTCTGGTGTCCCTTTTGTGGGGAAGGGATCTGGAACAAAGAAAGAGTTGTAGTGAAAACTATAAACAATACTTATTGTTTCTAATTTGTTTTTGTTTGTAAGGAGAGTGTAATAATCAGGGAAACGGTATTTAATGAATTTATTTTACTTTTTATTTAGGGTAGTTTTATTTTTAGAGCCCAGTTTATGTTTTTTTTTACAATGTAAAGGTAGCAGCCATGTCTATGGTGGAGGATCAGTTCTGGCAGTAGAGGGCTATCTGAAATGCCTGTGTTTCCAATGCCCATTGATCTGTGTTGCAGATTCTTCACTGCTGAGCAGTCCTTTTTTAACCATGTGTAAACCATATTTTGCACATAAATAAGAGACAATCAGATTACACGATTTTACCCTGCCATTTTATAAATCATAATAATTCTGTTTCAACCAGATTAGAATCATAGGGTAAATTTATGCCTGTAACTGTTTGCATTGCATCTCTTGCAAGGGCCTAATATTGTTGGTGGACCAGGTACTTAAATTTGCTTGTCATCTGGTTTGCAATCTTGGTTTAAACATTGATTTTTATTCCAAAAGCAGTCATGGTGCTCACTAGATAAGCAGCTATTCTGCATCTTCTAATTGGGGCCCATTATTTGTCAGTAGATTCAGGCATTTAAATTCCACTTGTTATCTAGCTTGTAACTCCTGCTGTAAACTATTGAGTGCTAGTATATTTTTATAACTTCCCATCTGGGATGTGACAATGCAGAAGCACAGGAGCATGTATTTAACCTTTGGCCATTGCCATCAGGAGCAATGATAATATAAAAGACATCACAGGTTCTGATTCTAGAACTCTAAACTGACTGGCTGTGTTTGAGAAGAGCTCCCAAAGCTAAATGCTTTTTGATATAATTTTCAGTTTAAAAATTGTTTTGTTTTATGTAAATTTAGGTGACTGTGAAAGACAACCCTGTAAGCTCCAGGAAGATATACAACTTGTATGGTAGATATTTGTTGGAAGTCAGAAGGATCAACACATTTATTTAGTGTGATCTTTCTAATCTGATGTGGTTAATTTTAATACTATAGTTTAAACCCTTTCTGTATGTGCCTTTGGTGGTCTGATATTGAGAACCTAAGTGTCATTTGTGGGTATCCTGTCTGTTTTGGTAGGTACTTTATTTTCTTTGTTAAACAGCTGAGTATACCTATTGCCTAATACTTTATAGCACATTGTATCTTTTGCTCAGTCTCTGATTTTTCTTCTTTCTCCAATGTTTTAGAACTGTTTAGTTATTGTGGCAGAGGTTTGGTACTGTGTTCTTTCTTGTAGTTCAAGGTGCCTTTGGAACTGCTTGATTTCTATTGGTTTAAACTGCTACATTTTTTTTTTATTTTAAAAAGCTACATCAACTTGGTTTGTTGTCACCTGTTTGTTGTTGCTAAGTAGCAGAAGTTTTTGCATTGTGCTCTGATTCTGTGATAGAATCTGTATTAGCAGAAGGTAGATTATTGTAATTGTAGTTACCTTTTGATGGTAAGGATAAAGAGGTGAGATAGAAGTATGTATTTTCAATTATTATAGAGGAACAGTGGCAGGATTTTAGGACAGTAAATTAATAAAAAGGGAACCAGGAGAGCTTCAGTAGCAGACAAGTAGTGGAATAGCAGTATAACTGCAGCATAATGTGGGGAGTGGTGCAATGCAGTGGCTGTGGGCAGGCTTATATTCAGGCAGATCTTCTGGACACTGAGGTGCTGTCCATCTGCATGCATCTTTCTGACCGCGAATGAGGTAGCCAGACTCAGAGCAGAAGTAAACTGGGTCAGAAGTACCATTACCTCTATCCAGAGACCACTCAGTCCAATGCAGCTGCCTCAAAGGATGCCGAGAACGAGGAGTACTTGGATGACAGTGGGCTCAGGGAGGGTTAGACCAGTCAGGCAGAGGCACATCCCAGATCCTATTCCACTCAAGAACTCATGCCACACTGCCAAACAGGGACAACCAAATAGAGGTACCCAGAGAAATGGAAGGAAAGGATGTGGAGGTTAGCCAGTGCAAAAGATGGAGATTAGCGCCCAGGAGGTGGATAGGCAGAATAGGGGCAAAATTCAGCAGAAAGGCAGACGCAAGGTGAACCACTGATAAGGGGCAACCAAGGAAGGGGCTGGAGTAGAACAGCGAAACAGTCTAGGGAGGTCAAATCATGGAAAGTCATGTGTGCAAATGCCAGGAGCCTTAGCAACAAGATGGAAGATCTGAAGGCTGTCATGGTGCAGTCAGACCTGGACATTGTGCCATCACTGAAACCTGGTGTAATGATAACCACAATGGGAGTTGGCCATACCTGGCTACAACATATTCAGAAGAGACAGGGCAGGCAGGAAGGGAGGAGGAGTGGCACTGTTTGTGAAAAATGACATAAGGGCCACTGGAGATCCAGGAGGAACAAAATGGGGAGAGATGCTGTGGTTAGCTGGAAAGGAAAATGGGGCCAGCTATCTGCACAGGTGTGGTCTATAGACCACCAGCCCAGGAGGAAGAAACAGATAGAGTTGATGCTAGCCATCCAGAGGATGGCAGACAAGGGTGAGGTAGTACTGGTTGGAGACTTCAATATTCCAGACGTGGACTGGAGCATCCCAGCAGCAGCATCAATTAGGAGCAGATTTATCCTGGACTCCCTTCAGGGTGCCTTCCTCAAGCAACTGGTCATGGAACCAACTCGGCAGAAGGCAATACTGGACCTTGTGCTCACAAACAGGGACAGTGTGATGGGGGTAAGAGTGGGAAGCACTGGGGAACAGTGACCACCAGTCACTGTGGTTTGAAATCACAGAAAGAGCAGAACCAAACCACAAAACAGGTATCCTGGATTTTAGGGGGCAAACTTTGGGAAAATGGGGAGATACTTGAAAGAGGCATTAAGGGAATGGGGGCAGGAATCAGGGGTTGAGGAACAGTGGAAGTATTTAAAATGGGGATTACAAGAGCAACAGAATTATGTATTAAGCAGGTTAGCAAGAGGAAAAGGAAGAGGAGACCATTATGGTTTTCCAAAGAGGTAGCAAAGAAAGTGAAAGCCAAAAGATTGCATTCGGGCAATACAAAAGACACAGGCAGAAGGGATAGGAGAAGTACCAGGAGAAGCAAAGGGAGGCAGGAGGTCAGTAAGGGAAGCCAAAGCTCAGACAGAAGAACACATTGCAAAATTAGTGGGTAGAGGGACAAACCTTTACAGGTACATAAGGAAAAAAGAAAGGCAAAGGGAGGATAGTGAGACTGAAGGGGAGGATGGGGCTGTGTGGAGGATGACAACAGTAAAGCTGACATATTGAACAGGTATTTCTGCTCAGTCTTTACTAAGGAAGAGGAGGGTAATGGGTCTGAATGGAGTACAAGGGGTGAGAATGGTGCAGAAATGGACACAAGTCCCTTTACACGAGAAAGGGTCCTGAAGGAACTGGAAGTAATAAGAGTTGATAAAGCAATGGGGCCAGATGGGGTGCACCCCAGGGTCCTTAAAGAACTAAGAGAGGTGGTGGCTGAACCTCTTGCTATCCTGTTTAGCCAATCACTAGAAACGGGGGAGGTACCCAAAGACTGGAGGATAGCAGATGTAGTCCCCTTATACAAAAGTGGGAACAAAGAGGAAGCGGGGAACTACAGACCAGTCAGCCTCACCTCGGTAGTGGGGAAGATCATGGAAGCACTACTGAAGGAGAGATTGGTGGAACATCTGGTTGTCAATGGACTACAAGACCCAAGGCAGCATGGTTTCACCAGGGAAGGTCATGTCAGACCAACCTCATTGAATTTTTGACTGGGTGACTAGGGAGGTGGATCAGGGAGGGCAGTGGACATGGCCTATCTGGACTTCAGCAAGGCCTTTGACACTGTGCCACATAGAAGACTATTGCACAAACTGGGGAATATGGTGTGGGCAGGACAGTAGTGCAGTGGGTAGGTAACTGGCTGGGTGGCAGGACACAGAGGGTGGTGGTAAATGGCTGTCACTCCACAGAGGGAAGAGTGACCAGTGGGGTTACCACAGGATCAGTGCTGGGACCGGTACTATTCAATATCTTCATCAGCTTATTACTGCACAGGGACCTAGAAGGCAGAATTTCACTGTTCGCTGATGACACAAAGCTCTGTAACAGAGTAGACACACCAGAGGGTGTAGACAGAATGAGAAGGGACCTGCAGAAACTTGAAGAATGGTCAGGGGTTTGGCAGTTGAAATTCAATGCAAGGAAGTGCAAGATAATGCATATGGGGCACAAAAACCCTGGCACAATATATCAGTTGGGGGGTGAGGATAAGCATGCACCAAGCAGGAAAGGGATCTTGGAGTTATCATCTCTGATGACCTCAAGGCAGGAAACAGGTGACAAGGCAGCAGGTAAAAGAATAGGATGCTGGGATGCATAGGCAGGGCATCACCAGCAGGAAAAAGGAGGTCATAATTCCACTATACAAGACACTAGTGAGGCTGCACCTGGAGTACACCTGCAGTTCTGGAGACCTTACCTACGTAGGACATAGACAGGGTAGAGAAGGTTCAGAGGAGGCAACAAAGATGGTGCATGGATTGCATCACAAGTCCTATGAGGACAGGTTGAAGGCACTGAACATGTACTCCCTGGAGGAGGGAGGGAGAGGGGATATGATAGAGACATACAAGTATCTTGCGAGGGAGGAACAGGGTGCAGGAATGCACTATTTTTAAGCGAAAAAGATGTTTCAGGACTAGAGGGCATGGGATGAAGTTGGAGGGAGGACGTATTCAGAGGAAACATGAGGAAGAATTTCTTCACAGAACGGGTGGTGGACAAGTGGAACATCCTGCCAGAGGAAGTGGTGGGGGCTGAAACAATCACGGGATTTAAGAATGCATGGGATAGACATAAAGGAATTGTGGAGATCAGGGGTAAGGGGCAACAGACTTCCTGGAAAACATAAACTGAACTTACAAACTTAAATGGGCAGACTGGGTGGGCCATAGGCCCTTATCTGCCGACACTGTCTATGTATGTATCTATGTATGTATCACGGCTGGAGCTAGAGCCAACAAAATCTCACTGTATGTCTACGATTCCCTCTTCTTCCTCACCTTCCACAAACATCTGTGCCAGAGCTGTTAAATGAGCTGAGGCTCTACAAAGAGGTCTCAGGTTATATAATTAACCTTGATAAATCAGAAGCATATAGGTTGGGGGTACCAGATCCAAAGTGAAATCTTAGAAAAGTTCCTCTTCAGGTGGGCAGACAATAATGTTGTGAGATACTTAGGTGTGTGGCTACCTCTTAATCTCTCCTCACTTTTTAAACTAAATTATGAAAAACTCTGATCTGAGATCAGGGACCTATACATACAGTATGAACCTCTCCGGTTGGCATTGTGGTCAAAGTTCAGCATTAAGACTGCCCTGGTCAGGATGCATAATGACTTGCTCAGGGTGAGGGACAGAAGATAGTTGTCAGTTCTTGTTCTCCTGATCTCTCCTCAGTGTCTGACACCGTTGACCATGGGCTTTTATTGGATTGACTAAGGAAGCATGTGGAGCTCACCGCAAAGCTATTAGCTCATTTGAGTCCTACCTCAGGGGCAGGTCTGAGATGGTTATGCTGGGTAATTTCTCATCATGCCCAATGGACTTTCACTGTGGTGTGCCCCCAATGGTCATTCCTTTTGCCCATGTTGTTTTCAGTGTACATGCTGCCCCTGGGTGGGTTCATTAGGCAGTATGTAGTTGGATTTCACTGCTTTGCTGATGATACCCAGCTCTATCTGTCTTTTGCACCTCAAAACTCTGGATCAGTGTGTGTGTGTGATGAACCAGTATTTGGCTGATATCCAGGGCTGCAGGTCATCAAGCTGGCTGAGACTCAACCCAGACAAAATTGAAGAACTAGTCATTGAACTGGGTAGGATGGGGGGTGGAGAACTTGCAGTGTCAAGGAGGGATGAAAGGTTTTGCCTGCTACCTACAGACTTGATGCTGCTAAAAAGGTTATGAATTTGGGTGTCATCCTGGATGAAGGACTGGCATTTTGAGGCTCATGTGTCAAAAGTTGTCCAGAATGGCTTCTACCTTCTCAGAAATATTAGCCAGATTTGTTCCCTTATCCCCCCCCGAGGACATGCTCTCTCTAATACATGCATTTGTGACATCTCAACTTGATTACTATATTGTCCTCTACCTTGGGATCAGTGGAGGTGTGCTGCGATGACTACACCTAGTACAGAACACAGCTGCGAGGTTGTTGATTGGCCTTCCTAGGATGAGTCATGTTACCCTTGAACTGACAGAATTGCACTGTCTGCTGTTTAAGTGGCATATCTCCTACAAGATTAGTTGTCTAACCTATATGGCCGTCTTGGTCTGGGCTACCTGAGTGAGCCCCTGCATATTTATCTTCCTGCTTGTCCCTTCTGTTCTGCAGAGTAGGGCCTTCTGGTTGTCCCCAAGATCAGACATAAAACATCCTGGGATGGAGTTTTCAAAGTGGTTGGTCCACAGTTTTGGAATTCATTATCAAAGGCCCTGTGGGAGGCCTTCTATATGGAAGTATTTAAAAAGGACTTAAAACCTTTCTGTTTGCTCATGCTTTTGGTGTCTGAATTGTTTATTTATGAGTGACTTATTAATTGATGTGCAATCCTGCATTATTTTTTTTATATTTGGATATAGGAGGGTTAATTAATATTTGTAAGTACTGTTGTCAATTATTACATATTGGGGCATTCATTTATTTGCTCTTTCCTCTTTGTACTAGTGCCCTGGGCCTTGGAGAAGGGTGTCAAACATAAATAAAACTACTACTACTACTACTACTACTACTACAGGGCAGATTTGTCTAGATGGGATTTGCTCACCCTCTCCTTAGGAGGCAGGATAACCACCATAAAAGTGAAGCTATTACCCCAATTCTTATTTTTGTTCCAAGCCCTTCCCATCTGTATCCCAGAAACATTTTGGAAAAAGATGGAAACAGTTCTCATGTTCTTCATATGGATAAACATAGAACTAGCAAATAATTGATGTCATTGTCACATGAACGAGGGGGTTTGACAATGCCTAATCTCAGGCTGTACTACCTTGTGGCACAACTGACTCCAGTTATGACCTGGATTAATGCCTGGAGAGAGATGGAAGCACATCAACTCTGAAGTATCCCCCATTTGCTCTCCCCCATGTTACCCTCACCCCATGGTTATGGAAAGACATTGCAAACCCATGGACACGACAGACACTTAAAAATTTACTAAACATGAGACTACTCACTTAAATACCAAATTATGTAGGCCCCCTTACATCTATAATAGAGGATCAAGACTTTAAGCCACCGTGCACTGATCCAGGCTTCTCTAGATGGAACAGGCTATCTTTAGCATGGTACCAATCACTGATACACAACACAGCTCTCCTGTCAGTCAGAGAAATGCAAGAAAAAATACAGGCTTCCCCAAATTGATTTCCACAGTACCTACAAATAAGGCATTACCTTCCAACTAACAATCGAATTACCCAGATTGACAGGGATCTGATGCTCTGGGTGAATTTTTTTGTATTGAGAGGCCATGTTAACAGGTAAAAGAGGGACAGTATCCAGAGACTATAGAACCCTGCAAGGAGAAGAACACACCAAGCTCAATAGCCACAGGGTGAAATGGGAACTTCATGATGGGATTTCCATCACAGAAGAGGAGGGGAAAAAAGTGGGAGAGGGGTTGGAGGGTAACAGCTTCACCAGGCTGGAGGGAATTTAAATTGATGTGTATGTCCAGATTCTTCTAGACACCTATGATCACCAAGCATTTCCAGGCAAGCAATTCAGATCTGTACCAGAAAGGGTGTCGACAGATAGGGTCACATTACCACATTTATTGTGTGTGTCCTGTGATCAAGGCTATTTTATCTCAAATAGAGTTGGAATTAAGTAAACTTTGGGCTGTCCTGGTTCCTCTGGAGTATAAAACCCTGGTCCTGGGGATAAGTGTGACAGACAGAGGAGGCACTAGACAACAAGGACTCCTATAAATCCACTTCCTATCAGCTCATAAGGAGAACATGGAAAACTGGCTATAAGTGACCTCCCCATCTTTGAGCCTTGAGTCTCTAGGGTGGATAATAAAAGAAGGATGGAAGAACTGACTGCTAAATTAAAACTCACTATAGAACAGCATGCTAAATTATGTGCAAGATAGGACTCTCAAGATGATCCCATCCTTCAGGTCAGTGAGGGAGATTAAGTTTGAAACTAGGCACTGGACCCAGAATGACGGAGTCAAATGCATAGGTAATTTACATCAACCAACCCTCCGTTCCAAAATTTTAATTTGGTACATACAAAAGATGTGATTTGTAAGTAGCAGTGTCAAGTTAGTATGTTACATCTGGTAAGGGAAGTGTTCTGTTCGTTTGTTGGTTTAGTAATATACTTCACATGGAAGTCAACTGACATGGAAGAACATTGTCATAAATAGCATTACAAACAACATAGTTGCCCAGGGGGTTGATTTTGACTTGAATGTACTATAATCATGATCTGTAAACTGTTCAGTCCCTCTAGGAGTGAGTAGATTTGTCAATTGCAGTGTTGCCCATATTTGTGATGACTCTGTCATTTACAGTATAATAAAGCTGAGTTTGAAAACAGAAGCACAGGAGTATTCATGTTCAATATTTGCTTTTGGTCCCTCTAGCTATATATATATATATATATATATATATATATATATATATATATATATATTGCACTAGGAGAGGCACACTAAGCTGAAGTGTGTTTACAGGTGTGTCCGAGGAGCACAAGGAAGTTAACTGACTTGCTCAGGGTCACACAGTATGCAAGTGGGGGCTGTTGGATTCAAACCCAAATCTCCAGGTTTGCAGCTCAGATCCTTAAATGTACTGCCTGCTACTGTAGTAACATTACTAAACCATGGCAGATAGTCAGGCTGCTTGATTCCAATTAGTGTGGCTCCTTTATGAAATATACCTGACTGTAAACTATTGTACTACATCATTCCCAAAGGGCAACAGCTCAGTAAGTCTGGTGTATAAATGTGTGCCTACTTAAGAAGATTACAATTTGGGTCCTAATTTATTGGTGGATAATATCATAGTACAACGTCATATCTGGAGTCACACAACTTAAGGTGCAGGCCTGCACTTGTTTCCTAGTCTACTTAGCCCACAGCCTTAACATCAATGTATTGTCTGCTGTTTTAAGTCTCCCAACTCTGTATCAGGGGTTGGACAATACAACAGTTAGGCCCTTGACCTTCTGGCCCTGTTCAAGGTGTTAATCTTCAACCACCAAGTCACTGAATCATTATCCTACTTGCTACCTACAGTTCTGCAGTCCCTAGCTGGGCCCCTCTTGCATACTAGGGTCTCTTTGTAAGCCACAGGACTATCTAGTAAGCTGCAAGACAGGGGCTGCAATTGACTCCGAAAACACAATTTCTCCCAGAGACCAGTGTGGCCTGAAGGAATGCTGGTGCTTATACTCACAACCCTGCTCCAATTTAGTATCCCTCAGGTCTCCTCCAAGCCCAGCCTATGGATCACAACTAGAACATTCTGCCAGCTTTGCTAAAGCAAAACTGGTATGCTTCCAAGGCACTGCTTAGACTGAAGGCTTTACAGACCTGCATTCTTTCTGCCAGCTGGCAAACACGAGAAACCCCGACATAAAGGAAGGCAACTTCTCCTCCTACAAATGCTCATCCTAGGCAGTGATGTGCAAGTCAGCCCTGGCTCCACCCCAAACCATTTCTACAACTCCATCCCACTACTTAAGGGCCTAAGGACATTTCATTCAAGTTCAAGTTCAAGTTTCAAGTTTATTGCAGGAAAGACTCCTTTGAGCAAGCTCATTCACAAGGAGGTCCTGAGGCACATACACATACAGTTTGCAATTACATAGACAGGAGATATAAAATGTAGAACAACAAAGAAAATAATATATAATACAAGAGGTATACACAATAGAAGTCTTTATGCTACAGTATATATGCAGTACATTCCAGCTTTAACTTTGCCCTAAATTATGCAACACATTTATTCAAACACTAGAAGCCTTCTCCAAAAACTTGACCCGTTAAAAACATGGTTCGCATTGATTAATTCAGACTTCCCAATTCTAATGGAAACCTGGCTACCTTCCTTTATCAACTCCTCTGCCATTGACATCACAAGTTGCCTCTCACACAGACAGGATAACTCCAAAAGAGGAGAAGGGGTAATCATATACTCAGTCTCAAAACACAACTTTAATGTCTCCTCTCAAGAAGTACTTCTAAAGTCTGAGATCATGATTGGGGTCATTACCAGACCACTCTCCATCTTCATTGTCCTCGCTAGAGTGTATTGCTCACCTAGGTCCCCCTCAATATGATCTCAAATATATTGTAAAAGGTTCTAGACTGCTCACCCAATGGTGACCACAATCACCACATCATTCTTGGGGACTTCACCACGAAATGGTTGGCTAGGTCCAGCTCCACCCCACCCACCAACCTCCACTCAAAAATCAAAGCCCTGAATGTCAGTCAGATGATCTCTTCTCTCACTAGATTCAGAGAGAGAACTAACAACCATAGTATAATTAACTGGGCACTGATGTCACATCCTCATATAATCCTGGTTGCTGAAACCCTGCTCTTTTTATTCAGTAATCACTGCATGACCTACTGTGTCAGAAGATACAGACAGTAAAAGCCCATCATAGATCACTCTAACCTGTTTCTGCAAAAAGCTCAATCCAGATGCCTTTATTAAAGACCATCTATTGGCCAGTTTGGGTCACACCCTGTCAGCCTTGGAACCTGATGAGACATCAGCCCTTTTCCCTGACACCTTCACTGAAATTTGCAGCAAGCACACCCTTGTCAAACACTCCAGAATCCATGGCCACAACATGCCTTGGATCTCTATAGACATTATTGAAAATTTCCAGCTCAGTCATGTCGCATCGGCAAGGCGGAAAGCCTCTGGCCTCCCATCACACAGAAAGGCCTTCACCACCCTTCGCAACCTATGCACTAAGATAATGAGGAAGGCAAAAGCCAAGTACTTACAAAGCAATCTTGTCAAAGGCACCAATCCATCCAAGTTTTGGAAAACAATTCACAGCCTCCTCACTCCCCCCCCCACATCATCAACCAGGGACCAAGTCATGTCTAACTCCATGCTATCAGCCAAGGACCTACACAAATTTCACCAAAGGACTGAGGGCTCTACAACCTCAACCCCATATAACTGGCAATATCTGCCTCCAGGTGCTGTCAAGTTGAAGAAGTCCACAAACAGCTCTCTGCACTTTACATGGCCTCCAGCTGTGGTGATGACAGCATATCCTCAAGTTCCTTAAAATTGGTACCCTGTCATAGTGGCTTCCATTGCACACATGTTCAACAAATTCCTCATAGTCAACTCCTTCCACTGTAACTGGAAACACACGCAAGTCATCCCCATCCATAAGGGCGGACCTGCTGATGCACATTCCAATTTCTGCTGAATCTTACTCCTGCCCATCCTTTCCCAAATCTTTGAGAAGCAGGTGAGCAGACAGCTCTCCAACTTCTACTCTAACATGGATTTCCTAACCCCATATCAATCTGGCATCTGCTCAAACCACTCCACTTTCACCTCACACCTTCATGTTACCAACCACATATGTAGACTTGGACAAGAGAATCTTTATCGATGGTGAAAATAAAAAAAAATAAAAAAGATCACTTCTTTTCAACTGAAGGTGCTGCCTTAAATCAGGAAATGTGTCAAAAAAACAACAACACAAAGACACAAACACCAGCACATAAAGCCACTATTTTATTTACAAACAGATACTGTGCGACTGTATTTGCTGTATTGGCTTTATTTGGCGGTGTGCACACCCTTTTGTTGTTGTTTTTTTTTTTTTGACAACCATCTTTATTGACCCAGGTAAGGCTTTTGACACCATAGACCACAATCTCCTCCTCCTTGCTAAGCCTGCAGCCTCAGGCATCTCCACTCCTGCTCTCTCGTGATTCTGCTCCAACTTATCCAATCAATTCCAATCAAACAAGCTAGCTGGAAACATGTCTCCTACACTATCAGTCTGCCTTGAGGTGCCCCAAGGCTCTCTTCTCAGCCCTTTGCTGTTCACCGTGCCATAAATGAACTTCCTTCAGCCATATCCACCTGTCAAATCCACTTGTATACTGATGATACAATTGCATATGTAACCGGCTCTACTGTCTCCTCTATTGAAGAGCCCTGACAAAAGAATTTTTATGCAATATAAAAATGGTTTGTTCACAAGTGCTCCAGCAAAGAACCAAAAGAAAAAGGTGTCTATGCTGTTCTGCTCCAGACATTGGTCAAATGCAATTCCTTACTCTGTCAACCTTTGCCCATCCCAGGCTGTGCACCTTAACCATATAGTATCATACACATATCTGGACTTACACCTGGACCAGCATCTTAACTTCTCTGGCCATATCTCCCAGATCACAGCCAAGTGTTACACTAAGCTTGGCACCCTCTTAACAGTTAAGAGCTGCCTAAAGCCAAGCATCAAGAAATTGATAGTTGAACTATCTGTCCTCCTTGTATTAGACTATTGGGATTTACAATACAAGTCACATTAAACTGTTCCACCAATGAGTTTCTGTAGCATTTCTGGCTGAGTCATGAAATTTAAATACCTGGGAGTTTGGCTCAACCATAGACTCTCCTTTCCTGAGCATATTGAGAACTTGTTAAAAAAATTAACGCAAAGGTTAGGACTTTTCTTACCACTTCCTCATGACTGATGCTAAACAGCGGCTGGTCCAATCAACATTTCTCTCACTACTGGATTACACAGACTTCTTTTATAGTCAGGGCCCAGCTTCTTCATGTGCAAAACTATATACGCTTTACCACAGAGTTCTGAGGTTCATAACAGGTCTCCCCTTTAACACACACCACTGCTCCTTGTATGAGGCCATGGGTTGACCTCTCTTCAATTCAGATGGGACAGAAATGCTGCTCTATGGACCCTCAGGGCTATTTCCAATAATCTCCCACAATATATTAATGACTGTATCCCTCAAAGCACTTAGGTAATTATGCTCTGAGAAGCTACTCCTTTATTAGCTTGAAAAGTCACAAAGTCAAATCACACTTTGGTAGAGCGGCCATAGGCTGCCTACTGCCCTTACTCTGGAAAAAATTACAAAAAAACCTTGCCACTCAGTTACTCTGTTAGCTTATCTCCCTTCAAGACTCTATATTCACACCACATTAAAGAACTGTGCAACTTTTTCCCTAGTCCCTAGTCAGACATAGTTTCCATGACCCTTCAGAGACCTGTACCCATCATCCCTATTGGTCCCCCCTTTTTCTTTCACTTTGTATGGGTGTCCAGTTCCACTACCCCTTGCATCTCCTTGCTCCTTTAAATTCTCCCCAACCTCCCTACTGTATCACTTCCCCTTGACCTGTGGGTAACCCCTGTCACCTCTCCCTCCCTGTTATTCAAGTTTAATTGTATGAGGTGTATCTTTATGTGTTACATGCAGGCTTAAATTGCAAATTTCTCATACTGTTATATATTCTTTATTGCTATATATGTATCTATGTTATGACTATATAAATCCTGATTTTGAAACTTGTATCCTTTATCATGATTGTTATAGTTACTGAAAACTGTATTCATTTATCTTGAGTGCTATATATATGTACGGTATTTTGCATTGTATTTGACCTTTACCAAACAGGTCCATCTTGCAAATGAGCTTTGCTCAATGATGATTGCCTGGATAAATAAAAATTTTGATTGATTGATTGAGTTGCATAAGTGTTGCTGGATTTAGTACAAAGCCTTGCACAAACTGTTTCTTAAGAGTTATATCTCAGTTTTGCATTGCATTGTGATTAAACTTAAGCTGCATTTTAATTAAGTAGCAAAAGCATTTTATAAACATTGCTCTTGAGCTGGTTAAGCGTTAAAAAACAATGCAATATAAGTTGTCAGTGCATTACCAACTGTAAAAAATAATGCTAAACCAACTCATAGATGGGACAATTTAATGTAACTTCTACTGCAGTATATGCTTGCACCATCTCTTCTACCCTGTCCAGACTCGCAATGCTTTTCAAAGTCTTATGTAGATTTGTACTGGCATGCCTTTCCAGAATCCACTATTGCACCATGTATAATGCTCTCGGGTAGAGCCCACCCTCAGAAAGGCACCTGCTGCATACTGCACTAATGGGAGAAAGGTACTGGTCAGGTAGATTACCAAGTTATCTTGCAGACCTTCTCCCACCATAAAAATGACTCATACTCTGTCAGATCTGAGGAAGGCTGCTGTTTTCCAAACTCCACACTGTAGCAAAACCCTAGGGCAAACCTCAGTCTCATACAGACTCCCATTTGTCTCTAACAGTCTCCCTGTCAAATTCGCCATATCTGATACCTATCTCTCATGTAAGAGACAGATCAGAAATCATCACTCTTTGTTGTTCTCCTTCTCTGGCTGCTCCAGTTACACCTCTGGTGGTTATAATAGACCAAGAACAGCATATTTATGATGGGTCTGCTATTACATGGTGGGGTAGCTTAGCACTTCTACCCCAGGCTTGAACCATGGTGGGTTCAGGAATTGTCTTCATTATGATCATACATTGTTACATCTGTATATTAGAATTACAATGTTCTCTTCAGCTATTTTCCTCAACATGAATCTACTATGCTACCATCTTGTATTGTTTTGCATCCTGTGTCTGTGATGTTTTCACCTCTATGTGGGACAAAAAAAAAAACAGGACTGCAAGTACAGCATGAGAACAGGAACAATTGTCATCCCTTGCACTCCAAATCACAGGCCAGGTGAAGGAGATGGAAGAGGAAGGATCTTGTGGCTGTGCCCCTGATATAGCAGAATATCAACTGAGTCATTCATTCTTGTTCCAGTTCAACATAAACTACTGCAACTGCACCCTCCCAAAAAAATATATTTATTGATGACTAACCACTGTGCTATCCACTATATGACTATGGCTTGATGGTAAATCACAGCACATGACAGTCTGACATACTGTAGTGGACCTGAGATGCCAGCAAGCAAAATGGTGTAGGATTATCTGGATATGAACATGGCACCAGCAGCAGAAGCCCCTTTATTGAACAGGTGCAAAAAAGACCATGTAAAGGTGAATGCTCAGAGCGAATTTTCAGTACTGCAGATAATATAATCACCAACAGCAAAATGTGTCTTTTGACCCAAAATGTAGGGATGCTCACTTTTTGAAAAGTAAACCTCCCCCCCAAAAAAATAAAAAACAAAACAAAAAAAAATATTTGCTAAGGTTTATGGATGATGAATCTCCCACATTTCCAGATGGCCAAAAGACTAAGACTAATAAGGTGGATATAGAAGGCTTCTTCAATATCCATAAGTCTATAATTTGTGGAACTAGAAGCCTATACACGCTGTGACTGTGGAAGTCTGCATTGCTGCCTTGAGTCTTCATGTAAAAATGTTTTGTATTTGTGGGCATACATTGGCCTAATAGCTATTTGGTCAGTCAACCTGACCACATAACTAATGTCCGCAACACTTATCCAAGGCATAATGGGAAGCCTTGTCCTTGTTTGACACTGTCCCAACTGACACATTTGTGTAACCAGTAGCCTACAAATCATGGAATATTGTACTTCTGTCTTGTTTCTTTGGACTACCATGATTTGTGTGCAGTCTACAAAACATACAGTAGGCCTAATGGTTTTAAGGCAATGTTGGCCATTAAGCAACATGTGCAACCATTTCTGGAACCAGTAGCCTACACACACTGTGGATTGTTGTCTTTTGTCTTCAGATTAACATTGTTTGTGTGCAGCCTTCACACACATAACAATTTTTGGGCAATGTTAGCCATGTAACCAATGTGTGCAGTACTTACCCAATGCATAATGGAAAGACTTTTCCATGTTTGGCACTGTCCCAGTATATGCCATTTTTGAAACCAGTAGCTTGCACATGCTATGGAATGCTGCTCTGATGTTATCAGATATTTTCTGGGACTACATACAGGTAGGCCTTACACAAACCCTTTTTTTGAGCATAAATTGACACTTTCTCTGTTTACAAGCCTTCTCTATGTTTGACAATGAAGGAACATAATTTATGTACTCAGTAGCATTCAGCATGGGCGAGTGTATCAGCCTGCTGTTTTGGGTGCTTCAGTGACACAGTGCATTATATAATTTGATTTTACCTCTATTCTCCAAGAATTTCGATGGCTACACCAGTTTAAACTTGTTTGCCATTACAGAAATAGAACTTTGGCCAGATTTACCTGGGTCAACGATCTACTGTATGTTCACAGGATCAAACTTTTGGAGAGTCAGAAAGCTGTACTGTTATGTAAACAATCTCAGATAGTAGAGTACATAATAATAGTACTAATAATACAGATTTGAGTGTCTTCAGAGTCTGCCAAGAAACATTCGTAAACAAAAGGGAGTACTAATAAAGTTTATTATAGTGCTTACGCCAAGCATGTGGCAGAGAAAATCACAAGGGAGATGGATTTCTCACCACTCTCCTGAAGAATGTACATAATCTCCAGAATTGCTAAAGATCTCACGCTCTGCAAGATCTTGTTCTCTCTCTGTGATCAGGGACAATGGTTTTCCGTTTTTACCGGTAAGACCGGTAAAAATCATGGAATCCTGCTTGATTTGCAGATTTTGAATTCTTGTACCGGTGCCTCATGGAAATTGCATTTCACTGCACAGAATCCCTAAGATTTCAGCATATTTTTAAATGTTTTTATTTTCTCTTTCTCTGCCCCCTTCTCACAGCATCAGTCTCCACTTTTCAGAGATCCCTAGGCTGGGTATCCCCTAGCTTCACCCCAGGTAATGCTCAGGAGCTCCTGTGTGCCTTCCCCATCCTGCCTAGGTTGTACCCCCCAGGTGGTAAGGGAGGGGACCCCAGGTCACCCCTCCACAGTCCTTTAATGTGTGTTGAGCAGCCCAGTGGGTCCCTCACGGAAACTGGTTATGAAGTCTGGGGCAGCTGGGTCCCTTCTACCAGCAGCCGATGTGGGGTGATTGTTACTGGTTTTCTGGTCTCTGTCCCTGAGGGCACCAACACTCGAGGGGATCCAAGGAAGTAGGGCATATAGAGATATGCCACTACTCCAGATTCTGACTAGCTTCCCCTCTTCCCAAGTGCTCTGCAGCCCCATTGCACCATCACCTGTGGTCACCCAGGTGGCAGTAAAGCAGCAGGACCTGCAAGCCACCATTCTCAGAGGAAGAGAGCAGCCCCCCAGGTGCTCGATCCTACTCCCCCAGCCAGACCTCTAGCAACACGAATTCACTTCTGATCCTGAGTCCCTGGCATTGCAAGCAGTGGTGCTACCTCAGGCTATTTACAGTGCTTTGTCAACTATACACCCACTTTGGTGTAAGAAAACATAAGCAGATGAAGAGGGAAATAATTCAGTTTTAGTAAAATGTTGCAACGTGTTCAATGTTCATAATTTGCACTGTAGGTACTGTGCACTATTATTGAAATCATATATTAAAACATTATATATGGGTGTTATGGCTGGCAGTATAGCCTAGTGGTTAGAGTAACAAACAGTGATCGAACTGAGTACATTTAGAAGACTTGGGTTTGGAGTCCCACAGCCTGCATACTGTGTGACTCTGAGCAAGGCACTTTACCTCTACAGTGCTCCTGGGTCACCTCGGAAAACAGGCAGTTTTGCCTAGTGGGTTTACCCAGTTTACAAAAAAATATAAAAAAAAAATACCAATATATGTTTACTACATCATACAGTAGTCAGGGTACCATGTAATTTATCTGAGTTGTACTCTGACTGCAATGATGTTGTATAGGTAAATATAAATGTTCAGATACACTTTATGTTTTGTAAGCTTGCTTTTAGACTTTAGTCAGGTTTTCATTGTATTTTTTGCATATGAACATCTAGGATATAGATTGCTAAGTGCAGAATCACTGTTACCAACTAGTTTATTCAAGTTTATAATCAGCAGAGCCATCCAAAATCTTCAGTTGTTTGATTGAAAGTGAGTCTGAATGAAAGTATGTTCACAAGGCACAAGCTGCCTTACTACTTATTTCGGTGAATGGGATAGAAACATAGAAACATAGACTTTGATGGCCCACCTAGTTTGCCCATTTTATCATTTGCACATTCTCTCCCACCTGTTGTGTCAGTCTCTGTGACAACAAAAAGTTTTCTGACAGACTGCTTTAATAAAAAGCAAATGTTACGTGTTTAAGTGTACTTATGCTTGACCACAGGGGCTGTATGATGCTGGTGGGTAGAGCGGTGCTCAATTCACATCTGAGCTCAGACATGAAAACTGAGAAACACCCTTTTCATGGAGACCAAGGGAAAAAAAAGGAATCCACATGTTTGTGAGATGCATTAGAAGGCCCTCCACTAATCACTTGTGATTATTTTTTTAGGTGAAGACACTATTTCAAAGAAGCAAATTCAGGCAGTTTTTTTTTTGTTCCTCCTACCCACTGGCCATCCACTCCTTCAGGCCTGCCAAGTCCCCCTACCACTGCTGCTGAGTCCCCCTGACCATCCACTGCCCCTTATGGCCCTGCTACCAGGTAACCCGACTAACCCTTAATCGGTGGGCCCCTACCCCTGTGGGAGGCTAACAAGGGAAGACAATCACTCTAAAGAGCTTCCTGTATATCCCAGGCATGGCAGGGGTCAGAACAGACACATGTGTCTGGGACTTCATGCTTATGGATGGACCAGAAGCCATCCTCTAGATAGCCAGCAGGTGTTTTTCCATTTTTGTGGGAGCGTGACAGGCCACATGATGTCAAGACACAAGCTGACATCCATCACACTCTCCTCTGCAATGATGGCCAATGTGTTGCCATGCCTCCAGTCTCCACCTGGGGCCAGCAAATGCTGAGCTGTGAATATACCCTCCCTCCCAGGAGAAGGTGAGTGGTTGTTGGACACTCAAGCCTTCACCCCCCTGGCCGGTCTTCCAGCACCCAAACCTGTTTCCAAACCCTGGTCAGTGGTGTCATGGGCAGAAATCCAATTCAGGCAGCTAAATGATAGGAAAAAACAAATGTGGACCACCTAAGTAGTGGTGGTGGTTCAGATTAATTCACATCAGAGTTCTAACAAGCAAAGAGACTAAGTAATTTGTAACTTGTGCATGTGGGGTGTGGGTGGTGAAGAAAGGGGATCATAGTGCTGTCGCTACTGCCATCATCCCTGAGGGATGTGGACTGCATTGTTGCTACTGTCATCACACCTGAGAGGCAGGGGGGGGCCATAGTGCTTCTGCCATAACTACTGGTGGATGGGGAATGTAGTACTGCTGCTGTCCCACCTGAGGGATAGGGGACATAGTGCTGATACTGCCATCACACCTGAGAAATGCGGAACGTAGTACTGCTGCCATCACACCTAATGGATAGGGACCACAGTGCAGCTGCTTCCATCACACCTGAGGGAGGAGGGGAGACAGTGTTGTTGCTGCTGCCATCACACCAGAGGGATGGTCTGCAGTGTTGTTGGTGCTGCCATCACACCAGAGGGATGGGGACCTTACTGCTGCTTCCATCACACCTTAGGGATGGGGGCTGTAGTGCTGTTGCTGCCATCATATTTTGTACCTAAAATAACTTTAAATTGGTACAATGATAGAAGTATGTACAACAGTGGAGGTCAAAACTGCCAAATGCATGTTAACAGAGTTAAAAATGGTTAAATAAAGTACACAAAACCAAACACCGGTAAAACCGGATTTTGGCTTAGCAGACACCGGTGACAGTACCGTTTTTTACAATTTGCAAAATGGAATTTGCCCTTTCTCAATCCCGGTAAACCAGTGTCCCTGTCTGTGATCTTGTTCTATCTGCTTGTGAAACAAGGTTACAGAATGCTAAATACTACAGATAGCAGTATAGCAACAGAGACTACAACATAGTTATGAATATTAGAAACATTATGTATTGGATAATGACCTAGGAGGCAGAATTACTAATGAGTATCATATGAGACAGATACTATGCTTCCATTAGCATTATAGCTTGGACAAAAGAAATGCTGACTGGCTCTACTACATGTGGCATTTCTTGCTTATGTATAATATAAGACATAACAAAGGATTTCTCTCTAAAGAGACAATGAGAAATGCTGACAGGGCTCTATTACACGTGGCATATCTGCCTGAGTGTAAAACACACACTACATATACTTATATGAGAATGTAAGTATACAATAATCACTGATGATCCTTCAGAGTCATCTTATCAGTGATTAGGTAGATTATATGGACTATATGTAAAAGACAAACATAATGCATTATAGTGAAGTATAATAATCATGCATGATCTAATCCTATGCAGGATGTAAACATTAGCAAATATTAGCAGCACAGCACATTTCTGGCACTCATGCTTATATGATGGGTGCCTAAAATCTACATTTGTGCAAAATAGCAGTGTCACAGTATAATTGACCAGGAATACAGTATGAGGTGTATGTGAGGTGTATGTGGGATGACAGGGGCCTTAACCCATGGGTATCAGTCCCCTCTTTGTTGCCTTAATTGCAAAAGTGGCAACAAAACAAAAAGACAACACTTAGGTACAGGCCAGAGGCATGAGCCTGATAGAGGAATATTAACTGGTCTCAGCAGTGTTTCAGGATTTCCTTAAACAACAAAATTTAATTATAATGGTAATGTTAGTAAACCTTGTATTACTATAAACATTTGGAATACAACTTCACAATGGGGTTTTCCAATATCAAAACAATCAGTAAATATTGATATATATCGGGTGTGTCTGTCCTATTGGGAAGAGATTGAAGAAAGAAAAATTTAAGTTGCCTGTATGGATATTAAAAACAAGTAAAAACTGAGATAGAGCATCAAGATAGTTAGGACTGGACTTAATATCTGGTTCCAGGATGGGAACAGGTGTGATTACCATATAGCCTATAACCTGTATAGGGAGTAAAAATAGAAGTTAGATAAGTTCACTTTGCATAACTTTGGTCCATATCAGAAGACTGTATAGCTGGTCACCACACAATGTTCCATACCAGCAGAGTATACCGCCTTGAAGAATGGCATTTTTCGTTTGGTAAGTTGAACAGAACATGAAATGTCAATGTCCACAAGCCATAAACTACGAACAGTTCCAGGGATAAATCTAGGGTTTCTTCAAGTGTTAGATGAAGATTCATAGTTCAAATTCAATGCATTTAGATGTTTCAAAGGTTGATCCAAATGTTCTGGAGGCTGCAGTATTTTCAGAGGCCTCAGCAGGGGCTGCATTAGATTGCACATTGAGTTTTACAGTAGAATAGCAACAGTGTTCAGTTGAAGATTTTATTTATTTTATTGATTTGCTTTTGTTTACCGGGTAAGCGTGCTAGACAACCAAGTACCTATTTTCAGGCATGACCCAGGAGGGTTACAATGGTACATAAACATGAACATCAGGCATATTCAGGGTAAACATACATTAAGATCAGGCACATATGTAACATAAGAATAAGGTATATAGATTAAGGCACATATGTAACATAAGAATAAGGTATATAGATTATAATAGGATGATGCACATTGATAAAGTCAGCAATGAGGTACATAGATTACTATATGAGGTAGCAAGTGAAAAAGTACAGGAATGGGAGACAGGAGTCTCCTGCTGACCTGGAAGACTAACAAGGTACAACTCACTAGAATCAGTCAGATCTGGGTACAAAGAGCATCAGGTAGATTAACAGGGTACAACATCAGGATCAGTCAATTCAGGGTACATACAGCATCATGCTCATAGGTTACATAAGGCAGAGAAAGTGGGACAGGTATGGTCATCAGTAGCATCCAAGCAAGGCCAGCCACACCCTCCTGAGGGGGAAGGGGGATGCAGGATGATAGAACAGAAGTGCAGGGGCAGTCATGGTATGTCAGATGACATGGGCTAGACCAGCTTGGCAAAGTACAGGCTTGTGCCATGGACTAGACACCCAGCAGATGATACCCAGTGATAGCAGCTCAGGTGCAGAGACAAGCTGAGGCTGATTTCAGGAAGCCCCATAGGGAGGCTTTGAAGCAGGAATGTGATGGGGATGTCCGAGTGCAGGCTGGCAGGGAGTTCCACAGCTTTGGTGCAAAGGCAGGGAAGGCCTGTTCACCCATTCAGGTGCATGTTTTTGGAACCAGGAGGACCTGAGAGTCACTGGATTGTAGGTGGTAAGGGGGAGCGGTGGTGGAGGGAGGGACAAGGCAAGCACAGAAGAGGTGACAGTTTGGATGATGTTGTCAATAAAGTTGCCAAGGATGAAGGTGTGGTGGTACTCTGGGGGGAGCCACTCCAGCTGGGAGTATAGGTCACATTGATGTGTGAGGCAAGGAGCAGAGAGAGCAAAGCATCATACGTTGATGTACACTGTGTCCCATTTAGAGAGACTGGTTTTAGGGAACTGGGCAAAGGATACAAGGCCATAGCAGAGCATTGGTAGAAGGACCCCCCTAGAAAGGACCAGATGAGCCACTGGGGTGAGGCATGATTTATCTCTGAAGACCAGGCCCAGCTTGCAGTTGGTAGCTTTGCAGGTGTTGCGAATGTGCAGAGTGAGATCCAGCTGCAGGTCAAGAGTTACCCCCAGGTACTTGACTGCTTCTGCAACAAGCGGGGGGACCCATCAGCTCCTGAGATTTTCAGAGGAGCAGGGCAGGCTTTTACCTTGGCTGAGCAGCCAAAGTGCATGACCTGAGTCTTCTTGAGGTTAATGGAAAGCTTTTGGTCCTCAAACCAGGATTGAGTATGGTTAATGTCAGAGTTTAATCAGATGTTTATGGATGTGGGGTCCCAAGATCTAGCCAGGATGATGAGGTCATTTGCATACAGGGTAGAGTGCCCAAAGGCTGTGGCCAAGGGTAACTCATTTATGAAGAGGGAAAACAAGATAGGTCCAAGGATGGAGCCCTGGGGGACACTACAGGTCACTGGAGATGGGTTGGAGAGGGCCTTGTTAAAGCTGGTATACTGCTGTCTTCCCAAGAGATAGTGAGTGAACCAGGCAAGGATGGGGGGGTAGAAGCCCAAGGTCCAGACAGTGGATCATAGGAGTAAGTGGTCAACGCAGTCAAAGACTTTGGAGAGATCTATGAAGATGGCTCCAGTCAGTTTGCCTTTTACGGTGGTGGACCGGATAGCAGAGGTAATCACCACAAGGGCACTGGAAGTGCTGTGGAATATGATCACATGGCTGCACAAAGTGTAAATGTTTATGACAGTACTCAGTTTGTATGAAGTGCCAGCCAGGCCTAGTAAACAAACAGTGAAGAAAATGGATTTCTTGATTGTAGATCAAATGAAAAGAGTCTTATTGCTGAAGTTAGAGGATTTCCCCCACTCTAGAATTGCTTCATAGTATGCATAACAATGAGCTTGACTGTAAAATCTTAACTGGCTGGACCAAATACAGTTTATTTGAAAGTTCACAAGTGGAAGCCTAATTTCAGTTATTAGGCCTGTATTTACAAGTTGGCAATACAAGTTGGAAGATGTCACATCTGCATAAAAGGTGGTGTTCCATTCAGGTACGACATTCAGTGTTCAGAGTCAGTCATGATTCCAAGACGCCATGGTAAACAAGGAAAGGAGGTAGTTTCAGCCTTTCATGATTAAAGTTCCCATCAAGATGATCAATAGAATGGACAGTTGCCAGACAATCAGAGATGAATATTGCCGGATGAAAATGCTGCAATGACACTGTGAGAGTCACAGACATGGCTTCCTGGATTGTGCAGGAATAAGTTTAGAAACATGTAGCAATACTGATGTGTGTGTGTTGACATATCCAAGGTACCTTGCCATTGGCAAGGGAATAGTGCTAGATTCAAATAAACATTTGTTAATTCATGCAATAGAAGTGCATAATGTGGCAATGCCACTGAGCCATATGTCTGTCATGTATGAGATCAAGGATATGTCCTAATTCCAGATCCCAGAAGAGGTAACCAAAGGGTTGTAAGAACATAATAGCCATAGGCAGTGCAGAGGACTTGCCTATCTATGTTATGCTCACCTGCTTCCTTAATGTGAGCAGAAATTAATTCATTAACATAAACATTTGTCAGGTCAGACCTCTTCACAATATCCTTAATATTGTAAATGTAAATCACTCTTAATGAGCAAAATCATATATACCATGCAATGGGGGGTATGAGATTATATTTCGTACTATCATGACCCTTTAACATACTGTATGTGTCTGAATAATGGCTAAATCAGCCCTATTTCAAATAGATATGCCAGAGCCAAATATGCCTGAATCTAAACCTGTGGGATTAAAAAACAAACAAGCAAAAAAAAAAAAAACAGCAAGAACATTTGGATAGGTTTACTGTCATTAAATGTATTACTAGTGGTCAGGATGTGAAAATCCTAAGTGTGTGTATGCGGTGCATTTGTGCTATGAGTCCTTGTATAGGGGGTCATTAATGAATACCTGGTATGCTGCCAGGGTATCCAATCACATTATTTAAAATGAAAAAAAAAATGGGAACCGTTTGTTGTGAAACATATAACAAATCACTTCAAGTTTAAAATGTGAGATTTAAAATCACTGGGTTGTGCATGAGCTGCACATTATTAACTAGGGTACCTGTTTGAGAAGTGGCTGTTAGACCACACTGGTTGGGCCAGGATTGTATTTTGAGGATGCAGTATTAAGTGTCACAAATTATGAGGCATCATAGGGTAAAACCTTAAGGTCTAATGGCTTTTATTACCATATACATTTGGATGCAAATTACTAATTATCAATAAAATGTAAACAGGAGTCAAAGATGAAGTCTAGCTGCTAGAATTGATCCAAAGCAATGAGCATAACATTCAGTAGGGCCTCACTACCCTCCTGGATGGTGAACATGTCTTTCAGGACTTTAGTGTGAATTCCACAGGATGCAATTAAATCATGTGCTCTTGTGAGGTATTCTGCCTAAACAATCTGTTTAGGATTAGGTCACTGGTTCTTATCTGCAATAAGATGGCCAGTTTGGGCTTGTAAGAAGACCCATACTTTTTAAAAGAATAATAAGCATAAAAGCAAGCATCTCTTTCTCTATCTCTCTCTCTGGAAAAGGTTCTGAAACAACTAATAAAATTGAAGGTTGACAAAGCATTGGGGCCTGATGAGATTCACCCAAGAATTCTAAACGAACTAAGGGTAGAACTAGTGACACCACTGACTACTCTCTTTAACAAATCATGGGAGGATGGGGTGGTACCTGAGGACTGGAGGAGGGTGGATGTGATTCCTCTTCACAAAAGTGGGAGCAGGACAGAGGCAAGAAACTACAGACCAGTTAGTTTGACCTCAGTGGTAGGGAAAATGATGGAATCACTTGTGAAGGAAAGAATTGTTGAGTACCTAGAGGCCAGTGGGGCACAGGACCCAAGGCAGCATAGATTCATGATGGGAAGGTTGTGTCAGATGAATTTAATAGATTTCTTTGACTGGGTGACCAAAGTAGTAGACCAGGGAAGGGCTGTGGACATGGTCTACCTAGATTTTATCAAGGCATTTGATACAGTCCCACACAAAAGATTAATACACAAGTTAGCCAGCCTTAGAGTGGGTCCCAAGGTCATAGCCTGGATAAAAAATTGGCTAGACAATAGGACTCAAAGGGTAGTAGTAAATGGAGTCCACAGTGAAGAAAGGAGGGTTACTAGCAGGATACCGCAGGGTACTGCAGGGTTCAGTACTTGACCGGTCCTTTTTAATGTCTTTATAAGTAATGTTGCAGAGGAACTGGAAAGAAAAGTATGTCTCTTTGCAGACAACACAAAGATCTGCAACAGGGTTGATACACAAGATGGAGTGGAAAGGATGAGAAGGGACTTGGCAAGGTTGGAGGAATGGTTAGATGTATGGCAGCTCAGATTCAATGCAAAGAAGTGCAAGGTAATGCACCTGGGAAACAAAAATCCAGGGGAAGAGTACACAATGGGGGGTGAGATACTGACAACAATAAAAATGGAAAGGGACCTGGGGGTAATTATATCAGATGACCTAAATGTGGGCAAGCAATGTGAGAAGGCAGTAAGGAAGGCTGGGGGGATATTGGGATGCATAGGGAGAGGCATCAATAATAGAAAACAGGAAGTTGTTACCCCTCTGTACAGACAGCTGGTGAGACCCCATCTGGAGTACTGTGTGCAGTTCTGGAGACCCCATCTCCACATAGACATAGAGTGAAGGCTGTCCAGAGGAGGGCTACCAGAATGGTGCAGGGTCTGCACCAGAAGACATATGAAGAAAGACTAAAGGAGAAAGAAGGGAGAGAGGGGACATGATATAAACTTTCAAGTACCACAAGGGAAACAAAAAAGTCCAAGAGGGTAGCATCTTTCAGAAAAAGAAATGTGCAACAACAAGGGGACACAATTTGAAGATAGAGGGGGGACGGCTCAGAGGTAATGTGAGGAAGTATTTTTTTCCCAGAGAGGGTTGTGGATGTATGGAACAGCTTCCCTGAGGAGGTCGTGGAGTCAAGAACAGTGGAGGAATTCAAGAATGCATGGGACAGACATAAGGCAGTCCTAGTAGGGGGTAGGAGGAAGTAAGCTGTTGGTTAACTAGGATCTGCAGCTTATCTGTTAGGTAGGAAAATGGGTAGACTAGGTGGGCCAAGCGGTCCTTATCTGCCGTCACATTCTATGTTTCTATGTTTCTTTGTAAACTAAAAGGAAAGAAAAAAGGAAAACATAGTTAGTTTAGAACTGTTCTGCCCATTGGGGTATGGAAAAGTAATTGAATCTCCTTTAAACAGGTTCATTTGATTGGCATGTATCCATTTATCAATGACTGTTATTGTGATTCAGTCTAACTGGGTAGACTGTTGGACTGCATTTGTTTATAATAGTATAGGGCCTGTTGTTGGGCCTTGCCCATACATTGTGCAGCAACGAGTGTACCTTTTGGATGTCTTGTTTGAGATATTTAACATATTTATCTACTGATGCTCCATCAGCAGTGGCAATACACTGGTCCAGAAGTAAATGTTCTGGGAGTCTCATGGACCGTCCGATCATGACTTCAAAATGGGGTATGCTGTGCACCTGCAGAGGGTGTCCCTCTTGTTGTCATAAGGAGTAAAGGCAATAATGAATCCCAGTCCATTTTGGGGTTTTCTGAACAAGTTTATTATAACATAACTTGATCTGGTTGTTAGCCCATTCCACCTGCCCTGTTGACTGTGGGTGGTAAGGGATATGAAACTTTTGTTTTACGCATTAACAAATCCAGAATTTCCTGCATTACTTTGGTTATAAAGCTGGATCCCTGTAATCAGAATCTACTTTTAGGTGTAAACCCCACCTGGTAAATAGTTGGTTTACCAAGACATTTGCAGTCACTTTGACTGTTCCTACTGGTTGGCATAGGGCCAATGTAGTCAATCTGGATGTTGTTCCAGGGGTCTGATTGCGTCTGGGGTAACAATGCATTTTTCCTAGCTGGAATAGGATTGTTCTGTGCACAGATCAAACAGTTACTAATGTAGTTTTCTACATCATTTCTTATGATAGGTCATCAGATAGAGAATTTCAGTCTGTCTAGGGTTTTTACTGACTCACCGGTGTCCACCAGTAAGAGTATCATGTACTTGGTACAGTTCATAAAATCTACTCTCAGGTGTTCGGGAATTACCTGTAACTTTTCATGAGTGTTACAGTAGTGATACCAAATAAATAGGTCATCACTGGATAGGTGAAGGTAATTTTTCACATTCTTATAAGAGCTATTTCTGGAAGATATTCATCAGTTCCTTTATTGAAGAACCTATACAATGCCCTCAAACGAGGGTTCTTCTTATGGCACATACAATTAGTGTTTAAAATATGCTTAAACCTTGCAAATATAGTTTGTATTTAAACTGGTTAGTGTTGTGACATACACAAGCAAGCCACTATATTTCACAGCTATGCTATAGAGTACTGGAAAAGAAGTTTGTTTTCTTCCAAAGAAATTCAGTTTAGAGAGAAACAAACCCAATTAGAATCTATAATGAAAACATAGTATCTGCCATGCTTTCTGTAATTATCTCAAGGCCATTTCTTAAAGTGTGTAGAACTTAACCCTCTCGTGGAATGTTGGCATCGTTTTACATAAGGAAAGATCTCTTAACACAAGCTGTTTCTTTCTCAAGGACTTATCAGCTCTCTAAACCATCCACAAACTTAGTGGTAATAAGGAGACTCCTTGCCTCCCTGCTTTTCATTTTATTTGCCAGGCATGTTTTAACATTGTCTGTGAATTGTACATATATGGTGAAGTAATTACTAGCCATGCACACTCTGTCATCACCAGAATGTAAAATAATTCTAAACCATGCTATTTGACCCTCAATGGAATGTGTGGCTGAGTCATTAGTCAAAACATGACACACAGTGGCATCTTTTAACACTTTCTGGGGTTCTGTCAGAAAGGGCCCTGGGACAGGTAGGTCAGGGGGTTGGAGTGAACAATTATGGGTCTCTCCTGTAAAGTGTATGCCATGAGCCAACAAAGATGAAGTTTTGATAAGGACAGTGATGTCATGATCCTGTAAAATGAGCGGCCAGTGTATAAGTATGGCATTGGGTACAGAGTCATCTTTTACTCTGCCTGACAAAAGAAAGTTAGTAGGCAAATGATTGGAATGCAACACAGTGGGTGCATATCCAATGATGTACATAAAGTATCTTATTGCCCAGTATGTAGCTAAAGATTCCTTTCACAAAGGCTGTATTTCATGTCCACTGGGCAAGCATCTGGGGATGCATAAGCAATGGGTCTGATGTACCCATTGTATGCCTGGGCTAAAACTGCTGAGATTGCTATACCTGATGTTTCAATATACACTAACACTGTGTTAGGATTAACCAATGCTGGGACCATGGTTAATGATCTCAAAAGAAAAGACAATGATATCAGTATTAGAAGACCTTGCATCTTCTTACCAGAGGTGCCTGCTATCATCGATGCTGTGAATAACACAGACAGTTTCTGACTTGTGTCTGTTATTGCATGTGCTGGGAATAACCCAGATTGTGCCTGGCTTATGCCTGCTATTATTAGCCACAGTATGGGATGATCCAGGTGTCACTGGTGGAGGGGGTTCTGCATCATGTGCAGGGAGTGCTGGCACTATCAGGGGTGCCTGCACAGTGGAGAAAAGTGGTGTGCAAGTTGCATGTAGTTCTCCAGCTATGGACTGTTGTTCAGTAGCCATCGGAGTGGAGAAAGTAGTGCTGAAACAGCTGTCAGCCCAAGTTCAGAAATCAAACTTGTAACCCTCCCCCCAACATGGCCTGTGATGCTGAAAATACCACTGCCACGAGGCTTCAAGAATCTGGGTTGTCCCCTCCTCCATCAAATGTAAAATAGGTTTTCCCACTGGAAGGTTGCTGGATGAGAGTGACATTGTTTTAATGTTACAGCTTAAGTAATTGATGCACTGCATAGGAAAAACTGTATATTCAGTCTTCTCATGGAAAGCTGATGTTATTTCACATTTCACATCTTAATTAGCAGCAATGTGTTCCTTAACCAAGGCCATTCTAGTATAGTAAACATTGTTAACAGCATCAGCTGTTTCTGCAGCATCAGACACTGACTTCATGACATATTGCGTACCAGCCTCATTCAAAAGTACATCAACATCATTTTTAATGAGAATCTTCTGTCCCTCAGAAACACTAGTGTTAGTGATAACATTATTAATCATGCCAAAAACCTCCGGTATGTTTTGTTTGGTTATGGCAGCAATAACAGGACCCTGTGACTGCATGATCTAACCTCCATGATGTGGTGGTCAGCCATTTCGATTTACCTCATGGGCATCATGGGTTACTCTGTTATGACCATCATCACATGACCATGAGTGGCTATCTTGCGGATGGTATGGGGATGCAACCTGATGACATGTGTGTCCGCCATTTTGAGACTCTAACAATTCTCCATTATGTGAATCACAGAAAAACAAGTGGCTAGCCATTGTTCTAGTCCACCCCACAGCATACTGTGAGTCTTCAAAACCAAACTCTTTAACATGAGAAGAGGCAAGCTCTTTGGGCATTAAGTTAGTATGCCCTGCCAATACCTCTGGCTGATGGTGCAAGTTTGCCATATCTGACTTTTTACTCCAACATTCTACCTCAGATACAGCAGTTTGCACACTGTAAAGTGCCTTATTATCAGATTGCAAGAAATGTTCATCTTGTAAAACTTGTCTGTTATCAACAAAAGCTGTGTCACAGTTTAGATTCAAAACATTCATTTCAAGTCTGCTGTAATGAAAACATATTGAATCATGTTGTTCAGTCAAAGTCTGGTATTGAAATAGCAGCACGTTAACTCTTAATGGTAATTATTTCAGACTTTTTATCCGTAAGTTCCTTATTTTCAAAACGTAAGGAATTAGTGTTATTAGCCAGAATACCATTCATTTGGAAAACTTTTTTTCTAATACGTTTTGCCTTTTCAGCGATATCTGTTAAGGCATGCAGGTTTTGGCTACACCTCTCATTAAAGAGAAACGCATTTTCTTGACGGAAAGACTGCAGTTGAGACTGCAGTCTATCTATCCTTTCTTTATGAGAAGCCCTTTTCAGACTAAGTTTTCTGCTTGCAATTTATATGATCAACCTCAGATTTGGTATCACACAAATTAAACATAACCTGTTTTTTCAAGTTTCTATATACAGTGGAAAGTTTGGCATTTTCCTAACTCTTGCATTCCAGCTCCTCAAATACATGAGCGAGCACACTGTGAAGTAATCTAACTTCAGTTAGCAAGACTTTCTCACAATGAAAAACTAGTCTGTTGACAAGAGAAGCTTTATCACATTTGGTATTCAAAGCATACATTTTACGTCTACTGTTTTCATAACTACTTAGCAATGAATCACAATGCTTAGTCAAGGTTCTGTTTTGAAATAACAGTTCATTAATTTCTCAGCAGACTTGACATTAAGGAAACTCATCTTTTGCCTGTATGCAGTGTAATCTGACTTCAGAGTGTCAAATTCTTTTGTAGAAAATTCTAAGCAAGAGAATACTGTTGCAACTAATACATTTTCAGGAATCTTTTCCTTGGTACCATTGTTTAAGTCACTATAGTTTTCAGAACTCACCCTGATGGGGCTGTTGCTGGCATTTGCCACATTGGCAAAATAATTTGAAACACCATAGGCAGTTTGAATTTTTGAGGCATCCAGCCTCAACTTCAGTATTGATTTTCTAGACATGTCTTTTAAGAAATAAGAAACCCTTAGCTGTCTGTAGATCAAAAACTTCATTTGCAACCAAAGTTCAGGACAGGACACAAACTGCATCTGGTGTATGTGGACACCTAGATGAGTAAATACCAACTAGGACTTGAAACCCAAACTAAAGCAGTCTATCTGTCTGTTCAGATCCATTTACAGCTGTGTGCTCCCACAAAGAAAGAAAAGGAAAAAACAACCAAAAATAAAACAACTCATTACACAGAGATTGAATATCTGCCAAATGATTGTTTTGTCTCCACTGTGGAACACACAACAGACTGAAAATATTTAAACAGAAGTCACTCCCAGCTGCTTGTTACTGTGATTTCTCAACTAGTGTTTTAATTTACTGAGGAAATTAAAATGTAATTTGGCAAACACCCAGACTCCCTTAGCGGTCTCCATTTATGTTACGAAAAAAATCTCAGATAGTAGAGTAAATAATAATAATACTAATAATACAGATTCTTTTGTCTTTGGAGTCTGCCAAGAAACATTCATAAACAAGCAGGGAGTACAAATAAAGTTTATTATACTACTTATGCCAAGCATGTGACACAGAAAATCACAAGGGAGATGGGTTTCTCACCACTCTTCTGAAGAATGTACATGATCTCCAGAATTGCTAAAGATCTCATGCTCTGCAAGATCTCTTTCTCTCTCTGCGATCTTGTTCTCTCTGCATGTGAAACTAGGTTACAGAAGGCTAAATACTACTGATAATGGTATAGCAACAGAGATTACAACATAGTTATGGATATGAGAAACATTATGTATTGGATAATGACTTAATAGACAGAATTACTAAGGAGTATCATAAGAGACAGATAATATGCTTCCATTACCATTATAGCTTGGACAAAAGAAATGCTGACTGGCTCTATTACACATGGCATTTCTTACTTATGTATAATATAAGACATATCAAAGGATCTCTCTCTAAACAGACAAAATGAAGTGCTGAAAGGGCTCTATTACACATGGCATATCTGCCTGCTTGTAAAACACACACTACATATAATTATATGAGAATATAAGTATACAATAATTACTAATGATCCCTCAGAGTCATCTTATCAGTGATTAGGTAGCTCATATATGGAATATACATAAAAGACAAACATAATGCATTACAGTGAGGTATAATAGTCATGCATGATCTAATCCTATGCAGGATGTAAACATTAGCAAGTATTAGCAGCAAAGCATGTTCCTGGCACTCATGCTTACATGACGGGTGCCTAAAATCTACATGCTAGTGCAAAATAGCAGTGTCACAGTATAACCAACCAGGAATACAGCATGAGGTGTAAGTGAGGTGTATGTGGGATGATAGGTACCCTAACCCAGCTGTAACACTACTAAATCTCCACAGACAGGGGAGAAATATATCTGGGTTTTGTCTATAATCTGGAAAAGGGTGGCAAACAGTTTTTGTTTCTGTAGAAGGTTCTGAGATTTGGGTTCAGTTTGGCATTTATGTTGCCCAAGAGTAACAAAGAAACTGGTCAAGCCAGACCAAGTTACTTAAAGATAGGAAAATGGTACAACTAGCAATGTTTTTTTTAGCTATGCATGTCAGGGGAGAGGAAGAAACATCATTGTGACAGTATTGTTTGTACACATTGCTAGTTGGTAATATATATGTATATTTATATATATATATATATATATATATATATATATATTATAGGGTGCAGTCACTCCACTATATTTAGGGTTATGAAGCCACTTCTATGTTAAACTCAAAATGTTATATGTTAATAACTTTGACCCTGTTCAACAGATTTGCATGAAATTTGGTATAAGCAGTAGGTCTATCTCTTGATCTGCTTAATTTAGTTTTGGTTGGACTTACGGTTTTTGTGCATCAAAATGCTGAAAAATGCACTTTTCGCCAGTTATGTGGGCAGTTTTTTGGATTTTTGTGTGGTGCTGTGCAGCCATTGTGTGGCATGCTGCTGTGTGACTTGGCTCATTTGAAAGAGCTTTGGTCAAGGAAAATGATGCTTTTTGTTTGGTGAAAAAATATTAATCCATTCAAAAGTTATTAAACTTTTAAGTTCCCACTATAAGTCAAAGGGAACATTTATATGGTTATTTTGTGAACAAAGAATGGTGTTTTGGTCCATTCTCAGAATCAAGGAATTTGCAGCCTCGCAGTCAATGAATCTTTGATCACCAGGATTCTTTGATCGAGACAGATGCCATCTTGTTTTCCAGTTGTTATCAGAAAAAGTTAGATATCTCCGCTCAAGATTCCCTCCTGAAGTAAAACTTGGATGGGTTTTACTCAGGGGGCTCCAATCTAATGAACCATACCTGTAGTTTTCACCAGTCCTCTCAAAATACAGAGTTTTTAACATTTTTAATCTTTGATCGTGACTTGCTAATGATCTTTGATTCCGAGCCTGCAAATTCTTTGATCGTGAGATTCTTTGACCACGATCTTTGATCGCGAGGTGACGACCAAATGTACAAAAGAAAAATTCAAATTTATTAGCCCGGGGTGGCCTAGGAACACAAATGAGGGTGGGTTCTGCTCAGGGGGCTCCGTTTTGTCAAGCCATGGTGGTGGTTTGTTGTTTTTCTCTCAAAATTTTGATTTACATCATTTTTTAATCTTTGTTCCCAAGCCTGCAAATTCTTTGATTGTGAGCCTGCAAATTCCTTGTTCATGAGATTCTTTGATGACCATCTTTGATCTCGAGATAGGTACAAGATGACCAGATTTTAATGCAATTTTTGCAATCTTTAACATTAAATATCTTGGAAACAGTTTGGTCTTTTGACTTGAAATTTGGAGGGTGCTGATGGGATGTTCTGTAGATGTGAATTATTGTGCTTAGGTGTCTGAAAATACATTTGTTGTGGAGATATTTTGTGGCACAGTTTACATTTTGTGGACAGCGTTTTGCATTGTAGTGGTGGCTTGAAATTGATGGGGTACCTAGCCTTAGTGGCGTGGATGTACTTTTCAGTCATTATATCTGTAAAATATCAACCGGTGAAGAATTCTGCAACTCCAACAAGTGAAAATCTTAAACTTTAAAATGTTATATCTCTGACACGGTTTGGTCTTTTGCATTGAAATTTGCCTTGCTCATCATCCCAAGATTGACAGTGGATGGGGTGTGTCATTGGGATTGCGAGGCCTAAACTTCACCCCATTCTTCTTTACTGTGACTTGTGAATATGATTACAGATGGAATGGGGTGACATTTAGGCCTCACAACCCCAATGACACACCCCTTCAGCTGTCAATCTCTGGATGATGGGCAGGTCAACAAGGGGTGGATGGGGCAACCCTAAAGGTCTCATTTCCTGACATTTTGTGCTTTAACTCTAAATGATGCATTAATACAGTTTTTTGCATAAAAATATATATATATATATATATATATATATATATATATATATATGAAAGACAAAGAACCTCTGTGCGCAAACACTGAGGCAAGGTTACCCAAAGGGCATTTGGCTGGGAAGCCAAGTTTCAAGAAAATACAAAATCACACATGCCCCACAATGCAAAGCATCATTGGCTGCATATGCAAATCACCACAGAATGTTATGCTGGTCCAACTTTAAGCAGAATTGCATGGTGCCGAGGCCTCTCACACAGTTTGCAAGGTAACTAACATAGGACATAGACACATGTTTCGTCCTACCAGGACTCATCAGTATGCATCGTCTGTTTGACACCCCAGTGGAATGGACCAGCTACCCTAGAGGCAGTGTGCCTTGGATATATTGTGGTGAACCCATTAAAATAAAAAAACTATTTAAAAGACAAAGAACCTCTGTGTGCAAACACTGAGGCAAGGATTACCCCAAAGGGCATTTGGCTGGGAAGCCAAGTTTCAAGAAAATACAAAATCACACATTTTGCCACTTGTGAGTATTCAGAGGTCACTCTATAGGAGTGAAGATATTTTCCATATCACACTCGTGCCCATTATGTATCCCATATATATATATATATATTGATACTGGTGTGTGTGTATATATATATATATAATATATATATATATATATATATATATATATATATATATATATATATATGAATGGGATGCATGATAGGCACGAGGTGATATGGAAAATATCTTCACTCCTATAGAGTGACCTCTGAATACTCACGAGTGGCGAAGCCACGAGTGAGGTTTCAGAGGTCACTGTACAGGACTGAACATATTTCCCATATCACACGAGTGCCCATCATGTATCCGCTATTTACAATGGGGGCCTCATTGTTGCAAAATGTACCATTTGCATGGCTTTGCTTGGCTTTGCATGGGTGTGAAAAATGTCAGGTCTTATATTTATCACGCCCTGTTGAAAATAACATAATTTATCACACTCATTTACCACTCACCCCCATTGTGTGTGTGTGTGTGTGTGTGTGTGTGTGTGTGTGTATATATATATATATATATATATATATATATATATATATACACACACACAGTATCAATCAATGCAGAACTTTATTAAGACATTTCTAGATTTTAGTCTTGAGATCAGATATATTTTGAATACTGGTGATAAGCAAAATGTCTTAAGCATACATGGGGATAGGTGCAGAGATAATGCAGAGGGAAGTTTGTTCAGGAAGAGGGAGAACAGGTGTGATCCAATAATAAAGGCTTGGAGAGAAACCATTTAAAACACAATGGTAGAGTGAGCTATCTACTATATTGACACCACAAGAGTTGTCAGAAAAGTAGTGCCTGAGTCAGATAGTTTCAAACGTAGACAGCCCATCAGAAGTTTATTTATTTACTTTTTTTTTTTACTCAAAATGTATGTTCATTTTCTTTTGACATAGTAGAATTATAAAGTAAACTACTGGAATTGTAGACATAAATGTCTTTGAGCATATCACTTTGTATAACAAAAAAAAACAATAAAGTACATTTTAAATAACTAATTGTATACAGTATGAAGTCCCAGGGGAAACAAGATTAAGAAGATCCAGTATAGGTGACTACAACAGGTTTACACACACTGAAAACAAAAATAATATAGAACAATCAGTAGTACAAAATGCTTAATTGATACAATAGTGTTAAAAGAAGAAGGTATCAATGAGGTAAGAATTAGCAACTACATTCAATCCATAGTCAGTTAAAAATAATTAACACTGTGCTTATATTTTCAGTAAATGAATGGCAAAGAGGACAAGAGGAAAGTGTTTTCAGAAAAAAGAAAACACAAGAATAAAAACTACTGTAGAATCAGGAAAGAATATTCTGTACTGCTGCTCCTATGTTCTCCTCTTCTTCTGCAGTGTTAATAATTATCTAATTAACACACCATTAATTGATTTCCAGTTCTTTACACATTCAACATACATAACAGTAAAAGAAAAACTAATTATTTTTCCAGTCAATATGCTAGTTAACTGAAACTAAAACAGAGTGCCAAGTTTTCTTCAGTTTATACTTGGTATATAAATTATTATTCTACTCCTGGGTTTGTTTATCACAAAACAGGTCTGAAATCTTTTATACTAACTTACAAAACCCAAAGCATAAATAAAAACATTAAATTGTACAATAAATGGAATGCCATAAAGAAAATGTTTTAAGGGTGTAGTAAAGCTGTGCTAATTAGCAGCATTTAATAATGTTGCTTTTATAGAACTGAAACGCATACCTCTAAATGATCAATATTTAACCATAACCAACTAAATAATCATGTGAAAACACTGTTTTCAGTTGTTTTCATTTTATGGACAACATTCAGCACAGTTTTTATCATGAATAAACAATGTTGGTGTTTTTACTACTGTGTGTCACACATTAGGAGCTTTTACACACATGTTTATATAACAGAATGAACATTACTTGTGTGGCACCATTGTAGTCTGTTCTGTTCTGCATTCACTTTACACTCCACAAATATTCCGGCAACCTCCCACTTCCATTTTTAATTTTCTTGTTTTGGCTTCCCCAGAAAGTTTGCTGCTCTATGGCTATGATTCAAGAATTCTGCACTGCTACCAGAATGATGGTTTTACATGGTAGGATAAAATGTAACACATCAGGATGAATCATGTGAAGCAGAATCATGGTTCTGGTGAGGGATTGAAACAGATAAACTTTACACTGCAAGGAAGGTAATGGTATATCATTTCTATAATGGTCATTTTGTTACAGAAATGTGTGTAAAAGCACAAATTGTGTTTGTAATGCAAAGCATGAGCTTCTGATTTGAGATGTTGCAAAATAAATTTTTTATTTGTCATGCAAAATATTTTGCGAAATTCCACTGTTCTGCAAACTTTTTCACTGTGTGCGAAGTGACAAAAATTTGCCTGCAGAATGTAGATTCTCACTGTAAAATGTTCAATTTTGCCCCAAACAGCAAAATTTTGCCTGAATTTTACGGTTCTGTGGGCATAATTTTACATTTTGAAGATGGAATTTTGCATTTTGCAAAATACATGAATTTCACAAAATAGTTTGTGTAATGAAATTTCCTCATTTTTACATCTCTACTTCTGACCTGTCAGAGCATGATTAGAGCTCAATTTAGTGCTGGATGGAAACTGTTAATTCTAAATTCAGAGTGATTTTGTGAAATTTTGAACATTTCATGAAATTTTGTGACATTCAGACTTTGGCAAAATCGGAATCCTCCAAATGTGCTTGATGAATGATTGCCCTACTATGCAAAATTTTCCAGCTAAATTAAGGAATGATACACATGAACTGTACAATGGGCTTAATGCATCAATATGCACTACATACATAGTTCAGTCATCACTTCTACTGAATTTCTGTGTGCAGTTTAACACAATAATTCACAATTCATATATTCATTCTGTGTTGTAAATCAGAATTTCATGAAATTTCAAAAGTGCATTCTGAAATTTTGGGGAAGAAAAATTTCTGTTTTCCAAGAAATTCTGCTGACATAGTGTATTTTCATACAGCACTATTATAGCTCTGTACACAAACTATGACATAGCTCAACCACCAGATAATTGGTTCCATGAGGAGAACTGTAACATAATGCTGCCCTTAAAAACAAAACAATGCCAAATACCCAATTACACCAAATGCAGTATTTTGCATCAGTTTGTATTCAGATACAATTACATATGTATCATTTAGGGGTATTTTATTTTTTATGTAATTTATTTATTTAAAGTTGTTTACCATGAGAGGCACACTGAGCCAGAGCTGATTTCCAGGTGTGACCTGGGGGAAAGGGAGTTGGGAAGTTACAGTAAAGCAGTTACACAACTGTAATACAGTAGAAGTTGAAAATCAGTACAGTAATAAAGTTGCTTTAAAAAAGTGGGTTAAAATAAGATATGAAAAATGGCAATAGAACCTGGCATACAGCAAAGCTATGCAGGGTACAATAATAAGAATATGAATGTACAGGGTATACTAAATTCAGGTGAACAAACACAGTGGGAAATACAGAGCTACTGAGAGATGAGAAACTGCAAGTAAGGAGGATAGAGTAAGCAAGAGAAGCACTACAAAGGGGAAATATATCAGTGGAGGTAAGGTGAAAGGGAAAAGTCACATGGTTGATCAGGGGTTTACACTCATGGGGTAGATGGTGAAAAAGGAGGAGGGTAGAAGGCAAGAGAGAGTAGTAGAGGAGGGGAACATGCAGCAAAAATTGCTATGACATTCCTGGGGGTATAGAGCTGTGATATGAGGGATGAATATCAGAATATGAATATCATTTCTGAAAATAAGAACAATATAAACAGCTGCCAATTAGAAGTAATTACGTGTCCTCTTTAAATATGCAATAGCTAATAGCATCAGTTGCCAATAAAATCATAAGTCATAGGTTGTTGTTCAGGGAGGGGGCTTTTGTTTCTGATGGCAGACAGGTGCTGCAGGATACTCAGTATGTGGGGTCTCAAGGATCTTTGATGGACATTTGCTATCCACTATACAACCAGGCATATATGTCAAGGGATTGGGGCACTTTAGAATGGGGGCATTTAATTGGAGGGATCATTTGGAAGTCACCATTCTGGAAGGGGGAAAGTATTTTGGTGGTGGACAGATGGCATCTGCATGAGATTATGTTTTCAGAATCCTAACACCAGTATGTAGCCAAAGTGAAAAAGGATGGGGTGGGGCATTCTAAGAGTACACATTAGGCAAGGGTAAGTCTGTGTACTTTTTGTGTGGGGAAGGGGAAGGCAAATGAGGAAAACTGTCTTATATCTTGATGAGCGGGGAGTTAACACTATTTATTGGCCACAGCACTACAGAACATCTAATTTCCTTTGGATGGTTTTCAAGAAATTACAAATCATCATATAACATTCTTATAAGTGTAAATATTATTAAATGGCAATGAAATGTCACTGGCTAGTAGGAATGCACAACAGCTGCACCTCATATGTTGTATATAGCTGTCAACATGGGTTAGATATTTGAATCAACTTGCTTCTATCATCACACTTTCACTCTCCGTCTGGATCAACCTTACAGTCACACTGCATCTGTTCCTGTCAGCCTGATCATTTTACACTGCCTTGCACATTCAAGACTACTGTGTTTTCAGTAGTTCTCTTAAAAATAATAAAAAATATATATATTTTACTGACGTTTCATACTGCTGTTCCTCATTTGTCTTTCTGATGCCACACAAAACAAACTCTAGGAAGAGTCAATATGACTGCTATATAACGATACGGTGGTCAGTGAGAAATGTGTAAACTAGCAATTTTTGCGCTACTGACTAAGCCACCTAAATGCACTTTTTAATTTTGCGATGCACACACACTGACTAATACATATACACATATATGCGTATATATTCCAGTGGAACATAGCAGTACACTGTCTACATACATTTTTATAGATAAAAAAAGACATTTAGGGACCATTTTCTTCTTTTCAGGCTCCAAGGGACATTGGAGGGTGGAGGATTGCCTCTACACATCTAATTTAAATCAGCAATGGCATGCATAAGGCTGAAACTAATCTAAATAGTGGGTGAATGTAGACTAGCATGTTTTTCGCTAACCACTGATCCGCCTAACTGCATTTCCTAATTGTTGTTATACACACACAATACATATACAAATATATGCATATATATTCCAGTATAACATAGCTGTACTCTGCCTATGCACATTTTTACAGATTTAAAAAAAAGACATTGAGGGACCATTTTCTTCTTTTCAGGCTCCAAGTTTGCCACGTGATGCCTCATTTAAATCTGCAATGACGTGCATAAGGCTGAAACTGATTTAGATTGCAGCAATGTGGACTAGCAAATTTTGCACTAACCACTGAGTTACCTAACTGCATTTTCTAATTGTTGTGATACACACACACACTGATTAATGCATATACACTTACTGTATATACATATAGGGAGGCAGTATAGTGCAGTGGTTTAAGGCTCTGAGCTGCAAATCTGGTGACATCCAGCAGACCAGACCTGGGTTTGAACCCCACAGCTTCCACTTGCATACTGTGTGACCCTGAGCAAGTCACTTAACTTCCCTGTGCTCCCAGGTCGCACCTGTAAAAAAGCTTTCAGCTTAGTGTGCTAGTCCTGGTTAAATTACTAACAAAAAAAAAATATATATATATATACTCCAGTATAATATAGCAGTGGGCTGCCTACACACAAAGAGCTTTGCCACACATACACTGCCTTATATGGCATTTATTTACAATACATCTAACCCAAACATTTACTGTATTTTGGATAAGCACAAAATTATTGTACTAATCTATGTCGCACCTGGGTAATTAAGGTACAGGATCAGGGAGGTGCAATGGATGTAGCCTATCTGCACTTCAGAAAGGCCTTTGGCACCATCCTCCATAGAAGGCTGATTAACATACTTTGCATCCTTGAGGTGGATCCTAAACTAGTTCTATGGGTAGAGAACTGGCTCAATGGCAGGAGTCAAAGGGTTGTGGTAAACAGGGAGTACTCATGAGAGGGAGTGATGGCAAGCAGGTTGCTGCAGGGAGTGGCTTTGGGGATGGCCCTCTTTTCAATGTTTTTATTGGGGAGATTACAGAGGGACTGGAGGGGAAGGTATGTCTCTTCACAGATGATACAATGGTATGCAATTGAGTGGACACTGCAGAGGGTCTAGAATGAATGAGGGAAGACCTTAAAAACTGGAGAAATGATCTAAAGTATGGCAGCTGGAAATCAATGCAAATAAGTGTAGAATCATGCACATAAGGAACAAAAACTCAGGAGCAAAGTAAGAACTGAGTGGGTAGGTACTGACAGTCACAAAGCAGGAAAGGGACCTGGGAGTTATCATCTCAGAGGATCTACGAAGATAGAGGTATAAAGAAAGAAAGAAAAAACCTATCAAACAGATAGGAAAAGAGAAGAAAAAGTGTTGTTTGGGGGAGAGACTCAAAAAAACAATGATTGCCACCTAGATTGCCTAGTTGCCAGTAATTACTGTATAAGTGGTAGCCTGGGTGTGTTAGAAAATATTCTTTTGGGTCAATGGCCTAGAATTATTAAAATAATTTATCACTGGTGGTCAAGGGGCTAGAGTTGTCCCAGGGAGATTATATAATACCCCTGGTGGATTAGAGAGTTACTGTCCCTAGTGACCAGTGGCCAATTATTGAAACAAATTAAGAATCTTTCCATGGGTTCTAGTGTGGGGTCCCTTGGCCCCAGTATTGTTTAAACAAGGAGTGAGGTACAGTCTCTGGGCCTTTTCCCTCGGTCCCTTCCTTACATCGCTGCTGTCAGTGAAGCACAGGGTCCTCTTCAACATTGCCCTGCTGAGGTGTCAGAGGTCCTGGGGGGTCTTGTTGACAGAGTGCTTCTTCTGGGTGACTGGGTATGAACCTTCCCCCATCTGTCTGTCCTGCACATCTCACATATCCCTCATGGTGAGGCCAAAGCTTTATACCAAGTCTTCCCCAGTGACCACCATGGTGTCATGATCTGGTGCTGTCCATTGCTGGTGAACAGAGTGACATCAGCCTTGACATCTGGTCCTCATCCCTGGTGGTGCGGCCAATGCTATATGGGCATTCTTCTCCAGTGGACACTTTAGTGTCATGGTCTGGTGCTGTTCTCGGTGTTGGTGAGGGGCATGGCACCAGTCATAAAATCAGGTCTTCATCCCTGATGGAGGTCACTGGTGCCAATGCTATACACTCAGTCTTCTCCAGTGGACACCTTGGTTTTGTGATCTGGTGCCAGACTAGCACCTGGCAATGTCTATAGTGCCAGTGAGTGGTGTGGCACTGGCTGCAACATCAGGTCCCTTCCCAATACTATTCATGGAGAAGAGGACCGTGGCTGTGCAGCATCAGCAATTGGTGACCGAGCTGTTAGCAACAATGCCTCAGCACAATGAGTCTCTCACTCTTCATCAGGGGACACGCTGACAAAGATTAAGATACTCAAAGCATTGGGGTATTGTGGCTATCAGCTTAGTCTGTGATTCTTCTTCTCTAACTATGAAATAAAGCATACTGCACTGACAGCATACAGAGATTTTCCTCACTGGGTGTGGCAATTTTCTTTCCTGCCCCTCATGGATGGGTGGTGGAGAGCCATGCTCAAGCTGCTGGACAGAATTTAATTGGAGCCATGTCAGGTCACTGTAATGGGACTTGCAAAGGGTCAGAGAATCATCCTGCCTGCCAGGGTGATTTTCTGATTTCTTTATTTTTTTTGTCTTTTTCTCCACCCTAAGTCAACTTTGCCCTTTTGAGATCCCCATGCAGATCCAACTCATCAACCCAGCCATCTCCTAAGCCTTACCTGTCTTACCTGTCCCTTGGAATGGTGCCCTGTGTTATCCCCTCCCCATGCTGGAGGTCCTCAGGCTGGGTTAGGTCCTTCAGAAATGCCATAGTTGGGACCCCAGGAGTCAGCCTGTGTGGGGTGTGTGCAGGGTCTAGGTCATCATGGAGCTGTCATGGTGCTTGACTGAATGTTCTGCTTCTGTCTCTCACTACCCCCTGCCCTGCAAGAGACACTGGCTTAAATGGGCATGCTCATGCAAAGTGTGGATGTGAATGTATATCAATCAAGCAGCTGTCCCCTAACCCACTTGCCACACATGGGCTGTACTGTTACAGTTCCCTAAGATACCCAGGTGTGGGTTGCACAGTTTTTGTTATCCTCCTTCCTGGAGAACATCTGTTGGGATGCTTAATCCTCCTCCCCTGGCTGGCCCTCTGACTACCAATGGTTGATCCCAATCCTGGTTCACTGGCACAGCAAGCAGTAGGTGAGCCAACAGCAGACTGAAAGCCAGGATGATTTTCCATTTTTTCTCCATTCACCCATGGTGTGGAGGAGCAGGTGAGCATTGATGTCAATGGTGGTGCTACACACACTTCTGTATGCACCATGTTCAAAGTCTGCCTGGCCTCCACCTTCTGAGTTGCGATTCCAGTTGTTTGATCACCAGTTGCTGATAGGTGGCATGAAGATACTGGCAGTGTGAACCACTCCCACCCCACCTACAGTAAGAGGACAGACAGACTGACAGGGTCTGGGGCCACTACAATACACAAACTCACAGGTCCCTGAATCAAAATTGTGCCATTATTATTTTTGCACTTTGACAGTTGCTGCATCCTACAGGTCTGACAGCATTCATAAGCAGTTAACTAGCCACACAACAAAGTATGTCAAGTTTGTATCACATTATTAAACAAGCATTTGTCAATGCCGAATGTTGTCTTATTGGCATTGGTAGTGCAGGAGTTAGAGAGATGCATAATAGGAATGGTAGTGAAGTATTTAACTGACACTAACCCCACCACCCCCACCCTGCAGAGACTGACAGGCATTGGGAGTGTGGCTTTGGGTCATCAGCCATAATGCTCACACCATTTCACCTCACCCTACCCTGCAGACACTGACAGGTGTCATGGTGTGCCTTGGGGTATTTATGCCTTATACTTACCCCATTCCATAAGGAAATACACTGAGATGGGTGTGGTATGGGAGAATGGGGTGAATGTTGGAGCTGAAAACCTCAAGGCACAGCTCAATGCCTATCACTGGCTGCAGGGTGGGGGGTGAAATAGCATGAACATTATGGCTGATGATCCCAAATCACACCCCTGACACCTGTTAGTCTCTACAGAGTAGGGCGTTATGGTTGGGAACTTTAATGCCCAGGCCATTTGTTGGTATTTTCACTCAAAATTTTCAAAATGGGCTTTTTGTAACCCCACCTTATAAACATTGGCACTATCATTTTGTTACTCAATCCTGAAAGGTGGTTTTGCACAGTGGCTGTGCCATTTGGTACCACAAGTATGAAAACACATTTCTGGCAGGATGCAAAAAATGACAGCTGTACTGTTCATGAGATGGTATGAAAAAATGGCAATGTTGAAAATCCTGAGTGAAAATATGAAAAATTGGCAAAGTTACAAATGTGCGTATAAACTGTGCAATGCATGCCTGTAACGCAATCATTTTTTTGGAATTTTTCCACCAAATTTTCAACATGGGAATTTTTGAACCTCTCCTAATGAACAGTGGCACTGCAATTTTGTTAATCTGTCCCAAAAGTTGATTTCTCACAGAGACCACACCATTCTGCTCCACAGGTGTGAAAACATGTTTCAAGAAGGATGTGAAAAATGACAGCTACCATACACTGTTCATAAGGAGATGTGAAAAAATGGAAATGTTGAAAATCAGGAGAGAAAATATAAAAAATTAGTGAAGTTATGAGCGTGCGGAGAAATTGCACAATACACGCTTGTAACACAGTCATTTTTTGGAATTTTTTCACCAAATTTGCAACATGTGCTTTCTGGGACCTCCCCTCATGAACAATGATACTTTCATTTTGTTAATTGGTCCTGAAAGGTGATTCCATGCAGTGATGGCAAAATAACCTTTCAGGACAGAGAAACTAAATGACAGTGACATGTTAATGAAGTGGAGTCCCAAGAACCTCATGTTGAAAATTTGGGGTCAAAATTCCAAAAAGTGGCTGATACATCAACCTACAGATAAATTGAAACCATCCAATTGCCTCCCATTATAAAGCTTACCATCATTTCTTCAGTTCAAAGTTTGGCTTTGAAGAGTGCAGATGTGTCCCGGTTCAGAGAAGATTAGGGCTCTTGACTTCCAGAGTGTGGGCATGGGTGAGGGAGAGGTGGGTGCACAGAGGGAGGGTGGGGTGGGGATAGGGAAGGGGTATGAGGGAGAGAAAGGTGGACCATTTTCTTGTTTGGGGGGAAGACTTCGAGGAAAGGTTTTTTTTATTTACAGGTTACACACACACACACACACACACACACACACACACACAAAAGGCACACTAGGGTGGGTTCCCAGTATGTGACAACTCTGGGGGGGGGTTGATGCCAAAATGGGGATTGGGCACCCTGATGTCAGCAAGGCATATAGACAGGTGGAGGGCCACATCCGACACCAGGAGTGGACATCCCAGTGTTGGAAAGGAAAGGGGAAACTGTTTAACCAAGAAAGACACACTAAGAGGGGGAATGCCAACATAATGATTGGGCACCTCGATGTCGGCTTTTCAGGAGTGTGTGGTGGATGGCAGGAGCCACCATATTTATTAAAATGTTTCACCATGAAAGGCACATAATGAAGGCATATCATCTGCTGCTGCAGTGATGAGCCTGTCTTTAATTGCAGCAGCAGATTCGTTTCAACTCTATGGCTGTCTCTGAAACTGCTGTCAACAGCAGCATGCTCACTGGTTGACACCTGAGGGCTGCACCCACTAAAGCATCCCCTGCATTTGCCACAACACTGACACACCTCTGAAATGTGCTACTACTACAAGATGTTTCTTGTGCATGCGTGCATGCAAGCCAAAATAAAAAATTGCTGTGATACAAGGCCGGCCAAGTGGCGTGGATGACTGAGGTGCTGTGTGACTTATGTGCTGCCACACCAGTGACCTGAGTTTGGAAACAAGCTCGAGTAGCCATGGGTGATTGGGGGGATGTGGAGTGTCCATCAGCCAGCTCTCCTCTACTGGGGTAAGGAAGCATGCTGACTTGGCTACCTCTCAGTGGAGGCCAGGGGACAGTGCTGGAAGCTTGATTTATATCAATGCAAGGGGTCTTGGTTCCATAGCATGTGTCTGCATCCACATTCATGTGCTTATGTGCTGTCATGACAGAGGATCCCAGTGGAAAAAATTAAAAAATGGTCTGTGCAGGCTTCAGGAAGCCCTGCCATCTATGTCCAACCCATGCCACCACCTGGACCATAAGCCCAATTTTGGATATCAGTCACCAAGTGGGGGGTGGCCCTCCCCCTTCCTGGCCTCACCATGGTGGGAAATCCCTGGTGGACTTTGGGCTCAGTGTATCCAGGGAGCTCAGTGCCAGACAGGGGAGGTGGGGCAGGGCTGAGAATCCACCTCTGTTGACTAACAAGACAAAAAGCTTTATGGAAAAAAATACAGTGGTATGTATCGCCTTAATACACACACACACACAGACACACACACCGTGATGGGCATGCCCACACCATTACAGTAAAGTGACTAAGAAGAGGTAATATGTAGAGGGTCTCTTACCTGAATGCTAGGGAGCCAGAGGTAGGAGTCTTGAAAAGACAACATCTGTCAGACATGTAACATAAAATTTAGGAAAGGGGTCATAAAGAATTCATATTTCTTGGGGAGTAAATAGGAGGACAAGACAAGTTAGACATCGAGCAATACTTATCTGATGGTGATGGAGTCAGCATTCTGTCAGACCTGTTAAAATAAAGAAAAAATAAATGAATATGGAGAAATATACAGTAGTGCTAGCAAGAGCAGAGACAGAAAGCAGAGAAATACGAATGCAGTTTATTTCAATGTGGGGGTATGAGATGAGACAGGGCTCCTACGCAGGTTGAGGCTTCCCTCCTTTATCCTTCCCTCTCCCATTATTTGAGGGACTGGACTACAGTGAACCCCTCTCTTTATATAAGTTTATTTTCTCTATATAATCTGTCTTCATATATAGTTTGACTGAGCTGTGTTAGTCCTTAGTGTTTTTTGTACGACATACTAATTTAGCCTGGCATCTAGTTACTTATTTTGTCTCAGCTGATTTTATTAAGTTAACAGGTCCTTTAAAAGAAATGGAGATGCATGGGAGAAAGGATAAAGAGTTCTTCATCTTTGTTTTTAGATACATTTGTTTGGACTCTGGTTTTCATTATCTTCATTGCAAGAGAAATGAAAATCTTCCAGGCAACAACTGCTTTGAGAGGTCTGCATACTGATCTGTTTTTTTTTTTAAGAAAGACTGGGTTTCTTTAAAGCCCCCTCCAGACACTGATGACTTATGCAATAATTAATCTTTATCCTCATACACTCCGATGTATTACTGCAGTTATTCCTAATGTAATGTTATTTATTGTATTTATTTATTGAAAACTTGTTTGTACAATTGTATTCTCCTTTTCTTGACATGTATTCTGGTTTCTGGAGAACATCTTTAATAAAATGGTAAATATAAAAAAATAAATACAAATAGGGTATAGAACTGCATAGGAGTAAAATTAAAAAAGGGAGCTTTTGATAAGTTATAGTTAAGGCAAAGTAGGAAGCTAGGGATACAGAAAAATAAAATAAAAAAATTAGAAAAGAGAAAATAAATTGCTGTTTGGCAGGGTTCAGCAAAACCACTTATCACCCCAGATGGTCTAGTGACTAGAATTTAAAAGTAGTAGCCTGGGTGGGGTAGTGGGGGATCTTTTTGCCTAGTGGGCCATGGCCCAGCATAAGTAACATAATTTAATATTTTTGTCCTGGGGGCTAGAGTTGTCCCAGGGAAGTCAATGATTTATACAATACTGCTGGTGGGCTAGTTTACCTGGTGGACAGTGGCCAATGTATTTAAGTAAGAACCTTTTCCCAGGGATCTAGTGCTGGTGGTGGTGTCAGGGGTCCCTGGCCCCAATGTTGTTTTGCCAGGCAGAGAGGTGGAGTGTGAGGAGAATGTCAAGCAGGTTCACTCTTCTGACATCAGCTGGATCTTCTAGAAAATTGAAGTGGCCCCACATCAGTAACCTGCTTAGGTGCTTCACATGACCAGCACCATATGGTTAAGTGTGGCGTCATTTACCATAGCAGTATCATGTACAAAAGTGGACAGGACTGTGCAACAGGTGAAACATTTCAATATACAATTTTGAAAACAACCCTGGCAAATGTTGTTGCTACTTGCTTCTGCTGCTTCAAAGGACTTGTGAGACTCTGAATAATTGTTAACCCTGATTTGACACCTAGTGTGGTTCCTTTTCATTACACACACACACACACACCACAAACACACAATTGTTATATAGTAGTTTGCTGTGTAAGAAAAAGTCTCCTTGTTCTAGTGCACACTAAAAATCCAACAAACTGAATATGCTGTGAATTTACAGTCCTGCTATGTGCTATGTGAATTCAAACTGTTAAAAGTTTTTCACTCTCTCATTGAACAAAACAATGTGATGCTTTATTATGCTTCAAGGTTTCAGTAAACTACTATTAAGATAATGTGGAACCAAAAATGTGTTTCTAACTCTTTGATAGGGAAGGGGAGGGGGGCTGTTTGACTCTCATAGCCTAACACAAAAGAGGTTTTCTTTTTCCATGTTTTGCAAATGAGATTTAATCCTTTACCAATGTAGTTGCTAGAAAATACATGGGGAGAAGAGTCCCCATTTACAAGATATTCTCAGAAATAATTATGCTGGTCTGGAGGGAACTGATGTCCAGGTTGTTTGTATTTTGTATGTGAAGATGATCTGAAAAAGTTGCAGAATGTATGTTTGGGTCCAATATGGTGTTTTTCTGATGGCAGAAAATGTTCTTGCAGAATTAGCATAGATGACATTTGGAATGGTTTCAAATGCAGAATAATGTATTGCAGAATTACTCTGTACAGTTTATAAAAGTGTTTGGAGTCCAGACAGATCAAAAAGCCTTTACTGGTTTAAACTTGATAAGGCAAGAGGTCACAGGAATAATAAAGTTCTTCTTCTTTCATGTAATGTTTGCTTATTTGAAGTCACTTATAAATTGTTACAATGGCACAGTTTGTGTCACCTCAATTGCACGGTGGTTCCAACTCTTAGTATGCTCCTATTGTGTAAAGCAGCAGGTTCTCAGATGCCATGATGCAAGTTAGGTGTCAGAGGCTTAACAAATGTGGGTTTTTCTGCAATCCACCTTCCCCAATGTGGGGGTGGTAATTTTCTAAAAATGGATTTTCTTAACACAAGAGAAAACAAATGACTGACACAGGATTAACCTGCCTTCAAGTGATGTCACATCAGCATTCCCTTGAAGCAGGGTGTAACTGGCTGAGATGATGTAGCACTGTAATCATATACCCTTTCCCTTCAATAACTAAAGTCTTAACTCAACAAGGGAATTAACCTAGATTTTAAGGCTTTTACAATGTTGTAATGCATGAGAGTTCCCTGTGTTGTGTGCATATCTGTTTTGTGCAGTCATAGTGTAAATATGGCACTGTGTCTCTGGGGGACCTGTCAATGGCCAACCTATTGATTAGCCAGTCCATACTACAGTGGGTTTTGAATATCTTGTGGTATGATGATTTAACTGCTTCAGATGGCGTGTGTTTTTTTTATCATAGAATGTTGTTTTCTGGATATTTTTAATGGTTAGTTAATTTTATGTAAATGGCATTACATGGTTACCAGCCTACTCCAACATTAGTCTTTTGGCAATGGCAAGTCAATCTCCATGCAAAGAAAGGTATGGAGATTGGGGAAGAGGGAGGGAGGCATGGACCTTCCATGCACCCTTAGCATAGCCTACTGTTTAAGACCTCTAACATATAAACCTAGAGACCTAGATTTGAATCCAATCATCCCCCATTTGCATACTGTGTGATCCAGATCAAATAATTTAACTTTCTTGTTCTCCCAGATAGCACATTGAGACAAGCTCTGGCTTAGTGTGCCTTTCCTGTTTAAACAGTTCCCCCTTTCCCTTTAATGAAAGCTTCCCTAAAACACAAATCAAGTGGAAATTCCTGGAGTTTCGCTGTTTAAAAAAACATACTCCTTGTAATTGTACTGTGTCTGGGAGGGCCATTTTCTGTATGGCTTGCTGTCAATAATCTTCTGACACATTTCTTAGCCCCACCTCAACCCTCTGGACTCAATGTGAGTTTACTGTTCCTTCACAAAGGGTTTGGCTATGTGACAGTGCACATTTTAAACCCTTTTAAAATGACTTCCTTTGCTTGCTGCAATGCCAAGTTTTATCCATGCTAAGCAGGGTGATCTGGGGGGAGGGATTCATATCTACCTCACACCTCTCACTACCCCCTCAATCTGTGATAAGCCTCAGTTAAACTCAAATGCCATTTATCCTAGCAGCTCACAGAGGGAAACAAATCAAGCCCATTTACTAAGCAGTTTAACTGTTGGGAAGAAATTAAAATTGTTATTCAGGAATTTATTTCTGCAGTACCTAATGTGTCCATGGGAGGCCAGCAGGGGGCAAATGAAAACATTTTGAAAATACAAAACTGGGGATGACATCCTAGATATATAGGGAAATATTTTCCAATCAATCTCAGAATGCACAAATAATTTCATGTGAATTTGTGCTAAAATTAACATTCTGGAAATGGTGGCAGATGCATACTGCTCCATCAAAAACAGACTTTCTGGGAGAAGGCTTTTTCATGGCTCACCAGAGGAGAGGGAGTGTGAAATGCTACAACTGTTACCAACATAGGTGTGTCTCAACATGAAAATAAAATGATCACAGAAAAACAGTGCCATGAAATAGAGCTATGTGGTATTGATAAGGTTTCATGTAAATCAGTTGAAACTGTTTTCTAACCTACCAGTGAGGAAGGCAGCACCCTTTCTATCTGTTTTCTGTTTGTTTGTTTGTTTTTTTAAAAACAAAATCAAGTAATATGCAGCTGGCTGCCACAGGACTATTTTCTTTCCTACACTGCCCAAGGCATATTTGGCAGTGGTAGCAGCAGATGTTGGATAATATTCTCAAAAGCACACATCTGTACAAAAATAAATAATCAACACTAACATATTAAAGAGAGAGGGGCCTGAAACCTCCTCTTGGTTTTCCTTTTGTCTTTCAGGAAATTGAAGATGCCTGTCAAAGATGAAATGGCCCTTTCCATGGGGACTGCCTTGTTGGAAGTTATGAGATTAACTTTTCTGGGGGAAATATCCATGGATGGCCAACTTACCATCCTCATTATTTAGATGCTGTAGGGAAAAAAACAGTAGACAGATTTCAAGGTTATGTTGTTACAGTTTATTAGTGAGAATTAAAAAAAAAATTGGGGTACTCTGTTGCCCTTTCTCCTAATGGCAATTAGAGTTACCTCATTAGTATCTTTGCAGTATACACCCTCTGAGGAGATGACAGGTTGTCAAATAAGATTGTCAGGACACCTACGTGAAACAGTTACAGGAAAATTTGGTCAAAATGAACAACTTTGCCACTAAAAGGTTTGGGCAACCTCCAACACATGTTCAAATGTACTCTGACATTGTGAACAAACTCAGCCTTTCTATCTATCAGGTGCAGTTGCTGAACCACAGGACACCTATTAAGAGGTGGATCAATGCCAGTCAGCTCAGGCCCAGTGCAAGGGCTCAGACTGTTCCTGAATAAGTGATCCACTGAGCTGGGGTGGGGCGTGTACCTTCACTTGTTTTGACTTTGTCTTTTCAGGACAATGCATAACACTTTAACTGGCCAAAAGTAAAATGGCTGCTGACAACTTCAGCACAAATATTCACTCATCCCACTACTATGACCAACACAACTGTTTTCACATATTCTGAGACCACCAGTGTTCCACCACTACCTTAATAATGCCCTAAGATGGAATCATATCCAGCTAACAAATTGGCTGCTTCTTCTATTCCTGGGACTCTTATTAACAATGTTCAATTTATGCATGTACCTGTTGGTTTAAATATATTGCACTGCTGCAGGCCCAATATGGTCATTGTTCCATTGCAAATATGTTTAGGTTTCATGCTACTACATTGTTAAATATTGTTGTAGCCTATCAAGTAAGAGCTCAAGACCCTGTAGATGGGCAGGAAACCACTCCACATTAAGGGATGTTCTGCTCCAAATGCCCTAAGCAGGATTTGAGTGTAACAGGCCTGGTGGGTAGTATAGTAGGTTCATTTGGATTGGGTCTGTCAATTTGGAATAACGGGAGAGATAAAACAGATTATGGAACACATTAGTTACTTTCAAAATCAACAACCTGAAAATGTGTTAAAGCCCATACTACATGATGTTGATGGCTGATCCATGGAGAAAAGGTTAACGGTGTATAACATGTACAGTATTACACTTTTATTTAATGACACGTAGGCTTGGATTAGGCCAGACAGCAGGACATAGGAAAGGAAACCATGTTTTAACCACTATCATTAACCTCTTCTGAAACATGGAAGCGGGGCATATCTCTGTCATTGTCAAGGACTCACGGGTGGCCAAATGGTGTTGCCCTCACTGTCAGACCTTGGGCTGCAGCTCCAAATGCATGGCCAACTCCTTCACTTTTTCTCTCACAACTGCCAGAAACTTAGGTTATGTCACACCACATCCTAATCAAGGACCTTGCTATTCAATTTTCAATTGCTCCTTCCAAGAAGCCATGTATGTTTCATGTACTGTGTCTTTACCAGTGTTTGAGAAGGAATCTTAAGTCTCCAACAGACTGGCATGTGTGCAGTTCATTGGATTTTTACAAGAAGACATCTACATGCAAAAAATTAGCATTCCTCCACTGCTGGTATTACACTGTCATATAGACTGTTGTTCCATAATAGGCTATCAAGACCTCCGGAGATGTGCTGTTTCAATGTTGCTACACTGGTGTGTGGCTACTCCACTGACAGACTCAAAGCACAAAAAGTTAGTGTACCTCCTGAAAATGCAACTGAACTGATCCAGCCAACCAACAGACAGCAACATGGATATCTCCAGATCATCATCTCAATCAGATGTCCAGTGCAATTCACCAAGTTGTGTCTGCCTCAAGTAGTCTAAATTACATACAATATGGATGGACAATATTATGTTGTGACAAGCATCAAGGACTTTTCTTTCAGACATTTACCTTGTGGAGCTGACATTCCTAACTTCTGATTTGTGCCTCATAAACAAAATATTCTTGATCAAGCCATGATTTCCCCTGTACCTACTCCTGAACAGGACTACTTTGACAGTGACCCTATCAGAATGCTATAGACCAGTATTTACCAGTTTTTATGTGCATATGAGCACTCACACACTGAATCTTAAATCCTATTAGAGAGAAAAGATATTCATCTTATACATATCAACAATACTACTAAAAAAGTTGATAAAGATAAAAATGATTTAATACATAATGGTGATTTACATCTTGTTTTATTTCAGATTGTTAGAAAATTCACTTTAAAGTATTTTCTGTTTTATTTTTTTATTCTTATTTGTACCATTTGTTGCCTATGCAAACCCTCAGACATCATCACAGACAGCTATCCTAACTCACAATCATGTATTGCCAGTTTAGCAGGCAACAAGCGGGGGAAAGTAGGTATGTTGACTTGGACCACCCCCACAACACTATGCTTACTGCAGCATATTGTACACATACATTCATTAATTATATGCTTAGCAAAGTAGGCTATAATGTAGTACTATGTGCTTCTGTAATACACATGTGCATATGATGGTAGTATTATAGTGGGGCTATGTCTTGGCAACCTCTGGCCCTAGCAATATTAGTATTGATATGTATGCCTTATCCTATTGGCATAGTTTTATTTCTTTTCTGCTATGCAGCTGTTTATTATTGTTCTAACTAAGCATTTCTGTATTGTAACACAGATGTGGTTATTACCAATTCTTACAATAGCTTGATGTACCCTTATCAGAGAGAGATGAGATAACATTCTCCCAATGATGTGTAGCCATTATCATTCAGCATGATTATTTGGCAGTGTTAGAGCACCACCTACAGCCTTTTGCTCTTCTATGAAGTCAGCACTTCCTTATGAACCATTATATTGATATTGAAATAGCTGTAGTTAGCATTATAGTATCAGTATATCTACGTGCACAACGAGTAATGATCTAATTGTCCTGGGTTCAACTGCCCACCACTGTCCACCAATAGAATTGCTGTATTTTCTATCCACCTTCTTGGAAGGTACTGTAACCTAATGACATGCATTGCTTATCTCTGAGTATAAGAACTCATGTTAGATCATTGTTCTCTGAGTCTCCGTGATGTCACTGCAATGCTAGGAGGTTTCAAACTCCCAGCTGGCAAGCTGTCCCTTTGTATGTTTCAGAATAAACTTTCCTCTGTGTTATCTGGCTTCTGTGTCATGTTTTGCCAACAGGTGTAGAATCTACCAGCAAACAACCTTCACTATTTTAAAAAGTTCATTCTGTATCTGGTAAGCTCCTTTTTCTCTAGAGTGATCCCAAGACATCTGCTGGGCCACACCCACTGCAGCCATAAAAATGAGCTGGCAGGCAGCTCACTGGTTGTTTTTCTGTTTCAAAGGCGTTTATGCTTTGAATAAATATATGTTAAAGATATCTCCAGATGGTCTTAAATGTTCAATAGATTGCAGCATACTGTAGTTCTTGGGCATTTTAAACTGTGTAGGGGGTTCCACCTTTGTATATACACTCCATTCTCTGTGACACACATTAAAAGCTCAACTATCATCTGACCCATTCAATTCCACTGCTGCTGTTGCTATGTGTATGTACAGGTCACCCTTCATGAGGCAGGGGGATGTCACTACTTTGGATAACTGAAATATATTTAGGTAATAAAATAGGCAATAAGCCCTCCTCTCAGACTTTGAAGACCACAATTGCTGTGTGGGTAGTGGATCTGGTATCAGTTACAGGGAATGCTGCTGGTTTCTCAGGCTGAGCTGTGTGACTGTGCAAGCTGACAGCCCAAGCTGAAAAGAGTTAAGCAGTGTAGCTCCTACTCTATTTTTCTGCCTCTGCAAAAGCAGGACATTTGATGTCCCACTTATACTTGATACAGGTCGCAGAATGGGAGTGCAAAAATGGGACCGTCCTTCATGAATTGGGACAGGTAGTATCCCTACCAAAATAGTGTGGAGCAGGGAAACACAAACGCAAAACTGCTCTAGTGTAGTAATTCTAAGAAAACTTCAATTTATGGAGTTTGCTAGGAATCTTGAAAGCTTCCTCTCTCTCTACTGTAATAGCAAAATGTCCACTGGGATCTGCCTGCTTCAGTCATAAAAAGGTCTTCATTGCCATTGAATACACTGTTCTCTGCAGCACACTGCAGCATTTTGTGATCTACTGTAGCATTACTATGTTGCAGCCTTGCTGTGGCACTGTACATATACAGTGGCGTGAAAAAGTATTTGCCCCCTTCCTGATTTTCTCTATTATTGCATATTTGTCACACTGGATGTTTTCAGGTCTTTAGACAAAATATAATATTAGATAAAGGGAACCTAAGTGAACAAATAACACTTTTTTTTTTTACTTATTTCATTTATTTAATGAAAAAAGTTAACCAACACCAACTGGCACTGTGTGAAAAAGTAATTGCCCCTAGTTAAATCAACCCAATTAAAGGGATAATTAGAGTCAGCTGATTGAGACAGCCAGGCTTGATTACAGCCAGCCCTGCTCAATATAAACCTCACTTATTTTGGCCCTTACCATCAGAGTCATTGCCAGCACAAAGATTCAACAAGCACATTATGCCATGATCAAAGGAAGTTCCTGAAAGATCAGAAAAAATTTGTTGCCCCTATCAGTCTGGAAAGGGTTACAAAGCTATTTCTAAGGCTCTGGGACTCCATTGAACCACAGTGAGAGCCATAATCTCCAAATGGAGAACACTTGGAACAGTAGTGAACCTTCCCAGGAGTGGGCGGCCTGCCAAAATTACTCCAAGGGCGCAGTGTAAAATCATCCAAGAAGTCTCAAAGGATCCTAAAACAACATCCAAAGAACTGCAGGCTTCTCTTGCCTCAGCTAAGGTCAGTGTTCATGACTCCAATCAGAAAGAGACTGGGCAAAATGGGCTTCATGTGAGAGTAGCAAGGAAACCATCACAACCAAGAAGAACGTGAATGCTCATCTCTCATTTGCTAAGAAGCACCTGGATGATCCACAAGCCTTTTGGGAAAATGTTCTATGGACAGATGAGTCCAAAGTGGAACTTTTGGACAACATGGATCCCATAATGTCTCGTAAAGCAAACACAGCATTCCACAGTAAGAACACCATACCAACAGTCAAACATGGTGGTGGTAGTGTGATGGTGTGGGGATGCTTGCTGCCTAAGGACCTGGATGACTTGCCATAATTAAAGGAACCATGAATTCTGCTCTGTACCGAAAATTCTTAAGGAGAATGTCCATCATCTTCCGCTCGGGCTGAAGCTTGAAGCTGAAGTTGGGTCATGCAGCAAGACAATGATCCAAAACACAAAAGCAAGTCCACATCAGAATGGCTAAAAGAAGTAAAATTAAAGTTTTGGAGTGGCCTAGTCAAAGTCCAGACTTAAACCCAATAGAGATGTGTGGTAGGACCTGAAACGAGCAGTTCATGCTCGAAAACCTACCAAATGTTACTGAATTAAAGCAGTTCTGTGAGGAAGAGTGGGTTAAAATTCCTCCACAGCGATGTGAAAGACTGATATTGAATTATAGGAAGTGTTTGGTTGCAGTCATTGTAGCTAAATGTGGCATAACCAGTTATTAAGTGTAAGGGCAATTACTTTTTCACACAGTGCCAGTTGGTGTTGGTTAACTTTTTTTCATTAAATAAGTGAAATTAAAAAAAAAACAAGTGTTATTTGTTCACTCAGGTTCCCTTTATCTAATATTACATTTTCTCTAAAGACCTGAAAACATCCAGTGTGACAAATATGCAATAATAGAGAAAATCAGGAAGGGGGCAAATACTTTTTCACGCCACTGTATACAAGTCAAGTGCCAAGTCCATAGTGGGGCTGGTATACAGCTGCAGCAATTGACATGGTTAGATACAGTATTTCCAAATATTATTAAAGAGATTCTCTCAAGGAACCCTACAGAGGTACTGCAGGCAGGCAGGAAATTTCTTTAGAGACATCACAGAAATGTTAGAAAATATCTGCCCATGTTATTGCTACAACTGTTCATGTTATTCATGCATAGCCATCATGTGCAGCTCTGCAACTGGATACTAATCATTACTGGCTATCATCCAAAATCACTTGCCTACACTACCCACTACACTTAGCTTCACATGCATGGGGGGATCTGGTGGCAGAGCTGTGTGGGGCACTGGACTTTTAATAGGAAACCCATGCTGGCTGACAAGTGGATCCTCTGCTGTGAATAAGCAGGTGATTGTGAGTTGTAATCACCTTTAGATCACCAAGTACATTGTGTATATATAAAAAAACTAATGGCATGCAACCCAACTGTTAATACTGGCTCATATTGATAGGGCAGTTTGTTGGGTGAGCCAGTTGGCACCTCGAGAAGTCCAGAGTTGCTGGCCCAGGGGATATGAAGAATATGCATCTGGTGTCACTCTGGTGCAGATTCCACACTCCTCTCCAGATCTCTGAAGTGTATGTTACACCCTGTATTAAGAGCAGCATGTATTCATCCCTACCCCCTACAACAAAGAAGGGAGTATTTTGAAAGACAGACTGTCAAAATCCAGAGTTTCAGGAGACAGTTTGCCTGAAACTCAATATCCTGACAGTCAGTAATTGCCCATGACTGAGTTTGTTATGTATAGTAAGGGGGGTGCAGGGGAGAAGCCCCAAAATTAGGGGGTGCGTATAGGGGCTCTGCCCCTCAAAACATGTAAAAATACTCCACCATGGGCAATTATTGACTGTCTGGATATTGCATTTCAGGCAATCAGTTTTAGGCCCTTGAAACTCAGGATTCCAACAGTTAGTCTTTCATCATATGTCCACCAATGCTGGGATAAGATCAGGAGCACTTCTGCACATGTTAGTGGTTTTCCTGTGGAGCATTCCAAATTTGCAGAGGGGACACTCCTTGTGCTTTAGTAGCCATTTACACACATTGAGGGCTTTGTGGATTGGGGCCCAAGTTATGATTTTTGTGTAGTTTATAACAATGAGCTAGAAATGAAATGTATAGTAAGATAAGAAATGAAATGTCTGGACCTTCTTGTGAGGCATCTGGAGAGCTTTTGTTATTGACATAATTTCCGTGCATATCAGCAACCATTTTAGATCTTTGACAAGGAGGTATTTGTAATTAAGAAATTATTTTGTTTACATCTTTTTTAAATGCTGCAAGACTGTGTTGATCCTAATTGCCTCATGCCCACTCCACCACTGTACTAGTTCCTATGGCTGCTACTTTAAATGGAGTCCTGCTTCTAGTGAGACTATCCAGCAAACAAGAAAAAACACCTACATAAATCAATGCATATTGAAATGGCGTTTTGGTGTTAATGTAAAAATAGCTTCTCTTTTACAAAGCAATTTTCTTAAAACTCAATTCACCAGCTCATTGCGAAGGTTGAGGTAGCAGCAAATGAGTCAGCAGTATGTTACAGAGATAGACACGAGTTTGTGAATTCATCAAGAGTCAAGTGATTGCTGTGTGACTTGAGGACATGTGTGACTCTTTTAATGGGGTAAAAGAGGCATGAGTATTGGGGATAATGTACTTCAGAAGCCAACTTAAATATTTTACATACAGTACACTTGTTTTGTGACAATACCTTTTGTTAAACTAACTGAAGAATTCCTACACAAAATTTTGAGACCTCTTAGTGCCTTCAACAGGTGCAGAGAAAACTAATCAGCATTTCAGAATATAATGTATACAAGAGCATTTGGCTCTCTTCATGCAGTAACCTGAGAGGGCTCAACAGATTGTGTAAAAATTACTTTGTTAGCTGATAAATGGTATTACCACAAAAAAAGGTGCACTAGATGTTTTTGAGACTAATATGGCACAACTAACCTGCAACATAAATATTTTAACATTGGGAAATAAAGGGCTAAATTAATCTTTGGGGCAAGACAATTCCTTTTAAATATAAGGGACCAAGCAGTTGAAATTCAGTCATGTAAGAAGGAAAAAGGCAGCTCAAAAGTCCAATGTGGTGCATTGGTCATAAATTCAAAGTTCAAAGGGAGAAAACCTTGCACACACTCACAAAAAGATGCAAAAAGAAGTAAGGTTTCTGTGATGAAAACTTCTTTTTAGTTTTGCAGCAAAGTATTTACAATGGACAGATCTGGTCAACAATATCACGGAACAAAATAAAGTGGACAAAATTAAAGCAGCAAAAACAGACATCAATATCGGCAGCACAAAATGCAGTGTGCCAGAACAATGCAGGCCACACAACACACAGGTAGCACACAACATCCACCACATGGAGACACTGCACCGGAATGCACAGCAGCAGGCACCAGTGTAGAGGAACAGCACAGAGGTGTAGGGAGATGGAACAGCAACACACACAACACACAGGACAGGGGAGACAGCATGCTGACTTGTGCTCCTGGCCCCTTGCATTATGCATGGCCATCCACATGGTTGCCATTGTCCGCCTCTCCTCTAGTGGTTACCCCTGTCCACTGTCTCCATAACTCGACATTCTGGGTGGAGATACCCCACCACGTGGGTGCCTGTGTCATTAGAGTACCATGGTAGGTGTCCAGCGGCCTGCTTCCCACAGTGGCAGTTGCATCCTGCCCTGTTCCATCTCCCTGTTCATGTGCATGGGTGCCTGCTGCTGTGTCTTCCAGTGCAGTGTCTCCATGCAGTGGATGTTGTTTGCTACCTGTGTGTCATGTGGCCTGCATCGTTCTGGCACGCTACAATTTGTGCTGCCAATATTGATGGTGACACTGTTTTTGCTGCTTCATTTTTGTCCACTTTATTTTGTTCCACGATGTTACTGGGTGGAACCCAATGGACAGCAAGCATAACTGAACAAGTCCCATTCTTTTGCACCTGTGTACTTTCTCAAGAGACCTAACTCTCCTTTGCGTAACTACTTTTATATAAAAACACAAACAAGCACTAGGTGTAATTAATACAATAATCCCATGATGTCAAATAGCATGCATAGAGACACTTACAGTTTATACAACTGCAGTTCTAAAAATCACAGTGGCTGTATTCCAAAAAATCAGTTGTCTTTATATAAATATCAGGTAAATGTATACACCATTAGTTACATACAAACAAAAGAACAGGTCGCAGCTTGTGAAAGTACTGGTGCCTCAGCAAACCACAGTAAATAACTTCATCAAAAGCTAGGCAACCCATAACAGCAAGCAGAAATAACAACCTTTGAGCTTGGTCACATTAAGAAAAGCAGTTTAATGTTTTAAAACAGCCATCGGAAGATACAAAACCTCTGTAGCACCCCACGTGCTCATGCAAATGTACATTTCATGTCACAGGCGCTTTGTCAATACTTTGCAGAGGTTCACGCAGATACATTTTGTTGTCCCCACTGTATTTATCTTTACAAGAAAGACACTAGCTAAATTGTATCATTAAGGCCTCTGCATGTTACTGCTTTTAGCTTAAAGATCCAGTACCTCTCACATTGGAATAATAGCTTTACAGTATCCCCACTCTTAGGGTTGACCACCACTTTTTCTATGCCAATAAAAGACAATAAATGTTCACCAGGATTGCTAGCATTCTTGGTGTGTGCCACCATAGTTTATTTTAATTCACCCTGGACAATGGTGCTTACATGCTCCCCTTCTTGCTCCTTAAATTTCTTTTTGTCCACCTGACATAAAAAAAACGGAGCAAGTACATTTCTCCAGCTAGACTACAAATGTAGCATTGCAGTTTATGAACTGCTGAATTTTATGCATCACCCCTGCAGTCAAATTTTCAAACTCTTTAGCTACCATGATATTATTGCAGGATTTATATCTGTCACACCAACGGCAACCTGCTGGTAAAGAAGGCAGCCAAGTGATAGTTTTCAGGACAGGTTGCAAACTATGAGTCACCCTGCCTTCCAGAGTGTGAGAATGTTTATATACCATCCTCAGGAGATTCTCCATCCGTTCTTTCAAACTGGGCTTAGTTTACAAAATTTCCAAATTTTTTGTCTGATTACGTTCTGCACAGCATTCGTCTGCCTGCTGTATGTAGACACAAAATTAAATTGTTTTCTATCAGTAACTGTCTTATCTGCAGATTCTATATTAGCTACAGGTTACAATAACAGTTGCTGCTTTATATTTCTAGTCCTCTGGTACACCTATTCCACATCTGTCCTAATGTACCACCTCTCAAAAAGACCTTTAATCAGGTCTTGGTATTTTCCTCAAAAATTTAATTTGTCCTTTAATTTATATCTACATGCAGAAATTGATGAACTGGCATGTTTTTGATGGTGTGGTGGGGGTGACAGGAGCTAGCAAGGAGTAGGAGTCTAGTTGTCCAAGGTCAAAATGATAGAATTTATGTTGTACCTTTCCTGATAAAGGAGTAAAAAAATCATCTTTAAGGCAATTTGTGAAGAATAGAAAAAAGTTTTTGTTTTCTTTAAGAATCGATTTTATTTTTTTCTGTTTACTATGCAGGACAGAAGAGTTTTCTCCATATGTGCCCTCTTGTGCTCATCTTAATTGTTTCTGTTTTGATTGCTGTGATTACATTTCTTTTGATATCCAGTGTGAGAAGACCCCCGATGGACCTTTGAGAAAGGCAATTTCACATCTAAGAAGCAGAAAGACTTTGATTTGAGTGCATAGTCATACCATGTTTGAAGCATGCATTTATTTTATGTGGACTTCCATGCAGATCTCCTTATATCATGAAGACTTTGGAGTCTTTTTTTGAAACTAGTTATTAATTTATCATGAGCTTCATGAAAGATGTTTCTTGAAACTAGAGTGCACTTCAAGCATTTTCCAGATCGTGATTGTTGCACTTCTTATTTACATAGTTTACACAGTCATTTATTTATAATTAGCACTTGTACTTGCACGTGCACTTTGTACTCGTTTGCTATTTATTTAAAATGTCACTGTCCCTTTAATTTGTGTGATTTAATACTGGCCAATCCTGTTGTCTCACTTCCTGTGAAGATGCACAATGTGCAAAACCAGTTGGGAAGCTGCAATCTCTGCATGTTCTTGCTTTAGTTGTTTTATGCCTATCTATAAGAAGTTTAAGGTAATACAATATTTTTCTACATTATCGATGACTGGTGCTGGCTTCTGTTTGAGACTTGTTTGTATTGGGACAGGGTATGATCTTGAGTGGAGCCAAGATTATGCTCTCTGACTTCTGGGTTCTCGAGACTCACTCCGACTTGAATACAGCATTACAGCTTGGTTGTTCTTTATTACTTTTATTAATGTTTTTTCTTCTGTTTAAGCCTCTTGGTGTGGAAAGCCCACAATATATATGATGCATTTGAGGCTAGGAGAGGCAGAAGGTGATTTTTCAGATGCAGTTTTTGTAGCAGCAGGCAAATTGATTTCTGTTCTCAGACAGTTAGATGTCTGCTCCCAGTGGAGAAACAGTGGGGTTTAGTGGGGAATCAGTTAACACCGTTGAAATGCACTGGATATAAAGGCTGGATTTTTGAAGTTGGAATGCATCACTTTGAAAGCCACGAGGCATTATTGGACTAGAACCAATTTGAAGTCCTACTTTAAAGTAAACAGAAACACTCAGGGATTGATGGTTACAAAACAACCTGGGTATAAACATGAATGCTTTGCATTTATGAATGATTGGAAGCAAGTTTTGCAGAATGCATCTCTGCAGTGTGTTGAATATATCATAAAAGATTATCAGGCATAACAGCGTGAAATTTTGAAGGAGCTTAAAATGTGGGAAAGTGAGGTGTTTAAATTTAAAGAGGATCCTGAGTTTGAAACTTTTGAGAAGCAATTGAAGGAGGCTGTCTTCAAGTAGGATCAAAGATTAAAAAGGACCAAACTGAAAAACAGTATGAAAGTGACAGACAAGACTACCTGTTTGATTAAATGTTCACTTGGAACAAAGGGCAGCGTCAGCAAATAGCATCATAACAGCACTGGTAGAACTGGAAAAATGACATGCTCTATTCTTAAAAAGCTGGAGTTATCATCTTAATATACAGCTACAAATGACTCGGCTCATCTCAGTCTGTATCTCTTTCCATTGGCACTGGTTGCCATCAATCTGTCTTCTTGAGACCCAGTGATCGCTACTTGCTGCTTAGTACTTTTTAGGGCTCCTTCCTAAGGTACCTTTAGGCTAAAGGAATCCTTTCTGCAGCACCTCTAGGGGTGGGACCCTCTTTGAGAGTTCCTTGCCTTCACAGTACCCCGACAGGGTGGTAGTTCCCTGTGGAGCAGAGAAAGAATGAACAACCAAAGTCTATCAACAGTTGCTCAAATATAACTCCACACTAAGATTCATAAGCCCACTGAATTGAAAGGTTAAGTCTGAAGCTCACTGGGCAGGAGCAACCAACCACAACCCTCCTAAGCTATATAAAGTCAACTCCTTCCAGCTTCAATCAGAAGCATTTTTCTATGCCCCACCATTCTTCTCTCCTCCTCCAGTGGCATGCCTCTCTCTGCAAGATTTCTTCCTCGGGTATCTATATCATAAGGGAATCCTTCCTATAGCACCTGTGTGGTGGAACCCTCCTCAAGGGTTCCTTGCCTTCACAGTGCCCAAACAGGGTGGTAGTTCCCTGTGAAACAAAGAGAGAGTGAACAACCAAACTCTATCAACAGTTGCTCAAGCATAGCTCCACACTAAGTTGCATAACCTCATTGAACTGCATATGTACTGATAGTACATTCTTTTCATCACCTCTAGCGATGCTTCTTAGGTGCCCGCCCATCCTCACTTTGAATAGGTGTATAGTCTTACCAAAATAAAATGCCCCACAGTTACATCTAGCCAACTATACAACCTTATCTTTCACACAGCTGGTAAACTTCTGATCTAAAAGTTGCAGTCAGTATTTACAATTGTGAATGCTTTAGTTCTAAGGCTATCAGGACAGAATATACAGTTTCCACATGTGTGGCAACCATTTGGTAGGGATGGCAACCATGTTTCCCCACTTATGCTTCAATTTGGGTTGGTAAGTATGTACTAAGTGGTCACTTAGGCTTGTCTCTTTCCTATACATGGACCTTGGTGGTTGTTGTGTCACCTGTATAAGTCTATCATCCAACTGAAGGATATACCAATTTTCCCTAGTAACACTTTCATTTGCCCTGGCCTGTTGGGAGAATGTTGTCACAAAATGTAATCTCTCCTCTCCCTCCCTTTTTCTATTTTTAACCACCAGTAGGCTATCTGTTCTGTGTTTTTAGCTTCCTTTTAAGCCCTCATCACTATATCTCTATTGTAGACCCTGACTAAAAACCTCTGCTGAAACGCTGAACTTCTCAGTTCATAATCAGATTCCCTACTGCATTTACATCTGATTCTCAAAAACTGGGATTTGGGAACATTTTCCACTGTATGGCGATGGTGGCAGCTAGTAAAATGTAACAAGGCATTCCTGTTGTCTTTCTTTTCTAAAAAGATCAGTACCCAATGTGTCATCTCTATTCTTTTTAATCATTAAGTCCAAGTAAGAGCTCTATTTGCTATCTACCTGAATAGTACATTTCAGATTTAGATTGCCTTTTCCCAAGTAACTTACAAACTCCCCGAGTTCCTGTATTTTCCCACACCAAGTAATGAATATTTTGTCTGTAAAGTGATGCCAAATGCCTCTCCTATGGTAAAAAGGATGGACATTGACATCATAAACATTTTCTCTTTCCCATTTTCTGAGGTAAGGGTTGGCATAATTAGAGCCAAAAGAAGCCCCAAAAGCCATACAGTAAAAGTCACATGAAACTATTCCATCAATGCATTGGTTTAACATTGTTTTTAACAGTTGGCAATGCACTGGAAAATCATATGTAATTGTTTTTCAATACTTAACCAGCTCAAACGCAATGCTTGTAACATGTTTTTGCAACTCAGTTGGAATGCATCTGCAATCCAGTCACAATGCAATGAAAAACTAAATTGTAATGCTTAAGAAACAGTTTGTGCAAGGCTTTGTACTGGATCCAGCAACACTTATGCAACTCAGTCTAAAATGCTAAAGCAACTCATTTGAGGAACAGTTTAATGTGACTTGTACAGTACCTGTTTTCTGTAAGAAATGTTCAACCTGAAACAAAAATGCATTTGATGTCAGAACCAGTTCAGAATAGTTGACAAGGAAATCCTTAAATGCTGGTTTAAGGTAAGTCTCAGTGTCCAGACAATACTTTATTGAAGACCAACCACCATCATATGGTATGTTTGAGTACAAAGGTTCAACATCTAAAGACATAAAAGCTCTGGGGGTATAGTGGAGGTGAGCAGCATTGCGGTGGTTTTCAATGTGCTTGATGCAATTGCTTGAGACCTCTGTGGTTTGATGGGGATCTCAAGGTGATGAAGACCACATGCCAGAAGTTGGAGCATTGCTGGTAGAGAACACAGGCTGAGGAGGATAAATTGGCTTTGACAATTCACTACAGTGATTATCAAAGGGCAATCAACCATAAGAAGGCAGAATTCCTGTCCAGGGAGACTGCTGCAGGGAGGAACTGACCAGCTCAGCTTTTTTCATCTTGCCTATCTGTAGCTGAAACTAGTATTTTCAGTCATCATGTGTGGGGAGTTTGCTAATTTTGCTCCCATGGAATATGAGATGTGGGAGACTCTGGCTGGCTGGGATCAGAGTGTGCAGCCGCAATAATTGTGGACAAGTGGCTGACCAACAATGCCATCAACCACCTGACCCACCCTACTGCAGATGCATTTCGGAAATATACTGTGAAAGTTTGCTACATAAAGCATGGGGGCTAGGAGTCCTCTAAGCCCATTGAAGCTCTTGGAGGTGGATGGTTTCATGCGGTAGCCTGATATGGTTAGTTTTGGGTCATCTACTATTGAATCAGTCCCCTACTGAACCAAAACACACTTGTGTTACATGTTCTCCTGAATCAAGTATCCCTACCCCTGATTTCAGAAATGTTTTATTTCATCATGGAATCAGAACAAACTGTGTTGTAAAGTGGCCAAATGACAACCAGTAGTTAGTATTTAAAATCACAGTTTGCTAACAGAGGATTCTGCATTAGAAAGTAATGCAGATGCTGATGCCAGTTCAGTACTCCAACTTAATTGATAACAAACATAGAAACATACTGTAGAAGCATAGAATTTGATGGCAGTTAAGAAACGCTTGGCCCACCCAGTCTGCCTATTTCCCTACCTAATGCAAAAGCTGCAGATCCTAGCTAACCAACAGCCTACTTCTTCCTACCTCCACCCCCTAGAATTGCCTTATGTCTATCCCATGCATTCTTGAATTCCACTACTGTTTTTGACTCCACAACCTCCTCAGGAAGGCTGTTCCATGCATCCACAACCCTTTCCATGAAAAAATACTTCCTCACATTACCTCTGAGCTGCCTCCCCAGCTTTAAATTGTGCCCCCTTTTTCTTTCACACCTCTTTTTCTGAAAGATGCTGCCCTCTTGGACTTTGTTGATTCCCTTGAGGTACTTGAAAGTACTTGAAATGAGAAAATTAAACAATCTATATAACACACAGAAGCACTGCAATACAAGATATGGAGCTGAAGCTGAACAGATCAACACCCCACACACAACAGCACAGGCCACTGAGTACTAAACCAAAAACCACAGAGCAATCAGGACATGAGGGAGCCCTGGCAACTGATGAGAGATAATGCTATATATTTTCATGCAAAAATGTTATTTGAATTGCATACCCACAGTAGATACAGTGTACACATTTCACAATTGTTTGTCTGGCCTATGTGTGAACCTTTCTTGCCTTCAAAGAGGCAAATTCATCAATGACTTTGTTGAAGTTAATGGCACTGGCTACAGCATTTTCAATAGATAGTATAGCGATATTTGACAGTCTTTCTTGTCCCATAGATGATCTTAAATAGGTCTTGATAAGCTTCAGTTTGCTGAAACTACACTGACAAGAAGAAACAGTCACAAGGAGCATCAAGAAGATTTGGAGAGCAGTTTCAATGTTTGGATAGGAAGTACTCAAAGACCATTTGTGAATGAACTTCAACAAGCTGAGGGGTGTGGCATTTGAAAAATTGGGCAGTACTGAAGCTAACTGAAATTTGAAGATCCCTACCTCATATACTATCTCACAAGCATCTAGCTCCTTAGAATATTTCATTGCCAGATCTGCTGCACATTTCTTTAAATCACTAACTTCCGTTGTTGAGAAAGATAGTCATGTAAGGAAGTTAAAGTCAGCAGCTACTTCAGACAATGCCTCATACCTTCACTGAATCTTGGAAATGAGGGTGTCTAGAACATTGTTGAACTGCATTTTGAAAGCCTGTTCAAAGAAATAAAGTGATCTTCATCTTCAACATTCTCATTTACCATCCTTTTCACCTTTCTTTTCCTTTTTTCTGTAAATTCTGTATTCAGTGAGATCTGTTTAGCAGGTTCTGAAGGCCCTTTCCAAGGAACTCGAGTAACTTGAGGATTAAGATGGCATCTATGCTAAGCCAGCTATCAGGAGTCTCCCATTTGTAAAAAAATGTTTGTTTGTTCGTTATTTTATTTGCTCGTTTTGGTTTTTTCTCCCAGTTTTGCTCTGCTGCCTTCCCGTTTCTGCTGTTTGTGCCATTTTGTTTTGGTTTCAGAGTGAGTGTTGGCCATTTGGAGTTGCATGTTTGTGAACTTGTCTGTGTGCAACTTGAGGGACATTTAGTTTTAGGAGTTGCGATTGGATCCCAAATCTACTGGTGTCAGGGCTGTTGCTGCTCATGGCATGTAGTGGATTGCTGGAGATACCACACTGGGGCTTGTGGCTGGAACTTGATTTGGATCGATTAGATTACTACAGGCTAGTGCTGCAGTTTTCATGGTTTTGGATGCTTGTGGAATCTGTGAAAAGTGAGTAACATTATAGACTCCTGAGAGGTGTACTGCCCTGTGTTATCTGGATTTTAAGACAAGAGGAGTAGTGTGGCTTGGGAGCTGTGCAGGGTGGGGGGGCCTCCTCCTGTGCCTGGGGCTAGTTTCGACTGTGCTTTTTGTGACCAAGCAGGAGTTTCCCTTGTGCTCTCTGGGAAGTTGGAGTGCTGGTTGGGCTTTCTCCCAAGCCTCTTGTGGGACGAGCCCTATAGCTTGCTTTCTGAGGGTCTGTAGCTGTGGGTCATTGGTGGCTGGGTGTCGAGGCCTGAGAGTTGGTATATTTGGAGGGAGAGCTTCCCCTTGAGATTTAGTTGCATGCCCCAGTCCATCGCTGTGTTGAAAATCTCCTGGGCTGTGTTTCGAATGTGTTTGGGGCTTCAGCTTTGGCCATTGAGTTCTGTCTCTGTGAAATCCTGACTGGATTAATTTGGGATAGTTTATGATGTTGAACTTGGATTGATATAGCAGCTTTCCTCCTGTATATGTGCATTATTTTGGGGAATTTTCATTTTTTTGTTACTGTCTGCTTGTCCCTCAGACCCTTGGTGAGAGCAGAGTCTGGGATTGGGAAGCTTTCGTATAGTTGGCCAGAGGAGGTGGGAGTTTGCCTGGCCTATTCATCAAACATTTGGAGTCATCGGGTCTGATTTGCTGTGGAGAACTGCTGAATTATTTTACACTGACACTGAAATAAGGTTTTATATCTCAGGGAGTGACAGCAAGAGTGTACGGGGAGGAGTTTTACTGTATTTTGCCTTCTAACCGTTGCAGTATTTAGGTTTGATGTAATATATTATTGACATTTCTCCCCTGTGTGTGGGGGGGGGAGTGTCAACTTAAGAGATTTAATGTGTTTGGTTATTTATGTTTTGTTTATTTTATTGTATTAATTTTATTTTGGGGTTTGGTTTTGCTTTAATCTTGGAAATTTAGCTAAGTTAATTAATCAGGGACTCCAGTGGGGCTATTGCGTTGTCATTGAAGTTCTTGGGATGTGCAGGAGGCCCATTTCCACAGTCATACACTATTCACCCTCCGCCCTTCGTGCCCTCTGCCCTCCTCTCTCCATTGCAGCTGTCAGCATACCAGCACTGTAGAGTGTTGGGTATTGTTCACAGAAGGAAGAGAAGACTCGGGGGTGCAAACAGTGGAGGTCGGAAGGGCAGGGCCATCATATTCAGGTAATGAGATCCAGAAGATGCCCTGGGATGAAATGGAGTCTGTAACGTGGTTCTTTATGTCTAGTCTCCATACACAAGGGCACCTCCAATATTGGTGGGAAAGTAGCTCCAGCAGCTCTAGAGGCCTGTCCTACCCGAACGGTGTTGTGTAACACCAGATCCATCAAAAATAAGACTGCAGTTATTGCAGATCTTGTTGGGTCAGTGGATCTGGCATGCATTACAGAGACCTGGCTGGATAAGAATACAGGCCCTGTATTAGAGGCCGCTATTCCAGCTGGGTACTCGGTGTTACACCACCTGAAGTTGTACTGCGGGGGGGGGTTGCGGTCTGTTTTAAGACCAAACTGGGCCTCACGTGTGTACTAGTTGAGGAGGCTAAGTCATTCAAGTGTGTAGTTGTGGCAGGAGTATGCTGTAGGATCACTCTCATCTACCGTCCACCAGGTGATGAGAAGTGATTCCTGCAGGAAGTTGTGGACTTTGTCATCGACATGTCATTTGAGTCATCCAGGCTGATGGTCCTGGGTGGCTTCAATGCCTTCAATGCAATGACTTCTCGCAATTTGAACAACACTTCCTCTAATTGATGATTTCATTGGGCCTTATACAAGTTGTTACTTCTGCCACTCATCAAGGTGGCCACTCCCTTGACTTGGTCTTCCTCTTGGGGATCAAACCTTTGATTTGGGGATGGAACCTGTCAGATGGTCTGATCATTACACTGCAGGTTTCAGTTTTTGTGCCCCCCCTTTGTAGGCCTACCCCTATGGAGATGGTCAGGTACTGCCCTTTGTGAGACGTAAGCTCTGAGGGCCTGGTGGTGATGCATGACCTATCGGAGCTTCAGGGCATGAGCAGTGATCCAGATGCCTTGGTCTTGGCATACAATAAAGCCATCTTCTTGACTCTGGATATCATTGCCCTAGTCCATGTTCATCCTCTCCCCCTTTGCCCTCAGACCCCATGGTTTGATGGGACCTTGAGGGAGATGCGGTGACAAGGACAAAGATTAGAGTGTTGCTGGTGGAGCTTCTCCCTTGATGCCAAACATCTTAGATGGATGGAACATTATCAAGTCTATCATTCCGCAATCTCCCTTAAGAAGGCAGAGTTCCTATCTGGGGAGATTGTAACTGCACAGAACTGACCAGCTCAGCTCTTTCGAACTGTAGACAGACTGTGCAACCCAGCCTGCCTGCAGGTTCAAAGAGCATTTTCACAAGTGGAATGTGAAAAGCTTGCTCACTTCTTTGTGGCTAATGTGGCTGACATCAGGGAGTCCCTCCAACCTGCATCCTCTATGGGAGAAGTGATGGATCGGCACCCGGTCACTGCTTCTGGGCCCTCCTGGAGTTCCTTTGACTGGCCAGAGCTCATTGATGTCATGCGGATTGTCCAGGGTATGCTCCTTACATGCTGTAGTTTGGATGTGGGCCCAACTTCCCTAATAAAGGGTTGTGGTGTTATCAGCCTTGTCCTAGCATGGGTAGTCTGGTGCTCCTTGGAGATAGGTGAGTTTCCTAGATCTCTGAAGGAGGTGGTGGTAATGCCCCTCCTGAAGAACACTTCTTTGGACCCAGACTGCCATGCTAACTACAGACCAATCTCCTATCTTCTCTTTGTGGGGAAGTTGATTGAGAAAGTAGTGGCCATAAAACCGGAGAACCACTTGACCATCCATGACATCTATGAATCACTCCAGTCTGATTTTCGAAAGAGGCATAGTACAGAGACTGCATTGGTTTGGGTGCTCAATGATCTCTTGATGGCAAGAGATTGAAAGAGCCATTCTATCTTGGTTCTTCTCAATCTCTCTTCAGCGTTTGATACTGTGGACCATGGGATACTTCATGAATGCCTGAGGTTCATCTGTGGACTGTCTAGTGCATTCCTCAGGTGGTTTAGATCATTCCTCACTGGGAGAACTCAGAGGGTGGTGTTAGGGATAAATTCTTCTGGCACAGTCTCACTGTCATGTGGGGTTCCTCAGGGTTCGGTGTTGTCTCCCATGTTGTTCACAGTGTACATGCCGCCCCTCAGAGACATTGTAAGAAGGTACGGGCTGAGGTTTCATTGCTATGCTGATGATACCCGGCTCTACCTATCTTTTGTGCCTGACCAGTATACAGCTCTTTCGGTATTTAACAACTGCCTCACTGAAATCCAGACCTGGATGAATTCGAGCTGGCTGAGGTTGAACTCGGAGAAGAAGGAGGTGATGGTTGTGGACCTGGGTCACAGGATAGAGGGGGTGGGAGCTGGTTTGCCCTCAGGATTATTTCTGCATGGCTTCCAGCTCCCAACCTCTGAACAGGTGCAGAACCTGGGGGTGATTTTTGATGATGGGCTGACATTATGATTGCATTTGTCAGCAGTCGTCAAATCATCCTTTTATCATCTGAGGAACATCTCCAGGATTAAACACCTAGTTCCGTCCAGTGACCTGTCTTCATTGGTCCACGCCTTTGTGACCTCATGACTTGACTATTGCAACTCCCTTTATCTAGGGCTACCTGGGATTGATATCTGCCACTTGTAGCTCATGCAGAACGCTGCTGCCCGGTTATTGATGGGCACATCTCGTACCTGTCATATTTCTCTGGTGCTGTGCAAACTGCACTGGCTGCCAATACAGTGATGGATCACCTTTAAAGTCAGTATTCTGACTTATAAAGCCCTATATGGACTGGGCCCAATCTACTTGAAAGAGCTTCTGGTACCCTACTGCCCTAAGCGATTGCTCTGCTCAGTGGATGAGGGGTTGCTAGAGGTTCTGAGGGTTTCTTTGAAATCTTCTGGGGCCTTTGCTTTTATGCATGCAGCTCCAACCCTCTGGAAAGCTCTACCCCATCTGCTTTGGGAGTGCACATCTGTGGAGAAACTTAAATGTGCCTTAAAGACCCATTTGTGGTTGTCAGCATTTTCTTAATCATGATGTCTTAACATATTTCTTGAATTAGTACTAATGTATCTGTGTTTTACTTATTGTTTTAAGAAGTTTATTGTTAATATGCCTTGGTTTCAGAAAGGCGCAATATAAGTAAAGTATATTATTATTATTATTCTGCTGCATGTTGTACAACATAATTTATTCCATCATCCCACATGTGCTGCAGTGTATCCTTTAATCCACTGATATGTTTTGAAGTGCTATCAACAGGTAATCCCTTACATTGCAATAGTTGGTTTACTAGTTCAACCAGGTTCAGTATTTTGTCCCACATTGATAGGGTACAAATAAATTTGAAATATTCTGCTTGATTAGGTTCTGGGCTGTTGATACAAAGTCAGCATGGGTTGTATCTTCACTTATTTGGTACAATGCCTTTAAGACATCAGATATTTGAAGATGAAGGGAGTGAACTGTGTGAAATGTTGAAGACCATCTTGTTTCAGTGTGACCCTTCAGAGTAACCTTTATGGCTTGGGACAGCACCTCCCAGTGGCTTGTTGAAGCTATAAAGAATGTAAATAATCTCTGCACTGTGCCAAAAAATGATACCATGTCCACTGATACACTCGCAGCATGGACCCCAACTAAATTAAGAGAATGAGCTGCACATGGGACAAATCTAGCATGTTCATTCACTTGTGCTATATAGGCTTGCACATCACGGTACTTTCCTGCCATATTAGCACCGTTGCCATACTCCTGGCCACAACAGTTAGCTATATCTAAGCCATCATCACTTAATTTCTTTTCAATTTCTGTAGCTAGCCCACTTCCTGTCTTTTCATGTGAGATGATAAAATCAATGAAACTTTCCTCAACACTGCAGTCATTATCCTGTATCCTCACATACTGAATGATTTGAGATATTTGCTCCTTGTGAGCCACATCTGGTGTACAAATAAAAATAATTGAGAAATATTTTGCCTCCTTAATTTTCAAGATTATTTCATACCTCACAGTGGAACCCAGCAAGTTAATAAACTCATTCTGAATTCTAGGAGAAAAATAGGTGGTAGACCCATTCTTATGGTTGGCAATGTGCCCTGCAAGCTCCGGATTATAATGACTTATCAGCTCTAGCAAATTCTGAAACATTCCAGAATGTGTGTTTCTGATCATATCTGTGGACCCCCTGACAGACAAGTTGTCTTTATGCAGAAAAGTATAGCAGCAAGAATAATTTTCAGAATGGTACACCACTTTTCTTTTTCTGAGGCAATGGACCTTTGCAGCTGATCATCTATTGTGGCCCCCATTTTCAAGCGGATTTCAAAATTCTTCCAATGTAGGTAACTGTCGTGGTATTCAGGGGAGTTTTCATGATCTGGAATTCTGTGATTTAAATGCCTCCAGTCACAAAATCCTTTTTTGGGATTTGCCAGACTTGATCTAGTGGATGATTTCTTTGCAAACAGCGTGCATGGGAAGCAATAGATAGCTTTCTTGGTCTCACTATACATTAGCCATGTGCGTTCGACAGTTTTTCCATTAGAAAGAATTTCGGTGAACCAATCTTGATAGAAGTGCCTGCCATCATAAGACGCTGAGAAACTATGATCAGAATTTTTCTTTTGCTCAGGGCCATGTTCCAACAAGCAAGATCTAACTGAGTCAGTCGTGTCAGGTCACTGAAATTAAGTTGGAGTACTGACCTGGCAGCAGCATCTACATTACTTTCTAATGCAGAATCCTCTGTATATTTTTCAAAGTTACACGCAGATGGTGTCAGCTGGCAATCATCATCTTCTTCTTCTTCAAGTTCTTCTTCTTCCATAATATTGCCCTCAACATCTGTATGATCAGTATCACCATATGTTGACCTTTTTCTTGTTATATTAGTTGTCGGGTCAAAACTTGTCTCAGTAAAGGTAGGCTCATTGATATCAATTGGTATTGCTACTGACTGAGTCAATGAACTACTCTCCTGCTCCTTAGACTTGCCTGAAAATAGGCACTTGGCTGTCTAGTGCGCTCACCCAGTAAACAAAAGCAAATAAATAAATAGACTTGGTAAGCCAGTTTTTCCACTGCTGGGGGAGTTGTACATTTTTTTCTTCTCTTGTTAGCCACAGTTTTCTAAACTCTGCCCCTGATGGTTTCTTCGGTAGCATCTTCAAGAGTCAGACCTTCTTTTACAAAATACTGAAAAGATAAGTGCACAGTATAATAGGTGTACTTAACTTCAGAGCATCCCAGTCAATGTCCTATCTAACTTCCTGTCTGTTTAAGCAATAAGGCACAACAGGGTGTGGGTTCTTGGGGGTTTACCCATGCCTTGTGTGGTGTGTCATGAGGAGCAGTCGAGTGACTTAACCACACAAGGAGTGGGACAGGACATTGACTGGGATGCTCTGAAGTTAAGTACACCTATTTACCTATGGTCATGTGACATGTTTTGATCAATGAAATTACAGGATTTTCATACACTATTGTATAATTTACAAGCAAAACCTCATGTGTGACAGCAGTGCTAGTTATCATTGATTACATCAAATCAAAACACTGAGCAATAAACATCTCAAATTGCCCATGCAGTGCTGATGACTCTACAGTAGCTTGCCTTCAGAACCGCAATAATGCACTTCATGGCATGTGTAGTAGTGGGACTTACACACTTCTTTTGTGGTTACTAAAGTCACTCAGCTGCGCCTTGTGACACACCACATAAGGTGTGTGTAAATCCCAGAACACATGCACTGTTGTGCACTGTTGCTTAAATCCAGCCTTGTCAAAATGCTGTGTACCAAATGCTGTTGTACCACAGTTCATATGATGATATTAGTACCATACCATTTCTATCTGTGACAGTACAGCTGCATTATAGAAGCTCGAGAGAATGCAGAAGAAGGCAGTTTCATTGTACAAGATATATAAATATATATATATATATATATATATATATATATATATATATATATATATATATATATATATATATATAGATAGATAGATAGATATATCTTTTAGAATTTTTAGTCTTCAGTAACTGGGTTAGGCCCGCTCGGCACAAGTGCCTGTTTTCAGGGGCAACCTGGGAACAGTAGGCAGTTAAGTGACTTGCTCAGAGTTACACAGTATACAAGTGGACGTTGTGGGAATCACACCCAGGCTGCTGTATGACAAGCTCAACATTCACAGCTCATTACTTTAACCTCTAGCTATACAGCCAGCCCCCGGCCTGAAGTCTGATTGGCTGTTAGGATCAGCCTTACATTAATCCATGTTCAGCTGTCATGCACAGCCTGATTACCATAGCATATGGATTCTTCCTGACTTTTAGCATTCCATCCTATCACTGCTGACTGACTGGAATGCTGCACTATGATTTTGAGCCAACATTCCTAAACTGTTGGTGAAAGAACTTTTTTTTTTAATATCTCCATTTAAACAAAATAAACAGTTGACATTATTTAAAGGTAGACTTTTAAGAAAAAAGTTCTTCCATTAACAGTTTACGAATGCTGGCTCAAAACCACAATGCAGCATTCCCCAGTCACTTGTTTACTCTAGGCTAGAGTAAACATTCACAAACCATACTTGTAACACTTTTCTTTTTGAGTACATTTCTATAATAGCAATAAGGTGTTCACAGGAGTTTGATTTTTTTTTATCCTTTATTTATGCTCCTCCTGGGCCGGGCATCCTTCTGAGGTGCACATGCGGTGAGGACTACTGAATCCTACAATTCTGACTGGGACTCCCCCAATAAACTGGTCAACCCAATCACACCGGTTCACCCACTAGGCCAGGCCCACTCACCCTCAGTGGTCTATCTGAAATTAGAGGTGGTTTACCGCAGTTGCTGTGTCAGCCAGGAGTCCATTGGAAAATGGGCTGGTGGTGGGATGTGTGTCCTGCCTCTGGTGCCTCCATCATCTCCACAGTCCTGGGTGGGGTTTTTCCATGGTTGTTGTTTCCCCTTCGGGAGTGTGACATGCAATGACATCCATGCACGGCTCACCTGCTGACCTCTGCCACACTCCCACCCCTTCTCATTCTGGCTGGCATGTCTGTGCTGCCCCCAATCTCCGTTGGGGTCATTAGGATACTGAACAGCCCCAGAACCCTCCACAGAGACAGGAGCGCAGTCCTCCGGATGCCCAATCCTCTCCCTCCCCTGCCAACCCCCAGTGGCCCAGGTTCATTCCCGAACCCAGGCCACTGATGTGGTAGGAGGTGTGGCATCCAGTGCCTCAATCCTCAGTGCCACTGGGCCCACAGGAGTTAGATTAAAAGCCAATTAATTACAACCTACTCCTAGGGGCAATATGTCACTGGGCTACGCCTCATGCCACATTACATTGACATCCCTTTTTCACTGGGCTACACCTCATGCCACATTACATTGACATCCCTAGGTAGTGGTTACTGACTATTAATCTAACCTCAGGGAGTGTCTTATTGCTTAATAACTCATTACCATGCTCTACAACCACCATTGCTATGGTATTAACCCCACCCCACCTACTCGCTACCCAAACCCGGAGAGTCAGGCAAAGTACCAGTCAGTGCTATGCAAATGCAATCACGATACACCCATCACCCAATTTAAAAACCACATTCACTTACCTTTAATAAGACTCACTGTCAGACATGACTTCTTGCATTAGCTCTGCTGACTGCTGCAACATGAAGTTGTGCAGGATATGAACTTTCTGATGTTTGTTAAGGAGTCCGCACTCAAGTTCGGTCCTACAAATGAAAGTTCTCACTAAATTAAGTAAATAGTTTCTTGCTATTTTCACTCAAGAGCAGAACACCTCCTTACACACATACAGAAATTAAGAAATAAAGTACTAGTCATGGTTTCAATTGCTGGTTTTTCTTTGATAACCATGAAAAATAACCCTGGCTCCATATTACTTACTTTGCCAGCTTTCAAGGGTGAAGCTGAACTGACACTGGGTTCTGAAAAGGGTCACCTTATCTGAAACTGCAAATTTAAACTGAGTTATTAAATAGAGAATAATGCCTGATGTACAGGTGATAACCACGGTGTAATCACTTTGAGTGGTTGCTAGGGCATCAGTAAACCTCTAGAGCACAGCTCTGGAGGTTTGCCATTGTCCACGCAACCACAAGAGGTAATTATACCATGGTTATCACTTGTACATCAGTCATTGACATTTATAGTGTATGGGACTCAACATGAGAAGTTACTCCCCCTCCACCCTGAAGAACTCAAGTAATATAGCCTTACCTTATTAATGAATCTGCACTACGGCCACATAACTGTGGAGGAAAACAATTTATTATTATACGCAGACTGAATTACAGCAGGACAAAATAGCACCAGTTTTAAAATCTTTATTAGACATGGTGATAGCTAGACTCAGTAACTGTAAAGTGTGACAATTGGAATTATGTTAATTGAATATAATGTATGGGGATCCCTTATTATTTTCCCAATTCGGGCAAGTTTATGTTGTTATGGTATCGATATGATGTCAAGAGGTTGTTAACCCCTCTTGAGTATCTCACATCGATACCATAACAACGGGAGTGGATCTGTGCATGCACGGGTCCTTTTACACAGGTGGCACACAATGGATGGCTGCAGCGGTGAGAGGTTCTTCCACATCTAAGGTACCAGTGACAGTCCAGCACTGTAATTAAACATTTGTAACACCATACTGTTGTCCCATACACCATAAAGAATAATGGATGTTGGCCAGACAATAACTGTGCAGTAATCACATCTCATGGTTTCCTTGACAACAGTGCACTCTCAAGGTTTACATTGTTGACAAGGAAACTGCTTGATGTGATTACTACATGGTTATTGTCTGTTCCCCATCCATTATCCTCTATATTGTATTGAGACTAACAATAACAATTGAATTCTGTGTGTGCTGAATATTAAATAACACTGGCAATCCATTTTGTAAACCCACTGCTATGACATAGGTGAGAGAGGTTTATAAGGTTCTGACTTCACAACAGTGGGATTACAAGGTTGTAAACAGCTTACTTTCAGTGGCTTATAAGGGCTACCCCGTCCCACACATTATTATATTTTAACCCCTGAACAAAGAAATACCCATAATAAACCACAGACACCTAAACATCTGTCTTGAAAGTCACAATTTAAAAACCCATTGTCATTACCTTACCTTATAAGACTCAGCTGAGTGTCATGGTTCTTGCCGGGGCTCTCACCTCTGCAATGCGAATCCGAAATGTCTACTCCAGGAGTCGTCTGCAGACTGCACTGAAGTTCGGCACTGTCTACAAAATGAAAGTCCACACATTACATTAACTACTACAGTAGATAATCAACTACAGTTACTAAATTATTTATTGTTATTTTCACGGAAAAGCATAGCCCCTCCTTACACACATTACATGCAGACATTTCAGATTACCTAAAGGTGGGCATGCAGTATCACAAGGAATTTGGAAATAGGGAGGGTGAGTGGGATGCTGGGTCATGGGTGCAAGGTAGTAGAACAAAAAGGGGCTGTGGATGTGGCTGCCTACCTAGACTTTAGCAAGGCATTTGACACAGTCCCACACAAAAGATTAATATACAAGTAAGCCTGCCTGGGAGTGGGTCCCAGGATGGTAGCCTGGGTAAAAAATTGCAGGGCAACAGCACACAGGGAAATAGTAAACAACGGAGTCCACTCTGAAGAAAGTGAGGGGTTACTAGTTGTGTACTATGGGGTTGGAAACGGTCCGCTTTAATGTCTTTATAAGTGGCATTGCAGAGGGACTGGAAGGAAAAGTATGCCTCCTTGCTGACAACACAAAGATCTGCAACAGGGTTGATAAACAAGGGGCTGGAAAGAATAAGAAGGGACTTGGCAAACTTGGATGACTGGTATAAAGTATGGAAGCTTAGATTCTATGGAAAGAAGTGCAAAGTAATGCACCTGGGAAACCAAACCAAGGGGAAGACCACACACTGGGGTGTGTGGTACTAACTAAAATGGAAAGGGACCTGGGAGTAGCCATATCAGATGACCTAAAAGTAGGCAAGCAATTTGAGAAGGCAGTTAGGAGGGCTAGTGGATTTTCAGATGAATAGGGAGAGGCACTGCCAGTAGAAAACAGGTGGTTGTTATCCCTCTGTACAGACAACTGGCAAGAGACCACATCTGGAGTACTGTGTACAGTTCTGGAGACCCATCTCCACAAGGTCATAGACAGGATGGAGGCAGTCCAGAGGAGGGCAACTACTGTAAATGGTGCAAGAGTTTTAACATGTTTCAATATAAAAAAGTAGCAGGACAAGAGGACACAGCATGAGATTAGAGGGAGGCCGATTAAGAGGTAATGTGAGGAATTTTTTTTCACAGAAAGGGTGGTGGATGCATGGAATGGTACAGTCTACCTCAGGAAGTGATGGATATGAATACAGTGCAGGGCTTCAAACAGGCATGGGATAAGGTAGGCATAAGGGAGAAATACAGACGAGTATGAATAGACAGGCAATTGACAGAGTAAAGACCTATGCCACATTCATAAGGTAGGAAAAATGGGCAGACTAGATGGGCCTTGCTGTCCTTATCTGCCATCAACTCTATGTTTCTATGTAAGTTATTTGACTGTTTGTCGTCAGCCTAGAGGGCAGCAGTGCCAGTGGTAGTAGTGGCACTGTACTTCCTGGGTCGGGTGGGTCACTCCTAGTTTTGTTTGGGTGGGAGTACTCACTCCCTCCCAGACAAAACCGGGAGGGACCCACCTGACCCAGAAAGTACAGTACTACCACTGGCGCTGCTACCCTCTAGGCTGATGATAAACAGTCAGATAACTTAATTACTGGAGTTAGCTGACACCACATTAGACTGAAGTGACTACTGCACAGGCTGGCTTTCTGGGACTGGGGCAGATGGCCTGCAGTGTCAGCCAGATCCAATTGTGTACAGTATTATTCTTCTGTCTGCTTAGCTCTCGGAAGGCTACTGTACCTATTTCTTAAAGTTTAAGAAATAGGTACAGTAGTAAGAGACAATGGTCTTTAATAAGCCATATATTAAACTGGATTCAGTGTGAGAGACAGTGGCAAGTAAATGTATCTGTCATCAGAAGCCAGGTAAACCCAACCCTAGCAAACTAATTAATTTGCATCTTTTGATATTTACTGGCGATACTCTGATACCTATGCTCAGTCTAATAGACTGAACGTATCAGAGTATCACAATGCCAATAAATATTAAAAGATGTCTAATTCTGTGAAAAAATGGGCAACAAAGTGAGCAAGTTTTCAGCTGACGTGACACATCAGCCCCCACCCCATAAAATATAATTACAATTTACATGATAATACTACTTCATTGCAATGTGTCCTCCTTTTACCCATGACCTCAGTCAGCTGGGATGCAGAATAATTGCAGGGCATTTGTGGAGGACAGTGGACCGGTGGTGCACTTTTTTGGAAACTCCACACACTACGGTGGAGGAGTGATCACGCTCTGGATGTGCTCGTGCTGCAAAGTCCATAATTTTACATTTACAATAAAAGGCTGCTTGTTTAACCTCCCCATACAACGCAATGCAATTACAAGTGACTGACAATTTGCTGGAGCACATTCCAATGTGCCAGGCTGCCAAACAGGCAGATAAGAATAAGGATCCACAGTAATTTAACTGCTTAACTAGTTGTGAGTAGAGATGCAGCAAATTTAAAATCTGCCTGTGAAGTGAACGCGAAGTGGCCACTTCGCGTTGGCACTTCGCTACGCAGTGTGACCCATAGGAAAGGCTCATTTCGCCTTGTTATTATTACTTCGCATTGTCATTCCACTTTAAATGTGAAGTAAGGTAGAGTGACAACAATATTGTTAGCATCCCACCCACACAGTCACCAGAATGAATGTGCGTCACCAAAGTGCTACTGTCTTGTGTCCAGAAAACTCCCCAGTGCTGATGAAATGAAATGAGAGTGTAACAAGATATTCTAAGTCTCACAGAATTAATGGCACACTCAGTCATGCGTGCAGTGGTCAGATCACACACAGAGTCACCAGAATTAATGTGCATCCCCAAAATGCTACTGTCTTGTTTCCTGAAAACTCCCCAGTGCAGATGAAGTAAAATGAGAGTGTAACAAGAAATGCAGTCTCCCAGAATTAATGGTGCACTGCAAACGCACAGACAGATTAAGATTGTGTTGCACACTCCAGGGGTGCATTCGAAAAGGCACAACAACACCTAACCAGTGCTCACAGGTCACACATCTAAATCTGGAAAGGAATACATTTTGCCAGTTGGGGGATTAGTGCATAGCAGTAACAATCTACTACCTGTAAAGATACTGCAAAGCAATATAAAAAATCCATGCAGGTGCGGTGGATAGCAGCTTCACACTGTTGCAATTACTCTGTAACACAATAAAAGGTGTCTGATTTAATGGCATGCATCACACACACACTCACACACACACTCAAGTAATGTGAAGCAAATTGAAAACCTTTAGTAATATAACCAGATGTTTTAAACAGACAAATTGTACACTGCTGCACCACAACAATCAGCAAAAATGTCAAGAATTACTGAAACTATTACTGTGTGTACATTAACACAGTTATACAAGAAAAATTTAATCAAAACAGAAAGACTGTCTTTTTCTCCTAGTTAATCTACCTACACCACAAATACGCCCCTCCCCCAAAGAACACATCACAGTACACAGACTAACTGTTCTAAATTAACGTTCAAAATCCACACACAACAATAGACACTCGACTGTATGAGCAAGAAGTGTTTTCTGCAATCAATGTACTAAATTTTGAGCAAAAAATATTACTCAAAAAGGCATTTTAAATAGCTTTTATAGGATTTGAATCGCAGAGCTCTGAGAGCAAACTATCTCCTGCTACCACTGCACACACACTACCTAGGCCAGAACTGAGGCTGTGTTAAACAATCTAGAGCCCATGTGACCTGCAATCCCACGAATAACTGCAGAATTTCATTTGGAGCTCAATTACAGGGTGAAGTGAGGTGAATTACTTTGATTTCAATGTACTTCGCCTTAAAATTGGAGGAGAAGTGGTCTGGGGCAGGAAGAATAATGCAAAGTCATTGGTTTCAATGGACTTTGCATTCCTCATTATGAAGCAAAGTACTCCGCTTTACATTGTGGAGCTCTCTGTGGATTCCATGTTACTCAGTGAATTACTTCACGGAGCAAACTGGGGCCACTTCAATCACCACTACTTACAGTACTGTAGCTCACATGCTGTATGGGAAGGAATGCGAATGTCTTTGGCTGTACTTCCCCGATGGGCTGTAGCAGAAATCTACCAGACTTAAAAATGCTTATTAATGAGTACAATAGTGTAGTGGTGAAGCCTGGAGAGATACTACAAAACATGCTTACAATACATTCAAGTAACTAGTAAAAAAATGAATATTTTGATTTGTGACGTGATCTTGAATCATGATTTGTGACTGCATTTGTGACCTTGATGATGAAGAACGTGATTCGGTGTCGACGGTATGAGATAACCAATATGAAAACTGAATTGGGAACATGAATGCCTATGGCTGTACTTCCCAGATGAGCTTTAGCACAAACTCCCTGACTTAAAAATGCTCATTAATGAGGATAGTGGTGGGATGGTGAAGCCCAGAGAGATAAACAAAACATGCTTACAATACATCCAAGTAACTAGTCAAAATATTAGTGTTATGGTTCATGAAATGATCGTGAATTGTGATTTGTGACTGGATTTGTGACCATGATGATGACTTGTAATTATTGCATTGGGTTGAACAGGGAAGTTAAACAAGCAGTCTCATATTGTAAATGTAATTCTTGTAATTGGGGGAGCTCTGTCTCTGCCCCCACACCCCCCCATCAATAATTATGAAATATCAATCAATTTAATTATTGATGGGGGGTTATGGGGTTGCCAGAGCCCCACAATTACAAGAATATCATTAATAACAAGCAGCATTATTCCCAATACAGGCATATAGTTCTATCTGACTGACTTCTCTCTTCGTGATGGGAGAGGGGGAACGTTGTGCTTGCATTTCAGCAGGTTAACATAAGTAACCTAATAAGCGCCAGTGGTCCAACATCTTCCACAAACACCTAATTGCAGTACTCCTCCCTGGTAAGGGGTATCAAGATCAGCCACATATGGTACTTTGGTATGAGGGGATATGTAAACTGCAAATAACTTAGACTTATAGTCCTTTCATAAGAAAGGAAGTTATTCGTAGTTTACATATTCCCAAGTTGACTGCTGTAATTTGTTGTTGAGGTAATAAAAGTACTGTTTCTCTTTAATACATTTAAACAACTTAGACTCAAGTAGTTGAATTTGAAGTCTTGTAGATTGGATCTCAAAGGGAAGGGCCTTTCTATTACATCAACAACAAGGAAATTACAGTGCGCAGTGGTGTGTGTGCTGGTTCTGTGCTTGTGCTTACAGTGCTTCTGTCCAAGTTGTGGCTGTGCCAATAATTTTATTATTTCTTATTTGCTCATTGCTCTATGCTGCCCTAGACTAGTGCCCTGCCTGGTTAGCCCTAATGCCTTGCATGCCAATTGCTAATTATATAACTTTATTAAGCCTTGCCTAGTTATTGCTAATAACTATCATCCCTTCCCCCCTTAAAATGAGGGACTACTCATTGATCTCTATCCCCTTAAGTTATAAGAGAGATGGGGAGTTGGCCGTATGGTCAATTGGTCAGACTCAGCACACCAGTCCAGTAGGAGAGTCAAGAAGAAAGAATCGGGGGTGCTCACCCGCCCTCATCACAGACAACTGTCACTCAACCAGCCATGGCCCGGCCCCGCTCTCACATATTCCTAAAAGAGCGAGAAAGTAGAGAGATGGGCTCACAGTCAGTCACTGCTGCTGCCAGGTGTGGGGCTGGATTGTGCAGGAGAGGACTCAGGCAGAATATGATCTGGAAGGTGGGAAGCAGGCCTGGCTGGCTGCCAGTGCCTGGAGTGGAGCTGGATGGTCTGGACCAAATAAAATGAATTTATTTTGCAGTTGCTGTCGGACTCGGGAGGGATGAGGGTGAGAGGAAGTACTAGTAGTTGACACCATCCCCTCAGAGAAGAACTAGGGAGGGAGGAGTGTGGAGGTTGGAGGAGGATATCAGACAGGACAGGATGACTGTAGTATTTGAATCATCATCAGTATCGATCAATCATCATTCACGAATTTAAAATAAAAAATAAAAACATCCAGTACCAGAAGCTGAATCACTCAGTATACCCCCCACTGAATAAGATTATAGACTACGAGTGCTGCTGCTTACACAGGTTACCACTCACTAGTGTCTTATCTGACTATCTCCGTGCTCCACCACTCTGCGCTCTCTAAAAATTATATTTTTTATTGCTCGCCTTGCTCCTTTGTTTATTTCTCTACTCTCTGTCTCCTACTCTACACTACCGTCCACCTCTCTCACTACAACTGCGAGTCTCTGGTGCCCGTACCTTTTATACTGCCTCTGGACCCCACCACATGATTGTTTTCTCTTTACAGAGACAGCAGACCATATGCCCCACCAGGCATTAGTTATTGCATTTTAAAAAACAAAAGAAAATGTTTTTTAAAGTTACAGCACAGATTTGAAAACTACACCAGTGCACCCCTCGGAGGCATGCCCCTGGGGCTGGTGCACAACCTGCCCCACCCTTCCTATGGAACTGTGCTAATGGCACATAAAAACAACAAAATGGAAGCCTGAACTGCAAAAGGCAAAGAAAATGGGGACAGAAAGATGCTAGGAAAACTAGAAAGCCCCCAAAAAGCAAAACTGAAAGAAACAGAAGGCCCTGATGAACGGGAGTGCAGCAGAGCACAAATTTCAGCCAAGGAGGAAGAAAGCAATGTACTGACAGTTACAAGCATGGACTGAATGAGGAATGCATGATAACCACCCTTATAGAAATACAGGTGTGCTGTGTACATGCAGAATGCTTGCCACGTGCTTAATTGTGCAATGTAAGTGATCCATAGTGAACCAGGTCTATAAAGCAAATTAGGTTTGCATGCTGCAAGCTTGACATGTGCACAGCAGATAAGATGGTGTGAACAGCTTCTAAAAATTACATCAGGATCACGTGTTGCATGCATAACATGAATGCAACAGTTAAGCTGGCGTGAACACCATCTAAACATCATATGAGGTTCACATGCTACATGCTTGCCATGAGTGCAGCAGCTAAGCTGGTGCAAATCTCATCTTAAAAACACATCAGTTTCTATTTCTTATACTACTGCTAGCAATTAGACATTAAAATACATTTATATTTGAATTCCCATAAAAATTAGGTAAACTCATGAATTCTGATCCTTTAGCATGTTTATTAATGGCTTTTGATTTTTGTAATCAAATCACCATTAATTTGTAAAGTATAGTTTGCTTACTGCATTAAATGCCTAGGATATAGCAAGTCAACATCCCCCATTCCAGATGTACGAAGAGGGGCCTCTGTGTTTTGAAGCCTACACTTTTTGTTTTGGACCATGCAAATCCCTTATGCATATTTAGTGCTACAAATGTGTTTCTCCATGACTGTTTCATCTCACTTACTTTCCCTTTGTCATTCTGTATTGAGCATATACAGTACACTATGGCCAAGCTCGGTAGTCTTTGTGCTGAGTAGGGTTTTGGAAGTATGCACCATACCTCACATTTTGTCACTGAAATGAGGGACATAGACACTCAAATTGAGGGACAATGGGGCACACTAATCCACATGATGATCAGGACACATCATGAAACATGGAGATACAGTACCTCAGAACACAATTGAAACCATTGCATTAGCACCTGAGAATTACTTTCTACTATTAAACAGGGGTGCCATTTAGGTAGGACAGAGAAGATCAGTTGCCCCATCCACCATATTTGTGCCTAGGTTGTTCTTATGGTGTGGCAATAATGACATTAAATCTGGATTTAATCTTTTGCACAATAACTGCTCACCTGGCTTGTGTGTGCTCATGCTGCAGGTACTCTCCAGATTCAACTGTGTCTGTATTGTGTTTTCCACTCTCTCCACCTAACAGCAGAGGCACAATCACATGTGATGAAGAGGAGCTCCAGCCAAGCAAGAGCACTTAAATCATGTAAGTGTGACACTGTCTTTCCTTTTACAGAGTAGACAGACTGCACACTGCAGCTAGAGGAGTCAGTGAGCATTGAACTCTCAATAGCAGTATTTTGACAGCATATTTTTGTTGGTCTACTGTTAGTGAGTCTCTGTCTCCCCTGGTGGCTGAAGGGGTAGAAGGTGAGCTAGAAGCTAACTCAAGACTAGGGTATCTACTTACTGAACTATGTTTGCCTTTTAAAAAGAACAGCACAGACTCACTTGGCAGCAAGCTAGGCTTAACAGCAGTGGTGACAGTGGTGTGGGTGGCCTTCATAGGCCTTGATCAGTGCAGTGCAGCAGCAGCCACAGCAGCAAACAAACAAAAAGCAACCAACCCAGGTTGGGTTAATTCGGTTGGTAAGGTGACTTGGTCGTGGACCACATTTGGGACCTGTGATGGTCAGTTCTAGCATCCAGCTTCTGGCAGAAGAAGAGAGGGGGTGCAAACTTAAAACTGGGCTGGTGCCAGGCTGCAGGTTCTGGCCATATGGTCGGGTAAGTAAAAGTAAATATTTTTTTACAGGGGAATTGTGGCAGGAGGAAGGACTGAAATATTGATGTGTTTTTCACATTTCTTCTTCTTTGGGTGGCTTCATGACCCATAGGGGATGGGTATTGAATGGAATGGAGTTGGGAAGAAAAATCAAGACAAAGTTCTTTTTGGGAGTAAGGAGCAGAACTTCAGCCAGGGAAAAAACTGGTTAGTAACTGGGTGGGTTTGATCCACTGATCTGGGATATATACAGATGAATCTTATACATTTGAATTTTTCTGGATTTACGTATCACTTTTCAGTCAAAACAAATAAGTTGTACCTTTTAGAGATGTTACAGATATTCTAGAGCTGTCCCTTGCATTCACAAACAGTTGAGCGATATGGTATGCACAGACTGTTGGAGCCCTACTATAATCAGGCTTATGACCCCCCTAACAGTGAAGTTGACCTCCACATCCCCACACTCAGGCACACTATGATGAAGGGCAAAGGGTAAAGGAGATTGCAGATGCGTGCACCATTGAAATGAATGGGGGTATTTTTTTATTATTATTTTATACATTATTGATGGAAAGTTGGAGATTAATGAAGGCCACCGCTCAACTAACAAGGGCCTTGTTAGTAGAACAATGGCCTTCCATATTCTCCAACTCACCATCATAATATATAAAATAGTAATAAAAAATAACTCCACTCATTTCAAGGGGATACGCCCCAGCACTCTGACCGATGGACATCATCTCTTAAAGACTCCTGCCTCTGGCTCCCTAGTACTCAAGTAAGAGACTTTTTACTTATATCTATATTTGGTGGGTTCTGTGGAGCATGGCCATACAGTGTGTGCATATGGGGGGGACTGGCCATGTGGGGGGGTGTCAAGTTATTGATACTTTTGTGTTTATGCCTTAAAGTTTGATTGTGTGGAAGCATTCACAACTATGGAGAGAAATAATAGAAATACAGGCTGGACAGAAGTAATTAAGTGGTTTTGTGGGTATAATTGTGTATTGGGGTGGGAAAAACACAAATGTTTCCCTTGGTATGTGTGCTACTGTTCAACTATGAAACTGAGATGAGTAAGAGAAGAAAACTAAAAAGCATAACAGTGGCTACAAGCATGCAGCATGCATGCAAATGTAGTCAGATACAGTATGTATTGAAGTACAAGTGAGCCATATGTGTGCAGACAATATGGCTTAATTGTTAAAGGCACTGAACTGCAAGCCAGGAGACTTGGAGGCATAAATACCTGGGTTTGAATCTCATCAACCCCCCACTTGTGTATGGTGTGATCCTGAGCAAGTCACTTAACTTTTACATATACAGTTATCAGTGACCATTTGCTTTTCACATGCATGCCACATACATGCTCACTTCCATAATCCAACCCCTGTCCTCTGTCCATTGGATTCTGCGGTCCACCCCAACAGGGAGTACTTTTCCTTCCAATTCTTGCTGCCTAACCCTCTCTTACTTTATTGCTACTTGCTCTCACTGAGCTCTATTACTGATTGCTTGTATTCTGCTCAGTCACTCTAAAAATGACCTGATTGTATTTTGTTACATGTTAACCTAAATGATACATTGTTTTTGTCTTTTTACCACTGTTAATTATTCAGACACTTACATGTCACTTGTAATATTGTACAAATTTGTTCCTACTGAAGTTTGTCTCTGTACCCTCCCGGGTCGTGCCTGAAAATAGTCTAGTTGGCTAATGCACCTACCCAGTAAGCAAAAACTAAATAAAATGCAGTCCTTCCCAGTTTAACATAAAAATCATGGTTTCTACACTTGCTTGCTGCATGCATACCATTTGCATGCAGTCGGTTCCAATTTAACATTTAAATCATACTTGCAGCATGCATATCACCTGAGTAGTTTTATGAGTGCAGCATGAAAACATTTCTTATGATTATTCCTGTAAGGGTAGTTCTATTAGTTGCTGACATATTGCAAAGCTGGTAAGCTGAGACAGTATACAAATTAAACTGCTAGGGAAATAAGAATAGGAGACAACAACTAGGAGGCAGAGCTGCTGAAGTGCACACAATAGAATACAGAAGAGAATGGCTGCCTAGCTAGGAGCTAGGTATAAACAATCAGGGACTGTAGTTGGAAATAAAATTGCAAAAGGTATGAAAAACAGCAAAATGGAAGCCTGACTAGCACAAGGAAAAAGCAAATGATGAAGACAGGATAATGGGAACAATAGAAAGCCCCCACCCCAAAAAAATTACAACACAAAACTGAGAGAAACAGAGGAACAGAGAAACAGGAGAGCAACAAGAACAGGAGACAGGGAGAAGCAAAAACTGCAGCCTGAAAGACAGAAAGCAGAGGACTTCCAGTGATGTCATCCTCTCTATGGCAACCTGAACTGAAAGCTCCGCAGTGGCTCTCCTAAAAAAAATAGCAAACACTTCTGCAAAACTACTTTCTGCTCAGACAGTATGTACTGAACAAAATGAAGAAAATGGATAGACAAGAAAGGCAGACGGGAAGCCTGATGGCAGACAATGGGAGCCAGACCCCAATGACTTGGAGGCCTCTCACACCTCAGGCTCTATTGCATCTTTTGAACAGGAACTGGTCTCTCCCTCAAAAAATCAGAATAAAAAGGGCAGAAAGCTGGACACTATTTTAAGGGAGCTATGAGCATTCTGGATGGATGTCTCAGAGAAACTTTCTGGTTTGGGCACTGAAATAGCAACTCTCAACAAGCAGGTAGATGAAACAGATAAACTGCTGTCACTGATATACCACCGCTTGGATCACCTCACAGCAGTGGTGCAACAGCTACAATCAGCTCAGGAAAAATTGCAGGAGTAACAAGAAGATGCAGAGTCAAATATGAAGAAATAACATAAGACTTTATGAAATACTGGAGCTCTCCAAGGGAAAGGAAATGGAAGCCTTCATTTTCCTATTCTTCTAGCAGGCACTTCAGAGTGATCCTGCACAGCCACCAGAAATTAAACGTTCACATCAGGCATTGGGTCCATGCCCTACTTCTGCCAATGCCTGACCTCGTTCAACTATTGTTAAGTTCCTGAAATACAAAGAAAAATAGGAGATACTGACTAGGGAGTGGAGGAAGCAGGAGATATGTTTTTGAACTGCCCGAGTATTTTTTTTTATCTGGTATTTTTTCTCCCCTGGTCCCGATCGGCCCTATATCCTGCCATTCTCCCAACCCCATCCCTCGACCTTCAGGCTACCTAGCCTTCTTCTCCCATGACTTACTTTCCATGGCAGGGTGGTGGGGAGCCACCAACTCAATCTGCAAGGACAGGGTCCAGTTCAGGGAGGTGCCTTCTTCAGGGGCAGCACCTGCAGAGGACTGCAACCATGCTGCTTGATTGGGACTTATTTTTCCACTTTTCTGTGGAGGGGAGCATGTAGTGCCAACAATGGCCAAGCTGCCTGTGTGTCTGCACAAAGCATGCTGATTGGCTGCTCCTCCTAGGTGTCAGGTAGGTGTCAGTCTCTGTTCCCCACTCACCCTTGCAAACCTCAACAACTCACTTGCACCACGAACCTGGGTTGCCGGTGTGGCAGGAGATATGCTTGATACCTCAGCCAACCATGCCACTGGGCTGACTCTGTCTGAGTAATTTTTGACAACAATTATCCTCCACAAACAATGAAGAAATGAAGAGCCTATATACCCCTGTTCCAGATACTGCATCACCATTGGCTCCACTTTCAAACACCCTACCATGCTTGTCTGGTGTGTTTTTTTCCTGGAGGGATGTGCAACATACAAAATTGTAGAAGAAGCACAAAATAGTCAATTTAGTGAGTCTCCCAAGACCTAACTAATGGCAGAAGGACAGATAGAGGGGGCAACAGAAAGAAACAGCATGAAGAGGAAGCCAAGAGAGAAATTATAGCCAGACTGCACATACCGATTATCTCCCATCAGAACAATATGCCAGCAACACAGGACACTGGAAATGGGTCTCAGCATTATATAATCTGATTTAATTTTATTTCTCTCCCCACACTGTAGAATGACTCAATCTTTCACTGGAGTTTTTGAAGAAGCACTAAGAGCAGCAGAGAGAGGTAGGTGGAGGGAGGGAGAGGGTGGGACCACTATTCATATGAGGAGAGCTGGGCTCAGGATGGCCATTGGGCTGCTTTTTAAAAGGAACCCGATAAAGCTTGAAACTAAACAGCAAAAGCAATCCATGGTTTCACATCCTATACAAGATGCAAGAGACCGCTCATGGCAGTTTCTTTTATCTGCAATGTATGAGGATGTGTATGGCTTTGAGAGTTGCCCTCCATCCTCCACAGATTAATTTATCAAGTAACCCTTTAGTTATTGGCCTCTGTTAAAGACTTCTGAATTTAAATACAACAGAAAATAATGAATTGTTAGATACTCTACAAAGAATGGAAACTACCCAAAATTATATATTAATTGGTGATTTCAACTTCCCAAAGATTGATTGGTCTTCAATATCCAAAATTATATATTAATGGGTGATTTCAACTTCCCAATGATTGATTGGTCTTCTCTCAAGTGCCATGGCCATGTTGAATCTGTTTTTGTTACTTTAACTATAAATCAAAATCTCACTCAAATTGTAAATAGCAGCACTACAGAAAATTCAATATTAGATATTATTTTGACTAATATTGAAGATATAATGTCTGACCCTATTATTGACATTCCTCTAGGAGATAGTGACCATAATATGGTCAAAACCAACATTAATATAAGTCATGATTTAATAAATGGAGTAACTGTTGTAAAAGATTTTGTTAATGTGGATTATAAAAGTATAATTAAATACTTAACCAACTGGGACTGGGAAACAGAATTCCAAAGCCTAAATGTAAAACGAATCTGGGAGCATTATGGATCAAGTTAGAATATTGTACGAATGTTTGGGTTCCAAACCAACAAAAATACACAAAAGGCCTTAGAATACCAATATGGTGGAATAAAAATATAAAAAGAGCAATAATAATAAAAAGAAATACTATACCAAATATTAAAAAAAAATCCTACAACTATAAAATGGAAGGCATATAAAGAGAAAGCAAAAATTGTAAAAAACAATTAAGAAAAGCTAAAAAAGATTTTGAACTTAATCAAGCTATTAAAACCACTGGTGATCATTTCTATAAATATATTGGTTCTATAAAAGGTAAATCCACCACAATTGGTCCAATTGAAACTTCTGTGGGAAGATTAAGTAGTGACTCTGAAATGGCAAATTAGTTCAATACATTTTTACCAGTACATTTATGCCACCAGAAATTGCAGCAAACAAAACTTCACTTTCACAAAATAATTTATATTCACAAATTAGCATTGAAGAAGTTAAAAATAATAATACAAAATCTAAAAGTCCATTCTTCTCCTGGACCCGATAACGTTCACCCTAGATTTCTTAAAGAAACAATCAATGTCATAAGTGGCCCCTTAACTTATTTGTTTAATGTCTCCTTAAATCAAGGGGAAACTGTTTAACTATGGAAAGATGCATTTCTTACCCCAGTATTTAAATTTGGTAATAAAAAAACAGTATCTAATTATAGACCTATAAGTCTCACTTCTGTTATAGGTAAAATATTTGAAAAACTATTACTAGTAAGAATTGATGTTCATATTACAAACCACAGTCTTTATGATCTAACACAGCATGGCTTTTGCAAGGGAAGATCATGTTTAATTAATTTATTGAAATTTTTCCCCTTGACAAAAGACTTCCTGTAGATATACTTCTCAATTTCTCAAAAGATTTTGATAAGGGTTCACATCAGGTAGTTATAAAACCCATGAATCAGTTTGATTTCCCTTCAAATATTATCTTCTGGGTAGCATCATGGTTAAAAAATAGACAACAACGAGTTGTAATTAGAGGTCATAAATCTCAAAGAAAATCAGTCAGTAGCGGAGTTCCGCAGGGGTCAGTATTGGATTCCACTCTTTTTAATTTACTGGTATCAAAGATGCAGACATCTAACACTATATGGATGACCATGTATGCAGATGACTATAAACTTGGATATATAATAAACAATATACAGGTTGTTTATAATTTTCAGATTGAACTAAATAAAATCAATGCCTGGCCTATTGAAACTAAGATGTTCTTTAATGAACAGAAATGTAAAGTTTTGCATCTAGGATACAACAACTTTAACTTTAAATATAAATTAAATAAATTAATGCTTACTGAAACCTCAAATGAAAAATATTTGGGAATAACAGTGGATAATAAGTTAACCTTTGATACTCATACTCAACTTAAAGTAAAAAAATGTCAAAACATAATAGGCTGTATTTTTAAACATATAAAAAGTAGAGATTCAAGAGTTATTCTACCGATTTATAAAAGACTGGTTAGATTACAATTGGACTATTGCTCACAATTTTGTGCACACACAACTATTCAAGGAAAAAACTGGTAGAAGAAATAGAAAGAACGGTTACAAAATGAATAAATAATATGAAAAACTTGGAACACAAAGAAAAATTAAAAACCATGAATCTCTTTTCAATAGAATACAGACAACTGAGAGGTGACCTGTGTTTAACATAAAAAGCTTTCCATGATCCTATGCTTTTTGAAACACTGGACTTTATTAAAAACACTACTAGCATTATTACTAGGACACATAATTTAAAATTAAAAGGAGAAAAGTTTAAAATTTATAAAAGAGGTAATTGGTTTAATCAAAGAGTTGTTTCTGAGTGGAATGTGCTGCCAAAGGAAATAGTGATGAGTGAAACCATGGATCTGTTTAAAGTAAAATTGGATATCTATATGGGTGAAAGTAAAGTATCTTATATATGAGTAAAACCCTAAAATTACCACCACTTGGTGGCGAGCTCTGAAAGGGCATTTTTGCCTCCTGAGTTCGTACTAACCTATGAACCTATGAATCCACCTGTATAGGGCTTTTTCATTACTGAACTACCTATAAAATGATTAATAGTTAAAATGGTTAAAGCAGACTTAACATGAATGGGGCCCCTACTTAGGTACTTCGAAGGGTCTTGGCCCACACATTTGGAAAAAAAGAAGGGGAGAGAAGAGAGAAAGAAAAACCCTGAATTTATTTTAGAATTATGAAACATTACTCTTTAGAAGTTTAGACACCCTAAAGTTGTTGGGGCAACACTTTCCATCAGTTTCTGTGTCTTAGGGCCCCCTCTGATTAAAATGATTTCCAAACAACAAACTGAAACTGTTTTTCTGCCTCCCAATGTGTGGAGGGAATAAATGTTTGCTAGTTTGCATTAGGGGTGCCACTGGGGAATGGGTTCTGCAGTGAAGCAGAGTCAGATTCTATCCCTGCTGCCATATTCTCCCCCCATTTCATTCACAGAGGATTTTGCCAAGGAGGAGAGAAAAGCCACCCCATTCCTCCATTACTTCCTGGTCACTGGTTGCTCCTAGGAGGCTGAGGTTCTTGAAACCCCACTTTTCTCCTGACTCAAAGGAACAAATCCACCTGTACCTCCTGAGTCTTAAGGCCCTTATAAAAAGGGACCTTACCTAGGAAGACCTGATGTATGTTGTGTTATTGTATATAGTTCATAATGCAGTATATGTTTAGTAAGGTTCTTGTTTTGGTGCCACTTATATGCTTACTGCCTCACATATGAATGTAGTGAACTAAAAAAGGCTTCAGGTCAAGTTATTGGCCAGGGGTCTGTGGGAGGGTATTGGACTTACTATCTCTCAGTCTTCACAGTGCGTGCAACAGTGGATATCTGGATAACTACTCGATTGGATACAGGGCTTACTCAGACCAATAAACTAAAACAAAATGGAAGGGTCTTATGTTAAAATTTACTCTCTAAATGTAAATTGTTTTATTAATAATATAAAACATTCAAAGGTTTTCGCTGTTGTTCCCAGGGAGAAGCCAGACATAGTATTTATACAAGATTCCCACCTTTCTCAGATGGAGTCAACAAAACTGGTTAAATATGGTTACCTCTTGACTTACAAAAGAGGTAAGCAGAGAGGATTAATAATCCTAATAGCCCGTCACCTGACCTTCCAGGTATTAAAAGTGGTTAGGGACAAGGAGGTTTGTGGCATACTAGTTCAGGAAGAGATAGATTGGACCCCTATTACATTGGCCAACATCTATATCTGTCACATCTTTTATTCGACTTTTACTGGATCTAATGGCAGATAACATTCTGGGTACTTTCATCTTAGCTGGAGATTGTTATTTGCTTATGGATTTCAGAAGAGACACTGCTGCAGACTCGCTCTCCTACTGCACATAAATCTTTTCATGCATATCCCGCATCAGTGGGTTGGGCAGATCTGTAGCAGGAGATACATCCAAGACAAAATGAATTTACACATTACTCCGCACAGCACCAGATTTATAGTCATATTGATTGTTTTTTTATGCAACAAGAGGACCTGGCCAAGATTATTTCCTATAGAATTGGTCTGCTCTCTTTCTTGGACCATGGCACAATTACCCTAGAGATGGACCTGGGACTGATCCATAAGAAGAAGTACTGGCATTTTGATCCTTTTTATCTAAAAAATTAGGACTTTCTGGACATGGTTCAAAATTACATTAAAGAAACAGTAACCTTAAATGACTCCACAGAGACACAGCCCACCATATTATGGGACACACATAAGGCATTCCTCGGGAGATACTTAGTTATGCAGCCTGAAAGAACAAAAAGAGGAAAGTTCATAGAGATGATCTAATAGCTACACTCTCCTTCCTCCAATATCAGCACCAGCAACATCAGCATCCATTAAAAACACTAGTGGACCCCTCTCAGATGGATAAAATAAAAACAACAATTGGATGATTTGGGCCCAGAGCAGACGGTAAGGGCCCTTAGGTAGTTACATCAGTAATATTATGATTGGGGACCCTGTGCAGCATGGCTTTTATTCCACAGAGTTCAAGGCTACCATCAAAGAGCTACAGTTTTAAAAAAAATGTAAAAATTCAGAATTCCAGAGTCACATGATGCCTGTAGACTAGTTTGATGCCTGTATCTCGGCTCCATATTTTTGGTGGATTTCTGTACAATTTTTCAGTGCTAGTTTAATGGCTGTCTGCTCTCTTTTGCTGTTTTCTACTTCACTGAACACCATGGAGTCAGCAGAATTATCTCTGAAAATGTTAACTTGACAGCTCACCATGATCTGGAGGCTACCAGAGATATTTCTGCTGAGCAATCCATCAGGCCTTTGCCTCCCCACAAATGTCCCATTCCAGATACTCCTGAAGAGGATGAAGAAATGAATAAGCTTGATATTATTATACTGGACATGGCAGGTATAAAGCTGACCTTCATAAAGGTTATGGAGTATCTACAATTACTCAAGCCCACACTGGAAGCATTTCACCACAAATTAGGTGATGCTGAGTTGAGAATCAGCTCGGTGGAGATTCACAGGCTAGAGAGGCGTGTTAAATTCAGGAGCTCAAAAAATGAGTCACCAAGCTTGAGTTAAAAGTAGATGATTTAGAGGTGAGGAATCACCGAAACAATTTAGTTATGATCAGCATACCTGAGCAGCTGAAGGCTCAGATATTCTGGGTTTTGTGCAGACTCAGCTCTTGGATGTTGCTGGCCCCCCTCCTTCTGAAGAAAAGTACTTAATTGAACATGCTCATCGGTCTTTACAACCCCAGTCATGACCTGACAATAAACTATTCTCCAATGTCCTATTTTACTGGAAAAGAAGTGGATTCAGAAACAATCCAGAGCAAAGTGGCCTCTCTCTTTGAAGGGAAAGCCTTTCTTTATTTTCAACGATGTCACCCCCATTGTGAAAGAGTGACAACATGCCTACAGGGAACGTAAACTAGGTCTGTATCGGGCAGGTGTTAAATTCCATATGAGATATCCAGCGTTCTATGTCATAATGGTGATCGCCCGTGGCAACTGTACATCACCGAAAATAAGAACGGCGATATACATTCGTAGTGACAAAAACACACTTAAGTGTTCTTGAGTGGGATTTCACCCCTGCCCCCTTACTAAAATAATTAACTCCAGAGGGGGTGCATGTCAGGGAGGGGGGAGAACCAAGACAAAAGGAAAAGAAACTGCCACAGAAAAGCACAAAACTATTCTGCTCCACCCCAGCCCCAAACCCTGCACCCTCCCCACCAGAGCCAGCCTCACTACCCACCATGCCACTAGGCCAACTCAGTGGCTTCCCCTCTCACCATCCCTCACATACCTTATGAATACCTTCAGGTATCCTGTCACTGTTCCTTCACCCTGCACTTTCCTGCCACTACACTTTCAGGGTAGTCCACAACACAGATGCTGAGACTGAGTCGCTCATATTTGAGTCGCTCAGTCTCAGTCCCTCTTTTGATGGGATAGCAATACTTGGATTGTCTGTTTGCGAATATTGGGTCTGGGCTGTTAGAATTTCCTTCAGACCAGCAGGCAAGACTAGAGCTGCAGAATGTGTTTCATCAGTTGTTCCTCTCCCCGGCTTGCCCAGCTGTAAAATGACATTTTCTCACTAGTATTGGCTGCAATGGATGAGTGAGAGTATTTGTCGCAACAGAAGATTTTCCAGCCTGGCTCTAGTTTCGTATTCTGGTTTGAACTGACAAACTTTTCTGACTTTCTCAGTGCCTTCAAATGCCTGATTGGAGTTGGGGGTCCCTTTTTTGTTGTACTGACCAGCTGCTGATCTGTCTTGACTTTGGATTTTATGTCTTTATTGAGTTGCTATTATCTTACAGGAATTGGGATTTTACTGAACCAGCTGATACATGACTACATTCTAAGGGAGGCAGTTCAGTGTTTGTAGCATAATGACATTGACTTTCACTGTAGAACTTCAGCTGGTACTCCTGAGCACTGTGCTGTAACAGTGACATGTCTGCTTTTTTTTTGGATATGAGGATCCTTGCCTACCTCATTTTGCTTGCCGTTCATCCTTACTTTTCTGCAACTACATGGGATCACAGAAACAACCTGATTTTGGGTGTGGGGTGAGGACCATATTTGAACTATCTTTTGTTGATGACCTTTACTGATTGTGATGCCCAGACTTTCCCTTAAAATCAAATTGCTGGTTTACTAATTGAGATATATTTGGGCAGCCAGAGACTTTTAATTCCTGGTAAGAACCTTTTTGTTTTGACAACAAGGGATCACAGAAGCAACCTCTCCCTTTCTGGGGTGCTGGGCGAACTACAAAATAAATTCTTACTCTCTCTCTTTTTTGTGTGTGTTCATATGTTTGATGGAGTATGTTTCATTCTACTGACTAGAGTAATTATTTTTTGCTGTTTTCTACCATACTTAATTGTGAATAATCCCCATCGAGAAATGGGTTGCCAGGATAAGAGCATTAGTCTTGAGTCACCATGGCCTATTGGTGGATTGATGCCTTAGGGTAATCATCTGTGGTGTTTTCCAATCCCCCTTTTTGTTATTGAGAGGGAAACCTGAGGATGTTTTCTGATTTGTTAGTTATTATTGCTTCATTTTAGTGCATGTTTTGTTATTTTTCTTTTTTTTTGTCATTGGAATGCTTTATACTTGATTTCAGGGTGGCTATTATTCAGTTGGGGCTCCATGGGGGTTATAGAACAACCAGTATTTGAATACGATGGGAAGGATGATGGCTCTATATTTTTTGGAGGGTATGCTGTGTACAACAGCTCTTTTTCTGGATACTTTTGAAATGGCGGCCTCTCACATAACCTACATATCTTGGAACATTAAATGGGGCAGCTCTCCTGTGAAATGTGCACAAGTTCTCAGACAGCTGACCACATTTAAGCTGGATGTGGCTATGTTACAGGAGACTCACATTCTGTCTAAGTATGCTAATTTTTCATGTCGCCTTTGGATTTGCTATTCATTTGGGGTGGGTTTGAGTACTCATAGGGTGGGTGTTTTGATTTTAGTTAAAAAGATCCTAATTGTTCAGGTCATTAAAGAGGTCTTAGCTACAGAGGGTTGTTCCGTTTTTCTACAGGCTAAGGAGGGGATGCATGAGTTAATTTTAGGTTGTATATATTGCCCAAATAGTGATTCCCCTCCCTTTTTTTTTGTTCTGCTAAGAGATATTCTTACAGAATTTGACTCGCTATCAAAGCATATCATGGGGGATTGGAACTTAGTTGTGCATGACATGTTGGATAGATCAGGGGTTAATGGGAAAGGTGTATCCCTGGCTCAGAGAGCCCTGAAAGATTTGTTTGACCTGTGTGGTTTAGTGGATATTTGGTGGGTTTTACACTCTTCTGATCATGAATACAACTTTCATTCTCCAGTTCATAATGCCCACTCTCAGATAGATTACATACTGATCAGTTCAAGTTATAGTCAGGATGTGCAATCATTTGAAATTCACAGTAAAGTACTCTTGGACCATGCCACAATTTCCATTTCTTTTTGCTTATCCCCAAATTCCATCAGAGATGAAAATTGGACATTAAATAATCATCTTTTAAAAGTTGAATAGTGCTTTAATATAAATAGACAAGCTATTTCAGATTATGTCCAGGTTAACTACTCTCCTGCTCAGTCTATGGATTCATGTTGGAATGCTTTTAAATGGGTGCTTCAAGGGGAGTTAATTCATCTGGCTACTGTGAAAGGTCAAGCGAAGAGAAAAGCAACTGGAAGATTTACTTTATTCTATTCAAGATTTGGAGAAACATGTGAATCAGTGTTCCTTGGAGCAGGACTGGACTATGCTTAACCATCAGCATGCCAAGTATACAGAGGTAAACTGGGAGCAAGTTTTTGCATGCCCCGATCTACAGCTGCCGTGTTTTAAATAACTTATGAATTGAAACAGCACTGATCAATTGTTAAAAAAAATGCAGATTTGTGAAATAATCACACAGCCTATCTCGATCAGTGTCAGTTTTATGTCCTACCACCAGCCATAACCTGCGATAAAGAATGGAGGGATTATTTCACAGATCTGCATTTTTTTAACATCTGCTCTGTGCTGTTACAGTTCATAAGTTATGTAAAACAAAACAGCTTTCGATGGAGGTGTGCAAAAACAAATTATTTTTACCTTTGATATTAATTCCATACCGCATGATATTTAGGACTGCATGTCTTTGTGGGAATGCCATTGTCTGCCATAACGCCCACCCAGCAGCTCTCGGTCTCCAGATTGGAATCCAACTTGGCTAACAAAATATATATAACTTTCCTTCATCTTGCAGCAGGTCGTGTGTGAATAGTTATGCACATTGAAAAAATTCAGCTGTGGGAACAAGGTGAGTTCAATTCAGAACCGAACGGTATATGCTACAGGTCCGACTCCAAAGGAATCACCTGCAATCCAGTAGTGGGGATGTTAACATGTTATGTTTTGTTTTTTAATGAATGGGGCATCAGTACTTGAATTTTAACTTACATTGCAATCACTGAACTAGGAATAGGGCTAAAACAACACTCAGCATGGTGATATAAAAAAATCAGTCACGGAGGGTGTACAGGACCACGTGGTTTCCATTCATAGAATGGTTCAGTGAAGTGCGCCCCAAAACTTGCAAACCTCAGAATTTATAATTAATTTTATTACATCAAATGCAGTTTGTTCATTCTGCTAGTGCAGGACTTAGTTGTATGACACTAGTTAATGTCTCTAAGCTAACAGGGGACACAGTTTAGTTTATTACTATCTCGAACGGTGTCAGCTTTAAGTCCTACTACAAGTCAAAACCTGCAATAAAGGCTGGGGCATTATTTTACCAAATCTGTTTTGTTTTTAAACATTTAGCCAATACTGGCTTGATTTATATGTTATTTGAAACACAATGGCAAAAGACGAGGGGCACAAACACAAATGTGTTCTGTACTTTTATATTAATTTGCTACCACGTGGTATTTAGGACTGCATGTCTTTGTGGGAATGCCATTGTGTGCCATAACACCCGCCCAGCAGCTCCCAGTCTCCAGATCGTAATCCAGCTTGACTGACAAAATATGTATTACTTTTCTTAGTCTTGCAGCTGGTTGTGTGTGAATAGTTATGCACATTGAAAAAATTCGGCTGTGGGAACAAGGTGAGTTCAGTTCAGAACCGAACGGTATATGCTATACGTCCTGCTCCAAAGGAATCACCCGCGATCTAGTAGTGAGGATTTTAACATGTTATGTTTTGTTTTTTAATGAATGGAGCATCAGTACTTGAATTTTAACATACATTGCAACCACTGTACTAGAAATAGGGCTAAAACAACACTCAGCATGGTGATATTAAAACAAACTCAGTCACGGAGGGCGTACAGGACCACGTGGTTTCCATTCATAGAAATGGTCCAGTGAAGTGAAAGCCCCAAAACTTGCAAACCTCAGAATTTTTAATTGATTTTATTACATCAAATGCAGTTTGTTCATTCTGCTAGTGCAGGACTTAGTTGTGTGATTCTAGTTAATGCCTCTAAGCTAACAGGGGCACAGTTTAGTTATTACTATCTCAGTCAGTGTCAGCTTTAAGTCCTACTACAAGTCATAGCCTGCAATAAAGGCTGGGGGATTATTTTACAAATCTGTTTTGTTTTTAAACATTTAGCCAGTACTGGTTGATTTACATGTTATGTGAAATGTGATGGCAAAAGACAGGGGGCACAAACACAGATTTGTTCTGTACTTTTATATTAATTTGCTACTGCATGGTACTTTGGACTGCATGCCTTTGTGGGACTGCTATTGCCTACCTTAACCCTCGCCCAGTAGTCCTCTGCATCCCCACAGTAATTGAGATTTAAAAAAAAAAAAAAAAATTTCATTTCTACAGTATAGGATATGGTCTGCTGAATTTTTTAAAGGAAAAGTTAGACGAGGGACCTATTTCAGTGCCCTATTGCATGAACAGTATGTAGCTAAGGTCCATCTGAAATAACTAACCTATGATCAGCTCTTGGGTTTTTCAGAAGATCAGATTTATTTAATTTCATAGGGCATCATTATGTATATTTTAACATTAATTATAAATGTAGTACCAGAAGGTGGCCAAACAAAATCTGCATTATGGAAAATAAAATTCCTTCTTGGGTGGTATGGAGGACCACATGACATGCCATAATCTCTATTGTCCTGTAAAACACGCAGCAAACAGTTTTTTAAACAGAAGCTCCATAAATGCAGCTTTACAAAAATATTTGTTTCCTCTAGTTAAGGATGGCAATGCAGGTTTTTCTTTTTTTTTTTACCTACAAATGGAGCTTGCACCAGACTGCAGAGACTTTATACCGAAGGTTTGTAAATTGCGGTCAAAAGGCAGGGCAAAACATGCAATCCAAATCGGGGTTTTTAAATATGCCAGCTTTTTTTTTTTTTTTTAGAGGACAGTGGTGCATCGTTCTACCAATTTCTGTCACTGTCCATAAACGGGGGCTTCATTTCCATAATCAGCATTTGTTTTAAGTGAAAACACTGGTACATACTGTGTGCTGTTGCAGGATTGCAGGGCAGAGTAGTCTCCATCAACTCCGAGGTTGTTTTTGCTTAGGCCAATTGGTCATTTAGTTACTTAATATATAAAAAACAGTTGTTGTTCTTATGTTCGAATTTTTTAATTAGCAATTTGAGTGGATTGGTCAGTCCACTATGAAGCAGCAATGCAGAGACTGTAAAGAAATGCTGCTCTCAATGATTTTTTTGCTTTTGAAAATTAAATAGCACTGAATATCCTGTGGGTTACTCTCCAGCTCCAATGTTGGACTTGCCCCTTCTAAAGCTCCTCTCACTCTCACAGAAAACACTAGAAGCAAAATAATTTATCCTATCTCCTTAACACCTAACACACTTCATTTACATGTGATGTCATCTTTTACAGTTCTGCCTAATAGTTTCAAACAGATCTCCTGAATGCATGTTGTTTTTGGACAGGCCGTACCTCATGATGATCCTAAACTTGATTTTAAGCTGGGGGATTTACATTATTTTTTTCTTTGCAACTGGGGATCTCAAGTGACACATTAATAAAAAAAAAACTAGATAAGCAATTTAAATATTAGTTCTAACAGTGAAGCAATCACTTTGTTATTGCAGGTTACACAGGGGACACACCCTGTAACCTGCGAGATACACTTTTTAAACCATAATTAAAATAATTAGCAAATTAGTCAAATGTTCTGTAAACACTGTTTATTTATAGTTTAGGATGTCAGCTGTATAGTGATGGATGAGGTGAAGTACATAGACAAACTGTGCAAGAGTAACTTGTAAACAAAATAACATGGGTCTGGATGTCACACATACACAATGCTGAAATATATCACTTTTTAAAAGTCTTTTAGTGATATTACACAGGAAACAAATCCTAATTCTCTGAAACTGTCTGCATTATTTATTGTCATGGAAATGAAGCTTTTCACACAAAAAGAAAAAATATATAATGTGATTTCATGAAAACACACCATTGTAAACAGCTGGACACTGCATGGCACAGCCATATCAGAGCTGGGCTAAAGCTAATTATGAGTTATTTGGTGAAAAAGCTAACAAGATTTTGGCTTTGAGGTTAAAATATCAAGAAATGGCTTGCCTGATTACCAGTTTCCGGGCTGCCTCTGGGAATGTAATACTAACCTCTCCAAGGGAGATAACCTGGGACTGTAAGGCTTTTTATGATCATTTGCATTCTAATGATCATGATAACTTGCTGCTGGAATGCACCATCCTAGATTTTCTTCAGAGATCTAATTTACGGTGCCTGGATCTAGGCCTGATTACTGGAGTGAAGATTCCCATTTTGGTTAGTGAGGTTGAGAGGGTTATTTCATCCCTTTCCCTGACAAATCTTTGGGCCCTGATGGGTTTTCCCCTAATTTTTATTTAGCTTTCTAACTGGAATTGGCCCCCTACATAGTTACATTCTTTAACTTTTGTTTTCATTCTAATGCTTTTCCTCACGATTTTTTGGATGTCCACATCACCCTTATCCATAAAGTAGGTAAGGACCATTTGCACATTAGTAACTAATAACCCATTTCTTTATTAAACGTATACACCAAAATACTTTCCCATATTTTGACTTTAAGGATTGCTGAAATCTGACAGCCCCTTATTGGCAGGGAGTAGATGGTCTTCTTGCAGGGTCATTTGGTCTCTGACCAGATGTGGAAGCTGTTTCATTTGCTCTCGGTGTCCAGGGATTCCAATGCTCCATCAGTAATTGTTTCATTGGATGCCTAGAAAGCATTTGATAGAGTCGTGTGGAATTTTTTATTTCACATCTTAAAAGCATTTCATGGTCCCATAGATTTTATCCAGTGGATTAGGTTATTATATCCCAGGGCACATATCTGTTTTAATGAGGTCTTGTCTGAGCCATTTTTGTTATGAAGAGATACTTAGCAGGGGTGTCCCTTATCCCCTTATTTGTTTATTTTTTTTTATTTAGTTGTTTAACCAGGAGTAGCACACTAAGCTGATAGATTTTTTACAGGAGTGACCTGGAAGCACAGGGAAGTTAAGTGACTTGCTCAGGGTCACACAGTATGCCAGTGGAAGCTGTGGGATTCAAACCCAGCTCTGGGCTGCTGGATGCACCAGATTTGCAGCTCAGAGCCTTAAACCACTGCGCTATTCTGCATCCCTTTAATTTCTACCATGAGCCCCTTACTAGGACTATCCTCCATAATTCTCAGATTACTGGTATTTCAGTTGGCTCCCATTTTTTTAAAATATCCAGTTATGCAGATGGCATCTTATTACATATAACACACCTCTCTAGTTCCCTTCCAGTGTTTTTTCAAATTATTAGAGATTTTGGTTATTTTTCTGTTATAAATTGAATAGATCTAAAACTGCTATTATGCCTTTAAACCATAAAACATTTAAATATCATCTGCCAATAGAAATCTTGAGTTGTTGGTCAACTTCAGAAGTTACATATTTAGGCATTAGGATCATTCAGAGCCCAAATTCTTTAATTAAACAGAACCTTACCCCTATGTTGCATACCCTTACTGCAGATTTGGCACAGTGGAAATCTCTTCCACTTTCATCATGGGGTAGACTCATGATCATTTGAATGAATGTTTTACTGTACCACAAATTCTTTATCCTATTACCATGATGGGGGTACCATTGCCCAAAACCTGGTTTACTTGCTTACACGGCATACTTGCAGCATTCCTGTGGACCCATAAGAAGCCTTGTACTGCTTTAGGTAAACTAACATTAGCTTGGTGCCATGGAGGGTTGCAACTTTCAAATTTTTTCTGGTGTTATCTTTTGCTTAAGGGAGTAAATTTTTGGATTGTGGCTTGCTATACATGGGAACAGACTCTGCTGCCCTGATCCCTTTTTGGAAAGACATTGAGGCTTTTCTTTGTAAGGTCCACAATATTTTGTTGTTTGCCTTACCTTATATTTCCTGTACTAGTTTTCCCTCCCGCTTGTGTGCTGGCCCTATAGGCTGATCAGTTCGCATTAATCTGCAGTTGTGTCAAGTTTTGAAAATATACCCATGTAAAGACCTCTCTCAACTGTTACATCTTAACTCAAATTTCAAAATCAATAATAAATGTATCCCTTTTTCTCTATAGTGAATTAGATCACCTTTCCTGTTTATTGAACAATGATCAGTTAATTTCCTTTGATCAGTTTTGCTTTGCAAACTCCTTACCCTCTTCGACAGTTTTTTGCATTTTTTTCAGTTAATTCATACAATTAAAAGTGCCCTAGGACCTCATCCTTAGTAAATTTCTAAAAGTGCCCCTTATAGAGAATTGACTGCTTTGGTTAACAATGCACATGCTGTTTCATTGCTTCATATGTCTTTACGAGATATTATAGGAAAACAGAGTAAACTTAGAAGTGTTTATTAGGAAAGAGAATTAATGGCCCACTCCAATTTCTTTGACTCGTCTTCCCCCTGGAACTATAGTTCCCATTACATCAAGTTAGACAAATATGATGCACTTACACAACTGGATGAGATAATATGAGATGATGCTTGTGTAACTTTATTTGCTTTGTGGCTTTCCACCTCTCTATCCATGGGATATACCACCCTGTAGGGGTATGATGCAAGGAACCCTAGAGGAGGGTCCCACTCTACAGGTGCTGGGAATGAATGTGTTGACTAAAGGTAGGTTAGGAATAAGCCCAGGGGTAAGAGAGATGAGCAGCTGGAGGAGGAGGGGTGGATGGTGGGAACCAAAAAAGAATCCTGGTGAGGCCCATGATGTTGTGACCTTTTAAGCTCGATGGGGGAGTGATGTTGTTGCTGTGCCCATAGAACCTCGGGCTTAAAGCCCTCCCATTCAATGTGCTTATGCAACTGGATGAGATGAGATTATATGAGATGATGATTGTGTAACTTGATTTGCTTTGTGGCTTTCCACCTTTCTATCCATGGGATATACACATTGTAGGGGTACGACGCAAAGAAACCTAGAGGAGGATCCCCCCTACAGATGCCAGAAATTAATGTGTCAGCCAATGGTAGGTTAGGAAGAAGACCAAAAAGAATACCCAAAGATGTTGAGCTTTGAAGAGGTAAGGATGATGAATGAATTCAGAGAAGAGAAGGGCTGACTTCTCAAGGAGAGAGGGGAGAACTGGGGCCACCATCCACCTCCATCCAACAGTGTAACCTAACTAACTAACTAACTGAAGAAAGCACCAACAAACCTAACTAATTAACCAAAGATAGCATTAACTCTAACTACTATTATGACCATTGGCAGGAAGGAGAGGAAAAAAAAACTTTTGATGAGAAAACCTCTGGGATCCAAGGCCTAGGTCACCTTCCCTGTAGGCTGACTATGTTTGATTTGAGGATGTATGTCATTAAAAAGAAGGGTTCAGTAATGAGAGGAATACAAGTGGGGAGGATGATGATGGAATAGGGAAAATCCCCAAAAGAGAACACAGATCGAAGAGAGAACATGAGGCAGCACGTAGATTGAAGAAGGAACATGAGGCAACAACGAATACTTTCTTTGTCGATGGGAGGGAGTAAATTCATGTAGAAGTCAGAGGAGCAAGTGGTATCCAGATGTGCGCACAAGGAGATTCCAGATGTGCTGATGAGAAGACCAAGGACAATGCAGACTGGCTTCATTGAGCGATGTGAGTGAGCAGACACAGAGGTTGAAGAGGCATGCTTGATTATGCGATGTGAACGACTAGACTTGGAATGATTAGACCCTGAGGTTGTAGTTGATGGGGTAGCAAAGGATTCAATGATAGGAATGTTCGAGTGAACAATGTAAATAGATGAACCTTCAGGTAAGGCTGAGTGAATGATGACTGGAGATATGAACTCGATATATGTGGCATGTTGATACGGTGGAATAGGAGTCATGATAGGTATACCCAAAAGAAATATCAATAGCAGACCACATGTGGAGTGAATCCTGGATGGCCGGTATGGAACTGGAAGAGGAGTAGACAGGAATGAACTTGAAAATGAACTTGTATGAAGGAAGTAAAAGGAAGTAGGCTCCTCAAAAGGAGGTAGACTCCAAGGCCAAAAAGGGAGATCTGGAACCAGAGGCAACTAAGGTTGAGCAATTGAGGAGCAAAACTAGATGAGATATCATGAGGAGTGAGTAAAATTGGACGATGTATTATGAGGAGTGTAGCTAAGAGTGGAGTGAAGCTATGATGTCTGGTACTAGAAAAGGCACTAGGACAAGGAAGGTAAAAGTAGGAAATGGATGAGGTACAATGATGGATTGAAGCCATGGAGGCTGGTACAGGAAAGTGAGGTATGAAAGGACAAAAGATGGAGGGAGGTCAATGGGGTAGCATAGGACCCAGCTGATACAGGATGAGAATGGCAGTAGGGTGAGCTGGATGAAATGGCATGTAGGCCAGGCTCAATGGATGGCCAGATGGAGTCATCCATAGATGGCCCAATGATGTGAATGGCAAAGCAAGCTAACAGAAAAACCATGGCATGATGAGATATAGAAACCATGACTGGGGTGAATCCTAGAGAGTTGATTATGGATGGAACCAGAAGCCTGATGCATGTGGTGTGAGGGCCATGATTGATTAGGTGGTTCAGTAGGTAGCACACTCATCTATGAGGCTGAGAGATCAGAGGGCTGTGGGTTCAGTTCCCACATCTGGCACTTGGGTTAATATCCCAGTACTGACACTGTAGTGCAGCATGAGAGGGGTGCTGCACTTCTGAGGTGCCGTCTTTCGGTTGAGACATTAAACCGAGGTCCCATCTGCCTGGATTGGTGGTAGTTCAGGTGGATGTTAAAGATCCCATGGCACTTCTCCAAAAGAGTAGGGGAATTTCCCCAGTGTCCTGGCCAAATTTCCCTCATTCACTAAAAAAATACCACCAACAGCTTAATCTGGTTCAAGGTCAGTTGGCATTCATCTGTATCCCCTTCTCCCGGGTCATGCCTGAAAATAGGCAGGATTTGTCTAGTGTACTTACCCGGTTAACAAAAACTAAATAAATAAATGAGTAAAGATAGTTATGCCCAAAAAGAAATATCGATTGCAGCTGGTGAAAGGATGAAGGACGATAGAGAGGGCAATGGGTAATACTGGACCCAGCCGGTACAAGGATATCGAGCCAATAAAAGGTAGCAGAGACCGAGTATATGGAGATCGAGTCATTTTGAGGCAGCAGACATGGGATGAAGTCAAATGAGAGGGAATTGATGGAGAACAATGAGTTTGGGGCTGTAATAGGTCAGAGAGGGGTGGTGGTAGTCCAGGAGCAGCAGACAGAAGAAAGACAGGCAGACCATATTGGAGGAAATACAAGGAATTAGGTAAAGCTGTCTGTAGCCAGCTGAAGAGGGAAGGCAAGTGCCCCAAAGACCCAGAAGCACAGACCAGAAGAGTGAAGCAAGGCCCCAGAGACAGCGGGCAAACAGTAGAGAAGGGAAGCCACAGGGCTGAGAAGGGAGAGCTACGCTGCAAAACAGACAGACCCCCATCCTCCCAGCAGGAGAAACAAAGGCAGGAGCCTGCAAAATGGAGCAAGGGGCTAGAACACACAGCACAGCCTGAGGTGAAAGGCAGAAGCCATAGAAAACAAATATGAGAAGCCTGAGATAGTATAATACTGAGCACTACTGAGTGGTGTAGATGGAAGCTGTTGATACTGATAAGGGTTTAGGCATGCAGCCCCTGTGGTGTCCCTTTTTAATTTTTTTTTTGTATGATGCTGTTGCTTAAGACAGAGTGACAGAGGATTTTGATCCAGGTTGCCAAGGTGAGGCACAAGAGCTGCTTGGATCAAATCTTGGAGGTTCAAGAGCCTGGCATAGGTCCAGACGCTGAAAAATGATCCCCAATAGGCAGCCGTGGAAGGCAGATGGAGCAAAGACATTCAGCCCTGTAGTTGCAAGCTCCCGAGAAGCTGTGCATGTCATTGAACACAACAGAGTGGCCAAAAGGAAAGGGATGCCAATGGCGGAAAAAGAAATATCATCCATCTGGAAAGAAGGCAGCCTGCTGTGGCACGGGGTCCCCTACAGTGAAAATGAATACAACGGAGCAGCAGAAAGGAGGAGGAGCCCTCAGCAGCAGCAGGCAGTGAGGCAAATGGGAGGCTCATAGGGTGGTCAGGAAGAAGGAGGAAAGGAGGTAGGGAAGAAAGGAAGGTTGGGCTGAAGGGAGTTGGAGAGATGAGGTGCCAGCAGTGGGTCATGGAACCCAGAATAGACCACCTTTGGGATTTCGACCATAACTGAGGTGGACTGGTAGAGGGCAACGACAAACCCGGAAGTGCAGGTGGAGAGACAGGCAGAGACAGAGTGATTCAAAATAGAAAAGAAGCAGGCCAAGGGGTAATGAAAAAGAATTCTGGAGAGGCCCAGGATGTTGTGACCTTTTAAGCTCAATGGGGGAGTGACGTTGTTGCTCCACCCATCGAACCTCGGGCTTAAAGGTCTCTCATTACGTCTTATACAAAATAAGATTTTGAACACTTGCTACTATACCTGTCATACCCCTTGAGCCTACATAAGTTTGGTTGGTTATCTAGTCCCATTTGTTCTAGATGTCATTCTGTGATGGGTACTCTAAAATATTTATTGTGGGATTGCCAATCAATTTTTAATTTTTGGATGCAAATTTGATCCTGCATAGATCCACTCCTGGGTTTGCAGGATATCTTCACACCTGAAATCTGTCTCCTGGGGTTAGGAGTTGATCAATTGGAGGGATCTCAGAGGTATCATATAACTCTGATAGGTGTAATAGCCAAACTCATTATTTTGCACCATTGGATGGAATACACTCCCCCTACTTTCTGAGAGTAGCATAGTGAAGTACTGAAGGTCCTCAAATGGAGGAGATGGTGACTAGTATGCGGCATGCCCTTCCCTTTTTTTCTGTTATATGGGAGAATCTCTTTGTACTCCTATTGATTGTGTAATTGGTTTATTTTATCACTCTTTTCTGTTACTGTATGTTACCCACTTCTTTTTAAATCTCCCTTAAGAATTTAACTACTCTTTAAGGTTACATGTATCTGGTAGTTCTGTTAGTCTGAGCTGAATACTAGTGTTTATAAAATGGGCTAAAAAAATCCATTATCCTGACTAGCTACTGCATCATCTGAGCCATGTCCTTATAAGATGATATGGTAGCCAACCAGCACTAGTCTCCATTCCCGAGCCCCACAACACCACAGAAGCAGCGAGAAACAGCACTTCCATCACTGGCACCATGGCAGCAACACAGAAAGCAGAACAATAATAAAAGATTACTTCAGTGCCCTTCTCCTTCCTGCACAATCACTGCACCAAACTGGTAATCTTATCATTTTACTTCATTTTCACTCACTCACGGTACTTTTCTTCATGGTAGCAGCAGCTCCAGCAGTCCTGTTCCTCAAACGTCTGCCCAGTACAAACGCCGCTCCGATCTCCAGACCTGTTTCGGCAATTTCCCCAATTTTCTGTTCCACTTTAAAACACAAAGTCCACATTGAACAATAGAGAAATAAGAAAAGGAGCACATTTCAATAACCCCCAAACCAAAACTTCTTTATTTTTTCACCACGACCATTGTGATTTGAAAACCACAAAGCCGAAATCATCACTTATGGCTGCTACTAAGGGACACACTCACTCCAACTGGAGGCAGATATCCTGAAGAAAAGTCCCCGCCCCCCCGAAAAAAACAGAAACTCCACAGGAAAAAACCTTACTGCCTTAGAAAGGGAAATGGCCACTATGAGAAGTTACTCTAACTAAAACTGCACATGAGCATGCTCCTGCAGTGATGTTTCTACACAGGAACACGCTCCCTCACCAGTCGCTGATGCTTCTAGTAAAAGTGAGTAGCTAAACTGCACAAAATGTAAATAATTTGACTGTTTGTATTTGTACCTGGCTGGAAAACAAAGAGACAGACACCAAGTCCCTCTACTTACCTAATCAAACAGCTCCATTGAAACTCAATGTCAAGGACTACTTTTTCTGTTTTTCTACTAGTCATATTTTTGCTCTTTTTTATATATATACAGTTTCTATCTCATTTTGTAAATTAATTACTTTACCAAAGAGCCCATTTTATAAGCACAATAATACACTCTGAGGTGTGGTTTATCGCTTGATAAGAGCACACCCAGTGGCATAAGACACTCAGCACAAGCACCTTGTGCCTTAGTACACCCCTGGGCGTGCTCTTATCAGGCAATAAACCACACCTCACTATGTGTTATTGCTTGCATATCACACCCTCACTTTCATGAACATTTTTAGTTACAGCATCCCCCAACCCTGAGTTCACTATAAGGTCTGTATTATGATCCTTTTACTTGTTTTTTCTGTTAGTTAGTTGTACTTTTTTTTTGTTTGTTTGTGTGTTTATTTGTTTCTGTGTTAGTGTGGATATTACTTTGTTGTTGTTATTGTACTTGTTTAAAACTACTTCAATAAAGTATAGTCAGTCTCCCCGAAAAAATTCAGAATCCTCATACAGGACAGATCCATAAGGATGTCAAATCCATAAAACAGGCCTTTGTGGTCTGTCATTAGAGATTATACACCACAGATATGACTCTACAACTAGAAGACCTGACCTCTTTTTTTTAATAATTGCATTCCCAAAAACAGATGTGCAAGCCCGGGACCTGATCCTGCACAGCATCAGTATTTCAGAGCTTTTAGAGGCTATTGGTTGTCTTAAAGCTGATAAGTGTCCTGGCCCAGATTGGTACACCACTGAGTTCTACTAGAAATTCTTGCCTAAATTGGCACCACTTCTGTTTAGTGCTTCAAACCGGATCATGAAAGGTGAAAGTTCCCTACCTTCATAGAGTTATGCCACAATTTTGGTAATCCCAAAACTGGAAAAAACTACCATTAGATGTGAATCATATCACCCCCATTTCAGTACTAAATATGGACTATAAGATTCTTGTCCATAATAGCAAAACAATTACACAGAATCCTTCCCAGAGTATTTCATCCAGATCAGACAGGCTTTATAAGGTCCAGGCAGACAATGCACAGCATTAAAATGTCCTTATCCACTATCCACCATGCTTCTAGCTCAAGCTTCCTGCTCTTTGCCCTAAGCCTCAATGCAGATATCCATTTAACAGTGTATCCTGTGCTTTTCTAGAAGCTATCCTGTCTCAATGTGACTTTCTGAAGACATTCTAAGATCTAATTGACTTATGACATGATTTGATGAGATGGAAGAAGTCATATGCCCATATATGCTACCCCTTTCAGTTACAGTAGTACTATTCTAGGCCCTTTATCAATAGATATTCATCCACATTTAGCATGCCCCTGTGGCTCAAGTACAAGCAAATGAGCATCTCTCCTTACTGTACCTATACAACTACAGCAAGGTGCAACACAAGTATGCCCCTGTTCCCACTTTTATTTGCATTATATTAAACTGGTGATGAATTATATGAAGACTAAAACTATACTGTTCTCTACTGCTCAAAATTGGAACAGAGCCCCCCCCCCTTCAGATCACCAACATGTTGGGTTCTCCCCTGGAGCTTGTACAGAATTTCAGATACCTTGGTATCATGCTGGACAGCACAATGACTTTCGACCGGCACATCGACATAGTCACAAAGGCTGTTAATACACACATTGGTCTGTTACACAGGGACAAGCATAGTCTCACCCCTGAGGCCTTCAGACTAGTACTGCAAAGTTCTCTTGTGACCCTAATTGACTACGGGCTGGTAATATATGGTTCAGCCACAGAAACTGCCCTACGCCATATTAAAGTTGCTTTAAACAAAGCCTGCCAACTTACCACAGGAGCCACATGCATGACGCACACGTGTGACTTGTTTGCCCAGGCTAACTGGCTACAGTTCCCTGATAGACTTCTCTACCAGTCCTGCTTACTAGCAAAAAAAGCTAGTCTCGATCTGCTTTCCGCAGTGGTTCAGAATCTTCTCTCCCCCAATACTAACCTTCACAACACTGGAAGCTCTGGCTGTCACCTATTTAAAATTCCCCACTGTCGCACCTCCTTGGGTCAAAGGTCTTTCGTCTTCCATGCCCTTGGGTGGCTAAACTCTCTACAGCCTGACATTTCCTTGCTAAGCTTGATTAGTACCTTCCAAAGACTGCTAAGACAGCAGCTGATAAAGAATACCAGCTATACCTGCTTCCAATCACTTCTTACGCATGTTCTCCAGACTTCCCCTGACCTTAAGCTAACCCACTCCTGCAGTGCCTTCTATTCTTCTGCCCCCTGCCTCTTATTATCTCACCTCTGCTCTCAGTTCCCTTCACAGTCCATCCACCCCACCACCCTCCTACCCATTCTCTTCCACTTCCACCTACCCAGATCCATTTCTCTGCTCACCCTCACTCTCCCCTTCCTCCAGTTGCCCCATAACCTATACTCTACCCCAGCTTCCACCCCTGATTCTGTTTCCTTTCTCTCCTTCACTTCTTTCCCTGTACTTTCAGCTGTCACTTCACTTCTCTTCTCTTCTCTTCTCTTCTCTTCTCTTCTCTTCTCTTCTCTTCTCTTCTCTTCTCTTCTCTTCTCTTCTCTTCTCCTTGCTCCTCTCGTCTTGTCTCCTCTCTTCTTCTCTTCCTATAACCTTGTAACAATACCTAAATTAGTGTATTTGACTCCTGCTACTAACACAGCCTTTGTAAAAATGCCTACCTACTGTAACTTAACAGACTCTGGCTACTGTGATCAATCAATGACCTTGTACATGCTGAGCTTGCTCTATTTTCTCATTTAATCACAATTGTGTTGTAATTTACTTTGTTTTATGTTGATTATAGCTTTTTGTCTAGACACTGAACCTATTTAATGAGCTTGTACTCAAAGGTACCATCAAGATCTCAATAAATAAAACATATATATATATATATATATAATATATATATATATATATATATATATATATATATATATATATATATATATATACACACAAAACCCTTGCTCAGGCTATGTGGCAACACCTATGTCTCAATAGGCACAAAGGACCAGAGGGCATGGTACATCATATCACCTTATAAGCTGATGATATTATGTTATAACTGTCCACTCCAGAGATTGATCTCCCAGCAGTCTGGGCAGTTTTAAATCAATTTGGTGCCTTTGAGGCTGTAAACTAAATGAGAGTAAGACAGGCATTAATTATTGAATATAACCCTAGCCTTATACTTTGAAATCAATGATCACTACTATATAATGCAAACTATGGGCCTCTTCAGACCCAACTGCAAGGGGGTCTGGATAAGTGGACAGTTTTACCAGTGTTAGAAAGGCAAGTAGCAATATTAAGATGTTGGTTCTACCAACATTCATATACCTATTCCAGAATCTGGCTCTCCCAATTCCTCCACGAGCTTGGATCCAGTGAAATAGACTGTTCTCCCATTTCTGCTGGCAGGGACAGAGACCATGAGTGGCTATGGCAGTGCTTAGCAGGCCTAATAAACAGGGAGGCCTAGCACTGACAGACCTTCGGCTATACTATGAGGTGTCTCAGTTTCAGCTGATAATGTGCTGGCTCAGGAATGCCCAAGACCAGCAATGGGCACATCTGGAAAGAGAATGTGCCCACATACACCCTGCAGAATTGGATCTGTTAGATACTTGATATTTTTTCACATTCCACAAATATGTTTCCACTTTTGCGTATATTCCCATACAGGTAGGGAAACAAGTGGATAAATAGAGGCTGCTTCCCAAAACAGCTATTATGATTTCTTCCTTTGCATGCATGTAGACTTTCTTCCTGTATGTCTTGGCACAAGATACAAAACATGGTCTCCTATGGGTTTAAGGTTCCCATACCAAATGATGCAGGAAAAAGGGGTTAAAGTAATTGAAATGCTCTGACTGGAGTTTGAACATAGAAACATAGAAGTTGACAGCAGATAAGGACCGCAAGGCCCATCCAGTCTGCCAATTTCTTTTTCTACCTTATAAATGTGCCTTCGGCCTTTGCTCTGTCAGTGACCTATCTATTCATAGTCATTTTTATTGCTCCCTTATGCCTATCCCATGCCTGTTTGAAGCCCTGCACTGTATTCATAGCCACCACTTCTTGTGGTAAGCCATTCCATGCATCCACCACCCTTTCTGTGAAAAAATTTCCTCACATTCCCCATTAATCGGCCTCCCTCTAATCTCATGCTGTGTCCTCTTGTCCTGCTATTTTTCTTATATTTAAACATGTTAGACTCTTTCACCTTGTTAATGCCCTTAAGGTGTTTGAATGCCTCGATCATATCACCTCTCTCCTCCTTTGCTCAAGGTATACATATTGAGCTCCGTTAATCTGTCCTCATATGTCTTCTGAAGCAGTCCCTGCACCATTTTGGTTGCCCTTCTCTGGACTGCCTCAATTTGGTTAATGTCCTTGTGAAGTGTGGCCTCCAATACTGCCGCAGTACTCCAGATGGGGCCTAACCAGTGTCTTGTACAGAGGATTATTACCTCCCTCTTACGACTTGTGATACCCCTACTAATACACCCTAACACCCCCTAGCCTTACCTACTGCTTTAGAGGTCTGCTTGGATGATTTTAGGTCATCAGTGATGATGATACCCAAGTCTCTTTCTTCCTTTGTGACTGCTAGCAACTCCCCTCCCAGCCTATAGGTGGCTTCAGGGTTTCTCTTCCCTATGTGCATGATTTTGCACTTCTTTGCATTAAATCCCAGTTGCCACTCTTCTGACCATTCTGCTAGTTTATCCAGATCTCTTCTCATACTGCCCACCCCATCTGGATCATCTACTCTGTTGCAGATCTTGGTGTCATCTGCAAACAGACAAGCCTTACCCTCTAGTCCATCTGCAAGGTCACTAATGAAGATGTTGAAGAGGACTGGCCCCAGGACTGATCCCTGAGGTACCCCACTTGTGACTTGCATTTCTTCTGACTGTATACCATTTACCACCACTCTCTGTTTTCTGCCCGTCAGCCAGTTTGCCACCCAGTTGACCAACTTCTGACCCACCCCGAGCCTACCCAGCTTATTTATCAATCTTCTATGTGGAACAGTGTCAAAAGCTTTGCTGAAGTCAAGGTAGGCGACATTAACTGCTCCCCCTTGGTCCACCACTCTGGTTACCCAGTCAAAGAAATCTATGAGATTAGTTTGACAGGACCTTCCTTGTAAACCCATGCTGTCTTGGATCCTGTGCCCTATGGATTCCAGGTGTTGCACTATCCTTTCCTTAAGGAGTGCCTCCATAATCTTGCCCACTACTGAGGTAACACTGACCGGTCTGTAGTTCCCTGCCTCCTCCTGCTACCACTCTTGTGGAGCGGGATCACATAGACCCTTCTCCAGTCTACTGGGACCTCTCCTGTGCTCAGAGACTCACTAAACAATTCTGCTAATGGCTCTGCTAGTTCCTCCTTTAGCTCCTTAAGTACCCTGGGATGTATGCATCAGGTCCCATTGCCTTATCCACCCTGAGGCTTAGCAGCTCTTGTAGGACCCTTTCTTTTGTGAAGGGAGTAGTGAACTCCCTCCCTGTGTCCATGATGCTGAGCTGTGGGCCCTGTCCTACCTTCTCTTCAGTAAATACTGAGCAAAAGTATCTATTTAGGATAGATGCCTTACAGGTCCTCCTCCTCACATGCTCCTTTCTCCATTAAGCTTAGCAATACCCCTCTGGACTTTCTCCTTTCACTAATGTATCTATAGAAAGTCTTGTCACCTTCTTTTACTGTTCGTGCTAGTGTTTCCTCAGTTTGGGACTTTGCCTGCCTTACTGCCTTACCTGCTTCCCTTAGGGCAGTTTGGTATGCCTCCCTATCTTCATCCCACTGTGTTCCTTATATTTCCTGAAGGCCAGCCTTTTGGCTCTGACCTTTTCTGCTACTGTATTTGAGAACCAAAGTGGTTTCCTTCTTCTTTTGCACTTCCTTTTCTGTCTAACACAATGGGATGTTGCTTCAAGTATTGCATCCTTAATGCTTGCCCACTTTGCCTGTACCCCCTCACCTGTGTTTCTTTTTGCCAGGGCTAGCTTAACTCTGTAGGCCATCTTATCAAAGTCAGCTCCTCTGAAGTCCCATATTTTTGCATTGGAATGGGATGATTTAGATGTAGTAGCCAAACTGAACCATACCATGTGATGGTCACTGGCCCCCAGGTGACCTTCTGCCTGGAGATCTGTGATCCCTTCTTTGTTAGTCAGTACTAGATCTAGGATAGCCCTGTCTCTTGTGGGTTGCTGTACCAGTTGTTTGAGGCCCTCCTGCAGGAATCCACTATGAGTCTAGTTCTGGCAGATGTTCCTGCTGGTATTGATCAATCTGTATCTGGCATGTTGAAGTCTCCCATTATCAGAACCTCCCTTTAGCTGTCATGTTTTGTATATCTTCTAACAGTAATGTATCTATGTCCTCCCTCTGGTCTGGGGCCTGTAGACAACCCCAGTTCTTATGGCTGTCCCATTTCCTGTTTCAGGGTGACCCACAGTTCTTCTGGCTCCTTATGTGTATTCTGAATTTCTGTAGCTTTGATATTTCATTAACATACAGGGCCTCCTCCCCCCTTTGCACCTCGGTCTCTTCTGAACAATACATAGCCAGGTACTGAAGTCTCCAAGTGTGGTTACTGGTAAACCACATCTCACTAATTGCTACTATGTCCAGTTTAGCCTCTGACATTATTGCCTGCAGGTCTGGGATCTTATTTCCCAGGCTGTGAGCATTTGTGTACATGATTTTCCATTGGCCAGATTTTGGTGTGTTAGTTGTTGGGTGAAGTTTGGCATTACCCTGTGCATCATATGGGGAGACAAACCTTTTTCTTACCTGGTGATGCAAATGAACGGCAAACATGCTGAATTCCTGTTTGACCACTAGCTGAGGAGGGGTGTTCTTCCCATTCGACGTGTGGGTGCTGCACCCTCTCCCCATTGCTAGTTTAAATATTCTGCAAAGACGTCAAACTTCTGCCCCAATGCATGACTCCTCTTTAGTCAGATGCAGTCCATCAAATTTAAAGAACTTTCGCTCCCAGAACTGTTGCCAGTTCCTACAAATCTGTGTCCTTTTTCCTGGCACCAGTCCTTGAGCCATGTGTTTAGCTCCCCTATCTCCCCTTCTCTGACCTTCTGTCCATCTGCTCCCCTCTCCCAGACTGGCAGGATCTCAGAGAAGGAGATGCCAGATGAAATAGATGATAGTTTGTCAACCAGTCTAGTCAGGTGTTCCTTGGTCTCCACAACTGACCGGCTGGCGAGATCATTAGTCCCTATGTGTACTAGGACATCAATGTTTTCTCCTGTCTTGTGAACAATTTTAGCAATGCGGTCAGTGTCTCTCCATGCTGATGTACCTGGGAGACATCTGACCATCACCTCTGGCTGGAGATGGGTATCAACTCCCCGAATCATGGAGTCTCCTATGATCAGAAGTTTTTTGGATTTCCTTTGTGCTTGTTTAGTTTTGGTTCCTGATTTGGGTGAGTTTTGTTGTGCTAGCTCCTGCGCCACAGTGTCCTGCTCTGCAGTGTCTTCTGCCTCTTTATTTGATTTCAGAGATAGAGGCATATACCTGTTTGTAGTGTTTATATGGTTTTTGGACGTAATGTGTTGGAGAGCAGAGAGTGATGGGGCACCTGATTTGCTCCTCCTAACCACCTGCCAACCTCCTGGACCAACTACCCTCTGCGGTCGAGGTTTTTCTGTTGGATGCTGGGGAAATGGTGGGTGGTTGTTATAATGTATTTCTCTTCAATATGAAATTTGAGGCGTGCAATCTCTGCCCATGCTGCCCGGAGCTGGAGCCCTAAGATCTCCAAAGGCCCAGCATGTAGACAGTGTCCCAATCCTGTAAGACTGTCCTTCTGAAAATTGTTCCACAGTACCTGCAGTTAATGAAATCCATTCCAAATAAGTTGCTGGGTTTGTAACCTAGTCAGAGTAATTAGAAGGAAAAAAAAGGAAAAAAATGCAAGTAATGGTTTAATTGGCTTTGTTTAACTTGTTATAACAAGTTAAATTATTAGTGCCCCTGTAAATGATATCACCTTGTGGAGGCCCCACTGATCCGCCTCTTCCTGCTCTGCCACAGGATATGTCACAACTGTGGTACCTATAAAAGGAGTGTAGCGTGGGTGGTTGGGGATGGGGGTGGTTGGGCCTTTCCCGCCTAAAAGAAGAACCACGGACGAAAGAACAAGGAGGTAAGAGCAGAAACAATCAGTCAACAACAAATGCAGTAACCCTGAAAGCTTATCCTAATGTTAGATAAAACTGTAAAACCTGTAAAGCACCACCTGCAATAATTTCAGAGAAGATATACCCTGTAAGAAACACTTTGCTCCAGAGAAAAATAAAGCAGTAACAGAAGATATACCTTGCAAAAGACAATTTGAATCAGAAGATTACAGCAGTAATCTGTTAGCACACACCTGTAGGCACACCTTGTAGAAGAAGGTATACCAGCAACAACAATTTGAATCAGAGAAAAAATAAAGCAATGAAATGTTAGCAACAAACAGTAGCAATCCCTGTGAGTAAAAAATAAAAACACCACCACACAGTAAATTTGCTTAGCCAAACTAAGTCTTAATCCTTCTCCCTTGCTCTGGTAAGTTTCTCTACTCTGCCTTTCAAGCAGTCTTAGAAGGAAAGAGCTCAGGTGAAGCTAGGTGCCTTGGCCAGCAAACCAAGTCTTCTACCTCCTGTTAAATAATGATATGTTTAGATATTTACAAGCAAGGGCCTATTTAAAACAATTCTCTGAGAGAAGCATTATACTAGACATTTCTAATCCACTCCTCCAAATAGTGATGGGGACATTAGGTGGGCAGGACCTGTCACTCCTTTTATCCCTTTTATATAGGGCTTTTCAGGTATTATGTAAATTTCCCCTTCTATGAGCATTTAAATTGTGGGAACTGGAGATATGTTACCCACTAGAACATGACAAATGGGAAATAATCTGTTGACAAAATTATTTCTCATTTCTCACAAACTGTCCTCATCTATGTCTTGGAGAGAGTTCAATTGGAAATGTTTCATAAGGTTTTTGTTACACCAATTCAACAGGTAAACAGAGGAACGGCACGTACAGTGCAATGTTAATGATGGTGTGGAAAGACTAGTGCTGCTGATTTCTATGTAATGTTGGAATGCCCAGTGCTTGCCCCATTCTACAGAGATGCTGAAAAGGTGAGTCAAGACATCTTCTCACCGCAGATGATGCTATCTAAAGAAATGCTATTCATAATGCTATATCCACAGGGAATGAGATACGCTGCCTGTCAATACCCGCTAGGGATTTTTATGGGAGCTATTAAAAAATGGATAATAATAATAATAAGCTTTAATTACTTAAGGTCCTTTTGAAATACCAAGGCGCTGTACAAAAATTAAAACCAAAATAACACAATCAGCAAGAACATTAATAGATAAAATAATGTGTCCATTCAATTATACATCACTGAAGGCCTGACTCCATAAAAAAGTTTTCAGCACATGTTTAAATCCCCCCACAGTCATGCACTCCCATAGCTGACAAGGTAGAGAATTCCAGAGGGTAGGGGCCATAAACATAAATGCACGGGCCCCAGAATATTTCAAAGATACCCTTGGAATCTCCAGCAACCCCTCATTAGCTGAACGGAGCTGTCACTCAGGGCAGTAGGGGACAAGAAGCTCTTTCAGGTAGTCAGGGCCAAGTCCATGTTGGGCTTTATAAGTCAGTAAACCATTTTTAAAGGTGATCTGCCACTGAATCAGCAGCCAGTGCAGATCGCGCAGCAACAGAGTAATATGCAAAGAGCGAGAAATCCCCATCAACAGTCATGCTGCGGTGTTTTACACTAGCTGCAGGTGGCAGATATCAACCCCATGTAGCCCTAAGTACAGGGAGTTGCAGTATTCAAGGCATGAGGTCACAAAGGCATGGACTAACGTTGTCAGATCCGTGGACAGAACAAGGTGCCTGATCCTGGCAATGTTCCTAAGATGGTAAAAGGAAGACTTGATGACTGCCGACACCTGAGATTGTACGATCAGTCTGTCATCAAGCACCACCTGCAGGTCTCGCACCTGATCAGAGGTAAGGATCTGGGAGCCCCCCGGATAAAGTCCAGAGGGTTGACCAGCCCTCAACCCCTCTATCCGGTGACCTGGATCCACAACCATCACCTCAGTCTTTCCCACATTCAACTTTAGCAGGCTCAAATTAATCTAATCCTGGATTTCAGCGAAGCTGTTCTTAAAAATCGAGAGGGCACTATCCTGGTCAGATGTGAAAGACAGGTAGAGCTGGGTATCATCAGCATAGCAGTGAAACCTCAGCCCATACCATCTTACAATGCCTCCAAGGGGCAGCATATACACTGCAAACAACATGGGGGGCAGCACTGAGCCCTGAGGAACCAAACATGACAGACAGAGTGGGTCAGATAAAAAAATTCCAGACACAACTCTCTGAGTTTTGCCAGTGAGGAAAGATGTAAACCGCCTGAGGACTGTACATGTCAGGCCACAGATGGACCTAAAGTGCCCAAGCAGCACCCCATAGTCCACTGTGTCAAAGGCTGAAGAGAGATCAAGGAGCGCCAGAACAGAATGGCTTCTCCAATCGATTGCCATCAGGAGATCATTGAGCACCTGAACCAGTGTAGTCTCGGTACTATGCCTCTTTTGAAAACTGGACTGGAGAGGTTCGTAGATGTTAGGGATGGTCAGGTGGTTCTCCAGCTGTACCGCCACTACTTTCTCAATGACCTTCCCTGTAAAGGGAAGGTTCGAGATTGGTCTGTAGTTGGCCAGAGCGTCCAGGTCCAGAGAAGCTTTCTTCAGGTGGGGCGTTACCACTGCCTCCTTCAGGGAGCTTGGAAACTCACCCAAAGCAAGGGAGCACTGAACTATCTGAGCCAGGACTGGGCCAATAATGTCACAACAACCCGGATACAAACTAGAGCACATAGGGCGCATACCCTGGACAATCCAAATGACATCAATGAACTCCATCAGGTCAAAGGTACTCTATGAAACATGAGGTGCAGTGACCAAGCACCGATCAACAGCTTCCCCCACAGAGTGAGTCAGGAGATCTCTGATCTGATGTCGGACACCTTATTCACTAAGAATTGAGCAAGCTCATCCTACTCCACTTGCGAAAGAGCTCTTCAGAGCTGCAGACAGGCTGGGTTTCACAACCTGTCCACAGTTCGGAAGAGTTGAGCTGCTCAATTCTGAGGGGCAGCAATCTCCCTGGATAGGAATTCTGCCTTCTTATGGGAGATTGATAGGCCTGATAATGCTCTACCAATCTAAGGTGGTCAGCCTCCAGGGAGGATTTCCGCTGGCACCACTCTAACCTTCAACCTAGTCACTGCAACTCCCTCAAGAACTCATCAAACCAAGGGGCCCGAGGGCGAAGGTGGAGAGGATGAACATGGACAGGAGCAATCAAGTCCAGGGCCATGGAGATGGCCTTATTACAGGCCAAGACCAAGGTCTCTGGACTCGAGCTGGTCACAGGGAGCTCCGAGAGGTCAATCATTGCCACTAGGCCTTCAGGGCTCACATCCAGTAAAGGGTGGTAACTGACCATCTCCAGAGGGGCTGGTTTACAAAGGGGGGTGCTAAAGTTGAACCTCACAGTGTAGTGATCGGACCAACTGATAGGTTCCACCCCCAAATCAGAGATCTCAATCCCCAGGAGGAAAACCAAATCCAAAGAGTGACCAAGTTTATGGGAAGCAGAGGTAACAATCTGTGTAAGGCCCAGAGATGTCATCAGCTGGAGGAAGTGCTGTCCAAATGGCAAGAGTTCGACATCAACCCAGGCATTAAAATCACCCAGAACCATCAGTCTGGGCAATTCCAACACCATGTCGAAGACAAAATCCACTACTTCCTGTAGGAATCACTTTTCATCCCCAGGTGGAGATGGTAGATAAGAACTATCCTACAAACTACACCTGCTGCCACAGTACACTCAAAAAGATTCAGCCTCCTCTACTGGTACACTGGTGTGGCCCAACTCAGTCTTGAAACAGACTGCTACCCCCCCCCCCGCTGTCCAATCTCAGGCGGTGTTTCACCGAGTAACCCGGCGATGGTTGACAGTTAAAAATCTCCTCTTGGGAAGACTGTTTACAGACCAGACATCATGACCTATCATTTTGTCCCATAGAGGTGTCTTGTGTACCCTTGGGGTTAATAGAAGGAGAGCAATAACTAAAGCTCTCCACTTGCCTAAATAGTATAAGTGAAGTAGTAAGTTAAATAGCTGTAGCAGTAAAATGATACTAAATTGATGCACCATTGTTAGTTATATATGTTCAGAGTTATGTTTTTTTCTCTGTCATTGTATTTCTCATGTTGCAATGTGTTCTACTGAAAACTGAATAAAGTATACATAAAAAAAGGAGGGTAGAAAGCAAAATACTGAACTTGAAAGCCAGAGAGGCACAAACCAAGCAGAAAATCCAGCACAAACCAAGCAGAAAGTCCAAAACCACAGAGGGAAAGCAGGAGGCAAACACTAGAGAAAAAAAAAGGGGGCAGGGGCAGCCCCAGCAGAGCCTCCCAGCAGCTGCAAAGAAAAATGCTTCTCAGTGAGGCTGGAAGGAGTTGACTTATTTAGCTCAGAAAAGGGTGTTGTGGTTGCTCCCACCCATTGAACTACAGCATTAACATTCAATTAGTGGGTGAAAGGAGAAATCAGTGTCAGTAAAAATGTTGTGCCATACACAGGATTGACGTGGGGGCCAGGGGAGGAGATGTAGATTTGTTGCTGTTAAGAAGGAAGTCCTTTTGGATATGCATCCTTGGGCTGAGTTGCCCCTGGTCTAAATGATAGGATTGATACTGTACTTTTCCTGTAAATGGAGTAAAACATCACTGGTAGGGCAATTTGTGGAGCACAGAAAAATCATTTGTGTTTTCTTTAAGAATTTATTTTAATTCTTCTCTGTTTACTATGCAGGACAGAAGAGTTTTCTGCATATGTGCCCTCTTCTTCTTGTCTTTATTGTCCCTGTTTTGATTGCCATGACAGAATTGCCTATGATATCCAATGTCAGAAGACCCCTTTGGACTTCTGAGAAAGGGAATTTCACATCTAAGAAACAGAAAGACTTCTACTTGAGTGCTTAGTTGTATTTTGTTTGAAGCATACATTCATTTTATGTAGACTTCCATGCAGCTCTCATTTTATCATGAGGGCTTTGGAGTCATTTTTGAAACTACTCATTAATTTATCATGAGTTTCATGAAAGATCATTTTTGAGACTTGAGTGCACTTTTAAATTTTCCAGATTGTGATAGTTGCACTTCCTTTTTACATAATTTACCCAGTTGTTTATTTATAACCTGTACTTGTACATGCACTTTGTACTTGTTTGCCATTTATTTAAAAATGCAGTCACTTTAATTTGTGTGCTTTTACAACTGGCCACACCTGCTCTCCCCCTCCCCCTGAAGAGACACTTCACGCAAAACTGGTCAGGATGCTGCATCCTCTGCATTGTCTGGCGGTAGCTGTTTTATGCCTGTAAGATGTAATAAAATATCTACAATTTCTGCATTATCAAGGAATGGTGCTGGCAAGAAATGTTTTGAATTTTTCATCCACCAGCAAAGTTTGACTGAATCTGCCATATTCACATCTGCAAAAGTATTCTCTAATGGGGAGGCAGAATTCCCAACTCTGCTTGTGGATTTTTTGTAAATCTTCCCATAGTCACTTTGCAGCAGATGAGCATCTCTCCACACCCAAAAACATATATCCCAGTATTTTTACTCCCACTTCATGATGCTGCAGCTGGCGGGCTGGCAGACTGATGAATGAAGTATTCTATTCCCTTCTTTCCACCTCCACACCAAATACAAACACCTGACCCAGTCCCACATGTCTTTTTTATGTTTTCAGCACCCATCATCCAGACATCCACACACCCTCTGGACACCACTCTGGTCCCCTTACCCTCCTCCCCACACCAGCATTGACATAACTTCCATAAAATCAAGAAATGATCCCCTTACCTCATAGAACAGAGCAATGCCAGGCCTCTGACTAATTATCTGGTAATGGCATACATAAATGAATAGTGATGTCTTTTCTCTTAGTAATAACTTGATTGGTTGAGTTTTCAACCAATCAGGTTTTACTAGGAGCAAAGATGTCAACATTCATTCAAAGCCATTACTCAGATAGACTCAGTCCCATTGAAGTACTGAATCAGAGCATATTCTCTGCACCGGGGAATTGTTATCTGTATTTGCAGGTACATTTTGTGAAATTGTGGGCCCTGCTGGGGGGAGGAGACAAAAGGAGGGCTGTAGCAGGGCATTAGGGCGGGTGCCTTATGCACAATTTGCCTTGTTATTCACCAGGTTTGGTCAATTTGGTCAACCCACCTGATCAATAACAAAGGTGAATTGCAGTCCCTAGCTCCACAAAATTGCTGAAATTCACAGACTTTTTCATGAAGCAAATTTCAGCAACTTCACACATCACTAGTACTGGCTTTTGTTTTGAGACAAATTGCATGAACATGGGCTGGTAAAAAGTTATGATTTTGCTATTCTCATTCTATTCTTCATTCAAGATACTGACTGACATGAAAAGCACAATGCTCAGAACACTGCAGGTTCCTCATATGCTGGAAATAATTCTTGGATTAGAGATGCCTGTACACTGCAGACAAAGCCTGTTTGGTATGCCCCCTGCACAGCAATACTTACAGTGACATACATCTATGCCAACAGCATCGACATGTCACTGTAAAAGTCTGCCCGGGACCCAGCAACTCTTTCTCCCATCCTGCACCCCCTCCCTGAATCAATTCCAAATTGGAGTTGGATCATTAAGAATGAGGGGTGTGGGGGGGGGCAGAGATCCCCACATGGGGGGGTTTGGGGGCAAAACCCCCTGATGTAAAAACAGACAGTGTTCCCAACATCTTATTGAGAACCGCAAAGTGCAGTTGACATTAATCTGTGGCTGTCAGGTCCCATCGCAATGAAGTTGTTGATGGGATATCATAGAACTGGCTTGCTTGAGCAGAGAAGGGGTACAAGTGCTGCTACACATGATCGCTAGAGTTGAGGGAAAGGAAGTGATGGACTGGGATAGGTGTATGAGAACACCCAGGCCCAAGCCAGGACTATGGGGTTTAAAAGTTCAGATGTGATGGTCTCAAACAAGGAAGCCAATAAATACAGATCTTTGTTGTATGAAAGCAAGTGTGCAAAACTCAACAAGCAAGGTGGATGAGCAGGTAGTTGAATTTCTTGAGGCAAGCTGCAAAGTACAGTAGGACAACTCATAAACAGCTATTAGAAGGATGGAATAAGCTGGGATGCAAGAATAGATGGGAATATTCTCTTCAGGAGGGAAAAGGGGGATCAGTTAGGTAAGAAGTTACTATACATGTCAATATAGGGATTAAAGCAAGATGAAAGATGGTATGAGGAGGTAAGAGAGCTTCACAGAATGCAAGGGCCTGGCATTAGGATCCTGATGAGGTGAACAGACAATTCTGGGGTAGTAAAGGAAAGTATGACTTGGAAATGGCAAATGGAAATAAAAGGGCAACCACTATGAGGCTTGCGGTTCTCAGAGGGGATTTGAACCTATTAGTAGAAATGGGCGAAGTCTGCAAATGTCACTCTGAAATATTTCACAAAATTTGCGCATGTTGTGAAATATTCAGCGGGCTCGAAGTGCGAAATTCCACCAGTGAAATGTGAAATTTCACCAGTGAATGGCAGAATTCTGCCATCTTATCCTGCCATCCCAGAATGATACTTAGTTTCCTCGAGGGTAGAAAAGAATATCAATCAGCTGAAGAAGCTACTGTGGATCTACTAACAAGGGGAATCATAGATCCCAAGTCTCAACAACTAACAATCAGTACCAGGAAACCGTACTCCACTCCTCCAAGATGGATGCAGGCAAAATCCCAGACCCAGAGATAGCAGCACAGCAGGGAAACAATTGTTGAGATCAGTACTCACTTTCAGACTTTCTAGCATGAAGATTCATCCAGCTGAAGAGTTCAACATGGCACCTCACAGTTATCTCTCCTTTTGGTGAAGAAAATGGAAAACAGACACTTGTCTTCAAACTACCACAAGGTAGGTGATGGGCTGGGGGCTAGAAGTGGGGGAAGGGGGGGAGGATGGTTTAAAGATGCCTCTGGAACTGCAATTTTAAAGGAGAGCCCAGTACTGGGTGTATTGGTGGGGGCGTCCGATACTACAAATGGCTCAGAGACTAATACCCTATACAGGAAAAGACCGGAGAAACACCTTGCTAGGTCAGGGGCAGGGTTAGGCTAAACAGGAATGACCATCACCTAAGCGGATTCCACCAGAGTGGAGTGGTTCCCAAACTGTGGGTACGGAGCAGTGTCCCAACACCCTTTCTCTCCCTCCCCACTGCTGATGATTGAGGCTCTGAACAGTTAAAAAGGTAGAACACAGCCATTAGACTTTTTGACAGTCCCCTCTCAGCCCTGTTCATCAACATAGAATTCCCATCCAGATTTGACCCCTGAGGAGTACAGACTTGCAGAGACTTTGACTTGAGCCTGCTCCACCACTTAACACTGCTTGTTCATTCCTGTATGGCACCTCTAACATGGTGACTCTTCATTGTGATAATAGTTTAATTGTGCCAGCCCTAAAAACACCTCCTTGTTCACCATACAGAAACTATCCTTAGAATGTGATGTCATCATAACAGAAAGTGGCATCAACAGTGAAACAGACATTACTTGGGACAGTAAACCTTGCATGATTAGGGACTATATAAAGTTTTTTTTTCTGTGGGTCTCCTTTTATCTTTGTTTCTCCCTTCCCCTTGTAACCCTCTCTCCCTCAAACTAACACTTATCTGTACATTGATATGTATATTAATTCCAGGGAATAACAAAAAAAAGGGCAACTAAAATACTGGAATCAGATGCAGGACATGCCCCAACCCGGAAAAGCAGGCTTCCTACAGCCACCAAGTACTGATTGCAAACTGCTGCAACAGCTATGAGGAATGGATGGTCACTTGAATATATGCACCTTCTGAATAACCCATGTAACAGGCAATGGTATATCAGAATGGGTTTCTCAGGAATCATCCCCACAACTAGCATTGAGAAAGTAGAGGGTGCACTCACAAGTGAGGAGCTTCACTAGGAGCATCCTGTGTGATGCACTATGAATCCCTCAAAATTGTACTCCTGGTTCCATTCCTTTCCAATTTTACAATGCTGTTTCAGCAGGATGAGTCTGGGCCTTCCCTCAAGACTTTTATGGGAAACTCAGACCATAATGGTCATGGAAGGGGGATCATTAGAGGTGTTAGTACACTTACTGCAGCCTCCCATATTGCAAAGGAATGGAGGTTAGATAATATAACATGGTCTTGTCCTCTGCCTCAACCCTAGTAGCTGTTGATTCAGTGGGATAGCAAGGGGAGTTTCTGATTGGACTGGCAGGGGGGAAACAATAAAAATAAAAAAATAAAAACTCTCCCTAGAGGTTTGCATCAGCCCAACCTGAACAGCTAATTCTGGATCCCAAATTACAATATCTAACAGATGCTACACTTGCAATCGATACTGTACAGCCATTGCAGGAAAAATCATCACTTCAAGAGGCCTTCAGCAAGCATTGCGGAGAGATCATTAGTAGGGCAATTTATATGGTTTTAAAGATACACCAGCCCAGACATGACAGACAATGCCTCAATGGGTGAGGGGGGTGTGAGATGGGGGAGAATAGAGACTTGATATTAAGCCCTCAAGGGGAAAGAACTCTACCTATTTCCTCACCCTACGGAGAGACACAGCATAACTCTCTCATGCAATATAGAGTTATAGTACCACTCCCTTATATATTACCAGATGAATAAAATGAGTAATAAGAACAGCTGTAAGCCAGCATAGTTATCAGTAAATATATACAGTAGGCAGGCATTATCAAACATTGTAGATTAATCTACAGCTTCTTCTGGAGGGGGTAGTGGACCCACCTCACAATATGAACCACCAAAGTGGCGTAATACTTATCCATTCTTTTTTAACTCCACATGGCGGTGCGGTTAGAGAAAATCTGGGTGAAATTCTGCCATAAGCAGGCGAAATTCTGCTGTTTGTGGGCGAAATTTCGCATTTTGCACTCACAGAATATTTTGCGAAATGTGCAAATTTCACAAAATATTCCACAGGGCAAAACTCCTAACTTTGATGGCAAAATTAAATTTTGCTGCATCTCTACCTATTACCAGTATGCATAAACTGAATGTTAATCTTTTCATACCATGAATTATGTGGTACTCAGTACTCAGGACTGAGAACAGAGTATTTTTCACTATATGGCAGTATTCAAGGAAAAATACTTGAAGTGATTTTAAAATCTTAAATAGTCTCCTAGCTAAGCACAGGCTATTTCTGGAGCTCACGGAAGCCAATACTATACATGTAATTCTCTCACTCTTTGAGGTACGGTAGAAAACTGGAGACAAATGTGTCTTAGCTGAACTCTGTAGCATGAGTGCCACAACTTAACCAATATATATTTTCACTTTCATTGATTTTTTCATCAGATTCATATCCAATTGAATCCAGAAAGTTAGACTTGGACTATTTATGTGATTTTTTTCACCCTCTGTTCTCAGGTTTGCATGCGTCAGTGACCACAGAGAGCAGTCTACTAAAGCCCTTCTCTCTTTGCTTATGGTACAATGATTTAATATATGGGGGGATAAGGCAGAAGTTTTTTGGGTGTGTTCTTCTGTCATCTTTTGGAGGGTTGCGTGCTGTGTGTGAGCATGAAGGGCTGTCTGCTGACTTCCTCCTCCCACAGCTCATTGAAAAATGTGTGTAGAGTAGCAAGGATCTAGCACCCAGCTTTCCAAAAATCTGCCAAACTTGCCTATTTGTATTTTATTTTATGAGGCTGCTCCCTGAATGAACACATATTTGTGCATGCCGTTTCTGAAACTACTGCAGTTCTCATTAATTCAGGTTTCTCTTCCTGGCGTGTAGTCTGGTTTTGCACTTTATTCCATGTATGTTAGAGGAAGACTGTCTGCTGGTGTTGCTTTCTACCGCTCACCACACAACTTGCTTGTGCATGTATTTTATTTTATTTTTTTGTAAAACTTCTGAACAATCTTGTCACAACCAACAAAACACATTTTGGGCTGAATTTAAAAGCTGCCTCTTTGGTGGTCATGAATGAGTGTGGAAACTTTTAAATCAGTGCAATATTGGGGAGAAAATGTTTAAAACTGATAAAGTTATGAGTACAAGAATACTGAAATGGGAAAATACTTGCGCAGTTTGCATATCTTCAGACTTAGTTTTCTCCCCAGGTTTGCCAGGATTCATTCAGAAGATGTCAACTGGCTGAAGTGGAGGGAGGGCAGTGATAGCACATACCAAGGGATCATTTATCTTTTTTTTTGAGTGGATGAGCAGAGGTGAGTAGAGCATTCCAGAGGGTGATTAGGTGGTAGATAGGAGGTGCTTTTACTGGGGGTGAGGATGGGATAAGGAGATGCAGTGATAATGATAATGGCAGATGGAATGGGCTCTCAGCCAGCGGTTAAATGAGGAACAAACATTTCTGGGGAGATGGGAGGAAAACAGAGACATAATGGTACCAGTACCAGTGGTGGTGATGGACTCCCCTTAGTCCATCATTGTAATGAAGCAATGGTGGCATCACTGTAACTGTAGCAGCAAAGCCTGATAAGGGTATTTTAAATGCCTACAGTGGATATGCACATGACAGAGACAGTTATGCCTGTATTACCTTTATTTGCTGTGTTTTTTTTTACAAACCAAAGACCACAGAAATAATTTCCCCAAGACGGGCAGAGCAAGAAATCCTATGCCCAAACATATGCTTTTGAAAACATGAAAATCTGTCAAGAAATGGACAAGACATAAATGGGTGAAAATTACAGTTTAACATTAAACTGCTTACTCAAGCCTTACTATGTTGGCACTGTTGTGCTACTATCGTCAAGCTCCTTACTGTTACAGAATAACACATAAAATCTAGCTTGGCACATCCAGAACATCACAGAAATCTGAAAAATATATACCAATAGTGAAAAAATAAGTGTTGGTTAGCACCATCTTTGTTGTTTCTGTGACTGAAGAGTCAATATAACAATATATTTCTTATGCAATATTACAATGGTGTGGTAACACCATCATAATTAGGATTGAGTAGTCACTTCTATGTTAAACTTCTATTTTTCAGTCGCTCATGACTTATAAAGATTACCTGTGTATCCTTTGTGGCAATACTGCAGTTTTTTTATTTTGCTTACTGAAAAATACAGTGTTTAAGCATCCTTTTGGGAGAGGGTAAGCCAGTTTTCTGTTGCCAAGGAGACCACAGAAGAGGATGCTGTCTCCTACCAGACATACTCTTTAGCCACAAGAGAATGGGGGGACTGTGGAGGGCTACAAGCCTCCACAATAAGCTGCCCAGTGAATTAGTGCATGTGGAATTTGTCAGGGGTAGCGATCCACCCAAGGATGTGGCCCAACACTCAAACACACCTATGAGGTGGTGTTTTTACCTGTTTTTTACATTTATTTATTTAAATTTTGCACTTCGTGAAACTGAAAGTGAGGCGATATTCCATTTCTGTTTTTATGTGATTTCCACCCCAGTCAGCGAGGCAAGTGTGTGTGGGGCAAGCACACACCTGGCCACGTGTAGAGATGTGCACTGATACAAGCACATCTACATGTGTCTGTAGTGTCCACAGGGACTGGAAGGAATGAGGGCAAAAAAATTCTGTCTCTGCAAAAGATTAGTATTGTTGTTACTTCTGGTCCAACACGCTAGTGATTCAGTTGCATCAGTCTGTTCTAGACTTTATAGTTTCATAATAGGTTTCTGCCTTTGTTGGATAAATAAATCAACTTCACATCATATATCAACTTATGGGGTTCTGTCCCAACCCCATTTCTGACATCTAGAAGTGTAGGAATTGTAGATACATAAAACAACAACAAAGAAACAAAAAACTCCTTTTAAAACTCTTATTCTTTACCTGTTTAACTCAATTTTCATAAAATGGGTGATACAATAATAATGCTGGGTAGGGAGGTTGATTTTAAATGCATAGATTGCAGCATGTATAGTATAATCAAAAATAAGATCATCAAGGGTGAATTTGTATGCAAAAAGTGCTTATCAAACAAATGACTGTTACAGTAACTACAACAGTTGGTAACAAGGCTGACTAAACTGAAATGTTCACAAAACATTATGGAGTCAAAGTTAAAGAGCAATATATATACCAAGACAGGGAGCAGATAAGTAAGGAAATTAACAACATTATGTTAAAAAACAGAAAATGCTCTGACAATACTGCCCTTGTGACAATGACTGGACAGTTGTCCAATCCAACTAGAGAAAAAGAGGGATTGATAATTGCCCCCCAGACATGGCACTAATAAATATTCAGTACTAGATGACCAAAGTGCAAATGATAACATGGATACAAATGAACAATCATCTTTGCTAACAAATGAAAATTTAAGTGACATGCCAGGTATAAAGACAATTCAAACCCCTCTGGTAGAAATAACTGCTGAAGCACCAAAAGCAAATTCACACCACAGACAATCTTTTGTGATTGGCGACTCAGTCATAACATACTGCGACAAGCAGGTATGTAATCTTGGCAAGGAAGACTGCACCTGCAGTAGCTACAGGGGGTGAAAAAAGCTGACATTTCCAATCAGACAGATCTTGTACTAAAACATGCCGGTCCCAATCCTTTAGTCATAGCTCATGTGGGCACAAACAATGTAAGTGCATCTAGCACTGAAGATATCAAAAAGGAATTTATGAACTTATACTAGACATTAGGAAAATTGGACCATGAAACTTGCTTTTCAGAAATACTGCCAATCCCAAGAGCCAGTCAATTTAAAAACTACAAAATAAAAGCCACAAATGAATGGTTAAGGAATTGGACCTTGGAAATAGGAGTTATATGTCTTACCCACTGGGAAACCTTTGAGGCAAACTATAGCTTATACAGTTGTGACAGTTTACATCTCAATAGGTGTGGCAGTGCACTACTGGGGAAATATATTGAAAATTCATTTCACATGCTTTAAACTAATGGCAATGGGTAAGGGGGAAACAGTACACCATCTAGTAGTAAGTACAAAACATCTGACCACAATTTTCTGTCAGCTAATTATCAAAGTCTAAATGTGATTAAAAACTCAGAATTACAGTAGAATTAATATTACAAAGAGACAATATTGACTTTGTTGCTATAACAGAAATGTGGTGGGATGAAGCATTCTTATGGTCTAGAGAAATAAAAAGGTACAAATTATTCCTAAAAAACAGAACAGACTAAAAGGGTGGAGGAGTATGCCTTTACATTAAGCACAAATATGAGGTGGCTGAGATTATATTGGGCAATAATTCATTTACTGCCACTGAATCCATTTGGATCCAAATATACCTTCATAAAATGTAATAACAGGCAACTATTGCTGTCCACCAATGAGAAGCACTGAATACACTACACAGCTGCTGAATAAATTTAAACTAGCTTCCGCCAAGGCCCAAGTCATAATTCTAGGAGATTTTAATTTTCCCAGGGATAAATTAGAAAACCCTAACCAGTAGCTCCAATCTGGAATCTAGTTTTGTTGACTCACTTTCAGAAACAGGTCTTGACCAACTAGTTAAGTCCCCAACTAGGGGTAATAGTATACTTGCTCTGGTAATTACACATATCAACCATGGAATCTCTAGAGACATTCAAATACTGGTTGAATACGTATATGGATGAAAAAAAAATGGAGTTATGTTAATTATCTGGTAACAGGTCCTTATATGGCCTTTTAGGCTTATGGACCTGAACACTTCCTATGAACCTATGCACCTATAATCTCAGAGGTTGTGGTAAATGAGCCTTTAGGTAGTAGCGATCATTCAATAATAACCTTTAGTTACTTAACAGAGTGTACCCTAAGTAACCAAAAAAACACGTACATCAAAAACTACAGCAAGGCTAACTACCAGAACATTCAAACAATACTTGAATCTATTGAATGGGAACACATTTAAAAAAAAATACTTTAGTATATGACTATTGGACACATATATGCAGAAAAATGCTTTGCAATAAACAGATTAATACACAACAACAAGGGAAAAGTTCTGCAATGGATAACAAATAAACTGAGGAAGCAAGTATAGAGGAAAGAAAAGGCTTATGCTGAACACAAGAAGAAAAAAAATAGATTCCTCTATGAGGAAGTACACATCTGAACTAAAAAGAAAACAAGCAACTAAAAACGAATGAAAGATGAAATCTTGAGTTCAGGATATCCACATCAGAGGGGAATCAGAAAGCAATTTTTTCATACATAAACAATAACCACCTGGGTCCATTGGTGTTCAACGGATCAACTATAAATGATCCTATCAAAATAGCATATGCATTTAATGAGTCTTTCGGGACTGTGTTTAACAGAAAAGATGACCCCACTGCATCACAAGACTCGGATGATGGTGGTACAATGGCTTTTCCATTGATGAGGTGCTGTACTTGGTGTGTTAAAAAGTCTTAAAACAAATTCAACAGCAGGTATAGATGGGTTACATCCCTGCATTTTTAAAAATCTTGATAATAGTATATGCAAACCGCTTTGGCTATTGTTCAACAAGTTCCTAATGACAGGATCAGTACCAACTCTATGGAAACAAGCGGTTGGACACCAATTTACAAAAAAAAGTACCAAGACAGCCCCTGGAAACTACCAACCAGTTAGCATGACATCAGTACCTGGTAAACTGATAGAGAAATTATTAAAGATCAGGTTCGAAAATGAATCCAACTCATTAGGTTTATGGGACACTACCATGCATGGGTTCAGCACGGAAAGATCTTACACCACCAATCTCATTACTTTTTAAGAATCCTGAGTGCAAGTTTGGATGTGGGTAAACCATTGGACATCATTTTTCAGGACTTCAGAAAAGCGTTCGATATTGTGCCTCATCGACAATTAATAGCTAAGCTAAAAACCATGGGCTTCAGTTCCTACTTGATTAAATGGGTCTACCCATGGTTATAAAACAGAACCCAGAGGGTGAGACTAGCAGGACAGTTATCCTCAGAAAGGGCAGTTACCAGTGGGGTTCTGCAGGGGTTGATCCTGGGTCCATTTCTTTTTAGCTGCTTTATGCATGACCTTCATCTTGAACTTACTAATGACATCATCAAATTTGTGAACAACACAAACAATTGCATGTGAAGTTGATTCCAAAGCAAACTATTTGTCCTTAGTTAAAGAATTGGAACTGATAACATGCTGGATGTCAGATAACAAAATGGAGCTATATTTAGACAACTGCTCAGTTCTCCATTTGGACTGTACCAACCCTATGAGGCAGTACATTTTGATGAAATTCCCCTTACTGGAAGTAACTAACAAGAGGGACTTGGGAATAATTATTGACAACTCTCTCACAATGCATACACACATTGGGAAAACAACAAAAACAGCGAATAAATGTATTCATATTAATTAAAAAGCATTTGTAAAAAGGGTCAAACATAGCATCATGTGAAATTTACTACAAAAGACTGAAATGCACAATACTGAGTGTCAGGATACTGAGACTGATATCTTGAAACTCTGAATCCTGACACTCGGTACTTGCCTGTGGCAGAGATTTTAGGGGGGCATCACTCCCCACACCCCCAATGAGGGGGGCTTCACCTCCTGCACCCCCTTATTTAATATAACAAACTCTGCCACGGGCAAATACTGAGTGTTGGGATTTTGAGTTTCCAGATATCAGTTTTGGGATTGGGATACTTGATATTGTGCATTTCAGTCTTTTGTAGTGATACCATCATGTGTCTGTACAAATCATATGTCAGATCTCACATTAACTATGCATCACCGCATTGGGCTCCATAACAAAGGCAGAATGTTATTTTACTAGAGGACATACAGAGAAGGGCAACTAAGCTCATAACCACATTAAAACATAAATCATGTGAACATCTACTGAAGGATTTACATTTGATGTCATAAGAGCAAAGACGACTGAGAGAGAATTATCTGCAGTTCTTTCATACTGTATATGAAAAACCTTGAAGTTGCCTTAGCTTGTGGTCTCACCTCTTATGTGAGACCTACAGAACTTAGGTTTCACAATAAGCAATTCGAACTATGCAGAATAAAAAAAATAAAAGGGGCAATTATTTTAATAACATAGTCCCTTTACTATCAAATAAACTGCCCCAGAATTTGGTGGAAATTCCTGACTTTAACAACTTTAAAAAACAACTGGATAACTATATGGGGTGTTAGACAAATTGCCACACTGTGTTGGAGACAGTCACAATGGGCTTACGCCTCTTTCTGTCTTCAGAAAACTAATTAAACCAAATAAATATTTCATAATCTGCCAAATCTGATACATGTAGGTTCAGACAATTTGAATTATAGGATGGCAAAAACACATATTAATATCAATTTAAGACTTTTTTTTATGGCCAACAAATAAACAGCTCAGACTTGAAATCTAACATATTACACTTCATCAGAGGAAAGATACATATAACTTTACAGGCAGAAAAGACCTGTTGTCCAAACAGTCTGCCATGAGGACCTAGCTAATAGGTGTGGCATGCCAAGACTAGATGAGGGTCTTCACAGGACCATGTTCCTCCTCAGTGCCACCCCACAAGAAACCATCACCTGCCAACTGAACATGTCCTATCTGGATTTGAACTTGAATACAGATTTAACATTTACCTCAGTGCTAGGCCAGCTGTTTCATCTGCCCAACACTTACTGCATTAAGAAGCACTTCCTTACATCCCCAACTAAAACTGCCCCATGCTCCCCTGGTACACAACCACTCCTTTCTTTTGAAGAGTTGTAGATTTTAGGAATAAATGCTCAGACATTTCAACCTTTACTCATATGATTTTCTTTGTTGACCCTTTTGATGGAGTGTATGTCCATCACACTCCTTTCACCCATAAACTGCCTCACAGTCCTGCAAACACAGGCAACATAGATTTTGACTTGAGCTGTTGTGGGATTTGTACCAATGACCTGTTGCTTTCAAGTTGGTTCATTAAGACCTCACTGCCCTGCTTGCTTTGGGTGTTGATGTACCTCAAGGAGAGGGGTGTTAACAAGCCACACCTGAGAAAGAGGTTTCTGTTTCAGTGAGATGCAAGTGAAGACAGCAGGACTGCACTGTAAGTAGTTTCTATTAAGCTGAATACAAGCTGTTTATTTCTTTTTCTGTTACTGAAAGTAAAGCAGCTATTAATTTCAGCTTGTGTCTGGAGTGATCTCTTTGAGAGTGTTCCCCAGAAGCTGCCTGGTTTGCAACTCTGTAACCCATCGTTGGTTTTAGCAGTGAGATTGAACTTCCCTTGTCTAAATAGGGGTAAGATGAACTTGGACAAAGTACTGAAATGGCTGATAGAACAGCAAGCACGGAATGCCCAGATGCAGAGGGACTGGATGGCTCAAAAAGCACAACAACAGGCTCAGAGTGAGACCAAAAACTGGCAAAACAGATTCAGAAGCAAAGAGAGTGGATGGCCCAGCAGCATAATTGCAGGCACAGAGAGACCAGGAGCAGGCGCAAGAGCAGGTGCAGAGAAACCAGCAGCAGCAGCAGGAGTTTATGAAGCAGGTGCTGCAAACATAGACAGAAACTGTCTCAGCTGCCATGTTAACAAAAATGGGTTGTGAGGACAACCCTGAGGCCTACCTTATCACTTTTGAGAGAGATGTCAGTACTACTGTCTGGCCATGAGAAAGTGGGGCTAATCGCATTACACCATACCTGACTGGAGATGCCCAGGCTACATACAGAAGCCTAACTGATACTGCTGCCAGAGACTATGATCAGGTAAAGGCAGCTATCTTAGACTGGGTTGGAATGACCAAAAAGAGTTACTGATGGAAATTTTGCACTCTGTGTTTCAAGTTTAGAACATGGCCTAGACTGCTGATAGAAAAAATTACAAGACATAGCTACTCGGTGGTTAAATTCAGACATACTCATTAAAGAGGATTCTATGGATTTGGTTATGCTGGTGCAGTACCAGAACATTTTACCAGATCGAGTCCATGACTTGGTAAGTCGACATGAAAAGACTAACTTGGCAGCAGCAGTGAAAATCATGCATAACCCCCATACAAATAGGGGTTCCTGAAAAGTCTTCCTTGAGATTACCTAAATGCTCACTGTCAGGCTGGTGTTCTGTGTTTTAGCAGTTTAAATGTATTACCAGAGAGTGCCTTTATAGCCTCTGTGTACCATCTCTTTAAGAGCTGCCGGGATTGCAGTCATAACTAATCTGAGAGGGAGCTCTGTTGGAAGATGTACTAGTTTGCTGATCATTTGTTAGAGCAGTGATAATATTGCAGTTTGTTCTAACCTGCCTTTTTTGCAGCATGGACAGTTCTGTTTGTTTCCATCATCTTGGTCCTGGACTGCAGAATGGGCCAATCAGTACATTTGGGACTCTAAAATGGAGCCTGCCTACAGGGGCTTGGTGGGGCCAAAACTTGTAGGAATTGTAGTTTTGGGCTTTTGGCACCTAAAATAACCTGGAGGGGGAGCCCTTGTTGTGACTGACAGACAGATCAGCCAACCAAACCTTTTGGATCTTGGGGAAAGTACAACCCTACTTTCAGTTTCAGTTAGATCTGAGTTGAGAAGTGAAGAAGTAACAGCTCGAGATAGTCAAAGCAGCAATCCATAGTGGATTTGCAGGGGAGAACTGTGGAAAGGTCTGAGTTTGGCCTGCATGCCTGCCTGCTGTTCCTGAGAGGGAACTTATGCTTTTTTCGGATTGAATCTGAATTTCGAGAGCGAATTAAGCCTCTAAATTGTGCCCAGGCTTTAGCCTGAAAAAGACTGAAGATTTGCTGAATGCGATTGGCCTGTCCAGACTTCCAGTTACCTCTGAACTCCCGGATTGTGCAGAGACTCTGCAATTGTGACCGGAGAGCCATTTGCCTGGTACAGTGGAATTTCCTTAAATGTGAATGTGCTGTGTGTTTATAGGGGGTCGTGATTTGGTTCCACACTGTGTGTCTGAACTGTGTTTTGCTTGCTGCAGGCTGTATCCAGCTCCATGGACTGAATCCATATCTATTTCCATTTGCCTGGGCCCTGCTACACTAGCCCAGCCTGAATACCTGCTACGCAGAGAAAGTCATCGATGGGAGACCGGCCTGGGGATCAGCCCCCTGCTCAACACCTTGAACAGGAACAATGCCTCAGAAATTTTTGTGGGCCCTGCTTCTTCAGGCCCTCCAGCTCAACAACCTGCAGTCTCGATTTCACCCTGCCTGTGTCCAGTATTGGGTATCATGAGTTAACATCAAGGTAGCTCCCTGCAACAACAGCTAAATCTAAAAGTGTTGTCATCTGATTATCTTGTTGACTTCTCTTTCACGAACTGAGCCCTCCGGCTCCGAATTACAAATAATGTGTGTTGTGCATGTTGCTTTCTTCCATCACAGGGCCCCAACCAGCTGTAACATTCCTGGCTAGCCCACCGTTTTCCTATATGGGTACCCAGAGTGTGTGACAGTGTAGGGACTCTGAACTGCATGCATAACTGTCTGATTAATATAGCTTTTAAGCAAATCAACCTGATTACACCCCTCCCTTGTTCAAGTCCCCTGAATAAATCAGATTTAACTTTGTTTGTATTTTACCTGACTGTGGTTCCAGTTTGTGCCAAAAGCATTGTACTTTTGCTATTTGCTGTGCTTAACCTTGTTTTACAGGGGTTCCCCAGTGTCAAGCTAGAGGAACCAGCCCTGGTGATAAGTACAAACAGTGTGGGTAATTGCCTGGTGAATAAGGGTCATTGTAAAAGTAATTATTGTATATTGTTCAAGCCACTAGAAGGGAAAAGGGGGGGTTACAGCGTCCTGGAGGGCTGTGCCCAGGTTAGCTTGACCACTAAGAACGTTGACCTCTGGGTGGAGGCACCCATTTCATTACCCAGGCCCCTTAATCTGCTACTGGCCAAGCAGGCAGGGGTAGTAGCCCTTGGGATAGCACCACCTAGGGCCTACACATGGGACATTACTGGAAGCTGAAAGACCATAGTTCGCTAAGAAGTGCAGCAGCCATGCTCAACCTAGCATGGTGATCCGAGGAGAAGATTCCTGAAGAAAAGGGGAGAAATGCATTTGGGGGGGGATGGGAAAAAATGTGCTGGTATGGAGAAGTGGTCCAGTGATGAAATGTTACTTACTCCTCCACTTCAAAAATGCATAACCCCAGGGCCTGGTGAAATTCCCTCCAGTCCCGAGACCCTGTTCTCCGGTGACCCAAGTGGGGGGTGGCAGGTAATAGACATGTTAGTAACATTGTATGTTTTTGATGTGGTAATGTGGGTCATATTAGTAAGTTTTGTGACTGCATGACTATGATTTTGTGGAATGCATAGCTACTGCTCACAAACATGAGTCCCAGGCCAAAAACCCATATACAATACCGGTGCAAGTGGGGAACAAAACAGTGACAGCCCTGGTGGATTCAGGTTGTGGACAGACATTGATTAAAGAAACTGTGGTTGGATCAAATCTGGGTCAATGAGAAGATACCGTAAATATTGCCTGCATGCATAGGGATACCCCTAAAAACCCTGCAGCCATTGTATGGATACAAGTAGGCTACTAGACATGAATAATAACAGTGGGAATTTCAAAAACCTTACCCTGGACAGAAAGCTTGAGCCAAAACTGGAAAGGCTTTCATACCATCCTGCAGAGTAATACTGAAAGTTTGTGCCCATAGTAGGCCACATAAGCAGATGGCCTAGAACAGAGGTTCTTAAAAGGTGAGGCATACTTCCCTGGGGATGTGCCAATCAATCTGTGGGAAGGCTCAACACAATTCGCAAAGACAAGGTTTTGAAAGTGCTGGTTTAACTTAGAAACACAGAGACATAGAATATGACTACAGAGAAGGACCACTTACTCCACCCAGTTTGCTTATTTTTACCTACCTACATTCTCACTGTAGACGTTACTTGGTCTACAGCTCTTTCTCCCTCTCCCATTATTTTCATTATGATTCCCTTCTAAATATCCCATGCATTCTTGAATCCAGCCACTGTTTTTGCCCCTACAACCTCCACTGGAAGGCTGTTCCAGGAATCCAGACACTTTTTCTGTGAAGAAGTACCTCCTTACATCTCTCTTGATTCTTCACCCATCCAGCTTCATAGCATGTCTCCTTGTTCTTGAGCACTTTTTTCCTGAAAATTACTTCCATCCTGTACAGTACCTTATTTAAACCAGTCAGGTATTTAAAGGTCTCTATCAAATCCATCCTCTCCCTCCTGTCTTCGAGGATGTACAAATTGAGGTATTTTAGTCTCTCATAGGGCTTTTGATGCAGACCTTTACCATTTTTGTTGCCTCCTGTGAACCACTTCCACTCTTTGTCCTTCTGCAGATATGGTCTCAAGAACTGGACACATTACTCAGGGTGGGGTCTTTATTGGCGATCTATACATAGGCAACCCCATCTCCCTCTTTCTGCTGGTGATACCATTTTTATGTACCCCAGCATCCCACTAGCCCTCCTGATTGTCTTGTTACAATACCTGTCCACCTTTAGGTCATCTGATATGATTACCCCTCAGTCTTTTTCCTGCTTGGTTGTACAATGTCACTGAACCCATGTTGTACTCCATGACTGGGTTTATGTGCTCTAAGTGCATTATTTTGCACTTTTTCATGTTGAAAGCCTGCTGTCATGCCCTTGACCACTACTTGAGTTTTCTCAGGTCTCTGCTCGTCCTTTCCACCCCCCATTGAGTGTCCACCCTATTGTAGATCTTGGTACCATCTGCACAGAGGCAGACCTTCCCTTCCAGCCCCTTTGTAACTTCACTTATTAAAGACATTAAAGAAGACTGGTCCCAGCACTGATCCCCAAGGCACCCTTCTGGTCATCTAATTTCTTGGTCACCCAGTTAAAGAAATCGATCAGATTTGTTTGACATGACCTTAGCACCCTTGAATGCATCCCGTCTGGCCCCATTGCTTTGTCCTCTTTCAGATTAGTGAGTTCCCTCAGGCTTTCTCCTCTGAACAAAGATTAGTGGCACTCTCCCTCTACACAGCTACTGTTACTTTTCTTGTGGTCCTTCTCCTTCCACATTCTCTGTAAACACTGGGCAGAAGTGTCTGTTCAAGATGTCTGCCTTTTTCTGGTCCCCCTCTGTAGAATCCTCACCCTTCCCATTTTAACCTTACAATCCCTCCCTTGGTCTTCCTCTTTTTCACTTACATACCTGAAAAATGTCTTGTCCCCTTTTGATACTGTCTGGCTATTCTCTCTTCAGATTGTGCTTTTACGCTCCTTACTGCTTTCCTTGCTTCCCTCTGTTTCCACTGATACAACCCCTTATCCTACTCCTTCTTCTTTGTCTCCTTGTACCTTCTGAATGCAACCCTTTCAGCTTTTACCTTTTGTGCCACTTCTTTTGAGAAACATAGTGGTCTCTTTCCTTCTTGCTTTTCCTCACTTGCTTGACACAGAGGTTTGTTGCCTTCACTATGCTCCCTTCTGTCTTGGTCTACTGTTCCTCTGTCCCCCAGGTCATCCCCCCTGCCAGGTCACCCTGAGGCATTCACCCATCTATATAAAATCTGCCTTCCTGAAGTCTAGGGCCCTGGGCCATGTGTAGTTCATTTGAGCAGCTGTCCTTATATTAAACCACACTGTGCAGTGATCACTGGTACTCAGGTGGCCTTCCACCATGATTTCTGCAACACTGTCCCTGTTAGTGAGCTCCAGGTCCAGTTTTTCCCCATCACTCAGTGACTAGTTGCCTGAGGAACACCTCTTTCAGGGACTACAGGATGTACCTGTTTCTAGCTGGGCTACACCAAGGAGGCTCCAGTCTACATCTAGCAGACTGATGTCCCCCACCAGCAGTACCTCCCCCTGTTGTATCATTTTGCCAGTGGCTTCCAACTGTACCTTATCTAACTCCTTCCTCTGTGCTGGAGGTCTTTAGATCATGCTGGTGTGAATAGTGGCTCTGTTCCCCTACTCCCGGGTAATCCACAATACCTCTCCCCCACCCTGTATTCCCTGTGTCTCTATCACTGTTATATTTTCCTTCACATAAAGCATCACACCCCCTCCAGTCCTTTCCACCCTGTCTTTCCTGAACAGAGTATAGCCTGGTATGGCCATGTCACAGTCATGGCATTCAGTGCACCATGGCTTGGTAATGCCCACTATATCCTGGTCAGCCTCTGCCATGATGGCCTCTAGGTTTGGTATCTTATTTCATTGACTTCTATTATTTGCAAACATTTCATTCCAGATTTCATAATCATCCTGCTTGTTAACCCCCTTTACCTTTTGGCCCCCTCCTTCTGCCCTCTCTTTTTAATGTTTGTGTTCCCTCCCTCTCTGTTTCTATCACCCTTTTGTTTCTATCACCCTGCTTACTTTATTAATTTGCAACCTAGTAAGCTAGTAAGAGGAAAAAAAATGGTATCTCTAAGGTACAAGGCAATACAAAGCAAGGAGAACAGGCAAGACTACTTAAAAAAATGAAGGGAAGCAAACAAGGCAGTAAGGGCAGCAAAGGCAGAAACTGAGAAAAAGCTAGCTAAATCAATGAAAAAAGGAGGAAAGGCATTCTTTAGATATATTAGTGAGAGGAGGAAGACAGTGGAGAATTGTGAGACTTGAGGAAGAGGAAGGCAGAAAGTGGAGAAAGACATTGACAAGGCGACCATCCTCAACAAATACTTCTGCTTCATATTCACAGAAGAAGACGATGGCGATGGTCCACCATTAACGGAGAAGGGTAAATAGGGAGAAGGGGTGGATATTAGACCTTTTTCAGAGGATGGAGTTGAAAGAGCACTAGAATGGCTTTGGGTGGATAAAGCTATGGGGCCTGATGGGATACACCTGAGGATCCTAATGGAGCTTCAAGAGGAACTGGCTAAACCTCTGGCTAAGCTGTTCAGTGGATCACTGGAAACAGGCATGATTCTGAAGGAGTGGAGAAGGGCACAAGTGGTACCCCTGCACAAAAGTGGTAGTAATGAGGAGTCAGGAAACTACCACCTGGTTAGTTTGACCTCAATAGTACAGTAGGTAAAATGATGGAAATCCCGCTTAAGGAAAGGCTAGTGGACTACCTAGAGACAAGGGCTCTGCTGGACCCAAGGCAACATGAATTTATGACAAGGAGGTCATGCCAGACCAACTGGATCGATTTCTTTGAGTGGGTGACAAAGGAAATATACCAGGGAAGAGTGGTAGATGTGGCCTACCTGGACTTCAGGAAGGCCTTTGACACAGTCCCACACAGGAGACTAATCCACAGGCTGGCAAAGGAGAGATCTGAAGAGGCTAGAAAACTGATCCAAGGAATGGCAGTTGGGTTTCAATTCAAAAAAGTGCAAGACTATGCACCTAGGGAGAGGGAATCCTAAGGTTGAGCATGAACTAGACAGGGTAACACTGGAGGTCACCACAAAGGAAAGCAATCTAGGGGTAGATTTAGAAGACAACATCAAAGTGGCTAAACAGTGTGACAAAGCAGTCAGAAAGACTAACAGAATACTAGGGTGCATAGGGAAGGGTATAGCAAGTAGAAGGAGGGAAGTGGTGGTAGCATTGTGCAACTCCCTAGTAAGGCCTCACCTGGAGTATTGTGGAGTACTATGTTCAGTTCTGGAGGCCCCATCTCCAAAAAGACATAGACAGGATGGAGACGGTACAGAGGAGGGTGACAAAAATGATGTCTGGGATGCAGCATAAGTCATATGAGGAGAGACTCAGAGCTCTCAACATGTACTCCCTGGAGCAAAGGAGATAAAGAGGGAGGACATGATAGAGACCTTCAAGTATTAAGTAAAATGGCCGCCAGGCTGGGCATGCTGGAAAGATTGCTGGAAAGATTGCTTTAGGACTGTCTGCTTCGTTTAGACTTTGTTAGACTTTTTATTGCTTTTTTTATGATTTTACTGACCTGACCTCATTTTGTTTTATGCTTTTTTACTTTTTTGGTTTCTCGGTCTTACCTGACACTTTTTGTTGTCCATGGAGTTTGTGAAGCTGTGGCTGTTGGCGTTGTTTGTTTGGTTTGCTCACCTGGATTGCTGGACTGTTGGGATATCTGTCTCTATGCGGGGACTTTGGGGACCTCTGGGGAAGATTTCGGTCCTGCAGTTGTGTTTGGCTTGGGATTGTCTGGATACTGTCCCTATTTTGAAGATTTTGCTATTTCTATGGCCTGATTTTTATAGGGCGCTATCCTGGACTGTTGTGGGGAAGATGTCCTGTACATGTCCCAAATGAAGGGAGTGGACCTGTGGATCTGTGGAGCAGTGAGAGTTATTGGAAATATTTGGGTGTACTCTCTTAAGTGAATAGTAAGAATTAGAACTACTACAGCTACAGAGAGGAGAAGAGCTGTTGAACCCTGAAATATTCTTTTCTGTGGTGTTTCAATAATTAGGCCCTTCTGAGGGCATAGGAGTTGCCATTTTTGGTGAAGTAGAGCTGATTATCAACGGAGTGATTCTCTGCCGGAGTCTGGGGCCACTCGGAGAGTGGAGTCGTAGTTTTGCCAGATAACCGGCAGAACGGGCTATCGATTCCCTTAGGTTCCCCGGAGGCCAGCTGGTGGGCTGACGCTGTTGGAGAATCAAGGCAGTGGCTGTGGATATTTTCTGGTGGTGGCCCTCTAAAATGGACTTTGTTAAAGCTGACTGGATGAAGACCTGAGGTTTCTGGACTTAATGCTTGCTGTCTACTGGGATACGGTTTGATCTAAAACTTTTTTCACTTTTCAAAACTTGTACTGTTCATACAAGCAGTGAGAGTGCCCAAATTTCATCTAGTTTCTGGTTGTGAGAGGGTCTGGAACTGGAATCTTTCCTGGACTTTTTCTTCACAGACAGTGAGAGTGTCTATATTCATTTACATCTATAAGGCAGTGAAAGGGCCTGGGGAGCTGTAATTCTGAAGAACTTTGATTTTCATTTGTTTGGTTTTATTTTTTGCAATGTTTTAAAATGTTTGTATTTTTTATTTTTTAACTTTATATGGGAGGGTATAGGAAATATTCTATGTTATGATAAGGGATAAGTGGGTCTGTTATTTAATTTATTAGTGTTACAGATTATATATTTTTTAATTTTTTGGTTTATTATTTTGTTTGGGTTATTAGTTGAGTGTGGGTCATTTGTTAAAGTGCTTATTAGAATGTGTTGGAGGCGTGTCCCCATGGTCGTGTGCTATTTGCCCTTCACTCTCCATGCTCTCTGTTCCTTTTTCTCCTCTCCGTTATAGTTTACAACTTACCAGTGCTATAGGGCGCTAGGTATTACTCGTAGGGGGAGAAGGGGGGTGGGGAGCACGAACAGTGGAGGGTGAATAAGCCGAGCCATCGTATAGGGGTTGTGAGGTCCAGGAGATGCCCTGGGGCAAAATGGAACCAGGAACATGGTTTACCATGCCTGGTTTCCATACCCAAGGGCACTATCAATTTTTATGGGCAGATGGTTAAGCCAGCTCTGGAGGTTCATCCAACTCAGGCAGTGTTATGCAATGCCAGGTCCATTAGAAACAAGACTGCAATTATTGCAGATCTTGTGGGATTGGTGGACCTGGCTTGTATCACTGAGACCTGGCTGGATGAGATCTCTGGCCCCATCTTGAAGGCTTTAATTCCAGCTGGGTAATCGGTGATTCACCGCCCGAGATTGGATCACGGGGGGGGGGGGGGTCAGTCTGTTTCAAGACCGAACGGAACCTTGCGAGTGTACCAGTTGAGGAGGCTGAGTCGTTTGACTGTATTGTTGTAGCAGGTGTAGGTTGTAGGATTGCTCTTGTTTACTGTCCACCCGGTGACGAGAAGTGTTTCCTTCAGGAAGTGGTGGACTTTGTCATCAACATGGCATTTGAATTGCCCAGATTGATGGCTCTGGGTGATTTTAACGCATGGGTTGATGACAAACTCTCACCATTTGGACAACATTTCCTCCAGTTAATGTCATCGCTGTGCCTTACACAGATAGTTGCTACTGCTACTCAAAAGTACAGTCACTCTCTCTCAACTTTGTCTTCCTCCTGGGGATCGAGGCCTCAAACTTGCAGGTGGAACCAGTTGGATGGTCTGATCACTACACTCTGGGATTTAGTTTTAGCACCCCCCTTTGTTGGCCTACCCCTGTGGAGATGGTCAGGTATCGCCCTTTACGAGGTATTAGCTCTGAAGGCCTGGCGGCGGTACTTGACCTATCGTCTCTTCCAGTAGCAAAGAGCTACCCAGAGGCCCTCATTGTAGCCTATAATAATGTTATATCTGCGGCCCTGGATCTCGTTGCTCCTGTCCATGTTCATCCTCTCTCCCTTCGCCCTCGGTCCCCATGGTTTGATGGGACATTGAGGGAGATCCGGCAACTGGGACGAAGGTTAGAGCATTGCTGGTGGAAATTCTGTCTTGATGTTGACCACCTTAAATTGATGGAGCATCTTGAAGTCTATCAATCTGCAATCTCCCATAAGAAGGCAGAATTCCTGTCCAGGGAGATTGTTGTTGCTCAGAATCGACCAGCTCAGCTTTTTCACACTGTAGACAGAGTGTGCAACCCAGCCTGCCTGCAAGTGTGAAAAGCTTTTTCACAGGTAGAGTGTGATGAGCTTGCTCGGTTCTTTGCAAATAGGGTGGCTGACATCAGGGCGGCACTTCATCCAGCACACTCTGGTGTTGTGGTAGACCAGCATGTGGCTGCTTCTCCTCAGTTTTCTTGGAGCACCTTCGACCGACTGGAGTTCATGGATGTCATGCAGATTGTCCAGGGTATGCACCCTACATGCTGTAGTTTGGATCCCGGACCAACCTCCTTGATCCTGGGTTGTGTTGATTCCATTGGTCCAGTCCTTACATGGATAGTCAGGTGCTCCTTGGAAACAGGTGAGTTTCCCAGCTCCCTGAAGGAGGCAGTGGTTACACTCCTTCTGAAGAAAGTTTCTTTGGACCCCGACTCCCATGTTAACTACAGGACGATCTCTAATCTTCCCTTCATAGGGAAGATGATTGAGAAATTAGTGGCTATTCAGCTGGAGAACCATTTGACCATCAATGACATCTATGAACCCCTCCAGTCCAGTATTTGAAAGAGGCAAAGAACTGAGACAGTGCTGGTTCGAGTGCTCAATGATCTTTTGATGGCTAGAGATCAGAAGAGCTGCTCTATTCTGATTCTTCTAGATCTCTCATCAGCATTTGACACTGTTGACCGGGGATATCGCTGAACCATCTGAGGTGCATTTGTGGACTATTTGGTGTAGTCCTCAGGTGGTTTACATCTTATCTCACTAGAAGAACACAGAGAATGGTATCTGGGATTTATTTCTCTTGTCCAGTTTCTCTGTCATGTGGGGTTCCTTAGGGTTAGGTACTGTCCCCCATGTTGTTTGCAGTGTATATGCTGCCCCTCAGAGACATTGTAAGAAGGTATGGGCTGAGGCTTCACTGCTATGCTGATGATACCCAGCTCTACCTTTCTTTTACACCTGACAAGGATGGAAATCTCTCGGTCTTTAATAACTGCCTCACTGAAATCCAGGAGTGGATGGATGTGAGTTGGTTGAAGTTGAACTCTGATAAGACCGAAGTGTTGGTTGTGGATCCAGCATGTCGGACAGGGGGGTTTGGAGTAGGTTTGCCCTCTGGGTTATTCCTTGGGGGTTTATCTCTCCCAACTTCTGAACAGGTGCGGAACCTGGGGGTAATTTTTGATGATGAGTTTACCCTGCTTTCGCAGGTGTCTGCCGTCATCAAATCCTCCTTCTATCTTCTGAGGAATATCTCCAGGATTAAGCACCTTGTTCTCCCTGGTGATCTTCCTACGCTGGTCCACGCCTTTGTGTCCACACACTTGGACTATTGCAATTCCTTATACCTAGGGCTATCAGGGGTGGAAATCCTCTGCTTGCAGCTGGTGTAGAACACTGCAGCCCAGATTTTGACAGGAACATCTCAATGTAGTCATATTTCACAGGTGCTGCATGGACTGCACTGGCTTCCTGTACAGTAGTGGATTACCTTTAAAGTCATCTTATTGACTATTAAAGCCCTACATGGACTGGGACCAGACTATCTGAAAGAGCTGCTGGTTCTCTACCACCCTGGGTGATCGCTCTGCTCAGCTGACGAGGGGTTGCTAGAGATACCGAGGGTGCGCTTAAGATCTGCTGGGCCCGGGCATTTATGTTTGTAGCCCCTACTGTCTTGAAATCTCTACCCCATAGGTTATGGGAGTGCCTGACCATGGAGGGATTTAAACAGGCCTTGAAAACTCATCTATGGAGACAAGCATTAGGTGATTAAAGTCTTTCTGATAGTAGTAGTGGTTTTATGATTGTTTTTATATATTTATATTTTAATGAGATTGTGTTGTATGGTGTGTTCAATCTGTTTGGCATCTTGGCTTTTGAAAGGCACCTTAAACATAAAGCATTATTATTATTATTATCTAAAGGGGATCAATAGGGTACCAGAGGGGAGCATCTTTCATATGACAAGAAATAGCAGTACAAGAGGCACAGCATGAGACTAAAAAGGGGAAGACGTAGAGGGAACTGGAGGAAATTCTACTTCACTGAAAGGGTGTGGGAGAGATGGAACAATCTCCCCAAAGAAGAGGTAGGGATGGCCACAGTTCAAGGATTCAAGAATGCATGGGATAGGCACTTGGGAATTATCAAGCTTGGCCGAAAGGGTGGGGAACTTGTAGCATCTAAGGTACCTTAAGCATTAGAAAGAGGGATAGGGCAGACTGGATGGGCCACAAGGCTTTTATCTGCCAAAAACATCTATGTATCTATGTAACCTGGAGGTACCACTCCCCTTGGGTTCTCCCTGCTCTCCAATTCAGCCTATGGGGGGTGCCGCTTCTGTGTTCCTGATTCCTTCTGCCACAACCCTGGGATAGTTAAAGTGTTCATCAAGGTAACATTTAAACCATCCACTGAGGACTGCAGTTTCTCTCCTGGATGGATGCAAGCCATCACCCTTATATGGTCCCTCATTCTCCCATTCCCCAATGTACTGTAGCTGAATCCCTCCTCTCTGCACCATTCCTTCAGCTGTGAGTTGAGGCTCTTCATGCAGAGAACCTTCTCCTCCCCCTGATGTAGACAGGCAGGCAGTACCTCAACAAGTGCCACTGAACTCTCCACCATAAGACCAGACCCCAGTTCTCTAAACTCCCCCTGCACTATCCTAGTCCTGCCCTAGCAGGTTATTGGTCCCTGGGTGGACAGTGATATCCAGCTACCCCTTCCTTCCTACTGCCCTAGTGATCCCCATGTTTTGTCTCCTATCCTGGCAGGCTGTGGTGCTACGTAGGCACATGACATACTGCTCCATCCCTTCCCATTCCATAATCTATCCCCTGACAATTGAATCCCTCACTAGAAGTTGCTTATTCCTCTTCTGGGGTTTTATTTCAACCTCCTTGGGGTCTCTACTATAGAGGACCCCCACATCCTCCCTGGCCACTGCCATGGGTGCCTCTTCCTGGCAGTCCAACCCCACCCAAGTGGCATAGAAATTTTAAAGCAGTACCAATTTAGTAATGTGCCTCTGACCCACCCTATCCATCTTTCCAGAGCCCACCATCTCCACCCCTCCCAAGCTCACCATAGTTCAGTCACTCCTGCTCCCTGGCATCATCTGAGGTAATGATGTCAGACCTGGTGGCCCCTGGATGGGGGAGATGGTTCCCTGAACCTTAGCCAAGTCAGCTTGGAGTCTAGCGACTTCCTCCCTCAACCCAGAGAGGTGCATGCAAATGAGGCAGTAGTACAGTTTCCAGAAGGTCTCTCTGAAAACTGTGACCCCACAGCCACTGCACTGCACCACTCTCAACATTCCCAGTTCCTACTCTCCCTGTGTTACTTGGAACTCTCTTCCACTTATGTTGTTTGTTATACCCCTTTGTACACCTATCCTAGATAGGCTGTTGCTCCTATTCCACTTTCCCCTTTTCTCTCATCTGTCCCATTTGTACCCTTTGCCCCTGATAGAGTGTTATTTGTTTTATCCCTTTTTGTTGTTTGTTATCCTCCTTGTACTGTGAACTGCACTCGGGTACCACCTATCTACTTGTGGGCTGTGTGTGGTCTGTAGATCCAGTGTTCTCTGAGATTGTCCAGTGCTCTCTCTCCCCCAGGGGAGTCCTTACCTAGCATATTGAAAGAGTTGCAGGTAGGGGCCTGCAAAAAAAATACTTTTGCTGGTGGAACTGAAGTGAAAGTCAGACTTTTGCTTCTGCAAAAGTTCGGAAATCCTTTTCTGAACTTTCGAGGAAATTCTGCCTCCCCTATGATAAATGAAAAAAGCTTCACAATCCCTGGTAATCTCTGGTGTCTAGTGGTCCCTCCCTCATCTGATAGCCCACCTGAAATTAATTAAAAATGTTCCCAAATCCCTCGTTATCCCTGGTGGCTAGCAGTCCTTCCCCCTATCCATCACCTGCCCAACATTTAAAAAAAAAATTCCCAACAGGCACAATCCCAACATATCATTTCCCAACTTCTATATCCCAACACCCAAAACACCATCACATACAAAATGCCAACTTCAGAAATCCCGACTTCAGAAATCTCTCCACTCATTCTTTATTGAAGCAGCAAACATCACAATTTGATCTAATGTAAGTGCTTCTAACTAGTGCTGCAAACATCAAAACCCAGTTCAAAAACTTCAAATTCAAACCCATTTCGGACAGCAATCCCAATCCAAATCTCCACTTATTCTTATAGCAGCAAACTATACAATTTGAACTTATGGCACAACTTCTGGCAGAACCTGAAGACCAGGGCTTACACTTCCAAAATACCTTGCTTACATGCAAGTAGTATCAGCAGTAGCTGCATCATTTTAATGTAAGATTTAAGTGCTTTTGTGTGAGACTGAATCTCTTCCTAACCTACTTCGTATAGCCGGAACCATCTGACTTAATTGATTTCACCCACATTGGCATTTCAGGTTCGCAGTGGTTTTGCATATTGAGCTTTCAGCCAGACAGTCATTCCTGCATGGCACAGATAAAGTTATGTTATGTTTTGGAGAGAGAGAGATGGTTTACAGTTCAAAGTGGTTCGGGGAACACTTAGTTGCTGTTTGAAATGGGTTTGAAGTGTAGAATACTTGCAAAACCTTCTGACACCTAGTACAAACACCAAGCAGCCACTTTGTGGGTCAGAAAATGATCTGTCCCTAACCCCTGTCTCCCTTGCCTTATCTTAATGAATGATGGGATCAAGAATGATGGGAATTTGATTGATGGGATTTTAATCAAATCGGGATTTAGGTGTCGGGCGTTTGTCTGAGACTTTCGGGTTCTGTCAGTCAGGAAATAGTATGGATCTTGTTGACATGATGTGGTCTGGTGGGTGATTGGGTGGGGAGAGGTTACATTAGCTGTCAGGGCTTACAGGAGATGCTTTTTTTTTAAATGTCAGGCAGGTGATGGATGGGGGAGGGACCGCTAGCCATTTACAGGGACTCAGGCAATTTGTTTATTAGTGTCAGGTGGGTTATTGGGTGGGTGGATGGACCACTAGCCACAGGCATTTATTATTTTGGGTGGGGCTGGGGGGGCAGCATTGGACAGGGCACCACAAGACAGTCTGTTTTCTTTCTTTCTTTCACACCGGCCGACTAGGTGAACTAAACTGCCACAAAAGTTTGCACAAAACCTTTTGGAAGATTTCCACTCCTTCTCTTGCAGAGGTTTGGAAACTTCTTCGAATGTTGCAAAATTTTGCAGAAGTTCCAAAGTGTTGGAAAAAACAACTTTTGCCCACCCCTAGGTGCATGTGAAGTCCCTTCAGAAGAAACTATCCTTGGACCCAGACTGCTTGTCAAATTATAGACAAGTTTCTAACATTGTCTTTCTGGGAAAGGCTTTTGAGAAAACAGTATCTCTGCAGCTCGAAGCACATCTCACATCCTTTAACATCTATGAGCCTCTCCAGTCAGGATTTAGGTCTAGACACAGTACAGACACCGCATTGGTCAGGGTGTATAATGATGACCTCCTCAGGGCTAGAGATAGAGGAGAACAGTCTACTCTCATTCTCCTAAGTCTCTCTTCATCATTTGACACTAGGGTTGTCAGAACCCTCTGAAGTTTTGGGTTCTAGTTCTAGTCTAGAACTTTTGAAAAAGTTCTAGGGTTCTAATCTTTTTTAGAACTTTTTAGAACTCGAACCCTATTTTTTTATTGTGCTGCCAGTAACGAAGATAGTAATAAAATACATGTAAAGGAAAAACTGTTCAATATAAGGGGGAGAGAAATTATCATGTGTGACATTGATAGGAATACAACTAGGTCTATCTATGGTTTCTTCTGTTTGCTAAAGCCAGCAACTTAATACGTAACAGGTCCACCCACCCACCCATATGTTAAAAGTTTTCCTGCTGTAGCTGCATCATAGTTCCTTAGTGAAAGAAAGAGGCACATTAGCCATTTATGTACTCAGTTATATATACTCATCGTCATGAATTAGGAGAAAAAATAACTGATATTACCTAATTTCAGCTATTTGCTGCTTTCTGTTTTAAATGAGTGAATCAAAAGTTGCTATGTTTAAAAGAAAGCTTTTATAACAAAGTCAAGCCAAGTACTACAGCAGCAGCATGTGGAACTGTTGCAAAACATATTATGTCATAACATAGTCAGTCAAGACATTTGAATAAAAAAAATATGCCAGTCATTGTTGCTGGCAAAATGCATGCAATTTTCTAAGGTAATGCATACATATACCAACATTTTTGTTGGCAAATTGAAGTAATACATACAAAACATTCTAAGATGATGCATTTTTGCAGCTGATACTTCAATAAAATCTGTATTTCAGTCACATAAATAAAAAAAGTGGTTTCCTCACCACATACTAAGGAACATTTAATGTAGCTGCAGCAGTTGGCATGTGATGTTTAAGGGACAGTGTCTGTCAACCCCATTATATATCAAATTATCACTACTTGTAAAGCAAAAACACTTTATGATACGTCACATTCTGTGAAAACTGCTGATGCAGATTTTCTTTTATTTCTGATTCCTTTATTCTTTTTTTAAAGGGGACAGAACAATTGTGCTAGGTGGCAGCAGTTTGCAATGTATTTAATAAGAATATATATTATGTGTACAGTAGGTTCGGTCTGCCATCATTTTTTTCCTCACCATCCCCAGCTGATCACGAATCTGTAAATGAAAGAACTAAAACAACACTCACCTCTCACCCCATCACCCATTCCACTTTTCTTCCACCACCTCATCTGTGCAGTAGCACCCATGCCACCCTTACACCCATGTTAAAACCAACCCACAACCTCACCCATGTACTAGCATCCATTTTTCATTTATGGCTAACATTTCTGTAATTGAAAAATAATAAACAGCTACCAATTAGAACTCATTGTTTTGTCCTCTTTAAAATTGAAAAATAGACCGTCTCCTGTCCCAGCCCATACTGATGCACCACAAAGTCACAGAAGGTAAATCCAAAATTATATGTTTGCACTTTAACTATAAATAATATGATACAGAAAGGATTGATGTGACAGTGTCCCTTTTATGCCAAATTTGGGCCTGTTCCCACTGATGTTAAAATTGCCCTGTATATAAAACTTGTTGACTTTAGTTTAGACCCTAGCTACGAAGCAGTTTGCCATGAAATGGTGAAAGTTTTGGGGGGTATATAGTCCAAGGTAGTAGAGCGAGAAAGGAGAGAGATGACAACCAAAGTCATCACAGTCTGTAAAAGTTTCATTTTTGGTGCAGAGAGACTCCATCCAACACAATATTTACCAGCCACCACCATCTGAGTTGTCATCACCATCAACATCCACAACATCAATCACTTCAGGATCAGTTTGTGTACTCTTGTAGGGATATGAAAATCTTGACTTATTAACTTTAATAAAAGTTAACATGTGTACATTTTCTGGCAGTAACCTATTTCTGGTGTCTGTCACAATATTGCCAGCTGTACTAAACATGCGTTCTGAAGAGACACTTGTTGCAGGACAACCAAGATATTTATAGGCTTCATCATACAGCTCTGTCCAAATTGACTTTTTTGATCTCCAGTATTCAAAAGGGCATGTATCAATAGGAATAGGCAGTTCTTGCAGGTAACTGTCTACCATGATGGACAGAGACCGCTCAGAAGAGGAATCAGCAGAAGCTGGTATGGCAGCAATTTGGGAAAGGTTTTGCCACAGATTTAGCTTGCTACTAAGGGTTGAAGAAGTGGCAGTTGTGGAACAACTACTGTTAATGTTTGGTGACTTTTCCAGTTCTGTATCCCTTTGTGAAGATGAACCTGCATGTTGTGGTGATGACAACCTGAGGGTACTGTGCATGTCTGTGTTTGACTCCTGTGAGTGCTGCAGCTCATCTGGCAACATACATTTGTACTGCTCTATATCATCTGTTTTTGGAAGATGTATAGCCTTGGACCTGGGATCTAAGAGAGTTGCAAGGATGTAGTGTTTTGATTTTGTCATTGCAACTAATTTGTCATTGGTTTTGAAGCTGCCGCTCATTCTTTTACTAGATTCCCATGATACAGGCGATATGTTGTCTGGCGCTCAGATCTGTCTTTTCTATTTGTAGATTTAGAACACTAAGATGATGTGAAATGAGCATTATGAGTGGGATAACCTGACTCCCAGATGCGCCTTCAGAAGACATGTCCTTGTAGCTGTCTCAAAGGAGCTAGGATACAGCACACTGTCTCCATTCATTTCCACTGCAGCACAGACAGCATAATGCCATCTCCAATAATGTAACTGGAGCAGTACTCATGTTACAGCTTGCTTTGCTCCAAGAGGCTGCAGCATATAAAGCGTTGAGTTCCAACGAGTGGAAACATTTTGAATCAGCTTTTGCTGGGGCAGCTTGTGTTTTTGCAGTTCGGACAATGTCCGTATAGCCTTGGTTGAATGTGAAAAGTGAGTCACAATTAATTTGCAAACAGCAATCATACCATCCACTTGTGTTTCGTTGCTGAGAAATCCCGTGACAATTAGGTGTAAGCAATGTGCAAAGCAAGAAGCATGCAGAAATCCTCCATCCTGTACTGCTTTTAAGATGTTGGCTCCATTGTCACTTACTATGAAGCCACATTTTAGACCGTGAGAATAAACCCATTCATCAAGGAGGTCATTTAGTTCCTGCAAGATATTTGCAGCAGTATGACTTGCCCAAACTTCTTTTATATGCAGCAGTGCCATCTTTGGGGTGTCTTTGTTTTTGAAGAAGCACAAGAAATGTGACCAATGAGCGGTAAGGGACATGTAATTACTATGGAGTGCTGGTCCACATATCTGTTGTGACATGAATAACCCCACCCTCCGCAGTTTTAAGTGCAAGCATCACTGTCACTTTTAAAGCCTGATAAATGTTTGGTATTTCAACATAGGAAACATACCTTCGATGAGGAACATTGTAACGAGGCTCTGCTAATGTCATGAGCTCCCTAAAATCCTCGTGATCTACCAAAGAGTATGGGAGAAGGGCTCTGGCTAACAGTTCACCAATTCGGTGATTAAGATGAAGGGTCTTTGGATGATTTCTAGTAAAGGTATTCTTCCTTTCAAATGCCTAAGACAGTGTTAGCTGTTTGCAACATGTCCCTGCTGGTTTATTGTACACTGTGCTTCGATGGGCAGAGGGACGCAGAGATGGTGGACTAGGACTTATACATTCAGTGCCATCACTGGATGTGCAACTGGTACTAATGGTGCTGGCATTGGTGGTAACAGTGATCCTAGGGCTGGCAGTGGTTCTGCCCGCATCAAGTTCAGACAAATCAGTATCCATTTCAGATTCCTGACCCTTCTCACGTGCGGTCTGGAAGATGGAGGACATGGGTTTTGGATTATCAAGCAAAACCAAATGCTTTTTCAGATGGTGTTTAAGAGCTGTAGTGCCAAGGCATGACACAACATTACCACGCTTACACTCTGATTACACAGGGAACAAATTGCTCTGCATGGATCAGTTTTACTGACAGAGAAATAATTCCACACCTCAGATGTGACAGATTTTGTTCGAGTTCTAGGAAGATAGCTAAAGACTGTTTGTGTCTTTTCACCTGTCCTAACAGAACCTGGGACATGCTCCTTGGTGCTAAAAGAGTGGGCAGAAGACTCTGATGGATTGTCATTGCTGGCCAACACAGAAGTGGTGGATTCAATGGATATGTCCTTTTCATTACCAACAGTGCTGGATGTATTTGCAAGTGCACTACCTGATTCATTGTCAGCAGACTTGCTCATTTCACTTTGTTGAGGAAGTAATTATTTGTCACGAGACACAACAGTGTTGGATTGAGACAAAGAGCTACTATCTGAGTCAGAGAGGGACTCACTGTCACTTGCATTATTGCTGCTAGTCACAGGGATCTTAACAGCATGAATGGCAGACCTTATGGTGCCTCTCCGTGTGACCCCAGCAGCTGTACGGGTTTTCTTAAAAGGTCCCCCTTTACCACACTTCACTGGTGCTCTTTTGTTGCTTGTTGAATTTTTATCACGTGAAACATTTTGGTTATTTCTGCTAGCACCAGGATTACCACTACCACCAGCACCTGCTCCAACACCAGCACTAGATGCTTCATCTATGTTGGTGTCAGCTATAACAGACAGTAAGTACCAGTACTACTAGTACACTATGGTGAACACACCCACACCCAAACAATTCCTGTGTAACAAAGCAATGTGATCTGTGATCGCTGGCTACAACTCCAAAATTTTATTTTGGTTGTGTGACACTGTGATACCGTGGACTGAAAGTAATTGAAGAATATGACAGTTTGCAACTAAAGGATCCCAGGTTCAAGGCTTACAGAATGATTGGGCTGCTGGGCATAGGCATACACATAGCAATCAAGGGGTGCACAGCAGCAGGGTGATGGGCTGACCACAGGAGACGGAGTCACATACGCAACCCAGGGAATGAGAATTATATTTCTACATTTCTGTCATGTAAGGTTAATACCACCACACAACTGGCCACTGGGCTTCTCTCTGTAACACACACTGGGTAGGGTACAGTGCAGTCAAGGGGCACACAGCAGCAGGGTGATGGGCTGACCACAGGATACGGAGTCACATACGCAACCCAGGGAATGAGAATTATATTTCTACGTTTCTGTCATGTAAGGTTAATGCCACCACACAACTAGCCACTGGGCTTCTCTCTGTAACACACACACTGGGTAGGGTACAGTGCAGTCAAGGGACACACAGCAGCAGGGTGATGGGCTGACCACAGGAGACGGAGTCACATACGCAACCCAGGGAATGAGAATTATATTTCTATGTTTCTGTCATGTAAGGTTAATGCCACCACACAACTGGCCACTGGGCTTCTCTCTGTAACACTCACTGGGTAGGGTACAGTGCAGTCAAGGGGCACACACTGGGCTTCTCTCTGTGACACACACACTACACTGGGAAGGGTACAGATTTATTTGCCTTTTTGTGCCCCCCTTGTATGCTTGTTGCTGGCAGCTGCCGAGTGTGCAGTGTGCACCACTGACTGAGCAGTGCTGCAGATTCAAATAATCACATTTCACAAAGGATCTTCACTTCTTCTTATTTTTTTTTTATTCTCTCTCTCCGAGTCCTCCTGAGTCCTCCTCCTGATATTGATTGATCTCGGTCTAGATCCCTCCCTATTCCCCAGTCCCTTCCCAATTCTTGATTAATCCCTCCACCTGTCCTGAACCTCCCCCTAGTCCCATTCCCACCAGATTTTGAGCCTTTTTTCAGCCTTTCTCTCATTCTCGGTCTCACTGGAAAATGGATGATGGAATTTTAATGGCCAGTATTGGACAAGAGTAGCGGTACGCTAACTGCTAACGCTAGTAGTACAGTTTAGCTAGGCTGCTGCTGCCTCCACTCCGATCCTCAGCAAATGGCACTCCTCCTCGCAGCACATCTGCCTAAATACCCCTGACAGATCCCACGTCTCTACGTGCAGTTTACTTCCTGACTCTAATTCGACCTGCACGTACATACGCAACTTTACGCAACCTCAAACAGACAACGCCTCTGCTGTCTGACGGTGATTCGAACCCTTTTAAAACCTTTTAGTGTTTGAGTTCTAAGTTAGAACTCGAACACCAGGGTTCGAGGAGGGTTCGAATCTTTGAAGAACTAGTTCTGACAACCCTATTTGACACTATGGGCCATGGTCTGTTGTTGGATAACCTTATGGAGCTTTGTGGACTTACTGGCAATGTCATCAGCTAGTTTGAGTCCTCTCTCACAGGTAGGATGCAGATGGTGGTAATGAGGAATTTCCCCTCAGTCCTGAAGCCCTTGTCGTATGGAGTTCTTCCTGGATCGATCTTCTCTCCTATGTTGTTTGCAGCGTACATGCTTCTCCTGGGAGACATTATCAGATGCTACAGCATGAGGTTTTACTGCTATATGTTTAACATCCAGATGTATTTGTTGTTTGCACTAGGGATATGATACACTTGAGATACTGAATTCATATCTGGCCAAGATCCAGGACTGGTTGTCCTCTAGCTGGCTGAAGCTCAACCAGGGCAAGACTGAGGTTCTGGTGAATGAGCCTGGTTGTCAGCAGGGTGTAGAGTAGGGATGGAAGGACTGTTCAGTGGGAGATCCGGAACCCCAGACTGAACCTGCAATCCATGGACGTGGATAAATGAGGACTTTGCAGTAGAAGTCTGGTTCTGGGTCCATGAAGATGACATTTCCACATTTTTTTTTCTGTTGCCTGATGGATGCCACCGGGATGTACAGGCAGCCAGTGGCATCCAATCAGGTAGCAGGAGGTCATGTGATGCACTCACTGATATATAAGGCCAGTGAGTGCACCATGCAGCCAAGAAGGAGGAGGATCACTGAGCTGTGCAGAGGAGCTGCTGATGAAGCAGCAAAACAAGAGAGACTGGAAAGAGCAAAAACAAACAAAAAAAACCCCACTAAAGTTAGGGGACGGAGGGGGAGAGATTCCCGATCGTGGAGGACGTGGGGTGGGTGAAGTCAGTCGGTTGATGATGGGAGGGAGGGTCAGGAGTACGGAGGGGGTCATGAATGATTATAGTTACAGAAAATCCCAAATGAAACTTTATCTTGACCTCAGACAGTAGTAGCTGTGTGTACAAAAAGGGCAGGCTGGCCACTGGCAAAATGTGACTTATACAATTCCAGATTCAGAGGAGAGAGTACTGGCGATGGTGACCCAGAGATTCCAATTACAAAAAACTGCAAATGTAAGTTTTTTTTTCTTGGTCTCAGATGGTGTAGCTGTGTGTACAAAAAGGGCAGGCTGGCAAAATCTGATTTGTGCCATTCTAGATCCCGAGTACGGGTTGGGGGGATCCCAGAAATTACAGTTACAGAAAATCCCAAATGAAAATTTTACTTGGCCTCAGGCAGTAGCTGTGTGTACAAAAAGTGCAGGCTGGCAAATTCTGACTTGTGCCATTCCAGATTCAGAGCAGAGAGTTTTGGTGGCCTAGAGAACACAGTTACATAAAATCCCAAATGAGTTTTTTTTCTTGGCAGTAGGGTGGCAAAATAAATCTTTCTGATGTAAAGAGGGGAGCAGGAAAGAGACTGCAGGGTGGCCCATAATAAATGTGACATCCCAGAAATCCCAAATATTTTTTTCCTGGTTTCTGTGCACTGTGTGTACAGAGCAAGGGCAATAGGGTGGCAAAATAAGTTTTTGTGACGTAAAGAGGGGAGAGAAAAGAGACTGCAGGGTGGTCCACAATAAATGTGACATCACAGAAATCCCCAATATTTTTTTTTCCTGGCTTTAGTGCAGCCATGTGCACAATCCAATCATGAATAAGCATTTGTCAATGCCGAATGTTTGCTTGCTGGCATTGGCACTGGTAGTATTGGAGTTAGAGAGCTGCATAATAGGAATGTCAGTGAAGTATTGAACTGAAGCCAACCCCACCACCACCCTTCAGATACTGACAGGCATTGGGGTGTGCCTTTGGGTCACCAGGCATAACGGCCACGTCATCTCACCACACCCTACCCTGCAGATCCCGGCAAGTGTCATGGTGTGGCTTGGGGTCTTTGGCCCTTATGCTCACCCCATTCTATCAGGAAATACGGTGAGATGGGTGCTGTATAGGAGAATGGGATGAACTTTGGGGCCAAAGAGTCCAAGGCACACCTCAATGCCTCTCACTCACTGCAGGGTGTGGAATGGTATGAGCATTACAGGCGAGAATCCCAAGTCAAACCCCTGATGCCTGTCAATCTCTACAGGGTGGGGTATTATGGTCAGAAACCCTAACGCCTCAGTCATTCATTTGCATTTTCACTCCAAATTTTCAACATGGGTTTTTTATGACCCCCCACCTTATGAACAGTGGCAATATCAGTTCATTAGCCGAAAGATGATTTTGCACAGCGACTATGTCATTTGGTACCACAGGTGCAAAAACACATTTCAAACAGGATGTGAAAAATGACAGCTGTACTGTTCATGGGGAGGTGGAAAAAATGGCAATTTTGAAAATCTGCAGTGAAAATATTAAAAAAACTGGTGAAGTCACGAGCGTGTGTAGAAATTGCTCAATGCACACCCATAATGCAATTAGTTTGGGGATCAGATCCTGCCAAACCAACCTGGTGGAGTTCTATGACTGGGTAACTAGGCAACTGGACAGGGGCCATGCAGTAGATGTCCTGTATCTGGACTTCAGTAAGGCATTCAACTCGGTGTCACATGGAAGGCTGGAAAGTAAGTTAGTAGGCACAGGGGTGAGTGCAAAGCTGGTGAGATGGGTAGGAAACTGGCTTCAGGGAAGGCAACAGAAGGTGGTGGTGGGTGAGGAGCTCTCACACCCAAGGATAGTGATGAGCAGTGTTCCACAGGTCTTGGTGTTTGGACCAGTGTTGTTTGGGATATTCATTGCAGACATATCAGGGGACATCAAGACCAAGATCAGTCTGTTTGCTGATGATACCAAGGTAGGAGCGGTGGTGGATGACCTAGGGGGATGGCAGAGGTTGAAGGATGATCTGACAAAGCTTGAAATCTGGTCAGACACCTGGTAACCAGGGTTTAATGCCAAAAAGTGCAAGGTGCTGCATTTTGGGATGAAGAACCGAAGGAGGAGTTACCAGCTGGGGGGAGTGCAGCTAACCCAGACAGAGGAGGAGAAGGATCTGGGGATGCTCATTACAGGGTCAATGAACAACTCGGCACTATGCAGGAAGGCAGCTGCAAAGGCCAACAAAATGCTGGTTTGTATTGCAAGGGGGATATCCTCGGGGAGGGAGGAGGTGATTCTGCCACTGTATAGGTCATTATTTAGACTGCACTTGCAGTACTGCATGCAGTACTGGTGCCCATATCTGAAGAGAAACATTAAGTTACTGAAGGGGGTGCAGTACAGGGTGACAAAGATGATCAAGGGGCTGGGGTACTTATCATACAAGAGGAGGCTGAGGGAGTTGAACATGTACTCACTGGAGGAGAGAAGGGACATGATTGAAACCTTTAAGTACATGAAAGGAATAAACAAGACAAGTACAGAGGGGCTGTTCAAAGTAAGGGAGAGGAGGGATACCAGGGGCCATGATATCAGGCTGGAGGGATGAAGGTTCAGGAGGGAGATGAGGAGACTTTTTTTACATAGAGGGTGGTGGCTGGGTGGAATGCATTACCTGCAGAAGTGGTATCCAGTAGAACAATGGACTGCTTCAAAAGGGGATGGAGCAGGACAAGGGGGAGGGTTAATGATGGGGAAGGGTGGAAGGGAGGGACAGCTGAAGAATAAGGGGTGCTAGCTGCACATTCGAGCAGACTTGATAGACCTCTAGGCCTTTATCTGTTGGCAAATTTCATATGTTCATATTTTTTACAGCAGATTGTCAACACAGGCATTTTGGAACCTCCGCTCATGAACAGTGTCACAGTGATTTTCTTAATCTATCCCATACAGTGATTTCCCACAGTGACCATGCAATTCTGCGCTGAAAGTGCGAAAACACATTTCAGCCATGGTGTGAAAAATGACAGCTGTACTGTTCATAAGGAAGTGTGGAAAAAAGCTAGTGGTGAAAATCTGGACTGAAAATATTAGAAATCCATGAAGTTATGAGTGTGAGTGGAAACTGCGCAATGGTTGCTCATAACACAGTCATTTTACGGACTTTTTTCACCAAATTTTTAACATACCCATTGTAATACCTCTGCTCATGAACAGTGTCAGTATGATTTTCTTAATCTGTCCCAAACAGTGATTTCACACACTGACTGTGCCATTGTGCGCTACTTGTGCGGAAACACGTTTTGGGTGAGATGTGAAAAATGACAGCTATACTGTTCATAAGGAGGTGTGGTAAATTGGCATTGTTGAAAATCTGGAGTGAAAATACTGAAAATTCATGAACTTAAAATTGTGTGTAGGAACAGCGCAACGTATTGTAGTAAAACATTCATTTTGAGGAAGTTTTTCTCAAAATTTTTAACATAGCCATTTTAACACTTCTGCTCATAAACGGTGTCACTTTGATTTTCTTAATCTGTCCCAAACATTGATTTCGCACACCGACTGCACCATTGTGCCCTACATGCACGAAAACACATTTTGGGTGAAATGTGAAAAATGACAGCTATACTGCTCATAAGGAGGTGTGGTAAAATGGCAATGTTTAAAATCTGGAGTGAAAATATTGAAAATTTGTGAACTTACAAGCGTGCATAGGAAGAGCACAATGCATGCTCATAAAACTGTCACTTTGGGGAATTTTTTCACCAAATTTTCAACATAGGGTTTTTGGGGGCCTACCTTATGAACTCTGACATTGTCATTTAATAAATCAGTCCTGAAAGTTGGTTCTGTGCAGTGACCTCAGAATCACCTTTTGGGACAGATTAATAAAATTACAGTGACAGAATTCATGAGGTGGCGTCCCAAAAACCCCATGTTGAAAATTTGGTGGAAAAATTCCCCAAAATGCCTGAGACATCCATCAAAGTTGAAAAAACCCTATTTATGACATTATACAGCTTATCGGCATTTCCTCAGTTTGCGTTCAGCTTTGAAGAGTGCAGACGTGTTCCTGGTCCTCTGAAGATCATCACGCCAGACTCCGGAGGTAAGTATGGGGTGAGGGGGGGTATGGGGAGGCAGGTTACGCTGACAGTGGGCATTGGTGGGGGCGCGGGTCACTACAGTCAGTGAGGGAAGGTTTTCTCTTTTAGGCTTCTGTTTTTTTTTCTTCCATGACGCGGGACTTTTGCCACACTGGGGTGAGCTCCCAGAGTGGCAGCTGGAAGGATGTTTGGGGGGGGGCAGGGAGCCGATGGGGGATTGGGCACCCTTATCAGCCATATGGACTACTACCACGCTGGGGTGGGCTCCCAGTGTGGCATGCGGTTGTCTGTTGGGGGAGAACACTGCAGCTGATGGGGGATTGGGCACCCCTGTTGGCCATACAGTATGTGTGGGGAGGGGAGCACATTAGCATGCAATATGCATGCGTGTGTGTCTGTGGTGTGGGGAGGGCAGCCGCTGTGGTTAGTTTCTTTCAAGTTGGTGTCAACGTTCGAAACTAATGTCACTGACTGTGTTCCCCCTTATTGGTGGACACCACTTACACCTGTAAATGCCGTGCCAGTATTGGCCACAACAGTGCTGCACCTCCAGAACCTGCTTCAACACCAAGTTGCCACAACATGTTTCTTGCGCTGTGCACAAGCAAACATAAAAATGATCATCATCACCTATGTTCAATCATGATTTCATGTATTAAAAAAAAATATTGTTTAAACAACATACAAGTTAATGTGCCTGCCCAGTGCTGCTGGCTGTGGGTGGCCCAGGGGATAATCTGACTGTGAGTTGTAGCAGGCTGAGTGTTTACAGCACAATCACTACACACAAATGTCAGCATCATCAATCATTCTCCATTATTCATTATTAACATTATAACATTAGTTATTAGGAACATACATCAAAATAATACCCATATAGCACCATTAATAAAAAAAGAAAACTTAGCTGCTTGGCAGTGCCTGCAGTGCTTAGTGGTACTATGATATACTGTAGGTATTTGCATCTGTTTGTCTGTCTCTCTCTTCGTCTCTCCCACCACACGCATATCATGGACCTGAGCATGTATGCCACCATTATAGACTAGCCATGAAGGTGCTAGTTTGCTTTTTATGTTTCATGTTTTTATGTTTTTAGATTGCTTTTTATGTTTGCTTGCAGACGTGAGGAAAGAAAAATCTTGGGACAGCATGACATTTTAGAGGTGTGTGTGTTTCTGCCCAATGCAGTTGACATTTTATGGGTCTCGTCCAACTGGCACCAATGAATTGGCAAGCTGTCTATGACAGGAGATTGAGAGAAGCAGTGTTCATTTGAAAGAAAAGTGCTGCTCCAATCAGGGATGATTATGAGTTGACATTTTATGGGGGCTCATCCCTGAGGCACCAATGAATCGGCAAGCTGTCTATGACAGCAGTGGGAGAGGGGAACGCACTTGAAGGAAATCTGCCGCTACAATGAGGGACAGATTCCTCACTGCAGCGGGACCTTCCCCCTCCCTCCAACCAGACACACAGACATACCTTCTCTCTGTTGGCAGTAGCTGACAAGGCACCAGCCATATGAAGTTCAGTGCACAGTAACACGCAAGGCTGAAGTTACAGTTCTTGTTGGCTCCTGCCACTGAGCACCTTGTTCGGTATGCCTTTCCTGGTGAACCATTTCAACAAATAAATAAATGAACTGTGGTGCAGCTTTCCACATTGGCGGCTCCTGCCACCCTCCACACACTCTCAGGAAAGTCGACATTGGAGTACCATATCCCTGTGTCGGCATGCATCCCCCGCCATGAATGTGACACCCTGGGAGCCCACCCCAGTGTTCCAAAATAATTTTTTATTTATGTTTCCAACACCGGAGGAATGCCCTCTCCTGGTGTCAGATGACCCCCCCCCACCTGCCAGAATATTTAAACTACCAACATCAGGGTGCCCAATCCCTGTGCTGGCATACTCCCCCCCCACACACACACACTATTGTGGCACACTAGGAGCCCACTCCAGTGTGCCTAAAAAAAATTTTGTAACCCGTAAAATAAAGAAAACAGTCCCTAAAGTATTTTTTTTCTTTGCCCTGTGAAAAAGAAAACAGTCCTTCATCATCTCCCCATTCCCCTTCCCCCACCACCACCATCCCTCTGTGGAACCACCTCCCTACACACCCCCTTTCCCCATCCTTGGCTCCGGAGGTTGGGAGCAGTGATCTTCTATGGACTGGGACACGTCTGCACTCTTCAAAGCAGACTGGCAAACTGAAGAAATTACGATAAGCTGTATAATGGAGTCAATGTGGGTGGGGTTCAATTTAAGTTGACATCTCAGCCATTTTTAGGAATTTTGGCTCTAAATTTTCAACATGGGGTCCTTGGGACCCTACCTCATGAACACTGTCACTGTCATTTGATTGCTCTGTCCTAAAAGGTGATTTTGCAGTTGCTGCACGTAATCATCTTTTGGGACTGAGTAACAAAACAACAGTGCCTCTATTCATGAAGTGGTGTCCCAAAAACAACCCACGTTGCAAATTTGGTGAAAGAATTCCAGAAAATTACTGCATTACGAACATGCATTGCACTGTTTCTTTGCACACTCATAACTTCATCAATGTTTAATATTTTCACTCTAGATTTTCACCATTGCAATTTTTTTCACACCTCCTTATGAACAATACAGCTGTCATTTTTCACATCTTTTCTGAAATGTGTTTTCACACTTATGGCACAGAATGGCACGGTCGCTGTGGGAAATCAACTTCTGGGACATATTAACTAAATCACAGTGGCACTGTTAATGAGGGAAGGTACCAACATGCCTATTTTGAAAATTTGGTGAAAAAATTCCCAAAAATGTTTGCGTTATAGGTGTGCATTGCGCAGTTTCTACGCACGCCAGTTCCTTCACCAATTTTTCATATTTTCACTCCAGATTTTCAACACTCTCATGTTTTCACACCTCATCATGAACACTACAGCTGTCATTTTTCACATCCTGCCCAAAATGTGTTTTCGCACCTGTGGCACTGAACGACATAGTCACTGTGCGAAATCACCTTTTGAGATTGAGTAATGAAACGACAGTGCCACTGTTCATGAGGTAGAGTCCCAAAAAGCTCAGGTTGAAAATCTGGAGTGAAAATACCTACAAACACCTGGGGTATTAGGGTTTCCAACCTTAATCCCCCACCCTGTAGAGACTGACAGGTGTCGGGGGTGTGACTTGTGGTCGTCAGCCATAATGCTCATGCCATTCCACCCCCACCCTGCAACCAGTGAAAGGAATTGAGGTATGTATTGGGGTCTTCAGCCCTAGCGTTCACCCCACTCTTCTCTACTGCACCCATATCATCTTATTTCCTTATGGAATGGGGTGAGCATAAGGGCTGAAGACCCAAGACACATAGCAACACTTGTTGATGTCTGCAGGGTGGAGTGGGATGGAATGGCATGAACGTTAAGGCACGCCCCCAAATGCCAGTCAGTCTCTGCAGGGTGGGGGCGGGGGTTGGTGTTAGTTTAATACTTCACTGCCATTCCTATTATGCATCTCTCTAACTCCTGCACTACCAATGCCGATACCAGCAAGCAAACATTCAGCATTGACAAATGCTTGTTTATTTAGCATTTTTACTTTAGTTTTTATATACATAATCCATTAAATTGTTTCCTTTGGGCTCCTGTGTCAAATGTGAGTGATTTTGGCCACTTTAATGCATTTTTTTTTAATTTTTTCAAATATTGGTCAGTAAATCAGAACAAATCAGAACTAATCAGGATAAATCAGGACTTCACCGTGTTCCAGTTCTTATTTAATGAGGGTCAGAACTTCACTGAGTTCTCCCATCCATAGAGTGGAGGCAGTAGGGGTGGTGACTGGTGTGATGCTTGGCTCCTCTTCACTTTCTGCCTGTACTAATGTGAAAAATCTGAGGGTCATCCTGGATGATAAAGTTGATAGTTGAGACTCGGGTGTCATTTGTTGTCTGGAGTGGCTTTTACAATGTTTAACTATCACCCGAATTAAAGCCTTAATCCCGCTCAAGTACTCACCCTCACTAGTCCATCCTTTTGTGACCGCCAGAAAGAACTATTGCAACCCTGTTCATTTTAGGGTTAATGGATGGATCCTGCTTCACCTGCAACTAGTGCAAAAAACAGTGACCAAGTTGATGATGGGCCTTTCCAAAGCAGGAGGGCAGAGTTAAACGTTCATGTTTTCACCAATAAAGCCATTTCTTTCCTGGCCTGTGAGGGTGGGCTAGAAGTCCTGTACCCATGTCTTCTGAGAGACAACCACTTCCCTCAATGCTCAGCACAGAAGAGTCTCCCTTGTATTACCCCCCATGTTGGGGCCAGAAGGGGGATGGCCATTCTCTCCCATACCAATACTCACATCCAGATTCTGAGTGGTGGTGCAGGTTTGAGGAAGTGAACAGATTGTATATGTAGAGAGGAAAGAAAGTCTTTCAGTCTTACTAGGGCAAAAGAAAATGTTAAGTGGAGAATGGAGTAGAGATGGGGCAAAGTTAAATTTCGCTGATGAAATTATCATGAAATCGGTAATTTCACCATGTGAAAAATTTCATGGAATTCATCCATTACGTGAAATATTTTGTGGGTGCGAAATTCCACCTGTGAAATGCAAAATTTCACCTGAAAATGGTGGAATTTCGCCCATGAGTTTGCAAAAATTCACCATTTCATGGGTGAAAGTTCATAGTCCACAGGTGAAATTTCACACTTCACGGGTGAAATTCCAAATTTCACACTCGAGAAATAGTTTGCGAAATGCACGAATTTCATGAAATCTTTCACAGAATGTAGTTTGCCAACTTCACACATCTCTAGGATGGAGTGATATCTTTGAAGGGGGGATTGTGGTGATGAGCTAGATAAAGAGAGTGTGTGTGTGTGAGAGTGTTTGTGTGTGTGTGTGCATGCGCGTGCATATGTGTGTGTGTGTGTGTGTGTGTTTTGCAGGGTGGTAGTTCACGTCCAGACTGCCTGTGACTGGAAAGAGGGGAACACGCCAAGTGACTCTTTCTCTCCTCTCTCCTTTCTTTGCTCCCCCTACCTCCCTCTACCAACCACACACAATTTGGTCATGACCTGTAAAACCCCCAACAGATATACCTACATACATCTCAGTCTGTCTGGCTCATCAAAACAACCCATGCCCTCAAAAAAGAAAATAATTCCACAGATAACTGCACAAAAGCAGGCCCACAGCTACTGCCTTCAAGGGATTGATTGGACTGATTTGATAAATATGCAGCATGATGCACAGTGGATTTCTTTTATAATGCACAGCAAATAAAAACATTTGCTTTATTAATTCAAAGCAGTTTTGTGTGATTTCATGATTGTTTACAAAAGTCATTATTTTTGGTATCTGTTGCAAGGTGTGTTGCTGTTTGACACATCAGGAGGCTAGGATTTTTTTCTGGGCCAGTAGGAGAGGCTCACCTTGACAAAGTCTGAGAACCTATGGTCTAGAACATGTATTTCCCTTTAGGGACTAAATTATTTGGCCCAGAAGGGAAGCCTAGGTAGTCCAGGGGTTAGAAACAAAGGGAGAAAAATGAATGGGCCCCTCTACCTGACATTGTAGTGGTTAGGGATCACAAGGACCCAGGTTCAGGGATGGTCTAGGTGACTCAGATGAGAACACAACATTCACATCTACAGGAGGTCATGAGATTGTTCCAGAGGCCAGACCTGGTGATTTTCAAAACCCAGCCAACATAATTTGAAAAAAAAGGGCTGACAAGGTTTTCAGAAATTCCTACTAAAACTTAGCTTTGGTAAATAGTAAAGAGGTAGCTGAACAAAAAGCATTATGTTTTCCAAGGATTGAACTGAAAGATGATATTTTGCACTGGGTAGAACCCTGAAAAACAAACTGGGACTTTACACTACTTTAATGGTTCCCGGGTCCACAAGATGGGAGATCATGAGACTGACCCATTCAATACCTACTGCAGGCCATTTGGATAGGGAGAAAACTGAGGCCTGCATACTTGTTCAGTTCTACTGGCCAACATTCTTTGGACTATCACCATCCTGTCCTGTTCCTTCTTCAAACATGGGACCCAGAATTTAACATAGACAGTACTCCAGGTAGTACTTTGTGTCAAGAACCTATGTACAGGAAGGAACACTTTCTTTCTCCTGCTGGTAAAGTCCCTACTTACGGTATACACCCCAACATTCTACTGCATTTCTTGTGTGACGCACTACATTGTCAAGTATACTTCTGGGTGTTACTGATGAAAACCATTATATCTCTTTCTTCTGTAGGATGTCTCACTCTCATTCCTTCAATCCAATAATCTATTCTAGGATTCCTTTTGTCTCCGTGCAGCAGTTCCTGGTGCTGAATGTTAGCTGCAAGATGCCTGACCATTTTTCTTCTTTGTTTTTTTTTTAATTTACATGGTTAGTGCTTTTTCCCCCTTTTTCTCACCCTGCCCCTTCCCAGGCACACACATGCATGTGTGGGGGCATGTGCATTCCACATTCCGAGATGCCTTCCCAGCTTGCTGCCCCCTCCAGCTTACGCTGCCACCGGACCTCCACCTGGAGACTGCGGAACTATTGGGAGGTGACAACCACCCTTGGAGAGGAGAGCTGCCATTACATGGCTCAATCCCATTCTGTCCCTCCCCCCCATGCTAGCACCCCGATGACCTGAGGTCATTCCCGAACCCAGGTTGCCAGTGTAGCATGAGGTAAGGCATAGCGCCTCAGCCCTCAGTGCCACCAGGCTGGTCTGACCATTTTCTAATCTTTCCACATCACTGAACATATTGGCAAGCCTTCTGTAGTATCCACCCTCCAGCAACAGTTTTTATTGTCCTTGAAAAGTCACACTTCCCCTTAGCCTCTCATCTATATCCATGATGCAAATATTGAAGAGTGTAAGTCCGAGGGCTAACGCTTAAAGGACCCAACTCATGACCTCCTTGACTTCAGAGAATGTTCCATTAGAACCATCTTCTAGAAACATAGAAACATAGAATTTGATGGCAGATAAGGACCGCTTGGCCCACCCAGTCTGCCCATTTCCCTACCTACTGGACAAGCTGCAGATCCTAGTTAACCAGCAGCCTACTTCTTCCTATCCCCACCCCCTAGAATGGCCTTATGACTGTCCCATGCATGCTTGAATTCCACCACTGATTTTGACTCCACATCCTCCTCTGGAAGGCCGTTCCATGCATCCAGAACCCTCTCTGTGAAAAAATACTTCCTTAAATTACCTCTGAGCCCCCCTATCTTCAAATTGTGCCCTCTTGTTCTTACACACCTCGTTTTTTGAAAGATGCTACTCTCTTGGACTTTGTTAATTCCCTTGAGGTACTTGAACGTTTCTATCATGTCCTCCCTCTCCCTCCTTTCCTTGAGGCTATACATATTAAGCTCCTTTCGTCTCTCTGCATTTGTCTTCCAGTGCAGACCCTGCACCATTTTAGTTGCCCTCCTCTGGACAGCTTCCATCCTGTCTATGTCTTTGCGAAGATTGGGTCTCCAGAACTGCACACAGTACTCCAGATGGGGTCTCACCAGCTGTCTGTACAGAGGGATAATAACTTCCTGTTTTCTATTGGTGATGCCTCTCCCTATGCATCCCAGTATCCCCCCAGACCTCCTTGCTGCCCTCTCACATTGCTTGCCCACCTTTAGGTCATCTGATATGACTATCCCCAGGTCCCTTTCCATTTTTATTGTTGTTAGTATCTCACCCCCCATTGTGTACTCTTCCCCTAGGTTTTTGTTTCCCAGGTGCATTACCTCGCACTTCTTAGCACTGAATCTAAGCTGCCATACATTTGACCATTCCTCTAATCTTGCCAAGTCCCTTCTCATCCTTTCCACCCCATCCTGTGCATCAACTCTGTTGCAGATCTTTGTGTCATCTGCAAAGAGACATACTTTTCCTTTCAGTCCCTCTGCAATGTCGCTTATAAAGACATTGAAGAGGACCGGTCCTAATACTGAACCCTGCGGTACCCCACTAGTAACCCTCCTTTCTTCTGAGTGGACTCCATTTACTATTACTCTCTGTGTCCTATTCTCCAGCCAATTCTTTACCCAGGCTGTCATCATGGGACCCACTTCCAGGCTGGCTAACTTGTATATTAATCTTTTGTGTGGGACTGTGTCAAATGCCTTGCTAAAGTCTAGGTAGGCCATGTCCACAGCACCTCCCTGATCTACTACTTTGGTCACCCAGTCAAAGAAATCTATCAGATTCATCTGACATGACCTTCCTGCTGTGAATCCATGCTGCCTAGGGTCCTGTGCCCCTTCTCAGCAGTCAAATATACACCCACCTAGTGAGGTTCCCTCAAAAGCTGTGCTGTAACTCAGGTATAGGATATCAACCTCCTGAACCCTATCCACTGCCTTCATTATAAAATCAAAGACATCTATCAAACTGATTTGACACAATTTGCCTTTCATGAATATGCTTCCCTTTGTCCTGAAATCTCTGTTGTTCTAGGAACTCTTGTTTTCTTTGATAAAGGCCTCCAGGAGTTTGTTCACAATGGAGGTAAGATTAACTGGCCTGTAACTTGCAGGGTCATTCACTATCCCTGCTGTTGTGCAGTGGAACCCCTTACCAACGTTGACAATATTTTAGAATTCATATGGCATTATCACTGGAAAAATAAAATTCCTTGGTCATATGACAATGGTCAGTCCATGTAACAGTTTTAGTACTAAAGGAGAAATGTGTAGAACTTGCAACTAATTTTTCCCAGTAGAAGCTGTTTTTTTAATACTGGTTCAAATTATATTATTCCTCTAGCTATCAGACTTTTAAAGTGCCCTAGTGGGTGTTTTTAATTTATATGTTGCTGATGAGCACCATTTTACAACTGCATGATGTAGTTTATGTCCCTGTTACACTGTTCTATTGTTTGCACAATGCATCCATGTTGTACTATAGAACTCTGTGGCTGAGAGGGACATAAACAACATCTTACATTTCTAATATGGTACTTACTACCAGCTTGTAAAGTATAAACAGCCACTGAGATTACTAAAAGGCCTGTATAGAAGGAACAATGACAGAATTTTAATCAGCAATTAAAATCAGCTTCTACTGGGAAAAATGACTTACAATTTCAGTGAAGCTCTCCTTTAAATCTAATGTTAAATACTGCCAACCATTTTATCAGTAATCACTAGCTATTTGCAGTCAGTAGCAGAACAGCAAATCAAACTTCAGTAAAAACTGTTCATGCTGAACACTGAATAGCAGTAAATATCTTATAGACACAGTAAATCTAAGTAAACCAAGTTTGTATTTCTGTTCTCTAAAACAGACAAATGAATGTCATCTCATAGATTCTCCCTTCACTTAAAAAATCGATCTGGCCTCCTGTCAGTCCCCTCCCCACCCACTTGAAACAACCTTTTTAAAGCCCCATCTAAACTAGCATTTGTCAGTCCCATATGTCTGAGGGGCCAAAGTTCTCTTTAACCCCATCTGTGATTTGGGGAGGGGGTGTAAGTAGTGACATCAGGTCCAGTGCCAACTAGCATAGTTTAAGATGTTGTCTATTCTCTCTCTCTCCAGTAGAGTTTAAGTACTTGTGTTTGGGGGAGGCGAGTGCCCCCAAAAGCCTCAGGCTAATATGAGTTCAAAACATAAATGCAGTGCAAACCAAATTTGAGGAAATTTTGAATTACAGGAAATATAATACACAGGATAGAGATCTGGATATGTAATAGAACTCAGTGGGTAGTGCTGCATAGGACAAATAAAGACTAATAGTCACAAGCGGGATTCCTCAGGTTCTGTTTTGGGACCTAAAATGTTTAGTACTCTAACTGATGAGCTGGAATAAGGGGTTTTAAATCAGGTGACCTAACAATCCCATGTTCTACTCTCCCCCTATCTTCTGATGATCTCTTTCCCCCCACCCCTGCCACTCCCCCATGATATTTTCACCCTTTGTCTGGTAGCACCCTTATTTCTGACCATAATAAGTACTGTAATTCCCTTGTCTTCTATACTTTTTAATTGTGTTGCCTTTTGCAGAACCATTGTATGTTGACTGATGTCCAAGTCCTGATTTTTTGGGCTTGCTTTGTATTTACGTACAACTGTTCTTTAAAAAGGCTTACTATACTGTAGCTGGTTTCCAGATACATCTGAAATCATGCAACAAAAAGGCTATGCTGTTTTAACCCCTCCTTAAGGTATTGGTGTCTAACTTGGGGTTTTTATCAACATGCTGATATCTGGAGGGGGCAAAGCTTGCCAAACAACATGGTGGCAGCATAGAAAAAGAGTAGCAGACCTAGGAGACCTATCCTGATACATTCTGCAGCCAGAAGCCGAGTAGGGCACCTATAAATCAAACGTGTATCTTCAAGAATGCTCCAGCTATCATTTGATACCAAACTGGACAATATAAGTGAACAATATGGAAAGATACATGCCCCGAGACCTCTGCCTGGATTTCACCTTGCAGTGGACTAGCAGCTGCAGGGCCTCTGATCGTGTGCGACTTTCCTATCTGTGCTCACTGGGAGCACACAATAGTTTTATCTTCTATACAAACAAAGCAGCCTCTATAGAAAAGATGGCCCAGAAGAATAAAAATGCAATTACGCATGAATTGACAAATATTACTGATCGATTAAATCAAATACTGAATGACACCTCACAACTAAAAGCTACGACCACTCAAACGAATGCTGATCTACAGGCCTTAACCTCTTAAGTTACTGGCATGGAAAAAGTGGCACAACATCAGGAAACAACCTTGAAACAACATCATATACAACTTCAGGAGTACAGTGAAAAATTGCAATACCTACTACAAAAAGTTGATGATATGGAAGACGGGGCCCGTAAAAACAATTTGAGAATCGGGATTCCGGAGGGTATTGAGGGCATAGACATGGCTTCGATCTTATCCTTCTTCTTGCTGCAACTTTTACAGCTCAACAATGCCCCAAGACATGTTATAGAATGGGCACACAGATCACTAGCTCTGAGGCCAAAAGAGGGGGACTGCCCATGCCTGATCTTCTGAAAATTTTTACAATATTCAGTCAAGGAGCTCTACCCAAGGATGGCCAGAGAGAAGGGTGCACTGATGTGGCAAGGCCAAAAAAATTCAAATGTTCCAGGACTTCTCTCAGGACTTGTCTAGGAAATGGAAGGCTTATGCAGCTGTAAAACAAGAACTATATATAGGAAGGGCGTTAAGGCTTTCCTCAGGTATCCTTCTGTGCTCCACATTACCTATCATTGTGAATTCCTCGCCTTTCAAACTCCAGAGCAAGTCCATCAGTTTCTGGAAAAACACCGCAGCAGTCTGAGAGACGTCCCTCCTCACCTTCCCAGCCCAGGCCACAGAGGGGAGCCTCTTGGCAAGCCTTGAACCCAGTTGGTATGGAAGCAGAACCTTCCTTGAAGCACCAAGTGGCTGAGTCATTAACATTAAGCACCTGGTAGCAAGTTCAGAGAAGCCTACAGAAGAAGAGAACCCCAGGTGCTACCGTCCACTCTGCCTCCCAGTCCAGGGCCCACTCCAGGAGCCGTCAGAGCGGTCAACACCTTTCCAAGACCAGCAGTGCATCCCCAGCAGACATCCCAGTGAATACTTCAAATAAATATGAACCACTGGGTGATATTATTCCAGCTTTCCTCCAGATGCCCAGCCCAAAGAGAAATCTACCTTCCTAAGCCTCCCAGTCTATGGTGCCTCAAGACAACTTGGCCCTGATCTTCCAGGCCTGGACAGACTTCATGGTAGATGATGAATGCTTTGCAGCGCTTTCCCCTAGTACTTCCGGAATTACAAAAGGATGGTGAAAGACGGTAAGAGCCTGGTGCTAACCCAGGCCTCAGATACTCTATGCCTAATTTACTCAAGAAGATCACCACACTAGCTGTCTCCCATCTCCAGCGGCCTATGTTTTAACAGTTATGTTGTCTAAATTGATAGTAGGCCACTGGGCAGGGAGGAAGCATTGCATGATGTGGCACAGCCAAAATCACCCAGGCTAGTGTCAGTGTTTAACTGGGGGTTTAGGAGTGAGAGACCGGGCTATTTAACTCTCATATCCTTATCATCATATAAGGATCACTCATTCCTCCCCTATAATCCCAAAGGGGCAATTTGACTATGGCACAGCCATGAACAATTGCAGTGGCTGCTATTTGATACCAACAAGAGTCATTGCGTTAAGGGCTGGTGCTTTCTGGATAGTGTTGAACAGTTCTGCTAAGGTTGTAAGTTAGGGGACGGGGCAGTTTTATTGATATATTGCTCTGTTGTTATTCAGTTAAAATTAACAGATGCTGCCTCCCCCTCCACACACACAAGCTCTAGCTGATTGTATGTACGGAGAACATTGTCTATTTGTCTATACAGTGTTAAGTTGCTGCACATGCCCTATTGGGATGGAGATGGTGGTGCCCCTCCGCATTTGCAGCCACGATTCTGAATCTTTTCCACCCCTAATGCTTACATTCCCTCACATCACTACTGATTTCAAGAAGTGGGAGGGAAGTGGTTTCTCTTCTTGTCCCAATCCTCCGCAGGGGCTACTGCCCCCCCTTCCCATCAGACAAGGAATTCTCTCTCTCTGTCTCATTCCCTTGCATCAGAGGTATTGGTTCTTGGATGGACTTGGGATATCCTGCACGAGGATGCTCTTGTTCTCCCTCCCCCCAAGGTGAGTTCCAGGCCATGTAGGGCACACATGCTTGAATATGGAAAGCAAAAAAAAATAATTGAAATACTGAGGTAACAAATGCTGGGGGGTCACAGCAGCCCTACTCACACTGGATAGAACACCAATGTTCTCGCCGAGGAACTGTTTGCTCCTCTTAGATCAATTCAACAGAGGTACAAGAAATTTGATTATCTGGGCTTGGTATACAAGAAGTTTCTCCTTGTACACCCCCCCCAAGGATCTATCAGGTCTTAGACTGTCACTGCCGGCAGCCTGACTACATTGGCAGACTCTCTGGTAATAGTTTTACCCCAGTGGGTGTTAAGTTATCTGAAAATGACTGAAATGTTTTATGATATGTTTCTGTTTCTAATGTCACTGACTCTACTCAGGGCAACACTGCCTGCCAGGACAGAAAACACCTCATGGGTTGTGGTGGCAGGCCATAGGCAGGGAAATCCTAGAATAATATCAGGAACTCAGGGCAAAAAAATGGAGTATTGACAGACCAACATATCTTAAGCTACAGCATGGGTTTACAACAGGAAGGTCCTGTCGAACTAATCTCATAGATTTCTTTGACTGGGTAACCAGAGTGGTGGACCAAGGGGGAGCAGTTGATGTCACCTACTTTGACTTCAGCAAAGCTTTCGATACTGTTCCACACAGGAGATTGATTAACAAGCTGGGTAGGCTCAGTGTGGGCCAGAAGTTGGTCAACTGGGTGGCAAACTGGTTGACGGGCAGAAAACAGAGAGTGGTGGTAAATGGTATTCAGTCAGAAGAGATGCAAGTCACAAGTGGGATACCTCAGGGATCAGTTCTGGGGCCAGTCCTCTTCAATATCTTTATCAATGACATTGCAGATGGACTGGAGGGTAAGGTTTGTCTGTTTGCAGATGACATCAAGATCTACAAGAGAGTAGATGCTCAGGACGGGGTGGGCAGAATGAGAAGAGATCTGGATAAACTGGCAAAATGGTCGGAAGAGTGGCATCTGGGGTTTAACGCAAAGAAGTGCAATATCATGCACATAGGGAAGAGAAACCCTGAAGCCACCTATAGGTTAGAAGGGGAGTTGCTGGCAATCACAAGGGAGGAAAGAGACTTGGGCATCATCATCATCACAGATGACCTGAAATCATCCAAGCAGACCACTAAAGCAGTAGGTAAGGTAAGCGGGATGTTGAGGTGTATTAGTAGGGGTATCACAAGTCGGAAGATGGAGCTAATAATCCCTCTTTACAAGACACTGGTTAGGCCCCATCTGGAGTACTGCATGCAGTACTGTAGTCTACACCTTCACAAGCACATTAACAAAATGGAGGCTGTCCAGAGAAGGGCAACCAAAATGGTTCAGGGACTGCATTATAAAGCATATGAGGACAGATTAATGGAGCTCAATATGTATATCCTAGAGCAAAGGAGGGAGAGAGGTGATATGATTGAAACATTCAAACACCTTAAGGGCATTAAGAAGGTAAAAACATCTAACATTTTTCAATATAAGAAAAATAGCAGGACAAGAGGACATAGCATGAGATTAAAGGGAGGCCGATTAAGGGGTAATGTGAGTCAGTTCTTTTTCACTGAAAGAGTGGTGGATGCATGGAATGGCCTACCTTAGGAAGTGGTGGATATGAATACTGTGTAGGGCTTCAAACAGGCATGGGATAGGCATAAGGGAGCAATACAGATGAGTATGAATAGATAAGCCATTGACAGAGTAAAGGCCTATGGCACATTTATAAGGTAGAAAAAGAAATGAGCAGACTAGATGGGCCTTGTGGTCCTTATCTGCCATCAACTTCTATGCTTCTATGTTTCTACAGCACAGAATTGCAAGACTTGGTCAACTAGGTACAGGATAGACAGAAGAAGGACATGGAACTGGATACGGGGGCCAAGAGGGGAGATAAAATAGTTGAGACAACACTTTTCATTAGGGCTGACAAGGCAAACAATAAAATAAGGGATGGATAGCACACTGCATCTGAATGCCACCTCCTGGAATGTGAGGGGCTTGAATTCCCCTATAAAATGTAAGAAAGTGCTGTCCCATCTGAAAAAGCTCAAAACCAAAATAGCTTTTTTGCAAGAGACCAAATTGGTTAAAAAAGAAGCTGTTAAGCTCCGGAGGAAATGGGTGGATTGGGAAGTACATAGCACAGCTAAAACAATGAAAAGAGGGGAATCCATACTTGTTCACAAAAATCTAAAATGGAAACTTCTGGACACTGCCTTGGACAGTCAGTGGGGTTGGGTAATGGCTTAAATAGCAACTCCAAAAGGGCCACTGCTCCTGGTAAATATGTATGCCCCCCCCCCCAATGAGGACAGCTCCGACTTTATACATGGAGTTTCGCATACCATACTAAACCTAGTTAGTGACAATCTGGATATTATCATGGAAGGGGATTTTAACTTAACCCTCAATCACCTTCTTGACCACTCTAACTCTAAACCTGAACCCCATATATACTCAGTGCTAGCCCTCTGCAATCTCATGGCCCTACACAGATTGTCAGATATATGGAGACTGGCACATCCATGGGGCAGAGATTACACTTTTTTCTCGACGGCCAGAACCATGGCCAGCAGAATCGACTTCTGGCTGACCTCCCCAGGAGTGTCATCCACAGCTCTCCACACTAGCATTGCCCCAATATATATCTCAGACCACGCACCTATCACCCTTAACTGCCCAATGGAGCCAATCACACTTATGTCCACTCTGTGGTGGCTAGACCCACTTCTGCTACAGGACCCAGATTTTAAGCAGTGGCTAGTAGTAGAAACTAAACAATATTTCCAAGACTATCCCCTCCTATTGGCCACACCTGAGGGCCTATGGGAAGGCTACAAGGCCACAATAAGAGGGAAAATCATCAGTTATACCTCCCATGACAGGAGACAACGGGAAAAGGAGGTGGTGAGGCTAGAGCAGTCCCTAAAAGAAAAGAAAGCTCTGTACAAAAAGGACCACAGACAGCTTAAAAGCCCCTCTCTAATGCATGAGCTACTAAATCTGAGGTTGGAGCTTAACTCATTTGCCACTAGAAAAGCTGAGATCCAACTTCACAGGACCAAATTTAAATTTTGGGTATGCAATGAGAAAAACAGTAAGCTCCTTACCTACCGCCTATGTAGGCAACAGGATGATAGGCACATACCATATCTATCAGACTTCTCAGGGAGGAAATGTGCTGCCCCGAAGGACATTAATAACATCATGAAGTCTTTTTACAAGGACCTCTATACCTCCCATATACAGTGGGACAGACAGGCTTTTACCAATTTCACAGATGTTCTTCCTCTCAAACAACTGCCAGAAGCACAGAAGAAACAACTAGATGCCCCCCTTACACTAAAGGAAATTAGGACAGCCATACTGGAAATGACCCCCCACAAATTCCCAGGGACTGACGGTTTCCCTGTGGATTTCTACCAAACTGTCCTGGCAGAGGTCACAACACCCCTATTACACATGCTGAACAGGGCGCACTCTCTGCAAACATTACCACCCACTCTAAGTGAAGCCATAATCATTGTGCTTCCAAAAGAAGGTAAATACCCCTCTAATCCAGCAAATTATCCCCCATTTCTCTGATTAATGTGGATGCAAAGATTCTAGAAAAATTCTTGGCTTCCAGATTAGAGAAATGCCTTCCTGATGTCATCCATCCATCCCAGGTGGGGTTTGTAAAAGGAAGGGCATGCATGATCCATCTACATGCTCTCATTACCCTGATCCCAGTGGCTAATAAGCTTCCCACTCCGGCAACTGCAATGGCAGTTGACCTTGAAAAAGCATTTGACTCCGGAGAGTGGGAGTATTTACATGTGGTCCTGGACCTGGATAACTTCAGGAACACATTCAGTGGTTGGATCCAAACTTTATACCAAGTCCCCACAGCTAGGCTGTTAAATAATAACACCCTATCCCAGCCCTCCTATCTATTCCAAGAAACCAGGCAGGGATGCCCTCTCTCCCCCTTCTCTTTGTTCTGACCATAGAACTGCTGTCTGAGGCCATTAGGCATCATTCTCACATTACAGGTATAAAAGTGGGAGACAGAGAATACTGTACACAGCTATATGCTGATGACTGCCAGTTACTGATGGAGCGTATAGGCAAAGCACTCCCACATATATTACAGCTTTACAGTCCTTTGCCAAGATATCAGGATTGCGAATTAATGTTGGAAAGTAAGAAATCTTCCCCCTGACTGAGATTCCCCTGCCTCCAGAGCTCATGGCGGCAGGCTTTAAATGTACGCAGACTGGCATCAGATACCTAGGGATACTGATTCCCAGGAAAATACAAGACCTTATCCCTACCAACCTTAATCCAACGTTACACTCATTGTAAAAGGAGATTGAACGATGGTCCCATCTAAACCTCTCCATGATGGGGAAGATAGAGTACATAAAAATGTTGGCAGGCCACCAATTTTTACTATATTCTATCTCATCTTCCAGTGCTGATTCCAGCCTGCTGGTTCAAGAAGATAAATCAAATTATAAAATTATTTTTGTGGGGTACAAAAAAACCACGACTTAGTAGAGCCAAGCTAAAAGCCCCGAGGGACAGGGGTGGGGGGAACATGTCATACTTTACTAGATTCCCTCTCTCCAGCAGAGTAAACATTTCTATCCATATGTTCAGAGATCAGTCATTCAACTATCCAATATGGGCACACATAGAAACTTCGATAATGGGTGAAATGCACTTGGCAACTATTCTCAGCTCTCACCTTCCCAAATCACTCTCAGCTTGGCTCACAGTAAAAGCTGCACATACCGCATTTCTGAAGCTGTGGAAACTGCTAAGATATACACACACCCTAGACCATTTACCCCAATATGGTTCAACCCTTGCCTAGCAATAAATAAGAAACCGATCTATTGGGCAAAGTGGGAGAAGGGAGGGATTAGCTACATTAGAGACATTTTATGCCCAAACTAGATTACATTGATAACATTTTAGCAACTGCAAATGGCACATCATATTGTCAAAAGGGATCTCTGGAAATATTTCCAACTAAGGAGCTTATACACAGCATGGTCAAGATCAAGTTGCACCTGTATGGCATTCACTTGAGGTGTACCGCACACCCCAATCCCCTCCCTATATCACAGTGGCTGCAGAAACCCAAAGGTAGAACAAGTCAGTTACAAACTATGCTGAAACAGGCATCAGAGTACCCCAGTAGCAGGGCCAAAGGCAGATGGGAATAAATGCTAAAGAGAAAGATCTCTGAGACAGAATGGGTAGGCTGTTGGAGGCTAGCTCATAGTGCATGTAAAGATCAAAAAAGCCTTTTTATTCAAAAGAAGATCCTGCATTTATGGTACTGCACTCCAGTATTCTTAAAAAAGATGGGACTCACTCACACAGATAGCTGCTGGAGATGTGGAGAAGAGGGAGCAAACCTGCTACATATCTTGTGGGACAGTAAACAGCTGGGAGAATTTTGGTCCCGTATTATACTAGAATGTGGTGAGATACTGAAGGCCTGCATTCCACTCTCCCCAGCTACTCTCATCCTAGGCCTTGCCAGTCCTGAACTTCTATTGAACAAACCACAAAGGCAATAGCTTCTCCAGGACATGGTAGAAACCAAGAGGCTCTTGCTCATGCACTGGAGAACTGCTTTGGTACCCAGCCTGACTGAATGGCACAAGGCAATGGAGAGATTAGCATTTAATGTCAGGTTGTTATACCTGTCTATAAGGAATGTTTCCATCTTCCACAAAGTGTGGGGTTCATATCTGAATCACTTACTCCCCAGAAGCCCTGGCAAAACTATGGACTGGTGGAAGGACCTGCTCAAACCTCCCTGAAGCTCTCTGTAGTTACTTCTTTGTGATTTCCCAATCTCAACAAGCTCTATCACTTACTACTTAGGCCACCTCCCCACCCTCCACCTCCCATCATTTGTCTCCCCCCCCCCAAGTCTCCTCCCAGGTGTTTCCAGCCTAGTACTTGCAGACAGCTGCAATGTGTTGTAACCAAGTTGTGACTTTGTTTGTATTATCACCAAGACTAGCCAACATAATAACAGTATGTTTTCCTGTCAGGCAATGTATACTTGTAGACAAAGCAACCTGTATGTACGTGCAATTGTGCTGTACTCTGTATAACATTGTATCCACTGTATGATATGTAAATTCTCATCCTGACTGTCAAGGATTGTATGTTCCTGCTGATATGCTATAAAAAGATTAACTACAAAAAAACATGTTGATATCCAACATTTTGGTCAATAATGAAGCAGCTCCAAAGAACCTTGGTTTCCATTCAGTCCTTTATTGTCACTAAGGTTCACTAAGGCAGGGAAAAGGAGCAAAAGGCAAAGCCCATAGAAGTTCCTACTATGTTAATGACATCCTGAAAGAAGCCATTGATCTAGTCATGACGCAGCACCTTTTTTATATACGGGGGCACACACTGAGTATCCAGCTACATGACTTGCAGCAGCAAATCAGCAGTGCTGGAGATGGAGACCACATGCAGCCATGTCAGTAGGCCATTTCCATTTCTCTCTCTCAGGAAATGGATTTGGCAATCAAGAAAGCTCCATTTCTATGAAAAAAGTGCCTTTTCCCCAGAAAACTAATTGTGCATTATCATTAAGGTTAGCTAATGAACTTTTTAACAGTATAATTGTGCTGCTGAAGAAAACAGATAGAACACAGTGTGAGCCTGCAGCCCTGCACTGGCTATTGAAGGCCCTGCAGCAGATTGGGAATTTGCAGTAAGGATTCTTGAAATATTTACTTGAAAATATATTTTTACTGAGTGCTAGTGGTGTAGAGGGCACATTAATCCAGCAACTCATCTGGAATGGATATTATTAACTGCAGATACTGTGGGGCACTTTTCAAAAGGGCAGTCTTACAGGATTTAGGACACTGTCCTACATGCTGGACCATTGGAGACCTAAGGTCTCAGCTCCAGGCAGCATGGGCAGAGAATGAGATTACGCACCTCAAATCACATATTTAGGAGGAAATATGTTATAAGAACCACCTGCCATTTCTCCAACATCAGACAGAAGCACCTCAACCACAGAGTGTAGTTGGTCTGGGAGGTTGGCAAGTGGTTAGGAGGGACAAATTGGATGCCCTATCATTCAGTGCTCTCAAAGTATCACTTCCACAAACCATATAAAAACTACAAACAGGTATCTGCCTCTATCTCTGAAATAAATAAAGGGGTAGAGGACTACAGAGCAGGACACTGCAGCTCAGGAGCTAGCACAACAAAACTTGCCCAAAACAGGGACCAAAACAAAAAAAAGCAAAAAGGAAATCCAAACACTTCCAATCATAGGAGACTCCATGATTCAGGGAGTTGATATCTACCTACAGCTGGAAGCAATGGTCAGATATCTCCCAGGTACATGGAGAGACACTGACCACATTGCTAAAATCATGCAGGAAGCAGAAGAAAACATTGATGTTCTGGTACACATAGGGACTAACGATCTCGCCAGCGGGTCAGTTGTGGAGACCAAGGAACACCTGACCAGGCTGGGAGACAAACTGTCATCCATTTCATCCGGCATCTCCTTCTTTGAGATCCTGCCAGTCTGAGATGGGGGGCAGATGGATGGAAGGTCAGAGAAGGGGAGATAGGGGAGCTAAACATGTGGCTCAAGAGCTGGTGCCAGGAAAAAAGACACAAATTTGTAGGTAACTGGCAACAGCTTTGGGGGCAAAAGTTCTTAAAATTCGATGGACTGCATCTGACTAAGGAGGAAATCAGTGCATTGGGGCAGAAGTAAGAAGTCTTTGCAGAATATTTAAACTAACAAATGGGAGAGGGGTGCAGCACCTGATATGTCGAATGGGAAGAACACCCCTCCCTCCTCTGCTAATGATCAAACAGGAGTTCAGCATGTTTGTAGTTCATTTGCATCACCAGTTAAGGAAAAAGATCTGGCTCTCCATACGATGCACAATGAAAACACCAGACCTCGCCCATCAACCAACACATCAAAATCTGGCCAATGGAAAATCATGTACACACATTTTCCCAGTCTGGGAAACAAGATCCCAGACCTGCAGGCAACAATGACGCAGGCTAAACTGGACATAGTAGCCACTAGCGAGACATGGTTCACCAGTAACCACACTTGGGAGACTTCAGTACCGGGCTATGTACTGTTCAGAAGAGACCGAGGTTCAAAAAGGGGGTAGTGGAGTGGCCCTTTATGTCAATGAAAATATCAAAGCTACAGAAATTCAGACTACACATAAGGAGCCAGAAGAACAGTTGGTCACCCTGGAAACAGGAAATGGGACTGCCATAAGAGCTGGGGTTGTCTTCCGGGCTCCAGACCAGGGGGAGGACATAGACACATCACTGTTAGAGGTATAAAAAACATGACTGGTAAAGGGGAGGTTCTGATAATGGGAGACTTCAACATGCCAGATACAGATTGGTCAATACCTGCAGGAACATCTGCCAGAACTAGACACATAGTGGATTCCCTGCAGGGGGAGGGCCTCAAACAATTGGTAGAACAACCCAGAATAGACAGGGCTATGCTACATTTAATACTGACTAATAGGGAAAGGATCACAGATCCCCAGGTACAAGGTCACCTGGGGGCCAGTGGCCATCACATGATATGGTTCAGTTTGGCCACTAGAACTAAATCATCCCATTCCAAGGCAAAAATATGGGACTTCAAAGGAGCTGACTTTGATAAGATGGTCAACAGAGTTATGCTAGCCATGGCAAGAAGAAATACAGGTGAGGGGGTACAGGCAAAGTGGGCAAGCATTAAGGATGCAATACTTGAAGCAACATCCCATTGTGTTAGAGAGAAAAGCAAGAGCAAACAAAAATGGAAACCACTATGGTTCTCAAGAACAGTAGCAGAAAAAGTCAGAGCCAAAAGGCTGGCCTTCTGGAAATATAAGGAAAAACAGTGAGACAAAGATAGGGAGGCATATAAAACTTCCCTAAGGGAAGCAGGGAAGGCAGTAAGGAAGGCAAAGGCCCAAACCGAGGAAACACTAGCACAAACAGTAAAAGAAGGTGACAAGATTTTTATAGATACATTAGTGAAAGGAGAAAGTCCGGAGGGGGTATTGCTAAGATCAAAGGCGATAAGGGGAGTCTGAGGAGGAGGACCAAGGAAAGGCATCTATCCTAAATAGATACTTCTGCTCAGTATTCACTGAGGAAAAGGTAGGGCAGGGCCCACAGCTCAGAACCATGGACATGGGGGAGGGAGGTGTGCACTAGTCCTTTCACAAAAGACAGGGTCCTACAAGAGCTCGCTAAACTCAGGGTGGACAAGGCAATGGGACCTGATGGCGTATATTCCAGGGTGCTAAAGGTGCTAAGGATGGAACTAGCAAAGTCATTATCAGAATGGTTTAGTGAATCTCTGAGCACAGGAGAAGTCCCAGAAGACTGTAGAAGGGCTCATGTGATCCCGCTCCACAGGAGTGGTAGCAGGGAGGAGGCAGAGAACTACAGACCAGTCAATCTTACCTCAGTAGTGGGCAAGATTATGGAGGCACTCGTTAAGGAAAGGATAGTGCAACACCTGGAATCCATAGGAGCACAGGATCCAAGACAGCATGGGTTTAAAACAGGAAGGTCCTGTCAAACAAATCTCATAGACTTCTTTGACTGGGTAGCCAGAGTGGTGGACCAAGGGGGAGCAGTTGATGTCACTTACCTTGACTTCAGCAAAGCTTTCAATACTGTGCAAACAGAAGATTGATTAATAAGCTGGACAGGATCAGGCTGGGTCAGAAGTTGGTGAACTGGGTGGCAAACTGGTTGGTGGGCAGAAAATGGAGAGTGGTAGTAAGTGGTATACAGTCAGAAGAGATGTAAGCCACAAGTGGGGTACCTCAGGATCAGTCCTGGGGCCTGTCCTCTTCAATATCTTCATCAATGACATTGCAGGTGGACTGGAAGGTAAGGTTTGTCTGTTTGCAGATGACACCAAGTTCTGCAACAGAGTAGATGGTCCTGTTGGGGTGGGCAGAATGAGAAGAGATCTGGATAAACTTGCAAAATGGTTGGAAGAGTGGCAACTGGGGTTTAATGCAAAGAAGTGCAAGATTATGCACATAGGGAAGAGAAACCCTGAAGCCATCTATAGGTTCGGAGGGGAGTTGCTGGCAATCACAAGGGAAGAAAGAGACGTAGGCATTATCATCTCAGATGGCCTGAGATCATCCAAGCAGATCACTAAGCAGTAGGTAAGGCTAGAGGGATGTTGGGAGGTGTATTAGTAGGGGTATCACAAGTCATAAGAGGGAGGTAAAAATCCCTCTTTACTAGACACTGGTTAGGCCCCATCTGGAGTATTGTGTGGAGTACTGGAGGCCACATCTGCATAAGGACATTAACAAAATGGAGGCAGTCCAGAGGAGGGCAACCAAAATGGTGCAGGAACTGCATCAGAAAACATATGAGGACAGATTAATGGAGCTCAATATGTATAACCTAGAGCAAAGGAGGGAGAGAGAGATGATATGATCGAAACATTCAAACATCTTACGGGCATTAACAATGTTAAAGAGTCTAACATGTTTCAATATAAGAAAAATAGGACAAGAGGACACAGCATGAGATTAGGGGGATGCCGTTTAAGGGGTAATGTGAGGAGGTTCTTTTTCACAGAAAGGGTGGTGGATACATGGAGCAGCCTACCTCAGGAAGTGGTGGATATGAATACAGTGTAAGGCTTCAAACAGGCATGGGACAGGCATAAACGAGCAATAAAGATGAGTATGAATAGTAGGCCATTGACAGAGTACAGGCCTATGGCACATTCATAAGGTAGAAAACTTGTGCAGACTGGAAGGGCCTTGAGGTCCTTATCTGCCATCAACTTCTGTTTCTTTGTTTCCATTTATATATGTATTTTCTATTTTTTAACCCCTGCAACAGGAGTAAGGTAGTGTGATTTAGCAAACTGGGAAAAGTACAGTGGAGATTTCGAAAGGTTGATATTACAGTTGTGCTTTTTTTCATTACTGACTGCTTCAATTGCAGCAGGGCAAAGAAGTCCATCTTTTTTATTTATTTTGTTTGCCTTTGTGTGAATGACTGAAAGCTAAAGCAGACTGCTGTGTGAGACATAAGGATTCTCTCGAGGAAAGGTGTCGGGGACATGATTGAAACTTTCAAGTACCTCAAGGGAATCAACAAAGTCCAAGAAGGTAGCACCTTTCAGAAAAAGAGATGTACAAAGAACAAGGAAGCACAATTTGAAGATGGGGGATGACTCAGGGGCAACATGAGGAAGGATTTTTTTTCATGGAGAAGGTGGTGGATACATGAAATGGCCTTCCTGAGGAGGTTGTGGGGTCAAAAACAGTGGGGGAATTCAGGAATGCATCGGACAAATATAAGACAATTCTGGTGGGGTTAGGAAGAAACAGGCAGTTGGTTAACTAGGATCTACAGGTTATCCAATAGGTAGGGAAACGGGCAGACTGGGTGGGCCAAGAGATCCTTATCTGCCATCAAAATCTATGTTTCATTGCGTTGGTGTGTGGTCTGCCAAGGGAGTGAGGGTAACTTAGTGGTGTTGTTCTTCACTGTCTCCTCTGGAGTCATACAGCACAGAGGCTTGTGTGTGCATTAGACAGGCATGTCATGCGAGCATCTAAGAATTGATGACCATTGTGAAGTATCATTGTTAGGTTATATTTATTGTTTATTGTAAATTCTAGGAAGTAATACCTTTGAGCCAAGGCTCTTTTACAAAGGTTCTGCGTTTCGCTTTCTGGCAGCAGCTTCCTCATGCCGTTATCCATCATGCATGTGTTTTCAATGCTGCTAGAAATCATGAAGAGAACAGGAGAAGAAAGGAATGCAGGGTGCAGTAAAATAACAGGTAAATGTTCCATCATGCCAGTTCCACCAAGTACAAGTTCGATAAGTGGTAGTGGTTTAGAAGTAGATGGTGATGGTGGGACTGGGACTGAGAGGGAAGCCATGGTAGTGGGCGGTCAGGACAAGGCTGGGTGCATGATGGTAAGCCAAAGAAAACATGATTTATTAGTCCACAGAAATCCACTGGTTCTTATCCCACTGTAGTGGAAGCAGCCTTCCCTGTTGGTTATCTAGCAAATTTGGTGATGAAACCATCCACAGCAATTCAGAAGAATGTCAGTTTCCCCAGCCTTCTTCAAGTGCTTCCAGTTTCCCTACTTTGGATAGAAGTGACCATCCAGACATGTAAAGTCCACGTACAGATAAAAATCATTTCCCATTTGTAGCAAAATTCCTCAAATTCCACAATCCCTACCAACAGTTCCATCCCTGCACACACCATTTTAAATAATGGCGTTCAAAAACAGAGTGATGGAAAAAGTTTCATGGCAAGCCCAAATTACAAGTTGTTTCTTAGATACATAGACAGTGTCGGCAGATAAGGGCCTATGGCCCACCCAGTCTGCCCATTTGAGCTTGTAAGTTCACTTTATGTTTTTCAAGACGTTTGTTGCCCCTTACCCCGACCTCCAGAATTCCTTTATGTCTATCCCATGCATTCTTAAATCCCGTGATTGTTTCAGCCCCCATCATTTCCTCTGGCAGGGTGTTCCACTTGTCCACCACCCATTCTGTGAAGAAATTCTTCCTCACATTTCCTCTGAATCGTCCTCCCTCCAACTTCATCCCATGCCCTCTAGTCCTGGAACATCTTTTTCGCTTAAAAGTAGTGTATTCCTGCATCCTGTTCCTCCCTGTAAGACATTTGTATGTCTCTATCATATCCCCTCTCTCCCTCCTCTCCTCCAGGGAGTACATGTTCAGTTCCTTCAACCTGTCCTCAAGGACTTGTAATGCAATCCATGCACCATCTTTGTTTCCCTCCTCTGAACCTTCTCTACCCTGTCTATGTCCTTACATAGGTAAGGTCTCCAGAACTGTACAATGTACTCCAGGTGGGGTCTCACTAGTGTCTTGTATAGTGGAATTATGACCTCCCTTTTCCTGCTGGTGATGCCCCTGCCCACGCATCCCAGCATCCTATTTGCTTTACCTGCTGCCTTGTCACACTGTTTCCCTGCCTTGAGGTAATCAGAGATGATAACCCCAAGATCCCTTTCCTGCTTGTGTATGCTATATTCTCACCTCAACTGATATATTGTGCCAGGGATTTTGTGCCCCATATGCATTATCTTGCACTTCCTTGCATTGAATTTCAACTGCCAAACCCCTGACCATTCTTCAAGTTTCTGCAGGTCCCTTCTCATTCTGTCTACACCCTCCGGTGTGTCTACTCTGTTACAGAGCTTTATGTCATCAGCAAACAGTGAAATCCTGCCTTCTAGGTCCTGTGCAATGTCACTGATGAAGATATTGAATAAGACCAGTCCCAGCACTGATCCCTGTGGTACTCCACTGGTCACTCTTCCCTCTGTGGAGTGACAGCCATTTACTACCACCCTCTGTGTCCTGCCACCCAGCCAGTTACCTACCCACCACACTACTGTCCTGCCCACACCCATATTCCCCAGTTTGTGCAATAGTCTTCCATGTGGCACAGTGTCAAAGGCCTTGCTGAAGTCCAGATAGGCCATGTCCACTGCCCTCCCCTGATCCACCTCCCTAGTCACCCAGTCAAAAAATTCAATGAGGCTGGTCTGACATGACCTCACCCTGGTGAAACCATGCTGCCTTGGGTCCTGTAGTCCATTGACAACCAGATGTTCCACCAATCTCTTCTTCAGTAGTGCTTCCATGATCTTCCCCACTACCGAGGGAAGGCTGACTGGTCTGTAGATCCCCGCTTCCTCTTTGTTCCCACTTTTGTATAAGGGGACTACATCTGCTATCCTCCAGTCTTTGGGTACCTCCCCTGTTTCTAGTGATAGGTTAAACAGGATAGCCAGAGGTTCAGCCACCATCTCTCTTAGTTCTTTAAGGACCCTGGGATGCACCCTATCTGGCCCCATTGCTTTATCAACTCTTATTACTTCCAGTTCCTTCGGACCCTTTCTCGTGTAAAGGGACTTGTGTCCATTTCTGCACCATTCTCACCCTCGTGATCTGGCTTAGACCCATTACCCTCCTCTTCCTCAGTAAAGATTGAGCAGAAATACCTGTTCAATATGTCAGCTTTACTGTTGTCATCCTCCACACAGCCCCCATCCTCCCCCTTCAGTCTCACTATCCCTCCCTTTGCCTTTCTTTTTTCACTTATGTACCTGTAAAAGGTTTTGTCCCCTCTACCTACTGATTTTGCAATGTGTTCTTCTGTCTGAGCTTTGGCTTTCCTTACTGACCTCCCTGCCTCCCTTTGCTTCTCCTGGTACTTCTCCCTATCCCCTTCTGCCTGTGTCTTTTTGTATTGCCTGAATGCAATCTTTTTGGCTTTCACTTTCTTTGCTACTTCTTTGGAAAACCATAATGGTCTCCTCTTCCTTTTCCTCTTGCTAACCTGCTTAATACATAATTCTGTTGCTCTTGTAATTCCAATTTTAAATACTGCCCACTGTTCCTCAACCCCTGATTCCTGCCCCATTCCCCTTAATGCCTCTTTCAAGTATCTCCCCATTTTCCCAACGTCTGCCCCCCTAAAATCCAGGATACTAAAATGCCCCCCTAAAATCCAGGATCACAGAAAAGTTGGCCCCATTTCAGATCAGAACTCCCAGACTATCCAGTTTGTAGATTTCAGAAATTATTGGATTATACAGAACACTGTATTTTATGCATATTCTGATCTGTCCATGATTATTAATTCTTCCGTCTCTCCATGTTCACTTTACACTTTTAAAACCCAATTTGATACTCATATTTATTCCATTGAGATAGCATATAGTTTGCTTTATTGTTATCTGATTCTCTTGACACATTACTGCTAAACCATGGATAGTTAGGATAAGCTGAGACTGCTTGTTTCACTTATTCATCCTGATTCACATTTTATTTAAAATGATGGATCCCAGGTTGTCAATTTAAAACTGTTTTCCATTGTTAAAATTCTCTTTTGGTTCTTCCAGATATGAATGGATAGTTATGAGGGCTTCAATTTCAAGTCCTAAGTGGCTAACCATTACGTTTTTTTTTCCCCCCTGACCCATTTACTTATTTCTAGTGTATTTATAGTTACAATTACAGGGTCTTCTCAGTCTATCTAAATAGTGATGCATAGAATAGTGTTGTTTATACCATCTGGGCTCTCTAATTCTGTTTCCAAAAATTTATTTACTACCTTGTTTAGTTTTCCATTCCTTTCACCCCTACTTTTGTAGCTGCCCTTGATTTTTATGACCACCTCATTTCCAGTCAAATACATGTATCTCAATGTTTTCCTTCTATCATCTCCCAGTCTGTGAAACTTGGTGCATTCCCAGCTTCTCTACAGTAGCTACTTTCTGTGTCAAGAATTTCTGTTTCTTGGACTAATCTGTTATTCATCTCTGTGACTCGTCGATAACTATTCAACAGATGATCTCTTTCTTTCTTTTTTCTCCCAGTCCTTTGTTTTTTGTTTAACTTACATTTTCCATTTTAATCTTCTATTATGGGAAGGTTCTTTAAGCCACCTGCCTTTAATTTCTTTATGATTCTGTTATTCCTTATGTAAAACAGGTGAATTAGAACCATTGATCTTTTTTTTTCAACACATAGAGAGAGAGATTAGGGTCTATAAGTCCTTGATTTTTTGTTTGGTCATGTTGCTCTCATTGTGCCTCATTTTACCCTTATTCTGAATTAATATTTTCTTCCATTTGCTTACTTTCTTCCTGCTATTTTATGTATTCTTGCTAGCCTTGGGAATGATGCATTTTTGAATCAGAGAATGTTCTTTCCAGGATAAAGAATAAGCACACCCTGTTTTATTTGTCACCATAAAGTCATAGTCAGATCCTAAACCTATTTTTATAAACTCAATAAGGGTATTTTTTATCAAAGCCTCATGATGAGCAAAGGTTGACTTTACTATAGATATTTTATCCCTGAGTATATATAATTGGTCAAAAACAAAACATTTGCCTTGTGTTCATCCTTTAATGCAATGATCTACCTAAGGGTGAAAGGAACAGGGTATTATGAAACCAAATCAGAGATTCCATCATGAGTATTCTTCAGCTGTGGTGGCTCTTGCTAATAAATATTCTCATCTAGACCTACACATTTAGGTGAAGTTTCCACTGAATCTAATTTCCACTGGGATATCCAGTTTTGCAACTGATTTTGGAAACGGTCCACACTCAAATTCTGTGGGGGAGGGGTGACATGCCCAGTATAGTATCCTGAGGAGATTTCTTAGTGGTACCCATATTTACCTCACAATTTCCCATCCATACTTCTTCAGATTGAAGGGTACAGGTTAACAAATATTTTTTTTTTCTTTTACATCAAGACTCACTACATACAATGCCCAAATAATTTCTCCCATCGATTGTACCATTTCTTCCATTCAGCATGACTGTATTTCTATTTTTTTTTAAACTGTGGGGTAGATGAGCATATGAAATTTTCTATTACTGCTTGTTTTGTTTTCTTAAGCTCATCTGTGCTATTTTCTAACAATGACTATTTTTATAGCTACTGTTTTTTTTCATTTGCTCTTTCTTTCCTTGGTGTTTTGGCTCTAGAAATGGTTTTCTCATAGCCCATTTTTTAATGGATTTGACTCTTACACTACTATTAGGATCCTCTTCCACTTTCAGGTTTTTGTTAAAAACATGTTTCTAGTATTTGTGACCATAATGCAGTACTAAGCCTAACACATACATTAAGGGCCAGATATTCAAAAGGGTTGTGCCATGCCCAACAGGGTTGCACATGCTCAAGTCCTACATTGCGCCATTCTGCGATATTCAGCAGGAGGCAGTTGCGCCACTGAAAAAAGGCTGAGCAACAGCACAATGCAAATGAATGCATGCTCAACAGGAGGGGGAGGAACCATGCATAAACTGCACAGCCCGATATTCAGTCGGGCTGTGCAGAGTTGTGCAGGCGCAACCCCCAACCTGAGCCTGCAGGACCTTGAGCCAAAAAAAAAGGCTTAAGTAGAGGGCCACCCACAGGTGAGCTGCTGTATTGCAGGCGCAACACAGCAGCTGCCACCTGTGGCTGGCCCCCAACTCAGACCCCTGTGCCCCCAGCCCGATCGCGGGCATAGTGTACCTCCCCACCAGCCTGATCGCAGGCATCAATGTGGCTCCCCTCCCATTCACATCCCTGGTGCTCCAGTGACCAAAATGCCCGATCCGAGCAGAATGTAAAATGAACCCCCGAACATCTCCCTGGTGGTCAGTGGACCGTAATGTCGATCGCAGGCAGAATGTAAATGCACCCCCAAACATGTTCCTAGTGCCCAATCATGGGCAGAATGTAAAATAACCCCCAGACATCTCCTGGTGGTCCAGTGGACCGTAATGCCCGATCGCAGGCAGAATGTAAATTGACACCTCCGCCCAACATCTCCCTGGTGGCTGTGTCCCCCACCCACCCACCCACGAGCCCCACCACCCACTGCCCCGGCAGCGGCGGGCAGCAGCATCCCCACCCGCCTGCCGCCTGCCACCGCCGACTGACTGCCGGTGGGGCTGCACACCCATTGATGCAGAGCAAGAGCCAATGGGCATGCAGCCTCTTACATACATGACAGTCCAGACTTGTGAATGATTCATTCACAAATCTGGACTGTCATAGTACGGTATGGGCTGCATGCCCATTGGTTCTTGCTCTGCACCAATGGGCATGCAGCCCTACTGGGCAGTCAGTCAGTGGGCGCGGGTGGCAGGCGGTGGATGCTGCTTCCCGCCGCCGCCGGGAGCGGTAGGGTCGGGTGGGTGGTGGGGGGACACTAGCCACCAGGAGATGTTTAGGCGGGGTGTCAATTTACATTCTGCCCATGATCGGGCATTACGGTCCACTGACCACCAGGGAGATGTTCAGGGGTTCATTTACATTCTGCCCATGATTGGGCACTAGGAACATGTTCGGGGGTTCATTTCACATTCTGCCCATGATCTGGCACTAGAAACATGTTCAGGGGGTTCATTTCACATTCTGCCCATGATCGGGCACTAGGAACATGTTCGGGGGCCATTTCACATTCTGCCTGCGATCGGGCACTAGGAACATGGGGGGGTTCATTTTACATTCTGCCCGTGATCGGGCATTATGGTCTACTTGACCACCAGGGAGATGTTCGGGAGGAGGTGGGGGAGCCACATTGCTGCCCGTGATCGGGCTGCAGGGTGCATCGGTCCCTGATGGCTGCTGTCTGGCTGGGCGGCCAGGTGCAAGTCCTCGGGGATCGGCACACCTACATGCTAATGGCATGCAAATGGGGCATAATCAGATGCAAATGGCCCCCCCTGCGCCTTGCATGAATTATGGCCCGATTTGCATGTCACCTTTTGAATATCGTGATTTTGCGCATGGCGCAATGGTACTTGGCCACCGCAAGCTGAATGCTCCACTCTGACAACTTGCGGTGGCACAAGTTTCACTGCACCATGCACGGTGGCTGTGGCTGGGGGGTGATATTCAAAGGAGTTGCTCAATAGCGCAACTCCTTTGAATATCGCCTTGGCCACACCCCTGCGCAACTATTTTGCGCAGCGCAAGGGCTTGCGCCTCAGAATGGCGCAGTTTGAATATCCAGCCCTAATTATTTTACACCCCAAAACTTTAAACCTTTGTGGAACAATTCTTCAAATAATGCTGCTGTATAATACAAAGTTTAGTTAATAATATTTCTGGGCTGAACTATGGTATGGTTTCTAATAATGTACATCAGTTAATTATTATGGAATCAAGAGAAACATGTAGTATATAGTTTAAGACTATAATAATCTTTCTACATTATACTATAAAGTAATAAAATAAGAGCAATATACAGCACAGGCACTTTGTAGCTTAATAAAGGTGTCCTTTAAGTATAATAATATCAAGGCTTTAATAATAAGAGGCAGCTTAGTATAAGTTCTGCACAGTAAAAAGAGTCAATGGTATGTGTGCTAAGCAGATGTTGATTTGATGAGTGTTGACCAGATCCTTGGATAGTTTCAGTTGCAGTGAAGTTGTGGATGTCTTACACCCAGTTCCTAATAATCCTGGCAGTTTCAATGCTGGTCCTTATTGGTTCAGTTTTAGACATGTCATTCCCTCTAGTCCTTTGAGTGATAATAACCCTCTCTGCTTCAAAGTTACAATCAATAAGAAAGTATTAATTATATGGCTAAACTTCTATTATAAATAATAACACAGTAGGAAGCCTAGAGTTACTAAATTACTAGTTTAATATATAGATAGATAGAGAGATAGATAGGTAGATAGATAGATAGATAGATTGCAAAAAACTTAATTAATGCATCTGTTAGGGTTAAACTGCACACCATTCCATTACACAATTTGGTGACATTGCTAAAGTACAGACTAGGGTGACCATTAGGCTTGATGGCCCTGAGATAGGCTCCCTGCCTGTGAGTCTGGGCAAAGTTGGGAATTGGACGTTAGGGTTGGAAACCCTAACACCACGTTTCATACTTTTGTCAGTTTAACTCGAACTGATGCATTAATTATGTTTTTTTTGCAATTTATTTCCTTATTTTTTGAGATAGTATAATTGTATCCTTATTTGACTGTGAAAGTGTAGGGTTTTTTGGACCTGCACTCCCATCCCTCCATAGATGCATATATGTATCTACCGGTGGAAGCATGGGGACCTCCAGCCCCTGCATTTCAGTTATAGGGCAACAGTTACCAAATTGTCACCATAACCATGTTATTACCCCAGCTCATGTACCCAGAGCAGAAAATGTTTCAATCCGAGCAAAAACATAACTCCATGCAAGTGCAACACCAACCCACAGCACAAGTAGGAAAACACATTTCAGCAAGGATTTGAAAAATGACAGCTGTGACATACATACTGTGGGGTAATAAGAGGACTATGTTAAAAATCTGGGGTAAAAATATTTAACATTTCCAAAGTTATGAGTGGGCATAGTGAAATTGCAACAAATGGTCATAACTTTGACATTTTGTTTGATATTTTGACCCCAAATTTTCAACATACCCTTTTTGTGACCCCACCTCATCAACCCCATAATTTTCAAATTCATACCAAATGGCTATTGCACACCACAGGTGCTATAAAACATTTTGGACAGGATGTGAAAATGACAGCAGTTTATGAGGTGGTGCGAAAAAAATTACTGCTGAAAATTTGGAGTTAAAATATTGAAAATTACCGAGGTTACACATGTGCATAGAAAACTTTCAACAAACACACATAACTTGACCATTTTTAGGAATTGTTTCACCAAATTTTCAACATGGGCTTTTTGGGTCCCCACCTCATGAACACTGGCTCTGCCATTTCATTAAACAGTCCCAAATGGTGATATTGTGTAGTGACCTCAAAATCACCTTCTGAGCCTGAATAACAAAACAACAGTGACAGTGTTCGTGAGGTGGGGTCCCAAAAGGTCCATGTTGACAATGTGGTGAATAAATACCTAAAAATGCCAAAGATATCAACATAAGTGCAAATGCCATTGAAATGCATTATATGGGACTTACCTTAATTCTTTAATTTGTGGTTTAGCTTTGAAGAGTGCAGACATGTTCTGGTCCACAGAAAATCACAGTGAACAACCTCTGGAGTAAGTGTAGGGTAAGGGGGTGTGTTTGAGGGTAAGTGCATGGGGGGTCAGGTGGGGGTGCTGGAGTGATTGGCAAAGTACCATTTTTTTTACATGTTTTAAAAAAAAGATGACTAGGAATGGTTTCCTAATGTTCAGCTCTAAAGAGACTGGGTGGATGCAGGGGATGCCACTGACAACCAATGAGTGAATTTACAAAAATGCAGAGGGTGGTGGTGGGGTAGCACTAGACACCAGGGATAAAGAGCAATAAGTGGCAGAACACAACTATTAACAAAATAACCAAATAAAAATTACAATTAAATATAAATATATATATATATATATATATACAGAAAACATGGGGGTTGAGGTTGGGGGTGACACTAGACATCAAGGATATTAAAAAGAGGATGATGGCGAGATGACTAGATTATTTGGAAACCACAAAAAGCTGCTCATCAACTCTAGATGAGCAAGAAACACACTTAGATGTCCGAAACAGACATTCCTGGGCAGAGTTATTACAGTTGTTTTGGGCAAAAACAAAAAAACATATCATGGGTCATGAAAAAGGAATTTTTTCTGGCGTTCAAGGATTGGTCCATCAAGAAAAAAGGATCATGTTCAACAGATCAAAATCCATTTTAATTCCAGGAATCAATCCTGAAAAATATAAATCTGATTGAAAATAATGGGACCCTAAAAATGCAATAACATTGGAATGGATTAATTTTTTTCACAATATAAATGCTGGGCTTTTCTGTGACCAAAGCTCTTTCTACCATAAATATTTCATACCAAAATGCAATACCATCTGAGTGCAGCATGATGAGAAAAGAAACAAAAAAAGTTTTATATTTTCAGATTTTTTCACTATCCAGAGCTCATAATCTGCAAATCTGACCAAAAACAAAACTTGTCACATTAAAAGACTGCTAGCCAGTCAAAACTACACAGCAATATCTGCCCAGTAATTACAGTGCAACAATATGAGTGAAAGCAATGCAGTGCAGGGGACATTACAACTCTACTCCAGATTAGCACACATGTGATTTATGTGTGACCCCGGACTAGGAATCTATAAATTTTGGGGGTGCGGGGTCAAAGCCCCTTGCATAAAACAGTGGGAAATCAGTATTGGGAAATCAACATTTGGATATCAGTGACCACATGTTTGGTACTGTCTGATTGAGGAAAATGTACAATCATGAAGGAAGTTAAAAGATATAAAGACACTGCAAAGAGAATATCAGACATTGTGAATTAGTATGATCCTCATAGTTAGAGATGTTCTGAAGTTTAATTTCACCATTGAAGTTCTGTTGAAGTTGGCAATTTCACCACGTGAAATATTTTGCAGAATGCGCAAAATTCTTGAAATACTTTGCGGAGCTGAGTTTGCTGAATTCGCCCATCTCTAACATAGTCTCTGTGATTACCTACAGGGAATGACTTACAATTTTCAATTGCAAGCATAGTCAGTTGAGAACTACAGTATTGATTTGTTGCCATTTTGTTGCCTTGTACTGTTTGTTCCTTATGCCAATAGTAGCACTCAGTATTATTTTTATTTACTGATATGCTGCTTTTTGCTGTATACATAAATATGTGTTGTGTGATATACAGTGGTCTGTGTCTTTTTCACTGTTCTGTGTTTTAGCTGTTTATGTTGCACATTATTTTTGCAGATACTATTTTTGCAATGCTCTTTTTGTTTGTATTATTTTTGTTTAATGCTTTTTGACTAGAACCCAAGAGGTCTACACCAGGACACTGCAAGTGCAATATTTCATGCAAATCTGTTGAACTGTTGCAAAGTTATTAAGTGCAATGTTTGAGGTTTACCATTAAAGAGCCTATGCAACCCCAACTATGGTGGTACTACCACCTATATATATATATATATATATATATATATATATATTATACCAGCGCAGTCACACCAGCATAGTTAGGGTGAGATGGCACTTCTATGTTAAAGTCCACATTTTAAGTGTTAATAGATTTAGAGCACATAAATAGATTTGTATGACATTTTGCAAGCATAATCAATAGGGGCAGGTCTCTTGCGCTGCCAAATTTCATGTGGATCTGTCACGTGGTATTGGAGATATAAAGTGTTGAAATAACAGAACAATTGGGATTTTTTGACATTTCTTTGTTCACCTGTATGTCAGAAATGACTTTGTGTTGTGAGCTGACATTTTTAGGGTAGAAAGCCTTTGGGTCACAGATGTGCCTTTTGAAGATATGGTGAAAAAAATATTAGTCTATTCAAAAGTTATGAATGTTTTAAATTTCTCATTATTTCCTATGGGAAAAGTTGTGTTTAGCATGCCACTCAGATTTTCACATAATGCCAAGTGATTTCAGAGACATTAAGTGTTGAAAAACAGAAAAATCATCATAATACTTCGTCTGAAAGAGCACGTCTATGTTACAGTTCACTTTGAAAGTTAATACCTTTGGTGTGGTTATAAAACATTATGTGAAATTCAGTAGACATATTTTCTAGGTATAGACAGGGGCCCTGGTGTTCTGCGGCAGAATTTTCTGATTTCTGCGGCAGGGGTCCTTGACTTCTGCGGCAGCATTTTCTGATTTCTGTGGCATGATTTATTCATTTCTCTGGCAGAATGCAGTCCTGTCATTGGCTAAATATGATGTGATGTAATCGATGACATCATATGCTGAGCATATGATTCAGGATAAACGAGGTGGGAAAGAAAGCCTGACACTATGGAAAAACAGTATATTTATATGAAAATTCACCAAAAACAATGAATTCTGTGACACTATATATATTTTGTGGCAAATTCCGCAACCGCAGAACCGTAGAATGCTAGGGGCCTTGGGTATAGATCTCTTGACCTGCCAAACTTGGTGGGAATCTATTGAGTGGTTTGTGATAAAATAAGTGTTATAAAAACACAAAAATCATCAGTATAAGATGAGATTTTCTCAAATGTATTAGATTTTAGCACACTATGAGAGACAATAACATTGGAACCATGTAATAGATTTGCATGATATTTGACATGCATAATCTCTAGATGCAGATCTCTTTTCTGGCCAAGGCTGGTGTGAATCTAATTAGAGATGTCAGAAATACAAAGTGTTGAAAAACAGAAAAATAATCAGTATAGTTTAAAGTGCACATCTATGTTACATTTCTCTTTGAAGGGTAATAACTTTGGAGTAGTTATAAAGAATTACATGGCATTTAGCATGCATATTTTCCAGGTAAAGTGCTCTAGACCCACTAAATTTGGTGGGAATCTGTTGAGTGGTTTTGGAGATATAATGGGTCAGATTTTCAAAGCCCTTATAGTGGCACAAGGTGCCTGCATCCAACAGGTAGGTCACAACAAGCACCTTGCACCATGGGTAGCAACCCAAGCAATTTTAAAAGGCAGCCTACATCAATCAGCAGACTGCCTGTGCCAAAGTGTGCTAGTGCCAGCCTTGCACCAAAACTGTGGCTGCGGCATGGCACTAGAGGTCTTGTGGCAGACCCCAGCTGCCACAACCCTGACATTGCTATTTTCAGAGGTCTCCCTTGGGACAAAATGATAAATACTGTTAGACCAGTTGAGGGCTGCTCAAATGTTACTTAGACATCCCTAGAGAGTGATGACCACTGTGTGCCTGCCTGCCCTCACACCTGTATTTGTGATATACCTGGTGGTCTAGTGCCCCTCTCCCTGCATCAATGCACCCTGACAGTGATGTAATAACCAAAGTCACCCTGGTGATCTAGTGCCATGCCTCAGCAGGTATTACCCACCCCCATCCTGTACCCTGCTCTGGCAACTGGCACAGCCCTCCTCACACCACCGCGGCTGGCCGTGAATGAATTGGCAGTGTGTGTACTGTATACACTATGTACTCTGCCAGTTCATTCCATGGCCAGTCATGGTGGTGTGCAGAGGGCTGTCCCAGTAAGTGGAGTGGGGTACAGGATGGAGGAGGGAAATACCTACCAGGGAGGCACTAGATCACCAGAGGGCACTGGATGACTGTGTCACTGATGGGTTGATCGGGGCATGGAGGGCAATGGGGGTACTCCTGTGTACCCAACTGGCAGTATGGGGCATGGTGGTGGTGGGGGCAGGGGCCAGTACAATGCCCACATCCAAGGGTGTACCTCTCACCTCATATGCCCCACAGCTGCTGCCGCATTCTGAGTTGGTGTGCCATCTCCTTGGCATACCACCACTATTGATGCAAGCTGCAGGACTTAGGCACCGGGACCCTGTCCATTGTAAAATCAGGTGCAGGGTCCCAGACGCACTGGCACTTGACGCAAGTTGTCATTGTCACTGCTTGTGTTGTGGATTTGAAAATCCAGCCCAAATTGTTTAAAACACAAAAATCATTAGTATAGGGGTGAGATGCAAAATTTAAAAAAAATGTGTGTACTTGTGCAAAAATTTTACTTTCAGAAGCATTTTGAATTTTCAAAAGAATATATATTTGCATTGATATTTGGGCATGGTGCAAAAATAAGTACTTCGCAAGAGCCTTTTTCGATCAAAAGTAACATTTTTTGACATGTGGGTACATGTGCGAAAATTTTACTTTTGGAAGCATTTTTCATTTTTAAAAGAATGCATATCTGTACAGGTATCTGGTCATGGTATGAAAATATGTACTTTGCAAGAGCCATTTTCAAACAAAAGTAAAATGTTCAGACATGTGGGTACATGTGTGAATTTTTTCCTTTCGGAAGCATTTTGAATTTTTGAAAGAATACATATTTGTATGGATGTCTGGGCATGGGGCAAAAATATGTACTTCAGAAGTGCTGTTTTTGAACATGAAGCCATTGTGCAAGTACAAAACTATGCCTTTCGAAAATGTGGGTAAATGTGCACAATTTTTACTTTCACAAAGGTGCAACAGTATGTCTTTCACTACTATTGCTTTTTGTGTAGTGCGAAAGTATGATTTTCGCAAAGTAGACAACGTGTTAAAATGTGGCTTTTTTCGCAACTGTCCTAGTTGCAAATTGGAGACATAATTACAAAGTGCTGCCTTTCACTACACAGCTTCAGTGGCTCAGTGGAATGGATAGGTGTAGTGGAGGCAGCAGGGTACATGGTTCGATTACAGTGAACTTTTTTTTTCATTTTCAGTGAGAATTTTTTATGATTACAATGGCAGTGGAATTTTTTTCATAGCTGCTATGGTTGCTGAGATATTGGCAAATTAGTGTTACAAGAGTTCCTTTAAAGCCCTATAGGGCTGCAGTATGACTCCATAGTTATGTGTAAGTGGGAACGCAGAGCCCGGAAGTCCTGCTCTTCCATAGACACATATCATTATGCACAAATGGGCAGCTTGGTAGGATCGTGGGAACCAACCAACACATACCATTTACTAGTGATATTACACTTTTTCAAAAAGTAAGAAAATTCTTTGCAAAAAACTTTGTTTTAAGTTTTATGACCATGTGTAGCGCAGGTCCATCTTGTAAATGAGCATGCTCAATGGTGCCTGCCTGGATAAATAAAGATTTGATTAATTGATTGCTAATGCATCAGTTAGGGTTATTTCCACAGCAACAAAAGTGTGGAAATTAACGTTAGGGTTAGCAACCTAACACCTCTACCTACCTCCCCACCACCCTCCACAATCGAGCATTGGGGTGTTTGTTGAGTCCTCACACCTAACTCTCACCCCATTCTCCTATACCTCAGCTTATTTACAAATTAAATGGGATAAGAGTTAGTCTGATGGCCCCCAGCAAACAACCCAATGCCTATTGTTATCATGGAGGTGGTGGGGGTAAAAGTAGAGGTAGGGTTAGTAATCTAATGTTAATTTCACACTTTTGTTGTTGTCAAACATAGAAACATAGAATTTGACAGCAGATAAGGACCGCTGACCATTTCCAGTCTGCCCATTTCCCTACCTAATGGATAAGCTGCAGATCCTAGTTAACCAGCAGCCTACTTCTTCCTACCCCACCCCTAGAATTGCCTTATACTGTCCCATGCATGCTTGAATTCCACCACTGTTTTGACTCCACAACCTCCTCCAGAAGGCCATTCCATGCATCCACAACCCTCTCTGTGAAAAAATACTTCTCAAATTACCTCTGAGCTGTCCCCTTCTATCTTCAAATTGTGCCCTTGTTCTTGCACACCTCTTTTTTGAAAGATGCTACCTCTTGGACTTGTTGATTCCTTGAGGTACTTGAAAGTTTCTATCATGTCCCCCCTCTCCCTCCTTTCCTCGAGGCTATACATATTAAGCTCCTTAAGTCTCTCTTCATATGTCTTCCGGTGCAGACCCTGCACCATTTTAGTTGCCCTCCTCTGGACAGCTTCCATTCTGTCTATGTCTTTGCAGAGATTGGGTCTCCAGAACTGCACACAGTACTCCAGATGGGGTCTCACCAGCTGTCTGTACAGAGGGATAATAACTTCCTGTTTTCTACTGGTGATGCCTCTCCCTATGCATCCCAGTATCCCCCCAGCCCTCCTTGCTGCCCTCTCACATTGCTTGCCCACCTTTAGGTCATCTGATATGACTACCCCCATGTCCCTTTCTATTTTTTTTGTTAGTATCTCACCCCCCATTGTGTACTCTTCCCTTAGGTTTTTGTTTCCCAGGTGCATTACCTTGCACTTCTTAGGATTGAATTTAAGCTGCCATACATTTGACCATTCCTCTAACCCTGCCAAGTCCCTTCTCACCCTTTCCACCCCACCTTGTGCAACAACTCTGTTGCAGATCTTTGTGTCATCTGCAAAGAGACATACTTTTCCCTCCAGTCCTTCTGCAATGTCACTTATAAAGACATTGAAGAGGACCGGTCCTAATACTGAACCCTGCGGTATCCCACTAGTAAACCCCCTTTCTTCAGAGTGGACTCCATTTACTATTACTCTCTGTGTCCTATTCTCCAGCCAATTCTTTACCCAGGCTGTCATCTTGGGGCCCACTCCCAGGCTGGCTAACTTGTATATTAACCCTACCCCAACCCTAATTGATGCATTAATGGTGCTTTTTGCAAAGATATATATATATATATATATATATATATAGTTAGATATATACATACGTGTTATAATATATATATATATATATATATATATATATATATATAAATTGCAAAAACTGCATTATTGCAAGAGTTAGGGTTCTTTTGTAGCTAGAAAAAGCAAGGAAATTCAGTGTTAGGGTTTTCAACCCTAACTCCAGCTTCCCTCCCAACACCACTCCACCCCCCAGACCCAATCCCTACTAGCACACACACACAGGCAGAAAAATACACACATACACACACACACACACACTCACACACACACACACAACACACAACTATGGGCACAGTACAAGGAAATAAAACCAATCACACAGACCCAATCTCCACAAACACATACACAGAGTGCAACCTGTTCAGAGGAGGGTAAACAAAATGCTGCAGGTTGTGCAGCACAAAAGATACAAGGAGAGAGTAAAGCATCTTTTACATGTATGACCTTTACAAAGTACAAGAGGATAGCATCTTTCAGAAAATACAGAAATACAAGAACAAAGTAGGACAATAATGTAAAACTTCTTCCAGGAGAGATGTCTTAATCAATTCCCATGAAGACTTAATATACATATATATTTTGTAATGTTTTGTAACAGGCTGACACAAACTAGGAACAACTATCTGTTTTTAGGAATGAGCTACAAGCACTAGTCTCTTAAGTTACTTACTCACAGTCAGAGTATGCAGATGCAGCTTCTGAGAATCAAACTCAGGTCTTGTGTACTGGATGTATAAACGTCATTCAGAGTTAATAACAATAACCTATAGAATATAGAGGCAGGTGCCTTGTAATGGAGAGGCATGTATCACAATCTAGTGAATGCTTTCTAACTGTTATAATAATGCTTGTTGACAGAAGAACTGAAAAAAAGCTCTTTTCAGATCTGAAATGGTTGTGAATACTGTTTAGGGCCACGAAGAGTGTAGAAAAGAATATGCAGTATCTTGCTATATTGCAGTCACATTTTGCTGATACTGTAATAATTACAGAATTTACATGCAGATAGAAACATTCATTTAAGAGATTACATTTAACACCAGATAAAGAATACTTGCACAGTAACACTGTCCATTTCCATATGTCACCAACAAGGTACAGATTCTAGTTAATCAACGCATCACTTCTTCCTGACCCTGACTACAATACCCTTATGTCTTATGTATTCTACAATTCAACGATTCTGTCACTCCTCATTAGTCCACAACGTTGTCAGGAAGCCTGATCCATGCATTCAGAAGCCTGTGTGTGATTAAATTGTCTTTTACATTACCTCTGAGGCATTGCCCCTCTGTCTTCAAATTGTTGCCCTTTGTTGTTCTACATCTGTTTTTCTGAAAGATGTTATCATGTTGTAGTTTGTTAATTCCCTTCACATAATTTTAAGTTTGCACCATGTACCTGCTCTACTCTTGTGCTCAACGGTATGAATCTGAAGCTAATTTAGTCTCTCCTTGTATCTTTTCTGCTGCACACCCTGCATCATTTTGTTTACCCTCCTCTGAACAGGTTGCACTCTGTGTATGTGTTTGCAGAGATTGGGTCTGTGTGATTGGTTGTATTTCCCTGTACTGCCCCCATAGTTGTGTGTCGTGTGTGTGTGTGTGTGTGTGTGTGTGTGTGTGTGTGTGTGTGTGTGTGTTTCTGTCTGCATGTGTGTGTACCAGTGGGGATGGGGGCAGTGGGGGTGGAGTGGTGTTGGGGGGGAGCTGGAGTTAGGGTTGAAAACCCTAACACTGAATTTCCTGACTTTTGCTACAAAGAACCTAACTCTTGCATTAATGCAGTTTTGCAATTAATATATATATATATATATATATATATATATATATATGTGTGTGTGTGTGTATATATATATGTATATATATTATACTGCCATGGTAGTGGCAGTATAATTGAGTTATACATCCACTTCTATATTAACCCCAAATTTTGCACTTTAATAACTTTGCCACCATATGACGGATTTGCCTAAAAATTGTGCATGCACTGTGATACCATAGATCTCAGGATCTGGCAAGTTGCATTATGGTCAGATAAGCAGTTGCAGAACTGCAGATCGGCCAAAAACACAAAAAAAGGGTTTTTGTGTGATTCTTTGCTCATGGCTACAGCCCACAGAATTTGTCCATTTGGTCTGAAATCATCAGGGAAGATGCAATCTGGGTAACTGATGTGCCTTTCAAAGATTTGGTGAAAAAATATTAAACTGTTCAAAAGTTATTCAAAAAACAAAGTTCTCATTATATTCAATGGGAAAAAAATATATGTGTCTCTCAAAAACTGCTGCCACTACATTTTACTGTCACAAATTGCCCTTTTACTGTCATGCAGCAGCCATCTTGTTTTCAGTTAGCAAGAGAAAAATGCCTGGCATTTAAATTTGGGACCCCCTAGGTAAACACTGACTGTCGTGTTTACCTAGTCGGGTCCTGAGGATGATAGCTCTATCTTTTTCTGGGGGAAACCCCCCCTCCCAGAAATGGCATTTTAAAAATTGGAGCCCCAGTGGTGTCGCAAATTGTGACAGAAATGGCCATGACACTTTCACAAATCAAGAAAGTGTTGTGCTATTTTTGCAAAACTGTCGCAATTTGAGACAGAACTTTGCCCAAAAACAGCAAATCTTTGCCATTCCCTCTGCAGCAAAATGGCTGGGGATATTGGGCTGAAATTTGCAGTGTGGCAAGCCCTGGTCCCACAGATGTGCCTTTGATGGTTTGCTCCCAAAACATTCAATCAATCAATCAATCAAATCTTTATTTATTCAGGCGAACATCATTGAGCACAGTTCATTTACAAGATGCACCTGATAAGGTCAAGATTCAATATCTGACAAATATACAGGTATAGTTAAAACACTGAGACACAGTACTCAAAAGCAAAAGTTACATAAAACATAAAAGACAAGGTAGGATCATATGAATGCACACTATCTAATCTAATATATACATATCAACATTGGAGTTATCTCAGTATATATCCTAATTAAAGCAACCAAAATTTCAATGTTCAAGGGTAAGTCATAGTGGACAAAGAGACACAGTAATTGAGTGACTGAATGATGGTGGTCATAGACTGAGTTAAGTGTCTTGGTTGGAATGTGCAAGAGTGACTGAGCTGCAGGTAGCATAAAAATCTGTATCTCGCACTGTTTCTGAGATATGTAAACATCTGTATCTCACACCATTTCTGAGATACAGGCACTGAAAGTCACTGCGGGCACCGCAATGTTAGCCTAAGTAAATTTACTAGGAAGGCCACCAGCATCTCCTTCAGGATGGTCTCCATTAGCTTACCCACGATGGATGTGAGGCTCACTGGTCTGTAGTTTCCCGGTTCATCCTTGGGGCCACTCTTGTGGAGGGGCACCACATGAGCCATCCTCCAGTCCTGAGGTACACACCCGAATGTAGTGAGGCATTAAAGAGGTCTGCCAAAGGTCCTGCAAGGACCTCTGCCAGCTCCTTCAGTACCCTGGGGTGGATGCCATCTGGGCCTGGCGCCTTGTCCACCCTCAGTGCCTTCAAACCCTCTCAAACTCTGCTCTCTATGATTTCCCCATCTGTCACCACTTCCCACCCTGCTTCTGCCATTTCTCCCACCTTGGGTGTCACCCCCTCTTCTCTTTCTCTTTTTGGTTGATGCACTCAGTCTGTGGCCTCATAGGTACAATGCACACCAAGGTGTATGTATATCAGTACACAACCGCACACCTAAGAGTGGGTTATCTATTGTGCAAGTAAAACTACTTATATAACTGCACAGTTTATTGCAAAATAATGAACAACCAATTCATTAACCATAACAAGTATGGTTGGCAATATATATATATATTATTACAACACTACTAACATGTAATACATGTAACAACAACCTACTATCCACCCACATTGCAGCCCTAAATCCTCTCCAACAACAGCCCCAGCAAGAAAAAAACAGCCTCTTAAATCACTACCAATCAGTTTTGCTGATGCCTCCATATCATTGCCAAACTAACAGCCACACATGGAAATCAAAGTTAAACTATGTAGAAAATGTGTCCCTGAACAACAAATTCTGCCCCCCCAATCACTACCAACCACTTTTACTGCTGTCTCCATATCACTTGCCAAACTAACAGCTGCACATAGAAATCAAGATTAGTTTAAAAATATCCCAAATCACTTAAAAAACAATTTGGCTGCTTTGTTCCATGATTCAGTCCTTAAAAACACTAAAGGGAGAAATGCTGGAACCACACCTCCTTTATAGGAAGTACACTAGGGAAACTGAAAGTGCCAGAGCTATGCAGCACAAGCCAGAATGCTTTTTCTTAAAGCCAAACTTGCACACTTTTGTTCTTATAGGCAAACAGGCCATCCTTGTGTAACATATAAAACATCTGCTAAGTCCTAAATATTCATGAAATAGCTGATACATACCTATCAGATATTTTCTATCTGTCTGTCTGTCTCTCTCTCTCTCTCTCTCTCTCTCTCTTTGAGCAGGGTTTGCATTTGGGTTTTATACTACAAAGCCCCTGGACTTGCAGGACACCCATGGCTTTCCCACACTGCTGATGTGCAATAAAGCACAGCCACTTCTTTTTCTTTATCTTTTTTTATTTCTTATAAAATATCCTGCTGATGAGAAATGATAGATTGAGGATGGGCGGTGGGTTCCCCTCTGCTTTGTAAATCTGTGCACTGTTTGCCAAGCCCTGTTTCCTTTTTTTTCATTGGCTGGCTTTTCCCTCAGTCCACCATCCCTACCACCTCACCCCATCCCTTGGGACTTATCTGCTGTCACAAGAGTGCCCCCTGGATTATCCCCAGGGTGGAGCCATCAGAGAGCCCCCCTGCATTATCCCTTGAACAGTGCCACATGGAGATACAGTGGCAGAGTGCCTTGGACAGCTGCGTGGGGCTGGGTGTGGGAGGTAGACTTCCTCCATGCCACAGCCAGGTTTTCTCTCATAATTGGGAGGTGTGCCATGCAATGGCATAGAGGCACATAACACACAACACACCTTATTAGGCATACCTCCTGGAACCTGGTAGCCTTAGGCATGACACCCCCAGCCTTTGCCAGGGGTCAGTCAAACGATAAGTGCTATCTCACCCTCTCCCCCGAGGAGGAAATTAGTCCAGCGGAGGCTCTGTCCTCCTCCCCACAGCTTGCCCTCCTACTTCCAGGCTCTCATCAAAGACTGGGTTGTCAGCATCACAGTCAGAAACCCAACCGCTGCACTGGTGGACTGATGTTTCCTTTTTTTTTAAATCCCCTCATTGCAACCGAACAATATGCAGCACACTCCCATGCTACTGTATCACAGTGCTGGGGGCAGTATTGAAGGTATTTTTAATGCTGTAGTCCCTGAACCTTGTTCTGCATTTCCCTCTATTAACCCTGCACTCAGTCCTGTGATTGTGAGATGCCAATCACTAGGTCACCCAGAGCTAGCCTGTGATCCAGTGCCTTTCAGTAATGGACCCACCACAACCACTCAGTGAACAACCCCATATGTGAGACAACAGTACAGTTTTCAGTCCTTCCGAGGGAGCAGATCACACTACCCTACACTCACTTCAAATGTGGAAAACCTCACTGCCTCAATGCAAGGCTGTCTGCTGATAATCTATTTAGCAGGGGTATGCTTTGAACAAATGTGGACCATGCTGAATCAACCTCATGGTCAGTTGAGTGCTGTTGGTCCCACTGATGCCGCGCTAACTACAGGGGGACTTGAAACTACCATAACTGATCAGAAAGCTCACAAATCAGTTCTAGAGGAAGAGAGGGCCCTCCACATTAGCCGTCGTGCCACTAAGTTAAGGAAGCACTCAAATGGTTGCTGAGAGCCAAGAACTCCACCCAACCACTACTCCAAAGCTAACAAAATATCCTACTGCTAGTCTACCAAGACACTTACCAAGCCAGAACAGACTCAGGCAGGTCCAGATTAGCAATCTCAATCACTCAATCAATATCTTTATTTATCCAGGTGGGCACCATTGAGCAAGCTCATTTACAAGGTGGACATGCAGTCCTACAGTAATAATACAGAAAGACACGTTGCAATAGTACAAACAGTAAAAATAGCTGCTATTATAGTATTAATGCACATTTACAGGTAATATACATTGAACATAGACCTACAAGGAGTCATGGATAATGAACTTGTGCTTGATTCAAACCCAAAAACTGTGTGTTTTGTAGTGGGAAATGTTAGGGAGAAGGTAGGCATACCAGATAGAAGATATCAAGCACATAATGTAGAGAGAGGTGGGGAATAGGGGCGCAAGCAAAGAGGACCCAATTGTTAGAGCAGAGTGAGGAATTGGAAGGGCAGAGGACAGTACAAAAGGCGACAAAGTGATTTTTGCCTCAAAACGTGGCGACATATGGAGGAGAAAAGCTGCTGTTGTACTAAGCAATCTGGTCCTGGAGGAAAGAGATGGAGACCCCAACTGCATCTGGTATTTTAAATGCCTTTCCTTTACTGCAGAACTAGCCCCCATGTCCCTCCCCCACCCCTTGGACAGCCGTCCTTGTCTTCCCTTGCCCCTTCTTGCCTACCTCCACCACTCCATGAGCTAGGATGTGGAAGCATATCAGCATGCCAGGGGTGGGGAAATGGACACTGCCTCTGTACAGAGGAGGAGATCATCCTCTTTACCCACTTAGCATGAATTCTTTGCAGATTGGCAATAATTGCTGAGAAGGCAGGAAGATTATGTAGAGTAGCAGCTGATACCTGCTTCTGTCCCTAACACCATAATATGAACTTTAGAACTATATAAACTGTAGTATGAGTAGGTGGAACAATACTCCGCAGTTTACATAAATCACAGAACACTGATCTACCATTTACATAAACAAAACTGCAGAGCATTCATCTGAGGTGTATGGAACCCATGGAATACTAATCTGTGGTTTACATGATAATCCACATTCCAGAGCAGAATTCTGCAGATTTAGTTGGAACTTTATGAAATTCAATGGAATTCACTTCTGCTGAAATTTAGAAATTTCACACAGCACTGGCTGGTGCTCACTTGATCATCAGCTACCTACCTTAACAACCACTCTCTGTTTCACGTTACAGGTACCTCTGATGAGGCAGGACCATTTGCAGTGAGCTGGGAGACACAGTCTGTGACTGCTTCACCAGCCAAAAAAGGACTAAGAACTATCGATGTAACTGTTTGTAAAATGCAGACTAGTTGAACAGTTGAAAATATTCACCATACTTCCTCATTTAACAAAGATTAAAATCACTGTTCAAATCAGATCTTTCTGATATTAAAAATGTTGCCATTGACTTCCACTGAATAAACTAATATTTTTCTGCTAACACCTGTTTTTTTTTTTGGTTAAAAATAATGCTGAATAGTTCATTATATGGACTACTGCACACTGCAGGAAACGGATCATTATTCTCTCTGTTTACTCTAACCCCTCCATAAAGGAGGCATCTGTCCTGGTTACATGCTGTATGATGACACCTTATCAGGATGACCTCTACTCTCAGAACATGATCCCTTTTATCAATAAGTTTTCAAAGTAAAGAAGTACTTCATGTTTAAGCTGTCAAAGCTGGAAGATAAGGGATCACTGTTTAAATATATTCCTGGTGGCATATTTTTCACTGCTTGACCACATTTAATATAGTTTAAACATCCTTTAGCAAAGAGAGCAAAACCACTTCAAAGCTAACAATTTGATCAAGTTGCATATTTTCCTATGATTTCAGAGTTTGGAGAAATATAAGCTTTATGAATCCTGTAAAATTCATTACTGTGATAAAATATTAAGAAATTAATCATTTATTCCTGAAGAAAGTGTAATACAATCAGTATTACACAGTGCATTCTTTAAAGATTTGTAATATATGGATCATCAAAATAATACTACCAAAATGCATACACAAAATTCATTGTAATACACTGCAGGTAAAGTGATAATACTATCGTTGCCAAGTGATAATACTATCGTTCAAAACTCGTAATACTATCGTTCGAGCTCTGAACGATAGTATTATCACCAAACCAGAACAGCGCAGTCTCAAAACCCTCCAATACCATACACTTAATGTGTGCTGGCGTACCACAGATGTGCCTCTTGATTGGAACTTAGTGTCTCTGTGGGCGGGCAAAACAGTTTGAAAAAAAATGGCGTCCGTCCTCGCTTAGCAAGAGAAAGTGATCCGCTCGCTCTCCCTGCTGATTCTTTGCCTCAAAATGATTTTTTATAATCCTGCATATGGCATCGCAAGAAACAATTAAGGTAGGACTGCCTTAAAAATAAGCAGCTCAACAGACACACTGGCGAATGACAGTAGCGTGGGCGGGAGTATGTGGAGCGGAGAGAGTCACTTTCTGTGTCCTTCCTATGACGACAGCCTGCCCTGGAGTCACAGCACCTCACAAACTGCCAAGAAAACTTGCATCCATATATCACAAAAAATAAAAAATAGCAGAGTGTCTATGACTCGGGAATTATACCATCTCGAGGTTCTGGGTTCAAGGGAACCTCTCGAGCTTCGCTCGCGAGGTTCTCTTGACTCCAGAACCTCTCGATGGTATAATTCCCTTGTAATAGACACTCGCCTATCTATTATTCTATTTAATATCCCTCTTAGGCTGAGAAAATGTCATGGAGAGCAAAACCTTTAAATTGTTGAAGGGACAGTAGGATCATTATGGGAATAGAAATGACAACATGGCCCGGAAAACCTCTTCATGGTTAAAGTAAGGTTTCAGGTTCATTTCCTTCCTGAATTTCTATTAATAAAAGGCTTTAAGAGATTATCATCATAGATAGAAAATTCAATCTTCCTTTAGATCAAATCATTTTTAAAAAGTGTAGTACAAATCTGACATAAGCATGACTAGGAAATTGTATCTATGTTGCACCTTTTTTAATTTGTGTGATATGCTGTGCTTTGAACTGAGCTATAGAGTATTGTGCAGAAGCCAAAATAAATGGTCCCCTCTAGGGACCTCTTGAGGTCAGGGTAGTTTATGATAGTAACAAAGAGAGGCTGATTATAAGGGGATCTTTCATCTACATCAACAGGTACAGTACCAGGTACAGTACTATAACTTAAAGGAGAACTGCACTGAACCTTCAACGTCTGGGAGTTGTGTTCTTCTGAATGTCAGTTATTTAGGATCCCTAGTTCTCATCTGAAGTCGGCAGGTGACAAAGTAGTATCTATTGCTGTGCCTAGACTTTGGAACATACTGCCACAGGATTCAAAGGCATTTGACAAAGTCCCACAAGCAGTACTGATCACAAAAATGTATAATTTAGGCATAAACAGTCTACTAGTGCAATGGGTCTAAGAATGGCTACAAAATCGCATCCAGTCAGTGTGCATCAGGGGACACTACTCTAGCCCAGGAACTGTTACAAGTGGTGTGCCACAGGGATCCATCGTGGGACCAGTGCTTTTTTCTATCTTTGTATCAGACATGAATAAGCATGTAAGCAACTTTGTAATAGCATTTGCAGATGATACCAAATAGCTGTCCACATTAAAATCGATTTGGACATACAAACTTTGGTAAAAGATTTACAAATACTTGAAGAATGGGCATCAAAAAATGGCATGGCTTTAAACACTACCAAATGTGCTACTATGCACTTGGACGATACAAATGAAAAACATCATTATTCCCTGAATGGCAGAACTCTGAATTTAGTTAGCACAGAAAAAGATCTTGGAATCATCATGACATCTGACTTATCATTCTGTGAACACTGTAATGATGTCATCAATAAAAGTAACAAAATAATAGGTGGTATTAAACGATCCTTTACATCGAGAGATAGGGGATGCATCCTGACACTATATAAATCTTATGTTCGCCCACATCTGGATTACAGTTCTTCACTCTGGAGCCCATACCTCAGAAGGGATGTGATGAAGTTGGAGGGGGTCCAGAGATGTGCTATGAAACCTGTAGACAAAATGCAGACAAAAAGCTACGACGAGAGGTTGACGGAACAGAATCTCTATCCCCTGGAGCTCCAGAGAACTAGGGGGGATCTACTCCTAATGTTCTAAATATCTAGAGACCCAGAATTAATGGCAGACTTAGGTATGACATATAACATAAGGGAGTGTGACCTAAGAAGTCATACCTACCAACTTGCTCTAACCTCCCAAAAAGAAACAACGGATGCTTTTTCTACACACAAAGAATTATACCGATTTGGAACTCACTTCCTAAACACATAGTTGATATCAATAATTCTGGCCCTTTCAAAAAAAATCTAGTTAAATATCTACTGAACATTGAGTAAACCAATTCCTGCTTGCAGGGGATGTATTTGTATGGGCCTTGGCCTTCTATACATCTAGCATTTCCTAGTATAACTCCGAGTTTAAACTGCCCCCTCTGTGAACTTTTTAAAGTCTTAGTTAAAAACCTGGCTGGCTAACCAGGCCTTTCTGGAGTCTTGACAGCAGGATTCATGCTACTCATACTCTAATCCTTTCTGCTTTTTTTGGGGGTGGAGACTCTCTTGTTGAATTAAGGTGTTGTTTCTGTCCTGTTTTTTTTAATTTACTGTTTATAATGTTCATATTACATGGTTGCTGGTTGTATTCTCCGGTGTATATCTGGGCTGTAAACATACAGGGATTATTGTACGGCACCTTGGTTTTCAGAAAGGTGTATTTAAATAAGTGTGCATGTGTGTGTGCGTGTGTGTGTGTGTGTGTGTGTGTGTGTGTGTGTGTGTATATGTATGTGTGTGTGTGTATATATATATATATATATATATACACACATACAATTATATATATATATATATATATATATATATATTAGAGAGCAAAAAATCCATTTAATGCATTAGTTAGGGTTGTTCCACAGTGACAAAAGTGAGGAATTCAGTGTTAGGGTTAGAAAACTTGGACCCCCACCACCCCAACCAGCACTGGGTGCACATTGGGTTCATCAGCCCTAACTCTCACCCATCACATGTGTAAAGCAGCAGAAGTATAGGAGAATGGGGTGAGAGTTAGGACCGACGACCCCAAAGTGCACCACAATGCCAGTTGGGGGTGGGTGGGGTCCAGGGAGGTTTCAACCCTAACATCGAATTTCCTCACTTTTGCCGCTGTGGAACAACCCTAACTAATGCATTAAATGGTGTTTTTTGCCTCTAATTTCCCTTCTTTTTGAGAATGATAACGAGAAATAGTGAATGTAATTCAGCGGCGGGACATGCTCCCACCATGTACTGCGGCAGCGGAAGGGCCCCACGCTACTACCATGTGATGTCTTGTGGCATAGTACCAGGAACAGCAACGCAAACAGAAGCGCTAACAGTGGCGTACATGGAAATGCAAGCCTGAATGAGAACAGAAAGGGTAACGCACATGGAGGCGTAGACGGGAACGGTCTGCCATGTGATGTGTTGTCACATAGTAACATGGTGCCTGCAAACAGAAATGTCAATGGGCATGGTGACATAAACTGAAACAGAAAGAGAAACAGTACTGTAGACACAAATGGCAAATAACAGAAACGCAAGCGCAAATGAAAATGCAAAGGATAACACACATGGTGGCGTAGACGTCAACGGTAAGTGAAATGGGTATGGAACTGCAAGCAGAAAGGGCAACAGTAACAGTAATGTAAGCGCACAGGCTGGTTTTCCCCAAAACCTGCATACAGAAAGACAGTGAGTACAAAGAATGTATGCATAATAATGGGTATCGGAGCAGAAAATGAGGACTTGGAATACTAAATACTGTAGGTTATATCTCAGAAACTGTATGACATAGAAAAAAATTTCTAAAGTCATATGATTTACAACTGTCCTATCTAGCATTTTTCCAATGAAAAGTCTGTATCTCACACCGTTTCCAAGATACGGGCCCTGAAAGGCGCTGCGAACGCCGTAATGTTATCCTATGGGAAAAAAGGAGACATTCGGAGTGCCATAACTTTGCCTCCCTGTAATATTTTTTCATCAAACTACTGCAAGGCACATCTGTGGGCTGCTGGCTGTCTTCTTTCCAAATTTCAGGAAAAAAGACCAAACCGTTATTTTGCAGCAGGGTGCCAAAGAATTCCTGTATTGCGTTGGGCGCCGTAATGTTATCCTAAGGGAAAAACTGTCAACTTTGGAGTACTGTAACTTTGCTGCCATGTAATATTTTTTCAACACAATACTGAAAGGCACATCTATGAGATGTCGGCTGCGTCCCCTCCAAATTTCAGCCCAAAATTCCCAACCATTCTTTTGCAGCAGGTTGCCAAAGAATTGCTGCCATTTCCCCACAGCCTAGAAAAGTACTGTTGAAATTTGTGAAGGCATTCGCAAAAATTTGTGACACTTTCGTGAGCATGAAAGTACTTTTTTCAGAAATTTGAAAAACATATTTTTGGAGTGTTTTACCCCAAAATAAAAACATGGCTAGCACCCTCAGGCTCTGACTAGGTGAATACAAAAAGAATTAGGTTGCTAGAGGGTCCCAAATTTAAATGGCAAGCATTTTTCTGATCATTAACTGAAAACAAGATGGCAGATTTGCGAAAGTAAGAGGGCCATTTGCGAAAGTAAAAATGCATTTGCAACACTGTCGAACTTTTTGTTAACTTTTCCCATTGACTTATAATAGGAAATTGTTTTTTGAATAACTTTTGAACTGTTTAATATTTTTTCATGAAATCTTTGAAAGGCACATTGGGGACCATGGCCGCACATTCCTTGAAGATTTTGGGCCGGTCACACAAAACATGCGATTTGTAGGTGTGACCGTAGAATTCCAGAAAAAGCATAAACGCATGCACAGATCATGCTTAATAACTCCGCAGCCGTGTATCTGACTGATGCAAAACTTGGCAGATCCCAAGGCGTATGGTTCTTGATCATGTATTCCAAATTTCAGGCAAATCTGTCAAACAGTTGCAAAGTTATTAAGGTGCAAAATTTTGGATTTAACATGTAAATGGCTCCTCAACCCTAACTATGGTAACACTAACATGCTACCAATATATATATATATATATATATATATATATATTCAATGTTAGGGCTAAAACTCCCTTTGCACCCTTCCAGCCCACACCTGCAACTGGAATTGGGGTACGCATTAAGGTCATCGGCCCTAAGTGTCGCCCCATCACATATGGAAAGAAGCTGAGGAATAGGAGAATGGGGTGACAGTTAGGACCAATGACCCCAATGCACATCCCGATTCCAGTTGGGGGGGTGGGCTGGAGGGGTGCAAAGGGGGTTTCAACCCTAACATCGAATTTCCTTACTTTTGTCGCTATGGAACAACCCTAACTGATGCATTAAACAGAGTTTTTTGCCTCTAATTTCCCTTCTTTTTGAGAATGATAATGAGAAATAGTAAATGTAATGCAGTGGCGGGAGCTCGGGGGTGATGTCTTGTCGCATAGTAACATTGTGCCCGCAAACACAAATCATAATGCGCATGGTGATGCAAAGCGAAACAGAAAGAGGAACAGTACTGTGAGCAGAAATGTTAAAAACAACAGTAACGCAACCGCAAATGAAAAGGCAAAGGGTAATGCACATGGTGGCGTAAACGTGAACGGTAAGTGAAACGTGTACGGAACCGCAAGCAGAAACGTAACAGTAATGTTGCATAGACTGGTTTTCTCCAAAAGCTGTATAGAGGAAGACAGTGAGTAGAAAGAATGTATGCAAAATAATGACTCTCGGAACACAAAAATCAGTAGTTGTAATAGTAAATTGCTTATATCTCAGTAACCGTACAACATAGAAAAAAAATTTAAAAGTCATATGTATTATCACTTTCCTAGCTAGTTTTATACAGAGCCCCCTTTTGACAAAATCTCCGTATCTCGCACTGTTTTCGAGATACAGGCCCTCAAAGGCACGGCGAACGCCGTAATGTTATCCTTATGGAAAAACAGAAGTTTGGACTGCTACACTCTTTGAACAGTTTAATATTTTTCACGAAATCTTCAAAAGGTATATCAGGGGACCCTGGCCGCATGTTCCCTGAAGATTTCGGGCCAGTCGCGCAAACCATGCAACCTGTAGGCGCGACCGTAGAATTCCAGAAAAAGCATAAATGCACGTGCAGATCACACTTAATAACTTCACAGCCGTGTACCCAACTGGTACAAAACTTGGCAGATCTCAAGGTGTATGTGTCTTGATCGTGTATTCCAAATTTCAGGCAAATCTGTCAAACGGTTGCAAAGTTGTTAAGGTGCAAAATTTTGGGTTTAACATGTAAATGGCTCCTCAACCCTAACTATGGTAGCACTACCGTCCTACCATAATATATATATATCATACATGATGGGCAGGAGCATGATATAGAAAATGTTCTCACTCCTACAGAGTGAGCTCTGGATACTTATGAGTGCTGAAGGCATGAGCAAGAGTATCCAGACCTCACTCTGCAGGAATGAGAATATTTTCCATAGCACACAATCTTCCCATCATGTGTGCTATTGCTAATAATAATAATAAACTTTATTTTTATGGTGCCTTTCTAAAACCAAGGCACCTAACAAACAGTTATAAAACAAACATGAAATCAATCAATATAAGTACTTTAAAATGAATATTTCAGTTAAAACCAGAGTATAAATCAGTCACCAAATGCTTTTGTCCACAAACAAGTATTTAGAGTCTGTTTGAATCCCTCCATGGGCATGCATTCCCGAAGCTGATGGTGTACAGTATTCCAGAGGGAAGGGGCTGCATGTATAAATGCCTGGGCCCCAGAAAATTTTAAGCAAACCCTCAGAATCTCTAGCAACCCTTCATCAGCTGAGTGGAGCAATCACCCAGAGCTATAAGGGACCAGAACCTCTTTCAAGTAGTTTGGACCCTGTTTGTGTAGGGCTTTATAAGTCAGAAATCTGACTTTAAAGGTGATACACCACTGTAGCAGCAGCCAGTGGAGTTCGCGTAGCACCGGAAAGACGTGACAGGACTGAGAGGTTCCCATCAAAAACTGGGCTGTTGCGTTCTTCACCATCTGCAAGTGGTGGATATCCACCCCAGGTAGCCCTAGGTAAAGAGAGTTGCAGTAATCCAGGCATGAGAACACTAAGGCATGGGCCAATGTGAGGAGATCACCAGATGGAACAAGATGCTTAACCCTGGAGATATTCCTTAGAAGGTAAAAAGAGGATTGGATGCCTGCTGACACCTAAGAATGTAGTGTCAGCCCTTCATCAAAAATTACCCCCATGTTACACACCCATTTAGAGTTCAGGAGTAATGAGCTTTCAAGAAAAAGTTCAGAGGGCGAACCTACCCCCAACCCCCCTATCCTACACCCAGGGTTCACAACCAGCACCTCAGTCTTTTCTGAATTCAACTTCAACCATCTCAAATTCATCCAGTCCTGGATTTCAGTGAGGCAGTTATTAAATAGCAAGAGAGTTCTATCCTGGTCGGGTGTGAAAGAAAGGTAGAGCTGGGTATCATCACATAGCAGTGAAATTTCAGCCCATACCTTCTTACAATGTCTCGGAGGGGTAGCATGTACACTGCAAACAACATGGGGGACAACACTGATCCCTGAGGCACTCCACATGACAGAAGTACTGAGTCTGAGGAATAAATCCCCAACAACAGCCTTTGAGTTCTTCTGCTGATAAAAGATGTAAACCACCTGAGGACTGTATCAGACGTCTGCAGATGAACCTCTGGAGAGTGAGTAGGGCCCCATGATCCACAGTGTCAAATGCTGATCAGAGATTGAGAAGAACCAAGATGGAGCATTTCTTTCCATCTCTAGCCATTAGGAGATCATTTAGCCCCAGAACCAGCACCATCTCTGTACTGTGCCTTTGTTAGAAACTGGACTGGAGAGGTTCATAGATATCATGGATAGTGAAGTGGTTCTCCAGCTGTACAGCCACTACTTTCTCAATCACTTTCCCTCTAAAGGGGAGGTTTGAGATTTGTCTGTAGTTTGCATGACAGTCTGGGTCCAAAGAAGCTTTCTTCAGGAGGGGTGTTATAGGAGCTAAGAAACTCACCTGTTTCCAAGGAGAACCAGACTATCTGTGCAAGGACTGGATCAATGATGTCACTACAACCCATAATCAGGGTAGTTGGTCCTGGGTTTAAACTACAGCATGGGCCGGTCCGTTGGCACAGTGGTGGGATTTCCGCTTGCGACGCCGGCGACCCGGGTTAGGGAACGGATCCGGGTCGTTGGAGGGCCAGCCGGGGGGAGTAGGATTGAGCATCCGATGGGCAGCTCTCCTACTCCGGGGGAGAGTGTAGGCAGCATTGGTGCATTTGGGACCCCTGGTGGAGATGAGTGCCGCAGCCGGCGCTTGACATGGGGGAGAGGAGGCGGGACACTGGCGTCATTACGTCCGCCTCCTCTGGGGAGAAAACCAGGAAAAGGAGGAGCCGCCTGCCACAATGATGCTCGCTGCGGCAGTGCTGCCCCCAGGCCAAGCCCCGACCTAATCCAGTGCCTGCGGCATAAGGGCGGTGCCGTGAACCCGTGGGGGGCAAGCCACGGGGTATCGGTGGGCTGTGGCCAATTTGGGGGGCAGAAGCCGGCGGCCCATGACCGGGCTGAAGACTAGGCGGTAGGCGGTTCGGGAGTAAAAAGGAAAATAAAAAAATAAATAAATAAATAAATAAACTACAGCACATAGGTCACAAAGCCTGGACAATCCACATGACATCTGTGAACTCGGGCGGTCGAAGAAACTCCAGGAAAATTGAGGAGCAGCGACCAAGTGCTGGTCCAAAGCAGCACCAACACAGTTTGCTGGTTGGAGCTCAGCCCTAATGTCAGCCACCTTAGTCACAAAGAATCGAGCAAGCTGATCGCAGTCCACTTGCAAAAGCTTTCTGAACCTGTAGACATTATACAACGGTGGGGGGAGCTCCAGACATATTGTTATGTTTTTCTGTGTTCTTTTCCTGTTTCTGTGTGCTTTCTACTCTTTCTGTGTGTGGTCTGAGTGTGTGTGAATTTTTCTGAATGGGCTGGGATTCTCAGAAACACAATGGGACAAAAAAATCAGTGTTCTTTGCAATGCTAATTGAGTAAGTTGCAGGTGGAAGTGAGAAACAGACTTTTTTTGTGAAGCAATTTCATTTAGAATGCAGGTTGTAGTGAAGCTGAGATCAGCAAAGTAATGGGCTGGGAGTCTCAGAAACACTATGGGACAGAGGTGAGTGTCCTTTTGCAGTGCTAATTGAGTTAGTTGCAGGTAACAGTGAGAAACAGAGACCGTTTTGTGAAGCAGTTCCATTTAGAATGCAGGATGGAGTGAGTGGTGACATCAGTGCTAATTTAGCAGGTCAGTTTGATAGTTTGGGGGTCATTTGTTGAAAGTAATGCCAGCAGAGCTATGATTAGTCAGGGTTCCAGTGTGACATCAGCAAAGTGATAATATTTACCTCTGAGATGAGCACAATGTGTAAAAGGCAAATATTATCACAGTGTGATTTTTCAGCAAGATTTATATCACTGTGTGCTGAATACATGGCTTAATCCACTACTCATTTTTCTCACCCCATTATATAAATTAACACCCTGCTATAAAGAGAGTAACAACATCCCCTAGCCCTAAAAAGCATCCCTTAAATAGCAGAATTTAGCCCAGATACTGAAAAAACTACTATATGAAATCCTAAAACACATTTTTATAATTAGTGTACTACTTAAGTCCTTAGAAAGGCACCCAGTTAACTGATACCACTTACTTTAGCCTCCATTTGTATTAAAAGAAAAACTCATAGGATGCTATCCTTCTTTAAGAGGTTTAGGATTTACTCAAGGCTGTCTATGTGCTTTTCAAGAGTCATGATGGCAAACAAGGAGGGAGTTAAAAAAAAACAGACTACAGTGAAACAACCCTTCCTTTTAGCTAAATGCAAGCCCTCGCAAACAGTTGCCACTGGGACAAACTCTTCAAACATCCAACCTCAATACCTGGAAGGCATGAAGTGACTTGAGTGCATGTGCCTAAGTAAGATAATTAGACCTCACTCAAACAAGATTCATGTGAAATGCAGCTAACGTATTGTAGAATCCATGTGCTTATCTTTTAAAAATTAATTTGAATGCATTATTACAGTAGGTATTAAAATTCATTTAAATATTCCTATCAGGTTAAAGCTGTTAACCCAAAAAGTCTATTTATATAATTTCTACTGATAATTGATTTGTAGGTTTTAATAAAATGTTAGAAATATTATTAAAAATGGCAAATAACTTGCACATCAGATACAAAGACACAGGGGGACACCAACTGTAAGCAGTTCAAACAAATAACAAGCATCAATGCAAAAACAGTGCAAAAAAAGTTTCCAGTTTTCTGAGCCCCTCTAACACAAAGACTCTGCCTTTCATTACTGATCATAATTCTTGTCTCATGTTGCAATGCAGCACGGTGGGTTGTGTTCCAGACACACATTTGACACTTGGTCACCATCTGCTCTACCCTGTCAGTGGTCGTTTCATCTCCAGTCTTCCATTCCACCAACCTCCTTGCCACTTAAGCTGCTTCACAGTTGCTTTTATACCCAAGAGAATCTCCCAGCTCAGAGACCCGAGCTTCAGTGTGTTTGGTGTCAGTTCAAAAGCAGCATGTGTTTCTGAAGCTCCCAGGCTCTGGAACTCCCTGTCAATATCTATAAAGCACTCCCAGTCACAACAGGCTTTTAAGAATAAACTTTGAATCATCCTCATGGGCTCCAATAAATGCGCATGTAACTAATCTAAAATACATTTGCTTATCATGGCTTTTCTTCCACAAATAATGTATGCACTTTTTTATGATTGTCTTCTAAAATGCTTTGTACTGTGCATAATTTTATGATAGTCACAGCAAGAATGGTGGCTCCAATACTGACGTGGCATTTGTAAAATAGTATTACTGTAGTGACTCCAAAAGAAATGCAAACCCAATCAGCCTTTTCTTGAGAGGAAGTGTGTGTTTCACTACATGGCACTGAAGTTTTTATCCTTGATATTCACTGCATCTCTGAGTAATAAAAATATTTTTTATATTTTCTGGTGGATAATGCCATGTTTCTTGTGGAGTTGCTAATTGTTTTATGATACTTAGGTTTTTTCTAACCATTCTTTGATGTTTTGTATTGCTGTATCAACTGTAATTGCTGTGCCTTTCTAATTCTCCTGGGTCATGCCTAAATATAGGTAATGCTTTCTGTCTAGTGCATTTACCAGGTAAACAAAAACTAAATAAATGAAGGAGAAATGCAGGTGCTTGATGCAGCAAGCAGATTCCTTGAGAAGCAGATGGCAGATACATACATTTTTGAAAATTGTTATGAAGACGATTGCATACATGTAGTAAAAATTTTTAAGGCAGAAAAATCACCAGAGCAGCAGTTCTTATTCTGGTTTTGCAGCAGCTGTACTCATCCCCACTCAATAGGTAGCCATCCTGGTGAGTGGCACAGTACTTGGTCAAGAATTTCAGAAGAGGGATGGACACACAAATGCATTGGAAACCCTTAAACATCAACTTCAGGCATTCTCAAATAGCCTTGAGTTCAATAATAATGGCCCCTAAACAGTAATGGGTGGGAAGTACATGCTAATGGTATGTTCCCACCCACGTAAGTTCACACCTGTGGACAGGTGCGCACCTGCTGGTATTCACTGCTGGCAGCCACCTGTCCATGGCCCTGCCCTCTTGGCATGCAGTACTCCACAGGGTGGCTGGGGTGGAGCTGCAGACTCAGGCGGGCCTCCAGTTGGATGTCTGACCTGGGTCCCAGAATGGATCTCATACACAGGTATGCATGGGGATGGGTACATGAATTTCAACTACAGTATATGCCCCCAGCCCTATGTGCAATGGCCCTATTTACCAGGAACCCCCCTTGCCCATTACCCATCCCCACACCTTGGCCAGGCTCACAATGCCCCCCCCACAGAACACCATACCCCTGTGCATGGTACCCACCCCAGAACACATCTGTTCCCCACCATTGGCAACAGCCATATGGAACCCCCATCACACACAGCCCAGTAAATGGCAGACCTGACCCATCCATGCCCTGCCTCAGCAGGTACTGAACATCCCCACACACACAGCCACAGCTCCAATGTGATGGGCCTGGCCCGGGCACCAGTCCATGGCAGTCCCCTGATACCCAGACCCACTTCACCAACCCACACATTACAATGCCCCCCTGCCACCCACAATACTGAACCCCCTGTCCCAGTACCTCTCAGTGTCACAGCTAGGAACATCCAGAGGCACTGCCTGACACATACCTCCTTTGCCACCGGCCAGCCACATGATGCAGGAAGCACAGCCCCATAAATAGGCAGCAAGCAACCAGAAGCGTTCAGATGGCTGGTGGCCAAGGAGGTGTGAGGAGGGTTGCTTCGCTGGCAGGACCTACCTATTGCATTGATGGACAGATACTGGTTTGGAGGGGTTGTCGGTTCCACGGGGGGGTGGGACCACAGTCCACCATTGTGAGGCCTGGGGTACCTAGGGCAGCTCATAGCCTGGCACAGATCGGGTACCTCTGTGCACAGGGTGGGATGGGGTTTGAGTGGTGTACCACAGGGGAATGGTCCTGTAGCCATTGGGGGATATGTCTCCAGCCGACGGAGCACATGGCAGTAACATGTCAGAGGGTGGCAGATATGGCCCATGCAGTGTGATTGCACCACCTTGTGGTAGGGCAGAGTGTGTCACCAGCCATGGGGGAGATTGAAATTTAGCCAGGGCAAGTGGCTGGTCATGTCTCTGGGAAGCCTACTCCACCAGAGCATGTGTGGGTAGCTGCTAAGTGTGGGGCTGGGTGCATAGGGTGCTTATGGCAGGGTCTCCCTGGTGTACTCAGTGCCCTCCTATGCCCCTGGTGGGTGGCACTACCTGCCATAGTGCATGTCACATAGTGCCAGTAAGCCCCTTGCCTGCCCCCAGCATGTTGCTGTCTTCATGGCCAGAGGACTGGGTGCATAACTGCCATGCGTCCTGTCAGTGAATGCCACCCAGGGTCCACTGAATCCCCACTCCATAGCATTCAATGGTAGCAATGCCAACATGCCCAGTTTACATGGTGTGTTTGCATCATGCTTAGGGCTCAATATGCACAATATAGAAACTTCTACTGAACAGCAAGATAAATAAGCATTTGTCAATGCCGAATGTTTGCTTGCTGGCATCGGCATTGGTAGTGTAGGAGTTAGAGAGTTGCATAATAGGAATGGCAGTGAAGTATTGAACTGAAGCCAACCCCACCACCACCTTGCAGAGACTGACAGGCATTGGGGTGTGCCTTTGGGTATCAGGCATAACGGCCACTCCATTTCACCACACCCTACCCTGCAGACACCGACAAGTGTCACAGTGTGCCTTGGGGTCTTTGGCCCCTAAGCTCACCCCATTCCGTCAGGAAATATGGTGAGATGGGTGCTGTATAGCAGAATGGGGTGAACTTTGGGGCCAAGGAGTCCAAGGCACACCTCAATGCCTCTCACTGGCTACAGGGTGTGGAATGGTATGAGCATTATAGGCGAGAATCCCAAGTCACACCCCTGATGCCTGTCAATCTCTACAGGGTGTGCATAAAAGTTGGAAACCCTAATGCCTCAGGTGTTAGTTGGCATTTTCACTCCAAATTTTAAACATGGGTTTTTTGTGACCCCCACCTTATGAACAGTGGCAATATCAGTTCATTAGCCAAAAGCTGATTTTGCACAGTGACTACGCCATTTGGCACCAAAGGTGGGAAAACACATTTCGAACAGGATGTTAAAAATGACAGCTGTACTGTTCATGGGGAGGTGGAAAAAAATGGCAATGTTAAAAGTCTGCAGTGAAAATATTAAAAAACTGGTGAAGTCACGGGCATGTGTAGAAACTGGGCAACGCACACCCATAATGCAATTAGTTTGGGGATGTTTTACAGCAGATTGTCAACACAGGCATTTTTGAACCTCCACTCATGAACAGTGTCACTGTGATTTTCTTAATCTGTCATGAACAGTGATTTCTCACAGCGATCACACATTTCTGCACTGGAAGTGTGAAAACACATTTTGGCCATGGTGTGAAAAATGACAGCTGTACTGTTCATAAGGAAGTGTGGAAAATGTCAGTGGTGAAAATCTGGACTGAAAATATTAGAAATCCATGAACTTACGAGGGTGCATGGGAACTGCGCAATGGTCGCTTGTGACAGTCATTTTATGGACTTTTTTCACCACATTTTTAACATAGCCATTGCAACAACTCTGCTCACGAACAGTGTCACTGTGATTTTTTTAATCTGTCCCGAACATTGATTTTGCACACCAACTGCGCCACTGTGCACTACATGTGCAGAAACATGTTTTGGGTGAGATGTGAAAAATGACAGCTGTACTGCTCATAAGGAGGTGTGGTAAAATGGCAATGTTGAAAATCTAGAGTGAAAATAGTGAAAATTCATGAATGTACGAGGGTGTGTAGGAACAGCACAACGCATGCTCATAAAACAGTCATTTTGGTGAATTTTTCCACCAAATTTTTAACATAGACATTTTAGGACCACTGCTCATTACCAGTGCCACTGTCATTTTCTTAATCTGTGCAGAAAATCTGGAGTGAAAATATTGAAAATTCCCGAACTTACGTATGTGCTTAGAACAGCGCAAAGCATACTCGTAACACTGTCATTTTATGGAGTATCATCACCAAATTTTCAACATAGGCATTTTAGGACCTCTGCTCATGAACAGTGCCACTGTAATTTTCTTAATCTGTGCAGAACACTGATTTCTCACACCGACCGTGCTATTCCACACTGCAAGTGTGAAAACACATTACGTCCAAGGTTTGAAAAATGACAGCTGTACTGTTCACAAGGAGGTCTGAAAAAATGCCACTGTTAAAAATCTGGGGTGAAAATATATTGCAATTCACAAGGTTACGAGCGTGCGTAGCAACTGTGCAATGCACGCTCGTAAAACAGTCATTTTTTGGGATTTTTCCCACTAAATTTGCAACAAAAGCTTTTTGAGAGCCCACTTTATGAACACTGGCACTGTCGTTTCATTAATAGGTCCTGAAAGGTGATTCTGCACAGCGTCCACAAAATCACCTTATGGGGCCAATTAACACCATGACAGTGATAGAATTCATGATGAGGGGTCCCAAAAACCCCATGTTGAAAGTTTGGTGGAAAAATTCCAAAAAATGCCTGAGATATGCAACAAAGTTGAAAAAAACCCTATTTATTCCATTATACAGCTTACCGGCATTTCCTCAGTTCGTGGTCAGCTTTGAAGAGTGCAGACATGTTCCCGGTCCACCAAAGATCATCACACCAGACTCTGGAGGTAAGTATGAGGTGTGGGGGTGTGGGGAGGCAGGGTTCACAGTGGATGGGTGCTGATTGTGGGAGGGGAGGCCAGAGAGACCACTGGGGGACCGTTTCCTTCTTTACAGGAAAAAAAAAGACATTGCTGGACTTTTTTTATTTACAGGGCAATGTGGCATGCTGGGGTGGGCTCCCAGCATGCCAACTAAGTCTTTTTTTGGGGAGGGTAGCTGTAGCCGATGGGGGATTGGGCACCCCCATCGGCACACAACAAGGGGGGGTACGTTATGCCGACATGGGTTGGGTACCCCCATCAGCACACAACAACAAGGGGAATGATTATACCAACAGGGATTGGGCACCCCATCGGCAGACAAGAAATGTGGGGGGGTGTTACATACTGCCAATGGAGAGTGGGCTCCCCTGTTGGCAACATACATCTGGGCCACTGCAGCCGATGGGGATCGGGGCCCCCATTGGCAAACAAATGTGTGGTGGGGGAACATGCTGCCAGGGGGATTGGGCACACCCTCGGTAGGGAAGGGGGTTAATATTGTTTGTGAATAGGTGGAAAACCACCGCCATGTTCACAAACAATATCAGTGTATTAACATCCCATCCTGCAATGACAGATCGCTCCCTCATTGCAGCGAATGGCTGATACTGCAATGACGAGGCTGCCCCCGATTGCAGCGGCTATCTTTTCATAAGTTGGTGGCAATGTTTCAAACTTGTGTCACCGACTGTGTCCCCCCGTTATTGGTGGACATCACACACACCCCAAAATGCCATGCAGGTATTGGCCTCAACAGTGCCACACTTCTATAACCTGCTTCAGCACCAAGCTGCTGCAATATGTTTCTTGTGCTGCGTGCAAGCAAACATAAAAAAGGTGAAATCAGTGAAAGAAAATAAGTTTTAAGAGAAAAAACAGATTATGAGAATGATAGAATATTTAACAAGTTTGATAAAAAAGGACAGTCACTGAAACCAATTTTGAAAAATAGGACTAACAATAACCAGTTTCAGTCTAATATTGATTCAAATTTGAACAACACCAGGTCTGCTGCTTTTAAAACATAAAACAGGCCATGGATACTCTCCAAAGTGACCTATCATTAATGATTAAAGCAACAGACAAAAGGGTAGAGGTTATGATGATAGATACCTGCAAATGTGGGCAATGGTGACAACTAAGGGATTTGAAAGTATATAAGCCCCTTAGGAAAGACCCTACCCCAAGTTTAAAACCAGGATCAATAATTTCCTCAAGGCAGCATGTGAGCAGGACATTACTAGTGTTATGAACATATGAGCATACGAAATTTGCCAGCAGATAAAGACCTAGAGGTCTATTAAGTCTGTTCGAATGTGCAGCTAGCACCCCTTATTCTGCAGCTGCCCCTCCCTTCCACCCTTCCCCTTCATTGACCCTCACCCTTGTCCTGTCCCATCCCCTTTTGAAGCAGTCCACTGTTCTACTGGATACCACTTCTGCAGGTAATGCATTCCACCCAGCCACCACCCTCTCTGTAAAAAAGTGTCTCCTCATCTCCCTCCTGAACCTTCCTCCCTCCAGTCTCATATCATGGCCCCGGTGTCCCTCTCTTTCCATACCTTGAGCAGCCCCTCTGTACCTGTCTTGTTTATTCCTTTCATGTACTTAAAGGTTTCAATCATGTCCCCCGTCCCTCCTCTCCTCCAGTGAGTACATGTTCAACTCCCTCAGCCTCTTCTCATATGATAAGTCCCCCAGCCCCTTGATCATCTTTGTCACCCTGTGCTGCACCCCCTCCAGTAACTTAATGTCCCTTTTCAGATACAGGTGCCAGTACCACACGCAGTACTCCAGGTGCTGTCTAATTAATGACCTATACAGAGGCAGACTCGCCTCCTCCCTCCTCGAAGATATACACCTTGCAATACAACCCAGCATTTCATTGGCCTTTGCAGCTGCCTTCCTACATTGTGCCGAGTTGTTCATTGACCCTGTCATGAGCACCCCCAGATCCTTCTGCTCCTCTGTCGGGGCTAGCTACACTCCCTCCAGCCGGTAACTCCTCCTTGGGCTCTTCATCCCAAAATGCAGCACCTTGCACTTTTTGGCATTAATCCCCAGTTGCCAGGTGTCTGACTAGGTTTCAAGCTTGCCAGATCAGCCTGCAAGCCCTGCCATCCCCCTAGGACACCCACCACCGCTCCTACCTTGGTATCATCAGCAAACAGACTGATCTTGCTCTTGATGTCCAGTGATATGTCTGCAATGAATATCCCAAACAACACTGGTCCCAACACCGAGCCCTGTGGAACACTGCTCGTCACTACCCTTGGGCGTGAGAGCTCTCCACCCACCACCACCCTCTGTTGCCTTCCCTGAAGCCAGTTCCCTACCCATCTCACCAGCTTTGCACCCACCCCTGTGCCTTCTAACTTACTTCCCAGTCTTCCATGCGGCACCGAGTTGAATACCTTACTGAAGTCCAGATACAGGGTATCCACTGCATGTCCAGTTGCCTAGTTACCCAGTCATAGAACTCCACCAGATTGGTTTGGCAGTATCTGCCACATATGAAGCCATGCTGTCTGTTGTCCTGTAGTCCTTTGGCCTCTAGGAGGGCCACAAGTGTCTCCTTCAGAATAGTCTCCATTAGCTTACCCACGATGGATGTGAGGCTCACTGGTCTGTAGTTTCCCGGTTCATCCTTGGGGCCACTCTAGTAGAGGGGCACCACATGAGCCATCCTCCAGTCCTGAGGTACACACCCCAAATGTAGTGAGGCATTAAATAGGTCTGCCAAAGGTCCTGCAAGGACCTCTGCCAGCTCCATCAGTACCCTGGGGTGGATGCCATCTAGGCCTGGTGCCTTGTCCACCCTCAGTGCCTTCAAACCCTCCCGAACTCTGCCCTCCATGATTTCCCCATCTGTCACTCCCTCCCCCCTGTTTCTGCCATTCCTCACCCCTCGGGTATCACCCCCCTCTTCTCCTTAGTAAATACCAAGCAGAAGTAATCATTTAGTGCTTCTGCCTTATCGCACCATGCTTCCACCCAACCCCCCTCCTTCCTAATACTTACTTTGTGGTCCTTAAAGCTCCTTTTCTCCCTGATGTACCTAAAGAAGTCCTTCTCCCCCTTCTTAATGTCTTGTGCCATCCTGAGTTCCATAGGTGCCTTGGCTTCCCTTACTGCCCTTGTCACCTCCTTCGATTCCATCAAGTACTACTCCCTGTCCTCCACCCTCTCTGTTTTCTTGTACCTCCTAAAGGCAGCTCTTTTCCTCCTTACCTTTTCCATGACCTTCTTGCTCAAGCAGCTCAGTTTCCTAGCCCTAGCCTTCTTGCTCTGTACCTTGCAGCAGGTTTTGGTTGCCTCCACTATCCCCAGCTCTATGAGCTCCCACCTCTGGTTAGTGTCCATACTAGATTGAATTCTGTCCAGGTACCCTTTTACCACTTCCCCCATCCTCCCAAAATCATCCCTCCTGAAGTCCAGCACTCTTGTGCCAGATTCCACTCCTTCCTTGCCCATATCCAATGTGAGCCGTACTGAGTGGTGATCACTCCCTGACAGTGGTTCCTCCACTGTAGGTTCTCTCACAAAGTTCCCATTTGCCAGCACAAGGTCAAGGGTATTCCCTAACCTGGTTGGTTCACTGACCATTTTCTGCAGGAAGCTGTCCTGGAAGGCATCCAGCAGTACCTGTTCCCTACTGTTCCTGGTTGTTGGGGTACTCCAGTCCACTCCTGGCATGTTGAAGTCCCCCACAATCACCACACTACCCTTCATGCAGGTCATCCTGATCTATCCCGCTAGTTCCCTGTCTAACTCCTCCATCTGAGATGGCGGCCTGTACACCACTTCCATTCTGAGAAGCCTATTCTTGGAATCCTGGATTTGCATCCAAAGTGACTCCATACTACCCTCCTCCCATTCCTCCCTTACACATTTCAGTCCTTCTTTCACATATAGTGCTACACCCCCCCTTTCCCAATCACCTTGTCCCTACGAAATAACCTGTACCTTGGTACAGACAGGTCCCAGTCATTGTATTGGGTGGCTCATGATTCTGTGATAGCTGCTATGTCCACTTCTCCCTCTGCTGAAACCAAAACATATTTGACAATGAACTATACAGTGCTGGCCACATTGTATAGATTACCAAAAATACATAAAAGTTTGATTGATGTGCAGTATCTGGTCAACCAGCATCGAAAGTTTCACTAAGCCCATGTCAAAATTTACTGATGCCTTCCTGAGACCATTAGTATTACAATTACCTTCATATTGTATATTCATGATTCTGCAAACATAAATATTTGAATGAGATGGACACACATATGGATGACATCCTGGTCATTTTGATGTGGAATAACTGTACTTGAATGTTTCACACAGGAGTGGACTTGATGCCATCCATCACTTTTTTGAACAGTCTGGTAAATATGATAATATGTTCATTAATTTGCTGGCATGGAGTTGTGAATTTGTTTTGAAATGCAACAACTTTATCTTGCCAAGAAAACATGTTCTACTATTACATGGCACAGTAATGGAGGTGTCTTAAAGGAGATAGGAAACGATTACCTGATGTTCTTCAGTTTTCAAAAGTTAAATAATTCATAAATATCAATCAGTGGCCTTTGCGTCTCTTTTCAATTGAATACTTTGTTAAAAAAATTATTTGTATGCTCTGTTCAATTTTTTAAATGAGAGTCATTGAATGTAAATTTTTTAAAATACCAATGTCTCTGACTCCAGAGGTATCATACAGCTAATTGTAGCATTTGACTACTGGGCACCTTGTGCCACACTCCTTTATGTGAATAAATACTCCATGACTGAAACAATCACCCCATCCATTGGTGACTGGCTCAGGCCCCCTCTTCACTACATGGCCTGTTGCTTTATAGTCCAAATGCAAAGGCTGCTGTTTATCTCAAATGAAGAATGTGTGAAATAATTGAAAATAGGAACTAGTTTGAGTTATTCCTTGGTGTTCATTGGGACCCAACCCCCACTCAGTCTACCCTCTTACCCTGTATTTTTTCAGATAAAGTAGAAACTTGCATGTAACATGCCCAATGTCAAACCTACCTTCTTCTGCCATTAGCCTGTGGCACAATGCCAGCATCAGATCCCCCAACCCCCAGCTTCCTTCTTTTGATTGAGCTGCTGCATTCTTCTCTGTTCTGATCATTTCACGAATTGTCTGACAACAGGTCTGGGAAGCCAAAAAGAAGAGTGTCAGTTCATGGCATTTCAAGCAAAGTGACCTGCAAGACATCCATGCTTCTTCATTTTCTCAGTGCCAAGCATGCCCATCATGTGCAGCTCATGAGTCATTCAGTTCTTCATTCACCATTGAAACAGTCCACCACGGGGTCACATAAGTAGGAAATGCCTCTGGCACTGCAGGATCACCTCAAAAATGTAGGTTGGGGCTGTTAAATACATATTCCTCAATAAATGTTCAGCAAACATCATAGCCCTCCTCTTACCTCCTCAGCTAGCCATGGAATGACAAATGCAAACTGCAAAGCAGAAAGTATGGTTTACACTTGTCATTTGGTAGCCAGCCAAGGATATGAGATGAGGCATGTGCCAACTGCCAAACATTTATCGGGGAATATATATATATATATATATATATATATAAAACAACCCTCACCCCTCATTTTTATTTGATCCTGCAGTAGAAGAGGCAGCTGCTGCTTATGTGATCCCCCATTGACTGTTTCAGGAAGGGAGTAAGGAAGTGCAGCTGCTCACTGGTTGCATATCATGGATGTGAGTGGCACTGAGAAAATGTTAGCTGCTCCGTATAAGTACTCCCCTCCCCACTGCTGACTTGTTCATGGGAACAGAAGAGCAAGAAGGACAGGTGTCTTGCAGGTAGCTTTGCTTGAGGTGCTACAAACTGATACTCTTCTTTCTGACGTCCCTTACCTGGTGACAGACAGTCCATATAAGGACCTGGTGAGAGAAGAATGCAGTCAGCTTAATCAAAGGAAAGAAATTCATGGGGAAGCTGATGCTGGTGTTGTGTTCTAAGCAGTGGCACAAGAAGGAGGGCTCCTGAAATGGGGGATGTTTCATGTATGTTTCTAATTTATTTGAAAAAAATCAAAGCAAGATTGTAGGGTGGGGGGGGGGACAGGACCCATTGGACACCAGAGACTAAATCAAAATAGTTTCAATTTCAATGGTTTCTGAATTATTTTTTGGTTTGAGGTAAACAGCAGTCTTTCCACTGGAGTTATAAGGATACCAGTCAAAGAATAAAGAGGGGACTGAGCCAGCTGCCAAAGGATGGGGGACTGTTTCAGTCATGGAGTATTTACTCACATAAAGGAGTGTGGCACCAAGGAGTCAAAGGTGTCCAACAGTCACACACTACAGTTAAGTGCATGATGACTTCAGAGTCAGTGACATGGGTATTGCAATGCTTGATACATGCTGACTCAGGATACAAAAAAAAAAAAAAAAAGGCTGACTTTACCATAAAAATTAATTTTTTAACAATTCATTCCATAAAAACATTACACAGAGGCCATTGTTGGATATTTATATTTTATTCGAACAATAATAACATCAGGATATCATTTCCTGTCTCTTTTAAGACCCCAGCAATGCAAATTTGTACTTGGGGCTATGGGAGAAATGAATAGCACAAGATCCAGACCTTAACCCATACTTCAAGTATATAGTACTTTACCATGAGACTTTGTAACATACCTAGGAAATTTGAATATACCTAGGAAATTCAAATTTGAACCTTAAGTTTACAATGAAGTTTGACAAAGAATCCATCAATTTCCTTGATCTAACCATTAACAAATGCCAAGGGGTAAATGTGATCACAGGTCTGAATAGAAAAACTACAGCTACTAACTTGCTTTTAAAACCATTTAGCTGTCATGCAGCACATCTCTTGAAAATTATATGCAGAGGTCAAGTCCTTGGGCACCCAATTGGATGACCTGACCAGGACCCACACTGGATCCCTTGCATGGCAGGGTGCACATTGGCAGCATGCCCCACAGAAACCTGATGGCCAGTGGTAGTGGGAGGTGAGGAAGAGCAATGCCACCATGCCTCCTTCTAAACTGATCATTGCCATGGCAGATGGGGAGCATGCCACCTGGCAGTGGGGGGGGGGGTCAGATGACCAGCTGTGATGTGGGAGAGGTTGCTATGGTGTGCAGTGGGGGGTGGCAGTCCTGCGTCAGTGCCCATACCAGTGCCCCTGTGCAGGGTGAGTGTGCTGTGGAAGGGTTCACCAAACACACCACTGTGTGCTGGGGTGAGTGGGTGGTATCTGGCATCTTGGTAATGTGACCCTGGGTGGTGGGTGGGCTGTTCACCCTGACCAGTGGAGTGTGCATGGGGCATGTAAGGGGTTTATGGTAGGGTCCACTCTGGTGTACCCTGTACCTCCGATGCTCCCCGTGGCCTGCACTGTGTGCTGTAATGCATGGTGCGTAGGTGCCAGGCCACCCCTTGCAAGTCCCTGGCATGTTTCTCCTCACACTGCCAGGGGATCAGGTGCGTCTGTGCTGCATGCCCGCCATGTGCATCCCTTGTGGGGGCACAGAGGGTGTGGAGTGGTTGCAGTTGTATGAGCATAGCCATTCCATGTGGATCATGCATGGGGCCCATTATTTGTTTATTTATGTATTTGTGGCAAAGACATTTATGTACTTTCTTTTCTGGCACTGCTAAAATACCACAAGCAGAATTCTAAAATGCCACAAACAAAACATAGACATACTGACCACTAACTTCAGCCTTCACGTGTTTGTCATTTTGGGCATCCAGGTATGGTAATCTTGATTTCCCCTGGACTACCCCAGTGTCCACTTTAAAAAAAATACTACCTAGTACCAGTGTGATGCCAATGTTTCTCTAACCAGTGAGCAAACAGAGTGATGATCCAGACTTTTTGGAGGTCTATGCCAACTGTAAGCCCACTAAGACATGTGGTGAAGTACTTCCCCAGGAGGAGGGTGAATGTCAACATGGCACAGCTTCAGTATTCAGTACACAGGTACCATATTTGGTCTCTCTTTTATTTTAACTTCAAACTTTTAATAAGAGAGTTTCAAGCTGCTGATGTATATAGATGCTGTAAAAACCAAGAGAAAGCTTGTTTGGCAGCTGCTTTCAATAAAAGCCACCCTTGAACAGTAGCTGCCCTCATTTAGAAGCCGCAGCAGAAAATGAAAAAGTGAAATAAAAGTTACAGTTTTTAATCAAAGATATACAGTATTTAAACACAGAGCAGCTCAAGTGGCAGATAGATTCAGGAAAAAGGGGATTAAAGAGAGTAATATTACACTAGCACTAGAATGTGCAAGGCAACAAGATTGTATAGCACTGCTCACTCCAAAGGAACATGAACAGAATAATGAAATAGAAAAGAGAATCAAATGTTTAACTGCTTACACCACAAAGTATAGACAGGTCAATGAAATCTTATACTGCAGTTGACATATAGTTCAACTAGACCTGATGCTGCACAGACACACACACAAGCTCAACCTATGATCATTAATAAAATAACTAAAAATCAAAGGGGACTAACGATTACACTCATTGCAATCTGAATTAAATTAAAATTGGAATCTAGTACTTGATTAGGACCACCTGGAGTAGTAGTTTCCCTAATGGTCATTCCAAATATTGCAAGTATATCAAGAGATGTAAAACCTTTACCAGCAGAATCTCAAGAAAAGAATGTATAGTCAGGCGGCCTATTACCTGCAAGACTGCAGGGTTATTTCCGCACCAGAGTGTACAAGTGGTGCACAAAACAATTAAATCATTAAAACAATGCGTGGGTGAACATGTTAGAGACATAGATCGGGAAAAATGTAAAACATTTTATAGCTGCGCATTCAAAATTCACTAAAGCTCAGGGGATACATAACTGGATGTTTTTCAGGATAGAAAAAGTCTCATTAAGACCAAGGGGTGGTAACTGAGATGCAGTACTCCTTAAAAAGGATGCATACCAATGAGGTGACTTACCCAAAAGCCTTTGATTTGGTAAATCACCAGTTGCTAATCAGAACGCTTAAATCCCTGAGACTAGACAACTCGTCCCTAATGTGGTTCTCAAAAATTATCTGGAAGGTAAATCTCAAATTGTAAAATGGTGTGGTGCACTCTCTGACCAGCATCACATTCTAGATGGAGTCCTGCATGGCTCCATCATAGGACCTTTATTGTTTTTGTTATTCACAACTTCCCCTGCACACTGGAGGAGCTAAAGTCACTCTATACCCAGATGATGTGGTAGTTTACAGAACAGCTCTAAATTCAACCCGGTTGAGTGAGCAATTAGGTAATGACCCCTTTTTGCTCAAAAACTGGCTCCATGCCAACAAACTCCTCCTTAACAGGAAAAAAACAAAGGCAATGTTGTTTGGGCCAAGGAGCCTTGGTACTGACCCCACCATAAAACATGTTCTCAGCCTTGCTGACATGAAAAGGGTAAGGGTGATTGATTCCATCAAGAATCTAAGGATCCACCTTCACCAAGATGACATGTATAAGACTCATATCAGCCACCTAACCAAAACTATTAATTAAAAGGTGGGCCTCCTGTACCTTCTGAGTCCATTTCTTACCACTGAATCCCACATTAGAATTGGCCAAGAAACCCTCCTTACTACCCTACTTCATGGGGCTCGAGTATTACACTCTATCAGGAGAATGGAGCTACAGATGCTGCAGACACTCTGTCATAGAACTGGAAGGTTAGCACAACCTCATGACCACCACTGTACAGTATTGGGGTCCCTCGGCTGGCTGCCACTCAAAGGGAGGCTGGCCTACCTCTCCTTATGCTTAGCCTACAAACTAATGCAGAACAGCACCTCCCCCACCAGTCAAAAAAAACCTGTTGCAGCTCAGTGTAACAGAACCATAAGGTCCTCAGAACATCAACTACTCCAGATACCCAGAGACAGAACCTCATGTGGAGCCAGGTCCTTCTCTTCTTCCATCCCTTCCCTATTGAACAGGCTCCCATGGAGTATCCAGTCCTCTATCTCACTAAGAAGCTTCAAAAAAGAGCTCAAATACTATTTGCCGAACTCCAAGTCACTGTTCCTGTGATAAACAATAGGCTTTTTTTGTCTCCCAGTCATGAACTTGGTGTATCTTGAATCATAAAGAAGTCCAGCATCTGTACTTTCCCATAATGTGCAGGACTGGACTTTCAATGCTTTTCTCACCGTCCTTTTATTTTATGTCCTTGATACCCCAATATATTCCTATTGAACTGCCTAAGCAATTAACTCCTAATGTATTGTCTGTCATTGATTCTCTGTACTGCTGAGGTTGTGATGTGTGATATTGTTGACTAATAAGTGATGTATTCGTCTGTATGATGTGTCTATAGTTGCTTTCAACATATGTAATGTATAATGAAATGCTTCATGTTCCCTGTAATTAACCGTGGGTCGCCCCTGAAAAAGGAACCTTTGGTATCAGTGAGCCTACCAGATTACCAAAATTAAATAAATAAATAAATAAATTAAACATCTGACGTATATACTGGGAGTTTGGTGGCAATGGCCTTAGCGAAATATATAAATAATACCATTTCTCTAATAGTATGATTCTCTTCCTCTGAAAAGGAGATGACTGTAGATGAGTCTTGTTATTCTATAAATAGCTAAAATCATAGTATTTCAAGCAAGGAAAATGTTGGAGCCTTTAAACAGAATTAAAAGGAAATAAATGCTAAACTGAGTTCAGTTCTGTATCTTTTTCTGTTGTTATCTATACATTAGGACCTCACCTGTATGCATTCAGTCTATGAAAGAAAGTGGAATGAGAACCAGGCAAATTATATCCACAGTGCAGCAGAATGGGTCAGTGCTTACTACAAATGGGGTGGCATACCCCAAACAGATAGTAGTGGCACTCACACAAGCACAAATGCCAAGATTGAAGCAAAAAAGTATTTATTCTGTCAAAGGTATCCATTTGCTTCCATTCACAAAGTAATCTCCTGTCTGTATCCTGCACCTCCAGCACTATCCCCATAGAACCTCAATTCTCATGAGTCTTCAGAAGGGGGTGAGGCTAGTAAGACAGCTGATAGCTCTTTAATCATGCAATTAATTAATATTCATGATAATTTCAATCAGACTGTGTAGTGATTAATTACAGTGACATACAAAATGCTTGTTGCAATTTCAAAAAACAATCAAATATCAAACCCCATTCAGCATTTACATTTGAAACAATAAATCATAAAAATGTACAAAGCATACCTTTTAGCTTGAAAGGACTAAATACTGCAGCTGTTCTAAGTGCTGTATTAATACTTATTTACATTATAGTGGAATCGGTGAAAGAAGAAAGAGAAAAAACAGACCTGGAACTCAAGATTATTTTCAAGACATTCATAATCTGGGAACCCTAGTAATTAAGTCACATCCAGGAAGGTGGAGGTCCAAATGAGTATCCATGTGGAGAATACCTCAAAGTGGTGTTTAGAGAAGCACACCTAAAAGCAAAAAGAGACAAGGAAAACAGAAAGAGAGCTAATATTTAAGCATTTCATTTTAGAAAAATAGAAACATAGAAGTCGATGGCAGAAGGAGACCGCTTAGTTCATTTAGTCTGCCCATTTGTTTTTAGACCTATTTTGATACTCTAGTTGCCCTTTGCAGTCAGGGCTCCCTTGTATCTATCTCATGCATTCTTCACATTTTTAAATGCTGTATTTTAAAGATGTATTACCATACAAAATGGAAAGATGAACCCTCCCAAAAAGGAATAGTTTCAGCAAAGTAGTTAAATGCAATATTGCTCTATCTGATTAACTTCTAAAGGGACCTTGTAAAATTAAAAATAACAAGATTATTTTTAATTTTTCAGAAAGTGTTTAATGTCCCATTGATTATCAAGGCCTATGGGATTAACACTGTTCAGTTCAAAAATCCATTTGCTCTCTTTCTTTAACAGTATGTTTGGTCTATCACCACCCAATCTGGGTGCTGGGACATGCTCAATGCCTATGAACTTAAGGTCATCCAGTTTAGAGCCATGTGTGTGAGTGAAATGCATACTGACTGTTGTATCATGGCGATTACTAATAACAGAGCAAACATGTTCTTGTATATGCTATTTCAATGGGCAGACTGTTTTCCCCACATATACCAGCTGGCAGCTACACCATAGGACATAGACTACATAAGGACTATCACATGTGATAAGTTCCCAAATCTCCAACTGTTTGTCTGGAAACTTTGGATTAAAAAATGTATCTGTCACTGCATATTTGCAAGTATTACATTTTTGCATTTGTGGATACCTTTGGGTCTAATTAATAACTAGCAGCTGCTCTCACTTTTGATATCACTCTGTTCTTTTAACCCACTGAGTACAATTCTGTCTTTCAAGTTCTTAGCCCTGCTGACAGTGACCCTAGGTTTACTCCCCACTGCTAGACCTACTTCCCCATCATTAAGTAGGATAGGCCAGTGTGTGTATTAAACATCACCTACCTTACCCACCACATGATTGTATTCTGTGATAAATGCTGGTGGGATGACATCATCATGTTTACTCCATATGTCCAATAGCAGTGACTTCCTAGGGGTGTTCATAACTTTGTTTCTGGTTCAGTTCAAAAGCTCCTCTTCATACCTTGTATCCAAAAACCTGGAAATAAGACCATCAGTCTGTGTCTCAAAATACAGTATGCATCTGTGTTACTGTTTCTGTGCTGTCTCAAAAGTTGGCTGAAGGGGATACATTTTTTAAGGCTGGGAGAGTGGGTACTTGAAGCATGAAACACATTATTTGTGGCACTGATTTTACTGAAGCATCTGGTATCAATAATGCTTCTATCTTCTTAACTGACAGTGAAAGGTCTAGAAAATCAAGACTGTTTTGGTTACTGGTATGTGTGAATTTTAGATACAGATTATTGATGTTAAGCCAGTTGATGAACTCCTGTTCTTCCTCTATGCCTCCTCGCCATATCCAAATCACATCATAAATGAAATGAACAAATATATAATGTTCTTATGATTGGGATTAACAGTTTCATCAAAGATTATGTTTTTTTTCCAGAAACCCAGAAATAGACTTGCATAGCTGGGTGCCACTGCAGCACCCCTTGCAGTTCCTCAGGTTTGTAGATAATATTTCCCTTCAGACTCAAGGTTGTTATGTGTGATGATGAATTTTAGGGAGAATATAATGAATTCTGTAGGTATGTGTTCAGTTGCTTCAAGATTTTCTAAGAAATGTCTTATGGTTTAAAGACCGTCTTGGTGTCATATAGAGGTATAAAGGGCCTGTATGGCAATACATAGCCCTGTGTAATTAGTGCCTCAGATAAGATTACTACATTTTTTTTCCAGGAGATCTGCAGAACCCCTAATGTATAATTTAAGTTTCACTACACTAAACTGCAGAAAAAAAAAATCAAGGAACTTGCCTAGGTTCTGTGTCAAGGATCTTGTGCCTGATACAACAGGCCTCCCGAGGGTGGGGTGGGGGTTCCTTATTGTATGTATTTTAGGCAGGATATAAAATCCTGGTATTGTGGGAAATTCAGGCCAAATGAACCTATATTCACCCTCAGAGATGTCTCCATTGGGTAGGGCTGCTGAGCATAATAAGTTCAGTTCCTTTCTTAATGATGCTGTGGGGTAATTTCTCAGTGGTGTGTAATTTTCATTATTTAATAGTGACATAACAACGTACTTACAGTGCGCTTGACTCAGGATGACAATGTTGCCTCCTTTGTCAGCCGGTTTAATTATGACAGACATGTCTCAATATAATTCTTTAAGTGCTAAACATTCATTTTTCTTCTTTTGGGGGCAACAGTGTCATTGAAAATATCTTTCACTTGTTAGCACACTGATTGTTCAAAGGAAGTAATGGCATTATTATAAACTTTAGGCCAAAACACTGATTCTATTTTGAATCTATTTTCTCTCAATTTTAGTATGTGTTTCATTGCTGTAAGCAGTCTAGGACTACCACATTCATGGGAGATCAAAACATTTTCTCTCTCTGTAGTTTCAAGCCATAATGATTCTAGTATTTCTAAGTCAGTGCACATATTCTGATCATTATCACATATGGATTCATCTAGTCTTTTGTTGTTAGATGCTTCTTCATCCGGTGTCCTCAAGTTCACCAGGTCAGAGAATGTGTCCATAACCACGCTTTGATCAATACGGGCCTCAGGATTATTAAATGTGGATTTGGCTCTCAGGATATAGTCAAGGTTTTCCACAAGTGGTGCTCCCTCTTCTCCAGTGACCCCCATATCAATTACTGAAGGTATGCGTCAAGTCTCTTGGAAGAAAAAAAGTTTTAACCTCAGTTTCCTAAACAATTTATGCAGGTCAATAAAGATCTGAAATTCATTAATAGGAGGTGTAGGAATGACTCTTAAACCCTTTCTTCAGAACAGAAGTTTGAGATTTAGTCAAAGTTAAATTTGAGAAATTTATAATTCGTAACTTGAGATCTTTCTTCTGTTTTTTCAGTGATGTTAAAATATTAGCTGTTTTTATTAACTGTCTCTTTTTTGGTTTTAGATGTGCCTCTGTAACACAACGTTTAGGTATTCTCATCATGGATACTCATTTGGACTGTCATCTATCTGGATGTGACTTTATTACTAGGGGGTCTCAGACTATGAATGCCTTGAAAACAATCATATGTTCCTGGTCCTTTTATCTCTGTCTTTCTTCTTTCACTGATTCCACTATAATGTAAATATTTATTAATACAGTGCTTAAAACAGCTGCAATATTTAGTTCTTTCAAGCTAAAATTTATGCTTTGTAAATGTATTTGCTTTATTGTTTCAAATAGAAGTGCTGAATGATGTTTGATATTTGATTGATTTTGAAATTTCAACTTGGGTATCCAGTGAGAATGATGACTGAATATGAGCAACCATCAAAACAGCAACTCATATTCAGTGCTTTCCTCCTGGGTTACCCTGGAAGGATAGCGATACAACATGGCCACAAGTGTACTGCATAGTGACAGGAAGAGGGGGATAATGAGGGGAAGGGGAGGGACAGGGAAGGGGTTTGGGTGACTACTGTACCTGGTTCTGCTGAGCTAGCCATGTGGTGTGGTGATGTGGGTGGCTAGCTCAGGTGCAGCAGGTACAGGTTTCAGGACCTGGTGCAGGAAACTTTTACCATTGCCTGCAGCTGTGGCACTTAATTTTATCCTGATGCAGAGATACTGCCCCTTCTCCAACACACACATCCCAGGAGTTCAGAATCCTTTTTAAGGGGGTGAGGGGGGAAGTCCCCTGTGAGGGGGGGCATGGGTGGGGTGCAGCCCCCCACAAAACCACTTATTTACTTCTCCAGATGTTGCATTGCCCTGGAGTGCATATCTCTGATTTGCTTTTTGGCGAGATACACTCACCATATTAGCAATCGCTATTTTGTGATCGCTATTATGACATGGAACCTGCAACATGCATTTTGTATGTTACTGATCATACATCCTTGAGGAAAGAATTAACCACTAGATGTTTTTGCTATGACTGAGTCCTGGACTTACTTATGCACATGTGAAATGTTTTATAATCTCTGTCCTATGAATATGTGGTCTTGATGTTGTTGCTGTATTTGTTGTAAGTCTGTATGTCATGGAACTGAAACTTTTAATTAAATTGATATTCAAGAGCACCTTGTAAATGGGACTTGTCCCAATGGTGTATGTCATCCTTTCCTGATGAATATACAAGGATTTTATTACTACTACTATTTGTCACTGGACAGTCTGATTGAAATTCTCATGAATATTAGTTGCACAATTTAAAGGCTTCCAGCTCTGTCATTTGCCTCACCCCCTTCTGAAGACTTGTGAGAGTCAAATCACTAGATGATAGTGCTTCAGGAGCAGGAGAAGCACTGGATTACTTTGTGATGGGAAGAAAATGGATGCTTTTTGCCAAAATACATACTTTTTTTTTCTTCAACCCCATTGTTTGTGTTTGTGTAAGTGCCGCTATTGTTTGATTGTATCAAAGAAAGTGGAGTGCCAACATTATCAGATTGAAGTCTGAAGTCAGTATCAAGCTACATGCTTGAGTCCCACTACTGAATCCTAGGTGGATCGTAACAACTTTAATTTTGCTGGCTATTTCCTGAAAACTTTTATGAATGAACACCTGTGAGTTAATCCTGCCCTGCTTCTTGCATTTACTTACTGGAGGTCAGACGAGAGAGGTGAGTCATAATAGTGACATATAAGTTGCTGAGGGTTAGAGGGTTATAAACAGGGTGAACATAGAATACCTGTTTATTAGAAACAGGAACACAGTCACAAGATGGCACAGCTGGAAGTTGGTGGAGTTCAAATTTAAAAGGGAGGAAGTTCTTCAGTAAGAGTGTGGTGGAGTCATGGAAGTGATTGCTGATGGAAGTGATAGGGGTAGATACTTTAAATGGGTTTAAACATGGCTGGGACAGAGCAAGAGGACTCATAATCCCACAGGGAAATACAAAGAAGAAGGGTAGTTGGTGGCTGGGCAAAGGAGTACAACATTCCCAGGACAATAATCAGGGGTGAAATAGTATTAAATGGGCAGACTTAATGGACAGTCTCTTTCGGCTGACATTCTATTTGTCCATGATACTGTAGGTCTCTATCATGTTGCCCCTCTCCTGTCTTGATGTAAGCAACAACATGTTCAGAACTTCCAGATGCATGGGAGAGATTCTTTCACTGAAAGTTGCCACCAGGGCAGCTCTGCCTCACAGGTAACACTTTACTGTTGCACTTTTTCTTTCTCACATTTAAGTCCCTTTTCCTATATATTTGCTATTGTAACTTCACACTGCACTGGATCACTGCCCTAGTGAAATTCTGACTAAAGAGCACTGAGGAGATTTTGTCTGGATTTGAACTCACAGTCACTCATTTATCAGGCTGCAGACCTTTCCACTAGACCACTGAGCTGGCACAACATTAAAACTTAGCTCTTTAGCTGTAGTTGTTAAAGCACTGCCTGAGAGGCAGACTTATCAGTAATGTCTGCTTCCATGGCAGGGCTGCCCTGGAGGCATATTTTATTTAAAGAATCTGTGCCTTGCCCTCAGACATCCCTCATAGACTCTGTCTTGTGGCCCAGAATTATTTTGTTTACCCTTTGCTGTACTGGTGCCAACTTATTGATGTCTTTTCTCAGTTGACAACTCTAGAATATGCTAGCCCTTAACCCCAGATTGCCAGTGTGAGAGGTGATCATACAAATGTTGAATCATGCCAGCCTTATTGTCTGTCCCATCATTTAAATTCATATCTCACAGCTCCAAGGTTCACTGGATCAATCTTTTTTGATTTTTTATTTAATGTAAGTAGGAACATATTATGTTTTATTTTGCACAATTTTGTATTGCATATTTGGAAATCATCAGTCACTGAGCACAGAACAAAGATATAACAGTGCACACAGGTTCTTTTATTTGTTATGCATCAGTCATCATAACGTCAGCCATCTAAACTCCACATGCCCCCAGTGCTCAGACTCTGGATAGCAGTAAATAAAACATACAAGTAACTAGACAGATGTATTTCTGTATACAATATATTCTTTGCAAACAAACTATGTTAATGCCACATTTAGGGTTCAGGCTAAAGTGGCAAAAGTTGGGAAATGTGGCTTTAGAGAGTCCAGCCCTAAAACCCAAACTGCAACCCTAAAGCAAACTGGGGATAGATTCTTCCTAAGAGTTGTCAGCCCTAAAGCTCACCGCATTCTATACACTCCAGAAACATACACAACTAATGGGGTGAGCTTTAGGGTTGACAGTCCCTAGGAAATGTCCACCACTGGTTGCTAACAGAGTCCCTGTTAGCTGAGTGGTCACCTTGATTTCTTATAATTGGAACTCTAAATCACAATAAAATCAATGTAAAAACTATCTCCAATCAACTCTATGGAGCACATCCTCGTGCCATTCATTTTTGACATCACAAAACATGCCATTGTGTGGAAGTGGCAGCATTTTGGCTGTCAGCTATGCAGAGCCAAGTACAATCTAATATATATTTTAAACAAGGCAGAAATAAATGGAATTATTATTAGCAGGTAACTTGGGGCCAGTTAAGGTATCTTACATGTTTTTTTTTCTCTGGTGGGGGTGAACTATTAAGCTTCAATTTAAATTACAGTATGCATTTTTAATATATTTGTTATACTGTACCTTACTTAACCAGGATATATCTCATTTCTAGAGTAATCCAGCCTTCAAACACTAATTCGTATAGCTGGGTGGACTATAGAGTAAGTGACTGGCAGAAGGTCACACAATATAAAAATTTAAAAATAACACTATAAAATTAACAGTATCTATAAACATAAAATCCATGTCAGATATTAGTGGCATAGTCTAGTCACTTTCACAAAATGCTATTCACACACAGTCATGTCATTGAGACCTATGGTCAGGAAAGCATATGTAGACCAGCAGCAGATGTAAAAATCCACATGTAGAACTTTATTATTATAAAAAACAATACATTAAAAAATAATGGCAAGATGGATTCAACACAGGCAGCTCAAAGACAAGCCATCTTGTGAACCTCAATCTCAAAACTAAAAGAAACTAACCACAAAAAGTCATGTTGACCTAATATAAGATCTTTTTTTGCTCAGTTTTGAACTTAGCATTTTATTTTCAGTTAGTTAGTTCCTCCCTAGCAGCTGCAGACATCCTGTCTGGAGTTGTCTGAAGTTAGCAGTTCAGCAATCTTGGTCCAGAAGGTCAGAAAGGTCACATACTCTGTTACAGCTCCTTTTCTGTCTTTTTATAAACTGACATGCTTGGGTACAAGAGGTCAGAAAGGTCACATACTCTGTTACAGGATCTTTTCTGTCTTTTTATAAACTTACATAGCTCAATTACACCTGTAATCATATTAAACAATGAGCTTATTCTAAAGTTTCAGAAAAAAATAACTGTGCATATTTACATATCTCAGTTTTCTATAAAGATCCACATATAATCTTCAACCACAGAGAAATGAGGGGTGGGGAGAAAGAAGCAGCAAGTGACAGCAATTGAAGGCAGGGTGATAGCAGGGTCCTATGGAATGGCCATTTCCTTCTGTGCACAGGAAAAAGATGTGATTGCACAATCAGATAGGTGAGACAGGTAGCAGAAATGAAAGAACAGAACACAGCCTTGCTTTGAATACTCTCAATATATAACAAATGGGACAGGGTCCTATCCAACGCTGTCACAAGCTACAACAATTTCTTCAGATAATATCAATATTTAAGATCTGCTCCTGATTTTGGTAATTTGCCCCAAATTTGTTTTTAGTTGAAGTGGCATGAGGCTGAGAAAGTAAATTATCTAATAACATAGATCTTAAGTTTGCAACATACTGTATACACCCAGCAGGATTACAAATAATGCATTTGAATTCAAAATCTGTAGGACAAAGATTCAGGTGCCCCTTCCCTCATGCACATGCCCATGCTGTAGTATCTGAGTGTTTGTATACAGTCAAATAACTGCAGTCACACACATTTCTTAGTCTGAAAGTTCATTTTCAGTTACACAAAACTTAAAAAAATGCAACAAAAACAAAGAATGCACTAATTAAACATATGCAGCAAGTAATGAATCACTGTATAAATTCAATCTGAGACAGCAGTTAGAAAACTAGACACAAAAAATACAATGTTTTTAAGCTAAGAGACTCTCCAGAATTATTCCTAGATTAATAATCACTCTTCTGAGTTAAACTGTTAACAAAACTGTAGAAAAAGATACCTGCAAATCTCTGCAGATTCTTTACTCTGGCAGTTGTAATGCAGCAGGTGACAGCACAGGTGTGGCAAGGAAGCTCCAACTGCACAAGGTTGTTTTCAAGAGAATCAGCAAGTGCCTCCATCTGACAGTAGTAAATCCTACAAAGAAGCCAAGGGGTTAAAGGAAATTTTTTTTTTCTGAGTAAATTTTAAGGCAACAGACAAGTACAATCTGTCAATTTTTCTAGGTGTTCCAAATTATTTATACAAAAAAATGGGTGTCAAAGGACCATTACACAATTGTGTATCTCAGATGACTGATTTTATTTAACCTTTTACTTACCCAGGGTTGTCAACCGAAGATGAACTATCTTGTTTTCAGTGCAGTCCACCTTATTATGATAAATTTTCAGAAGCTGAATGGAGCTTAGGGAGATCAAATATGGTCACAGCTGAACAAGAAGCCACTGTTGCAGGCTAGAAATATTTAATCAATAAGGAATGACCAGAGATTGCATTAACTGTACACAAATGACACCCTTGTATAATGTGTCACAAGGCAAAGCCGAGTGCCACATGTCCCTAGAGTGTGAGTAACATATGAATAATTTAACCCCTGGGAGTATCTTATTGTTATTTTTTTTTTAGCAAAAAATCATAGAAACATAGAAACTGACTAAATATAAGGGCCGCAAGGCCCATCTAGTCTGCCTGTAACCCTACCTTTATTAGTGTCTGCTGACCCTACTTGGTCATCGGCTTTAGCCTCTCCTTCCCACCTCAAGGGTTCCCTTATGCCTGTCCCATGAATGTTTAAATCCCTCCACTGTGCTTGCTCCCACCACCTCCTGTGGCAGATTGTTCCATGCATCCCAACCTTTCTGTGAAAAAAAACTTTATCATATTTCCCTTTATTCTACCCCCTCCAATCTCATATCATGCCCACTTATTCTTGTACTTTTTCTGTATTGAATGATTTCACCCCTTGCACCTTGTTTTCACCTTTAAGATACTTGCAAGTTTCTGTCATGTCTCCCCACACCCTTCTTCCCTCAAGTAAATACATTTTGAGGTCTTTTAATCTTTCCTCATATGTTTTCTGGTGCAATCCCTGTACCAACCTAGTTGCGCTTCTCTGTAGCGTCTCCACCCCATCTATTTTTCTTATTTTATTTAATGTGGTCTTGGATTACACCAGTGAGCAGATGCTCATTTATAGGTTCCAAGTCAGTTACATAGACAGTACAATACAGATGACAGGGTTACATATGGTACAGGTAAGTTACAGGGTACAACAGCATTAAACAGCTTAGGCAGTATAGCAGCTAGCCAGTGTCAGAGGTTTATCACCCTACTTGGAAGATCTCAGAGGTAAGAAGAAGGAGGGGTTGCAAACATGGGTGGAAGGAGCAAGGTAGTTGGGAGCATCTGAGTGGGCAGGGACGTCAGAGCAATGTCATGATTGGGGGGGGTAGGTGTAACCTAAAGTGCTGGGATTGGGGTCCCTCTACCCAATAATTTGTCAGGAGGTAAGTGCATGTAGTTGGTTGATGCTCCAGGAGGGTGCTAATGGTAACAGTCACAATTACTAAATTTTACTAGGTGCTGCTGGAGTCTGCATTTAAATGATCCAATAGATGTGGCATTGATAACATCAAGAGGTAAGGCATTGGTCCATAGTAGAGCACCACAGTAAAAGACACATTGTGCCAGGGCTATGTAGCATCTGGGAACTTTGTAGATCTGAGTGGAGCATTTCCTTGTGGGTTGGGTGCTTGAGTCTGGAGTTAGGAGGTTCTATGTCCTTGAGAGGATGTGACCTCCAGAACTGTACACAGTACTCCACATGAGGCCTCACCTCAGAAATGTGAATAAAAAATATTCAAACTAGCTGTATATTTTTTTTATTAATTATATGTGGTTTAAAATTCAAAAAGTCCTTCTGTCAACTTATCATCAGTCCACAGCCAGTTTATGTTCCATTTCAGCTTGCAGACATTCAAAGATATCTGTGCTGCTGCAGAGCTGTGACAGCATATCAAGAACAGCTGTGCAGTTGTCATAGGTGTATGTTAGCTCATTACATCATGCTGACCTCAGTATTGGCTAGCCAGCAAATTTGTCCAACTAGGAAAATATAAAAAAGTAAGTTTAGTGTGAATGTGTGGTTAAGGTTAGTGGTCTAGATGCTAGTCTTGAGTCATAAAGTGCATTGTTGTCATGGCAATGACAGCTGAGTAAACATGCTATCATCGAGAGGGCAGTCACGTTAAGAACATAGGACAGGGATGATGACAGCATTATTTCAATGACAGTTGTCATGGCAACAGGCAGTGGGTCTTAGTGAATTCTTTTTAACTCTACATGCTCTATCACCTCACAAAACCACCCTCCCCAGCTTAGCTGACTACCATCCCTGCAGTTGGACCAGCCTCCTTTTCACCCTCCATGTAACTGAGCCACCACCCTACATCTTGACCACCCTACACCCACCAAAACTCCCTGCAACTGGACCAGCCCCAAGTGCAGCATCCCCCCCACACCTGACACCTCTATCTGTATCTAGAACTCACCCCCCAGCTGACCACCCTCCATGCTACTGCTTTCCCCTTCCAGGCTTCTGATCAGGCTCCCTGCTGAAACCTGTCTCAGTAGGTATCGCTGGTGGTAGAGTGTGCGTTGTGATAGAGGTGGTGGGAGACTGTGGAGAGAGCGATGGTGTTGAAGGAAACTATGGATGGACTGAGGGTTTGGGGGACATGCAAGGACCAGAGATCCTTCCTATTCATCCCTGATGACTAAGAGGCTCCCTGGAAGACTGGTAATGTGTAACCAGTTGCTTGGAAAGCTGTACAGTAATTGGATAGTAACTGAGGTTCTGGCCTGGAGATGATCAAGATAAGTGTGTGTAAGGGGAACCGAGCAGAGCAGATCACCTGAAATAAAAGGGGCTCAGAACAGAGCAGAAAATGATTTTTTTTTTATCATAGAATAATTTTTATTGTTTTCAAAAACATCAGATATCATATTCCAAAACAGGAAAACTCCTGCTACAGTAAAGCATTACAGAGTTATTTGTGCATGCCAGTATTCATCACTCAAGAAAAAAAAAGCTATATCTAAGGTTCAGAGCTACTCCATTTAACTAGTAACAACATCTTCTCCTATCTATCCTAATGCACCATATCTCACCAATATCTCATACTCACTCCTAGGTCACATAGGTGCCTCATCCTCAGTGTTGGATTTTCCAGCTACATACACAGGCCAACTGTATAGTTAAAATCTGGCCCATCAAAAGAGAGTATAGTAAAATAGAATAGGTCTAACCTCAGCGTAGCAGCAGACAGGACCTTCACTGAGAGCCCACATATGGATCATTTCCCTGTATTTATATTTTGGGTTACATGAGCAGGGGCTATCCCACTGACAGTGGCCTGGAGAGGTGGTTACCATAGCAGGGGGAAGGGGGAACCTGACACAATGCTGAATTAAGATAGGCCTCCCATTTGGAGAAGTACGTGGACAGCTGCCCTCTGGCAGCGTAAGTAAGCTTTTCAAAAGTAGCTAGTCTGGCAATAGCAGAATGCCATAACGAAATGGGCAGAGGTAGAAGTTGCCACCAATGTCTTAAGAGGAGCCACTTACCTCCAACAGAACAACCAGGACCCAGTTCTGATGCTGCAGCCTTAATTGCACAACAGCAGCATAGGATGCGAGAGGTCTATGGGCTGCCCCAGCACCCCTGTGCAGTCCATTGCTACCACTGACCAGAAAGGGACTAGGGCTTGGCATTTCCATAACAGATGCAGGGTGTCTGCGGGACTATGTTCACATCTCCAGCGTCGTGCATGTGGGAGAGCCCCCCCATCTGAATAGAACAGCAGGCATTCTATACCATCTAAGGAGTATCTTAAGTTGAATTAACTGGCTTCTAGCATCTTTATAGGTAGAGTGCGCCACCTGAAGGCAGCGGGACCAGGTCTGTGGACTGATATGGCTTCCTATTTCCATGATCCATGCTATTCTGCACGCCTCCATATGATCTGATTACGCCTCACACCAAGTACTGTAGAACCTACCCGCTAGCCCATGAAAGGAAGGCTTTAAATATAGTGAGGACAACCAGCGCCATCTCGATTCCCCTTTAGCCATCCAGTCAATGGCCTGCACTGAGCTGCGATGTTGCAGGAACTTCCAAAAGTCCTGTGGCTTTAATGAAAAACGTGCTCAAAATTGTTGAAAGGACATTAGTGTACTAGTATTTGGTAGATAGAGGTCCTGCACAATATGGATACCTTTCCCTTCCCACAAGGCCCAAGTCAGGGGTTTGTTGTCCACCCTAATAAGTGGGTTGTGCCAGAGGTCTAAGTACCCAAAGAGTAATATGGCACCTTGTTTCGATGTCCTGGACGCCTTCATAAGACAAAACCAGGCTCTCCTAGTAGCATACATGACTGGGGTGAGTTTGTCTGGTGATATAGCAGTGTTAGTTAAGAGTAAGCTGAGATGCATGGGCTGACAAATTTGTTTCTCTAACTGTATCCATGGCAGTAAGGTACTAGGAGCTGGAACAAACCATTTGATCACCTGGGCAGCTAGGAAAGACCGTGATACCCTCGAAACGGGGGAAGCCCTAAGCCCCCTTGTGACCAATGTGCTCGTAATTTATGAACTCCCCACCTTGGTTTCTGTCTTTCCCATAGAAAACCTGATATTAACTTATCTAATGTTTGGAATACTTTATTTGACAACACTATGGGAAGGTTATTTAGCAGATACGCTACACGGGGCAGCATAAGCATACGAAATGCTGCCACCTTCCCTAAGAGGGACAAATTCAGTCATCTCCAGCGTGCTACTTCAATTGTCAGCTGAGTGATTAGAGAGGTAAAATTTCTGGATTCTATATGTCCCCAGACAAAGGGGATGTGTATACCCAAGTATTGCAGGTTGTTTGGAGCCATTACAGTTCCATCCCCCACAGCCAGTCTTTAGTACATGCCCCATTCAGAGGGGTAACACTGGTTTTCTTTTGGTTGACATGCAATCCTGATATACAGGCAAATGACTGCAAAGACTCCAATATTGGAGTAAGGGACTCTTGTGGGAGGGAAAGAGTAAGGGTAAATTGTCCGCATATGCCATTGCCAGATAATTGCGATCACCCACCGAGATACCCTGAATCACTTTATTGGCCTGGAGAACTCATATAAGAGGATCCAAGGCCAGCAAAAAGATTAACGGGGATAGCGGACATCCCTGACGGGTGCCCCACTGCTAGGGAAAGGGCATAGATATATCTTTATTAGTAAGTATTCTGGCCATAGGTTTATTATACAAGACATGGACCCACTGTTTAAAATAGGTACCAAAACCATACAAGTCAAGTACCTCGTGCAGATGGGGCCACTCAACCAAATCAAAAGCTTTCGAGAAGTCGACTGCTATAGCTGCCATAGGGGTGGGAGATCGTCGGGCTAACCATTTGTTGTTGAGCAAGAGGTGGATATTATCAGCCACTGCCTTACCTTTAGTGAAGCTGGCTTGAGAAGGGTGTACAGTAGAGGGTAGGACCTCCATCACACGATTGGCAAGTATTTTGGTTACGATCTTGGTGTCTACAGAAATTCATGAAGTTGAGTGATAATTTGCACAATTTAGTGGGTCATCTGATTTCTTTGGAATGAGAGTGATTAATGCCTCACGCATTGTTGGTGGGAGGGAACCAGTCGAGTGTGCTTCCCAAAGGGCAGCCAGTAGAGGGGCACAAATTTCGGAGCTTAATAGTTGATATAGTTCGTTGGTCATACTATCCGGCCCGGGAGCTTTGCCCTTGGTCAGCCGGGATAGAGCTTTGTGAATTTCTGCCTCTGTGATAGGCACTTTTATGGCTTCTGGTAACTGAGGAATATGAGCCATCAAACAAAAGTCTCTCAGATGATCTCTCATATGGCCCTTCTCATGGGAGATCCAGGATTGATACAGCTGCTGATAATAGTGTGTCACGCACTCATTGATTTGCTTGGGGCCCATAACTATCTCTGCATTGGCAGCCCTGAGGGCATGAATATGGGAAGTGGTTTGCTGCTTCCTCAGATGGTATGCTAACAATTTCCCGCTCTTGTCCCCACCCTCCCAGTATGCATGTTTAACCCTGGTCATATGCCACTCAACTTGTTGGTGGAGTATAGTATTTATCCAGTATTTTAACCCGACTATCTCCCACAATTTAGGTATGTCAGGGTCCCCAACAGTGGTTATCTTAATCTGTGACTCCAGGGCTGAGAGTTCCGCTTGGAGCCCACTGAGTTCCACCTTTTGCTTCCTATTTTTCTGAGCCACATAAGCTATAATAAGCCCCCTTAGCACGGCTCTGAAGGCCTCCCAGACCATGGTTGTGGATGTTTCCCCTAGCCTATTGTGTGCAAAGTAATCCTGAGCAATGTTCTGGACCATGTTCTGAAAGGAGGGGTATTTAATCAATAAGGGGTTGCAGCATCACCTGGTGCCCATACCCCAATGCCCTGCAAGCTGAAAGGTGCAGGAAACAGGAGCATGATCCAATACTTTGATATCCTTAATCTCAGTCGCTACAATATCCTGAGCTGCGCGTCTATTCGCAAGCCAGAAGTCAATACGACTGTAGGTTGTGTATACCGACGTGAAAAAAGAATAGTCCCTCCTCATGGGGTGGTCTCTCTGCCAGATGTCTATCATGCCCCATTCTTTCATCATTTCCAGCAGTGTACCCACTGATTTAGGATGAATTTGTGGGGTGGGCTTAGACTTATCCAAAAATATATCAAGGGCCAAATTAAAATCCCCCTCTATCAGGAGTGGGCTATTGTGATAGCCCTCGGTGAGGGATTCCAATGCATGGTTAAGATCAAGGAGTACTTCGGGAGAGTCAGTATTCAGGCCGTAAATGTTTGCTAGCACCACATGTCCCCCCCCGGGTAGGAGAGCCTAGCCCCTATCCAGCAACCCTCAGCATCAGTGATTGTTTTATCAACTGTCCATGGACATGACTTCCTGATCAAAATGGCTACCCCCTTGGACTTATTCTGAGCTGAGCTGGCAATTACAGTCCCTACCCACGCCTTTTGGAGCCAATCGACAGTCCTTGCAGTAAGATGCATCTCCTGGAGTAACACAATGTGCATGTGCAAGGTGTGAAGGTGTCTAAGAACAATGCTTCATTTAGCTGGGTGATTTAGCCCTTTCACATTCCAGGATATGAGCTTAAGCCCCATTCTGGAGTGCGTCACTGCTACACTGAGGTTTTCATGAAAAAATGAAGGACTCACCTCAGGGGTCCCGAGAAAATGAGATAGGAAAAGTGTTCAGGATACCTGAGGTTTGATAGAGTATTTGGCAAAAGCAAGACCAGAAGAGTGCACCAGGCAAAATGCGACACAAGAGACCTAGTAGCTGAGAAGGAAACACAAACAGGAGTAAATATACCACACTCTAAACTATTGGGTATCGTATAACTTTAAGGATACCTACTAAGTAGTAAGTTATACAGGAATACAGTAACTATTTAATTCCTACAAATCTCCAATACAGTATATCAACAAGTAATAAACACTAAACAAACGAGACTTGGTGTGCACACAATGGCACTATTCCCCGGCCAAACACAAGGGTAAGCACTCTGCCGTGCTAGCCAAAGGCTCGAATAGGGCAGAAAGAGGTCGATCCATCAAGCTACTTACAGCTCTGACCCCAGCCGTGCCTGAACAGGATACCATCACCAATACCACCCATACAATAAGATTGGGTGGGGCATCTAAGTTGGGTAAAGATAGAAAAAAAAAGGTTTATAAGGGGGGAAGGGGGGAGGCCCAAGACTTTCACTCATCTTCTACCCTACCGCCCTGCATCCCCCTTTTCTTTCACCTCTTCTTAGAGGGACCTTTTAAACCCTGGGTGGTACCAGTTAAGGAAAAAAGGAGGGGGACCCCCAGTCAAGAGATATTCTCAAATATCACTGGGATCAGCACTGGGCAATCCTTACACACCCATCTACCCAGAGAGGATGGCTACACTTGACCACTTCCAAACCTCCAGATCCCACCTTGACTACTACAAGTATATACCCCCCTTTATAGAAACCCTAAAAGTTAGTGATGGGGAGAGAAAGAAAGGAGAAAACTGGACCCCCTGCACTCTAAAAGATAATATCAAATAGAGTCATTTTTATCCTTCAGTCCGTACCAGAGCTCAGTCATTCGATAGAGATTCCTTGCTTGCACCCTGCAAACCCTTTGATAGCACTTCCACGAAAGACAATGTCCCAGACTTGATGAGGGGCAAGGAGTTAGTTGTAAATTCTTCTGTATCTGGCAGATGATCAGCCCAGGACCACATTTCCACCACTTCCATTATGGTCTCATCTGGTATATCTTCTGGGTCAGGTTGCACCTTGTGTAGTAATTCATCCTTGGTTAACTTGGCAGGAGGTGCCATTTCTTGCCCTGCTGCAAAGCCCAAATCACTATTGGACCAGTGCCTGAACTGAGGCACAAAACTAGTGTCCCACCAGGGTTTTGTGGAGGAGGTATCACTAGGGACCATGAACTGGTCGACTACTCACCCAGAACTCTCTGCAGCTCTATACCAAGATTGAAACAGGCTAGCGGATCCATTTCCTAAGGGACTCATCTATCTGACCTCTATTGTGATCCCCCTGGATGTTTCTGCCATTAACTGGGTTCCTGCCATCCTTGTCTGGGTACCAAAGCTTCCTGGGAGAAAGAGAGAATTTTAATAGGCAAGCGTGGCCAGTTCATGGAGATCCAATTTTCCTCCTCTCGGGGAGGCTCTGCTACTATTTCCCTCCCTTCCTTTAACACAGCCAGGTAAGCAAGCTGGCGGAATCCATATTTGAAGCCGTGTTGGGCCAGCACTTTTTTAGCAGGGGCAAAGGCCTTCCTCTGAGCTGCCACCTCAGTGGAGAAATCCCTATAGAAATAAATTTTTGCCCCATGCCACATCACCTCCTCTAGATCCCTGGCTGCTCGCAGCACTCGCTCCTTCATGGAGTATGTCAGAAAGTATGCCACTTTGGGACGTGGCACAGGTTTCTATGGTTGAGGGCCCCCAGGAACCCGATGTGCTCTCTCCACATCTAAAGGCCCATGCCACCTATCCCCCAGCATCTTCAGGATCTCCTCATTTAAAAATCTCTCCACATTTACCCCCTCCGATCCCTCAGGTATGCCTAAGATCCTGATGTTATTCCTTCTGCTGTGATTTTCCTGGTCTTTGGCCCTCTGCCATAAAGTGGCCAGCTTGCTCTTGTGCTTCTGAATGCGTTGAAGAAGTTTGGCTTAGCCTAATTCCAGACTTTCGGTCCTTTGCTGCACCACACTAAATTTGTCTTTCAAAACCTGCACCTCAGCCACACTTCCAGTAAGAGTGTCCAATAAAGAATCGACTCTGGAGAGCAGAGTCTCTAGCAGGGACGTAATGTGTTGCAGGGAAGAGTGGACATTGGGTCCACGCACAGGCGCTCCGAGGTCATAATTAGCAAACCTTATACAGCTTATGCCGGCAAGGTTTTCAAAAATTAAAAGGGAGTGTACAGCCAGGGTTTACCGCGATTTACACTCCTCCACTTCAAAGGTGTTAAATCTATGCCTGAGTGCTTGCTGGCCATGAGGAGTAACAATACAGACACCGATCATCCTTGCAGTGGTGGCGTTCTAGTCACTCAAGTGCGAGGAGCGTGCGGCCTATGTGAGCCCGGCCGATTCCCATCTGTAATCACCTGTTTTGAGCCTTAGCCATGCCCCGAATGCTGCGACCGCCTCGCCGGATGGATACTGGCAGCACTGGAGGTGTAATGGGGTGGTTTCAAATAAAAATTGCACTTAGATGCCAAACAGTTCCCCTGAAATGGCTTAGCTGGGGCTCAGGCTGCGATACTATGTGGCCATACTCTCCGGCATCCAAGCCACACCCCCAAATTTTTTTTTAAATCGTATCATTTGTAAAGCTTTGAAAGTTTTACCCCATATGTTTAAAAGGTGCTAGTATATCTTTACAGAAAACCTTGTTGCCGTATTGATCCTTGTAACACATGATCCACACAAACAGTTGATTTGATACCTTTTATTGAACCAACAGAATTGTTAGTAAGGTTAATATTATTTTATTCAAAATATGCTTAAAAGTATACTAAGGTGGTAGTATATGCTGCATAAGTATATTAGAAGTATATGTTACCAGAAGATAAGTACATGAATTAACTACAAATATAGTTTTATCATATTCAAGTATACAGAGCCATTCATATACTTTACATAAGTATAACAAAAGTATATGATGACTACTTGAATGTACTAAATTTATATGTGTAGTGAACCCAAGTATACAACTTTTTCATAAGGGGTAGCAATGTCATCTGGTTTGTTGTGCTGTACTAGATACTGTATGTAGCTACTGCAGCACAACAACTTCAAATGTGTTAGTGCCTGTGCAGTACATAAAATTCTGCTCATTGTGAAACAGCTGTGATGGTGAGAGCTGGCCCCAGAAGAAAGCAGAGCTAAAAAACCTGAACAGTAAGTACAAATTCATTGATTTATGATTGCCCATACATTACAAAAGACTGTGTATGAGCAATCATACACAACACGGATGTTTCTAAATCTTCATGTTTTTGTGGTAACAAGATCTCTCAAATCCTGTTACCTCAGAAACCTCTAGATTGAAAAACATCCTTGTTATCTATAATTGCTCATACTCAATCCTCTAGATTCTTGACAGTTCTGTGTAAACAGCATGATTTACATAACTGGATATGAAGGAACTTGACACTTCGAACCACTGTGTGACGGAATTTAGCACCTGAGACAGAAGCTCAAAGCTGAAGTGACATTTTATTAATATACTTCCTCGACAGGTATAAACAGGGCCTTTCAGAAGCTCCTGACCTCCCTGAAGATGACAGTCCTGGTGCACCCATTACCATCTTTCATCTGAAACTAACCTCTCATGCTGAGGTCTTCAAGTTCTTAAATAAACTTAACCCTGATCGTTCACCAGGATTTGACTCCCTACCACCCAAATTTCTTAAACTTGGCACTCCCACTATCACCCACCCTGTAGCACTGTAAATCAATTGGTCCCTCATCTCTCAGTCTATACCTGACACATGGAAAATAGTGATAGTAGTCCCTATACACAAAAATGGCCCAACTAACCAAACCGATAATTACAGACTGATCTCCATACTGTGCCCCCTAGTGAAAATTCAAGAAAGAATCATTTATAACCAGCTTTACTACTTTTTAGAATTAACAAATGCCCTCACCATCTCTCAACATGGGTTCCGGAAACTGCACTGAAAGGAATACGCTCTCTAATGGGTCACCACAGATATCTTTCATGCCATGGAGCAGGGATGTGTGACTGGTGCAGTATTTGTCAGTCTCATGAAAGCATTTGACCTTGTTAACCATCAACTCCTTCTATCTAAACTACACAAACATGGTCTTAACTCAAATGCCCTCTCGTGGTTTTCTAACTCCCTGTCTAATCGGCAACTATGTGTCAAATAGTCTGGTGTTACATAACCCCTGGCTTGCACTTTGGATGGTGTCCTGCAGAGGTCAATCCTAGGCCCTCTGCTATTTTCCATATTCATTAATGAGCTTCTGAATAACTGTGGTGATGCATAGACACAGCTATAGGAGTATGACACCATTCTATATAGCTCAGAAAGAAGTATTTCTTCTTTTAAATCGGTACTTGAGAAAGACTTTTGACTACTCAAAGACTGGTTCAGGCGAAACTTACTCATACTCAATACTAAGAAAACTAAAAGCATATTGTTCAGACACAACTACTTCAATTTGTCCAGTGAAATAACCTTTGCAATCACCACCTCGTCAGGTGTGTTCCTCGAAGGAGTGGACTCCTTCAAATATTTAGGCGTTACCCTGGACATAAACTTATCCTTTGAAGCTTATGCCCACCAAATTATCAAGTCAACACACGAAAGACTGGGCCAACTATACTGAATCGTACCTTACCTGACCCCTTATTTCTGTAGAACCCTTGCAGTAGCAATGTTACTCCCTGGTCTCTTTTATGGTGCCCTGCTCCTTCTTTTGGCTAAGTCCACTATTCTGTCCAATTTAAAACAAACCTATCACAGAATCTCTCACTTAATTGCTAACACACCTGCTCATGCACACCACTACGACATCCTCAAGACTCTTGGATGACTGTCCTTCCAGGCAAAGCTAGATTTCCCCACATGCTGCACTACATTCAAACTTATAAACCTCCCCTCACCACTGATCATCCCTAACTTGCTCAGCTTGAAGCTCATTTTGAGATCCCTATGCTCCTCTCATCTCACTCAACTAAATCTTCCCAGGACATGGTTAGCCATTAGGAAAAGATCCTTCTCCTTCCTAGCACCCCAAAAATGAAACAACCTACTGCACAATCTCCTCTTCTGTGCATCCTTACCACAGTTCAAAAAATGCTTTACTCTTCTTTCCTCCACCTATCTGCGCGCGCATCTAAGACCTCTATCTTACTCCCCTCTCTCCACCACTCTACTCTACTTTACCATATTATGCTCCCCTTCTGCTACCTTCCCCTCCATTGCTATAGTCTAATTCCAGCCTACTCCTTCTGAATACGCTGTCACATTACTCCATTTGCTCACACTACACTGCTACCTTAGTCATAAGTAGACCTGAACTGTAAGATGAGTGATTCACTTCATAATCTGTTCTAACAACCCATGTGTATATTTTTGCCAGCTGACATCAGCACTTTAGACTGTTATTAAACACTACAGCACTTCTTGACTGCTTGTTAGAATACACCTCACTACTTTGCTCCCTGAAACGTGAATTGTAATTACTGATATCAATCATACTTTTGAGTGCTATTTGTAACTTGGAATGTGTTAGTGCTGTATTGCTCATTGTTACCCTTTTTGTTATCATCTTTGTCTATATGCTGGAAATATATTTCCCTGGGTCTCTCCTGAAAAATGGATTGTTAATATCATTGGGCCTACCCAGTCATCAAAATTCAAATAAATAAAATAAATAAATACTCACCAAACAATGACTGAATGCCCATCAAACACACTCCTTTGCCAGGATATTGTTCTTGATCTTGTTACATGGGGATATCTCACCTAAGTGTAAAATAAGGATGATAGTCGTTGCCCATGGAATAAAAATGCTTTGACGCTTCTGCTCATGTGAAGGAAGTAATATAAGACACTTTATAAAATGGCAAAAAAAAATCCATCATCCTGATTGGCTACTGCATCATCTGAGCCGTGCCCTTATCAGACAATATACTAGCCAACCAGCACTACCCTTCACTTCCAAGCCCCACAATCCCCACAATTGCACGGAATCAGTGAGCTGTGCCAGCTGAAAACAGAAACACAGGCTGGCACAGCTCACAGCATGACATCTCTGTAACAGAGCCCTGGTCTGCCCACCCCCTTCTCCTTCACAGCACACAACCTCTACATAAAAAACAACAACACCCTGTATCTTTTTCTAGCCTGTTCCTATTTTTTTTTTAAACACAGTCTGCCAAAACCGGAAAGATTACACCAACTAGTCACAGCTTTGGCTAAGTACAGGTAAGCATGAGTGTGTGTTGCCACAGCAACCTCTGACCGCACTTCGGTCTGCCTGCCTCCTCCTCCTCCGTAACAGCACACAACCTCTACATAAAAAACAACACCCTGTATCTTTTTTTAGCCTGTTCCTATTTTTTTTAAACACAGGCTGCTGATACCAGAAACATGGCATCAACAAGTTGCAGCTTCGGCTTACTACAGGCAGGTGTGACTGTGTGTTGCCACAGCAATTCTCATTCACTCACGAACCAACTTCTATCAACCACAGACTCCCTCAATCTTTAAAACAATGCATTCACAGTGAAAGAAATACAATGCCATGAATCAAGTTCTGTACCTGCTAGCATGTTGAAAATAAGAGCCAAACCCAAAATGGGAATAGCTCACTCATGGGTCAGCTCGATCAGTGGCTGACACCACTATAATCATGTTGTTCTTTGCCCGACTACACATCAAGAAAAAATAAATAAAAAAATAGCATCAACAAGCATATAAGCAGCTAAATAGAAAAATATAATCAAGAGGCATACATCACATTAACAAAAAAATAACACCGATATGACAGACCACAAAACAACCAGCAATATCCTCTAGTGGCTGACTTTTACATATACTCGCTGTAAATACAGTACAAGAACAGGAACTACTTTTTTACTTGTATTATTTAGATTAACTTTTATACATTTTTTAAAACTTCATAGCTGAAATCTTTAAATACATTTTTTTACAGGGGAGCCCATTTTATAAGCACAATAACACACTCCGAGGTGTGGGTTATCACCTGATAAGAGCACTCCCAGGTGCATAAGGCACTTGGTGCAAGCGCCTCATGCCTTAGTACACACCTGGGCATGCTCTTATCAGGTGATAACCCACACCTCATCGTGTGTTATTGTTTGCTTATCATTACCTTGTGTTGCTCTCTTACCTTAATGGTTCACTGGCAATAAGTTCATTCTTTATTTTCCATTTACTTCATGGATACTTTCTTATGCACCTTTAAACATTGGAGGGTGATCAGGAACCATTAAATCTTAAGTTACCAAACATACATGCAAAATGAATCTGTTCCAAAGTGTTCCAAAAATCAAAAATTAAAATAAAATGGTACCCCTTTAACAAATGTCAAATGTAGCATGTCCTAGCAATGCACTGTTTCCTGAAGACGTATAGAAAATCTTTTTTCCCCAAGTGTTATATTCTATGATTCAGTGAAGTTGAGCACAGTGGTCTGTTGCCATTCTGTACATAGATACATATAATTTTATTAGAGATGAGGACTGCCTGACCCATTTATTCTACCCCCCAAGCATCCCATGCTTAACCTTTCCTCTCCACTGTTAGGGCTCCCTTATGTCTATCCGATGCAGTTTCTAAAGGCTCCACTGTTTACACCTTTATCACTTCTGTGGGGGGCTGTTCCATGCATCCATCACCCTTTCCATGAAGAAGTGCTTCCTTGCATTCAACCTGAGTCTAACTTCCTCCAGACTCATATCAAACACTCTTGTTTTTGAGCATTCTCTTTTCTGAAAGAGGCTCTCCTCCTGGATGTTATTAAAACCCTTGAGGTACAGTGGCGTGAAAAAGTATTTGCCCCCTTCCTGATTTTCTCTATTATTGCATATTTGTCACACTGGATGTTTTCAGATCTTTAGAGAAAATGTAATATTAGATAAAGGGAACCTGAGTGAACAAATAACACTTGTTTTTTTTTTTAATTTCACTTATTTAATGAAAAAAAGTTAACCAACACCAACTGGCACTGTGTGAAAAAGTAATTGCCCCTTACACTTAATAACTGGTTATGCCACATTTAGCTGCAATGACTGCAACCAAACACTTCCTATAATTCAATATCAGTCTTTCACATCGCTGTGGAGGAATTTTAACCCACTCTTCCTCGAGAACTGCTTTAATTCAGTAACATTTGGTAGGTTTTTGAGCATGACCTGCCTGCTTCAGGTCCTGCCACAGCATCTCTATTGGGTTTAAGTCTGACTTTGACTAGGCCACTCCAAAACTTTAATTTTACTTCTTTTAGCCATTCTGATGTGGACTTGCTTTTGTGTTTTGGATCATTGTCTTGCTGCATGGCCTAACTACGCTTCAGCTTCAGCTGACGGAAGGATGACCGGACATTCTCCTTAAGAATTTTCTGGTACAGAGCAGAATTCATGGTTCCTTTAATTATGGCAAGTCATCCAGGTCCTTAGGCAGCAAGCATCCCACACCATCACACTACCACCACCATGTTTGACTGTTGGTATGGTGTTCTTACTGTGGAATGCTGTGTTTGCTTTACGTAGACATTATGGGATCCATGTCATCCAAAAGTTCCACTTTGGACTCATCTGTCCATAGAACATTTTCCCAAAAGGCTTGTGGATCATCCAGGTGCTTCTTGGCAGAAATGAGACGAGCAATTTATGTTCTTCTTGGTTAGCAGTGGTTTTGCTACTACCTCACATGAAGCCCATTTTGCCCAGTCTCTTTCTGATTGTGGGGTCGTGAACACTGACCTTAGCTGAGGCAAGAGAAGCCTGCAGTTCTTTGGATGTTGTTTTAGGATCCTTTGAGACTTCCTGAATGATTTTACACTGCCCTTGGAGTATTCTTGGCAGGCCCACTCCTGGGAAGATTCACTACTGTTCCAAGTGTTCTCCATTTGGAGATTATGGCTCACTGTGGTTTGATGGAGTCCCAGAGCCTTAGAAATAGCTTTGTAACCCTTTCCAGACTGATAGAGGGCAACACATTTTTCTGATCTTTTCAGGAACTTCCTTTGATCATGGCATAATGTGCTTGTTGAATCTTTATGCTGGCAAGTGACTCTGATGGTAAGGGTCAAAATAAGTGAGATTTATATTGAGCAGGCTGGCTGTAATCAAGCCTGGCTGTGTTCAATCAGCTGACTCTAATTATCCCTTTAATTGGGTTGATTTAACTAGGGGTAATTACTTTTCACACAGTGCCTGGTGTTGGTTAACTTTTTTCATTAAATAAATGAAATAAGTAAAAAAAAAAAGTGTTATTTGTTCACTCAGGTTCCCTTTATCTAATATTATATTTTGTCTAAAGACCTGAAAACATCCAGTGTGACAAATATGCAATAATAGAGAAAATCAGGAAGGGGGCAAATACTTTTTCACGCCACTGTACTTAAACATCTCAATCATGTCCCCCCCTCTCCATTCTCATCTCCAATGAATGCATGACAAGGTCTACCAGCCTCTACTTATATGCCCTCCATTGTAGCCCTGCATCATCTTTGTAGCCCTCCTCTGCACTGCCACCCTTTTGCCTATGCCCTTTCTGAGGTGTGGCCTCCAGAACTGCATACAGTACTCCAGATGAGGTCTCACCAGTGATCTGTAAAGTGGAGTTAGGTACTTATTCCTGCCGACCATCATCTGCTGATATCCAGTGCCCACATTCCTGATTTTGTCTCTTCCCATCTCTTAATATTCCCACACAGCAATTTCCCATAATGCTATAAATAGTACATTACCAGGATTATCAGATTAAGACTTGCAGTTCCCCCTCCCCAATGTTTGGTAACTACAGTAGGTGAGGCACACTAGGCATAAGTACATCATTTCAGAACTAGGATGACAGTATCCCACATTTTTCGGTTCCATTATATTTAATATGTTTCCATATGCTAAAGCAAAACAATAAAGGAAGTTGTTTCATGGAGAAAATAATAAATGACATTCAACATAAGGGACTGTGCTAAAGTCGTTGTCCTCTGTATTTCTACATGCCAAATAAAATTATTTTGTATTAGACTAAGGTACAATGGATCACAAAGAAAAAATAGCAAGACAACAATGTTCTTTTGCCCTGGCATAGACTTTGTGGTCTGTCGGAAAGTGAACTCTGATGATCTGAATGTTCTTTTACAGCAAAATTCTGTTGTGAATTATTCTATCTGCCACAGTTTCACTGCAGTCTTGGGTTGAGAGAAATCATGGGCAAATAATAATCTGTCTACTTATCTGTCTCTCTCCCTGTTTATTTGCCTTGTTATTCCTTCTGCATGGTTGAGTATGTTGAGTTTTAGTTTGTGACTATATCCTCTGTTGTTGATATCTTGATTAATTTTATACCAGGCATTGATATTCAAATGCACTTTTTTGTCACCTGATAGTCCCAAACTCCACAAGAGAAAATTTGGAAAATAACTATTTCAGACATACCAACAGTACTCAGTACTTTCCGTTTAATAAAACAGTAAAGCACAGCTGTTATTTTGCAGTATTCAGTAATGGGTGGTGGGAAATTCTGGTTCAGGATTTACTACTTTCGGGATTGTGAAATGTTGGCATTTTGGTCTCGGGATTTTGGTCTGTAGGAAAACGGGTGATGGGAATTAGTATGGATACCATAAAGTGGCATCATCACTTCTCTTTTTCTGCTGGAGATGCCCATCCCTATGCACCCCAAGATTCCACTGGCCTTCCTTATCCCTTTCTCACACTGTCTGGCCACCTTCAGGTCATCTATCATATTCACCCCCCCATCTTTCTTACTTGGTTGATGCCAGTAACTCCTCCCACTGAATTCTGTTTCTCTGGGTTGCTATGCCCAAGTGCATAACTTTTCAGTTCTTCACATTAAATTTTAGCTGCCTCACACTTGACCGTTCCACAGACTTACATAGGTCTCTTCTCATTCTTTCCACCACCTCTGGAGTATTCACTCTATTGTAGATTTTCATGTTATCCACAAATAGACACAACTTCCGCTCCAGACCTTCTGCAATGTCACTTATGAAGACTTTAAAGAGGACTGACCCCAGCACCACACCCTGACCTGCACCCTGCTTGTCACCTCCTCACCACAGATTGAGGCCCATTCAGTACTACTCTTTGTGTCCTCCCACTCAACCAATTTCGAACCCAGTCCGCAACCCTGTGCCACACTCTTAGGCTGTTCTGGTTGTTTATTAACCTTTTATGTGGGACAGTGTTAAAGGCCTTACTAAAATCCAAGTGTACCACATCCACAGCCCCCCCACGGAACTATCACCCTGGTAACACAATCGAAGAAATCTATCAGGTTTATTTTGCAAGACCTGCTTGCCATTAAACCATGTTGCTATGAACCCTGCTGCTCACTGGATTTGAGGTAGTCCCTAATCCTTTCCATGAGTAATGACTCCATCAATTTCCCTACCTCTGAAGTTAGACTGACTGGCCTGTAATTGACCACCTCCTATCTACTCCCATTTTTGTTGAGAGGTACAACATTTGCCCTTCTTTCCAATCTGCTGGGACCACCTCAGTCTCTAATGATTTGAGTAGTTCTGTCAGGGGTGATGCCAACTCATTTCTGAGCTCTTTTAGTATTCTGGGGTGAATTCCGTCCAGTCTCATTGCGTTGTCTATTCTCAGTTTTTAAAGTTCTTTTATGACTCTCCCCTTTGTGAAAAGACTTGTATCCACTCCCTCTCTCTGACTTCCTTCTTCTCCTCTCAATGGTTGTCCATCCTCCTCCACTTCTATTGCAAATACTGTGCAGAAATACTTGTTCAAGATCTCTGCCTTTTCTCTGTCCTCCTCAGCTGGACCTTCTTCTCTTTTTAGTTTCACTATCCCTTCATTTGTCTTTCTTTTTTCACTGGTGTACCAAAAAAAGATCATGTCCCCTTTCTTAATTAACTGGGCTATCCTCTGCTCTGTTTCTTCCTTGGCCCTTTTAACAGCTTTTCCAGTCTCCCGCAGCTTTTCCACATATGCTTCCCTATCTTCCTCCCTCATTTTCTGAATGTCTTCTTTTTCTCTCTCACCCTGCTGGCTACTTTGTTAGTAAACTATAGTATGTCTTTCCTTCTCTTATTATTGCTTACTTACCTAGTGCACATTTTAGTAGCTTCATCTGTGGCTCCAATTAGATTTGCCCATTGCTTCCCTTCCCCCCCCATAATACGTTCAATAGGCATTCCTTCAAATTTGCAAAATCAACCCTCTTGAAATCCGTGATTTTTATCCTAGAGTGGCTGGACTCCACCATTTTTATGGAAAACCATACAATACTGTGATCACTGGACCCTAAATGATTGCCTAGCTGTATGTCTGTAATTATTTCCCCATTGGTGAGCACCGGGTCCAGAACAGCTTCCTCCCTGGTGGGCTCCATCACAAGCTGCTGGAGTCTTGCTCCTTGCAGAGCTTCCAGGATGGCTCTACTCCTAGCTGTGTCTGCAGTATGGGTGCTCCAGTCAATGTTTGGCATATTGAATTTACCCATAACTAGCACATCTCTCCTGTCTGTCATTTTGCATATGGTTTCCACTAGCTTCTTGTCTATCTCCTCCCCCTGTCCCAGGGGTCTCTAGATCATTCTGAAAGAGTTCCTGATCCCCTACTGCCCCGGACCATCACTCCACTCAGCCGGTGAGGGATTGCTAGGGATTCCAAGGCTAAGTTTAAAATCTTCTGGGGCAAGAGCTTTTGAGTTTGCAGCCCTTATCCTTTGCAATTCTCTACTCCATCGGATTTTGGGAGTGCGCAACTGTGAAGGCATTCAAACAATCATTAAAAACATATTTGTAGCATCAAGCCTTTGATAATTGAGCCTCTTGTTTTTATGGATATCTGTACGATTTTACTGAAGTGTGTTATATTTTATACTGTTATTGCTGCTTTAAAATGTGAGGCGCCTTGGCTTTGGATAAGGCGCCATACAAATAAATTTTATTATTATTATTTTATTATTATTATTCCTGACCATATTGCTACCACATTTGTGGTCTCCTGTGTGATCCATAGAGACTCTGCCCCTTCCTGATACCCTTGTATTTCTGTCACTTTAATTCTTTCCCTGACATATATAGCCCCCCCTTCCACTCCTCCTGTCTCTCTGGAAAAAGGTATACCCCAGTATTTCTATGTCACAGGTATGGCTCTCTGTGTTCTATGTCTCAGTTATGGCTACAATGTCTAGTTCCACCTCAGCCATTAATGCTACTAGAGCTTGAATTTTATTCGCCAGGCTTCGGGCATTTGTACACATGGCCCTTCAGTTCTTTAAACCCTTTCTTTTTGTGTTTCACCCTTTCCCTTGTGTCTTCTCTCCAGCACACTTTTGTCACCACCCTCTGTAGGTACTCTTACCTTTTCCATTACAGATTGGGCTTGATAACCATCTTTTGTGTTTCTGCCCATCTTCTCCTGCCACCGTGTGAAATATCTGCTTTCGGGGTAGAGATAACCAGGTTCCCATACTCATTCAGGACCTTAGCCTCAAGCTCCCCCTTAGTTTAAATGCGGATGGCAACATCAAACCTTTGCCCTAGTGCCTGTACCCCTTCTGTTGTCAGGTGCAGGCCATCATATCCAAAGAACTTCTTCTCCCAGAAATCTTCCTATGCTCCAATGAAGTGGTAGCCTTTGTCTTGACACCAGCTTTGTAGCCATATGTTTAATCCCTTGACTTCCTTTTCTCTTGTTTTTTGCTTGCTTCTGTCCTTGCCCCACATGGGGAGGACCTTTGAGAAGGCCTTGGAGTATTAATGAGTGTCCAGAAGATCACCTAGTTTAATTAGGTTCTGCATGGCCTCTTCTACTGTCTGGCACACCAGGTAATTTGTCCCAAGGTGTACCATGGTTATGATCTCCTTCCCCAGTCTTTCCACAACTTTTCTAACACAATCAGTGTCTCGCTTTGCTGAGGCACCTGGGAGGCATCTAACCATCACTTCCATCTGTGCACAGTCCCTTAGGTGGGTTTCTATTCCCTTAACATGGAGTCTCCTATTATAAGTATTTTTCTTATACTTGTTGTTTTGTTTGATGCTCTCTTGCCACTGCTTATTCCTCCAGGATGCCATCCTGCCTTCTCGGTTGGCTTGTTTACTGACTCCATGTGGCTATTTCCCCTTTTCTTAGCAAGAGATTTAAAGCAATTTGCTGTTGGAATAGATTTTGCATTGAATGAGTTCAGCTGATTCCTCCTGCCTATTTTTCCACCTTTCCCTCAGACCACCTGCCACCCGCCTGGTCCAGACTGCCTCTATGGAAGTGGTCATCCACTGGGACACAAGGCTTTTGAGAAGGAGGTTGTACTGCCCTGTTGCTGTATAGTTTGCACTGCAGTTGGGAGTTTTACTGCCCATGCTGCACTGAGCTGTTCTTTCAGTTCATTAAAGCTTCAGCAAAGTGGGCAATGTCCTACTGCCCAGAAATATCCTCTGTGGAAGAATACTCTGCACCCCTGGTAACCAACAATATCCATCCTGGTGGATATTGTTTCTTTTCCTAGGTCTGGATTTGCTGTTTCCCATCCTGTTTTTTTTCCTTTTTTATTTAACTTTATCACGCATGGTTCCTTTAGTCCCAGGAAGTCCTAGCTGCTTCTTCTTGTATGTGGGTGGGACCTAGAAATTGTCTTCCTGTCCCTGCAGAAAATTCCTGCTGTCAGTCAGTTGCTTTTCAATATATTGAGCAACACCTGGGTGGGTGGATGGTTGGGGTAGGTGTGAGGGTAGTATTATAGTTAGTTTTATTCCTTTTTTTCCTTTATGGTAACTGCTTTGCAGCTCCACTAAAGGTTAATTCTGCCAAGTTGCCTGCTTCATGGATGGAAGATGTTGATGGAGAGGGTTGTGGCAAAATGAAGCAGTCTGACAGAAGAGGTGGTATTCTGTAAGACAGTGGGGGAATTCAAAAGGGGATGTGACTGAGTGAGGGGGGTCATTGTGAAAGTGGGGGGGATGGACAGCTGCAAGATAAGGGAGCTAGCTACGTATTCAAGTAGACTTGATAGACCACAGAGCCTGTTTCTGCTGGCAAATATGTATGATCATATCTTCGTAAGATAAAAGTCAGTGCCGTGGTCTGAGGATTTCAGGGGACCAGCTTCTGGTTATTAAACCTCCCACTGCTGTGACATGGAAGAGTGGATCCGCAACCCGATTGGCTGCTTCCCTTACTTAGAAATGTCCCTCACCAATCCTGTGCTGTGAAGTGAGCCCTTTAGTTATAGAGCACGTTAGTTTTTTTTCTCTTCTTTATTGTAACTGATTTGCAGCTCTGATAAAAGTTAATGCTGTCAAGCCACCTGCTCCATGGACAGAAGATAAAAGTCACTGCTGCAGTTCTGTATGCATGGTGCAGTCAATGACATACTATATATATATATATATATATATATATATATATATATATATATATATATATATATATGAATATAATTTAAATCATAATAGTATGGTTTAAAGTGTGCTGATACACATAGTGTTGACTAGTGATATGTCCCATTATAGCTGAAGATACAGTATCCTAATTCTTTAATAATGATGTCCATAACTGTAACTAATTATAAAGCTACAAATGACTAAATTCACATAATGAATAGGATTAGCCATGGTTATCAGGAGTAAGTAAGAGTTATTGATTTACATGCTGTGACAAATAGTGTAGAAGCTGTATCTGCAGAATGCATCCTTATAAAGTTGACCAGGAAGATGTGATACATCACCTTTTTGTGATCATTAGCCAGAAAACTAAAAGTGACAATTTCCTAAATTTAGTTGAATTTTATTTATTATTCTGGAAAACAATGTGAGCTGATTCAGCCCCTGTTCGTGTGTCCAGTTGTTTACCTACACCATACATGAAACATAACAAATAACTAACACTTACTGAAAACAATTGCAGCTGAATTGTGAAAGCAATAATTTATGACATGCATATTTAAAACTGCCAAGAGATTTACAGGAAAATCGGGGGGGCAAAGAGACAGCTTATAGTAGAAGCACTCAAACAAACATATTTTCAGGGGCCATAAGGCTATACTCACCAAGTGAGGAAACAAGAAAGTATGAATGTCAGGTGCATGCCTTATTTTGTATGTTGTATGTTGATTTTTATAGTTAAGGCCAACAGCATGTTGTTACATGCCAAATGGCCATCAGCAGATAGCACTACAGGTGACCCAGCAAGCAATAAATACAACAAAAGACAAGACAGGTCCTTTTCTTCATACAAACATATGAAAACACCAGCAGAAGCAGGCCTTATGATATCTTGAGTCTGCTCAATTATGTAGCTAGCCCCTCAACTTGCAGCTGCCCCATCCTTCCCGTCCCTCTTCATCATACCCCTCTCAACATATCCCAACCCCTCTTACAGCCACCCACTATTCTACAGGACATCACCCACTCGGGCAGAGCATTCCACCTGTCCACCATCCTTTCCATGAATAAATGCTTCCTGATTTCCCTCCTGAATCTTCCCCCCTCTAAACCTCAACTGATGCCCTCTCGTATTCCTCCCTCTTCTAAGCTGGAGAATCTATTCAATACTAACCTTATTTATCCCCTTGATGTATTTAGATGTCTCAATCATATCCCCCATCCTTCTTCTCCTCCAGGGAATTCATGTTCAGCTCTGCTAATCTCTCCTCATAGGACTTACCCTCAAATCCCTGGAACATCATCACCCTACACTGCGCACCCTCCAACAACTTCATGTCCTTCTTCAGGAATTGGTGCCAGTACTGCGCAAAGTACTCCAGGTGAGGCCTGACCAGAGACCAACACAGGGGAAGGATCATCTCCCGATTGCTGGAGGAGATTCCTCTCGCTATACACCAAAACAGCATGTGAACATACCATGATAGACCAAGCACTGCACATTTATGCTGACTGTCTCCAAGCTGTCACATAAAAATAATAAGTTCCTAGTCCTAATGATTCCAAAGTTAGTCCATTTTACACTCAAATAGACAAGAAATTTGCAACTGTCAGGGCTGAGAACTTATTTTTGTAATAGTGTAATTTTGTAATAAAGATTAAAACATTACATGATTCCATAGATTAATTATTCTCATCTGCAGTGATATTATAAATACAGCAGAAAGAATACCCTTTCATACAATCATTATTTATTTTATGGTAGAGCCACAAACAAATGTACAATGTGTTCAAAATATATACATTTTCAAGTTATGATATACAATAATTGAACTTAGGAGTAGATATGCATCAGACAAGAGCTACTAAAAAGAAACCATGACACACCATGATGTGTGTATAAGGCATTTATTGATTACACACACATATTAATAAAGTACAGATGAGTGGAAAATCTAAAACATTACAGTCAGAATACAATTCACCCTTTAAGGATGGCTGAACTCCACAGATTAATGACCTAACAGAGATTGGAAATAAAATGGAGGCAATGACTGTGGACTTAGGAGATGTGAGTCAGGATCCACTGGGCACTCCAAAACAGGCAGCAGCAGGTCAGGCCAGTACTGGGAGCCATTAGAAAGCTCCTTCCAATGTTATCCACACTCCTGCCCTAGCTGATAGTGGTTGGCTGACCAGTAGGGGAAGGAGTACTGACAGTGATCATATTGATTGTGGCAGTATCTTAAGACCTGGCCTACCAGGGAAGTAGATGAAGATCAGAGGGAAGCACTGTAGGGCCATAAGAAGGCCCTACTGTGTTAGAGAAAATTCTTTCTAGGATAAGCAGTAGAAGAAAACTAAGGGAGAGTGCAGACAATATGGCTCTCTCACAGTACAGGCGGAAACATTAAGGCAGCTACAATTAGTGTGTTGGGTACTCCCCATAGATACATACTGTAGGTAGATAGACAGTGTCGGCAGACAAGGGCCTACGGCCCACCCATTCTGCCCATTTGAACTTGTAAGTTCACTTTATGTTTTCCTAGAAGTCTGTTGCCCCTCATCCCTGACCTCCAGAATTCCTTTATGTCTATCCCATGCATTCTTAAATCCTGTGATTGTTTCAGCCCCCATCACTTCCTCTGGCAGGGTGTTCCACTTGTCCTCCACTCATTCTGTGAAGAAATTCTTTCTCACGTTACCTCTGAATCGTCCTCCTTCCAACTTCATCCCATGCCCTCTAGTCCTGAAACATCTTTTTTGATTAAAAATAATGTATTTCTGCACCCTGTTCCTCCCTGTAAGATACTTGAATGTCTCTATCATATCCCTTCTCTCCCTCATCTCCTCCAGGGAGTACATATTCAAGTCCTTCAACCTGTCCTCATAGGACTTGTGATGCAATCCATGTATCATCGTTGTTGCCCTCCTCTGAACCTTCTCTACCCTGTCTATGTCCTTACATAGGTAAGGTCTCCAGAACTGTACACTGTACTCCAGGTGGGGCCTCACTAGTGTCTCATATAATGGAATTATGACCTCCCTTTTCCTGCTGTTGATGCCCCTGCCTATGCATCCCAGCATCCTATTTGTTTCACCTGCTGCCTTGTCACACTGTTTCCCTACTTTGAGGTCATCAGAGATGATAAACTCAAGATCCTTTTCCTGCTTTGTGCATGCTATGTCCTCTTCCCCCCCAACTGATATATTGTTCCAGGGGTTTTGTGCACCATATGCATTATCTTGCACTTCTTTGCATTAGATTTCAACTGCCAAACCCCTGACCATTCTTCAAGTTTCTGTGGGTCCCTTCTCATTCTGTCTACACCCCCTGGTGTGTCTACTCTGTTACAGAGCTTTGTGTCATCAGTGAACAGGCAAATTCTGCCTTCTAGATCCTGCGCTATGTCACTGATGAAGATGTTGAATAGGACTGGTTCCAGCACTGATCCTTATGGTACCCCACTGGTCACTCTTCCCTCTGTTGAGTGACAGCCATTTACCACCACCCTCTGTGTCCTGCCATCCAGCCAGTTACTTACCCACCACACTACTGTCCTGCCCACACTCATATTCCCCAGTTTGTGTAACAGCCTTCTGTGTGGCACAGTGTCAAAGGTCTTGCTGAAGTACAGATAGGCCACATCCACTGCCCTCCCCTGATCCACCTCCCTTGTCACCCAGTCACAAAATTCAACAAGGTGAAATCATGCTGCTTAGGGTCCTGTAGTCTGTTGACAACCAGATGTTCCACCAATCTGTCCTTCAGTAGTGCTTCCATGATCTTCCCCATTACTGAGGTGAGGCTGACTGGTCTGTAGTTCCCCGCTTCCTCTTTGTTCCCACTTTTGTATAAGGGGACTACATCTGCTGTCCTCCAGTCTTTTGGTACCACCCCTGTTTCCAGTGATTGGCTAAACAGGATTGCCAGAGGTTCAGCCACCACCTCTCTTAGTTCTTTAAGAACCCTGGGGTGCACCCCATCTGGCCCCATTACTTTATCAACTCTTAGAAAATGGGTTGCAGAAGCCCTGCTCTCTGATTGGTCAAGCGCACCCTCTACCCAGGTGGGTATCAGGCAACAGAGACCAGTAAATAACTAGTCCCCATGCCTGCCTGCCTTCTTAACAAAATCAGTGGCTCTCTGGATGTTGGCTTTTGAATAAGAAGCCATTTTTTTTCCTGTTGCTTAGCGAACCACAAAGTAAGTGATGATGCCCAGACAGTGGCAGTTACTTGATGGTTCTATTCCTAAAAGAAAAAAATCTTTATTATAGAAAGATCTGCCTTCAGTCCACTGCTTTATGTCACTGTCATCACTGCTGCAGATAACTTGGGTCCGTCAATTGACAGGAGTGTGAGCAGTCAGGATGGTAGCAGGCAGCCAGGATCATGACAGCAAGGAACAGGATAAGAGGCAGAGAAAACAATGAGCCCTTTGTGTTTTCCTTTCCTAGTGGGCAAGTTTGTGCCCCCCCGAGTCTGTCTTGTTGTTTGTAAATGAAGTCACTCAGCTCACCTTCTTCGCTGAAAAATGTATAGATCAGCTGAGAGAGAGAGCGCGCTATCTCTAGTAGTGCTACTCTGTATGAAAGCAGTGGTAATTTCTTCATTTTCCATACCGCAGGTGGATGTCCACCTGCGGTATGGAAAATGAAGAAATAACCGCTCCCCTCATATGAAATAGCAGTACCAGAGCTAGCTCTCTCTCTTCCTTGGCCACCTGCCCACCACCACCGTTCCCAAGACTGATTTTTCCTGCGATAGTGTAGATTATCCACCAGTGTCAGTCCCCCATATAAAAAATGGGAAAAACAAATGAACCACAGCAAGCAGAGAAAGGGAAAATGAAGAAACAACCGCTCCTCCCACACAAAGTAGCGGTACCAGAGCTAGCGGTCTTTCTCTTCCTTGTCCACCCGCCCATCAACACTGCACCTCAGCGTGACTCTCCCAGTGTTTACCCCATGGAAAAAACAAACACAGCAAGCACAGAAATGTACTTTTTTTTTTGCAGCCTCTTTTTTCCTCTTGGAAAATCTATAGTGCTGCCCACACCTGCAACCTTTCCAGGTCAATCTCAGAAGCTACTACACTATCAAGTAAAACTATTACATGGAATGAAACAATAAATAAAAATACAGTGTCTTAACAATAATGTTAACTGTATGTGTGTGTGTGTGTGTGTGTGTGTGTGTGTGTGTAGTGGGTATGTGTAAAATCATGACAACCGCCTCCAAAGTCACAACTAAATATAATTACAATGCAGGTGGAGGAACTATTTTATTAGAGAACTAACTTTATCCTAATTTTTCATTAACAATTTTTTATTAAACTTATTTTTTTTTACAGTACCCATTTTCTAAGCGCAATAGTACCCTCCAGGGTGGGTGGTATTATGCTATACCGGACCTTCCAGGGGCTATAAGGCCCTCCGCCTGTGGTGTCCGGCCTCATTACGCCCCTAGGCGGTCCGGTATAGCACAATACCGGCCACCCTGTTGGGTATTATTGCTTACTTATTCCTTCTAGTTCCTTCAGGACCCTTTCTCTTGTAAAGGGACTTGTGTCCATCTATCATAAAGGTACAGGGAATGGAGATAGTGGTATTATGGTGTGAATAGGGGTTCTTTTATGTTTGATTCTGTTTTAGACTGTTTATGGAGACTGGGGAGACATTTTGCATTTTTGAACAAAAACAAATCAACCAGCAGCATAATGATATGTTTGATTCTTATGGTTCATCATGTTAAAACCAGTTTACACATCTGTTTGTCACCTTGCCTCAGTATTTGGACACAAAAGTGCTTGAAAAGGTGAAGTTAAACTTATCTGATTGTTTTCTAGAACTGAACATGCAGTTCCAGATTTTTTTTGCTTGCATTTCATTTCCATCCTCATTTTGAAGGATATTTGATACCATATGTACACTGACTCAAATAATAATGCTGTCCTTCAGTTAACATTAGCAGTTCTACCTGTTGCAAATAGAGGACTGCATGTTGCTAGATTGGCATTTCATGGCAAAAATGGTTAACATTTTCACCTTTTTCACAGATCTGATAAAGACTATGGGGCCACTTCCAAGTCGGCATTTGCCGGCATAAGCTGAGATAAACCAAACCCCATGGTGTATATCGTGACTTGCACCAAGTGGTACACCAGCCCTGATTCCAAGAGGTGCCTTGTGCCATGTCAGCTGTGGGCTATGCCAACTGTAGGTTATGCCACCCACTATGCCACAGCCCACAATGACATGGCGCAAAGGTGGGTTATGGCAGCAGCTGCACCCTATTTCATGACGGCAACTGCCTTAACCCACTGCCATGATTCTAGGAGCTGCACTGGCAATGCGAAGTTACGGCAGCTCAGAGCTGCTCTAAGGGGCATCCAACAGTGCCATCCATCAGACGCCAGCTCCTCAGCAAAGCGGCAATGGTGCTGATTTGCTCTTCATGCCCTCAAAAGTGCACCCCAGCCCCCCACCCACAGGTCCAATCTTCAGTGTACCCCCCTGGACTCCTGTGCCACCTGTCCTGCCCCCCATGCCCCCGGGGTATGCCATGGTGTTCCGAGGAGGAGGGCTTTGAAGGGGCTGCCAGTAGTGGGCCATGACTTGCAATATGCAGGGCTTCTATGCCATGCCTGTGACGTTAGCCTCCATATGGCATAACCCACATCTCAGAGGTGCCTGTACCCTACTTCTCTTGGAATGCAGTGCAGGGCCCCTGGCATAGTGGTGAATGTCGCAATTCGCATACACTGGTAACTTGCGACATTCCACCTGGAATCAGGCCCCATGTCTCCTTTTTTAAGGGACATAAGAAGGAACTACAATATTTTGCTTAAATTTTGAGAACTACTTTCTCCCCTTGCTCCTAAATGACTTTTTATTTAACTTGAGTACACCTATTTTGTTAAAGACCTTATCAATGTTTTTAAAGAAACTTAAGCTTTGTTTATTATGAACTGTTTTAATATTGGTCACGATCGTGCTAAATGATATAACTCCATGGCAAACTGTTATTAATTTTGTGTATTAAATGACTTTTAATCGAGGGTTTAGGGATTGTGGCTTATTGCAAGATGAGTCTGGATGTAGGAACCAAACCAAAACTGTTCAGAGTGCTTATCATTTGCATGTAGAGTTAATTCTGACATCAGTTAATATCTCTTCATTTGCTCTTCAATTACTCCTAAAATAAACTTACCACTGATGTAAAACTTTTGAGTAAACTGTAACAAATGTTATGTGTTAAGTGACTTGTGACCTGAGGGTTTAGGGATTTTGATATATTGCAGGGTAAGCATGGATGTAGGTAACCAGATCTGAACTGTTCAACACACGTGTCATTAACATGCCTTATGAATCCTGAGATTAGCTAATGTCTCATTATATTCTCTTGAACTTTTTCAAGTAGAAATTTATTGTAGTACATGAAGTCTTCAAGAGGGAAGCCAATGTTGTCAAAAACAGCCCAGACAAATTCACAGAAGTCAAAACTGCCCATCCAGAATATAGCTGGGGAAGGAAAAATAAGAATGTTACAAAATATTACTGGAGTGGTTGTCCATGGTGGCATGGTGTTGTAATAGTAAATCTTACTTTCCTTGAAATCCACATCTGTATTCTGGATGAGCATTTTTGAGTTTCGGGGCTTTGTCTACACTGTGCTGCATTGGATTTCCTCTCGACAACTTGAAATGGAGTTAACATTTACCACTGATGCTACAATATCATGATTGTAATATAACTGTATTATTCTAATCATTAATTTATATATTTACTGGTTGTTTGTATGTCCTTTTACAATGGTCTTATGGCAGATTAACTGGATGATGATGATGATGATGATGATAAAAGTATTTGCTGAAAGCTCAGCTCCTCAGTGAGACATGTCAGCAAGATGTAAGACTGATTTCTGTTTGAACATTTTGAAGGCAGCTGTCAGCAAGCACATGAATTTAAAATCTTGTTACTGTATTTAGGTAGTAAGAGATTTCAGGGATATACAACTGCAAAAACATTTCTTCTTTGCCATTCGGGATCAGTAATCTATTTTCAGAGACACGTGCAAAAGAAAAGACAGCAGGTTTGAAGCAGTTTTAGCACCTGAATCAACTTTTTAACCATTTGTGATGTCTTTTATCATTTGAAGCTTCGTGGTCATGGTCAAAGCTGCAGAAGCACATTTTAGAGCATTTTAGCACTCATTAAATGTGGTAAAAAATGCAGTTTGCAGCAATAGAGTTGGAGTATATTCCTTGTAAAAAAAAGAAAGGTTTATTACTAGCTAAAGTTATGCTTCTATAGTTCCTCTTTCCCTTATTTGGTGTCAGTTTTCCCCTTTCTGTTGAATAAAGTAGAGTGTGTATGCTGACTAAACAATGAGATTCCAGTTCATTAAATTAAATGATGTTGTGTTGGGACAGCAGATCAATGTACTGTAAATTTTTTGGATTTGACAATACAAAAATAGACTGATGGCACATTGGTGACTGACCTTTGCAAGAAACCTACTGACAGAAATGGCCTGCTGTTGGCCAATAGCTGTCACCCACCACAAACAATATGAAATCTCCCAAAGGGTCTATATGTGTGTAAGAGACATTTTGGTACTGAAGAACTATGTGACGGAAGAGCCAGGGTGCTTACTGGTAGGCTAAGGGAGAGAGAATATTGTGAGATAAACATTGAGAGAGCTATTGCACTCACAGGCACAATACCAAGTGAGTCATTACTGCTGCCAAAAAAAGAAAAAGGAAATGGAGCAGTCCCTTACCTTTGTCATAGCTTATTTATTTATTTATATGTTTTGTTTACCAGGTAGGCACACTAGACAAGTGCCTATTTTCAGGTGCGACCCGGGAGGGTGCAATACAGAGAAACAAGGTACAATAGTCATGGTAGCAAACAATCCCACAGCACAGGTGGGCCAGAGAAAAATATTAGTACAGGGAACATGATCCGAAGACAGAGTGACATACTCACCCACACACAGGTGGAGCCGAAGTACAGTATATAGACATGGTACAGAGGTAGAACTAGCAAACATGATAACAACTACAACTCAAATACGTAGAACCCGGTAAGGAGACAAGGAGGTAGGACACTACATGTACAGGTAAGTAAGGGAGGAGCAGGATGTGTCAGGAAACAGACTGGGAGGAGAGTAAATAGTGCTATGGGGCAGCAAGGAACAACTGGGTGAGGGAAGGGGGAGGGACACAACCAGGGGACAACCCAGGCGGGGTAAGGCTCAAACTGCAGGGAGAGAAGTACACTGTCCAAAATAGAATGGGGACTACAAGATGTTACAGGGGAGGTAGCGAATGGGGATGCCTCTCAGGGGAGAGTGGAAAGTGCTATGGTGGGTAGAGGCAGGGGCTGAGTACAGTAGGTGGGGGAGGAGTTGAGCAGCCATGACAGTGAGAAGTGCTAAAGTAAAGAGAGGCAGAGGCCAAAACATGCTTATGGGAGAGGAGTCGGGTGGCTGCTGATGCCAACAGTTAGTTAGCACAAAGACAGGGGGAGGCAGCTTTGAGGAACTTCCAGAGGAATGTTTTGAAGCCGGGGTAGGAAGGGGCAGCTCGGGCTAGGGCAGGGAGGGAGTTCCAGAGTCTTGGGGCGTAGGCAGAGAAGGCCCGATCACCAGTGAGGGAGCGGGTCCTAGGGATCTTGCAAACCATAGTCGAGCTGGACCTAAGTTGATAGGCCGGGGTGCAGTGTTTGAAGGGAAGGGAAGGGCAAGGGTGGGGGGGCAAGCAGTATAGACTATATTATCCACCATATTACTGAGGACAAAGACACGGTGCCTATCGGGGGAAGCCACTCCTGACGGGCATAGAGAGCACACCGATGGGTGAGGCGAGGAGCAGAGAGGGCAAAACGACATATATTATTATAGGCTGTATCCCATTTAGCAAGATGGGCAATCGGGACTGGCACACAGGCAACAAGCCCATAGCAGAGCGTTGGTAGGAGGATACCCCGGGCTATGGCGAGGCGAGCGGCCGGGGTGAGGCAATCCTTGGCCCTGTAGGCCAGGCCGAGCTTACGGTTCATCGCTTTGCAGATGTTGCAGAGGTGTACTGTGAGATAAAGCTGAGGATCTAGGGTCACCCCTAGGTACCCAGCAGATTTCAGGACAGGCAGGAGGGTGCCATTACCCCATATGTGGCAAGTGGGGAGGGGCAAGATGCGGTTTTGGCCATCGACCCGAATAATATGGCATGGGTTTTGTTTAGATTAACTGAGAGCTTGTGTCCCACGAGCCAGTTAAGGATACGCCCAAAGTCAGAGTTGAGTTGGGAGTTGATGGTAAAGATGTCCTGGGAGCTGGATAACAATACCAGGTCATCTGCATAGAGTGTAGTAGACCTGAAGGTTGTAACAGAGGGGAGTTCATTTATATAGAGGGAGAACAGAATGGGGCTGAGTACAGACCCTTGGAGTACTCTGCATCTGACTGGGGAGAGGTCCAAAAGGGCTCGGTTAAAACAGGTGTATTGTTGTCTCCCCCCAAGGTAGTTGGAGAACCAATCAAGGGCTCGGGAGGAGAAGCCTAGCCCTAGCAGTGCGGAGTGAAGGGGATTGTGGTCCACCCAATCAAAGGCTTTAGAGAGGTCAACAAAGATGGCCCCAGTCAATTTGCCAACATCTATAGCGGATCGGACCTCGGAGGTGACCATGGTGATAGCAGTGGCTGTACTATGATTGGGGTACCAGGGAACTCGTAGTAATTGTGCATAACAGCCTCCAGATTTTCAGGGGCTTACCACAGCTCAAACCATTGTTTGATAATCCCCTGAGAATATGTTACAGAAGAGGTGTTAACCTTCACTAGAGATGGGTACATAGTTACCAATAGACATGTGCCAAAATTAAATTTCACTGAAGAAATTCCTGCAAAATCAGCAATTTCGTAGCGCAAAATATTTTAAGAAATTCCGCCATTCCGCAAAATATTTTGTGGTTGCGGAGCTGCAAAATTCCACTCGAAAACAATGAAATTTTGACTGCAAGCAGTGAATTTTGCCAGTTTGCTGGCAAAAGTTTGTGCTTCATGGACAAAATTCTGCACTTTAGGGATGAAATTCCAGATTTTGCACCAGCCAAAAATTTCACGAAATATGAAAATTTCATGAAATATTTCGCATAATGAAATTTTACCATTTCGCCCATTTCTAGTTACCAACCAAAACCGACCACTAACCCTGTTGTACCAAAGAGGGGTTCAAAACCCTGTGGATTCTGCAGTACTTGTCATCTAATAGATAGACAAGTCAATTTTTTGAACCAAAAAAGTGGGAAAATGGAAAAGGTTGAAGGTCAGATTAACTATGGAACCTGAATCAGTGGTGTATATTTTGACTTGTTCATGTGGCAGATTTTATATGGGGAGCACCAGAAGGAAACTATGCCTTAGGCTGAATGAGCATTTATTGGCAATAAAACAATTTAAATTTAGATTATGCCATGGTAATGCATATTAATAATTCAGTACCCAAAGGTATCCACAAAATAAAAGTCATTGGTATTGAGAGTATCCCCAGAAATGTGAGAGGTGGAGACTTAGAAGCCATCCTTAACCAAAAGGAAGAGGAATGAATATTCAAGTTAAGGGGTCCTAAAACCTCCTGGTTGAAATGGAAAGTTTGAGTTAAGGTCATTGTTTTACAAACTGCTGATAGTCGATGCTATCAGATTTTTTACTGATCTTTTTTTTCTGGTTTCCACCCTTCCCCCCAAGTCCTAAGACACATGCCAGATAACAATGATATGCATTCTCCAGGCTTTTACCTGTCTCAGTAACTCTGGAATATTCAGTACTGCCTTGAAGCATTACATCCTGAAGTGGTATAAAAACAGCTGTTTGTTAACTGTTTTTTGCTTACCTTTTGGTGTTTTTTTCAATCCAGGCACTTCATGATTAGAGATGTAGTAAAGTAAATTCTGCCCAAGAAGTGGCCGTGAAGTGGGCACTTCATGTTGCCATTCCGCAACACGAAGTGCCCATTCTAAAGCCCCACATTGCATTGTAATTATGTCTTTGCATTGCTTTCTCTGCCTTAATTCACTTTAAGGCAGAATGAGAAGTCTATTGGCAGCCCACACACATCACATGGCTTACACTAGTGTAAGTTACAACTTCAGCCAGACAGGTAGGAAGTGACTCATGCTTGGAAGAGAGTTTCACTTTCACCTTGCATTAGGGGAAAGAGGTTGGGAGAACTTAGAGAGTGAGAGAGAAGAAAACTTGTTTAAAAAATACTTTAAATCTTTTTGCTTTTTTTGCTCTAGGTGCTTTTGTTTGAGTATTTGTTGTCTGGATTTTTGTTCGTGCAGTATTTCTGTTTAGTATTTGTTTTATTAATTGTTTCTGTGTGTGTTTGTGTGTGTGTGTTGTTTGCTGTGGAGAGTTTTAGTGATCTCACAATGGAGGGAGAGAGACACTGGGGGTGTAGTCGACTTGGCGGTGATCGGGTGGGCATGCACACGCATGGTGGACGGCTTCGTCTGGACAGGAGCACCATCTTGAGGGTCCCCCCGAAGCAAGAGATACTGAAGTTGGTGCTGCCATGGAATCAATACCTCCTTTGGCACCATCGATCAGTCTCCCCCCAGTGCCAACAGGACCTATGTCCCCCGTGCCAGTGGCTGAGCAGCAGGAAGTGAGGGGGGAGGAGAAGGAGCCACAGCAGCAAATGCGGTAACAGGTTTCTGCACTCCCAGCTCGAACTGTAGAGCTACAGACCCTGGCTCCCACACCATCTGGCCCCCCCCATGCCTGTGCCTGGTCCTCCTCACACCTCCTTAGTGTGGGCTTTTTGTCTGCACTGCCGGGGACAGCAGTGTATTAAAGTGCAATTTGTATGATGTGGAGGTGTGCCGTGGCCCCCAAGGAAGTCACCTCAGCACAGGGGGTCAGTGTACCCACATGTACAATCACCACCACCTAGAGTGGCAGGCTAAGGTTGCTGAACAGTTCAGAAATACACCTACTGGTCCTTCTGAGGAAGAGGGGGAAGAATGGCACTCACCTGTGCATTGTGTGAAGTGGGGGAAGGCCATGGCAGAACCTGCTGCTCCATCACCAACACCACAACTTGCAGTACCTCCTCCTGAGGGTGGAAACCCTCTCAAACTACCTGCCACACAGGCTGCTTTGGGCCTGCTGTGGAGCGAAATTGATTCTGCAGACCACCAGCTTGACAATATTGAGCAGCAGTTAGAACGCATCAAGGGGCACCAACTTCAAATCATGGAGATGCTTCAACTGCTGCTGTCCCACCATAACATTGACTATTAGTTTTTTAGTTTGTCCTGGCTTGCACCCACCACCACCACCCTCTTTGTGAAAAAATATTTCCCGATCTTGCCCCGATCCTTCTGCCCTCTATCTTGAAATCATGGTCCCTTTTTCATGTACATCTTTTGTTCTGGATGCATCTACCCTGTTGTTGAGTCCATTTCTGTACTTAATAGTTTCTATCCTGTCCCCCCCTTTCCTTGCATTTGTAAGTAATGTCATTTAGCGTATCTTCACCTGTCTTCATTCTGGTGCATACCCTTCAGTATATTAGTTCTCCTTCTTTGTACAGCCCTTTTCTGACTTCATTTTGATGTGATGTCTCCCACTACATCCCAGTATAACCTGTCTCCATCCCTCCATAGTTCTTTCTGGCATTTGTCTTGCATACCTTTAGGTAATCTGACACAGATTTTGCTATCCATTTCTGTTGTTGTTCGTCTGCCCCCATTATGCACAGTTATGTGTATAAAACTGTTAAGTGTGTGTTCCGTTTTTGTTTTGCATAACCTTGTTTAACTCCCAAAAATTGTAATAACCATGTCCAAAACAGGTGAAATAAAATTAAGTAAAAGAGTTGTCCTTGCCCTCATTATATTCCAACTTAGTAAAAACCAGAAAGCCATAACACCACATGAATAAATGCTAATAAAATATTTTCACTGCTAGTGCAAATGTATTTATAGCAAAACAAGGCACACAGTAAATTAATGACCCTTCACTTTGGCGGTTAGGCCTTCATTAATGTGCCCCCTAATGAAGGCCTAAGCACTGAAGCACAGTAGGCATTTGTGTAAGCCTTATTTTGCCATCAATAAAGTTGCAATACCATTGAACAGTTTTTCTTGGCATGTATTCATATAAAGTGATGACTCTGTGGTTTTGCCTTGCACTTTTAGATCCTGCAACTGTGTACAGCAGCCATTCACATAGTGCAGTGAGCTTCTTGCGGCCCTTTTATATTCCTACCTAACAATGTTTACCCTGAAATATTTTTGGTAATGCTTTCTTTTTGTCATGGGGGGTTTGTTTTTTTTAAAAGCAGGATTGAGCAGTGCAATAATAATGTGCTAAACAGCATGTGTGCAGTAAATTGTCAATGCACACAGTCCATCTCCCTGAAAACATGTATGAAGACTTGTTCCACTGTTGATTGTATAAAGAATAAAGATAAGAATATATAACATATATTTTATTTGTGCCATCATCAACAGCAGACCAAATCATATGGTATGTTTTCAAATGGCTTGGTGGGAAGTGTGCACCTCACAGTGCACACATGCGGTTTAGCTAGATCATTGCACTGCTCACTCCTGCTTTTCAACAGAACCAACAGGAATGAAATATTACTGAGGCACCCAAAATATTTCTTGGTAAACAGACATTATTAAGTAGGAATATAACAGGTCCAGTCCATTAGCATGCTGCACTAACACTGGGGCTGGGCACTGGTGGAGTGCAGCTAGCTGCAAAACTGCCACTGCCAGGGTGAACCAGAAAGCCAATACTCCAGATGAATAAATGCAAAGAAAAAATGTTCACAGTCTGCTAGTATAAATGTATTGATGGCAAAACAAAGTACAGAAATGACCCTTGCGTTTTGGTGGTTAGGCCTTCTTTTGGTGGCCCCATAATGAAGGCCAAAGTGGTGAAGCACAGGGGTCATTTTTGAGTGTCTTGTTTTTCCATCAAGAAATTTGCAGTAGCAGTAGACATTTTTTGTTTGCATTTATTCCTCTGGAGTGCTGGCTTTCTAGTTTAGTCTGGCAGTGGCAGTTTTATAGCTAGCTGCTCTCCACCAGCACCCAGCCCAAGTGTTAGTGCAGCGGGCTATTAGACTGGACCTGTTATATTCCTACTTAATAATGTCTATTTGCCAAGAAATATTTTGGGTGCCTCTGCAATATTTCATTTTTGTCGGGTTTTTTTGAAAAGCAGGAGTGAGCAGTGCTATGATCTGCTAAACCGAGTGTGTGCTCTGTGAGGTGCACACTGCCCACCGAGCCCTCTGACAACATATTATATGACTTGGTTCATTGTCGATGATGGTACAAACAAAATATACATTATATATTCTTATCTTTATTCTTTATACCATCAACAGTAGAACAAGTCATCATATATGTTTTCAGGGAGCTGGACAGTGTGTGCACATGACAGCGCACTGCACACATGCTGTTTAGCACATTATTATTGCACTGCTCAATCCTGATTTTACTCACATGTACACAGCAAGAGAGAAATAAAACATTACTGAGACCACTGAAAGAATTTATTTTTGGAAAGAGATATTCTAAAGTTGGAGTAAAACAAGGAAAAAAATGAATTAATGATGCACTCAGTCATTTGTGCAGTGCTGCCACACAGCCCCCAGAATTAATGTGCACCCCCCCAAAATGGTGCTGTCTTTTGTCCAGAAAATTCCCCACTCCAGATGAAGAGAAATGAGAGCATAACCTGGAATGAAAAGTCTCCATTAAGTCATGCCACACACAGTCATGTGTGCAGTTCTGCCACACAGTTCACAGAATGTGCACACCCAAAATGCTGCTATCTCATGTCCAGAATAGTCCCAACTCCAGATGAAGAGAAATGAGAGCACACAGTGGAAAGAAAAGTCTCCATTAATTCATGCAGCACTCAGTCATGCACGCAGTTCTGCCACACAGTCCCCAGAATTAATGAGCACACCCAAAACACGGCTGTCTTGTGTCCAGAAAATTCCCCACTCCAGATGAAGAGAAATGAGAGCATAACATGGAATGAAAAGTCTCCATTAATTCATGCCACACTTAGTCATGGATGTACACACTCCAATAAGAACTATGTCCCCTGCTGCTGCTGTTGGAATTTCATGTAATGCTTTCTGACCTGACTGGGCTGATGCACAGTGTCTTGTCAAATAAAGTGCTAGAAGGATGACCCAACCATTAAGTTAACCATCCATAATAATGTAATATTGCTGTTGGTTGCCCAATGTCTGTTGCATTGACCCCCAACAGCAAGGATGCCCTCTGTATATGCACTAATACTACCCTTGGTAAGTTAATGTAACTGGCACCATCATGGTTTTCCACAGAATCTGACCTTAAATGTTCATATCCATATATATCATATATATATATATATATATTAATATATATATATATATATATATATATATATATATAAAGACAAAGAACCTCTGTGCACAAACACTGAGGCAAGGGTTACCCCAAAGGGCATTTGGCTGGGAAGCCAAGTTTCAAGAAAATACAAAATCTACATGCCCCCCACAATGCAAAGCATCATGGGCTACATATGCAAATCACCACAGAATGTTATGCTGGTCCAACTTTAAGCAGAATTGCATATGCTTAAAGTTGGACCAGCATAACATTCTGGTGATTTGCATATGTAGCCCATGATGCTTTGCATTGTGGGGGCATGTGATTTTTGTATTATATATTATATATATATATATATATATATATATATATATATATATATATATATATATATATATATATATATTATAGAGGCAGGTAGTGCCACCATAGTTAGGGTTGAGTACCCCATTTAAGGTTAAACTCTGAAATTTTCAGCCTAATAACTTTGCCACCATATGACAGATTTGCCTGAAATCTGGCATGCATGGAGCAGTACCATAGATCTCTGGATCTGCCACGTTTTGTAATGGTCAGATATACAGTTGTGGAGCTACATAGCACCAGAGAATGTAGTAATTATGCATTTTTGCACAATGCTTGCTCACTCCTACAGGTCGCACAGTGTACACGACCAGTACAAAACCTTCAGAGAACATGCAACCCAGTTCACCAATGTTCATTTCAAAGATTTCATGAAAAATATTAAACGGTTCAAAAGTTACTCAAAAAACAAGTTTCCCATTATAGTCAATGGGAAAAGTTAAGAAAAAGTTTGATTGTGTCGCGCCAAATGCAGTTTTTAATTATACGTAAATGACCCCTGTAGTGTCATAGAGTCTGCCATCTTGTTTTCAGTATGTGGTCGCAGAAATGCTTGGCATTTAAATTTGGGACTCTCTAGGGATACAATTCTTGCTGCTTTCACCTAGTCGAGTCCTGAGGATGCTAGCCATGTCTTTTTTGGGGGGGTTAAACACCCCAGAAATATGTTTTTCAAATTTTTGTAAACAGTAGTGTCACACATGAGACACTTTCAGGATTTGTTTTGTGAAATTGTCACAAATCATGACACTACTTTGCGACTCTATGCCTGAAAGAATAGGACATCTTTGCCACCCCACTACAAAAGAACGGTTTGGTCTTTTGAGCTGAAACTTGAAGGGAAGAAAGTCAATATCCCACAGATGTGACTTTTCATAGTTTTGCAACAAAATATTAGAGGGCTGCAAAGATACAGCACTCTGAAGATGATGATTTTTCCCATAGGCTAACATTATGACATTCCCTGCGCATTTCAGGACTGCATCTCAAAAACACTTAAAGATATGGACTTTTCATCGGAAAAATGCTTAGCCCCCACCAGGGGGCTAAGTGCAAAACTAGCCAGGAAAGTCATAAATAAAATGAGATTTTAATTTTTTTCCTACGTCATACAGTTCCTGTGATATAAACAATTTAGTATTCCAAGTGTTCATGTTCTGCTCTGAGGCCTATTATTATGCATACATTCTTTGTATTCACTGTGCTTCTGAATGAATAGCAGGACAAGAGGACACAGCATGAGATTAGAGGGAGGCCGATTAAGGGGGAATGTGAGGAAATTCTTTTTCACAGAAAGGGTGGTAGATGCATGGAATGGCTTACCACAAGAAGTGGTGGCTATGAATACAGTGCAGGGCTTCAAACAGCCATGGGATAGGCATAAGGGAGCAATACAAATGACTATGAATAGATAGGTCACTGACAGAGCAAAGGCCGATGGCACATTTATAAGGTAGAAAAAGAAATGGGCAGACTGGATGGGCCTTGTGGTCCTTATCTGCCATCAACTTCTATGTTTCTATGTTTCTATGAATGCAGTTTTTTTGGAAAAAAACAGTCTGCATTTCCATTACTGTCACAGTCACTGTTTCTGCTTGCATTTCTGTTACCGTTTGCCTTAGCATTTCCATTTACGGCACTCTGTGTATTACCCTTTGTGTTTGCATTTTCACTTGCGCTTGTGTTACTGTTACCATTTGCGTTTCCATTACTGGTTTTGTCTGAGTTTCCTTTTGCATCACTGTGTGCATTGCCATTTGTGTTTGCATACGTTCTTCCGTTTGCATTTCTGTTTGCATTTCTCTTTCCTTTGGCGTCATCATTGGTCTTACCATAAGCGTTTGCATTCTCAAATGCATTACCATGACCGTGCACATTACCATTATCGTTTGTGTACACGCTTCCATTTGTGTTTGTGTTTCTGTTACTGTTCCCTTTGGCATTGTTATTGGTGTTGCTGTAACTGTCTCCATTTCCAATTGCGTTACCATTACTGTTTGCATGTTTGTCACTGTTTTCCTTTCTGTTGGCCATAGCGTTTGCATTTTTGGTAGTGTTCCTGTTGTCAATCACATTACTGTTTCATTCTGCATTACTGTTGCCTTTACGGTTTGCATTTCTGTTTGCTTTTCTGTTACCATTTGCATTTTAATTACCATTTGTGTTTCCTTTGGCGTTAGCATTTCTGTTACTGTTTTCATTAATGTTTGTGTTTCTATTGCTGTTAGCATTTGTGTTACCATTTGCGTTACCATTTGTGTTTTCATTAACGTTTTCACTTGCATTTCTCTTACTGCTTGTGTTACCATTTATGTTTGCGTCACCATGTCCGTTACCATTTGCGCATGTGTTTGTGTTACCGTTATGACAGTCCATTCACTATTTATAGTGCACATTCTTAAAAAGGAGGGAAATTAATGCCAAAAACTCTGTTTAATGCATCAGTTAGGGTTGTTCCACAGTGACAAAAGAGAGGAAATTCAGTATTAGGGTTGAAAACCCTAACTGCACATTCCCCAACCCCCACTACCACCACACACACATACATGCTAGTAGGGGATTCCTATATCCTACTCCTACAGTGTGATTGAATACATTGTCTTATGAGTGTTATGCCTGGATCCCACACCCCTTGCACCCTCATGCACATGCCAATGACAGATATTTCATCATTGCTGTGATATTGCTGTATTGCACTAACATAGTAATAGGTACCCACCGTACAAGCGTGGATACTGGGGATTATGCTTGCTATTGTTTACACTGTATCATACAGTATACAGTAAACTCATTTTACAGTATTTACTTATTTTCTGTTATATCATATATATTAATTTTACTGGTAGTTTCATTATACCTGATGTGCTTATGTTTTACTGTTACACATTTGCTTATATGAGCTATGTGTTTAGAATCATGGATATTATGTGTGCATTCACAGATATTCTGTTATAATCATGTATTCATATGTATGTGCTTTGGGCCTGCTGTCATAATCGTATCATTTTATGAAAGTATCCTACCACATGTATTTCTGTATATGCTGCATTTCCTTTATCTTTAGTTTATAGCTGACAACACCTTTTCTTTGTTCTAAGTTTGTTGCTAAATATGAATTTTTCGAATGTAAGATTATACCGAAGGGAGACTCCTTATTTATACTTCTGGCCAATGGGACCTGTTTACTGTATCTAGAATGTGGCTGTTATCTATCGTTTATAATTGCTTGCACAGCCAGTGTATCAGAGAAAGAGAGAGAGAGAGCATACACCTGAGGGCTGGGGGAAAACATGCTCTGCTCCCTTGAGATTGCTTTGATTCAATTTTAATGCTGAGAGTATATGTATTAAACTGCTTACCATACAAGAACCTCATGTTTGCACTTGTCACAGACACAACAAAAGTCACTGATGTGCAAAATATAAAAAGTTGCCTTTGAATGCTACAATAGGAAAAATAATTGCAACTCAAATTGATGGTTTGAGTGGCATAATAAGTTATTTGCATAATGTGCAGGTGTATAAGGTGGAATTCTCTAATTCAATATAATATCAGCTAATATGCACAGTAACATTGTCAAGGAGCAGTTAGAGATGCAGCAACATTTTATTTAGTCAGTGAAATTATGGCAAAATCACCAGTTTCACCCAGCAAAACATTTCATGTAATTATGGCCTTTCGTCGAGATTTTGATGCCAATTTTGCCTGTGCATCTGAGGTGAAATTGAGCTTTTCACTCTGCTGGTGGTCACGTGGTTGAGCCTAAACAGGAAGAAAGTGAATGGTTCTTTTCCTGTGCTATATATCTTGGGGAAGCAGGCAGCATCTATACTCCCTGTGACTGCAGAGTGCAATTTTACACATAAATTGCTTAATTTGTGCTATTTTTCTTTTTTTTTCTTTTTCTTTGTCATATTTCATATTTTAGTACCTGGTTATTGTGTTTGTGTGTGTGTGTGTGTGTGTGTGCATGTGTGTGTGTGCATGTGTGTGTATGATTCCACCCCCCCTGGCTCTCTCTGAGACTCTAGCTGTGCTTCTTTTTTTTGTTTGTTTGGTGTTTGTGGATTGTGGATGTAATGGAGAAGGGTGAAGACAGTGGGACACCTGTACGTGCATTTCAGCTAACCATCACAAATGAAATGCCACAGCAGGAGGTTTTGGGCTCAAGCACCAGCACCCAGTAGCAAACTGTGTCCCCACCCCAGCAGCAGGAGGAGACCATGGCTCCTCCACTGCAGCAGTAGCAGTTGGAGACAGTGCCCCCCCCTCTCCAGCATGAGGAGGATACTGTTCCTCTACCCAGGCAGCAGGAGACTGTGCTCCCTTCTGAGCAGCCAGAGGAGTCAGTGCCTGGGGCATTATCTGTGCCCCCCCATGGCCCCATCATCCCCAAAGTTCTTTTGTCTGAGATTTTCTCTACTTAATTTTGGTTGATGATACCGTAGTCACCTGCAGTCTACGTGGGCAGGAAGTGCATCGAGGGAAGTTTAGTAGGCTTAGTAGGTAGCACACTCACCTCTGAGGCCAGGAGATCAGAGGGCTGTGGGTTCAGTTCCCACACCTGGCACTTGGGTTAATATCCCAGTACTGACACTGTAGTGCAGCATGAGGGGGGTGCTGCATTTCTCAGGTGCCGACTTTTGGATGAGACGTTAAACCGAGGTCCCATCTTCCTGGATTGGTGGTAGTTCAGGTGGATGTTAAAGATCCCATGGCACTTATTGGAAAGAGTAGGGAATTTCCGTGGTGACCTGGCCAAATTTCCCTCACTCACTAAAAATACCACCAACAGCTTAAACTGGTTCAAGGTCAGCTGGCATTCATCTGTATCCCTCTCCCCTGGGTAGTGCCTGAAAATAGGCAGGATTTGTCTAGTGCGCTTACCCGGTCAACAGAAACTAAATAAATAAAAGTGTGGATCCCACTTCGGGACAACTGGCCAGTGTAACCATATGGTCCACTACTACGTGCTGCAATGGGACCTCAAATTGCTGGTGGTGGTGGCATCATCTAGTGCAACTGTGGGGAGCAGTGTGGGTGTAAGCACTGAAGGAGATGAGCAGGAGGGAGGCATGGCTGCACCAGTTAAACATCCTCATCTTGCTCACCGTAGTGGAAAACAGCAGCAGTCAGTAACATCAAGACCCCTTCATGGCCCCATCATCTACAGCCAGCAGCACCAGCAGCCCACACCCTGCCAGTAGTGCCAGTGACATATGCAGACTTATCAGCTATCCTGTCTGAAGTCCAGCATCTCCAACAGGTGTTAATCATTTTTAGACAGGAATTTAGTGATGCCGGGTGGGGGGGATTTCTAAACTGCAGTATGATGTTGACAAAATCATGGACATCCTGTCTGAACTCCATGGCAGCTCCACTGGCACTTATTGCGTCAGCACAAATTAATTTGTCTTTTTTGTTTTTATTTTTCTTTCTTCCATTCTGTTGTTTGTATGTTCCCCCTATAAAAAAAATAAGAAACAAAAAAAAACTATTCTGTCCTCTTTAATCTTCATCCATTCTTTAAGTCCTTGTTTATTTATTTTGTGTGTAAAATCACTTTATTGACCATTGCTGTTGTGTTTGTTACCGTCTTGGTGTCAGCATGGCTCAGTTGGTAGCACATCCGCCTTTGGACCAGAAGGCTGTCGGTTCTTGTCCCCCACCGGGATTGGACTGGCACCTAAAAATCGCTTGCATTCGAGTGCAGTATTGGGGGTGCTGTACTGCTGGGTTGTGCTATCCTTCAGATGAGATGTTAAACCAAGGTCCCATCTGCCCATCCTAGTGTTGTCCTGGTGGGTGTCCAGGTGGAAGTAAAAGAACCGAGGGCACTCTTCACAAAGAGCAGGGAGCATTCCTGGTGTCCTGGCCAACATTCTCCTTCCCATAAACCAGTTCATGCAATTATCCAGGCTGTGTGTGGGTGATGGTGTGCGATATGGCCGCCACCACACATTCAGTCACTTCACTACCAGTCTAGCATTGCTTGTAAAGCACTTTGGGATACACTGTGTATGAAAAAGTGCTATATAAATGCTGATTCTTCTTCTTCATCTTATGCTCGCTATAGAATTCAGACCCTTTTCTTGTTCTCTCTCTATTAGTTCTACTCGCTCGTTGCTGTATTACACTTGTCCTCCTGATCCTGCCTGTCATTTGTTATGCTTATTCTCTATCACGTCCATGTACCCCTCCCCTAAGAAACACTTTATTCCATTATTATGTGTGGTTTGTGTAACTTCTTAGAGCTGGTTACACCTATAAGAATCCTTTTAACAACATAATGATGTATAATGCAATTGCATTTCCTATATATTGAGTTTGCAAATTAAATGCCAGCTCCTGCTGATGGCTGTTGGCCATCTGGGCCTTGTGCACATACTAGTGCATATTTTTTTTGAATTCTAATACCTTGTGTGAGTTGCTTCAATTCAAAGTTCTATGTACTCACCACAGCACATGTCCATAAGGTGCTCGTTGGTTATTCGATTCTCTAGTGTGGCAAGTAAACAATGTAAAAAGTGCTTCCATACAACCAAGTTAAAAAAGCCCACTCTCCCAAGGCACCATCATTCTTTATCTGCATCATAAAGTACGGAGCCTTGAGGGAGTGGGCATTTTTTATCTTAGTTATATGGGAACTTTTTTTTACATTGTTTGCATGCCACACTAATAAAGAAAGAGCACTTTATGGATATGTGCTTGTGGTGATTACTTCTTACTTTGCGTCGAAGCAGCTCACATGAGGTATTTGAATTAAAAACATACAGACTCTGTGCACAGGGCTCTATTGGCCCACAGCCTTCGACTGGTGCCAGCCTTTCCTTTGCAAACTCCACATATGGTGAATGTAATTGAATTGTTGGTCAGTGTGATGTTTTGTTAGAGTTATGTTGAAGGTGTCACCTGCTCTTTAACATGTCTCCTCCTCCTATCCACAAATGTCAAGTATTGTGCCTAGTAAAAAACTGTTTCACAATGCTATGTGTTGTTGCATCACATATTGTTGTGTGTAACATTACGAAGATGTAACACATCAGGTGCCAGCACTGACAGCATGCTCCAGAAGGCCAGAATTACCGAAATGTTTCTCAAAAAATGTTATTGTAAATTCAGACATAAATCAGATGTCAGATACGCAGTTACATGGTAAACATCCACCACCAGGACCCAAATCTGCTGTTTTCTGCACCGTTTCTAATGGTTTTCAGGCCTAACTGTGGTGATGCTACTGCCTAACATGCCCCACAAGTCCCAAAATGTTTTCCAAAAAATGTTGCAGTAAATTTAGACTGAAATCAGATCATTGTCATGCTGCAATATGTTACACGCTTTTCACCCAGACCAAAACATGATGTTTGGCCCACTGTTTACCAATGGTTTAAGGCCTAATCATGGTGTTGCCACTGCCTAACATGGCCCAAAAGTTCAGAAATGTTTCCCAAAAAATGTTACAGTACATTCAGATAGAACTCAGGTATCAGACATTCAGTTACATGGTTCACATCCACCATCAGGACTCAAATCTGCTGTTTTCTGTACTGTTTCTAATTGTTTTCAAGTCTAACCATGGTGGTGTCATTGTCTAACATGCCCCACAAGTCCAGAAATGTTTCTCCAAAAATGTTACAGTAAATTCAGACCTAAATCAAGTGTCAGACATGCTGTTATATGTTGCACACCTTCCACCTCCTAATCGTGGTGGTACCACTGCCTAACATGGCCCAGAAGTTCATAAATGTTTCCCCAAAAATGCTGCCATACATTCAGACAGAAATCAGCTGTCAGACATGCAGTTACATGGTTCACATCCACCATCAGGACCCAAATCTGCTGTTTTCTGCACCGTTTCAAATGACTTTCAGGCCTAACCATGGTGGTTCCACTGCCTAACATGTCACACAAGTCCAGAAATGTTTCCCAAACATTTTACAGTACATGCAGACAAAAAATTGTGCAGGGACCACCACCATCTTGAAAACTATGTAGTGTTTTATACAGTAGGTTCTGATAGTAAACACCAGTGGTGTAACAGGGAGGAAAGGGTTAATATGGTAAGCAAATTAAATAGAAAAACAGGGACACTGCAATGCAGAGGCTAGATCACAATTTTAACTTCTGTGAGCAATTCAACAATGCAGCGTACCTGGACATGAACAAGTCAAGTGGTCAATGTACAGGAATGCCTCCAATAAAAAAGAAAGCACACAAGTGATTAAGCAAAGGGAAACAGGAACAGCACTACACAGAATGAGTAACTGTTCAGATAAAGTTACCCCAAAAAGGGTCATTAAGTAGGAAAAATATAACAAATAAGTAGCACACCAATAAAAATATTAAGATTTAAAAGAAATTACAGAAACTCGTAACTTGTGAGAAATCTGTCAAATATTAGGAACTAGCCTGGTCTGCCCTCACACATACACACACCTCACTGTCGACCCTCCCCCACTCAACTCCCTCACAGATACAAAGAAAACTGAAAACACTACCTAAGTTTAAGTATTATCCAAAGATACCAAAACCAAAAAAAGGTTCACTAGCAGCACTAGGAACTAAATTGAGACTCTGGAAGCAATTAACTCTCAAAAATCACAAATAAAGAGGTTTTTCAAGGGTTTATTGGGTGTGATGCACCACACTGAACTGCTCTGACTCAACAGACAATATACTGTGCATGTAATAGTTCAGTTATTTACCCACAATGCATTTCAATATCACTGGCAAAATTGGAAAACATTTGCAAAATTCAGCGTAATTTGGCAAAATTCTGCCTTATGCAAAAGCAAAATCAACAAAATTGGGCAAAAATTTTGCGCAATGAGGAAATTGAGCAAAATATTTCACTAGGCAAAATTTTCCAGTTTTGCACAGCTCTAGGAGCAGTGCATTGCTGTGTATGTACAGTATATGAATGCAGGCAGACAGTAGACATTTTTCTCTTTTAAATATTTTATCATTTGGGTAGGATTTACCCAATTATTTGGTGTGCACTCTATTTTTTGGCTTTGACCTTTGAACTAGGAAATTTAGTGCCACAATAAACAGATCTCCCTCTAAAGGATTTAATTTTAAAGTTCCATTATGTCTGCCATTTTAATACTTTAAGAAGTGTAGAATTAACGTAACTTACTCTTACATTGTGGTCACTAACTTTGAGATGATCCACAGATTAATTATTCTTAGGCAATATTATGAGATTACAAGTGTGCCATTTTACATAGCTACAGTACATAGTATTTGTCAGCAGATAAAGACCCTCTAGTCCATCTACTGTGCCCTGTATATTTAGTCTTTCTTCCTTCCCAGCAGATCCTGCTTAATGTGTTTCTTTTCTTCCCTCCCTTCCTATTTCTATGACCCCTATGCCTATCACATGCATGTCTGAATCCCCCCACCACACTTGAAATCACCACCTCTACCAGGCATCAAAGACTCTTTCCATGAAGAAGTACTTCTTGACATTTCCTCTGAATCTCTATCCCATCACCCACATATCATATTCTCCTGTCCTTGGGCATGTCCTTTTCTGAAGAATGCTTCCCTCCCTTACATTAATTATGCCTTTGAGGTATTTAAAAGTCTCTATCAGGTCACCCTTTTCTCTTGTATGATTCAGAGAGTGCATATTTAATTATTCTAGTCTTTCATCATTGATTTTCTGCTGCATGCCCCTCACCATCTTGATTGCCCTCCTCTGTACCACTTCAACTGGATCAATGTCTTTCTTCAGATGTGACCTCCAGAACTGGCCCCTGAGCTTCAGAATGGGCCTCACCAGTAACCAATACAGGGGGACCACCATCTCCCTCTTCCTGCTTGTTATATCTCTGCCTATGCACCCCAGCATTCTATTAGCTTTACCCACTGCTTGTCAAACTGACTTGGCACTTTGAGGTAATCTGATATGATTACCTCAAGGTCTTTTTTTTATTTTGTGTTTGCCACCACTACCCCCCCCATGCAAAAAAATGTTGTAGATGCCGTATTGGTCCTTTAAAGAACAGATCCAGAAATAAATGATTTGATACCTTTTTTTGGACCAACATGGATGTTACAGAAAAGTGCTCTAGCTTTCAAACCAACCAGGTCCTTCTTCAGAAGCTTTGTGGCAGTTATTTCAAATATCCCATACAATTAACACCAGATTATATTGAAAAAATAGAAATAATTCTCATTGGTTTAACATATACATTTAAAACATAACAGAAGATTACATCAGAGAAGCTAATTAACACCAGTATGCCTTTAACTGAGGAGCCTCAGAAGGGCAAAGGTTATCAAGAATTCTCTACAGCCAGAGAGTTCTTGTCACTTAAATTTAAAAATGTCTCAGTATGCCAGGAAAGCATTCTAGTGATAAAAAAACCTTGGGGTGGCATTCTCTCTAATATATGTAAGATGAGCTTACAACGTACATTCCAATTGTCCTGGTATATTAAAGAACAGATAATGAGAGACAAAATCCTGAAATTAGGTATAACTGCAAGTTGTAAACAAGCCTCAAATTAACATACACATATATACATGATGCAGGATAGTATCACTTGTAAGTGTAAGTGCCAAATAAAAAAATACAAAAATACTTGTCAAAGACCCCCAAGAAAATGAGACCATGAGCCTGATAAGTGCAGATTTCAACACAGAGTCCGTGTATAACAAAAATGCACAGAATCAGTCTAAGGAATCTAAATGAAAACCCAAAGGAATTACACCTTTTATGAACCCACAAGTAAATGAGATATGCATCTTAATATGAGCAGATTTAAAAATGTGACAGTATGTAATCCAACCACTGACAATGAGTAGAAGGAAGTAAATGTACACTATATGTGAAAACTAAGTGTCCTAGCCACATAACAATTGCCCCATGTCACGATCCCCCCACACATGTGTGTACATACACTGTGCCACACCACACACACACCCCTGCACACCCCACACAACCACAGCACACAACAAATATAACAAACACAATCCTCACCCACCACATCGCGCACAACAAACAAAACACACACACACACACACACCATACCCACAACACACAGAAACACAACACATACCAAACACACACACAAAACACACACGTACATACATCAGTATACACACACACACACTCAAACACACTCACCACAGTGTTAAGGTGAGAAGTTAACATGTGATAACCATAAACTTACAAAATCAAAGGGCTGCTGAAGAAATAAAGTATATATGTCCATCTTTTAAAGTAAATGTCTGTGTAAGTTTAAGTGGAATAATGTGTCATATAACCAACATCAATGTTCAGTCCATCCACCACCATATTGAGAAGTAAAGTAAGTCTAATTTCAGAAGCCCGTCTCTGTTGTGTACTGTTGAAATGATGTTTTAAGACCATCACAGACATATCTGAGATTGAGTGGTCATCCTGGGAGAAGTGCTGGGCTACTGGTTTCTCAATCTTCTTGTGATTAATACAATGTCTGTGTGAATTTATTCTAGTGCAGAGTTGTTGGTTTGTCTCCCCCACATATCCTGTGCGAGGACTTTTCTTGCATTGGATAAAATAGACCACATTACTTGATGTACATGTATAATTCCCCTGTATCCTGAATAGTCTGTTTTGTGATGTAACCACACAGTCTGAAGTGGAAATGAAGTTATATGTCTTACATGTGCATTGATGACAGGGTCGTGTACCATATGATGTCAGGCAATCTGTTCCGGTTCAAGTTGACTCCTAATAATCAGGTTGGCTAAATTGGTTTTTTTTATCACTAGAATGCTTTTTTGACCTACTGAGACATTTTAAAATTTATGTGACAAGAACTCTGTGGCTGTAGAGAATTCTTGATAACCTTTGCCCTTCTGAGGCTCCTCAGTTAAAGGCATACTGGTGTCAGTTAGCTTCTCTGACGTAATCTTCTGTTATGTTTTAAATGTGTATGTTAAACCAATGAGAATTATTTCTGTTTTTTCAATATAATCTGGTGTTAATTATATGGGATATTTGAAATAACTGCCACAAAGCTTCTGAAGAAGGACCTGGTTGGTTTGAAAGCTAGAGCACTTTGTTCTTTTCTGTAACATCCATGCTGGTCCAATAAAAGGTATCAAATCATTTGTTTCTGGATCTGTCCCCCCCCCCCAGATGGTAATTCACTCTTGGGTTCTTGTGTCTTATGTGCATAATTTTACACTTTTTAGCATTAAATCCCAGATGCCATACCCTTGAACAATCTTTCAGTTTTTTAAGTCCTGTTTAATTTTATCTACCAGCCCCTGGTGATTCCATTCTTTTGCAGATTTTTGTGTCTGTTTTCCAGTCCTTCTGCTATATCACTAATGTAGACATTGAAGAGTACTGGCCCCAGAACTGACACTTGTGGCTCCCGGTTAGTCACTATCCCATATTCAGAATGTACCCTGTTTACCACCAACCGCTGGCTCATGTGACTTAGCCAATTTTGTACCTAATTTACTACTTTTGACCCCACCCTGAGACTGCATAGTTTGTTAACTAATCTTCTGTGTAGGATGGTATCAAAGGCCTTGCTGGAATCCAAGTAGGCCACATTTACTGCCCCCCCATGGCACAAGAAGCTTTAATGAAGTGAATGAGGGAATTATATCAACAAATAGGGTATTGCTATTTAAGATCGTCTTTTTCTACCAAGTCCATCCCACAGTGAAGAGTTAGTGAAGGTAAAGCACATGGGTGGTGTGCAGACAGGGGTCTGAAAATATGTTCAAGCACTTTGCATTTTGCACCACATTTCTCTGTTGTTTGTGCTGTTCTTTTTTTTGCTTTATTAAGCTTTTTAAAATCCTGAGTCCTCAGGTTAGAGTGGGGGAGGGGGGCTAGGCAATGTGCAGCAAGTGGGTTTGAGCTGGCAGCCTTCTGGTGCCCTTCAGCTGCTATTTGGCACTTTTTATGGCATCAACCTCCAAAAAATAAATAAATAAATAAAACATATAGAGAGATATACTTATGCTTGTGTACTTGGTTACTGAAATGGAACATACAGTAAGAGAGGCTAGGAAAAGGGGAAATGTGGGATCATCCAGAGGCAGCAAAGAAAATACAAAGTGGAATGGGGTTAGCCACAGTATCTCAACCTAAATTATAAGTGAAAGTGGTTCTTTAAGGAGCAGGATGGCTGCATGGTTATTTTAGAGTTCTATTACATTGTCTGTGATATCAATATTTTCCAAAACTATTAAGAGGTTATTTCACCTCATGAATTCACTTGAGGTTAAATAAAATACCTGACTTCAAAATAAACTTTACAGAAAGATATTTGAGCTCCAAATCAGAGAAAGTTGCTCTGTCATGCTGAGCAGTTGGTGCTCTGAGCTTCATCAGAGCAATGGCCTCCCCCTGATTACCATGCCCTAACCAGATACAAAGAAGAAGATAACCTCAAAAAACAAAGCTTGATTTTATTCAATCTCATTTAGGGTTAAAGGAAATACCTGACTGCAGAACTGATTTTCTAGAAAAAATATCTAACCCACAAATTAAGGAAGATGACTTTGTTATTGGGAGCAGTCGGCTCTCCAAGCTCTATTGGAGCAATGTTCTCCCACTTAGTCCCTTGCCCCGACCCAGGTGTTAAGCCAAAGTTGCATCAAAAACAATGCTTGTTTTTGTTCAAGTTTTCCTTACCAAATTTCAAAGTGACGTTACAGCATCACTGAATAAGGTACATGTCACTCTGGGGGAAGCTAGGACAGGTGATCATGGATAGAGAGTAAAATTCAAGTGATTGAAGAACAATCAGACACTGGAAAAATTGCTGCAAGTCTTACAGACTGCTGACATTGGAAGGAAAAGCAAATGCTTCTCTGCATGAGCAGCTCACCTGCTTCTCAATATTGGACAAGACTGAAAATGGACTTTTGTTGAGAAAGTTACAACTGATTGTGCTCTCAGAAGACATTTCTGTAGTAGAATGTAAGGCTGAGGTTGGAAAAATGCTTACATTGTTTTTTTGTTGTTGCTGTTTTGTTTGTCATCTAAATAAACACTTAAAGCTTGAATATGTTTTTTCAGTCATCAGTCAGAACTGGGAGCTCACTAAATGTAGTAGAGATATTGCTAGCTGTGGTGTAAGGTACGTGTTTTGTACTTTTAGCATGATAGCAGAAAGAAACTGGATCATACAAATGTCTAGACAGAGAAAAGTGTCCTTTCATGAGAGTAACAGACTTCGCATTTATCGAGATTTCAGCTTGATTACTCAGTAGTGCAGAAAGCACTTTGTGGCCATTTATTCTGAATTTACTCAAGCTGGTGTCCTCGCAGTCATACAAACCCCTGCTAAGTTAAATGTCACATTTCAAGGAAATGACCAATATTTCAATGATGTGAATGCTGCAAGAACTTTCTATAAAAAAGGACTCTTCCTGTGGACATTGACTCTGATTGGGCCAGGATGATGTAGATAATATGCATTACTTACCAGTATCTACTTAAATGTTTGAATTAAATATGATATGATTCATCCACTATGTATGAAAAGTCTCATTAAAACATAATGCTGCCTCATTTAAACTTTGAAAGTTAAAATGGTTTACGTTTGTTGAAATTATAATCTTTTTCGTTTGATTCTTTAGTGGATGAAATAGCTTGGAGCATAGAACAAACAGATTTGGACTATTTCTTTAAAATTCTCTATAGGTACAAACTGATTAGTTGTCTAAGTAAACCCCTAAAAAAATTACTTTTCCTTTGATATTACTAATCGGTATTAAATGCTGCATGTATTTTACTTTAAATTTAAGTTAAATACTGTATGAAAACAATTGAGATATGGAAGTGTGGGAACTGCACGAACAGTCTATGAAGTATTATAAATTGTATGAACCACTTCCAGAGGCACTGCTAGGGTTGTGACTCAAGCAGTGCTTGAAGAGAAAAGAACAAATAAAATGCAGGAGACAAAGACGCAGGCAGTGGAGGAGGAACAATGTGAACTAGGGCAGCCTGGGGACAGCAACACTGGTTATGGCTAACACAATGCAGGTTGCTCTACGCTAGTCTTCAGAATGCAAAATAAACTGCCATCACATTATACAAAAATGTAATGTTTTGGCAAAGTGGGCCATGTAATCTCTGAGAGACAAAGAACCTCTGTGCGCAAACACTGAGGAAAGGGTTACCCCAAAGGTCATTTGGCTGGGAAGCCAAGTTTCAAGAAAATACTTAATCACACATGCCCCCACAATGTAAAGCATCATGGGCTACATATGCAAATCACCACAGAATGTTATGCTGGTCCAACTTTGAGCAGAATTGCATGGTGCCGAAAGGCCTCTCACACAGTTTGCAAAGGGTGCTAACAGAAGACATAGACACATGTTTCGTCCTACCAGGACTCATCAGTATGCCTCATCTGTTTGACACCCCAGTGGAATGGACCAGCTACCCCAGAGGCAGTGTGCCTTGGATATATTGTGGTGAACCCATTAAAATAAAAAACGATTTAAAAGACAAAGAACCTCTGTGCGCAAACACTGAGGAAAGGGTTACCCCAAAGGGCATTTGGCTGGGAAGCCAAGTTTCAAGAAAATACAAAATCACATGCCCCCACAATACAACGCATCATGGGCTATATACAAACACTGAGGAAAGGGTTACCCCAAAGGGCATTTGGCTGGGAAGCCAAGTTTCAAGAAAATACAAAATCACACATGCCCCCACAATGCAAAGCATCATGGGCTACATATGCAAATCACCACAGAATGTTATGCTGGTCCAACTTTAAGCAGAATTGCATGGTGCCGAAGGCCTCTCACACAGTTTGCAAGGGGTGCTAACAGAAGACATAGACCGTGTTTGTCCTACCAGGACTCATCAGTATGCCTCGTCTGTTTGACACCCCAGTGGAATGGACCAACTACCCCAGAAGCAGTGTGCCTTGGATATATTGTGGTGAACCCATTAAAATAAAAATGATTTAAAAGACAAAGAATCTCATGCTTGAAACACTGAGGCATGTGTGATTTTGTATTTTCTTGAAACTTCCAGCCAAATGCCTGAACCTTTCCTCAACTGTTTGCACACAGAGGTTCTTTGTCTTTTAAATCATTTTTTATTTTAATGGGTTCACCACAATATATCCAAGGCACACTGCCTCTGGGGTAGCTGGTCCATTCCACTGGGGTGTCAAACAGACGAGGCATACTGATGAGTCCTGGTAGGATGAAACACGTGTCTATGTCTTCTGTTAGCACCCTTTGCAAACTGTGTGAGAGGCCTTTCGGCACCATGCAATTCTGCTTAAAGTTGGACCAGCATAACATTCTGTGGTGATTTGCATATGTAGCCCATGATGCTTTGCATTGTGGGGGCATGTGTGATTTTGTATTTTCATGTAATCTCTGTACAACAATTTAGTTTCCCTTGGTAGAATGAAAAGCATCATCCACATTTGGCAGTGTCTGATGAGACACAAGCTATCAAACAGTTCCATGTGATAATGGCAATTGCAGAAAGGCAAGTGTACATCACCGAAAAACAATTTCAGTGATGTACACATCTGGAGCACAGCCAAAGGGTGCCAGGGACTTGTTTTTTTTTTTTGTTTATGCAGAGGGCTTTTCCACTCGCCCCCCCATGGGGGGCTTCACCTCCCGCATCTCATTATTAAAGGATTCTCAACTCCAGGGGGGTGCATGCTGGGGGAGGTGCAAAACCGGATAAAATAAATTAATGGCCAGGTGCAACAAAATGAATGCATGCCCAGACCTGAACCAGGTACCCTCGCAACCATAGCCTGCCACCCACCCACCATGCCATGGGGCCATCTTGGCAGCCCACCACCACACTACGCCTCACAATCCCTTCCCTCCTCTTCCACCTGTTGCTTGGTGTGCTCACTGCCCCTGCACACATGTACTTATAGCTACATCCTGTCACTATATTTGTGGACCCCCCATCTGGTTACACTCTCTGCCCAGTAGCCCTGTGGACTGGCACCACAAATTAGTTGCCCTTTTTGAAAGCACTCATTCGTAGTCACCATTGTCACGGGCTACCTTACAAATCAGTAACCTTCACTTTAGGTTGCTGCACCAATCTGCTCATTTGTATGTTTCATACACCCTTGCACACAGGAAATGAATCTTAGCCTAATGGCTAGTAACATCATTACTTGAGTTTTGATTATTTATATGATTGTGGATGACAGGCATGTGGTGGAGGAGCTGGGTGGTATGTTACTGAGGTATACACCCCCAACAGCGACATTTCAACCATGGGGTCCCCTACAGTGACTACAATGCCACGTCACTGTAAGGAACCCGCTGGAACCTGGCACTGTCTGTTGGGGGTCCAGCACCCCCCCAAAATCAGCTCCGACTCAGAGTTGAGAATCATAAGTGGGGGTGGGGTGCAATGCCATGTGTCAGTGGGTCTGGGGGTGAAGCCCCCAAAGAAAACACTTGTTGTTCTACAAAAACAGCAGCTGACTGCAAAATGCTGTCAACCTGCCGCTTTCGCTGTCGGATCGACAAAGATTTTGTCCATTATGGATCCTGTTACTGACATGGCACATGTGGGGGAAGGGATATTACATACTGTATATGATAGTTTAATAGAAACTTCACTGAGACTGTGGGGGAGGAGGAACTAGGATGCTAGAGGCCAAAATGGTAGGGATATGGAACATTAAATTGTTTGGGTGGTGGGAGGGGGAGGGGGAGGGCACAGAACAGTACAGTAGGTGGGGTGGGATCAACATTAAATAAATTCTGTGTTCAAACATAAAACACTTCACATTGTTTTCACTGGTTCAGTGCTACAGTACTTCAGTGAAAACTATGGATAGTAACATGTAATCAGTACTTTCACTAGCAAAGCGCCACTATGAGTGGTATTCACTGGACAAAGATGGGCACCACACCAGGCTAAAACTATGCATTGTGGTGCCATGAATGAAGTGAAGCAAAGGAAACTTTATAAAATTCTTTGGGAAGTGAATTTCCCAAGTTTTGTCTATACCTAATGCCAGCCTTGTGGGGAAGAAAATCTGTACAAATAGTCCTCTTAAAGTACAGCATTTTTTGAGCAACAAAATGTAATTTTTTTTACTCTATTTATGACCCCTTGCTGACCTGTCCCCATTCATCAGTCTCCCCAGCCCCATCACCCCGGCGTCTACTGGAACTCACCTCACGCAGCTTCGGATGTGTCCAGCTGGCCAGATGCGAAGCCTGTGGTGGGCTAGTGTTACTCTACCAGCCAGCAATGTTTTCCCTGATTTTCTTCACCCAGTGCAGAGGTAAGGTTTGCATTGACATCAATGGAAATGCCGCACACACTCCCCTACATGGCACACTGGGTGTCTACCCACCTTTGCCCTTTGTTGGCAACATCTGTGTGCCAACCCCCAGCTTCTGATAGAAGCCAGGAAAACACAAACTGGTCCCCTCCCTCCCTCCCTCCCTCCCTGGGAGTGAAGAGCAGTCCTGTGAAAACTCAATCTTCTCCTTCCCTGGCTGGCCCCCAGCAACCCACTCGCACCATGAACACAGAGCGTTGGCATGGTAGGAGGTAAGGCATCAATGCCTCAGCCATTAATACCACTGGGCCAGCTAACAAAGTGTGTTATTTAAGATAAAAGGTAGGAAAGTGATAGTACACTTGTAAAATAATTGCATTATATGATGAAACAAACTAATAGGACCACTTGGCCTTTGGCCTCTTAATTTATTGTTTGTTTTACCTCTCACAATTATTTTACTCATCTGCTATCACTTTCTGATCATTCATTCTGTGTATCTCAATTGACTGTTTCACTTCGAAATATATTGAGAATAATTGATTGCATTGATTTCATAGAGAGTTATTAAGTCAAATAACATTAGCCATAATGAGAGGTGATTGATCACAACAGTTGAGTGATTTACCAAAGTTATTTACTGGCAGGTGACTGCATTAAGAGGAACTTAGAGCTGGTATGACATGAGAAAGTTGATTAACAAAAACTTTATCTGTAAGTAAATATCTCTATTAGACCATCACTTTGCTGATAAAGAGGTTTGTTTTATGTTTAATGTCTGTACTGATTGAGGCATCATAACAAAATAGAGGTTTAAATGATTTCATTCACAGAAGATATAGCTCCAAATAATTAAGAACTGTTTAAGAAGTGTGATAATTTCCTAGTTCACTGGTCCCCATATTAAGCTCTGGCTGATACCCTGCACACAACCAGTAGTGAAGCATGCTAATCGGTATATTAGTGGCCAGGCAATATAGTTGTGCATGCTTAGTGCCCCTGTCCAGCGTGTGTTGCATGTATGAATATAGGGCTAAGGTAGCATGATGCAAAGTGAGAGAGTTATATGTACCTCAACCATCCTTCAAATGACAACAGATCACAGGGCAAAGGATGCTAGCATGTGCTGATCAGTTTAGTACTTCTGCTCCTGGTTACTGTATTTAAGCACCAGCGTGCTAATGACTGCATAAAGTATGAAAGCTACTAAAAGGTCATTTACATGGCATTATGTGGTCATTAGCATTTCTGTGGAATGCCGTCACACTGTTTTATGCACAGAGGCATTACAGACAAGGGTGTTTAGTGCCTTTTCTGCCTGCAAGACCCATGTCTGTTTATTTCCTGATGCTACTGGTACCCCCTTCATCACCTGATTAACAGTAAAAAAAAAAGAGGCAGCGATGGCAAGAAATAAGGACTGACAGGGCACAGTAACAGAATTAGGCAGGACTGGGCAGCTTGATGGGCTGATAGGCCATTACCTCCAGACATTTTCTATTTTTCTATGTTCATCTTTCCATGGTGCTAGTGGTATCTCGCTCTCATGGCTGTGCCCCCAACAAGTAAAAAAAACATCATTCCCTGCTGCTAGTGGTAACCCCTCCCTCACGCAATTGTGATTTGCATAATCAGAAAAACCCTTGTTGTCCAGTGGCCCTTCCCTCTCTTGGTATCCTTCTGCCCTTTTCCACCAACATTTAAACCATCAGACAGTAGCCAACACTTACCCATTACTTACCTCCCAGACTATCTGCCATCTGCCCCACACACATCCTGTATCAATATACAGTGCTGCATACTGATACAGGACTTGTACCTGGAAATGGATTAAATCTGCCTACAGTGATACTGCATATGCATACATAGGAGGGGCAATAGGCAACTGGACAGCAAGGAGGTTTCCAGTCATGCAAATAGGGATTGGGTAAGGGAAAGGGTACCACTAGTACTAGAAAGTGATGCTTATTCTACTTTTTTCTTTTTTTATCAATGCTTTTTTGTCACCACCAACCTTCTTACCTTCACCCACCCACCTTCCTTTCTTCCTTCCTTCCTTCCTTCCTTCCTTCCTTCCTTCCTTCCTTCCTTCCTTCCTTCCTTCCTTCCTTCCTTCCTTCCTTCCTTCCTTCATTCTGCTGTCAGTGATCCCTCAGCCCTATCAGAGACTCCCCAACTGTTCCACCTGGTGGGCATACACATCAAGCAGTTCCTAAGAGTACCAATGACCATCATCTAGATGGCTCGGTGCATACACTTTTTAGCCCATTTTCTTCCTTATGTCCCTCCTTCCAGCCAATGATGTGAGTGATGATGACTACTGTAAGACTAGAACATTTTTCACAACATTTATTTCATAGGTCAGCTTCTTCTGACATATTGCCACAAATTAAGTTTTGAGTGCTCCTACATCTCTCAACTGCAGCATAAGAACTCCAAGAAGTGTAGATGTGGAGAATTACCGGTAATATAATGATGGTGATAGAGAGATAACACAAAAAGCAGTAACAGTGTGGAAGGGTGAGCAAGGGTGAGCCAGGGAGAAGTCATGAAAAACATGAGATCAAATGGAACTGATCACAGGGTCCATGCTGACCAAAGAATGCAGACTGGGAAGCAAGTTGCCTTCTTGGGATAAGTATTTTAGTCTTATTTACAGTATAAACACCAGTACCAGTACCATTAACTTAAATACCTGCCCATTTGTTTTTACAAGACAGAGGGTACCAGGTACAAGGCTCTGCAAGGGATGTCCGTTAGAAAATATTTAAAAAGTGGAATCAAGTGAGCGAAAGGGGTAGCAGTTGAACGTATGGTTTCAGTGTCTTGGCTTTGTGGTTCAGCATGTTAAAAAGCACTGCAGTTTTGCTTTCACATCATGGTTCATCTGCTCTTGGTGGGAGATAATATCATGTATACTGTATTTAGAACTAACACTATTACTACTAGTACTAAGATGTCAATCAATGTATGGATCCAGAGCACATGGAATGACAATCATGCTACTAGAACTGTTTACTGTATATACATTTTCATGAGATACTTCTAATCCAGAAATGCAGAGAAGATATTTTTATGGTGCAGCTTTTGAGTTCTACAGTATGTCGGCTTCAGCATAACAGTATCTCTGCCGTGAAAGGTAAGCCCAGCCACAGGGGGTCCCTGTGATGCCAGAGCTCTTCACCAGCACTCATGAGCATTCTGATGAGTGGCAGCTGTGATAATCAGGCTTGTCCTTCTACTTGGTGACCAGAGTCCGTTCCAGAATCTGGTACCCTTCATGGCAGTACAATGTACTGCTGTTCTGCAATCAGTGAAGTCCCATTATTTTACATTTGACTAGAGAGTGGATAAGAGAGGAGGGACATTTTTATTTGATCTTTTTATTTTATCTGGAACTATGCTACCAAGGGGAAGGTATGGGTTTTTGAAGTTTTAATTAATGATGTCAAAGCAGCCTTTTCTCAATTCCAAAATTATTTGAATATGCCAATGCATCCTGTATGCAAGAGGTTGCCCTCATTTCCAGGGGCACAGTGATGTACTTGACATGATCATGCTAACCACTTTGCGCATCTCTGCAGTGCTCTTGGAAAATAACAGAAGCCACTCTAACTGGCTGTTGTCCATATTATATCCACTTAGCAGGGTTCTAATCCTGTTGGTATTGCACTAATCATTTGTAAATGGGGCCATAATGGTCCTTACAATCTAAATGGGTATATTTGGAGTGGTATTCCAATCTGCAATAACAATATTCTCACTCTTAGATATGATCCAATTTCATTTTTTGTGTTTTATTTGAAAAATGAATTGTTGAAATAACTGCTGATTATGAAATTCTGCTTTGTATTTATTAGCTGTATTGTATACATCTACCCTGAGAAAGTGCTTAACCATGAAGAATAGGTGGGCATTTGTGAAATGGATGTTGTTGACTGAATGGAGACTATTTATAACAAAAAAACGTTTGGAATACTGAAGAGAGGAGTTTCCCTTTTCCTGCTATAAGTGTGAACCCTGCCTTGCCAGGCAACCCCTCCCATGTATTTATTTATTCATTGACTCTCATACAGGATCTGCAGTTCTGTGTGTTAGATACAGAATGTTTACAAATTTAAATGGAGGGGTCCACTTTCCAGGTAAAGAATAAGTACTAGATCTGAACTCATGATGTTTCACAAGAATCTGGTAGTCTGTTAAAAAAGAATTACAAAGCCTGCTTCCAGTTAAAAAAATATTAATATTCAGTCAAGCTTGGCACATTCAAAATGAATAACCGATCAACACAATAGAAAAATCAAAACATAACAAAGCTGAAGTGCTTTCATGTTCTTTGAAAGAGGGGCCCCCCTCAGAGATCTATTAATAAGCACCCTAGCCTTCATTAACTTAGTATTTTATATTTGAATGAAGTTCTTGCAAGGGGGCCAGAATGAAAAGTAAATTGCTTAGTCCCTGGTGTTTGATCTATTTGCTTGGCACAATATATCAGTTGATAGACAGGATATATAAAGGTAAAATAATATGTTAAATCTTTCACATATTGATATGTATTTTTAAACTAGAGGAAACAATAAAGTACTCATATGCCAAACTGCAAACTAGAAACAAAATAAAACACTGAAAAAAAAATTTATTTGAGGTGCTTGTTACAAAGCTATTCACTTAAATAAACTACTCTGGCATAACAACAGATAATTTAAATAGTGGTGATAGCAGTGTGTGTGGAGCAGAAAGTGGAAGAAGTCTCATTACTCATCTTGTAAAGATGTACTGAGGAAGGTTATAATGAATAAGTAATTTGAAGTTTCAAACACAGAGAGAAGATGCCACTAATTCTGTAAACAGATTAAACAGCATATTGCCCACAAAGAAGATATAGGATCATGACATGGAGATATAATGTAAATATGTTTACTGGTATCAGTAAAATCATAAAATGGATAATATTAACCAAGTGACGTGATCCATCAAATGTAATCACATGATAGGACACCATTCCAGCAGAACAGAATAGGTCAAAAATGTTTAATTCTGCTGGCCCAGTGGCATGGAGGGCTGAGGCTTTGGGTACCTCAGCTCCTGCTGCGTCAGTGTCCTGGGATCAGAAAAGGATGCAGGTCACTCAGGGGCTGGCTGGTGTGGAAGGATTGAGCATTCCCAGGACTGTTCTCCACCCTTAAGAAGATGGGTTGCAGTAGCTTGCTGCTTTACTGTCACCTGGAGGTGTCCAGGTGGCAGTGCAAGAAAACCACACATGCATAGAAGGGGTCCCATGTTAAGGGCACATGGGGCATCTCTGCAGAGGCTGAGATCACACATCGCACCCATTGCACATTCTCTGGGCCCAGGGAGAAAAATCAAAGGAAAACACGTCCAGCTACAAGATGACAACCAACCCCTCTAAGGCACTGCACCATAAATTGGGTACCCACATAGTCCAGTAATAGAGGATGATGGAGGAAGGTAAGTCCCATAGAAGCCAGGTGATGGGGCTGGGGGTTTTGTCTGAGGGGGTAGATGGGGCAGCTCAGAAGAATGTAACCTATACGGCAAAAAAAAATTAACTTTTTGAGGAGTGACTTAGAGTAAATAAGATAATAATACAATACTTGGTTTTGTTAAACAGAAGAAGGCTTATGCTTGTTATGCTCAAATGCAGGATAATAATAGCTACCTGGTACATAAGATGCCTGGGTATGGCTCATGCTCTGCTCTGCAAGATGTGCCAAAATCCTGCAACAATGTGCAGTCTGCCATACATTATTCCTTTATCTTTTTTTTAATAAGGTTTATATACTTCTGGGCTTACCGGGTGGCTAATCAGCCTTGTCCCCAGACATCATCGGCCGGTCTGCTGCCTCTGTCTTTTGGGGGTGCATTTCTGAACAGATCCCCCCCTTTGGCAGGGCCAGGGAAGGGCCATCCTCCCTCAACCCAAAGAGTTTCATCCAGATTCACCCTCCTTTTCTGGAGAGGCAGGTCCAGCCATGACACCATAAGCAGGATTTCATTGAAACCAGTCCCCTTCCATTTTCCATCAGAATTTTTCTCCCAGGGCTACAGCAAACTCAGATGGTGTATGCACATGGGAGCATGCATGTGCTCCCAAGCTGCTAGCCCCTTCTACCCACCCAACTTTACTTAAGTCTCCCTCACATCAGTGTTACCTCCAGGACTCCACCTAGTGGCAGCCAAGAGCCAGAACAGCTCACTTCCCTAGCTAGGAGAAGAGAGCAGCCAGGTGGCCACTCAATCTTCTCTCATCCCTCCCCTCTGCCAATCCCCAGAAACTCAAGCTCGGGTCACTGGCATGGTGAGAGGTGAAATGCTATCAGCATCTTATCCCTCTGAGGCATTAGGCTGGCTACATTATTCCTTAATTTTGCAGTCAGGTCTCCAAAATCATAATCAATTTATCACAGTTTAAATTAAAATGAAAATGTTCAAAAAAAGTAAACATGGTATCAAAATAACTCAAAACTGGCAGTAAAAAGTAATCAAAAATCAAGGTACTCTACCCATTTCAGCAAAGTAAATAAAATAGAATTGAACTAATAATTAACCTGTGACACATTCAATGAGCACAGAGTGAAAAAATAAATTAATAAATCATTGTCATGGGGATTTCCTTGCAGAATAAGACTCACAGACCATAGATGTGGTTGCTCAATTGGCCAAGGTTTATTTACAAAATACCCTATTTACAACTCTAAATAACTTTCATTTACTGTATGTTTATCCATATCAAACATCCACGAATATCCACATTGTATTCCCCTTTGTATCATAGTCAAATAGTCCATTTTATTCTTCCACACTCTTTCCTTCTTGGGTAAGAGTTTACCAATCAATACCCTCTGCATAATCTTTTGTTCATCTTCTTGGGCTCGTGTGTTCCATTCGACCCCTCTCTCTGCTCTGTGCCCCCTGGGATGATAACCCCATTAGGTGCCTGGTCCAGCTGGATGTAGGACCCAGTCTGTGCCTCTCCATCCTCCTCGTCCCAGAGAAAAACCCCTTGCTCCCACTCTCCCCCCTTTTTCTCATCCCCCCTTTATTTTCCTCATCATTCAACCCCCTTTTTCTCTGACCCTCTTTCCAACACCCCTGCCCTTCCCAGGGTGGCTGTTGACCTCCACTGGCAACCCATTTTGACCCACTGCCATTGCCCTCTTCCTGTCAACCTTAGGCTTCCAGCCTCATTGGGTTGGACCTGCTGACCTCACCCACAGGCCCCTGAACCAGTATAATCCATTGCACCTTACCTCATCCCTGCTCCTTCTGTGGGTGGGTGGGAAAACTGAAAAATCCAGCAAAAATGAGGATTTTCCCTGTTGGCATGTCTTTAAATAACCTCTACTAAAACCCTCCCCCAGGCTATGCCAAAACCAATTCCTGTCGGCTGACATCACTTATTTTCTACCATGCCCTGCTTCTCCCCCTCCCTCCTCTGATGTCACTACCCTTGATTTTCCCCTTCCCCTTGTACCTTGGCCTTTCCACAGGGAAACCCCTGACAATCTGGTCTGCCTATTTAGAAGGCAAACCCCCTTTTCCTACAAGCATCCAGCATAAAAACAGGGTCAGCTCAGGAATACTATTATGAACATTAATAGGGAGCATGAAATGTGAGTACTGCACAAGAAGAGGAAATGTTGTTACTTGACAAGAAGTTCTTTTTATATAATTATATAATTATTCTGCAGAGACGGGTCCACCCGCATATCATGTGTATTGACTAGACAGTATTCAAGAACAATAAATAAGGATTTTCTGGTCAATATTTTGTACACAAAAAAATACAGAAAAGGATAAAGTATTTGGTAGCATGGTGATACTGGTTTATAGGCTTCTCCTGCCATGTTTGTCTACAAGCCACATTTTTGAATATAACATTCTCTGACTTCCTTTACTGCTCTAAAAATCCATCCTGAAGTTTTAAACAACAACAGCATTTGTGCCACAAACAGCAGGTAGAAAAATGTTCTTTGATTTTAAACATAAACAAGTGTTACCTTAATAGTATTAACTGCTATGAAACAGGAAGGATCAGATTATATAAAGTAAAAAACTTGTGCACATGCCTAAAACCAAAAAAAAAGAAAGTTTTACAGGGGAAGGTACACTTGCACAATGCAATTGTTTCTTCATGCAAGCAGTTTTCAGGAAGATTGCCTTCTTGAGACATTTTTCACAGTTTGCAACTGATTGCAAAGATGTGTACCATATTACCAGGCGTAAACTCTTTTGTGCACCTATGTAAAAAGAAAATGCTTCCTGTAACCCTAAAATGCTGAAATGGCATTTTTACTGCTACAAAGACTTTCCCCTAAAGAATCAAATTGTGTACCGAGACGTAGTTCATGGGCCATGGTAAGCCCGTTGAATATCAGGCCCCTGTACTTTATTCAGGATCAGACTCATCTTGTTCTGTTCCCCTTTATGCCTCATCAGGATTATGGTAATAATGTTTCTCCTACTGTCCAGCAGTGTCCACCCAAACCCAAGCCCAAGCCCTGCTGGTAGCTCTGGGTCTGGCACCCACAGCCAGGGCTACTGAACACGGTTTCCATAAATATTGGCAGCCTCCTACTTAAGGAATCAATATCTTTTTTTAATAGATATTTGTATCCTCCAGTCACCCTTAGCATACCCTTTCTGCCTGATCCCCCCAGCCCCAGCCCCCCAAATTCCCCAGGATTTACCTTCTTACATTTTTGCTGATATCCTGACTGGCTGGACTGTGGCAGGAGCCTGGTCACAGGTGCAGAGCCTGTGAGAGACCTGATGTCATCCAGTGGCCAGAGGATTTTGTTTTTTCTCCAGAGTTAGGTTTCCCCTTGGACCTACTCTATGCAATGGCATAGCAATGAACTCTACCTCCACGGAGATGTCCTCAAACACCTGGTCCAGTCCGTCTACGCAACATGCCCAGACCTGTGCTGCCACCCGGATACCTCCAGGTAGCAGTCAACTGCTGATCACACAACCCCCCTCCCTGAGCAAGGAGAACTATCCTCCAGATGCTTGATCCTTCCTCTGTCATCCAGCCCCTGAGTGACCAGCATCTGTTCCCAAAATCAGGTCACCAGTATGGCAGGAGGTGAGGAACTCCTCTGCCCTCCATGCCACTATGCCAGCTGGGCTTCAATGTCTTCAGGGAAGATGGAATAGTCTAACAAGGTGGGGGCTGCCTTATATATGTCAAGTCAGACTTAAAGCCTATAACACTGTGATCAAAGATCTAACCAGGGACTATGAATGCCAACTGTACAGCTTTTGATAGGACAAGGGCACAGATTTTTTCACATCCTGTCTGTATATATCTATATCTATCTATCTATCTATATATATATATATATATATATGATACATGATGGACACGAGTGTATTATGGAAAATATTTTCACTCCTGCAGAGTGAGAGCCTGGATATTTCATGAGTGCTGAAGGCACAAGTGAAATATACAGTGCTCACGAGGCAGGAGTGAAAATATTTTTCATATTCCATGATGTGCACATCATGTGTCCTATTTATACAATGGGGCTTCACTGTTGCAAAATGTACCATTTGCGTGGCTTTGCATGGCTTTGCGCGAGTTTAGCGAGGGTTTCAAGGGTGTGATAAATGTCAGTTCTTACAGTTATCAAATGCCTGTGAAAACAACATGATTTATAACACTCATTTATCACTCACCCACTGTATAAATATATATATATATATATATATCATATATATATATATATATATATATATATATATATGTATATGCGGTGCCACTATAGTTAGGATTTAGTACCCCATTTAAGGTTAAAGTGTGACATTTTGCACCTTAATAACTTTGCCACCATATGACAGATTTGCCTGTAATTTGGTAGGCACGGAGTGGTTGCATAGAGCTTGGAACCTACCAAGTTTTGTACTGGTCAGATATATGGTTGTGCAGTTATTAAGCAACATTCTGTAGTGCATTTACGCTTTTTTGCACATTCTTTGCTCATAAGTACAGGTCGCACGGTTTGCGCGACCGGTTCAAAAACTTCAGGGAACATGCAGCCGGATTCTCCGATGTGCCTTTTGAAGATTTTGTGTAAAAATATTGAACAGTTTAAAAGTTATTCAAAAAAACAAGTCTCCTATTATAGTTAATGGGAAAAGTTAACAAAAAGTTTGACAGTGTCGCAAGTGCTGTTTTTAGTGTTGCAAATTACCCCAGTAGTGTTGCAAATCCACCATTTGTTTTCAGTTACTGATTACAGAAATGCTTGGCATTTAAAACTGGGACCCTCTAGGGACACAATTCTTTTTGCATTTACCTAGTCAGAACCTGAGGATGCTAGGCATGTCTTTATTTTGGGGGTTTAACACCCCAGAAATATGCTTTTGCAATTTTTAGGAAAAGTAGTGTCATAAAGTAGTGTAGAACCTGTAACACTTTTGTGATTTTTTTTTTGCAAAAGTGTGTTGATTTGTGACACTACTATTTGACACTATGGGGAAAATAACAGGAATTCATTGCCACCATGCTGCAAAACACTGGTTTGGTCTTTTGGGCTGAAACGTGCAGGGAAGAAAGCCAACATCCCACAGATGTGCCTTTCGGTGAGTTGGTGAACACATATTGCATTAATGGAAAGTTATGGTGCTCTGAAGTTGACATTTTTTCCCCATAGACTAACATTACATCATCCACCATGCCTTGCAGGGCCCGTATCTCGGAAACACTTCGAGATACAGACTTTTTGTCACAAAAATGCTTAGCCCCCAGTGCAGGGCTAAGTATAAAACTAGCCAGGAAAGTCATAAATAATATGAAATTTTAATTTTTTTTCTGCATCGAAAGGTTCCTGAGATATAAGCAATTTAGTATTCCAAGTGCTCATTTTCTGGTCCTGGGCCCATTATTATGCATACGTTCTTTGTACTCATGTTTCTTTATGTAGCTGTTGGGGAAAACCAGGGTTTGCACTTCTGTTACTGTTACACTTAACGTTTCCACTTGTGTTTCCGTACCCATTTGTGTTAGCATTCCCATGTACGGCACCATGTGCATTACCCTTTGCATTTTCATTTGTGCTTGCATTTGTGTTACTGTTAGCATTTGCATTTCCACTACTGTTTGTGTTTGCGTTTCAATTTGCATCATCGTGCTCATTTTCATTTGTATTTTGTGGCCGCCCTTCCGTTTGCATTTGCATTTGTCTTTTGTTTGGTGTCATCGTTGCTGTTACCATTACCATTTGCATTTCCAATTGTGTTACTGTGACCATGCACATTACAGTTTGCATTTCCATATGTGCTTGCTTTTCTGTTTCTGTTTCTCTTTCCTTTGGCATTATTGTTGCTGTTACCATTACCATTTGCATTTCCAATTGCTTTACCATGACCGTCCACATTACAGTTTGAGTTTCTGTATGCACTTGCATTTGCTTTTCCATTTCTGTTTCCTTTGGCTTTATTGTTGCTGTTACCATTACCATTTGCATTTCCAATTGTGGTACCATGACCATGCACATTACTGGTTGCATTTCTGTATGCGCCTTTACTGTTTGCTTTGGCGTCACTTTGCGCTTGTGTTTCTATTAACGTTTTCATTATCATTTACATTTGCGTCACCATGTGCATTACTGTTTGTGCTTACATTTGTGTTGCAGTTACTGTTACTATGTGACCAAAAATCACGTGGTGGGAGCTCGGGGCCTGAAGGGCCCGTGCTCCCACCACCACATTCCATTCACTATTTATAGTCTTCATTCTCAAAAAGAACAGAAATTCATGGCAAAAAACTCCATTTAAGGCATCAGTTAGGATTGTTCCACAGTGACAAAAGTGAGGAAATTCGATGTTAGGGTTGAAACCCCCCCCTTGCATCCCCCTCCCATCCCCACAACCAGCATTGGGGTGTTCGCTGAGGTCATCAGTCCTAACTCTCACCCCATTCTCCTATACTTCACTACCTTGGCTTGTTTACATATGGGATGGGGTAACAGTTAGGACCGATGACCCTAATGCACACCCTGATGCTGGTTAGGGGGTGGGGTAGGGTACAGGGGGGGTTTCAACCCTAACATCTAATTTCCTCACTTTTGTCACTGTGGAACAACCCTAACTGATGCAGTAAATGGAGTTTTTTATTATGAATATATATATATATATATATATATATATATATATAGATATATTATAGTGGCGTGATTGCACCACTATATTTAGGGTTAAGAAGGCACTTCCTTGTTAAAGGTAAAATTTTTGGGCATTAATAACTTTGGACCCATTCAACAGATTTGCCTGACATTTGGTATGCATGGTGGAACATATTGGATCTCTTCACTTGCCAAATTTAATTTCGGTCAGACTTACGGTCTTTGCACACAAAAATGCTGAAAAATGCAAGATTATCCAGTTTTGGAGGCACCTTTTGGGATTTTGTCCATGGTCCTCTGTGGCTGTTGTGCGGTGTGCCACTCTGCAAGATAGCTCATGTGAAAGAGCTTCACTGCCTGAACATGCTGCTTTTCATTTGGTGAAAAAATATTAAGGCATTCAAAAGTTATGCCACTTTTAAGTTCCCAATATAAGTCAACCAGAAAATTTATATGGTTGGTTTGTGAACAAAGAATGGGGTTCTGGCCATCTGGTCATGCTTGGCGGTCAAAGAATTTGCAGCCTTGCAGTTCAAGAATTTTTGTCCCGGAGAATTCTTTGACCGTGAGGTCTGCCATCTTGTTTTTGCTTTTCCAACACTACAAATTAAAATATATCAGCTCAGGGGTCACTCCTGAAGTAAAACTTGGATGGGTTTTACTCAGGGAGGCTTGCTCTCTCAAGCCGTGCCTTTGGTTTGATATAAAATGGTTAAAAAATAGAGTTATAACATTTTAAATTCTTTGATTGTGGCTTGCTAATGATCTTTGATTAAGAGCCTGCAAACTCTTTGATTGCGAGCTTCTTTGACTGTGATCTTGCATTGTGAGGTAAAAATGCATTTTTTTCAGCTCAGGGGTGGCCTAGGGACACAAATGATGGTGGGTTTTGTTCAGGGGCTTCGTTCTATCGAGGCATGGTGGTGGTTTCATTTAAATCTGCCAAAAACTTGAGTTTGAGCATTTTTTTATCCTTTGATCATGAGCAGGAAATTTCTTTGATTATGAGCCTGCAAATTCTTTGATCACAAGATTCTTTGATCGCGATCTTGCATCATGAGCTCCGGACGAGATGGCACTTTTAAAAATTCAATTTTCTAAGCTTAGGGGTGGGCTAGGAACACAAATGAGGGTGGGTTTTGTTCAGGGGCTTCATTCTTTTGAGGCATGGAGGTAGTTTACTTTAATTCTGCTGAAACGTCGAGTTTCATAATTTTTTATTCTTTGATCGCCACCCTGCAATTTCTTTGACCATGAGCCTGCAAATTCTTTGATTTGAGATTCTTTGATCGTGATCCTGCATCATGAGGGCACAACAAGATGGCCCTTTTAAAAATTCTATTTTCTCAGCCCAGGGGTGGCCTAGTAACACAAATGAGGGTGGGGTTTGCTCAGGGGGCTTCATTCTAGTGAGGCATGGTGGTGGTTTCATGTAATTCTGCCTAAAACTCAAGTTTCAGCATTTTTTATTCTTTGATCATGAGCCTGCAAATTCTTTGATCATAAGATTCTTTGATCAAGATCTTGCATCTCGAGGGAGGGACAAGATGGCAAGATTTTATAATGCATTAGATAAGGCAATTTCACCAATCTTTAAGTTTAAATGTCTCGGAAACGATTTGGTCTTTTTACTTGAAATTTGAAGGGTGTTCTCAGCATGTCTTGTAGATATGAATTACGGTGCTTATGTGTCAGAGAAATTTTGTTTTATGGAGATATTGCATGACACAATTTATGTGTTGCGGACAGTGTTTTGCATTGTGCTGGTGGCTTGAAATTGATAGGGTACCTAGCCTTAGTGTCATGCATGTAGTTTTCAGTCATTGTGCCTGTAAAATGTTAACAGGTGTGGAATTCTGCATCTCTGATGAATGAAAATCTCAAACTTTTACATGTTATATCTTGTACACAGTTTGGTGTTTTACATTGAAATTTGGAGGCTGCTTATGATACACACATGTTTACAAGTTGGTAGGAGCACAGAGCCTGAAGGGCCCACACTCCCACCAACTTTTGCAAGTTGGTGGGAGCACAGGGCCCAAATGGCCTGCACTCCCACCAAGTTTTGTAGGTTGGTGGGAGCTCAGACCCCAAAGGGCCCATGCTCCCATCAACTTCTGAAGGTTGGGGGTTGGGGCCCTGCCCTCCCACCAAGTTCCACAAGTTGGTGTGAGTGCAGAACCCAAAGATCCCACGCTTCCACCAATTTGTGCAAGTTCTTAGTGTTCTGATCTTTCTCAAGAAGTAAGGAAATTCTATGCAAAGAACTGCATTAATGCATCATTTAGGGTTAAAGTATAAAAAGTCAGCAAATGAGACATTTAGGGTTGCTGCTCCCCCCTGACCTTCCCATCATCCCAAGATTTGATAGCTGACAGGGTGTGTCATTGGGGTTGTGAGGCCTAAATGTCACCCCATTCTTATTTACTGTGGCTTATGAATGTAATTTCAGATGGAATTGGGTGACATTTAGGGCCTCACAACCCCAATGACACACCTCCGTCTGTCAATCTTGGGATGATGGGCAGGTCCAGAGGGAAGGGGCAACCCTAAAGATCTCATATATATATATATATATATATATATGTCATTCCTGTTAATTTATTGTTTCACATAATCTACATTTTATACAGGTGTATGTTTCATACTTGCATTTAGGATCACACAAGAAGTATCACACTACTAATAAAATGTGTGTGCTGTGGTGGCAAATAGATTTGCAGTAAAAATGTTTTCTGTAAATTATTTTCATATATTTAAGTAAATTGGCATTACCGGAACATTAAATCCAGCATATAAAGGCAGCAAACAAAATAATTTTCATTGTCTGTATTAGCTCATTAAACACACTGCCCTAAAAGTAATAACATACCAAATTGGAGAAAATGAGATGTAAGATCATAATAAGATTGCCTGTTTGGAAAAACAAGTTTTACACACACGTACACGCATACACACACACACTCCTCACATAGGTAATTCGTTTTCATTCTTTGTTTAAAGAGAAAATGTCATTTAGCCTAATCTTTTCAAGAGTTCACTGGTACACATAGTCTTTATTTTATATAGGTTTATAATTTATATTGGTGTTTAGGATCTCACATAAAATAACATGCTATATGATGAATTAAAAATATTTTAACCATTGCGATAAAGAAGAATCTGTATATGTAAAGAGAATCAGCTTGTGCCAAAATGCATTTGCCCTAAATCTTTTCATGCCTAGGAACAATGAATCAATTTCAATACCTAAATATTTCATACATATTTTAATGAGAGATTTCTAAACCAGCTTGCCATAGTGTATGTGAAATCCCTCCTCTTTTGTTTAAAAAAAATAGTAATCTGAAACTATTTTTTACTAAACGCATACTTTCCCTTCATCTGCATTCACAATTCTGTAGCCTGCACTTTCGTATTTACATGGTTGTCTAAAGATTCTCTTGGCATTAATCCTTTTTACAAATTAGAGAATTATATATTTACAGGATTATGATGGCTATGAAACAAAATCAATCAGATGCTAATTAGCAACAAAATGTACCTCTAAACTAAATCCTTCTACTGTTACACACAAGTGTGTTGTGTGTAATCTAAAGTCTATGAATGTGCAGGGTTGGTAGTACTCCCCAGCAATCCGGGATTACTCAGATTAATTTGTCAAATACAATTCTTCCAGGGAGATAGCGGATGAAGTTAATGTGTTATTTTCACTTTAGAATAGCATTTACACGTAGGGTTGTGGCATATAATTGACCTTCTACCCTATGGTACAATTGAACTGTTTAATGAAGTCTTAAAAACAAAAAGTGCACCATTGCTACTAAACAGATCAGAATTATATCCACTACATTAGCATTGGATTAATTTAACAGTAACATGGGTTTACAATGGTGACAAATATTTTATTTTTCTGTAGTTAAGTTAATCTAATATACTGAATGATACATGCACATCTAATATATACAGAACAAAATAGCAAAGTATTAAGGAACAAAGTCGCTGATGATGTATGTTCGCTAGTCACTGATATATTATTTTCCACAGGCAGATTGTAATATATGCAGTAATTGTTACACTGACTCCAGGGAAAACTAAAGCAGTGAATGCATGACCGACTTAGAAGCATACAATTATGTATTTAGAGACTGAGAATATTTCTATATACAGTAATAAATCATTATAGGTACCATTTTTGCTTTGGAGAAAGCTAAGACGATTGACATTGCACAGATTTAGCATTTCATCTAATATTCAGAATGATACAGGCAACCTATTAAGGAACCATGTTGCTGATGATATATATAGAGCTGCTCACTGATCTGTTATTTTCCACAGCCAGATTGTAATATATGCAGTAGTTGTTAGACTTACTCGAGGGAAAACTAAATGTATAATGAAAGCTTATTCATGAGGAGGAATATACTACTGGAACAATTTGATGTCTTCTTAATCCTATGTAAAAAGGTTTGTCGTCTTTCTAATATTGACTGAATGGGCAATTAATGGCTCTTCATCTTGGAGAATACCGGGTAATCCAAGATAGGGGAAAGACAATAAGCCAAAGGTAAAATACATCAGAACTAGCTGGACACACTACCTAAGTACCAGTTTATCCATTTAGTAGAGTATTAAGTTTGGAAACAATGATCTCCAAGAAGATAAAGCAAAAGTAAAAAAAAAAAAGAAAGAAAGAATAAAAAAGCATATAGGCATGGAGCCATAAATTCCTAGTGCATTTCTTGAAGCTAACTCCCCAAGCATTGAATACATGAAAGTATACAACTTTTTCTGTAACTGCAATACTATATATATATATATATATATATATATATATATATATATATATATGCACGATAAATCCTTATGTATACAATTGTTGCTTTAGAGAAAGCTAAGACAATAAACATCACACAGATTAAACACAGCATTGTCAAACATTCATATAAGACATTCAGCACATCGATCCTACAGGGCACAGTTTGGTGCAGTAGTGAACATATAAACCATAAGTAATGGCAGTGAGGGTGCAAAGCTATGATGTAAGACTTTTATTAGCAGCAAATGTGCTATGGGAACTGCGGTTTAAATATTGTTTGATATAGTTTAGGAGCCCACAGAATCTGTTTGGAAGATAGGGTATATGTAAAAGATAAGCAAACTGAGGTAACACATGTCCAGAAATGGAATTCTTTGGAAGCCAATATGATATAAAAAGTCAAATAATATTAATAAGGCTGAATAAATACGTGTTTCTGCCTCTTTCATGGCTAGGTAGCGGCTTATACTTAGGGTACAGGTGATAACAAAAGGCAGAAATGTATGATTTTGGAGTACCCAGAATTCTCAACTCAAGCATATTATATGATTTTGGAGTACCAGAGAATCTAGAGGTAAGCATTTTAAAATTCAGTCCATGAAGATTCTTTGATCGCGATCTTGCATCATGCAGTAAAAATACAATTTTCTCAGCTCAGGGGTGGCATAGAAATACAAATGAGGATGGGTTTTCCTCAGGGGGCTTCGTTCTATCGAGGCATAGTGGTTGTTTCATGTAATTCTGCCTAAAACTCGAGTTTCACCATTTTTTATTCTTTGATCATGAGCCTGCAAATTCTTTGATTGTGAGCCTGCAAATTCTTTGACCACGAGATTCTTTGATCGCGATCTTTGATCACGAGGGAGGGACAAGATGGCCCAATTTTATAATGGAATAGATAGGCCGATTTTCACAATCTTTAAGTTTAAATATCTCAGAAATGGTTTGGTCTTTTTACTTGAAATTTGGAAAGAGATGATGGCATGTCCTGTACATGTGAATTTCTGTGCTTATGTGTCAGAGAAAATATGTTTTTCGGAGACATTGCGTGATGCAATTTACATTTTGTGGACAGTATTTTGCATTGTGGAGGTGCCTTGAAATTGATAGGGTGCCTAGCCTTAGTATCATGGATGTACTTTTCAGCCATTGTGTCTGTAAACTGTCAACAGGTGCAGAATTCTGCAACTCTGATGAATGAAAATCTCAAACTTTAACATGTTATATATCGGACGTGGTTTGGTCTTTTACATTGAAATCTGGAGGGTGTTGATGGTAGAGAAATGTTTACAAGTTGGTGGGAGTGCAGGGCCTGAAGGGCCAGCACTCCCAGCAACTTCTGCAAGTTCTTAGTGTTCTATTCTTTCTTAAAAAGTAAGGAAATTGCATGCAAAAAATTGTTTTAATGCATCATTTAGGGTTAAAACACAAAAAGTCATGAAATGAAAAATCTTTAGGGTTGCCCCTCCCCCTCCGTGGACCCACCAATCATCCCAAGATTGACAGATGACGGGGTGTGTCATTGGTGTTGTGAGACCTAAATGTTGCCCTATTCTTGTTCACTGTTGCTTCTCAATATGATTACACAAGGAATGGGGCAACATTTACGCCTCACAACCCCAATGACACCCCCTGTCATCTGTCAATCTTGGGATGATTGTTAGTCCATGAGGGGGAGGAGCAACCCTAAAGATTTTTCATTTCCTGACTTTTTGTGTTTTAACCCTAAATGATGCATTAACACAGTTTTTTTTCATAGAATATATATATATATATATATATATATATATATATATATATATATATACAGCTAAACCCCATGGCCTAAATCAGAACTGGGATCTCAAATCCTTTTTGAGAGTTGGCAATAGACAGTAATGTTTTACTTGTCTGATTCCCATGACTTACTTTAAATCCCAACTTTGTTTTCTCCCCCCCCACACACACACTTGCACACACTTTCCCCACACATCCATGTACCACATCTACTCTTTTGTCTTTCTTTTTCCCTCTCTCTCCTTTCCCCAATTTTCCTTATACAGGCTTGGGATATTATGGTAAGTTGCTACTATTTTAAGTTTGGCATCATCTCTTCAATGCACTAAATAACTCTTATGTGTCTTTTTTTTCTTTTTAAAGGGCATACTTTAAGCTTCTGTCTTCTGAATCTCTGAAGAAGATGGCCAGCCACTTGTAAGTACTGAATTTCAATTCAGAACCTTAAAAATCTTTACCTTGTGTTCTTTTTCCTTGCTCCTACCATATTTTTGATTTCCCTATGCCAACAGTTCTTAGACTTTGTCACAGTGAGCCTCCCCAAATCCATGAAAAAGATTTTGAGCCTCCCCAAACACTGAAATAATCTTGGGCATCCCCAAAGAAAAATAACACACCGTACTTTGTGCAGTATACCATGAATAAACTGAAAACCCTTTGAGTACTTTGCTCACATTCAGTTCTTTGTCTTATCCTGATGTGATACCTTTGAAAAAGAGCTCCTGTGCTCAAAGGTTCTATCTGAATAACAAATAAATAAAATAAACAAATATTATTCAGCTTATTGTAACCACACACACACACACAGGCCAGCCAACCTGCTCTACTATTTTCATTCTTGAACCATTGTTACCCCTTGTTACAGTACCTTCATGGGTCAGACTACTTTCTCCGTTCCCTCTCTATGAAATTACCTTCCTACATATGTCACGTCTCCCCCTCCTTCCCTGCTCCTAAGCAACTTCTCCGGAATTACTTTGCTCCTTCCTGCTATTGCTCTTAGCACTTCTATGCTCAACCCTTGTATTTGGGCTGTTCTGCCATCAGTCTACAAATTGATCAATTACCACCACTCATTATTAGTTTATTGTTCATATTTGTTTGCACTATTGTTCATTGTGTATTTCTTGATTGTTTTGCAGTTGCCTTTTGAAATGTATTCACTCTCTATCCTTCCCCGGGTACACCTGGAATGAGCCTTGGCTCATTCACTTTCCCTTGTCCCCTATTAGTAAATAAATACATAAAATTCACCTACTATGATCCTCTTTCAGTTTGCTTCATCTCTTCACACAAAATACATAATTAAAAATTTAAATACAGTATTTTTCAGACTTGCTTGAGCCTCCCCTGGAACAGGTTGGGGCCTCCCCAGGGAGGCTGGCCTCACCATTTGAGAACCCCTGCATGCTATTTGGTATGTAAACTGTGAACTAATGAAATGGTGGCTGTTCAGATTCCATAAATTAGAGGATTACAACCCCAGCATTTAGGTTCAAACATACACAGCCAAATAACATCAGCAAAAAATGGATATTTATTTATTATTTATATGTCTTTCACACTGGTTATGGGCTAGCCTAGTATGAATTCAATATACCCAAACCTGAGGTTAGTGACATTGATCTGCTGTAACATGTTAAAATTCAATCCAATATGTATTAATAACTAAATAACAACTTCTTCTTTTTGTACTATTTTGTGTGTATACATTTTTTGGAGATGTAAAGTGCATACGATTAATTAAAATATGCACTATTAAGCAGATGGCTGTGATATATAATTACTGGAAATTTAGATCTGAAAGAAAAGAGTTAATCCATTTAATGACGTGATACTCTTACATCATATAAAATGCTTGACATATCCTGTAACAGCCACACACCCTGAGGAAGGTTTGGTCAACGTGTTGGGGCTTGGCCATTTGGGTGAAAGAGGTACTGTGTTGCCTTATCTGCTATTTTAGTACAATAAAGTGAATTTCTGCAAAGAATCACAGTATCAGTAACCTCTTTTGGCACTAACTCACAGGAGTGCTGTTGTTATCCTGGAGACTCTAATCTGAAACAGGGCTAGCTGCCTTTTCAGTGCACCCCACTCCATTCATGAGTGTAGATAACAACTTGTTTGGAACTTTTGTTAATGTATATATCCCTCCCGGTAAACAAAATCTGGGCATTGAGGAATTTACTTGCTACTTCATACAACTGACTCAGAACTGGGAATAGGTTTTTAGGGAGATGTAACATCACTTGGAATGCTAAATCCAACACAGGTCAGAGGGATAAGATGTCCAGCCTATTTCTCACATAAATGATCATTGATCACACCAGGACCAATTATAAAATAGGCACCATAACTCTGCTCAGCTGGGTACTCATTACACACCCTGATAGAGTTAATGTTGACAAAGTTCTGCCAGATACCCTAAGTGACCACTTCCTAGTTCAAAGTCCATGAGCAGTTAAACAGACAAGGACACCCCCACCCCAGATCACAGTCAGCTAAGTCCTAAACAAAATGAAGGTACAGGAATTCAAATCTCACTTGGCCCAAATTGATAGGAGCTTCAACAATCTGTGGGCACTGGCCCGGGAAACAAGGTCCTCATCAACCTGCAAAAGTACAAGGGAGCCCAAATCAGTTCACCAGAACAATTAGATTGGCCAAACTTGACTTATGTAAGGACCAGCAGACTCAGAACTGGAGCAAATGGCAAAAGATTCTGGGACAACATCTCATAGCTCCTTGACAAGGGATCAAGAATCACTCCACAAATGCTTATGGTGAAGGGTTTAGGGGTTCTTGATCCCACCAAAATTTCTAATAACATTAAGACAGCTTTTACTGACTGCAGTTCTATCATCCCCACTGAGCCGATCCAGACCCTCTGTAGGGAATCAGGTCCTGAAGGCTCCCAAAAGGCAGGCTCTGAACCAGACTACCATAAATTCTACTTTAAGGCAGTTTCAGTCAAAGACACATCAAAATACATAAGTAGGGTACTTGACAAAATTAGGTGCGGGAATACTGATGTGCAAAGTTGGAAAACTTTGTTTTGTAAATTAATTTGTGAAATTGCCTCATTTCATGAAATTAATTTGCCTTGCAAGTTTCAATTCACGGGGCAGTGATAATTGCTTAAAATGCAAAGTTGGATCTTTACCAGTGAAGTTTGCTATGTACTGTGGGACTGGAGATCACATGTTGCTGAAATGAGCTCAACGCCATGAGGAGGCTATCTTCAGTGCAGTCTTCTGAAGACAGAGTAGGAGAGATGTCATGTGTGCTTGTCTAAGAAAAAAAGTTTGAAAACCATTTAAACTTAGCTTTTTGAGTGCAAATCACACTAACATTTTTCTAGGGGGCTTTGTGCTGCTAGATTTCTGTTTTTAGTTAAGTCTTTCACTGATTGTTTACTTAAAAGGAATGGTTTCCGTTTTGTCTGTCTGTGAAGCAGTGGTGTTCGGAAGGGTAATTGTAAAGCATGGCAACCCAGAAATATCCAGAGCTTTTCTGACTAAGCAGGAGATTTGTGTTGTATTTTGGTCCTCTCACTCTTTTGTGTTCATTAGTATTTTGGTTCTCTCACTCTTTTGTGTTTTTATTTTTTATCCGTAGTCAGTAATTTCCCATTTTTATTTTCTGTGGTTTAGTTTGGTGTGTTTAAGTGAAGTATTATGTCAGTGTTTTTCTGTGGCAACTTTAGTAATTTTTAATTATATTTTTCTTAACATATCTGTGTTCTGTCACTTTTTGTTATTAAATTAGCCCAGTTACCCCTATTGTTTTAATCCCTTTGGTGTTTAAAAACAAGAAAAAAACACTTTTTGGGTTGGTTTACCAGCATTTTTCAGATCAGACTGCTGATCCCTGATTCTGTACAGGGAGATGTTGGTTGATGCTGATAGTTAATAATGTGTTTACCCATGTTAACCCTGCTGTGTGTGTCATGCTATTTTATTAATCCCTGTGGTGTTTTAAAAAAAGAAAAGAAAGAGAGAGACAGAAAGAAATTAAGATGTGCGTACTTCTTTTTATTTTTAAGTTTTACTTTTTTTTTTTGAAGTATAACAGGTAAGAGAAGAAGTGACAGATACATGAAAATATACACATAGGGATTCAAGGACTATGACCTGGGAACCAGATGGTGCACCGTCATTGTGGAGTTCCACCAAACCCTCAAGAATGCTTAACTGATTCCAGAGCAACTTTTGGAACATCTTCTTGATCCCCACAACTTGCTGGGAGAGCTCCTTGTCTCCCAGTGGAGCTGTGCCACTACCCCAGAGGTGGATGTGGGAGGAGGATCTGTGGTCAGTCTCTCATGTGCCCCCTGGTATGCCCGAGTCCACCTGCAGGTCACACTCCCAGTCCCCTCTGTCTCCATCTCCTGGACCAGCACACTTGACCCATGACATTGCTTGTTCTTGCCCTTGCCACCCTCTGGCACAGAAAAACCCATAGGAGTGGCACCACTCCACCCCCCTCATCAACCTCTGTTGAACTATGGACATGCTCCTACCACATTTGGTGGTGATATTCTCTAAGGTGGGTGTGTTACCCACCTGTCCCCAAATGGGTCCCCCATTTTCCATGCAAAGCAACAGTTTTACATAAATTACATGTGACCAAGCTGTTGTTCGGGGGGGGGGGTCACTATCAAAGAAGTATCCCACTAAGGACCTTGGTTGCTGATAAGGACAGGAGCAAGATGGTCTGGGGTACAGCTATTCCTCCTCCTCATAGTGCACAAATGGTGGCAGTACAGTGATTGGTGTTTCCTTTGGTGTTATTGGTAGAGCAGGGTGAAATTATACAATTTCAAATGTGTGGAATTTTCAGAAAATTCTGTGAAATGTCAGTGTCAGTGGCTCAGTATCAGTGTCAGTGGCTCAATAGGTAGCACACTCACCTCTGAGGCCAGGAGATCAGAGGGCTGTGGGTTCAGTTCCCACATCTGGTACTTGGGTTAATGTACCAATACTGACACTGTAATGCAGCATGAGGGGGTGCTGCATTTCTGAGGTGCCATCTTTCAGATGAGACGTTAAACCAAGGTCCCATCTGCCTGGATTGGTGGTAGTTCAGGTGGATGTTAAAGATCCCATAGTACTTATGGAAAAGAGTAGGGGAATTTTTTTATTGCAATAACATTACAGCACATGCAATAAACACCAGTAGAAATACACAAAAAAGAAAAACAGGGGTTATAAATAAAACAATAGAGTAGAAATCAAGGAGTCATAACAAGCAAAAATGCTTAATGATAAATTAAATATAAAAGAAAAAGAAGAGGGAAACAAGGAGACCCTTAGGAAAAAGGCAATAAAAAACTTCAAAACCAAAACTTCATAAAAAAACTTAAAGACAGATATATATATATTATGTCATACCTCGTCTTCAGAAACATTTATTTATATTTAATAAAAATACTAAATCCCTTCCACCAAAAAAAAACCTTATGTGAGGAATTTTGAGCAAGATCCTCCTTATGTATTTTGCACATAGCTTGAGAGACTAATATACAAACTGTATCATAAGGCATCATTTTGTGGTGCAAAATCCATTGGCACCTACTTTGCCACAGATAATATTTAAAGCAACATAAGAACACCAATAAGGTGTCCAGGTGATACAAGGAACCTATTGCAGAAAATTGGCCTAAAACAAGCAAATTATATGTCATTTAGAGGGTGGATAAGATGCCAGGCCCAGATGGCATCCACCCCAGGATACTGAAGGAGCTGGCAGAAGTCCTTGCAGGACCTTTGGCAGACCTATTTAATGCCTAACTACATTCAGGGTGTGTACCTCAGGACTGGAGGATGGCTCATGTGGTGCCCCTCCACAAGAGTGGCCCCAAGGATGAACTGGGAAACTACAGACCAGTGAGCCTCACATCCATCATGGGTAAGCTAATGGAGACTATCCTGAAGGAGAGGCTGGTGGCCCTCCTAGAGGCCAAAGGACTACAGAACAACAGACAGCATGCCTTCATACATGGCAGATCCTGCCAAACCAATCTGGTGGAGTTCTATGACTGGGTAAGTAGGCAACTGGACAGGAGCCATGCAGTGGATGTCCTGTATCTGAACTTCAGTAAGGCATTTGACTCGGTGCCACATGGAAGGCTGGGAAGTAAGTTAGTAGGGACTGGGGCAGGTGCAAAGCTGGTGAGATGGGTAGGGAACTGACTTCAGGAAAGGCAACAGAGGGTGGTGGTGGGTGGGGATCTCTCACACTCAAGGGTAGTGACAAGCGGTGTTCCACAGGGCTCAGTGTTGGGGCCAGTGTTGTTTGGAATATTCATTGCAGACATATCACTGGACATCAAGAGAAAGATCAGTCTGTTTGCTGATGATACCAAGGTAGAAGCAATAGTGGATGACCTAGGGGGATGGCAGGGGTTGCAGGATGATCTGGCAAAGCTTGAAACCTGGTCAGACACCTGACAACTGGGGTTTAATGCCAAAAAGTGCAAGGTGCTGCATTTTAGGATGAAGAACCAAAGGAGGAGTTACCAGCTTGGGGGGGGGGAGTGCAGCTAGCCCAGACAGAGGAGGAGAAGGATCTGGGGGTGCTCATTACAGGGTCAATGAACAACTTGGCACAATATAGGAAGGCAGCTGCAAAGGCCAACAAAATGCTTGGTTGTATTGCAAGGGGTATATCCTCAAGGAGGGAGGAGGTGATTCTGCCACTGTACAGGTCATTAGTTTGACCGCACCTGGAGTACTGCATGCAGTACTGGTGCCCGTATCTGAAGAGGGACATTAAGTTACTGGAGGGGGTACAGCACAGAGTGACAAAGATGATCAAGGGGCTGGGGGACTTATTACATGAGAGGAGGCTGAGGGAGTCGAACATGTACTCACTGGAGGAGAGAGGGACGGGGGACATGATTGAAACCTTTAAGTACATGAAAGGAATAAACAAGACAGGTACAGAGGGGCTGTTCAAAGTAAGGGAGGGGAGGGACACCTGAGGCCATGATATGAGGCTGGAGGGAGGAAGGTTCAGGGGGGAGATGAGAAGACACTTTTTTATAGAGAAGGTGGTAGCTGGGTGGAATGCGTTACCTGCAGAAGTGGTATCCAGTAGAACAGTGGTCTGTTTCAAAAGAGGATGGGACAGGACAAGAAGGAGGGTCAATGAAGGGGAAGGGTGGAAGGAAGGGGCTGCTGCAGAATAAGGGGTGCTAGCTGCACATTCGAGCAGACTTGATAGACCTCTAGGCCTTTATTTGCTGACAAATGTCTTATATTTATATGTTTGTATTTGAGACAACCATAGCTTATTCCAATGTTGAGCAAGATAAGGCTATAATAGTTTAACAAAGGAACAATGGAAAACATAATGGCCAATAGATTCTTCTAGCTTAATACAGTCCATATAAGGGCAATTTTGTTCCTCCAGCATCTTATGTTTGGCATTGCCCAGGACATTTACCCTCCCATACACTGAGAGCCACAAATGCTCCCACATGTGAGGAGGAATCCTTGGGTTAACCAACTGGGATAACACATATTTATTATATTGGAGGGGGATAATTCTTAAAAAGAGATTCAGTGGGTGAGATTATAACCATAATGGCAGAATAAAGCTGCTGGCCTGAACTTAGAGTAATTTCTTTGAAATACCCCATTTATATAATTTAGAAGCAGCTAGTTGAAAGAAGTCCAGAATATATATAAAGGGAGATACCTTGGGAGGGGTTATTCTCCAGGACTGAAAGTATCTAGAAAAAATAAGATGAGTCCAAGCACTATGAGGTTCCAAAGAAGAAACTAATCCACTGTTAACTGTCTGTGCTAAAAAAAATTGTATAGAAGAACACCACAGGATCAATCATAGCAAGACCACCCTTTGCCCTGGGGAGGTAAGTATAACATTGCTTAATGGGGTTTAATTTATTGCCCCAAAGCATCTGAAAAAAGAGGCTATATAATTTAACATCTAAATGCACAGGTGGGGGACAAATCATCGACACATAAAGTAAAATGGGGCTAAGGAAATGTTTAATAACTTGAACTCGCTTAAGTCTGGACATCTTCCAGTGTTTCCATCGTCCAACCCTGGATTCCACCTTTCATAGCCCATTCTCCCAGTTTAGTAAAGGCACATTTTGGGGACCAAAAATAATCCCCAAACTTTTTAAGGGGTCTGAAGAAAAGGTTATACCTTCTAAATTAAAGGGTGGATGGACCCCAGAACCTATTCATAATCCCGTACTTTTTACAACATTCAGTTTAGAATTGGCTAAAATGAAATAATCCATCACTTCACTAAGGATATATGGCAAATGGGAAGAGTATGAAAAAAAGACACAGACATCATCAGCATAAGCCTGGACATGTAACTCACCACCTAAGCAAGTTACAGCAATACCTGTCCAGGAAGGGGAGTGGATCACTTTCCGTAACAGGGGTCCAAAGAAAAATGTATAAAAGTGGACTTAAGGGGCAGCATTTCTGTACTCCTGTAGAAACTGGATACCCATCTGTAATTTGCTGCCTTATAACTGGATGAGCTATGGTAGAGGAATACATCAATCGGAGATACTCGATCAGATTGTCAGGGACACCATAAGTTTTACGGGTAAAAAACAAAAAAGGGGGGTATACCCTGTTGAAAGCTTTTTTCTGATCTAGGGAAAGGATATAGCCTGAATAATCAGTTAAGGACAGATGATCAATCAGGTCCCTGATTACCATAAAAGCATACTGAATTTTCCAAGAAGGAATGCCACAAAACTGATGGTTGGAAATAACCTGGGAAGCATAACATTTCAGTCGGTTATTTAAGATTTGTGCTAAAATTTTGAAATCTAAATTTAAAATAGTTACAGTATAGGTCTCCAGTTGCTCAAAAGGGTCTTGTCTCCAGATTTAAATATGAAAATTAATAAGCCTGTCAAAAAGGTAGGAGGTACTGTCTGGGAAGTAAAAAAATAATCAAAAGCTAAAAACAGAAATAAGTATTACTTCATACATAAAAGTAGAGTGTTCTCAAAACAATATTTCCCCACAAGAAATCTTAGAAAAAGAAGACAACCTACATGAGTATTACAACATACTTTACCCAAACCTCACATAGACCGTACATAACCCCCAACCACCCAATGACAAAAAGCAACCGTGGGTTAATTATCCTATCACATTAGTTAATACAATATTCCACCATTACACAATATTCTTAGTCAAAGTCAGACTTCCTTGTTCAGGTTCCTCTCTTGAGCTCTCCTTAAGTAATAGGGGCATCACAGTCTGTAATCCAGGGCCTATCCCTCCATCGTTCTAATAACACATCTTCTCTTAACTTAATTTTCTCATTTTTATGTATCATTAGTATATCCTGCAAATTTTTATTACATAACTCTACATATAAAGCTTTTTTTTGTTGTAATGTATATCCACACCTCATCATCCAACTATTCCACTTAAATATCACCATAATTAACTGCAGGGTACTGACATCCCATTTAGCCCACTTCTCATCAAAGACACCATACAGAAAGTTCTCATATGTTATTGTTCTAAATACCTTCTCATTCCACTGTTGTGCCAATACCTCCAAAAATCCCTTAATAAAAGAACAGTTAAAAAACAAGTGCTTAATGGGTTCTTCTTGCTGGTTGCATTTCAGCCTGCTGCAGATTCTTTCTTGTAACTTTTTATGCTTTTGATTAGCTTTTACATTAATTTGCTCATGGCACTCCAACCAGTGAATATCCCACATATGCTCGGGTACTCTCATGTTATTAAGAAACTTCTCTAAATTTCCTCTAAATATATTAGGACATTTTGCAAAGACTTCCATCTCCCCACAAAAGAAGGACAATAGATTATAATATAACTGTTTACTGGGTACTGTAATGACCTGTCTTGTTGAAATTTTTCACTGTTTTAATCGTAAGAAAGTACTTCTTACATATTCCAGTATTATAGCTGACTGTTTTAACACTCTTAAACTTTGCAACTCCCATTTCCTCATCCATAAGCTACATTTATACCACATCATCCATTCCCATCATGTCTCCTGTAGCAACACTATAGGGTTTAAGTTACAATAAAAGAAAAACGTATTAAAGAAAATTATTGGATTCAGCATATTCAGGCCACCACTCTTAATGGGCAGACATACTATATTCCTTTTTATTGGATTAAGTCTGCTACCACAGCAAGCTTGAAAAAAATATTAAGTAAGGATGTTTCTATATTTTTGAGGGAGGAAAGATATAACTAATATATAAAAAAAATGTGGATTAAGTATGTTTTAATCAAATATACCTTTTTTTTTTTTACTAAACCTCGACCTATTCCATTGAGCCACTCTTTCTTTTCCTATTTCCAATTTTCTTCCTTAATTCATTTTATCCAGATTACCTCCCCCAAACATAATTCCCAAAATATTTATCAGGTCTGGTACTATCTTAATTTGTTCCACAACATCACTTTCTTTCTGAAGATAATTTATTCTCTCTCCCACATACTTATTTAAATTTAGCTCAGATCCAGAATACTTACCAAAATTCCTACATATTTCCAGTACCCTTTCTACTGCCTGTTTGTTCCCAACCATAATATTCATATCATCCGCATACGCTATGACTTTATATTAAAGTAGCTTTCCTTTAACACTGATTGTTGCTACTTCTGCATCGTTATTTATCTTCCGCAACAGTGAAGCAATGAAAAAATCATATAACACTGGGCTTAAGGGACATCTCTGTCTCAATCCCATTTGTAACTTTATTATAGGCCCTTTCCACTCATTTATTATTGGTACCACAGTAGCGGTATTATATATAGCTTTAAACCACCCATAATGTCAGGGATTTGGTAGTATTTTAAAACCTCCCACAGAAAAGAGTGAGACATCTGATCAAATGCCTTTTTATGGTCCAATGAAATCAGGTATCCATCTGTCTCCTCTAACTTCCCCAGTTCTACCAATTCTCTTATTAAAAAAATATGATTTTGCATTAACCTACCAGGAATTGCTTATGACTGTGCAGGAGAAATTACTGTGCCAGACTCCGACATCAATCCCTTTGCTAAAATGTTAGTTAATAGTTTGAAATCCAGATTCAACAGGCTTATCGGCCTCCAGTTATTTAAGTCCCTTTTGTCCCCTTTTTTAAAAACATACATTAAGACCCCCATATTCATATATAGCGGCACCTCCTTTGTGAAGAGTAATTGATTAAATGTTTCTTTAATCTCAAAAATAAGATCCTCCTCATTACTTTTAGTAGCTCATTTGTCAGTCCATCCAGACCTGGAGTTTTATTTTTTGCCAACGTAGAGAGTGCTTCCTTTATCTCCCAATGTTCCAAGGGTGCAACTAATTTTCCACTCCGTACTGCATCAATCTTGCAGAATTTCTACTCCTTCCAACAATTCAGACAAATCTTCCAACAGTTCAGACAAACCTACATCACCCATTTCTAAAGGGAACAGCTAATATTCTTCAGGTGAAGCTACCTCTGGCTGGAAGCTGCAATACTGAATATAGGATTTGCAAGAAAGCGAGTTGTGCTCACAACAGAAGGAGGCGAACCTTACAATTGTCTTTGGTTTGTAGCAGATATTCTGCAGGTGGAGGCTCCTTCTAACTGAAAGGTGAAATAAGGAACTTAGAATTATCTGGAAAGACAGTCTTTCAAGCAACAGAGGAAGGGGGACCTTGCTTTACTTTTGTTACAATTTTTAAGATTTTCAGTGCAGGAAGAGTTTAAACCCTGAGGGACGGAATACTGTTTACTGCGTCTGTCCTGGTGTACAGCTGACTTATTTTGGGTCTGACTGCTTTCAGAGCAAAAATCACCATGCTGTTTTGGAGCTGGGGAGGTTTACCTGTGCCTGACTTGGATGTCTGGATTTTTCTCTGTTTGTTTAGCAGGGTATTTTTTCTGTCAAATTGTTGTGTAGGGCATCTTGCTGACAGGAAGGCACTCATCGCAGTGGTGGGTCAGAGCTTTTAGCTGATTGTTTCATGTGGGCACAGTTTAGGCCCAACCCATGCCCACCCCTCACCCCAGCCACACCTGGAAATAGTTCCTTTATACCTGGGGTTCTGACATCATTTCCTCAAGAGTGCAAGGTGCATATCACTGTCATATCTTCTGTAGCACACTGCACTGAGAATATAAGCTTACACATTTATAATATATATATTTCTATATAACAAACCAATCACACACACACACACACACACACACAAAAAAAATAGATAAACATGTGGGGAGTAATGCAATGTAATGGCTGTGGAGCAGCAGTCTTCCAGGAGTCTTTCTGGAGGCCTGAGGGAGGAAGTTGCCCATCTTCAGGCCTCACAGGACAGCTGTAAGGGAACCTTTCCCCAGGCCACACTGCACAGTAGGAAGGGAACCTCCTCCATCCAGGGAGCACCAGAGCCACCACCACTACCTCAGAGGTTGCGAAGAAAGTATAGCAGTTGGACCACAGTGGGCTCAGGGAGGGTGAGGATGGTGGAACAGAGGCACACCCATTCAGTTGTTCCACTCCACAATCCATACACCATTCTGGGGGAGCATAGTTCCCTATGGATGCACCCGCAGAGGAGACTAAGGAGGCTGAGGACAACTTCCATGGGAGCCCACAGGAAGGAGGCAGAGGACACCACAGGGAAAGGAAGCAGCTCCTGGTGGGGAACTTAATTATTAGGGGATAGAACTGGGGAGCAGGGAAAACTGAAGTAAGGTGCCTGTCTGGTGCCATGGCTTGGAGGGACAGGGCGCATCCTCAGGATCACGAGAACAGCTGCAGGGAAGTCTGAGCTGGATGTCATTGTCCACCTAGGGACAAATGACTTGGCTCATCATGAGATTAAAGCAGTGCAGGAGGACTTTGTAGAGTTGGGGAGGGGCCTAAGACAAGTAGCACACACAGTATCCTTCTCAGAGGTGCTGCCTGTCAAAGGCATGGGTGAGGTGAGGGTACTTTGCACCATACAGTTTAATGAATGGTTGAAAAAATGGTGTGGAGCACAGGGGTTTGGCTTCATTAGGGACTGGGGTTCCACCTGGAGGACACCAGCCTATACTGGCAGGATGGTCTGCATCTGTCCAGGAAGGAACAAGTCTTTGAGCAATCAGTTTAAATGCTTCATTGGCAAGCTTAATCTAGTCAAGGGGAGGCACTGATAAGCAGGAAAATCCCAGCCTTTCCTACAAAACAGGGTACTAAATGAGAAAAAGACCGAGGTAGAAAGGTCAGTGGGGATGCTGCAACAGAAGGTAAAGCCATCAAAAAATGGAGGGCAATGAGTACCAATGCCCTTAGTCTGGGTAGCAAGCTTCCTGAATTAGTGGCCTTGATGGAGGAGGAACATCTGGATATCATGGCAGTCACAGAAACATGGTACACACAAAACCATGACTGGGACATAAACATGCCAGGATACACTATCTACAGGAGGGACAGGGAGGGTAAAAGAGGAGGAGGAATAGCTCTTCACATAAGGAACAGAATCAAAGCAACAGAACAAAAGTGTAAACAGGGAGGAGAAGAAGCACTGTGGGTCAATTTGGAGACAGGCAATGACACCACAATCAGCACAGGGGCTGTATACAGACCACCCTCTCAGGGGAAGGAAATGGACAAGGAAATGATAGAAAGTATACTTAGAATGACAGAAAAGGGGGAGATATTGCTGATGGGTGATCTGAATATGCCAGATGTTAACTGGAGTGCAGTTGCAGCAGCCACTTCGAAAAGTGGGGTTATTCTAGATACCCTACAGAGGGCATGCCTTAGACAACTAGTATTGGAACCCACTCGAGTGGGAGCAATCTTAGTCCTGGTTCTCTCAAATGGAGATGGAGAGAGGATCCCAGATGCAGAAGTGGATAGCCATCTGGGAACTAGTGACCATCGAACAGTATGGTTCACAGTAAACACAGCAATAGAGTCAAGCCATACAAAGGCAAAAGTACTGGACTTTAGGAGGACTGACTTTGCCAAAATGGGCGAGTGCCTAAGGAATGCACTAGCAAATGGGCAGGAAGGAGGGGTGGAAGAACAATGGGGAATAATAAAAACTGCCATCACAGAGGTAACAAGCCTTTGTGTGAAGCAAATAAACAAAACAAAACGATGTAAGCCACTATGGTTCTCAAAGGAAGTGGCAGTGAAGGTTCAAGAGAAAGAAAGCATTCAGGAAGTACAAGGAATCACAGAAGGAGCAGGACAGAGAACTGTATCAGTTAAAGCAAAAGGAAGCTGGGAAGGCAGTCAGAACAGCAAAGGCCCAAACCATGGAAAAGATAGTGAACTCTGTTAAGAAGGGGCATAAAACCTTTCATAGGTACATCAGGGAGCGAAGGAAGACCAAGGGAGGGATAGTGAGGCTTAATAAAGGGGAGGGAGGGTTGGCAGAGGGTGACTGTGAAAAGGCAGAGATACTAAACAAATATTTTTGCTCAGTATTTACAAAGGAAGAGGGGGGAGGTACCTAAAACAAACAGTAGAAACACTCTGCATACAGAAGTTGATACCAGCCCATTTACAGAAGAAAGGGTTCTGAAAGAACTCTTAAAACTGAAGGTGGACAAAGCAATGGGGCCTGATGGAATTCATCCCAGAATTCTAAAAGAACTAAGGGTAGAATTAGTTACACCACTGATTACCCTCTTTAACAAATCATGGGAGGATGTTGTGGTACCCGAGGCCTGGAGGAGGCCAGATGTGATTCCCCTTCACAAAAGTGGGAGCAAGGCAGAAGCAGGAAACTACAGACCTGTGAGTTTAACCTCAGTGATAGGGAAAATGATGGAATCACTTCTGAAGGAAAGAATTGTCGAGTATCTAGAGGCCAGAGGAGCACAGGACCCAAGGCAGCATGGATTCACAGTGGGAAGGTTATGCCAGACAGATCTGATAGATTTCTTTGACTGGGTGACCAAAGTAGTAGATCAGGAGGGCTGTGGACATGGCCTACCTAGACTTTAGCAAAGCATTTGACACAGTCCCACACAAAAGATTAATAATCAAGTTAGCCAGCCTGGGAGTGGGTCCCAAGATGACAGCCTGGGTAAAGAATTGGCTGGAGAACAGGACACAGACAGTAATAGTAAATGGAGTCCACTCTGAAGAAAGGTGGGTTACTAGTGGGGTACCGCAGGGTTCAGTATTTGGACCGGTCCTCTTCATGTCTTTATAAGCAACATTGCAGAGGGACTGGAAGCAAAAGTATGTCTCTTTGCAGATGACACAAAGATTTGCAACAGAGTTGATGCACAAGGTGGGGTGGAAAGGATGAGAAGGGACTTGGCAAGGTTAGAGGAATGGTCAAATGTATGGCAGCTTAGATTCAATGCTAAGAAATGCAAGGTAATGCACCTGGGAAACAAAAACCCAGGGGAAGAGTACACAATGGGGAGTGAGATACTAACAACAACAAAAATGGAAAGGAACCTGGGGGTAGTCATATCAGATGACCTGAAGGTGGGCAATCAATGTGAGAGGGCAGCAAGGAGGGCTGGGGGAATAATGGGATGCATACGGAGAGGCATCACCAGTAGAAAACAGGAAGTTATTATCCCTCTGTACAGACGGCTGGTGAGACCCCTTCTGGAGTACTGCATGCAGTTCTGGAGACCTAATCTCTGCATATACATAGGATGGAAGCTGTCCAGAGGAGGGCAACTAAAATGGTGCAGGTTCTGCACCAGAAGACATATGAAGAGAGACTTAAGGAGCTTAATATGTATAGCCTCGAGGAAAGGAGGGAGAGGGGGGACATGATAGAAACTTTCTAGTACCTCAAGGGAATCAACAAAGTCCAAGAGGGTAGCATCTATCAAAAAAAGATGTGTGCAAGAACAAGGGGGCACAATTTGAAGATGGGGGGGCATCTCAGAGGTAATTAAAGGAAATATTTTTTTTCACAGAGAGTGTTGTGGATGCATGGAACGGCCTGCAGGAGGAGGTTGTGGAGTCAAAAACAGTGGTGGAATTCAAGCATGCATGGGAGAGTCATAAGGCAATTCTAGGGGTTGGGGGTAGGAAGAAGTAGGCTGCTGGTTAACTAGCATCTGCAGCTTATCCATTAGGTAGGGAAATGGGCAGACTGGGTGGGCCAAGCGGTCCTTATCTGCCGTCAAATTCTATGTTTCTATATTTCTGTATCAAACGTGTATTTTATTACCAATTGTGTGACATCCCTCTGGGTCTTCCACTCCTTCCCTGAATCATTCCTCAATACTGACATTTCTTTTGCTTTCGCCTTCTTAATACAGTTTTCAAATGGGCAGACCACCTCTGCCTTGCCCACTGTTTGAAACTGTTGTTGATGGTATATCGTCCTTACCTTCCTCTCATGGTACTCTTTAATTTTTTGTTTTACTACAGTAATTTGTACCATGAGATTCAGACCAGTCTCATAAGATATGGATAGCAAAGTCTGCAAGCACTTTCCATCCTGCAAATGTACCAGATAATGTTTCTGACATCTCTTCTTACTTAATTGTTTATACAGGTTCTGCATATCATGCTTAGTATCCTCCCACCACCTTACCATCGAGTCAAACACAATAAAAAATGATTTCCTTGCAAAAATAAAAGTTTTAATAGCATTTAGGATGTACAAATCTTCTACCAGAGAGGTATTCCATTTCCAAAATCATGTCCCTCTTTTAATTGCCTCAGAGGGCCCAATTTTAATTTTGACTATATCGTGGTCAGAAAATTCAGTGGGAATAACTTCTGCATTCATTAATGGAACCTTCTCTGATAGAAAAATGTAATCAATCATTGAAGCAAGGTGTCCCTTATGAAAAGTAGGCATGTCCTTACTAACCCCTGAAAAAAAAGCATCTTGTAATTTTGCCTTTTTCATTATTTCTGAAAGATGATTTGAGTCACGATATTGCTTTGAGGATTTCGCTACTAAAGGGCAATTAAAATCTCCCAGCAGGATAACTTGTTGAGCTGTGTACAAGTACGGCTGTATTAGTTTAAGGAAATCACATCTTGCAGCTTTCGTTTGTGGGGCATAGTGATTTATGAGCCTATATAGCTTCTTTCTTATCATCGCATCCAATATTAAAATTATTCCCAAAGCTACATCATATAATTTCAGCACCTTAACCTTGGGCATTCTAAAAAAGAATTTCTAACCCAGCACATTGCTCTTGCCCCAGGGACCAAAATAATAGCCCATGATACCACTCTTTTGTTGCCCCTTCAACTTCTTTCGGGGTGTGGAGACGGGTGTCTTGCAAAAAGAATATTCCAAACTGCAAACAAGCCAGACAAGAAAATACCATTTTCCTTTTGAGTACTCTCTTTATGCTCTTCACATTTATAGAATGAGCAGCAAAAGGTTCATACATTTTTATTTTGTTTTAAGTTAAGTTCATCATTTAAACTTCTCCCTTCTCCTCCCTGTTTCTTTATGTTTTGTTTTCATTTTTGCCTTCCTTTTCAAAGGACCTTTTGGTCTCCCCTGTTTCTCCATATCTGTTGTACCCTCCGGGATGGAAGAAGCTATTGAAGAGTCATCTGAATCTTCCTCAGAATCCCTAGATTGCAGTATGTCAAATTTATTCGCTAGACTCACTGCTTTCTGTTTCATAATTGATCTTGTGGAAATTATTTTTTTGGGGGGGGCTCAAACCTCAAACTGTCCTCCTTCTAGTGTCTCCTCGGGTTAGGAACCACAACTGAGGGGGGCATTTCATTTGTACTCCTTTCCACTTCAGGTATGACTTTCTTCACTGTTCCCTCCTTCCCCTCTTCCCTCAGAGCATCACTTACTATCTTCAAGGAGCATTCTCCAAAATTCAGAGTGTCTTGCTGAAGTCCCTGTGCCATCCTACTAGAGACCTGGGGGGGACACTGTGGTTTGGGTCACAAATTCAAAAGGTCAGGTTTTAATTCCTGATCCATTACAGAAATGTAACTATTCCTCTTTCTTATTCTATCCTTTTGCATCAAGGTGATTAATAACCTCTGCTCCCTTCCATCAGCTTGCCCCCCAAAGTTATGCACTGCCAACTTGCAGTTCTGGAAGGTGTAGCTCATCTCGTTGCATAAATTACATTTACACTCATTCAAACACTGTGCACTTACATGACCCAGTTCTCCCCATATCACACCCCTTTGCCTGTCACAGTTACTGCTTAGATGTTCCACTGACCCACACTTATAACACATTTAGGGCTGTCCTGGATAGAATAAATTCCCCCTATCCCTCCCCAAAAAGAAAGAGTTTGGTAAGTAAGCAACTCCCATATCAGATGCTCTTAACAGCACCTTCACCTTCCAGCCCCCTGTCCATATGTTTTCCGTATCCAGAATGGCCTCTGGATCCTCCATAACAGTGCATCTTTGCTTCAATCACACAGTCAGGTCACTTACACTGACACCCTCATTACTAAAAAGTACAGTTATAGTTTTTTGTGCAGGTCGAGTAAGAGGGATCGCTATAAATGGTACCCACAATGCAGTTTTCTTCAGACTACTGTACTTTGTCCAGAACCTTTCTAGCCTCAAAGACATTTTGAAGCTCATGTCGAATGTTGTTTCACCTGAGATATGTATCAGGGCATACATTTAATTCACAAAGAATTTCATGGAGTCCTTAATCAATGTCCTAGCAACAAACACTCTATCTGGGGGTTCTAACATGCCCCCCACATATATTAGCCTTACTGCATTATGTTGTGTAGCATCATATATTGGTGTTTTGAAAAATGAAGAGTATGCCTTTGGTGCTGCTTTGTTTACTGTATTTAATGGTCCTGCATTTGAGACCTCCTGGGCCTTCAGTAGTTCTCCCTCCTTCTCTTGAATCATTAATTCTGCAGACACTGGCAATGTGGTCTTAAACAATAACTTTGGGTTCTGTGTTAATTTTAATTCATCAGGTACTTCAATATTTATGTCTATGTTAACAGTTTTACTTAATGTGCCCAAGTCAGAAAAGACGCTCACCATATTTTGGGTTTTAATGGTGTAACTCCTGGCACCCATTTACCTGCACTTGAATTACATTCCCAGCTGGCTTCCAGTAATGCTTTATCTTCTGACCACTCCTTCTCTGATCTGCTCATGGTAATTTTCTTGCCACTTCAGTCCAGTTGTTGTAAACCCTCTTGTGCAAAACCTGCTTCTCTTCCAGTTATGGTATCTTGCCATTTTTTGATGCTGTCCCACAATTTTGTGTGCACTCTGTATTTTCTGCCTCCTCCACTTCGGTGGCCCAGCTGCTCGGTCTACTCTTTGAAGTGGATGCATCAACACCCTGCCTCTGGGCCTTTTTGACAGAATTTCATTTTCTGTCAGATGGGAGATCTAAGAGTTTCTTATCCAGCTGTGATCTCTGAAATACAAGGCTGCATTCCTCTTTCTCAATTCGCACATTGTTTCCGGACTCTGAGTCCTGTAGGGTGTCTTCTGAAATAGCATTGTCAACTTCCACATCACTTGCATCTGAGGTTTGAATCTCACTTACATCAGGTACTTCCTTTTGATTTAAAGGAATATTCTTTATCAGATCAGCAGCTTGTTCTTGATTCAGTCCTTCAGTGGTAACGTCCACCATCTCCATTTCCACAACACTTTCTTCTAGTAACAAAATGGGGCCTTCAGACTCTCCCATTTCCATTTCCACCTCCTCCATTTGATCCTCCTGGTCAGCCATCTTGGCCCCACAGACAAAGGGGCCCCCTCAGCTCACAGGAAGCAAGGCCCCTGCAGGAAGATTAGGGGAATTTTTATTATAATTGGACTTCATTACACAAAAGAAATTACAATACATACATTGTTCTTACCATACATTCAAATAACTATATCTTATATAATTACTGTATTACTACTGTAGTTTATTTTTTAATTCAGCCAAACTGAACAATTCAACCATAAATGCTGTGTCTGTTCTACTGAAAATCTATTTACATCAGCTTTCTGCACACTTTGTAATTACAATTTTGTATTATACAGGAGTTTCTGGTAGGTAACCAATCTTTGTTGCATTACTAACATGCATCCTGACTGCCAGAGATTAAATTTAACTAGTGCAAAAGTTATATATACTGTATCACGACAATACTTACTAAACCTATTTTCATCTGGACCATACATAATTTCTAGGTATGAAGGTGCTTCCAATTGATTATCAGACCAGGCATGAGCCAGGTAAGACCAAAAGGAGCTGGCATAGGAGCACCCTATGAATAGGTGTTCCTGTGTTTCCAATACTAATGGGCAGGTCAATCTGGGGCAATACCTTTCTGCTAGCTGTTTATGTCTATTATTCCCCTTTACTCCCAGCCTGCCATAATTGCTGAGCCAGACACAATCCCAGAAAAACGATGCTAGTCTAGGATTAGACAATTGTTTTAACACACAAACTTGCTTGGTACTTGTACAACCAGGAAATTCTACTGCTGATGGCTTCTTGCTCATTAATATTGCCCTATATATGCCCTTTCTGTCCATGGTTAATAACTGTACTGGAGTAATCTGCCACCTCACCACCTGCTTAATGCAGTCTTTCCCATACTCTGGCATCCTTGTGGGAATTGCCCTTATCTTCCTACCTTCCCATGGGGGCCTACAAGGGTCCACCATTTCAAAATCAGGGCAGCCCACACCTTCATATTAGGGCATAATGCTGGGCGTATATTATAATTCACAAACAAACTGTAGAAGAAGGCAACAGGGTGTATCATTCCCATACTGCCCTCCTGCACTGGTAAGTATGTAAATTCCCTCCTAATGGGATTTAAACAGGAACACATAAAGGATTGAAAGAATACCCCATATAGGCTAGTGAAAATGGACTGGGGGGGGAATATGTAACTAATGTACAGAAACTGAGGGACCAATAATGTTTTTATTAAGATGACCTTCCTCTTCTTAGATAACTTTTGCCCTTTCCAACTGTTCACAAGCCTATTCGCTTGCTCAATCTTAACTGACCAGTGCAACAAGGCCATATTCTCTGGACCAAACTGAACCCCTAGTATAGAAATGGGGTCCGAAGTTATGTTAATCCCATCTCATCTGCCTGTCAGTGGTAATGGGGTGTTACCCAAAATTTCTCCCTTGCTTTTCCCAAAATTGATTTTAGATCCAGACAGACAAGAGAATTGTAACAGCACAGCTGTTAATGCCATCTCTAAAGACGTACCAGAGAGTACCACCACCAAATCATCAGCATAGGCCAATATTTTGACTTGAAGAGAATCAACGAGACATATGCCCACCAGGTCAGTATTTGTCCATATTAGTCTAATTAAAACATCTATCCCTAAAGTGTATAGAAGGGGGCTCAGGGGAACACCCTTGCTTGACATCCTTACAAAATTTCACCTTCCTTCTGAACCAACCATTTACATTAGGCCAGAGAAAGGAGGCAGCATGCATCCCTTTAACCCAGTTAACAAAGGTACTTGGAATTCAAACCCTGGTAGTGTTGAAAATAAAAAACGATGGGACAGCCTGTCGAAGGCTTTTTCCTGATCCAAACTTAACACATAACCTACATCTCCTTCCAAATTCTCTGTATAGAAAGTTTCTCGGAGCATAACCAAGTTGTCCTGTTGCTTCCTATTCTGAATAGCACATGTTTGGAAAGGGTATATCAGGAGGTTGGTTACTTTATTCAATCTTGCCAGCAGCACTGTATTTTACTTAAGATTTTTAAGTCAAAATTTAATATGCTTAAAGGTCTCCAATTCCCAATGTCTTCCCTTGCACCTTTCTTGTGAATGAGCACTAATACATCATCCATCTTGGAGGCTAAATATGTGGAAGTCTGCAATATATGATTATATAGAATCACTAATGCAGGTGTGAGACTATCCGTGAATGTTCTATAAAACCCTGTTCCCAAACCATCAGATCCTGGAGCTGTATTTGTTGACAACTGTGAAATGGCATCCTTAACTTCCTCTACTGTAATTTCTATATCAACTCCTGAGCATCCTTAGCTTGAACTTTTGGCAACCCAAGAGATTCCAAGATTTCTCGAACTTTGGGTTCGGGGTGGGGTACCAAAGCTTAGGGTGACCTGTTCCTCCACTACTTCTAGCAAGTCCAAAGGAGAAGCGACCAGTTCTCCTGAGGAGGAGATTAGATGAGTTATCACCCTACCCTCAATTCTCTTTTTGTTCTCTTGATACGGGTCAAGACCACCTTTTATCACCTGTGTCCCAAATCTTAATTCTTGCTGTAAGGTCTTCACCGTATTATACTGCAGATTTTTCATTTGGCTTTTCAGATTACTAACCTGCTCACTTAAATCCTGCCCTGTTGAGTCCATCAAAGAAATAACCCCTTGCAACTGTTGCCTAAGCTGCAGATAAGTTAGGTAATCAGATGTAGATCTAGCCCATGCCCTTTGCTGGATAAAGGAGCCCCATGTATTTTTTGAGTCCTCCCACCAGTCTATGAGTTCAGAGTAGTACTCAACTACTGACAGCCTTGCCGCCCATTCCCTTTCCCATGTTTGCTTTACCCATGGATCAGTTAGCACTGACTCATTCAACTTTCAATTTGGCTTTTTGCATTGTGGGGACATCCCTGCTTGTATACTTATTTTCACAATCATGTGGTCAGAACTCACATGCTATGACCTGTGCCTCATGTACCTTTTGTCCTGATGACAGGCATTTAAAATCGATCTTTGTTTTTAAACAACCCTTGTGAAAAGTGAAGCCCCCTTCGGGGTGTATTGCCGTGTAGGCATCAATGAGTCCTGCATGATTTAGGATGGTATTCAAGCCATTAGAGTCAGAAAATATTTTTTTATATTTGCATACCTCTGTCTGCCCTGGAGAGGCCACAATTAAAGTCCCCTAGCCAATATACCAATCTGGAGGTATGTAAAAAGGGCTGAACCTCTCTGACTAAGGCTACCCTTTGAGCTTTGGTTTGTGGGGCATAAACGGCTTTAATCCTGCCTCTACAAGAGTCAAAGGAAAAGTCCAACAACTAGGCCTTCCCAGGGTGAATGTCCACAAACAGGGACACCTTGAAATGATAGTTTGTAACTAAAATACCCACTTCAAATCATGCCTCTGTACCTGACGACCAGAAGGAGGGACCTAGTGGCCATGCCTTAGAGGCCAGCTGAAATTCATGATTAGTCTTCAGCCGGGTATCTAGTACACAAATAATGTCACACTGTACTCTCTTTAATCATAATATGGCTCCTAAACGCTTTTTCTCATTTTTTATACTGTCAACATTAATAGTGCAGATGGAAAGTCTGTCCATCAGGAAATTTATTTATGCCCTGAGTGAATCCTATGGGGTCTTAGAGGCCCTACGTTGTCTGGTCTGTTTAGCAATGGACCCCCTCCCACTCCCTTCTGTGTCTGTATTGGATGCAATAGAGGAGGAATCTGATTCCTCTCCATCTGAATCTCTGTCAGTACCCTCTTTAGATAGTGTGGCATATTTGTTTCCTGCTTTCCAAGACCCTGCTCCCTGTCCCACCTTGGGTAAATTTTGTCTGGCTTTCACAGTTCCAAACCGACCTACTCTTGGTCTCTTCTTGAGGAAGACTGTTTGTAATGCCCCTTCCTTGTCCACTGAGGGGGTAGCATGTCAGTCTTTTCCACATCCACACTTTCCTGAGGCCTTTCTACAGGGGGCCCTGGGGGTTTCCCTGCTACCTGAGATTTCTCTAGGCCTTGCCCCCTCTACTTCCACCTCCATTCATTCTGTCTGGATTGTGCCTCCCTTGGTCTGATCTGTGAATGTTTGATTCTTTTGTAAGGCCTGTGTAGCCACCCTTTTGGCTTGCTGATGTTGGGCCCCATTTATTATCCCTTCCTGTGATGGACAATCTTCTCTGTTGTGAGACGCCCATGGGCATCACCCATAGGCGTGCCCTGTCCATTCACACAGGTTGCATTTAAACAGATTCAAACATACAGAGGAGGCATGCCTGAACCCTAAGCAGTGACTACAATGAGAGGAGTTACAGGCTGAGTTAAGATGGGCCCTCAAGCCAAACTTGAAGCATGACCTAGGCTGACCATTATAAAAAATTGACCCCTGGTCTTTCCCCCCCAAAAAAAGAACTGGGCAAATGCATGGGACCTGTGTCTGGTGAATGCAGTTTAATCTGTATAAGCCATGCCCCATCCCATATTTGCTCTGAGTCTAGTGTGGGTGTGGGTTTCCCCATAATGTCACAGCATTGCCGTAACCAAAACAAAATGTCCTCTATGTGGACACCTTCATTTTTAAACATCACAGTAATTGTCTTTATTTGTGGTTTCGTTAATGCTATATGCATGGAAGGGAATCCAAGCAGGGGTATTTCTAAGTGTCTGGTATTGGGCCCAAAACTGTTCTAAATTTGCCAGAATCTTAAAACTGATGTTGAAATTCCCATTCCCTATACTTATCAGGGCAAAAATTTCAGATGAGAAATATCTCATGGATGTTTTCAATAGGTTTCTAGCTATATACACTCTACTAGGTGGTTCCACCAGTCCTCCCTTGTATAGAATCCTGACCGCACTGCACCGGGGGCTGGCTCTCCCTGGTAGTAAATAGGTCAGACATCTAGAGGACTGGTGCAGGTATTTCAGTCTCTACCTGCCTCTCACCTTCTGTCTGTTGTGTAGTATCAATTCCCCCATTACAGATTCCTCTACATCACCTCTCATATCAACAGTGTCTCTTATTGTTTTATCAATACCCTGTATGGGTATATTAACAGTGTCAACATGCCCCCCAAGTACAGTGTCTTTTGATACTTTACCCAGGGGTATGGTGGAGTTCTCACATTGCCTTTCATTGGTGGCCACATAATTTAATAATAGTTCCTGGTAGGAAGAGTCATTTGGGTCAGGAGACCATTTTCCTGCAGAGTCCTGTTCCCACCCTACATGCTCCAAAGCACCTGTGGGACTCCAACTTATTGCCTCCAATCCTGTTTCCATAGTGTCCCCCCAGTCTTTCTGACAGGGCCTGTCCTTAAAAGAAAAAGTTTGTTCTTCTGTACCTTGCTCTGTTGCACATTTGGATGGCTCCTGCCTCACCCTGGCATGTGTGTGAACAGCTGATCTGTGCCCTAAGCATTGTTGTAGGGGCTTGTGCAGTTTCCCTTGCTCCTCAGGACTGAGAGGCTGTCTGCACACAGAAGGCTCTTTGTTCAAACTGCCAGCCTCTGCCCGTCCTGCTTTCTTCATTTCTGTTACAGATGTCAATTCCCCAGGCCTTCCTTGTGCACCTGAGGAGTGAGTCATGCCAGTAGATGCTGTCTCTGTTTCACTGATAGCATGAGTCAGAGTTTCAGTAGCTGTCTGGGAGTGCTGCAGGGAGGAGAGCGCATCCTCAATCTCTCGCAGCCTCCTCAATTGCTTTTCTCTTTCTTCAGTTAAGAATTCCATTTTTGTTTGCTTCAGCATCATTTGCTCATTACCATTTGATGTAATAAATAAACATTTGCAGCTTTGTGCTCTAAACTGGTTTCTGTGCTTAAACCAGATGTTACCTCTAGCCCATCAGTAAATACAGTCTCTAAAGCATTTAAGCCATCCTGTGTTCCAGAGAAAGATTCAAAGTGGTGCCATGAGAGGAAGTTTGTACAGAACCTCCACACCTTCCTTCTCTGTTGGCAGCTTAGCACTTCCTCCTCCTCTATCTGGCTCCGAACTGGGCTCCTCCATTCCTGCTCACAGGAAGAATGGCCCCCTGGTAAAAGAGTAGGGGAATTTTTTATTGCAAAATACACAACAATCGTAATGACACACTCCATTTCAGCAATTGCCAAACATACATATATACAAACATTTTCAAAGGAAAAAGTATAAAGTACCCTCTTCAATATCTCCCTCCCAACCATACTCCAATACACCGTTTGAAAGACAATATAAAAGTAAGACACCCGAAAGCCCCTATTCACCATATTCAATTTTCCCCTTTTTCATCTCAACCATGCAATATGTTTCCAAAAATCCTGAAAAATATTTTTTTCCAGCATGCATTGTTCATATTGTTTTTGTTTTCCCACTGCTAATTCAATACGACTAAAAAGAACATTATTGGGCAGAATAGTATGTTGTAAAGAAAACTGACATTGTGCTTGCCATAGGTGATACTTGATACAGGCAAATATCAAATTTAGTGTACTCGGGTGATATCTTCGTAAAAAACCTGAATAGTACCCCAGGACAAGACTCTGATAAGAAATATGAATCAAAAATCCCCATTCCCACCGTTTTGCCAACTCAAACCAAAAAGACTTAACATACGGACAAAGTAATAAAAATGTTCTAAGGTTTCAATGTGATCTAAGCATCCTGGTCTAATACATATTCGATCCTGAATCTGTTTATGTTTTAAATTACCCTGACTCCCAACCTCCCATGGCAACAAAGCCACAACACATCCCACATACTAGGGGTATCCTATGATCCATCAAGAGACGTAATGCTTGGGACAATTTTGTAGGGTACACAAAGGAAAATCCACTTGGACGTAAAAAATTGAACATAATTTCTGCCTAAAATTCTTTCCTGGAATGTCCTGCAGTTGGGCTTTTCCTAATTTCCATTCCGTAGTTTTCTGACTGCGGCATCCGTATAGGATGGGGCTAAAGCCATCTTTCCTCTCATGGGAACCCCTCCTTCCCAAAATGACATAAAGGGTGAAAAAGTAATTGTGTCCAAGCCGACCAAGGATGATCCTGAGGTTTAACCCTAGTTTGAAAGGCAGCAATCATGAAAAAGGAATGAAAAATACCACTGGATTTATCATCCCTACACCCCTTGATTCAGTTTTAAATACGTAAAGGCTCTTTTAATTGGATTCAACCGACTACCCCAAACCATTTGAAAAAACACACTATACAATCTAGTTTCTAAAGCAACCGGAACTGGGAAAATTGCAGCTACATGTAAAAAATAGGTAGTAAGAACTTTTTATAATCAAACTGCTTCTTTTGGAAAACCCCAGGATTTCCATTGCAGTACTTTTTCTCTGCAATAACCAAGGCTTTTCCCAGTTTAAAAGTTAAGTCCTTTACCAAAGTTTAGTCCCAAAACAGAAATTTTATCCTTAACTATAATACCCAATATTCTGACAGACCATATTCTCCCCAACCCCAGACAATTACATTTCTCTAAGTTTAGTCTCTTACCGTTTAAATTTGCTAAACTTTCAATCACTTGGATAGCCTTAACCCCTGAGGTGACATCCGCTACCAATAGACATATGTCATCTGCATATGCAGAGATCTTCTCAGCTGGTAAAACACAAGAGGGCGATAACCCCCGTATTGACCTGTTATGCTCAATTTCTCTCAATACTGGGTCTAATGCAAAGGCATATAGTAACGGGCTAATTGGGCAACCCTGCCTAACCCCCTGCTTCATCTGTATCTCAGAACCTACCACCGTATTAATGCATACACAAGAAATTGCATTACAATATAAAGTGTGAACATATTGCACAAATATTTTTGGAAATCCATATTTCAATAACACCTGGAAAAGAAAATCATGAGACACTGAATCAAAGGCTCTCGCCTGATCTAATGCCATAATAAAACCAGACAGTTGTCCTTGACGGCCAAATTCACATATATCTCGTAATAATCTTAAATTCTGCTGAATTGATCTATATGGAATAGCACATGTTTGTGCGGGTGAAGCACCCTCTTAGCCACCTCTTGCAATCTTTTACACAGGATCGAGGAAAGGATTTTATAATCTGTATTCAGAAGACTAATTGGTCTCCAATTACCCAGTTCTGTAACATCCCTGTCTTAAAAATAAATGTTAAAATAGCTAGATTAAATTTTGAATCTCAAACCCATATTGTAAGATGTCATTGAAGACTTCTGTTAAAATACCACTCAGGTCATCTGCAAAGGTTTTATAAAATTCATTAGTCAACCCGTCTAACCCTGGTGATACCCCTACCTTTAAGGCTCCTATTGCCTGTTGTACCTCCTGCAAAGTAATAGGTCTTTGCAGCATTTCTACTTCTACCTGAGAAATATATGGAATTGGGAAATTAAAAACGTCTTCCCACCCCAAGGTTGAAACAAAACTATTTCCAAATTGGGACACCACCTTCTCCTCCGCTATAACAAGCATTTCTGCCACGGAAGATCTTAATTCTCAACAGAATTTCTGAGCCCTAACATCACTCTTTTCTCAATCTTAGTCTTACATGCCTTATACTGGTCTTGAAAAGGTTGTTGTTGAGTGCAATTAAAACCAGCATGAATAGATGCAGCCCTATGATATTGATAAGTAAACATATTTTTTCACCCTTTTAATCTGGGACTGAATCTCTGCATCCTTACTTCTAGAATGAGACCGTAATTTATAATATTGATTCACGAAATTCTAAGTATTGTAAATACTCCCTTGAACCTTTCTGTTTCCCATATGTTATAAAGAAATCCTTTAACGCCTAATTTGGTATCTGACCACCAAGAAACCCAGTCTAAGAAAAATACTGCTACTGATTTACGGCAAACCATAAAGTTTTAAATCGAGCCAACAATCCTGCTTCTGTCAGCAACCGTGCATTCAACATCCACCTGCCTGCAAAGCTGGGAAAAGGTTGGAATCTGATGTAGACCTCGACACTGCATAACACCTTATGATCAGAAAAATCATATGAAATTACTGAACATTCCACGGAGTTAAATGATAAGATAGAAAAAATAGTCTATTCTCGTCTGAAAAGATGCCCTTATAAGTAAACCCCTTTTTCATGTAATTCTCTAAAAGCGTCCTTTAACTTTGCAACCCCTATGGTTTGCGAAAGAGCATGAGAGTCACAATAAGTTTTTTGCTGGACCCCGTCTCTTAACCGAACATCTAGGCTACAATTCATATCTCCTCCCCAAACTATATGTTTTGAGGAAAACAAATAAGGTTTTACCAAATTAAACAATGCTATCCTTGCGGTTTTAACTTGTGGAGCATAAGTATTAATTAATCTAAAACACAATCCTTTTAAAAAACAATCCAACAACAATACCCTACCAGGCAGGACATCAATCAACCTTGTTACCTGAACTGCTGTGTTAGAAAATAATATCCCTATTCCGTCTGCCACATCTTCCCCGAATGACCAGAAGGACGGGCCTTCCCACCATAGCTTTGTAATCTGAGACACCTCTGACAAAGAAGAAAAGTGAGTCTCCTGTAAAAGGATCACATCTGCTTTCAATTCTCTGCAATACTGTAAGGTAATAAGCCGCCTCTTATAACTCTTAAGGCTACAGCAATTGAGGGATATAATCTTTAAACAGGCCATAGCATGCTTTGGTCAGTTATTCACATTATCTTGTTTCCTCTTTCTGCCCTTTTCTTCTTTCCTTCTAACTTCAATCCCCTCTTCTTCAATTTCCATGTTTAAGCTCTCATCTGATTTTAACAAATCAGAAACTCCTTCCCCTTCTAAGTCTGCTAGAGCTGTGAAGGAATTCTGAATCAAACACCCCCCTCCTGTACGACTACTTGCTCTCGTTACCCTCCTTGGAGTCTGAAAGGGAATTTCCTTCTCAGGTTCCCTTGTCAGGTCATCCGTGTTTTCAGTTAAGGAATCTGCCCTAGAAATGGGGGGAGGGACCACATTCTGTTGCAAAACTGACCCAGTGGATCTTATTTCACTAATAGGAGACTCTGATATCACGGGAGGCGTCCCTCTTTCAGTTTCCCTTCTTACTATGTTTCTTACACGGGATAGAGTAGGCTCCCCCCTACATTGGGCTTGTGAAATCAGCTCTTCTTTATTCAATCCCCCTTGCCTATTCTGCTCCGCCCAAGGACACTGATGGTAGGCATGTCCTAAATCGTCACATAAATTACATTTGAATTCATTCCTACACAATTCACTATCATGGTCCAATTCCCCACATAAGGCACATTTCACTCTATCGCATGCACTGCTCAAATGCCTATGACTACCACATCTATAACACGCTTTTGGCTGGCCTGGGTAAAAACAAACCCCACGATCTCTCCCCAAAAAGAAGCTATTTGGGACATGTTGTATTTCATTATTCACCATAAACAATTTAACTTTAAATTTCCATGCCCCAGTCCAAATGTTTTCAGAGTCTAGGATAGGTTCCGGAGAGCCTAGCACCTCACATTTCTGTTTTAACCAAAAAACAATATCCCCCACATTCACTCCCTCATTCCTAAACATTACATTCACAGTTTTAAAAACTGGTTTCGTAATTGGAACGGCTAAAAAGGGTGTCCATAAAGGTAACATTTTACAACTATCATATTTATACCAAAATTTTTCAAGACTAGCCATTTGTTTAAAGCTTACATCAAAAGTATCCTCCCCACGAATGTTAATTAAAGCATAGATATCGAAAGGCAAAAAGTTCATAGAGTCCATCAATAATTTTCTGGCCACATATACCCGGTCCGGTGTTCAGGTGAGCCTCCTCTATACCTTATTCAGGTACAACGTTTATTCTTGGGGCTTGCTCCACCTTATTTCTTTTAAAAGGTCCGTAAAAGTGGGCCCTCCTTTCTTCCTGCTCTTCCGGCCCCAGTCCATGCAAACTTTCAGCAGGAGAAACCTCCCCTCCTCTGCTTGGCTGATGCCCTGCCTGGCTTAATGCCTGGTCCTGAGAAACAAGTCCATTCAAAGCCAAAGACTCACCGCTCATTGTAGGTCCTGTCGATGCCTCGTTGCCCCTGAAGAAAAAGACAGCCACTCTGGGTCCGGTATCCATCTGCCGTCTGCCTGCGAATCCAGCCCGCTTGAGATATGGCTGATTCAGCTGACCAACTGGAGCTGGGCCCTGTTTCCTGAGTCCGTTCTCGGTCCCACACAAAAACCGGCTGACTGCTTTCCTTCCTCCATTCAAGTTACCGCTTTTCGCGATACCGAGACTTCCTCCTTTCCATCGTGAACTACGTTGATTCATGGCTTCCACCCCTACGCTGTACTGGGTAGTACCTCTGCTGTGCGACCGATGGCGTCACGCCTCCTTCCTCCACAGCGTCTCCTGCCATGCCTGCGACCTCGGGCTGGCTCCCGACTGACCCTCCAGAGACTCTCCAAGCATTCGGTCTCTACTGCTTAGCAGGCTTCGGCCTGGCCTAGCCTGCACAATCTCTGATAAGCACAGTTGTTGAGTAACAAGAACCTGTACTTCCTCTGATGCCTCCGCTTCCATTTCTCCAACCGGAGCCTCCATGCTCCACACAGAATCTGACCGCGCAGCCATCCTCTAGGTCAGCAGCTCCCCTACTGACCAAGAACAGCAGCGCCTCCGAGTAGGGGAATTTCCCTGGTGTCCTGGCCAAATTTCCCTCATTCACTAAAAATACCACCAACAGCTTAATCTGGTTCAATTTCAGTTGCTTACCATCTGTATCTGCCCTCCACCCCAGTCACCTCTGAAAATTGACTTCTAGGCCCAGTGGGCTTACTGGGTCAACAAAATTAAACAAACAAACAAACAAACATGTCACAAAACGTTGTGGAATTCTTTGGAATTTTCTGCATTTATGTAATTGTCTATAACTTGGTCCATGTTAGGGCTAGAGATCTGAAGCGTGACAACCAGATTAGCTGGTATGGGCCCTATAGGCATGCCAAGTTCATCACATTTTGATGAAGGGCAAAGAAGTTATGGTGGATCAAAATCTAGCAATTTAATATTCATGTGAACATTTCTGAAAATATTTCTATGCTTACAACTTAACCTCCTTTGGAGCTAGCTAGTTGAAAACCTTGATGCATACTTTCTTTGAAGAATCATAGAAACTTCTAAATAGAGAAGTACTGGTTATGCAAATGATAAGTTTTAGCCATGACCTGCCTCCCAAAATGACTTCCCAGACTCACTTCAGAACTAGGGTCATCAGCATGGCAGCATGAAGCTCTGATGCTGGGCCATGGGAATTGCCTTAAATCCTAATATTCAGGGTCAATAAACCTAACTACATTAGTGATATTCCATTTTCTAGCTTTAAACTTACAGGGGCTTAAAACTCAGCAGTTTACATAATTAACAAATGTAATTTAAAAGTTTCAGAATATTTTGAGGGTTATAAATTAGTCACCTTTAAAGCTGCAGATCTGAAACTTGGCACAAATATGTATGGGCATCGGTAAAGTCACCATTCCTAATTTGGTGCAATTTGGACAAACATGTTTAGTTTACATAGTTAACTACAATTTTAAAATTTCTGAGAGTTTAGAGTCCTGACCAGTCCTATTCATTTTAATGCAAACAAAAAGAAAAGAGTACAAAAACAGACTATGAGTGATGAAGACTAGTACAAATAAAAGTGGTTGTGGCAGGGTAAATACAACACCGGGGAACAAGGGGTTAATCCCTTGGATGAGACTGAAGAAATGTAGAGACTGCAACAGGCAAAGGGGGGAATGCTTCTACAGGTGTGGCCAATTAAAGAGAGACTGCAAAAATGCAGAGGGATTCAGCAAGAGAGAGAGAGAGAGAGAAGCTGGAAACTGCTGCCCCGTGAGAGAGAAACCAGAGCTAAAAACCCAAGATAATGTTAAGGTCATAGAGAGAGTCTTTGGAGAAAAACAGCTGAAGCCTGTTCCTGAGAACTGTCCAGACCATGTCTATAGCAGAGGATCCTGAGGGAAAGGACTAGTTTAGCCAGCTGGGCCAATAACAGTGAGTAGATTAAACTGCGAAGAACTGCCTGAAGATAAGGCTAAAGGGGAAACTGTTTGTGCTTTATTTAAGACTATATCTTGACCAAACTGCTGGCCCACATAGGTGGTACAAATATTTATTTGTCAAGTCAGCCTGTAAGAACTGGTTTATGTTAACTGTTATGTTACCTGACCAGGCTGAGGGAAGCTGAGCTACTGATTATGATTTTCTGGAGTAACAACTCACATTTAAAACAATAAAAGTGCATTTTGTTCTGTGAACCTGAAACACAACGTGTTGCCTTTCCATACACCATAGGCCAGCTTGTCACACGTGGTGTTAGAAGTGGGATTTGAACCCCTGATGTAGTGAGCAGAACTAGTTACTTTCTGGAAAGATGGATATGGAAAAATTGATGAAGTTCCTCGTGGAACAGCAACAAGCACAACAGGCTCAACAACAACAGATTCTCACCCAGCTGGCTCAGCAGCAGCAGGAGGCACAACAATGGGCCCAACAAGCACAGCAAGCCCAACAGGAGGCACAGCAGCAGTTTCTTATACAGCTGGGACAACAACAACAGCAGCTCCTGCAGTCCCTGGTGCAACCGCCACAACAAGATCCTACTGGGGAGGCTGATCCGACTATCATGGGGCCAGGGGTTCCTAGGAGGAATGCCATGCTGACCAAAATGAAGTCTGAAGATGATCCCGAGGCCTTCCTGGTAACATTTGAGTGAGTGGCAGAAGCTACTGGATGGCTCAGACCCCAGTGGGCTGTTCGCCTTGCCCCCTGTCTGTCCGGGGAAGTCCAAGCAGCCTATCAAGCTATGGACAGTACCACAGCTGGGAAGTACACAAAGGTGAAAGTAGCAACCTTAGACCACCTAGGCATCAATGCAGAAAGTTACCGACGGAGGTTCTGGAGCTTCAAATTTGCAGCAGATGCATGACCTAGAGCAGTGGGACAACAACTGTGGGACCTGTGTTGGCATTGGCTAAAACCCAAAGGAAGCAGTGGCCACGAGGTGACCGAGTTAATCATCTTGGAACAATTTCTGAACATCCTGACCCCGGGAATTCAGAGTTGGGTCCGCAAACAAAAGATCACCACCCTAGCAGAGGCCATACAGATCACATAACAAGTGTTTGATGCTGAACTCTCCTCCTGCCCCATGATCCAGCTTACATGGCCACCAGGAAAGATGGAGAATCAACCCAGGAGCCAGACTGAAGAAATATTGGCTGGAACTGTGAAGGGACCTTGGGCATGTAGGGAGGGTGTGTATGGGCCAAATAAGGGTCAGACTCTGGGAAAGATGACACCCCAGCAGCCCAGGGAGACATTTCCTAAGGGCCCACTGCCTAAGCCCAGAGGCTCACCCCATAGCAGAGACACCGGGGCATGTTTCTCATGTGGACAGAGGGGTCACTTTGCAAAGAACTGCCCCAACCTGGACTGTATCTTCATAGATTGCACATTTACAAATGGGTATTCACTGTACAGTGGGGGTGAGGGCCCTGAATCCTGAGATTTTGTGATCCCAGTCAAGGTAGAAGGGATAGAGATGGAGGCTCTGGTGGACTCAGGAAGCTGCCAGACCCTAGTCAGGGTGGCCCTGGCAAACTCCCGACGCTTGCAGTACCAAAACCCAGTCCCTATCCGATGTGTGCATGGGGTTGTAAAGGCTTACCCTGGTGCGATGGTTACCCTTACTCTGGGGAGCCAAACAGATACTATAAAGGTGAGGGTTGACCAAGGGTTACCCTATCCAGTGTTACTGGGGAGAGATTGGAAATGGTTTAACAATTTATGGAAAGCAGACTTATTTTTTGTACCTACCCAATCTCAGGGTCATGAAGGGAGGGGCAGCCACCTGCAGTTTGGGGATGTTTGTCCTTTCCCAAACCCAGGGATTTTTAATGCCCAGGCCAGAACCCACAAATCTAAACAGGAATGTAGGGCAGCAAAGAAAAGGGGTCCCAAAGGGGCCGATGCCCAGCAGGGAGGTGAAGCAAAGGCAGAAGTGGGTCCAGACCCACAGCATGACCCTAACGCTGACCCACTTAACTTAAGTTCAGGAGGGCCATCCCTATCAGAGCAAGATGTATTAAAGCACTGCCCAGACATTGCCAAACAACAAAGGGCTGATGGTATTCTCAGCCAGGTATACATCCAGTTGGCTGTCAGGGAGGGAGAGGTGGTAGATGAGAATTGGGCAGCACGCTGTCCTCATTTTGAGATACAAGGAGGTATCCTGTATCAAGTTAAAAAGAGGCCCAAATGAGGGATACCTGGCATCATTTGTTAATCCCTCAAGTCTTTCAGGGGGAATTACTATACCTTACCCACTCTATTTCAGTGGCTAGACAATATGGGGTAGAGAATACACTTGTTCGACTGTTACCCCAATTCTTTTGGCCAGGTGTATATCAACAGGTTAAATATTATTGTGCATCCTGTCCCAAGTGCCAGTTAGTAGCTCCAAAAAACAATCCCAGGGCCCCTTTAGTACCTTTACCTCTTATGGAGGCACCTTTTGACCTGATAGGGGTTGACATAGTGGGATCCCTGGAAAAGAGTGCAGAGGGTATCAATAAATTCTGGTAATTGTGAACTATGCTACCCGGTACCCCAATGCCATTCCGTTATGAAGCATTTCAGCCAAAATTGTAGCCGGGGAACTGTTAAAGGTCTTTAGTCACATGGGAATACCAAAGGAAATGTTGACGGACCAGGGAACTAACTTCATGTCCCCCCTGACTAAGAAGGTTTGTACTTTGTTGGGAATTAGCTCCATAAGGACCCCAATCTACCATCCCCAGACTGATGGTCTCATGGAGTGATTCAATCAAACCCTTAAAACCATGCTTAGAAAGTTTACAACCACTGAGGTCAGGGACTGGGGCAGGTTACTTCCCCTTACTGCTGTTCGCAATGTAGGAGGTCCTTCAAACGTCTACAGGGATCGCTCCTTTTGAGCTCTTCTATGGGCACCACCCATGAGGTGTTCTTGATGTCATAAAAGAAATGTGGGAGAAGCTCGACCCCAAGACTGAAAATGTGGTGCAATATGTCTTGCAATTGAGAGAAAGATTAGATCGGGTGGGGAAATTTGCCAGAGAGAATCTGGTGAAGTGTCAACAAAGACAAGAGTAATAGCATAACAAGGGAGCCCAGTTGAGGGAATATAAATCAGGGGACCAGGTACTAGTGTTGTTGCCAAGCAGCCAAGCAGCCAGAATAAGCTTCTAGTCAAATGGAAGGGGCCTTATGAAGTTACCTGGAGGGTGGACCCGGTTGACTATGAAGTTTGCCAGCCAGAGAGGTGACAAGAGACCCAGATCGACCATGTCAATTTGCTGAAATTCTGGAACCAGAGGGATAGCCTATGGATTTCCCCTGAACCAGATATAGTAGATCTGGGACCCCAAGTGCCAGATGACAATCTGGGGATACAAGTCCCAATGGGAGAGTAGCTGTCTCACAAACAGAAACAGCAACTAGGAGAGTTGGTAAGACAGTTTTTAGATGTTTTTTCCTTCCTCTCGGGGACAACCCATATGATTGCCCACCATATAGAAACAAAGCAAGGGGATAAAGTGCGGCAGCAACCGTATTTCTTGCCAGAAGCCGTACGAGACATGGTTAAGAAAGAGTTACAGGACATGCTAGAGTTGGGAGTGATTGAGGAATCCAGCAGTGACTGGAGTAGCCCCATAGTGTTAGTACCAAAAGAGAGAGTGAGACCCTTGATCAGTAAGGTCCAAGCCATAGCAGAGTGCCCGGTACCCACCATAAAAACCCAGGTGAGGGCCTTCTTAGGGTTGGTTGGGTATTACCACCGGTTTATACCGCACTTCTCTACCCTTGCCAGCCCCCTTACAGACCTCACCCGGTAATCTGCCCCCAACAGGGTCCACTGGTCAGAGGAGTGTGACCAGGCATTCACACAGCTAAAAGCAGCACTGTGCAGAGAGCCAGTGTTACGCAGTCCTGACTTCAACAGGACCTTTATCCTGCAAACTGATGCCTCTGAAGTCAGGCTAGGAGCTGTGCTCTCCCAGAAGTTTGAAGGGGAGGAACATCCTATCCTCTACCTCAGCTGAAAACTCTTTCCCCAGGAGAAAAACTATGCAGTAATAGAAAAAGAGTGTCTCGCAGTCAAGTGGGGCTGTGGATGCCATCTGCTACTACCTGCATGGTAGGCAGTTCCTCCTGGTTACAGACCATGCCCCTATACATTGGCTCCAAGTGATGAAGGATGACAACCCCTGCATCACCAGGTGGTACTTGGCCCTCCAGCCATTTCTCTTCACAGTGCACCACTGGGCCGGGACCCAGAATGGAAACATGGACTTTCTGTCCCAGGAGGGGAGTGGTCCGGGGCTAACCAATTGTGCCTTCACACAAAGGAGGGTGATATGCGACAGAATAAACACAACACCGGGGAACAAGGGGTTAACCCCTTGGATGAGACTGAAGAAATGTAGAGACTGTAACAGGTAAAGAGGGGGGGATGCCTCCACAGGTGTGGCCAATTAGAGGGAGACTGCAAAAAGGCAGAGGAATTCAGCAAGAGAGAGAGAAGCCAGAGCAAAAACCCAAGAGAAGGTTTAGGTCATAGAGAGAGTCTTTGGGGAAAAACAGCTGAAGCCTGCTGCTGAGAACCATCCAGACCATGCCTGTAGCAGAGGATCCTGAGGGAAAGGACTAGTTTAGCCAGCTGGGCCAATAACAGTGAGTAGATTAAACTGCTGAGAACTGTCTGAAGATAAGGCTAAAGGGGAAACTGTTTGAGCTTCATTTAAGACTGTATCTTGACCAAACTGCTGGCCCACATAGGTGGTGCAAAGATTCCTTTGTCAAGTCAGCCTGAAAGAACTGTTTTATGTTAACCGTCATGTTACCTGACCAGGCTGGGGGAAGCTGAACTGACTGATTATGATTTTCTGGAGTAACAACTCACATTTGAAGCAATAAAAGTGCAATTTGTTCTGTGAACCTGAAACACAGCGTGTTGCCTTTCCGCATACCATAGGCCAGCTTGTCACAGTGGTAAATAGAAAATGAAAGCAAATAAAAACTAAACAAAGAATTCCAAACTATACCATAAAAACAAGATGAATGACAAGCAAAAGAAAGCTGAAAAACTTGTTTGTTTTTTTTTGGTAGCTTTTAAACATCTCGGAAGAGCAGATCTGACCTCTTCCACTAACTCAGACTGCAAAGAGAAACTAAGGATGAATCAATAAATAGAGTCGTAGAATCACTTTGAACAGACTTCGGCTAACTGTCTTAATGGTGAAGTTACTGGCAAAGTCACTAGGTGAATTTCCAAGCTTATGGAAAACAAATGTGAATTGCTTCTCGAAGGCAAAGTTAATAACTTTGACAGAACTTCACAAGCAAAGTTTCACAACGTTTCTATGTGGGAGTGATTCGGTTGATATGAAACTTCTTGCCCTGGTAGAAGAGGAACTTTCTCCCCTCATCTCTAGAAATTTAACCTTTCCCTGTACTACTCACAGTTTCCAGAGAAGTAGAAATCAGCACTGTTTCCACAGCTGTCTCGCCACTCACTCCCAGCATGTGAAGATCAATAAATCCTTATGGTGTATGGTGGAATGCTGTTATGCATGGAATTGCATGCCTGAAATATGCTTGTTCTGATGCAGTAGTGATGTCACTATTACAGCAGAACAACTTGGAATGCTGCCACATAGTTGCTTTCTCTATCCAATTAAGCTGGAAGTTGCTTTTTTTCTTGAACTTCCAGAAACATCTGCAGCACACTGTCAGTTAAAAAAAGAAAATGTTAAAATTTCTATTCTCCGTTGTCTTCACTAGCTGGTTTTGTGTGATTTTCTATGCTGTGACTGCCCATACACTATAAAAGATTGTGTATGAGCTAGCATGCGCAAACAAGGATATTCTTGTGTCTCAATGTTCCATTGGTAATAGAGCACCTCTTGAGCTGAGCTTTCAAGGTCATCTGTTACCAAGGAAACCTCTCAATACATGAATATCCTTGTTGTATATTACTGCTCATATACATTCCTCTATGTCTGACATTAGAGGAGAATCTGTTGGTGTCCCCCAGGGCTCCATCTTGGGCCCACTCCTATTTAGCATCTTCATAAATCAACTGCCCGATGTTTGTCAGGCAGCCAACCTCTATGCCAGTGATGCAGTCATCTACTCCAAAAACCCTGACCTTGACAACCTTATGCCCCTCTCCAAAGTAACTTTTGCTCTTTAGAAAGCTGGTTTTCCGTCAATTAACTGGTACCGAAATACAAAAGAACAAAACCAAAAAATAAAGACCATGCTGTTCTGTAGCCTCACACAGAAGAGGAAAGTTGACCTTTTGTTATCCAAAACAGCCAAGAACAAAACAATGAACAGATGGAGACCTTCAAATACCTTGGAATAACTCTGATGGCACCTTATCATTTACTTGTAGACAATCTGAAGGCCATAGTTAACAGAAGACTGGCACTCTATCCCACGGGGATGCTAGACACATTACTGCAGCCAGCTTCATTCTGTCACTTATAGATTATGGGCTCCCTCTCTATGTAAATGCCTGTGACATGGTACTAATCAGAGTAAAGCTGATCTGTAATAAGGCATGCTGTTTTGTTCATGGTACAGATAACTACTCTCATAGCTCTACCTTTACACACTCGTTATCTGGCTACCTTTGCCAAGCAGAATAAAGGTCAAAACTACCAAACAGGTGCTCTTGGGTCTAACACCACCTGATTTAACAAATAGCTTCTGCACTGTCCCAAGCTAATACAATACCAGAAACATGGCCAGAAATGTCCTTAAGCCTCCTTTCTGGTGTATTCATCTAGGTGAGCATTCATTTGATGTCAGGGCCACTATGGTTAAACAAACTGCCTGATACACTGCTGAATCTCACCAAGTTTAATTAGTTTAAAGGAAACAGTCAAATCCTAAACAGCCACCACCCAAAGCCTTACCCACTGATTAGGCTTTTTACAATGGGAGCACATTTTTTATGCCTCATAACTTAATTAATGTTATTGTTGACAAGTCTGTGGAGAGGGAACATGGCGGATACTGTGTGGCATCATTTCATGTGACAGTGCAGTGCCGCACAGCTCACTTCCATTGAAAAGCATGCACTCCCATTGTAAAACATCTAACAGGGGGGTAAGGCTTTGGGGGGCGGGTTGTTTAGGATTTTAATGTTTTCCTTTAAGAGATCCTTGTGGTCTGCCTTTTTAATCCAATGTAATTATAACCATTTAACAACTTTATTCAGTTTCTCTCTGTACATAACCTGTGACTTTTTATACAACTACTCATATGGATTTTTTTTAAACTCAATGTAATTGTTCTCTTAAGTGCTTTGAACCTGACTCGACAGAATTTCTTCTAGAAATGCTTATTACACCTGTAATTTTTTTTGTGACTGTATTTGATGTGGAATCTTTGTAAAATGAATCTACGAAACTTTCAATAAATAAATATGTACTACCAATCTGGTAGAAGTTGATGGACTCTTCTATGCCAGTTGTGATGTCACAAGCAGTGAGGTCATAGTGTTGATGGGGTATGAAGGGGAATAGAACTAGATATGTCAGTCCTCAGCTTGACTAGGGGGGTCACATTTTCAAAAGGCTTAACATGTCCCGGGGACTATGTTCCATGATGCAACATGCCTTTGGTGCATACAGGCAGCAGGCACAGCTGCAGAGGAATGTTATGCTTGATAATACCAGGTGCAGCATTTTAGTGCATCTGTTCATGGAAAATAGATGCAAGCTGTGATAAATTATCGAACCAGTTGCAAAATGGCTTCGCATTTGTGAATCATCACAGGTGGAAAAGTTGAGATTGCACAAAGGAAGCCACGTTATACACAGTTTCTGCTACTTGAGTGCATTTCTTGTGCCTTTCAAAATCTGGCCCCACTGGACTACACATCACACCTAGTACTGCCAACTAGGAACATTTCCAAATAGCAACATGTTGTAAAATAGTACTTAATATAATAACAGTGACAACTGACTATTCTTAATTGTTCATTTCAGACAGTGCACTAGATCTTTAAGATTTCAAATCAGCTTTATATACAAAAACAGAGGTACCCCTTAGACAGCATGCAACAGTGGTGTATAGAATGTTTTATCTTTAAATAACAAACTAAGGTAAGTGAAACAAGCACAAATATAGTAACATCATTTAGTGCCATCACTGGCCTGGTTAACTGTTCAGCAGACACACATATGAAGGGCAATTTTCAAAAGTATATTAGCCCTTTAGAGGTATAATATTGGGTTTTATGAAAGTCTAAATGTGGCCAGTTTAAAATCAAATGAAATAAGATTGGCTAATCATTAGGTTCCAATTGAGCCACATCATTCTTTGGAAGTTGATAAACTGGTGTTAATTTGTGTTTTTATCTTCTTGTCACATTTTGCATGTAGTAAGTGGTGTATTATACAATGGCAAGAAAGAATCTTGGACTGTGATTGGTCAGTTTGGGGCTGCACCCATGGCGTTATCTCAGCACGACGCCACAGGTCTAGTCTCAGCCTCACTGTGAACCTGTAGATGAGCATTTTATGGAGCATTTTATGGCTTGTTTCATCTTCTCTTAAAACCAAAAAATATTTTTTTCAAACAAAAACATCTTTAAAATGATTTTTTTTTATTCTTTATAACAATGAGCCATTGTATAATAGGAATAATGCACTCCAGGGTGTGTGTCATTTGGGATAATACCATGCCTGGGCCATTGGACGCACTCGGCCTGCAGCCTCATGCCCAACCCCCATAGGTGTGGCATTATCCTAGCACAACACACACCCTGTCATGCATTATTCCTTTATTAGCCCACTTCCTCTAATTATGGGTAACTATAAAAATTGATTTAGAAGGGAGAGCAAGCTATCTTTTATTTATGTATGTATGCATTTATTTATTTATTTGCTTGTTTATTTCTTTATTTGTAAATATGTCTTTGAGCTTATGAGCTTATTTGCAAATGTTCCTCATCTCAATTGGTAGTTACAAAGTATAAGCAGACAGAGTACAGGATGCAACTCTAATGGAGTCTTGTCACAGAGAACTACAGAGGTACAAGAATAGACAATTCAATAAGATGTACTGTACAGTGGTCATCAAACTGGTTAATACTGACAAGGTGGATACACTGCAAAGTACTGAGTGATTGAACAGATGTTTAGTTTTGTCAGAGTGGGCAGTCACACCTGGACCTGAGTGTAAGAACATTTCTTAGTTCCTTCTTGAACTGTGTCAGTTTAGAGAGGTTTGGCCAGGATTCAGGCAGCTCATTTAACCAGTGTGGCACTCTATAGGTAGTCTGTAGGCAAAGAAGCATTGGGCCTGGCTTGTTTTTTGAAAAGACACAGATAGCGCATTCCTTGTTACCCTCCTGGTTGCATATTGTTTATGGACTGGGAGCAGGACATTTTGGATGGCCGGGGGGGAGAGGTCCATGAGCACCTTCACCCCTATTAGACATATGTGATATTTGATTCTATCCTGCAGTGAGAGTCAATTGTATTGTTAGGATCACACACACACACCTATATCTTATACTATCAGCCCTGAGGATGAAGCAGCAGGCCTTATTTAGCACCAATGGCAAGAAAGCTGCGCTCTTAGGGTATAGTAGGTGCTGAAAAAATATGAGGCAAAAATGGATAGTTTTAAGAAAGTAGTGAACATCTGGAACATTACATCCATGTTAGAAACTATTGGAATATTCCTAGAACCTCCATGTCTTTTGGAAAAATTGTTGCATCACCAAAGAGTATTGAGAAAAAATTTTACAGCAATGGATCAACAAAATATTAATATAGTTATGACATTAGTAGATTCTAACTTTCTTGTTAAATTCTTTCCACGTGTTATTCAGGACCAGGAAAATGGTTTTGTTACATTGATGATAATCCCCTGAAGGGGGATTTATTGGCACCACTAAAAATAATGGAGTTTGCCCTTTAAGGGGCAGACCATGTCCTGGTGCACCCCTTCCCTCCTGCATAGAATGGTTGTGCTCAGAAGGGGAGGGGGGAAGGAAGGAGAGGGGCTAAGGGCCAGAACAACGGGGCAGGTAACAGGAAGGGAAGGGGCGAAGGGAGGTACATAAGGGACAGCACAAGGGGGCCTCAGCCACTTTTTGCTGGAGTTTTGATCTACATCATCTGCAGCATGTCAGATTGGCAAATTCTTTGAGGTTTGTTTCACCAGGAGAGAGAGGTAAGGAAACAAAAAGATGATATGGCAGGACGATGTGTTGAAGTTTTCTAAAAAAAAAAAAAAAGGAAGGAAAGGAAGAGTATATATGCAGTATTATGTTACAGTAGGAGCAAATGTGGAGGATCCTGGTAGCGATGGAGATCAGAATGTGGATGACAAAGCAACCCAGGACCATGTGGGGTGACGCGCACACCTCGTGGGGGTCTTGTTGGAAAGATTTTTTTGCTCACTGTGATGCCTTGTAGGATTTTGAGGACTGGTTTTTGCTGGCTGCTAAGAATTGGTATAACTGAAGGAGCCCCTGAGCAGGGGAGAGAATGCGTGAGCAGGGAACAAATGGTGGGGTGCCACACGCAGTTTGTGGGGAGGAGTAGCAAAGCATTTTCATTGGTTTTCACATTTTGTGGTGATTTAACCTTTTGTGTGTCTGCCTGCTATGAATGGAGGGCCTGGAAGAGGCCGTGGAGATGGTGGGGGAGCGAGCACACGCTGGGACTATGTGGCGTGACGTCACACGCTGCGTGGAGGTTTGTAGAAATCCTCCTTTTGTCTGGTTTGGTGCTGTGTTGGCTGTTTGGTGGCTGTTTGGTAGCCTGGGGAGGATGGATAGGCCTAGAAGAGGCCCTGAGCCATGGATGGCGTGGTGTGAGGCACACACCTCATGGGGTTTGCTAGACAGGCACTTGCTTTTCATTTCTCGGGCTAAGTAGGTGCCGGGTGGCTGTTTTGTTTGTTGTTGGGAGCAGGAGGCCTGGAAGAAGCTTGGAAGCCAAGAAGGGCGATCAAGATCCTGGGACCATGTGGCGAGCATCACATGCCATGTGGGGGGGGTGTAAGGATCCTTGTAGCATGCTTTGTGTGTTGGTGGTGGTTTTATGGCCTCTGGGTTGCCGGGAAGGGATGGTAGGCAGGAAGAGGCCCCAACAAATGGACTGCACGGCGTGTCACACGCCATGTGGTGGAGGCACTCTCCTGGGGCTGGGGTGGCTACTGGGGTTGGGCAAGGGCATTTTCAGGTGGCAAATCAGGGGAGTAGGCCTGGAAAAGGCCAGGGAGCAAAGGAGAGTGATTAGGTTACAGGACCACGTGGCGAGACATCACACGCCACCGGGGGGATGGGACAAAAGCATGCCAAGGGGATAGGGTGAGTTCCACAGCTCAGGTGGGCCTGTATTGAGGCATACTGGGGGGGAATGTAAGGGGCCTGGAGGGAGGCCAAGGCCAGAGGGAGAGGTATTGCAACCTGGGACCTCAGGGGGACGTTGCATGCTGGAAGGTGGTCCCCTTAGAAGTGGTGCCCTCACCTTTTTATGGGGCTGTTTGCTTTTGGGTACTGCAAAAAAAAAAAGAGCTGGCACAGGCAGGAATATAAAGGGGGACCAATTATGGGACCATGCAGTGCGTCCGTTTCCTATAGTAGGGATGCTGACTGGTGGTGCCCTGGTCAGCCCAGGCAGGAGGGAGGCCACCAAAAAAAAACAAAAAAAACCCCAAGAATATATATAATATATTTGTAATTATAAATAAGAGGAGGCACTTGAGTGGATGATGGGGGGGGGTGTAAAACAGGATGGGGACCTTCGCTGGTGGCCCAGTCTGTTTTTAAGGGGGCATGTGGTGAGAAGGACAGGAGAAAGGTGTACAAAAAGGTACAGATATACAAATAACCCTGTTTTCTCTTCCTGTAGTTGTCTTCACAGAGCAAAGATAAGACAGACATGGCACCAAGGAAGAGCAGGCCATCAAAGGAAGATGCTTACAAGGCTATAATTGAATTGGCAGAAAAGGCAAACAGAATGTGGGAACTGGTGGAGGGGGAGGAACCAGGGAGACCTGGGGAGAAGAGAAAAGCAGGCCCGGAAAAAGGTGGCAGGGGGAGACGACCAGCCAAAGGGTTACATAGCCCTGCTAGGGTACTACCAGTGATAGCGGGGCCCACCAAGGTGGTTGATCCAGTACCTCTGCAGCCTGTGGACCCGGTGATGCCAGTACCCCCCCAGATCAAATGGGGATCTCGCCAGCTGAACCCAGACACGATGCCCAGAACGGGTTGTTCCCTCCACAGACCCCAGTAGCTCACCCTCCACCTCAACCACAGGGAGAAGCAAGGGGAACTTTGGAGGACTTCAGGCAGCATGGCCCAGACAAGGTTACAGGTAACAAATCCAGCATGGTGGGCGACAGTATAAAAGAATATATAGGGCAATTTGTGGCAGCACTGGGGACAGGAGGTCTGGGGCAGATGGAATCAGCTTTAGTGGATATTAGGATAGAAAAGGAGGTGCTGGAAAAGAATGGAAAGGAAGAGGAGAGAGAAGGAAAGGACACACAAGAGATAGGTGTGCCTGGGATGAGGATAGGGGAGCATGTGCCATTGGCTACAAAGGAAAAAATATGGAAAGGGGAATACATGGACATATTCACTTTGGGAGCTGGGAGGTGGCAGCCAAGTACAAGGAAACTGAGGGCATAGGTAAGAATGAGATGGCAGTGGCCATAGTGCTTTTAGGAAAAAAAAGAGGATGACAAGTTCACAAAAGGGAAGACTTGGGATGGGTGGTTCCTAGGTTTTGCCATTTTTTCAGCCATCATTCTGGAAAAAAGGCCAGAGCTGGGCATCCCACTCATTACTTATTCATTGATAATACAGAGAGCAAAAGCAAAGGGTGGGGTGGGGTGGTTATACTACGATGAATGTTTTCGGCAGAGAATGGCATCATTTGGGGACATGAAATGGGGTACCAAGCAGATAGATTTGTGAATGGATTACATAACAGATCAGTCCACACCCAAAGATGAGTGGGGCAAAAAGGGGTTTACGACCCAGAGATGTTGCTGGGCTTATAACAGGGCCTTTTGCTCATGGACTCAATGTCATTTCCGGCATGCTTGCTCAAAATGCAGAGGAGGGCACCCGGCAAACAAATGTAGAATGACATGGGCCCAGGGAGCACAAGGGCATGGGGGCAAGGATCAGGTCAACAGTTTTTGAGATGGCAAGGGGTTTAAAGGAAAACATGGAACAGGGAGGGCGGTGGGGAATGGAAATGGAGGGTCAGCACCAATGAGGGAAGAAAGATTGGGCAAAACGAGAGGGAGGGGTCAGGGAGGAGTGGCGGGGAGCACAACAGGGAACAGTTTAGCATGGCCAGAACCCCCATCAACTTGAAGGCATGGACAGTTTGCCTGGACAGATATCCAGACATGAGCATGCGGGATGTGATTTTAAGGGGTTTTAAGACAGGCTTTTCATTACAGAGTAGGGGACCCAGGCAAGCAAGGGAGGCGAGCAAAGTTGGGTCAGTAAAAGGAAAGGAGGAAATGCTAAAACAAAAGATAGAGAAAGAAAAGGCAGCAGGTAGGTTAGAGGGCCCATTTAACACCCCCCCCATAGCCAAACAGGGGATCTCGCCATTGGGTTTGGTACCCAAGAAACAAGAAAGGGAGTACAGGGAGATCCACCATTTGTCCTATCCAGAAGGGGAGTCGGTGAACGATTTAATCAGTGAGGAACACTATAAGGTGACATATGCAACACTAGAGGATGCAGTCTGGATAATCCAGGCCACAGAGGATGCATGGATCGCAAAAACAGACATTAAGTCCACTTTCAGACTGCTTCCGGTTAGGAGGGAGGACTGGGATCTATTGGGTTTTAAAAGTGGGGGACAGTATTATTTTGACAAAGCAATGCCAATGGGTTGTTCCACAGCATGTGCTACATTCGAGGCATTCAGCATCTGTTTGCAGTGGATATTCCAGGAAAAAATGGGTTATAGGACAGTTATCCATTATCTGGATGATTTTCTTTTCATTGGGAGGGGAAAATGGGAGACACAGAGGATGATGGGTAAGTTTCAGGAATTGTGCCAGGAGCTAGGGATCCCATTGGCACCAGAAAAAACAGAGGGCCCCAGCAGGGTTATGGAATTTCTGGGGATCGAGATAGATGCCCCGAATGAAGTTTTTAGACTACTGGACAAAAAAGTAAAGAAGTTGAAGGAACTAATCCAGGTACATACCAGCAGGAGATGGGTACAACTAAAATTGGTGCAGCAGGTACTGGGACACCTGAACTTCACATGCAGAGCCATCGGACCAGGAAGGGCATTCACAAAGAGGTTAGCCAGGGTTACAGCAGGGGTCACCAGACCACATCATTGGGTAGATCTGACGCAAGGTGTCAAGGAGGATTTTTAAATCTGGGAAGAATTCCTCAGAGATCACAATGGGTGCTCTTTCTGGCAAGAGGAGTGGCTATACAACGCAGACCTCGACCTCTACACAGACACTGCTGGGGGGCTAGGCATGGGGTTACCTGAGGGCAGATGGTTCACAGAACCCTGGCCTGCCAGTTGGGTGAAGGAGGGAAGGTGAAAGATATAACATTATTAGAGATCATGCCCATATGGGCATGTACCTGGTCTGGGGAGGAATTATGGGATCAAAGTGACATTTTGGTGTGATTATAGAGCAGTGGTGGATGTTCTGAACAAACAGGGAGCCAGGTCAGGCACAGTCATGCAGGTATTATGACTTTTAGTTTTAAGGGCTTTGCAGCTGAACATGTCATTTAGAGCACAACACATAGAAGGGGTACAAAATACCCTGGTTGACAGCCTTTCCCATCTGCAGCTGGACCATTTTCAGAGGCTGGCACCAGCAGTGGAAGAACTAAAAACACCCATGCCAACGAACATCTGGGACATTGGCAAGAAGGAGCAGAACTATTGTTTCGCAGCTCTTGGGTGCCTCAGACTCTGAGGGCCTACGATGGGGCCTGGCGAGTGTTTCAAACATTTAGGGCAGAGCACCAGATGGAGGTAAGTAGACCACTCATGGAGGAACAGTTAGGAATGTTCACCATGGAGCAGTGGAAAAAAGGCACAGCCCACACCACTATGGGAGTCTATCTGGCAGGGATTAGTGTTTTCTGCAGTCTAGAGGGGTGGTAGGACCTAACAAAATCTTTACTCATCAGAAGAATGATGCAAGGATGGAGCAGGTTGAGACAAGGGCTAGCAGATAATAGATGGCCGATAGGGGAGCAGTGGCTAATAAGGCTGCAGGACGTGCTCCTGGCAACATGCAGATCAAAGGCCGAGGCCCGACTATTTCACACAATTTACGTGGTAATGTTTTCAGGGGCCATGAGAGTGAGCGAGGTGGTAGACCATGGGAGAGAAGACAAGGAAGGGGGGTTAGAATGGGAAGATGTAGACTTCAGGGGTAGCAGACATACGGATCAAGATAAAGAGGTCAAAAACAGATGAAAAAGGGCAAGGTTGCATAGTGACACTGAAAGGGCAAGCAGAGAGTGCAATATGCCCAGTACAGGCTCTGTGGGCTTTCGCCGCAGAGCATAGGAACAGGATGGGGAAATTATTTGTACATGGTGATGGGAAAAGGGTCACTGGCTACCAAGTCACAGCATTATTAAAAAAGGGCCTGCAATTCATGGGGGAAGACCCGGCTAATTATTCATCCCATTCCTTGTGGATTGGGGCTGCCTCACAGTGGGCAGCAGTGGGAGAGATGGTGAATGGGATATTGGAAAAAGGAGGCTGGTGATCGGCCACTTATAAGAGATACATTAGAGCACTGAAGTAAAAAAAAAAAATATATATATAATAATATTGAAGATGGCACTCCTAGTGAGCTGCAGAACTTGGGGTGGGGTGAGTTAGGGAAAAAGGTGGTGGGAGCAAAAAAAAAAAAAATAATGAGGGGGGAGAATACGGGTAGGACACTAAGAGCAGGTATAAAATAATGAATTTTGCTCGTACCCCATAGGTAGAGGGAGGATCATGGAAGTCTGGATCTGTGGCCATTCCTATATCTATTGGGCTGGAAAAAGAGCAGAGAAGAAGGCTGGGGGAAGGCAGCTATACCAGGATGCAAGAAAGTGTAGGTTGGTCTGGCATGGCATACAAGGGATGAGATGGGCACAGCTGCTTCTAACCTTAAAAGAACTCAAGAAATGGCGGCCAGGCCCAGATCTCGTTATTATACATCTAAGGCGCAATGACCTTGCAGGCAGGCCTTGGGTAGACACATACTTACAAATAAAAAGGGATTTAGCGGCAATATGAGTGGTGGCCTGGTCGGATATGATACCACGGAGGGTACGGAGGCAGGAGCACAGCCACAGAGCAGTAGAGAGGGCCAGGAGGAAGATGAATAGGAGGGTTGGGACATTGGTAAGGCAGATGGGAGGACAGGTGATACTGAGGGGGGGTAGAAGAATGGGTAAAAGATTTCTACAAGTCAGACGGTGTGCACCTGTCGGACCTAGCCATAGATATGTTCAATACAGAAACAATGGGCTTTATAGAAGCATGGAGAAAACATGCAAAAATTGGAATATAAAAAAAAAAGGAGGAAAGAAAGAAGGAAAAAAAGGATATTCCCTGAGGTAAGGAGAATGGTACCCTAAGTGGGGGAAGCCAGCCATCCAACACAAGCTGGAGACTGACTAGTGGGGAAAAAAGGGGGGGAGGAGGGGAGGGGGGAAGAATAAAGGAATAACACGAGAAGAGGAAGAAGATGAAGGAGAAAGCAGTCTCGGTTTTCACTGTTACCTAATGGAAAAGGAGAAGAAGAAGACACCCAGGTTTTCACCTGGGGGAAGGACAATCAGAGATTGATATATGGATGGAAATAAATAAAATGTTGAAAATATGATAATAAAGAAATTGAAATGGAATATGGAATTGTGAATATATATAATTAATTGCCAATCTGAGCATAACAACAAACAATGGTCTCCATCTTTTTTGTGAGGGAAAAGGGGGGAATCTGGGACAATGTAAGCTTATGTTTGTTAGTGCATTGGGTGTAAAATGTGTACAAGATGGAAGTGCATGGATAAACATAAACCCTGGTCTTTATCAATAACCTCCCATGACTTATCTGTTGAAATTTGTGATATAGTTGATCTAAAGTTGGAAGCTAGCTATAAGTTGGACCATTCGGGTCTTTTACCAATTAAAATGGCTTTTCCCAACTTGCAGTATAGACCAGCAGATGAGTTGTCCAGTCCTTCAGGTAATGTTCCTCCTCCCCCTGCATAACAAAGCTATTATTGCTGATCGCCATAGAGTTCTGGTTAACGACAGTTTTGATAATGTACTGAAACAAATTCAGTTGCATATTTTGTCTTAGAATGTTAGAAGATTGGGAACTAAACTTGGTGATCCTGACTACAGGAAATTTATTCAAAATGGTGTAATAATATGGCAAGAAACAAAGTGGGATCGAGAGTTACCCAGATTTATTGGTTACTTAGTGTTTATACTGTAGTACCTGAGAGAAAGAAGAGAAGTATGATAGATATTAGGATTATTTCATATCTGTATTTAGGCTGTAATTAAAATTGGGATTGTCTTTTTGGAATGCAAGAATGATTTTGCACAAGGAAATAAAAAACTTAGGTCGAATTTAAAAGTGATCATTCTTAATGTAGATTTTTTACCCTGAAAGTGTACTGGAGACTTCTCCACTTTTTGAGATTCATTGAATGTAATGTTAGAGGACATATTTACAAATTATACTGAGTATGAGATGTAGTAACTGGCAATTCAATGCCAAGACTAGAAATCTAATTGAAAGGCATAGGACATTGACATTGCAAGTTTAGCGGTTTACATGTTTATTTGTAATTATCCTGAATTATATTCTGTATGAACATATGAAGACTTGAAAGGCAATGCTCACTGGGAAAAAAATCTTATTGGGAGTATGTTAGAACAAAATCATTTTTTGCTTAGCTGCAGAAAAAGGGAGCTTATCTGTTAGGTAGGGAAATGAGCAGAATAGGTGGGCCAAGCGGTCCTTATCTGCCATCAAATTCTATGTTTCTATGTTTCTAAGAGGTGATTAAATGATTTTACCTTTTTTGCTTTCAATGGCCATCAATAATTGACCTTGCATGGCAACTTAAATTCAGTCCCATATATCTTGGATTTGGAATTTTCCTGAATTAGAACATTTTTCAGTACAAATAGGTTATAATATTTGATCACATTTCATGGAAGACTATTCAATTCATTGACAAATGTTAGCATATATAATTAAAGCTGCGTAGTACGGATACATTATTTGATTGATGTGATTGATCAGCTTTATAATATTCTAACATCTCTATTAGTTCTGGATGTTAGAAAACATATTCTGGACTGGCCCAGTGGTATGGAGAGCTGAGGTGATGTGCGCCTTGCCTCCTGCCATGCTGGCAGCCCAAGGTCTGGAATGGAAGAGTTGCTCGTGGGCCGGCATGGATAGGAAAGACTGAGCATCCCAAGGTGGCTCTTCTTCCTTGGGGAGAGGGATTAGTGTGGCATGCTGCTTGACTGCCACCCATTGATGGCTGGATGGCAGCACATGCATGTTATCCTGAAAAGGAAGGGGAACCCATGTTCAGAACACAGGGGCCGTCTCCATGGAAGTGGAACTCCGACATCATGTCTATTACATGTCCACAGGCTCAGGGGGAAAATCAGTAGAAAATATGCAGGCTGAACTTAATGAAGCCCTTCCTGAGAGCGCTAATGGCCTGCCCGGCACTGAGTGATGAAAAGGGGATAAGGTCATGCGGGTGATCATGGGACTGGCTGATGCAGCCACCCAGCCTGCCAGGTAGTAGAAAAATCTCCATGGGAAAAAAGAAAACATATCCTAGGGGAAAGTTTGGGCCCTTTGGTTATAGAAAAATTTAACAAATTAAATGCTGCTCAATTTTATAACCTTTTTTCTGTAAAATGTATATCTGTAGATAACGTAACTTGATTTAATTAAAAAATGTATATAAGAAAAGAACATTTTAAATCAGCATGCACGGAAGGTGAAGCAGAGGAAATCTATGAAAAAATAAGAATGTTATACCAGAAAATGAAAAATTATAAAAATGTTCTTGAAACTGGAAAGTTTAAACACCAACAATATTTGTGTTTGAAGCTAAATAAATTGTAACCAATTTAACAATAAACTACTTTGGTTTCTGGTATCAAATGGTCATGGAAACCTTTCTCATCCTTGGACACATATTCCTTCCTCAGGTTGGAAAAACATTTCTTAGACTGTAAAACAGTAGTTCCAGGATGCTCACTGCTTAAATAGCAAAGGTAGTCTTCAATCAGAGGAACCCTTCTATATGTACAGTAGGTAGCAATTAAAAAAATGCATTAAGAAGTCTCAGCTCCTGTAGTCAATCAAGTGTTTTTATTTACTGCATCTTCTATCTCTCTTTGTCTATATTTCACAGCAAATACCACTTCATCGGGAACAGTAATCTTATTTTTTAATACTGGATTGTATCTCTGGGTTTCATTAATATAAATCTCATCTTGCAGCTTGAGAACTTTCCAGTTAAGTCCTGCTCTCATTGCATAGCTGCCATTGGCATGCTCTGGTTTAGTGTGCATTTCACTTCCTGGGACTGCCCAACATCTGCTGTCACAAGCCAACAGTTCTTAGAACTTAAGCATTGAAGGATAAGCAAAAGTCTTGATAATGCAAAATATGAAACCACTAACATGGTATTTTCAAGAAAAGAAACTAAAGATTCAATCATAGTAAAGTGAGCAAAGCAACTAGGCCTAATAAGACTGTAGCTGACACATGATAGCTAGAGATCTGTGTCTCCCTTTATTTTATGTTTTGTTTAATGCAATTCTATATTCACAAGACATGCCACATTCTGGGCCTGGGAACATCACCTTCCCTATAATTGAGAAGAGATTATTACATACACCAAGAATATATCATCTAATAAACCTAATAAATTCCTCTCAGAAATGTCATTTGTTTCCAAGAGCTGTACTGACAAGGCTTAAAGACTGAAAAAATTAACATACCAATGAAGTCTGTCATTGAAGCTTAAAGAAAATGCAATGAATTGAACAATAAACTATTTTGGCTTCTAGTACTAAAAGCTCATGAAAACTTGTCTCATCCTTGGAAACACATATTCCTTTTGCAAGCTGGATAAAACATTTCTTAGACTGTAAAGTAATTGTTCCAGGGTGCAGACAAATTAATTTGAGAAATCAGTCATCTGTCTGAGGAACCCTTCTATGCATGTAGCAATCCACAAAAAAAACACAAGAAGGCGGCTCAGGTCCTGCAGTCAGTTACAACTTTTTTATTTATTGTAGGTTCTATCTGTATTAGTCTGCATTTCATAGTAAGTGTGTGTGTTGGGGGGAGGGGGTGGAAAACATGAGAAGGGACATAAACATGCTTGAGGAGTGGTTGAGTGTGGCAGCTAAGATTCAATGCAAAGGAGTACAAAATCATGCATTTGGGCACAGAAATCCAAGGGAGGAGCACAAGATGGGGGGGGTATGTATGGCTATCAGTCAAGAAACAAACCTGAGGGTAATCAAATCTGATGACCTAAAGTTGTAATCAAACAATGTGAGAAGGCTGAGGGAAGAGCCAGTGTGATACTGGAGTGCATAGGGAGAGATATCACAAACAGAAAATAGGAGGTGGTTAAGCCACTGTACAGAGCACTAGTGAGAACTCATTTGGAGTACTGTGTCCAGTCTGGAGGCACATCTCCAGAAAGATATAGACAAAATAGAGGCAGTCCAGAGATGGGGAACAAAAATGGTGCAAGGACCGCACCAAAAGTCATATGAGGAAAGACTAGAGGACCTCAATATGTATTCCCTGGAGAAGAGGAGAGAGAGAGGGGGATATGATAGAGACATTCAAGTACCTCCGGGGTATAAACAAGGTACAGGAAGGTAGCATCTTTCAGAAAAGAAGGTGTACAAGAACAAGGGGTCACAATATGAGTCTAGAGGGTGTAGGCTCAGTGGCAACTTGAGGAAGTATTTTTTCACAGAAAGAGTGGTGGATGCTTGGAACCGTCTCCCTGTGGAGGTAGTGAGGGCAAAAGTGGTAGGGGAATTCAAGAATGCATGGGATAGACATAAGAGTACTCTTGCAATGGGGCAGAGAGGATAAGCCTCAAATCAACTAGGGTCTGTGGTATTACATCAGGTAGGGAAAAGGGGCAGACTAGGTGAGCCGTACAGTCCTTATCTGATGTCACTGTCTATATTTCTATGTCAAACACAACTTTACCAGGAACAATAGTTACTACACATGAAATCTTGTTTTTTATGCTTAAACTTATCTCTAGTTTCACTTAATTTAAATACCAGCTTGCAAAACCTCCCAGGTAACTCCTGCACTCATTGCATAGCCAGCACCATTGGTGTGCTGTAGCTGAGTGTGCATAAGGCCTCCTGGGATTGGCTAACTTCCTGTTTTCAGAATGCTACATTCCTTAAGACAGAGACGTGAAAATTGTGACAGAAGTCTTGACAACGCAAATTATGACACCTCATTCATGGTATTTCTCAAGAGATGAAATCAGAGATGCAATCACTGTAACCACTATAACTAAAGCAAAAAGACTGCATTCAGGCAATACAAAAAGACACAGGCAGAAGGGGATAGGGAGAAGTACCAGGAGAAACAAAGGGAGGCAGGGAAGTCAGTAAGGGAAGCCAAAGCTCAGACAGAAGAACACATTGCAAAATCAGTGGTTAAAGGGGACAAAACCTTTTACAGGTACATAAGTGAAAAAAGGACAAAGGGAGGGATAGTTAGACTGAAGGGGGAGGATGGGAGCAGCGTGGAGGATGACAACAGTAAAGCTGACATATTGAACAGGTATTTCTGCTCAGTCTTTACTAAGGAAGAGAGGGGTAATGGGTCTGAAGGGAGTACAAGGGGTGAGAATGGTGCAGAAATGGACACAAGTCCCTTTACACGAGAAAGGGTCCTGAAGGAACTGGAAGTAATAAGAGTTGACAAAGCAATGGGGCCAGATGGGGTGCCCAGGGTCCTTAAAGAACTAAGAGAGGTGGTGGCTGAACCTCTGGCTATCCTGTTTAGCCAATCACTGGAAACAGGGGAGGTACCCAAAGACTGGAGGATAGCAGATGTTGGTCCCCTTATACAAAAGTGGGAACAAAGAGGAAGCAGAGGAACTACAGACCAGTCAAGCCTCACCTCGGTAGTGGGAAAGATCATGGAAGCACTACTGAAGGAGAGATTGGTGGAACATCTGGTTGTCAATGGACTACAGGACCCAAGGCAGCATGGTTTCACCAGGGGGAGGTCATGTCAGACCAACCTCATTGAATTTTTTGACTGGGTGACTAGGGAGGTGGATCAGGGGAGGGCAGTGGACATGGCCTATCTGGACTTCAGCAAGGCCTTTGACACTGTGCCACATAGAAGACTATTACACAAACTGGGGAATATGGGTGTGGGCAGGACAGTAGTGTGGTGGGTAGGTAACTGGCTGGGTGGCAGGACACAGAGGGTGGTGGTAAATGGCTGTCACTCCACAGAGGGAAGAGTGACCAGTGGGGTACCACAGGGATCAGTGCTGGGACGGTCCTATTCAACATCTTCATCAGTGACATTGCACACGATATAGAAGGCAGAATTTCACTGTTCGCTGATGACACAAAGCTCTGTAACAGAGTAGACACACCAGAGGGTGTAGACAGAATGAGAAGGGACCTGCAGAAACTTGAAGAATGGTCAAGGGTTTGGCAGTTGAAATTCAATGCAAAGAAGTGCAAGATAATGCATATGAGGCACAAAAACCCTGGCACAATATATCAGTTGGGGGGTGAGGATATAGCATGCACCAGGCAGGAAAGGGATCTTGGGGTTGTCATCTCTGATGACCTCAAGGTAGGGAAACAGTGTGACAAGGCATCAGGTAAAGCAAATAGGATGCTGGGATGTATAGGCAGGGGCATCACCAGCAGGAAAAGGGAGGTCATAATTCCGCTATACAAGACACTAGTGAGGCCCCACCTGGAGTACAGTGTACAGTTCTGGAGACCATACCTACGTGGGACATAGACAGGGTAGAGAAGGTTCAGAGGAGGGCAACAAAGATGGTGCATGGGTTGCATCACAAATCCTAGAAGACAGGTTGAAGGAACTGAACATGTACTCCCTGGAGGAGAGGAGGGAGAGGGATAGATAGAGACATACAAGTATCTCACAGGGAGGAACAGGGTGCAGGAAAACACTATTTTAAGCGAAAAGATGTTTCAGGACTAGAGGGCATGGGATGAAGTTGGAGGAGGACGATTCAGAGGAAACATGAAAAGAATTTCTTCACTGAACGGGTGGTGGACAAGTGGAACACCCTGCCAGAGGAAGTGGTGGGGGCTGAAACAATCACGGGATTTAAGAATGCATGGGATAGACATAAAGGAATTCTAGAGGTCAGGGGTAAGGGGAAATAGACTTCTAGGAAAACAAACTGAACTTACAAGCTCAAATGGGCAGACTAGGTGGGCCATAGGCCCTTATCTGCCGACACTGTCTATGTATCTATGTATCTATGTAAGGAAAGCACCTTGGCCTAATAAGACTGTAGCTGACACAAGATAGCTATAGACTGGTGTCTAACTTTAATAGATTATTTGTTCAGTGCAATTTTATATTCACAAGACATACCACATTCCTGGGTTGGTAATATATATTTTTTCTCCATATTTAAGAAGGTATCAATTGAAACATAGACTTTGACAGCAGATAATGACCACTTAGACATCCACTCTGCCCATTTCTCTCTACCTACACTATCGCCGCAGACTGAGCACAATCTACAACTTTCTCCCTCCCCACTTCCTTTCCACTATGATTCCTTTTTGCTTATCCTTTACATTCTTAACTCCACCACTGTTTTCATCCATCACCTCTGGTTGTTCCAAGAATCCACCACTGTCTTGAATCTCCACCACTCCCCCAAGCTTCATAGCATGTCCCTTTGCTCTGGATCACCTTTTATTCTGAAAAATACCCCCATCCTTTCCTTATTTAACCCCATGATTTATTTAAAGGTCTCTATTGCCTCCTCTCCCTTCTCTTTTCCAGGGTGTACATATTGGGATCCTTTAGTCTCTAATCATAGGGCTTTTAATGCAGACCCTGCACCATTTTAATTGCCTCCTCTGGACTGCCTCCACTCTATCTATGTTCTTCTGGAGATGGTGTCCAGAACTGGACACAGTACTCAAGGCTCAGTCTTATCAGCAAACTATACAGAGGCACAGCCCTCCTCTCTCAATCATTGCCGGCTGCTGACTGAGCTGTCAATGGAGTGTGTACTGTATACAATACAGACTCTATTGACAGCTCAAGTCAATACCCAGCAATGGTGGAAAAAGGAAGGCTGTGCTGATCACTGGCTCTGTTTCAGGATGGGGAAATGAGGTGGTGGGACATTACTTGCTGTGGTCGGGGGGGTACTGGACTGCCATAGATATTGCATTCCCATTCGACCAACAGATCTGGGATGCAGGGGGACCACTGGAGATGTTTGTATGTTGAGTCCAGAAGCAGCAAAGCTCAGGCTTCACTGGGAGCCAAATAAACCCCTCATACTTGGGCGTCTTATTCCAAAATTGCACATTATTAATGTTAAAATGGAGCCGCTCCTCCAACACCTGCCAAACATTTTCCAGTCTGAAAAGCACACCTTGAAAATGAGCACAATCCATGCTTGAAAATGTTTCGTAGGTGTTTCTGGAGCAGCTCCATTAAACATTAATTAAGTGCAATTTTGGAATAAGACGCCCAAGAATGAGGGGTTTATTTGGCTCCCAGTGAAGTCCGAGCTCTGTTGCTTGTGGACTGTACTGTAATTACATTTGCAGCTCGGCTTTTCACCTGGTCTAGTGGCCACCTACTTTGAGTGAAAGTATGTAGGTTTATCCTGAAGATGGTGGTTGGGGAAGGGGAGGGACCACTAGACTACCAAGGGCATCTTTTAGTGATTAGTAATGGGATGGTAATCAGTGATCTGGAAAGGGAAGGATCTGCTAGACCACTAGTGGCATCTTTGATATTAGTGCCACAGTAGCGATTAGCTGAGGAGGGGAACATTAGACCACCAGGGACTTTCTTTAATGCATATTGGGCTGACAATTGCCAAGGGGGAGGGACACTAGAGGACCAGAGAATTTCTATTATATATTTTATATTGGGTAAGTGACCGGCCAGGGAGAGGGAGACTAGACCTCCAGGGAATTTCTGTTATATATATAAGATCAGTGATTGGCAAGGGGGAGGGACACTAGACAACCAGGGAATTTCTGTTATACGTGTTGGGCCAGCAATCAACTGGGGGGGCACTAGACCACCAGGAATTTCTATTATATTTACTGGGCCAGCTATCAGTGAGGGGGAGGGACACTAGACCACCACAGACTTTTGATAATATATACTGGACTGGCAATTGGCCAGGGGGAGAGACACTAGACCACCAGAGAGTCCACCTTTTTTGTCTTGGGACGGCAATCAACTATGGGTGGGGGGGGGGCATTTCAGAACCTCCTCCAGCTACTAGGGTTGCATGAGATACCACCAGGTCTCTATCAGTGGTATTTGTTCCATTCAAGGAGACCACTCAAGAGACTCTTGCATCAAGATAATGCTTTGTGAATTTGGAAGTGCCAATATGGTAGTCCCCTTCCCCTCATTTGCATTGCATCTCCCTCAAAACATTTCCTTGGTGCAAACTGGGCTTTTGTGAATACCAACTCATTGCAAATCCCAGTTTGTGTCATGCAAACCAGGTTTTCACCTGAGCAAAGTTTTGTGAATATGGCTTCAGGTCTCTTTCCTGGTTGGTGGTTGTCAATACCACTCCACCCATTTTGAACTCTGCCCCTGGGTTTCTGTGTCCTAAGTGCATTATTTTGCACTTTTTCTCATTGAAACCCAGCTGCCATACCCTTGACCACTCCTCTTGTTTTCTCAGGTATCTGCTCATCATGTACACCCCCCTGGAGTGTCTGATCTATTGCAGATTTTGTTGCCATCTGCAAAGAGGCAGACCTTCCCTTCCCTTCCAGCTTTTCTGCAGTGCCACTTATAAAGACATTAAATAGGATCAGTCCCTGCAATGATCCCGGAGGCAACTCACTGGTTAAACTCCCTTCCTCAGAGTGAGTTCAATTTACCACCACCCTCTGTTGCCTATTTTCTAACCAATTTCTTACCTAGTTTTCCATCTTTGGACCCACTCCTAAACTACCCATCTTGCTTACTAGTCTCCTATGTGGAACAATGTCAAATACCTTACTGAAGCCTAGGTAGGTCATGTCAACTGCTCCACCTTGATCTAGTTTCTTGGCCACACAGTCAAAGAAACCTATCCGATTCCTTAGATAAGACCTCCCTCATTTGAAACAATGCTACCTCGGGTCTTGTAACTCACTGGGTTAAAGAAAAAAATAAAGCACCCACTGCAAGAAAAGAAACCACAAAACAGAGGATCCAAAACTTCTTACCATTTATTGATACCAAAAGTGCAATTAATATCCCTCTATCACCAGTAGCAGAAAAAATGCTGAACATATAGTGATGTCAAAGCATACTGATGAAAGCACGGACATTTAGCTTAGGTGTGCCCCAAGCTTCTTCAGAGTACCCAACAAGTGCAAGCGATAAAACATATACAGACACATCAATACAATCTAATTAACACATTCATAAATAAAAACAAGCATGATAAATACAATCCTGCGTGAAAATCCACAATGGTTAATGCACAGTCAAATCTGATTGGTTACCAGGCACCACACTTATTAGAGAATAGTTACCCATATTAGCTATTAAAACATACCCACACATCATTTAGAAGCCACACAGATGTTTAAACGGTATCCAAATCTACTATAAATAGAATGAATTAGTTCATTTAAATACCCCGAATATCCCAAAAATGTACAAACTGTCTCATAGTTTGCTTACAAATGTGGATAAATCTATATTTTAATTTAATCCCTCATCACTCAGCACCCGCAGAGTGTAGATCCAGTAACTTGTCCAATACGTTTCTCCAAATCTGTCCCCCCCATACTAAGACATACCTTCTCAATGCCTGTAAAGTTAATATTATGTTGTGTTATACTTGAAAATCTAATACATGTGGCAATGGCATGCATAATGTCACCCCTTTGGATGGCATGAATATGATCCTAATACTCACTTTACTGTAAATGATCTGGTTGTGCATCCCACATAATATTGGCCACAACCACACGTTAGTAAATACACTACATCACTGGTGCTGCATGAAATAAAATTACAGATGAGGATCCTTACATCATTCTGGGGATTAACAAATTTCTCACAAGTCTGTACATATTCACAATGGGCCCTATTCACGAGCAGGCCGGGGTGGCTATGCACCACGTAACTCGGGTGCGTATCCACCCCACACCTGTTTGTGCCCACTTCACCCCCTCAGCAACATGCACAGACTACTTATGCTCCCCTTCTGCACTGGATCTCTGGCTGAGCATGGAGCTCTGTGCATGGGCAGGCCAGGGTCTCGGCAGGGCCGGGGCGTTCCAGCACTCCGCACAAGTCACAAAACTGTGGAGTGCCGTAAGTGGGATCCAGCAGCTACACATCTGGAGGGCAGCTGTAGTGGATACATGCCCCCTCCAGATACCACCGTCAGACTGACTGGTGCAGGCAGGGGGTCATCGGACCCACTCTGGATAGTACCACAGGTGTTGGGGGACAGTGGTCAGGTGCTCTGCACGCCCCCTGCAAGATGGTGCCATACTGGTGCAAGTGATCCACCATGGATCCAGGTACAGCAGCTAATTGGCTGCTGACTTGGGTCCAGAACCCTTCCCCCACAAACCTCTTTCTTGGGGGGGAGGGGACGTGAACGGGAGCCGGGTGGGGATCGTTGCTTTGTGAATGAGATCTCTGCGTGGATCTCCTGAGGGTTCAGAGCTGTGCATGTCTTTACACACCAGCTCCGCATATCTTTGTAAATAGGGCCCAATAAATGCATTTTCCACATCTATAGGTCCCCATGGGGGGGGGCAATAAACTTGCTCTCATTTTTACAGGGTTAGGTAACATACTGAGAGCAACAATATCCTTGATATTTTTAGGTCTTCTAAAGACCACTGAAGGACCCTTCTTGACCAGCTCTCACAGTTTCAGTTCTGCATTAAGCAAACCCCAATTGTCAGATATTAATATTCTTAATGTGATCTGTTCTGACTGAATAAGCAGTAACAAAGTGGCACTCATAGGAATTCTATTTTGCATACTGTATTTTTTGGCACTAGAGTATTATGTTTTTCTATATTTTCAATAGCAGAAACAGCTATATAGATACTACTATTACTGTATCCTCTGCTTGAACATATGTATCTGCTAAATTTTTTTCTTTTCAAATTCAGATTTCTCAGTGCAGTTTCAGAGGGTCCTAATCAACTGCCACTTTCGTATGTTGCAGGTCACGTGTGTTGGATGAAAACTATTACACAGAAGTAAACTATTTCGATCTGTGGGCTTTTGAAATAAGATAGTGCAAATCTCACCCTCCTCCAAGTTTCTATATAGTTTCAGGTCAATAAATGTGATTTCATCCTGATCAATGATATATTTAAACCTCAAGCAGTCAATTTGACTCTCCAACCAAGTCACAAAGGATTTAAACTCCACAACAGAATCCTTCCAGATGACTAAAATGGCATCTATATAATGCCACCACAAATCCAACTGGAAAAATTATGGATTTGCAACAGCGTCATAAAAGATGACATTCTCCCAATGGCCCACAAATAAATTGCCATAGCTGAGGACCACAGTGGCCCCCATAGCCATGCCACAGATTTGTTCAAAATTACTTTTTCTGAAATACAAACATGTTTTTGGTTAATATGCAAGGCAAGGCAATTTTTTTGTATGGCTCCCAATCCCTGGGGCTCTGGGCACCTTAAATAAAAACAGGTAAATACAACACATACAAATTTTAAATACCATATGCAAATTAATAAATATATAAATAGAATAATAGATGCATTCTGGTGTATTGCAAGACAGTAATTCATCGAGAGGATCTGGGGGCACAGTAAACCTCGAGAGTGAAGCTCGAGAGGTTTTAATGCCTCAGATCCCTTTGTGATAAAATTACTGCCTTTGTTACACCAGAATGCATTTGTTATTTTTTGTAATATATGGAAAATAAAAATAGTAGTTTTACCTTTGCAATAGTCAGGAATGGTGGGTTGAGTTGGTGGTGAAGTAATTCACAGCCAATGACTCGGGCAACTTGGATAACTTTTGAACAGTTTAACAAAGAAAAGCAAGCAGTGTTAATGAAACTGCAAACAAAACAGTAGTAATTTTTCTTTTTTTGTTGTTGTGGAACCAGTGACACCTAGTACAGAGTGTTACTCGGAGTCGGAGTACATCACGTAGTGTCTTTGAAGCAGCCCTAGGTCGAAAGCTGTTTTTTTTGCAGTGTTTATGTTTTCTTGCTCTTTTATAAAAGTTTTCCTTTCTTCTGACAGGTTTTGTTCTTTTGCCACAGACATTTTTAGTCAGACGCTTACAGCGATGTGAATCTGTAGTCGGCTTTTACTGTATGCGATAAAGTTACAGTAAAAGCCGTCATGTCAGTGAAAGCTGCTCGAAGTTGTCCTGTGGCGCTTTTGCGCTGTTAGAGTTTGTATAATACTATCGTTGAGATCTCAATCGATAGTATTGGCTTAGATCTCAACGATAGTATTATTGAGTTCCATTGATGGTATTACTGCGTTTTGGGCGGTGTATTACAAGGGATTTTTTGTATGTATTTTGGGGGTATTATTTTTATTTTCCATATATTACAAAACAATAAATACATCTCATGATGATTAAAATAGCTGATGTAACTAATACTGGTCACTCACCTTTGTCAGGGAAAGCCAAACAATACAAAAGAGCCTTCAGATCCTTTTTAAAGAACTCGACTTCTTACAGCTTCCCTGGCAGAAGCTGTAAAAGTGCTTTACAGGGCTGTCCCAGGGACACTAAAGGTATGGTTGCCTGATGTTTTTAATCTGTGCCTGGGAACAGCAAGGAGGCTCCTAGCTGAGGAGCAGAGGGAATGGCCTGAGGTGGCAGGTGTGAGGAGATCAGTCAGATTACCATCTCAGCCAAATTCAACAGATAACAAGTAGGCATGTTTACTCTGGAAAGTTCATCCCGTTGCTCTAAAAAGTATTCCATTACTGCTAAGCCACCGCACAGGGGGATAACTGTATACAAAAAGTTGATGTTTAAAGTGGCAGGAAAAACTCCCGTCATTAATTTTTTTTATTTTCAACAATGTTAATGACCTCCATTGAGTCCCTAATAAGAGACCTTAGGGCTTTAACATGTGGCTGTAAAAAACTATCAACTAAGATTGATACAAGTTTTGTTACCCACTCATTGCTGGAAACAAAAGGTCTGCCGGGAGGCTTATGTGTATTTTTATTTCTTTTGGGAAGTGCATACAGTGTGGGCACTATTGGGTGAGCCACAGCCAATGCCTTATATGATGTATTTAATATATAGCCACTTACAAATCCCATACTGAGTAATTCATTCACTTCTATCTTAAAACTGCATGCCATATTACAGGGTAATTGGCCATAAAATTTTGTGTTTTGTAATTGTCCCTATATCTCTTCAATATAGTTGTCCGTATTAAGCACCACTTCCACCCTGCCTTCATCCACAGGCTTGATTACTATCTGATGATTCTCTGCCAGATCCTGCAGTGCTGCTTTCTCTAGCTGACTACAATTGAAGTTAGACACTCAAGATTCAGTGTTGGTTCTTTTTAATGAATGTAGACAAAGTAGGATTGTACAAGGGACAATATAAAGAATGAGCCTTAAACATACGTGAAGTATCAGAGTACATCACACTGCAGGATCATTGTCTTTATTGGAATACATACATTTAAAAGTCAGGTTTCATGCAAAGCGGTGTAAATGTACAGTCATAGAAAAAAAGTTTATAGCACTTGCTGGTGCAAATGATAGTACTTTGCTAAACACTTGTACTTCAACTTCTGTGAGTGTATAATCTGAGGTATTTCAGCAAGGAAGACATTAGTCATTCCAAGATAAGGGTTTTAGATTTCAGAAAAGCAGACTTTTGGAAGATGAGAGATAGCCTGGCAGAGAGTCTACTTGGGTGACTCTCCTTGTGACCTTTGACCCTTTGAACTTCCAGCACAAACAGTAGAGGCCTACAGGAGGTATAGGGCCTTGGGGATAGCCATGGAAGGTAGAACCAGAGGGGTTACATCCAGGTGGTAGCCGGAGTGTCGGGAATTTGAGTGGTGAGGGCAATGAGATGCCCTGGGATGAAATGGAAACGTGAAAGAGGGTTGTCATGTTTAGTTCCCATACCTAAGGGCTCCACCTTTGTGGTTGGGAAGATGACAGGCCCATCTCCCTCACCTCATCCTACTCAGGTTGTGTTATGCAATGCCAGGTCGATGAGGAACAAGACTGCCACTATGGCAGACTTGATATCCTCGGTCGACCCGGCTTGCATCACGGAGACATGGCTACATCAAAATGCTTCTCTCATTCTGGAGGTGTACTCTGTGATACACACTCTGAGAGAGGATCACAGGGGCAGGGGGGTGGTCATTCATTTTAAGTCTAGCATGTGTCTCACAGTGCTAAATGTAGGTCTTACGTGGTCTTTTGAATGTGTGGCCACATGGGGAGGTTGTGGGTGTGAGTCTCAGGGTTCTCCTGCTCTATCACCCTCCTGGAGTGTTTGGGGACTTTTTAGGGAGGTTGAGGAGCTCATTGCCAGTCTGGTGTTGGAGTCCCCAGGTGGTTGATCCTGGGGGACTTGAATGCGTGGGTTGATGATGGCCTCTCAACATTTAGCGGTCACCTCCTGAAGAGCATAGAGGCCCTGGGTCAGACACAACATGTAACATCGGTAACACACTTCGGTGGCCACACATTGGACTTTGTTTTTTCAGTGAGTCTCAACATTATTGACCTTCATGTTGATCCAGTGGTTTGGTAGGATTGCAGCACTGTGGGGTTCACATTTAGCGGCCCCCCCCCGATGGTCTGGCCCCTGTGGAGATGGTCTGGTAAGGCCCGTTAAGAGGAGTTTCCTCTATGGGACTGTCAGCAGTGCTGGACCTATCAAGAGTAGGGGCAGCTTGTGTAATGGGGCTGGAAGAAGCAGTAGTGGTCTATAATGGGGTGGTGACTGCATCCTTTGACTCAATCACACCCTTTTGTGTTGACCCCTTGCCTACTCACTGGAGATCCTCTTGGTATGATGAGGAACTCTGACGTTTAAAGGCTAAGGGGCAGAGGTTAGAGAGATGCTGGAGGAGATCTGGCCAGGTGGAGGACAAACTGGTTCTGAGGTCACATTATGTTGACTGTCAGGGGGCAATCTCCCAAAAGAAGGTGGAGTTTCTGCCTAGGGATATTGCTGCAGTGGGGAACAGACCAGCTCAGCTCTTCTATACAGTAGACAGACTTCTACATCCTGTATGTCCGTGTGGGAGGAGCAGTTTCTAGCACTAGGTGCAAGGAGTTGGGTCTGTTCTTTGCCGACAAGGTGTCCTCTATTAGGGTTGAGGTCTCCTCAAGTGTCTCTTGAAAGGGGTGCAGTGTCCAGCCTGAGTTGTGCCAAAACACTCCTCCTGTCTGGGATGAGTTTGAGCTAGTTGGGGTGGAAAAGGTGATAGGGACCAATCTCAAAGCTGCAGCCTGCACATTGTGCTGAAACACTCCTCCTGTCTGGGATGAGTTTGAGCTAGTTGGGGTGGAAAAGGTGATGGGGATACTCTCAAGGCTGCAGCCTATACATTGTGATCTGGTCCCAGATCCATCCCACCTTGTGGTTGGATGATTGTACCTGACAGGGCCTGTGGTTGCTGAAGTTGTTTGGAGTTCACTGAGGAGTGGGATCTTCCCAGTGTCCTTAAAAGAGGCTCTGGTTAGGCCCCTTTTAAAGAAGCCCTCTTTGGATCCAGACTGCCTCAGCAACTACTGCCCTGTCTCAAACCTCCCACTTTTAGAGAAGGTTGTAGAGTAAGGGGTGGACGTTCAGCTTGAGAGACACCTCACATCTTCATCTACCTATGAGCCTTTGCTGTCTTGGTTCCTAGCAGAGCATAGTATAGAGACTGCCTTGGTAAGTGCACTTAATAATCTCCTGATGGCAAGGGACAGGAGAGCTCATACTATCTTGATTCTCCTGGACCTCTCTGCGACATTTGACACTGTGGATCATGAGGTACTGCTTGACTGTCTGCGATTCTGGTGTGGCCTGTCCAACAATGTCATCAGCTGGTTCAGGTCATACCTGATGGACAGAGTGCAGAGGTTAAAAATGGGACTTGTCTCATCTAGCCCAAAGTCTCTGAGCTGTGGAGTGCTGCAAGGGTCGGTCTTGTCACCCTTATTGTTCACGGTGTACATGCTGCCATTGGGAGCCATTATCAGGGGATATGGGTTGGGTTTTCCCTGATTTGCAGATGATACCCAACTGTACTTGTCCTGTGGACCTGATATCCAGGTGTTATACTCTGTATTTAACAGCTGCCTTGAGGAAATCCAGCCATGTATGACTCAAAACTGGCTTAGACTCAACCCAGAGAAGACCAAGGTACTGGTGGCGGAGCCCGGTCATCATGGAGGGATGGTGGGGGTTGTCCCTTAATCTAGTATTGGGAGGCATTCCCCTTGTCCCTCCTAGACAGGTGAAGGATTTGGGTGTGATCCTGGATGACAGCCTGACACTTGATGCTCAGGTGTCGGTCGTGGTCAAAAGTGTTTTTTATCAGCTCAGGAACATTGCCCGAATCTGAGCCCTGATCCCTCCTGATGACCTACCCACACTGGTGCATGTTTTTATTACTTCCAGGCTGTATTACTGTAATGCCCTATACCTTGGGTTATCAGGAGGCAGCCTCCTCAGACTGCAGCTGGTGCAGAATGTGGCGGCAAGACTACTGACCAAGGTAAAGAGGTGTGAGCATATTATCCAGTCCTCCACAGACTGTACTGGTTGAGAGTCAGGTGGAGGATTGTCTTCAAGATAGGGCTTCTTACCTATAAGACCCTGCATGATGGGGGTTCTGCCTATCTACAAGATCTCCTTGACCCTTACCGTCCATCCCAGATGCTCTGTTCTGCCGAGTGGGGCCTCCTGGGGGTTCCAATGGTCAGTTTGCGGCATTCAGGAGATAGAGTGTTTTCAGTGGCTGCACCAACCTTGTGGAACTCCTTGCCTGACTATCTAAGGGGGCTCCCTCTGCAGAAACCTTTAAACAAGGGACTGAAAACCTACTTATTTGAATTGGCTTTCATAATGTGAGTTTGCTGTTCGAATGAAATTCTGTACTTGTATTGATTTTATTATGTACAGTATATGTGATGATTTTAAATAATATTGAATTGTGATTTTACTGTTTAGCAGCCAGAGTCTCAGGAATTGAGCACTTTATAAATAAAATATATATCTATCTCTCTGTCTCTCTCTCTCTCTCTCTCTCTCTCTCTCTCTATCTATCTATCTATCTATCTATCTACCTATCTATCTTGTCTTTCACAGTTCATTCTTTTTTGGTTCCGGCAATCATGCAGCCAATTATGTTTTGATTCCTCCCTTCCCTGAGTATCAGTCTGGTTCAAAAAGCAATACTACCTATTTCTGATTATGGTTCCTTTAACTACTACACACAAGTGCAGGCACTTAGGATCTAGCAGTGAGCACAGTCGCTAGGATGATAGTGCACATGATCAGGAATAGATGAGTGACTGTGGTCAGGAATGGTACAGTGAGAGCAGTCAGGAACGGTAGCGTTATCAGTGAGTAACTGAAGTTAGAAGCACTAATAACAGCTACTTCTTATTTATTTAGTCTTTTGTTTTAGCCTTTTTCTTGTTTTGCAGAATTTGTTAAGCAATGGGTGACTGGGGCAGAGTAGTGCCAGCTCACTAAACAAGTGTAAAAACAATGGCTAACATCTTAGAGGTGAATATGCTGTACACGCACAGTGATTACAGTTAAAAGGCAGCCAGGCAAAGGGACTAATTATTTGCTAGTCTCTTTTGACTAATAGCTGAAAAAGCAATCACTGTAACCAGGCAGGAACAACCATTTGCAGCCTACTTTGTGATGATGTAAGGGTCCCATTGAGTATATGTATCACAAGACTTGAGATGCAGGAAGGTCCCAATGCTTTTAATGTAATATAAAATGATTAATAGCTTGAAATTTCACTGTGCTGTATGAAAGCCATGTAGAATTACATTGACACTAGGTATGTCTCTACCTATCTGTCAAAATGTCATACAGTTTGTCAATCACTGTTTAGTGGACATGGTACATATTTCAGAACACATAAGGTTACCAACCTCACAAATGGGATCAGATGGTTGGTGTCTGATTCATTTAGAACAAACTGTGGTATGATCTATAAATCAATTCAACTTGATGAAGGGTTGTCACCATTTATGAGCAGTCGCAGAGCTCTAAATGCTCTGGAAAAGCAATCACATAGCTTCTACATTTTCAGGAAGATAACATTGCTCTCCAGTGCATAAGGAGGAAGTTTGTCATCTGTTATTCATGAAATAATTGTAAAAAAATGTTCTCCAGGGACAGATCAAGGGTTGGAGAATTCCCTGTCATTACATTATCATTGCTATTAAGCATCTATTGTGTTCTTTTTTTCGCACACTTCTAAGTCCCTTCTGCCAAATGTTACTTCAAATATGTATATATAAAAAGGATGATGTGAAAACACTGCAGCTTACAGTATGTGACTGCTGGAACAGTCAATGATTTATTGGTGGCGGTGGAGCATGGCTAATGGTTTACATGGATATAAGGCCCTCTGTGTACATTTGTAACAGCCCCTCCCTCTTTCTTCTCTTTCAGAACCATTCAAATAATAAAATGTTCAAGCTAAATACTGTAGATAAGTAACAAAGTGGTCTCTTTGTTTTTATTTTCTGCAACATTATTGCCTGTTGTTGCTATGGATTTTCTCTACATTTGCAGTAATGGGTAAGGAACTGTATATTTAGATATGCAGTATAACTTAGAAATATCTATTAATTTATATAGGATTTACTCTGCTATATGTAGTTATGCAATAGGTGTGGACACAAAATCCATTACATAAATAATGATATTTGAGCTACTGTGTGCTGTACATACAGTAAATAGGGGATGTGTCCCAGGAAGTGTGAAAATAAACAATTTATTTCTTCCATTAGGTTTTGACCTCTTTTGACCTCATGAGTGGTAGAGCTCAACAGAATATTCAAAACATTTAAAAATAAGAAACATTTTAGAAATAAAAAGCACAAACACAAGGCCCCTACTTATTGCATAAATGAAATATGCAACAAGTACCTTGTGGAATAAATGCTTTATTTTCACTCAAGCAGTTTGCCCATAGGCACTTCACTCATGGCTTACACCACTTGTGTGGTTACTCAAGATCAAATACCTCTTGCATATATAAGACATGTATTCCACAGGTCCTTATTGAATATCAAGTTCAAGTTCAAGTTTATTGGTCGGCAACAATGCCATTACAAATGATTAGTTAGATAAAATAAAAGAGGAAGGACAAATAAATAGTAAAAATATTCAACTTACAAGATAACATAAAAACTTGTTATACATTAAAGTGCTGACAGCTTGTTTCATAAAAGCAGTTATGGTCTTATAATAATCTAGATAATGACATCATTTAAAACTTACAGAATCTAGATCAAAAGGTTTAGCCTTTGCTGTAGTGGCCCCAAAGTTGATAGGTGCCTAATCATTTAAAAAGAGAGAGATTCATACAGACAGGTAATAATTATTAAATTGCACCTGATGGTACTTTTACTGACAATCATAGGTTAGTAGTGAATGGACAACTTACAGTTATAGTTGGGACTTGTTGATATTGTATCTACGATTAGTCTCTATGTTTGGTCCTTTTATAATGCTTGGTTTAGAATTATCCAGTCAGATGAAGTCTTCTCTGGTCAGTTATTTTAAGAAAAGAGACCACGGAGCTCGAAATTTTGGGATCTGCATTTGAAAGAAGATAAGTCAATAATTGCTTTGGTTGGTATGAATGTGAATTCAGTATATTGCCCAGCCAAATGGCCCTGTGTTTCTCATATAGGGGACATAGGATCACTAGGTGCATAGGTTGTCTTCTCCCAAGCCACACTTACACACATATATATATATATATATATATATATATATATATATATACACACAGTATAATAGCATTTATATATGTGTGTATATTACAGGGGCCTTGTAGCACCCCTATTGTTAGGGTAGGGTGTTCAATGTTAAACCCCTAACTTTGTACCTTAATAGCATTGGCAGCATTCAAATGAAATTACCTGAAATTTTTCATGTTTTGTCTAGGAGGCAAAGTCTAAACCTATGGAATATTTGGTGATGGCAGATTGAGCGGTTTCTGAGATCTGGATATGTCATTTTCCTTATACATCTAATATTTTTCCTGCACTGTACTTACATGGGATTTGTTTTGCTCTCATCTTCACCCTACACAGAATGGAATTTTCTTCCCAAACCTTTTAGGGTAGAAGCATGCTGTACCAAGGTAGTGCCTTTGGAAGGTTTCGCGAAAAATATTAAACAGTTCCAGAGTTACAAGGATTTAAAATATTTACTTTTTGTCCTGAGCATGCTTAATAGGGGTTTTGGGATTATTTTCTGATACAACACCAGAAAATCTGTGTCCCAATACCATTTTTGGTTTCTCAACAATTCTTTATCACCACTTGCTTCTCACAGTATGAAAATTATTTTGTGCCATGAGAGCCACCATCTTTTTTTCTTTTCCCCTCAAAATAAAAACATGGAAAATACATAAAATGGTACAATTAAAAAAAAAAATCTGAACCTAGCTAAACAGACCTGTTTAGCTAGATTGTGATTTTATGTTCAAATAATGGCCAGAAAAACCTTTTTATTGTCATCCCAAAATCCAGAGTGCCAAGCTTAGCAAGAGAAACTGTTCACCCCGTTCTCTGTATGAGAACAGTAAGACTTTCCTGAATGCTGCAGCCACAGCTGGAGTCCTGAGGGCAGGCTGCAGTGACAGCAGTGAGCCACTGATCCACTGTTCTATCTGCATGTCTTTGTCTCTTTCATTCTCTGTCTGCCTGTCTATTCACCTTTCTGTCTGTCTGTCTATCTATCTGTTTATTTATTAAGCCAGGGGTAGCAAACCTGTAGCTCAAGAACCACATGTTCATTGTGAAGCAGTTTGATGTGACTCATGAGGGGTTTGTCAGTTACATGTCAAGCACACATCACATTCTTTGCCGATGCCCTTGATCTTTGTCCTTAGTCTTTAATTACCTTGAAATTGCAAGTCACATTCCCCACTGGCACTTTTGATGTTCAGCTGGCTCAGTAGTAATTTGTCAGTTATGCTTTTTGGTTTGTGAATGACGCACAAATTTCATGTCAATTATTTGCAGATACAGGTTGCTGGTTAACCATCAATGTGTCTCAGCTGTTCTGCTGTTCTGCCTATCCAGGAGAGAAGCATTATTTATTTTATTTATTTATTTATTAGAATATCAGAATTATAATCCTTTGAGTCATAGACTTATTTCCAAAGACTCCTCATTGGATGACAAATACAGACATGACAGTAGTACAGCAAAGAAAACGTTACATAATTAGTTGGATGGTAGATTTATAAACATTATTAAACATTATAATACATTGATGAGTACCAATACAGAGTGTTAGCTAAGCAGTTACATAAATCATTTGCAGTGCTAAGCAGTTACATATATCCTTTGCAGTGGAGTAGTGAAGGCATTACAATACATTGGTGTGTACCTATATGAGTATTATCTTATTGGTTACATATATCGTTTGCAATGCATTGGTGCAGGTTTAGACACAGTGATAGCTAAGTGGAATAACAAGAGAGCATAAACATGATAAAGGGGCCTTGGTGGGGTTAAGTGGAGCAGTCTTGGGTTAGACCTTGTCTTGGTGTGGCTCCACTTTAGTAGCGACTGGGCTGTGGTTTGAAAATGGCAGTAGGACTAGCACAGACAGGTGCAGGTACATGTGGTGTAGAGGTGATTCTTGAGGGCCACTTTAAAAGGGCCAAGCATGTTGTGGGTAGTGACCGAGGATGGTAGGGCATTATATCAGGTAGAAGCCAGGACTGGGAATGATCTCTGGGCAAGCGTAGTCCTGAGCCTGGGGATGGCCAGTGTTATTGTGTCTGTTCTGCTTGTATGGACTTTAGGGTGGCTAGGTGTAAGGAGGCCAACACTCCTGAGGGTGTCTGCCCAAGGAGGGATTTTTTTGGCCATGATGCATGCTTGGAAATGCTTGGAACTGAAACATCAAGGTTGAGGATCTGGGCACGGTCATAGAGGGTGCAGGTGTGGATTGTGCAATCAGCCCCTGTCAGGACCCTGCAGGCTTTGTTGACAGATACTTTAATCTTGTTGAGAGCAATGGTGTCAGTGGTGGCATAGACCAGTAGGTCATAGTTGATGAGTGATATAATGGATGAGGTGATGGCTAGACACAGGGATTCAGGGGGTAGACAGTCACTGTGTCGGAAGAGGAGGCCAATACACGCATTCATTGCAGTTGCCAGTGTGCTGATGTGGCCGTGAAAAGTGAGAGCAGGGTCAAACATGATCCCTAGGTATTTATAAGATGAGGCCTGTTCTGGGGGTGATGTGAGCTGGACAGGATTTCCAATTGGGCATTTTTTAGTTTGCTTTGGTGGTGTGTGAACAGCATGGTTTTAGTTTTCTTCTGGTTTAGCAATAGCTTGTGCTCGACAAACTATTGCTCAGCTTGGCTGAATCAGTGCTGCAGAAAAGCCTGTAGGTTGGTGGGATTTGCATGGGAGGCACAGAGGACAGTGTCCTCAGCTGCTGCCTGTTTGTTTTCTAAACTGTGGACAGTTGTTGCACGAGACACAACTAGTGGGCAAAGCTTCGAGGGCTGTATCCATGACAAGTCATAGCTACTGATAAATGATTTTCTTCCCTGTCAGTCTCCACAGTACTTTTGAAGTTGTTTGTAAATTAGCTGCTGCAGCCTGTTTTATTTCTTTGGTGAGGACGCTTGCTGCATGAGACACAACTACTGGGCAAAGCTACAAGTGCTGGATTCACTGCTGCAATCAGAGCTTCTGACAATTTGTTTTCTTCTTTAAAGGCTTTACAGTATCCAAGGGAGCACTTTGAAATTATGCTGATAATATGCATTGCCAAAGTTCTCACTAGAGCTGTTCCAGGGCCGTTGTGAATAATTATTTTAAAATTACAACTATTTTTGAAAAATACTATAACTTAATAAAATATGACTGTTGACTATGACTATGTTATTATTTGCTCTCTTAAACATGGCTGAATATGGCTAAATGTGAAGGTAAGGACTGCACATTGGGTGTGGTACAGGCCACACTTTGTCATGGCTCATGTCTTAATCAGAAATTTAAATGTGACTCAGGACCATGAAAAGGTCAGACACTCCTGTATTAAAGGAGAACTGAGCTGAATCTAAAGGTAATTTTTCCCACTAGAAGCAGTTTTTGTAGACACTGGTTCAGATTCTGTTATTGGTCATTCTATACTTGCCTGTTGGTGACATTGATGGCTGTTTCCGACTTGCAGTCTGGTGGTGAGTGCCATTTTAGAATTGTATAATGTAGTCGATGTCCCTCTCCTACCACAGAGTTCAATAGTAGAACATGGATGCATTATTCCAACAATGGAAGAGCTAAATAAGGGATATAATCTACATCATACAGTTCTAAAATTGCACTTACTATCTGTATGTAAATCAGAAACACCCAGTAGGATAACTAAAAAGCCTGAAGATGGAACAGTAAAAAATTTTGAACTAGTACTTAAAAATCAACTTCTACAAGGAAAAATGACTTACAGGTTGGCTGCTATTCTCCTTTAAGAGGACCATGGTGCTCAATCCAAGTATTGCTTCTTCTTCCCTCACCCCTCCAAGTCACTTGCCTGTGGTTCCCAATGTTTATATTTTTTATTATAGTATATTAGCAGACTGCGATGCCCACCCCAGTACTGCTTCTTGTGACCCTCTCCCTTCCAGGTTGTCCCCAACTTTCCACCATGACTACAGTGGCACTGGGGTGCCCACCCTGGAGCCACTGATCAGTAGCCTGCCACTGGGGTGCCCAATCCACAGCGTTACAATGCATGTCACTATTCCTGAAAAAAAGAAAACTGACCCTCATTTTTTTGTTGTTGTTATTGTTATCTTCAAAAAAAGAAAATGTTCCCTGGCTGATCTGACCCTCCACCAGACCTCCCACTGGGCACCCACCACCCCAAACCCCCCACACACCTTCACTCACCTCAACATGTCCTATGGTGAAGATACACTGTCTGGTAGAAGGCATGTCTTTCTATTGGAACTGGTGACTTCAGTATGGGAAACTAAGGTAAGTGTGGCTGAATGTATTTCAATAGGGTTCTCAACTTTCAAGCATACTGTAACTTTACCATTTTAGGATATTTTGACCCCAAATATTCAACATAGCCTTTTTGAGACCCCACCTCATGAACAATAGTGGTGGAAATATGCAAGTCTGACCCAGAAGGTGATTTCACAGTCACTTTGCTAAATCACCTTTCAGGTGGTATTTCAAAATTTGCACTGTCCTTGTTTGGGAGGAAGGGTCATTAGATGGCTATGGTGAAAATGTGGGTTAAAAATATGAAAAAATATTTCATTTGTGAACATACATTGAAATTATTCTACACACACTCTTAACTTTGTTAATTTTAAGTATTTTGACCCCAACATAGCTGTCTTTTTTTCACATCACCTCATGAATGTGACAGTTGTCATTTTGCAAATCCTGGCCAAAATGTGTTTTCGCACATGTGGTGTGGAATGGCATTTCAGCAGGGATAATGAACTACCTCAAGGGGAGAGGGCTGTTTGGCCAAAGGCAGCATAGATTTATTTATTTTTTATTTTAGTCTTTGGTAACCGGGTACGGTCCACTAGGCACAAGTGCCTGTTTTCAGGGGCAACCTGGGAGCACTAGGCGGTTAAGTAACTTGCTCAGAGTCACACAGTATGTGAGTGGAGGTTGTGAGAATCAAACTCAGGCCTGGTCTGATGGATGTATAAAGCTCATTCACACCTCATTCCTCTAACCTCTAGGCTGTACTGCCAGACTTACCATTTACCAGAGGGAGATCCTGTCAAATGTACTTAATAGAGTTTTTTGACTGTGTGATGGGGGTGTTGGACTTCAGTTTAAAATTAACTGCCTGGCAAATTGACATAATGTGAGTTGTGAAATCTATACATGGGTCCAAGGTAACTACCAGGTATTCAACTGTAGCAACCTCCTTTAGCAGGGAGCCTTTGGTAAAGGCAATAGAGAAACAAGGGGTTCTGAAGTGGAACATTGATTCTGAGCTGAATAGTATGTCCTAAGTTTTGTGCAGTTTAGTACTGGCCTGTTTTCTAGTAGCCAGGTTTGAATGCGGGAGAAAGAGTATTTCAAATTGCTCATGAAGAGATTTCCTGTTATCATAGTATGCATTCAGGTACCTTGAGATTATTGGATTAAACACACATTGAAAGCAATAGAGTTACTACAATATGTATGCCTTAACTTGTTGCAAATCTGCAGTAAAGGGAAGTGTTTTCATGATCACAGCTTTCACAGTCCCAAAAGGAGGTAGAGATGGCCAAGGTAAAGAAGAGGGTCTGTAACAGCCCATACTCTAGAGCAGAAGCATCTTCAGGCCAATAGAGGGTACATCAGATGCTGTCAAGTGGCACATGACAAAAGGCTTTTCAGGTTTGGGTTAGTACCTTAATGATCCATCATTGACTTTTTGGGAATAATCTGTTAGCTGGATGATGGTACCTTATCCTGGATCACACACATAACAGATCCCATCCTTCAGCATGCTCAAGATATTCATGTACCCTGCCCCCTAGCATGAAAAGCCTCTGGACAGCAGAGATCATAAAATATGAACAAGCTGTCTCCCATAAAACCAAAGACAGTCTCCTGCCGACGCTCAAGTAGGGCCATTATAGATGCTACAGATCCAACAGCCTCAAACTATATCTCCATTTTGATAGAAAGGGGGACAGCATCTTTGCAAGTAGACAGCTTACCAAACCAGCAACAGGACTTTCAGGTAATCTTAATGTGACTGTTTTGATAGCACAGGATAGGAGGCAAGAAAGCAAGGAAGAGAAAACATCTGTGCATGATACCAGCAATAGTGATGAAATCAGGCCCAGGACTAAAAATGTATGAAACAACCTTTAAGGCATACAAAAGGACAACAATTCAGATGCAAGCTCAGAGACACGTTCCAACGGTCTGTCTGAGGATTCATGGAACTGATGTGATATTCTTTGTTTGAGTGAGGTAACAAAACACCCAGCACTGTGTTCCTGTTGTCTCCCTTTTTTCTTAAACACTGAACACCACAAATATATTGTTGAAAGATATATCTGAGGCAACATAGATGCACCATTTGACTGACTTCCCTAGGTTCTAAATAACCATATTAACAGCCATTTCATCATTACGTCTACTGTATTACTACTCAAATTTATATTTATTCTATTAATGGTGGGTTTTTGGCATACTTATATTACAGTGTGTTACATGGCATACACAAGCATTATCATCCTCTGCTGTCCTGGATCAGAAAGGTAGATTACCAGGAGTAGCCGGCTGCAAGGAGTCAGACATAGCTGACAGATGGTTGGGCTTCATATAGTTTGCCTCCCTCAGCCAGTTCTCCAGGATCAGTTTCTCAGCTGGACTGATCCAGGTTGAGTTTGAGTCAGAGATGTGTCTAACCACAAACTTTCAAAACAGAAACTATCTCAACACAGTGGTTAAAGCACATGGCTATGAGCAAGGAGATCATGGTTTGAATCCCAACAAAGTCATGAAAATTGCAGAAGTTTCCTTTTCCCTCAAGTTTCACCAGAGTGGTGATTCATGGTGCTGTAGTTCTTGAAGAATAAAGCAACACTAAAGGGCTTTAAGTTCAAGAAAGAAAAACTAATGTAATAACGTATTCTCAGAGTGAACCCATACCAGATACGTGTGCCTTTAAAACTGATCTGAATCAGTTTGGCTGCTCATTGATCCTGAGCAGTGGTGAGGGAAATTGTCTGACTGGAACTAAGGGAAGAGGATTAATGAAAATCAATTCAGAAGAGGAGATAACTGAATGTCTAGCACTTATCTGTCAAAAGCTGCTAAGAACAGTAAAACCATTAATGCCTGCAGTATTGAATTGAAAGGACAAAATTGCTGATATCATTTTACACTGCCATGGCTGCCTTAAGTATGTTTGTCCTATAGATTTGACTGTATGACCCCAATGGATGCAGTAGTCACTGCAGTGCATAGCCTACATGTTTGTATTACAAGTAAGTATTATTGAATTTCAAGGGATCATGTATACTGTTCTTATTCATGAAGACACTGTATGATGGTTTTGGACTTTATTGCACCCTTGGGGGGATACCATTTAATGAATAGGAGGACACATAGATTTGTATCTGTAGTCATTAAAGATTTTGCATACAACTATGAAAAACTGATGGATTGACATGTTCCCTTGGTCCTATTCAGCTGCATACAGAGGAAGTTCATAAATCAATTTAACTGGACACAGATTGTGTTCTCATAATAAGGTACTCACATGGAAGAACAAAATACCTTTTGCTGTGAACCTTCTGTGCACTGAGCATGCAAATATTGATATGTCTGGCAATTCAGATTTGAGCCCTCTGTCCTTTATGGTTTTATTAACTAACTTTTAAAATATATGACATATAAAAAATTTGAAAACTCCAAGAATCGCTTCTGTACAGGGATAGGGATCTTTCATATTGCCTTCATTACAGAGGACTAAGTTGATTCTGTTGCAGCTGTAGTGACTGCTCCTTTTTACAACAGATTTTCCCTCAGCAGCATTGTATTAAGACTAAGAAGAATGGGGTTATTCACAGATACAGAAATACATAGAAGGTGACAGCAGATAAGGACTGTGTGGTCTACCTAGTCTGCCCCTTTTGCCCACCTAATGCATTACCACAGACCCTAGTTGATCTGTGGCTAACCCACTCTTCCCTATTGCTAAAGTAGCCTTTTGGTTAACCCATGCATTCTTGAATTTCCCTACTGTTTTTCCCCCACCACCTCCACAGGGTGGCTGTTCCAAGCATCCACTACTCTTTCTGTTGCCCCTATTGCCCCGGAGCCCACCCCCTCTACCCTCATATCATGCCTTTCTTTTTCTTGTACACTTTTCTGAAAGTTGCTACCCTCCTGTACCTTGTTTATACCCATGATGTCCTTGAATGTCTCTATCATATCCCCCCCATCTCTCTCTCTCTTCCCTTCTCCAGGGAATACATATTGAAATCCTCTGGTCTTTCCTCATTTGACTTTTGGCGCAGTCTTGCACCATTTTTGTTGCCCTTCTCTGGACTGCATCTGTTTTGTCTATGTCCTTCTGGAGATGTGGCCTCCTCAACTGGTCACATTTATCCATTAATATAGAATAGTATGCAGCAGGATAGTCACATTTAGGCAGAATGCTTAGTTTTCAAGTGGTTCTTGAGGTAGTTTCCTCAGCATCTATTTACTAACACTTTGTGATTAAGCATGAACATTATTGCACTGGCATGGTAGTGCCAGCATGGTTAGAATTCTGTGGAGTGTTATATCTTAAACCCACTTTTGACACATTAATAACTTTGTTCGCATTTAACAGAATAGCCAAAAAGTTTACATGTGTGGTCTGGCTCACAGAATCTCAGGATGTGAAAAGTTTCATGATGGTAACTTGTGTGGTTTCTGAGATCTGGAATGTCAGTTTTGGAAAAGTGAAGATTTTTTTCCTATGGTTAATACACATTCTTTTGCTCCCAGCTATCCTAAATTTTATTAATTTTTTTCACAAAACTCCAGGGTAGTAGCAGCCTGTCCTGAGTTAATGCCTTTGGAAGAGTTTGTGAAAAAAATATGAAACGGTTCCAGATTTATAAGGATTTAACGTTTTTTTCTGAGCATGCTCATCAAGGTTTTTGAATAACCCTCTGATATAAATTTGATGAAACACATTGATAATTTCTTGATTTATTGATCATAAGAAAAATATTGATTGTGGCAGCCACCATCCTGTTTATCTTTTCAGCTCCTTGCTTGAAAAGAACTGGACTCTGGAAGGACAAGTCCAGGATGGTGTCCTAAAAATCCTGCTTAAAACTGGGCACCTCCAGCCAGTAGTGTTGCCTAAGGCACACACCTGAGGCAACCACCTGTGCTGCAGTATCTGCTGCATTATAGGAACTGCACAGAATGAGCTTGCCCACATCAGGACCATATTGCAAAACTTCCAAGAGCTCTGTCTTGTTTTACGAATCTGGCTGGGTCTTTGTGAGTTCCATAGCCTTCTGTCACAGGCACTTCTGGAGCATGACTGTGTGAGTCAGAAAGTTTAAAGACCTGATGGTACAGGTGGATGAGGCATCACTCTCTGCCCCAGTTGGTCTATTTTCTTAGACTCTTTGTTGGATGGTTCGGAGCTGGTATGTCAAGGTTGCTGTGACCTTCCATGGGTTGCTGTCAGCACTATTGAATCCACCTTAGGCTGCTCACCAAGGGTGTTCTATAAAGATGATCTGACTTTTTGGGCACCACTGATGTAGTAGCTGTGTGTTTCCATGCCAGCTTTGTGATGTCTTGATAGGGTTCCAAAAGAGGGGGGATGATCAGTGGCTTGGTGTTGGTGGCCCCCAGGAATTTAGTGCGGTGTCTCTGCACAGGGTTTAAATACTTGGTTTCCCATTGATTGAGGAATTGTATGGGCCTCTTAAACTCTAAGGAGTTAGGATCATCAGGTGATGACCTCCGTGAGTCCTTCCTGGGTACAGTAAGGACAGGGGGAGTTCATCCTCTGAAGAGGCATAGGTTGAGGAGGAGTCGCTGTAGTCCCGTGAGTGTTCTGACTGATGGTCAGTAGGCCTACTGTGACACCAAGAGCTGCATTCCCTTGCCCTGCTCCATCCATGTGAGCTAAGGTCTCTGGACTTGTTTCTCATATGTGAGGAAGATCATGAGGAGGTGCGATGTCCATGGCGCCAAGGTCCATCTGAGCCATGGTTCGAGCCACCTGGAATTGGGCGGGCCAGCATCAGAGGTGGTGACAGTGATCTAGGGGGAGGGATCAGCTGCAGCAGGGGGACAGCTTAGCTCTGGCTTGATGTTGTTCCACCAGCTGGTGAATAATGCACTGACCTCTGCCAAGGGAACCATCGAGCCTGATGATCTCTCTGGCACTTTCCTGATTGGTCCCAAAGGAGCCAACAGCTGGTCTGGTGTCTGAAGAGGCTTCAATGACAGACCACTGTCAGTCTCATTCCCTGGCATTTGGTCATCTTCCCCTGGGCCATGGCGTCAAGAGATCTGCCAGAGACTGGTTGTCAGAACCTGTTGTTAGGGGGTTCAAAGGTTCCAACTTCAGGTCAGGTGCTGTCAGGTCCTCTGGTGTAGGCCCTTAGGGTGCTGATGGAAGCTTGGATTTAGGGGCCTTGTCTGGCACCACAGCCGTGGTGGCAGACATCATGGTAGCCTGTCAGTCTAACTTAACTGCAGACAACAGGTCATGTGTCATGGGTGCTTTGCTTGGAGGATCGGTACCCCGGGCATTTGGCATGGTCATCAGACTTAGCTGATGAACTTGAGAATGAGATCTTGATGACAGAACAGCTTGACCAGACTCCCGTTATGGAAAAAGAAGGAGCCAAGTCCTGGGCCCTAGACCCTATCAACTGTTTTTTGGAGTCTGATTGTCAGCAAAATAGAAGATGGGGCCTGTGAAGGCCCATGACCTGAGCTCCCACCTGGCATCTGGGAAGAGGCTGGGAGGTCTTGTGGTTGAAGCCCCAGAAGGGATAATCACCAAGGAGGGGCAGAGTCTGACTAACAGTCAGAGAAGGAGGCCTTAACCTTGTGTGGGGAGCATGACCATGAGTCCAACCTGGACCTCTCCTTATCCTTCTTGTGGTGCTTCCCCAAGTGATTTTTCTCCTTTGGGGAAGCATCATGAGTGGAGAATGAGGAGGAGCAGTGCCCAGAATGTGACTTCTGCTGAGCAGCCAATTGTTCCAGGAGGCAGGCCCTTAGAGTCTTCAGGTGGTGGATGCGAGTGTGCAGATTGAAGCTTTGGCAGTGCTGGCAGTCATCTATCTTGTGCTCTGGTCCCAGGCACAAGAGGCAGAATATATGGCTGTCCTTTGCTGGAATCTTTTTGCCACATGCACACTACATGGCAGGTAGTAAGGTAAACACTGAGGTACAGAGCTCAACACAGGGCAGGACAGGGGTAAATGGAAAAATAGACAAGGACAATAAGAGCAGGGATGGAGGAAAAAAGGATAAAGCCAACATTAAAAGGATGTCAATGAGGACCGATGCCCGTAGTCTGGGAAACAAGCTTCCTGAGCTAGTAGCCCTGATAGAAGATGAACAATTGGATATTGTGGCAGTCACAGAAACATGGTACACTGAGAACCATGACTGGGATGTCAACATACCAGAGTACACAATCTACAGAAGGGACAGGGAAGGTAAAAGAGGAGGTGGAGTAGCTCTATACATAAGGGAAGGGATCAAAGCTACAGAACTAAAAAGTAAAGGGAGAGGACAAGAGGAACTCTGGGTCACCTTGGAGACAGGGAATGGCATCACAATCTGCACAGGGTTGTATACAGACCCCGTCTCAAGGGAGAAATGGACAACAAAATGATAGAAGACATTCTCAAAATGGCTGAAAAGGGGAGATACTGTTGATGGGGACCTGAATATGCCAGATGTTAACTGGATAACATGTACTGCAGCCACATCCAAGAGCAGGGTCATTCTCGATGCCCTGCAGAAAACCTTAGACAGCTAGTGTTGGAACAAACTCGGGAGGAGCAATACTAGACCTGGTACTCTCAAATAGAGAGAGGATCACAAATTTATAAGTCAGTAGACATCTGGGCAGAAGCGACCACTGCACAGTGTGCTTCACAATGAGCACAACCATGGAGATAAGCCATACAAAAACAAGGATACTGGACTTTAGAAGGGCTGACTTTGGCAAAATGGGTGAATACCTGAAAAATGCACTAGCAAATGACCAAAAAGGATGGGTGGAAGAACAATGGAAAAAAATCAAAACTGCCATCATAAAGGCAACAAGCCTTTGTGTGAAACAAATAAAGAAATCAAAGCAGAGTAAAAAAACACTGTGGTTCTCAAAAGAGGTGGCAGGGAAGGTTAAGGAGAAAAAGGCTGCATTCAAAAAGTATAAGGAATCACAGAAGGAGCATGACAGGGAACTGTATCAATTAAAGCGGAAAGAAGTGGGGAAGGCAGTCAGACTAGCAAAGGCCCAAACCAAGGAAAAAAATAGCCAACTCAGTTAAGAAGGGGGATAAAACCTGTTACAGGTACGTTAGGGAGCATAGAAAGGTTAAGGGAGGGATAGTGAAGATTAATAAAGGAGAGGGGAGGTGGGCAGAGGGAGACAGTGAAAGGCAGAGATACTGAATGAATACTTTTGCTCAGTATTCACAAAAGAAGATGAGGAGGAGTTACCTAAACCAGACAATAGAAGCACTCTGGGTAGGGGGGTTAACACCAGTCTATTCACAGAAGAAAGAGTCCTGAAAGAACTCCTAAAACTCAAGGTGGACAAAGCAATGGGGCCTGATGGGATTCACCCCAGAATCCTAAAAGAACTAAGGGAGGACCTACTGACACCACTGACCACGCTTTTTAACAAATCATGGCAGGATGGGGAAGTACCTGAGGACTGGAGGAGGGCAGATGTGATTACCCTTCACAAAAGTGGGAGAAAGGCAGAAGCAGGAAACTACTGACCTGTAAGTTTGACTTCAGTGGTAGGGAAAATGATCTAATCACTTCTGAAAGAAAGAATTGTTGAGTACCTAGAGGCCAGCAGGGCACAGGACCCAAAGCAGCATTGATTTACAGCAGGAAGGTCATGTCAGATGAATCTAATTGATTTCTTTGACTGGGTGACCAAAGTAATAGACCAGGGAGGGGCTGTGGATATGGCCTACCTAGACTTTAGCAAGGCATTTGACACAGTCCCGCACAAAAGATTAATAATCAAGTTAGCCAGCCTGGGAGTGGGTCCCAGGGTGGTAGCCTGGGTAGCAAACTGGCTGCACAACAGGACACAGAAGGTAATAGTGAATGGAACACATTCAGAAGAAAGGGGGGTTACTAGTGGAGTACCTCAGGGCTCAGTACTGGGTCCAGTCCTCTTTAACATCTTCATAGGTGACACTGCAGAGGGTCTGGAGGAAAGGTCTGCCTCTTTGCAGATGACACAAAGATCTGTAACAGATTTGATACACAAGTGGGGTAGAAAAAGATGAGAAGAGACTTGCAAGGTTGGAGGAATGGTCAGACATATGGCAACTTAGATTCAATGCAAAAGTGCAAAGTAATGCACCTGGGAAGCAAAACCCAGGAGAAGAGTACACACAGGGGAGGTACTAACAACAACAAAATGGAAAGGGACCTGGGGGTAGTCATATCAGATGACCTAAGGTGGGTAAGCAATGTGAAAAGTCAGTGGAGGAGCCAGGGAGATACTGGGATGCATTGGAAGGGGCATCACAAGTAGAAAAAGGGAAGTGGTTATCCCTCTATACAGACAGTTGGTGAGACCCCATCTGGGGTACTGTGTGCAGTTTTGGAGACCTCATCTATGCAAGGACATAGACAGGATGGAAGCAGTCTAGAGGAGGGCAACCAAAATGGTGCAGGGTCTGCAGCAGAAACCATATGAAGAGAGACTGAGAGGCTTAATATGTATACTCGTCATGAAAGGAGGGACGGGGTACATGATAGAAATGTTCAAGTACCTCAAGGGAATCATCAAAGTCCAGGAGGGTAGCATCTTTCAGAAAAAGTGATGTGTAAGAACAAGGGGGCACAATTTAAAGATAGAGGAGGGACGGCTCAGGGGTAATGTGAAGAAATTTTTTTTCATGGAGAGAGTGGTGGATACAGGGAGCAGCCTTCCTGAGGAGGTCGTTGGGTCTAAAATTATGGGGGAATTCAAACATGCATGGGACAGACACAAGGCAATTATAGTGGGGGGTTGCAGGAAGTAGGGTTTTGGTTAACTAGAATCTGCAGCTTATCCAGTAGGTAGGGAAATGGGCAGACTGGGTGGGACAAGTAGTCCTTATCTGCTGTCAAAGTCTATGTTTCTATGTTTTTATGTAGCCTTTCACTGCAGTGCAGATGTAGAAGGCTCGGTAGACATGAAAGAGGCGATCAAATACTCACAAGTAAACTGTGCAGAGCATTGAGAAAAATGGTTGATGATGGGAAGCAGGAGGCATTCTTGGAACCAAGATGTTGGGTTGATGGCAGGAAAAGAACTGAGGTGGCACCCTTTATATAGTGGCTGACATAGTAGGCAGAGACTACTTCAGGGGCAGTCCCCTGACTTAGACTGCTAGCTAGAAGTTTTCCATGGGGTCCTAGTGCATGGTGGAATAGTCCTTTTGGATATTACCTGCTGCAAAAGCCTTATCTTGAAGTGAGATCACATAGTTACAGACAGAAACATGTGTATACAGTGCCAGCATTGAAAATACAATTGAAAAGTGACTTTCAGTTTCTCTAGTCTTACAGACTTCAACACTGGGATTTTATTATGACCTCATATATCTGCATAGTTTTCCTTTCATGGCTTTTGACCTTAAGGCTATGTCATCTTATCTCTAGTCATGTGCTTCCAGGCTAATTATTTCTGTAACACTTTGGCATTCATGTATACAATAAAACTGTTTTTTTTAAAGGCCTGCTATGAAATAACCTAGTTTGTGCATCTCAGTGCAACACTAGCAAGAGGAAAAAGTTAGAGAGGGAGATATCAATCTCACATACAGTTGAAAGTCTAATTAAGTTGACATGTTTATGAGCTAAATAGTACTTTCAACACTGCTCAGCTCAATTCAAATAGTGCAGTGATTCTTCAAAACATCCAATATTATCTAATCTGTTGGGTATCTGGAGAGCTAATTTTCTCTGTCATAGTAAGATGTCTGCATGGCTACTCCCTCTGCACTCTGCAACCATAACAAGGTAAGTCCCTTTAATGTATTTCATTTTATTTTGAACTTTTAGTCAAAACTTTGTTATTTTTCAATATTATTTCACCAGATTTTCAACATGACCTTTTTGAGACCACACTTTCTGAACAAGATAGGTGACATTTTTGAAATCTATCCTGAAAGGTGATGTTATTGTTGTTCCTAGATATCACATTTTGGGCAGGGTTTGAAAATATTCACCTACTGGGTTCATGAGGTTGGGTCATAAGAAGACTATGTTGACAATTTGGTCAAAAAATATGGTGAAATGACCAAGTTATGAGTGAATGTGGAAATATTTCAATGTTCACTCATAACTTCACTGTTTTTCAATATTTTGCCATCAGACTTTCAACATGGCCTTTTTGGGTTTCACCTCATAAACAACACTGGGTTCAAATCCCAGTAGGCCACACTTTTCCATTCTAATTTCCATTCTTGATTTTAATCTTTCAACATGGCCATTTTGGGTTTCACCTCACAAACAACACTGGGTTCAAATCCCAGTAGGCAACACTTTTCCTTTCTCATTTCCATTCTTGATTTAAAAAAATATGTATACCTTGCAGCGGTTAGACTGCACTGAAAAAAGTGGTATTTCTAAAATTGGTTCCTAGTTGCATAATTGCACAACACTAGAGAAAAGGAGTGTGTGTGGTTGTAAAGGAAATTCCTCAGATGGTTTGACCACTGAGCCTGCAGCTTAATGGCTAGAGTGCTGGAACGGCATACCAGAGATCTGAGGTTCAAATCCCAGTAGGCCACAATTTTCCTTTCTCATTTCCATTCTTGATTTTTAAAAATATGCATACCTTGCAGGGGTTAAACTGCACTGAGAGAAGTGGTATTTCTAAAACTGGTTCCTAGTTGCATAATTGCACAACACTAGAGAAAAGGAGTGTGTGTGGCCATAAAGGAAATTCCTCAGATGCTTTGACCAGTGAACCTGTAGCTTAATGGTTAGAGCACTGGAATGGCATACCAGAGATCTGAGATTCAAATCCCAGTAGGCCACACTTTTCCTTTCTCATTTCCATTTGTGATTAAAAAAAAAACTCATAAACAATGCAGATGACATTTTTCAAATCTGGGCAAGAAGGTGATTTTGCAGTTGCTCTGCAAAATCACATTTCAGCCAGGATTTGACAATTTTCACCTACCTTGTTCATGAGGTAGGGTCATAAGAAGACTATGCGTTGGTGGAAAATATAGTAAAATGACTAAGTTATGAGTGAGTATTGAAATATTTCAACATTCACTCATAACTTCTCTAATTTTCAGTATTTTGACTCCAAGCTTTTAACACAGCCATTTCTTAATATCAGCTCATAAACATGACAGGTGATATTTTTTAATCTGGGCTGAAATATGTTTTTACCCTTTCAAACCACAAACGCATGCACTATGGTAATGGTGCTCACGTTGAGAGACTCAGTATACAACTTCTTTTGGAAATAGACACATACATTAGCATCCCTTCTCCATGGACATCAGACTTAAATTCATGTTAAAGACTTTTTATTGCACACAAATTCTTAAAACCACAGCAAGCATATGTGTGCATTATGCATTTCGGATAGATATCCTTTTAATGGAGAATTAATGCTGATGTATTTGCCTGTTTCCAAACTAAGTTGCATACTATGTTTTAACCCTTGTTTGGCCAAAATAAATTTTGGCCAGTATTCTATAAATGCCACATTGCCACATGTCATGTTTATCAGTAGACTCATAATGCTACTATCTTTAAAATTTGGGGTGAAAATGTATATATATGTGTGTGTGTGTGTGTGTGTGTGTGTGTGTGTGTATATATATATATATATATATATATACACACATACATATTATGGTAAAAGAGCCATTTTAAGGTTAAAGGGTCAAAGTTTGCACCTTAATAACTTTGCCACCTTTCAATAGATTTGCCTAAAAATTGGTATGCTTGATTGGGAATGGTAGGTCTTAGGATCTGCCAAGTTTCGTATCAGTCAGATATACAGCTGCGGAGTCATTAAGCACCAACAAAATGTGCGTTTATGCTTTTTTGTGAATTCTTTGCTCTTGCCTACAGGTTGCATGGTTTGCACGACTGGTCCAAAAACTTCAGGGAGCATGTGGACAGCATCCCTGATGTGCCTTTTGAAGATTTCATGAAAAAATATTAAACGGTTCAAAAGTTATTCAAAAAACAATTTCCCATTATAAGTCAATGAGAAAAGTTAACAGAAAGTGTCGTACATGCAGTTTTTAGTGTCTCAAATGACCCCAGTAGTGTCGTGAGTCAGCAATGTTTTTTTCAGTTAGTGATCACAGAAATACTTGACATTTAGATTTGGGGCCCTCAAGGGACGCAATTATTTTTGTGTTCACCTAGTCAGACCCTTAGGATGCTAGCTATGTCTTTATTTTGGGGTTAAACACCCCAGAAATATGTTTTTCAAATTTCTGGAAAAAGTGGTGTAGCAAAGTAGTGTCGCACTCATGACACTTTCGCAAAATTTGCCAGGCTATGGCCAAAATGACAACACTTCTTTGCCACCCTGCTGCAAAAGAATGGTTTGATCATTTGAGCTGAAATTTTGAGGGATGGCAGCCAACATCTCACAGATGTGCCTTTCGGTAGACTGATGAAACAATATTGTACGGCTCCCAAGTTATGGCTCTCCGAAGTTGATGTTTTTTCCCATAGACTAACATGGTGGCATACGCCACGCTTTTCGGGGCTCATATCTTGAAAACAGTGTGAGATACATATTTTTTGACATGACTTAAAACGGTAGCCAGGAAAATAATGATTCCAGTGAAATTAAATTTTTTTTTCTATGTCGTATGGTTGCTGAAATATTTGCAATTAAGTACTTCCAATGCTTGTTTTAAGCTTCCATTCCCATTACAATGCATACCTTCTTTATGCACACTGTTTTTCTCTATGCAGTTGTCCAGCAAAAGCAGGGTATGCAGTTCTGTTACTGTTACACTTACTGTTTCAACTTGCGTTTATGTCACCATTTGCATTACCATTCCTGTGTAGGCCACCGTGTGTGTTACCCTTTGTGTTGTCATTTGCACTTGCATTTTCCTTACTGTTACCATTTCTATTTTCACCTTGTGTTTGCATTGCTGTTTCTGTTACTGTGTCACAAGACATTACATGGTGGGGGCGCCGCTGCATTACATTCACTATTTCTCGTCATCATTCTCAAAAAGAAGGGAAATTAAAGCCAAAAAGCTCCATTTAATGCATTAGTTAGGGTTGTTCCACAGTGACAAAAGGAAGGAAATTCAGTGTTAGGGTTGAATGCTCCCCTTGGCCCCCCCAGCCAACCCCTCCACCAGCATAGGGGTGTGCATTCGGTTTGTCGGTCCAAACTCTCACCCCAGTCTCCTATACCTCTGCTTTTTCACACATGTGATGGGGTGAGAGTTAGGGCCAATGAACTGAACATGCACGCCTATGCTGGTTGAGAAACTGGGGGCAAAGAAACGTCAACTTACCAATTTCCTTCCCTTTGTCACTGTGGAACAACCCTAATTAATGCATTAAACAGAGTTTTTGCACATATATATATATATATATATATATATATAGGATCCATGATGGGCATGGGTGTGATATGGCAAATATTGTCACTCCTGCAGAGTGAGCTCTTGATATCTTCTACCAGTGCGGCGCGGTGAAAAGATATAACTAGAGCTCACAATGCAGGAGTGACAATATTTGCCATAGCACATGATCTGCACATCATGTATTCAATTTATACAATAGGGCTAGGAATTTCAGAAGTATTGTTATGGTATCTTGTGTTGTATTCCTGTTTGTATTTGCTCATTCCATTTATGAATTTTTCTGAATGGGCTGGCAGTGTTATAATCTCTGGGAAACAGATGAATGTGTTTTGCAATGCTAAATTAGTTAGTTTTAGGTAGGAGTGAGAAACAGACTATTTTGTGAAGCTGTATTCTTTAGAGGTTTGGCTGCAGCCAAGCTGAGAGTACCACAGAAATGGTAATGAGCTGAGAGTCAGAGTGTCAGAACAGCTGAAACTGTTTTTAGTGGTAATTGAGTTAGCTGCAGGCAGCAGTGAGGAACAGAGTATTCTGTGATGCTGTGCTCTTTAGAATTCTGGCTGCAGTCAAGCTGAGAGTATCACAGTAATGAGCTGGAAGTCAGAGTGGGGAATAGGTGTGTTTTATAATGCTAACTGAGTTAGCTGCAAGCAGCAGTAAGACCTCTCATGTAGTTCTGCATTTGTGTCTATGGTAACAGCACAGGTATTTCTTGCATGCTGAGGGGGAAGCTGCCTAAAGTGATGATTTCTGTGACCTTTGTGTGACATGTATGTGTAAATGGCTGCTACCATCACAGTAGAGCAGAGGGTAAAAATATCACACTGCAGTGGATGATACACAATTTTATCTCACTCATTTTTCACTCACTATTGTATAAATATATATATATATATATATATATATTTATTTATTAGAGAACAAAACACTCTGTTTAATGCATTAGTTATGGCTGTTCCACAACAACAAAAGTGAGGAAATTTAGTGTTAGGGTTGAAAGACCCCCTTGGCCCCCCCGCCCACACCCCCAACCAGCATCGGGGTGCGCATTACGGTTGTCGGCCATAACTCTCACCCTATCACATGTGTAAAGAAGCAGAGATGTAGGAGAATGGGGTAAGAGTTAGGACTGAAAACCCTAATGCACACCCCGATGCCAGTTGGGGGTGTGGGCTTTCAATCCTAACACCGAATTTCCTCACTTTTGTCAGTGTGGAACAACCCTAACTAATGCATTAAACAGAGTTTTTGCCTCTAATTTCCCTCCTTTTTGGGAATGATAATGAGAAATAGTAAATGTAATGCGGCAGCAGGAGCATGGGGACCTTCAGGCCCCCGCGCTCCTGCCACATGATGTCTTGTCACATAGTAACATTGTGCCCACAAACACAAATAGTAATACGCATGGTGATGCAAAGTGAAACAGATAGAGGAACAGTAGTGTAGACAGGAATGTTAAAAGCAACGCAAAAGCAAGCGCAAATGAAAACGCAAAGTGTAACGCACATGGTGGCGTAGATGTGAACGGTAAGTGAAACAGGGACGGAACTGCAAGCAAAAACGGTAATGGTAACAGTAATGTAAGCACACAGGCTGATTTTCCCCAAAAGCTGCATAAAGAAAGACAGTGAGTACAAAGAATGTATGCATAATAGTGGTTCTCGGAGCAGAAAATGAGGAGATGGAATACTAAATTGCTTATATTTCAGGAACCATACGGCGTAGAAAAAAAATGTAAAAGTCATATGATTTATGACTTTCCTGGCTAGTTTTTTCCGATAAAAAGTCTGTATCTCACACCGTTTCCAAGATACGGGCCCTGAAAGGCACGGTGAATGCCGTAATGTTATCCAAAGGGGAAAAAAGAGAAGTTCAGAGTACCATAACTTTGGCTCCCTGTAATATTTTTTGTCAGCCAAACCACAAAAAGGCACATCTATGGGATGTTGGCTGTGTTCCCTCCAAATTTTTGCCCAAAAGACCAAACCGTTATTTTGCAGCAGGGCGCCAAAGGATTCCTGTAATGCATCTGACACTGTAATGTTATCCTATGGGAAAAAACATCAACTTTGGAGTGCCGTAACTTTGCCGCCATGTAATATTTTTTTAACAAAACACTGAAAGGCACATCTGTGAGATGTAGGCTTGTTCCCTCCAAATTTCAGGCCAAAATACCAAAACGTTCTTTTGCAGCAGGGTGCCAAAGAATTGCTGTCATTTTCCCACAGCCTAGAAAAGTACTGTTGAAGTTTGTGAAAGCTTTTGCAAATTTATCCGACAGTGTGGCAAGTGCGACAGTACTTTGCCGAAGTACTTTTTCCAGAAATTTGAAAAACATGTTTCTGGGGTGTTTTACCCCAAAATAAAGACATGGCTAGCATCCTCAGGGTCCAACTAGGTGAATACAAAAAGAATTAGGTTGCCAGAGTGTTCCAATTTGAAATGCCAAGCATTTTTCTGATCGCTAACTGAAAACAAAATGGTGGATTTGTGACAGTACATTTGCGAAAGTAAAAAACTGCATTTGCGACACTGTCAAACTTTTTGTTAACTTTTCCCATTGAATTATAATGGGAACTTGTTTTTTGAATAACTTTTGAACCGTTTAATATTTTTTCATGAAATCTTCAAAAGGCACATCAGGGACCCCGGCAGCATGTTCCCTGATGATTTCAGACCGGTTGCACAAACCGTGCGACCTGTAGAGATGACAGTAAAATTCCAGAAAAGCATTAATGTGCACACAGATCATGCTTAATAACTCCACAGCTGTATATGCGATTGGTACAAAACTTGGAAGTTCCAAGGCATATGGGTTTTGATCAAGTATTCCAAATTTCAGGCAAATCCGTCAAATGGTTGCAAAGTTATTAAGGTGCAAAATATTGGGTTTAACATGTAAATAGCTCCTCAACCCTAACTATAGTGGCACTACTGTGCCACTATAATATATATATAGATATATACACACACACACACACACACACACAATAGGGGCGAGATTTAACTGGATGTGATAAAAACATGTATGATGCACACAGTGAGATAAATTATAGCTGACATATGCACTGTGATAATATCAAAGTGATATACACGTGTTGCATACATCAGCACCTGATATCAACACAGTGCATATGCCAGAAAATCCCATTTATAGTCAGCCTCACATCTTTAGAAAGCAAAATACATATTGGCACTACATAGAGAATACCAGAACTAATAAAAGACACCATGGAGTACTCACATAAACCCTGTGCTGACCTTCTCATTGCACACATCACAAACTGCATTGGAACACCACACAAACCTGCAAAAAATCTAAGAAAGATATAGCCATCCAATCCTTCAAACTACAACATGGAAAAAAAATTAAAAGGGCAGTAATATTCAAACAAAAGCATTCTTAAACAAACCGAGTTTGAAGAAACATCTAAAAAGAGTATACGCACAGCAGGAAATATGGGAAAGTAGCTCTCGATTTGAAAATAATGCAGAACCACTACTTGATCCAGATACTGACAGAAAAATGAATAAAAAAACAAAAGGTGGAGGACACAAACCTGAAAAACAAATACAAAATTGTGCTGCAGTGGATTAAAAGTACATAGCTCAATTCATAAACAGTGCCAAAAATGAGAACACTCAGCGAAAAACTGAAAATGATGGTCAACACTATACAAAAGTTTCTCACTGGATGAAATGGGCATCACAGACTTAGTACACAACATTCTTGCTGACTGCTTAGATCCAATTGTATGTGACTATTTTATTACCTCACAAAAAACAGGATGGGAGTTAATATGAACCAATCAGCTTAAGATTGTTGTTCCAAAGCCTAGAACGGTACTTCAAAGAAATGCAATACCATGACTCATTGTCTACCTCTCCAAAGTTCCTGAAAACCAGACTGGTGTTATTATCTAAACAAAAGCATCTCAAACAGCAAGGCAAGGGGAACAAACCCCAAGCTGCAGACGAAATTACAGACACAATTCAGGAACAGCTGTATGAACATAATGTCTTGGGATCTGACAATCCTGAATCTCTACTAAACTATTAGTGGCTCACAGTTATAATGCACATCAGCATCAGATGGGACACAGAAACTCAAAATATCAAGTGGGAGGATATTATTTTGTGCACAGATGAGAGAAACATACAATATTTAGAATACAAAAAAGAGAGGCACACAGAAATGAGAACCTATGAAATTCAAGAAGTAAATAAATACCCTGTAAAAAATTGCATCCTCTACATGAGTAAAAAGCCTGATAAATGCCACTACAGTGATGCACCATTCTTTTTAGCAATCAGTCACACTCCACAAGCTGATTACCCCCCCCCCCCAGTGGAACAAAAATCAACCACTGGGTATCAATACAATAAGCAAAATAGTGAAAAATATGATTCAAATAGCAGTCATAAAAAGTGGAGGTCAGCTCATGAATCTCTCAATAAGGAATCGCCTTATACAAAAGCTGTGTGATAGTAACATCTCATCCATAAACAGGTCTCTGGGCACAAAAAGGTGCAATCTTTGAATGAATATTCCAAACTAAACCCAGAGAAGCAGCACAAGATTTCTAGAAAATACAAAATCACACATGCCCACACAATGCAAAGCATCATGGGCTGCATACGCAAATCAGCACAGAATGCTATGCTGGTTCAACTTTAAGCAAAATTGCATGGTGCCGAAAGGCCTCTCACACAGTTTGTACAAGATTTCTAACATCTTGAGCAACACTGAAAAATCTATGCCATCCACATCAATGGCAAGTCACACTCCCATGCCATATACATCCAAGGCAACTCTCATTGAGAAATGTGGTCAAACAATTTCCCCAATCTGGCAAGAGAGACTATCTTCCTGTTTCCACCACCCCACCATAACTGCAAAAAAACATTACCTTAAATATCATTCAAGGTAAGCCTTCATAGGACACAGAAAATATATAGCTCACTGTACTGAACTATATAACAACTATTTCTTTTCTCTCATAACAGAATGATAAAATAACAGCACCCAAAGACACGAGACAGAATAATTCATTCAGATTCAGACTAAGAAATATATCTATTGCCTCCTAACAAAGACGCCATGAAAATATCTGAAGATATCAAACTCTCTGGTGCAGTAAACCAAAAGCAGAAGTATGGAAACCTGTTGTACTCTAGTTCAGTGACAATAACCAGTGAATAAATAAAATAAAAACACATGTGGCACAAAACACAACATAAGGCACTATGAGCTAAATAAAGTAAAAATGTTACAAATATATCCCAAAAATTAATGAAACCCCCAAAATAACAATGAGACTCTACACCACACAAATCCAGAAATCCCTACCCCCAACATCCCATTACACCAATAAACATGCAAGCAGACACATGCATAACAACACAAACCAATCATAACCCACACACAACACTCTTTCACAGGCATACAATGCCCAGAACAACCACCACACAGACTGGTAACTACAAAATATCACTGAACTAACCTCACAACTGAACTAAAAAGCCTATTGTATAAATAGAATACATGAAGATCTGGACTGAGATATGGCACATATCTACACTCATGAACAGTGATCAGTGACATGCAATATGGGGGTCAGGGGTGGTGTTGTTATTACTCTGAGGGGTGGTGTGGTATGCTGTCCACCAATGACATAAGGAAAGGATACATATGTGGTGTAGGGGGGTTGCATACTGTTGCTATGATGGGTGCCCTCACCACCATGCTCACCATGGCTGGGCCTCCACCTGGGGTGAGTCCATGATGCTGGGACCGGCTGAGGATAGCTCTGTTGGGGGGTGACACCATATCATGGGGACTGGAAGGTGATCATTCTGTTGGGGGGGCCTTCATATCATGGGGACTGGCGGGGGATTGATCTGTTGGGGAGAGTACCTACACAGACTATGAACCGGTGGGGAGCCATTGTGCATGTGAGCCTGGCCACATCTTAGGGTTATGGCAGGGTCCCCCTGGTGTCCTAGGCCCCCTGGTGCACAGTGCTATAAGCCTTAGTGAATGGTGTGTAGTGCAGCATGCTTCTGACATCACCCCCCATCCACCCTGGTGCGTTGCTGTCCATGCGGCCAGGAAATCAGGTGCATAACTGACATCCATGCTGTTCATTAATACCATTGGGGGTTCACAGGATCCCACTGTGTGGCATTCATGCATAACTATGCCTACGTGCCAGGTTTCTGTGGTGCATAGGTATCGTGAATAGGGCCCATTGTGTGTAGTGCCACCATTTACCCCAGTGAGTAGTGCTTTGTGATCCCATGCTGGTGAGCTGAGCTCAGAGGTGAGCTCAGTGAGCCAGCTGGATGAGCCAAGGCTGCTGGAATGGTGCTGTCATCTGGAACCACCCTGTATGCCTGTGAAGGGAAGGTGCAGGGTTGCCTGCAACGTCCCAAGTAACATATAATGAAGAGAAATCCTTTCTTTGCATAGGGCCATGCACCTCTGAATCCATAGTTGCCAGATGGTCCTGCACTTTGGCAGACAGATGTACTCTTTGTCCTTTGTGTCTGTATCTGTACCCACATGGAAGTGCATAGATCAGGGAACCTGGTGCTTCTGCAGCCCGCTAGACAGGCACACAAAGTCTTGACATCCATTACCACACAGAAGTGCAGGGCCAAAAGGCAGATGGACTGTTCCCTTAGTGCAGGTCCCAATGAGCCCTGCAAGTCTCCATATGTCCACACAGATCCCGAAAGTAACTATATGAATGAGGATATGATTCTATTATCTCAAAAAAGAAAGGACATTCATTGCAAAAGAAAATGCGTTAATGCACCAGATAGGGTTCAACATAGCACCACAAATGTATGGAAATATTGCATTAGAGTTTCCAGTCCTAACTCTGCACCGCCAATCCCAATGCAGCAAAAGGAAAATCTTGGGAAATAATTTGTAGGGTCTACCTTGGGGCTGTCCACCTAATGCCACCCCGGTCCCCCCCAAAGCAAACAAGGTCAGACCTGATATTTTTTCTTCACAAAATACCCACAGGGTCCTGTGTGAAGAAAGCTACAGCAGATTTTGCTGCCAATATGTGCTGAGACATACTTCTGTACTTTTGAAGACAGTTTCACCCTGTGGCATTGGCTTGGAGCTGTACCTTGTCCCTAGTACAGGAAGATAAGGACTGAGGTGGGGGCAGCATTAGGGTTAATAACCCATAGGAAGATCCAAGCACTGATTTGCCATGACTTTAGAGACCAAACACCCTAATATTTTTCTTTTTGCTGTTTTGGGTGGATGTAGTTGGCAGTTATGGTCGGAAACCCTAATTTCAGATGTCACTACTTTTGTGGCATGAAATTGAACCTTAACTGGTGCACTAAAGCATTTTTTTTTGCAAAGAAGACAGATAGCTATATATGGATATGTTAGACAATATCTTGCTGCTGTAACAGTCTCCTTGATTCCACTTGAAAAATTAGGTGTTGCATCTAAAGGCACTAGGTTAGGATCATGAAAACCACAATAGTGTGGTCCCAAACAGTGACAGAAAAATAGCACTGTCAATAATAGTGCCTACCCAAAACAGTGACCACAACAATAGTGCCAATGGTAGTGGTCCACAAACACACTGATCGCTACCATGGCAACAAAAAAACAGTTATTTCAGTAGCTTTCCCCCCAACCCCCCCACCTTAAAATAACTACCTCCCAGGGGGAGGTAACTTGGGGATGGGGAAAAACACAGACTACAGCCAGAACGACCACAGGGAAATGTGCCACAATGATTATTTGCAGGATAGTACACCCCCACACCCTCCGTTATGAGGGGCTTCACCAACGAACCCCCCCCCTACTAAAAATGATTACCTCAACTTGAGGACATAGATAAATCTGGGGAGGGAGGGAGGAGGACATTATGGTAGGGAGGAGAGAAAACCAAAAAAGTAGAAGTTCCAGGAATTGAACCCAGGTCCATTGATATGCCACTGTCTTCCCTACCTGTGGCTCTGACCTCTGTGCTATGTCAGCTACTCAGCAGAAACACTCCCAGCACAGCCTTAATCCCTTTCTGCTCTTCTCCCCAACAGTAATACAGCTACAGGGATAGCGCTTGCCTGACCTGCGCTATACTATCCCTGTTGCTGTATTAGCTTTCACAATTTTGACATTGTGGTTTTGACTGCACTATTGCGGTTTTTCTCTCTTTTCACCCAGTATGGTACTGAAATGTAGCTTTCCTAGTGTGTCAGATTCTAACAAATAGATAAAATATTCCATATAGATTCAGTACATTACATAAATACATTATTTACAAGTCTGTCCTAATTAATTTATGCCCTCCCCCTTCAGATCAGGGGAAGACTGGCTCAAACCAAAGCCTTTGTAAACAACAAGTCACAGCAAAGGGTGCCTGGCTGGTTGTCAAATTTGATCTTTATAATTTATGTTTTGTTTTCTGATGTAAGGATCTATTAAAGGGAGTGGCAGATTATGTGATGGATATGTTTTGTAAAAAAAAAAAACAGGGATCAAAAATCCAATTTAACATGGAGACAGAGAAACATAGCATTTGCCAGCAGATAACGGCTGTTTGACTCATCTACTACACCCATTTTTTCCATGTCTACAGTATCACTGCAGATCCTTCTTGATCTTTGGCTCATTCATCCACCCACTATTCACTTTCACTATCCTTAAGATTCCCCTAATACCTATTCCATGCATTCTTGAACCCCAACACTGTTCTAACCCCCCCCCCCAATGGAAAGACTGTTACAGGAATACACCACTCTTTCTTTTTTTCAGTTAATAACTTTATTAAAAAATTGAAAAAAAATGTAAAAACATTGCAGTGCAGATCCAACAGAATATCTGGGCATAAACACATCTTTATCAGGAAAGTATTACAAATATTCTAGTCAGATATTTACAATGGTAGATACCATAGCAAGGAATCAAGCTCAGCATTCATAATAATACATATTTAACAGTTCACCAACAGTAATAGTATATCAACCACCCATATGTTATAGATCACAGAAAATAACTAAAACAGTAGGAGATGTAATGGTACTGTATATCAAATACGTGGCCAAAAATACAGATCAGCCTAACTGTACATTAATGTAGATTAAATCCATTCACCAGAGTTGCTAGACTAAAAGGGCCTACATAATTGGGGGTCGCTTAAAGGCTAGCTAGTAGTCTGTCATGCATGGAATGAAAGAGTGAAGAGCAATCACCCTTCCATAGGAAGAGGGGATTAACTAACAGACTCATAAGAAACATAAGTAAAAAAGGGGGACCAGGTGTTATCATATAAGGAAAGCTTACCCACAGCTAGGTGACTAAGCCTTTCATTATGAGCAAGGACACCTACTGCTTGTTTCCAGAGGGACAGGGAAGGGGCATCCAGAGCTCTCCATCTCTGCAGCAGGAGATGTTTGGCCTCAGTGGACACTGCCACAAGCCATTTAATCTGCCATTTATAGAGGTGGGGACATCAACAGAGAGAGCCCAGTAGCAGAAACCTGAGTGAGAAGGGAAGGTGACAACATAGAACCAGCTGACAGAAGGCATGTACAGCTTTCCAAAAGCTGTTCATCACCAGGCAGGCCAAAGGTGTGGTATAGGTAGATCCTTTGGCCTGACATCTCCAACAAGTATGAGTGGCCAACACCCCGCACCTAGCTAGCACCTTGGGAGTCCTGCACCAGTAATGTACTGTAGGACTTATTTTGCATTAATTAACCTCTGGAGTCACATACTGTCATATGTGCCAATAGCCAAGAGTCTTCCCATTCTTCCAGAGAGAACAGCAGGCCCATGTCTGCCTCCTAATAAGCTTTAGCTGTTAATGTGGAGTTAGTATGGGCATTGCTAGGAGTTATTTTAACACAGCTGCTGTTTCCACACACCCCTTGACAGCCCTCTTCTGCCCAACCCCCCCAACTCCATCCCCCAAAAGTGCCGGGGCTTACCTTATGCCCAGCCCAGGAGCGGTACCTGTGGGGAGTAGGGTGTCATCCTGCCACTGTGGATTTTTCTCCTTGTTGCCCCTTTGTGCCTGTGCACCGTGCTATGGGTGCAGCAGCTGTCTCCACCTCTCAGAGGTAACCAAGCACCCTGGGCATGGGCGAGCCCCCTAGCTGTGCCATTCACAGCACAGACCCCCCCACCCCAAGGAAGGAGAACTGTGACACTCAATCTTTGTCTCCCCTGAACCCAGGTCACTGGGGTGGCGTGAGGTACCATCCAGTGCCTCAACTCCCAGCACCACTTGGTCAGGCATTGCTAAGAGTTTTATAAATTTGGCCAGCTACCTCTTTGTTCTTCTGTAGCCATGTGAGTAAAGGCAACATTCTGCAACTTAGCCCCTTTAGGGTTGGACTTCAACAGGGGTAAGAGGCCATTGATGGGGGAAGCATTATGACGTAACATGCTAAGACCGCCTTGGCAGCATGCAGTAAACTGCACCTTCACTTCTCCTGCCTTTCCCAAATGATTGCAAACTGGCATCCTGTCACTTCAGAACCAGTCTTCTCCCTCTGCATGTGAGGCAGAAAATAAATGCCTGAGAACAAAAGTAAAAAACTGATACAGACAAAACTACCATTTAAGAACTGTTGCAGGTTAGAAGATCAAAAATCAATCAAGATGCCTCCTAAACTAATTCTGACCCTGATAAAAAGAAAAAAGCAAAAGCAGCTCTAGAGGCATCTATACCAGTGGCTGCCATTTAGGAAAAAGAAGGTTTGAAAAATAAAGATGAGAATTTGGGCTTAGAGATGCAAAGTGACCCCTTACTTCCTTTATAGGTTTCGTAGGTTTTTCCAAGCCAGAGAAGGTATTGAGTCCATAATGCTTGCCAAAGTATATTATTTTAGGCTAAATTTAACTTTATCTTCCATTACCAAATCCAGGTTGTGCTTAAAGGAGTCGATGTTTGGGCTATTTACAACCTTTTCCAGTAGATGATTTTATATGGGGACAATCCTATGACTAAACTAGTTTTTTCTTCTTTCTTCTTACAGTATTCCATTTGCCTAGATGAAATTATTTGGAATGTCTTCTGTTACTAACTCTGCAGTCACTAATAGCTATTCCAAGATTGTTACTAAGAGTGGGGTTGCTTAGTGCTCTATAGATGAGACATGTCTCCTCTCAGTCTTCTATACTGTAATGCATACATGTTCAGGAGACTCAGTCTATCCTCATATGGTTTGTCTCCCATCCCTAAAAAGGCTTTTGTGAATCTTCGTTGGACTCTTTCAACCCTTGTAATGTCTTCACTGTAATATGGGGACCACACCTGTGCACAGTATTCAAGGTGCGGCCTTACTAAAGCTGTGTACAGGGGAAGCATCACCTTGCTATTTCAACTTGCTATGTGTCCAAAAATACAATTAAGGATATGATTAGCTTTACTAATTTCGGTTCTGCAGTGTGATCTGAATTTTAGGTCAGGGCTGACAGTTACTCCTAAGTCTTTCTCTAGATTTGTTATGAGTAAGGTAACATTACCCAATTTGTAGTTATAGTATGTATTATGTTTTCCCAGGTGCATAATTTTACATTTGGAAATGTTCAAAGTTAGCTTGTTTTTACTGGACCAAGTTTATATATTATCTAAGACTAACTTAAGGGTGGAACTGTCAGATGTGTTATTTACTACAGTACCTATCCGACAGTCGTCCATAAATTTTAGCATCCAAATGTTGGGGTTATCAATAGTAAGAGAAGAGACATATATATATTAAAAAGGCAAGGGCCCAAAACAGAGCCCTGGGGGGCATCATTTGTAACAGAAGCCCAATTTGAATATTCTTCATTGATGATGACTCTGTTTTGTTCCCACCAACCAGCTAGCAATCCAATTTACTATGTTGTTTTTTTTTTTAAATACTCTTAGAATACCTACAAGCTCTATGTTGGGTAATTTATTGAAAGCTTTAGCGAAGTCCAGAAATACGAGGTTCACAGAATTACCCCGATCAACCTTGCCCATGACTTTATCATAAAAGTCAAAAGATTTGTTTGACAAGATCTTGATTTAATGAATCCATGTTGGAGAGGATCAGCTAGCCCATTCAGACAGAGGAACTCCATAATATTATCTTTAATAATATTCTCTAAAATCTTGCCAATCAGAGAAGTTAAGCTTATGGGTCTATAAATCTCAGGGTCATTTTTTTGACCTTTTTAAAGTATGTGTACCATGTTCACAATTTTCCAATCAAGTGAAACTTCCCCGGTATTGAGAGAGTGTTGGAGGATGTTGGTCAATGGTAAGTAGATACATTCAGCCAACTCTTTTAACACTCTGGGATGAGTTTCATCAGGACCAGGTGATTTATTGATGTTGACCCTTTTTAACCTGTCCAGGACATCATCAGTTTTGATGGTGAACTGGCCAGGGAATGATGATTCTGCTATATTTACTATTCCAGAGGTATTTTGGTTGAACACTGAGCAAAAGTATTGATTTTGTATGTCAGCAGCTTCCTGGTTATTAGCTATATTTCCAGATGTAGTGAGGAAAGGACCTATGGTTGCTGTTATGCCCTTAGTTTTATTAATGTGCACAAAGAAGGCTTTTTTATTATCCCTGACCCTAGTAGCCAACTGTGACTCATGTTGGAATTAAATAGCATTGATCTTGGTTTTAATGTCTTTAACCATGGCTCTATACTTGGGACATAAGTGTGTTAAACCCCTTTTTATTTGCTTATACAGTTTGTTTTTCTTATTAATCAAGTGTTTTATAGCAGGGTTCATCCAACCAGGTAGATTTATATAGTCGGTACCATATTTTTTATTTTTGGGATATTGACACTTATTAAGTGTTTCAATTTACTAAGCATGAGGCCCCACTTAGATCTGACCGACAGTTTAGAAAACAGGTTATGCCAATCCCACTCCATTAGACTGGTTTTAATATTGTCAACATTTGCTTTGTTAAAGTTCAGGGTTTCAGAGGCTCCAGAGACTGTTTGTTTTGTATTACTTTTAACCCAAAACTGAACAGTGTTGTGATCACTGTTTCCTAAAGGCGCATTTATAGTAATATTAGATATGCGGTGATCAGTATTTGTTAAGATAGTATCAAGTATATTATTATTATTTCTGGTTGCATGTTGCACTAGTTGTTCTAACCCAAGTTCATTGAATACATCCAAGTAGAAGCTGTCAATTCTACTGGTTGCAGATGCCTGAGTCCAGTTAATGTTAGGTAAGTTGAAATCTCCAAATATCATAATATTCTTTGAAGGATCTAAGTTCCCAATGAAATTTAATAACTTGGTGTCATTTTAAGGGGTCACTGAAGGCGGTCTATACACAAGACCTAAAATAATTGAGGGACCTATCCGGGGGGACAGTTTGATCCAAAGAGTTTCAAGATTTAATAAGTCACTTGGAATTTCCTCACAAGGAATTGTGTCACGGACATAAATGGCCACACCCCCACCCTTTCTATAATCCCTGTTTTTAGATTATATATTATAGCCTTGGAGGGTCTTATCCCAGGGGTCATTTGCACCCCACCAGGTTTCTGTAATTAGGGCAATTTGAATGTTATTAGTAGCAAGAAGGTACTTAAATTCATCAAACTTATTACTAAGACTTCTGGCATTTATTAATATACACTTCCAACCAGATATATCAGGTGTGGGTGTATTATTGCTTACATTGTTGGGGTTATTATAGTCCCAAGGGGCCCCCACCCCATTTTCCAGTTTAAATGGAACTTTACAACTTCATTAATTTTTTTGCTCATGATCCTGGTACCTAAGTAATTTAGGTGTAAGCCATCCATTTTGAAGCAGGCTGGATTGTTAAATGTGACAGAGTTGTCCATAAAGCCAATACTTTCTGACAGATGATATTATTATCTAAGCCACATATTTAATTTGTAGATATTGTAGTTTTTGTGTGAATGTCTCCCAAAGGTAGGCAGTATCCCAGGCAGTATGATTTCTCCACCCATATTCTTTATTCATTTGACTATATTGACATATATTTAGATGAAAAACAATCCTTGGGAGAAACATCAGGGACTGACACAGATATTATGAATAAAAAAGAGAGAAACCATGATTGGTCAAGAGAAAAGGAATCCCCAAGTGGGCCCAAAAATTAACAGAAAATGTCAACACCCTGCAGGTCACTATGGACAGACTTCAGTTTTAACCAGATTCTCTTAAAACACTTTCAGATAATATTCAAAAATTGGACACACATTTGAATTTGGGCCTGAACCAGATAACTGAAATGGAAAAGAGACAGTCTAACATAGAAGATAAAATGACTCCCTTGGTGGCTTAAGTAAAAGATCTGGGAAAACAACAGGAGTTGTTTAAGTGGAAGTTGGACGATCAGGAAAACAGAGACAGAAGGAACAACATACAAATTGTTGGCCTCCAACCTGTTTGGGAGACTGAACACTCACTTGTTAATATACTGTCTGATCCTTTTTCTGTCCTATTGGGTTCAGCAGTAGAAACACCTATTATAGACATGACACAATGGTTGGGAGGCAGTAAAGAAAGAAAGGAGGATTTACAGCAGAGGTCCAAACCTGTGATAGTTAAATTGTTGACTACTATGGGGAAATATGCCTTAATGAAAGCTTATTATACACAGGGTGAATGTATTTACAGGGAACAAGTTATATATTTTAAGAATGTTTTTTCTAAAGTCTTCTGGGATCAAATGAATCAATGTGGAGGTGTCCAGCAAATATTATGGAAAGAGGGCATAAAGGTGTTTGTGGTTTTTCCATCTAAACTTAAAGTGCAGTTGAACAATCAAACACTGTATTATGCCTCTGTATCCGAAGCACTCTCTAACCTAATAATACATCTTCCAACAGTTTTCACTAATTACAAGGATGGTTAAGGGTCTTGTTTAAGTTGAATAGGCTGACCCAGTCAAGTACTTGGAATGTAAACTGAATACATTTCCCTATAAAAAGAGCAAGGATTTTATCTAGCGTAGAAAAGATCCAATCATGTGCCACTGTGTTACAAGAAATATTTCTCATTGAGATTCAGATAGGGAAACTAAAAAAAAAAGGTGGCCAGGGAAGATATACTCCTCACTGGGAGAGAACAAAAAGAAGTGCTGGAGTGGTCATATTGTTTGACAAACATTTTAAAGGGGAGATTATAGATGAGGCAATGGATAAATATGATAGATTAGTAGTAGTAGTAGTAAATTTATTGTTCATTGGTTTTCAACCATTACAACACAGAACATTTAAACATTTAAAATACAAAAAATACAGAAAAATACTTTAGTCCACCATTGAATTATACATTAATTTCCAGTAACTCCATCTACAGTAAGCTCAAAACATCACACCTAACTAAATCCATTTTTAAAAAGAAGATGGTTATAATAATCAGTGGATCTCTCAAATTCTTATTCAACAGACTGACTTTAATATTTATAAAAGGCAGCCTACCCAGGCACTCCATAAGAATTTCCTGTTACTCTCAGCTGTCCATTCCTCATTCAGTGAACCTTCATTTTACCAACCTTGAGACAAACTTGTATCCAAGACAGTCAACCTTGCTCTGATATCTATAAATCAAAAATTTACATCTACTTTAACCCAAATACAGGATAATAGGTCACTGTCACAGGACCCTGGTAGGGGCCCACCTGTACTGCAGGTTCGGTACTTACCTGGATCACAAGGATGATACCCCACAGTGCATGCTCCCCCATATCCCTCTTATATGGGGCCCAGATCAGGCACCAATTTGTACTATGTGCCTCACTTCCTGGGCCGAGTATCTGGACCCATAGGTGCGTATTGGATCATTTTGTCATATTTGCTGAGCCAGAATTCAGAAGCCGGTTTGAGTAGCTTAACCCAAGCATCAATTAATTGCTATAAGTTCCACAATAGTCTCTTACTATAGGATTCAACACCCTACCTGTGTCAGGCTTCTATGGGTCTATCTGGAAGACCCCCTAGAGGTCCACAACATTAACTTTATCTAAAACTTCCCAAGCAGATTCTAAATTATTTGACCAATGCAATGTGGTCAAGGATTCCATTACAAATCTCTGACTTGTTGGGCTCTAAATGCCCTATATATATATAAATGGAGCTTACATTTACTAAGATGGTCTTTGATTAACCTAAGATCTGAGAATAATTATTTCAGTACAGTAATATATGATTTCTACCAAAAAGTTTTCAATATCCTAAAAAATACAATTATGTAAATAAATGCATAAACATTTCAAAACTTACCACCGCTTATAAAAATGCAATAAATCTATCCATTTACAAATCTAGTCACTGCTATAGTAGGCATAAAAGGCTCCATTAATGCAAAAGTCCATGTTTCCTGTCCAGTAACTCCAGTAGTTACCTGTCGCCTGAACAGCATCCATTGGAGCCTCAATATTTCCCTAATACAATATGCAATAAAGACAAACTTCATAACACATATTACATAGTCACTAAAAATAGCATCTTTGTAATACAGAACTGGATTAGATATATTCCTGAAGTACAGGCGAAACCTGTAAAACAAAGTTCTTGACCCAGTACAGTGCATGCCACTTAATGTGGACTATTCCATGCTGAAGCTTCTTGTCTGCCTAAAGTAATGTCCTCAGTTGCCAGCAATAAAAAAAACTCAACTTTACTTTTTACTTTGAGCGTCTGGTGTGTCTCGTGCTTTATACTGCTTTATACTGTGTTTATGCCTTTATTTTTTTTCAGAGTGATTTGGGGATTCCAAGTCTCTGTGCAGTGTCTCTCACACTACACTTAGGAAGAGCGTCCATCTCTAGTAGCATTTCAACTTTACGAGAAAGCGGGATCCCAGGAAGATGGCAAGAAGCCATCTGGTGCACAGTAAGAGGTAAGCTTAGACAGACAATGTAAGGTGAAGGTGTGAGCAGTGATAATGGGAGGTTAGGTGTTTTATATGATCCTCATTAACACTTGATGCATACAGTATTTGATTGCCTTGGAAACTAGCAAGCTACTAGACACAACATTTTGCTCCTTTACCGTATTTTAGTGTCCACAGCAGGTGGAGCTCTGAGTCCACATTAGCCAGTGTCTTTAACATTGCTGCAGTGTTTTTAGGTTTTGGCAGATAGATTTTGTCCATGCAAAATGATTGTCCGTGCAAAGTGCGTCCACATAATGTGGTGGCAACTGCACCGGGAGTTCAGTTTTACAATAAAATATGCAAATTCAGGCTCAGTGGGGCCCAATTCCACCTTCAGCACAAGAGAAAAAAGAAATGAAAACCAGCACCTCGTAAGGAAGGTTCCCTTTATCAAAGCATCTATCACCAGTACAGTGTCCCACAAGGTCCTCTAAACAGGTAATGTCTCTCCAAACTCATAGGGCAAAATTGTATTCCATTCCATTTTACTACCAGATGAAATTCTGGACTCAGTCACCAGTCACCATCTTGTGCAAGACTCTTTCCACTGACTCAGACATTTTCTGAATCCTGTTCCCCACATTGGTCAGTTAGGCAGTTGAAGTCTCTAAGCATCTAGTGAAGAAACACACAAGCATCACTTATCTGAGCATAGTTAGCTCACACTATGAAGTAATGAACCACCAGCCCTTAGGTGAGGATGGCATACCTTTTTATAATTCAATGCAAGCATCTCAGCACTCAAGATGCACAGCTCTGATGTCCATTTCAACAGCCCTCCAGGAGACCCGATTCCAAACATCACTCAGATATTTTTCAGCCTCCAAATTCTACCATCATCAGTAGCATGCAACAACGTGCAAAAAATAAACTGAAGTTCCATTCAGCAGTACATAATAAAATGCAAAATATGGTTTGTTTGAAGTAAAAATTGAGAATGCATGATAGCACCAAAATTCCTTCAAAGAACGAAACAACATTCACATCAGCAGTTTCAAGCTCCCATCGACAGACATTACAAAAGATCTATACTGCTACCCTAAAAAACTGAATTACATTAAATTAGGGCAAGTTTCATTCAACAGAAAGCACAAACTTAGTAATAAGCTGTTGGAGTTTGAACAATAAAAGCTGTCAGACAACCACACCAGCAGAGGCATTGAGGAGCGGAGCAGTGCAGCCACCACCTTTGGTGCCCAACCTACTACAATTGTATTGATTAATACAGATTTAGACCAATAGAGTTGTTTTTGGCTCAATGTGTGCTCCATTTAAATTATTTAGCAATTTTATTGCTGAACTAAACAAACTTGATAGTTACTTCTGGGGGTGCATGTTATTTTGGCTGCTGATTTCAAATGCATCTTAGATGATTCATTAGATACTGTAAATCTTCTAAAATCAGTAATTTGGATAGGCATAACTCTATATTGTTACAAACCTTTTTGGACTCTAATAATTTGGTGGATTAGTGGAGAACTTTAAATTGGGGGTCCAAAGATTTTACATATTTTTCATCAAAACATAATATGCATTCAAGATTAGATTATGTTTTTGTCTGTATAGATTTGTTGATGGACTGTCTAGGATTCAGTGCAACAATAGAAACCAGGCTTATTTCAGATCATAGCCATGTCTCCTTCTATGTCCTTTTAACTTCCAGATCTAGTGGGAGAAGAGGGTTATGGCATTTTAACAACAAATTATTGAGTGATGTATCATTTTGCAGTAAGATAAATACGGCCATAGAGAATTGTATGATGGATAATAAAGTATCTGCCTCAAATGTTGTAGAATGTTAGGATGCTTTTAAGACCATGCTGAGAGCGACAATTATTTTGGAGGCTTCTTGGATGAAAAAACATAGATTAAAATTAAAGGTAGAAGTGGAAAATAAACTTCACGTATTAGAACAAGCAGTAAAAAAAGGTGACTCCTCCAAAAATCAGGAGATCCAAGATGTAAAAAAACTTATAGAATCCACAGAATATTTTGAAGCAAAAAAAGGTTGAGCCAGAAATGCACAAAACTGGAAAACAAACAGTGAAATAATAGACAAAATATTGGCTAACAAACTACATGATTCGGAAAAGGAAACAATAGAAATTGTTTCAATTCAAAATTCTGATGGCCAGATGTTTACTGATCAAAACTTAATATTGGCAGAATTTGCCAGCTTTCATTCTTCTTTATGCACTTCTGAATATTCTCCCTCTCGGGATGACCTAGATTATTATGGATCCTTTGTAAGTACTAAAGTACCTCTCTCTGAGCTACAGAACTATGATAACCTTATTTCTATTCAGGAAATTCAAGCCACTATATATCAAATAGCAAAATCAAAAGTACCTGGTTTAGACGGGTTTACTGTGAAATTTTATCTGTCCTTTGAACCTTGTATTGTTCCATATCTTTACATGCTGTTTAACCAAATATTAAAATCTTGTAAGATTCCTAATACTTTTTTACGAGCTTATATTATGGTAATACCCAAACAGGGGAAAGACACGAAAAAATTAAAAAAACTGCAGGCCAATTGCAATTTTAAATCTAGATTATAAAATTCTAGCAAAAATATTAAACAACAGAATATTGCTTAATTTGGGTGGTTTAATACACCATAATCAATCAAGTTTTGTACCTGTTAGGACAATTCAATCTGGCCTTCTCAAAATGCAATTTTTGGTAGAATATTTAGAGAACAGGGGGTGCCAGCAGCCTTGGTAGCATTAGATGCCACCAAGGCTTACAACATGTTGGAATAGGAATAGTTATTTTATATTTTAGGTTCATATGGCTATCCACATGAATTCATTGAAGTATTGAATGCCTTTTACAATAAACCCTTAGCTAAGATTAAAATCAATACAGAATTCTCAGATACTATAGTTTTACAAAGGGGTGTCTGGTAAGGCTGCCCCCATCACACTCTCTGTTTATATTGGGTTTGGAGCCCATATTAAATGTAATACGAGGGAATAATAAGATTAAATGGCTAGTGATAGGTTGTGAAGAAGTTAAAGTTAACGCCTTTGCCGACGATGTTCTTTTAATGTTACAATTTCAAATGGGAAGCATTCACGAAGTAATGGGAGTTATTGGTAGGTTTTCCAAGGTGGTCAGTTATAAAATTAATTTAATAAAGACTGATATACACTAGTACGTTTTTATATATCAGACTACGCACAGATTTCAAGTATTTTAATGGCTGACATCAGTAAAGATGGCATGAAGTACTTGGGAATATTCATTCATAACAAATTAAAACTTTTCTTTAATTTAAATTTCAAGTCTTTATCAGATAAAATTCATGATAGGTTGCAGCTTTGGGATAAGATTCCGATGTCTTTATGGATGAAAGTCCAAATTGTCAAAATGATGGTGGTCCCCTTTCTTTCTTATAGACTTCAGACAGTGATGGTCCCTATTCCGGCTAACTGGTTTAAACAAATAAATAAACAGATAAAAAAGTTTATCTGGAACAAAAAGCCACCTAGGATTGCATGGCTTAAACTATGTCTTCCTACATATAGTGGTGGTATGTCATGTCCAGACTTGGGGAATCACTATCTGCCTTACAGTATATTATGAAAATAGTTATTAGTTGGGCTTATGGGGAGGACTTGGAACCAAACACAAGATTTATAAACCATTTACTTACGGAATGTTTGCTAGACACTGTAGATTTAACCCAGTTGCTGTTTTCAGTGAGGAAACTCCTAAAGGGCAAAAGTAAAACATTACAAAAAAACACTGTCCAAGGGGTTATTAAATATACAAACAAGACTAAGTGAGAAGTGCAGTTTTCCCCTGCTAATAAAATCTGTAAAAATCCAAACTTCAAACTAGTGCAGAAAAAGTTAAGAAATAATATATGGGAAAAAAGTGACCAAATGGTTGGATCTATTTGACAAAGGATATAAAATACCTTGGCCTTCTTTTAAAAGGAAGTTTCAGTTGGAAGAAAACCAGTTTCTCTTCTTTAATCAGCTTTCTAGCCTTTTTGCAAAAGATTACAAAAGATGGCAAAGGGCTCCTAATAATAAGATTTTGCAAAAAGCACTACACAGGTCCTTAGAAGAAAAATCAATAAAAATATTCACCTGGTTGACTTCAAACCTTAATAATACATATTTGAGTAGTTATAAAAATACTTTTGGAAAATGGGACAGAGAGTTACAACAAAATACCGCAGAACAATAATGGTTGGCTGATGGTAGTGCTGTAGCGTTATATAGTCTTACTTGGGATCATGTGATTCAATATAAAATTTTGAATAGGGCTTATCATACACCATATAGACTTTCTAAAATGCATTTGAATGCAAATAATCTATGCTAGCATTGTTAAGCTATGAAGGCAGACATGTTACATATGTTTTGGGGCTGTAAATTAAGTCAGAATTGGTGGAAAATGGCCTTTGAAATTTTAAATCATACTGGCTTTAATTTTCCTCACTGGGAAGATCCTCATTGTACAGTTTAGGAGATGGACAGTATTAAAGGAGAGGTACTTGGAGATTGACTGATTTTTAAGGCAAATTTAATGTCAGTAAATAGACTGATACTGAAATATTGGAAATGTGATTCATAGTTGACCACTTTTCCTAAAATGAATAGAAGTACTCCATTCTGGCAGCACTGTACAACTATAAATACTTTATAAATTTTGATCTGGTGTGGAAGTTACAAAATATGGTGGTCACTCAGTGATCATTAAATAATTTTATAAATTAAAGGACTTTATTCCCCCTCTTCTCAGGATTGTAAGCTATAACTGTATACTATATAGGGGAAATTGGTTAAATATACATGTGGAATTTTGCACACTTTGTATGTATTTACTGCAAAATTAAGTTAGTTGTGTACTCTGGTCCATTTGGTTATGTAATTTGCTATATGAATTGTACCAACTCCTTGTATTGTACTATTGGCATGATTAAAAATAAAAAAAAAAAAAAAAAAAACAGGGATAAGATGGAACTCCTGAGTTGTAAAAGTCACCAATGGTCATGGTTTGGGATACGTTCAGCAGTGTGTAAGTGCTCAAATGATTGCCATTGCCTTGAATGGGGTGGTAAAAGATTCCTTATTTGGTGAGTACACCTATCCTACGGGATTTCCAAAAAGCAGTTTTACTATGTATGACAATCCTGGGATTCCTCGAAATGGGGTAAGTTCTAAAGGGCAGAGATCAATATCTATGTCTGCTAAGAGTCTTCCAGTCAGAGATGGAACAATGTATTTTGGTGATCTCATGGCAGTGTTTGGGAGCCGGTCAATACAAGACTTTGCTAGGAGAGGTACCCAGCATAAAGATGGTTTCCATTTCAATCCATAAGAGAAGACAATCTGCATCATTGTAGAACCATCATAGAGTTTGAGCCCCTATGAAGGCTAGATGGCAAGCCTTACACGATGGTAGCCCCCACTCTCCTCAATGCCCAGTGTGCATAAGGTTTTGCTCTATTGTAGTCATGAGGTAGACAGCAGGAAAAGCAAGTTCCATAACAGATACAGAATTTTTGGAAGTGTTAACATTATTACTGCTTTGATTTTCCCCACCATGGACATGCTAAGTGTACACCAGCAGTCAAATTCAGTGTGCATGACCTGAAAAAGGTGTTCCAGTTTACTATGTGGCATTGAGGCTAGGTCTGTCTTTGATAGCTACTCCCAAATATGTAATACCGTGTGGTGCCCATTTAAGGTTGACTGCTGTAAAGGGGACACTGGGGCAATTAGAGGTCAGAGGAAGCTATAAGCTTTATCTTATTTCATCTGGAGGCCTGACACAGCTGAAAGGGGTTGCTGGACTTGCATCAGTGGAGGGAGTGAGGTATCTAGGGAAAAAATAAGCACCGGAAGATCATCCTCAGAAAGTAAAGTAGAGTAGGACCTAGAGCCTACTGAGATCCTGTAGATCCCTAGATGAGAACAGATAGCGACCACAAAAGGTTCTATAGCTAGGAGGAAAAACAAGCATTTGTTAATGCCAAATGTTGCTTTCTTGTATGTGCTGTTTAGGTGTTTGGAAGTGATAGTACCATGTCTAAGAACTGTAATGTGCCCCATAAGACATCCACTGTGTCTTTCTGTTCAGTATTCACAGAAGAGGAGGAGGGGCAAGGGCCACAGCAGTACAGCAGTTGCCAAGGGGGTGATGAGGTGGACAATAGTCCATTCACAGGCAAAAGAATCCTGCAGGAGCTCACTAAATTGAAGGTGGACAAAGTGATGAGACCAGATGGCATACACCCAAGGATATTAAGAGAACTGTGAAGGGAGATAGCAGTACCTCTGGTAGCCATGTTCACTGAGTCATTCAACACAGGGGTGGTACCAGAGAATTGGAGGAGGGCACATGTGGTCCCTTTATACAAATTCAGCAGTAGGGAAGAGGTAGGGAACAATAGGCCAGTCAGCCTCACCTGGGTAGTTTGGAAGATCATGGGGACATTGCTTAAAGAAAGAGTAGTGGGGCATCTAGAAGCCATCAGAGCCCAGGACCACAGGCAACATGGATTTACAGAGAGGTGGTCATGTCAGACAAATCTGGTTGATTTCTTTGACTGGGTGACAAAGGAAGTAAATCAGGGTGGGGCACTGGACAACGCTTACCTTGATTTCAAAAAAGCCTTTGACACTGTCCCACATAGGAAGCTGATAAACTAGCTAGGTAGGCTGGGCATGGGGGAAAGGGAGGTAAACTGGGTTAGAAACTGGCTATCAGACAGGAGGCAGAGAGTGGTGGTAAATGGGGTGCAGTCTGGGGAGAAGGGGTGACCAGCGGGGTGCCACAGTGATCGGTCCTGGGGCTAGTCCTGTTCAATGTCTTCACTAGTGACATTGCAGAAGGGCTGAAGGGAAAGGTCTGCATGTTTGCATATTTCACCAAGATCTGTAATACAGTGGATACCCCAGAGGGGTTGGAGAAAATGAGGATGGACCTGGGGAAGCTTAAAAAAATGATCTGAGGACTGGCAACTGAAATTGAATTCCAAAAAGTGCAAAATTATGCACCTGGGACACAGAAACCCTGGGGAAAGCTACAGGATGGGGGGGAAGAGTTGCTGGCAGTCACAAAGAATTAAAGGGACCTGTGGGTTCTTATTTCAGATGACCTGAAAATGTCAAAGTAAAGTGCTAAGGCAGCTGGGAGGACCAATGACATGCTGGGGTGCATAGGCAGGGGTATCACCAGCATAAGGAGTAAGGTAGTGATGCCATTATATAAAACCATGGTCAGGCCTCACATGGAGTAGTGTGCAGTTCTGGAGGTTGCACCTTAATAAGGATATTAACAGGCTGGAGATGGTCCAGAGAAGAGTGAATAAGAGACTTGTGAGGAGAGATTAAGGGACCATAATATGTACTCACTGGAAGAGAGGATGGAAAGAGGGGATATGATAGAAACATTCAAGTACCTCAAGGGTATAAACAAGGTGCAGGGGGAGACAGTTTCCAGTACAGGAGGAGCACAAGAATGAGGGGGCGTGACATGAAATTGGAAGGTGGGAGGTTAAGAGGGAATATGAGGAACTTCTTCACAGAGAGGGTGGTGGACGTGTGGAATGGTCTGCCTCAGGAGGTGGTGGGAGCAAGCACTGTGGATGGATTCAAGCATGCTTTGAACGGGCATAGACAAACCATAGAGGTACAGCAGTGAGTGGGTCAGAAGCAGTAATCCAGTACAAGGGCTTACGGGCAGACTAGATGGACCAGGCAGTTCTTATCTGCTGACAATTTCTATGTTTCTAAGTCTGTGTCTCTTTCTCTTATGAATTACAGACATACAGAGAGAGACACCCAAGCATATGCCACTTGCATGTGTTGTTATCCACTATGTCCTCCCTAACACACTGCTATCCACAAACACGGAGAGAGAGGAGACAGAACACATTGTTTCATCAATGTTGCTCCCACAGTGTCTCCGTCTCTCTCTGACTCTCTCACTTTTACTCTCCCTGTCTCATTTTCTCTTTGTCGCTCTCTCGCTCAGCATAGCGCTCCATTCTTGAATGTCGGGGAAAAAACTCAGTTGCGCTCGCTCACGCTCTCTCACTGGGATGGAGGGGTTGTCAGAATGGGACACAAAGAACTTGCTGTATGGGAGGTGGTAAAGCAGCACAGAGGTTCCCAAAGAAAAAGACACTGAGAGAGACACAGAGACAGAGAGAGAGAGAGAGAGAGAGAAAGACACACAGCAAATACACAGGTCTGTCCTGCACAAAAAACTGTAGCACTGTTCTATACCAGGGAGCAAGGGAAGGCCACAGACATCAACATCCCAATGTTTTCTCTCTGGGTGTCTCACAGGATATTTCAGCCATGGTGCAGGTGTGGAAGAGTGATGATGCTGTCTCTCACTCTCTCTATTGTCTGCGCTCTGAGGGTGGAGAACGGGCAATGGGACAGTCACAGTTGGGGGGTGTCAATAAAAAGGAAACTCTGGGTGGCCACTGTCACACTCACTCTCTCTCCTCTGCTGTCCTGTATTGCAACCTGTCAGAGGGCCCTATACTGCTGATCATTGCTTCCACTGTTTCTGCAGACAGAGACATAGGCAGACAGATATAGAGAAATACAGTACATTGCCATAACTTTGGTACCTTCTGTCTCCCACTGTCTGTGTGTCTCTCTCTCTCTGTCTTAAATGCCAGACCGCATGGCCGCTGTCACTCTCAGCTACCTCTTTTCCCACTTGGACTGCTGATTATCTGCAAACTGGACAGGGTAGTGGCAGGTGGAACACACATAGACGCTCTGTCACTGAGCTCACAGGCTACACAGCTGCCATGTGCGTCTCACTGTCTTGCACTGTGTGGTGCTTCTGTGTCCCCTAGTCACAACTTGTCACACAGACACGAGATTGCTGTACCATTGCCTGACATTGTCTCTGTCCTGGTTGCTATCTCTCTCTGCATCAGACTGCACAGTGGGATCACTTCACCCGGCTTGTCCCCATTGCACTTCATCAGCTTGGGGACATAATCTGTCTGTGCAACTGGACTGCAGTCTGAAAATGCAATCTGACTGTACACAGCATGGACTGGGGCCTCAGAGGCTACAAATTGTGCAGGACGGTACTGATTTCACCATGGGCTCAGTGCCCGGTGGTCCACAGGTTGGCTGAGTGTGTACACAGAAGTTGTTAACTGTGCTCTGGTTGCACAGAGGTCTGCATTATCACACTGTCAGGTGCTGCCACACAGTGAATCAAATCCATTCAAAAGAAGAATTGTACTGATTCGCTTTCAGAAAAAAAGTGTATTCTTAGAGCTGTGGGAATATTTGGAGCGCTACCGGAATATTCTGCTCTTCACAAAATGCATTCACAGTCTGAGTCGGCCATCCACTCTGACTCTCTGAGCACATCATGTTTCAGCTCTTACAGCAATGCTTGTCCAACGGAGCACTAGGAAGCTTTGCCATACATCATTTAAGCTAAAGCTTCTCTGGTTCCTCCCGTAATTTGTGAGGCTGATAGCAGCACAACTTAGCCAGTCACGTTAGCGGTCACTGGAGCCTGGCTCGAAGAAATGCAAAACCTGAGGAGACAAGAGAGTCAGAGGCACAACAAGGGAGAAATGAGGTACGGGGAACACATGAGACAAAAGGTGTGTGCAGGGGAGGAGGGAGAGACAGCAAAGAAAATGGAGTGATGGAAGGGAGGGGGTACCACTTTATGTATATGAAATGGAAGTTTTCTCTCATTGGATCACTTCCTTTGTTTCACTTACACAAAGTTTCCACCTATAAACTGTAAACCATTGTCATAGTTGACTTGCATGATAATTGGTCTGTCAAGGATGAGCCCAATGCAGCTTGACCTGCATTGGGCTATCCAGTGACACACCTCTGCAATGATTTTCTCTGTAGCAAAACATTTCTTGTGCAAGTGCAAGCAACATAAAAAGGAAGAGAAAGGCAGACAGTGGAAGTAATTAGGGAGTAGATTCAGTATTCTGAAGCTTTGATAGGTGGAGGAGGGGAAGGCCCCTCTGCCCCCGAAGCCACCTCACAGTTCAGACTGATACCAGTATGTTTGCTTGCCTTGCAAATGAACACAAGCATTTGTCAATGCTGAATGGTTGCTTGCTGGCATTAGCAGTGGAAGTGCAGGAGTTAGACAGATGCAGTATAGGAAGGGCAGTGAAGTATTGAACTGAGGCCATCTCCAGCCCCACCATGTAGAGATAGACTGGCATTGGGGTGTGCCTTTGGGTGATCGCTCATAACGGTCATGACATGTCACCTCCCCCTACCTGCAGACACAAGTGTGGAGGTGTGCTTTGGGGTGTTCAGGCTTTACCCTCACCTTATTCCTTAAGGAAATACTCTGAAATGGGTGCAGTATAGGAGAATGGGGTGAAGTCTGTGGCCAAAGAGTCCAAGGTGCACCTTGATGCTTGTCACTGGCTGCAGGGTGGGGATGGGATGGTATGGTGTAAGCATTACTGTCAACAATCCCAAGTCATACCCCTGACGCCTGTCATTCCCTACAGAGTAGGGCAGTATGGTCAGAAACCCTGGGTGTTTCTTGGTATTTTTACTGCAAGTTTTCAACATGAGCTTTTCATGACCCCACTGAATGAACAATGACACTATCAGTTTGTTAGCAGAAAGGTGATTTTGCACAGTGACTGTGCCATTTTGCCCCACAGGTCCAAAAACACATTTCGGACAGGATGTGAAAAATGACAGCTGTACTGTTCATGAAGAGGTGTAAAAAAATGATAATGTTGAAAATCTGGAGTAAAACTGGTGAAGTTACAAGTGTGCATATAACTGTGCAATGCACACCCGTAATTATTTTGGGAATTTTTTACACCAGATTTTCAACATAGGCATTTCAGGACCTCCTCTCATGAACACTGTCACTGTGATTTTCTTAATCTGTCCTGAACACTGATTTCCCACAGTGACCACGCTATTCTGAGTCAAAGTGTGAAAACACATTTTGGCCAGGATATGAAAAATGACAGCTTTACTGTTCATAAGGAGGTGTGGAAAAATGCCAGTGTTGAATATCTGGAGTGAAAATATTACCAATTTGTGAAATACGAGGGTGCGTGGAAACTACACAATGCACGCTGGTAACACAGTCATTTTATGAACTTTTGTCACCAAATTTTCAACATAGTCATTTTAAGACCTCTGCTCATGAACAGTGTCACTGGGATTTTCTAATCTCTCCCAAACATTTGATTTCTCACACTGACCGTGCCATTGTGTGCAACATGTGCAAAAACAGATTACGGGCAAGATGTGAAAAATGACAGCTGTACTGTTCATAAGGAGGTGTGGTAAAATGGGAATGTTGAAAATCTGGAGTGAAAATATTAAAAATTCTCGAAGTTAAGAGCATGTGTATGAACTGTGCAATGTACACTCGTAAAACAGTTATTTTGGGGAATTTTTTCACCAGTATTTCAACATAGGGTTTTTGGTGGCCTAACTCATGAACTGTGGCACTGTCATTTCATTAATCAGTCCCGAAAGGTGGTTCTGCGCAGTGACCACAAAATCACCTTTCGGGACTGAATAACAAAATGACAGTGACTGAGTTCATTAGGTGGGGTTCCAAGAACCCCATGTTGAAAATAGTTGAGATATGCACCAAAAATGGCTGAGATATGCAGCAAAGTTAAAAAAAAACTATTTATGCCATTATACAGCTTACCGGCATTTTTTCACCAAAAATGGCTGAGATATGCACCAAAGTTTAAAAAAAACTATTTATGCCATTATACAGCTTACCGGCACTTCTTCAGTTCGCATTCAGCTTTGAAGCGTGCAGACGTATTCCCGGTCCACCGAAGATCATCGTGCTGGGCTCTGGAGGTACGTATGGGGTGAGGGGGGTGTGGGGAGGTGGGTGCGCAGAGGGTGGGCACAAGTTGGGGAAGGGGCCACCGCATTCAACAAGGGACCATTTTCTAGTTTACAGGTTTCAAAAAGAAATTAAAAACCTCATGGGAAGGTTTTCTTTTTTATAGGGACATTTGGCACACTGGGGTGGGCTCCCAGCATGCCCCCTGAGTGTTTGTTTGGGAAGGGGGAGTGGAGCCAATGGGGATTGGGCACCCCTCCGGCCATGCTGGGTGCTGAAGGGAATGCATGAGCTGAGGAGAACTGGGCACCCCCTCGGCACACCACAAATGGGGGGTACATCATGCTAACAGGGATTGGGCTACCCCATCAGCAAATAAGCTGGGTAGGGGGCATGCCCGTCAGCTTTTATTTTATTTATTTATTGAAATGTTTCACCAGGAAGGCACACTGAACAGTGGGCAGCTGCTTTTTGTCGGCTTCATAGGGCCTGTGAGAGGATAACAGAAAAGCTGTTGCCATGGGGTCACCACATAATGCAGCTGTGTAATTGGCTGCTGCAGTCTGGGATGCCCCACAGCAAAAACAGCTGATTGCATAGTGACAGGGTGCTCCCTGATTGCAGTGGCCAGAATTTCTTTGATCACCGTGGCCTGCTCATTAATGGCTGTCATTGACAGCATGCTCCTCTATTCACCAAGGCAGAGACCAGCCCCTGAACAGGCTGCTTCCATTCGACACAGCACTGCCACACCTCTACAACCTGCTTGTAAAGGAAGCCTGATGCAATGTGTTTCTTGAACATGCATGCAAGCAACACAAAAAGGGGTCAAAGAAGGCAACCCTGTTGCATGCCTTTCTGCAGGGGAAACAAATCCAAAAGATTGATCCACTGATGGAGACTCCTGCATAGAGAAAGTTCCAATTTAATGAATCAAAGGCCTTCTTAAAATCTATTGAGACAGCCACCACAGGAAATTGGGCAGATTGTGCAGCCAAAATCAGATTGAGGAGTGAATGCATGTGGTCCGATCTCATCCTTCCCTTTTCACAGTCGACGTGCAAGTTATGCACTAATTGTGGGAGCAGTGACTTCAGCTGAGTGGCTAAGATCTTTGCAAGCACTATGCAGTTGGCATTTTTAAGGGAAATTGGCCTACAGTTTGAACAGAAGGAGTGGCTTTGTCTTTCTTATGTATGACCACTTTGGTTGTGTGTGCATGGTCATATACCTCCTTCAGGTGTGGGGCCACCAGGTCAGGGATAAGGTTGTAGAAGAAAACTGGAATGCCATCCTCTCTAAGGCACCTTGGAGAAGGAGAGATCCCTGATGGTCTGGATCACATCAGTGATGGAGGGGGATGCACCTAGGGATGACTGGGCTTTATCAGTAAGATGGGGTAGATTCAGGTGGTCCAAAAATTGTTGAATGCTCATCTACAATGGAGGGCTTCAGTCTTGTAAAGGTACTTGTAGAACCTTTTCATAATAAGGTTAATTTCGGCAGGTCTGTGCCAGATCTGATAACTCTCATCCTGTAATGATCCTATGTGTCTTGTTGCTTGCTGCACCCTCAATTAGTGTGCAAGTAAATTACCAGTGCACTCTCCTCCCTTCCAGTGTCTGTGTCTAGTGCAGACCAGGGTTAGTTCAGCCGTATTGGATAAGGGGATAGACAGGCACTATTTTAAGGGATATGCAGAAATGTGAGTGAGTTTTATTGAATGTCTCAATTTGAGCTACTCAATATAATCGCTCATACTAAGACCGAGTGGTAGAAAGCAGCGATGAGCAGATTACAGTGAGTGCAGCAGTAAGCTGCTCTTGCAAGGACAGGATAAAAGGATTTGCTTGGCCAAGCCCTGCCAAGCTGGCCATTTGGTGTAATGGCTAGAGCCACCACTACTTGAGCTGGCAGACTTGGGTTCAGGTCTGGCTGTAGGGGAAAATGTTTTTACTACTATTTGGTCTTTTCCTTTCTGTCCGCACCCCCCATAGAGTTGATTATAAAAATTTGGAGGGGAGGATGTGAGTGGCTTGTCCCCGAATAAAAATCATTATATTTGTTTTGATCATTGGGAAACTAAGAAACCATCGCTGTTTGCGACGGTTGCTGTTTTACTGCTTGCCTTTTTGACATTGGATGCTCTTTGGTACAGTGTTTGTGGTCAGTGCAGTTAAATAGTCACCATTATCACATAAAACCTTTCAAGGAGGTAATGGCTGACAAATGGTGGTCTGTAGTATCCCTTCCTGCTTTAAATTTCTGCTCTTTGAGCTGCAGTTCCTCTGTCAATCGCTTCTCCTCCTCATCCCAGTCTTTCCTCCTTCGATTTGCAAACCCAATTATAACCCCCCAATTAAATAGGCATTATAGGCCTCCCATACTGTAGCTAAGTTGATCTCTGGGGTATGAATAAAAAGGAAGTATGACTGGGTCCTTTTCCAGTAAATTCACAGAACTTAGGGTCATGCAAGAGAAGTGGGTCAAGATGCCATCGGTTAGGCCTCTTTTGAGGCTAGATGATTTGAAAGGAAATGGATACTGATGTGTGGTCTAACAGGGCCATAGTTTCAATATCTGCCTGAACTAGTGATTGTGTAAAAGAAGGAGAGGCAGCCAGTAGTCAATTTGGCTGTGTGTTTAATGAACAGAGGGAAAAAACAGAGTAACCCTGAGTTGTGGGATGGATCAGTCTCCAGTCAGAGGTAAGGATATATTCATTAATGACAGTATGAAGTACAGCAGAGGTAGCAATGGGATTCTGACTAGAGGGAGTGCTTCTATCAAGAACATCATCCAAAGACAAGTTGTAGTCTCCCTCCAATAGTAGCGGAAGGTTATTAGGGTTAAATTGCACAACATTGTGTGCCAGTTGAGTGAAATGGAGGCATCATTACTGGGACCATATATCCAAGGATAAAGTGTAGCTCAGGAGTTTTAACTTCAGCCAATACTCAGTGACCATCCAGCTCTGATTTATGTATCAGGATGCTCCAAGATAGGTACTTGTGGAACAGCAGTGAGACCCCATATTTGCAGTGAGTAAAAGTGGAATACAGCTCTGTGACCACCCAATCCCTTTTTAGTTTCATGGTCTCTTCTCATGTAAGATGGGGTTCTTGCAAAATAGATACAGAAGGGTTCAGTTTTTTTAAGTGAGTAAGGATCACCTTGTGCATGATAGGGTGACTCAAACCCTTCACATTGCATGTGACAAACTTATGTGCTAGATGCACCATAAGAAAAGCAAGTGAAGAAAAGGGAAGCTATGGGCATTATCTGGTTTGATTCCTTGATGCAGAGTGCCTCCCCACTAAAAATTATATAGCCCCCCCACCTATCAAAAACTAGGTACACCACTCGGGTCAAAGCTGGTTGATCTATAACAGTCATCCCATAAACATTAACAGTGATTAACCATAACAGGTATAACCACAGAACTGCGTACAAGCAGAAGGGAAACCTCTACAAAGAACTTTATGTAAACAACTGCAAAGCACCATATGTAAACATATAAACTCCCATGAGGTATTACCCAACCAATGCCCTCTATAATCAATATGGCCTTCATTTCCAAACCCATGGAGGACTCCAACATTCTCCAAGTGGAGGAAAAGGAGAGCCTGAGGCTATGTGGACCACAACAATAATCTCAGCATAACTCAGAAATAGGGGAAACATCCACAACAGCCTCCCCATTAAAGAGGCTGAGATATTAAAGAACACATGGGTCCTAGAAGATGGGTAAGCACACTCCATCTACAGATGCTAGTGACAATTTGAATGACATACCTTTATCCCTATGGAAAATACCTTAAAGGGGATATCTTATGAGGGCAGTAGCTGATTACTAGCTGGGAAATGGTAAGTAAAAGGCCAAACAAAAGAAAAATAAGGAGACTTATCCACTTCAGGTATGGAGGAGGAGGAGGTGGAGTCAGCAATACAGTAGGAGAATGGTGAAGATAGCTTGAGGAGAAATAAGGAGAGGACTTTGACTTCATCCCTGGATACTACAGCTCCACCTCAGGAAGTGGTCACATGGTTAATGTTATGAAACCTTCCACCCCTGTGAGTTTCAGGTAGATACAGGACCGAAAAATATACAAATGATATGCAGCTGACATCAAAATACAAAAGTGTCTCAATGGCAGGAGAAACCAAGAAGGAGGGGGAAGGTGATACACTTTACCAGGGGAATACAGCTCAGTCTGTTAGAAGGGAAGGGAGCCCCCTACATTAAGATCCTTTATTAGCACCTTAAAAGGTGAGGGTCATAGCCCTGAAAAGTGTATGTGGGAGGCACTTATTGGGGAGACCCTACTTAGGGACAATTAGTCCTCAACCTAAGAAGGTGTAGTGGGAACCACTTTGGATACCAGGAAAGCCTAAAATTGTAGTGCTGTAGTAGACAGTAAGAAACAATAGCTAATTTAAAGGTACCTACTACTGGAGCTAATAGCATACCAAGGCAACCTCATTTAGTAGCGTGCGGGATAGTGTGGCAGTACCTGTATTATAATTAGCCCTGGGCTGTGGAAAGTGTGGCTGGGGGAGACAGAGGAAAAGCACTACTAATCAGGGTAGGATAATAATTCAAAATGCTGTGTCACACCAGATGGAGAGGCCACTTCTTTCCCCATAAATGGAGTTGCTATTTGGGCATCCCAATCTATCTTGAGCCCAAATTGGGGGTATCTGACAAGTATAAAGAACCCTAATAGTGCAGCATTACACCGTGGTGCAGCAACCATGGTGGGGAAGGGGGTTGAAATGGGAGGGAATAGTATGTCCAACCAGGCTTCAGTGTCCCTAAAGAAATGAAGCCCACTTAGGGGAAGGTATGCCATTGCCATTCCAGTTATGCACTCGCAGCTGAAGTGGGTAATTGTGACAGCATTCCACTCACATACCCTAGCAAAGCTCATGTTTCACATTCACAAGGGAACCCTTCATGAATGTGTGAATGGCACTTACAGCAAGCACTTTCTGGGTGGGCTATGTGAGGTTGCCATGGTGATGTCATTAACAGTTAAGCAAGGGTTAAAAAAAAAATCACCAAGCACATAAGGCCAGGTTCCTCCCCCTGCATACTACAAATAGAGCTCCATCTCAAGGTTGCCCAACAAACATTCATCCTCCCATTACCGGACTTCCAACCAGCACTGAAAGCCCTGCTGCCCCACCAAACCATCCCAAACTCCTGATCAGCCCACACTCAATGCTACAAATCTTCAAAATGGATCATGTATGCAACACCACCCATGCCCCATCCACCCAAGATTGCCACCTTGCTACACCAATTACGAGCCATATTGTACAGGTGGGGGTTGGGAATAGCCAACAAAGTCCACTGCCATAGGGCTAGCCAAAATAGGACAAGGTCCAGAAAGTGGGAAGAAAGCATAAGGTTCTGTCTGAAAGACTCTGGTGCACCTTCAAGTGGGACTACTCAAAAGCAATCAGAGGAGACCTCAGCCATGCCCTGTCTACTACATCCTGGCTGCAACAAAATGTACAGTGTATGAATTTGGCAGTAGAAGCCAGGATGCAGTGAGGTGGCAGTGGAAGCCAGGATGAAGTGAGGTGGCAAACCCTATGTACCCAGCAACCCACCAACAATGGGAAGACCTCATTACCACCAGCTGTTTCCCCTTTTCTTTTATTAGTGTCCTGTTCTCCCCATAGCTCTCAAGGGTTAAAATTGGGGTAGAACCCAGGCCAAGTTCAATGAAGGGTAATCAACAACCAGATGAACAAGTAACCAACTAAAATTGCAGTTAATACAGATATTGAATATTGTCACATACTGCTGGGCTAGTTAACCATTGATTACCAGCTAGAGGCAACAAAAGCAAGCAGCCCAACGGTGTTCATTGCATCAAGAAGAAAGAGTGTCCACAGCAAACGGAGGTAGTTCATCTGGTAGATAGAGTGGTGGTTGCCTCACCAGGTGGTTTGCTTTCCCCTATGGCTGTGTCTTCAGGCTCTGAAGAGCTACCCGCCATTATTAAGGTGGAAGCCATAATTTTGGCCAGGAGATGGCAGGTGGATCAGGTGGTGGCAGGAAAGCAGTCACAGGAAAAGCGGAGGGAAGTTAGCCCACCGAGATGGAAATTGGGACCACAGCACAGTAAATCTGTTCACCTCGGAGATGCAGGCAAGTCTTCAGAGGAGAGACAGGATTCCTTACTCTGCCTGTGGTTATGAACCTGGGTGGCCCTGGAAGCTTGATCCTCCATCTTCCTATTCCAGGCTTTGCACTGATCTTTTAGTTGGAACTTCTGATTTCAGCCTTGGTGCACCACTTTCCAATCGTCCTCAGCAGGAATATGTGTGTGTGCACTGTGTTCTGTGTTTCAGGAGGGGGCTCTGAAGAATCCATTAAAGCAGGTACTGGGGGTTATTGTCCTGAGGGAGCTTCAGCTTTAGCAGCCCAGTGGGTTTCAATAAACTGTTCCACTGCCTCTGGCATGCTGAAATTCTTGGGATGCCCATTTACTGTAACCCTGAGGATGGCAGGATAACATAAGCTGTATTTAACTCCTAAACTAGAGAGGTGCTTCTTCAACGTGGTGTACACTCTGAGCTTCTTGGAATGTTCCTGGGAAAAGTCCTAGAACACCTGGATATGGTGCTCCTACCACATGAGGGGTCCCCTTTCCCTTGCCAGTCTTAGGATGTTAACCTGGTGATTGTACCAGAGAAAGCAAGCCAGAATGGGCACTCTCTGTTGCGAGGTTTAGGCAGCAAGAATCGATGCATGCACTCTATCTCATATGGCACAGCTCCCTACAAGAACAGTAAAATGGGGAGGACTTGCTGTAAGAAAGTGGAGCAGTTTTACCATTCAGATCCCTCTGGAGAGCTGATGAAGCAAGACTATTTTGCTAAGTATGGTTCTCAAGGTCCTTCTCCCAATCTCAGATTTACTGAATGAGGTAATCCAGTTTACGGAGATGTCCATCTATAGAGGTAAACATTTCTTCAGCCTGCTGTCATTAGGCCTCGCTGTCAGTGACTTGAGTGTCTAGGGCAAATATTTTGTACTTTGTTTTCAGACAGGAGCGCAGATTTCTGACATCTCTGACAGAATACGAGCAGACATTGATTCAACTTTTGCCAAGTCAGTGTTCACGCTGTCAGGAGCCAATATCTTTTTAACGGGGGTCAGCGTGTACTGAGATGGCTGAGGAGTGGAAACTTTTCTCAGCCAGAAATTTGACAATGACCCTCAGAAAAACAATAAAAAATTAATAGCAGTGTAGTAGTCGACCAACATTATTGAATTCCAGAGTTAATACTGCAAAAGGGGTAAATGTGGAGGCAGATTATGCTGGATTAGTGACAAGGTAGCTGTGAGCTAGAAGACTAGGTGGCCATCTTTGTTAGCGTCCAAGCCACACACCCCAATCCTCCACTCTTTCTACACAGAAGTACTTCCTCACATCTCTCCTGAATCAACCCCCTCTAGATTCTTGTAATGCCTCCTGGTCTCTGAGAACCATATTTTTAGAAAAAATACTTCCCTCCTGTGCCTTGTTAACTAACTAAGGTATTTAAAGGTCTCTATCATATCCCCCACACACCCATCCACAGTGCACATATTTAGGTCCTTATGTCTCTCCTCATAGGCTTATGATGCAGACTCTGCACCATTTAAGTTGCCCTACTCTGGACCACCTCCGCTTTGTCTATGTCCTTCTGGAGATGTGGTCTTCAGAACTGGACACAGTACTATAGGTGGAATCTTTCAAGCGAGCTATACAGAGGCAATATCACCTCCTTTTCTTTGCTAGTTATACCCATCTTCATGCACCCCAGCATCCCACTAGCCCTTCCAAGTGTCTTGTAAAGCTGTCTGCCACCTTTAGTTCATCTGATATGATTGGCCCCAGGTGTTTTTCCTGCTATGTGGTTATCAGTACCACTCCTGCCCCAAGTGCATTACTTTGTGCTTTTTTGAATTGAAACCCAGCTGCCATAACCTTGACCACTCCTCAAGTTTTCTCAGGTCTGTGCTCATCCTTTCTACCACCCTCCCAGAGTGCCCACCCTATTGCAGATCTTAGTGTAAGCTGCAGACAGGAAAACCGTCCATTCCAACTCCTCTGCAGTGTCACTTACAAAGACATTGAGGAGGACAGGTCCTACCACTGATCTTTGAAGCACCTTTTTTGACACCCTGCTTTCCTCAGAGTGAACTCCATTTACAATGACCCTCTGCCACCAATTCCCCAAACAATTGTTTACCCAGTTTACTACCTTAGAACCTATTCCTAAGCTACCCAGCTTGTTTGCTAGCCTCTAATACCTATCCCATGCATTCTTGAATCCCACAACTGTTTTTTGCCCCCACCACTCTGCTTGAAGACTGTTCCATAAATCCAACACTTTCTTTTTTTTTCAATTCAAACTTTATTAACACATTTTTACACAAAATTAGAGGCAGTGTATATAGCATGAACACTAGTACACAATACCATACTCAGACTCCCCGTGGAGCAGTATTATCGACAATTAACATAGCACATATAACAACAAATGGTTATGTACAGGAAAAGTTGGTACATAACAACACTTAAGTCTGAATACACATAATTAGGGTGTGAAGGGGATCCCAGGTATGATGATACACTGTTAAGCAGTTGTGAAGACTAGCTATAGCCTTCTCAGTGCGAAGGTTAGTGAGGACTTCGCTCACCCACTCCTGAAGTGTCGGGCTAGCCTTGTCTTTCCAGTGTCTTAAGTTTTTTAACGGATAATGAAATCATGAAACTATGAGATCTCCTGACTTTGACCTGGATAGAAGACAGGTCCCCTAGGAGGCAGATATCTGGTGTAAAGCAATCCTGCAGACCCAGCAGGGGATCCAAATTAGTTTTAATTGATTCTCATAAGGGAGTTATTTAGGGACATGACCAGAAAATATGAAAGAGAGTTCCATCCAACACTCTTTCTGTGAAAAAGTACTTCTTTACATCTCTCCTGAATCTATACCACTCAAGCTTCATATCATGCCCTTTTGCGCTTGAGAACCCTTTTTTGTCTGAAAAAAATACTTTCTTTCTGTACCTCATTTAACCCAGTAAGGTATTTGTCAGTCTCTATCATATCTCCCATGCCTCCTCTCTTCCAGGGTGTACATGTTTAGGTCCTTAAGCCTCTCCTCATAGGACTACTGGTGCAGATCCTACACCATTTTAGTTGTCCTTCTCTGGACTGCCTCCACTCTATGTCCTTCCAGAGAAATGGTATCTAGAACTAGACATAGTACTCTAGGTAGAGTCTTACCAGCAATCTATACCGAAGCAATATCACATCCTGGGTCACCATCCCATCCTTGGAGTAAACTCCATTTACTGCCACCTTCTGCCACATATCCCCTAACCAATTTCTTACCCAGATTACCACCTTTGAGCCTACATTTAAGCTACCCAGCTTGCTTACTAGCCTCTTATGTGGAACAGTGTCAAAGCCTTTCAGAAATCTGGATAGGCCATATCCACTGCTCCACCATAATCTAATTACTTGGTCATCCAGTCAAAAAAGAGTTTGAGTAAGCCAAATAGTGGCAAATGCTAGCAATCTGTGGTGCCACTCCATAAACTGTTTCCCATCTCTGTATGTGATATATTTTTAGACTACATGGAGAATGGGTATTCTAGAATGAAAATGGGCATGGCTCTAGTGGAGCCTTGTGAGCGTATGGGATGGGCCCACTCCCGCTCTCTAATAAGCCAACCACCCAATCTACAGTAAAGCAAGAATATAAAAGATATACTGATTTTAGTAGCATTGTATTTACCAAATTTGGTTCATTCTCAGTGGCAGCTACAATTCAAGTCAATACAGTACCACCGAGAAACAACCCCAATAGTCTCCAGGTGCTGTGCAGCTCAAAGAAACCATCTAGCATAGCTGTTAGCTATGCAGGAGATAGTGCTTTAAAATAAAAGTGGCAGTGCTGAAGAAAGAAATAAGAGAGAGAGCGTACATGTAAATTCCAGGTGTTTCATGTTCCCACTCCGTGTCTCTCTCTCTCTCTACTCCTGTAATACATCCCCTGGTGTAGTTTCAGCCCAAACAGCTGCTCCCCATATAAGCCCTTTGTACATTTGTTAAAATGGGCACTTAACCAGGAAATGTCTGGTCTGTAACTCCAGGCTATTGCACGACTGATTAGTTACCCTCTAATACAAAGGGGGATATTGTTATAAATGGTATGTTTGGCCAGCAGTGTAACAGGAAGTTAAAAACATGAAGAAGAAATAGGCCAAAATGAAATAGTTTGCAGAAGGCTTGCGATTGTACCTGTCTGGACCCACCTATACCACTGCTCAAGTCATCTTTTTAGTGAAACAAAAACAACCTGAGCTCCCAAGATTAATTTAAAAGACTCTTGACTGTGGTAATAATAAATTATTATAGACTAAAGAGCATATACAGGGGCTTATTAGCAGCAGCTTTAACAAAAATGTGAAATATCCAGTCTTACAATGGATCAGTAAACAGCAAAACTTTAGTGAAATTAAAACATTGTTGGGGTTGTTTTTTCTTGTAGGATTCTGACAAATATCATATTCCTAAAATATTCTTGCACCTATCAGTGTAACTTCTGTGCTGTGCTGTCTAAAGAAAGCTGCTAGATATACTGATCCTTATAAGGCTGAAGCAGCCTCTATGGAACATTGTTATATTACCATAGCTGTCAATTATGTTGAAGGAGAAAATATTTCAGCTATTATAAATCTTGTTTAGCCCATATTGGGTCCTTTTTACATCGTATGCTTTAAAGGTGATTCTGATATTGCTTAGGATATTCTCTAGCATTATATAAATTAAAAAGAAAACTTAATTAAAATGTTATGAAAAAATTAGGAGCTCAGAAGCACATGACCTCCTTAGGGCAGGTATAAAAAACCTACCTTTGCTCAGCATATACAGATAAGGTCAGTAGCTGCAGAATGGTGTAGGCGAAGGACTGGGGAGAGTCTGTTGCTGCACAGAAAGTGGAAACTGAGGAAAGTTTGCCATGTTAAAACCATATGTTTCCTGCTTTAATTTTCATTTAAAGTACAAAAAAAAAAATTATTTAATCCTCAATTATACAAAACTTTCAGTTATCCAAAACTGCAGTGTGTCTCCCAGCTTACTAGACTTAAATGTAAAATTCCCTCACTTGTCTGAAACCCTATTTATCAAAACAATTGTATTGTCCCCCAGCATATTCAGACAAACGAGGTTATACTGTAATTCTTTTGCATTTAATATGTTTATGAAGCAGTACAAATCACATGAGTAAAAGTGTGTTAACCTTAAATACAGAGTTGTGTCCATCTGTTGTCCCAAAGTTCTATAATTTGGTTTCAGATGTGGGATAACTGCTGGCAAAATCTAAACTGGGTAGGGAGACACTGATCTGGTGTATATAGCCCTTGTATCCCAGGTAGACACATGTTCCAGGAGGAGGAGCTCAAGAATAAGGTCCTTGGTGTCCTGATCAGAAAGATGGCTGAGCATACTGGAGCAACACTTCTCCCAGGACTGGATTGGGGAGCACGGCTGAAGATGAAAGTGAAACCTAAGGAGGACAACACTGGGCAAAAGGAGGAAGATGAAGCCAGCTGTCCAGCACTGCAGAAGGTACCCCCTGAGGATATGGAGAGATACTCAAATAGCTTTACATAAAGCAAGTGTAATTGGACAAAGAGAGGAAACCTGAGAGTTGCAGACAAGATGCCAAGTGGGCAGACACAGTGCGAGTTCTGCAGGAGATATACACCAGATCAATGGACAGAGGTATTAGCCCAAAGGACATTAAGCTGTCAAAGCTTGTGGACAGTGATGATATAGAGGCATACCTCATGATGTTCGAGAGAATTGCTCGAATGTGTGGGTGCCCAAAGGAACAATGGGTCATGAGGCTGGCCCCCTAACTAACTGGCTGAGCCCAACTCATATATAGTTACACGTCGTGGTGGTCGAAGTACTTGAACATGATTCTGATCATGATGATGACTCATAGTCTCATGTTTCCACTGATGTTGAGGATAAGCCATCCAAACATTCAGACATTGATGAAAAAAGTGTGGCTGATAATATAGAGACTGATGTTGCACTTGAAATATTGCCATAGGAGAACAGCCTCCAAAGTGAATTAGTGGATGATGATGATGATGATGATGATGATGATGATGCTAGCGACCTCATCTGGGAACAGGAAAAAAAGTAATTGAAGGTGGCTGTTTGTAAACAGTCTGTTAGTCAATTGCCCCCTCCTCAAAGTCATGCTGTAGCTGTGTCTGTTGATGATGACCCTGAATTAATAGTCATAGATTGTGATGTTCAGTCAAAGTCCCAATTGTGCACAACAGCAGAAATCATGCATTACACCCCCCATTTTATCTCATCCAAAAGTGCAGTTACATATGCAGCAGCAGCACTAGTCATGACATATGAAGAGTAGGGCATCTAAATCCCTGGTCTGGGATTTTTTTATACTAAGATAGATAGATAGATAGATAGATAGATAGATAGATAGATAGATAGATAAAAAGCCTTTATTTGTTGACAGGTATATAACTTTTAGGACAGTAAAGCCCTGTTTATCAAAGTTGTCCTGTAAAGATTATGGTTTTACAAAATATGAATAGCTTCTGATACAATATTACAAAAACATTTAGAAGTGTTAACACACAAGAAATAGATCAGGTACATACAGATACATTTGGACCATAAGTGACAGGTAATATAGAAAAAGACTCAACTATGAGTCTTAACCCCACAAGATAGGTTAGGAGAAAAATACACACAAAAGTATTATGCACTAAAACATGGAAAAACAAATGCTCTATGAAATATACCCCAGGGAATAGGCACTGTGATTGATGTGTTTTAAGAGTATACACTTGAACTGTACACATATAAACATATGCTTTTACAAAAGGATGAAGAGAAGGAAGGAAACCGGGCCCAGCTAATATTTAACAGGAAAACTGTAAAGCAGAAATGTTGTATGTCAATATAAACTTACATACACATTTATCTACCTAGAAACCATAACATAGGTCCTACCAAGGAGAATATACTACCACTAGAACACAAGCCTACAGCGAGAAATAGAGAGGAAGATTTACACAGAAGGGGCATAACATTTACATTCATCTCTCTAGACTAGAGCTAAACACTGTTTAAAATGTCCAATGTTTTCCACGTTTCTAATTTCTGGAGCTATTTCATTCCATAATTTTGATAAGTAGAAACATCTTTGCATTCTACTGTAGGTATTAACACCCAAAGGGATTTTCAGACATCCATGTTTTAGATCCCTTAAGTTATACTTAGAGGAGAAGGGGACATAAGAATGGTTAATTTTATCCTCAATATTGGTGTTTCCACTATATTCAATATATGCTTTATGTCCAGCTCATTTTTCCTACGATTTTCTAGGGAGTCCCAGCTTAACCTTCGTAGAAGACTACAATGATGGGTGAAGTAAGGGCATCTGAAGACATATCTTGCCATTTTATAATGTGTCTTGTCCAACTTATTTAATAAGGTCCTTGAGGCAAATTGATGTATTATAATTATGCATTCTAAAATCAGTAAGAGTAGCTGTAAAGCCACTCTGTGTCTAGTTTCTCTAGGAATAATTAAAGTTCTTCTTCTAAGCACATTTAGTCTAATATTGACCTTGCCAACAACACTGGTTATATGCTCAGAAAAGGTAAGACTGTTATCTACTTGTACCCCTAAGTACTTACAAACCAAAACTTGCTCCAGAATATGTCAATCTAGTGTTTGTATACATAAATTTTGATTATGACTTTTTTTACCTTTAGGATTAAACAGCATTACCTTGGTTTTCTTTTTACTGAGAATCATCTTGGATTTTAATAACCAGTGTTGCAGGATGTCAAAATCAGACTGAAGAGTTTTTTGCAAGCTATCCCTGTTTTTTATTCTGCCTATTAGGCCCATATCATCTGCATATAAATAGATCTTAATATTTTTTATATAAGATGAAAGTGGATTTATGCATATTAGGAACAACAGGGGGCCCAAGATCGACCCTTTGGGAACACCCCTGAAAGTTCCTTCCTTAGCTGACAATATTCCATTTGTACATACTTGTTGTGTACGCTCAGACAGATAGGAAAGCATCCATGTCTGAACAGATTCTGACATGCCTGTTTGAGCCAGTCTCCTCAATAATATGTTGAAGTTAACCTGGTCAAAGGTCTTTGAGAGGTCGACGAACACTGTGTCAACAGACTCCCTCGTCTCCATCCCATTTGCCACAGTATCAATATAATCTGCTAGGGCAGTGTCCATTGACCTTCCAGTTCTAAAACCTGACTGGCACTCAGCTAGTAACTTATATTTCTCTAGATATTCATACAGCTGAGCACAGACCAAATGTTCAAAAATATTTGAGACAATAGACAACAAGGTTATTGGGTGATAGTTAGTTTGATTATCTTTAGCCCCACCCTTAAACACTGGAATCACTTTTGAGTTTTTCCAAAAGTCTGGAAAATGTCTTTGTTGTAAACTGAAATTAAATAAATTATTTAGGATTGGACTTAATTGTTCTACTGAAGCTTTTAAAAATCGTGTTTCTACTCTATCCAGTCATATTGCCTTAATTTTGATATCTGTTTCTTCACCTCAATGATTTTTTTTGCTTAAAAGTAAAAGCATGGAGTGTCCCCTCTAAAATATTCCTCTAAATACAAATACTTCTAATTTCCATTATTTTAATTATTCCCTTCCTGTTCTATTTTTATATTTGGAAGACAGCAAAAATATTGATTTAAACTGTCTGGCACTTGCCCTGTTGTCATCTCCCTTCCCTTTCCATCCCTTAATGTTATATACAGCCGGTTCTTTTCCTTTCCTTCAAGATCTTTTATTAGATTCCAGTACTGGGCTAGATTTGTTGTTTGATTAATTTTATTTTGATAATATTTTTCCCGTGCTTTTTTTAACATGTTTTTGCATTTATTCCTAATCTTTTTAAACAATTCCCAATCCGATGCCACTAGAAATCAATTTGCCTTTTTCCAAACCCTATCCTTCCATCTTATTTGTTTTTTAATTGTCTTATTTACCCAGGGGTTATGTTGGTGTCTTTCCTTTGATACTTTATATAGGGGTGTTTTAATCACATATCTCCATATAGATTTTTGTGAACTCTCTAACTGCCATATCCACTTCTGGAATCAAATCTATATGTGTCTAATTTGTTTGTACTATCTGAAGTTGGAAGAAAGATTTGTTAAAGTTGTTGTAATCTCTAATATATCTACACTTTGGCATTCCTATGATATCATAGTTACATGTTACATTACATTCTAGTTAGCCATGATCTTCTAAATTTGGAGAGCCTACCATATAGTCCAATAAATGTATGCCATTGGTTATAAATATGAGGTCCAAAATGTTCCCTGTACTAGAGTAGGTACTTCTACATGTTGGAATATTTACAATTTGTGTGAATCCCATCGATTGAAATTCAGTTTGAAACTTAAGGCCTCTAACTGCCCCCCATGCTGTGTTAAAATTGACTACTAAAATGGTTTCCCTTTGTCCTATCAAATCATTTAACCTTGTAGACAAGGCCTCAAAGACCAATGTCTTTATTTTAGGATGAGAATCTATTACCCCAAAACACATTTTCAGCCTAGTTATAAACATTAATATTATCTCTACACCCTCAATGTTTCCTGAGAAAAGAGTCTTTACTTGACCCAGCTTGCTTTTAATATAGAGGGCTACCCCTCCCCCTCTACTTGATCTATCGTACCTAAACAAATCATAGTTTTCTTTTTTTGGAATTCAGATTCAGGACATTTTTTGGTCAGCCACGTCTCAGTAATGTCAACAATATCATAAACATTTTCATATATCCAATGATCTAACAAAACCTGTTTCCCAGCATGACTTCTTACATATCATGAGCTATCTCAATAATGCCATTTTGTTTAACTGGGCCTGGATTTGGCTCAATGTACCCATTAGCCAAGGCAAACACAAGTAGAGAAACTAAGACTTTACTAGTACTAGACTTCAAACTAAATTGATTTAGGTTTAACCCACTAAATTTAAGAGCCCATTATAGCAACAAATATGAATTTATTTCTTCTATTTGGTCCTTCAGTTGGGAGGGACCATTCTTGTTAAAGCTGCAGAGAGGGAAAATATTCTGAACTTAGATTCAGACTGTATTCCAAGAATTTGTTTGTCCAAGGCTTCCAAAACCAACATCCCCATCCAGAAAGCAAGGTATACCATGGCTACAAAAAACTATGACTATAAAATAATAATTAAAAAAAATAATTAAAAATAGATAGTCTGTAAAATCTCACAGATAAAGTTAAAACAAATTTAACACAATATATGAGATAAATCAAGCCTAAAACGCTATGCAATATTTGAAACAAATAAAAATATACTTCTAGTATTACCTTAAAGTTTATAGCCTAATGTATTTTAGAAATGCTTTTTTTCAGCCAATATATTTAATTTATTTGCATAAAAATGCCACTGATATACAAGTTTCATAGATTGAGAAGCAAAATCAGACACTCCCTTATTGATATCACAAAATTTTCTTTAAAACATAGCACTAAGACAGGTAGGTCAACATGAGTATGTGGACATAAAACAACTCTACCTGACCAGGTCTACAGTTTAAAAGGGACTAACTATAGTCTTTTTCTTCAAACTTCTCCAAATTTTTTTTAAGCCAAATGGCGCTTGCCCCACTCGTGCTCATGCAGTGAGCAGCGCAAGTGATTTATGTTGTACTGCCCCTCCTCTTCTGCTGATGTGTTTGGCTCACTTCCCACTCGGTACTGGCAGGTGTTGAAAAATTAATTTTGCTGGTTACTGAGTACACAGTTCATTCGGGAGGGGGGGTAGTGTGGCAGAAACAGGAGCACTGGTGCAAAACAGCTGGAAAACCATCTGCAAAGTGATGGTACAGGTCTTCACAGGTACAGCAACACTGGAGTTGTAACAGTCTCTTGCCTAGTGGCAACAATGAAACAGTGGCAACCTGACAGCTTTGCCAGTTGCATGTGAAGCATGGTAAAAAGGGTAGTTATTTTGGCACTGGGGGCCAGCATATTCATTTGAAGAGCAGGCGCAAGGCACTGTGGACGCGGCACCGAAGGGGAGCTAATGCCATAGTTGGGGGCTCACTCTCAGCCACCTTAGTGAGCATGTTATCCCCTTCCATCAGTGTAAGTAGCCATGTCAATAAAAGTGGTGAAATAACACCAGAGTATTACAACAGGCATGAGGAGGAGGATTTGGAATGCTCAAGCAGTAGTCAGCGTAGCAGTGGTGGTCCATGTAGTAATTCTACTACTGTACATCAACCTCTGTGCTTAAAACAGGGAAAATAACCACATGTATTGGCTTGTCACCTGTGCACCCAAAATTACTCATCCAAGGTACCCCATCTATGTCAATAGTAGAGTAGAGCCATTTGGCACACCACGTGTAAAGCAACAGATAATGCAGCCCACACTGCACAGCCTTTTTGCGCACAACACTAAATACCCACCCAATCATGCAGATGCATGTGATCTCAATGCTGCCATAGTGGAAATGCTGGTAATTGACCTTTTGCCATTTTCCCTTTTGGAGAATGCAGGCTTCTCGAGCTTTGCAGCATGCACATGTCCTAAATAGAAGGTCCTGTCCTGGACATACTTTTCCACCCATATTGTCCCTGAGTTAAATCAGATGGTGACAGAGTCTATAAGACATGCCCTTCAACATTTCACATCACCTTACATTTACTTAAGCAGGATATGTGGACAAGTGGCAAAACAGCAGGTAGTTCCTATTTGTGTATTACTGCACATTGGTTGCAGTTTTACCCGGGGTTGTCTGTGATGGTGGGAAGGTAAAGCAGTGTAATAAGTCAGACTGTGGTGATGGTAGCAACCTTTATGGCATGAGACAGCCTGCTACATTTGCAATGTGTAGTGTAGCTGGGATCGCATACAGGTGAACACATTTTAGAATTGCTACTGACAGAAATTGATGAGTGGCTGCACCCCGTGCCTACAAGCTGGCTTTGAAACTAGTGATAATGGATCAAACGTTGTGAAATGTTCACCAATGGTGGCTTTGTGTATGTGTTCCCTGTATGGCTCCCTGTTTAAATCTTGTGGTACAGAAGTGTCCGCAGTACCCTGAAATAAAGCAAATGTTGACTGTTGCACACTGCAACTGTGCCCACTTTGCACTTTGAACACTGACTTCCTGCCTATTTAACTGCCTCCCTGAATCATGTGACCTGCAGACCTTCAGAGACAGTCAGGCATGTGATCAGTGACCTGTTTTATAATGTTTTTCCTTATCAAACTGTAACTCAAAGTGAACTCAAAGTGGACAATGCGAAGTAAGGCGAATTTCACGTTTTTAATGGACAATTCGCCTAGTGCTATGCGAATTCAAAGTGGACTACTTTGGGTTCACTTTGCCGGTAAATTAAAACTTTACTGCATCTTTAATCATACGGACATGTGGGATACTGAGAACAATGACAATGTTAAATGTGAGATCCAGCTGCAGTATGACATAAACACCAAAACATACTGCCAAAGATTTTGGTTCCTGAAAATGCAGTCATTGGACACAACAAGAGAGACATATGCCAGGTTGAAAAACTTGTGCTACAAATGGCTGCAGCCAGATAGCAAAATGATACATCAGTTGCAAAGCCATAATTATTGAGCAATTTATTAAGGTGTTGCACAGGATGTCCAGATCAGGGTGAGGGAGCTCAAGCTGGAGGGAGCTAAAAAGACAATTGCCTTGGTTGAGGATTTCCTGGCTGCCTGACCCCTGAGGCCTCGGAGTTATCAAGGAAGTACCACCACCACCACCACCTCCGCCAGCCTGGTAAGAAACCCAACTTTTTCTACTGTTAATCAGACTGACAAAAATGACTGGAAAGCAGAGAAGGGGAGGATTCTATTTTTTAGAAATAGTTTGCCATGGTTGCCAGAGGAAAGGACACTTAATTAGAAATTGCCCCAATATTAAAAAGGAACCAGGACATTTTGCCTTGGTCATCTGGGGGTCCAACATGTAATACAGGACAGAGGGTAAAACAGGATTTTCAAGGAATCGGTAAGCTTAAACTGTTTAAATTCTGTAGTAGATAGGCAAGTGAAGTTAGGAATGAGCTTCTGAGTATGGATACTACCAAAGCCAAGGGCTTAGACATTATTCTTTCTAAACTACTTAAGTATGCAGACCCATCTATTGCATTTCCCATGACTTATATTTTCAATATTTCACTGTTAACAGGAGATTTTCCAGAGAAATTGAAAGTGGAAAAGTAGTGTCACTTCATCAAGGGGTCTTCAAGACAGAAATTGGTACTTATTGGCCAATTTTCTTGCTCTTTCAAGCACCAATAATTATGGAAAAGATAGTTTCTGGTCAACTGAAAAAAACATCTGGAGGAGGAAGGATTACTGAACAGGTATCAATCGGTATCAATCAGGGTTCCGGTCAATGCACGGAACCCAAACGGCACTAGTAAAGGTTGTAGGGGATATACAGATGAGCCTGGACAGGAGAAAGGCAGTGAGATCCATATTTATTGATTTATCAAAGGCATTTGACACCTTAAACCACAGCATTCTCCTGTTCAGGCTCTGGGAGATAGGGGTATGGGGACTTGAACAGAATTGGTTTAAAACATATTTAGTGGGCCAGAAGCAGTTGTGGAGTTAGACATTCAGAAATCATTTACATTATTAATTAAATCAGGGGTGCCACAGGGCTCAATTTTGGGCCCACTCCTATATAACACCTGTGTGAATAGCATTCAGTTTGAGGACCCAGAGATAAGGTACTATATTTATGCAGATGGCACCCTGATTTATGTAGAGGGTACTACCCTGGAAAATATCTCTGACAAATCACAAACAGTTTTTTCTCAGTTGCAAATATTTTTGGAGTAGCATAAATTAATATTAAATGCAAGAAAAACTCAGGTGGTGCTTTTCCAGAGTAGTACTAAGATAAATCAGCCATTGGAGATAAAGACATTATGTGAGGAGTATATACAACAAGTCACACATTATAGATACTTAGGAGTTTGGTTGAATTATAGGCTATAGTGAGATATTCATTTGGATAAATTGGTAATTAATGTAAGTAGAAAACTAGGTATGTTTTATAGATTAAAACATTATACAACTACTGAGGTTTGATGTAGGATAGTGGAGGTCATGATCATGCCCATTTTGGATTATGGTGACTTAATATACATGGGTGCCTCGGCGATGGAGCTGGCAAGACTGGATGTCATGTAACATAGAAACATAGAAACATAGACTTTGACAGCAGATAAGGACCGCTTGGCCAATCTGGTCTGCCCATTTCCCTACTTACAGGATAGGCCGCAGATCCTTGTTAACCTACAGCCTATTTCTTCCTACCCCCCACAAGAATTGCCTTATGTCTGTCCCATGCATTATTGAATTCTCCCACAGTTTTAGACCCCACAACCTCCTCAGGAAGGCTGTTCCTTGCATCCACTACCCTCTCTGTGAAATAATACTACCTCACATTGCCACTGAACCCCCCCTTTCTATCTTTAAATTGTGCCCCCTTGTTCTTGCTCATCTCTTTTTCTGAAAGATGCTACCCTCTTGGACTTTGTTGATTCCACTGAGGTACTTAAAAGTTTCTATCATGTCCCCCCTCTCCCTTCTTTCCTCAAGGGTATACATATTAAGCTGCTTTAGTCTCTCCTCATACAGCTTCTCTTGCAGACCCTGCACCATTTTAGTTGCCCTCTGGACTGCCTCTATCCTGTCTATGTCCTTGCAGAGATGGGGTCTCCAGAACTGGACACAGTACTCCAGATGGGGTCTCACCAACTGTCTGTACAAAGGGATAACAACTTCCTGTTTTCTGCTGCTGATGCCTCTCCCTATGCATCCCAGTATATCCCCAGCCCTCCCTACTGCCTTCTCACATTGCTTGCTATCCTTAAGGTCATCTGATATGATTACCCCCAGGTCCCTTTCCTTTTTTGTTGTTTCTACCTCCCCCCAAATGTGTATTCTTCCCTGGTTCTTGTTTTCCAAGTGCATTATTTTGCACTTTGCATTGAATCCTAGCTGCCATACTTGACCACTCCTCCAACCTTGCCAAGTCCCTTCTCATCCTTTTCACGCCTCCTTGTGTATCAACCCTGTTGTAGATCTTTGTGTCATCTGCAAAGAGGCATACTTTTCCTTCCAGTCCCTCTGCAATGTCACTTATGAAGACATTAAAAAGGACTGGACCCAATACTGAACCCTGCGGTACCCCACTAGTAACCCCTCTTTCTTCAGAGTGGACTCCATTTACAATTACCTTCTGTGTCCTGTTGTCCAGCCAATGTTTTACCCAGTTTACCACCCTGGGACCCACTCCCACACTGGTTAATTTGACTATTAATCTTTTGTGTGGGACTGTGTCAAATGCCTTGCTAAAGTCTAGGTAGGCCATGTCCACAGCCCCTCCCTGGTCTACTACTTTGGTCACCCAGTCAAAGCAATCTATTAGATTCATCTGACATGACCTTCCCGCTGTGAACCCATGCTGCCTTGGGTCCTGTGCCCCACTGGCCTCTAGGTACTCAACTATTCTTTCCTTCAGAAGTGACTCCATCACTTTCCCTACCACAGAGGTCAGACTGGCAGGTCTGTAGTTTCCTGCCTCTGTCTTGGTCCCACTTTTGTGAAAGGGAATCATATCTGCCTTCCTCCAGTCCTCGGGTACCACACCATACTCCCATGATTTATTAAAAAGAGTTGCCAGTGATTTCACTAGTTCCCCCCTTAATTCTTTTAGAATTCTGGGCTGAATTCCATCAGGCCCCATTGCTTTGTCCACCTTCAGTTTTAGGAGTTCTTGCAGAACCCTTTCTTCTGTGAAAGGACTGGGATTGACCCTCCTATCAAGAGTGCTTCTGTTACTTGGATTAGGCACTTCCCCCTCCTCTTTTGAGAATACTGAGCAGAAATATTCATTCAGTATCCCTGCTTTTTCACTGTCCCCCTCTGCCCACCCACTGTTCATTCTATTCAGCCTCACTATCCCTCCCTTTGTCTTTCTACACTCGCTGAAGTAAAAGGTTTTATCCCCCTTCTTAACCGAGTTGGCTATCTTTTCCTCAGTTTGGGCCTTTGCTATTCTGACTTCCTTCCCTGCTTCCTTCTGCCTTAACTGGTACAGCTCTCTGTCCTGCTCCTTCTGTGTTTCCTTATACTTCTGGAATGCTATCTTTTTCTTCCTGACTTTCACAGCCACCTCTTTTGAGAACATAGTGGCTTTTTCTTTCATTTTTATTTGTTTATTTGCTTCACACAAAGGCTTGTTGCCTCTGTGATGGCAGTTTTGATGATTCTCCATTGTTGCTCCACACCTCCTTCTAGCCTGCTTGCTAGTGCTTTTCTGAGGCACTCTCCCATCTTGCCAAAGTCAGCCCTCCTGAAGTCCAGTACCCTCACTTTTGTATGGCTTGACTCTGTAGCTGACTTTAACATGAACCACACTGTTTGATGGTCACTTGTTCCCAGATGGCAACCCACTTTGAGATCTGAGATCCTCTCACTGCCCCCATTTGAGAGTACAAGGTCTAAGATTGCTCCCTCATGGGTGGGTTCCGAAACTAGCTGTCTGAGGCCTGCCACCTGTAGGGCATCAAGAATGGCCCTGCGCTTGGTTGTGGCTGCAGCAAATGTGCTTCAGTTTACATCTGGCATATTCAGATCTCCCATCAACAGTATCTCCCCTTTCTCTGCCATTCCAAGAATGCCTTCTATCATATCCTTGTCCATTCCTTCCCCCTGACATGGGGGTCTGTACACAACCCCTGTGCGGATTGTGGTGCCCTTTTCAGTCTCCAAGGTGACCCACAGTGCCTCCTCTCCTCCCTGTTTACTCTTTTGTTCAGTTGCTTTTATCCCTTCCTTTATGTAGAGAGCTACTCCTCCCCCTCTTCTCCCCTGCCTGTCTCTCCTGTAGGTTATGCACCCTGGTATGTTGACATCCCATTCATGGTTCTCTGTGTACCATGTTTCTGTGATTGCTACGATATCCAGGCATCCCTCTTCCATCAAGGCCACCAGCTCAGGGACTTGTAGCCCAGACTACAGGCATTGGTACTCATTACCCTCCATTTCCTGATGGCCTTACTCCTTTTTGCCCCATCCCTGTCCTTCTTGCTTTTGTCACTTTCTCCATTTACCCGTGCCCTTCTCCTTATCGACACCTCTATGTTGGTGTTTACTGCACTTACTACCATGATTTTTGGGGGGGGGACTAGGATTTCCCTGCTCCTTTCCAGTGCCTCCCCCCTTGGCTAGTTTAAATGCTTGCCAATGAAGCATTTAAACCTATCACCTAGGATCCTGGCTCCCCTCCTGGACAGATGCAACCCATCATGCCAGTATAGGCTTGCATCACTCCAGGTGGAACCCCAGTCCCCAATGAAGTCAAATCCCTGAGCTCCACACCAGTTTTTCAACCACTGATTGAATCCCATAGTGCAGAAACACCCTAGCCTCTCCTCGTCATAGATGGACAGCACCTCCGAGAAGGTTACCATGTGTACTACTTGTCTAAGGCCCTCCCCAATTCCACAAACTCTTCCTGCACTTCTCTAATCCCTTTCTAGCTGGTGGTCATTTGTCCCTAGGTGGACAATGACATCCAGCTCCTTCCTGTGCAGCTGCTCCGGCAATCCTGAGGATTCGCTCCCTGTCTCTCCAAGCCATGGCACCAGGCAGGCACCTTACCTCCCTCTCCCCTTCCTCCCCCAGTTCTACTTTCCTAACAATGGAGTCCCCCACCAGGAGTTGTTTCCTTCCCCTGCGGGGTTCCCTGCCACCCTCCTGTGGGTCTCCTTTGTGGAAGTTCCTTGCATCCTCCTTGGTCTCTACTGTGGGTGCCTCCATAGAGGAACCACACTTTGCCAGAATGGCATAGGAATTGTGGAGAGGTACAGCTGGAGGGATGCACCTCTGTTCCACCACCATCACCCTCCCTGAGCCCACTGTGGTCCAACCACTCCCTTTCTTGGCAATCTCTGAGGCAACGGCTGTGGCACTGGTGGTCCCTGGATGGAAGAGGAGGTCCCACAAATCCTGGCCAACTCAGCTTGGAGATGAGCAACCTCCTCCCTCAGCCCAGAGAGGTGCCTGCAGATGGGACAACACTGCATCCTCCAGAACGTCTCTCGGAAGACTGCTGCTCCACAGCCACTGCACTGCACCAGTCCCATCATGTCTTATTTCTGGCCCCTTAACTGTTTGCAATCCTTACTCTTTCCTCTGTTTTTTTCTCTCTCTCCTTACTTTCTGCCTGTGTGCCCTTTAAGATCCTGATTGTCCTGTTCTGTGACAAGAATATCCTATATTTCTCAGCAGACCCCTTACTTGCTTAGAGGCAGACCTCCAGCAGCTAGAGGTGGCCGGAGAGCTACTCTTGCCCTTCTACGATGGTGGGTCTTTGGTGGCTCTGTGATCATTCACTTCCTACTCCCAAACAGGAAGTTCCTGTTGTCAGTCAAATTCTGTGCCTATAAAAGTAGAACTAGCTTTGGGTGGGAGGCTGGAGGGAAGGGAAGGAGGGCAATATAGTCCCAGCAGAGAAGTCCAGTCACACAGCAGTCCTTTCTTCTGGTGTCTTCTGCCAAACTACTAGCAAAATCTTTCTAAGGCAGTCTTTAAATGTAGCTTTCTTCTAGCTAAGCCATTCCCCTTACTTACTGGATCTTTCTACAAGTAATTTAAACCTCACAGCTATCAAGTCCTTTCAATCACCTGAGATTTACACCTAGATAACTGTTCAGATAACCATTCAGTTCAGTTAACTCAGACAAACACACACTTTTTTTTTGTTTTGTTTGTTAGTAGAACTCTTGTACTTGGATCTTTAATTTAGGATAAAAAAAACAACTAACAAACAACAGGCTTGCCCTCTTTGTCCTCGATGCCCCCAGGAGAACACATTATTGTGAGTTGTTCAGGGCCTTGAACTGGTGGAATTTGGAAGATAGAAGGATCTAGCATTTGCAGCTTTTATGGTAAAAATTAGTAGGCAGAATTTACAGTTATTTGCTGGATGAATTCAAAATCAGGGACCGGCAAGTGGGCTTAAGTTCTTCCCAGACTTTTGAATTTACTGTCCCCAGGTGTAATCTGGATGGGTAGAGCTTCACTATTTAGTAGGTGCCCCATATTGTGGAATACCCTTCCTTTAGAACTGAGAGAGACTCAAACACCTACTAGTCCAGGGTAAATAAAGAAATGGTTTCTTTACTTAATTGGCACACAGAAGTTATACTGTATGAAATAGTAAATATAGTTTTTTAGATAATGGGAAGCTTTTGGTAGCCTGGTACTATCCGTTTGTATGTTTATAAAATGTGTTTCTGTATTAGAAACATAGAAAAATAGAATTTGATGGCAGATAAGAACTGCTTGGCCCACCTAGTCTGCCCATTTCCCCTACCTAATGGATAAGGTGCAGATCCTAGTTAACCAACAGCTTACTTCCTCCTACCACCCAGTAGAATTGCCTTATGTCTATCCCATGCATTCTTGATTTCCCCCACTGTTTTTGACTCCATGACCTCCTCAGGAAGGCCATTCCATACATCCACAACCCTCTTCATGAAAAAATACTTCCTCACATTACTTCTGAGCCATCCATCCTCTATCTTCAAATTGTGCCCCCTAGTTCTTGCGCATCTCTTTTTCTGAAAGATGCTGCCTCTTGGACTTTGTTGATTCCCTTGAGGTACTTGAAAGTTTCTAGCATGTCCCCTCATGCCCTCTTTTCCTCAAGGGGTATACATATTAAGCTCCTTTAATCTCTCTTCATATGTCTTCTGGTGCAGATACTGCACCATTTTAGTTGCCCTCATCTGGACAGCCTCCATCTTGTCTATGTCCTTGAAGAGATGGAGTCTCCAGAACTGCATACAGTACTCCAGATGGGGTCTCACCAACTGTCTGTACAGAGGGATAACAACTTCCTGTTTTCTACTGGTTATGCCTTTCCCTATACATCCCAGTATCCCCCAGCCATCCTTACTGCCTTCTCACATTGCTTGCCCACCTTTAGGTCATCTGATATGACCATCCCCAGGTCCCTTTCCATTTTTGTTGTTGTTAGTATCTCACCTCCCATTGTGTACTCTTCCCCTGGGTTTTTGTTTCCCAGGGGCATTATTTTGCACTTCTTTGCAGTGAATCTAAGCTGCCATACATTTGGCCATTCCTCCAGTCTTGCCAAATCCCTTTCTCATCCCTTCCACCCCACCTTGTGTATCAACCCTGTTGCAGATATTTGTGCCATCTGCAAAGAGACAAACTTTTCCTTCCAGTCCCTCCACAATGTCACCTATAAAGACATTAAAAAGAACAGGTCCCAGTACTGACCCATGTGGTGCCCTACTAGTAACCCCCCTTTCTTCAGTGTGGACTCCATTTACTATTACCCTGTGTGTCCTGTTGTTCAGCCATTTTTTTTCCCAGGCCACCACCTTCTGACCCACTCCAAGGCTGGCTAATTTGTATATTAATCTTTTGTGTGGGACTGTTTCAAATGCATTGTTAAAGTCTAGATAGCCCATGTCCACAGCCTTCCCCTGGTTTTCTTCTTTGAGCAACCAATCAAAGAACTCTATTAGATTCATCTGACATGACCTTCCCATTGTGAATCCATGCTGCCTTGGGTCCTGTGCCCCACTAGCCTCTAGGTATTCAACAATTCTTTCCTTCAGAAGAGATTCCATTGTTTTCCCTACCACTGAGGTCAAACTAACAGGTCTGTAGTTTCCTGCCTCTGCCCTGTTACCACTTTTGTGAAGTGGAATCTCATCCACCAGTACTCGGGTAGCACCCCATCCTCCCACAATTTGCTAAAGAGGGTAGTCAAGTGGTGTCACTAGTTCTACCCTTAGTTCTTTTAGAATTCTGGGGTGAATCCTGTCAGGCCTCATTGCTTTGTCCACCTTCAGTTTTAAGAGTTCTTTCAGAACCCTTTCTTCTGTGAATGGACTTGCATCGACCCCCCCATCCAAAGTGTTGCTATTATTTGATTTAGGTACCTCCCCTTCCTCTTATTTTGTGAATACTGAGCAGCAGTATTCATTCAGTATCCCTGCTTTTTCACTGTCACCATCTGCCCACATCCCTTCCCCTTTATTAAGCCTCAGTATCCCTTCCTTTGTCTTTCTTCACTCCCTAATGTACCTATAAAAGGTTGTATCCCCCTTTTTAAGAGAGCTGGCTATCTTTTCCTCAGTTTGGGCCTTTGCTGGTCTGACTGCCTTCCCTGCCTCCTTCTACTTTAACTAATATAGTTATCTGTCTTGCTACTTCTGCGTTTCCTTATATTTCCTGAATGCTGTCCTTTTCTCCTTAACCTTCCCTGCCACCTCTTTTGAGAACCATAGTGGGTGTTTCCTTTATTTTGTTTTGTTGATTTACTTTACACAAAGGCTTGTTGCCTCTGTGATGGCAATTTTGATTTTTTCCCATTGTTCCTCCACCCCTCCTTCTTGCGTGCTTGCTAGTGCTTTTCTGAGGCACTCTCCCATTTTGCCAAAGCCAGCCCTCCTAAAGTCCAGCATCCTTGCTTTTGTATGGCTTGACTCTACAATTGTGTTTATTGTGAACCACACTGTTTGGTGATCACTTGTTCCCAGATGTCTACACACTTCTAAATCAGAGATCCTCACTCCATACCCATTTGAGAGTACCAGGTCTAAGTTCACTCACTCAAGTGTGGGTTCTAGCACTAGCTGCCTGAGGCATGCTCCCTGTAGGGCATCGAGAATGACTCTGTTCTTGGATGTGGCTGCAGTAAAGGGACTCCAGTTAACATCCGGCATATTCAGGTCCCTCATCAACAATATCTCTCCTTTTTCTTCCATTCTAAGGATTCCTTCTGTCATTTTATTGTCCATTGCCTCCCCCTGAAATGGAGGTCTGTAAACAACCCTTGTGTGGATTATGGTGCCATTTCCAGTCTCCAGGGTGACCCACAGTGCCTTCTCCCCTCACTGTTTACCTTTAGTTCTGTTGCTCTGATTTCTTCCCTTATGTGAACAGCTATTCCTCCCCCTCTTTTTCCCTGCTTGTCCCTCCTATAGATTGTGTACTCTGGTATGTTGACATCCCAGTCATGGTTCTCTGTGTACCATGTTTCTGTGACTGCCATGATAGCCAGGCATCCCTCTTCCATCAAGGTCACCATGTCAGAAAGCTTGTTACCCAGACTATGGGCACTGGTATTCATTGCCCTCCATTTTTTGATGGCCTTAGCCCATTTAGGCTCATTCCTGTCATTACCGTCTTTGTCTTTTTCTGGATTTACCCCCTTTCCTGCTCCCTATAGACTTCCCTACCTTTGTGCCCACTTTGCTAATTACTCTGTTTTGTGTGCAGGGAGGCTGGGATTTCCCTGCTTCCCTGCAGTGCCTCCCCCCTTGACTACTTTAAATGCTTGCCAATGAAGCATTTAAACTATCATGTAGGATCCTGGTAGGTTTTGTACTAGCTTATTCATTTGTAAATGTATGTATATATTATTATTATTATATGATTTATGTATTAAATCTTTTGTACTGATGATATATTTTATGTGTGGATTTCTATGTTTGATTCAAATGTGTGAAATATGCAAATTGCAACCAAGGGACCGCTTTAAAAATTAGTCTTGCACTCAATAGAGTTTTATCCCAGTTCATAGTTTATGACTAAAAATGTTTACTTACTTTCTTACTTCATAGCTACTATACAGTGTAGGTAACGTCAAGCAGCTTATGGAATTACCTCACTCTGGCAGTCACCAGACATTGGTTGATTCTGATTCAGTGGATGTAACAAAGACACAGGGGAAAGGAACTGCTGTTGTGTGCATCCATGGTGATAAACATTGTTATCCCACAGCCTCACTAGAAATGACTGTCAAGGGACAAACCCATTAAATTGAAGTGGGGCTTGTGCCACATCTGCCTGTGCCCATTGTTATTGGACATGACCTTAAGACCTTTCATCATTCATAGAGTGTCAGATTGGACAGACACCCCTGGTAGCTGTCATCACTAGGGCCCAGGGTAAACAACAATCAATCAATCAATCAATCAAAATCTTTATTTATTCAGGCGAACATCATTGAGCATAGCTCATTTACAAGATGGACCTGAGTGGTCATAACAAAAAGGTTACAGATTGTATACAAAAACATGATATTGAATAAGCACAAATACAACCATTTGTGAGTGAGATAGATGTACAAATATTTACATATATACAAGGCAAAGGACAATAAACCTAAAACCTAATAAAGGAGAGAAAAACAAACAGTCTAGTAGGGATAAGGCATGGATAATGGTACATGGGTGGGCATATATGTATGAGATTTGATGGGGAAAGGACCAGATGAATGATAGAAGAATAGGAAGGAGCTTTAAAAGAGGGGGGTGGAGGAGGGGATTGGGGTGTGGGAGGACTAGGCCTTGCGGAAGCAAGTGCACGGATCTGGGATTAGGCTGGTATACAGTTTTTGAAGGATGTAAGAGGAATCAGTGTATCCATTTTCAACGCACTTTTGGATAGAATTCCAGATAAGTGCCAGGGAATAACTGATTGCAGCTCTTCCATACCGGGTGCAGGTGATAGGAATCTTCAGCAGGATCAGTTTGTTGATCCTCAAGGTGTAGGGCCTGGATGTGATCCGTTGAAGCAGTCTGAGATGTAGGAAGGAGTTTGTTTGTCAGAGCTTTGTAGATCCAGATAGCAGCATTTTTTTCCTTCTATGTTGCAGGGATGTCCAACTGACTGCATTGTAGAGAGAGCAATGATGGGTGCTAGAGGGAAGGTCAGTAATGAATCTAATAGCTCTATGATACAGGGTGTATAATTTGTTTAGATGGGAGAGAGCAATGACCATAGAGGAAGTCAGCATAATCAATGAGGACAGGAATGATGCTAGGATTAATCTTTGTTTGGAATCTTTGGTCAGTTAGTGTTTGATCCTATAGAATAGACCAAGTCTTGTCTTAGCTTTTTAGGAGCTCTTCAACTGGGTAGTATAGTCTAGTTTATTGTCTATCCACACTCCTAGGTATTTGAATTTGTCAACATATTCCAGATTTTCACCAAGGATGGTAGAGAGTTGTGAGGGTGAATGATGGGATAGTGGAAGAACAGTTCTTGGTGGCAAAGAACATAGCTTTGGTTTTCTTGGCATTTAGTAATAATTTCTTTTCTAATAGGTTGTGCTGAAGGAGGGAGAATTCAGACTGTAGGAGCTCACAGGCTTCTGATGGTGAGGGATTGCTCACATATAGTACAGTGTCATCTGCAAAAGGTGGATATTAGAAAGTGAGAGATTGGAATCAATATTGTTGATATAAATGGCAAAAGGATGGGACCAGGATGGAGCCTTGCGGTACACCTCTTAGGAGTGGTTTAGAGGTAGATAGATCACCTTCTATTTTTACCAGTTGTAATCTTCCGAGAGATAGCATCTGAACCATTTAAGAGAGAGTGAGTCAAGGCCTATGGAGTTCAGAGAGAGATTAGAAGATCATGATCCACAGTGTCAAAGGCTTTGCTTAGATCCAGAAACACAGCACAGGTATTATTCTTTTGTCTAGGGCAGTCTGCCAGTCATTTGTGACTTTTGCTAGTGCAGAGATGGTGCTATGTATAGATCTGAACCCAGATTGAGCTGGATTTAGGAGATTGTTGGTATCAAGGTAGGCAGTTAACTGAGAGTTTACCAGCTTCTCAAGCATCTTGGATAGTACTGGTAAGATGGAGATGGGCCTATAATTATTGAGGTCCATGGGATCACCTGCCTTAAGTAATGGAAACACTTGAGCTGTTTTCCATATTGAGGGGATAGAACCAGTGGCAAGTGATAGATTGAAGAGGTGGGTGAGGGGCGATTAAGGCATGCAGAGCTACTTTTAGAAAGTAGGGGTCCAGGAGTCTGCACCTGCACTTTTGGTGGTATCTAGTTGGAGTAGAAGTCTTCTACTTCTTTGAAGAAAATTGGTTTGAATGAGAATGTGGAAGCAACCATTTGACCCTCAGTAGATTGTAGGTTTAGAGATGATCTTAATAGGTTTGCAGGAGAGGAGTCGAAAGCCAGGCCAGCTGTAGTGAAATGATCGTTAAAGGCATTCAAGATATTTTGCTTATCGGTGATTTCAATACTATTTAATTGAATTTTGGGTGGTAAGACAGGGGTAGAAGTTTGACCTAGGATGCCCTTTATGGTACCCCAGAACCTGGAAGGGTTGTTATAGGAAGCATCTAGTTCAGCTGTGTAGAAGGCTGCCTTGGCTTTTCTTACTTGTTTTGTGCAGGAGTTTCTAGCTTTTCTGAATTGAAGCCAGTCATCTGGGTCCTTTGTCTTTCTTGCCCTTTTCCAGAGTTTGTCTCTGGCAAGCAGTGCAGATTTATTTCCGTCAGAGAACCAGCTATTAGGATTTGAGCTTGGTTCTGACACTGGTGAGGGGTGCATGAATTGAGGGCACTTGTGATTATATCATTTAAGATTTGAAGAGCTGTCTCTATTGAGGCTGTGAGATAGAATTCTTACAACGTGTGGTGTGGCACAGATCATGGAGATATCCTGAAATATTAAAGTTCTTTTTGACCTTCGTGGAGGAATTTTGCAGGATTGGGTGGCTTGATTGTTGATCTAATGGCAGCTATGGGACAGTGGTCACTTATGTCACTGAATAGTACTCCTGCACAGGGATAAAGATGAGGTTTATTTACCAATATAATATCCAGGAGTGTGCTGTTGAGAATATTCTTTGGGTTGATCCTTGTTGGTTCTTTGATTAATTTGAGAGAATCCATAGGTGTCACAGAAGGTTACCAGGGGTGCAGATGCATTAGTCAGCCAATTCAAGTTCATGTCTCCTAAGATGATGGTGTCTTCAGGGCCCAGATTAAGTATAGATCCTAGGTGGGATAGGAGTTTGAGGCCTGCAGAGGGGGGCCTATAGCAACCAATCAGTTGAAAGGATGAGGTGTTGGGAAGGGTTATTTTAATTGACAAGCATTCGAATTCCTTTGGTTGTGATGTAGAATTGAGGCAGGATGCAGAGATGTTTGCTTTGACATAGATGGCTACCCCACCGCCTCCTGGATAGACGGTCAGATCTGAAGAGCTGGTAGTTGGGAAGGTTTATTTCACTATCTTTTGTTGCTGATTTGAGCCATGTTTCAGATATAACCAGAAAGTCAGGTAGGGTGTGTGCAGCCAGGCCTGTATTGATGAGAACTTTTTAGGAGGCTGCAGGCATTGATGTGAAGAAAACTCAATCCATTTATGGAGGTTAGGTCAGTTGAGATCGATTCAGTGGGGCTAGGGTTGATTTCCACAGTGCCAACACAGACCAGCAGAAAGAAGATTAGCTTGATGAGGGCACCGAGCGATAGGAGTAGTGAGCAGTCAGGCAGTTTTTTCTTCTTTCTTGGGATCCAATATATAGTGGGTGATGATCCTGCTGCATGGCTATCGATTTTATCATAGAGTACCAGCTTAATGGACAGGCGTAGGGAGTAATTGTAATGCCAGTATGGTAGCAAGGGGATAGAGGAGTTCCAAACTGGTTGTGAGCCTTTTTGGGGATTCCCCAAGGATTAGTATGCAGAAGCAGTACTATATGTATGTAGAGTTTAGGGGCAACCACTGGGGACAGTAGAGGGGGACAGTGTTGAGTGGTCGCCCTAAGCACCTCGGTATGGGTTCCAACAGTTATCTCTTCTGGATCCAAGGAAGGTGAGAGGCAAAGCAGCAGTATTAGGTGCAGTAGCATGGTGGAGGGTAGGAAGGGTTAAAGAAATTAAGGAGATGTGAAGAAATGAGCTCGGGAATGGGCTAGTAGAATAGCTATGGGCGGGATGAGATTTGGCGGGAAGGTGTGTATAAAGAATCACCCTGAAGGGGGTGGGGGAGCAGAAATTTGCGGCTTTCCGTTACCTTTCTGGCTTTCTCCCCGGCCTCCTGGTCCTTCTCGGCTGTCTGCGGTGGCCGCCCGCCCGCTGGCTGCTCAGAGCCCTCTGGTCTGTGTGTCCCAGGGCAGGCCTGCTAGAAGGAGGAGGACAGAGGAGAGGCAATCAGAAGAAGCACTTGCAGGCAGTGGCTTGCAAGAGGTGCTAGATTGTAAAAATTTGCCAACAAAGACTGGGAGGTGGGGGGGTTAGGCGCCTGAGCCGCCTAGCCCAGCACAAAATTGACCCAAAGACTGTAATCACTAGTTAAACAGGTAAGGCATTTACAGAAGTACACAAATAAAACAGCAAAACAGCTCTTTTAGAGAAATGAAACTTTTCAATAAAGACAAGTAATCTCGACCAGTTTTGGTGGTGCAAAGATACAGCAAAAGTCAATGGGAGAAGGCGCACCAATCAGAGGCTGGCAAAGTCGGCGGTCGCCTTCCGATTGGCTGTGCAGCTATCCCGTACCTTTCTGGCTTTCTCCCCCGGCCTCCTGGTTCCCTTCTCGGCTGTGCGGTGGCCGCCCGCCCGCTGGCGGCTCGGAGCCCCTCCGGTCTGTGTGTCCTCGAGGGCAGGCCGGCTAGAAGGGAGGGGACAGAGGAGAGGGCAATCAGAAGAAGCACTTGCAGGCAGTGGCTTGCAAGAGGTGCTAAATTGTAAAATTTGCACAACAAAGACTGGGAGGGTGGGGGTTAGGCACCTGAGCCGTCTAGCCCAGCACAAAATTGACCCAAAAGACTGTAATCACTACTTAAACAGGTAAGTAGGCATTTCACAGAAGTACACAAATAAAACAGCAAAAACAGCTCTTTTTAGAGAAATGAAACTTTTCAATAAAAGACAAGTAATCTCGACCAGTTTTGGTGGTGCAAAGATACAGCAAAAGTCAATGGGAGAAGGCGCACCAATCAGAGGCTGGCAAAGTCGGCGGTCACCTTCCGATTGGCTGTGCAGCTATCCCGTACCTTTCTGGCTTTCTCCCCCGGCCTCCTGGTTCCCTTCTCGGCTGTGCGGTGGCCGCCCGCCCGCTGGCGGCTCGGAGCCCCTCCGGTCTGTGTGTCCTCGAGGGCAGGCCGGCTAGAAGGGAGGGGACAGAGGAGAGGGCAATCAGAAGAAGCACTTGCAGGCAGTGGCTTGCAAGAGGTGCTAGATTGTAAAAATTTGCACAACAAAGACTGGGAGGGTGGGGGGGTTAGCACCTGAGCCGCCTAGCCCAGCACAAAATTGACCCAAAAGACTGTAATCACTAGTTAAACAGGTAAGTAGGCATTTCACAGAAGTACACAAATAAAACAGCAAAACAGCTCTTTTAGAGAAATGAAACTTTTCAATAAAAGACAAGTAATCTCGACCAGTTTTGGTGGTGCAAAGATACAGCAAAGTCAATGGGAGAAGGCGCACCAATCAGAGGCTGGCAAAGTCGGTGATGGCCTTCCGATTGGCTGTGCAGCTATCCTGCACTTTCTGGCTTTCTCCCGCCTCCTGGTTCCCTTCTCACAAGGGTACGCCGCCTGGCTTATGCCTGAGCCCCCAGTCTGTGTCCCCGAGGTCAGCCGGCTAGAAGGGAGGGACAAGAGAGGGCACTCAGAAGAAGCACTTGCAGACAGTGGCTTGCAAGAGGTGCTAGATTGTAAAAATTTGCACAACAAAGACTGGGAGGGTGGGGAGGGTTAGGCGCCTGAGCGTCTAGCCCAGCACAAAACAAGCTCAATTTCCCAGTATCTTTCCTTTTGAAGAGGACATTTTTGAGAGTCCTGGGAAGGACTGGAAATCAAAAGCTGAGAAAAGAAGATAGAAGAAAGCCTGGCATGACATACATGCTGAGGTGCCTCCTGAAATGGGACACTTGTTAAATAAGGGGGATTTGAAAAATGAACAAAATGTTGATCCATCTTTAACCATTTTCTTTTCACAGGTGGGGAAAGAAACATAAAAAGATGCCTTGAAATGTATCATCGGTAATGGGTTATTGTATAGAGAGTGTACCAAGCCCAGGACAGGAGAGGTTGTCACCCAACTGTTGGTACCTGAGAAATACAGAGATCAAATCATACAATTAGATCAGGATATTCCCTTAGCAGGACATGCTGACAGGGACAGCCCTTTAAATTGTTACCTGACCTGATTTTACTGGCCTGGAATACATGACCAGATAGTTGAGTACATTAAAAATTGCCCAGAGTGCCAGAAAGTGGCTCAGACAGGTAGCAAGGATAAAGTACCCCTACAAACTATCCACATAGTGTCCCACTGATTTGATAATATAGCCATGGACATAGTGGGTCCCTTGGAGAAAAGTTCCAAGGCAAATTGCTTCATTCTAGTTATTTGCTAGTTTTCAACTCACTACCCCAAGGCTATTCGCATGAGGACTGTCACCTCCCGAAGAATAGCCCAAGAGTTGGCCAAGGTGCTCAGCCGCATGGGTATTCCTCAGGAAATACTCACCGACCAGAGGAGTAACTTTACTGCCAGCCTATGGAAAGAACTCTACTGTCTTCTGGGGATAGCCACAGTACGTACCTCACCTTACCACCCCCCAGGTTTGGTAGAAAGGTTTAACCAAACACAAAAAAATTTTAAGAAAGTTTTTCAGTGAGGAAGGTAGAGATTGGGATAAGTACCTCCCTTACCTGTTGTTTACTTATCGAAAAAGTCCCCAGGCATCCACTGGTTTCTCCCACTTCTCTCTATTGTATGGACAAAACCCAAGAGGGACATTAGATGTGGTAAAGGAACACTGGGAGGAAGGGAAAGAGGTGGGGCATTGGAACAAATTAGAACAGATGACCCAGCTCCATAAACACCTGATGAGATATGTGGAGGTGGCACACCAGAACCTAGGATAGAAACAGGTTGAACAGAAACATCACTATGACCTGGTTGTGGGGAGAAAAACTTTTCAGCCAGGGAAGGAAGTATTATCACTACCCCCTACCTCCGAAAATAGATTGCTAATGAAATGGCAAGGCCCCTTTCTCATCTTGAGACAAACAGGGGCTGTCAACTGTGAGATTAGTATGCCAGGACAGAGACCCCCCCAAAAGATGTATTATGTGAATCTTTTAAAAAATTGGTGTGAAAGGAGTACCGCTGTAAATTACATACATACAGAGGGCAGGGAGTCAGAATTAGAAACAGCTTGCAGGAGATTAGAGAAAGCAGGAAGTCTAGAAGAAATATGTATTAACCCAGAGTTAACCCTCCAGCAACAGGAAGATTTATGGAATGTGTTGCACAGGTATGCTTCCACCTTCACAAATGTCCCAGGGAGGGCCAGGGGCTCACTCATTCTATCACAGTTACCCAGGAGACGCCTATCCACTAAAAGCCTTACCAGCTACCTATTAAAGTAAGGGATGAAGTAATACAAGAGGTAAAGAAACTAGAAAAACTGGGCATTATTCTACCTTCTAAAAGTGTGTGGTCTTCCCCCATTGTGGTGGTAGGGGAAAAAGAAGGGTGAGATTCATCTCTGTCTTGATTTCCAAAAAGTAAACAATGTATCACTCTTCAATGGCTACCCCATGCCTTGAATTGACAATATCATTGACAGGTTGCATGATACATCTCCACGTTAGATTTAACAGAGTTATTGGCAGATTTCCCTATCCCCTGAGTCCCTGGAGAAAACTGCATTTAGTAACCCTCTAGTCCTCTACCATTTTGTACCATGCCTTTTGGATCGTATGTGGCCCCTGCCACATTCCAGCAGTTCATGGACCAAATGTTCAAGCCACATACCGAGGACTGTGCAGCTTATCTAGATGATGTTGTGGTTTTTAGTCCGGATTGGGAAACCCATATGGTACACCTAGATAATGATTTACAGTCCATTAAAGAAAAGGGGATGACAACAACTCCTTCAAAATATGCTTTGGCAGATGTAGAAACAAGGTATCTGGGTTTTATTCTAGGTAACGGGCAGGTTAAGCCTGAGCAGGATACGGTGACTGCTGTAGCCAACTGCCTAGAGCCAACTACAAAGAAACATGTATGGTCCTTCCTAGGATTAGCTGGTTATTATATATGATTAATACCAAACTTTTCATCTATTGCCAGTCATTTGACAGATCTTACAAAGAAAAGAAGCCCACTGCCTAACAAAGTACACTGGTCCTTCATGTGTGATGAGGCCTTTAGGAACATCAAGGCCATCCTGTGTACCTCCCCAGTCTTACAAAGTCCTGACTGTAGCCAACCTTTTGATGTGCATATGGATGCATCAGAGGCAGGTACTGGAGCTGTATTACCCGAATGACAAATGAAGAAGAGCATCCTATAATCTATATCAGCAGAAAACTGCAAGAGAGGGAGAGAAAGTATGCTACTATTGAAAAAGAATGTTTGGCTTTAAAGTGTGCTGTGGAATCCCTTAAATATTGTTTATGGGGTACTGAGTTTAAAGTACTTACTGACAATAATTCTCTCTGCTGGTGCCATCAAATGAGGGAGAAAAAAAACAGCATCATGAGGTGGTATCTGGCACTTCAGCCCTATCGCTACCCAGTCTCCCATAGGGCAGGGACTGCACATTTGAATGCTGATTATTTATCAAGATATGGGGCAGGAGTGGATGAAACATCATGAACTAGGTGTATGAAATTTTTTGATGGAATCATTGAGTTTAGAAGTATATACATGATGAAATGTAATGTAATGCATGCTTCAAGGTAAATGTAATGTATTGTATTGTTCGCGTCCATTTTGTTTCAGGGACCATGGTACATGTTGATAATTAGGGAACCTGAGGTAGAGCTTCTGGAGTGGGTGGGTGGAAGCTCCGTCCCTTTCAGGGATAGGAAGGTGGAAAGCAGTCTCCCAGAAAACTGTTCCCCTCTTAAGGTGGGGGATGTGGCAGGGGAAATCCCTGCCACTAAAAAGGAGCTTCCTTTTTCTTTCAAAACTACTGTTGCAACAGTTTCTCTACTATTCTGAAGCTGTCCTTTCCTATTTCTAATCCAACAGGTTGGCCACCTTTTGGGCACCCCCTTCCCCTATGGTCTATGTCCCAGCTTTTTGTTTCTTTTTCCCCTTTAGGTCTTCACATGGGGAGGTCATGGAGGTGACCTCTTGCTGTAATTTAACCAAAATAAAGATGTGGCTGTTGCTATGCAGGATGTGAACAGCCACAAGCAAGGGAAAGGTTTTGGTAGCCTTTCTGGAGTATGAGTAAGCCAAATAGTGTAAAATGCTAGCAACTTGTGGTGAATAAACAGAGCAGCAGCTTCTGTTCTTTTTATGTACCCCTGTTCCTTTTGCCACTCCGTAAACTATTTCCCATCTCTGTATGTGGTGTGTTTTTAGACAGTACAGAGAATGGGTATTCTAGAATGAAAATAAGTATGGCTCTAGCAGAGCCTTGTGAGTGCATGGGACAATCCCACTCCCACTCCCAAATAAGCCAGCCACCCATTTAAAAGCAAAAATATAAATGATGTACTGATTTTAGTAGTTTTGTTATTAACCAAATTTTGTTCATTGTCGGCGGCAGCTGCAATTCAAGTAAATACAGTACCACCAAGAAACAAACCCGATAGACTCCAGGTTCAGTGCAGCTAGAAGAAACCATACAGCAGAGCTGTTACATATGCAGGAGCTAGTGCTTTACAATAAAAGTGGCAACGCTGAAGAAAGAAATAAGAGAGAGAGAGTACCTGTAAATTCCTGGTGTTTCATGTCTGCACTCCCTCTCCTCCTGTGATATGTCCCCTGCTGCAGATACAGCCAGATTGGTTTCTCCCTGTATATGCCCCTTGTACAGCAGTGAAAACGGGCACTTGACCAGGAAAAGAAGGGTCTACTACGCTAGGCTAGTGCAAAACTGACTAGTTACCCTCTAATACAAAGGGGGTTATTGTTATAAATGGGTTGTTCAGCCAGCAGCATAACAGGAATTTAAAAAAATAAAGAAGAAATAGGCAGAAATGAAATAGTCTGTCAACGTCTTGTGATTGAAGTCATCGGGACCAGTCTATACCACTGCTTATAGTAAGTCTTCATTTCAATAAAAAAAAAAAGCATTCTGAGCTCCCTAGATTAATTTAAAAGACTATTGACCCTGGTAATAATAAATTATTATAGACTAAAGATTATCTACAGGGGCTTATTAGTAGCAGCTTTAACAAAGATTTGAAATATCCGATTTTTCAATGGCCCAGTAAACAGCAATACTTCAGTGAAATTAAAACATTGCTGGGAGTGGCACTGAGGGCTGAGGCACTGGACACCTTACCTCCCACTGCACTGGTGACCCATGTTCAGGAACGAGCATGGGTTGCTGGGGGTTGGCGGGGAGGATAAGGATTGAGCATCCGATGGACTGCTTTCCTTCTCTGTGGAGGGACGTTCTCACTTCCTGATGCTGGACTGCCCCCTGGCAGAGGCTGAGGGTTAAGGCACGGGGTGACAGCTAATGGTGGAATCTAGACAAGATGCCTGGGGGAGCAGTGTGTGGATACATGCGCCTCTGCCCCCACCAGCATCATTGCACACCCGGGACTCCAACAAGGATGGGGGTAGAGCAAACAGCAGGGAAAAAAGTGGCACCTCTCCTGCGGCTTGATGGCCATCCATGATTGTTTATCAGGCACTGGCACCCAAGCTGTATCCATGAAGGGTGGGGAGTTGGGGGCTTCCTGCTGCCCCACTGTGGGGATCAAGCTGCAGGAGTTTCAGGGTGCATGTGGTCCCGGCCATGCTGAATCCCCAGCAGGATGCAAGGAATATGATGGGGTGCAGAGAGGTGGCCAAGTAGGATAAATAGTAGCACAAGAAAAACGTTGCTGGGGTTGTTTTTTCTTTTAGGAACCAGGAAAATATATTCTTAAAATATTCTTGCACCTACCAGGGTAACTTCTGTGATGTGCTGTCCAAAAAGAGCTGATAGCTATACTGATCCCTGTAGGGCAGTCTCAGCCCCTATAGAACATTTATATATTACCATACCTGTTAATCTTGTTGAAGGAGAACATATTTCAGCTATTATAAACCTTATTTAGCCCATATTGGGTCATTTTTACATTGTATGCTTTAAAGGTGATTCTGATATTGCTTAATAGGTTCCCTAGCATTATATAAATTAAAAAGAGAACCTAATTAAAATGTTATGATAAAAATAGGAGTTCAGAAGCATATGACCTCCTTAGGGTGTGTATAAAAGACCTGCCTTTGCTCAGCATAGAAAGAGAGGGCCATTAGCTGCTGACCAGTGCTACTGAAGGTTTGGGGAGAGTCTGTTGCTGCACAGAAAGTAGAAACTGAAGAAAGTTTGCCATATTGAAACCGTTTGTTTTCTGCTTTCATTTTTGTTTGAAGTAATTCTTTTGCATTTAATGTGTTTATGAAGCAACACATAGGAGAACACCTATGCCTGCGGCCTCATGCCTAATCACCCCAGGTGTGACGTTATCCCAGCATGACACACACCCTGTCATGCATATTCATTTATTCTCTTTGGGGGGATCTGAGAAGCTTGCACTAAATGAAAATGTTGAATTGAAACCTTTTCTTAGGAAATAGCCCCCCACCCCAGAAAAAGCATGTGTTCATGTTCAGTATTTAGTGATCTCATTGAGAGTCCTGAACCCGTAGTTCCTTATCTGAAATGCTTAAATAATGTTACATAAGCTGCTCCTTCTATGAATGCTTAAGTTTTTGTATAGGTGTTAAGTTATGTAATTCAATAAGCTATATGTATGTTTGATAACATTTATTTTTTGTTTTTTAGGACCTTGTTATGGAACTCTGTCACCAGAGTGGATCCTTGTGGAAAACCATGTTCAGAAATGAGGACACTATTATGTGGACTTTCCAATTGTGGTAGCAGTGTAACTATATTTAAATGTATTTAAGAAAAATATTTTAAAACAAAAAGCTGCACACTGTACTTAATTAAATATGATAGAACAAGAATAACTGGCCAGCACTGTATTTTAATATTTATTTTCCTGTTATAAAGTATGCCTAAACAAGAACTGTTTTTAAACACAAGGTCACTGTCACTTTAATTGTCACTCTATTTATTGTGGTGTATAGGGTGAGCCTTCTATCCCATGATTAACTGCCAGGGGGCATGAAATGCACAAGGTAGCTATCCTCATGTGATGTGTAAGGGGTTTGTTTGGAGTCTCCACTGTATGCACAAGAAAATAAAATTAAGCAGTTTTATCATCAAGAAATAATAGATTCACCTTATTTATAGACCATCAGAGGAATACATGTATTGCATCTACAAGCTGTGAGTAGACAGTGCCGGCAGTCTGTTTTTTTCCCAACTGGAGTTTGTACCCATTTCCATGCTGAAATGTGGCTGCACATAGCATTGAACAATAGTAGAGCTGTGCAGAATCAGAAAATTTCCAATTTGTGGAATTTTGACAAAATTCTGTGAAGTTCTGCCAGATTTCATGGAATTTTATCAGTATTTCACAGAATTATTTTTAATTTGGTCATAACTCTGCTGTCAATTACACTACAGCTCTGACCTTTGGAAAGATTATTTATATTTTTTTATGGGTGATCTAATGGTGTACCAAACATCTTGACATTAGGGTGCATTGTCTTAAAAAAATAAGTGCTCAGAATCCGTCATTTTATTTTTTGTGGTAAATTTCATGAACATTTTTATCTGCATGTAACTCAGGCACCTTTGGAGCTAGAAATCTAAAACTAGGTACATTTTTAAAGGTTGTGTTTACCCTTATACCTGCAAAATGTTATAACATTTCAATCAATTCTTTCAAAATTATACTAAAATAAACTCAAAACTGTGGTAAAATGTTTGGCTACCTATAGCACAGCCCCTTTAAAGATTGATACTTAAAACTTGGTGCACTTACCCTTGTTGCATGTTTTCAAGTTCAGGTTTCTTGTAGGAAAATGCCGTTGAGCAAGCTCATTCACAAGGCGGTCCTTTGACTCAGACAAGTAGTTACAGATTGCATAATCAAAAAAACTTTACAAATTCAAGTGCAGAATTATAGGCAAGCATTAACATGTTGCATAGAAATGACAATGACATAGAAAAATATAAGTACAGAAAAAAATTTACTATGTGCTTGTTTTGGAGTAACAAGGCAGCTAATTTCTAGGTAAGTAAGAGGAAGCAGTAGGCTAGGGTTAGAACAGTGAGCAAGGATTTAGAAGCGGCAACACGTATCTTTTACTTTTGCTGCAACCAACCTTTTAAATAGGCTGACAGGGACAGTACCGGGAAGCTTCAGTACACATTGGAGCTGGTTCCAAATAGTTTGGAGTACGCTCGATATGAACAGCTTGCCAAGTGAGGCGCGAGTTCTCGGTACATCGAGGAGGAGGAGGAGGTCATTTTTCATAAGAGAGTAGGTACTATGAGAAATAAGGAAAAGGGTTGTGAGACAGTCCGGGAGCTTGTTCAGGAGTAGCTTAAGAGTCCAGATACCAGCATGAAGCATACATCTAGTTGAGAGTGATGTCCAGCCAGCAACTAGGTACAAATCACATGATTGGCTCGATAGGGCAGGTTTGTGATGAACCATATGGCATGGTGGTAGAGGACATCTAATTTACTGAGTCCTGAGGCTGCTGTGGAGGAATAGATTAGATCTCTCTAGGTGAGTAGCGGCAAGAAAGTGGCTTGGACCAGCATAGTTCTGGTATCCAACGGAAAGAGGGACTTGTTATTGAAGAAGAAACCTAACCTAATTTTTAGCCTCTTTACCAGATTGTTGAGGTGGTCATGAAAGGAAAGCTTGTTGTCTAGCCACATACCAAGATATTTGAATTTGGAGGTGATTTCAAGGGGTTCACCTAGGAAAGTAGTGATGAATTCTTTCTGCGTGTTTGCAAGGGAAGTGGAGTTGGTGTTTGGGGCAAAGATCATGGCCTTAGTTTTTTTGGCATTGAGGAGTAGCTTGGCATTGATTAGGTTGATTTCTAGTTGTGCAATGTTGGCTTGGAGTACATCCCTCACTTCAGCCAGTGTAGGGTCTGATGTATACAATACAGTAGCATCAGCAAAGAAATGCAGATGGGACTGGGATATATGTGCATCATGGTTATTGATGTACAGGGAGTAGAGGACGGGACCTAATATGGAGCCTTGTGTGACTCCCCTAACAACTGGGAGGGATGCAGAAAAGAGGCCACCAGCTTTTATTTTCTGGGTCCTTCCAGATCAGTAGCTGGTAAACCACTGGGCAGCAAGGGGGTGGCACCTATTTTTATTAAGCTTGAGACTAACAGATTGTGGTTGACAGTGTTGAACGCTTTGCTGAGATCTAAAAATACTGCACCAGTAACTTTCTTAGAGTCCATAGCTGTGATCCATTCATTGGTAATTTTGGCTAGAGCAGTGACTGTACTATGGTTGGGACGGAGGCCAGATTGCACAGGGTTGATAATTGAAGATGATTCAATATGGAGTTTCATTTGGGAGTAAACTAGCTTTTCAAGGACATTGGTGAGGACAGGAAAGATTGAAATGGGCTTAGAGTTGTTTAGGTCGCATGGGTCCCCTGACTTGACTAATAGGAGGATGTGGGTGGATTTCCAGCAGGAGGGAACAGTGGCAGTGGAAATGGAGTTTTACTAAATCCTGACACTGTAGAGAATATTGGATAACAATATATTAAAATTAGACAGAAATAACTGAAAATTTAATTTTGGATTAATGTTTGGCCACCCACAACTCACCCCTTTTCTATCTAGGACTCTAAAATGTGGTACACTTATGAAAAGCACTAGTATCTGTACACCTGCAAAATTTGGCATCATTTTGAGATGAACCTGGAAAACTAGTCCAAAATAACTGAAATGTAAACTTTGATGAAATTCAGTGAACTTTGTGAAATTCATTAATTTAGTCATAACTCTGTTTTCTTTAAAGGTAAAGATATGAAAATGTGCATGATTACTTGCTGACAGCAATTCTAATGCTATGCCAAAATAGTGATATTACAAGGCATTGCCCCAAAATGATAGGTGCCCAAAGGCTGTCATTTTATTTTTTCTGAGAAATTTCATGAACATTTTTATCTACACATAACTCAGACGTGTTTGGAGCTAGAAATCTGAACCTATGTACATATATAAAGATAGAAATGTCCCATATACCCCCAACACATTATAGTAAGTAAGTAGTAAGTAATATTTATCAGGCACCCAATGCTGGGCTCTGGGTGTCGCATAGTAAAACAGGTTTAACAATTTAAACAGGATGGTATGAACATTAACATCATATAAAGAATTCAGAAATAAATAAAATAATTAAAAATCGTATTAATCAAAAGTCATTATCAGGGGAAGCTAGGATAACAAGATGAGTCTACAGGCCCCTCCTAAATGCCTCCTCCATCATGGCATCCCTTGGAGATTTCAATGAATGCTTTCAAAGTTATAGTAAACTAAAATATAAACTTTGGCAAAATGTTTGACTACCTATAGCACAGCCACCTTTAAAGCTTTAGCCTTAAGACCTGGTGCACATAACCATGATGTATGCTTCTCTAAGTCCTGAAACTGTGTAGGAATTTGGATAATACGTTTTTAAATTAGATAAAAAAACTCAAAATTAAATTTTGATAAAATCTTTAGCCACCTATAACTCAGCTCAGTTTCAGTTTAGGACTATGAAGTGTTATGCATGCCATCAGTACTAGTATACTTGGTAAATCTGATATCAATTGGAAATATACTTTAAACCCTAGCCCAAGATAACTTAAATTTAAAATTGTTCAAAACCCCACAGACTTTTCATGCAAATTCTGACAAATTCCTCAGAATCAGAATGGTAATTATGTGGGATTCTATTGGCAGACTTTTGTATTCTGCACAGCTCTACACAATAGCACAGCAAAAGCCACACATTGCTATGCTATGCAGCAAAACTGAGAGTAGCTTTACTATTGGAAAATGTTTACTTAGTCAGCCACCTAACATACTTCTTTAGTTCTAATTTAGGGATGCAACCACTTTATTTTTCTTGCCTTCTCTGGTCCTACCCTGGTGGTCCAGTGGCTCCTACACCACTCCCTATCAACAAAGTTCTCCTTGGAATCTTGTGGATCCCTCCCCCCATAACTGTTCATCTACAAAGTAGATAAGCTGTGTTATTCACATGGCAAGCACGGTCTCCTGCCAGCTGCTTTTTTAAGGCTGCAGTGGGCATAGCCCTGCAGACCTCTTGCTATCAGAAAAGGACTCAGCGCATTCCTTCTGACCAAACAACATGTTGGAGTTGCAACACAGTCACCTCAGCATCTTTGAAGCACTCCACTTGTTGTCTCTGGTGGAAGTTACTTTTTATTGTCAGTGGTCATGGCAAAACACGGCACACAGCACACTCCTCTTTGTCCAACATGACCACTAAACTGTACTGCACATGTGCAACTACTAGCACATGTGCAGTAGAGAGTGGTGGCCATCTTGGACATAGCGGCATGTGCCCTGCTTGGCAGTGACTGCTGATTTTATTTTTTTTTTAAATTATGGATATTACCTCACTCAACCCTCCCTCTCAGCATCCCCTCCCAAACATAACAATGACACTGTGGGTAACCAATCCCCAGTGTCATGACACGTTCCTCCGTGACCATTTTTTAAATATGTATTTTTTTCTACCACACCTGACCCTCCCTCTCAGCATCCTCCCCCCCCCAGAAACATAACAGTGACTGGGTTGCCCCATTCCTCGGTGTCATGATGGGGAATCCTCAGTCCAATTTTTTTTTCTTAAAACTAAAAAAAGAAAAACATCCATCAATGTCTGTTAGTGTCTCCTACCCTACCCTCCCACTCAGTACCCCCCACCTCACAGCCCCCCAAGCCCTTACTTGCCCATGGTGGGGTCCAGCATCGTAATCTTCTGTGGACCACAGGCACATCTTAACTCTTCAAAGCTGGACTGTGAACTGAGAAAATATGTATGCTGTTCAATGTATTTCAATGGGGTTTTCAACTCAGTGCCATAACTTGACCCTTGTGTCATATTTTTGCCTCAAATTTGCAACATGCCTTCTTTGGGATGCTGCCTCATGAACAATTGCACCATCATTAGGCAAATCTATACCAAAAGGAGATTTAACAGTCCTTGTGTGAAATCACCTTTTGGAGCAGGAGTTAAAAATGTTGTCTGCCCTTGTTCATAAGGTGGAGTCATAAGAAGGCTATGTTGAAAATTTGGTGTACAAATACTAAAAAACAACAAACTTATGAGCCTATGTTGAATTTTGCAAACACAGGCTCCTAACTTTGGTAATTGTCAATATTTTTCCCCCAAATCCACAACATGGCCATATCTTTACAGCACCTCATGAGTGTGACAATTGTCATTTTTCAAATCCTGGGCAAAATGTTTTTTTTACATCCTAAAATGTGATTTTGCTGTCCCTGCACAAAATCACCTTTAAGGCAGGAGTTGAATATATTCTCTGCCTTGTTCATGAGGTGGGGTCATAAGAAGATCATGTTGAAAATTTGTTGGAAAAATATTTAAAATCAGTAATGTTATGAGCCTACATTGAACTTTGCAAATGCAGGCTCGTAACTTTGGTAATTTTCAATATTTCTACCCCAAATTTACAACATAGCCTTACAACATCTCATGAATGTGACAACTGTCATTTTTCAAATCCTTGCCAAAAAAATTTTTTTTTTACATCGTGAATGTTGATTTTGCAGTACCTGCATGAAATCACCTTTCAGACAGGATATGAAAATTTTCTCTGACCATATTAATGAGGCAGGATAAGAAGGCTATGATTTACATTTGGTACAAAAATATTTTTAAAAAACAAAGGGTCCCATATTCAGAGCTGGCTGGATGCAAGCACAAATCAATACACCACACAAAAAAAGAATTGGCTGGCCAGTTCTGACATGATATTCTAAAAGAATGCACAATCGGAACAGATTGCACATTCTGTTTGAATATCAGACCCTGGATGTGCGGCACATGTCATGTGGCCACCATGTTTGGCGCAGAGCATCCAGGGTTTGGTGCTGAAGACCACCAATGGGGGAATGCATAGTACATATCTGGATGAACCGTTTTCCCCAAGGGTGATATTAACCCAAAATATGCTAATGAGCCCATTGGGTATGCACTATCCAAAGAGACCTCATGCATGCCCATTATTGGGTCTGATTCCCAGATACTATTTGAAATTTTGCTCTGTTATTTTCTTCATTAACATTTTGACACTGGACATGTCCTGCCCTGCTATGTATCTCAATGTTAGTTAACAAACTTCTACGTACATATGTATACTTTCTGTATCTACCTATGTTGTCCCCTGTATCCTTGATGTGGAACCTTTGCAAAGGATTGCTTGACTCAAAAGTGTATATCTGATTATTTGAAATGAATAAAAAAAAATAATGGGATCATTAACATGGCTGCTTTGGGCTATATGTGCGAGGCTGACCCTCCCCCAATGCCTTGATACATGTTTGTAGTTAAGGTACATCTCATTCATTCCCTGGTAGTCTAGTGGTCTCCTATTCCTGGCCCTGTGCACTGTAACTTAAAAAAACTCCTCAAGCCCCTGTACCATCACAGAGTGTCATGTATAATAAAAGATCCCAATTTCCAAAGTATAGGGTTCCTTCTCCCCATCCAAATCACAGACTGCCATGTACAATAAAAGATCCCTGTTTCCATAGTGAAGGGTTCCCCCTTCCTGCCCCAATCACAGAGTGTCATGTATAATGAAAGATCCCCATTTCCATACTGTGGGGTCCGCCTTCGCTGCCCCGATCACAAAGTGTCATATTTATAGATAAAGATCCCTTTATCTACAGCACAGTGGTTTAAGGCTCTGAGCTGCAAATCTGGTGACATCCAGCAGACCAGACCTGGGTTTGAATCCCACAGCTTCCACTTGCATACTGCGTGACCTTAAGCAAGTCACTTAACTTCCCTGTGCTCCCAGGTCACTCCTGCAAAAAAGCTTTCAGCTTAGTGTACTACTCCTGGTTAAACAACTAAATAAAAATTAAAAAAGTGTTCCACTGGCACCGATCACTGTATGTAATAGTATAAGTCACCATGTCCCATTGCCATAGTGTAGTATATCCTCACCCCTACCCTTGTAGGCAGTGACTCCCCTTCCTGCACTCCCCCAAACTGACCTGTGTATTGACTGGCACATCCCTCCACACCCTGCCATGGCCAGCCAATGACTGAGTGGTGCCTGAAAATGTACAGTACATACAGTGCCAGTTATCTAAAAGTTTCCTACCTCGAGGTACCACTGAGGCAAATTTGCATTGACTGTAATGTGATCCTGCCTCATTCTGCCTCAGATAACTAGGTACTCTATACCTCAGTACTGAGAAACTTTTCTGTGACTACCACTGTAGTACATGCTCATTGGTAGTCACCAACCAATAAGTGCGTACTATGTACTGTGCGTGCTCAGGTATGGCTTAGTTGGTGGCTGGCTGTGGCAGCATGTGGAGGGCTGTGCCATTCACCAGCATGGGTCTGATTGGAGAGGTGTAGGGAGAGGGGTTACTACCTACGAGGGTGTGGGGGACACTAGGACGTGGTTTCTTATACTATTACATACCGTGATCTGGACTGGGAAGGGTGGACCCTACACTATAGAAATGGGACTCTTTTATGATATATAGCACTCTGTGATCATAGCAGGGAAGGGGACCCTACACTATGGAAAAGGGGCTTGAGGAGTTTTTGTATGTTACGGTGATCAGGGCAGGGGAGGGGTTACCACTAGACTACCAGGGTATGGATGGGATTTCCCTGAACTGTACACATAGATCAGGCCTGGGGGTCATGTGATCAGCCTAGACTGTGTGTGGGGCACTACCCTGGCCCGCACAGTGTTAGGGTAGGGTTTGGCTAATGTATATTTGCACCAGTGCATCCAACTGTGTCTTCATCAGGGAACTTTTCAATATTGCAATGGGGAATATGTATGAGGGACCCCTCATTTGAATGCCCACATCACAGTATTCTGCACCACAGTGCAGTTGGGTTTCCATGGCACATGAGGGGCTTCTGAATATTGTCATGGCCCCGACTGCTCTTGCAAGTCCAGAGATGCATGGGTGCATCTCCTTTGAATGTGTGAGCCCAAGTTATGGGTCTGTGTTGAATTTTGCAAATGCAGGTTCATAACTTTGGTAATATTCAATATTTTTACCCAACGTTTTCAACATAGTCATTTCTTTGCAGCACCTCATGAATGTGGCAGCTGTCATTTTTCAGCTCCTGCCCAAAATGTGTTTTTACATCCTGAAAGTTGATTTCACATTCCCTGAGAAAATCACCTTTAGTCCAGGAGTTGAACATTTTCTCTGCCCTTCTCCATGGGGCAGGGTCATAACAAGGCTATGTTGAAAATTTGGTATCAAAATATGAAAAAATAAATGTTCAATATTTTACCCCAAATTCCTTAGCTGTAGCCCTATTGGCTCAGGCCAGAGTTTGTTTTTTCTGGTCACAGCCTTGTGATACACCACTGAATGCACAGAACAGTTGTACAGGCAACGTGTGGTGCCAATGTATTTTTACTTGGACTAGAAGGGTTGCCATGTTTTAAGCATGGGCATTTGGGCCATTGGCATGGCAGTAGCTGCCCTCCATGGTGTTACAGTATGTTTTTCAACCATGCAGAGAAAGCTGGCAATGTGTTTCTGCATAGCATTGTCACTATTTTAGTTATTGCCCCTTGCAACAGTGCACAGGGCCCTGAGCATTTTAGTGTGGTGCTGTGCCCTTTACCATCAGAAATCTGTGCTGAGGCCATCAAGACACACCCACTAAATGAGTTAGCACACAGTCAAAGAGTAACATCAGGGAAAAAGTATGAAGTGCGATCTGTGTTAATAATTTAGGAGTAATTTGGATTTAAAGCAGAAATCCAAAAAGCTAGTTTCATGTACAACTAATTAAAATATTAAAATACCTCTCAAATCTACTTTTGTGAGTACTTCCTATGCTGCACACATGAAGTTTTAGCTACTTGCCCTAACCATTGTTTATTTATCTATTTGGCTTTCATTGATCAGGTAAGCACACTAGACAAATACATGCCTACCTTGGGTACTACCCAGGAGGTCATGTAAGCAATAATATCTATCAGGGTGGGCAGTATTGGGCTATACTGGACCTCCAGGGGTGTAATAAGGCCTGACATTGCAAGCCGAGGGCCTTTTAGCCCCTGAAAGGTCCAGTATAGTCCAATATTGCCCACCCTGGAGGGTATTGTTGTGCTTAGAAAATGGGCACTGTAAAAAAAATAAAAATTAGTTTTAAATAACTTTTGTGATAAAATAATTTCTCCACCTGCTTTAGAATAATGAACTTTTGTCCTAGTGGAGACTCTGAAGTTACAAAAACAAAACAAAACTGGTTGTATGTAGTTGCTGCCCCCACAACAGGCCATTTGTGTTTCTTCATTCTGACCCCCCCACCATCATCCTACAACACCTTTGTTTACCTCCTCCACTTTTCTTTTGTTTCATTTTCATTTCAGACACTAACTTTTTTGTCCTGTTTCTTTTAATACTGGGGCCAGGAGAGTTTGCGTTTCCAGTTGGGAGAAGAAAGCACAGTCTGGGCAGAAGTTAACATCGATGGTTGTTGATCAAGGAATTAGGAAAAAAATGCAACTAATACTGTAAAATGAGGTACATTTCTGATCTTCACGCTTTTGCTGATCTTTATTTTTAGCCTGGGTTTTGAGCAGAGGTAAAATTTTAATAGTTCATGGATTGGGTGAATCAGTCTGGTGAGCAGTCACAGCACTTTCACAACTTACACTCCCTGTAGATGGAGATGCATTGCTGGCTTGGGGCTGCTAATGGATCAGCCAGTCTTTGGGGGAGCTTGGGACACAAAATTGCCTTGGAGCAGTTTCCTGTTCTGAAAGCGTTCAGTTTGTTTTGAAATATGTCAAGAAGGGAAAATAGTGTTGACAGTGTGTGTTTACAGAGTACTGTGCTTCCTTTGGGGGGGGGGCCTCAGGGTCGGACTGGCCCACCTGGATACCTGGAAATTTCCAGGTGGGCCCCCCTCAGTTGGGTAAGTGGTTACCTTCTGAACTCTGAAAACTTTTGCATGTATCATCTTTTCTCTAATTAAATGGGGTATCTGAGACACTGTTGATAAATGTAGGATGCAAACACAGAACTAGTGTATCAGATTGAAGTGGAATATTGATATGAGTGTGTCAACCTGGGCCCTTCTCTATTGATTTTCCAGGTGGGCCCTCTGTACCCCAGTCCGACCCTGGGGGGCCTTACTGAGTCGTCTAATGACCGAGTTGGAAAATAATAGCAGTTGGTAAGTTTCAAAATTTGGGGTGCCCAATGGTACCCTAAGTAATGGGGCACCCTGAATTGTCACTTGTTTTTCACTGGGTTCTACCACCCCCCTGGAGGGTATTATTGCACTTAGAAAATGGGCTACCTGTGGCAATTGTATGTGTTTTTTTTATATTGAACAAATAATTAGAAAAGTGTAGTAAAAAACAATTTTAAGTCTTTTGCTGGTAAAGTAGTCCCTTACTTTCTGTGGTATTCAGTCTTCTGTTGCCACCTCTCTGCAGAGAGCCACTGTGTTATATTTATCCCCTCTTGCCACCTCCTTTACAAGAGATTGAGTTTTTAAGTCCCTCCAGCAGTCTGCAAGAAAGACAAAAACACATTTTCTGCCTACTTGAAGGAGTCTTTTTTTTTCAACTCATATCTTGCGGTGACCTTAGTTGATCCAGTCTTCAAAAACCAGGAAGTGCAGATCAAGATATACAATGGGCCAGGGAAGAACTTTAAATGTTTTTTGTAATGTTTTAAATTTAAGCCAATGACAGCATGAAATATTAACTGCTCGTTCGTGGCTTCGCACTTACTTGTGCACCGCTTCTGTGTCTCGAGGTTGATTGGTAGCAAGGATTTATTTAAACAGAATTGATGGAGTTTTACTCTGAAAGAAATGAAGGGAAAAGTGTTGTAAATGCTTATGGCATACCAGGTTTTATATATTTTAAATTTTTGCATTAAATCAAATAAAGTAACAGTGAGTGTGTGGGGGATATTGGTTGCTCAACAGCTGGCCCATTAACTGTAATAAAAAAGTGGTGCCACATCTATTGTACTTGGCATCAGGATACCAGTGATGGGGCTGGTACAGTTGGTACCTTTTTTTCACAGGGCTCTAACTGAAATGTAATGTATCCTCCTGGTATACCCAACAGCCAATCAGGATCCATAGATTTTTAGCCCATTTTCTAATGAAAAATATATGCATGCCTGACCATGACTTTCAGTCAGTGAGAATGCTTTATTTTTCAAGCACATTTTCTAAAAAAGATATATAGGCAAGGCAAACATTTACAGTGAAAATATAGCAGCACATAGGTAAAGGAACAATTGACTGAAGATTACAACAATTTAAACAGTACATACATAAGTTATCTAGTATACAATGCTATTGTATTTCTCAGCCAAATGTTGTGGCCATCTTTTTTCTTCGTCTTTGTGTTTTTTTGTTTTTCTTTAGAAAAAATAATACATTAAAACATTCATAAAATACTCAAATATTAATGGAATTAGAACATTTTACTACCAAATAAAAATGGAAGATGCCCTGGATCACTTAGAGTGAAAAGGGTAGTGTCAGTTTTCTTTACCAAGTTCATTACACTGTTGCTTTAATACAATGAATACATATGTGGACTGTCAATGTATGTACTCAAATATATGTTATGAATACAGTAGCATGCATGTAATACTGAAACATGTACTCTCTTGAATACTAAAATATGAGTATCTGCCCACTACGCTGTATACTTGGAGTGGAGTCCAGTACCATAGGTGAACTGGTGTATACAATGAATTTACTATATGAATATGTGGGTGCTGCAATCCATATTCAAGTATACAATATGAATATGTGTGGTTAGGGATGGAAACTTATGCAAATCATAGAAGTACTCATTTGTTATAATTCACATTTTATTAATTTTTAATTTTTGGCTGAGAAAGGCACCCTGACTAAAGCTTATTTTCAGGTGTGTCCAGGGAGCAGAGAGAGGTAGTGACATTCTAAGAGTCACACAGTATGCAAGTGGAGGTTGCAGGAATCAAATCCAGGTCTGTTGGGTCACCAAGTTCACAGTTCTGGTTTTAGCCTCCAGGCTATGTTATGACACTACACTGCCCCTATAGTAAAAACTTTGAAGCTATAATGGACATTCAGGTACTGTTATGAATACATTTGTACTAGTGAGAATGCACCTAGGATCAGTATTGAAAACCCAAATACAGGAATGACCTCTCGAGCATTATAATGAACTTGTTTTATTTATTTATTTCAAAGTACAGAATCAAGTAATAGGTTTTATGAGATACAAAATCTCATTTGCAGATCATCTTAGGCACTGCAATGAACATTTAAGGTCAAAGGACAGCTGGTTCAGCATTGGTGCTGCAAACCCATATCTATAGTATAAAAGTGAAAAGGGTTCAGCACTCAATTAAAATTAACAGAACAATTCTCAAAAGCTGTTTCATAGTGAAAACATAATTTTTAGGTACTCTCAATAATGCTCAAACTTTAAGGTCACTGTTTTATGCTGTTTTTGACATTACCTTAAAGATGGCTAGCTATAAAGTGAGCTGGGAACAGTGGGGCCCACACCTTAGCAAAGTGCTGGGAGCATTTGGACATAAAATGGGGCTGTAGTGGGTCTTCTTGTCTGTTGGACTGTGCACTTTTTTGCTTGTTTTGCACAGTTGGAATGTTGCAATAAATGATACTTGTAGCACTTTGAAACAGCCTTTGAGCACTTTTCTGTAAACTTGAACTAAGTACTGAACCCTTTTCTTTTCTGGGATGCAATGAACATGCAGCTATTTTAATAAACTCTCCAAAGCTGAAACAAACACTTGTGTATTAAAACAAACTGTTAGGACCTACTGTATAATGAACACAATGGCACTAGGATGAACACTTGGTCCTGCAACAAACACCTGGGTATAATAAACTGATTGCTATTATAATGAACACAACACTTATGTATTATTGTCTTTAAATTAGTAAGGTAAAATAATGAACTACATCATAGTAATGAAGTGAAACAGATTCTTGGTTGCTATAATAAATATGTGAGCGCTCAAATGAATTCTCTGATTCTGTAATGGTCCTCAAGTATACATAGTTCTAAAAACTTAGATAATGATGAGTCTCTCCTCCCTCAGGCTTGTAAACAACAACTTAGGCTGATGCCCTGAACTGAGGAGACAATGTTCTGACCTTGGGGTCTCCATGGTTACTGTGTTATATAACAATGTTCACCTGCAAGGTCTGTTTTTCCTGGAAGGGGGCAAAACAATGAGGCTGGATGAAATAATGAAGACAGATGTATGTGAGTTCCATTTTCCAAAAACTATAAATCTGTTAAGAATTGGAAGTTTTTAGATAAAGGTTAAGGTGAACATATGTATGTATGTATGTATATATATATATATATATATATATTATGGTAGCACGGTAGTGCTACCATAATTAGGGTTGAGGAGCCATTTCTATGTTAAACCCCAAAACTTTGCACCTTAATAACTTAGCAACCATTTGACAGATTTGCCTGAAATTTGGAATACTTAGTCAAGAACCATAGGCCTTGAGATCTGCCAAGTTTTGTATTGCTTGGATATACGGCTGCGGAGTTAGTAAGCATGATCTGTGCACGCATTTACGCTTTTCTGGGAATTCTACGGTCGTGCCTACAGGTCGTACGGTTTGCATGACCGGTCCGAAATCTTCAGGGAGCATGCGGCCGGGGTCCCCAATGTGCCTTTCAAAGATTTAATGAAAAAATATTAAAAACAGTTCAAAAGTTATTCAAAAAAACAGTTTCCCATTATAAGTCAATGGGAAAAGTTAACAAAAAGTTCGACAGTGTCGCAAATGCACTTTTTAGTGTCGCAAAAGGCCCTGTTAGTGTCGCAAATCTGCCATCTGGTTTTCAGTTGGTGATCAGAAAAATGGTTGGCATTTAAAATTGAGGCCCTCTAGCAACCTAATTATTTTTGCATTCACCTAGTCGGGCCCTGAGGATGCTAGCCATGACTTTATTTTGGGGTAAAACACCCCAGAAATATGTTTTTCAAATTTCTGGAAAAAGCAGTGTTGCAAAGTAGTGTCGCACTTGCGAAAGTGTCGCAAATTTTTGCGAAAGCTTTCGCAAATCATTTACACTACTTTGGCGACACTATGCCCAAAATAACAGTAATTCTTTGGCACCCGCTGCAAAAGAACGGTTGGGAGTTTTAGGCTGAAATTTGGAGGGAACGCAGAAGACATCTCACAGATGTGCCTTTCAGTGTTGTTTTGAAAAAATATTACATGGCGGCAAAGTTACGGCACTCCAAAGTTGACGGTTTTTCCCATAGGATAACATTACGGCGCCCAACGCATTGCAGAAATCCTTTGGCACCCTGCTGCAAAATAACAGTTTGGTCTTTTTTCCTGAAATTTGGAGGAAAGACAGCCAACAGCCCACAGATGTGCCTTTCAGTGGTTTGGTGAAAAAACATTACAGGGAGGCAAAGTTATGGAGCTCCAAACTTTTCTTTTTTTCCCATAGGATAACATTACGGCATTCGCCGCACCTTTCAGGGCCCGTATCTCGAAAACGGTGTGAGATAATGGACTTTTCGTTGGAAAATTTCTTAGCCGCCTTATAGGGGCTAAGATTCAAATTAGCCAGGACAGTTGTAAATAATATGACTTTTAAATTTTTTTTCTACGTCATACGGTTCCTGAGATATAATGTATTTAGTATTCCAAGATCTCATTTTCTGTGCCGATACTCATTATTATGCATACATTATTTGTGCTCACTGTCTTTCTCTATGCAGGTTTTGGGGAAAACCAGCCTGTGCGCTTACATTACTGTTACTGTTGCCCTTTCCGCTTGTGGTTCTGTACCTGTTTCACTTACCATTGACGTCTACACCACCATGTGCGTTATCCTTTGCGTTTTCATTTGTGCTTGCGTTTCTGTTATTTTTTGCCATTTCTGTCTACAGTACTGTTTCTCTTTCTGTTTCACTTTGCGTCAGCATGCCCATTGACATTTCCGTTTGCAGGCACCATGTTACTATGTGACAACACATCACGTGGCAGACCATTCCCGTCTACGCCACCATGTGCGTTACCCTTTCTGTTCTCATTCACGCTTGTGTTACCATGTGTGCCACTGTTAGCATTTCTGTTTGCGTTGCTGCTCCTGTTACTATGCCACAAGGCCCCGCGCTCCCGCCACCGTATTACATTCACTATTTCTCATTATCATTCTCAAAAGAAGGGAATTAGAGGCAAAAACTCTGTTTAATGCATTAGTTAGGGTTGTTCCACAGCGACAAAGTGAGGAAATTGCTGTTAGGGTTGAAAACCCTAACTCCGATCACCCTCCCAGCACCACACACACACAGACACACACACACATTCAAGTATGGGGAGGACCACGTCAACACAACCAATGACAGACATCCAGCAGCAGGTGACAGAAATAACAAACAATTGTCTAAATGTACTACTTAGACATCCCCACCCACCTGACCAGGTACTGCATGCTCAGTGGAGATCAACAGCAAAACTGAGGCCATGTACACCAAACGTACACATCCCTGATTGCAGCTGCACACAACGTACCACACTTAATAGTTGCATGGCCTTACCTACCGATGCTCCACACCAGACCACACCACTTGTGGTGGGCCACCTGAGCAATAGAGTTCAGCAAAACCAAGGAGTTGTACAGGTATAATATCTCTGATTATAACAAGGGTTTGAGAAATGCAGCTTTCTAATTGACTGTAAACATTGTAACAGCCTTATGTTTAGTTTTATTAACATACATGTAGAGCCTAACCATATGATGAACATGGTTTAATGTTGTTTAAAAACAGTTTTATTATGATAGCAATAAGTCTCCCAGGTATTATGTTAATGGTCAGTTTATCACTGTCTAGCGACATGTGGCACTTGGCTATGCCTCATTCAACATTAAACCCCTACAGGGTGATTAACAGACCATTTAACATAACTGTTGGTCATGCCTTATTGCTTAATTGTCTTTTATGAGTAGATACTCTCCTCTGCTAGGCACTGCAGCAGCTTTGCAACACAGTGTCCCACCCAGTTACACCATACACTGCCTAGTTACTGGAGAATGGCTGTGAATATGAACTCATGAAGATGAACAGTGTAACTTGATCATTACAGTCATCGAAACCCTAGTGTGATTATAACTGACAGAGTCGGTGATAGAAGATAACCCCTGCTGTCCTAGTACACTTACCCCATTGTAAGTTAAATCAATACTAAAAGACATTCTGTTTATATCTACACCATACCTACTTGATTCCTATTGTACCACAATTAACATAGTTATCACTTTGATAGCATCAGTGACAGAAGTGTGGCAAACCCAAACAGTAGGCATCCAGCCTGAGTATGAAACAACTGTTAAAAAAAATCACACTGTGTCCATAAGTGGCATAGATCACTCATTGCAACAATAGTAAATGTATTACTATTTGAATAAGTTAGTCATCACAGATGCAATGAGATTGTCTTTATCAGGTACAACATACTCAGTAAGTGCCTACAGGAAAATCTATCCTATATACATCTCCAATAGAGGTACATCATTGTTGGCTCAGTAGTGCTATGATATTTAGAAGTTGCTTGGCCTGATCCATGCAATTACAATGTTTCTTACAAAGAATACTTACTGCATCTTTAGTATTGAAACACACTGAAGGTCTATGTATGTACATCAGCAGTACACCTTCATCAGCAAGAATGCATGTGATACTGGCAGTACGAATTTCACAGCGTTGAACAGGCAATGCTTTTCCATACATTTACATCAGCCTCTCTATGTTGAGTAAACCATTGCAGTAAATGTACTACTATGTAAATCACCTACTAAATGTATCACTACTTTTATCTTGAGCATGCTAGTGTCTTGTAGTTAATTTATGTGCTTCTCTTAATTAATGTATACTCACTAGTGTTAAAACCTTTCTACAACTGTCATCATGCACCTTCAGCATTTATATTGAATAAAGGCACAGTACCAGTTGTGGTGTGGTGTGGGGCATCGGTAGGTAAGGCCATGCAACTACTAAGTGTGGTACGTTGTGTGCAGCTGCAATCAGGGATGTGTACGCTTTGGTGTACATGGCCTCAGTTTTGCTGTTGATCTCCACTGAGCATGCAGTACCTGGTCAGGTGGGTGGGGATGTCTCAGCACATTTAGACAATTGTTTGTTATTTCTGTCACCTGCTGCTGGATGTCTGTCATTGGTTGTGTTGACTTGGTCCTCCCCATACTTGAATGTGTGTGTGTCTGTGTATGTGTGGTGCTGGGGTGATTCGAGTTAGGGTTTTCAACCCTAACAGCGAATTTCTCACTTTGTTGCTGTGAACAACCCTAACTAATGCATTAAACGGAGTTTTTTGCCTCTCATATATATATATATATATATATATATATATATATATATATATACACACACATTCTATATTGATCTTTAGATTTTGCTGAGAAATTTTCCTGGTGTAGTATTCAACTTTTCTTGAGCCCCCCCCACCACCACCACCACACAGGCTGTTGATTTAATATTTTTACGGACAATAGAATAATTTAAATATTTTGTTCAAGGAGACTTGCTGGGTCAAAAACACTGTGTTGATTATTTTGTCAAAAATTACTAATTCATGTGAAACTAAAAGTAAACAAATGTAATTTGATGATAAGACGAGAAAAATCTGAGGATAAACAGTATCTGTGGCATAGACTAATGTTTTGCCCAAACAGAAAATAAGAATGATGCATAACCCAGGGACATGATAACCATGCAATGCATCGAGAAATTGGGATTTCCATGCAGTTCTCCAAAATTCCCCAATGCAGATGGCTGGGGGATCAGTGCATCAGGCAGAGAGGGAACCTGTTGCTCAGCATATGTGCAAAACTCTTGCCAGCTGATCAAAGAGAAGCAATGTTGTCACCTGAGAAGGCAGATGCTTACCTGCCCTGTCTGGCCAAACAGATGAAGTTTGCAGCCCAGCCATGTGTAAGTGCCTTTTATTTGACATGCCAGATGTTAAGAATGTGTTATAGGTATAGCTGTCAAGTTGTCATGATATTTTCAGCTATTTAACAATATTTTAAAAATAAATTTATCTGATTGTGCTACAGTGGTACTGAAGGCAGGTGTAAAATTTATCTAGTAATTTCACAGAAATTTCTAGAACTATCTGGACATGCTAGTGACTGAAATAAATTAGGCATGATATTTAAGGTAAACAACAAAAACAAAACAAAAGAAAAACAACCTCTTGCCCTTCTCAGTTTGTCTGGGTCAGTTTCATACCCCCTCAGTACACACACAATCACCAACTGTACTTCCATTACATGTCTTCCAATGCAGAGTTTGTTTAAAAAGGTCTTCTAGTCTCCTGGCATGTTGTCAGAAACCAACAGTATCTTTTTTATTTGCTATCCATAATTGGTAGGACAGTTGTACTCAAAATCTGGAAAGCCAGTCGCTCCCACCTATGTGGCAGTGTGCTTTTGCATAGTTACATTAGTCAAACAGTCATCTGACCATAGCAGCATGCACCCAGGAGGGGGTGGAACACTTCGCATTATTGATCATTCATGGCATCAACATTCATGACTATCACTGTGACTGTGCAAAGGTTCATTGAGGTCAGGGAGGACAGACTAGTTAGCTAGATTTTGACTACTATTTTTCCTCTACATCTCAGAGCTAGAATCAGTAGGTGGCCCACTGCTTATAAATGCCCTTATGGGGACTGGGCGTTTGGGCTAGGAGGGAAAGTTTTCTGTAAAAATATGCTGTCAGATCTTGGCATGATGTCAGGAGCCTGACAGCAAGCTGTCTGTGGGATGATGGGTTCCTGAGTGAATGGGAGATGATTAGGTTTGGGGTTACCATGCCACTAGCTCTTGTCTCCAGGCATGGTATAAAGTGTTGTTAACTTTTTTGGGGAGTGGATCTTTAATTTTGGGCCAAATAATAAATACTGAATATCATAGAAAGCCAGCTGAGAATATTGTTCTGACCAGTCCCATTTTGTATGTCTCTGATTACTGGACTGCCACACTTTTTCACAAGCTCTAAAGCAAGCAATTTAATGATCAACAGGAAAACAAAAAAACCTATTGTTCTGTTACTTGCTCCATGTTGTGGCATGACTTGGTTCACTAGTCCTCAAAACACAGAAGAAATTAACATTCTAATGGTCAAGAAGACAGTACATACTGAGCAATCAGAAAAGGTAATTGCCCTCACTTCAGTCTGCAGCCTTCCTTCCTCAGGGGGCAGGTGAGCATCTGACTTCATTAATGATACCAATGATGTCTTCTCATCAGCTGGTAAGGGGGTTTATGTCAATACAGGGCTGCTTGGCCCCTCCTTTCCTGAATCCCCTGGCCCTCAGCCAGCTCTGGCATAGCATTCTGGGAATCACAAACAAATCCCAGACTCTTGTGTGGTATACAAATGTGTATCTGAAATGATTCAGGACAAGCCCACCTTCATCATTCTTTAAATTAATTCATGAGAAAATATATGTTGATTCCATGATTTTCATCTTCTTAGAATCTTTTTTTTTTACTGTGTGTTGTGCATGACTGAATATCTTCATCATTATCATGCAAACCATTAACCCCTGCAAAGATTTAAGCTTTGTTTCTTTTCTTTTTTTTTCTTAATATAGCTAACAAGATGACAGAGGGAAGATGTGAAATAAACATTGTTTAACTGGCCAAGATAGTGCTAAAAAATCTCTGAGGAGCTGTGTATTTGTCTGACCTTTTCTTTGTACAGGTTATCAAAAAAATAGTTTTTGGAAAATAATCCATATACAGTAACCTTTCCTCCATTATTTTATGCAGCCACATTTTTGCCCCTCACAGGCAAACTATCCCTACTGGTGGACCACTTTAGCTAAGAATAACCATGGGAACCCTCAATGCCAGAATATAGTGTGTCCTCTGTGCTAGGGGTAGACAAAACTGCCATTTCTGTCCCCGCAGATCTTCCACAGAAATCAAGGAACTTTTGTGAAAGTTGATGGACTTCTGGCTGTGGCGGAGTGGAAAACTTCTGTGAAAGCTTACCAGGCAAAATTTCACTTGGTATTAATAAAATAAGTAGCAACTCAAAACAAGCCAGCACTACCCACCACTGAAAAAAGGCAAAGACAGAAAATCAATTGTCCAAACATATGCAGTTTAATAATACAGCCTCAAACAAAAAAGGTGTAAAATCCACAGACCTTAAACATGCTGTTAGCACATGCTGGAAGAACAAGAACCAATTGGTGGAGAGGATACACTTTTTGGACTTGGATATTATTAATGGCCCTGATGGGGGTATTATAACAGACCTTTACTGTAAGGAGACAGACCGTAATAATCTTTTGTTATTGAGCAACTGTCATCCCCACCACACCATCAACAACATCCTCAAGTCACAATTTTTTTTTTTTTTGCAAATAACATTATTTTATTATAAAAAGGAAAAACTTATAGGGTGCACACATATGGAGTTATATACACCAACAACAGATAGAGACTGGGTGCAATAACAAAACAAAGAAACACTTATAAGAACAATAAAAGAAAATAACAAAGCAGAATACTGACCACCCCAACCCTCCCCCAGCTCATCCCCCACCCCACAGCTATCCATAAAGCACATATTACTAATATAGGGTGAATGAAGGAAAAGAACCGTTGTCATAAACCGTAACAAAGCTTAAATAAAACTTAAGTAAAGGAGGAGAGAAAACAATACATGATCAGAGAAGAGGAGGAGGCTAAGTTTATACAGAGAAAAAGGAAAAAAACAAACACAGAAAGGTTAGCAGGATAGAGACCACCCAGGGAAGAAAGAAGAAAATAATAAAGGACAAAATAAAACTAATTTAAGGGGGGTACATATAAGGAAAAAAAAGAAAAGAAATGAAGTAAAGAAACCTGATAAAACCAGGTGGCACACATACCCCCATATTAAAAACCAAATTTGTCACTTAAACATTGGTTAAGTTTCTTCCAATAAATATCAAATTTCTGCAAATTATTAGCTAATGCATAAACAGTTCTTTCAGCGTGTAGCACAGTCAAAAATTCCTACCACCACTCCTTAAAAGAGGGAGTCCATTCATCTTGCCAATGCCGTAGAATCACCAACTTAGTGACCGATGCCACTAATGCCATCTGGACTTTGAAATACTATTTGAAATAGATTTGTACATCCCAAGATACATACCCCCGGAATAAATAATGCTGTGAAATCATAAAAAGGTTTCAGCCCTCTCTTGACCACAAAACCACAATTCAGTACTTTTGGGGCATGACCATAATTTATGGAAAGTAGTGGCTAAAGAACAATCACAATTCAGACAGGCAGGGGAGCAATTATAATTCCAACGATGCAGTTTAGCAGGAGACCAATACATATTATGCAATAATTTGAACTGAATCTCTCTTAATCTATCTTGTTTAATGCATGTGTGGATGTCCACCCAGACTTTCTCCCAGATCCCTTCAGGCCAATCCAGAGACATGTTAACTTTCCAATAATAAGGAATGGGAGATAGGTTCAGGTCAAACTTCTTAACTAAGAATTGGTAACACTTGGACACCAATCTCCCAGATGAACACGCATCCGACAATTGCGCCCATAAAGTTCCCACCAAGTCCGATCTTTTGGTATTCCTCAATGAAGAGGAAATAGAGCTCCTAATTTGGGCTAACTTTAACATATACTGAGGTTTAACCCCAAATTTTAAGGCCAACCCTGAAAGCGGCAGTAGGGAATTGTCCTCATAAAAATCTGAAACCCTAACCTTAGGGCGGGACGATAAGAATAAATTCCTGATGGGCAAGTTGCCTATCAAAAAATTATGGTTCCACAGTAAGGGTTGAGAATGGTCAAATCTTGGATTAACCTTCAAACCAGCGTATAGTTGATGAATAGTCCTTATGTCCCATCCCAAGGGGGTATTTCTGAACCTTTTAGGCACTTTGGACCAAGTGGTGTATAAAAAAGATTCTAAATCTAATTTTAAATCCTTCGCTATTGCCTGGTCAAGAGCTAGGCCGGTAGTAGAAGAGTCAATTTTCCCAGTCCATAAGACAGCCCTGGCCACATGTATAGCCAAATAATATCTAAAAAAATCAGGTAACTGCAGGCCACCCAAACTACGTTGTCAACAAAGCTTGGAGTAAGACCTACAAGGTGGTTTATTTTTCCATATAAACTCAGAGCAGAGTCTATTTAAGCCGCCAAACAAGGATTTAGGGAGAAATAAATTCAGGTTAAGGAGGGGGTATAAGATTCTTCGGCAAGACCACCATTTTCACTGTATTGACCCTCACTGAGAAGGACAGGGGAAGTCTCGACCATCTCATCAAGTCCTCTCTGATAGATTTAAGGACTGGCTTCAAGTTCAGCTGGGCCAGCTCTTCCAAATTCCTAGAGATTTGGATCCCCAGATAAACTAAAGATTCAGATTGCCACTGAAGGCCTAAGGATAAACACCATCCCTTTACAAGGTTAGTAGAAAGAGGGAAAAATACTGTTTTGGAGAGATTAAGCTTATAGCCAGAAACCGCTAAAGTCTTCAATAAGGCTCAGAGCCCTAGGGAGGGATAGTGTTGTATTCCTAAGGTGTAGTAATATGTCATTCATGAATGCTGACAATTTATGCTCTTGATCCCCAATCATGATGCCGAAATTTGCTTATCAGACTTAATTGCTCTAATTAGAGGTTCTAAATACAGGTTAAACAAATATGGCGATAGAGGGCAACCCTGGCGAGTTCCTCTCTGTAACGGAAAAGCTACTGAAATTAAATTGTTGCACTGAATTCTGGCAGTAGGGCATGAGTAGAGAATCTTAATTAAGCGTATAAATTGTTGGAGGATACCAAATTTAACGAGAGTGCCAAACATATATATCCACTCCACCCGATCGAAGGCTTTCTCCACATCCACCGAGATGAGAGAAGCTTCCACACCGGAGCCGCTGATGCCGAAATTAAATAAAACAGCTTCCTAAAATGGTCAGCCGAGGTGCGTCCCTCCACAAAGCCAGCTTGCTCCGAGCTAATCAGATCATGCCAAACTCTTTTTAGCCTAGAAGCTAATATCTTAGCCAAAATTTTTACATCCAAATTCAGTAAAGAAATAGGCCTATAGTTACTAACTAAGTCGGTGGGTTTACCCGGTTTGGGTAGTAATATTATTCTGGCTTCGAAGAGTGACGCATCCCTGACTCCAACCTCAGACCAAAAAGAAAAAAGTTGTTGGAGAAATGGAGCAATATCAGTTTTAATTACCTTATAAAAAAGGGCGTGAATCTCGGGGTCAGGCACCTTATCGGTCTTAAGTGATTCAATAGTCACCTATTACCTCCTCACAAGTTATGGGGAAAGTAAGTGCACTCTAGAACTCTGAGACAAATTAGGCAAGGGTAAGTCCTTCATAAACCTATGCATTTGAGAGAGTTGATGTACAGAAAGAGGATGACTCAATATAGGTCCCTATAAATGACACTAAGGATTGTAAATGCCTTTAGGATCAGTAACTAGAGTATTAGAGTCAGGGATTTCAAGGCCGGTACCCACCTAGATTCAGCTTTTGTTTTAACTGCCAGGCCAATAATTTACTCAGCTTTACTACCCTGTCCAATGTACAGAGCTCTAGATTTAACTGAAGAGTTAATCACCCTCTCCTCAATGTAGCGGTATACCATGTTCTCAAGGTGGACAGCTCCAAATCTTGGTCCGCTGATCTCAAATATTCGGGATATCTTCTAGATCTCTGATTTTATTCAAACAGGAAGACATCTTCTGATTGCATTTCGCTTTCTCTCACCGTAGCTATTCTAATTAATTCCCCTCTCTACACCGTTTTGAGAGCGGCCCAAGATTTGTCTAAATCAGAGATAGTGCCCCAATTAAATTTAATAGAATCTTGCAGAAAGGTATGAAACCTGTTTAGAGTGTTGCTGTCTTTAAGAATACTGTTGTTTAGGGCCCATGTATAAGATCTCTTGGGAATGAAAGACGGGATCCAAACAAATTTAACTGGAGAGTGGTCGGAAATCACCCTAGGAGCAGGTCAGTCTCCGTGAATCTCGAAATGACCATTCGACTTACCAGGAAATAGTCCAGCCTAGAAAGGGAATTGTGTACTGGTGAAAAAAGGTATAGTCCTTGTCAAGGATTAAATAGTCTCCAGGGGTCGATCAAACCTAAAAAGGATATACACTCAGCCAGGGCTTGTTGGGCCGGAGAGGGATGTCACTTCCTACTAACTGACCTATCTAATTTGTCAGATTGAACTAAGTTCCAGTCACCACCTAATATAATTGGCACATCCTTAAAGGGAGATAAGACCATTGCCAAGTGGGCAAAGAAGGAGGGGGTCTCAGCATTGGGGCCATAAATAGAGCCCAACACCAGAGGCTTCCCTCCCAGTTCGCTGGAAACAATAATGTACCTGCCATTCGGGTCATCAAGTATTTCTGATTTTACAAACGGGACGCCCCGGGCTATCAGAATTACCACTCTCCGACTAGAGGAAGAGTACCCAGACCCAAAAACTTGGCCTACCCATTTCTTCCTGAAGTGAGAGAGGTGGTCTGACAAAACATGTGTTTCCTGTAAAAATACAACTGCCGGCTGATAACGTTCCAGATGATTCAAAACTATATATTTCTTACAATTATCCTTCCCCCCTTTAATATTCCATGAAAAAAAATTCAGATTAGAAACCATTCATCCTATTTTGCCCCAGAGTAGTATAACGGATAGCTGCCCCACCCCCACATATAACCAAGGTAAACCAAACCCACCCATCTCCAAACACCCCCACCCCAAAAATAACCCCCAACTGAACTGCCAAACTAAACCCCCAGGCCAAGCCCACTCCTCTTGCACTGGTTCAAAGTGAGCCATAGAGTGGGGGCTCCCCAACCCTCCTACACAATCACAAATCCAATGAAGATCCACACACAAACCCGATAAAGTAGAAACACCATTTATAAATCCAGATATAGCCCCCACCCCACGTGGTAATATTGGTGAATATCGTAATCCAGATACAATGAAATTTTTTTGGTTGCTGAAGGCCCTAATACAGGCCATTCTACCAAAAAGAAAAACAATTAACTATTTAATGGAGGACTCCTGCTAGCAGACCCTCTCAAAAAAGAAAAGAGGAAAGCGCCCAGAGGAGAGCTGAGCCCACTCCCGATTAGAGAGAGACTCATGTCTAACTGGGGCTTCCCCCCCCACCCTAACATCTCCAGTCAAGTGACGGTTAAGACCCGACCCAACATGGGGTGGTGTCACATGGAGGTATACATATACATGCTCTTATAACAGCCCATAAGAGGGAGAAAAACGGAGGTGGCACCACCGGAGGATGAAGAGCCATAAATCCTAACAGTTCCTCCTGCCCCGGTACTTCCCATACCACAATTGTATTAGGGCTTGTCAGCATAATCTATATAGCCTCCCACCACCTAACAAACCTTATAGCCATGACCAATTCTAATAAGAATGGCACAAATGGTACAAAATAAAGCTATCATTAACATAAAAGATCAGGCTAACACCCCCCTCTGCTGGACATAGAGGAGAATAGGAAACAATCTCCTAAAATAATAGATCTGTTTTAACTACTTATATATGAGTCAAGTAATAGGTTGGTGTCCGAAGTAGACCAGAATTTGAATATGGTTGCTAAGATCTTGTAGTAGTGGTCTCAATAGTAAAATTATAGTCCACAAAAGCATAAACTGGTGAAACAGGCCAAAAATACAGCTGTGCTGAGCTATTAGGCACGGGAGATCCCCGCAGTCCACTCATAGTTCAACCTTTAGGGAAAAGATCTGGCATCAGACCACGGAGAGAAGTTAGTGCGTCGTCTGCAGAATCATAACGTTTAACTCCTTCTTTGTAGTGACCTCAGTTTAGCTGGATACAAATGCGATGATGGATCCTCATGCCCATAATTTCGATGGACAGGTCGAAATGCTGCTCTACATTGTCTCATTTTCCACGTCAGGTCAGGGACAAGGCGTAATTTTTTACCCTCCCAGTGAAAAGAAGATAGTTTCTTTGATTCCTTCAAAATATGCTCCCTGTCCAGAAAGTTAAGGAGCTTAAAAATGATAGGGCAAGGAGGCTCTGCTGGTAGTGGCTTAGATCTTAGTGCACGATGCCCCCTTTCAATGACATACTCCGGCCCATTTGGTGAGGGGCCCACAATCTATTAAGTAGCTTCTGCAAGAACAACAGCATATTAGGACCCTCCTCCCCTTCTGGTAAACCCAACAAGACTAAATTGTTTCGGCGGCTTCTGCCCTCCAAGTTATCCAGCCGCTCCTCTAATTTCATGATCGTCTTTTTGCAGTCCGAGAGAGTAGGCCTTGTCTTCTCAAATGCTCGCTCAATTGATGAAATGCGAGCCTCGGTGTCTGTGACGCATCTAGCCAGTTGGGTCAGAGCAGGTTTTATGTCTGCAACTTCATCAACCAGTTTAAAGAGTGCTTCTTTAATAACTGAGAGGTCGCTGTAAATCTTTTCAGGCTTCACCTCCTCCGAGCCGTGCTCCAGTGATGAACTGCGGCGCGTGCCGCTCGCGCTTACATTCCTGACGCCTCGCTTGCATCGCTATCAATGGGCACCAAATTAGACCAGAGGGAATGGGCAACGATGGTAAATAAGGTGGGACCAGGTAAACTGCCTTGGCACTGTAGAAAATCGGCGAACTTGCTGGTTTAGGTCGGGAGCCCTCACGCAGCGACTGCTAGTCCTCCATTGGCATCACGTGACCCCCCCTCAAGTCACAGTTTTATAGGGTTAAGCAAAACTGCTCTGATGTTAAAACCAGTGCAAAAAGATGTAAGAAATTGTACCAGAGATTTGTAAACAGAGGCTATAGCATGGAACATTTAAATAAGGCTAAACAACAGACAGATCAGACACCCAGATTGGAATTATTACAGTATAAGGAGAAAAAAGGTGGAACTCATGATAAAGTTTTATTTATTACCAAGTTTAGGGTTGATAGTGAGGATGTTAGAAATATCCTGTTAAAACATTGGCACATTTTATCTACAGAACCCACCTTGGGAGATGTGGTAGAAAATAAATTGCAGATGGTTTATAAAAAGGGTAAAAACTTAAAGGAAACATTAGTACACAGTTTTCTACCTTATAACAAACATTCCTCTATGGGAAGGATACCCTCAGCACCTAAGGGGTGTTTCAAATGTGGTAGATGCACACAATGCAAAGTTGTGAGTAAAACTAAGGTCTTTTCTTCAAAAAACAATTCTAAGACATATGAAATATGGCATTTTATCAACTGCAGTACTACTAATGTGTTTTACCTTGCCACTTGTTGTTGTGGGGCCTTCTATGTGGGCATGATCTCTCATCCTTTAAAAATCAGGATAGGTGAACATTTAAGTTCTATTAGGTTAAACGACTGCAAGAGTGCCTTAAGTTTACTTTTGCAGGAAGTAAAGTATCAAAGTGGTCATGATATTTCTTTTGTTGGTATTGACTATGTGTTTGTAGGACCACAAGGTGGCAATGTTTAAAGGATTCTAACCGAGAAGGAGTCATTTTGGATTTTTACACTGGGTGCACTTGATTTACCAGGTTCAAATGGTGATATTGACTTAACAGTGCATCTTCATAAGTAAAAACCTGAATTTAAACCAATTTGACTTATGAGGTCTGGGAACAGTTTAACTGTTCTTTAATCTGTATAGTAAAACAAGATTGATACTATAAATGAACAGAATGGTAATAGTTATCAGTAAATCTTGTATAAACAATAACATAATTGAATGGATTAAATAATTTGTTCTCCTATCAGCTGATTGTTTTAGGATGGGCATTACTGTTATCCTGATGGAGTTATAATATTTTATATACACTTTATTCTAGTGTATATCCCCCATGTCTGTGAATTAGATGAGGGCTGTAAGTCCCTCTAGTTTTATTTTATATATGTTTGATGTTTATTATATATGTCTATGAATAAAATATCCATATATAAAAAATTGTGGTGCTGGGGTGAATTAGTTTTGATATAAAGTAATTATGTATACTTGAGTTTGTATAGATTTTTGTATAATATTCCTTTTTTGTTGTCTTAAGGGTGATATTATATTATATGGCTTGTAATGTATATTCTACATTAGTAGAAATGTTGAGGGATTATTAATTGAGTTGTTGAATTTATGAAAAATCTATGTATATAATTAAGAATTGAGTAAGGTCTCCTTTAAGGATTTGCTTTAAATTTCCCATGTTGAAGCATCTTGGGACATTTCCTGAAGAGGCTACTGTGAAACTGGTAGAAGTCAGTTGGGCCCTGCCCTTGTTTTTGCAGTCTGTGCTAACAGCATGTTTAAAGTCTGTGGATTTTACACCTTCCGTGTTTGAGGCTGTATTATTAAATTGCATATGTTTGGACAATTGATTTTCTGTCTTTGCCTTTTCTCAGTGATGGGTAGTGCTGGCTTATTTTGAGTTGCTACATGTATGTGGGGTTTCATTAGCACACCCTGATGTGCAGCGGCTAAAAATAGAGTAAACGATTAATAAAATAAGCCCTGGTGGCTAGTGGTCGCTTCCTCCACCCACCCCACATGTAAAAAAAAAATATCCATGATGGCTAGTGGTCCTTCCCTTCCACCTGGTTACCCACCCACCCTGACGTGTACAACAGTAGTACCCACCCCATCTCTGTCTCCAATATTAAAGTTTAAAAAAATATCCCTGGTGGTCTAGTGTTCTTGTTTTTTAATTTTAACCCCTTCCCCATCTCCGATCCTGAGTACCAAATCCCTGGTGGTCTAGTGCCCCCACCCATCCTCCCCGCTGCCAGGTGTCCCACCATTATTTCAACCCCCCATCATAAACCCCAGCAGCAGATGGACTGGCACAGCCCTCCTCTCTCCTCCACGTCCACCCCAACCACTGAGCTGTGAATGAATGAGCATGTATGTGCTCATTCATTGATAGATCAGTGGGTGGGTCAGCCATGGAGGAGAGGGAAGGGCTGTGCTGTTCTGCCCACTGCTGGGAGTTTATGATGGAGGTGGGAGTGGGGTGGTGGGACACCTGCTGGTGAGGGGGTGGAGGGCACTAGACCACCTGGGATTTTGGACTGGGGATCGAGGATGGGGAAGGGTTTAAAATTAAAAAAAAACACTTGACCAACAGAGATTTTTTTAGAAACAGTAATAATGGAGATAGGGATGGGGGGCTTACTGTACATTTTGTGGCAGGTAGGTTACCAGGTAGAGGGGACTAGCCACCATGAATTTTTTTTTTTACATGTGGGGTGGGGGGGAGACCACTAGCCACCAGGGCTTTTCCGGGGGCAACTAGGACTTGAAACTTGAGCAGTGATCTCCAGTGGAATTTCCTCAGAAGTTTGGAAATCAATTTTTGAACTTCTTCGGAAGCAAAAGTCACACTTTCACTTGAATTCTGCCTGAGGAAGATTTTTTTTCCCATTTGAGGTCTGTGCAGAACATCAGTATGAGAGCTTGTTTGCAAGACTGGGAGGGGCCGTCATTATTCCAGTGTCCATACAGTAAAGTACATGAGAGTTAAGCATAATACCCAAGTGGGTTGCGATGCTCAAGGGTTTGTAGTAATCCCCAAGTGTATTTTACAGAACCTAAGAGTTCATTATAATACACAAATGTTAGTTACAGCACCAGAGTATTTATTATAATACTGAGATGTGTGTTGCAGCTCTTGAAAGTTCATAATAATCCCTGAGTGCTCAATACAGAACCACAGAATTCATTATAATACAGAAGTGCTGGTTACAGCACTAGGCAGTTCATTATAATACTCGAAAGACTGTCATAGCACCTTAGAGTATATTATGATACTCAGATAACTTTTGCTACACTGGATTATAAAATACTGAATGTGAGTGTATTTACATTAGTATCAATTTATTTACAACAGTGTCTGTGTATTAGGTCTGGGTAAATATAGTGCATTACAATTTCATGGAATGTTTCCAAAATTCTGCAAAATGTCATGACATTTCATGGAATTTTCTGAAATTGTTTATTTGGTCATATGTTCTGGAATCTTATTAAGTGGGATAAATGTGGTTTAGTAGATTAAAATTTATCATGGATACTTTAGAAATTACTACCTTACAACATTTGCTCAAAAATTCATGGACACATAATAGGTAATGCCACCAGAATTCCACTTGTGGAATTTAACTTTCACAAAGTACTTATGGCAACTGAATCACCTTACCTACACTAGCATCATGGCCCTGCAAAACACCACCAGCACTCTTATGACAGTGATGCCTAGCATCATGTTCCATCATGACTAAAGATATCCAGATACTTCTGTCTCAATTGCATAAGTTGCAGCTAGTTGAAAGGCTTTGTGTCACTTGGTGCCACTGTTTTCAAATGTTAAAAATATTAATTGTTATGTGCACAGTTGTTAGAGTCAGCAGGTGTCATCATTCAGAAACAATGCCACATGTACATGTGCTTCCCCAAGTCTTAGTCCATGTGCTATAGTGGCTATCTGCTATACTGCAAAACTTCAGGGTAGTGCACAATGTTGTCCATGACTATTCTTCATGGTTTATCATTTAAGATAGTGACTAGACACTTAGCACTGCTACAATTTTACCATGGAGCTTCCCATGAATGCTTAGCATCACTTTACGGAGCCCTTATCTTCCTCTACAATGGCAACTCAAGTATATGACTGGGGAAAATGTATGGACATGGCTTTGACAAAAGTATCACAACATTCCACAATTTACAAATGGTCATGAAATTCAACTTTAATTACTGATGTTATTTTGGAGTTTTTGGCTGCTTATAACTTGGCCAGTCTTTGAGCAAGAAATTAGAGAACTGACACACACAGTCTCTTTTTTTTCTCCTTCATATAGTTTTTTTTCTCCTGGCCAGCAGCTCATCTCTCAGAGATGTAATCTCTTTAGAGGGATATTCCCTTACCAGAAGGAAACTAGCCATCTTTCAGTTGGCTATCTGTTTTTTTCTAATACATTTTTTCCTTCCCATCTTTCTTGGTCGGGACTGTACCACTGTTAGCCTCACACAGTAACAGCTTTCCCCACAGCAGGAGCAAATCCCTGGTCTAGCCACAATGGTTGCTGTGGTGGTGGTGCAATCCACCTCAGACGCTCTCCACACAAGCCTGCCAGATGCCGCGCTGAGGGGAGGCGAGGGTGACCTGATCCCTAAGGTCCCCCCCCTTGTGCACCAGAAATTCCTCCAGAAAGCTGAGTGCGAGGTGCCGTGGGCTCTGTGGCTCTGGCGGGCCTCCTCAGTGGATAAACCAACTGAACATAAGCTCCAGGCCCCTGCCCCAGTGCAGGAGAGAGTCTAACCACAGAATTATTTTTTGCTCCTGCTTTTGCCCTACCTTGGACCAATAACCAGAACCTACTAGATAACAACAAGAACTTGCTACATGTGAGGGCGGCTGTGGGTGATCGTGAAGCACAACCGGGACCCCATCGCAGTAATCTCCATACCTGGACTCTGCACTGACTTTTTGAATTTGGCGCAAAAAGCGCCCATCCCCATTGGTTCTGGATGGTCAGTGACACTCTCCACACTGCTCCTAAATAGGGAGAGCTTGTCCCACTGTCCCCAAGCCTGCCAGATGCCACGCTGAGGGGAGGTGAGGGTGACCTGATCCTCAAGGCCCCTCTGCGCACCAGAAATTCCTCGGGAAGCCGAGGTGCAAGGTGCCGTGGGCTGTAGCTCTGGCAGGCCTCCTCGGCGGATAAACCAACTGAACATAAGCTCCTGGACCCTGCCCGGTGCAGGAGAGAGTCCAAAATTTTCAGCCCACCCGCCCACCCTGCTTCCTCCTCCCATTAAATTCTCACTGGCTCCGCCTCTTGTGAGCTGCCTCATCTTATCAGCTAATAGGGGAGGTCCTGCTCATATTTCCAGCGGCTTAGCTTAATACTTCTCAGTGAAGTTCTCCCCACTCTCACCTCCCCAGATCATGCTGTATAATCATCTTCGACTGTTTTACTGACATTACATGTGTTATGATGCTAGACTGTTGATGGTACTTATTTGACCAAGTTTCTTTCTTGTTACACTGTTTCTGTGCCATACTCAATCATTTATCTAGCTGAAATTTTACCTGGTTGGTCCCTATAGATCAGTCCTTTGCCTATGGTAGGTCCAGCTATTGAGGGAGCAGGTCCTCACTTGCTCGAGCTGTGAACTGCCTGCCTATAGTGGCTAGTGGTGTAAGTTGTCCTAAATCCAATACTGCTACCTATAGCGCCAAGCTAATTGCCTGACCTGTAATTTGACTTATAGAGCAGAAAACAGTGCTGTGTGTACTCTCTAAGGGATAGGGCAGTTCCTGCCTTCCAGAAGTCTAGTCTGGTTCCTCCCCCCCCCCAACTGTCAGCACTCCCTGCACTGCTCATATACTTATCCAAAACTGCTTGGTACTAACCAAAACAAGTTCCCAGCTAACCTATTTCTTCACTTAGTATTCTTTATTGCCTTTTCCTTTCCTTGTAGTTCCTCTCTGGCTGATCAGACACAACTTACTAGCTGGCCTAATGTCTCCAGTCAGAGCATGGGCTTGGCACCCCAACCCTCTGCCTAGGGAGGGTAGGGATATTCGCAAGGTGGATAAAAAGGGTGTGCTGACAGCCACCTACAGGGTGCTGGTCCCCATAGGTCTTGCACTGGGGCTTACCCTGCTCCAAATGGTCACCACCCTTCCGATGTCTCTGGATGAAAACTGGAGATGGCCTCCCTCCTGTGAGACAACTGATTTCACCTTCTCAAATTCCCTTGTGAGCAACAAGGCCCACCACTGTATTACCTGCTGTCTAGACCTTTGGTGCCTAATGTGCACAACCAGGGTCAAGCACATCCGAGCTCGGAATCTCCCAGCTGGCCAATCCCACATGTAGTGGTATCTCCCCCAGCTCCTCCTCCTAACACTACTTATGGCTGGAGATATTGAATCCAACCCTTGGCCAATCAACCCGGCCCACAATATCCCTCCTGCATGTGGCACGGGTAGGGGCCTAAAAGTAGCTCATCTCAATATTAGGAGCCTGCTGCCAAACCGTGATGAGCTAGTAGCATGGGTGGCACTATATAAGCCTAACATCCTTGGAGTGACCAAGACCTGGCTTAAACCCTCTGTCCCCAATTCAGCCTGTGTGCTTACTGGGTATGAGTTCACATGACTGGACAGAGCTGGGGATAAAAGGGGGGGGGTGGCATATTGATCTACTACCGGAGTCATTTGAAAATCTCCCTAGTTGCCCACCAACAATCCAGTGTGTCCCCTGTGAGTTTCTACATGTGCTACTCCTACTTGGGGACACAAAGAAACTGCACCTAGTGTGCACCTACAACCCTCCAAAGGGTGGGCTGTCTGGATTAACTCACCTCATGGACTCAGTCGGTCCCAGAGTGGGGGAAAACTAACTTGTTATCCTGGGTGATACTAACCTTAACTGGGAAGGTGGTAATGTGAAGCATTTTGAGTCTCTACTCGCTAACCTTACCCTGACCCAACTTATCCAGGAGCCAACTAGGCGGTTGGCAAATGGCTCCTCCTGCACCCTTCTGGAGTGGATCATGTCCAACCACCCAGACAGGATTTCATCTGCAGGCACGCTGTTTGACTCCATATCTGACCACTCTCCAGTCTTCTTCGTATGGAAAATTCCCTCTCCCAAAATTCCTCACAAAATTATGCATGTCAGAAACTACTCCAGATTTGACCCTGGGGGTTCCTGGATGACTTAAGGCTTACTGACTGGTCTGGGGTGCTTGGAGCCACTGACCCTACAGTGGCTACCTCTCACTTCCTTACCACCTTTGGGGCCCTGCAAGACAAGCATGCCCCCAAGGTCACCCGTAGGGTGCGGGGGTCTGCTACCCTCTGGCTAAATGGGAGTCTCTTAGTCCAAATGCGGGAGAGAGATAAGTGTTGGGCCCATTTCAAAGGTTCCAGTGATCCCACCATTTTTCAAAAATACAGACACCTTAGAAATAAGTGTAAAAAGGCCATTAGGGTTGCGAAGAATGACTTTTGCAAGACTTCTCTTCTCAGTACTGCCAGTGATCCTAGGAGGTTCTGGAGAAATATAAAAACCCTTGTCAGTGGGTCCTCCCATCCTGGGGTAATGGACATGGTTATAAATGGGGTTTCCTGCAATAATCCCCATACCATCGCTAACTCCCTAAATTCACACTTCTACGACCTCTCGGCTTTCACTGCTTTCTTCCCGGCCTATATGAGAGCTTGCTCCACCCCCCCCTCGACAGGTGGATCTCCCTACTAGGCAAATGTTTTGCCTTAGGGCCGTGTCAGTCCCGGACACACAGTGATGCCTAGCAGGCCTCTCCCAGTACTCTAGCCCTGGCTTAGACAACCTGGAGCCCAAGCTTCTAAAGCTCGGTGCTGCACATATTGCCTCCCCAGTAGCCCACATCTTCAACCTGTCCCTTGGATTAGGGATCATACCCAATATCTGGAAAGAGGCGAGGATTGTCCCTGTTCTGAAGCAGGGCAATCCTAAATCACCAGATAACTACCGTCCGATTGCTATTCTCTCTTTCCTTAGCAAGCTCCTTGAAAAGAAAGTGGCTGAGCAGCTCTCAGAGTACATCCACTCCCATGAGCTGCTGTCCCCGGCCCAACACGGATTTCAAAAGGGGCATAGCACCACCACAGCCTTGATCTCGGTAACATCAAGCATCAGAACAGCCATGGACCAGGGTAAACTCTGTGGTGCCATATTCATTGACTTGTCCAAAGCCTTCAACCTCGTTGATCATAAACTGCTTGGCTCACAGTTGTGGTCACTTGGCCTCTCCTCCCATGCTATGCAATGGTTTACGGGCTACCTGCATGGTCGAAAGCAATGGACCTGCTTCAATAAAATCCTTTCCGAGCCCCTACCGGTGACCTCTGGAGTCCCCCAGGGTTCAGTACTGGGCCCCCTCCTGTTCTCCCTCTTTATCAATCAACTACCCAAGGTGACAACCAGCTGTAGTGCCACCTTGTATGCAGATGACTTGGTGATACTGACTCACTCCCAGGATGCCGCCACTCTAAACCAGTGCTTGTCCCGTGACTTTAACAATATCTGGTCCTGGGTTACCAATCATAAACTGGTCCTGAACCTGAAAAAACCCAGGCTATGCTTTTTGGCTCCAAGGCCAAAATCAAAGCCTCGTCGGCCTTGCTAAACATCACCAGTGCCGATGGACCCCCACTACCGGCAGTGACCTCTATCAAATACCTAGGGATAACACTTGACCCCCAACTTGACATGGGGAGTCATATCCTTAGTATCTGCAGGGCAGTGAACTGTAAACTAGGCCTGGCCTACAGGGCCAAGTACAACCTTACACTGGCGGCCAGACTTGGCCTTGCGAGAGGAGTACTTCTTCCCTCACTCAGCTATGGTCTGCACTTATTTGCTCGCTCCCCAAAAACTAATCTCACTTGGTGGTACACGGCATATAACAGCACCTGCTGTTTCACTCTGGCTGCCCCTCGTCTCACCCACCGATGTGAACTATATGATAAACTTTGCTGGCTCTCCCCAGCCAGATACCTTGATTTCGGGGTTGGGTGCCTCTCCGGGAAAGTGATCAGAACTGGCATCCCCAAGGGGCCAGCCCTGCTCCTACCACAAATGGACACTACCCCTACCATCTCAGGTCCCAGACCTCGGGATGCTCAAAGTCCCTCCACCCGTACCCTCATGGGGGATCGGGATTTTGCTGTTAGTGCACCCAGACTTTGGAACTCCCTCCCTGGTGACATCCACTCGGCCCCCTCCTATCAGAGTTTTTGCAACTCCTTGAGGGGCTACCTGAAACTAGCCTCTGTGTGTGACTGCCCCAAGCCTCCCTAGGGGAATCCTAAACTATTTGTCATACCCGCCCCAAACTGCCTTCGCTGAAGCTGCTTGATACTTCTTACGTACCCCAATGATCCCATTAAACTTTTTTCAGTTCCCTGGGTTTCTGACTGTTGGGTGTACCTTTTTTGTCCACAGCACTGCACCATGATCACAAGTTGGACCGTCCACTCCCATGCATCCTGGTCCTGCTTTAATCTATATGTCTTAATGTATGATGACTTTGTGGAAGATTATCTATGAACCTCCATGCCCTGGGGTGCTAAACTATATAGTTATAAGTTTAAGTTATAAGTTATATTATGACCTACCATTCCTTTGGATAGTGTTCTACTCCTGTATGTTACTCTTATTAGTCAATGATGTACCTTTTTTCCCATATGTCTCGTTGTATTTGTCATGATGTACCTGCAACCTTTATGTACACTTATCTGTATCCCTTTGTTGTATTCTCCTGGGTCATTCCTGAAAATAGGCATAATACTTTTCTAGTGTACTTACCCGGTAAACAAAAGCTAAATAAAAAAATAAAATAAGATGAACTGCCAAAGGGCAGCAGTCTCTACCATGGCCTGCCTCCTGATGTGTCTTCTTGGACTCACTTCTGAATCCAGGTCAACAGCATGGCAGCATGACATTCTGCTTCTGGGATATGGGGGTGGCCTCAAAGTGTAATATTTAGGGTCAATGAACTTAACAAAAGTAGTGATATTCTCTAGTTTTATAGTTATAGAGGTTTGAAATTCTACAGTTTACGTACTTGTAAAATTTAATTTTAAATTTCTGAATGTTTGGAGGCTTATAACGCAGTCACTTTTAAAGATAGAGATCTGAAATGTGATATATTTCTTTATAGGGATCTTTGATAAAGACAGCATACCAACTTTGGTGCAATGTGGACAAATACTTTTACATTAAACCGAAATCACAATTTTTGGCATCATTTCCCAAAATATCCACACACATTTTGCTAAATTTTGTGGAAGCAAATCTGAATTTCACCAGAATTCCACTGGCAGAAGATAAACGTTGCCCAGCCCAACTGTGTATACATTACTGCCAAAATATTCTTTATAACAAATTTATGTTTTCATCATTTGCCTAATTCAAAACCCCACACACAGTACTCATATTTTATACAAAACAAAATTGCAATATTGCACACACACTGAAAAAAGAAAATAGAGCAAGAATTGAATATTTTAACCATAGGTCTTCTTCAGGAATTATCTAAAAGAGAAAAATAGCAAAATTAGTGATGAGGTAAGGATAAATAAGGGATATATATGTGTGGAAAGAAAATGGGAGGGGATCTAGAAGAAAAAGTGATTATAGGCAAGATAGCAAAAGAATCATGAAAGCAAAATGGTGATGATGGTATGAAAAAGCATAGTAGGAGTGAATGAACTGAGGTGTCCTCAAGTGGATACTAATTAATAGGGCCTAGTAGAAAGGCTGTAAGGAGCTGTCTGGGTGGCACTGAGTGTTGAGGTTCTAGACACCACACCTTGTACCATGCTAGTGGCCCAGGCTCGGGAGCAGGCTCAGGTTGCCGGGGGTTGACCGAGGAGGTGAGGATTGAGCATCTGGAGGATTGCTCTCATCTCCTGGGGAGGGTGGGCTTATGATTCCCTGGCAGCAGTAACTCCCATTGGAGACTGGGGACACAACAGCTGGGGGTTGAGCACGTTTGGGGCGGAGGCATTGGTGGATGTCTGCAAGAGGGTTGCAGGAATGTGCTTGTCTTGCACTGGACATCATTGCATGTCCACACCTCTGAGGATCATGCTCATGCATGATATAAAGGAAACACCCTACCTCCTGAGTAAACAACAATGATGGCCCCATGCTCACTGCTGGATCCCACCCACCCAATCCCATATATCCTCTGACCCTCAGCCTGCCTGAAACTGCTTGATTTAAGGAGCACCAATGTTGTGGTGGCAGTCATGTCCTGGTGGAGATAAGTCAGGGGCACACCACACACCTGCAGATGAGGTCCTGGGTGTTTGGAGCACTGGGGAGGACTTGTAATGGGGAGACTTTAGGCTTGGTGGGACAAGCCGTACATCCGAAGGAGTCATGGGTGATGGTGACCAGAGGAAAAAAAGAGTGTAAAAAAATGTATAAAATGAAACTGGATGTGTACACATAATTGGAATGCCCATCTGAGTATGCCCCCACTAAACACACACCAGACACAAGAGTGTGCAAGCATACCCACACATGCAAATGTACTATGCACACATGCAAGCAAATATATGACAGAAGTAGTGGTAAAAAAGATAGACTGCAGTGGTAAATATTAAGGTGGCTAAAAGATGTTAGTAGAAAATAAATCTGTCATTTAAACCAGAAGGCTGCTGTGAGCCTAGGCAGATGATCAGCTTGGTTTTCATGTTTTTTCTTTGGTCAGCATCTCAGAATCCCTGCTGCAGGACACAAAAAGAAATCTCACTGACATTATTGTCTTTGGTAAAGTGGGATATGATGGGTTCATCAGTGATTCCATTCCTGACTGCTTTGCAATGTTCCCGTAATCGGTCAGCCAGGCATCTGGCAGTTTCTCCAGTGTAGATAGCTGCACAATTTCTGCAAAGAATACAATTCATCACATTACTAGAAGTGCATGAAATCTCCTTGGTGGAGTGAAAAACACATGTGGGACCATGAAATACTGTGACACAGGAAACAAATTAACAGGTATAACAGTGACTTCTGTTGCATGCCTTGATACATGGTAGGGAGGAATTCATACTAGGATTCATACTAGGATTTGTTAGGAGTGAGAGAATCTAGGGGTCCATAATTGCTCCTATATACTAATAATAATTAAGAAGTGAGCCAGAAAGAATGAACTTGTCAAGTCGAGATAAATTTAGAACTACTGACTATCACTTCAATTGGAAGTGTATTCCATGGTTTAATAATATGTAACATGTAAAAGAATTTTCAAGGGACATAGTTAAATCTCTTCAATTGCAGCTGTAGTGGGTGACCTCTGAAGTTATAGGTTTCCTCCTTAAAGTTGAAACCCAGGTTTGTTATTAAATACCGGTCTTTTATAACATCATACATGAGAAGAAGACCTCTCAATCGCCTGATAGATAGAGGCATCAGATTTAGTGTGGATAATCTAATCTCATATGGGACATCTCTTAAGCCTTTCACAATGTTAGTGTAACCCCTTTGCACCTTTTCTAAAAGTATTATGCCTTGTTTCTTGAAAGGACACCACAGTTGAGAGGAAAAGTCCAAATGAGGGATGACATAAGCCCTATAAAGAGGCATCAGAATTCTGCTATCCCTGAATTTAATGTTTCATTTTATGGCCCAAATAATTTGATTTGCTCTAAGAATAACCTCGTTTATCTGTAAATTGGGGAGAAAATCATCAGATCTAAGTACTCCCAGGTCCTTCTCAGTATCTGTACTGATTACCATCCTATTATCTAATGTGTATACATGCATGAGATTTCTTGCCCCAAAATGCATGATTCTACACTTAATGTGAGTCACTTTCATCCCCCCCAGGTTGAAATCCATTGAGTTATTTTGTCCAAGTCATTTTGGAGTTGGGCTATTTGCTCTGAATTTATACATGGTCACCTATTTTAATATTGTCAGCATATTTGACTGTATTGGAATAACAATGTTTTGTGATGTCAGCTATAAATAACTGGAAAAGACAAGGGCCCAAAACAGATCCCTGTGGAACCCCACTTGTGACTACACCCCTGCTAGAGAGCTAGCCATTTATCAATACCTGTTGAGAGCGTTTATCTAACCAGTTAGCTATCCATACAACCACATTGGGATTAATATTAAAATGGTTGAGTTTATTTAATAATGCCCAGTGTGGGAGAAGGTCGAAGGCCTTACTGAAATCAATGTAAATAACATCAAACAGAATTATGTTGTCCAACTGCACACTTAGATCCTCATAAAAACATAACAAATTAGTCAGGCAACTTCTCCCTTTTTTAAAACCATGTTGTTCTATATCAATATTTTCAAGAGATGAAGAAATCAGATCTTTTATTATACTTTCCAAAACCTTTCCCATAGGTGATGTAAGACTTATAGGTCCATAATTTTTCTATTGACTTCTAGGACCTCTTTTATAGATAGGAATCACATACTCGGTTTTCCATGATTCAGGCACATAGTTATAATTTAGACAATGCTCAAAAAGTAATTTCAGAGGCAATGACAAACTATCAGCCAATAAATATAAAAGATGGCCTGAAATATCATTGGGAGACACACTTATTTTATGTTTGAGGTTAACAAGTTTAGCGTGAACATCTGATACCTTAATTGAAATATAATTACCTAGAGAATAATTCGTGGTGATGTTGACCTGTTCTTTTTGAAATAAATTACAAAAATTTATGTTAAAAATATTGGCCATATCCTGTGGATCATAAATTATAGTTTCATTAAACTGAAGGGGACCAACTTGACAGGTAGTTTTTTTAAGGGAATTTATATATGCAAACAATGTTTTGCTGTTATCTTTTCATGTGTTAGATGACAATTTTAATTCCCACTTCTTTTTTGCCCTTCTGATACTACTGTATATTTGCATTTTTTTTGATACATAAGAAGGAACTCCAGTTTAAAGGTGTTCAAGACTTTAAGTAAGCCACATAACACTTCTCCTTTTTCTTAATAAGCATAATAAGTTCCCTAGTAATCCATTTTGGGTTAGATTTTTGAGATGTAGATTTTACTCTCGATGGAACATAACTGTTCCTTAAGTCAGTAATGTGAGTGAATAATGATTCATAATAATCTGCAATACCCATGGTGTTAAGCATGGATGACCAGTCAATAATATCCAGTTTATGTTGTATAGCTGGTATGTCTGTTTTTTTCATACAGATAAATCTTGGAAGTGCTAGATACCATGGAGATTATATGTGACAGGACAAAGCTGATTTAACTATGATCACTATTTCCAATAGGTGACAGCACAGAAATATTATTTATTGTTAGTGATCTGGTATAAAGAACCAGATCAAGAAGGTTATTGCCCCTTGTAGGTACTGTTACACCCTGTATAAGGTTACATTGCTCATATTGATTTACCATTTTTTTCCTGAAAGGAATAACGCTATCATTCTCTCCCAGTCAATATCAGGCAGATTAAAATCACCAGGAAGTTTATCACCAAGTGAGCAGGCTGACTTGATCTCTTGCATAATAATGTCAAGATGTTCACTAGGGGCACTTAGGGGGTGATAACAAACCCCAAGGATGATATGCTGATCCTTACTCACCATCAGTTTTACCGGTATCGTTTTAGTAGTGCTATTTGTTTTTTTGATTTTGTTTGAAATATCAGTTGCATGAAAAACATTTCTTAAAAAGATAATTACTCCACCACCTTTTTTGTCTTTCCTTGTATAACTAAACAAGGTATACCCTGGAATGGAAAAATCCCAGCTGGATTTATCATCTCCTCATGTTTCTGTTATAAGAACAATATCTATTACATTGTTTGCTGAAATATTGTTCAGCTCATCAAGTTTATTATAGAGGCTTCTAGCATTGAAATACAGACATTTTACAGCACTGGAAACTTTGTTTTTGATTGAGGTCCTTTTTGGGAGAGGGACTAATCTCTCCCCCAAATCAAGCAGTTTAAATGTTTATTTATATAGTCCAGGATGTTTACTCATTATCTGGTTCCCCTTACAACTCAAATGTAGTCCATCACTGTAGTACAGATCTGATCTGCCTATAAAATCTTCCCAGTGAGTGATGCAAGTTTGATTTTGCTTGAGATATCTAACATGAAGCCAGTTATTAAATTTACGTATACTTTTATTGTATTCAGTAGATGCTCTTGGTACAGGCAGGACCTCAGAAAAAGCTACCTCACACCCTAATTCCACAAAAATATTTGAGAGGGATACTAGATCCTTTTTAATATCTAGAATACTAGAATGTGTAAAATCATTTGTTCCAATACGGAGGACCACTAATGGATTATAACCACCATCTGCCAAAATGTTATGGCTCATGTTTATGATGTTTACAATTCTTGCACCCCGGAAACTTGAACATGTATGATTAGCCTTATCTGGGTCACATATGGCTCTGTTCAGATGTTTCACCATTGAATCTCCTATAACATACACCTGTCTTTGTGATGCCACTAGTGGAGTGGGAACTTCCATCGTGGCGGGAGCATATACAGTATCAAAGCCCAAGCTAGATAAGGGGGCTTCAAGAGGTACTAAAGGAACATCTAAAGGAAGTGCACAGTGGTTTACAGTAGTATGTGAATTTAATGATGTATCAATAAAGTCTTTTTGGAATACTGTTGTGGATATGTTTTGAACAGTCTCATTTTGTTCAGTATGGTTTAGACTATTTTCCTAAAGTCCATTTAAGACAGTGAACCTATTACTTTTAATTAGGGAAAATTGAGAAGCCTTGCATCCCTTTTTATAAACATGCCTACTTTGGACCTCGTACCATTGCTCATCAAGATTTTCTGCACAATCAGTGTCATTTGGGCGTTTTCTCTTACTACCAATATTTAACGCAGACGCTGGATTTGGATGACTAACATTTAAGTGTATGTTGTCAGAATCAGATATAGGCTTTGTACAGGAAACAGAAGCATCCAAGGGGGTATCAGATAGAGTTTGATTTAAGGCTTTGAATGTGGCCTGCATTTGTATCTGACTTGTTTCGAGTTCAGATAGCCTAACATTAAATAATGCTATTGCTTGTTTTAACAATAAATTTTCTTCACATTTTGGACGGGTAAACCCTTTGCTATTTCCTCATTACTCGTGGTGGTACTATACATTTGGCAAGAAATGCATTTAGCCCCTCCAGATGTGAACACTGGATTTCCCAAATGGGCCATATTGTTGGGCCTAACAACAGAGGCAAAACCAGGGGCAGCAAATGATCCACACAGAGCATATTGGAAAACTCAGCTATGAACCAGGGAGGGTAGAACATGGTTGTATAGCGCTATAATATTTATAGTTACCTGAGTAGATTGCCCCTGTTAACTCCCGACTGCTCCCGCTGAACATGTAGAACATGTGCAGATGTGCCTGTCTCTCTGTGCATCTCCGTGTGCTGCATGCGCCCTGCTTGCTGAGCACCTTGCTTTTAAAGCAAATTAAACCGGGAAGTGCTTGAAGGGTCACACAGCACTTTGCACCCCAAACTGTAAAACACAGAATTAATGGTCTTTAAATCATAATCTACAGCACCTCACAAGGTAATTGTTAGGAGTATGTAGGCTGCTTCGTAACAGGAGATTCTGCAGATTGGGTGGTTGGCAGAAGGAGGAATTGGTGGCTCTGTAGAGGAAGTGTCAATATTAGAGTCAGTTTGCAGAATAGGGAAGTTCCTAGTAATGATCCTGAGAAGACAATGCATATTAGAATGGAAGTGAAGCACTAGTGGAATGTATCATTGTTGTTGTGTGAGAGTATCCCTCCTGCAAAGGTCAAGGTTTTGGGGCACAATGCTAAGCCAGAAGAGTACTCAGTCCACTGAGCTTTCTGGGTATCCCCTGTTCATAAAACAATTGTGCATCAAGGGGCCTGGTTCCGAATGCAATAGATGCCTAATAAGAGCACTCACTAATCTCCTGGGCCATTTCTCCATGATTTACACCATATCTCTAATATTACTGTAAGGTGTAGCAAAGCAATACTTAGCAGGAATCACAAGGATCATTTATAACCACTTTGCTCCAACTTCGCTCCTTGCATCGCATGCCAAATTGAGTATATCCATCATCACTATGGCACACCGCAAGAGTTCCAAAAAAACAACAGGGCCGACTGTGCAGCAAACAAATGAAATGTTTACGGCCTTGATAAAACAAATGGCAGAGGAAACGTTAGCCTCTAACAATACTACAACCACCAGTCAGAAGTTGGATGCTAGAATCAGCCAAATAGAAACCAGAACAAAAAAAAATACTGCCTCAATAGAATCTCTTACTGCTACAGTCCATGAACAGGAACAGGTGATCCATCTACTACAAATAAAAATGGAAAATATAGAAAATAGGAGTCATCGGAATAATCTCCAAATCCTAGGCTTTCCCAAGGGGATAGAGTGTGGGAACCCACTAGATTTTCTATTTGACATTTTACAAGAACTACTGCAGCATGATATGCCACCAGGTCTAACCACTGAGAGAGCACATAGGACATATAAATCCCATGCCAAAACAAGGGGAATGACCTAGACCCATTATGGTTTGTATTCTGAGTTTCCTGGATAAGGAATGGATCTCTGCTAAGGCCCGTGAACTCGGTGCTCTCTCCTGACAGGAACACAGAATTTTAGTGTTCCAAGATTATTCTCGGGATCTGGCTGCCAGTAGAAAGGAATATACAGAAGTCCGTCATATGATGCACTCTCTCTGAATTAAGTTTTCCTTTCAATATCCGGCAACTATACGCCTGGAAGTAAATGGCACTTTTGTATTATTAGCCACGCCAGTCTTATTCAGTATCTGCATGCTTGTTGCCACCTCAACCCAGAGTGGAGTCCCTTCACAACAGACAGGCTATCCCAGAACAGAACCAGGAGAATTACTCAGTACCAGCCAGTTATGAAAGCTTCCCTACTGAACCTAGGCCATCTGGTTTTCAATGTCAAGGGAATCGCTCAGCTCTCCACGCCAGATCCCACAAATGACAATAAACTGGCAGACATACAAAATAAGATCATCCCCAAGACTGGATTGCAGCCCCTCTGGACCTGTCCTCGCCATCTCCAACACCTCCTGAAAACACTGTAAGCAAATTTTCAATGCCCAACCAATTTTCCCTACTAACGCCCACAGAGCTGGACGAATCCTTGCTCTTTCCTGAGTATCTGGAGGAGGAGATGGTGCATTAAGACTGAGGCCTTTGCTCAAAAGCTTAAGGTTTCTGACTATTTGAGCACAGCTTCTCTTCGGACCAGTGGGCACCGAATCAAATGATCCTCAGTCCTGAACACAATATCAATACATGGACACAGCAAGCCCCATCAGATACAGAGATACTTCAAGCAATTGAACAGAAGGACCTGACTTAGATAAGTGTCCTTGTTGCCTTTCTTTCCTTTTCGATATTCATGGCATGGTTGGGACTATTGGGGGTGGCTCCCAGGTAACTCTAATTTACAAACAGGTGAGACTGGGCAAAGTATCCCAGTTAGACTTAATGACTTAATATAACATGGGATAGCTCTCTCACCAGTCCCTGTACCAGAGCCCTGCATGATAGGGAAAGAATACAGGATGCTGCTGAGTCCTTTTTGTCATGACCTCTTTCATTTTTATTATATTTAGAATAAGGGCACTGTTTCACTGTGGACTCTTAAAGATATTGCTGGCTCATTAGTTTACATGGGCTTGGGTCTGGCGGGTGGGGGAGATGGAGGATAATTGCTGAGAATGCGACACTGACGCTGAAAGATTAGAGGTGCTCGGCTTTGCTGCTGTTATATGTTGGGGACTGTTTGCTAAATGTGTAGCACTTTAAAACTGGGCCATAGGTGCTTTTTGGTGTCCTCCACTTCATTTTGTAGTGCCCTTTGCTCCCTTGAGAGTTTGTTTCTTTTAGTTTCTTGCTTTCACAATCAGCGCCTCTTCATTTGGGTGCCTCCTTCCGCCTTATGCCAGGGAATGCCCTTTCTTAGCATACTATTGAGATAGAACTACAGACACTGGACAAATGTGTGATGCCTAACTGTCCACATGGCTCTCTGTCCAGTGCTCAATAGTCATATATAGTATACCTGGATCTGCTACGCTGTATGAAGGCATTTATTTTCTGTTTCCTCTTGAACTCCCAGGGGTTGGCACTACTCACATAGGGCTAGTTCATGTATCTGGGTTTATAAGCCCTCTCCTCTCTGACAGGCTGGTCAGTAAGGCCTGAGAGGACAAGGAGGCCTCAGCCTATGTTATCCACACACGCCATAGCACAATGTTGCACACTACTTGTAAATAGTTTGTGCTCTGTTCAAACTGTTAGGATATTACTGTCACTTCTGCTACTCTCAGATCAAACTATATATGGAAGTCTGTATAATGTTTCAGTCTGTTGCTCGACCGATACCCCTGAGAAGCTACAAATTAAAAAAAAAGGTATGACTTAGTGCAATCCCCTCACCCTGACAAACTTTCCCCCTGGTCAGCTGATTATACCCCTTCGAACAGTATATTTCATAACAGATATGACAATGGGTGAGATCCCCTTTACAACTTAGAATGTCAGGGGTTTGAACACTCCTTCAAAAAGAAAACACGTCTTGACAAATTTGAAAAGGCTGAAAACTCAGATAGCCTTCTTTCAGGAAACAAAATTAACTAAGCAGGATCATGCATATCTATTCAAAGACTGGGTGGGATCAGAAATCCATGCATGTGCCCTTATGAAAAAAAGAGGTGTAGTTATCTTGTTACATAAATCTCTTCCATGGTCAATTCTGCACAATAAAGCAGACCCCCAAGGCAGATGGGTTATTGCCCTGCTGGTCATTCCACATGCTCAAATCCTTGCAGCTAATATTTTTGTTCCTAATGAGGATGACCCATCCTTTTTTCTTGATTTCAATGAAAAACTAGGGACACATAGAACCTGACACTCCCATACTGGTGGGGGAATTTTAATTTGACGCTAGTCCCCACCCTAGGCAGAAGCGACCAAGGTAAAGAGTCCCACACTTGGGGAGTACAGGCCACATTGTACTTTAGCTCTGAATACCAGTTAGTCGATATTTGGCACCTAGACCATCCCTCAGACCGGGACTATACCTTCCAATCTGGGGTGCATGGCTCATTTAGTAGATTAGATTTCTGGCTTATCTCACAATCCCCTACACAATATGTTCTGGAAACCAATATTCTCCCCATGGTTATCTCAGATCATGCCCCAGTGCAACTGATCTTACTATGGGGCCATCCACTTCCTGCTCCCATACTTAGAAATGTGACCCTCTCCTTACGCAAGACCCAAAATTTGTCGAGTGAGCTAAATCTGAAACTAAAATGATTCTGCAGGAAAACTCTGTATCAGATCACAGCCCAAAATACTTGTGAAGCATATAAAGCTACTATGAGAGGGGAAAATTATTGGATATGCTGCCCACAGGAGAAAGGTCAGAGAGCAGGAACTGATCTGACTTGAAAGTGACCTGCTCACTGCAGACCGAGATCATAAGGCTATGCCCAACCCCCTCCCCATTCCTTGTGTGGATGAAGGATCCTAAATATACAGATAAAACTCAATGAGCTAATATCCAGAAAAGTGGACCTAGCTCTTATTAGTATCCATCATATATACTGGGATGGGGGAGATAAAAGTGGGAAAATTCTGGCCTACCAACTTCAAAAAAGACAGGCAAATAGATATATAGCTGGTCTGAAAGACCCAATCTCAGGAAATGTCCAAACTAAACCCCAAGAGGTGAATGATATTATGGCAGCATTTTATTCTCACCTTTATACATCCTCCAGGACTGAAACTCCACCAGAAATCTATGCCTTTCTACATTCTATCAGCCTACCCAAACTCTCCCCCTTTCAGAATGTTGCACTGGAAACACCTCTCACACTAGAGGAAGTATCCATCACCCTGATGGCTCTCAAAAAAGGGAAAGTGCCCGGTAGAGATGGATACCTGGTAGATTTTCTCCAGGCAATGTTTCCTATGATCTCTGCCTTACTGTGCCAGGTATTTGCAGAGGCAGAGATTGAGGGTGTTCTACCCCAAACTCTTTGGGAGGCCACTATCACCGTGCTTCCCAAAAAAGGAAAACAATCTGAGGAAATGGCCGGTTATCACCCTATTTCACTGATTAATTCTGACATCAAGGTATATGCCAGGGTGTTGGCCAACAGACTAAATCTGGTACTCCCATATCTCATACATCCTTCTCAAGTCAGATTTTTGAGAGGTAGATAGAGCACAGATCATTTGCGAACTCTTCTCAATCTCATCCATGTGGCACAAAACACTCAAATACTAGCTGCTGCACTGGCAATTGATTTTGAGAAGACATTTGATTCTGTAGAATGGGACTACCTTCAGACCATCCTGGAGCACTTTGGATCTGGGCGTCATTTCAGGTCAGCAGTAACAGCAATATATATCTCCTCCCTTGCTAAGGTGCTTATCAATTCTATATTATCAGACCAATTTCATATTTCTAGAGGCACCAGGCAAGGTTGCTCCCTCTCCCTCCTCTTGTTTGTCCTAGCAGTTGAACCCATGGCTGCTGCGATTCAACAATGTCCCCTTCTAAAAGGCATTGGTTTACACCAGATACAACCCCTGACTTTGATGTATGCAGATGACTTATTAGTCATTTTACAGGATGCTCTAGAGTTCATCCTCACCCTCCTCACCTTACTAGATCAATTTTCGTATATATCTCTGGGCTCAAAATCAATGAATCCAAAACAGAGATTCTCCCCCTTAACTCTAAATGTCTCCCCCATAGTATACTCCAGTATGGTCTGAAATGGTCTCAAGATACCATCACATATCTGGGCATTAGCATTGGACCGAATGTTGGAAAATGGTGGGATAATAATTTAGGCCCCCTGGTAATTAAGTGTAAAGCTGAACTAGACCACTGGTCTCATTTGAATCTCACACTAGCTGGCAAAATTGTAGCCTTTAAGATGTCTCTGGCTCCCAAATTCTCTTATTTGATCTCACACATCCCCATATTTTTACCATCACACTGGTTCCAAAAAATGGACAAACTACTTGGATCCTTCCTATGGGGCACTTCTAGACCTCGCTTCAGTAGGAACATGCTCAGGGTACACTGGAAGCAAGGGGGCTGGGGACTTCCCTGGATGGAAGGCTAGAAGTTAGCATATCAGTTCCAACCATACTCTAGGGACTCCCTCCAATGGCTAGAGATCGAACAGGGTTTTAGTGGTTCCCCTGTTACTGCCACTCTGCTCTGGGCTATTGCTCCCCAGGAGCTACTGATTCACCCGACTATAGGTCCATCAATCAGATACTGGTGGATCTTGCATAAACAATTAAATATCTCAGCTCTCCCCCTTCTCTACACACTTATATGAGGTAACCCTATTATCACAGTAGGTGGCATGACTGTGACATGGCCTACATGGCAGGACAAAGGAATTTTATTTATTAAGGACCGTCTGGTGCAAAACTCTCTGCTAGTGGATACATATCAACATTTGTAGCACAGATGGAACCTACCCAGCACCGAGTTTTGGAAGTATTTACAGATCAGAGATGCCCTTAAACCCCTGCTTCACAAGGGAAATAGCTTAACTGAATTTTCACCCCAGTACATAAGTGGCTCTCCTTAAGTAAAGGGACAGCTGGGACAATATATGCCTCAGTCAGAGACACCCTGCCTACCTGTAACCTGTCCTCTAAAACTAAATGGGAGAAATCCTTACAAATTTCTATTTCTGACCTACAATGGAGACAATGCTGGCAGATAAGACACACTGTACATACTGATGTGCGTAGTAGACTCATTCATAATAAAATCATGCACTCATGGCATAGAACTCCTACAATGCTTAAGAAGATGAATGTACTTATACATGATAACTGCCGGAGATGTCTCCAACCAGGAGATGATTTCTATCATATTCTGTGGCTATGCCTAATGATCTCAGGTACCTGGGATAAAGTATTCCATGAAGCCAGCATGATTCTAAACCACCCCATCCCCCCCAGTGCTGCCCTGATGCTGCTAGGCTTGAAATCAGAGGCTCCAGGTCTTAACTTCTGAGAATTCAGATGGCTAATGCTGTTCAGTATGCAAGTGAAACATACAATTCTCAGAAATTGGAGAAGCCCCACTACTCCTAATCTGTGTGAACTACTGTTAGCACTTGCTTCAGTGTATGAGTTGGATAGAGGATCCCATTTAGTAAAAGAGCAAATAACCCAGTTCCAGAGGTGCTGGGCCCCCTACATGGCATATCTGGTACCCAGAGCAGGTATAGGTTGAATTAGTATACTATAGGAATACTGGATTTCTCTACTAAACAATGTACTGCATGGAATTGACTACTTTAATAAATCTGATATGATTATAGTGACTATTCGTTCTATTGCAAGCCGATATTGACAGTATTGTACATAATTGACCACCTAAGCTTAATTTTTTTTTTGTATGTGTGTTTTATTATTACTTTCTGTATATACAAGCACAATATACGGTAATGTGTGTCACTTCCACATCTAGGCATGGCTATTCCACTTGTTTACTTTGTGGTACCCTTCCTTTTTTTTTAGGTACTTTTTCAGAATTGGCCTTTTGAAGGCACATCTATCAAAGTACTTGAAGCCTTGTCCAGTCAGCAATAGTACCTCCTTATGGTTCTGGATTCTTAGCAAGGGCTAAGGTAGGTGCCTTCAGTATATAATGTTGTTTAGCAGTTTCTTCAAGTGCCTTTGGTGCTCTCATTCCTATCTGCATACTTGTCCATTATGACCTGAGAGTTTCACCTACCAGTTTTTGTTTATATTTAACACACCTGAAAAGATATATATGTAATATACTACTATTCTATAGAATATGTATTGTATGATGCTATAGTTGTTATGTTGTTTTATTTTATGTTAAAAAATAATAAAACATTTAACTGAAAAAAAAAAACAATTGTGCATCATTTGATCCCACTCAGCTAAATCATTATCTTCATTGCATAACCTGTGAAGTCTTAGAACCTGAGATTATGGCAAACCATTCTTTACATGTCTGGGATGGAAGGAGCTGTGGCAGAGAAAGCTATGTGAGTCAGTAGGTTTGTAATAAACTGATGTCTTTGGATCAGTGTTCAGCACAGACAATTTGATATCAAGAAAAAGGAGTGTGGAGGAGGATACTTCAACAGTGTACTGAAGGGATGGATAGGCCATGGCAAAATGTAACAGACCAATGTGGCAAGAAGTAATGCAGCTGGCCTCCTATGGTGATTTCAGACAGGGATAGAATAGGTCATGGGATGATACCCCCAAACCATTACTGGGCATCTTTAGCAGGGGCACTGGAGACTGCAGCTGGAGGGACACCATCCCTCCTGCTGCACCCTTTCTTAGGACCCTGCCCCCTCAAACTTGATCTTGTGGTGCCAGGTCTGGTACTGCCCCTGCTGTGGCTGAATGGGCTGGTACTGGAAAGCCTATTTCCTAAGCTTCTTTTTCAGGTCCTTCTGGTACAGTACCTCAGAATCCAGGGTGGCATTGCATTTATCAATACAAGTGAGTTTTTTTTCCTCACCAGGGCCAAAAAGGTCAGTGTCCAAAAATGGAATAATAGCTAGCTTGTGCTCGGTGTCTGCTGTAATGGAGGACAGACTGAGTCATGCTCTGCAATGCATGGAAATGGCCACAACCTTGGCACAGACAAACAAATCATCCACGTCTAAGGCTGTTTGGAGCTGGTATCTAACCAGTGATTGAACCCAGTCCCTGATAACCATCACCAAACCATCCCCAAAAAATCTCTGCTTGGCTGGACAGTGAGGAAGAATGGAATCAAACACTCCCATCAGGCAGTGACATAAATTGACCATCATCATGGCACATGTAGCTTGATTGTCCCCCAAAATTTGAAGGATTTCTCTGGAGCAGGAAGTGGCCCTCACACAATCATCTATGTAGTGTTTGTAGAGTTCAGGCACAGTTCCTGTGAAGGGACAAAAAGAACGGTTCCTCAATCAAACCAACAAACAAATTATTGTATACTGTATACCTGGGTATGGATTTTAGCATCCTCTCCATAGGGTTGTTTGCTGGCAGGATTCTAGTCCTGTTAGCAAAACACAACACAGAAGCCCAGATATCTCAGGGAAAACAGTTTATTCCAAAACATGCAGAAAAAAATCATACCTGCAGGGAGTTAGGAAACCTCAGATCACCATGGTGTTGTCATGCAAACTCAGTGAAAAACAGTCTTACAGACATTCTTATGTTATAGATAATAAAGTCTGTTACTAGGTAACAGAGTCTTCCAGGAAAGGCAGAAGAACCAACTATAGTAGTTTTATTGGTGGAAAATTATCACCAAGGACAATTATCGTATTACTTGTTTTGCATGTACACACTGATAAGAGTAAAACTGACCAAGGCTAGTTTTGGGTAATAATACAATGATTCATAAAATATGATGACTATTACAACATGGCAAAAAGCTTTAGGTGGTGCACAAGCACTACCAAATAATCATACTGCATAATGGTTCCTAGGCACACAATAACAAGTGTAAGTAACTATTACTGTACCTTATGATGTGGTAATGGGTTTTGTAGCATGCATGGCAGTATATGAGGTGTCCAGGTCTATATACTTCCCCCCCTTGTTGCCTATGAAAGATGCAACACTAAAGAGATAGCACTGTGGGCAAATGTTTGGTGGAGTAGGTGGCATAAAGAAAGTGTAATTCCACATGGTATTGTTGGAGAGTGTGGCACAAGCAGGATAAGGGAAAAATAAGGAAAATAATTAAAAATGATTAAATAAGAACAAAACCTTTAAATATAAGTTTTAACCAAGTGTTAGATAATGCAGTACTTAAATCACCATCATGAAGCAGCTCATTGAGAGAATTACCTGCTTTAGCAATAGTATTGTTAATATGAATTTATTTTTAGTTATTTTATTTATTTAAAAGTTGGTAACTGGGAGAGGCATGCTGAGCCGAGGTTCATTTCCAGGTGTGACCCAGGAAGGGGAAGAGGGGGGTACAATTTCATTAATACATATGGTTAAGATGGTTACAATTAGACTGAGCAAAAAATACAAAAGTACAAGTCAGTCAGTTGAGATGGGTAGCCTTTCTATCTAACAAAGATTTGTGATTTAGAGTGAGTGGGTCGATATGCAAATTAAAAACTGGTAAATACTGTTCTATAGCATTGACATAATCAGGGTCACTATTAATATAATCAAGTTCTGGGGTGGGAACAGGGGAGATGACAGTATGGCCAATGATAATGCATTCATGTGGAACAAAACAGAAATTGGGGGTTTCAATACCACAGGTGAGAGGTCCATAGGAGAAGTTCTTGTGGTTAGTCACAGCACAGTATTGTCCTTCACTGTCATAGGTAACTTGAACCTGAGGAAGATGCCACTTTATGAGCTGGATGGGGCAGGTAATCGAAGCATTGGTGAGCTGGCTGGTGAGGCATTGCATGGCTTCATATGGCATGTGTTGTCCAGTAGACAGAGGGGGTGATGTAACATTAACAGGAGCAGAAGCTTTTTCAAACAGGTCATCATCAAAGGTATATGACCAGCCTATAGAATTCATGAAGTAACCACACACCAGCATAGTTACACTGAACACATCACATTGGTACAAATAGTGATAGCCCTGTATGGCACAGCAGTTAGTATGTGGGGCTATCCAGGCATCCAGATGAGGAAGAAACACCAGCAAAGGAGGAAGGCTGAGATGTTACTGTAGATACTGCACTCAAGGTTGCCCACAGAGTGGACTTCAGCCAACTTGTTGAAGACTGAAAAATACTTGTCAAAGATCAGCAGGGAGACAGTGATGGAGATGTACATGGTATCCCTGATGGTACAATGGTGTAATATGTAGCAAGATCCTTGATTAGGATGCGGTGTGACACAGCCCAAATTTCTGGCTGTGGTCAGAGAAAACGAAATAGTCTTGGACATACAAAGGTAGGCAGTATAGTGCAGAGGTTTAAGCCTCTGAACTGCAAACCTGGAGACCTGGGTTTGAATCCCACAGCCCCCACTTGCATACTGTGTGATCCTGAGCAAGTCACTTAACTTCCCTGTGCTCCCAGGTTGCACCTGTAAACAAACTTTCAGCTTAGTGTGTCTCACCTGGTAAAACAAAGGGAAAGAAAGAAAGAAAGAAAGAAAGAAAGAAAGAAAGAAAGAAAGAAAGAAAGAAAGAAAGAAAGAAAGAAAGAAAGAAAGAAAGTAAGTAAGTAAGTCTTGGACAGACACATGGTAGTGCATATAAGTAATCTGCAATATGGGCAAAACCATTTGGCCATACATTTATCTTGGATCAAATCAGGAATGCACCCTGACTCCAGATCTCAGAAAAGATTAGTGATAGTGTTTATTGCATAACTACCATAGCCTGCCTATGTGGTGCTGTTTAGCTTCTTTATTATTATGTGCAGTCAATTAGTTAATCTTATTTTAAGACTCATTAAATTAATGTGCTATATCATGCATGTTATGCACCATGAATCTTTCCTCCTGTGATAAACCATCAATACCCTGTAGCATGGGCATTGTGACATTTTAAGTTTGTTTATCATTGAAGTAATATATATGGTGCTTAATGTTTGCTAAATCAGCTCTTTTCCAGATTGACAATCCCAAGTCAAATAGCCCTTTTACAGTACCTACAATTCCTGCTAGGCCAGTGATGCCCAAACTCTGTTTAGGGTGTTTGGAGTAGAACACGCCTCTGTGTTCAATAGTATGTTGCCCACCTACAGGGTCTTGTGCGTGTGATTGGTATGCTGCAACAATGTCTAGTTACATGGTAGTATGAAATCTAGATTCATTTGTTCTGGAACAGTGGCCAAATTCAGCTCTGTTCCAATGCGTAATATTGAAAACAACAGGAACATTATTAATAAATGTCCCAGGGAGTGAAGTTGTGACCAGGCCACTGGGTGGACCTGGTTCTATATCTGGACATTGTAAGGGTTCATCAGGTTCTGATTAAGCTGGTATGACTGTGAGGAAAAGAGAAGCAGTTGCAATTGATTGAGTCAAGCATTCGTGATTCTTGGTGGAGTTAAAATATTTAGCACGAAAGACTGGCCCCAATGCTGCTGTAACATTGTATGGCCTTGTACGATATTGATTAACTTGGCATAAACACAGAGTTCCATTGGGGAAGATGTCGGTATTAGGCCAGCCCTGAAAAGTTCCTTTGGCAAGATGGGCCACTTGGAGGCCCTGTTCTGTTGAGTTACCAGTTCTCCATTCAATTTGTACAGCAAATTTTTTTGTTTGTTTTAAAGATGCAATACTTGAAGCAACATCCCATTGTGTTAGTGAGAAAAGGAAGTGTAAAAGAAGAAGGAAACCACTTTGGTTCTCAAACACAGTAGCAGAAAAAGTCAGAGCCAAAAGGCTGGCCTTCAGGAAATATATGGGAATGCAGTGTCATGAAGATAGGGGGTCATACCAAACTTCCCTAAGGGAAGCAGGGAAGGTAGTAAGTCAGGCAAAGGCCCAAACCAAGGAAACACTAGCACAAACAGTAAAAGAAGATGACAAGACTTTCTATAGATACATTAGTGAAATAAGAAAGTCCAGAGGGGGTATTGCTAAGATCAAAGGGAATAAGGGGCATGTGAGGAGGAGGACCATGTAAAAGCATCTATCCTAAATAGATACTTCTGCTCAGTATTTACTGAAGAGAAGGTAAGGCAGGGCCCACATCTCAGCACCATTGACACAGGGGGAGTGAGGGAGGTGTGCACTAGTCCCTTCACAAATGAATGGGTCCTACAAGAGCTCAATAAGCTCAGGGTGGACAAGGCAATGGGACCTGATGGCATACATCCCAGGGTACTAAAGGAGCTAAGGGTGGAACTAGCAGAGCCATTATCAGAACTGTTTAGTGAGTCTCTGAGCACAGGAAAGATCCCAGAAGACTGGAAAAGGGCTCATGTTATCCCGTTCCACAAGAGTGGTAACAGGGAGGAGGCAGGGAACTATAAATCAGTCAGTCTTACCTCACTAGTGGGAAAGATTATGGAGACACTCTTTAAGGAGAGGTTAGTGCAACACCTGGAATCCATAGGAGCACAGGATCCAAGACAGCATGCGTTTATAAAAGGAAGGTCCTGTAAAACTAATCTCATGGATTTCTTTGACTGGGTAACCAGAGTGGTGGACCAAGGGGGAGCAGCTGGTGCTGCCTGCCTTGACTTCAGCAAAGCTTTCGATACTGTTTCACATAGAAGATTGATTAATAAGCTGGGTAGGCTCGGGGTCGGTCAGGCATTGGTCAACTGGGTGGCAAACTGGTTGACAGGCAGAAATCAGAGAGTGGTGGTAAATGGTATACAGTCAGAAGAGATGCAAGTCACAAGTGAGGTACCTCAGAGATCAGTCCTGAGGCCAGTCCTCTTCAATATCTTCATCAGTGACATTGCAGATGGACTGGAGGGTAAGGTTTGTCTGTTTGCAGATGACACCAAGGTCTGCAGCAGAGTAGATGATCCAGATGGGGTGGGCAGAATGAGAAGAGATCTGGATAAACTAGCAAAATGGTCAGAAGAGTGGCAACTGGGGTTAAACGCAAAGAAGTGCAAGATCATGCACATAGGGAAGAGAAAACCCTGAAGCCACCTATAGGTTGGGAGGGGAGTTGCTGGCAGTCACAAGGGAAGAAAGAGACTTGGACGTCATCATCACCGATGACATGAAATCATCCAAGCAGACCACTAAAGTAGTAGGTAAGGCTAGAAGGATGTTGGGGTGTATTAGTAGGGTATCACAAATTGGAAGAGGGAGGTAATAATCCTTCTTTACAAGACACTGGTTATGTCCCATCTGGAGTACTGCATGCAGTACTGGAGGCCACACCTTCACAAGGATATTAACCAAATTGAGGCAGTCCAGGGAAGGGAAACCAAAAGGTGCAGGGACTGCATCAGAAAACATATGAGGACAGATTAACTAAGCTCAATATGTATACCCTAGAACAAAGGAGGGAGACAGGTGATATGATTGAAACATTCAAACACCTTAAGGGCATTAACTAGGCGAAAGAGTCTAACCTGTTTCAATATAAGAAAAATAGCAGGACAAGAAGACACAGCATGAGATTAGAGGGAGGCAGATTAAGGGGTACTGTGAAGAAGTTCTTTTTCACAGCACGGGTGGTGGATGCATGGAACTGCCTCAGGAAGTGGTGGATATGAATACAGTGCAGGGCTTCAAACAGGCATGGGATAGGCATAGGGGAGCAATACAGATAATTATGAATAGATAGGCCATTGACAGAGCAAAGGCCAATGGCACATTCATAATGTGGAAAAAGAAATGGCAGACTGGATGGGCCTTGTGGTCCTTATCTGCCATCAACTTCTATATTACTATGTCTCTATGAGGACATATTTCCTCCATTGCCAGTGAGGCTCAGTGGTGGTGTATCGACCATCTGTTCTGTCCCCCTTTACAGGGATCCCAGGCACAGGAGTGGGTGTGGGATTTTTCCATGGTTATGGAAGTAGTTACAGGAAGCCCTAACCCCCGAGGGTGTTGTTATGAAGGACCAAGGTCCAGGCAGGAAGCCATGCAGTGATACAGCTTCTGCCAAGCACCTAACAGTGACCTCCCCTCCCAAAACCATCTTCTGGTTGGATTGGAGCCCAACTCTCCCTTGGAGAGAAGAGCTGCTGAATGGTGGCTCAATCCAGCTCCTCCCCCCATGACACCAGAAGCCCCAGGCTTGTTCTTGAACCCAGGTCACAGGTGCCATGCGAGGTCTGACTTCTAGCATCTCAGCACCACTGGGTTGCCCTTGTTCAGCAGAGTTAGTTGAAGAAATGACAATAGCATTGGCATGAGCATCTTTTCCTTCATGCACAGTCACAAAGGTAGATGGGAGCTGAATGCCAACCCAACCATTATTGGATGCAGAGATATGAGCCTCAGGATGTACATGATCTAGGCATTGAAGGAGAATCTAGAGATTCTTTGAGACTGGCTCCAGAACACTCACCAAGGCACTTCACAGAAGCCCAGTTATGAACAGCGACATTCTGAAAAATTAAAATAATGATAGGTAAAAGTAAAGATCCCCCCCAACCGATCCAGGGGAAGGAGCATTAATCACCTTTATATAGTTTCAGTTGATTGGCATGGTACTACTTGTACATGGGTTTCTTGCAGTGTGTAAACTGCACTTGATTGACAGCAGGGCTCAGTTTGTTCACAATGTGGTAGGGGCCAGCCCACATGCTTGACTGTAGATGGTCTGGTGTGGCATATCGCAGTATCATGACTCAATCGTCTACTTGCCAATCAACTTCTTTGGCATCTTTGTCAAAGTATATTTAGGACTTCTGCTTGGTCTTGCCCAAATTCTGAGCAAAAAAAATTTAAGTTTGGAACTAAATTGCCCTTTAAAGTTCAACATAAGTGTCAGCCAGCACTGTCTATGAATGGGGTGTTAAGATCTATTCACAAAAGTTCTGGCAGTCTCTTCTGCTGGCCTGTTATCACCTCAATGGGTGTACACTGAGTTACTGCTGCAGGGGTCACTCTGATTGCCATTAGGAGTAAGTGCAACAGAGTGTCCCAATTTGAAGCATTTTTATTTGCAAACTTACACAGCATCAGCTTAAAGGTGACCTGTAAAGAAAATGCTCAACATGCTCCCATTTCCACATGCTTTTCAATGCAACTGTGGGATTCAGGGGCTGCTATGATCATAATTGTTTTGAGCAATCCATATATTTTAAAAATATGCTAAAACTCTTAGTCAAACATGGAAGGGTTCTATGTGATAAAGGTGAGTCTGAAAGACTACCTATCACATAGAGCGAACAAACTAGAGCCCATAGTAAAAAGGGCGACGGATATTGTACCGACCGTCGCAAATAGCGAGGGTCGCTACAATACTTACCAAATCACACAGAAATCATTTTGTCACAGCCCTCGTGCCTCTTGTGGGGGTAGTCTCTGTACCCCAAAACTTAAATAATCAACCTGTGGGGTACGGACCATGGGGGCAAGTTATTGGATTTTTTTTTTAAAAGGATTCTGCCTATAGCCGGACCCGAACCCGGGTCTGCTTGCATTGCAAGCAATGGTGTACACCACTATGCTATGTAAGCAGCTCAGTGGGAATCGGCCACAAGGATGCTATATCCTTTAATAATCTCTAATAATATAGCTCCTTATCTCTAATAATATAGCTCCTTGCTATACTCACTATACAGGATATAACGCTGTCTTGTAGAGTGCTATTATTGAGTCGCTGTACATGATTGCTACCCTGGCAAGCACTGCTTGGGTCCTGATTCTGTGGGCACAAGTGGTCATGGGTATTCCACCCATTCTGTGACATGTCAAACACCACTACCCTTATTGTAGAAGTATTGACGGTAGCTTAATATATTTATTTTATTACTTTCTTGGGGGTCTTGATACCTGAAATATTACCTATGGCAACAGACTGTCCAGGTATATTAAGTTACAGTACATTTACATCTTGTAGATCTGAGTTCACTCCTGAAATTGTAAGAATAAAGGCTGCAAGAGATGGAATGGAAAAAGACAGAAGTTGGTGCTGTGGAAGTCCCAGAAATCTGTACTGACATGAACACAGCCAGGGTTTAGAAATCCTGATATGGGGCCCCAGTACCTGTTGGCACCACAGAGCCAGCCTTGAGATGTGTAGTTTTTGATGATCAGCTGACAGTACAGACTAGAGGTTAAAGCAATCCGGAAGATGGATTATTTTTGCTAACACTTTAAAATGTAAAGGTGATAACTCACTAGTTTCAATGCATACACAAAACAATTATTATAAATGTAGAAAGTGTTGCAAAAGCACACTGAATAAAACAGTCAATTTCTTATTTAACCTGTTGGATTAAATACAGTCAAAGGAGGACCTAGACCCTCAGTGACATCATTTCCTGTCTAAAGCCAAAGACATATGGCTGCCACCAGCCCTTAATTACAGGGTGATTAACATAACATATGAATAGCTCTGGACTGCTAAGACTCACAGATAAACACAATGGCTCAATCAAATTAGCTTTCAATGGGCTTTCAGACATTAAGAAATCCTGTTGATGACATTTCCCCTTTAACAGACAAGAATGTAACAAAGAGATTCCTCTCACAGAGAAAGAATTTCTGTTCCACCGGGGATAGTACCTGGAGGTGTAGGTAATGGGCCTGAGGGTCTCATTCACATTTTGTGCCAATACTGCAGACACTGCAGTCTCAGAAGTAGCAGTTTCCAAATGAAATGGCAATTCTCAGTTGCAATTGACCAAAGCTGGGGCTGAGGCCAATGTCTGTTTTAGAGAAATAACAACAGCAGTATGTTCAGGTCCCCAAGATCAAGGAACATCCTTTATTCGGTAACTCATACAGGGATATGGCCTTCTTTTCAAAATCACAGATAATGTCTCAGGAGTAATTGACCATACACAGAAACTGCCTAAGAGTGGAGGCACTAGTAGGCATGGGCAAATCCTGAATACCTTGAACCTTGTCTTCTGCCGTGATACTCAGCCCAAGAAAGGAAAGTTCTGGGAGACAAAGAAATCCTGTAGCTTTGCAGGATTGCACTTGAGGCCTGGCTGGTACATAAGTGCAAGGAGCTTCTTTAGGAGCAGTAGATCTTTTTTCAGGTCTGCAGTGGCCAAAAGAAGATCATCCACTTACTGCAGAAGGCAGTTGGGGAATGAAAAACCTTGTATGGCATCCCTAATGTGAATGTGAAGGAGGGAGGGGCTGTTATGAAAATACTGGGGGAGGCAGGTCCATGTGTACTAACATCATTCAAATGTAAAGGCAGACTTGTATTGACACTCAGGGGCCAATGGTAGTGACCAAAAACCATTGGAAATGATCAGGGAACTAAACCATTTATGTTTAGGTTTAAGGAGCTTGAGCACATCCAGAGCAGATGCTACAGTAGGTGCACAACTTGGGTTTGCCTGGTTGAGCATCCTGTAGTCAATGCTCAATCTCAGTTGCTGTTGGACTTCTTCACAGGCCAAATCAGAGAGTTGACTGTGGAGATGCAGGGCCTCATGACCCCTTGTTTCAGAAGGGACTCTACAGTGGCCCTAAAGGAAGTGACTGCCTCTCACAGAAAGTGGTGTATTGCTTTTGGCATGGTGGATCCCCACCAGTAACCCATATCAGGGTGTTCATTCTGCCACAGTCATGTTTGTTTTTTGTAAAAGCATCCCAGTGTTATTCCAAAATAGGCTTCAGTTGAGCAAATGAGGGTGATACTGGAACATGAGGATGATGTCATATTCCATGTCATTCACTTTCACTGCTGCTGTGATGTACAAGTCAGAAATGAGTAGCAGATGATTAAGGCCAGGTACCTGGAGCAGTAACCTGTTGGCTAAATCCACCATGCACCCATATCAAGAGAGAAAATCTGCACCCAAAATGCTCTGATGATTAGAAAGAACAAAGAGGTCAAAGCGATGTTGCACTTCGAAGGTACCGATAGTGAGGGGTATTGGATTGGTCTGGTAGGTTGTAATCATGACCCCCTTGAGGGTTTGGGCAGAAGTGGTCTTCCCCATTGACCAACAAGAATGTTTGTGGTGATCCTGATGTAACACTGAAATGAGGGCACCCATGTCCAGAAGTATTTTGAACTTGCAACCCCAACCAGCACTTCTACCCATGGGCATCCAGAGTCATCGATAACCAGAAAAGTGAGTATTCAGACCAGGGCCTGACACCAGCAGTCTGATGCCTCACAATTTTGCAAGGCATCATGGAGTGTTGGATCTAGCTCTGGGCACATCTGTACTGCTTTGGAATACAGAGATTTTGACTGCCTGCCCCCATTGGAAACTTGCATCGTAGGGGAAGCGGCATCTGCTCTAGAGATGACTGCTATGACCCTTGCCGATTCAAATTTATTCTTAAACATGATCACTTCAGTTTTGGACTTGTACCCCAGAAGCTGCTGTACTTCAGTTAACAAATCCTTGTATTGAGGTCCAGACTGCTGTCTTCATCTGTTATTTGGTCGATACTGCTATTTGTTATATTCCCCTTGCTTTTGGTATGAGGATTTGTCTTGTTGAGGGTCTTTGGATTCCCTCCAATCTTGTACTGAGTAGAGGAATCTGTGCTGTGTTGTACAGCAGCTACCTTGGACTTGGAGCCTGAACCAAGGTCCCTTGTGTGAACCTGGTACACCCACTCCACCAACTCCATGATGTCATGTAGGTGGTCCTGTTTAGGGAATATGGTGGCTTCCACCTATTCATGGATGAGTGGATGGAAGTTTCTCAGAAACAGGCAATTGTACTCAAGAGTCCCTGTCTGGTTACTCACCGGCCAAATCTTTGCCAGTGATGGACGTGAGTCACAACCAGCTCTCATACTGCGCCATGTTTTCTTTAACGTACTGCTTCATCTGTGTCACTAGTATTATGCTGACCATGATTGGGTTATGCATCATCAAGAGGTGAGCCCAGACTCTGTCAAAAGTGGCTGTTATGTCATCACGTATGCCTTCAGCAAATTTACCCACAACGTGGGGTCCGCAGTTTGCTTCAGAACCTGGACTTGGTATTCAGGTGAGAGGCTGAACATTTGGCAGTGTTGCTGTACCTTTTATAGGTGACAGCTAAGGTTCTCAGTAGGGACTATACAGCCAATTTGGTCTGCGATGTTCTGGATGGCTTGTGCAGACTGCAGGGTGCTGCAGTCCATTCCCTGTCAGACAATAGTTTTAGCAACCACCTATGCTGCGGTGGTAGCCATGCCCTGAAGGAGGACCTGTTCCTCCACTTCCATCTTCAGTGTATTGCTGGCTGCTTGTTTCAGCTCTTTGGCCTGTGCATTGGAGATCTCAGCTTTGAGATTGTCTTCTGAATCAGCCATTCCACCTCTTCCTTGTCCTTCTTATTCAATGCAGCTACCAGAGGGTGGAGCCTCAACCCTCCAGAGTCCCAAGGAATGTCATCATCATCGCTGTCATCAACCTCCAATGATGACAATGTGCTAGGCAGGACAAACAGCATAGCTTTCACATGACCTCTTAGTATTGCCAACTGCTGAGGTAGCTTTGTCATCTTTATTCTACACCAAATTATCCATACTGCCTTTAATCTGTCATTTACTAATGAGATCCTGCAAAACTCTGTACACAGCGCTTACATTGTGGTTTTCCCCAAGCTCCTTTTCCATTGCATTCTGCCATTTCTCAAACTCTTGCTCCAACTCTTCATATTCACTCCTCAATGAATCATGTAACATTCATACATGAAAGCAAACTATTCAACTGCAACACATGTACAGTATTTTATCCTGCTGTAACCTCTCATTCTCTTCCTGCAACCTATTGGTTTCCTTATTCTTTTCCTGTACCACATGTCCAAGTTCACTCTGATTCTTATTCCTAAGCATTTCAGTTTGCAACCATGACACCTTTTTTGTCATGTTTCTTGACTTCAGACTTCACCTTTGTGTACAATTTGCTGACATACTGCACCAGATTAGTCTGTGATTACGCATCCAGCGTGAAATCATTCCAACCTCTTTTGAAAGTCAAAAAGTTTAAGACATCTAATTTGAGCTCAGTATTAATGGCCATTGTTCAAGGTTTCCCTTTACTACACTAACTGAAAGTCCAGGACATACTGGTTTACCTTGAAGCCAACAGCTAGACAGCTGCACATTCTGACTCAGAGGTCCCACTGGATTGCTCCACACGTTGAACGAGGAGTGAAGGTTTGAACACCTGTGTGATCCCTATTTCATTCACTTGTATATCTATTGGCATAATGGTTCAGTTCTGTCCAAACAGGTCCTGCCGCGGTTGCCAATTCATTAGCTGGCAGGATTCAAGACCTCTTGGCAAAACATAAAACAAAAGCCCAGACATCTCAGGGAAAATAGGTTATTCCAAAACATGCAGAATAACAGCATTCCTGTTGGGATTTCAGAAACCTCCAAACACCATGGTGTCATCATGCAACCTCAGTAAAAAAATAGTCTTATATACATTCTTATACTGTAGGTAAAAAAGTGTGTTACTGGGTAATGGACTCTTCCAAAAAAGCAGAATAACCAAATACAGTAGTTCAGTTGGTGGACAGTTAGCACCTAGGACAGTTAGTTACTTGTTATGCACATACACATCTATTTAACCTATCCTTTCCAGAATATGGATAAATTGATTTACTGTTTTAATTTTATTTATATGGATTGCAATTGGTTTTATGTACAGTGCCTTGTCTTGGAAAGGTGCTATAAAAATAAAGTTTGACTTGACTTGACTTACACTGGTAAGAGTAAAGCTGACTAGGGCTAGTTTTGGTTAACAATACAATAATTCGTAAAAGGTGCTGAGTATTTATTCTTAAACTAGTGTGCCTTACATAGTAGTAAGCTTTTCCAATGGGGTTGCCTTATGGCTGCCCCTACGAACTTGGTCCACTGTCCTCTTTGGCTTTCCTTAGAGAGTCAATTGTGTAAGCAGTATAATCTACAGCTCAGTAGCTATTCAAATAGCTAGCTATCTGATCCCATTTAATTTGTGCCTGCTACTCTGAGGCACTACCTTATGGTCTCTTTTGGAGGAGGGTAACTTTGTTCTGGCCAGCATGCTGCAAGAGCATTTTCCTTTCCCCAATATCATCCCTTTAAGCATCTTCTACTTACTAGGGTAGTTGCCTCCTATTTGGGCTCGGGCCCATCGCCCACACAGATACAGATACACCCTCCAGGATGAAGTGCAGTGTCACAGGTTTACTGCATGACAAACAGGATTAACTCCTATTGAAACTGCATTGTTTACTGCAGTAACTCTGCTGCAGAATTCTGCAGTGCTGTGCTTCATCCTGGGGGACTTATCTGTACATTCTAATTTACAAGGCCTTTAACCCTTGCAGTGTTTTGTTTCTAAGTTTTATAGCCACCTTCAGAAGATTGACCCTGGCAGCCCAGTGGGGACATGTTATTACCAGCAACATGTTTTGGACCTGCAGTTGGATGTTAAGGATTGGCAGACAATATGGAGGAGTTTACATAAATTTGCTAGACCTGATTGTTATTTTTTACTGCAATTCTGTAATCTTGCACAATCTGTATTATGCCCCCTTTAGATTATAAAGAATGGGTAGGATTGCCTCTGCAACTTGCTCCCACTGTAGACTCACTGAAGGTAATCTTAAATACATTCTCTGGAATTGTATAAAAGTGACACTCTTTTGGAATACTATTCAGAGTTCATTCAATCTTTTTGGGGGGCTTGATCCCTTTTTTATGCCTCATATCTGTTTAATTGGATATCATCTGTGGAAATGTCTGGTCCTTGCATGGTCTATATGTCTCCAGTCTCTATTACTACCAAGACTGTAATCTTATGTCATTGGTTGGATGATTCCACCCCCGCTTATGGGAGGTGGAATCATGAGACATTACAGTCCTTGGTAACTGAAAAACACATTGCTTCCTGACAAGACAGATATGAAGGTTTCAGGTTGCATTGGGAACCATTGTATGCTTTACTGTTTACCTCCTTAAGCTGTAGTTGGACAGATTGTTTTTTGTGTTTGTTTGTTTTTTTTCACATTGCTGGGCTTGGCAGTGACTGGTCTTCTTTATTTGCTTTGTTGTGATAGCGTTTTGTACCCTGGGGGGCAGGGAGGTGGGTTATTGGGGGGGTTGTCTAGGTCTGTTATATTTGCATGTTGTATGACTGCTGTTTTTGTTGTATTTTGTTTGTTTATAGTGCGTTGTTATGTTAGTTTTTCTGTATTTTGGAAAAATCAATAAAGTTTATTAAATTAAAAAAGTGTTGACTATTACAACATAGCAAAAAGCTATAGATGGCACACATACACTACCAAATAATCATGCTGGATAACAGTTCTTATGCAAATAATAATAACTGTAAGTAAATGTAAATGTACCTTATGCCGCAGTAATGGGTATTGTAGGATGCATGGGGGTATATGGGGTGTCCAGGTCTACAGGATCTTTCCTTGTCTTCTGAACATTTCAGCCTGCCAAACTGCAGAACCCCTGGACTATTTGATCAATTGGTATTTTAATTCAGGCTATGTATCTGAGGGCTGGAAGCAGAGGGAACATCAATATGAGAGTACTCACACTGTACATCAATGCTGCTGATAAAACATAGCCAGAAGGAGAACACAAAGATGGCTCACACAAATCAGGCCAAAATGTAACAGAAAAATGAAAGGTTATTACACCTCCGTGCAAAAAGGAACACAAAGACACAATGGGCTCTATTCACAAAGGGCTTGGATTGCCACAAGCCTGGGGTAGGCTCAACGGATAGCGCATAGGTAAGGGATTGTGAAAGAAAATGTTTGCCAGTGTAACTGAATCGAAAGTCAAACTTTCACTTCTACGAAAGTTCAGAAATCCATTTCCGAACTTTCAACGAAATTCCACCTCACCTATGATTCAAATGAAAAAAGTTTCCCCCAGTAATCCCTGGTGGTTAGTGGTCCCTCCCCATACCCAATCACCCACCTGACCACATCAGGTCAACACCTCCCCATCCTGATCCCCCATTATACAGTCACACACACAAAATCAATAAAATACATTTTTTCTACCTGGTGGTGTAGTGACCCTATCTCCCTAGCCCTGACCCTTGAATTAAACATTGCTTTCTAATCCCTGTCAGTCTAGTGTACCCCCACACCCCCACCCATACAGACAATGTCCCTCAAGTCCCAGCCCACTCCCTCCCCTTCCCAAACCCAAGTGGGCCACCGGTGCAGCCCTCCTTTCTCCTCCATGGCTGGTTGATATTATGAATGAAGATCATGCACATTAACAACAATAAAAATGTAAAAAGACCTGTGAGTAGTCATATAAGGTGAACTAAAGGTAAGCAAGCAATGTGAGAAGGCAGTAAGGATGGCTGGGGGTTACTGGGGTGTATAGGGAGAGGCATCACCAGTAGAAAACAGAAAGTTGTTATTCCTCTGTACAGGCATTTGGTGAGACCCCATCTGGAGTACTGTGTGTAATTCTGGAGAACCCATCTCCACAAGGACATAGACAGGATGGAGGCAGTCCAGAGGAGGGCAACTAAAATGGTGCAGGGTATGCAACAGAAGCCATATGAAGAGAGACTAAAGGAGCTTAATATGTATACCCTTGAAGAAAGGAGGGAGATGGGGACATGATAAAAAGCTTTCAAGTACCTCAAGGGCATCAACAAAGTCCAAGTGGGTAGTATCTTTCAGAAAAAGAGATGTGCAACAACAAGGGGACACAATTTGAAGATAGAGGGGGGACGGCTCAGGGTCAATGTGAGGAAGTATTTTTTCACAAAGTGGATGGTAGACGCATGGAACAGCCTTCCTGAGAAGGTTGTGGGGCCAAAAACAGTGGGGGAATTCAAGAATGCATGGGACAGACATTATGCAATTCTGGTGAGGGTAGGAAGAAGTAGGCTGTTGGTTAACTAGGATCTGCAACTTATCCAATAGGTAGGGAAATAGTCAGACTAGGTGGGCCAAGCAGTCCTTCTCTGCCATCAAAGTTTATGTTTCTATGTTTCATAATATCAGTGGGCTGCTGGCCATGGAGGGGAGGGAGAAGGGCTGTACCAGTGGCCTGCTTGGGTTTGGGAAGGGGGTGGAGTGGGGTGGCACTGGAAGGACATTGTCTGAAGGGGTGGGGGTGCTGGGTGTACACTAGATCACCAGGGATTAGAAAGCAATGTATGATTCATGGGTTGGGGGTAGGGCAGGAGGGTCACTGGACCACCAGGGAGAAATACTTTATTTTATTGATTTTGTGTGTTTGACTGTATGATTGGAGATCGGGATTGGAGGTGTTGACCTGATGTGGTTGGGTGGGTGGTTGGGTCCACTAGGACCAATAGCTACCAGGGTTTACAAGAGAAACTTTTTTTTTTTTAATGTCGGGTGGGTGATGGGTGGAGAAGGGACTGCTAACCACCAGGGATTATAGGGGATTCAGAGATTTTTTTAATTAATGTCTGTTGGGTTATTGGGTGGGAGAAGGGATCTCTAGCCACCAGGAATTACTTGAGGGAAGCTTTTTTTTTCATTTTTGGGTGGGTGATTGGTGGGAGAAGGGACTGCTAGCATCCAGGGATAATGGGGGATTCGGGGAATTTTTTTATTGTTGAGCAGTTTATCGGGTGGAGTGAGGGACCACTAACCATCAGGGATTTATTTTTTTTTTATTTCAGGCAGGGCTGGGGGGCAGCACTGGACAGGGGTATCACACAACATTTGTCTTTTTTCCACACCCACCCTTAGGTGAGCAGAACAGGGCAACATGTTGCCTAATATCTTCCAGAAGTTTTCAGCTCTGCCACAGGCAGATGATTGGAAACTTCCACAAAAGTTGGAAAAATTTAATGGAAGTTCTGCCATGGCAGAAAAAAAATTCTGCCCACCCCTATGCTTGGGGCTTCTGACAATCCCTGGGCTATGATCTCAATTCTCAAACCCCAAGACCTTTATGTGCCAATTGCAGTGCGTTAGACCAGCTTTCAGTGATCTAACAATAGCAGACTTTATCCTGGCCTTGCACCAGGTACTTGTCATAAGCCACTGTAAAGACAGTGTAGTGTCAAAAATGTGTGTGACCTATGAGAATCTGGTGCCCCATGCACCAAAGTGTTTGGGGTAACTGCGCCATCAGCACAGGGTAAATGTATACTCTGAGCCATCCTTTGAGAATAAAGCCCAATATCTCCAACACTTCAACTCTCTAACTGAGTCTTTGTCAGGGGCTGGGCATTGCTTGTAGCAATACAGATATCTAATACAAGTATTTAAAGGTATAGTATCATTTAATGCAGTAATTCAAAAATGAATTATTTTAAGACATTCCTGAGATGTACATAGCTTACCAAAAATGGTTTTAACTGGTTAGATAAAGAAGACAAACTTCCATCTACTGAAAGCAAATAAGAAAAATAATTTGGTAGTGCACCCCAAGAGACTAAAGATAGGTGACTTAATATATTATTGAGCAACAAAAAAACACCAACTGCTATAAAAGAATTTAAGGTAAGGCAGCAGCAGGAGTCTAGTAATGCTAGGGAAAGTAGCAATGCAGTACAATACTTAAGGTATTCCCATTAAAATGTGGTCATCGAGGACATCAGACAAAAAGAGGAGAGTATCAAAAGTGAGAGTTATGATTATGATTATGAAAATGTGCAAGATAACTATTTCCAGTATATAATAAAACTCAGTCACAAAGAAAATAATAGGCTATCTAAAGAATTAGGTTGTAAGGGACAAAAAGAAAGGCTGGAGTTGAAGGTACATGAGTCTGTATCAAAGGAATGTTCTCCATTAACACCAGAGGGTAAGATCCAGTGGTAGTTATCTAAAAGTTGATTACCTTGATGTACTTCAAAGTACCATTGAGGCACTCAAGTTGCAATTTGCATTGACTGCAATCTGATTTTGCTTCAGTATACCCTGGTATACCTCATTACTAATCAACCTTTGCACAGTATCAAGTAAACAAGCACTGAAGCAAGATGTGACAATACCTGCTCAATGATGCAATGGTGTCTGAATAAAAAAAAACATAAAAGATTGAGTTAGTTTACAATAAAATTGAGATGCATACGTTATATGTTAAATCAATGCTCTAACTTATTTCAGAATGCCATTTAACAATATCCATTTGGGTCATTCAGACTCTCAGTTTTAACAGCTTTCAATGAGAATATCCAGTGGGCTTCTCTTTGCTGGACCAGTTTCAGTCTGTCACCTCCCCCAGTCTAAGAGGATTCAAGTTATCAATTCTTATATATTGCATATGCATTGTAGCACTGTTATGAAAGCATTCAAAATTATGTCCAAGGGCTGTGTTCAGAGTTGCCTGAATGACTGATCTGTTTTGCTTCTCTGTTCTTTCTTTTATTGCAAGAATAGTGCTATCAATACACAATATGGGTGAAAAGTGTTCAATAATACAATTTATGACATGGTCAGGGATGCCCCAGAGAAATGGAGTACCCCCATTCATCAGGATCTGCCAGGTGACCATGGATTAATTCTCAATTAATCCATGGTTGCTCTTATAGTACTGTTAGCAGCCACTGATGAATACTGTAATGGGAGACATGCTCCTCAATGTTAACCCTTAGGAAACTGCAGGTGTATATATACGTCCAAAATCGGTATACGTTCAAACATACTCAGCACTCAAATTAAGAATGTGTGTGTGTCTCTCTCTCTCTCTCTCTCAGTGGATTCTGTTCCCTTCCCACCAATTACCCCATGGATTTCAGGGGAACTAAGCTGACAGTTGCAGAGCAACATGGATGTCCCTTTGAAGTTGTCACAGACCTCTGTCACCAATGGCTGTCTTATTTATGTCTTTGTCTTCCTTCTGACCCCTCAACATCCACCAACGCAATGAATCTTGGGGAACCCACTGCACAGTTCACAGGGGGAATGATGGGAGGGGCATAACATGGCACAAAGCCCTGAAAGTAACATTTGCCTGTGGCTCTCACATTTTGTGTTTATTTACCACATTTACCATTGTAACAGGCCGACCGCCACTGGTAAACAAACTTCAACCTGATGCCAATACAAGTTATAACCTGGGTTTCCTTACCCAAGCATCAGTAGTCAATGGAAAAGAAGGGTACACTGGTGAGTTTTGGTCATGTTGGGCTCACTGTGAACCCCAAGGAGGACAGCACGTTAGCCATGGTAGGGGAAAGAGAGTGTGAGGTACTGGCAGCTGTCCGTGTTGTAGTCATCGGGGAGGTGAGTTTTCCAGTCCCTGACTCCTCAACTGCTGCCGATACCGACAGCTGTTATGACACAGAAGAGTGGAGTGGTGTAGCTCAGGTCTCCCACGGCTGCTGGCGGCAGTGCTCAGCAATGATCGGCTCAGCAGAACCGGAGCGGGAGATACCGGCAGCTGTCCGTGCAGTGCTAAATGAGTAGGTAACTACTCTAATCCCTGATTGCCCAAATTCTGCTTATCTCAACACCTTTTTTGGTAGTAAAGAGCTGACTGGTGCAGCTCAGCAAGAGTGGAGTGATGGAACTGAGCTATCTCATGGCTGCCAGAGGCCATGCTCAACAATGATCGGCTCTGGGGAAGGGGAGTGGGAGCTAGCGGCATCTGTTCTTGGGTTGGTGAAAGGGGAGGCAAGTTCTCTGGTTCCATAGCTCACATGAAGCGGATGTCACAGAGGATGGTGGTGCAGGGTTGGACTTTATTTTTCTTATTCTATATAGCAGGTCATTCTTCCATGCAGTGAAGATTAACCTGGTTGGTATAACATAGACAGGTACATGGGGTTGTGTTCTCCTTTCGGTGCCATGTTATAAGTGGATTAACCCACTTGGGAGCCATGGGTTACTGTGGATATTAATCCATGGCTGGGTGGTTGTCGCACTCAGCCTGCGGCCTCATGTGACATTCCCCCAGCCATGGATTAATTCCCCAGTAACCCATGGCTCCCTCATGGGTTATTCCTTACATAAACCACAAAGGTGGTGATGCAACTAATAAATTGCCTAATGCCTACTCTAGGAGCACAAGTAGGAAGTACTTAGGTATTAAAGAGACACTGTCAACCCTGATGGCATCACATTACTTTTGGTTGAAAACACACATTTTATGATTGCTTCCCTTCTGTAAAATTCATTGGTGATGCTGGTTGTTTAACTTCTTCCTTTCATAATAGAAGTGAAATGCATGCTAATAGTGTAATTACAGCCAACCCAGTTTTGTTTCAAATCCTTGATCTACTCTCATTACATGCCTACTGAAAATTAGGAACACACCCAAATGATGCAGCCACACAAGATGTAATGGTCTAATATCTTCCTTTGCATCATGAGTATATAGATGGCATGGGGGTGTCCCCAAGCCCATGAAAGATGCAGTGGGAGTTGATCAAGTAATGTAAACAAACATGTTTTGGTATGATAACACCAATATGGTGGGCAGTCTGTTTTTCACTTTTGAAGACAAAAGAAATCAGAATCAAGCAACCAACTACATCAGCAGTCTCAACACAATGTGATCAATCATAGTATGTGTTTTTTTTTTAACTAGAGGCACTTTGAAGTCTAACGGGGTTGACAGTGTCCCTTTAAGCATTGTCCGTAAGGTTTTGATCTTTGTGTTATACTACACTGGGTCTTGTTCCCACCATTTGTACCAAGTCCCTAACCCCTTATTAGACTTCCCATTGTTTAACGATGATAACAGCAATTTTTGGGTGCTAGAATGTTATATTCTATAATGAGAAAATGTTCACTCTTAACATCCCCTGGTTACTCTTTTTTTGTTACTAATTCATCATGTGGGGTTTTTCTGGCCATAGAGCATGTGTGTTCTTCTTGGTCTTGTGGTATCCTCTTCAGAGGAGCCTTTCTGTCAGCTCTTTCACTAGGGTGTCAAAGGGGGTATGATTGGTGCAATTATTTATTGCCCATAGGGGTTGGACTTTATAAGATGTAGTAGGTGAGTACTGTTGGCTGTTAGCAAAGTGTACCATCCTTGGGCTTTCTAAAAGTGGATGTAGCCTGTTTTCCATCACACATACTCGATAGGTGAAGATGCAAAAATTAAATTAGGCAGGGGTCAGAAGCATGCAAAATATGCAATTTTAGATAATTTAAGTTGAGATACTCAACAAATTCTGCAACAGATGCCCCAGGACCCTGCCAGATTACAAAAATGTCATCTAAGTACCAACCCCATAAAACAATGGAAGCTGGCCAGAGTTGTTCCTATTTTTAAGGGAGGGGGGAAGTCCTGATCAGATGACCAAAAACAATCCTATTTGTCTTCTCCCAGTTGTTTCTTAGCTTCTGGAGTAGCTGTTGTTTAAAAGCTGCAGAACTACATCGAGGATAATGGTCTCCAGAATACCTATTAGTCAGGCATCTGGACAAACCATGGCACCATATCCTTCATGTTGAGGAACTTGGATGACATCAACAAAGCAATGGCTTCCATAAAATTTACTGGGACCATCTTTATTAATCACTCCAAGGCCTTCAGTATGGTGGATCGTGCAATAATGATCAGGAAGCAAGGGGGAGGCAAGCCTGGACAGTAGACCTCTTAATTAATTTTCTTCATATCCTCATGGTATAAAGCAGCGTATACTGGTCAATGGGCATACTTCACAGAACCTGGACATCCTGAGAACAGTACCACTGGGCTCTGTTCTGGGGTCCCTTTTGTTCATAGTACAATTTGTCTTAGAAGTCTGGAGGAGAGCATTGGGACTTAAAATATAATCTCAAATAATCACAGGAAGCTACACAAATGGATACTGTCAGCAAAGAGTGTTTAGGGCCTAGTAAGAGACTATTTGAGGGACTGGTTGTTTGTCAGAGCAGAAATGCTATCAGTGAGAAATGCAGGCTCTTGAGAGCTGAAAATCCCCAGGGCCAAAACAAAGAGATCAACCTACTCTTATTACCACTTCATACACCAAATGTGGAATTCCCTACCTGCAGAACTTTATATTATATGTGGTAGGAGGCCTCAAAGTAGGGCTTGGAAAGATGATTGTATGAGTACAGCTCTTCTACAAGAGATCTGCTGTGCAGTGTAAAATGATATACCAAGATTGCCAAAAGCAGGGACAGTAATGTAACGTGAATGTGTGTATTTAAATTATGTACTGTATATGTAACTTTCATACTTTTTTACTTTTATATTATGTAATTGACCGTAACATGTTTGCACAGAAAGATATAGTTGTAAATGAGCTTAGCTCAATGGGCAAGCTCCTAAATAAACTGAATTGAATTTAATTGAATATTTATATAGAAAATACACAGTGCTTGATTCTCAAAGGTTGACACAGGACTTTTTACAAACCCTTCATCAAACCCTGCACTGCCCTAAACATAGTGCCCCACTGTTCACCTGATTCTCATAGGTCACGTGCATTTGCGGCACTTTACCTTTTTTACAGTGGTTTGCACCAAATATTTGGAACAAACCCTGTAAAAAGGTCCCCAAAGTTAGACCTGCACAGCTGGTCTAACTTGGGGCTTGTGGTGCATGGGATGAAGAATCTTGATTGCCAGCCAGGACTGCCGCAAGTACCATGCATCATGTGTTCAGCGCACCCCAGGCTTGTGGCCATCTATCTCTATTGAGAATCAAGCACACATTATGCAAAAGTTCACCCACGGTCTTGCACTGTACCATCAACTGTTCAACACAGAGCCCACATGTGTATTACACACTAGTACTTGTTTCTGTATATGATTTACAGGTTTTCAGAACATGTATTTAATTACAGATGCTGACAGTTCAAATACATGTTGCATTAAATCCCATGTACTCATGGATTATTTACTGGAATTTCTCTTCAAAGAAGAGTCTTTCAAAAACAAATGTGGGTGGCAACATTTATTTGACTGTATAACTGATTAAGTAATCAATCATGTCTGACTCTACAGATGCCATGAATCCATTATCGATACCTCTAACCCAGTATCGTTTTCTTTTTCTCCAGTCACCTCAGAAACCACTACCGCTCCTTTACTCTATTTCAATTCCTCTAAGGGGCATGGCTTAAATGGGCTGTATACTAATCTTATTCATCTCTGTGTACCAGCCTTTGCTGCATTTATTGTCTCCCCTTTCAATCTTTCATTCCAACATGGATCCAACCACAAACACAGGAAGCAGACTAAAGTCCTCCTTCTCAAAGTGGGTGTCTCTTACTCCCTAGGTAATTACCAGTCAATCATCATCCTCCCTGCCCTGGCAAAAGTTCAGGAAAAACTTGCTCTCTCCAGCTATCCACCTGCCTTGATCACTCTTGTTCTCTCTCCCTTTTCCAGTCTGCAAACACCGTTCTATGATTTGCCCTTACTCTGGATCAGTGACTCTGTACTATAGATGATTTGATATCTTTTACTGTTCTAACAGTAAATTTTCAGTATACAAGCTTTCTAGCTTAAACTGAACCCTTCTTTACTGTATGTTGATCATCTGACTAATGGCTCATTTTAAACCTGAAAGTTTGTGTACTGAAAGTTTGTTGTTGGTCATAAAAGGTATCAAACCACCTAGGTTATTCATCTGTTTCCACAAAGACCAATGCAGTTCTATGTGCCATACTGAAAGGCATCGGCCAGGGTCTGATGACCATGGCCATTTTCATAGGCATATCAAATACCATGGATACTGTGACCCACCCCCTACTCTTGGTTAAATTAAGTGCTGCAGGCCTATCTAGTTTGGTATTTGGGTGGTTTCATTCCTGCTTATCAGGCCAGCTCCAGTCAGTACAGGATAATGATTCCCTGTCCTCCCGCCCATCAAATACAGTTCACTTAGACCCCATACTTATTCCAACCCTTTTCTCCATCTTGTTAAATGTCTTCTCCTCCACCTGTGCTTCCTCATGCATCCACATGTATGAAGATGTGTGAAGATGATGCTGTTTTGTTTGGTTCTGTGACTCTGGTCCCTATGCTGGAATCATTTCAATATCACTTTGACAATGTCCAGCAGAGAGATGTTGCAAAGTTTTAATTCAGTGGTGAATTTCCATCAAAATTACTGACTTCATTTCCATGGAGCAAGCTGCAATTTTTTTCATCAGCTTGTACATTCTCCTATTAACTTCACTGGTAACTTCACCATTAAGACAGTTAAGTGAAGTCTGTTCAAAATGAGGCTACTGGTGATAAATAAGTGCTTGCAGTCACATGGAAATAGTTCCTGCAGGCACTTGCTACTGTTATATGTACTGACTCGTCCTTAGTTTCATTTTGTAATCTGAACTAGTTAGTAGAAGAAGACAGAGCTGCTCTTTTCATAGTAAAACCTAGCCAAAAAAACAAACAAAAAGGAATTTTTCAGCTGTCTTTTGCTTGTTCATCTTATTTTTACCATACGGTTTGTGGGTCTTTGTTTAGTTGTTGTTTAGCTGTTATTTTCTTTATATTGAACTCTTATTTATGCTGCTTCTCATCTCTTTTAGAGTTTGCTTGATTTTTCACTGTCTTTTTACTCTTTTTTGGGGTGTAAAATGAGTGAAAGTGGTTAGGAGGAGGGGGTAAAGGCAGCAGATGGGAACACTGTGCTTTCCACATCAAGAGGCCTGGGCCCATGGCACTGTCTGTAGGAGGAGACAGCAGCAGCACCCCCACACACACAGTGTAGCACCCCCAGCAACACGATGAGGAAATGACACCATCACCACCAACAGCAGAGGAAGCTCCAGTCCAGCCTGCTGTTGTGCCTCCATCATCACCACAACCACCTTCGCACCATAAGGAGGAGGAGACACAGCCAGGACCATCTTGCTCCTCCCATCATCAACAGTAGAGGAAGTCCATAGTCTGGGAATTCTTTGATAGTAACCCCACCAACAACAATATGCTCACCTGCAATCTATGCCAAAACATTGTTCAGCATGGGAAATTGGGGAGCCAACTGGGGGCAGGTGGGCAGCAAACACACCTTAGAGGAAAGCACTGCAAAGAATGGGAGGAGCATCTGAGAAATAAAGGTGGTAAGAGGGGTTGAGGTGGTGTCACCCCTAATGGTTCTTCTTTGCTAGGTAAGAAAAAGAAACATAGTGTGCAGGAGGGGAAGATGGAGGGGATTGAGAGAGGGACCTGCAGTTGGACTCGGGTGTTGCAGAAGGGGCACCTGAGAGACCACCTTCAGATTATCCTTCCATATCCACCCATGTGGAAGCAGAACAGATCTGCAGGGAAGTAGGGGAGCTCTCCCAGCAAGTTGCAGGATTGAAGGAGCTGTTGGATGTGGTGCTGCAAAATCAGCAAACCGTTGTAGAGGGTTTGGCCAAACTGAGAAGTGGTGGTGCACCCTCTGTCCCTACACCATAGTGCCTAACCCAGATATTTTATTTTATCTATCTCTTTTACCTTCTGTTAGACCCTAAAATGCCCCCAAAATAATTAAAAAAAACTTAAAAAGAAAAGAAAAATCCATCTATCCTAATTTCTCTGTCTGTATTTCTTTATTTCTGTTACTCTTGTGCTGTCAAATCCAAAAAATGAAAAAAATTAAAATATTGTTCACCCATCTTTATTTCTCTATGTCTGTCTGTGTTTCTTGATTTCTGCTACTGCTTTGATCTATCTATTAAAATTCTTCTGTTCTCATCCATACTAAAGAAAACTTCTGATTTTAACACTAATGTTGTCTTTCTTTTGCAACTGCACAGTCCTTACACTAACATTGTTCTCAGCTACTGCTGCTACATGGTGATGGCTGTGTCTCACTCCCCAACCCACCACAGGTTGCCTTCCTGTAATTCACTGCACAACAAAAGCGCAAATTTTCCAGAAATAAACAAAGTATTCTGAATTTCAGTACAAGCACTTTAGTATACACAACTGCTAAGAACAATATATAAATTTCTCACTTCTGGAAATTCTCAACCAAACCAGAAATCAGTAATGCTGGCAATAAACTGCTACTGCCACTGCTACTATGCTGCTTAGGTCATCCTCTTGGACAGTCTGCATTATCAAGCACTTCAGTATAGACAGCTGCCAAGCACAATGTATACATTTCTCACTTCTGCAAATCCTATAAAAGCTAAATATTTAAAAGTTTCTCCTGAAGGAATAAGCTTGTTTCACTGTACCCCTCTGGAGGATCTGTTTGAACTTTACTGGCCCCTTCCACATTTACAACTTAATTTATGCCAAAATGATATACAAACTGGGAAGACATTAACAGACCATTCCAGTACTTCACATGGAAAAAGTCTGCTGATCTCTCTATTTATTTATTTATTTATTGAACATTTCAGGTTTACAACCTTTGAGTCAGAGACTCATTTCCAAAGGCACCAGATCAGTAGACAAGTATACAACAGTTAGGCCAACATATACAGTTTGGGTACATACTATTTAACAGTAGATAAGCATTGGAACAAAAGACAGTCACAGTCAGGATACAGGTTTGACAGACTTGAGTACAACAGTTAGGTCAACATATACAGTTTGGGTACAGATGTTTTACAGTATATACAGTGCACTTTTTCAGCAGATAAACATTGGGACAGGGTAAGTTGTAGCAAGGGCATAGACTTGACAGTGTCAAGTTCCACAGGAACTTTGAGAGAAAGGGTTGCTCTTAATTAGTAAAATAGAGCTGTGGCTAGAGTGAGGGAGCATAGAAACATAGAAACATAGACTTTGACTGCAGATAAGGACCGCTTAGCTCACCAAGTCTGCCCATTTCCCTACCTACAGGATAAGCTGCAGATCCTAGTTAATCAACAGCCTATTTCTTCCTACCCCCCACAAGAATTGCCTTATGTCTGTCCCATGCATCCTTGAATTGTCTCATAGTTTTAGACCCCACAACCTCCTCAGGAAGGCTGTTCCATGCATTCTCCACCCTCTCTGTGAAAAAAATACTTCCTGATATTGCCCCTGATCTGCCCCCCCCATCTTCAAATTATGTCTCTTTTTCTGAAAGATGTTACCCTCTTGAACTTTTTTGATTCCACTGAGGTACTTAAAAGTTTCTATCATGTCCCCCCTCTCCCTCCTTTCCTCAAGGGTATGTATATTAAGTTCCTTTGATCTCTCCTCATATGGCTTCTCTTGCAGAACCTGCACCATTTTAGCTGCCCTCCTCTGGACTGCCTCCATCCTGTCTATGTCCCTGCAGATATGGGGTCTCCAGAACTGGACGCAGTACTCCATATGGGGGTCTCACCAACTGTCTGTACAGAGGGATAACAACTTCCTGTTTTCTGCCTGTGATGCCTCTCCCTATACATTCCAGTATCAGCACAGCCTTCCCTACTGCCTTGTCACATTGCTTGCCAACCTTAAGGTCATCTGATATGATTACCCCAGGTCCCTTTCCACTTTTGGTGTTGTTACTACCTCCTCCCCCAATGTGCAATCTTCCCCCGGATTTTTCTTTCCCAGGTGCAATATTTTGAACTTCTTTGCATTGAATCCTAGCTGACATACTCCTGACCATTCCTCCAACCTTGCCAAGTCCCTTGTCATCCTTTTCATGCCTCCTTGTGTATCAACCCTGTTGCAGATCTTTGTGTCATCTGCAAAGAGGCATACTTTTCCTTCCAGTTCCTCTGCAATGTCACTTATAAAGACATTAAAAAGAAGTGGACCCAGTACTGAACCCTGCGGTATCCCACTAGTAACCCCCTTTCTTCAGAGTGGACTCCATTTACAATTACCTTCTGTATCCTGTTGTTCAGTCAATGTTTTACCCAGACTACCACCCTGGGACCCACTCCCAGGCTAGTTAATTTGATTATTAATCTTTTGCATGGGACTGTGTCAAATGCCTTGCTAAAGTCTAGGTAGGCCATGTCCACAGACCCTCCCTGGTCTACTACTTTGGTCACCCAGTCAAAGAAATCAATTAGATTCATCTGACATGACCTTCCCACTGTGAACCCATGCTGCCTTGGGTCCTATGCCCCACTAGCCTCTAGGTACTCAACAACTCTTTCCTTCAGAAGTGATCACTTTCCCTACCACAGAGGTCAAGGTGACAGGTCTATAGTTTCCTGCCTCTGTCTAGCTCCCACTTTTGTGAAGGGGAATCACATCCGCCTTTCTCCAGTCCTCAGGTACCACACCATCCTCCCATGGTTTGTTAAGAAGGGTAGTCAATGGGGTCACTAGTTCACCCCTTAATTCTTTTAGAATTCTGGGGTGAATTTTGTTAGGTCCCGTTGCTTTGTCCATTATCAGTTTTAGGAGTTCTTTCAGAATACTTTCTTCTGTGAAAGGACTGGGATCAACCCCATCCAGAGTGCTTCTGTTAATTGGATTAGGCACCTCCCCTCCTCCTCTTTTGTGAATACTCAGAAGAAGTATTCGTTCATTATCCCTGCTTTTTCACTGTCCTTCTCTGCTCACCCACCGTCCATTCTATTCAGCCTCACTATCCCTCCCTTTGTCTTTCTGTGCTCCCTGATGCACCTATAAAAGGTTTTATTCACCTTCTTAACTGAATTGGCTATCTTTTCCTCAGTTTGGGCCTTTGCTATTCTAACCTCCTTCCCTGCTCCCTTCTGCCTTAACTGGTACAGCTCTCTGTCCTGCTCCTTCTGTGTTTCCTTATACTTCCTAAATGCTATCTTTTCTCCCTATCCTTCCCTGCCACCTCTTTTGAGAACCATAGTGGCTTTTTCTTTCATTTTAAATTTGTTTATTTGCTTCACACAAATGCTTGTTGCCTCTGTGATGGCAGTTTTGATGTTTCTCCATTCTTGCTCCACCCTTCCTTCTAGCCCGTTTGCTACTGCTTTTCTAAGGCACTCTCCCATCTTGCCAAAGTCAGCCCTCCTGAAGTCCAGTACCCTCACTTTTGTATGGCTTGACTCTGTAGCTGAGTTTATCGTGAACCACACTGTTCGGTGGTCACTTATTCCCAGATAGCTACCCACTTCTAGATCTGAGATCCTCTCACTGTCCCCATTTGAGAGTATGAGGTCTAAGATTGCTCCCTCTTTAGTGGGTTCCAAAACTAGCTGTCTGAGGAATGCCACCTGTAGGGCATCAAGAATGGCCCTGCTCTTGGATGTGGCTGCAGCAAGGGTGCTTCAGTTAACATCTGGCATATTCAGGTCTCCCATCAACAGTATCTCCCCTTTCTCTGCCATCCTAAGGATGCTTTCTATCATATCCTTGTCCATTCCTTCCCCCTGAGATGGGGGTCTGTGTACATCCCCTGTGCAGATTGTGGTGCCATTTCCAGTCTCTAATGTGACCCACAGTGCCTCCTCTCCTCCTTCTTTACTCTTTTGTTCTGTTGCTTTCATCCCTTCCCTTACACAGAGAGCTACTCCTCCCCTTCTTCTCCCCTCCTTGTCTCTCCTGTAGGTTGTGTACCCTGGTATGTTAACATCCCAGCCATGGTTCTCTGTGTACCATATTTCTGTGACTGCTACGATATCCAGGCATCCCTCTTCCATCAAGGCCACCAGTTCAGGGAGCTTGTTGCTCAGACTACGGGCATTATTACTCATTACCCTCCATTTTTTGATGGCCCTACCCCTTTTTGCTCCACCCCTGTCCTTATTGCCTTTGTCATTTTTTTTCCATTTAGCCCTGCCCTTCTCCCTATTGACATCTCTATCTTGGTGTTCACCTCACTTACTATCCTGATGTTTTTGGGGGGGCTAGGGTTTCCCTGCTCCTTTCCAGTGCCTCCCCCCCTTAGATATTTTAAATGCTTGCCATTGAAGCATTTAAACATATCACCTAGGATCCTGGTTCCCCTCCTGGACAAATGCAGGCCATCACACCAGTATAGGCCTGCATCACTCCAGGTAGACCCCCAGTCCCCAGTGAAGCCAAATCCCTGAGCTCTGCACCAGTTTTTCAACCACTGATTGAATCCCATGGTGTGGAGCTCCCTAGCCTCACCCAGGCCATAGATAGGCAGCACCTCTGAAAATATTACAGTGTGTGCTACTTGTTTAATGCACCTCCCCAACTCCACAAACTCTTGCTGCACTGGTCTGATCCCTTTCTCAGCCAGGCCATTTGTCCCTAGGTGGACAATAACATACAGCTCCCTCCCTATGCAGCTGCTCCAGTGATCCTGAGGATTCACTCCCTATCCCTCCAAGCCATGGTGCCAGGCAGGCACCTTACCTCCCTCTCCTCTTTCTCCCCCAGTTCTACTCTCCTAACAATGAAGTCCCCACCAAGAGTTGTTTTCTTCCCCTGTGGGGTCAAATATCACCCTCCTGTGGGTCTCCTTTGTGGAGGTTCCCAGCATACTCCTTGGTCTCCACTGTTGCTGCCTCCATAGAGGAACCACACTTTACCAGAATAGCATATGAATTATGGAGAGGTACAACTGAAGGGATGCACCTCTGTTCCACCAATCTCACCCTCCATGAGCCCACTGTGGTCCAACCACTCCTCTTTCTTGGCAACCTCTGAGGCAATGGCAGTGGCCCTGGTGGTCTATGGTTGGGAAAAGATGTCACCCAAATCCTGGCCAACTCAGCCTGGAGATGAGCAACCTCCTCCCTCAGCCCAGCGAGGTGCCTGCAGATGGAACAACACCGTATCCTCCAGAATGTATCCCGGAAGACTGCTGCTTCACAGCCACTGCACTGCACCACTCCAAGGAGGAGAGTCCTTTGTCAAGGGTCAAGGGGGTTAAGGACAGTCACAGTCATTGGTGGCGTGGAGGTGGCCTTTGAGGAGGGTTTTGAAAGGCCGAGTTTGGGTTCGGACATAATGGGTTATGGTGTGGCATTCATCCAGATTGGGGCCCGGTAAGCAAAAGTTCATTGACCAAGTGACTTCAGAGGTGAGGGACAAGAAATGGGGATTTAATGGAGTTGCAGATGATTTTTGTTTGGGGAGCAGGCATCATGAGTGGAGTGAGACCTGGAGGGGGATAGCCAAGTGGTGATCTTTTTGGCCATGAAGCAGGTGTGGTATTTGAGTCTGTTGTTGACATTGAGCCATCTGGACTGCTGGTAGAGGAAGCATGTGTAAGTGTAGCAGTCACAGCTTAGTATAAGGCAGCAGGCCTTGTTGAGGGTTACTCTAACTCTCTGGAGGGATGTGGTATCAGCTGCACCATAGATGAGGATCCCATAGTGGATGAGGGCAAGGATGGAGGCAGAGACAGCAAGACCGAGGGCTTCAGGGGTGAGGTAGAGTTTGACCCAGTGTAATAATCTGATCCTGATATTTACAGCAGTGCAGAGGTGATGTATGAGATTGTGAAAGTTAAGGGCAGGGTCCAAGTGAATTCTGAGGTACTTGAAGGATGTAGCATGGTCAAAAGGTTGAGACTTGGAACTGAGGATGCTGAGGTTGTGGTCCTTATGTCGATTCTGGGGGTTAGCAAAAAGCATCACTTTTGTTTTTTTATAGTCTAGGATGAGTCAGTGTTCTGTGAACGAGGACTTCACTTTGGAGAAGGCCTTTTGTAGATCGAGTTGGAGTTGTTGGGGGTCTGAGTGGGAAGTGAACAGTATGGCATCATCTGTGTAAAAAACCAGATGCCCAGATCAAGCCATGGGGAGGGCATTGAGGAATAGGTTGAAGAGAAGGGTCCCGAGGATAGAACCCTGTGGGACCACAGACCTGACTTGGAGGGATGAGGAGAGAGCAGTACCTATCTTTACTTGTTGCATTCTGCCTGAGATATAGTTGGTGAACCATCTAGTGGCTTCAGGAGAGAGACCATTGTTGCTTAGTGCAGATAGGAGGAGGGAATGGTTGACTGTGTCAAATGCCTTCAACAAGTCCATGAAGACTGCCCCCACAAGATGACCTTTGTTGAGTGCAGACTGCAGGGGAGTAGCAAACTCCAGCAATGCAGAGGTGGTAAAGTGGTTCTGGTGAAAACCATGCTGCTGCTTGCAGAGTAGATTGTATTTAGTGAGATGTTCACTTAGTTGGTCAGAAATTTTTTTTACTAGGGCTTTAGAGAGCAGGGGGAGGATAGAGATCATCTGGTAGTTACCTGCATTGGAGAGTTCCCCACACTTGTGTATTAGTGTGATGACAGCAGCCTTCCAAATGGAGGGGAAGGACCCTAGGCAGAGGGAGTGGCTGATGATGGAGGTGAGGGGGAAAGAACGGTGTCGAGGGTGAGGTGTAGAAGCTTGAGGTCAAGGGAATCAGTGCTGTAATAGGCATGCCATACGGCCTTTAGCAAGTAGGGCCTGGCTTTGGAGGGAGAGACCATCTTGAAGTGAAAAGTCGGAATGGGGTGGGGTGGGGTGGAGTGGGGTGGCTTGGGGTGGGTGAGGATCGAAAAAGTGAGAAGGGAGTATCCCACTGAGATTGGAGAAGGGAGTATTTAGGATAACGGCTATGTGTTTGGGGTTTGAGACAGCAATGCCATTGCTAATGATGGGGGGATGGGACAACAAGGGTTTGCCATTTAGTTATTTCAGGTTGTCCAAGATCTTTCTGTCTGAGCCCCAGGTAGAGCTGAGGGAGGACTTGTAGTGCTTGGCCTTTGCTTTACATGTCTCCCAAGTGCATTTGTTTCTCATGGCCCGAAGGTTTTGTCTATTGACTGGTTTGCCTGAGTTGAGGGCACACTGCCACAGGGAGTCATGAAGGTGCATTAGATCCAAGAGGGTCTAGGTAATCCAGGAGGTAGTGACCCTTGATGACACATTTCACAAAAGAGGCAAATTTGTTGTAAGCAGTGGAGATAAGGCGGTCAAGTGCCACTTTGACATCAGGGGCGTTATGGATGGGTGACCAGTCTAAGGAGTTGAGGTGCAGTTTCAGGCATTGGAGCATGCCTGGCTTAAGACACCATTGAAAAATGAGTTTGGGGGGTTTGGAGTTTTTACAGGATCAGCTACAGGTCACAGGGGAGTGGTCACTCATGGCGTTGGGAAGCACTGTTATGCCTGAGATTCTGGAAGGGCAGTTAGATAGTATCAGGTCAAGCAGTGTTGCAGTGTCTGTTTTAGGGTTAAGCCTGGTAAGGGCGTAGACTACTTGGGAGAAGTACATTGCAGTAATTACATCCTTAAGTGGGGCAGCTGAGAGGGAGTGCCTGTTAACGCTGAAGTCTCCAAGTGCTAGGCACTCGGATTTAGGGGGCAGCTGAGAGAGATAGTCAAGGGTAGCGAGGAAGGCAGCCTTTTGGTTCCTAGGTTGGATGTAGACTGCAGTAACTAGAAAGGGGGCAGAAACTTTGTTAACCGTGATTTGTAGAGTGAGGGCTTGGGCACCATGGTCTAGATGGGCTGGGGGAAGAGCAAGACACTGCAGAGAGTCATGTAGGCAGATGGTGCAGCCCCTCCACGTTTACTGCACCTGTCAGCCCAGAAGACTTCATAACTGGGGATGAAGATTGCAGCATCTTGGGTATTCTTTGAGTGCCAGATTTCTATCATGCAGAGTATATCAAGCTGGTGCTGGGAAATCCAGACTTGGAGGGAGTCAGATTTTTTTCTGCAGGCAGCATATATTAATAGTACTGTAGCTAATTTCAGACCACCAGCTTTGGAGTAGCTGGGGAGTGGCATGTGAGGAGGGGGCCCTGTGTTAGGATGAACATTGCCGGACACAAGTAAGATGAGTAGAAGCAGGGGCCGGAGCAATAATAGCTGGAGTTGCTTGTGGGAGCGTCAGGAGTGGGAGCTTAGATGGGCATTTTGGGGGGCCAAGAAGAGGGATGGGGAGGGAGGGTATGTGGGTAAAAATGAACATAGACAGAATGGGGCAGTAGGCTGAATGGATGAGGGGTGGCGGGTAGGGGGTGGGGTAGGGAGGCATGGAGGAACAAAGTGTTGGAGGTATGTTGAAAGCTGGGTGTGGGAGCCTGGGGGTAGGGTGTGGAGGGAAGTGGAACGGGGTGAGGGATAGGATGTGGATCAGCACGAGGATTATCCCTGGGGAGAGGGGAGAGAAGATGGCCATTGCAGAGATGGGTGTATATGAGGGCAGTGTGGGTAAGGATATAGGATATAAGAGGCAGTATACTTACAGAGGAAGCTCTCATAGTGCAGTGGTAGTGACACCACTTGGGTGTAGAGGGTGTTAGGTTCGATCCTGGGCAGGGGAGAGGGAGGAAGCAGCAAGGAAAGCCAGGTAAAAGGACAAGGAGAGTGAAAAGACAAGGGAGGATGAGTAGGATAGACAGGCAAAAATGGTGCAGCAGTGACTCCTAGTGGCCAGGGAATATAAGGAGCTAGTGGGAAAGTGGACACCTAGTAAAAGGAGCCGATAGTCACATGACCTGGGTAGGGCTATAAAGCTAGAGATGCCCCTGAGTGGGAGGATGGCTGGGGAGGGTGGGGTAGTTGACACAAAGCATTGATGGGATAACACCCCCACAAAACAGAGGAGCAGCAGGGAGGACTTCACCTTTACAGGCTCCTAGGATCATTCTATCCCTGCTGGATGCATGCTCCAATAGCTTGATGACCTACTAGTAAAGGTAAGTATTTTATTTTACTTCTTTTTTTCGACTGGGGGTGGGTTATAACCACTTTACTTTTAACCATATTTTCTGACTGTTTTTTTCTATTTTGAGGTATTATCACTAGGGTGATGAAATTATGTTGCAGCATAGGCCCAGCCTGTATCATTTTTAGGGGGAATTTAGCAATTTTTCCAACCAGGGAAGGTAAGTATATTTTTTTTTTGCTGGGGGGGGTGATTTTTTTTTTAATTCTGAAAAGGTTTGCAGTTGTCAGACAGTTTTCTTTTACTGTTGCTCTGATTTCACGTAATTTTCAACAGGTGTCTTTTGCAGTGTTGTACAGATGGAGAAGTTGGGATGGCTTGATTGCTGTAGCAGCAGACAGCAGCATAAGAGACCTGTGAAGACAAGAAAAGATTATTTAGACTGTACTCAAATACCTACTGTGGTGATGACCACATGGTATAGCCATTGTCAGTTTCCCCTCATACTATACCTCTCCCTCAGGGCACTTCATGCTCCCCTGCCTTTCCCTCTGCTGCATCCTATTTTAAGGCACCTCTACTCTAATTGCCCTTCTCCAATTTCTAAACCCTCTTTCTCTTGCACCAGTCCTTTCTTACATCTTCATTTATATCAAAATGATATACAAACCGGGACGACATTAACAGGCCATTCCAGTACTCTGCATGGAAAAAAATGCAGTCTGCCATTCTCTTTACTCAATAGCTTGGTGAACTACAAGCAAAGGTTAAGTATTTTATTTTATTTCCTTTTTTCTACTGGGGAGGGGGTTGTAACACTTTTATTTTTAACCATTTTTTCTGACTGTTTTTTCTATTTTCAGGTATTATCACTAGGGTGATGAAATCATGTTGCTTGCCTAGGCCCAGCCTGTATCATTTTGGGGGGGAATTTAGCAATTTGTCCAAACAGGTAAAGTAAGTATATTTTTTGGGAGGGAGATTTTTTTAATTCTGAAAAGTTTTGCAGATGTCAGTTTTCTTTTACTGTTGCTCTTATTTCAGGTAATTTTCAACAGGAATCTTTTGCAGTGTTGTCCAGATTGAGAAGTTGGTGATGACTTGATTGCTGGAGCAGCAGACAGCAGCACAAGAGACCTGTGAAGACAAGAAAAGATTATTCAGACTGTACTCAAGTACCCACTGTGGTGGTGGCTGTGTGGTATAGCCATTGTCAACTCCTCGTCTTACTATACCTCTCCCTCCAGGCACTTCATGGTCCCCTGCCTCCCCCTCCCCTACATTCTCTTTAAGGCCCCTGTGCTCTAATTTCCCTTCTCCTATTTCTGAACTCTTTTTCTCATGCACCAGTCCTTTCTCCTTACATTTTTTACCTAACATGTTTAAATTGCCATTGCTATTGTAAAACTTGTCTCTTACTCAGATTTATAAAATGAACTCAAGTTTGTAAAATGACCTATGCACAATGGAATCACTGTTTACATTGATGCACATGTACTTGCACTTTGAATAATGCTACTGTACCTCAACAATTGCAACTTAAATGTACGTTCACCAACTGTGTAATCTGTGTATTTGCTCAACTGTGTCAATCAATGTCTAAACTGTTGTTTACTCTGACCATTGTAAATCCTGTTTCCCTCTCCTCCAGGTTGCAGCTTGAAACAAGCCTTTGCTCAGTGTGCCTTTTCCGGTTACCAAATTTTAAATAAATACATTTAAATAAATAAATAAATACTGTCATCTGTGAAGAAAAAAGAGAAATTATTTTGCCTCACTTAGCCACTGTGGTGGCTGCACAGTATAGCCTTTGTTAACTCCCTGTCTAACTATACCTGTCACCTGTGAATAAAAAAATGAGAAATTATTTAGCCTCCCTTTGACAACCATGGCACACTGTGTACCTTTGAAAAAGGAGAACAAAAAAGAAAAGGAAAAAAAAAATGAAAATCATATTGAGCCTTACCATTACATTAGTTCTGTTGGCCATGCTGTTTACTGGCTGGTGCATGCCACTGAGATGGTGTGGGAAGATTTTATAGGTGACATTGCAGAGGGTCTGGAGGGAAAGGTATGCCTCTTTGCAGATGATACAAAGATCTGTAACAGAGTTAATACACAAGGGGAGGTAGAAAGGATGAGAAGGGACTTGGCAAGGTTGGAGGAATGGTCAGAGATATGGCAACTTAGATTCAATGCAAAAAAGTGCAAAGTAATGCACCTGGGAAACAAAAACCCAGGAGAAGAGTACACAATAGCAGGGGAGGTACTAACAACAACAAAAATGGAACAGAACTTGGGGGTAGTCGTATCGGATGATCTAAAGGTGGGTAAGCAATGTGAGAAGTCAGTGAGGAGAGCCAGGGGGATACTGGGATGCATAGGAAGGGGCATCACAAGTAGAAAAAGGGAAGTGGTTATCCCTCTGTACAGACAGTTGGTGAGACCCCATCTGGAGTACTGTGTGCAGTTTTGGAGACTTCATCTACGCAAGGACATAGACAGGATGGAAGCAGTCCAGAGGAGGGCAACTAAAATGGTGCAGGGTCTGCATCAGAAATCATATGAAGAGAGACTGAGAGAGCTTAATATGTATACCCTTGATGAAAGGAGGGACGGGGACATGATAGAAATGTTCAAGTACCTCAAGGGAATCAACAAATTCCAGGAGGGTAGCATCTTTCAGAAAAAGAGATGTGTAAGAACAAGGGCACACAATTTAAAGATAGAGGGAGGACGGCTCAGGGGTAATGTGAGGAAATCTTTTTTCACAGAGAGAGTGGTGGCTGTGTGGAACTGCCTTCCTGGGGAGGTTGTTGGGGCTAAAACAGTAGGGGAATTCAAACATGCATGGGACAGACACAAGGCAATTGTAGTGGGGGGTGGCAAGAAGTAGGCTGTTGGTTAAATAGAATTTGCAGCTTATCCAGTAGGTAGGGAAATGGGCAGACTGGGTGGGCCAAGTGGTCCTTATCTGCCGTCAAAGTCTATGTTTCTATGTAACTCATCTCTGTTTCTTGAAAGCTGTCTGGCTATGAAACTGCTATTGTCAGTCATCCCAGTGTATGGTGAAACCTGCAGGCAGACAAAAGGAAGGGAAGAAAAACATTTAAAAGTCTTTCTGAGTAAGGTGGAAGGTCTTTTGTCCTCTGCGAGGCTGAGAACTGGAATAACCCATCACCAGTAAGGATACAGACTGTGAATAACAATTACATTTTTTACCATTTACCATCACAGCAGACATACATAGGCCTTTCTGGAGCTGAGATCTTGCTGCCTTGATGAGCTGGCAGGCTGGAGGGTCAGCTTGAGTATCCTGTCATACAGTTCAAGATTGGACTGCTGCAGTAGAGTTGTGATGGTACCATCCCTAGTATCGATTCTGGATTCTCTGCAAAATGTTATTAGTTGCTGCACATGATGTGAACTGTCAGTTCCAAATCCTGTAGATATTATCTCAGAGCAAATATTGTATTCATTTATATGAGTTCTTAAGTCAGGAGAATTTTGTAACTCATACCACATGATCAAAGCAAACAGTATTCGCTGGAGTTAGGAGAATTTTTGGTGTGTAGTGTGGAGATGGTGGCCCATGCTTTTTGTGGCTGTGTAGGACCCAAGTAGCCTGAGGGGTAGAAGGAGGAGGCGGTGGTACTGTGTCTTGCTGGCTGGAGCAGCCATTGTCTCTAGACATCACATTCAGGTTGTGAAGGCAGGTAATTGATTAGGCACAACGAAGCAGCAGCACAACAGCTGGAGATGGAGAACTGTAAAATAACTGAAAATAACAGAATTGTGACTCATAAGAAGACTTACCTTTTTAATATAGCTTTTAATGATTTATAATAAATTAAATTTTTCTTATTTATTGTTTTATGAAATTGTACAGGCGGTTTGGTTGAAGAAAAGCGCCTTTTAAAAATAAAGTATTGATTGATTGATTGATTGATAAACTAAAGAATTATATTGATGAGGGGATAAGAGGGAAACAACACATTTTTCTTTATGCTTCAACTTCATCGAGGAAACAGCCTTCACAGTCTTTCAGACTGGACTTGTCACCAGATGGGAATTCTTTATCCATTACTGCTTCATCTACTTCTGTGCTAGAAGACAATTCTCGGATGCTGACAACACCTTACTCTTCATTTTCACAGCTACCACCACCTTGATGTGGTAGGAACATGGACATGATTGTCTTCTGTGGGGATTTGCCCCTCATTCATTTTAATAAATGTTAGCATGCCAACATTTTTTTGTGACAGATTGGTGTGCCTGTCCTGCACAATGGCCCCAGCCAAACTGAACACATACTCCACACTGACATTTTAGGGTGTACAGCTGAGGTACTTCACTGGAACTGAGGTCAGTGCTGGCCACTTAGTGACCTTGCTGTTCCATCATAGCAAGGACTTGTTGGTAATGGTAAGTTGCCTTGTGTCCACCAAATATGCAGCTACCATGCGTTGCACTGCCCACATTCCTGCTGTCTCATCAGCCTCTTCCTCGTTTTTCTTCCATGTCTTCAACACCCACCTGATATAACACATTCCAAATGGGATTTGGCATTTTCTCTTTTGACTTGCATGTTTTTCTAGTCCATTTGCCATGTGAGATACCCAGTCTCTGTGGACTTTCATGTTGAGCCTTATACAAATGTGCCTTTAACTTCTGTACCCCACGTGCCCTTTTTATTAGCTGTGTCAGCTTTTGGTTTGGACCTGCTGACACCCACATTCACTTATTGATGCCAGCCCACAATTATTGCATGGGTCCAGCATGATGGCAATCCCAAAATCTTTAGAATGCAGAATGCCATAAATATGTGTATTGCAGTGTAAGACATGAAGCATATGTTCCATTAAGGCATAACTTCCGCTATCACCACCTACCTTCAGAGCTTGCTGCACATTCGCCAGCGTCTGGCTCAGCACACATAGTAGTGCAATGGACTCATTGATACAGGCAGCATCCTCTTTCACTCCCTGTGTTGCATGTTTGAATGGCCTTAGAATCATGATTAGGCTGTCCATTTGGCACCACTGTTCTGTTGTCAGAGAAATAGATACTCCAGAAGTGTCACGACTTTTATGTAGCAGCAGATATTCAGACATGGCTTTATACTGCTCATACAACTGCTTGATCATGTTTGAGGTCTAGTTCCATCTGGTGACGGCATCCAGTTTCATATAGTGCTGAGGCAGTTTGTTTTGTATCTGCAGATAATGGAGCTGGTCATTGTCCTTTCTCAAATGGGCAAAGTGGACACAGATGTGACAGGCCACAGTCAACATGGCCTTGCTATAAGTATGGGTTAGAAGCTCCTGCACAAAGAGATTAAGACAGTGTTCCACTTATGATTCATAAGTGTGAATTCATTTTGTATATATTGTTTTCCCAATTATGATGTAACTGAGTATTCCTTTGTATGTATTGTTAACCTCTCCTTTCCAGGTCCATCTTGAAAATGAGCTTCCTCAACAATGTTTGCATGGTTAAATAATGATTTTGATTGATTGATTGATTGTTTGATTGATTGATTGATATGGCACCCTGAGAAACCCCTAATCATCGATGCATTTTACAACATTTGAGCCATTATCACTTACAATGAAACTTGCTTTCAGTGAATGGGGATGAGCCACTCATCAATCTCAGTAAGAAGCACTTCTAGCATTTTCTGACCCATGTGTGATCTACTTATACTCTTCATTGTCAGCATGGGATGCTGTTGAATACACAAATTATTGACACCACCACAACTGGGCTTATTGCAATTTGACCCACACCCAGAGTCAAACATCACCCCAGGAACCTGTGCCCAGTGTTCTGTAATTCACAAGTAGAAGCTACCAGCTGCTTTGCTACTCGTCCACACTTCCCTGCTTGCATGTACAGTATGTATGACGATGCTGAATTCTTCAAGGCATGGTTTACCATCTGTGACATTGTCCCATAGAGTTCAGGAATGGCATGTTTAGAAAAGTATGGTCTTGATGGAATCTGACATTTTGGACATGCATGGGCCATCAACCTCTGAAATTCAACATTCTCAAGGAAAGAGTATGGCAAAAGTTCAATTGCCAGCATTTCAGCAGTTGCTGCATTTAGCTCATGTATGGTAGTATGACTGGAAAAGAATTTGGAGTGATACTCAAACATGCTATGCAGTGTAGGCTAGACCTTTCCCAGATTTGGGCTACCAAACAGCCAGACTCATCGTGGCAGCATTGTTGGTGGAGTGTTATAAGACTTCTGGGGATTCATATGTGCTGCTGCTCGAATGACACCAGTGATTTGGGGGGGGGGGTCTGCTTTGGTGTTACTGTGCTTTTCTGATTTGGGGTGGTACTAAACAACCTACCACTACTGCTATGCCCACTACTAGGTAGACACACAGAATTCTCCTGCTCCTCCTCTCTGTAGTCCTCCTCACATGTCCCTCTGTCTGTCTGTCTGTCTGTCTGTCTGGTCTATTGCTCTGTCACTCCTGTTTGTCTTGCCTAATGATCACAATGTAGGACATGGACCCCCTGCGCTGGCTTCCTTCCAGTGTTGACACCAAAGTAACAGGTACCTGTTCTTGAAGTGTGTGTATGTTGCCCACTGGTGCCTAGGTGGCTGTCCTTTTCTCCCTATTAACTTATGCTTGACATAGCTGTCAGACAGTGACTGTCTCATCAGCTGGATCAAGTATATAAAAATCCCAAGCTAGGAAGTTTTTAACCCTTGATTTACCATGGTGGCTAGAGTTGGAAAACTGAGGGGAAGGGGCAAAAATGTGTGTTTTTGGTATGATTTCATAACTTCAATAATATTCGGGGGGGGGGCTTGGTAGTTTGATCACTGCAAACTGGGCTGGCAGTATAGCCTACAGGTTAGAGGAACGAGGTGTGAAAGAGCTTGATACATCCAGCAGACCAGACCTGAGTTTGATTCTCACAACTTCCAGTTGCAAACTGTGTGACTCTGAGGAAGTAACTTAACCGCCCAGTGCTCCCAGATCGCCCCTGAAAGCAGGCACTTGTGCTTAGTGGGCCTTACCCAGTTACCAAAGACTAAAATAAAATAAAATAAATAAATAAAGAAACAACATCCCTGCATCACCTGCAGCACCACCCTTATGCATTTTCTCCTCAGGCTCCCATAGGGGATCCAACACATCATCATCAGCACAGCTGCTGGTGGCCTCCTCCCCCACAGGTCTGTCATTCTCACCATCACTGTCTCTATGCTCTCTGACCCTCTCATCATCAGGAGTCTGAGTGTGATGCACACTTTCAGCACCTCCCACCCCAATCACTGACTCAGGCTCCACACTATCAGGCTCAGTACAACAACCATAAGCAGCCAGCAGCCACAGGGACACCAACAACTTCTCCTTGACCCCTATTCTTGTTTACTGCTGCTTCTCTTGTCACCTCCTACTGTACAGCCCCCACTATCATGGCTGCCACAGATGTGGCAGAGAAAAACCTGGATGTACTAATGCCACCACTATCATCGACTCCTTCACTACTACCACCCTTTGACCCTGTAGAACATGTTGTTGCAGACATAGCTTTCTTTAACTGCAGCACTATTTTGCCCCACAGATTTTGAACACTTCTTTGCTGCCACCCTGGCACCTCTCCCTTTAATAGAGTGTCTCTTCCTGATTATTCTCATAAGCTAATTGTAACTTGATTTGGGATGAAAATGTACAAAATATAACAAAAAGCCTGCAGTACAAATAAGTACCAGGAGCAGACAACACCTCCCCCCTAGGAAACAGGGATTAGCAGTGTGATTTGAAAAAATAAAACACCACAGTAATTAACACAACACACACACACACACAACATGGATAAAAGGGTTAAACAAGCTATTAACTACCATCAGCAGACAACACCTCCCCCAGAGAATAAGGGATCAGCAGTGTAATCTGAAAAACTACTACTATTTTTTTTTAAAACAAAACAAGGGGTAACAGGTAATGTAAGAAGTATAACAAAAAAATAACAGAAAACCGTCACTTTAAGAAAAATATAACTAAAATATAACAAAAAAAAAATGCTACAGAAAGATACTAACTAAATGTTTTACTTAAACACACCAAAGTAAACCAGAGAAATTAAAATGAGAAATGACTCTCTACAGAGCAAAAATGATGAACAAGAAAGAGTGAGAAAAACAAAATATAACAGAAATTTCCTGCTTAGGCAAAAAGGCTGTAGATTTTTCTTGGCTTCCTTGCATTACAGTAAACTACCATTCCACACCCCACTGCTTCACAGACTGACAAAACAGAAACCTCTACTTTAAAGTAAATAATTACTGAAAAAATAAACATAAAAACACTAATTTAGCAGGGCAAGGACCTCCAGAACAAATTGTGAGCAACTTAGAATCCAAAAGCTTAGTTTTGAGATGTATTTGAAAACATTTTTTTTTCTCAGACAAGCACACACAGGCTTCTCTCCTACTCCGTATTTAGAAGACTGCACTGAAGACGGCCTCCTCATGGCATACAACTTGTTTCACCAACATGTGACATCCAGTCCCATAGTACATTGCAAACTTCACCCCTGCATCAAACTCTGCTGGCAAAATTACCAAATTCACATTTTGCAAACTCTGCCTCTGTGCTAAACTCCACTGATGGAGTGGCCAACTTTGCATTTCATGGAGTTATCAGTTTTCCACAAATTTGGACTTTGCACAGTGAATTAACTCCACAAAATGAGGTTAATTTGCAAATTATTCCAGTGAGTGAAGTTTTCCAACTTCATATATCACTAACACTGGTTCCACTCAGACCAGCTCTCACTAAATCCCAACACAACTGTCTCCCTGACTTTGGCACTACATAGAGATCAGCAAGGCCCCAACACACCCCTGTCTTCAAGTCATTGGTAGGTATCTTCTTTGAAGAGGTAGTCAGCTTTAGGTACTTAGGGGTGTTGCTGAACCAGAAACTCTGCTTTTCCACTCACTTTGATGTCATACATAAGATATTTCACCCTCGGATATCATAGATAAAATATTTCATCCTAAGTTTAGTGTACTGTACCACAACAAATCCTGCCTTCCTCTACTAGTGTGTTGAGAGATGATTCTCATGATGATTGTGCCAGTGTTTCACCACATGAATGTATAGTGGTCTACAGCACTGTTCCAAAGTCTAAATTTGCCAGCCTGGACCCCCTTTTTTATTCCTTCTCCTGCTTTGCCCTTAGTGTTCCATCTCTCACCTTTCACTGCTCTCTTTTTGCAAATCCTTGTCTCCCCTCTCCTAGAGGTCTGTTGATTTACACTGTTCCTTCTCCCTGGCCTAATACTGCTTTGACACTGTCCCCACTTATTACTGCACAGTACCTCTTCTCTTTCCATCGTTTTTTTTTTTCCTTCAGTATTCTAAGAATAAATATGTAGCAGGTCAATCTGCTTTTTCTATCTACCTTCAAATGCTGTGGAACTACCTCCTTCTCCCTATCCCTGTCATTCTCCCTCCACTCTCTGAAGCTGCTCTTACTGGCACACTCCTCAAAAGTTCACAGCTGCAGCTAGCTATCTTTCTCTTCTCTGTGCAAATCCTCTGCCATATGTACTGCCTCCATTATTTAACCAGTTTGCCTTTTAATTACCCTACAAGGATTTGTGAATACATTTTCCTGAATACTCAGCTGAATATTTGGTATTTGGGTTCCAGGTATTCAGGTATTGGTTACGTATTATTTGGTATACAACCAGGATAGCTTAAAAAGCATAGGAATGACACAAGGAACTTCCCATCAAACCTTGTGTACTATGTACATGTCAGCCAAACTTCAAGTATTGACACAGAGCTCTCACTAATGCAACACAAGCTACTTGTGGCATCCTCTGTCCACCACACCACACACATTGTGCTGCAAACACTATGTCAAGCAGTGCACTAGGTCAACTCATTAAGGATGGCTATGTTCACAGACACATGGTTGCAGTCATAGGGGCAGTAGGTGCTATGACTATGGGTATAGGAACTGCCATTGTAGTGGCTGTTATGGTGGTGACAATAGTAATGGTTGCCACTGTGGGAATAGCACCGCTGGTGGTGGTGGTGGTGGAAAGCACACGGGCTCGGGGTGTAGGAACCATAGTGTTAGCAGTGGGAACACTGGTGGTGGCTGTTGCTTCCTGCACAGGGCATGTAAGCTCTACAACTGTCCTTCTATTGCCATAGAAAGAGATGGCAGTGAATGGGCAGATAGAACAAATGAAGAAACTAGAAATGGTAGTAATGTTAGTAGTACTAGTGGTTCTAGCATTAGTAATATCCCCATACCCACTACTACCAAAACTAGAACTTTTGCTTTTGGAGAAAAATAATTTAGGTTGCCGAATATACCCAGACTCTCCATAACCACTTATTGTCAGTGGTACAGAAGCTTTGCTGGGGCAGGACAAAGCATGCTTGTGAAGTTGCTGAGCCATTACTACTGGTTACTCTTTACAATCCAAGCTAAAGTACTACTATATAGTGCCTGTGTGTGTGATGCTTTACTTAGGGCTCTTGGAATAATAATAATAATTCACATGCCAACCCTAGCAATTGTTCAGTACTAAGAAAGCAGTAGCACAAAAAAAAAACACTGCTACTATGAAGGGGGAAGCAGAGGGCAATTTCTTAATTTACATGCATAGCTCAGCACAGAGCCAGGAGGTCACACACACACACACACACACACACACACACACACACACACATATGCACGCATGCACACACGCACGCATGCACGCACGCACACACACGCACACATAATTCAAGGGCACCCACTGAAAACTGCAGCAGTTTAATTTAAGACCTGCATGCACACAGAAGTGCACACACACAGGGCTAGATATGGGTGAAGTGGATAAAATTCACTTTGTGACTTAATTTGCAAGGTTTTTGAAATTCATGAAGAGTGACGTGCTGACTTCATGAAGTTTTTACATGCCAAAATTGCCCCTTTTCATTGTGAATTGACAAATTCACCCAACTTTGCCTAACTTTGCTACCATTACAGGTGAAGATAAGCAAAGTCAGGTGAAGTTGCAAAGTGGGAACTTTGTGAAGTAATTCAGGAGGGCAATTTTGCAACTTCATGAGAACTTCACTGGTGAAGTAAAACTTTGCAACATCTCTAGAACAGTCTCTCAAAAATATATATATATATATATATATATATATATATATATATAGTATAGGGCACTGTAGTGCCATATAGTTAGGATTCCATGGCAACTTCTATGTTATACTCAACATTTTGCCCTTTAATAACTTTTCCAACTGTTTTACTGATTTGATTGAAATTTTGTATGCACCATCTGGTACCATAGATTTCTGGATCTGGCAAGTTCGTTTTGGTCGGTGGTGCAGTTGCAGAGCTGCAGAGTGCCAAAAGATTTGGAATTTACCTTTTAGGTGCAAATTATTTGCTCAGGCATAAGTCCAAAATGGTTTAGGAGTTTGGTCTGAAATTGTTAGGGTATATGGGGTCTGGGTCACTGATGTGCCTTCTGAAGGTTTGATGAAAAAATATTAATCTGTTCAAAAGTTATTCAAGTTTAAAGTTTCACATTATAGCCTAGGGGAAAATTAGATGCCTTGTATAAAAGCACTTGTTGCTTTTGTGAAAGCTCATTTTACTGCTGCAAATGGGTTTAGTAGTGCCGTTCTGCCACCATCTTGTTTTCAGTTAGTGACGGGTAAAAATGCTGTAATTCAAAATATACTGCCACTTTGTAAATACCAACAGTTGTGCTTACCTAATTGGGGCCTGAGGAACATGATTCTGGCATTATTTTTGTAAAATACTGGCCAGAAATATGATTCTTCCATTCAGCCATTGGTAGTGTTGTAAATTGCAACACTACTTTTGAAAAACTGCTGCAAATCTGTTGCACTTTTCATGAAAACTGCCACAAATTTTGGCACTACTTCAATTAAAAATGAGCGTCAGCCCTTGGCAAAAAGCCAAAAACAGTTCTGCCCATTTAAAAAAAACAATGCCAGAATTGGATTCCTCGACACCTATTAAGTTGGTGGTTACCAAAAAAAATGTTTTCCTCTGTTTTAGTGAGTTAAAGGTAGAGATGGGTGAATATAAATTTTGTGGGTGAAGTACCCATGAAGTTGACAATTTTGCCATGCAAAATATTTCGCAGAATTTGGGCATTCTGCAAAATATTTTGCAGCTGCAAAATTGCAAAATTCCACCTGCAAAATGTGAAATTTCACCCAAAACTGGATGAATTTTGCCCACAACTGGTGAAATCTCACTGATCATGGATGAAATTTCATCCATGGAGTGTGAAAGTTTGCCTGCAAACTGTGAAATTTCACCACATTTCACACTGGCAAAAAATTGCACAAAATTTGTGACATTTTTTGCAGAGTGAAGATTGTCAACTTCACCCTTCATTATTTAAGGGGAAGGGGGCCAATGAATGTTAATTAATATAAATATGTGTTGCCCACAGTGGGGTATCCAATCCCACTTTTGGCACTATAAGCCCCCCCCCCGTCAGTGTGGGACTCTGAGGAGCGCACTCCCAGTGTCCTGAAAAATAAATCTAATAAATTTGCCAACTGCAAGGTGCCCAATCCCACTGTCAGTAATGTAAGCAATGTAAGCCCCCCCCACCAGTGCGGGACACTGATGAGCCCATTCCCAGTGTCCCCAAACATGTATATTTCTATATTTGCCAACAGAGGTGTGCCCAATCTCCCTGTTAGCACTGTAAGCCCCCCTGACAGTGTGGGACAGTGGGGAGCCCACTTGCACTGTCCCCAGATATATACTACCCCCCCAGTAATGTGGGACACTGAGGAGAGCACCCCAATGTTCTTAAAGATATTAAACTGTAACCCTCTAAAAAAGAAAACAGTCACTCAATGTCTTTTTTTCTCCTGAAAAAAAAAGAAGATGGTCTTTCGTTGTCCTCCCATCCCCATCCCTCATCCTGACCATCCCACTGAGCAATCCACCACCCCACCACCCCTTGCCCTATGCTTACCACTGAAGATCATTGGCTGTCATCTTCTGTGGATTGGAACACATCTGCACTCTTCAAAGTCAAACTGCGAACTCTCGTATAATGGCTGTCAGTGGTGTTTTGAATATATGTTGATATTGCAGCCATTTTATGGCATTTATTTGACACATTTTCCACATGGGCATTTTGGGACACCACTTTATGAACTCTGTTACTGTCATTTTGTTAATCTGACCCTTAAGGTGATTTCATGGTCACTGTGTGTAATCACCTTTCAGGACCAAGTTATGAAATGACAGTGCCAGTGTTCATGAGGTGGGGACCAAAAAAGACCACCTTGAAAATTTAGTGCAAAAATACCAAAAATCACCCATGTTATGTGTAGCTGTTCAAATTTTTCTATGCACTCACATAACTTTGGTAATTTTTAATTATTTCACTCCAAATTTTCAACATACAATTTTTTCACACCACTTTATGAAAAGTACATCTTGTTGTCACACCTGTGGTGCAGAATGGCACCATCACTGTGCAAAATCACCTTTCAGGACTGAGTAACCAAATGACAGTGGCAGTGTTCATGAGGTGCGGTCTCAAAAGGTCATCTTGAAAATTTGGTGCAAAAATACCTAAAAATGTCTGAGTTACACATGGTTGTTGACATTTTTCTATATACTCTGTTAATTTTGGCAATTTTTAATATTGTCACTCCAAATCTTCAACATAGCAATTTGTTCACACCACCTCATGAACAGTACAGCTATAATTTCTCACATCTTTCCCTAAACATGTTTCCACACCTGTGGAATGGAATGGCACTTTGACACACATTAAAAAATGGTCACCTATGGGATTTATGAGGTTGGTGGTAAGAAGACTATGTTGAAAAGTGGAGTTCAAAATACTTAAAAATGACAAAGTTGTGACCATCCATTGCAATTTCAGTATACCAGCTCATAACTATGGTAATTTTCAATATTTGTTCCCCAGATTTACAACATGCACTTCTTGTTACACCTCCTCATGTATGTCACAGCTGTAATTTTTTCAGATCTGGCCCAAAATGTGTTTGTGCACCTGTGGGATGGAATGACATCACAGTTGTGCAGAATTATGTTTTGGCAGCATCTGAAAAATGTCTGTACCGGGTACATGTCCTGGGTTACACAGAATACTATGGTGAAAATTTGCTCACTCATCTACAGAGGGATGGGTGCACAGGGTCCCATAGATGTTGTGCTCTGTCATTAAAAAAAGGAAATCACAGTGCATGGAGCTCCAACAGGGAGATGAAAGTTAATTACAAAGTCTCTACACTTACGTATAGATGGGAGTGCAGGGCCCGGAGGGCCTTGTGCTTCCATAAACAAAGACAACTATGGCAATACATTCACAAAAAGTAAGAAAATGCATTACAAAAAACTCTTTTAATGCATCAGTTAAGGTTCCTGTTATGGTGACAAAAGTAGGGAAATGTGGCATTAGACTTACCAACCCTATCACACCATCCTACCCCCAACCAACTTTACCACCCCACCCCACCCTTCACACATCAACAGGCATTGGGAGGTATCTTGGGGTGTTGACCCTAATGCTCACCCCATTCTCCTATGTTGTGCCATCTCAGTTTTCTTACACATGTAATGGGTTGAGCGTTAGGATCAACACCACAAGACACACCCCAACACCTGTTGGTGTGTGGAGGGTGGGGTGGTAGGGTTAATTGGGGGTTGGGAAGGGGCATTAAAGCTGGTAACCCTAACACCACATTTTCTTACTTTTATCTTTTATTGCTGTAAAAGGAACCCTAACTAATGCATTAACAGAGTTTTTTTTTGCAATGAATATATATATATATATATATATATATATACACATATTTATATATTTATATCTTGTGCACGCACGAACAAATCATGGACAGTGAGCTGTGGGAGGGGAGCATCAGCTTACACCCTCCTCAGTCAAACAGGGAAATGAGCTTGGACCCAGATGACTAACAATAACAATTTAGTGAGTGAAGCATGACCCACTAAAAACTGCAGTAATTCAAAATACAAAATTGTACTTGAACATAGCTGTGCACACACTGGGTACAGCTCAGGAAAAAGATATTAGGCCCACACAGGCAAGTAGTGCATGGTGAGCTGCTGGTTAGGTAATCAGTTGTCACCCTTTTTAGCCATACAAGGAACCAAGCCTGGTACCAGAAGGCTATCAAAAACAGTTTGGTGCATCAAGTGTAACCCATTGAAAACTGCAGCAGTTTAACACACACACACACACGTACACACTGTAGCAGTTTAACACACACACACACACATGCACACACACACACACACACACAAACACACACACACACACACACAAAATGTGTGCACACAGCTGGACACAAGCAGTGCACAGTCTCATAAAAATATGTATGTACAGGCAAGATGTTTACAGTGAGCTGCTGGAATGGGTATCAGCTGACGCCATCCTCAGTCATAAGTCATACAAAGAACTTAGCCCAAAACCAGACAACAGCAAAAAAAAAAAAATAAAATAAAAACTCTGGCCAGAGCCAATAGGGTTGCAGGTGAAGAATTTGGTGTCAAAATATTAAAAATTACCAAAGTTATGAGCCTGCTTTAGCAAAATGTAACATAGGCTCATGAATTTGTTGTTTTGTATATTCAGACACCAAATTTTCAACATAGCCTTGTTAGGACCCCGCTTAATGAAGAAGGGCAGAGCAGATATTCAACTCCTGCACAAAAGGTGATGTGTTTGTTCCTGTTCACCTTGTTTTACCAGTGTCTGTTTATCTGCTGGTGTGGTATTGCTGGAGAGGGCTACTTGGGGAGGGAAATGCATAGGGACAGCTACTCAGAGGGTTGTACCCAGCTACCATGAAATCCATTACCATTCATTCTCTTGTTGGAGGCACCTTGGTGCACAAGATTAATTACCTCAGCCCAGACCCCCACCAAAGGTTAGTCAGCTAAAACAGGGTGGAGTATGGTGGGACTGTACCCCCAAATAAACCTTACATCTTGATTTAAATTGAGTCTTGTAAATCAGTTCATAATTATGACACATTTTTGGAATGGGTGGACTAAAGTTCAAGACAAAAGGTAGTAAAATGAAAATGTGGTGGCAGAGAGATGTTTACACAAGTATACAAGCTGTGGTCAGAGCTGATATGGCTGCTTAAAGCAAGGGGAGTGTGGCAAGAGTGAGTAAAAGAATATTCAGGGCTCTTGCCATGCTCTTGCCACATCAGTCCATCACGCATGTGTGGAAGTACAGCATTAAAGTAGTATAGTGCATGCTGACTATATAAGGGAGCTCACCAGTGGTCACAAGCATATTGTTATTAGAATGTATCAAAAAGTAGTGATTCAGTTAATTTCGGAACTAAGAAAGAATATTCACAAATGATGCTGAAGTATTAATAAGAAAATAATCTAAAAAGTATTATAAGAAAGAAACATTGGAAATTTTTAAAACAAATGACTGTCAAGTCAAACTCAATAATTATAAACATACTGGCATTTTTTTACTCCATACTGTATAAACTGTCATGGAAAGAAGTGTGTAGGAGCACAACCCTGTTATATTAAGACCACAGGAGTGGGCTACAGCTATCTCTGATACCATAACTAAGGTGACCTCCTGCCTGCAACAAATTTGTTTTGCTTTCTCAGAGAAAAAGGTCCATATTGATCTTTTCACCAAATGTTGGCCTGTAAATGGGTGGTGCAGGCTCCCCAATATGAACAACAGGTACCCATTTTTCCCTGTATCCCCACCAGCAATTTGAAGTGAGATCCATAGTCCTAGTACTTGGCAGGCAACAAAACAGGCACTTCTCTGGATAATTCCTGAACATCTTCCAGTCTGTAAATCTAAAAACTGACACCCATATCACCAGAACCTGATGTTAGCTGGCACTAGACTCTAGCATCGCAGTGTGGAATTCATGTCTCTTGGTGCGTGATTGCACAGTTGCCAAACCTCTTCCCCTGCCTGTCATTGCCAGGCTCTGCCAAAGGTGCAAACCTGTTGGGGTGGATGAAAGAGAAAAAATGAAATGGGGTAAAGGAAGGTAGAGTCTGAGGGCCAGATATTCAAAACTTTGCGTTGGGCAAAAACCGTTTGCACAGTTTTAGTGCAGGATTAGCACGGGTTTGCTATATTCAAAAGGCCAAATAGAGTGCGCAAACTGCATTAGCGCCGGGCAAAATCATAATGTATGCAAGGGGTAAACTGAGGGTGTATGTACATGAATACAGGTGCAATGCTATATTCAGGGATTAGCACTACGCAAAGTGGTTTTGCGCAACTTAGCGCGACACTTAGCGTGGTGCTTATTACCACCCAGGAAAAGGTAGTCTCAACCCTAGTCAATCAGCTTTGCATGACATTTTGGCTTTGCACGGTGTTTGCACGACTTTGCGTGGCTTTGTGAGACCCTAACAAATAAATATGACACATAGACAAAGCCAGACATAGAGGAAACATGCTGCTCACTGATGGCATCACAATGATACCATCATCTGCCACCAGTCCCAGCCATGCCAGGCAGTAAGTGGTGACCCTGCCACCAGTGGACAGCATGGCAGTGTAGCCATACAGCACACACCTGCAGACCACTCTTCTGTGGACACCAACAGATGCCTGCACACACATGCAGCACTGTGGACTTGGAGGATGTTGAGCAGAGAGTGTACGGGTGTCCAGGCTGTGCCACTGACCAGGTGTGGCCACAAGGCTGGGACACATCACATAGTGCACATGGGCCAGTATTGGGAATACCCCAACACCAGCGTGTCTTTCTGATAATATATGCCACCCCCTGGCCACATACTGCACAACTGTACAACTGCCACAGCACACAAAGCTGGACATGTATATGTCACTGTGAGCATCCCATGCCAGAGGTGCAGCATCTGTGGGTCACACAACAGCGTAACAGTAATATCCACTGTAAGTAAACACCTGCATGTTGGGCCTATCACTGTGTATAGTGCAGTCATCAGCCCTGCCCTACACACAAAAGGCAGTGATGTGTCCACACCCTACTGGCCCCCTTGCTACTGTAGTGTCTGCTGTGTACTGTAGCATGACCTACAGTGTGACAGTTGCATGCAGCACCACCACCATCTGTGCCTATGCTGTGTTGTCCCCTGGGATACAATATTCAGTGCTATGCTGTACTGTTTACATGTGGCTTACAGCTATCATCATGCACTGCCAGACTGATCTACAGGTGAAGCTGTGGTTGGACCTGGCCAGCCCCTGTACTTCCAGACTGACCTACAGATGGAGCTGTGGGACCCTGCAGTAATGCTGGGCAAACTGCATGCAAATCAGGGCATAATGAGATGTTAATCTGGATGTTTGCCCAGAGACTACCTACAGTAAGTAGGCTAATTTGCATGTCACTTTTGAATATGGCAAAGTTTAGCGCCGGGCAAACATGTTTGCACCGGGCTAACAGTTTAGCCCTGCACTAGACCTGCGCAAATGTGTTAGCGCTGCTCAAACAGTTCAGGGAATATTATACAGTTCTGAACACTGTACTTTCATATGTGCTGCTGCCTGCAGCTGTACTGGGGCCACACTTTTGCTGGCACACACATTGGCCACATAGTTCACTTCTACCTACCTTCACATCGCTGTGCATTGTATTGCTGTTGTAGTTTGCATTTCCTGGTTGCTATATTCCGAGCTGTCTTATTCCAGGGCTAAGTTTGCCCTGAACTCCCAGCCCAGTTTGCCCAGCCTCATTCCCATGCTATATTCAGAAGCTGCTTGCCCAAGGCTATTCTTTTTGAATATAGCTTGCTTTGTGCTCCGGGCTATGTTTGCCTACTGAGCAGTGTTAATTTAGCCCAGGGGCAAAGTTTTGAATATCTGGCCCAGAGTGCTTTAAAAATAACTTATGTAGTTCGTAAAAGCACATTTATTGGAATTAAGTAGGCAAGGAGAAATCAACTTCTGTGACACAGACAATCTTCTTTCAGCTGTGCAAACCAATTGAATTAAGGATTATTTTATTGACTGGTGGATGCATCACATCATTATGTATTGATTATTAAAAACATTTATTAATTTTGTGTTTTAGTGTTTTTCACAATTGGGTCAATTTTATTGTCACAATAATGCAATCCATGGTAAGGGTTGTTGTGCGATTTATTCATTTCCTGTGTGGTTTAAGGCACATGGCTCTACCTCATGCCACACCACAACAGGACAGGTAACTTTCCCACTGACTAACACTAAGTGATATCTTATTGCTTAAATATCTACTATTAGTCCCAGTCCTATATCTCCTGGTGGCAAGTCTATCCGGACTTTTCCCACCGGCACTGGCCCCATAGTCTGGCATACCACCTCAGCAGTAGTGAGGCAACTTCTTCCTTTGATGACGATGCTAACAACTTTTAGATTATCATCACCAACAAGCTCCATATGATTTGGTGTGCCACTGAGAATACAGAGGACACAGCTCTGGTATCACTTAATGAAGACCCCTCACATGCAATGCCATGCCGTACATTTAATATCTTTTAATTTGTGATGCATAACTTGTTTTATTTTTTTTTGGGGGGGGGGGGAGTTATGCCTATGTAATCTGAAAATCAGTGTAGCCAGACACAGAAAAAATATACTGTTGAAAGTGGCATGCATGCAAAGCGGAGATTACATGGGAGTATACAGTATGTCTTGAGGTCAGTGATGAAAAGTAACTATTACGGTAGCTCACACTGGGCTGTGGCTGTCTTGGTGGGATTTGAAAACTCTGTCATAACACCACAAACAGTAATCCACAGCAGATGCATGCCAACAGCACCTGCAACTAGTAAGTGATAATAATTCATATTTATTGCTGGCATTAAGATTTTATTATCCCCCTATTTGTGGTCAGCTTGCACCACGACAATTATTGCATTTGTAGATGAAATAGTTTTGCTGAATTCTGGGAAGCCAAACCAAATGTATGGATTTAAAGCAAGACAGAAGTTGCCAATGGCCTAGTTCTCTAACCATCATACCTGTCAACCTTCTGTCCCCCAAATGTGGAACATTGCCTGTCAGAATGTGGAACAAATGGGCGAAATGTGGAACACTTAATCAAATCTTTATCTAAGATGCTCAAAACGTGGTTAAAATGTTGCATGTATGTTCAGAAAGTCTATTATTATTGAATAATATATATTTTTGCATCATTTACTATGAATTTTTGCTTTAAAATTTTGACTTTGAATGTGGAACAAGTCCTCACAATGTGGAACAGGGAGCTTTTGTGAAGTAAAATGAGGAACGTTCCTCGTAATGTGGTACAGTTGAGAGGTATGCTAACCATTAGTGATAAGATCAGTTTATAATGCAGTATGTCTGTACTTGAGTAACACTAGTTAAATGTGTTGACTGGCTGCAGCTAATTATTTGATTGACTAAATACTATTAACATAATTTTCTATCAGGGCCTGTAGCTGATTATTCAGTTTTAAACTTTGTCCAATGGCAGTGAGTAGAGTAGAATACCATATTTCTCAATTATCTGGAGGAAGTGGGAGTTTGGTAGAAAGGCTCTTGAATTTGCAGCATCATATACAACGTGTACTTTACATACTTGCCTTTGCAGTGCGAAGAACATTTGTTTGCGTGTGTCTCACAGGAGCTCTCTCTGTGTCTATGTGGCCCACATACCTTGAGGTAGATGACAGAGCCATAGCCACATAGACACCACTCACAACATTTCGCTGACATCGGCTTTCCCGAGAGGTACTGCTACAGGGGAAGACAGCAAGCGAGACACACACACACACTTTACTTCTTCAAAGCAAGCAACAGCTGAGTCTCTGTCTGTCTGTGTGTGTGTGTGTGTGTGTGTGTGTGTGTGTGTGCCTCTCTCTCTCTCTCTCACTTGCTCCCTCAGCCAGTGGAAGCTTTTGCCCTGTTGGGGCCCCATGCATAGCTCAATGGTTGGACCCCCAACAGACAGTGTTGCCAGTGGGGGAAGAGGGTTGCAGCAGGGCCATTCTCTCCCAGCTGGAAGGCTAAATCACCACCACAATTGTTTTTGTTTCTCTCCTTTGCCTTGTTCCTAATAGTTCCCCTATATTCTGCTGGGTGCCACAGTTGTTGAATCATCACAGGCCTACAAGCCTCTCATGTGACTATGTCCGCTATGATACAGCATGTAACCTGCAGCTACTGCACACCAGAGAGATCAGCATTACACATCTGAAACCTTTCAGATCTGGTTTGATCTGAATACCATGAGTACTGAATCAGATATTTGTCCCAATCCTTTTAGTTAGTTAAGGCTGGACTGGACTGTCTTTTTTGTGAGTACCCAGGTAGATGACCTGCATTTTGGCCATTTGGCCTCATTTTGGATTACTAATAGTGATCCCTTTAATTTTAAACTTAATAACTGTGCAGGTTATATAGTCGCATCTACTTCAAACATTGGGTCTATGATGATTCAACAACTGTGTTACCAAGTAGAATACAGGGAGCTCTTAGGGATTGTGGGGATAATATAATAGCTGTGCCTGTTAGCTGGGACTGTGAGGGACTGACAGGGATGAGGAATGAGGGAGCAGGTGGAGCGGGGATTGCAGGGATTGTCAATTATTTGCTTATTTTTTAACCCTTCCCTTTCCTTCCCCAGAGCTCTGTTCTTGCTTTCCCTAATAAACCCTATCTCATATCCCTTGTTTGTGTTTTACTCCTGTGTGCTGTTTTCTATTGCTCGGTCATTGTGTTGCTGCATTTTGTAGTAGGACTGTGTGGGGCTGTTAAATCACAGCATAGGGCTGGCAGAACAGCCTAGACATTAGAGTAATGAGCTGTGAATGAGCTTGATACATCCAGCAGAATATGGTTTGATACCCACAACCTCCTCTTGCATATTGTGTGACCTTGAGTAAGTCACTTAAACTTCCTAAAGTCCTTGGGATGCCCCTGAAAACATGCCTGTGCCTAGCGGGACTTACCTTGTTACCAAAAGAATAACTAGTTACAGAAGAGACTGACTTGATAACATTGTTCTAGTACTGAAATTTGGAGATACATGGAATAGCAGAGCATTTATTTATCAAAAAGGGCTCATACACTTATAAACGGATACTTGTTTTGGACCAGTAATAGAAAACAAACAAAAAGAAACAAAGCAAACTATTCAATTCATTATACCATCAGTATGATTGGTTTTGTAGTTCCAATTTATTTTTGAACTACATAACTTTGACATGTGGGAGCGTTGACAGCAGTAGACAGTAGAAATTCCTGCATGATGACTCCCAGCTTCAAGGCTAAAATCAACATAGGATTGGGGGGGGGGCTGAAGTCTGGGTCTACTTCTTACATTGCTCTGCCTCCCACATAACACATGTGCCTAATTAGCCATGTCTTACTGGGTCAGTATTCAGTCAAAGTAAGGAGTTACTGAGTTAACCCCTAGGCTGCTGAAAGAACTAGAAATAATCTTTTTGAATGAGCTGGAGAGATGCTCATTCTACAGCCCTGCCAGGGTTAAATGACAGTAGCTTCAAAAGTTTTTTTGGTTTATATCCTGAGAAGTTGGGAGGCACAGTAGCATCTCTCTGCCTTTAAGGCAGAGCTGCCAATAGCAGAAATCAGAGAGGGAGCGCACTGTTTTGAAGTTGTGGATGGAAACTTCTAAAAGTCCAAAAAAGAAGTTCCACGATAAGCAGTTTTTAGAGCTAATGCAATAGGGCAGCAGGCTCTACCTACCTGCAGCCCTAAAAATGTGCTGCACTGAAAAATCTCACTGGAGCTGTGTGGCAGCAGCCAACAAGGAAGGGTGCCAGCAGACAACTCTGCTGATCCCTTTTATTGAGACAGCAACATGGATAAAAAGGTAAGAAAACCAAACCTGATGTTGCTGACACTGATCAGACAAAAATACTGGCCAAAAAGAACTGTGTAGCAAAAACAAAAGCAAACTTTTTGGCATGTTTAAGGGGAACAGTTAGCACGTGTAGGGCTGGTCTCACTGTGCACTTTCTGTGCAAAAACATTTTGGTTTACTTGCTGTTTACTGAAATATAGTAGATTGTATCAGACTAATTTTGCTTTGCTCTAGGCTTACATCTTCTATTACTACAAATCCCAGAATCACTTGCAGCTGGCATCAGAGCAGTAGCCAGCAGTGGGAGATTCAGTAGCCTGCAATGCATGTTAGAGCTTTTGTACTCTCTGTTCAGATTGTTTCTGGGTCTGCTTTTGTCCACAGACAATGACAGCAGAAAAAGATCTGTGGTCCATGCAGTCTACTCAAGTTCCCTGTTTAGCCTTGAGATCTACTGTCCCTCCAGGGTCCAAGCCCTCCCCAACTTCTCCCCAATTCTCTTCCCAGTTTCTGCTGCCCTGAGCAACCACTATACCCTCTATTCTATCCCAACCAAGCTTCACATAGAAACATAGAACATTGAAACATAGAAACATAGATTTTGATGGCAGATAAGGACCGCTTGGCCCACCCAGTCTGCCCATTTCCCTACCTAATGGATAAGCTTCAGATCCTAGTTTACCAGCAGCCTACTTCTTCCTACCCCCCACCCCCTAGAATTGCCTTATGACTGTCCCATGCATGACTGAATTTCACCACTGTTTTTGACTCCACAACCTCCTCCGGAAGGCCATTCCATGCATCCACAACACTCTCTGTGAAAAAATACTTCCTTAAATTACCTCTGAGCCACCTCCATATTCAAATTGTGCCCCCTTGTTCTTGTACACCTCTTTTTTTGAAAGATGCTACCCTCTTGGACTTTGTTGATTCCCTGAGGTACTTGAAAGTTTCTATCATGTCCCCCCTCCTTCTTTCCTTGAGGCTATACATATTAAGCTCCTTAAGTCTCTTTTCATATGTCTTCCGTGCAGACCCTGCACCATTTTAGTTGCCCTCCTCTGGACAGCTTCCATCCTGTCTATGTCTTTGGAGATTGGATCTCCAGAACTGCACGCAGTACTCCAGATGGGGTCTCACCAACTGTCTGTACAGAGGGATAATAACTTCCTGTTTACTGGTGATGCCTCTCTATGCATCCCAGTATCCCCTCAACCTCCTTGCCACCCTCTTACATTGCTTGCCCACCTTAGGTCATCTGATATGACTACCCCAGGTCTCCTTTCCATTTTGTTGTTGATAGTATCTCACTCCCCATTGTGTACTCTCTTCCTGGGTTTTTGTTTCCCAGGTGCATTACCTTGCACTCTTAGCATTGAATCTACGCTGCCATACATTTGACCATTCCTCTAACCTTGCCAAGTCCCTTCTCATCCTTTCCACCCCACCTTGTGCATCAACTCTGTTGCAGATCTTTGTGTCATCTGCAAAGAGACATACTTTTCCTTCCAGTCCCTCTGCAATGTCGCCTATAAAGACATTGAAGAGGACCGGTCCTAATACTGAACCCTGTGGTACCCCACTAGTAACCCCCCTTTCTTCAGAGTGGACTCCATTTACTATTACTCTCTGTGTCCTATTCTCCAGCCAATTCTTTACCCAGGCTGTCATATTGAGACCCACTCCCAGGCTGGCTAACTTGTATATTAATCTTTGTGTGGGACTGTGTCAAATGCCTTGCTAAAGTCTAGGTAGGCCATGTCCACAGCCCTCCCTGATCTACTACTCACCCAGTCAAAGAAGTTCATCAGATTTGTCTGGCATGAACCTCCTGCTGTGAATCCATGCTGCCTTGGGTCCCAGCCTCTGGCTTCTAGATACTCAACAATTCTTTCCTTCAGAAGTGATTCCATCATTTTCCTACCACTGAGGTTAAACTAACAGGTCTGTAGTTTCCTGCTTCTGCCTTGCTCCCACTTTTGTGAAGGGGAATCACATCTGCCCTCCTCCAGTCCTTGGGTACCACCCCATCCTCCCATAATTTGTTAAAGAGGGTAGTCAGTGGTGTCACTAGTTCTACCCTTAGTTCTTTTAGAATTCTGGGATGAATCCCATCAGGCCCCATTGCTTTGTCCAGCTTCAGTTTTAAGAGTTCTTTCAGAACCCTTTCTTCTGTAAATGGGCTGGTATCAAATTCTGTATCCAGAGTGTTTCTACTGTTTGTTTTAGGTACCTCCCCCTCTTTCTTTGTAAATACTGAGCAAAAATATTTGTTTAGTATCTCTGCCTTTTCACAGTCACCCTCTGCCCACCCTTCCTCCCCTTTATTAAGTCTCACTAACCCTCCCTTGGTCTTCCTTCGCTCCCTGATGTACCTATAAAAGGTTTTATCCCCCTTCTTAACTGAGTTGGCTATCTTTTCCTCGGTTTGGGCCTTTGCTGTTCTAACTGCCTTCCCAGCTTCCTTTTGCTTTAACTGATACAGTTCTCTGTCCTGCTCCTTCTGTGATTCCTTGTACTTCTGGAATACTTTCTTTTTCTCTTGAACCTTCACTGCCACTTCCTTTGAGAACCATGGTGGTTTCTTACATCGTTTCATTTTGTTTATTTGCTTCACACAAAGCTTGTTACCTCTGTGATGGCAGTTTTTATTATTCCCCATTGTTCTTCCACCCCTCCTTCCTGCCCATTTTCTAGTGCATTCCTTAGGCACTCACCCATTTTGGCAAAGTCAGCCTCCTAAAGTCCAGTACTTTTGCCTTTATATGGCTTGACTCTATTGCTGTGTTTATTGTGAACCATACTGTTGATGGTCACTAGTTCCCAGATGGCTACCCACTACTACATCTGTGATCTCTCTTCATCTCCATTTGAGAGAACCAGGTCTAAAATTGCTCCCTCTCGAGTGGGCTCCAATACTAGTTGTCTAAGGCATGCCCCTGTAGGGCATCTAGAATAACCCCACTCTTCAAGTGGCTGCTGCAATTGCACTCCAGTTAACATCTGGCATATTCAGATCACCCATCAGCAATATCTCCCTTTTCTGCCATTCTAAGTATTCTTTCTATCATTTTCTTGTCCATTTCCTCCCCTGGGAGAAAGTCATGCTCTAACCCTGTGCGGTTATGTGGTGCCATTGCCGGTCTCAAATTTACCCACAGTGCTTCTTCTCCTCCCTGTTTTCCCTTTTGTTCTGTTGCTTTGATTCCTTCCCTTATGTAAAGAGTTACTCCTCCTCCTTTATTACCCTCCCTGTTCCTCCTGTAGATAGTGTATCCTGGTATGTTTACATCCCAGTCATAGTTTTTTGTGTACCATGTTTCTGTGACATCACCAATTTTTTTTGTATCTACCACTTCGTCTGGTAGACTCTTCTATGGCTCCACTGCCCTTCTTTTAGTATACTGTAATACTTCATTGTGTCCATTCTGAACCTCCCTTCTGTTAGTTTCCACTCATGTCTATGTGACTGTGAGCTAATATTCAGGCTAAGTAGTTTGATGCAGTTCACTTTGTTAGTTTGTTTTAGAAAGTTGAAGGTCTCTATCATATCTACCCTCTCTCATCAGCTTCCCTATAATAGAGGTAAGACTAACAGATTTGTAATTCCCTGCTTGTTCCTTGTCCCCACCCTTATGGAGCAGAACCACATCTGCCACTCTCCAATCCTTTGGAACTGCCACTGCCCCAGTGAGCTATTGAAGAGATGTACCAGGGGTTTGGCTAGTTCTTCTGCCAGTTCTTAGAGTACCTTTGGATGTAACCCATCTAGTCCCTGGGTCTTATCTATCATTAGGGCTACCAGAACTTTCTGGAGCTTTTGGCTTATAAATGTTGGCTGCCTCATCTCCTGGACCCCTTTAGTGGCTGTCTTCTTGATGCCACACTCTGGCAAGGGCCCACCATTCTCCTAGTGAAAACTGAGCAAAAGTAATCATTGAGGATGGTATCCTTTTGCCTGTCCTCCTCTATTACCATAACTCTTTCAGTTAACCTTAAGATTCTCCCTCCTTTCTTCATTTTCTGACTAATATATTGGAAGAATGAGTTTTATTCACTCTTTACACTCTCCTTAATGTTCAGCTCTGTGTCTGCTGTTGCTTCCCTAACTGCCTTCTTTGCATACACTTTTTTTTAGTAAATATTCTCCCCATTCGTCTGTGCCCTTCTTTTCTTTGTACTTATAGAAGGTTTTTTTTTTTGGCCCTCATAGCATTCCTTACCCTGCTGAGGCCCATAATAATCTCCTGAATCTGTTATTTTGTGTTACTGTTCTTGTGCATGAGTTAGATGTCTCAAGACTGACCCCCTCAATTGCCCCATCTCTCTTCTACCCAACCTATATTGTCCACCTGAATAACTTTTCCCTGACCAGCTACCTCACCCTATAAGTCCACCCTTCTAAATTCAAGGACTTAAACTCTCAGTTTGGGTTTTCCAGATACAAGGGCCGGTTCCAAGCAAATGGAGTTATGGTTGTTATTCTTCAGCAGCTACCTGTACTCACAGCACCTACCACCTCTGTGCTGGTGATCATCACATTAAAAATTGTAGTCTTCCTGGTGGGATCATTATTTAACTGTACCAGTAGACAGTTCTGGAAGGCATCCTGACACTTGAACATCCCAATCTATGTTTGGCAGGTTCAGATCACCCACTACCACTACTTCAACCTACCCCCCTTCAAGTTTTTCCCTGACTTCTCTGTTCTTCTCTTCCCCTTGCTCTGGAGGTCTAGAAATTTCTCCCAAAAACAGTTAATTGCCTGAGGTTGCTGTGAGCTGTACCCACAGAAACGCTGTCTCCCTTTTACTATCCATTCATCTTCCACCACCTCAATGCCATCCTTGACAAAAATGGTTACTCCTCTCCCTCTACCTGTTCCTCTATCCATCGTGAATAATGAGTACCCAGGGACTATAGGTTCCCAGTCATTATTTTCTGAAGCCCGCATTTTTGTGATTGACAGAAGATCAACCTCAGTATCCACCATCAGTGGCTGGAGCTCCCTGATTTTGTTACCTAGGCTCCTGGTATTAAGGCTTGCCTCTTTCATCTGACCCCCTGATCATACTTTGCTACTGCTCTTGAGCTTTCCTTGCCCTTTCTTGCTCATGTTTTTTTCCTGATGATTGCACAGTTTGGGTCACAGATCTCCTTGTATCCACTGTGCAGCTACAAACACTGGGATGTGGGGGATTACTAGCTAGGATCCTCCTCCTCCTTTCCTGCCACTATGGTTCCCCTGGACCAGTCTCCCCAACAATCAGTTTAAATGTCTGATATAGACATCAAACTGCTGCCCAACATGCAGGCCCCCTCTCTCATCAAATGAAGTCTGTCACCCTTGAAGAGTCTTCTGTTCCAGAAGTTCACTCATTCCCCCGCAAAGTGGTACCTATTCTCCTGACATCATCCCTTAAGCCACCCATTAAACTCTTTCATTACCTCACACCTTATCCTGTTCTGCTTCCTGTCTCTGCCCAAAACAGAGAGGACTTTAGAAAAGGCTAGGAACACTGAGTATGCCAACAATCTGTCCCCCCCATCTGTGGAAGTTCCATTTCACCATTTCCACCAAACTGGGTCACCAGATTATTAGTACCCAGGTGTACCATCACCCCCAGTTCCCCAGATCACTCTCTTCCATCTTTCCTATCTTGTCTATATACCAGATGGCTGATGCACCACAAAGGCACCAGACCTTCCTCCTTCCTCCAGCCCCCTTCAACCACTCTCTCCACCCCCAGTCCTGCAGTGCCCAAACACTATGACTCTCCTGGTAGACTTGCTACCTTTGGGTGCATTCACATTGTCCTTTTCCATTGACTGACCTCAAGTCCCCCCCAGTGGAGCCCCAAACAGGGCACAGTAACTCCACTGGGAGGATTGACTGTACATAGCTCAGGGAGGACAGCAGGACCAACTGAGAAAAGATCAGAGCTTATATAAACTCTAAAGTGCATTGCAGGAATATTGAATATCCCACTGCTGCCTACTGCTCTGATGTCAATTGCTGGGAATTCTGGAATTTGTAGTAACAGAAGATGTTAGGCTAGAACTAAGCAAACTCAGTTTGATATACTCTAGTAATTTACAGTAACAATGAAACAAAAAGACTTGCTGCAACCACATGACTCCCATGCCAAGGTTTAAATCACAGTAAGTTCAAATAAAATCACAGTTACCATGTCTGTGCTGTGTTCAAAGTAAATCTTTGTTGTACTCATTAGCCTGTTAGATTGATTGAACATTATTTTATCTATCAATCTGCAATCACCAATAAGAAGGCAGAATTCCTGTCCAGGGAGATTGCAGTTGCTTGGAATCAACTGGCTCTGCTGTTTTGGACTATAGACAGACTATGCAACCCAGCCTGTCTGCAAGTTTGAAAAGCCTTTTTGCAATTAGAGTGCGAGGAGCTCACGCGTTACTTTGCAACTAAAGTGGCTGACATCAGGGCGGACTTGTGCCCGGCAATCTCTAAGAGTGATGTCATAGAACAGTGGGAGTTCACAGTGACCCAGTTCTCTTGGAGTTCCTTTGGTCAACCTGAGTTCATGGATATTATGAGAATCATCCATAGTGTGCATCCCACAAGCTGTAGTTTGGATCCTGGACCGACTCCCCTAATTTTGGGTTGTACTGATATCATTGGTCCAGTCCTGGTGCAAATAATCTGGTGCTCCCTGGAGTCAGGTGAGTTTCCTTGCTCCCTGAAAGAGGAGGTGGTAACACCTCTCTTGAAGAAAGCTACCTTGGACCCAGACTGTTTCTCAAACTATAGACCTATCTCTAACCTTCCCTTTATTGGGAAGGTTATTGAGAAGGTAGTGGCAGCCCAATTGGAAGACTATTTAACCATCCACAATATCTACTAGTCCTTCCAATCTGGTTTTCATAAAAGACATAGCAGTGAGACTGCGCTGGTTCAGGTGCTTAATGATCTTCTGAGGGCGAGAGATCAGAAGAGATGTTCCATTCTGGTTCTCCTTGATCTCTCATCAGCTTTTGACACTGTGGATCACCTGGTGTTGATAGCATGCCTGAGGCAAATTTGTGGAATGTTGGGAACTGTTTTACAATGGTTCACCTCATTCCTTACTGGGACATCACAAAGAGTTGTGTCGGGAGTCTTTTCTTCTGGCCCAACTCCTTTGTTGTGTGGGGTGCCTCAGGGTTCCTTGCTATCACCCATGTTATTTGCAGTGTACATGCTGACCCTTGGAGACATTATAAGACGGTATGGGCTGAGGTTTCACTGCTATGCAGATGATACCCAGCTATACCTGTATTTTGCACCCGACCAGGATGAAGCTCTTGCGGTGTTTAACAACTGTCTGGAAGAAATTCAGGGTTGGATGGATTCTAGTTGGTTAAAGTTGAACTCAGAGAAGACAGAGGTTCTGGTTGTGGACCCAGGTGGTCAGATAGAGAGGTCGCATGATGGCACGCCCTCTGGAATTTTTCTTGGCGGCGTAGCCTTGGGATTGTCCTTGATGACAGGCTGACCTTACAGTCTCAAGTGTCGGCCATTGTCAGGACTTCCTTTTATCATCTTAGGAATATTGCCAGGGTTAGGCACCTTGTTCCATCTGACTCTTTGCCAATGTTGGTCCACGCCTTTGTGTCCTCATGTTTGGACTATTGCAACGTCCTATACTTTGGGCTTTCTGGGGTTGAAATCCGTCACCTACAGCTGGTGCAGAATGCTGCAGCCCGGGTTCTGACTGGGGCAAGTAGGTCCTGTCCTGTTACCCTGGTGCTGTGTGAACTGCACTGGCTTCCTATACGGTGGTGGATCACCTTTAAAGTCATTTTATTGACTTTTAAAGCCCTTCACAATCAGGGTCTGGCCTACCTGAAAGAACTCCTGGTGCCTTACTACCCCAGCTGATCACTCTGCTCGGCTGATGAGGGGTTGTTAGAGATTCCAAGAGTGAGTTTAAAATCTTCTGGCAGCAGAGCATTTTCTTGTGCTGCACCCCTCTTTGGAATTCTCTACCATGCTGGTTATGGGAGTGCACCTCCGTGAAGGAATTCAAGAATAATCTGAAAACTCATTTGTGGCAAATGGCCTTCTTGGATGGTTATGCATAGGTTAATTTTTACTGTGCTGAGATCTTACTTCATATTTTATTAACTGATTTTAATGTTTACTGTTATTATGTTATGATTTTGTCTGTATGTATTATTGGATTTATATTTGACGTTATGGTTTTAATGTGTTCAGCACCTTGGTAAGCCAAAAGGCATTTTAGAAATAAATCAATTATTATTATTATTATTATTATTATTATATGCAGTTTGTTCTCAGTGCAAATTTTCTTTTTGTATTCTACAGTAAACAGTAGGTAAACCAAAATGTTTTTACACAAAAAATGCACATTTGGACCAGCCCCACACTTGAGTGTGAGGCTATTGGTGTTCAGTGTTCCCCTTTAAGGTCTCAGAGGTACTGTGGAGCTAACTCTCAGAAATAACTCTGCCCTGTTCTCTAAAATCTCATGGTGAGGAGGTTATGTGGCACGCTTGCCTATGAGCACTAGAAACAGCCTCCAATTGGTCAACAAAGCTCTGTGAAACTTTAAAATCTCACTGAATGGTTCTGACAGAATAGTTGCCGAATAGTGAACTATTCTGGAGGAGAAACAGAATATTCAGAAAGCCTAGTATTCGTGGTTTTAGAGGAAACAATATTCAGCCCATGAACAGCCCTATTACCCTATTGTATAGCTTAAAACTCAGTGTGCTCTGTATTTGAATTTACGCCACCATGATTCTGTTTCAAATATCTTAGCATACATTGACCACACACTGCCCTAGCTCTTATCCTTGCTACCCCTGTAACTTATTCACTTTGCAAGCTTGGTGCACTTTCTTTATTAATTGCACATCCTTGTTTCATTGCTCTTGAGCCTATTGTTGACACATTATTTGTTTCTGCTGTTTCACTCATTGCTCTTTCCCCTCCCTTCAGTTGCACCTTGAAATGAGCTCTGGCTCAGTGTGCCTGTGTGGATCACCATATTTTAAATAAATAAAGTATGACAAAAACTAGTTTGCTATCAAGTGGTGCTGCTTTCAGCTTCCAATGGATTATACCACAGGCACCCACCACCGCTACTATTCACACAAACCCATACACAATTAGTCAAAGGTCCTTTATGGAAAACGAATGACAGCCAGAGAAAATTGTTTAATTAGGCATGGCTGTGGAAACGTTTCATATTTAATTACTAGCCACAGAATTCAGTATCTACCAGAATGAACATTGTAGTTTACAGTATGTAGCAATGTCAGGACATGATGTTATTGATCAAACAAAATACCTTCACCTTTAGAGAGGGTTTTTAAACTTTTAAATCATGCAGCAAGCAGCGCATCAGATAATTTACTTTCCATTACCAGAAATACACATGCACCTTCCCTGTTTGGTGTGCAATTAAAGTATATTGTTAGCATAGCGCTAAATTATGGTGAAATCAGTTAGGAACTGCTACAGCACTTTAATTATTTTCTTTTAGTCCATGTCATTAAAAAATCCCAACTTACTGAGCCATTGCAAGACACTGTTGGAGGTTAATCATAGTTAAATGAATTTTTTTTTAAACATCAGGCAAAAAGTCATTAAACTGCGGTGTGAATATGCCTTATTTGATCATTGAAACTAATTTCAGCAGCTTTGTAATAGTTAGTCAACTGCTTCATAATACTGCATATCAAATATGTTTAATGTATTTCTTTTAATATATTAACCTCAGAGTTTAGTGAATGAATTTGGAAGTTTTCCTTAGCAATAAATAAAATAACTAATTAAACTTGCACTTTTTTATCTTATACTTCAACTGTTTCTGCCTTTGCTTGAAAAGTACTAATGGGACTTTTAAATTAGTAACTGTTTTCGTGCTGAATATTTTAACTTCAAATGTCTGACATAGCTTTAACTAATAGTTTACTACCAAAGATCTGTGGCCAGTGTAATGTCTGGACCTTACTAATCAAATTACTTTTCCCTCATAAACATAATTTTGGGCAAACAAAATCATTTTCATTTAAAGAACTCACTGGAAATAAGAAAAAAATATATTTATTATTCTTGCAAGATACCGTATGAAGTTGATTTGTTTCATGTAGTGATGCCAGTAACTTTTCAGGTCTGTGTAGATACTTTCTGTCAAATATAGGGCTATGTATTTATAGTCTTGAATCTGTATTCTAATTATGAATTATTCAACAGTTGTTCAAAAAAAAAAAGATAAAAAAGTTTAAAACCTTTTCCTTACTCACAAGAAAGTAAAACAGTTAGGTGAACAAATTTCACTTCACAAAGCACTTCACAAAGCTGTCACAGCCATAAAGGCAAAGTTAAGCTTCACAAAGTGCTAAGTGGCCCACTTAGCTAGAACTTGACCAGTGAAGTTCTGATTTCACAACTTTGCGAAGGTGAAACTTCACCAGCAAAGTTGTGTGAAATTTAATGAAGTTGTACAATCTGCCTCCATTCCCTCCTCTCCCTCTTCTCTGTCATCCAGCATCATAAGGCTTTATTCCCCTGTCCCTGATACAGTATGTCCCACTGGCTTACATCACTTCAGAAAGTTCACTTCACAATGTAAGACCCCAACTTGAAAGTTTTGTGAATCTTCATGAAGTGCAAAGTGACACACTTCTCCAGAATTTCAGTGGTGATGTCTAAATTTGCTGCATCTCTACTCATTCAAGTGGTGAAGGGTTTGTCATACAGTCCTCTGCCAGAACCCCTCAACATTCTTCCCCCAACATCTCCCTGTTTCCTTCAGAGTCTTAAAAAAAGCATCTTGTCAGCATCCACCCAAAACCAGCACTGTTTTTTAAAAATTGTTCCTCTCTCCCCAGCCTGACCTCCTATCCCCGAATATGCTGAGCTAACTGGCACTATTCTTTGCCCCTCCAAATTCTCATGCTATTTGGGTAGGGTTAGCCAAAGGTAGGTTAATCAATTAAATGTTCTTTGGGTGTCCCTCTCAGCTCCCTCATTATAGTATCATGGGACTCTTATTTCTGACTCAGAGCCCAGAGTCAATTGAATTGCTGAGTTCTAATAAGCACAGGGTATGGAGGGCAGTAACAATTTTTTGGCAGAGACAGGGCACTGTAAGTGTCAGCACTTGGTTAGCAGCAGGCACTGAATATCCCTCCACTGTAGTGGTTGGACTGGAGGGACATCTTGAGAACCCACACACCTACCTACCTGATCTCACCTTACTTGCTGGTACCAGTCCTGAAGTCTAAATTTGATGACAATTAGACACTAGGATGGGATACACAGTAAGGTTTGCTTATTAGGAATGGGTGTTTGAGGTGGGAATGGGGCCAGGGGTCTGTTTTCAAGGCTAAAATAGGGCTGAGTGTACTTACTTGCTGGGTTGCTGGGATTTGTAACTATAGCCAGATGTGGAATTGGATTCTGATACAAATTCTAAATATGACCACTTTTCAGATTGCAGTTTTTGGTTTCAATTCTGAAAATCCTAATTCTGAAAAAACAGCTATGAATCTTACATTATCCAGTTCTGTGAATTGGATTCTGAGCAACCATAGTTGTTAGGGGTTAAATGCTATTTAGAGTACACTGACAAAAACACTCAGAAGAAGGAAGAGGGGGAACATGGGGCCAGGAAGGGGCTGAAACAGAGTGAGTAGAGGGTCTTAACAACAGAGGTTTCACAGGATATTTATCCCTATGTAGAGTAAGCCAACTTAAACATTCACAGTGTGGGATTCAACAGTGAGGTGGTAGAGGTTGCTTGGGCAAATTGAAACAGACTTTGGTATGGCAGAAATATGTAAAAGAGAAAGGATGCAGCCCTTGGGCTTTTGGGAGGAGCTAGGTAGCTGTACAGTGTGTGGCTATCCTCAGAAGAATGCTTATGAGAGTTGGCTACTGCCCAGTATGTACAATGGTGTCAGCACTAACTTCAGATCTAGTGGCAGCATGGGCAGAGACATGGTTGCTGCGGTGTAGATCCATATTGGAGCTTGAGTTGCTACAAGCAATCCCCCCCAAAGGCTCTAAAGTTTCTATGAGTGGGTGTGGACAGTTGTGAGTAAGGGAAAGGGGAAGAAAGAATGCCCTGAAAAGAGACAGCAGCCCAACTGTTGAGATAGAGAACCATTTTACTCTACTGTGTAAGGGGATTCCTGCAGCACCTGCAGTTATGGATGCCTGTTTGCTGCATAAAAGACCTAAAGTGCAACAATAACTGTGTAGCCTGTGTATGAGGAGGCTCCACAGATCTAGACCAGTAAGGAGGACTCTGGTTGATAGATACTCAATAGTGAGCAGGACAGAAAATGTAGTAGGTGCAGGTGGGAAGGAGGGGAGATTGGTGAATTGCACCCCTAGGATAACTGCTGAACAGGTTATTCCAAGGGAATGGAGGCTGATCTGTGCAGCAGGTGAAAACCTGGTGTTTCCAGTCACAAAGGGCAGGATGGAGAAAATATTCCTTAGGGATGTGCAAGGACCCAATACTATTTCCTGAATATCATGAATAATGGACTATTTGAATATACAGGACCAAATACTGACTAGCCTATTATTTGAGTGGTATTCGGCATGTGGCTGGAGTGTTAAAAAAAAAAGCCTTTCCCCCATTCCCACGAGGCCAAGGCTAGTCTCCCGGCCATCCTCATGGTTACTTAACATTAAATTCCCCCTTACTCTGTGTCTGAATAATTTAAAAAATGGTTTATTGTCATCTCCTCCAGGAACCAGCACTGATCCAACTCATCTCCAACCTAATTCCTCCACCCTAACCCAAAACCTCACACTCCTCAAAAGCAGTGTGATTCTGCAAGTACACACCGCTCCATTTGCCAAGCATGCATCCCAGAAAGATACAGTTTGGTAGGATGATTCCAGCAACCAGACTGTAGTAAATATAGAGGACTGCAGCAGATACATAGATACATAGAATTTGATGGCAGCTAAAGACCCAGTGATCTATCCAGTCTGCCCCTTTTCTACCTTACATTATGCCAGACCTATCATACAGTAGGAGAAGGTTTACTGGGTCTCTTGCCCTTCTAGTGCCTTGAAGCTCCAGCCCAAGCTGCTTGTCCTCATCATCTTTCAAGACTTATTATCACATTGTGTCTATCCCACCGATATTTGAAACCAGTAACCAATTTCGTTCCATCACCAGCTTCAGAAACTTTTACTTCTGAACACCGCTCTTCCTGTAAAAAAGTATTTCCTAATGACCCTCTTTAATCTCCCCACCCACCAACCTCCACCCATGTACTGCAACAGGAAAAAGCCCCAGCACAACTAGTCTCTCCAGGGGCATTACTCGGGAGCATACATTTAAACCAAAGTAAAGCAAGCGCCCTAGAGCTACGTTCAGTTATTTCTATTAAATAAGGTGCATAGGTGCACATAAAAGATTTAACAACAACCACCTGACCACACCACTAAACTCTAAAAGACCTGCTTCCCATACATATTCAGCATCACAAGGCGTCTTCATCAGAGGATGGAGATGACATTCAGAAGGTACCCATTATATAGCACAGTCTGTCTTCAGTACAGCATGTATGTAATGTCTAGTTTTATTATTGCTGCCTTTTTATTTTATATATTTTATCGGATTGAATGTCTGTATTGTATTGTATATGCGCTTTGGTTTTTTGAAAAGTGCTTTAAAAATAAATTTGATTTGATTTGATTATTAAGTTAAGTTCAGGTTAACCAAAAATACGAACATGTAAAATGCTTTTTAAAGGACCTTGATCTGATGTGGTGCATAGAACCCTAGATTGGAGAGCATATATTGGTTGTAGCACTCAATATTAAGTTTATTAATCTTTATTACTCTGAATTTGGGTTACTACAAGTACCCAGTGTGCAAGACCAAAAGTGTAAAAATACAAGAAATAGTACATATGTGAATATATGAAATACAGAGGTGAAAAATATTTTATATCCAAGTTACAGTGATTTCATTACTTGAAAATTGATCCTTGAGCCGGCCCGATGGTGCTGAGGGTTGAGGCACTGGATGCTACACCTCATGCCACGCCGGCAACCCAGGTTCGGGAATGGACCTGGATTGTTGGGGGTCAGCAGGGGAGGAGAGGGATTGGGCATACATAGGACTGTTCTCCTTCTCCGGGAAGGGGTTGTGCAGCCATCGGTGCACTGGAGGCCCCTTGCAGAGGCTGGGGGCGATGCAGTACACAGGCAGTATGGGGTGACATGCTGGGGCAGACGCTGGGAAGGAGTGCATGCAGAAGCACATGTGCTCCTGTCCATTGGCATTATTGCATGCCACACACATTGGGGGTAAACCAGAACAGGAAAACAGGCACCAGGCATGGCGGCATGATGGCCATCTCTATGGGAGATGTACTCATTTCTGAGGGGAGTGCGGCAACATTGGATCCGGTCCTGGTGGACTAGCATAGTGGGGGGCTCTTCACCTCCCTGCCACAGGGGGTAAACCATGGGGACCTGAATGGGAGCCAGGAGATCCTTGGGATGGTGGTCAGAGACCTTGGAGGAGGATGCCAAGATGTGAGAAAGGTAAGGCAGACTGGTAGCCAGGGGAGAAAAATCACTAAGACAAAAAAAAAGAAAATTGATCCTTGTAGTCTATCCTGTTGATACTCATCATGAACACGTGACTTTCAACCATGCCCCCTTTCTCACATGGCTGCCAGAAAGTACATGTTTAGATAGTCTCACCTGTGCTGCTATGGCCTACCCTACTAGCTCTGTATCATTTTTTGGCCTTCCACTTTACGATCTTCCAAGTGGTCTATATCTTTCCTGAAGAGATTCCAGAACTGTGCACAGTACATCAGGTGTGGCTTCGCCATGGATCTGTACAGGGTCAGTTCACCTCCTTCTTTGTGCTATTGAAAACCCTACCTATACTCGCTAGAATTCTGCCTGCCTTCACATATGCTTTATTGCACTAAGTTGAAGATTTAAGGTTGTTACAGAAAATGACTCCCAGATCACTTTCCTCAGTGGTATGAACTGCTAGTCCCCGATCCAATAGTCAGTTCTATGACTTTTCCAATGGATATGTAAAGTGTTGCAATTTTTAGTGTTGCATTTAAGTTGCCATATTTTGGACCACCTCTCCAGTCTTTCTTAATCCCTTTTCATGTGTCTTATCCCCTCATCCATGTTCACGTTCTTGCAGATGTTTGTGTAGTCTGTAAAGAGATCTTACTCTGTAAACCTTATTGCACTGTGTGTCACATATGAAGATGTTGAACTGCATTGGCCCCATGATCAGCCCCTGTGACACCCTTCTGGTAACCTTTTTGACACTCAACATTCAGCCTTAGCTATCAACAATGCATCTGGTTCCCCAACCAATTTCCCATCCATCTGTGGAGTTTTACACCACCTCCAGATCTTTCAGATTTTTAACCAGCTTTCTATGTGGTACAGAAGCAAAGACCTTGCTAAAGTCCAAAAATAGCACATCAGCTTGGCCCCACCTATCACCTTTGTAATGCAGTCATACAGTAAAAGTCAATTAGGCTGGTCAGGTATGATCTGCCTACCATGAATCCATGCTATCCCTTTTCTGTAGTCTATTAGTATAAGAAAATAAAGCTTCCAAGTCATGTCTCTTATAGTATAAGAGACTCCAAGCCTGAGATTTTAGCAAGAGGACAACAAAGTTAATCTGAGCAGTTCAGTCTGCCCAAACCTCATGAGAGGAGACTCATAAAAGATATCTCCCAGAGGCACTATTATATTTTATAAATACATTGATTTTAGCTTAAGTGATTTATGATGTTTAGGGTCTTCTCTTTTGATCTTAGTTTTCCACCCCACCCCACCCCAGCAATGAAGTGGAATGTTCCCTCTTACTGCTGCTGCAAGAGAAAATACTGTACACAGAATAAGAGGTGCAGTCGTGCTGCATGCTGATAGGCTGAAATAAACTTAATGATTTATAATCTTCAGTAACACGACCAGGGACTTCTTTATGATGCTTTCCAGTAGATTCTCCACTACCAAAGTCAGCCTTATTGATCTGTGGTTGCATAGGTCATCTCCCTCATCACTCTTGCAGAATGGTACCACATTAATTACCCTTCAATCCACTAGCACAAACCTTGTATCTATGTAGCAGTTTACAATAACAGTCAATGATGCCACGAGGGTATAACTCACCTCTCTCAGCACCCTTAGATGGAAGTCATCAGGTCCTGGTGATTTATTTACTTAGGGTTGTCAACCCTAATACTCACCTCATTTCATCAGTAAAAATGCTGAGATTTGCAGACTTTGGGCCCTATTCACAAAGTAGCGTGGAGCTGGCTCATAAAGACGTACGCAGCTCTGCACCTGTGGGCTTTCTATGCAAGGACTGCATTCATGAAGCAGAGGTCCCTGCCCAGCACCCAACTGTGTCCACACCCCCCAGGTGCACAGCTATGGGGGGGTGGGAGATTGGACCCAGGTTGGCAGTCAATCAACTGCCCATTCCGGGTCCATAGTGGATCCCTTGCACTGGTCAGGTGCCATCTTGGAGGGAGCACATAGAGTGCCAGTACAGCTTCTGGAGGGGTCAAGTGCTCACCACCCACCCTGGCCCGATCGCCGTCCCCACTGACAGTGGCACACACCAGCAGGGGTCTGAAGACCCCCCACCTGCTCTGGCAGGTCCAGCGGCAGCAACCAGAGGGGTCATGTAGCCGCTACATCTGCCCTCCAGCTGTGTAGCAACTGGGACCAGTGTCTGGCACTCTGCATGTTTTTGAATCATGCGGTGGGTTGGAACACCCCACCATGGAGGCCCTGGCATGCCCACATGTGAAGCTCTGTGCTTGGCCACAGAAACTGTGTGGAGGGAGCCTACCTACATTCTGGATGCCATGTCAGGTGTGAATGGGCTATGTGCCTTGGCTATGTGGTGCATATCCCATCTGCACCTTTTGTGAATAGGGCCCTATATGAGAATGGGGTGAGCATTAGGGTTGACAACCCCAAGAAACACCCCAGGCCTGATTTGCAAAAACTCAGAGAAGGAAATCCATAATGTTTTTCCTTTTGCTGTCTCCAGGGTGCTGGTGTTTTTTATTTATTTATTAAGAGTCTAGGATTACAAGTACCTTTGAGCCAAGACTCTTTTACAAAGGTTCCACATCAATTGAGGTACAATACAAACATTACATAGAGTTGTGTAACAATGCAGAAATGGTGTACAGACATTTTTAAGCAGCTGAAATACATTACATTTAGGGAAAGTGGGTACCGGGGAGGCAGGGCAGCCAGAGGTAGCAGAGGCTTGGAATGGACACAAATAGAGTGGTGCAGCTGTGGGCATTTGTCAGGCCTCAAAGAAGTGCTAGGAGGGGTAGGGTGCAAAAACAGAAGGGGAGGGGAGAGGAGGCTGTAGGATAAGGGAGAGAGAGGGTGGGAGTAGAAGTGCTAAGAGGGAGATCACATTATGAGGGAAAGTTGCCAGAGCTAGAGTCAGCTAGGTGGAGGTGAAGGTTGGCTTTGAATGGGCCTAGCTTTTGCAGAGAGGAGATATCTTTGTTGAGTCCATTAATCCAGATAGGAGCTCGGTATGCAAAGGATCATTGGCCCTGTGTGGTGCGGCACAGAGGAATGTGCAGCATATGATTTTCTGAATCCCTGGTGAAGCAGGGGTTGTATGCTGTATGGACAAGAGTTTGGACTCCAGGGGGAGCAAGATGCAGCATAATTTTCTTAGCCATTAGACAGGTTTGGTACTTGATACAGTTTGATAACTGGAGCCACCCTGTTTGAGCATAGAGGTCACGTGTATGGGTGAGATGGTGGGATCCTGTGATGAGTTGGCAGGCTTTGTTTAAGGCCAAGGATAAGCACCTGAGGGCTGTATCAGTTGCAGAGCTGTAAATAATCAGACCATAGCCAATTAGCAAGACCACTGAGTTCTCTACTGCTATCCTTAAGGCATCCAAGGTAAGGCATTGCCTGTGCCTGTAGAGGAGACCAATGCATGTGTTTGCAGCTTTGGCGATGCTATCTATGTGGATGCCATACAATAGGTTGCTGTCTATGGTGATTCCCAGATATTTAAAGGAGTGAACCTTTTCATGGACAGCATCAATGCAGTTTGTAATATTAAGGGGGTGAAGCCTATGCTTGTTGTGGGAGCCACAGAAAAACATTGACCTGGTTTTCTTATAGTTGAGAACCAGCTTTTGACTTCTAAACCATGTTTCAATTGAGGTGAAGCCCTTCTGAAGCTTGTTTTGGAGTAGATGGGGGTCCTGTTGGGTGGTGTGAATTACAGCATCGTCAGCATACAGCAGGATTTGTTCCAGGCAGGATTGTGGAAGATTGTTTAAAAACAGGCTGAAGAGGAGTGGCCCGAGAATGTATCCCTGGGGGACTCCTGAGTGTACGGGTCTAGCATCTGAGAGGACATCAGCAATTTTCACTCTTTGGGAACAGTTTTCCAGGTAGCTCTTAAACTAAGTTGTAGATTCAGGGCATAGCCCAGCTCTTAGCAATTCTGTGAGGAGTATTCGATGATGGATAGTGTCAAAAGCCTTGGTTAGGTCTATGAAGACCAACCAGTGAGGTAATTATTGTCCAGGGAGTTGTGAATTGCTCCTGTGAATTCAAGGAGGGCAGATGTGGTGCTGTGGCCTTTTCTGAAGCTATGCTGTTGTTTACAAAGGATGTCATACTTGTCCAGATATTCTGTTAGCTGGTTAGATACTAGATGCTCAATGGCCTTAGAGAAGAGGGTAGTATGGATATAGGCCTATAATTTCCATGAAGGGCCTTGTCCTAACTCTTGTGGACTGGTGTCATAGTGGTGGATTTCCATCTGTTGGGGAACTGGCCAAGGGTGTGGGAGAGATTGAAAATCTAGGTTATAGGAGATAGCACTTCATCAAGAGTAAGGCACAGCAGTTTGAGGTCGAGTGAGTCGCCACTTATTCTAGATCCAGCAATTGCTTTACAGATGTATCTATGGACTTCATGTGTCCTGACTGCTCTGAAATAAAATGGGGGGTGATTTGAAAAAGGGGGTTGAGGTGGAGGAGGGTGCAGGAGGGAAGTCTTCATCAAAGACATCTGGAGGAAGAGCTCTACTGAGGTCAGTGAACGCATTATTAAACCTGTTAGCTGTAGTGGAAGGATCAAGAGTTATAGTCCCATCCACATCCAACATTGAAGGTGATGTTTTGGGCAGTTTTCCTGTAGCTTCCTTGAGATCATTCTTGGAGTGAGCCAGGTTTTGACAATCACAAGAACATCATGGTTGTGTTGGTTTGCAAATAATTGCAGGGCTTCAAGTTTGGGTAGAAGGCTACAGATGTTTATCATTGCAAAGATGAGTCCCCCAGAGTGACTCTGCAGGAGGTCTGAGCTTGGGATTATGGGGCCAGGTTTAGGGTGAATATTGCCAGACAGAACAAGTAGTAGTAGTAGAAGCAAGAGTTTCAGGGTGCACCAGCGTAGCTGTTTGAGAGAGATTTTATTTGACCATTTCTTATTGGAGATAAAGCTACTCTGTAAACAATGATCCCAGTAAGTGGTGACATAGGCCAGAAGTGAGAGTGGGAACAGGTGAATGTAAATCACCCCATCTTGATTCCAGGAGTGGTGCATGCCTGTCCTAGTGGAGGTTAGATATGGAGGACGTAGGCCAGTGGGTATGGTCCCTGAGTGCTGGTAGATATTGTCCAGCTGTAAGCACAGTGGGAGATTTGAATGGCAGGCTCCAGGCAGTAATGCCATGGGAAACAGGGAGGAGACAAAAAACATACAGGGGGCAGAGAGGGGAGGGTCATAGTAGATAGAGTGGTGAGGGTAGTAGAGGGCAAGATAGGTCTGAGGAAGGGGAGATAACCAGTCAGAAATGGAGGTGAAACAGGGGAGGGGGATGCAATGGGTGCAGTAGGAGATATGAGGAGGGTGTCAGGAACAGAAAGGAGGCAGGGGCAGTGAGGGGACGGAGTAGATTTGTAGAGGTGGTGGAGGAGCAGGGAGGAGGAAGAGTGGGTGGTAAAGACAGGAGGTACAGGAGCGAGAGTATCTAATAGAAAATGAAAGGATGGGTCCCTAGGCAGAAGTGGGCTTAGCTAAGTTCTATTTAATTAACGTGGTAGGTGGGGAGGGGGACAGGTGGAAATTTTCTTCCGAAACCCACTGAAGTCTGTGGACACAGAGCCCAGCAGAACAGTTTGAATGAGTCAAGATTGCAGGGCCAATCAGTAGCCACACAGAGCACAACAGTCCAATAGCAGATGGAAGCAACAGGCAGCGGCCAATGGGAGCCTTTCAGCACTTTCTCATTTGGCCTGGGAGCTTACCGTCAAGAGGAGGGTTCCTTGGTGGTGAGCAGTGGTGGCGTGGGTGGCTGGCCTGGGTAGCCCAGGCTGCACAGATGTTTGTCTGATCAGGGTCTGAGAGATCTAAGGGAAGGAACAGAGCAACAGATTGTGAGTCAAAGTAATCACAAAGGGTGATGCTGAAGAGTAAAACAGGGGCGGGGGCAGTGGAGAGACAGAGGGGAATTAGGCTGAGGGGTGGGGCGGTGACAGCCACAGACAAGAGAAATAAGCTTGAGCTGGCACCAGAGGGAGGACAAAGGGGTGATTTAGTAGAATATGAAATTCACAGGGTGAGAAGAAGAGAGATGCTGGGTTTAGCAGCGGGGGGGAAGGTGGAGAGAAAGAGTGAATGCAGAGGGGCAGGAATCACTTCACAGCTCTAAATTACAATAGTTTCCAAACTGCACTTTAGAGTTCAATGCTAAAACAGTTAGGCAGGTCTGCACAATTAATTTTGACTTTGACAAATAAATAGTAAGCAGTCTAGCAATTTAGCCCAGATTTTTGGCTGGATTTTTTAGAAGGCGAGTGCTAAAAGCATCAGGGCTGGGCTACACATTAATTGAGACTTTAACAAAAAAATAAGCAAGCAGTCTAGCAATTTCACCAAAATTTTCTTCTGAAACCCGCTGAAGTCTATAGGCACAGAGCCCAGCAGAACAGTTTGAATCAGCCAAGACTGCAGGGCCAATCAGTGGCCATGTGGAGCACGACAGTCCAATAGGAGATGGAAGAAACAGGCGGTGGCCAATGGGAGCCTTTCAGCGCTTCCTGGTTCAGCCTGGGAGCTTACCAGCAAGAGGAGAGTTCCTTGGTGGTGAGCAGTGGTGGCTTGGGCAGCTGGCCCAGGTAGCCCCGGCTGCACAGATGTTTGCCTGATCAGGGGCCGAGAGATCAGCAAGAGGCAGGTTCCTTGTCAGCAATTAGTGGTGACGTGGTCAGCTGGCCCAGGTAGCCCCATCCGCAGAGATGCTTGCCTGATCAGGGGCTGAGAGATCAGCAAGAGGAGTGTTCCTTGGCAGCGAGCATTGATGGCGTGGTCAGTTGTCCCAGGTAGCCCTGGCCACACAGATATTTTCCTGATCAGGGGCTGAGAGATCAGCAAGAGGAGGGTTCCTTGGCGGCAAGCAGTGGTGGTATGGGTGGCTGTCCCAGTTAGCCCCGGACACACAGATGTTTGCCCAGTCACGGGCTGAGTTAGTGTTAGTGCTGGAAAAAAAATAACACCACATTTCCCTACTTTTGTCAGTGTAATGTTAACCATAACTGGTGCATTAATGAAGATTTTTACTAAGAATTTCCTTACTTCTTGAGATAGTATAATCATATCCTCATTCACACAGATTCCTTTGGGACCTAAATGATCATGCTGTATCCTTTTGCCTATGGAAGCACAGAGCCCTCTGGGCCCTGCATGTCCACCTCTGTGCTTCTATTTCTCCCAAAAAGCAATTTATTTCCTTGGTTTTATGACTTGTTAAACTTCCGATGTTATCCTATGGAAATTTTGATTTTTTTTTAATTTTTATATTTTTTACATGGCCCCAAAATGTTGGAGGGTATTATGTGTTATTCTTGTAGTACTCGTTAAAACCTTTGTTTTGATGTATAGATTGTACCTTATATGCAAATACTGAGGGGAGTTATGGCTTGTTGAGGTTGAAATGTGGAAAAAAAAGTCCATATTCTTTTATCTTATGAAGGGATCGTTTTTCATATGAATGAGAAATCCTCATGAAAAAGGTTCCCTTCATGCAAAAGAGGAATGTGAAAAAAATATAAGTCCAAATTCTTTTTTTTCATATAAAGGGATCGTTTTTCAGAGTTTCTTTTCATTCATATGAAAAAGGATTCCTTCCTACGAAAAAAGAATCTGATTAAAAAAGTCCAAATTCTTTTCTCATATGAAGACATCCTTTTTCTTATGAATAAAAAATAAAACTAACATAAAAGGATCTCTTCATATAAAAAAGGAATCTGAATAAAACTAAGTCCAAATTTTTTTGTCGTATGAAAGCATCCTTTTTCATATGAATGAGAAAACCTTATGAAAAAAGATGACTTCATATGAAAAAAGAATGTGGACTTAGTTTTTTTTTTCAGATTGTTTTTTCATATGAGGGATCCTATTTCGTGAGTTTTTTTTTCATTCATATAAAAAAGGATGACTTCATACAAACAAAATCTGAAAAAAACTACTAGGTCCAAATTCTTTTTTCATGTGAAGCCATCCTTTTTCGTATAGCCCAATTTCTTTTTCGTATGGCCATACGAAAGAAGAAAAACTAGTCATTAGAAAGACTTAAAAATGTATAAAAAAACAAATTTCTGGGAATGTTTTCCAGAAAGTAACTGCAGAATTCACCTAACAGGGTCCCAATTAAAAATAAATACTATATATACTATACGTTGATGTCTCCACTGGATCTCATTTTTATGGGTTTTCAAAAACTTTTGTTTGAAAAATATGGAAAGAAGATTGCAGTCATATGAAAAAAGAATTTCTTCTCATGAAAAAGGATTTCCCCCATATGAAAAAGGATCTTTTTCATATGGACCAAATTTTTTTTTCATTCTAACGAGCTATCCAAAAAAATCATACTAATCATGCTCAGAACAAAAATTTCTAATTCATATAAATTTGGATCAGATTCATATTTTTTGTATCACACCTGTGAAAGGCACCACTGTGGCTCAAGCCTCTTCTACCCTAAAAATTTCAGAGCAAAATTCCAAACCATCTGAGTGTTAGGTGATGACAAAAACAGCAGAAAGCCCCTATTGTTATCACTTGATTTTGCTATTTAGATCTTAAAATCCACAAATCTGACCAGAAATAAAGTTGACACATAAAGAGATCCTGCCCTCGAGACTGCACATGCAAACTTTTGTGCAAATCTGTTGAACAGTTTTGAAGCAATAAAGTGCAAAGTTTGGGGTTTATCATAGAAACCTATGCTCAATTCTAACTATATTGGTGCTACCATACCACTATAACACTTTTCTGTCTTGTACTATGTTACTATTTGACAAGTGCGACTGAGAAAGAGTTGTGCCCAGTTCATCACCTGGTAAAAAAATGACAATTAAAAATGGCCAGAAGCCAGCTCTAAGTCCCTGTTGGCCTTGGGCCAAGAAGCCCAGGCACTGTATTGAGAACCTCTGAAGAGGGTAGGGTATGGCCCCAACAGTAAGGGCTAATGGAGACTGGTGGAGACCCAATGAATGTCACAGCATGTTGGATGGGAGTGGGTACTGTCTGCTTCTTTAGTTGTATACCCACAGGATCAGTTGGTGGTGCCTAATTCAGCACCTAGTCTCCCTCCAGAGGATCTAGCTGGACAGTGCTGGTTACAAACTAATTTGAGAACTATGTGTAAAGCAATAAAGTCTATTCCAGGAAGGACTTTTGGAGCCTTCAGACTTTCAAAATTTGTTGTGTGACTCATCATACCTGTTATCCAGAGATGTGTGGTTTGTGGTATTGCTTACTAGAGGAGGGTGGGCAGGAAGTCTATCTGGAGTGGGCCTCAGGTTGCAGTAGGGCCAGGAGGAGTTTACCATTTTGGATCAAAGGATTCAGAAATTGTTTATATATGGTTCTGATCCCTAGGCAATTTTTTATACAAGATATGTCTGGTGGGTGAAGCCCGGGTATTGCTTACCAGTGCCAGATTAGGAGTGAATAAAACATAGATTGTCAAAAAAGGTTATTACTGGATCTAATGCTGACATGGTATATATCATAGATTCCTGCCTGGATGATTGTCAGAAATATTCAAGTGGATATAATCTCAACAGGTTTCTCCATGATACAGCACCCAAGACTGGAGCAAAGGGATGATGATGTGGTCAAGTCTATTAGATCCAGACTGAATTATGTGGTGTCTCCCATTGTGTTGGTGGAGTCATTTAAGTGTGTCCCTGAGGAGTCTAACTGGCCTGGGTTGCAGTGTTATTCTTGAATACCACTCATCTACCAGTGGACAACACTTTTACATGGGTTTGCCAAGTGGTTGTCAGACTCTGGATTGGACACTACAAGAACTCTTCAATGCCTGACTGGACAACCCACTCTGATTTATTTGTAGAAATCTTCTTCCACTAACTAAGGAGTTGTGCCTTAGACAAGAAATTCTTTAGCTATGCAGTCAAAGAGCAATACACTTAACCATGTTTTCTCAGAAGGGTTAGAGACTGAAAACATCAAGATTGATCAGTCATATGGACAGACCACTGCAGCATATAATTCAGTGGCACAGCCCTGAAAATTCTAGCTTTGACATGGAGATTATCCAATATCACACACAATAAGATCTAGATTAAAAGATTTCTAGATCTATTGGAAATTTTGAGTCTGTTTTAGGTCTCTACTGGGGTGGAGGAGCAGTGCAGCAGTAGAAGCCCATTATAAGGCCTTATATGCTGAACTGGTTGCCTTGAGGATCATGGGTAAATCATGGTTGTATATGGTTAAGACCTGATTATAATGCACATGATCAGTGACCATTGTCATCCATGGTTTGTCCATAATTTACAGTCTCTTTTCAGCAGCATTTTGGGGAAGGGAGATGTGCTGGTACTGTCATTGTTTGATTCCGATGTAGGCTACAGCACAGGAGAACTCCTACAAAATGTAAAACAAAGTATAAGAAAAGTAATTAAATCTTAAAGAATTAGCCTGGGTTGAGCTAGCTATACCTTTAATGATTCAATGAACAGGAGAGTTGTCTCCTTCTCATATTTAGTGAGCTCCCCACTACCGCCTGTGAGTCTCTTATGGCCCAGCTCTCAGTTTAAAAAATGCAGCCTGATAGTAGTCTCCAAACAAGAGAGAGAAAGCAATGGGACTTAAGAATATGGCATGTTAAAATTGTAAGAGTCGGAACCTGACCTACAGTATGAGGTGGTCTCTTTGTCTTTGGTGATCAGACTAATCATGGTTAGGCCAAATAATGAGACTGAGAATCCTCTTTTAAATTGTGAAATGGGGAGGTGCTAATGAGCAGCTAGCTGAATGGATGCAAATTTCCATGCTGCTCCCACTCCACAGCTTTTAAAACATAAAATAAAAGTTAAAAGTGTCCAAAAGTAAAGAAAACATACATTCTATGGTGCATGAACTTGTGATGGATGACTATTTAACACTGGAAATCTAAAAGAGCCAGAGAACAGCAGCAAAAAACGCAAAGAAAGGGGGTGATGATGGTGGCCTAGAGTCCCTGTCAGCAGTGGCGGTGATGGTCTTGGAGAGAGAGGTGACAGGCCAGGTCATTGCAGCACTGGAGCCCCGGTTAATCAAACTCAAAGGAAAGCTAGATTTAAAATTAGAGGAGATACAGGAGCAGCAGGTGGTGCAGGCTGGCAGAATGTCAGAGATGGAGGAGAGAATCTCACATATGGAAGACAAACTGCTGGTGACTCCAGGGCATTTGGTGGCCCTCCAAAAAGAGCTGAATGAACTGAAAGAAGCCATCGATTATCAGGAAAACTACCACAGACGACTGAATTTAAGGCTGAGAGGGTTACCAGAGGGTATGGAAGGGGAAAGTGTTCTGGATTTCTTTTTTTTGAAATTCACACTTTATTTATTTTTACAGCCAAAAAACCTTAGTGTACATGAACATATTCCGTAACCAATAGCTTAGTAAAACCAAAATTGACATGAAAACAATACAACCAAGATATGAAACAGTACAACAAAAGAAACAAAGCAAGACGAACCCCCACCTTCCCCCTTACCCACTGGAGGATGCACACCAATAACCAGGGACGTCCATAGAGCAGGCCATATCCAAGTGTAGACAGGGGCTGAGGGACCTAACGAGAGACCGGGCCAGGTCAAATAGCCTAAGACCTATAATAAAAGGAAGGAATTCTAAGAGACCCCAGGTGTACTTCTAATGAAGGTAAGGGCATATAATTTACCCCATTTCTTGTGGAATGCAGGCAGAGTATGCCTGAAACTAGCAATCAGTTTTCAATTTTGAAACATTGGGACATTTCTGCTATCCAATCCTGGTATACAATCTCAGATTGGTCTAACCAGTGTGAAAATTAATCTTTTAACTAGCATGGAAATTAGGGCTATGTGGTATTTCTTCTCCTTTACCTCAATATCCACATAGACCCCCAGAATACAGATTTCAGGGGTGAACAGGTCCTTCAGGCCCAGCAAGGGGTCTAGGTTGTCTTGAATGCATTTCCACAAAGGAGCAACCTTTTTACAGGACCAAAATACATGCAGTATATCACCTTGGTTTTCACCACACCTGGTACAAGTGGCGGATTTAATTTTCCCAAATTTAAAAAGTTTTGCCGGAGTGTAGTACATGTTGTTGACTGTATAATATTGTGTAAGCCTATACCTGTCCAAGGAGAGGAATCTATTCAAATCTGTCCACATTTGTTTCCAGGGTGGGGAGTAATTGGCAATCAATGATTCCCAGACCTTTGATCCTGGTAGGGGACCGGGTATTTTGCAAAGAAGAAGCTGTGCATAAAATCTAGCTATACTATGAGATTCATTTGCCAGAGATTTGAGCAGGTTCAGCAAGGGCCGGAGTTTGGACAGCGCTTTCACTGAGCCAAAACCTTTAACTATGAGGTGCCTTAACTGGTATAATTTAAAAATGTAATGGTTAGGAATCTTAAATTTAGTCATCAACTCATCTGAGGGCATAAGAGGTCTTGATGATAAAGTCTTCCACCAGGACTCATTAATTTGTGGCAACCAGGAGGGTCAGCCAACATGAGTCCAACCTAATATTAGGGTTTGAGACTAGGGGCTGGGACAGGTCTTTGGAATTGTTAATTCCAACTGAGTTACAGTGCTGGTTAAAGACTTTAACTGAGGTTCTGATCACGGAGCGACTTATTTGGTTTGGAAGCACTGAGAGGTTGCAGTAGAACAAAGATTGGGGATCTATATTAAGGTTCTTGAGGAGCTCGCTTTCAATCTGCAGCCATTTGGGGATATAGGGACCCCGAGGTGGACAGATCCATTTACTCATTTTCGCCAAGTGGCTGGCCCTATAGTAAAGCTCGAAGTTAGGTAGACGGAGTCCTCCATTGACCTTAGAGGCACACAATTTGGAAAACGACCTTCTTGGTCATTTTTCTTTCCAGATGAACCTGACTATAGTGGAATAATCTTTTGGAAAAAGGATTTCGGTAGCCAAATATTTAGCAAATTTAAAGGATAGAAAAGACGTGGAAGTATATTCATCTTGATCACACTAATCCTCCCACCTAAAGTTAGGGGTAAGATTGACCATCTATTTAGATCGCTCCTGACCCGGTCCAATAGATCCTCCATGTTAAGTTTCTTAGTTGTACAGAGATCACGTGTTAAAAATATACCCAAACATTTAAGACGATTAGCCGACCACTTCATGCCAAATTGAGCTACTTCCGCTTGGAAGACCCGTGAATTAAGTGGAAAAATCTCTGATTTAAATAGGTTCAGCCAGTAATTGGAGACCGCCCCAAATTGAGTGATGATTTTAAGTACCCCCTGGATAGACTGGGCTGGGTCCGCAAGATGCAAGAGAATATCATCTGCGAACACAGAGATAGTTAGTGATTGCTGTCCAATAGTGCAGCCCCTAATATCGGGCGAGGATTTGATGTGGACCAGTAAGGGCTCTAAGTAGAAGTTAAAAGGATACGGTGATAGCGGACAACCTTGGCGAGTACCGGAATGTAAGGGAAATCTGGAAGAGAGTACCCCATTGCAGTAGACTCTCGCCGTGGGGGAGTTATAGATCGCTTTAATCCATTGAATAAACTACACCGAGAAACCCATTCTCTGCAAGGTAGCCCACAGAAATTCCCAACTCACCCTATCAAAAGTCTTCTCGGCATCTAAGGCTACTAGAGCCATAGGGGATTGAGAGTCTTGGGCGGCATGAAAAATGTGCGCAAGGGTCCTCATATGGTCAGCGGCAGATCTTCACTGCACGAAGCCTACTTGTTCCGCACTAAGGAGTGTCTGCCATACTCATTTGATTCTTAATGAAAGGATCTTAGTTAAGATCTTGACATCGTAATTGAGTAGGGAAATTGGTCTATAATTGGCAGGATCTAGGGCCGACTTGTTGGATTTGGGGATCAGAATGATAGTTGCTTCTAGTAGGGAGGGGTCTAACGAGCCAGAGGAAAGGATATAGTTAAATAAATTTGATAATGGGAAATAAGCTCCGAACAGAAAGTTTTATAGAAGTTTGGGAAAAACCATCTGGACCAGGGCTTTATCCAGAGTCAGATCACGAATGGCACCTATGATTTCTTCGGAAGTAATGGGACTTAACAGTAGTTCACTCTGACTGGCCTCAAGCCTGGGAAGAGGAGAACTCTCAAGAAACTCTGCTATACTAGCAGGGGACACCGGGGAAGCCTCAGTCTTGTAAAGATTCCTAAAAAAGGTCTCAAAAACCCCCGTGATATCCCATGGACTGGTTCTAATGGAACCATCTTCGGCTCTAATACTGGGAATCAGCCTCAAGTTCTCTATTTCTTTAAGTCTAAGGGCTAGAATTCTACCTGGTCTCTCCCCTTGTTTGAGATATTTTGTTTTAGATTTCAGAATGGTATATTCTGTTCTCTCCCTAATTAAGTCTTCATATTTGTCCTTAAGCCTGTATAACTTCTCCAGTGCTCTCTGCGAGTAAGAGGCTGAGAGTTCTTCCTCCGCAGTCTTGATTCGGTTAGCTAAAGAATTAACTTTCTCTATCCTTTGCTGCTTTCATTTAGAAGCTTCCTTAATAAATTCTCCCTAAGATAGCATTTTAGTGAGCACCAGATTAAATCGATATCTATCAACTGAGCCCTAATTGAGTTCCAAGAAGGAAGAGATCAGTGTTTTGAAAGATGAAGTAGTCCACTATCTTTCAAGATCTAATTGTTAAGCTTCCAGATAGTGTCTAGCTGGCCTGCAGGGCCTGGGAGCATTTTAACAAACCATGGCATGGTCAGAAATAACTATAGGCTCTATGTTGGCAGAAGAGATATTAGACAACAAACTAGTGCTCACTAAAATATAGTCTATCTGGGACCACGAAGTGTGCATTGGAGAGTAGAAGGAGTAGGATCTAGACATAGGGTTAAGGATCCTCCAAGGATCCTCCAACCCCAACAACAAGCACAAGTCAGCGAGAGCGAGCTGAGCGGGCAACTCAGTTTTAGGACCACTACCTGATCTATCTAGCCCCTGCAAAGGTGCAATATTCCAATCCCCCCCAGGATAAAATTGGAACGAAGAAAGGCACTTAGCAAGCCTACTAAGGTCATCAGAAAGGCAGAGTCCCCTCCGATAGGACCGTATATCGAGCCTAAAACAACCTCTAAATTATATAGCATGCCCTGGACAAATGTATATCTACCTTCTGGATCACGCACATGCTTCTTCATCACAAAGAGTACGTTCTGTCCGATCAATATGGCGCGCCTTACTATTGGTGGTTTGGCCTGAAGCGTACACCTGCGCAAAGCCCTTAAATCTTAACAAATTTGTTTCACTTACCATGATATGGGTCTCCTGAAGAAAAAGTATGTCCACTCCTAGTAGTGAGCAGTTCAATAGAACCCGACCTCTCTTCGAGGCCTCCCTTAAACCCCTCACATTCCATGTGGCAAGTTTAATATGACTCAGTGCCATTATTACTAGTACTTGAGTAGCTTAAAAGACAACTTGGCAGATTGGCCCATCCGAGAAAAACATTGGCGGCGACATCCTCCCCCCCACCCACACAGATTGCATCCAACCAAAACATTTAAGTCGAAATGGAAGATCTCTTGCAGAACGTGCTAAAAAATAAGACCAAGTTTCATAATTATGAAATAACTCAGCCCCAGCCCCAAAAACAGTTAGTACAAAAATCTGAATTTGCCCCAACAATCCTAACCCCACCCCAATCTCCCCCATAATACAGCCAACTATATACAAAACTCTCCCCATCCAAGAACAACACAGGAACAGAAGCAGTATCATGAGAAATAAAAACCCCTCCCCCCAATACCCTGGCTTCACCCCTAAATTAGACAAAACTCGAGCAAAGTTAAGATTAGAACCTTCCTTCCCAGTAATCATGAATTCAGAGTTAACACAACAACGCTTGGAAAAATGGGGTAGCCAAGGTGGCCCTCAAATCCACTTATGATCGTGAGACAGGTTCCAGAAGGCAGGAACCGCTCCTGCTCCTCCCCCTGCCAACTCCAAGTCAGGAGTGATATCCCAAAAAGAGATTAGGACCCAGTATAGGCTGCCAGGCCCTTAGGCCACGTAAACTCAGTTATATTAAAAATGAAAACAACCAGGGCAGTGCGTCCCTCTGCATGATCGCCCTCTTACAAAACAGTAATGTAGCAGAGTTAACCCCCCGAAATGGATATATGTACCTGGAAGCCGATCTATGGGCAGCAAGACTAAAACGGTCCCTCCGGAGGTCAGTTCTGGGTCGAGGCAGCCATTGAGAGGAAGTGCAAGTCAGAAGAGGCTGGGGTGGACCTGTTTGGTCCTACCGATAAACAGTCCCGCCGGAAACCGCGACCGCAGTTCCTGTTCCGGCCTCCGACTCGCGCAGCCAGCGTGAAGCAACTGATCTCGAGGCCTGGTGAATCGCCCAGGCCACACGGCCTACACCGACTCAACCCAGCCCTCTAACCCAGATAGAACTCAACCTCGGGGGAACCAGGTAAGCCAGCACGGCACCATCGCGTTGCGACACCGGGCTATCCTAGGAAAAATGCCTATTAAAATTAACAAAAAGGGCAAACAGTGAGTCTATCGAGCAGCCAGTAAGTCCAAAAGTCAGGGGCCTTTAAACAGACCAGGAAGTTTTTTCGTTAAGTCCACTAAAGCCTGATCTGGATCATCATAATGTTGCCAGCTGCCTTCCAGGGAGACCCGAACTACGCTGGGTACACCATCTTGAACCTTATCCCGGCCGCGATTAATTTTTCGATAATAGGGTGAAAAGTTGCTCTTCTTTACGAACATCGAGAGGTAATCCTGGGAATTCTAGTTTCACATGAGACCACTGTACAGAGTCCAGTTCTTTAATTTTGGTTAAGACGTGTTGGCGCTCAATATAACTCAAAAATTTGATAATGATTGGCCTCGGGGAATTCGGTGGAGGTTTGGGCCTCAGAGATCTGTGGGCTCTTTCAATGTGGTAGGTTTGATTGATTGGAGATGGACCCACGACTTTATTTAGGAACTGTTGGATAAATTTGATGGTATCATTCCCCTCCTCAGATTCAGGTAACCCCAGGATAAGAATGTTGTTTCTCCTGCTCCTTCCTTCAAGATCTTCAGTTTTGGCTTGTAATTTTTGTATTTGCTGCTTTAATTTAATAATCTCTGGGTCAGCTGTATTTTTCCAACGATCTATTGAAGAGACCTTAGCTTCTAGATCCCCAACTTGTCTGGAGAGGTCCACGAAGTCTTTCCTGATGGATTTAACTTCTCCTGAGATTTCTTGTAATGTTTCCTTAAAAGGTTCCATAATTTGAAGGAATCGCTCCTCAGTTAATGGTGTATTAGCTGCAGCAGAAGCATTTTGTTTAGAAGAAGATGCAGAGCTGGTGATTTTAGCCTTCTTGGAAGCTTTTTCAGGCATTGATGGTGGAGTGTGTTTCACACCAGCTGCTTTCATTTCAGCCTCCATCGATGCTAGTCCTCTAGAAATGATTTCAATCACCCTAAAAATCAGCTCTCAGACACAGTACTCAGTCAGGAAGCCTTTAGGGTCATTAGAGATAGAAAGGATATCAGTTATGTGGTTGAAGAAATTAGTTTTAGCAGGAAGAGGCAGGGAGCTCCAGAGAGAGCTGCTCTCAAGCACACTGCATCACGTGACTCCTCCGTTCTGGATTTCTGCACAAGAGTGCTCCCTGGCTTGCTGGGCCTCCAGCCGCTGAACAGAAAATTCAAGCTTGAGAGGGCCCATTGGGCCATGATGCCCAAGCCCCTGAACAATCAGCCACCGAGACAAATAATATTTAGGTTCCACCATTTTCAGGACAGAGAACTAGTCCTGAAGGCATTCCGAGAGAAGGGAAGGGTGGAATACGAAGGCCACCATCTTTATATGCCACAGGATTATTTGGCCAGACTCCTAAATAGAAGGAAATTGTTTAATAATACCATACAGAAACTACGTGACCTGAAAGTCAAGAATTTTTTGGTATATCCAGCCATTTTAAAAGTAAAGCACGAGGGAGCTACGTACTCCTTTTGGGAAGTGGAAAAAGCAGAGGAGTTTGTGAGAAACTTAAGGCAAAAGCTGCCCTGAGGCTCAATCCAAGAACTGAGAACTGAAGTTGAGAGCTCTACTTTGGGACTTAAGTAAAGTAGAAGAGAAGTAATTGTGGACAAGTGCTTGTTTGTGTTTTGTTCTGAAGTTTTTGGTGTTCAAGTTCGTGCTGGAGGAGAAAGAATGAGAATTGGAAAGGCTGACACTGAATTTTCCGCCACGTGTGGGCGGGAGCACGACAGATCGCCTCCCGCGATTTCGCTCCGCGACATTTCGCTCCCGACTGTACGCCCCATGCACAAGTCATACCGATCGGATTACACTATTGCGACAATTCGCTCCCATTCTGTACAATGTACAATATATCTTAATAAAGCAGGACTTACCAATTTGTTTCCTGTGTCCTGACGTCAGTTGTCATGGTTACCAGCGTAGAGTCTGGCGCTGTCTCTTGAGTATGACGTCAGTTGTCATGGTTACCAGGCACCGATATGGAGAGTACAGTCTGGGTTCAATTTCAGCGGGCTTGTGAGTTTAAAATCGTGATTAAAAACATTATTTTATTAAACTTGAGAAAATAAAATTAATAATCAAAGCTGTGAGCAACTCCACGTAGAAACTCCTCAGTTGTGCGGTCTGCACATTTTTCTAAAATGCTAGCGAGGCGAGCTACATTGTCACGGTAAACCCTCCATGAAGCATTTGGTGGTTTACCAGCTATAATTTGCTCAACCTCAGAATCCCTTTTACGTTGAACCCCCCTTAGGCCATCTATAAATTTCACACATTGTGGGTGCGACATACACAGCACACTTGCATCCCACGGTGAAATGCTCACAATGTTATTTGTTTTAGCCCTTCCGTTGGACACACTTGCATAATGATTCCATAATGTAATTGCAAACTGTGGTGGTCTTCTTCCATTCCTCTTCTGTTTCTCCTGCCCACCCAAGTGTCCTCAAAATAATCAACTACAGGCTGTAATTCGTCAGGAAAATTTGTTTTGTTTCGTCTGATATATCCTCAAATCTAGTGATGACTTGTTCTGGTGGGTAGAAAGCCAAAGCTGGCAGATATTTACATTTCAGAGCAAATTCTGGGTCGGGGTATATTTTGCAGCAAGCCCTTCATTTTGAATCTTTCGATATATACATTGAGTGAAATGAAAGAAGCAACCTATTTGCTCTGACTGAGGAAATACAGCACGGAATGCCTTCAGTGTTGCTTTCTCAAAGTCAGTCATGACCAGGCAGGGGTTCAACTTAGGACATAGAGCTTTCAAGGCTGACAACAGATGCTCATAACAGTCTCTTGTTTTACCAGGCAGCAATGCATAATCGCTGGCTGCAATTTCCAAAGCGCCTCCCATAATGACATATAACTGTGTGAACGGGGAGACGCTGAATGTGCTGGCTGCAAACCAGTGTGAGCATCGCTCCAAGAATGTTAAATTTGTGTGTGTCCCAAAAATTAATATTCTACTTTCACCAGGGCCACTGTCATGCAATAAGAATGGTACTGTCTCACCAGTCTGATGTTTTATAGACAGTACGATTCAGGTATTATTAAATCCATTAAGTTTTTGGGTTTGAGGTGCCCCATGAACTCGAACCGCTGTATAGTCCGTTTCAGGTTTTTGTCTGAAATTTTTCCTTGGGAGGCAAGTGTTATATTTGATTTTGAGTGCAGAAGCACCTGTGCAGTACTATCTTGAGTAGCCAAAGCTCTATCTTTTGCAGCATGTATTGCTTCAACTTTTTCAACAGCACAAGCATCAGGTGCATGAGAATGAACTGAGAAACGGTGTATAATTGTCAGATCCTCGTAGCCTTTAGTGTGAATCCGTGCATTGCATAGCTTTGGTTTTCGTACAGCTAGCTCGCACTGCCAAATAGCTCTGCTCATGTGTCCTGGTTTGTGGAAGGTATATAGATAGTTTTCATCATCCACAAATTTTTTTTATCACGCTGTGACATTAAGAATCGCCAGTCATTTTGAAAACTGGAGTCACTGAAATTTCGGTAAGCGATACCAACTTTTAAAAGCTTCTGAAATACCCAGGATGCAAATTTTAATTAGTGTAGTGGGCGGTCACTATATGGTGCAGTAGCGGCGTTAGCGGGAGCGAATTGTCGTAGGATGGCCATTGTCATAGGGATGGGTTGACGCGGGAGTCTATTGTCGGGAGTGATTTGTCGCGGGGTGAAATCACGGGAGCGATTTGTCATGTACCCCGTGTGGGCATGTTGGGAGTACTGGAACCAGATAAGAATGGCAGAGCGCCCAGAGGATGGTGGAGAGAAATGAAGGAGACATGCATTGAGACTGTTTGAAATGTCATTGTGGGATGAGGGTCAGCACTAAGTGGCAGAGATACTCGGATGTGAAGGAGAAGGCCCAAAAAGCTCGTGAAGAAAGAAGGTGATTGGAAAAATGTCTGGGTGCAGGTAGGAGGGCGGGCAGGGAGAGGGGCTCAGCGTGTTGGTTTTTAGGCACGGCCTAATCTCCCTGCTTGTCCTTACTGATACACCAACCAGTTTGTTTTTGGAGAATTCTGTATGGCGCAAATAAGGGGGGGGGCAATGTAGGGAGAAAGGAAAAAAGAAGGGGAAGGGCTTTAAGATGGATACAGAGGGTGCTACAAGGAGACAAGCAGTTGGGGGGGCTGGCGAGGAGTGAGGGGATAGCAAACGCTGGAAGTGCTGGCAAGGAAGGTGAATAGTTAAAACGGGTAGAAGTGTACAACAAACGACACAAAGTTAAAATGGCTGTGGGGGGAGAGCGTGGGAGCGCCTGTTTCAGTGTCTGGGGATGAGGCAGACACTTGAGTCAGGGAGATTGATAATGTCTAAGGACAGGGGAAGTGTACAAGGGGAAGGGGGGAAGAATGGTCAAGCTAGACAGGGGATTCTAAAGGAGAAAGGGGAGTGGGGGAAGGGAAAGAAGGAAAATAATGAATGAAGGAAGCTGTGGGAGGTGGAAGGAGGAGTGGGTCAGATTGGAGATAGAGGAAATGGAGTCAGCAGTGAGAAGGTGAAGGGGGAGCGTTGTGGTAGGGAAGGGGGGAGGGTAATGGCCAGGGAGGAAAGAGAAGTAGGGGGATATATGTACAAAGTTATGTGTTTGAATTATTGCTGAGTTTGTATGTTCTGTTACTGATATTTTATTTTTATGAACAAAGTACAACCAATGAAACTAGGTATATGAAACTATCATGCTATTGGTGGAAAGGTGACGATGAAAGGGAAAGAATTAATATATGTGAATGTCGATTAGCAAAAGTGTTAATGTAATTATCTGGAATGTTCGAGTTATTACAAATCCAGTAAAGAGGTCTATGCTGCTGACAGCTCTTAAAAGAGGGGGAGCCCATATAACTCTATTGAAAGAAATGCACCTAACAGAAGCAGAGCATGCTAAATTGGCTCGAGGATGGGTGGGGAGGTGTTATGCAGCTTCGGCCTCAGTGTACAAAAGAGCAGTAGCCATATTAATACATAAAGGATTGAATTTGGAGGTGCAGAGAGTAATTAGGGACACTAAGGAGGGGAGATTTATTTTTATTTTGGGAACCCTGGATGGGGAGCAGATTACTTTAGGATCGGTGTATACCCTGGCGGTATATGACTAGCAATTCTATGCTTCTTTGCTGGATTTATTGGTATGGGAACAATTTCCAGGATTAATAATGGGGTGTGACCTGTACTGGGCGATGGACTCGAAAATGGACCACTCTGAGGGGAAAGGGAGATGCTCAGGAGTGATGCAACAATGGCAAGAGTGGAAGGTGGAGCTGGAACTAGTGGATGTTTGGCGAACGGCAAACCCGGGAGGGAGGGAGTATACTTTTTTTTGAACCCCCCACAAAACATGGACATGGATAGATTATATTTACGCCACAAGGGAATAGTATGCGCGGATGTAGGAGATACGATACAGTCCAAAACACATATCGGATCATGTAATGGTGGTAATGAAAATACATGGGAGAGAGAGACAGGGACCCCCATATGGAAATTTCCTCCTTACATGGCTCAGAATGAGGAATTTAGAAAGCATTTGGAGGATAGTTGGGATTTGTTTATGGCAACAAATGATAAAGAAGGAACCTTGAATAACACTCTATGGGAAACGGGCAAGGTGTTTATGAGGGGAGCAATTATTGAATATGTATTCCGTATAAAGGAAAAAGGTGTGCGCACAGAAAAGGGAGCTGGAAAGTAAATTAAAGGAGCTAGAAAGGATAGTGGCTTGAGGTGAAAAGAGGAAGGCTGTCCAAGCACTGAATTTGGTACGGGAGGCCCTAAATGCGCATCTAAGATCAGAAGCAGGGAGAGTTAACCCGTTTAACAGAAGACACATATATGAATGGGGAAATAACCCAGGGCCAATGGTGGATAATCTTATGAAGGGACGCAGGAGGATGAATAGAATTTTGGGAGTGAAAGATGAAACGAGTATCCTGCACAGTAAAGATAAGGAGATGCAGAAAGCCTTTTGGACCTTTTTCAAAAATTATACCAGGCAGGGGATGGGGGAACAAAAGAAAGGATATTAGAATTTCTAGAGAAAATAAAAGTCCCAAAAGCCATACAGATGCAGATGTAAAAGTTGGGGAAACCAATAGTGGAGGGGGAAGTGATGAAAGACATCCAGAATTTTCAGAAGGGGAAAACTTGTGGTCCATATGGGTACCCAGTGGAGTACTATAAATTGATGGGGGCCCAAGTTGCAAGGGTGCTGTGTAGAGTGTTCCAGCTGAGGGAGGGGATGGAGGAGGTTAGCTTACTGGATACATGCTATGATGCTGTTATATGCCTCATACCAAAGGAGGGAAAGGACCCGCACTTATGCACCTTGTATCGGCCGATATCACTGTTAAATTGTGATTTGAAGATAATGGCTAAAGTTTTGGCCAGCAGATTGCAGGAGATTCTCTCAGGGATGATTCACCTGGACCACACAGGGTTCATTAAAGGGAGACGGTCGTATCATAATATGAGGTGGCTGCTTAATATACTTTGGAGAGCGAATAGGGGAAAGGAAGATATAGGGATCCTCTCAATGGACACGGAAAAAGCATTTGACAGAGTGGAATGGAATTATCTGTTTGAAATATTGGGGAGATTTGGTCTGGGTGAACCATTCCTGGGATGGATAAAGGTGATGTATAGAAGGCCCAGGGTGCAGGTAGTAGCAAATGAGGTAGGTCGGAGAGTTTCAATTTGGAGAGAGGCACGAGGCAGGGCTGCCCGCTCTCCCCCTTGTTATTTGCGCTTGCAATAAAGCCTCTGGCGGTTGCAGATAGAGAATGTAGAGACATACAGGGAGTGGGGGGGAAGGTAGATCACAACAGAAACTGGCACTATACGTGGATGATATGCTGCTGTTTATGAAGGATCCTAGATGATCGGTTCCCCCACTTCTGTCACAAATAGAGGAATTCGGGAAATTTTTGGGTTACAAAATTAAACTGGGAAAGTCAGAAGTAATGTGGTCTAAGGGTGCAGGACAAGAGATTAGATAATGGGGACTCAAAGTGGTGGGGACGAGTATGACATATTTAGGGATCCAGGATGGTAGATCCTTGGGGTCCCTATATAATTTAAATTACATTAAACTGATAAAAACTTTAGAGGTGGACCTAAGAAGATGGATACAGCTACCCGTGTCATGGCTGGGCAGAATTAATATAATAAAAATGAATGTGCAGCCTAGGATCTTGTATCTTTTACAAATGTTACACCTGGGTTAGTCCACGGAGGATGTACACAGGTTGGAGAAGGCCTTTACTGTCTTTATTTGGAAAGGAAAGTGTCCAAGGGTTAGTCTGGGGAGGTTAAAGGCAGATAAGGAAAAAGGGGGCTTAAATTTTCCGGACTTGGAAAACTATTTTTTGGTTATACAACAAAGATATGTTACGGACTGGGTACATAAGCCTGAAGTTCCCAGATGGGTTGAATTGGAACAGGGAATGGCACAGGGTAAACTAACAACATATCTCCATAGTAGAGGGTTAAGGCTGTATAGGATGGGAAAATAAGTTAATCCCCTAGTAGTACAGGTATTGTTGGCCTGGAAGGCGCTAAGGAGGAAAGGATGGCTACAAGGAAAGGAGACACTTTTAATGCCGGTGGCTGGGAATCCATATTTCTTGCCAGGACTGGAAGACACAGGCTATGGGAATTGGGAGCGAAAAGGGGTAAGACGTCTGGGACACCTATTAGTGGGAGGGCAGTTCTGCTCATTACAGGAGTTACAGGAAGTGGTAGGAGGGGGTAAGAGGGACAGATTCAGGTATTTTCAAACCAGGGCATATATGGGAAGCCTAGGAAAGGAAAATAAAGGGCTGTATGAGGTGGATCTGTTAGAGGTGGTGATCTATGCAGCTCAAAAGCAAGAAAAAGGATTTATAGGCCGGGCGGTTAAGAGAGGAAAGGCTATACTCCCTGATAGGACGGTAATAACTAAGAAATTGTGGGAAAGGGACCTCAGGAGGGACATATCAGACCAAAATTGTAAATTACTGCCCCAGATGCACTCTGGAATTATGGTGTGCAACAAATATAAAGATGCATATCTCCCACCGGTGATTGTGCATAAGGTGCACCCTGAAGTGTCATCCTTATGTGGAAGGTGTGGTACCGAAAGGAGAACATATGTGCACTGTTTTTGGGAATGCCCAATACTGCAGAAATACTGGAAGGGGGTGGTGCGTAGAGTGGGAAAGATTGCTGGGTGAGAGTTGCCAATGGACCCTCTGGGATGTTTATTTGGGGTGGAAAATGGGGAGGAGGAGGAGGAGGAGTGGACATTACTACCTAGGTGGATTAGGGTACTATACGTCCTGAGTCGTCATGGAATCCAGAATACTTGGGTCTCACAAATTGCACCAACAGTACAAGGGTGGTGGAGGATGGTGTTACAGACACTGGGGCTTGAGAGGCTAACATATGTGATGGGGGGAAGAGAAGAAGGATTTGAAAGACATTGGGCCCTCTTTTTGGTCTCCTTGTCCGAGGAAGAGAGCTGGATGTTATGGGAAGGTACAGTAGGCTGAGAAAGAGATGGATGAAGAGAGGGAGTACATAGAAAGTAGAAAGGTTGAAGTGGGAAAGAAGGGGTAGAGGATGCATCTGAGGAGGTCTAAAAGGGAAGATAATAATGAATGATGGGAAAGTATGGGGAAATATGGGAATGAAAACAGGATTGGATGTGTAAAGCATAAGTATACTGGTTGCACTTTCACTTTATGTAATCTTACTTTAATCTAATTTAATTTAATGTAATTTAACTTAGTAGAATCTGAGTAAACCAAAGTTTGGAATGAAGTGAAAAGATTGATTTCTATAATATATGATGGTGATAGTAGAAGGAATAAGATGTGTACTTGATTGTATTTTGAAGTTTGTTGAAAAAGCAAATAAAAATATTATACAAAAAAAAATTGTGAAATGAAGATATAAAGTGAGTAGGAACATGGAATAACATTAAATGACTTGCATGTTCTTTTGAGCAGCATTTTTTTTTTTTGGGGGGGTGGGTTACTGATACCGTAACTGTTTGGTCCATGATTTTAACCCTTGTTATCCATTTAATGATGGCAAGTGAACCAGGGAAATGACCATGGCCAATATACGGTTGCAGTTATGGACATAGTCAGTTATTTCCAGATATTTCTAAAGGGATTCTCTAAGATGGCTTGACAGTAATAATGCAGGCTGGCAGGCAAGGGATTTCATTAGAGATATCACATACATTTCAGGAAACAGGTGACCATGTCAGTTGCTGCAACAGTAGTTGTGAAATATTCAGTTTGCCATGGATATCCATGGTTATCCACAACTGCTAATGTTTTAAGTTTCTTGCATTATAAAATAAATTTATCCAGGTTTCTTTTTTAGGAACATTAGCATTATGTACTGAATATATATTAACCACAAATAATTTTGAAATAGCTTTCATTTTTGTCTAATTGAGTATCTCCTCATTAGGACTACTTGCTATTTACATCACTCTAAAATGAAATTCTTGTAAGATGTGGTGAGTTCTCATATGAATTTGTATGTTCAAGTAATTTACTTCCTTGTATAAACCATGTTTGTTTTTCACAAATTGCAAGCAATGTTATAAAAGTGATCATTTACTGTTGGTTAAAGTGTCAAATTATGCATTCTGATATGCAAAACATGTATTGCACATTTGGCTGCTATTCCATAATCTTATGGTAACAGACAAACCATGATCAAACATGGATGAACATGGCTGATCATGGTGAGGACAAAACAATCAGGAAACACATTGGGAAAGGACATAGTACACTGAGATAATTCTTGAAGAAGTCAACAGCAACTTTGATGAAGAAAAGTAGCCAAATTGACCAAAAACAATTTGGTCAGTTTAAGAACTATAGATTTTATGTTAAGCAAAGCAATTTTATTTTTATGAAATCCTTTCCTGAAGGTTCATGGTGTACAGGAATATAAAAACACATATAATCAGGTATCTGATTCTGGAGGGAGATTTGTTATCCAAATGTGCACACTATATGGCCAAGAGTTCACTTTGACACCTCGACTTGAACAGGCGCTCCTAGCAGCAGCTCGGTGTGACTTCCACACTCAGCTGCTGCCGTACAACCCACTCTCCAGCTACCTCCTGCAAGCTGCCCAGCTGATCCTCTCTAGTGGTGGGCGAAGTGGGCTCAATCCGCTCCGTGAAGTGATTCGCAGAGCAAAGGCAGATTCGTGGAGTACTCCGCAACGCTAAGTGGAGTAACTTGTGTTATGATGAGGAACGCAAAGTCCATTGAAAACAATGACTTCACATTACTCCACCTCCCGACCACTACTCCACCAAATTTAAGGTGAAGTGCATTGAGGACAATGTACTTTGCCTCACTTTGCCTTGTTTTTGAGCTCCAAAGGCAACTTTTGCAATGATTCATGGGATTTCAGGTCACATGGGCTCTATATTGATCTGCACAGCCTCAGTTCAGGGTAGTATGTGTAGGAAGGAGTAGAAGACAGTGTGTTCTGATAGCTGTCTGTGATTGAAATCTTGTAAAAGCTGTTAAAAAAGCATTTGTACATTTTTGGGGGGGCTCAACTTTAGTTAATCGATTGTAAGAAACCCTCCTGTGCACATGTCATCGAGTGTTTTTACTTTTGTGTGGATTTTGAATGTTAATTTACAACACTGAGTGTGTGTAGTGAAAGACAGTGAAAGTGTGCTTTGGGGGAGGGCCGTATCTGTGGTGTAGATAGATTTAAGTTGGGGAAATAGTGATTTCTTTGTTTTTTGGTTATATTTTTGTTATATAACTGACTGTGTCAATGTACACACAGTAATATTGTCAGTAATAGTTGAAATTTTCTTGCTGTTTGTTGTGTGGATCTGGTGCAGCAGTTCATAATTTCAGGTTGTTTACATTACAATGCAGAGCGTGGCATAGTACTGGACTTTTGCATTTGCTATGCATTACTCATTCAGCATTGTAGACAAACTGTTCTGTGTGTGTGTGTGAATGTGTGTGTGGTGTTGCGTGACATCAAATAATACACCTTTTATTGTGCCACAGACTAGTGTAATTGCAGGAGCAGCAGTGTGAACCTGCTATCCACTGCAGCTGCCTGATTTAGTACTGCGATCGTGGTATCTGTTCTTTGCTGCTTGTACTGCCGTAAAAATCTGCACTGCATTCAGTGCTCCCCTCCACCCCCACCTGCAAAAGGAATTTTTTACCAGATTGGATTGTTTTTGTGACCTCATCACCACAGCACCATCAGCACCACTGGTTACTGAAGTTGTTTTCATTGCATGACAGACTAGTCTCTTATCTGTTGCTGAAGCTACAGTTGTTTTTTTGGCTTCACATCCAGCGTCCCCCCAATCAGAGAGTGAATGTATCCAAATCTGAATTTGGTTATACTATTGTGGTTGATCCCCCAAAATGCCTTCAAAGAGACATGCAAGCAAAGCTGTTTCTCGTCATGGCAATGTTGGCAGTAAGATGGTAGTAGTATGCAGATGCAGAAGTGCATTGCTGATGTGAGGAAAGGTATTTCTCCTGCAATGTTTTTTACAGCCCAATCAGAAGCTTCACTCATAGTTGGAAGAGATGATGTTTTCCCAGCCGGTGGTGTCAGTGTTAGCGTTACTGGTATTAGTGGTGGTGGTAGTATTAGTATTGTTGTGTCAAGTTCTAATTCCGACCAGTGTACCGTATCCAAAAATATTGAGCATGAAGTAGTGCAAATAAGTGGCAGTGTAGATGATGTCATACTTCCCAGTAACATCCCAGTAACTGAACCTGAGGATTCTGATAATCATGTCAACGATAGCATACAATGTGATATTCCGTCCACCATGACAGTTAATGTCACTCATTTTCCATGCAGTGATTCACAGTGTGGTGAAAAAATATCAGGTGATGGTGGTGTAGATGCTGATGATAAATGTTATGATGACGATGATGTTGCTGTTGTTGCAATATGCAGTCCACATGCTAGCATCCAAGCAGAAGATGTGGATGTGTGTAACATTGATAAATATGATGATGATGTTATTGACCCCAGTTGTGAACCGGAGAAAAAGGAATTCAAAGTGGCTGTGTCTGAGTCTGTTTGGAGGAATCCCCGTAAAACTTGTGATCTACCGGTTTTAGTTGATGATGATGACCCAGTAATAAATATGATAGGTAGTCAAGGTGGTCAGTTGCAGTCCAGGTGTACAGTGCCCAAAACATCATGAGCCCCCACTTCAGTGCTTAAAATAACAGACTTAAATAAGGTACATCATGGACATGTTAAAAGCAAAGCATCACAATCCCTTGTTTGGTATTTTTTTTGTTCAAGATGCAAATGATGAGTCAGTTGCAATCTGCCTGGTTTGCCATGTGTGTGTGAGTCCACAGTGGGGTGTTCACCCTTATCACCGGCAATCATACCGAGCATGTTATCCCCTTCCATGACTGTTAAGTCCAGCAGCAAATGTAATGTGTGCAGTAGTGAGGTAATAAGAGCAGAGGATTACTACAGGCATGATGAGGTGGAGGACCATAATGACTTTGAAATGTTGTCCAGTGCTGGTGAGAGTAGCAGTTTTTGTGGTGGTGGTGGTTATGGTGGTGGTGAATGCAGTATGTCTAGTGCAAGTGGTACATCAACCCTGGTTGGCAAATCTGGCAAAATAACAGCATTTCTGGGTTTTTCCTCATCACCTGTGCAACCATCTTCATCAAATATCCACACTCCACCCCCTGCCAATGCCATTCATCACAGAACACAACCATTTGTGATCACACCCCATGTAAAATGTTTAAGTCAGCCCACATTACAGAGTGTTTTTGCGCATAAGCTGAAGTACTCCCTGAATCATACAGTGTCACATGAACTTAATGCTGTTGTAGCAGAAATGCTGGCAATTGATCTTTTGCCCTTCTCCTTTGTGGAGAATTCTGGGTTCTGTCAGTTTGCTGCACATGCCTGTCCAAAATGGAAAGTTCCATCCAGGACATACTTTTCTACCCATGTTGTCCATGAGTTGTTCCACACTGTATCTGACTCAGTAAGACATGCCCTTCAACATTCCTTCTCTCCATTCATCCATTTCTGTTGTGGAGCCTTTGCAAAAGAGTCTAAGACTCAAAGGATTGTAATTCTGATTCTATTCAATAAATGAATAAAAAAATTTAAGTATAGATATGTGGAAAAGTGGCAACACAGCGGGGAGTTCATATTTGTGTATAACTGCACACTGGGTGCAGGTGCTGGGGTTGTTTGTGATGTTGGTAGTGTGAATAATCTCTGCAGTACGGTGGATTGTCATGTTAGCAATCTTCCAGGAATTTGACAGCATGCAATGATTGCTATGTGCAATGTGACCTGTTCACACACTGGTGAGAACATGATGGACGTGGTACTGACTGAAATTGACAATTGGCAAAACCCTCTGTCTCTGAGATCTGGGTTCATAGCAAGTGACAATGGATCAAATGTGGTGAAATACGTCACGAATGGTGGTTTTTTTCATGTTCCATGCATGGCCCACTATTTAAATCTTGAGGTTCAGAAGTTTCTGCAGCACCCTGATGTAAAGGAAATGCTGATCATTGCACAATGTATCTGCTCTTACTTTTCGAGATCTGGAAAGGCCCGTGACCAGCTCTGGCATTTGCAGATACAAAACAGCCTGCCTCAGCACTGATTGAAGCTGGAAGTTGTCACCTGATGGAACTCCACTTTATACATGGCAGAGAGGTTATATGAACAATACAAAGCCATCTCAGATTATTTTGTGATGCACACTAACCGTGGCAGTTCCGGGGCCTCCATGTCTATGACAACTGAAGAGTGGCACCTCATGGACTCTGTAATAACAATTTTGTGGCCCTTTGAACATGCCACACAGGCAGTGAGTGGTGAGTCTGCCTTCATTAGCCAATCAAATCCACTGCTGTGGGTGCTGAGGCAGACATTGGTGAATGTACAGCATGACTTTCATGTTGCCGGAGATGGTGGTAGCAGTATGTTGCTGCAACACATGCTGACAGTATTCGACCAGAATCATCACTTTGTGAGCATTCAACGTAGTGACAACTTTGCCATAGCAACAATGCTGGACCCATGATACAAACATGGAATTGCATCAGTACTGGATGGAGGGCCTGAACAGGTAAAAAATATCAGTGGTCAACTGGTGCGCTTGGTTCATGGGGCACAGAAGTCACGTGTCAAGGTCAGCAAACCTCAGCAGCATAATCCAGCTGAAGGTGCACCTGGAGGACCATCGAGCATATCCTGAAAGGAGAAGGGGATTGCAGTTCCAGGTGGTCTGTCATCCAAAGTGGCTGGTGTCAACCCACTTTGGGAGGCTTTGTCCCAAGTGGGTATTTGTGAAATAAATAATTCGGGAGAACAGGATGATGCATCAACCACTGGACTTAGTGCGGCACAGAGAATGGTTGAGTCATATTTGTCTGATAACAGGCATCTGACAATAACTGAAGATCCTCTTTTGTACTGTAGTGGAAAGGTCAGTGAATGGCCAGAGCTGACTACAGTGGCACTGAAGTACCTCACATGCCCACCCTCCAATGTAAGTGTTGAGAGGGTATTCAGCTCCGCTGGTGCAATAGTCAGGGATTGTTGGACAAACCTGTCTCCTGCAAATGTTAGTTTGCTAACATTCATTAAAATGAATGAGAGGCACATACCAGCACAGACTGCAACCTCGGTATTCATACCCCGGCCTAGTCATGGTGGTTTTGGTGATGTGGAAATGGACCATCCTGGTGGCACTGGCACTGGCTGCCTGAAATGGCACACCACTGACGTAGATGATGACACAATGGAGAAAGAATTTCCCAGTGGTCAGACTTCAGACATCGATGACTGTGAGGGCAGCTTTCTTTATGAGGATGTTGATGTGGTTAATGTTGGCAGGTTTCAACTGAAGTTTTTAAAAGGCAGTGTCCCCCCCCCCCGGACCACCACCACTACCACCACCGGGACTGATGTTAGCCACTGCCACCACTGAGCCTGAGTCTGTCTGCCCCCAGACCACCACCACAGGGACTGCTGTTAGCCACTGCCACCACTGAGCCTGAGTCTGTCTGCCCCCCGGACCACCACCATGGGGACTGCTGTTAGCCACTGCCACCACTGAGCCTGAGTCTGTCTGCCCCTTGGACCACCACCATGGGGACTGCTGTTAGCCATTGCCACCACTGAGCCTGAGTATGTCTGCCCCCCAGGCCACCACATCCATCAGCCAGAGACACAGAGCTTCTTAATATTTAAACCATAAAGTGAGTATGTGTACTCATGTTTGTTATGCTGCTTCACTTCCTTTAGTTGTATATTTTGTTTTCTGTAGCTTTTCAGAGCCGCAATGGTAAAACACATACAGTACACTTCTTTTGTTTCTTTTACAAGTTAACAAAAAAAGTCTCCATCACTAAAACTTGTGGGAATGGTACTGCAGCTGTACCGTACATAGAGGAACCAATGGAATATCCATGTGAAATCCATTCTGGTGAGTATGAAGATTTTATTTCATCTGTTTCATTGTTTTGGAAATACTGCAGCAAATATTGCACACAGGTTGTGTTAGTTGTCAAGATGTGGGTTTCAATGTAACTTGATTCAGAACCAGGGAGGGAAATAACAATTAAGTTGTAAGAAGTCATTCATTGCTTTTTTTAGGAAACTTCCAGATGCTTTGTCGTTCTGTCAAACAGGTCTTATCCAAAAAAGTTCTTCAACATCAGGCACCCCCCTCCCCCAGGCTTGGGCACACATGCAACATGCAGAAGTCATTTCATTAGATGACCATGACCATCATTAACAACAACCGGGCTCCAGAAGGATGCAGATGAAATCTGTGAAGAAGTAACAAAATAAGAAACCATTACAGACAAACCAGCAAATATGATCCCCCCAACCCCGTCCCCCCAAAAAAATACTCACCTTCATGTGCTTGAGAGTTATCCATTTCCAATTTCAGCGCAAAAAATTCTCATTGAGCACACTGGAATGTGCACACCAATAGTTTCTGTGACCTGTGAAGCAGAACAATATAATGAGTACATGTCCATGTCAACCCCCCTCCTCACCTACAAAATACACAAACATATATCTATATATATCTACTCACCAAAGCTACTATTAGTGTACAGCCAAAGGGCACCCTTCAATCCAGTTGAGATGATCACATTGCATTTGCTCGAATCGCCTCACAGAACACATTGAACCAGCAACAGAATGCTCACAGTCATCATTTTATACTGTGGGACTTTGTATGTGCTGAAACACTCCCATTTCACTGTGTTACCACTTGTCAATTTTCTGCACACAAGAAGGATGCATTTGGGGCCTGCAGAAAAAATCTGGGACTCTGTGCCACCACTGCGTGCATGACTGAGTGCACCATTAATTCTGGGTGACTTTCTATGTTCTGAAACACTCCCATTTCACTGTGTTACCACTTGTCAATTTTTTGCACACAATGAGGATGCATTTTGGGCCTGCAAAAAAAATCTGCGACTCTGTGCCACTTTCATGTGTTGTGTGATTGTTGTGAGCTCATGATGTCATACTGACATTACAATTAAAACAGCACTGCAAGAATGTCGTGACAATTTTGAACTGTACTTCTTTATGCTACTTTACATTGCCACAGCCACTAGTTACCTCAGAGTTGTGACTTGAATGATACACTTCTTTTCACAGTTTATGTCTGCTTTACTTAGTTGACTACTTTTCTTTATGTATGAAAAAAAAATGAGCACGCCTTCCAATATTGTTCTGACCAGGTTTGTATTTATTTGCAGCTGCTTTTCAATAACTATTGTTCTGTGGTGTCATAAAACACTGCCTGCTGCATAACTGTTAATTAACAACAGAAGTGATATATAACAACTAACTGATGTGATGGAGAAAAGCAGATGAAAACAATGACAAAGACCTGGCCAGCACCAATTTAAAAGGAATGCTCCTTTCATTATTTCACACATGAAAAAAGGTAGTACAGCAGACTCAACTACAGCAAATTCGCGTATCATTCCAGTCAGTCAGGATGTAAGTAAAGGAAGTTGTAACATAGCATTAAAAAATATAGCACAGATTTCTCAACAGATTGCTGCTCTGCTGCTGCTTTACAGAGATTGACTACATTACATAGTCATGGTGATGCACATAACATAATGTGTGGGGGCCTTACTCCCACTGGAATATTTCTTGCTCCACAGAGTGCAATATATTTCTGTGAAAACCACCCATAATTTCATTACAGTGTGTCATGTCATGGAGGGATTATCATTCAGAAAAGCCGCCCACATTCTACACCCCTTTCTCTGCAACATTGGGGCGTGATTCTGGGGGAATGCAGGTGTATGCTCCACTATAGTGAATGTTCAGGAGCTGTTCCAATGTTCTTTATGTTATAGCAGCTCACTTTGTGGTGAAATGTGAACGCTTCCACTAACAAGGCTCTTTCTACTGGAAACGTGCTCACACGCTTTCACCACAAACTGACCATTATAACCAAGAAACATTTGGAAAGCTGCCGGACAATCGGATATTCACTGTAATGGAGCACGACATGTGTTCTCGGCATCGTACATCCTAACGTTGTTGGAGAAAGGTATTTCTAATGGGTCAAGTTTTTCAGAATGGGAGTTCCTCTGTCGCTGACACACTGTAATGAAATTATCGGTGGTTTTCACAGAAATGTATTGCACTATGTGGCACAAGAAAGACTTCCCTGGAAGGGAAAAAGTGTAATATTAAACAACAACATAGAAAAAAAGCACAAAAAATAGTACAACACAGTAGTGGGGTGGGGGGGCCAGAAAACAATCACATAAGTTACTGAGGCCGTGGGATTCTGTGGTGGTCCAGCAGCAGGTACAGCATTCAAACTATTTGCTGCTGCTGCTCTTCTATTGTGTGAACCTACTGCTGCAAAGCACCAACCCTCTGACTGTTCTCTTCTAGAGCCACCCACACCAGGGAGATGTCATGCTATGTTGCAGGGACTGTGGCGGGGCCCACTGCAGCTGGGAATCCAGGTAGCGGGGGTGGTGGTGGAGATGGTGGTGCTGGTGGCTGTGGTGGTGGTGGTGGTGGTGGTGGAGCAGCTGCTGTACTGGCCCTCCTCCTGCTGTGGCAGTGACTGTGAGGCACAACTCTGACCCCAGCGGCACCCTCAGCCACTGCCATGGAAGGGCCAGCAGGTGGACGCCTAGCCCCTTCCATGGCAGCCTGCCACTCTGCCTTGTGGTGGTTGAGCATGTGGGTGCACTGGACACCGGTCCCCAAAGTGTCCCACAGGGGCCACGGCACACCAGCATACCACACACACGACACACCATGACTGTGCTGTCTCCCCCAGAGAGTTAAAAAACTCCCACACTGGGGAGCTGCGGAGGGACCAGATACAGTCCTCACATGAGTCGCATGGTTCGCACCACCTTGATTTTCCAGGGGCACCTCCTGTGACTGTAGAGGTGGTGGAAGGGGTGCTGCTGGACCCTCTACAGCTGCTACCAGTGGTGATGGTAGTGGCAGAAAAGGTGGATGCTCAGCAGCCACTGGTGGCACTGGTGCTGCTGCTGCTGTTGCTTCAACATGGGGCCAGGGGGAAGCAACACCCGGGAGTCGGTAGTGGTCCAGCATGATACGACCGCCCCCCACGTGTCCACACTCCCCTCCGACCGCGCCCATGGGCCAGTGACTTGCCTTCTCCAGGGTCCACATCCATGCCTCCCACACAAGTCCCCAGCACGCGTACACACACACACACACACACACACACACACACACAGTCACACACACACACACACACACACACACAAAACAAAACAACACTTATAAAAAAAAAATAACTACTGAAAAAAAATCACAAACACAATACAAAAACTAAATAAAGATAACTTTTAAAAAAGCTGTTGTTCTACAAAGGCAATAAGCACTTTGTCACTGACTCCTACACTGCTCTCTCACAACCCTTCTTCCTCTACGAATGCAAAGGAGAAAGTGAAACTGCTTCTCTGACTCACTTCCTTCCTGCCTGGTTATAGCATGTGACTTACAGTACTGTAAGCCATGTGATGTGTTGGGGGCTGCATATTTACTTCTCACTTCACCCTACTTCGCGTTAAGGCATAATGGCAATGTGAAGTAATAATGATAACATGAAGTGAACACTTTGCAGTGCTCACTTCGGGTTGTGCTCTGCCAACGTGAAGTGGGCACTTCGCATTTACTTCACCAGCAGATTAAAAATTTGCTGCAGCTCTAATCCTCTCCTCTACTATTCCGCCTCTCCTTGAATGAGCATTCACAGCAGCGGCTCAGTGCAGCTTCCAGACTCAGCTGCTGCCCCACCACCTGCTCTCCAGCTACCTCCTGCAGTCTGCCCAGTGAATCCTCCCCCTTCTATTCCATCTCGCCTTGAACAGATGCTCCTAGAATCAGCTCGGTGTAGCTTCCAGACTCAGCCTCTGCTGTGACATCCACTCTCCAGCTACCTCCTGCAAGCCACCTAGCTAATCCTCTCCCCTGCTATTCCACCTCACCTTGAACAGGCACTCCTATCAGCAGCTCAGTATGGCTTCCAGACTACACAACCGATGTGCCACCCACTCTCCAGTTACATTCTGCAAGTCACCCAACTAATCCTCTCCCCTGCTGCAAGTTTTTCTTAGCTGCCAACTGTGCACCTCTAGCCTGAATTTTAAGTGCCTCTCTAACTGCAAGCAAATTGGTTGAACTCGATCCTTGGGCATTTCTGATTGGCTCTTTCTCTAGCTTCACTTGCATTCCTATCTTCAACTCTTTGAATTTGCCTAGCTCTGGTATGTTTAAGTTAGCCACAAATGCATTGTGAAAATTGTATTTTGAGCTGTTTGTACTGTTTTAAGCTGCCTATCTGCTGATTCTATCTCACTCCCAACACTATGTCTGTCTCTTTCCCTCTCTCTTCACCTATTCTGTTTGACTTTCAAGCAGCATGCTGCTGCAGCTCTGTTCTCTCCCCCAAGCTCTGCCATTGTCTTGTTTACGGCTCTGGCTTCAGCTCCCGCAACTGCTTCTTTGTTTTACTCAACTGCTGTCTGCCACTAGTTCCTGTTTCTCCAGCCCCCACATTGCAGTCCACGGGTCCAATTCTAGAAGGGTGGTGCAAGTTGCCACCAAACGCAACTTGCACCACCTGCAACTGTGACAATGACCCTGTGCCATATTCTAGAAGGGGCAGGGTCTCTGCAGCTAAGTCCTGTGACTTGCGACATTCGGCCAGGTACACCAAACTGTGGACGTACCTGGCAAGCATGTCTCAAGCAGCACCACAGATCACCACTGCCACCCCCTGCCCAGCTTGCCACAAAGGTGCCCTGTGGGAATGCCCACCTCCCTGCCCCGTAACACCCATATGTAGATGCCCCACAGGGCAGCACTACCAGCTCCCCACCCATGCACCGACCCCCGAGTTACCAGCCACAAATGTGGCAATACCCATGCCATGGTAGTCTAGTACCCCCCATCATAGAAGTATACAAAGTAAATGCCCCCAGTACCCTGGTAGTCTAGTGGTCCCCCATCAGTATAATATTAATTCATCTCTCCAATTCCTTGGTAGTCTAGTGCCCCCCATCGGTACAATATCAATCATCATCTCTCGATTTCAGGTATCAGTGGCCCCTGATCAGTACAGGGACAGAAGTCTTCATAGCCCCTGGTAGTCCAGTGTTGCCTGTGCCATGCGCCAGTCCATCTGCACCTCACCTGTCCCCAGCTGGCGATTGAGACAGCCCACCTTCACCATGGCCAGCCGCTGACTGAGTGCAGTATGATCGCTACTGGAAAGACACACCTAGAAAGTAAGCACTCATACTGCATGCAGTCAGTGGCTGCTGGCGTGGAGGTGAGAGGTGGGCTGTGCCAGTCTCTGGCTGGGGACAGGTGGGGGGGTGTGGGGTGGACTGGCATGGCAGGGGGGGTGGGGAGGCCACTGGAATACCAGGGCTGTGGAGTTTTTATTAATTGTATATCGATCGGGGGAGCCACTAGACTACCAGGGAATCAGAAAAGTGGATTAATATTATACCAAGGAGGGGGCCACTAGACTACCAGGAAACTGTGGGTATTTAATTTGTATAACTCTATGATGGGGGGCACTAGACTACCATGGAATGGTTATTGCCGCATTTGCGGCTGGTGACTCGGGGGTCAGGGCACGGATGGGGGGATGGCAGCACCACCCTGTGGGGCTTGTGCCAATGGGTGTTTCAGGGAGATGGGGGTATTGGCATGGGAGGTGGACATGGTGGCATGTCAGCAGGTGGGTCTACAGGACCCTTGGGGGGGCTGCCGTAGGTTACCCCAGCTAATTGCTGGTGTAACTTATGTTGCTGGTTCTCCTCCAGGGGTTCTTGTAGAATCCCAGCTTTGGGACTTTGTTGCTGCCCTTCTGGAATGGGGCACAATTGCTGCCATAAACCCCCAGCGCATGTCACAGGGGGTTTATGTGGCATAACTGCTGTTCAGCACAAGTGGCCTGCTACACACTTTGTAGAATCATGCATGTCACAACTGCTGGCGTAAGTTGCTACATGCACCATTCTACTTGGCACAACTGCTATCACGCCAGGAGTAACCCTTCTAGAATCTGGCCCCACTTATCTAATCTCTCTCTTTCTTTGCTGCCCGCAGATTTTACCTCACCTTGAATGGGAGCTCCTAGCAGCAGCTCGGTATGACTTCCAGACTCAGCCACCACCACCGACTCTCCAGCTACCTCCTGCAAGCTGCCCAGCTAATCCTCTCCCCTGCTGTAGGTTTTTCTTCGATGCCAGCTGCATGCCTCTAGCCTAAATTTTAAGCGCCTCTCTAACTGCAAGCAGACTGGTTGCACCCAGTCCTTGGGCGCTTTTGATTGGCTGTTTCTCTTGCTGCACTTGCCTTCCTATTTTCGACTCTGAATTTACCTAGCTCTAGAATGCAAATGTTAGCCACAAATGCCTTGTGAAAACTATATTTTGAACTGTTTGTACTGTTTTAAACTGTCTATGTGCAGCTTCTATCTCACTCCCTACCCTCTCTGTCTCTTCCCCTCTCTCTTCACCTATTCTGTCTGATTTTCAAGAAGAATTGTGCTGCGGCTCTGTTCTCCCCACCCCCAAGCCCCTGCCATTGTCTTACAAATGACTCCAGCTTCAGCTCCCTCCTTTTCATTTTACTTAAATGCGGTCTGCTGCTAGTCCTTGTTTTTCCCACTCCCCAATTTATGTCCACTTATCTAATCTCTCTCTTTTTTTGCTCCCCCCAGATTCCATCTTGCCTTGAATAGGCACTCATGTCAGTGGCTCAGTATGGCTTCAGGACTCAGCAACCATTGCACCACTCACTCTCCAGCTACCTCCTGCAAGCCACTCTGCTAATCCTCTCACTTGCTAGTCCACCTCACCTTGAATTGGCGCTCCTAGCAGAGGCTTGGTGTGGCTTCCAGACTTAGCCACCACCATGCTGCCTGCTCTCCAGCTACCTCCTGCAAACTATCCAGTTAATCCTCTTCCCTGCTATTCCATCTCATCTTGAACAGGCCCTCCTAGCAGTGGCTCTGTGCAGCTTCCAGACTCAGCTGCTGCCATGCCACCTGCTCTCTGTCTACCTTCTGCAAGCTGCCCAGTGAATCCTCCCCCTGCTATTCCAGCTCGTCTTGAACGGGCACTCCTAGAAGTGGTTTCATGTGGCCTCCAGACTCAGCCACTGCCATGACACCCACTATCCAGCAACCTCCTTAAAGCCACCTAGCTAATCCTCTCCCCTGCTATTCCACCTTGCCTTGAACAAGCACTCCTAGAAACAGCTCGGTGTGGCTTCCAGACATAGCAGCCGATGCACCACCCGCTCTCCAGCTACGTCCTGCAATCCACCCAAATAATCATCTCCCTAGTTGTAAGTTTTTCTTCAGTGCCAACTGTGATCCTTTAGCCTGAATTTTAAGCACCTCTCTAACTGCAAGCGAACTGGTTGCACTCGATCCATGGGTGTTTCTGATTGGCTGATTCTCCCATCTCCCAATTTATGTCCACTTAACTAATCTCTCTCTTTCTTTGCTCCCACCACATTCCACCTCACCTTGAGTGGGTGCTCCTAGCAGTGGCTTGGTGTGGCTTTCAGACTTGGCAACTGCCGCAGCAGCCACTCTTCAGTTACCTCCTGCAAGCAGCCCAGCTAATCCTCTCACTTGCTATTCCACCTCACATTGAATGGACGCTGCTAGCAGAGGCTCAGTGAGGCTTCCAGACTCAGCCACTGCCGTGCCACCTGCTCTCCAGCTACCTCTTGCAAGCTGCCCAGCTAATCCTTTCCCTTGTAATTCCACCTTGCCTTGAACTGGCACTCCAAGCAGCAGCTTGGTGCAGCATCCAGACTCGGCCAATGCTGCACTGGCAGCTCTCCAGCTACCTCCTGCAAGCCACACAGGTAATTCCCGCTGGAGGTTCATGTCAGCTTCCCACCCACCCATCCTATCTGGGCAATTACTTATATAGTTTCCCAAGGATCACATGTCCAGGTGCTAATATTATTAAGTATAAAGCTTTCCATCTGCAAGTTATATTGGCCAGCCATTAGAGGGCTAATCCTCATGTAGTTAAACATTAAAGCTGCACTCTCCAGCACAACTAAGGACCTCATTTCTATTCCTATTAATGAAATGACATCCGCACACCTAGTGCCCTGCCTGCTCATCCTGCTCAACCTGACTGCTTTGTCAGGCATGGTTATACAGTGGTCTCTCCACTCTGCCACATATCACGTATCACCTAGATGTGTACCCCCTCCGTATCTACAGAACTGTAACCTCTTGCCAAGCCATCAAAAACACTGACCTTAAGCCCCAAGGTGTACCACATACACTGACATATGGGTGGCCTCCATCTAGTATCCATACTTCTTCCTACAAACCATTTCTCCTACCAGGCTTCTCCAGTGTTCAGCAAATACTTGACAAACAACCCTCCCATAGAAAGTTATGCTTTCTTTGAACCAACTACCTAAATGAACTTGTTAGATGTCTGATGCTACTTCTGCTTCTAATTTCTGGTAACACACACCCTAACCCTGGTCCTCTTCAACATAGTCCCAAAGGCATAAGGAGGTCAGGGATACTCTCACTGGCAAGCATCAACATCTGCAGCCTTCTCTCAAAATGTGATTCCCTTAATGCATGGGTCACACAGCTCAACTCCAATGTCCTATCTGTTGTTGAGACATGGCTGTCACCCAAGAACCCTGATATTGCCATTGCAATACTGGGCTATACTGTTTTTAGGCATGATAGGTTAACAAAAAAAGGTGGTGGTTGTGCTCTGTTCATAAAAGAACCACTAATGGGGCATGCCCTGTCCTTACCCAGTACTGGGACTGACACACGGTTGTAGCCATTAAGATATTAGTGGGTGCCCACAACAAAGCACTTACTGGTGACTTAGGTGTATAGAAAAATAGAAACATAGACTTTGACAGCAGATAAGGACCACTTGGCCCACCCAGTATGCCCATTTCCCCACCTATTGGATAAGCTGCAGATCCTAGTTAACCAACAGCCTAATTCCTCCTACCCCCACTAGAATTTCCTTATGTCTATCCCATGCATTCTTAGATTCCCCCACTGTTTTTGACCCCATGACCTCCTCAGGAAGGCCATTCCATGTGTCCACCACCATATCCTTGCACAAATACTTGCTCACATTGCCCCTGATCTGTCCCCCCTCTATCTTCAGATTGTGTCCCCTTGTTCTTGCACATCTCTTTTTTCTGAAAGATGCTACCCTCTTGGACTTTGTTGATTCCCTTGAGGTACTTGAAAAAAGCTATCATGTCCCTCTCCCTCCTTTCCTCAAGGGTATCTATATTAAGCTTCTACAGTCTCTCTTTGTATGGTTTCTGTTGCCGATCCTGCACCATTTTAGTTGCCCTCCTCTGGACTGCCTCCATCCCATCTATGTCCTTACAGAGATGGGGTCTCCAGAACTGCATGCAGTACTCCAGATGGGGTTTCACCAACTGTCTGTACAGAGGGATGACAACTGCCTATTGTCTACTGGTGTTGCCTCTCCCAATGCATCCCAGCATCCCCCAGCCCTCCTTACTACCTTCTCACATTATCTGCCTTCCTTTAGGTCATCTGATATGACTACCCCCAGGTCACTTTCCATTTTTATTGTTGTTTGTACACCCCCAATGTATACTCTTCCCCTGAGTTTTTGTTTCCCATGTGCATTACTTTGCACTTCTTTGTATTGAATCTAAGCTGCCATACTTTTGACCATTCCTCCAACCTTGCCAAGTCCCTTCTCTTCCTTTCCACCCCCCCATGTATCAACCCTCTTGCAGATCTTTGTGTCATCTGCAAAGAGGGATACTTCTCCTTCCAGTCCCTCTGCAATGTCACTAATAAAGACAGTAACCCCAGTTTCTTCAGAGTGGACTCCATTTACTATTACCCTGTGTCCTCTTGTTCAGCCAGTATTTTACCCAGGCTACCACCCTGGGACCCACTCCCAGGCTAGCAAGTTTGTTTATTAATCTTTTGTGTGGGAGTGTGTCAAATGTGTTGCTAAAGTCTAGGTAGGTCATGTCCACAACCATTCCCTGGTCTACTACTTCAGTCACCCAATCAAAGAAATCTATTAGCATCATCTGACATGACCTTCCTTTTGTGAATCCATGCTGCCTTGGATCATGTGCTCTGCTGACCACTAGGTACTCAGAAATTCTTTTCTTTCAGAAGTTATTCCATCATTTTTCCTACCTCTGAGGTCAAACTAACAGGTCTGTAGTTTCCTGCCTCTGCCTTGCTTCCACTTTTGTGAAGAGGAATCTTATCCACCTTCCTACAGTCCTCAGGTACCACACCATCCTCCCATGATTTGTTAAAAAGGGTAGTCAGTGGTGTCATTAGTTTTTCCCCTTAGTTCTTATATCCCGCCCAAGCAGACTGCCTCAGGCCTCAGCTCCCTCCTTGACTGTATCCACGTCCTGGGACATAACTCTGAAATCATAATGTTAGGAGATTTCAGTGTGAACTTGCTCTTCCCTATTGCATGCACCTACAAGGATGTCTTGACTGCTGTCAATTTTCACACAGCTATTCGAGTCTGTAACTAGGTTGAACTATAGAACAGAGACTTGTATGCTTTTGGACTGGGTGTTTACTAACCGCCCTGACCATATCTCAAATACAAAAGTCCTCCCTGATTCTATTAGTGACCATTCCCCCATCCTGTGCAACTGGTCTAATAAATTCATCAAACCCCCAGCCAAAACAATTACTAGAAGAGTACTTATCTGTGGACACCTTGAGCACCTAAAATCGCTCCTGGATCAACATGACTGGTCACAAATTGATACTGCTGGTGACATGTTCACGGCACTGGATTACTTCATCTCTAGGGTCAATGTAGCTTGTGACATCCATGCCCCCTACAAAAAATGTAGGGTCAGTGGCTCCAGTAATCTTTGGATTACACCAGACCTCATAGATCTCATGAAATCCCATGATCAGCTATGGTATTGGGTGCAAGCCATGGGCAGACAAGCAGATATTGAGACCTATAAAAGAGCTAGGAATGCGTGTACTGGAGCAATCCATTCTAAGAAAAAACAGTACTTCAGAGGCGCTGGAGCCAACACTTGGAATGATGGCAAGAAGTTCAGGAATAACCTCAAAGATGTTAAAAGGAAGGACCCCAAAGCTGCACCTTCTATGCTTAACATTGAAGGCACCTCCACTCTAAACCCCTTTACCATCATTAATACATTTAATTCTGCCTTCACAGACATCAGTCATGTACCTCCCTCCAATTTCTTCAGTGCCCCTCAGACACTGATCACAAGGCAACACTGGCACAGCAACGGGCCCATCTACCTTTCTACTTTAAAGCGGTATCTGAAGGTGAAGCTAAAAAGTACATGCTTAAGGTGTTTGGGAAAACCAAATATAATGGGGATATGCTTGACCTTAAACTCCTTGCCCTAACTCTGGGTGAAGTTCTGCCTCCCCTGACCAAGATTATTAATCGTTCCCTCATGCTATCACAATTCCCTCAATTGTGGAAATCAGACTTGGTGACTCCAGTCTATAAAAGCGATGACAGGGCGCATCATGGAAACTACAGGCCAATCTCCTTCCTGCCCCCTCTCTCCAAAGCTCTTGAATGAATTGTGACAGATCAACTGGTTAAGTATCTGGAGAAATACCATTTGCAATGTCCCCAGCAACATGGATTCAGGAAAGGACACAGTACCACCATCGCCCTGCTCAAATTCATGAGCTACATCCACAATACACTTGATCAAGGCCTACTCATTGGAGAAATTTATGTTGACCTTACCAAAGCCTTTGATACAGTCAACCACTCACTGCTGATTGATCAATTAACCAATATAGCACTATAGAAGGACACCACAGACTAGTTTAAAAGTTATTTCTGTGACCAATCACAACAAGTGAAGATTGGATATGTCCTCTCAAACAAGCAACCTGTCCATTCAGGTGTCCGCCAAGGATCCATCCTGGGTCCCCTCCTTTTTAGCATCTTTCTAAATAAGCTCCCTGACTCCTGCCAAGGCCACATCCTTCTCTGTGTGGATGACACTGTTATCTGTACCAGCAACTCTGACCCATTACTTCTTGAGAACCAGCTACAATGCAGTTTTGCATATGCTGAGTCCTGGTTCCATAGTCATAAGCTCATTCTAAACAATAAAAAACAAAAGCAAAGCTATTCAATAGCACACACAGCAAACATAAATCCCATCAACTAACATTCAGAAACTGCTTGGGCACTGCCCTGGAACTGACACAACAGTTCAAATACCTCAGGTGACCTTAGATAGCACACTATCCTATACCCAGCATATAGACAATGTCGCCAAAACTATGAACACTCGAATCGGGCTACTGCACAAACACAAGCATTGTCTAACTACTGAAGCTGTCAGTCTGGAAATCCAAAACTCTGTAGTTTCCATCATTGACTACAGACTCATGCTCTATGGATCTGCCAATGACACAGCTATGTGCCATATCTCTATAGCACTAAACAAGGCCTGCTGACTCCTTACAGGAACAGCATACCTCTCACATTCTGCCACATCTATGCACAAGCAAACTGGCAGAGTCACTTATTAAACCTGCCTGTTAGCTAAGAAAGTCTCCCTTGGTCTTGTGCCCCCAGGGGTTCAGAGAATCCTCAGTCCAGATCGCATCCCCAGACAGACAAGAAACTCTGAAAACCTCACCTTTCAAGTACCCCATTGTTGCACTTCAATAGGCCAGTGATCGTTTGGCATCAGAACTTCCATGTGGTTTAACTCGCTTCAATGTGATGTCTCTAACACCGCCACACTAGGCTCCTTCAAACGTAAGCTTTGGCAACACCTTGTGGCAAACATCATTTATGATTGCTTCAGTTATAGCTGTTGCAGGCCTCCTCCCCTCAGCCTCCTTCCCTACACCCAATTTCTGTCCCCTTACCCCACCAAACCTATTGCTCCTACATCTACCACCTCTTTTCCTATACCTACCTCTGCCTTCCGATACACCACACCAATAGAATCAACCTACCACTCACCTCCCTTCCCCTCTCCCCCACCTACACTTGCCTCCTCACTCAAGCTCCTACTCTGATTCCCACATCACTACCTGTAACTCTTCCTCCCCTTCCCCTCCCTTCTCATGCACTCCCTACCCACTACTTCTCTCACCCAAATCTTGCTACCTTGTATCTCTCTTTCTTCCCTGGACAAGGTCTCAGGCTGCTCTACTCTTAATGCACAATTATAGTAGTTGCTCTATTACTAGTAAGTCTCTTTCTTTTTAGTTCGAGTTTTTGTTAGACCATAGCCCAGGCATACACTGTACAATGTCTGTCAGATTATTGATCATGTTGTTAACTATACTGTACTTTCTACTGATGCTTATTGTTGTCTTCATACCATACTACTGTTCTGTACTCTATGCATCATGATGTAGAACATTTTTTTTTTTTTTTTCAATTCAACTTTTATTGGAGATTTTACACCAAAAAAAAAGACCACATCCAGAAAGAAACATAGTATCATAGAAAAATTACATACCAGTATAGAGAACAGAACATCAGGATGTAGTCCCCATCCCATCCCCACCCCATCCCCACCCCCCATCCCCCAAACCCTCCACCCCAATGCACAGCACTCGAACATAGACGGACTGATAATCACAAAGCGAATCATAAAGGAGCAGAAAAAAAGGTATATAAGGAACCCCAGACACTATTAAACTTAGGAAGCTTATACTGTAAACTAGCAATGGTTCTATCTGTTCTAAGGTTGGCTAGAAATTCTTGCAACCATTCGCCATATGAAATCTCTGTATTGTCCTTCCAATGCCTCAGAACTACTTTTTTAACTGAGGCCGAAATCAGCCCCATATGGTATTTCCTATTCCGGACACCCACCTGGGACATGTCCCCTAAAATACAAACCTCAAGTGTAAATAGGTTTTCCAAACCCAGTAGAGGGTCAAGATTCTTTTTAATAACCTCCCATAAGACCGCCACTTTCGGGCAGTGCCAAAAAATATGGAGCAAGTCTCCAGCCTCTTGTTGACATCTAAAACAAGTGGAGGATGCCATCAGGCCCTGCTCCCATAGTTTCAAAGGGGAATAATAAATATTATGCAAAAGCTTGCATTGCATTAACCTGAGTCTATCCTGCAATAAAAATTTATGGCAGGCCCCCCAAATATTATCCCAATCGAAATTATATTCCGGAAACTGTAAGGACCAATAACGTTTGGGAGCGAGGGTGATTGGATGTAACCATCCGATCAGGTTATTATAGACGGCAGATATAGCATGAGGCTTTCCAACCAGAGGGGTCAAATCCTCCTCGAAGTTACATAAGGCCCCGTCCCTGGTGAAAATGTCAAGTTTCCCCACCAGGAGGTGACAAAGTTGAAAAATTCTAAAAATTAGACACTGAGGGATTTGAAACTTAATCAAAATTTCGGCAGAGGTGAGCAACTTACCCCCCTCTATAAGCAGATCCTTAACCGACACCTTTCCCATAGGTGGTAACCAGGTATCCTTAATAGGCTTACCATCTAATAAAAAATTAGGATTACCCATTAATGGTTGGGCCGGGTCTCCAATGTGAAAGTATTTTAGAAAGGAACATAGCTGCATATGCACTTTGACTGAAGTCTCGATGGGGAGTTACTTAATACAGCTGGGAGAACTTTCGACAACAATATAACAGAGCCTCGGTTTAAATCCAGAATCGACAATACGGAGATCTCTAAGCTTAACCATAATGGCGGTAGGTGTTCACCTGTGCATTATCTATACCCTTAACCCAACAGAGATATTTGGAGGCATGACTGGCCCAGTAATACAGCAAAATGAGGAAGTCTCAGACCACCAGATAGTTTAGGGGCGACAATTTGGAATATGATAGTCTAGGCTTTTGTAATTCCAAATAAATTCAGGTACACTTCTATGCACTCTCTTAAACCATTTTAAAGGGAGCCATATGTTTAATATATTAATGGGGTAAAATAACCGAGGAAAGACATTCATTTTAACCAAATTAATTCTGCCCCAGATAGACAGGAATAATCGCCCATCTCCGCAGGTCGGCCTCAATATCATGCAACACCGGTCTAAGTTACGCTGCACCAGGCGGAAGTATCCTGGTTAGAGTGAGACCAAGATATCTAATGGACTCAGCATTCCAAGTTAGGCCAAAAGGGTGATATCAGGCATATGTTCTAAAGTTTAAGGGGAAACCACTGACTTGCTAATATTAAGCCGGTAATTGGCGATCAATCCAAATCTATCAATAACCTCAAGTAAAGTTGAAATGGAAGAGGCTGGATTGGAAACGAGCAAAAGCAGATCATCAGCATATGCCAGCACCTTCAGGGTACTCCTCCATACCTGAATGCCCTGAATCTGCTGCTCCAGTCCGGTCCGCCTGATAAGAGGTTCAATATATAAATTAAAAAGGAGCGGGGAGAGGGGACAACCTTGCCTAGTGCCAAGAAAAAGTTTGAATGGCGCTGAGGTTACGCCATTACATGTAATTTTAGCCGATGGAAATTTACATATATTTTTAATCCATCCAGAGAATTGCTGAGGGAAACCAAAACAATCCATAACCTTTATAAGAAAATAGTTATAAACCCTATCAAAAGCCTTTTGCATCCAGAGAGACCAAGACCCTGGGTTGATCGGAGTCCCTAGAAGCTGAAAAGACATGGAGCAAAACTCAGTAGATGGTCAGCGGAAGACCTACCTTTCATAAACCCCACCTGTTCGATCCTATTAAACTGGAAGGACTCTGCTGATTCTATCAGCCAACAATTTAGTGAGAATTTTGATATCCTGGTTCAGGAGGGATATAGGCCTATAATTAGCGACTAAATCAAGCTGCTTCCCGGTTTGGGTAGAAGTATGATTAATGCTTCAAAAGAGTATGATAGGAAACCTTGCCATCCAAAAATACATTGAAAAGCCGTAATAAAAAGGAGTTAATTCTTTGAGAAGGTCTTATAAAATTAGCGGAAAGACCATCCGGCCCGGTGTTCTATCTAGGAAGGGATTTAATAACCCATCTATTTCATCTGCAGTAATAGGGTCAGGAGTTGGAGTTGATCATTTCACTCAATGAGGGAAGATTTATCTCCCTAAAAGTGATTGATTTTTTCGTCTGACGGAGGGTCCTTCATAGGCCCATAAATCCCCTTAAAGTAGTCCAAAAATTCACCCAAGATATCTTCCGGGGAAGTCTTGATTGGAGCCCCCTCCGAGGAGCGGATGGCCAACACCCATCTAGAAGACTCTAATTGCTTGATTCTTCTGGCTAGTAGCCGGCTGGCCTTTTCTCCTTGATCTGTAAATCTAGCCTTAGTCCTTACAAAAGCCCATTCAGTTTGTTCATCTAATGCCCTAAGGTAAGAATCCCTTAACAGGGCTAATTCCTGTCTATAGGCATCCGAGGAACAAACAGAAAGGCCCTGCTCTTTATTACTAATCTTAGTAAGTAGCTCTGAGATATGCTTCAGCCTTTCCTTTTTCCTACGGGAGGCGAGCCCAATCAAGATACCACGGATAAAAGCCTAAAAGCTCCCCATTCAGCATCTGGCCTATCGGTGGAACCTTGATTGAAAGATATAAAATCGGTTATTTGGGAGGAGATGTATTTAACCAACCTGGGGTCTTTTAGTATTTGGTTAACTTCCACCTATTCCCTGGTTTGGGAAGGGATGAAAAGGATAAAAGGCAATTAACTATGGAGTGATCCGATAGTGGCCCAGATACAATACAAGAATCTAACACCTCAGATAAAAGAATATTCGAAACTAAAATATAGTCGATTCTGGATTGGGTGTTATGTACTTGTGAAGTAAAATTAAAATCTGGTATGTTCGGATGGAACACTCTCCACACATCACAGAGACCCAGTCCATCCGTCATCTCCCTGACAGCTTTTTGTCCCAGGGTTAGCCCTCTTCTAGTAGGACAGGATCTATTCAATAACGGGTCCATAACTAAATTCAGGTCACCTCCTAGTACTATGGGAGATTGCACCAAGGAGAGAGTAGCTCCAAAAATTTGAACAAAGAAATTGGGTATCAATATTGGGCCGTAGATAGAACCAAAGATAATCTCTTGAGTATGTAAACTGCCCCTAACGAAAATATATCTTCCATAACTATCCTCAAACACCTGGATTGGATGAAATGGAACTGACTTATGCATCAATAGCATCACCCCTTTACTATGAGAGCTACCTTCAGCGGCAAAAACCTGACCTATTTGTAGTCTGCATAGCTGATTACTTTCAGCCTTCAATAAATGGATCTCTTGCAGGAATACAATATCGGCCTGCACATAGCCGAGGTGTTTTAAAACCTTGTATTGCTTTACTCTATGGCGAAGTCCATGTACATTCCAAGTCACCACATTAATACGCCTAGCCATGGGTTGACGAAATTAAAAAACGCAAATGGGAGAGAAACCAGTCCTGTAACCAAAAACCTAGAGAGACAAAGAGTGCTGTGCAAAGGGTCCCTCCCCCCACCCAAATCCCACAACCCCCAAACATCCCATAACAATGATAACCCCCAATCCCCACCAACCCCTCCACCCAGACCCATCCGAGCTGTCAGTGAACGTGGTTCCAGCGTCATGGTAGACTCCTCAGTCCCCTCCCAACCAATCTAGAATATTAATAAACAAGTTCGCCTCACAATAACCAGAAACAGGACTACCCTTTCCACTCATTACCTTCCAACATTCAAAATTAAATCCAGCCCATCCCAAAACCCCAAACATAACCTAATAATGAATTAACACCAATGGCAAAAGGAAAGGAAAGGCCCTCCCATCAACTATCATTTAAATGCCATAACCTTATAAACCTATAATATAATGGTATATCTAAACCCATTCAGAATCAGATCCACATTCTCCCTCACAACAGAATCCTGAGTGTAATCGATAGGAAACACTCCCCGGCACTAACGGTCCATACTGCCAGCAACTATATTTCAAGCCGGCAAAACATAGAAGTCTCTATAGTGAGAAACTGCATCCCAAGTAGGCACCAGTCCTTACTATAAATAAACAGGCATACGCTGGCTCCAGACGAGTTGTGATACTCCTTCATTAGGGGGGAATCGAGGAATGCATCCTTTAAAAGTGAGAGAGAGAAAAAAAAAAAAAGGCAGGCGGAGACCAGTGGGGGGGGGGGGTTAGCCATCCAACAAGAAGGTGACATCAAAAGGCGTAGGGAATCCAGGTCCATCAACTTTCCACGGCATCAGGGACTGTCCAGAAGCCAATTCCAAGGTGAGAATCAAAATGATCTTCATGACAGCAAAACCTCCAAATGGAACAGGGCTTCACCAACTGATAGGTAGTCCCTTCATGGGTCTCTGAACAAATCTGGGAAAAGCTGCTTTAATGTCGGGAGCGCAGCCTCTGGATCGTCAAAGTTGTGCCAGGTTCCCTTTGCTAAGACTTGAAGATGAGCTGGATATTTCATTCTAAACCTCGCATTGGCAGCTATCAATTTAGAAACAGCCGGGTGGAAAGACGCTCTCTTCTGCCGAATAGAGAGGGGCAGGTCTTGAGCCACCCGCAGCCCAACGCCCTCCCGGGTCAGTTCCTTCAACTCCTTGCTTTGCTCAAAAAATGTTGTCGCCGAGGAAGTTTAAAACTTAAAATAAAGGGACGGGCGGGCTCCAGACGGGGCATAGTTCTCAATGCCCGATGGGCTCTCTAATGACGAAGATTGACCGAAGGGCGAGGGGCCGGCTATTTTCTGGATGAGACGCTGAGCAAATTTAACCGGCTCCAAGCCCTCTTCTCTTTCGGGGAGGCCGATAACAACCACATTATTGCGGCGACTCCGACCTTCGAGGTCCTCCACCTTACTCTCCAGCTTCTGTATCCGCTGCCTCAGTAAGGGTATTTCAGGTGCCAACTTTGCGTGGTTGCACTCCACCAAGCTAATACGGGCCTCAGCGTCAGTGGTGCGACGGGCTAGATCTTCTATAGCTCGAGAGACCCCTTACTTCACTAGCCAGTTCTTTCATTTCGCTCTGAAGGGCTGAAACCCTTGAGGAAACTGGCTAGGGTGAGCGGATCCCCTCAGACGCACTGGGAGCTTGCAATGCAGATTGTAAGGACTGAGGCCCTGGCTTTTTTTGAGGCCTTCTCAGGGGTCGCAGGAGGCGTGTGCCTAGGCAAGGGATCCTTGAACTCCGCGTCCATCTCCGTGGTCCGGATGGCAAGTGAGATATTCCGATTCTTTTTTAAACTGGAATGGAGGCGCTTAGGCTAACAAAAGAGGAGATTTATAGATTAGGAGGAGGGAGCTCTGAGAGGAGCAGCTAACTCATGCTCTGCACCACGTGATCTCCCCATGTAGAACATTTGTAAAAGAGCTCTTAGCACAAAGGTGTTATTCCGAGATGTGAATAAATAAATGATGATTTCCAGCCAGGGACTGAAAAGTGTTTTTCTGTATTGATTTTTTGAAAATTGCTTCATGCCCTTCAAGACCAACTGTTACTGGGTGGTGACTTAAACCTTAAGCTTAACCCTGCTCTTGATACTTTGTCATTGAAAGCATTTAGACTTCCTCAGCCCACAAATATGTCCACAATATCATTCAACATATGAGTTGTTTAGACACCTGATGACATTTGCACCCCTCATAAGCTGAATATACTAATTTCTGACACAGGCATTAGAGTTAGACTCAACTAGACTACCTCTTCACAACCATCAAGCATATTAGTTGCTTACATGAGGTTAAACATGGATCCATCCACTTATCTGATCACACCTTGGTTCTGGTGCATTTTTCTCTGGGAAAGAGAAAAAAAGAATAAGCACATGACACTTCACCCTGGCCTTCTTCTAGATAAAAATCTCCTTAGGAAGCTGGAGGACCACATTACACAATATCTCCAAGAGAACTCCTCCCTGGAGATCACAACACGCATCCTCTGGGATGCTATTAAAGTGAGAAATTGTGGTCTACACCTCCACTCTGCACTAGAGTAGAGAGTCAAACCTGCATGAAATACAGGTCACCCTTCATACATTGCTACTGTTCCATATGCAAGATTACAAATCTGGCCCATCAGCACAGCGGTTGGATTTCTGCTTGCGGTGCCAGCAACCCAGGTTCAGGAATGGACCCAGGGAGCTGAAGGGTTGGCCAGGGGGAGAAAGATGGAGCATCCTATGGACTGCGCTCCTTCTCCGGGGGGAGGGATGGGTTAGTGTCCGGCGATCGAGAGACCCCTAGCAGAGGCTGGAGGACTCACGATCCAACCGGCGTTCAACACATTGAGGGGTGGGGCAGATGCTTGACATCATTGCACATTCCTGCCCCTGGGGCCTAGCAAGAAAAATCAGCCTGCCTGCTGCCTTGATGATGCCCACCCCGTGGCTGCAATCGGCTCCCCAGGCCAACTCCCACCCTATCCCATTGACTGTGGCACCCTTCAAGGGGTTCCGGTGACACAGCTCACCCTGGGGGGTAAGCCAGGCATCCCAGCAGGATGGCTGAAATGGGGAAGCCGCAGCATGGGGTCCGTGACTGGGCAGATGGATGGCAGTGGAGGCAGGGCACATAAAGTATAAATTGGAAAGAAAAAAAAAAGATGACACAGTCATCCTTCTCCAACTTCAGTCCACTAAGGCCCAGATACAAGCATTGCTGGACTGAAGAACAGGCACTGTTCTATCTCCGACACTGTTACTGCAAGGGTAGTACTCGTGAAGTGTGTACTCTCACCCACCACCTGCTGTTAGTCAGGTGACAAGCTTGTATTCTGAAGCTCTGAGACTCACGAACAGAGTGTATAGTCCATCATAATAGGGAAATGCAGAATATTTTTGTAGACTTTTGTTCTACCTTCTACACCACTGAGGGATCACCCCCAACTAGATAGCACTACAGAAAGTTCAACTCCCTCAGTTAAATAAGGATCACCTTACAGAACTACTCAGTCCTCTTACTCAGGAGGAACTCACGATATGGATAACATAGTCCCAAACAAATAAACATCCTGGTACAAATGGGTTTCCATCAGAACTTAGAAAGTCAACTCCTCTAAGGGATCTACTGAACCCCCTCCTGAGTAGTTTTCCTGGATCTTCAAGAAGTGTTACCCTCCATCCTGGTAGTATGCCACCATTTCAACTCTGTCAAAGCCAGATAAAAACCCTCTTTTCCCTGCCTCCTATCACATATTTCCATTCTAAATCATGATTATAGGCTATTCATGTCTATATGGCCACCCATTTTGAGGGCCTTCTCCTGTCCTTGCTGGACATGGACCTGGCTGGATTGTGTGAAAAAGACAGGCTCATGGTAGTATTGTAGGAACTCTTCTGCTCCTTGACTACTTTCATAAGCATTCTATCTCCCTTCTCCTTGATAGACTGGACGTAAATGTGGAAAGGCCTTCGAAAGGATCTCCTGGAACTTTCTTTGGTCCAGTCTCACAGCATTCAGGTTTTCAAAGTTATTCTCACAATGCTTCCCAGTGTCTGTGATTCACCAAGAGCTTATATTCAGGTTAAGGCTCCCTCTCTTCCCAATTTCCCTTAGGAAGAAATATGTGCCAAGAGAGCACCCTGTAGCTTATTTTATTTGCACTATACACCATATACTGTACATCCCTTAGCAGCTGTCATTTGGCAATTACCCACAGTTCAGAGGGTCCCACCAGGTTCAGGGAATATAAAATTGTTCTGTTCAATGGAGATATTATCTTAATTGTTAATGAACCCCCAGATTCCCTGCCCACAGCCTGGGACATCTTGGAACAATCTGAAACAGACTGGATGTGACTAAGACAGAGGTCCTTACCTTTAATTATACCTCTTCAGATGCTGTAAAATCAAGGCTCCATATTCAATGGAATAGGGCCTCTCTCAACCTTTTGGGTGTACAACACAACAAAAACCCCAAACACTTTGACATACTCAGTTATGAACTGATCACTGTGGCAGTGGCTAACGGCCTATAATCCTGGGCATAACTTCATCTTACTGTTAGCTTCTTATGCAAGATAGAAGCTAATCACCAAAATATCCTACCTTGTTTACTGTGCTTCTTGCAGACCATTACCATTATGCTGGACCATAGCTATTTTCATCACTGGAATAAACTTTTGGAACAGTGATAGGCCACTAATTTGCCTCTCCCTTCTTCAGTTATCAGTTGCAAACTGCAGGGTTAACTTCCATAACATGAAACTACATGCACAGGCATCTCAAGTAAAATTAGTTTGCCTGTGAACTTCTTTAGCATATGTAGCCCACTGGAAAAATATCACGTTTCTCCTAAATGATCTCCATGCCATAGATGCAATACTTTGCAGTATGTATCCCCCAGAATATCTTCCCTTCTCTAGATTTTACACAATACAGCCACTGTTCTTTAAACTAGGCATGCCACTCAGTGGCAGGATGCTCTTAAGGGTTCTTCACCTCTTGTTTTGGCTCTAGGCCATGACGGGGCAACCCACTAACCCGCTAAATACTACACCCCTTTTATTTAATACTGGGCTAGAAGTGACCTTGCCTATCTTCACCAGTTATGGATGATAGGGGTGTGTTACCTTTTCAAATAGTACAAGACACATACTGACTTCTGTTCACAGAACATTCTTGATCTCTCCAGTTTAGGTCCTATGTAGTAATCCTGTTGGAGCATTTCTGTTAGCTCCCTGTGCCTCACTCAGCACTATGTGCCCTGCTACAACACCATCAGTGAGCCGGGGTGGGCAATCACAGTGGGACAAATTTATGCTAATTTATGGGATCTCTTCCCCAACTCAACAATAAACAGTTTTCTACAAATGAGCTGAGGAACTGCATACTGACTGTAACCCAAAATTGTGACATAAATTTGCCATACCCAGCTACAAAATTACAATGGCACCTTATATGAAACGATTTGCCTGGAAATGCAGGACCCTCAATTTCAGTATACCAGCAGTTCTTAGCACATATTTAGGCCCTGGGGCAGGACACTGCTGGTGAAATTGCAGGAGATCAAGACAGATCAGGGCACATATTTTGGAGTTACCTTATCCTTATTCACTAATGGGCATAAATCTCCTGCATTCTGGAAGAGATGTTTGACATCCCAAATCCCCTTTCCCCATGCTTACTCCTGCAGCAATCCTCTCTGAGACAGAGAGAATAGAAGAAGAAGAAGAAGAAGAAGAAGAAGAATCAGCATTTATATAGTGCTTTTCATACACAGTATCCCAAAGCACTTTACAAGCAATGCTAGACTGGTAGTGAAGTAACTGAATGTGTGGTGGCGGCCATATCGCACATCATCACCCACACAGAGCCTGGATAATTGCATGAACCGGTTTATGGGAAGGGGAATGTTGGCCAGGACACCAGGAATGTTTCCTGCTCTTTGCAAAGAGTGCCCTGGGTTCTTTTACTTCCACCTGGACACCCACCAGGACAACACCAGGATGGGCAGAAAGGACCTCAGTTTATCATCTCATCCAAAGGATGGCACACCCCAGCAGCATGGCACCCCCCAATACTGCACTCGGATGCCAGCGATTTTTAGGTGCAAGTCCAATCCCGGTGTGGGACGAGAACCCACGACCTTCTGGTCCAGAGGCAGATGTGCTACCAACTGAGCCACGCTGGCAATAAGAGGGAGTCAACTGAAACTACTTTTACTGCTTCTTTTGGGAGCCAAAAAAATGGTTACGAGGCTCTGAATGAAACCACACTCACCTACTATTCAGCAGTGGACAGATTTTATTGATTCTCTTTATCATCTGGAAAAGTGAACACATTCTTTTATTAATCACCTGCCTGTTTTCCAAGAAAACGTGAAAATAGACCTGTGTAAATTAGAATAGTGGTGGGCGAAGTGGCCCCAATTAGCTCCGCGAAGTGATCCCTGTGGTGAAAGGTAGATTCACGAATTATCGCGATATTAATGGAGTAGCCTTGAAGTCCATTAAAACAATGACTAAACGTTACTCTGCCATCCCAAACCACTACTCCACAAATTCTTAAGGTGAAGTACACTGAAAGAAATGTACTCCGCCTTACTTCGCCTTGTTTTTAAGCTCCAAAGGCGAATTTTGCAGTGATTCATGGGATTTCAGGTCACATGGGCTCTAGATTGTTCTGCACAGCCTCAGTTTGGGGTAGTGTGTGTATGAAGCTGTAGGAGACAAACTGCTCTGAGAGCTCTGTGATTCAAACCTTCTAAAAGCTGTTAAAAAAGCCTTTTGGGGTCATTTGTTTTGCTGAAACTTTAGTTCATCGATTATAGGAAACCCTCCTGTGCTCATATCATCGAGCATTTATTGTTTGTTTGTGGATTTTGAATGTTAATGTACAATATTCAGTCTGTATACTGAGAGACAGTGGAAATGTGATTGGGGTAGGGGTGTATCTGTGGTGTAGGTAGATTAACTTGGAGAAAAAGACAGTGCTTTCTGTTTTGGTGATATTTCTCTTGTATAACTGTGTTAATGTACACACAGTAACATTTTCAATAATTCTTGCCATTTTTTGCTGATTGTTGTGGTGCAGCAGTGCATATTTTTAGTTTGTTTAAAATATGTCATTATATTACTGAAGTTTTCAATTTGCTACACATTACTTAGTGTGTGTGTGTGTGAGTATGCGTGTGACGCATGTCATCAAATCAGACACTTTTTATTGTGCCACATAATTTCAGCAATGTGAACCTGCTATCCACTGCAGCTGTGTAATTTTGTACTCTTTGTGGTATCTTTACTAGTACTAGTGACTGTAACTGCAGTGCAGTACACTGCCCCCCTGCGGGCTCCGCCTCAACCGGCAAAGGAATTATTTTCCAGATTTGAATTTCTGATGGTGTGCACTAGTTAGGTGTTGTGCCTTTGCATCTGCATCTCTTCAGTGCACAGTGCAATCTTAATCTGTCTGTGCATTTGCATCTCATTAGGGCCCAATGTCCATCTCTAACTTAAGTCATAGTTGTTTCTTTGGCTTCCCTTCAGAGTACTGGACAGGTGTGGTGCATAATTCTGCATGAACATTGTACTCATTAATATGCGTTTTTAAGTCAGGACCATCATCACGAGTCTCTCGTGATACAAATCACGATCTTCATCATCACGGTCACAAATGCAGTCACTAATCACAATTTACAATCACCTCAAGAATCACATCATTAATTTTTTTAATAGTTACTTGGATGTATTTTAAGCCTGTTTTATAGTATCTCTCCATACTTCACCACCCCACCATTGTACTCATTAATGAGTGTTTTTAAGTCGGGGAGTTTTGTGCCACACCTCATTGGACCCCAGGGAAGTACAGCTGTAGGCATTCGCATTTCTTCATCATCACGGTCACAAATCACGATTTACAATTACATCACGAATCACAACATTAAGTTTTTTACTAGTTACTTGGATGTAATGTAAGTCTGTTTTGTGGTATCTCTCAAGGCTTCACTATTCCACCATTGTACTCATTAATAAGTGTTTTTAAGTCAGGGATTTGGACAGTGTATGCAGTACATAAACAGACTGGAAAGAAGACTGACTGCACACTTGCAGTTTAGCACAGTATACTTGCACTGCTCAGAATACAAAGTGTCATGCATATGGAAGACAACAAAAAGGGCATAATCAAATACAAAGGTCGGGGATGGTGAAGGAATACATTTTATAACACAGCAAGGAAGGTGTGGAGGGCACATGGTGTGCGGAGAAAAAAAAATAATGTGGGATCCCATGGTGATCCAGCAGCAGTTCCAGTATTGACATAATTTGCAACTGATGTCCCTCTATGCGATCCTGGAAGATCAGCAGGTACTGCTGTGGCCCTCCTCTTCATAGGGATGCCTCCATGCACAGCTGCACCCTCTGTCACAGAATGGCCAGCAGGTGCAGGCATGGTCCATTCTGTGGCAGCCTGCCACTCTAACTGGTGGTGATTGAGCATATGGGTGTACTGGACCCCAGTCCCCAGATGAATCCCACGGGGGCCACGGTGCATGTCCACCTCACATAGGCAGCACCTGACCACACTGCTGTTCCTCTCGACACATTAAAAAAACTGCCAAACAACAGAGGTGTGGGGAGAACCAGGCACAGGCAGGGGAGGGCCAGATGAACTGGTAGCCAACTGGTCAAGGTGCTGAACAGGGATTTGATCCATACCTGGCCCCGGGGGGACAGGCACATCCTGCTCCAGAAGACCTGGTGCTGGACTTGGTGGTGGTGGTGGTTCAACTGCCTCAGAGTCAGGACAGGAGGTGGTGCTGGTCCTGCTTCCGGGGGGGGGGGGACGAACAACTAACTACTTATAAAGGTAAGAAAAATAACATTTACAGAAAGAACAAATTAATTTAAAAAGAGTACAGAAAAACCAAAAAAAATGTAGCTTTTAAAAAAGCTGTTGGGTCTAAATCAAAGTTTAAATCTCCTCCTCGCTCTGATCTCAAAGTATCAGCAGTCACAAAATACACTCCTCTCTCTCTCTGTCTGCACAAGAGAAAGTAAAAGTGGCTACTTGAATGACTCACTTCCTTCCTACCTAGCCAAAGAGCATATGGCTTACAGTACTGTAAGCCATGTGATGTGTGGGGGGGCTGCCAAATCTGAAACACCAAGTGAATCACTTAGAATTATAATGAGGAATGCGAAGTCCATTAAAAACAATGACTTCACCTCACTTCGCATTGCCATTCTGCCTTAATATGAAGTGGTAATGACAAGGCAGAATGAGCACTTTGCATTGCCCACTCCACGTAGCAGAGTGGTAACAATGTCCACCAGCGTTCACTAACGTGAATTTAAATTCACTGCATCTCTAAATTAGACATAAATTCTTCACTTGTGTCATGAGAAAAAGTTTATACTTTCAGGCCCAGATATTCAAACTGCGCCAGTCTGAGGCTCAAGCCCCTGCGCTGCTCAAAATAGTTGCGCAGGGGTGTGGCCGGGGTGATATTCAAAGGAGTTGCGCTGTTGAGCAACTCCTTTGAATATCGCCCCCGAGCCACAGCACTTGCGCATGGCGCAGTGGAACTTGCGCTACCGCAAGTTGCCAGAGTTGAGCATTCAACTTGCGGTGGCGCAGTACCATTGCGCCATGCAAATTCTCCGATATTCAAAAGGTGACATGCAAATGGGGCCATAATTTATGCAAGCGCGGGGGCCATTTGCATCTTCTTTCTGCCATTTGCATGCCATTTGCATGTAGGTGTGCCGATCCCGAGGACTTGCTCCTGGCTACCCTGCCAGGCAGCAGCCGTCGGGACCGACGCCTAATGCAGCCGATCGCGGCATCACAGTTACATGACCCCCACATCACCCATAGCCCGATCGCGGGCAGAATCCGTACATGTCGCCCCCACACATCACCCATAGCCCGATCGCGGGCAGAATCCGTATGTCACCCCCAGTGCCCGATCGCGGGCAGAACCTGCATAAACCCCCCAGTGCCCGATCGCGGGCAGAATGTAACCCTCCCCCAACCAGAATAACTCCCTGGTGGTCCAGTGGACCGTAAAGCCCGATCGCGGGCAGAATGTCACAGCAGAACCCCCAAACATCTCCCTGGTGTCTAGTATCCCCTCCACCCCACCCGAAGCCCCTCCACCCCGCTCCCCAAGCGGCCGGCGACAACATCCACCGCCCGCCGCCCGCCATGACTGTCATGTACGGCGGCTGCACGCCCATTGGCTGTAGCTCTGCACCATCGGGCGCAGCCCTACCGGACAGTCAGTCGGCGGGGGCGGGCGGGGCAGGCAGGTGGGATGCTGTCGCCCACCGCCGCGGGGGGAGCGGGTGGAGGGTCATGGGTGGGTGGGGACACTCAGACACCAGGAGATGTTTGGGGGTTCTACAGACATTCCGTTCGCAATCGGGCTTTACGGTCCACTGGACCACCAGGGAGTTATTCGGTTGGGGAGGGTTACATTCTGCCCGCCGATCGGGCACTGGGGTTTATGCAGGTTCTGCCACATTCGGCTGTGGGAGGTGGGGGACATACTGTACTGCCCGCTGAATGGGCTGCTGGTGGGGGGGCACAGGAGGCAGCTGGGGCCAGCCAGGTGGTAGCCGTTGTGTTGTGCCCCGCAATGCAGCAGCCTCACCCGTGGGTGGCCCCACTTGCTCCTTTTTTGGCTCGCTTGTGCGGCGCAGGTTGGGTTGCGATGCACAACTCTGCGCAACCCCACTGAATATCGGGTTGCGCAGGTTATGCATGGATCCTCCTCCTGTTGAGCATGCATTCATTTGCATTGCTCTCTAGCGCAACCTGGTGCCAGTGGCGTAACTGCCTCCTGCTGAATATCGCAGAATGGCGCATTTTGGACTTTCGCATGGCGCAACCCTGTTGCGCATGGCGCAACCCTTTTGAATATCTGGGCCTCAGTATCATTGTCTCCACACTTTTTACTGATGACAAACTGTTATCAGTTATTTGTATAACAGTATATACTCCGGCATCCATTGTCTATAAAGCTGGAAAAGGAAACATTTTTTTTATTACTGCTAGTATAACACATAGTATATTCTATTACCAAAGTGACTGATACTTGAAAATTATTGTTTCTGTTTCTGCATTTTACTTTATGTTGTATCATGTGAACATGTTTTTTTCATAAAGATGACCTTATAAAAAACACAGTTAAAAAGTAATAAATAACTAAATAAATAGCTTCAAATTATAGTTAAAACAACACAATCACCAAATTAGGAATGCAACTAGAACTTAAATAAATTAAAGAAACTGTTCATTTTTTTTTACTTTGAAAAAACGATAATGATATATTAGGCAGCTATCATTTACAGTTACAATACGAAATTGTATAATTTGGGATTCAAAGTGAGTCTCGCAAGATTTTGGATGGATAATGATTAACTGAAATAGAAGATGGCATAAACTAAATAAAAAGTAGATAACTAGAAATAAAATAACTTATGAGAGACATATCTTTCAATCTAATATTTACACTTGGTGATAACACCTCTAATATGCTTAAAATTATATAGACCCCGTAATAGATTAAGTTGACGTATCTTAAAATAAGACTAAACTAACAACCAGAAACATTTTCTAAAGCTTTACCATAGAATTTAGTGTATATCACAAGTTGTTTAAATGATGACATTACTAATGTGATAAAAAAAATTATATTTTACCTAGGATATCATCGCTGTTGTAATATTTAAAAGACACAAAGAAAATAAACGTTAATAATAATATAATTTAGAAACAAACTGTGAAAACCATTATCAAGTATGGACATTAGAAAACAGATTTAGATTAGAGGCAATCAGATATCATGGCTGCTACTGTACCTCAAATAATTAAAAATGTTCTTTAATCAAAATCCTTTTTTTTCTTTTCATTCATCAAACTTAAAATGGATTTAGTTATTTCAGTTACTATCTATTGTGTTTTTTTTCCAGGCATTTGTGAATATTAACAAACCATGGGCAATTATGTCCATTGATCATAGACAAACCATTAAAGGAGTTACCATGGAAAATGATTGGGAAAAGAATATGGAAAATCATGGATGTCCATGGACAACCTTATTTGTCCATGAAAACATGGAGAACTGAAAAGTGGGGTGGCACTGTTTGTACTGGATGATACTAAGATCCATACTAAGGTTCATACTAAGGAAGGATAGGAGCTAAACAGCTTGCACACTTAATGTCCCATTTTAGTTGTAATAATTAATTGTACCACAAATAATCAAGAAAACAACCTAATTTCCTTTTGAATTCAGCTTTTGTATTACTGATAATTATGTTCAAATGTAAGGAGTCCCATGGATTAATAAAATGTGTGAAAAAGAATTTCCTTTTTATTGAATTTTTATACAGATAGTTGAAGGTGGATGCCCTTGTGTGTTTTTATTTGTTTAAACTTTAAATTTAGTTCTGTTATTAAGTAAGGATCCTGCATAATCTGATATAATGTAATTAGGTCATCCCTTAGCCTTTTTTGTTTAGTGCCATTAGGTTTGAATAAGCTAGCTTATCTTCCTACTAGACATCTCTAAATTGCTTATTGGTTTTGTTGCCCTACATTGAATTCTGTCCACACTTAGAATGACTCTTCTAATATATGGACATCATAATGGGGTAGCATAATCCTGGTGTGGGAGAATGTATAGCTTGCACAGTGGGAAGATTACATCTTTATCTCTTTATTTTATGTTTTTAATGGCCCACAGCACCATGTTTGTAGGTGCAGTAGCTTCTGAATTCGGACTATCTTGATCAAATTTATCAGTGGCAATGATACAAGGGATCTTCTCACAGGTAGTTTTTGGTAGTGTTGTCCCACATAAGATATATGAGAACATTTTGTTCTTATACCCTAGGTGCATGAATTTACAGTTGCCAGTGTTAAAATATATCTCCCATGTAGTGTCACATGCTGAAATGTCATCCAGATCTCCCTGTATCAGTGTGTGGTCACTAACAGAACTTCATATACCACCTAACTTAGTGCTATCAGTGTATTTATTTGGCCACGATGTCACGTCCTTAGATCACAGATAAATATGTTAAAGTGCAGAGGCCCCAGCACTTATGTTGTAGCATGCATTGGTTTTCTAATTAGCTTCAGTGTATGAAGGCCACAGGACACAAATTAGAGTGTAAGTGGAGGAAGTCATGGGTAGATACCGAAAAATGTGACCTGGAGGAACATTTGATTGCCTAGCTGGAAGCAATCAAGGTAGAAAAGAACAAAAACAAATTCTGCATTGATTGCAGCTACGAAGAACTGCCTGACTGCACTTTATTGCACTGTAGGCAACATCAGTGATTTTCTGTGGTACACTGAGGCAGGGGCATTAAAGAGGTGTACCTGGTACAATGAGTTCTTTAAAGATAAGACTGTCACCATCCAGGACAGCATTTTTTTCACTGCCAAAGTCAACAACTGCAGGGATTGAGCTTAGCAGATGTATGACTCGGCTAACTGGTGGAAGGGTTGCACTAGTTGATTGAGAAGGAGGTTCTCAGGGTGGCTGCTGATTTGTGTCACATCAGTTTAGTACTGGACCTTGCTCTGATTCAGTTGCTAAAGTCTGAGTTGGTGTCACTGTCACCACTAGTGATGGGTGAAGTGGCCTCAATTCGCTCTGTGAAGTGATTTGTGGAGTGAAGGTGAATTTGCGAAGTACTCCGCAATGCAAAGCGGAGTACTTTGCATTATAATGGGTAATGCAAAGTCCATTGAAAACAATGACTTTGTGTTACTCCGTCTTCCCAAACCACTTCTCCACCAATTTTAAGGTGAAGTACATTGAAAATAATGTACTTCACCTCACTTCACCTTGTTTTAAAGCTCTAAAGGCAAACTTTGCAGTGATGTATGGGATTTCAGGTCACATGGGCTCTAGATTGTTCTGCACAGCCCCAGTTCAGGGTAGTGTGTGTAGGAAGCTGTAGGAGACAGTCTGCTGTGAGAACTCTATGTGATTCAAACCTTCTAAAAGCTGTTAAAAAAGCCTTTTTGAGTAACTTTTTTTGCTCATACTTTAGTTCATCCTGTGCTCATATCATCAAGCGTTAATTGCTTGTTTGTGGATTTGAATGTTAATGTACAACATTGAGCCTATGTTCTGAGAGACAGTGGAAGTGTGCTTTGGGGGAGGGGTGCATCTGTGGTGTAAGTAGATTTATGTTGGAGAAATAGGGAGTTCTTTCTTTTTTGGTTATATTTTTCTTGTATAACTGACTGTTTTAATGTACACACAGTAATATTTTCAGTAATTGTTGGCATTTTTTTGTTGATTGTGTGTGTGGACCTGGTTCAGCAGTGCATAATTTCAGGTTGTTCAAAATATGAGGTATATTACTGAAGTTTTCAATTTGCTACACATTACCTGTAGACAAATTGTGTATGTGAGAGTGTGTGTGTGAGGTGTGTGACATCAAGTAATATATCTTTTATTGTGCCACAGTGTAATTGCAGGTGCAGCAGTGTGAACCTCCTATCCACTGCACCTGCATGATTTTGTACTGCCATTGTGGTATCTTTTCTTGGTTTTGCACTGCTGTAATCTGCAGTCATTGCTCCCCCCCACTGGCAAAAGGTATTCTTTTCCAGATTGGATTGCTTGTGACTTGAGCACCACTGGTTAGTTACGGTGTTGTTGAACTTGTTGTGACTTTGCATCTGTATCTCTTGTTGAAGCTACAGTTGTTTTCTTGGCTTCACATCCATCATCCCCCCAGGCCCTGGACCCCACCCAGAGTGAACATTCCAAAATCTAAATTTGTTTAGAATATTCTTGTTGATCCCCCAAAATGCTGGCAAAAAGACATGCAAGCCAAGCTGTTTCTCGCCATGGCACTGCTGCCAGTGGCAAAATCATCTGTGGGCATTGTAGCATGCAGAAGTGCATTGCTGATGTGAGGAAAGGTATTTCTTCTTCAATGTTTTTTACAGTGCAATTGGTAGCTTCATTCATACTTGGAGGAGATGATGTTGTGCCAGCTGGTGGTATTAGTGTAGTTGCTGGTGGTGGTATGAGTATTGCTGCTTCAAGTTCCTCTTCTGATCAGTTTACCATGTCCAAAAATACAGTGGAGTGTGAAGCAGTGCCAGTGAGTGACAGTGTAGATGATGTCAGACTCCCCAGTAACATCCCAGTAACTGAACATGAGGATTCTGATCACCATGTCAACAATAGCACACAATGTCACATTTCTTCCACTGTGGTTCAGGTTGCGTATTTGCCATGAAGTGATTCACAGAGTGGTAAAATAATATCGGCTGATGGTGGTGTTGATGATGAGGAATCTGATGATGAAGATGATGTTGTTGTGGTTGCAACATGCAGTCCACAAGCCAGCATCAAAGCAGAAGATGTGGATGTGGGTGATGTTGATGAATATGATGATGATGTAAGTGACCCCCAGTTGGGAACCAGCAAAAAAGAAATTCACGGTGGTTGTGTCTGGGTCTTTTTGCATTACCACCCCCCCCCCCATAAAAAGTTGTGATTTACCAGTTTCAGTTGATGATGATGACCCAGTAATAATGATAGGTAGTCATGGTGGTCAGTTGCAGTCCAAGTGTGTCCTGCCTGAAAAATCATGTAGTACATACCCCACTTCATGGCTTAAAAAAATGGAATCCAATAAGCAGCATCAGGGACATGTTAAAACTAGAGCATCATAATCCCTTCTTTGGGATTTTTTCATGCAAGATGCAAATAATGGGTCTGTTGCAATCTGCCAGGTTTGCCATGCGCATGTGAGGCATGCTAAAAAGGGGAGCCATCTGGGCACAGGGGGGACATCATACACATCTTAAGAACAGGCACATGGCACTGTGAACCCAACACAAGATGGCAGCTAATAACTGTACCACAGTGGGACGTTCACCCTCGTCATCAACCATAACAAGCGTGTTATCCCCTTCCATGACTGTAAAATCAAGTAGGAAATTAAATGTGTGCAGTAGTGATGAAATAAGAGCAGAGGATTGCTATAGGCATGATGAGGTGGAGGAGCATAATGATTTTGAAATGTTGTCCAGTGGTGGTGAGAGTGGCAGTTTAATGGTGGTGGTGGTGAATGCAGTATGTCTAATGCAAGTGGTACATCAACCCCTTTTGGTAAATCTGGGAAAATAACTGCATTTGTGGGTCTGTCATCATCACCTGTGCAGCAGTCTTCATCACACATCCACACTCCACCCACTGTCAGAGCAGAACCATTTGTTATCACACCCCGTGTAAAACGTTTAAGTCAACCCATGTTACAGTGTGTTTTTGTGCATAAGTTGAAATATGAAATATGAAATATGAATGTGAAAAATGACATAAGGGCCACAGAGATCCAGGAGGAACAAAATGGGGGAGAGATACTATGGGTTAAGCTGGAAAGGAAAATGGGAACAGCCATCCGCACAGGTGTGGTCTATAGACCACCAGCCCAGGAGGAAGAAACAGATAGGGAGCTGATGCTAGCCATCCAAAGGATGGCAGACAAGGGTGAGGTAGTACTGGTTGGAGACTTCAATATTCCAGACGTAGACTGGAGCATCCCACCAGCAGCATCAACTAGGAGCAGATTTATCCTGGACTCTTCAGGTGCCTTCCTCAAGCAACTGATCATGGAACCAACTCGCAGAAGGCAATACTGGACCTTGTGCTCACAAACAGGGACAGCGTGATGGGGTAACAATGGGGAGCACCTGGGTAACAGTGATCACCAGTCATTGTGGTTTGAAATCACAGAAAGAGCAGAACCAAACCACACAAAACACGATCCTGGATTTTAGGGGGCAGACTTTGGAAATGGGAGATACTTGAAAGAGGCATTAAGGGAATGGGACAGGAATCAGGGGTTGAGGAACAGTGGACAGTATTTAAAATGGGATTATAAGAACAACAGAATTATGCATTAAGCAGGTTAGCAAGAGGAAAAGGAAGAGGAGACCATTATGGTTTTCCAAAGAGGTAAGCAAAGAAAGTGAAAGCCAAAAAGATTGCATTCAGGCATACAAAAGACACAGGCAGAAGGGATAGGGAGAAGTACCAGGAGAAGCAAGGGAGGAAGGGAAGTCAGTAAGGAAGCCAAAGCTAAGACAGAAGAACACATTGCAAAATCAGTGGGTAAAGGGGACAAAACCTTTACAGGTACATAAGTGAAAAAGAAAGACAAAGGGAGAGATAGTGAGACTGAAGGGGAGGATGGGAGCACGTGGAGGATGACAACAGTAAAGCTGACATATTGAACAGGTATTTTGCTCAGTCTTTACTGAGGAAGAGGGGGTAATGGGTCTGAAGGAGTACAAGGGTGAGAATGGTGCAGAATGGACACAAGTCCCTTTACACGAGAAAGGGTCCTGAAGGAACTGGAAGTAATAAGAGTTGATAAAACAATGGGGCCAGATGGGGTGCACCCCAGGGTCCTTAAAGAACTAAGAGAGGTGGTGGCTGAACCACTGGCTATCCTGTTTAGCTGATCACTGGAAACAGGGGAGGTACCCAAAGACTGGAGGACAGCAGATGTAGTCCCTTATACAAAAGTGGGAACAAAGAGGAAGCAGGGAACTACAGACCAGTCAGCCTCACCTCGGTAGTGGGGAAGATCATGGAAGCACTACTGAAGGAGAGATTGGTGGAACATCTGGTTGTCAATGGACTACAGGACCCAGGGCAGCATGGTTTCCAGGGGAGGTCATGTCAGACCAACCTCATTGAATTTTTGACTGGGTGACTAGGGAGGTGGATCAGGAGGGCAGTGACATGGCCTCATCTGGACTTCACAGCAAGGCCTTTGACACTGTGCCACATAGAAGACTATTACACAAACTGTGGAATATGGGTGTGGGCAGGACAGTAGTATGGTGGGTAGGTAACTGGCTGTGGCAGGACACAGAGGGTGGTGGTAAATGGCTGTCACTCACAGAGGAAGAGTGACCAGTGGGTACCACAGGGATCAGTGCTGGGACCGGTCCTATTCAACATCTTCATCAGTGACATTGCACAGGATCTAGAAGGCAGAATTTCACTGTTCGCTGATGACACAAAGCTCTGTAACAGAGTAGACACACCAGAGGGTGTAGACAGAATGAGAAGCGACCTGCAGAAACTTGAAGAATGGTCAGAGGTTTGGCAGTTGAAATTCAATGCAAAGAAGTGCAAGATAATGCATATGGGCACAAAACCCTGGCACAATATATCAGTTGGGGGTGAGGATATAGCATGCACCAAGCAGGAAAGGGATCTTGGGTTGTCATCTCTGATGACCTCAAGGTAGGGAAACAGTGTGACAAGGCAGCAGATAAAGCAAATAGGATGCTGGGATGTATAGGGGGCATCCCAGCAGGAAAAGGGAGGTCATAATTCCACTATACAAGACACTAGTGAGGCCCCACCTGGAGTACAGTGTACAGTTCTGGAGACCTTACCTACGTAAGGACATAGACAGGGTAGAGAAGGTTCAGAGGAGGGCAAACAAAGATGGTACATGGATTGCATCACAAGTCCTATGAAGACAGGTTGAAGGAACTGAACATGTACTCCTGGAGGAGAGGAGGGAGAGAGGGATATGATAGAGACATACAAGTATCTTACAGGAGGAACAGGGTGCAGGAAAACACTATTTTTAAGTGAAAAGATGTTCCAGGACTAGAGGGCATGGGATGAAGTTGGAGGAGGATGATTCAGAGGAAACATGAGAAAGAATTTCTCACAGAACGGGTGGTGGACAAGTGGAACACCCTGCCAGAGGAAGTGGTGGGGGCTGAAACAATCATGGGATTTAAGAATGCATGGGATAGACATAAAGGAATTCTAGAGGTCAGGGATAAGGGGAAACAGACTTCTAGGAAAACAAACTGAACTTACAAGCTCAAATGGGCAGACTGGGTGGGCCATAGGCCCTTATCTGCCGACACTGTCTATGTATCTATGTATCTATGTACCCACCTAATCATACAGTATTACGTGAACTTAATGCTGCTGTAGCTGAAATGCTGACAACTGATCTTTTGCCCTTCTTCTTTGTGGAGAATTCTAGGTTCCAGTGGTTTGCTGCATGTGCCTGTCTGAAATGGAAAGTCCCATCCAGGACATACTTTTCAACCTGTGCTGTTCCTGAGTTCTATGTTCTGTGTCCGATTCTATAAGACATGCCCTTCAACATTTCCTCCTCTCCATTCATCCATTTAAGTATGGATATGTGGACAAGTGACAAAACAGTGGGGAGTTCATATTTGTGTATAACTGCACATTGGGCGCAGGTGCCGGGTGTTGTTTATGCTGTTGTTAGTGTGAATAATCAGTGTAGTATGGTGGAGTGTCATGGTAGCAATCTTCCAGGAATTTGACAGCATGCAGCGATTGTTGTGCACAATGTGACCTGTTCACATGCTGGTGAAAACATGCTGGACTTGGTACTGACAGAAATTGACAAGTCGCTGAATCACCTGTCCCTGAGAGCTGGGTTCACAGTAAGTGACAATGGGTCAAATGTGGTGAAATGCATCACGAATGGTGGCTTTGTTCGGGTTCCATGCATGGCCCACTGTATAAATCTTGTGGTGCAGGAGTTTCTGCAGCACCCAGATATAAAGGAAATGCTGACAGTTGCATGCTGTATCGATTCTCACTTTTCACACTCTGCAAAAGCCTGTGACCAGCTTCAGCAGTTGCAGATCCGAAACAGCCTCCCACAGTACTGCTTGAAGCAGGAAGTTGTCACCCTGTGAAACTCCACTTTATACATGGAAGAGAGGTTGTATCAAAAATACAAATCCATCTCAGAACATCTTGTTATGCACGCTAGCCATGACTGTTCCAGGGTCTCCAAGTCTATGACAACTGAACAGTAGCACCTCATGGACTCTGTAATAACAATTTTGAGGCCTTTTGAACATGCCACACAGGCAGTGAGTAGCGAGTCTGCCTCCATTAGCCAATCAATTCCACTGCTGCCATTGCTGAGGCAGACATTAGTGAATGTACAGCATAGCGTTGATGTTTTCTGGAGACAGTGCTAGCAGTGTGTTGGTGAAACACATGCTGTCAGTATTCAACCAGAATCATCACATCTTGAGCATTCAGCATAGTGACAACTTTGCAATAGCAAGAATGCTGGACCCACAATGCAAATGTGGAATTTCCTCAGTACTGGAGGGCAGGCCTGAACAGGTAAAAAATGTCAGTGGGCAACTGGTGTGCTTGGTTCATGTGGCACAGAAGTCACATGCCAAGGCCTGCAAACCTCAGCAGCACAATCAGGCTGAAGGTGAACCTGGAGGAGTGGTATCAAGCATATCCTGTAAGAAGAAGGGGACTGCAGTTCCAGGTGGTCTGTCATCAAAAGTAGTTGGTGTTAACCCACTTTGGGAGACTTGTCACAAGTGGAGATTTGTGACATAAATGATTCCGGAGAACAGGATGATGCATCAACCAATTAACTTAGTGCAGCACAGCGAATGATTGAATCATATTTGTCTGAAAACAGACAACTGTTAATCACTGATGATCCCCTTTATACTGGAGTGGAAAGGTCAGTGAATGGCCAGAGCTGACAACTGTGGCACTGAAGTTCCTGACATGCCCACCCTCCAGTGTGAGTGTCGAGGGGGTATTCAGCTCAGCAGGTGCAGTAGTTCAGGATCATCATACAGACCACTCTCCTGCAAATGTCAGTTTGCTGACATTCATAAAAATGAATGTGAGGCACATACCAGCTCAGACTGCAACCTCAGTATTCATACCCTGGCATAGTCATGGTTTTGCTGATGTAGAAAAGGACCATCCTGGTGGCAGTGGCAGCATGAAACGGCCTACCACTGACATAGATGATGACACAATGGAGAAAGAGTTTCTCAGTGGTCAGAATTCAGACATAGATGACTGTGAGGGCAACTTTCTTTATGAGGATGATGACGATGATGAGGTTAGTGCTGGCAGGTTTTAACTTAAGTGGTCAAAAGGCTATCACATTTGTTGTATGATATATGTTTTCTTTTTCATAAAGTTAAATCAGTGTCCCACTCAAAGTAACTCAAATTCCATATGTCACGTCAGATTTGTAACACTGAGCAAGATATATCCCCACCCCTGTACCTCCACCATAAGACTGCTGTTAGCCAGTGCCACTGCAGGGAATGTCACCGTGTGCCCCCCTGGACCACCACCATGAAACCTCTGTTAGCCACTGCCACCAGGGGGAATGAATTTGTGTGCCCCCCTGGACCACCACCATAAGACTGCTGTTAGCCACTGCCGCCGCCACCAGATGCAGGAAGATGTGAGAAGAAATGTCATCATGTGCCTCAGCTATGACCACCACCACCCACCACCACCATTGTGGCAATGTTTTCCATTACATGTCTTGACCATGCCAAGGCAGAGGGAGTCGAACAGGAGACCACATCCATCAGTCACAGGCACAAGGCTTCCTACTATGAATACAATAAAATGAGTATGTGTACTAATGGTTTTCATGCTATTCAACTTCCTTTAGCTGTGTGTTTTGTTTTCTGTAGCTTTACCAAGCTGCAATGGTCAAACACATATGGTCAACTTATTTGGTTTTTTACAGGTTAACAACAAAGGATTGTCCTTCGCTGAAGGTCTGTATCAATGGTATAGCAGCAGTACTGTCGACAGGAACCTATGGGATATCAATTTCCAATCCATACTGGTAAGTATAGCAATTTTATTTCATCTGTTCCTTTTTTTTCATAAGAGTGCAAAAAATGCGACTGATGATTCATAAACTAGGTGACATGTATGTCACAAAAAATATTTCTGCAACATATCATGTACTGTATTCCAAATTTGCAGCTGCAGCCGTGACAGTGTTGAAAAAGTGTGATCCAGGTCGTGTTACTCGACAAACTTTGGTTTTAAAATGTAACTTGAGTTGAGGCGAAAAGACACTGACTCAGTGTATTTGTCAAAGCCTGGTATTTAAATTGTGATCTGATGATTGCAGTGGGACATCTTGACATCTGTGTTACTCTAGATACCCATGGTGGAACAGCCACGGCTTAAATATAATGTCTTACTGCTACAATCAAGTTGTAATAAGTCCTTCATTTCCTTTTTAAGGAAAATTTTAAATGCTTTGTGGTGTCATAGTTGTGTTATCCAAAGAACTTCTTCAACATCATTCCCCCCCTCCCCGGGCTGGGGCAGACATGCAGCAAGCAGAAGTCATTTGAATCGATGATGACCATGACAAACATTACCGGACTGGAGAAGGATGCAGATAAAATCTGAGAATAAGTAACCAAATAATAAAACATTAATGAGACCTACTTGCAAATATGCTCCACCCTAAAAAAAAATGCTTACCTTCATTGGCTTGAGAGTATTCCATTTCCAGTTCCAACACCAACATTTCTCATCAAGCATGGGGATGTGCACACCAACAGTATGTGACCTGTGATGCAAAACAATATGAGTACATGTCTGTATATGTCAACCCCCCACCTAGAAAAGACGTATATATATATATATATATATATATATTTATCAACTCACCAAGGCTACCATTAGTATACACATAAGGGGCACCCTTCCATCTGGTTGAGGTGATCATATTGCAGCACAGTTTAGACAAGCAACAGTTCTCTCACTGTCATCATTTGTGATGGAACACTGAATGGTCATTCATGTCATGTTATCCCTCTTTTGAGTGGTTTGGAAAGACATTGTTCCTCATGACATCATCATCACAGTAAGGTCAATACACACAGCAGCATTATATGTAAGTGCAACAGCAGCAGCAGCACTTGTCAATTTTCTGGAAACAAGACAGTTGCATTTTGGGGATGCAGAAAAATTCTGGGGACTCTGTGTCAGTACTGCGCAGATGACTGAGTATGCCATTAATTCTGGGAGACTTTGCAATTCTTGTTACCTTTCAGTTTCACTTTGTCAGCACTGGGGAATTTTCTGGACACAAGACAGTTGCATTTTGGGATTTGGAATTCTGGTGAGTCTGGTAAATATTTTTGGAGCCTCAATAATGTTTACTTTCTGTCATTCTATCTTGAAGTGTTTGCCAAAAAGCAGGACTGAGCAGTGCAATTATACTGTGCTAAACTACATGTGTGCAGTCCGTCTTTTTTCCTGTGTGTGCAGACACTATCCAGCTTCTTGTAAAATTATATCTATATGTATATATATATATATATATACATATATATTTATACATACACATATAAACTGACGTGTTGCAGTGTTTATGGTATAAAGAATAAAGATAAGAATATATATTGTACATTTTATTTGTACCATCAACAGCAGCAGACAAAGTGATATGAAATGTTTTCAGTGGTCTTTGGCCAATGTGCGCCTCAATCACTCACACGGTGAACACATGACTTTGCAGAGATAATAGCACAAAAAAATCATGCTTTTAAACAAACCATACCCAACAGACATAAAATATTGCCGAGACACCCAAAATATTTTATGGTGCACATACATTTTCAAGTCAGAATATATAACAGGTCCTGCAGTCCACTGCCATCACACTGTGCTACCACTGGCGCTGTGTCATGTTATGGTGTACATCAACTTGCTGCAAAACTGAAACTGCCAGTCTAAACTAGAAAGACATATTCCTGAACAAATAATGAAAAGAAGGAATGTGGTAGTACAGTGTGGTGGCAATGAACTGGACCTTATATATTTTTTGACTTTATAATGTCTGCACACCGTGAAATATTTTCGGTGCATCAGCAATACTTCATGTCTGTTGGATACAGTTTGTTGAAAAGCACAATTTTTTGTTGCTATGATCTCCTAACAAATAAAATATATGTTATATATTCTTATCTTTTTCTTATACCATAACACAGCAACAAGTCAGACAGCAATCAGCATATATATGTTTGCAAGAAGCTGGACAGTGTCTGCAGTATATACACACACACACACACACACACACACACACAGGAAAGAAGACTGACTGCACACATGTAGTTTAGCACAGAAGACTTGCGCTGCTCCATCCTGCTTTTTCACAAACACTCTGCAACAGAAAGTAAACATTAATGAGGCACCAAAACAGTGTGCACACACACACACACACACACACACACACACACACACACACGCACTCATTTAACAGAAGGAAGGGGCAGAATACAAGGTGTCACGCATGCAGAAGGCAACAATAAAGGGCATAATTACATACAGGGGTTGTGGATAGTGGAGGAACACATTTAAGGTGTGGGGGGGCACATGGTGTGAGGAAAAAAAAAAACCTAATGCGGGATCCCCTGGTTGTCCAGCAGCAGTTCCAGCATGGACATAATCTGTAACTGATGTCCCTCTATGCAATCATACTGCTGCTGGACAGCACTCACCATCTCATTGTTCTCCTCAACAGCACTCCAGAGAACTGCCAGGTAAGCTTGCATTATAGGCAGTTCTCTGGGGTTCACACATTCTACAGGCTGAGCTGCTGGTGGTGGTGGTGGTGGTGGGGGTGCTGGTGGAGCAGCTGGGACTGCTCTGGCCCTCCTCTTCTTAGGGCGCAGCCATGCACAGCTGCACCCTGTGCCACAGAAGGGCCAGCAGGTGCAGGCCTGGCCCATTCTGTTGCAGCCTGCCACTCCAACTGGTGGTGGTTCAGCATATGGCTGCACTGTCCTTCAGTCCCCAGGTGAGTCCCCAGGGGCCATGGCACACCTCCACCTGACATAGGCAGCACCTGACCATGCTGCTGTCCTCCCCAACACAGTCAAAAAACACCCAAACAAAGGAGGTGTGGGGAGGACCAAGCACAGACAGGGAAGGGCCAGATGCACTGGCAGCTGGCTGATCATGGTGCTCAACAGAAATGGGATTCACACCTGGGCCTGGGGCCACAGGCACATCCTGCTCCAGAGGACCTGGTGCTGGAGCTGGTACTGGATGTGGTGGTGGTGGTGGTTCAACTGCCTGAGGGGAGGTGCTGGTCCTGCTTCTGGGGGTGACCACTCAAAATTTTGGATCAGTTCAACAGGAACCATGTCCCCCATGGGTGTGCATGGTGCGATGCCTACCGTGTTCTCACAGAACTGCCCCCATCCCAGACATTCCATCACCCTGGTCCATCTTTCCTACTATGCTCCCTCAGTCTGAGCAATGACTACTCGACTTGACAGAAAACACTCACACTGTCACACACACACACACACACACACACACACAGAGTCACACAGACACAGACAAACAACTAATTATAAAGGTAAGAAAAAAATAAATTTACAGAAAGAACAAAATAAATAAAAAAGAGTACAGAAAAGACAAAAAAATGTAGCTTTTAAAAAAGCCGTTGGATCTAATTCAAAGTTGAAATCTCCTCCTCAATCTGATCTCCAAATCTCAGTCTGTCTTACAACACACTGCTCTCTCTCCATCTGCACAGGAGAAAGTGAAACTATCTCCTTGGCAAGGCACTTTATTTATTTATTTATTTATTGAAATTGTTTCACCAGGAAAGGCACACTGAGCAACAAGATGCTCGTCTCCCGGTGTGACCTGGGGGAAGGAGTAGAGAGGATTGGATAACACACAGGTTATCAAGTGAACATTTAACAGAAGCAAATAGCAGCATAAGGATACATTTGCATGAATATTCAAGCAACACACATTGAATACATTGGATATAGTTAGGAGCAAATAACAAATATGTGACATGTAGCAGCAATACAAGGACAATTTAGCAACACAAGTAGTATGAAGGTATAAACAACAGAAGATGTAGAACACATGTTGGCACAGGACAAAAGTGCATAGGTTGGAGCAATACACCAGCTTCTGTAGCAAAGCTAAGGCCGCTGGTCAGGCAGTGGGGAGAGGAGCAATTGGCGCATGACAGATTCAGGTGCAGGAGCAATTTGTAGTGAGGAAGTTAGCCAGGTTGGTAGAAAGAGAGTGGGTGGAGGACGAGTGGTGAATTTGAGGCAGGAGATCATTCCAGAGCTTGGGTAAGTGGTGCGAGAAGGCATCTTGGCCGGCAGAGGTCCTCCGCCTAGGGATTGATAGTTGGTGGAAGTCACAGGATCTAAGATAGTGGGAGGGGGAAGGGGCAGCTGAGAGTATGGTGGAGTGGTAGGATGGGATGGGATGGTGCCAAGCAATACGGTAGAAACATATTTAGCATAGTGCGAAATGAGGTGGTTTTCGAGGGACGATAGTGCCAAGGATCGGTAGAGGTTGTAGCGGTGGGTAAGAGGAGGGGCATCGAGAGCAAAGAGGCAGAAGGCATTAAAAAGGGTGTCCAGTTTAGATAAGGTGGACTTGGGGGCTGCAATGTAGACAATGTCACAGTAATCGAAGGAGGGGAGTATCATCTTCTGGACCAGTTCACGTCAGACAGGGGAGGGAGGCTACTGTGGTTCCTGTACAGTGCACCGAGCATGGGGCATAGTTTTTTTGAAATAGCATCAATGTGGTCAGAGAAAGAAAGATGGCAGTTGAGCCATACCCCCAAGTATCGGAATGAGGTGACATCTTTGAGTTTTTGTCCATCCAGGGTGTGGAAATAGGGAAAGGATGAGAGTCTGGACAGGCGTTGTGTGCCGAAGGTCATCATGACAGTTTTTTTAGTATTTAGGGAGAGCTGGTGAGAGCTGAACCAGTGCTGAACTTTGATGAAGTCAGCTTGGAGGTTAGATTGTATCTCTTCCATGGCAGAGCCAGAGGAGAAGAGTACAGTATCATCTGCATACATGTGGATTGATGAAGTAGAGCAGATGAATGGCAGGTCATTAAGGAAAATAGAGAACAGTATGGGTCCAAGAACTGACCCCTGGAGGATGCTGGTAGTTAAGGGAAGGGGGGTGGAGATGGCATTAGAGACTGTAAGGGACTGAGTTCTGTCAGAGAGTTATGATCTGAACCAGTTGGTGGCAGCGACAGAGAGACGTGAGAACAATAAGGGATGGGAGACAATGTCAAAAGCTTTCCTTTCTGCCTGGCTAAAGAGCATCTGACTTACAGTACTGTAAGCCATGTAATGTGTGTGTGGGCTGCCAGTTCTGGAACGTGAAGTGGACCACTTAGAGTCATAATGAGGAACGCAAAGTCCATTTAAAACAACGACTTTGTCTTACTTCGCGTTAGCATTACGCCTTAATGCGAAGTGGTAATGACAAGGCAAAGTTAGTATTTTGCATTGCCTACTTCAAGTAGCACTTCACCAGCGGAATTTAAATTCACTGCATCTCTAGTCACCACTACTGGCAGGTATCATTAATACCTATTTACTGTATAAAAAGGTATTCTCCCAGCACTTCTGAAGGAAGTGGTGGTTAGGTACTTGCTTAAGAAGCAGTCATTAGGCCTGCTGACATTGCCACTTATTGATCAGCATCCAATCTCCCCTTTCAAGTGAACGCTGCCAAGAAAATGGAGTCAGTTCATCTAGTGAGTCATTTAGAGATAAATGATATCTTTGATCCATTTCAATATGGTTTCTGTTTTAGACACAACACTGAAATGGCCTTTGTGGGGAATGATAGGCAGTTATCAGTTTGTGTAGTAGCCTCAAACTCCCTGTCTTTGAAAGGGTGCAACTGATGGCAGTGGGGTGGTTCACAGTTTGGGAGTTGGCCCTGAAAAACTGTTGGCATTTGCTTCTCAGGTGCCTTCTGTTGTGAGGGCTGCTTCTACCATCGTAGGAATATATGAGACTGTTCCCCCTTCTTAATAGTGATCGTCTGCACACTTTGGTCCAGGCCTTAAGCTCTTCTTAGCTAAACAACTGCAACAGCTTTTACTAAAACGTATCTTTTGCTCAATTTCATTGTCTGCAGCTACTCAAGAAATCCATGGTGAAGTTTTTGTCCTCATCCAGGAGGTTAAATCATACTAGCTCTTCATTTCAAATCCTGTGCTGGCTGATGGGTAGATGGCACATTGACTATATGATTCTATTATTAACGTATAAAGCTTTAACTGGAGTGGACCCCCATATCTCAGTGTGCTCCTGACAGCAGTGACACATCCAGGGTGTTACAGTCCATGGAGCTTCTGAGAAGAAGCAGGAGAAGAGAAAGATCAGCACAGATATAGCCCTTTAAATATACACTGTATCCCAAAGTGCTTTACAAGCACTGAGAAAGACTGTTTGTGAAGTTACTATGAAACCATTGAGGCAGCATGTCAAACACCAAAAGCCACAGCCTTGGACAATTGCCTGCCTTAGGTTATTTTACTTCCAACTGGACACCCAAAAAAACAGCAACAGAGGTGGGTAGAAGGGATCTTAGTTTAACATCTCATCTTACAGATTGCACACTCTGACAATACAACATCCCCCCTAGTACTGCACTTGGGTGACAGTAATCCACAAAATTCCACCCATTTCACAGAGTGAAATGCGAAATTACGCCTTGCGAAGTGGCAAAATTTCACCTGGTGAAATGGCAAAATGTTGCCTTCTGTGGCAAAATTTCACCTTCTGTGGTGAAATTCTGCCTTCTGTGGCAAAATTTCACCCACAAAAGCTGACATTTCACCCGTATATGGCAGAATTTCACCCGTGAAATTCTAACTTAGGCGGAAAAATTTCACGAATTGCTCCACCAGGTGAATTTGGCCACTTCACCAGCAGCTCGCCGGTAGAATTTAAATTCCGCTGCATCCCTAATTCCAACCCATGATGGTACCACCATTGTGGTTGAAGTCCACAGATGATAGGGCTTAACAGTGACAGGAGAAGTCATGAGATAGTTTATGAAAGGCAGAAGACATTGTCCATAAGTCCTTCCTGAAGCAAGTGTTTGTTGCTTTACTTATAGAGTTTTTGTGGTGGCTGCCTCCAGTCTATAGAAGTCACTCCCAATTAGAGATGCAGCAAAATAAAATTTCTCTGGTGAAATTGTGGCGAAATCGACAATTGCGCCATAAGAAATGTTTTGCAAAATTGTGGTGACCACCGCCGCCACAGACCACCGCAACTGGCATGGCAGTAAGCACCCCTTCACAGATTCACAGCCATACAATCTTTTCCCAGCTGTAGTGACTAGCAAGAATGGGGAACCACACACAGCCCCAGTCAACAATTTCTTTTCACCAGCTAAGAAAAAAATGATGTTCCGTAATATCATTAGTTGTAATCCTAGTAGCAATAACGTGATCTTTTAAATTAATTGCACAGCCATCATATGTTTCCCCCAACTTATACTTACAAAACAAGGTGTGAGACACACAACTCAACCCCCACTCCCTGGTGTTTAGTGGTTCCCCCACTTCCCAGCCAATCACTGGTCGTAATTTTTATTTTAGATAGGCACCCCCCCATGTTACCTTGGCCCCAAGCCATTGATTTGTTTAAAAAAAAAAATTCAACCCCAACTCCCTGGTGTCTAGTGGACCCCCCACTCCACCTTAACCTAGCAGCTCCCATGCAGCTCCCCCCCATACCCCGATCCGGCCACTGCCACTGCCCTCCACTCATCTCCATGGCCGGCAGCCCAACTAAGCACGACTGAGCTCTTGAATGAATGGTCAGTACTTTGCTTTTTTGCCTCTGGCTGCTGTTTGTGCATCTATCTCTTGTCTGTGTCTGCTTTCTTGTACTTCTGTGCTTGTGTTTCTTCAGTTTTATTTTTGGGGGAGGCTTCGAGTTTTACTAGTATTCTGCTTACCTTTGTATTCAGAAGATCATGCTATTCATGCTCTTATTTACTTTTGTCATACTTTTAGCAGTCCTTAGTTTACCTGCAATTGTTCTCTGTGCTGTTCAGCTCCCAGGTAACCTGTGAACAAGGTGACCACAATTGAGCACCTATACAAATGATGATTCAGTTACAGCACCTGTGTTCAGGGCTACCTGGCAGGTGGGGGGCGATAAACGATGATGGGAAGTACATCGTAGACACGCAAGAGGGGAGGCGGGAGGATGGTATGTAGAGGGTGTGGTGGGCAGCTGCCGAGCTGGTCCATTAGCTTGGTAGGAAGGGTGGTCAGTTGGGAGGTGCAGGGTTCGGGTCCTGCTTCCTGAGCCTACCTAATTTGTGCTGCATCAACAACTCACACTACCTTACCTTCAAACTGGTTGGCATGCTTTCTGGCTGTATTATTCAGTCTCATTATTTATCCCTATTAATATCCAAAGTTTCACTCAGCATTCCACCCTGCATTCTGCCTGCTGCTTTGGTAGCTCCTGATACTGCAATTTACTGGCATGTAGAAATGTGTGAAATCTGCAAATTTCATTCCACTAAATATTTTGTGAAATTCACACTTTTCACGAAATGCGAAATTCCACTAGCAAAATCGCAAATTGTGCCAGGAAAATCACAAATTTTGTCCACGAAATGCAGAATTTCACCTGCGAACAGTGGAATTTTGCCACTCTTAGGTGAAATTCCACCGCTCGCAGGTAAAATTCTGCATTTCGCAGATGAAATTTGTGATTTCACCAGTGGAATTTCACATTTCACACACGCAAAATTCGTCAGCCAAATCTGCGAATTTTGCTAAATGTTTCACATGGTGAAATTCACTATTTTGCCAGAATTTCACTGGTGAAATTTAATTTCACTGCATTTCTACCAGCACTCTAATATCTTAAGTCTTTCTTCAGTGAACACTATTTACTACCAACTTTTAAGGTTCATTTAAAAATCAAAATGGAACAAATATCACTGTACTTTATTGTCGGACCTAAACTGGTTATCTCCTGCCTTCAGGGGTACTTTCCACTGGTTATCCATAATTTATAAAATGGTGAACAAACAGACCCCAAACTACCTAGCAGATAGGCTCTTTGTCCCTACCCATAATCACAGTCTCAGGGATGTCTGTCATTGCAGTCTTTCTCTGCCAAGGTTTCAAACCTAGTATGGAAAGAAATGCTTTTCTAGTTATGCCTCATTTTCATGGAACAAACTCTCCCTGCCCCCCAGCTAAGAAACTCACCATTTCGTTACATGTTTAAACAAAACTTAAAAAATGTGTTACTGCGGGAACAACTTACATGCACTTGTTTTACCTTGATGTTGCTAAGTATCATTTTGTTTTGCTTTCATCTATTGCATTTGAATCTTCTGTGTCTTAAACTGTCTGTTACAATGAGTCTTAATCATGTATTTGTATTTGTACAATCACTGTTATTCATATCCACTTGTGAATACATTGCTGATGACTTGGGACGCTCTACAAATAAAACGTGTTCTCATAGAGCCTATCCAAATTTATCTAACTTTTAAATAAATAAAATACAAATACTTATATGCTTATACTGTATATGTTTGATTCTTCATTTAGTTGGGGCAGGAGTGAGGCGTTCTAGTTGGTGAGTTTGTGACGGTGTGTTTGTAATTGAATTTGAGATCTTTTCTTAACTGCCATTTCTGTGTGCTTTTCCATTTAGTTTGGGCAGAATTGAGGGATTCCAGCTGATACATTTGTGACTGTGTGTTTGTAATTGGCTGTCTGGACCACGGTGTGTGGAGTGAGGAGTCACTGCCAGAGGACTCCTTGGCTGATTATGTTTGGACATACCTGTGGTGTAGTACTACCCCACAACCTACCCACCACAGGGCTCACCCTACATTTACAGGGTGGGTCCCATACAAAAACAAAAGAAAAACAAAAGAAAAACACAAATATTTTGGGGATAACAAATAGCAGTCTTAAGCAGGCAGTTGATTAAGGAGGGAAACAGACATGATGGGAGTGGTACAGTGCAGTGGCTGTGGAGCAGCTGTCTTCAGGGAGACATTCTGGAGGCTTCAATTCTGCCCTATCTGCAGGCACCTCTTTGGGCTGAAGGAGGAGGTTGCCTGTCTCCGAGCAGAGGTGGCCAAGCTGAAGGCAGCATCCACCCCCACTCAGAGACCACCGGGTCCACAACCTGTACCTCAAATGATGCCAGGGAAGAAGGTTGGTTAGACTACCATAGGCTCAGGGAGGGTGCGGGAAGGGGGTCTAAAGCATATCCCCCAACCAATCCCACTTTGTAACTCCTACACTGTTTTGGAGGAATGGGAAAGCTCCACTCAGGAGCCTGAGGCTGGGACCAGGGAGGATGGGAGGGTCCTCCAGGATGGAGCCCCAGAGAAGGGAGGCAGGGGACCCCAGAAGAGGGGGAAGTTTCTCCTACTGGGGGACCCTACTGTCCAGGGAGTGGAGTTAGGGCACCTAGCAGGGGGAGAAAGGGAGTTCAAGTGCCTCCCAGGAAGTTCTGCATGGAGGGATGGGAAATGGATCCATAGGATCACTATGGCAATAGCTAGGAGGGAGCAGCTAGATGTCATTGTCCTCCTGGGGACAAATGACTTAGCCAGAATAAGGGTGGAGTTAGTCAGAGTCCAGGAGAATTTCATGAAGCTGGGGGAACCTGAACCAGATAGAATGCTCTGTCTCATTCTTGGAGGTGCTACCTATCCAGGGCACAGGGGAAGCTAGGGCACTCCACATCCATACCTTCAACTCCTGGTTGAAGGATTGGTGTCAAAGAGAGGGTTTGGCTTCATAGGGGACTGGGGCTTGAAATGGGCAGATGAGAGTTGATATAAGGAGGATGGCCTGCATCTGTCTGAGAAGATGACCTTGGTTCTTTGTGAGAAGTTTAAATGCTTCAGCTGTGAGCATTTAAACTAGCCAAGGGAGGAGAGCCAGGATGGTCAGGAGGCTTAGGAACACCCCCCCCATGGGAACATGCAGGAACATAACTGGACTGCAGGAACAGCTAAAGCAGGCAGGGATGGGCAGGCAGGGGAAGCATGTATAATGAGTGATACGGGATGGCAAGAGATCATAGGAAAGGAAACCGGGGTAGGGGAAGACACTGGAGAGGGAGAACAAGAGCAGAGGGAGGGTAGACTGTAAAACATGGAAGGTCATGCTAACGAATGCCTGTAACATAGGAAGTAAGGTTCCAGACCTGGAGGCCTTGTTGGCAGATGCAGACCTTGAAAAAGCAGCAATAACAGAGATGTGGTACTCTGCTAATCATGGCTGGTAAGTCAATGTACCAAGTGATACACAGTTGAGAAGGGACAGGAATGGTAAAAAGGTTGGGGGAGTGGCCCTGTACTTCAGAGATGGTACAAAGGCTACAGAAGTTCAGAGAAGACAGGGGGAGGCCAAGATAATGTGGGTCACCCTGGAGCCAGGGACTGGAACAGCAATAGTCACAGGGGTGATCTACAGAACTCCAGCACAGAGGGAAGAAGTAGACCGGGAACTAGTGGAGAACATAAACGAGATGGCAGCCAAAGGTGAAATCATGCTACTGGGGGATTTCAATATGCCGGTTGTGGATTGGGCCACCCAAGTAGCTGCTTCAGCCAGAAGCACAGCAATCCTGGAATCCCTGCAGGGGGTTAGACTCAGGAAGCTGGTGCATGAGCCAACCAGGGACAAGTCAGATCTGGACCTGGTATGGACCAATGGGAACAGAGTCAAAGAACTACAGGGGGAAGGGCAGCTGGGATCCAGTGACAACCACATGGTGTGGTTCAGCATGGAGACATGGACTTAATTAAGCCACACAAGGGCAAGACTATTAGATTTCAGGAGGGCAGATTTCACTGAAATGGGTAGATGTATACAAGCAGTCTTGCGGAAAGGGGAGGTAATATAGGGGGTGGAAGAATAGTGGGAGAAACTGAAAGGAGCCATTGTGGATATAACAAGACAATGCATTAGGATAGTGGCCAAAGAAGGCAAAAGAAAAAGGAAACCACTTTGGTTTTCCAAAGAGGTGGGTGACAAAGTCAGGGCTAAAAGGCTGAGTTTCAAGAAATATAAGGGGAGCCAAAGGGAAGAGGACAGGGAGGTGTACCTTAAATGTCTAAGGGAAGCAGGGAAGGCTGTTAGGAGGGCGAAGGCACAGACAGAAGGGGGCTTAGCATGGTCTGTAAACAAATGGGATAAGGCATTTTATAGTTACCTCAGTGAAAGAAGAAAAAACGAGGGGGAAAGTGAGGCTCAAAGGGGAGAAGGGAGAATGTAAGGAGGTGATCTGGATAAGCCAGAAATACTGAAAAAATAATTCTGCTCAGTATTCAGTAAAGAGGGGGATGGTCAAGGACCACAGTTGGGTTGCATAGGCAATGGGAGGGAGAAGTGAACACCAGTCTATTCACAGTGGAGAGAGTTCTGGATGAACTAGCAAAGCTGAAGGTGGATAAGGCCATGGGGCCAGACAGCATCTGTTTTGGTTTGGTAGAAAATGACTGCAACTTATACAGGCGTCAATGGCTGATGCAACTATCTTAAGTCATATTATACAATGGCAAGAAAATTTCCTGGACTCTGATTGGTCAGTGTGTGCCCGAGACAGTGATGATATTACACAACAACATCACTGTGTTGATTTTATAGAGCATGCACCTTTTTTTTCAGAAATAAAGATACACTGCCTCACTAAAAATCCACTAAAAACATTTTTATTTTTATTTTTGTTTTCTATAACATCAAGCCATTGTATAATTGCAATAAGGCACTCCAAGGTGTGTGTTATCATGTAATAACGTCACTTCTGGGGTAGTGGAAGCACTCAGCTTTGCCTCATGCTTCAACCCACCCCAGGAGTGACGTTATTATACGATAACACACACCTTGTCATGCCTTATTGCTTAAATATCAGTCCCCCGACTTATATGCGGACTGAATTTTACATGAGTATGTATGGTAAATATCTAACCAAATCAGATATCCATCCATCCCTACTCTCAGTCCTCATGGTCAATGTTTGCTGCTCAGTATTTTGTCTGGGGACTTCTTCCTAAGGTACGTTTAGCCAGGGGAATCCTTTCTGTGGCACCTCTAGTCATAGAACACTCCTCAAGAGTTCCTTGCCTTCAGTACCCCTACAGGGTGGTAGTTCCCCATGGAATAGAGAGTATCAACAGTTGTACAAGCATAACACTATCCTAAGTTGTGTAAGCCCATTTAATTGAAAGTCTTTGCCTGCATTTCAGTGGGTTGCAGCACCTAGCTGTTCCCACCTCCTGTGCTATATAAGCCAGTTCTTTTCAGCCTCAATCACAAGCACTTATTCTTTGCCCCACCGTCCTTCCCCCAGTAGCACAGCTCTCTCCTCGTGGCTCCTTTAAAAGGTACCTTTAGCCAAGGGAATCCTTCCCATGGCACCTCCTGGCATGGAACCCTTCTCAAGGGGTTCTTGCCTTTGGTACCCCTACAGGGTGGTACAGTAGTTCCCCATGGAACAGGGATTGTGAACTGCCAAAGTTATCAACAGTTGTACAAGAATAACACTACACTAAGATGCATAAGCCCATTGAACAAAAAATGTTGCACACATGTAACCAACTCAAAGGACCAAAAAGCAAGTATTGCATTTATTTAGACACACTATTATTCCTGTGCCATATAATTGTCAAGTCCTCTACATAAATGTGTGCACTGATGGGAAACAAGTAATGCACCTAACATTTCAACCAGAATGTATTGGGCTTTTTCAGAGTTTAGTCATGTCCCTAAGTGCAGTATATTTAAAGGCCTGTTTTAAATTGGTATCTGCATATCATGCAGATAATAAGGGGATACATGATGGCTAGGTGTGTGATACAGAATATATCTGAATGAGTGGCAAGTGAGCCAGAGAATATCGTGAGTGGCAGAGCATAGTGGAGCTATGAGTGATGGTTCCTCAAGCTCACTTGACAAGAGTTCAGATATATTCTGTATCACACACCTAGCCATCATGTATTCCCTTTTATATAATAGGACTGAATTTAGTACTGTTTTTTTTTTTTATGATGTCATCACAGTGTGATATCTGGAGTTATCACGCTACAGTGAGAATACATGTTTTTATCTTATGGGTTATCTGCTCACTCCTATTGTATGAAATACAGAAAACAAAAAGAGTGCCACTAGGTACACACTTCAGGAATCAGCAGACTAAAACATTACTGCACACAAGTCCTGATATATTTCATAGCAAGAGATGAGTTTTCCAAGAGGGATATTGCAGTGTCTGTAAATTTAAAGTGACACCACATTGCAAATATAATACAATAGCTGGTGACCCCCAATATCAACCTGTTTTTGACACCTGTAAAAAGTCGTATCAACCTACAAGTTGGTATGGCAAAGTCATATCAACCTGTGAGTTGATATGGCAAAGTTGTATCAACTTGCGAGTTGATACAGCTTTTATTGTCTCCTGCCAGGTTGTGTGTACCATGCTAAGGTACTTACCGACTCGAAAAATTGAACTGCTCACAGTTTTTTTTTAACTTTAAAAAATGGAGAAGTCATTGAACCTTTACCTTTTCGTCATAACAACCAGCATGCCATGTAGCCCATACAGAGGTCATATCAGCAATGCAGGAAGCACATAATGCTATCAGTCTGAGTTCTGTTTACTTACTTAGCACCAGTTATTATAAAAAATAACACATGTGAAGGTGTGTCATCTGCAGTTTTTTTACACACCCAAGGTGTGTGATAATATATAAACCTTGAGAGCAAAGCAAAGGAATCAGCAGACTGAAACATTACTGCACACAAGTCCTGATATATTTCATAGCAAGAGATGAGTTTTCCAAAAAGGATACTGCAGTGTCTGTAAATTTATCAATCAATCAATCAGCACTTTATTTGTACTGTATAAGGCACTCTTCCAATGCTCAGGGTGCCTTTACAGTACTCATTAAAAACTCACAATATTAGAGATTAAAATAATTACAACATATCAATAAAACACATCAGTACACATTCAGTAAATTCCTGAGAATGCCTGGCTAAACAGGTAGGTTTTCAATGACTTTTTAAAACCTTCTACGGTCTTGCTATCTCTTATCTGGCGAGGTAGAGAATTCCACAGGGTAGGTGCCATAAAGGCAAGAGATCTTCCCCCTGATGTTTGAAGGGATACCCTGAGAATCTCCAGCAATCCTTCACTAAAGGATTGGAGTGAATGGGTAGGACAGTAAGAGCACAAGAGTTCTTTAAGGTAGTGGGGTCCTGCTCATGTAAGGCTTTATAGGTCAGCAATGTGACCTTGAAGGTAATCTGCCACCATATTGACAACTAGTGCAGTTCACGCAGCACAGGTGTTATATGACTGGATCTAGGAGCTCCAGTCAACAACCTGGTCATCGCATTCTGCACTAACTGCAAGCGGCAAATATCTACCCCCGGTAGTCCTAGGTAGAGGGTGTTGCAGTAATCAAAATGACTGGTGACAAAGGCGTGGACCAAGGTAGGAAGATCTTCGGGCAGGACCAGGTGCTTTACCCGGGCTATGTTCCTTATATGGTAATAGAAAGATTTGACTACAGCTGAGACTTGCACCCTCAGGGTCAGGCCTTCATCAAATACCATGCCCAGGTTTTGCACCTGACCTGAGGCAATAAGCGGGATTCTACCAAGATTTAATCCTGAGGGTTTTCCCGACCATGACCCTGTAATCCTATAACCAGGGTCCACCACCAATAGCTCTGTTTTTCCAGAGTTCAACCATAGCCAACTGGCACTCATCCAGTTCTGAATCTCCAGTAGGCAGTTATTAAATACCGCAGCAGAATCTAATTCCTGTTCGGGCAAAAAAGACAGGTACAGTTGAGAGTCATCAGCATAGCAATGAAAGTTCAACCCGTACCATCTTATAATGTCCCCTAATGGAAGCATATACACTATGAATAACATGGAGGACAGCACTGAGCCCTGTGGAACCCTGCAAGGCAGCCCATGAGGGGCCGAGGAATGAACCCCCGACACCACTCTCTTGGCTCTACCCTCAAGGAAAGATCGAAACCAACTGAGGACCACCCCTCTCAGTCCACATAAAAACCACAGGTGCTCGAGCAGCACCCCATGATCCACAGTGTCAAATGCTGCTGAAAGATCGAAGAGAACCAACATGGAACAGGTTCTCCAATCTCTCGCCATCAGAAGGTCATTGAGTACACACACCAGGGCTGTTTCGGTGCTATGTCTTTTTCTGAAGCCAGACTGGAGAGGGTCATAGATATTGTGGTTGGTTAAATGGTCTTCTAGCTGCAGAGTGACCACCTTCTCAATAACTTTCCCTACAAAGGGTAAGTTCAAGATTGGTCTGTAGTTAGCTGGGCAGTTGGGGTCAAGGGAGGGTTTTTTAAAAAGGGGGCATACTACTGCCTCCTTTAACGGATCTGGAAAGATCCCTCTCTCCAGTGAAACCCACACTATCCCAGCAAGGACCGGCCAAGAATCTCTACACAACCCACTAGTAGGCGTGTAGGGCCCGGAGTGAAACTACAGTAGGTTGACTGCAGAGTCTGGATGATTCTCACTATATCCACGACTACCAGTTGGCTAAAGATGACCCAGGGCTGTCGGGTATTAGTACCAACTGATTGATCAATGCAAGATCCAATGGGAAGGCACTGGTTGATCTCATCCCTGATGGTGGACACCTTGTCAATGAAGAACTGTGCAAACTCCTCACACTGCACTTGTGACAACACTCGACCAGAGTGAAGACAGGCTGGATTGCACAGTCTCTCCACAGTCCAGAAGAGCTGGGCTGGCCTGTTCTTTGCCATAGCAATTTCCCTGGACAGGAAATCTGCCTTCTTATGGGAAATTGCTGATTAATAGGTCTTATAATGATCCATCAATCTAAGTCTATTCACCTCCAGGTGAGTTTTCTGCCACTGTGTTTCCAACCTTCGCCCCCTCCTCTTCAACTCACAGATTTCCCCATTAAACCAAGCAGCACCCAGGTGAGAGGTGAGAGGGTAAACACGAGAAGGAGCAATGATATCCAAGGCCTCAGTAACAGCCCTATTATAGGCTGACACAAGAGGCCCCGGATCAGTGCTATCCCTTGGAAATCCTGAGAGGTCCAGCACAGCCATTAGGCCTTCTGAGGTAACACCTCTCAAAGGACGGTACTGTACTGACTACTTTGGGGGCAGGTCTATTTCAGGGGGCTGTGAAACTGAATCTCGGGATGTGATGGTTAGACCAACCGACTGGCTCCACCTCCATATCGGAGATCTCCATCCCCAGGTGGAACACCAAGTCCAATGAGTGCCCTTTCTCATTAAAGAGACACCACATTGCAAATATAATTTATATTGAATTTTATCAGAGCATAATATATCTAGCATTACTATTCCCAGTTAGAGCACCCTATCATCAGTTAATAAAACTAATTTTAGAAATGCTGACAAATCAATGTTGTTATAACGATCTAAATTGTGCCTTGCACTAAATTCAAAAATCCAGTAGTCTCTCAGTCTCTCTCTCTCTCTCTCCCCCTACTTACCCAGGGTAACTTTCTATGAATGAAATGGTATGGTTTGATGGTTTCAACATTTTGTATTTTTCAAATGTTGTACAGTAGCATAGAACTTAACTTATTTCTCGTGACTATTATTTGTTCACCAACCCAAACCATAAAGTGACATATGGTATGTCCAACATAGAAAGCTCCACAGAAGCAGGTCAGATGATATACAATGTCCACAGAGTCACAGTTAATACATTGTCTTATGTAAGCATCTTTGCCTGTATGTGTTTTTTTTAACGTTTTTGTATTTTTCACATAAGGAAAATATTTACATTTACCACACATGTGAAAATTAACTGGTGGTGGTGCAGGTAGACTGGAGGAAAAGGGGAGGCACAAAAAATCTTCTTAACAACAGCTACTTGCTTACATATATGTATATATGTATATATATATATATATATATATATATATATATATAAAATAATGCATATGCAGGTGGTTGATATGGGTTTTTTTTACACAACCAAGATGTGTGATAATATAAAAACCTCGAGAGTTTAGCTCGAGAGGTTTATATTATCACACATCAGAGTGATAAAACTCCATGTTAACCAATTCTTCATATGCTTTATTTTATATAATAACAGGCTATGGTCAATATCAGGTATGTTCAAATGACGTGCTAAAGAAAAGAATAACATCTCGCATCACTCCATAAAACAAACAGCTCTCACGTAACTCCATATGCAGCGTTTATTATTTCAGTACATATTTTACTAAGAGAGAAGTGAACAGAATGCAATTACATGTAAATTCAGTACCTTTTTTAATCTTCGTTTTGAGGTTGCATCTACCAGATGTCTCGGGATAGTTCAATACAAGGGCAAAGGGCAAAGTTCATTAGACTGAGAAATATAAATCTACCGATAAGATCAGCAGGAGACAACTTACTGTTTTTAACAAATTAATGTACTATTCTTTAGTGAACTACATTTTTTTTTAAATAAAAATAACTTTTGACTTGTAGAAATCCTAGAGTGTTGCTTCCTCAGATCTGAGGTGAAATGTCGTCCAACCTGGGAATAGAGAAAGGATAGTGATGAAAGTACGTGTTTCGGAGAAACATTTTCTTGGTTTGTGATTGCAGTTTATGATGTTAGCTGTGGATTTTATGCTTTTACAATAGTTTTATTGTGCTAACTCTCTAGATGGGGAGTCTCCCTGGTTTATTTGTGCTGTTTTTTGATGGACAAACTGCCTTTGTGTTTTTGCCATTATAGAAGTGTCTCGCGCTGCCTGTAAGCTGAAGTTGAAAACGAGTTGATATTGACCATAGTCAGTTATTATATATATATACTTTATTTACATAAATTTGCCCTCTGTACCCAATATTTTGCCAGTAAATAATTGCTTCTTCTGGAGACTGCCTTTGAAAACTAAATTAAAAAAAATACATGTCATTAAAAACACTTTGCTGACATCGTTGGTAATAAATGTAACAACAATATAATACTGAGTACTCACACGACATAGACATAGATACATAGACAGTGTCAGCAGATAAGGGCCTATGGTCCACCCAGTCTGCCCATTTGAGCTTGTAAGTTCAGTTTATGTTTTCCTAGAAGTCTGTTGCCCCTTACCCCCTGACCTCCAGAATTCCTTTATGTCTATCCCATGCATTCTTAAATCCCGTGATTGTTTCAGCCCCCACCACTTCCTCTGGTAGGGTGTTCCACTTGTCCACCACCCATTCTGTGAAGAAATTCTTCCTCATGTTTCCTCTGAATCATCCTCCGTCCAACTTCATCCCATGCCCTCTAGTCCTGGAACATCTTTTTCGCTTAAAAATAGTGTATTCCTGCACCCTGTTCCTCCCTGTAAGATACTTGTATGTCTCTATCATATCCCTCTCTCCTCCTCTTCCAGGAGTACATGTTCAGTTCCTTCAACCTGTCTTCATAGGACTTGTGATGCAATCCATGCACCATTTTGTTGCTCTCCTCTGAACCTTCTCTACCCTGTCTATGTCCTTACGTAGGTAAGGTCTCCAGAACTGTACACTGTACTCCAGGTGGGGCCTCACTAGTGTCTTGTATAGTGGAATTATGACCTCTCTTTTCCTGCTGGTGATGCCCCTGCCTATGCATCCCAGCATCCTATTTGCCTTACCTGCTGCCTTGTCACACTGTTTCCCTACCTTGAGGTCATCAGAGATGATAACCCCAAGATCCCTTTCCTGCTTGGTGCATGCTATATCCTCACCCCCAACTGATATTTTGTGCCAGGGTTTTTGTGCCCCATATGCATTATCTTGCACTTCTTTGCATTGAATTTCAACTGCCAAACCCCTGACCATTCTTCAAGTTTCTGCAGGTCCCTTCTCATTCTGTCTATGGTGTGTCTACTCTGGTGTGTCTACTCTGTTACAGAGCTTTGTGTCATCAGCGAACAGTGACATTCTGCCTTCTAGGTCCTGCATAATGTCACTGATGAAGATGTTGAATAGGACCAGTCCCAGCACTGATCCCTGTCATACCCCACTGGTCACTCTTCTCTCTGTGGAGTGACAGCCATTTACCACCACCCTCTGTGTCCTGCTACCCAGCCAGTTACCTACCCACCACACCACTGTCCTGCCAACACCCATATTCCCCAGTTTGTGTAATAGTCTTCTATGTGGCACAGTGTCAAAGGCCTTGCTGAAGTCCAGATAGACCATGTCCACTGCCCTCCCCTGATCCACCTCCCTAGTCACCCAGTCAAAAAATTCAATGAGGTTGGTCTGACATGACCTCCCCCTGGTGAAACCATGCTGCCTTGGGTCCTGTAGTCCATTGACAACCAGATCCTCCATCAATCTCTCCTTCAGTAGTGCTTCCATGATCTTCCCCACTACTGAGGTGAGGCTGACTGGTCTGTAGTTCCCCGCTTCCTCTTTGTTTCCACTTTTGTATAAGGGGACTACATCTGCTATCCTCCAGTCTTTGGGACCTCCCCTGTTTCCAGTGATTGGCTAAACAGGATAGCCAGAGGTTCAGCCACCACTTCCCTTAGTTCTTTAAGGACCCTGGGGTGCACCCCATCTGGCCCCATTGCTTTATCAATTCTTATTACTTCCAGTTCCTTCAGGACCCTTCCTCGTGTAAAGGGACTTGTGTCCATTTCTGCACCATTCCCACCCCTTGTAACCCCCTGCAGACCCATTACCCTCCTCTTCCTCAGTAAAGACTGAGCAGAAGTACCTGTTCAATATATCAGCTTTACTGTTGTCATCCTCCACGTGGCCCCCATCTTCCCCCTTCAGTCTCACTATCCCTCCCTTTGCCTTTCTTTTTTCACTTATGTACCTGTAAAAGGTTTTGTTCCCTCTACCCACTGATTTTGCAATGTGTTCTTCTGTCTGAGATTTGGCTTCCCTTACTGATCTCCCTGCCTCCCTTTGCTTCTCCTGGTACTTCTCCCTATCCCCTTCTGCCTGTGTCTTTTTGTATTGCCTGAATGCAATCTTTTTGGCTTTCACTTTCTTTGCTACCTCTTTGGAAAACCATAATGGTCTCCTCTTCCTTTCTCTGCTAACCTGCTTAATGCATAATTCTGTTGTTCTTGTAATCCCCATTTTAAATACTGCCCACTGTTCCTCAACCCCGATTCCTGCCCCATTCCCTTAATGCCTCTTTCAAGTATCTCCCCATTTTCCCAAAGTCTGCCCCCTTAAAATCCAGGATACGTGTTTTTGTGTGGTTTGGTTCTGCTCTTTCTGTGATTTCAAACCACAATGACTGGTGGTCACTGTTCCCCAGGTGCTCCCCCACTGTTACCCCCATCACATTGTCCCTGTTTGTGAGCACAAGGTCCAGTATTGCCTTCTGCCGAGTTGGTTCCATGACCAGTTGCTTGAGGAAGGCACCCTGAAGGGAATCCAGGATAAATCTGCTCCTAGTTGATGCTGCTGCTGGGATACTCCAGTCCACGTCTGGAACATTGAAGTCTCCAACCAGTACTACCTCACCCTTGTCTGCCATCCTTTGGATGGCTAGCATCAACTCCTATCTGTTTCTTCCTCCTGGGCTGGTGGTCTATAGACCACACCTGTGAGGATGGCTGGCCCCATTTTCCTTTCCAGCTTAACCCACAGGATCTCTCACCCATTTTGTTCCTCCTGGATCTCTGTGGCCCTTTGTCATTTTTCACATACAGTGCCACTCCTCCTCCCTTCCTGCCTGCCCTGTCTCTTCTGAATATGTTGTAGCCGGGTATGGCCATCTCCCAGTTGTGGTTATCATTACACCAGGTTTCAGTGATGGCCACAATGTCCAGGTCTGACTGCACCATGACAGCCTCCAGATCTTCCATCTTGTTGCTAAGGCTCCTGGCATTTGCACACATGGCTTTCCATGATCTGACCTCCCTAGACTGTTTTGCTGTTCTACTCCATCCCCTTCCTTGGTTGTTCTTTATCCCTGGTTCTCCTTGCTGTCTGCCCTTCTGCTGAATTTTGCCCCTTTTCTGCCTATCCACCTTTTGGGCGCCAATCTCCATCTTTTGCACACTGCTTTGTATAGATAGCCACTCCTCTGATTCACTGGTTCCACTGCTAGCTGTGGGGGGTGAGCAAGTTGGTACCCTCCTTGCTGGCCTGCCACCCCCATTTGCTAGTTTAAATGTTTGTCAATGTAGCATTTAAACTTATCATTAAGTGCTTGGATTCCCCTCCAGGATGGATGCAGGCCGTCAGGCTTGAACAAACCTCCATCCCTCCAGGTGGGTCCCCAGTCACCAATGAATCCAAACCCTTTCTCACAACACCAGTTCTTCAACCATGAGTTAAAGTTCCTGGTGCATGCACCCCTATGCTCTGCCTTGCCTCTCGTAGGTAGTACTTCTGAGAAAGTGACAGAAGTAGCTACTTGCTTGAGACCCCTCCCCAGTTTCCTAAACTCTTACTGAACTTCCTTTGGATCTCCATTTTCCAGGTCATTAGTACCCAGGTGGATAATGACATCCAGCTCACCCTCCCGTCTTGCCTTTCCAGTGATCCCCAGGATCTTCCTTCCATCTTTCCATGCCATGGCACCTGGTAAGCACCTCACCTCCCTGTCCTCCCCTTCCTGTGTTCCTAGCTGGATCCCTCTTATGATGGAGTCCCCCACCAGGATTCACTTCCTCCTCCTCCTCTGGGGTCCACTGCTTTCCCCGCTGAGGTCACCTCCTTGGCAAACCTCCACATCCTTTCCTTCCACTTCTCTGGGTACCTCTATTTGGTTGTCCCTGTTTGCCAGTGAGGCATATGAGTTCTTGAGTGGAATAGGATCTGGGAAGTGCCTCTGCCTGACTGCTCTAACCCACCCTGAGCCCACTGACATCCAAGTGCTCCTCGTTCTCGGCATCATTTGAGGCAGTTGCATTGGACTGGGTGGTCTCTGGTAGTCTCTGGACCATGGCAATCAGCTCAAAGTAATGCTTTCCATAGGTTTCCTCACTTAAATATGATTTCATGATAGTCTTATTGATCTGAGCATACAGTGCTTAATGTTGCATGTAACAGCATTAATCACAATCACAGCAAATACTCAACATCACTATAGCAAGCTATATGTTTGTTCCCCTTCACCAGGTACTCGCAACTCTGCTCTTTTTTGTGCATTCAGAGCAAACAAGATCTTTAACAACCCTGTGAAAAAATGTTGATGAGAATACTTGACTGCACACTGATAAATTCTTGAATCTCTATATTCAAAAGTTTTCCCATAACCTAGTAGCAGTTTCTAAAATAGAAAGGCAAGCAATCTTGCTTATTTTCACACCATCTTTCAAAAAGCAAAGCACATGTAATCTTAGGCATAGTAACTGGAACAAATGTACTCACTGGGGTCCCTGTTCCAAGACAGGCTACGCCGGTGTAAGGTGGAATACATCAATCCCCATGGCGTATCCTGCTACTTACGTCATGTGACATGCCCATTGCTATTCCGGGAGGACACCTACACCATAACATCTGCAGGCTGTGACAATCACAAGATATGACCACACATACACCGCAGCCCACAACGCCTTGTGCAACTGCGGGTTGCGACAGCAACTTAGCCCAATTACAGAAGGCCCATTGTTGCAACCCGCAATTGCGATTCCAGGACACGTAATGGCCTTGCTAACTTCTGACAGCTCAGAGCTGTCATAACTGGCATCTGATGGCTGGCACCATCAGATGCAGCCTTCAGTGCCGAGACAACAGTGCCATGCTGTCCCCGCCCCGGCCCCGCAGCACACTAACCCCAAACCCCCAAATGTGAGGGACCCCTGGGGTTCTGTGTCAGTAGCACCCCCCAAGAAGCGTGTGCCATCTGTCCTTTCCCTCTCATGCCCTCTGATGTGTTCTGGGTGGTCCAGGATGGGGGGCTCTGGGCGGGCCACCTGTCGCTCGCTGCGAGATGTGACTTGCAGCATTGATACACCATACATGGGCTACCACCACATGCATGGCGTATCTTGCAAGTCTCAATTGCAGGGACCCTGCCACTTCTGGAATGCGGTGTAGGGTCCCTGGTGTAGAGGCGACCAGCGTAACTCACAACTGCATGCAAGTTACACCAGCCATCTTGGAATGGGGCACAGAGTTCTTGTAATTCTGCCATTTTTAGTGTGCAGCATGGAAGAGTCAGAATGACTTCCTCTTATGCTCACCGCCAGCTGCTGATGACCCTAAAATAATGCATTCTGAGGTCAGATGGCATGCTCATGCACAGAGCTGATTGGCCCATGCACAATCTATGTTGCCAGATAACATGTAGTCAGCTGCTGAATGAAGCTGCTGGGTCCAGGCAGTGAACATTTGGTCATTGGATCAGCACATGTACAGAAGTGCAAGTTTCTTGTTTCAAAGGCTGGATTCTAAACATTATGCAATACAGTATTATAGACTTTTTATATATTGATAACATCGTAAACAAGTGAGCCATTTCACATTAGCAGATAGTTTGCAAAACATGTTACATGCACTTTTCTGTGACCCATTCATAATACATTTGTCCAGCATTACAACTAGTATTTAGTGACCCAAAGCATTTCCTATATTAGGAAATGTTCTGCCTGAAACTTGATTTGTGCATCCCATTATAAGATGCACAGTTGAATGCAGGATATGTTTTAGGTCAGATCTGAATCTCCATGTGGTGTGGTTGGTAGATTCAGTCTGCATATTGCCATGCTTCATATTCACCATATTTGTATTTGCCTTTCATGTTATAGAAAGGGAAAAAGAATCTCTCTGAAGATGTTTTTTTATTACTGGACCACACTTTTAAAGAGGATATAAAGGAGTTCTGGGGGCAATAGGAAAAAATGGGGGAAGGGAGCTAAAGAGGAGAAGTGTGGGGGATGGAAAAGAACACAGGCTATAAAGCACAATAAGGATCCACATGTAGGGAAATGTTGACCCCTCCCCCCTCCACACACACACACGTCTCCTTTATATCCTATCCTAAAACATAACCTGCATTCAACTATGCATCTTATGACTGGATGCACAAGTCAAGTTTTGGGCAGAACATTTTCTGTTATTATATTAAATGCCTTGGGTCACATAGTACTAGTGGTAATGTTGTTGAACAAATTAATTACGAATGGGTCACACAGAAGTGTTGTTTGGCAAACTGACTGCTGATGTGAAACGGTGCACTTAATTACAAAGTTTGATATATAAAAAGTGTATACTGCTGCATTCAACAACTTTATGATGCAAGAAACTTGCATTTGTGTACATGGGCCCAATCTGATGCTTTAATCCTCACCACCAGCACCCAGCAGCTTCTTTCAGCAGTTGGCTACATGCAGCCTTGGAAAATGGATGCTGTACATACTAGTTGGCTCTCGGCATTAGTTTTCATTGGGTAATGACGAGCAGAAGAGGAAGTCATTCTAACTCCTCCATGCTGCGCACTAAAATTGGCTGAAATATAAGAACTCGGTGAGTATCCTCATTTCCTTTACAGTACAATGCATAAGATTGCAAGTGCTTTGCTTTTTGAAAGACAGTATGAAAATAGACAGATGTGCTTGCCTCTCTGTTTTAGAAACTGCTACTAGGTCATGAAAAAACTTTTGAATAGAGATTCAAGAATTTGGCAGTATGCAGTCAGGTAGTCTCATTGACATTTTGACACAGATCTGTTAAAGAGCGTGTTTGCTCAAAATGCACGAAAGGAGCACAGTTTTGGGTGCCTGGTAAAGGGGAGTGAACACATGACTTTCTATATCAATTATTTTTTAGTTGCTGTGATTGTGATTAATTCTGTTACAAGCAAAATTCTGTGTTTTATTCACAGATCAATAAGACTATCATGAAACCATATTTAAAAAAGGAAACTTTCTAAAAGCATTGCTTTGTGCTGGTCAATGTTGTGCCGTGAGGACACAGTGTTGTAACTTTGTTACATTATTTACCAGTGCTGTTAACAATCTGTTTTTTTCTGACTTCATTTATCCCCTCAGCCACAAGTAGGACCTCCTTCCATCTTCTGCTAGTGTGACCTGATTCTGCCCAACTGAGACTCTTCCATCCAATGACCCCCAGTCCATCTGTGATTCACCATTGTGCTGCCATCCCTTTCTTGCCCTCCAGAACCGGCTATGCCTTCAGCTCCATGTCATTACTTCCCTGAATCAATCTAGCCACCTTGAGTGGAGGTGAAAGATTGGAGATATTCCCAGGATGTGGTGGCGTGAGTCCAATGTTGGGTGCGGTGGACCATTGGAGGCTTCATCCTCACTGCCATTTTTCCCTTTTTTGTCCCACCACCCAGGAGCACATCCTGTCAGTGAGTGCCAGCATGGCAATGCACCCAAGTGGTTCGACACTCACTCCAAGCTCCAACACTGATGCTTTAACCTGCACCGCCACCTGTGGTCACCCAGGTGGCAGTAGAGCAGTGGAACAGCAAGTCCCCCCCTCCATTGAGAAAGACAGCAACCATTGGAATGATTGATCCTCCTCCTTTGGGCTAGTCATCTGATGGCTCTGGCTCATTTCTGAACTGGTGATTTTGTTGTCACAAGCGATAACACTACTGCTGCACTGACAGGCCAGCTCTTAGTAAAGTGTTTTGTTTTTATAGCATATATTTTAATTTAGTTTTCAAAGACAGACTCCTGAAGAAGCCTTTATTTTTGGATGAAACATTGTGGCAGACACCAAATTTATGAAAATATATACAGTACATGCAAGCAAGTAGCGGTTGCTAAGAAGATATTTTTGTGCCCCCCTTTTCTCCAGTCTAACTACAGTACATGCATCAGCAGCATCTGAGAGATTAATTCATACTAACAGTCATTTCCTGTGGTGCTCCTTCTTGGATGGAGGAGGCTGTTTTTCACTTCAGTGGTGGAGGTAGCAAGTCAAATGGCTGAGCAACTGGGATACTGTGATAACTATGAACCACATAGTCTTCAATCGTCTTTAGTCATCTATATACCATGCTAGGACCCTCTTGAATAAGTAGATGAAATGACGTATTTTCTTCCAAGCTACCGCGATTTTGGGGTACCCCCTCCTCGTTCCACATTGGGTATCAGTGTTACATTTCTATTTAAGTTTTCCACCTCCATTAGTTCCTCACCATTAGAATAGTATGGTGTCCTCTTTCCTTGAATCTATGCACCTGTTATAGTTTAGTTTTTCTCAAAATCTTCCCTTCTGTTGCAATTCTTAAGTGTCTGTAATAATCAGCCCTTAGGACTATTTTTTTGTAATGTGGGGTGTACGGCAGCTGCTTGCCAATAATAAACTATTACAGCCTGTCACCTTCTATACAAGTCAGTACCTACACTGCCACTCCTATTTTGAGAAACAGGAGGTTTAGGAACATAATCCTATCCTTATGGACTTTAGCCTTACACCTTAGATTTAACTTCAGAATAATTTATCCTACTCCTTCACCAATTGTATACCTAGTCCAAGAAATTAGTTAGAAACAGAAACATAGAAATAGAGAATGTGTCTGCAGAAAAGGACTGCTTAGCCCACCCAGTCTGCCCAGAAGGTCCCTGCCGACTCTGTCTCTGCATACCCTAACTAGTCTCTTCTTCCTCCCTTCTAGTTTAGTAATATTCCTCTATGTCAATCCCATGCATGCTTGAAGCTTCCAACTGTTTTCACCTCCACCGCTTCTGCTGATAGTCTGTTCCAAATGTTTACAACTCTTTCAGTGAAGAAGGACTTCCTCACATCCTTCTTACCCCGCCACCCCCCAACCCCTCCACTTCATCCTATGCCCTCTGGTCTTGATTGTTCTTTTTCATCTGAAAGAGACCCTCCTGTACCCTGGAATGTTGTTAAGATTTCAAGTTGCATTACAATGGAAAAAAAACTTCCTCATTCTGTTCTTACTTTGTCATCAGTATCCACTTTTGCAAATGAACTGGAAAACTGCTTCTCAGATACTTATAAATGTTATTTACAACACATATTTTATGTATTTTTGTTTATACAGTAACCAATATTTTTACAGATAGGACTGTCTTGTAAACAGGGATATTTTTTTCCAAATGACGTGAAACCTGTATAAAAATAAAGTTTATATCTGTCTGTCTATCTATTTATCTAGCTGTCTGTCTGTCTGTCTGTCTTTGTCTATCTATCTATCTATCTATCTATCTGTCTGTCTGTCTGTCTGTCTGTCTGTCTGTCTATCTATCTAACTTTCTGTCGTATATATCAATTTATCTATCTACCTGTCTGTCTATCTACTGTATCTATCAATCTATTTACCTCTCTGTCTGTCTTTCTCTGTCTGTCTGTCTGTCTGTCTGTCTGTCTGTCTATCTATCTATCTATCTATCTATCTATCTATCTATCTATCTATCTATCTATCGGTATATCTGTTTACCCCTGTGAGTTACTTGCAGATCTCTATCAAGGTTTTTAATTGACTCTGAATTAATTTTTTTGTGCTTGTATTACTGCATTTTATTGTTGTTTTGTTAAATGTGCTGAGCCTTTGGATAGGACACTATATAAATAAAACTTGCCTTCCCTTGCCATGTCCCCGTTTGCTCTCCTCTCTTCCATTGTGTACATGTAGAGATCCCTAAGTCTCTACTTGTAGTACTTTTTTTGTAACCCTTAAATAAGCAATAACACACAAAGGGGTGTACTTTATTCGGGATAAATGCATTCCTGAGGCATAGTGAGGCATGAGGCACAGCTGAGTGCCTTGCTGCCCCTAGAAGTGCATTTATCCAGAATAAACCACACACCGGAGTGTGTTATTGAGCTTATAAAATGGGTATATGTTGAAAATACTATAACTTTAAAAAAATAATAACTTATTAAAAGTCGTTCTTGTTTGAAGTAAAATAGTCCCTCTGCATGTCAGCAAGGGCACTGGAGAGGCATTTTCACACTGGATAAATGGACTGTGTCTACCTCATGACAAAAAGAACTCCCACTGATTGAGTCTTATTGCCAGGCTGAGTGAGGGAAGTAAGACTTTTTTGCCCACTTTCCACCATACTTTCCTAAAGTGCGACATGGCATGTAGCCAGACTGCCAGCAAGACAGAGATCTCCTTGCGGTTTTGTCAGCAGCATGCTTCCTCTGTGGTAGCAGTTTTCTAAAAGTGCCAGTGGTCTCATGATCAGAAACTAGAGCAAGAGACCACAGGCAAATTGGGTGACAACAGACAGACACACACACACACACACACACACACGTGCAGGCCAACAGCAATTCTGTTTCTCGCCCCGGCATTCAATTTAATTTTCATGACATCTTCTCCACCACCCCCCCAACTGAGTGCCTTAACCAAACCAGTTGTGTATTCTTTGAAAGTGCCGATGGTCTCATTGTCTGTCAGATGAAAGTGAAAGACCTCCGTAATCAGTGATGAGTGCAGGTCCAAGAGTCTGATCCTGGTCCAGGAGAGAGGAAAAAAATGCTGGCTTCTCTGTTGATAGGTATATATATATATATTTAAATGACAGTTCTTTTTTTTTATAGTGATTTAATAACAAAGGTGGCTACATTTCTGCCTCTGACCTCTCGTTACCAAGAGAGCAAGATGGCGGTTTTCGGTTGCATAAGGATATCTTTTAGGGGTGCTTGCCAGTTGGGGGTCTTGTTTTTTTTCCATGGTATATTCAAAAAAAAGACATAGCTGGTGAGGGATGACAGCCAATCAGGTTCCTCTACTGTCTTTACCTATTTTATAAACCATTTTAGTTACTCTGTTCTGGAATGCCTCCACCCTGCCTATGTCTTTTCTGAGGTGCAGCCTCCAGAACTGGACATAATAGTTCAGGAGGAGTCTCACCAGCTAGTGTTATAGTAGCAACACAACCTCCCTCCTTCTGCTGGAGTCTCATTTCCCTGTGCATCTCAGCATCCCAATGCCCCTATTCACTGCATGATTTTGCACTTTTTGGCATTGAACCCCAACTACCATTATCTTGACCACTCCTTGAGTTTCTGAAGACTGCTACACATTGTCTCTACCCCCTCTGGAGTGTCTATCCTTATAATGATTTTGGTGCCATCTGCATAAAGGAATCAATAAAGTCCAAGAGGGTAGCATTTTTCAGAAAAAGAGATGTACAAGAACAAGGGGACACAATTTAAAGATGGGGGGCGGTTTGGGGCAATGTGAGGAAGTATTTTTTCACAGAGAGGGTGGTGGATGCATGGAACAGCCTTTCTGAGGAGGTTGTGGGGTCTAAAACTGTGGGAGGATTCAAGAATACATGGGACAGACATAAGGCAATTCTTGTGGGGGGTAAGAAGAAATAGGCTGTTGGTTAACTAGGATCTGCAGCTTATCCTGTAGGTAGGGAAATGGGCAGACTAGGTGGACCAAGCGGTCCTTATCTGCCGTCAAAGTCTATGTCTATGTTTTCTATGTTTACCTTCCTTTCCAGTTTTTCTGCAATGTCACTCATGAAGACATTGAAGAAGACCAGTTCCAGTACTAAGCCCTTCGGCACCCAGCTAGTCATTCTCCCATCATTAGAGTGAGTGCCCTTAAGCACCTCTCTTTCTCTCTCTCTCTCTCTCTCTCTCTCTCTCTCTCTTCTATCCACAAACCAGTTTCTAAGCCAAATCACCAGTTTGGAACCAACCCCTAGTCTGTTCAACTTCTTTATCTGTCTTTTTGCAGCACAGTGTTGAAGACCTTGTTAAAGCTCAGACAGGCCATGTCCACTGCCCTCCCCTGATATATTTCCCTGGTCACCCAGTTGAAGAAATCAATGAGATTCATCTCCATGACTACCCCCTCCCCATGAATTCATGCTGCCTGTGGTCTTGTAGCCCTGTGGATTTAAGGCCATTTCTTTAAGATGGTTCCATCAGTTTCCCCACCACTGAGGTAAGACTAACTGGCCTATAGTTGCTAGCCTTCTCCCTACTGACACTCTTATGCAAAGGGACCATGTCTGTTCTCCTCCAATCCTGCAGAACCGTGCCTGTTTCCAGACAGCTGTTAAATAAGGCCATCATTGGAGCAGCTAGCATCTTCCTGACATCCTTTAGTAACCTAGGGTGAATCCTGCCTTGTCCACATTTAGAGCTGCAAGTCCCTTCAGGACTTTTTCTGCTGAAAATGGACTTGTGTCCACATCTCCCTCACCCCTTTCTTTCTACTGATGCCTGATTGTCCACCTCCACTTCCTCCTCTCTAAAGACTGAGCAGAAGAACCTGTTCGTGATGTCAGCTTTTTCTTCATCCTCTTCAGCGAAGTCCCCCCATATCAACCTCCTTAAGCTCACTATCTCTCACCTTGCCTTCCTCTTCTCACTTATATACCTGAAGAAAATCTTATCCTCTTTGGCTAACCATTTGGCTTTCCTTTCCTCTGTTTGTATCTTTGCGCCACACACTGCCTTTTTTTCCTCCCTGTTGTACTTGGTACACCTACCTGTCTTCCTCACTCTGCATTTCCTTATACCTCCTGAATGCCACCCCTTTTTTGCCTTTACTACCTTGGTCACGTCCATAGAGAAAATAACAGTCCCTTTTGCCTTCTGCTTTAATCCCTTCCTTCATGCAGAAGCTGGTTGCCTTAATTATGTCCTCCCTTACTTTTCCCCACTGTACTTCTTCCCTTCCATGGCAATCCCCCCTAGGAAGCAGTTTCTGAGGCATTCTGCTATTCAGATCCACCCTAATGAACTCCACGACCTCATCCTCATATGGTTTGCCTGTGTTCCTATCTTAATGGTAAATCCCTCTATGTGGTGACCACTGGTACCTAGTGGACTGTCTACTTTGATGCCTTCAATGCCATCCCTGTTTGTAAGCATCAGGTCCAGCAGTATCCTCTTCTTATTGTATTCATTGATGACCTGCCTGAGAAAAGCCACTTGTAGATAGTCAAGACCCTGCTTATTGTGGAAGTGGCAGTTGGAAGGCCCCGATCCATGTCTGGCAGATTGAAGTCACCAACTAGCAGCACCTGTCCTTACTTGGCATCCTGATGATGGCTTTCCAAGTGCCTTATCCAACTCCTCATCCTGCTCTAAGTATAGTTTTTTGACTATGTTTAGGAATGCCTCAGTATGTGTAGCGTCCTTGGTGTAGAACTCTTTTTTTTGTTTGTTTTGGTGGGGGTTTTATATTTTATTTGCATAATATGTGAATACCACTTTAAAATAGCACTTTAAATACAGTACACTCAGGGACATGACTCACTTCTGACGAAGGCCAGTGCATCTGGATAAAATGTTAGATGTGCTGCTTGTTGCCTACAGGTATGCATGTTTATGTTCAGGACATGGTGATTATATGGCACAGGAATAAAGATATGTCTATATAAATGGAATAATTGCCTTTAGGGTCATAGCAGTACTTAAGGAGGTGCACCTTTGACTTTGAATCTTAAAAATGCAGTGAATCTTGAATAAATAAAAAAATCATTATATTAATGTTAAAGCTATCTATAAAACAAGTATTTCTCTCTTTGATCTATATTCTTTGAAATATATTATTTTGTTTCTTTGTAAGAGATCCCTGACAAATGTGAGTTTTCTGTTCAGTCAGTAGTGTCTGCTTTTTCTGCAGCTGTTCTATTTAATTAGCATGAAATATACATTCATTGGTGTTAAATTAGTTTTTTCTTGATCCTCCACTGTTTCATATGTAGGATACATGCAATGGTTTCTTACACACACATAATAAAACATAATATTAAACAGCTGTTGCCTCCAATTTTTTGTTTTATGTTTTAATAAATGAACAGTTTTAAAAGAGACTGGTGCCCTTGTGATGCTGGAGGTTTGTGTGTGCTCTGCTTTTGTGTAAGAAAGTTTTGTTCTTTAGCACGATAGCACCACTGTCCTAGTGCCTACTCCACTGTGGTTACACAGAAACATAGAATCTGACGGCAAATAAGGACCGCTTGGCCCACCCACTCTATCCATTTCCCTACCTAATGGATAAGCTGCAGATCCTAGTTAACCAACAGACTACTTTCTCCTACCCCCACCCCGTAGAATTGCCTTATGTCAGTCCCATGCATTCTTTAATTCCCCCACTGTTTTTGACTCCATGACCTCCTCAGGAAGGCCGTTCCATGCATCCACAACCTTCTCTATGAAAAAATACTTCCTCACATTACCTCTGAGCCATCCCCCTCTATCTTCAAATTGTGCCCCCTTGTTATTGCACACCTCTTTTTTTGAAAGATGCTACCCTCTTAGACTTTGTTGATTCCTTTGAGGTACTTGAAAGTTTCTATCATGCCCCCCTCCCTTTCCTTGGGGGTATTCATACAAAGCTCCTTAAGTCTCTTCATATGTCTTCTGGTACAGACTCTGCACCATTTTATTTGCCCTCCTCTGGACTGCCTCCATCCTGTCTATGTTCTTGTGGAGATTGGGTCTCCAGAACTGCATGCAGCATTCCAGATGGGGTCTCACCTGCTGTCTGTACAGAGGGATGACAACTTCCTCTTTTCTACTGGTGATGCCTCTCCCTATGCATCCCAGTATCCCTCCAGCCCTCCTCACTGCCCTCTCACATTGCGTGTCCAACTTTAGGTCATCTGATATGACTACCCCAGGTCCCTTTCCATTTTTGTTGTTGTTAGTATCTCACCCCCCATTGTGTATTCTTCCCCTGGGTTTTTGTTTCTCAGGTGCATTAATTTGAACATCTTAGCATTGAATCTAAGCTGCCATACATTTGACCATTCCCCCAACCTTGTGAGTCCTTCTCATTCTTTCACCCCCATGGATATGTGTTAGGCTTGACTCAAAATGAAATTTGTCACCAAGTGTGGGGGATGGACAATAACTCACAAGTGGCAAAGCTATGTTCTGCACCAAGTGAGTTATGAAAGCCCTGCCCCTCACAAGCGATGATTAATTGCATATTTTAAGTCAGACCAAACTTCCACTGGCAGCAAGATGGCCGATTTAGTTTAGTGTAGTTCCAAGTCTGACATACAATCACTGCTTATCCACTTAAAACTTATGGCATTTACCTTTGCCGCTCCCCTGAGTTTGTTAGATGGTGCCATGAGGTGTGTGGCAGTCTTTTCTGTTTTTCTTTAAAGTGCAATCTCTAGATTAGGAGAAGATGGCCCTTAAAAATAGATTTTCTGAACTTTCACACACCCTTCAAGGAAACAACAGCAATGTATTACCAGGATTTACCTGTGATCTTCAAACACATTATCAAAAAGCTCTCTGGGCAGCCCTATCACAGAAGAGGAGGAAACTCAGAGAACTACAAGACAGCAGCTACAATAACATCTTGACTCATCCAGGGGAAGTAAACCACAACACTAACACTGGTGAACAAGATACTACACTGCAACAACCACCAGTGATCAACCTATCTAATGAAGAACTTACACAAGCTGAAACATCTGTACTATTCAGGGGCTTAACTTTCTGCCCCACACAGGAATTTGATAACATTAGATTCTGTGGGAAGATAGAATAATTTTTTAGACAGCTTTGTCTAAAAGAATATTTCTTTGATAAAAATGACACTCAAACAACACATTATGACAACACAAAGAAAACATCAGTCTAGACTCCTCGGAGTGGATGCAACCCCAAATTGGATGCCTACATCAACTGCTTCCGTGGAAGAATAAACTCCCAAATCCTTAGCAAACAGCAGAAATTCCTGTACAATATTACACCACTAGAAAAGATGGCAATACAAACTCTGAATAACAACCATAACATTGTAATAAAACAAGCTGACAAGGGTGGAGCTGTGGTTGTGATAAACACAGAGGATTACATTAAAGAGGCACACAGACAGCTGTCAGATACAGCTTACTATAGAGAACTCACAGAAGACCCTACTATACAATATACAGAAGAACTTAAACAAATCATCGTGAGTCTACCAAACAACATCCAAGAACATTTAAAAATACTAATTCCAAACAAACCTACTCCAGGGACATTCTATATGCTACCCAAGATACACAAACCAGGGAATCCAGGACAACCCATCATCTCTGGCATTGGTACACTCACTGAAAACATTTCAGGACGCATTGAATCCATTTTAAAACCACTAGTAAGAGCTACTAATAGTTTTATTCAGGACACCACCAATTTCCTCAGGAAACTGAAACAAATTGGACAACTGCCACCAAACACTATCCTAGCCACAATGGATGTCACTGCCCTGTACACCAACATCCCCCAGGAAGATGGCATAGCAGCATGTCAGAAAGTTTTAAAGGAAACACATCCACAGGAGACATTCCAGAAACCACCATCAGCACCCTAAAAAAAATCATTTTGACACACAACAACTTCAATGACAAGCACTTTTTACAGGTCATGGGGATAGCCATGGGCACTAAAATGGCACCACAATATGCTAGTCTTTTCATGGCCTGCTTAGAGGAGGATTTTTTAAACACCACCCTTATGATCCATCTGTCTACCTCCATTTTATTGATGACATATTCCTGATTTGGACAGAAGGTGAAGATTCTCTCAAAACATTCCATCATGATTTTAACAACTTTCATCATTCCATAAATCTCACTATTGAATACTCCACCACCAGCACACATTTTCTTGACACCACAGTCAGTATCACTAAAAATGGAAATATACAAACTGCTCTTTACAGAAAACCCACTGACAGACACCGCTACCTACATAATTCCAGCTTCCACCATAATCATACAAAAAACCTGTAATGTACAATCAGGCAATTAGATACCATCGAGTCTGCTCTGATGAGAGAACAGGAGACAGACAGCTCTCCACACTTCGGAATTCCCTAATTCAGCACGGCCACTCTCCAAGACAAATCAACAGAGAATTTGAACGGACTATACAAATACCATGAGACAATCTGCTGAAATACAGGCTAAGACATCAAACTGACCACACACCGCTAGTGGTCACTTACAGCCCCATGCTAAATCCCCTTCAGGAAATTGTCAAAGAGCTACAACTCATGCTGAGAGAAGATGAAACACTGAAAGACATCTTCCCTGAACCACCTTTCATTGCCTATAAGCAGCCCCCCAGCCTCTCGAACATGTTTCATAACAATCTCCCAGCCAATCAAAATAACCAGAAAATAAGAGGAAAACACCATGCAACATGGCAATATGTAAGATCTGCACCCACATATGTGCACAGGCCACCATTAAGACAAGCCAGAACAGCATAATACAAATTAATGGATCCTTCACATGTCAATCCAGCAATGTGGTTTACCTAATTCAATGCAAGAAGTGCACAAATGGTTGCTATATTGGGGAAACTAGCCAACCACTGAAAACCAGGATGAATCACCACCGTCACACTATAGTAAACCAGATTATCAGCACTCCAGTAGGAAACCATTTTTCACAAACAGATCAATCTCTCTTGGATTTATCTGTCTTGATACTAAGAGGCAACTACAGAAACACATAGGACAGCAGGACATGGGAATTGAAATATATAAAACAATTTAAATGTAACATTTCTGGACTGAATCGGGACATTGGTTTCATGACCCACTATGGTAAACTGTAATTCTTTTTTATTGTATACTAAATCATGTCTCTATTTATCACACTTTGATTCTGTATCTCTCTTACTATTATATTTTTTCTATGAGTTCTGCATGTTCTGTTTTTTTACCTATACCTCACATCCTCCCTGCCTCTCCTATTAAGTCCTGAGCTAAGTCCCAATTACTCCCTCTTGTTTTCACACCTCTGTTTATCTAGGCCTTCGTTATTTTGTTTCTCCTAATTTCTTTACATCTATTAGGCATCTCCTGTCCATTTTACCCTTTCAGCCATCCTCTGATCTCAGATCCTATCTGCATGCTTTTGTCTTCATTTTAGCTTCCTTTCATCTCCTATTGACCTGTTCCTACTATGCCCCCTTCCCATTTCTTCTCATGTTTTTATTTTTTGAATCTTAGACTTTCATCTCTAGACCCCTTTATCACCTTTCAGATTCACTTCCTGATTTTTAATTGCTCTACAGTGGATATGTATACTGCTTGTTGCTCAGTTTTGCTATTCACCTGAAGAAGTGGCCTGAGTGGCCCCGAAAGCTTGTGTATAGTTCCATCTTTGTACAAGACACTTGTTGGTCCAATAAAAGGTATCAAACCTTCCATCTTCTCCTGTTTTGCAAGGACCAATACAGCTGAAATCTCTTTTTACAAAACAATTGAAGATACTGCAAATCGCCATCTGAAATGGCAACTCTGCAACATGAAGAAAAAGGAAGCCAAATTTGACAGTGACATCTACTTCCTAAATGCATGCAAAAAACAGAACATTATTCCTAAAGGACTTCGGATCTACAACCCACTACAAACTACATACAATTCAAGGTATGCAGAACAACTTTGTCACAGGACATCTGAGAAAATCAGGAATCATCTTATTCATCAGATTTATGCTAGAAAATCCTCACCTTAAAAATAGATTTTATGAACTTTCACACACCCTTCAAGGAAACAACAGCAATGTATTACCAGGATTTACCTGTGATCTCCAAACATATTATCAAATATCTCTCCAGGCAGCCCTATCACAGAAGAGGAAAAAACTCAGAGATCTACAAGACAGCAGCTACAATAACATCTTGACTCATCCAGGGGAAGTAAACCACAGCACTAACACTGGTGAACAAGATAATACACTGCAACAACCACCAGTGATCAACCTATCTAATGAAGAACTTACACGGGCTGAAACATCTGTACTATCCAAGGGCCTCTTGGAGTAGGAGAAGGCAAGGTATTGAAAACAAGACATATGTATACTGCTTGTTGCTCAGTTTTGCTATTCACCTGAAGAAGGGACCTGTGTGGCCCCAAAAGCTTGTGTATGATTCCATCTTTGTACAAGACACTTGTTGGTCCAATAAAAGGTATCAAACCTTCCATCTTCTCCTGTTTTGCAAGGACCAATACGGCTGAAATCTTTTCACAATCTCTAGATTACAAACTGTGTTTTAAACTCACAGCCTCTGTACACCTCCTTGCCACTGAAAATGAAAGTCATCTGCAGAGTGGTCACCTTCCCGTCACCTCAGTCATGTCTTCCCTCTCACCCAGCTCTTGATCAAGACTGCTTCACGGTAGCACTGGAGGACCTTTCCAGCATCACTGGCATGCTCACACAGATCCTACAAGACACAGCAGATATCAAGATCACTGCTTTCATCACTAACAAGGAGATGCCACAGGTCAGAGGGTGGATGGCATGGAAAGCAGCTAGAGAAATGGAATGAATTTCTTGGTGCACAGCTCAGGGAAGACCAGCCTATCAATTTTCTCCTCAAAAAAGTTGATGTATGGAGAATTGGACATGGAGAATAACCTCCGTTTGGTAGAGCTGCCAGAAGGGGCTAAGGGGAATGATATGGTGGCCTTTCTGCAACATCTGATCCCAACCCTCCTCAGTGTGCCAAACTGCCCACTGGAAATCAAGTGGGACCACCACTCACTAGCCCCATGCCCAAAATTGGATGACAGATCCAGACCTGTGCTGTTCAAATGACTCCAGTACCCAGTGAAGGAGAACATTCTGCATCTGAAATGTGAGTAACTCCTGCTATACTGGGAGGGTCTTCAACTCTCATTTTTATGTTGGCTCATGCATGTACAGCCTACATACTGTGGTAGCAGCAGATTTGGAGGCCCTGTCACTGTTGGTTGAATGCAGGGCACACATCAGTAGGTGCGTCTGTCATTCCCCAATAAGCCTGCATGAATACATAATGTGGCGAGCACATCTAATGAAAAGTCTGCTGCAATGTGAGCAAAGCTCATCATATGCAGTGGCACCTCCCGACGTGTTTTCCCTGGTGAAAAAAATTTAACATGGTGGCACATTGCCTGCCATAATGCTGACTTCGGGGGTGCCCAATCCCCCTGTCAGCATGTCCTGATACAATGTATGTGCCAATGGGTGAGCACACTCCCTGTTGGCATCATGCACCCCAGCATTTGTTATGTGCCGAGGGGGGTGCCCAATCCCCCTAGACTCTTGCCCCCCCACTTTTGTTGTGTGCCAATGGGGTGCCCAATCCCCCATCGGCTATAGCATCCCCTCAAAATATTAGGTGGCATGCTGGGAGCCCACCCCAGCATGCCAAATCCTGAAAAGAAAACCGTCCAGCAATGTTTTTTTTTTGTTACACCTGTGAAAGAAGAAATGGTCCTTCACAGTCTCCTGCCCCCTCCCATAACCCACACCCACCCTCTGCACACCCTGCCTCCCCACCCCTGTACTTACTCTGGAGTCCAGTGGAACGCATCTTCATGGACCGGGAACACGTCGCACTCTTCAAAGCCACCACGAACTGAAGAAATGCCGTAAGCTGTATAATGGCATAAATAGGGTTTTTTCAACTTTGGTACATATCTTGGCCATTTTTTGGAATTTGTGCACCAAATTTTCAACATGGTGTTATTGGGACCCCTCCTCATGAATTCAGTCACTGTCATGGTGTTATTCGATCCCGAAAGATGATTTTGCAGTCAGTGCGTGGAATCACCTTTTGGGACCGAGTAACAAAAAGACAGTGCCACTGTTCATGAGGGAGTCTCTCAAAAAGCCTATGTTGCAAATTTGGTGAAAAAAATCCAAGAAATGGCTGTTTTACGAGCGTGTGTTGCACTGTTTCCACGCACGCTTGTAACTTCTTGAATTTGTAATATTTTCACTCCAGATTTTCAAAATTGGCATTTTTCCACACCTCCTTATGAACAGTACAGCTGTCATTTTACAAATCCTGGCCAAAATGTGTTTTTGCATGTCCGGAGCAGAATAGCGAGGTCGCTGTGCGAAATCAGTTTTCAGGACGGTTTGAGAAAATGATGGTGACACTGTTCATGAGCAGAGATCCTATAATGCCTATGTTGAAAATTTGGTGATGAAAGTCCATAAAATTACTGTGTTACAAGCGTGCATTGTGTAGTTTCCACGCACCCTTGTAATTTTGCAAATTTGCAATATTTTCATGCCAGATTTTCAACACTGGCATTTTTTCACACCTCCTTATCAACAGTACAACTGTCATTTTTCACAGCCTGCCCAAAATGTGTTTCCACACCTGTGGCACACAATGGTGTGGTCACTTTGGGAAATCAACTTTTGGGACTGATTAACAAAATCACAGCACCACTGTTCATGAGGGGAGGTCCCAAAATGCCTATGTTGAAAATGTTGCTAAAAAACTCCCAGACATAATTGGGTTACGGACGTCTGTTGCACAGTTTCTATGCATGATCATGACCACCAATTTCTCATATTTTCACTCCAGATTTTCAATGTTGTCTTTTTTTTACTCCTCCTTGTGAACAATATAAATGTAATTTTCCACATCCAGCCCAACATGTGTTTTCATCCCTGTGTCGCCAAATGACATAGCCACTGTGCAGAACCACCTTTCAGCTAACAAACTGATAGTGCCACTTTTCATGAGGTGGGCTCACAAACAGCCCATGTTGAAAATTTGGAATGAAAATACCAACACACACGCCTAAGGTGTTAGGGTTTACAACTGTAACACCCCACTCTGTAGAGACTGACAGGCGTCAGGGGTGTGACTTGGGAACATCAGCTGTAATGCTCATGCCATTCAACCCCCACCCCCACCCTGCAGCCAGTGACAGGCATTGTGGTGTGCCTTGCACTGTTCAGCCACAAAGTTCACCCCATTCTGCTATACTGCACCCACCTCAGCGTATTTCCTTATGGAATTGGTTAAGTATAATGCCCAGATACCCCAAAGCACACCACAACACTTGCCACTGTCTACAGGGTAGGATGAGGTACAATGGCATGAGCATTATAGCTGACGACCCAAAGATACAGCCCAATGCCTGTCAGTCTCTACAGGGTGGGGGTGGGGTTGGCATCACTTCAATACTTCACTGCCATCCCTATTATGCGTCTCTAACTCTGGCACTACCAATGCCATCGAGACAACATTCAGCATTGACAAATGCTTGTTTTCAGAGCTTTCATATGGATGCAGAGCTTATGCAGTGGTGAAGTAGAAGCTCGACCACCTCAGAGCAAAGACTGCCTTCAGGTACCTAACCCAACTGCACATTCACCTGAATGAGGTGTCTACCAGTTTGAGGTGCCCAATGCCAGGGAGGACTGTATTCGTTGACAGTGACTGGATTACTAATCTCCCAACTCTCCTCATGGTGCCTTCCACAGCACTCTGCATAAACAACCATGGACACTTCTGCACCCAGACCCGAGTCAGGGGCACCCTCTCGTCCACTGTGTGGCAATGAAACCCAGTGGATTCAACAACAATGGGGTCAAGGGCATAAACACTAAAAGGCATAAGTTAGGGTAACCATAGCTAGACTGGCAACTGGGAACAGCAGGCATAATGTCCTTTCCCTGGACTTCTCTGCCTGTCTTGGCCTGCGTGTGCCAATCCCAGTTTCCAACTGGCTCACTCCCCTAAGACCAGCAGATCCTCCAACCATTGCAGCTGTATGTCAGGTGCCCTTGGGTAATCCATCAGTGTTCTCTGACCAGCCTAGTTCAATACTGTCAGTGTAAGCAGCAGTGAATTCCAGATCTTAGACTGAACATGCAGCTATCCACCTGCAGCACCAACAGCTTATCCACCTCAGCCCTATTCCTCCATGGCACCTAAGGTTCAGAGGTCTTGACAAAGGTCCATCGACTGAACAGTTGTACCAGCAAGTACTGTTGTGTGACTGTCTATCTGTATCATCCTCCTCTTCCCATCCTCTCTGGATCCCCCCTCTGACCCACCAACATGGACTGTCTTCATTGTTGTCTGTTTTTTGCACCAAGACTTTGGGGGTTGGGCTTGGGTCTGGGACATCACTTGGATGGGGCTTCAGAAGGTGCACTAAGGATAGCTTTGGCAGGCAGGTCCCATCTCCACAAACTCAGAGGTTGTCTGCTCTGACACTGAACTCTGTCCATCCTGGTTGCTTGGAGCACCCCCCCCCAAGCTACCCTCTTCATTCAGTACCTAACCAGGTTTGATTTTGGAATGTTCTCTGCTCTGAAAGCTGTTGATTACCCTCTCTATGGGAAGGACAGCACACTCCTTTTCAGACTTTTCATTGAAGTATCCTTGTAGGTGCTGTCTGGTGTGTTGCACTGTGACTGGCTAAGAGATTCCATGTACTGTTTACTGCTGTTTTTTTTTCCTTTAACAGGACTAACATGAACTGGTTATGTAGATGGGTTTGTTTGCACCTCCAATCCTTCATGAGCTGCTATGATGTTAGTAGTGTGATGTCAGACTGAGTTGGTCCCCTTCTCTTGCTTTCATTTCCACCCTATAGTCAGTCTCTTCCCAGTTTAGCACTTTGACTGCCATTAGGGGCAGTGGGATAGGCTTGCTTTATTGCTTAGGGGCAACTCAGCCTCATTTATTGCCTGACTGGTTAGAGTTTACCCCTTGGGTTCCTTCTCCCCTTTCTCTTCCTTCCTTCGGCAGTCCTGTTCTTTCCTATCTCAGGAGTGCTCATTTTGTGTGTGGCAATGGCACACTCCCACTATATGGTCCCTTGCAGCTGGGTTGCTGTGAGCCTCTGTTCCCCACCAGTTTGTAATGAGATGACCTTGTGGACTGCAGGGTCAGTGTTGGACAGCTTGCATGGTCTGCATTTACACCTTTACTGGGGGTCTACAACATTTCACTCCCGTATTTTCACTCCCGCCACTTTCACTCCCTTCATTTCACTCCTACACAATTTCACCCCATGCACATTCACTCCCAGACATTTCACTCCCTCCTGACAGCAAACACTAACATTGTCAACTTAAAACTTTTTAACCACTTATTTTTCTTCTTGTGGAACCATTTTGAGACTGGTGAAAGCAGGAGAGCTAAAACAAGTCATGTTGTGGAAGCCTTTCACAGGGGATCTGCAGAGTGTGCTCTGCATGGTGCACCCAACAATTTGGAAGGTGATTGATGGTCTTAAAGGTGTTCAGAGAAAACAGGATGCTTACATTGAGCATCTGATTGCAGGCAATGCTCCTGCTGGTTCCAAGAAAGTTTACAGAGACACATGGAAAGACTTGCTTACATTCTAGAAAAAAGCACAGCGTACACCACGGAAGAATTTCTCAGAGGTGTGGTGCACACATTTGATTACTGAACACAGTAAATAAAAATGCTTTTTTAGTACTTTATTTAAGTTTGGCTCTTGCCACCTTTTAAAATAAAGTGATTTTAGGTTATACAATAAAGTTTGCCTTATTCAACTTTTGGAAAGTTGTCCAGCCACAAGCACCAGGAACTGACACAAGCCAGTTTAACACTGTTTGTAGTGATAGAAAGAAAGATTACTGTTACTGAGGGAGTTCTGGTAGTTCTGGAGTTCACTAGGAGTACACCAGCAGTCTCTTGAAGTGCCACATGCCCCAAATCACTGACATATTCCATTGATAATCAATGTTTGCTTCAAGAAACAAAATTGGAGTTCGAGAGTTCAGCAGCACAGAAAGGGGCATGATGGGGCTGAGAAGCATCACAGAAAGGGGTGTGGAGGGGTGGGAAATGTCACTGAAGGGGTCAGAGAAGAAGAGAAGAAATTAATGGGGTGACCGGGAGACTTACCAATGGGAAGAGTGGGCAAGAGACTGTTCAACAGTGATCTAGAGGGTAATTTTTCTCTGGTAGAGATTGGAGCACTGGGAGTATCACAGAAATGAAGTGGGGTGGGAGGGGACAAGGAGATGGGTGTGGAATGTCACTTAAGGGAGAGGAGAAGGGGAGAAGAGATTGAAGAGGTGATCAGGATGGAAATGACAGGACGTCACTGAAGGGGCTGGGGAATAGAATCACTGGAGTGAAATTAATGGGAGTGAAAGCGCATGGGGGCAAAATTGTTTGGGAACGATATGTCGGGAGCGAAGACGTCGGGAGTGAAATTACCGGAGCAAAATATCATGCTCCCCTTTACTGGTGGAATGCCACTAGGTATTTTTTCTCAGCTCTGTGGGGTCGTGACAGTTGGGGATTGTTCTGGCAGCTGTTGTAGGGCAGTGAGGTCCTTGAATTGAAGCTCCTGAGTTGGGACTTTGCACTATTCCTCCTTTTAAGCTGTATGACTGCTGCTTCTTCTTCCCTCCCAGCTGGAGGCCCCCCTGTGTCTAGCCAGTGGGAACAAGGAGACAGTTGAGGAGTGCCAAAGCATTGATCCACTCTTCACTTGCCCCCCCCCCACCAACTTCCAGGTTCAACTGCCAACCCCTGCATCTTCTGGCCTTTAGCTTGTTGTTAGCATAAGTCTGTTTTAGGAGGGTGAAGAGAATCTCAGTATGAACCTGCAACAGCATGGTTGTAACATCTGGTGTCTCCTCTGTGCCTGCCTCTAGACTTTTGAAAGGATATGTGCTTACTACCCTCTTCCCAGTCTTTTCTCCAATGCCCTTGTCCCTACTTTACCAGTCCCTTGCCATAGCTGGAGACCTCCTTCCTCAGCTCCCCACCTTAGGCAAGCCCCAGTGCACTTAATCTGCCCTAGTTTATATGCTTATATGTTTATATGCATGATCTGAGAATTCAATTAAGTGATTTTATTTCTTTTTCTGATTGCTGCTCTTACTATTTTAATAATGCTGCTTACACTGGCAGTTCTCTGGCTATGCTGCTATGAAAATTACCTGATGCTGCTTGTTTGTTTGCTAACTGTTACTATGGTTGCTGTTATTAATCCCCTGCCAGGGCCTGAGCATTGGAAGTATTTTTGTCCCCCACTCTGAAGGCAGTAGCAAGTCCAGGACTATTCCAGTTTGCTTTTCCAGCCTTGATTTCTGGTTTTGCATTTAGACAGGTGACACATAGGTGTGCATATGCTATTTTGTATTACGGGACCATTATTTAGTGTTTTACTGGCTGGTACAATACTCCATAGGTTATAGTTGCAGTACAGTTTTGGGATAACTCAGCTTGTGTCCAATACATCAGCCTCTACCTGTCTGGGTGTTGCTGAGGAGTATAGTTTTGACTTGTCTTGTTTTCAATACCTTGCCTTCTCCTACTCCAAGAAGAACCCTTTTACTTACATATCATGAACAGTTAGAGGGCTGAACTCTCCTGTTAAAAGGAAATGGATATTATCTAGACTGAAGAGCATGAAAACCCAGGCTACATTCCTACAGGAGTCCAAGCTTTGCTGTGGAGAGGCTGACAACCTGTGTAGGGGGGCAGTTGGGGGTGGAAGTGCACAGCTGCACTTGCACCTCCAAAGTGGGGATCTCCATATTGATCCACATGGCACTCCACTAGATGATGTAATCTTCTATGCAGGATGAGGCGGGTCACTGGGAGGTGGCCAAATTTCATAACTCAGATGACCCAATCATTTTAGCCAATGTTAATGTCTGTAACCATGATTACTGAAAACTGTTAACTGCTCTCCACGAATCAAGGAGGCAGTATAGCACAGTGATTAAAGACTCTGAGCTACAAACCTGGAAACCTGGGTTTGAATCCCACAGCCCCCGCTTGCATACTGTGTGACCCTGAACAAGTCACTTAACTTCCTTGTGCTCCCTGGTCACACCTGTAAACTAGCTTTCAGCTTAGTGTGTCTCACCTGGTAAAAAAAACCAAAAACTATATTGCAGTTCTCGACAATGGGGGTCCACCTGTTCCTGGGTAGTGACTTCAACCTGACTCAGTATGCTTCTCACTAGAGACTCTGGGAAGGCTGAATCCCAGTCTAGGGTGCAATTGGAGGTCATGGATTGAATGTCTGTCCTTTCTCTGACAGATGATTGGTACCAGCATCACCCTTCTACCCTGGATTTCACCTACTTTTATCTCACTCCACCTCTAGTAGAACTGATTTTTGGCTCACCTTTTGGGCTCTGTACCTTCCAAATCAGCATCCTGAAGGTTGGACCCTCTCCTTCTGTAGTATAAATACTTTCCCTCCTGGTTGGAAAGAGAGATATCTGCATTCTTTGAAACCAATTATAATAATGCGACCTCTAAAGCTGTGTTGTAGGATGCTTTTATTTTGACATTGAGGGGATGTATAATGGACTTTGCTGTTGTCTACAGACAAGGGCATGAGCAGGAACAAAAGTCACTTGAGGTAGCCCTAACTTCAGAAGAGGCAGAGCTCAAAAAGTGCCCTCACCCAGCTCCATTCTTCCTTGGACAGGGAAGTAGGCTCCTTTTGGTTGCAACTTAATGCCCTAGCTACGCTGCATGCTGAGCTTGCTGTCCTGCATCTGAAGCATAGATATTTGGATGGCGGTGAATAGCTGGGTAAGATGCTGTCATACCAGCTGTGTAAAAAGCAAGTGGGCAGCTACATACCTGGCCTGTGTGACAGCAGTGGCACCTTTCATATCTAGCCCGACATGGTTAACAAAATCATGCAAACCTTTTACAATAACTTGTATTCCTCAAATGGGTGTCATCGGATGGATATGTTTGACTACCTGCTGAAAAGAAATGCTGGAGGCCCCATTCTCCATGGCTGAAGTTAAGGTGGCTGTCTCTGCCCTACCTTCCCATAAAGCACCTGGTGTGGATGTCAGACCAATTGATTTATACCAATTGATTTCAACATTGGTCTTAACTGTTTTGAAGGAGGTTTCTCAGTAGTCACTCGACAAGGCCACTCCTCCCAGCTCAATGCGAGACGTGGTCATTATAATACTGCCTGAGAACAGTAAGTTCCCCTAGCTCCCTGGTAGTTATAGGTCCATTTCACTCCTGAACATGTGTGCTAAAATCCTGGCAAGGCCTTTGCAACCAGGTTGGAGCGTATCTTCCCCGCCCTTATACACCCCAATCAAGTGGAGTGGGATTTGTTAAGGGGTGACTCAGCTCGAATTACCACAAGGCTGTCATCTCCCTGATGGGGCTGAAGTCTGCCACCACCACTCCCACCACAGCAGTGGCAATAGATTTTGAGAAATCCTTTGATTCGGTGGAGAGGTGATACCTACATGGTCTTCTTACTAGAATGAGCTTTGGTTCCTAGTTTTGTGGCTGGTCAGGATGAAGTATGCTCACCCTACTGCCCAGGTGCTTACCAACTCCACGATCTTGCAGCCCTTCAATCTCCACAGGGTCATGTGTCTTGGCTGCCCCATCTTCCCATGCTTTTCATAATGGCAATTGAATCATTGGCCATCATCATACAGCAACACCTGACCCTGCAGGGCATCTCTGTGGCTCTGATGAACACCCTCACCATTTGTTATGCTGATGATTGTCTAGTGCTCCTCTGGGATGCATCCTTCAGTCCCCTCACTCTCTTGGTGCTCCTGAATCACTTCCAGTTGATCTCTGGCTTTAAAACTATCTGTAGCAAGGTCAGCCCTGTGGCACTGAGGGTTGAGGCACTGGACGCCACACCTCACGCCACGCTGGCGACCTGGGTTTGGGAACGAGCCCAAGTCATTGGGGATCGGCAGTGGAGGGAAGAGATTGAGTGTCCAGAGGACTGCTCTCTCTTCCTGGGGAGGGTTAGGGTACAACGCTCGCTCAAGGAGCAACCTCTGGCGGTGACTGGGGGTAGCTGAAAGCAGTGGCATGTTGTAAGCCTGGCTCCACAGGGAACAAGCAGGAAAACCCCCACCCCAGAGATAGGCAAAGGCACCTGGGCTAGGACCACACTCCAACTCCAGGCCTTCCTCTACTCCGAGGCCCATCCATGCAGTCCCAGGCTCTATATTATAGATACAATGCCCTGGGCGGGTAGGACAGCCCTTCCTCTGGGGGGCTTAGATCCAGAGGTTGCATCGGGTCTGTACGGGGAGAGAGGTAGGAGGTTTCAGGAAGAAGGTAGAGACCTAGACTACAGGATGCCCAAGAGAGTTCTCTGGTAAGTAGAGCATAAAAATAGTTTGAAATATATATATATATCTGTAGCAAAACTGAAATAATGCCCATCATTGCCAGCTGCATCCCCACGCTGGTTGCCCCATTGGGTCTACGATGGTCACCCATAGAATTGAAGTACCTAGGGATCTGGGTTTGCCTGACTCAGCTGGTCTAGTGATTGATAATCTTGCTGCCCTGCTGCAGAAGCTAAAGGAAGACTGTGATTACTTGAAGTTGCTGCGTCTCTCCATGGCGGGGAGAATTGTTTCAGTTAAAATGATATTGTCACCTACGCTTCTTCAATGCCTTTCACACATTGCTGTTTGTGTACATCTGTAGATGCTCACTAAGATGGATGACCTCATAGGTGATTTTCTTTGAGAGGACAACCTTATAGTATGGGACAGCTCGGAACCCACAGGAGGAGAGGAGGCTGGGGCCTCCTGTAATTTTATACCTACTATGTAGGTTTCTACTGCACCCAAACCTTAACCTGCCTAGCTCCTGGTGCCCTGCTTACCCCTGCCCTTGTGGGTAGCTATAGAATATCACCTAATCAGTCCAATATCCTGGCATCCTGTCTCCTGCCCGCTGGCCTTAGGCAAGACAGGTCAAATCATTCCCCCCCCTTCCTTAAAACATGGAAGAAGCTGAAAGCTTGGGTACATCCCCCCCCATATCTCTTTTCATGGTCCTTTATGGGAGATTCCCCTGCATAAAACTGTAGGCCAGCTGATAGCATGGAAAGAAAGAGAAAATCAAGGAATAACTTCTCAGATTTGTGGTCCCTGGTGACCACACAGCTGGATTCTTTTGATAATCTCCGGAGATACGAACATATGAATATATAAAATTGCCAGCAGATAAAGGCCTTAAGGCGTATCAGGTCTGCTCAATTATGCAGCTAGCCACCCTTATACTGCAGCTGCCCTCCCTCCCTCCCTCCCCTTCCAGTGACCTTCCCCCTTACACTGCCCCATCCCCTTTGAAGCATCCACTGTTATACAGGATACCGCTTCCTCTGGCAATGTGTTCCACCCAGACACCACCCTCTCCATAAAAAAGTGATAGTATGGGGTCATAATGTCGCAAGACATTATGCTGCAGCAATATACTGCACTGCCAATACAATGCGATATATTGCCAACCACATATGTCTGTGTTTTGCAGGGGGCTCTGCCCCCTGTCACCCCCCCCATTATGGGGGGCTGAACCACCTGATCTCCCCCCAACTAAAATAACCAACTCCAGGGTGGGTTAACACTTAAATGTGTTCAAAATGTAAAAAATAAGAAAACTTCCATGCGTTTGGGACCCAAAATCGAAACCTGGTACACAGATGCATTGCCTCCCTTACTGCCTGTGACACATCCCGTCGAGCCACAGGCAGCTGCTTGCCAGCCCCTCATCCCAGCAGAGGTCTTATCCTCTGCCTGGGAAGAGTGAGAGGGTGCACTTCCATGCATACACCCTTTTGCGGTTTTGCACCCTCTCGCTCTTTCCTACCACGCTGTTCTTGTTGCGTGGTTTTGACATGCGCTGTAGAGCTTATATGATAATGACCTGGTAGGAAAAGTGACTCCTCATTTCCCTCCTGAACATTCCCTCTTCCAATCTCAGATTGTGTCCTCGAGTGTCTCTTTCCATCCTTAATTTGACAAGCCCCTCCATGCCCATCTTATTTATTCCCTTCATGTACTTGAAGGTGTCAATCATGTCTCCCCTATCCCTCCTCTCCTCCAGGGAGTACATGTTCAACTCCCTCAGCCTGTTCTCCTGGAGGATATGCCTCTTGCAATACAACCCAGTATCCCTTTGGCCTTTGCAGTTGCCTTTCTAAACTGTGCTGAGTTGTTCATTGCTGTCGTTATTATCACCCCCAGATCCTTCTCATCTTCCATCTTGACTAGTTGAATTCCCCCTAGCTGGTAACTCCTCCTTGGGTTTTTTGCACCAAAATGTGGCACCCTGCATTTCTTGGAATTAAACCCCAGCTGCCAAGTATCCAGCCAGGATTCCAACTTTGCCAGATCATCTTGCAACCCCTGCCAGCATTCTAAGTCATCCACTACTGCTGCAATCTTGGTGTCTTCTGCAAACAGACTGATCTTGCTCTTGATGCCTATTGAGATGTCTGCTATGAAGATCCCAAACTACACCGACCCCATTACAGACCCCTGTGGCATCCCACTTGTCACTGCCATGGAAGATGAGCGCTCCCCTCCAATCACCACCCTCTACTGTCTCCCTTGCAGCCAGTTCACTACCCATCCCACCATCTTCGCCCCTACCCCTGGGCCATCCAGCTTACTTCCTAGCGTCTGATGCGGCACCAAATCGAATACCTTACTGAAGTCCAGGTACAGGACATCCACTGCATGGCCCCTGTCTAAATGCCTGGTTACCCAGTCATAGTATTCCACCAGATTGGTCTGATAGGATCTGCCTGAGACAAATCCATGCTATCTGCTGCCTTGCAGCATATTAGCCTCTAGGAGGGAAACCAGCCTCTCCTTCAGGATTATCTCCATCAGCTTTCCTGCGATGGACGTGAGGCTTACCAGTCTGTAGTTTCCTGGTGCATCCTTGGGGCCGCTCTTGTGGAGGGGTACCATGTGCACCATTCTCCAGTCCTGTGGCACACTCCCTGAGTCCAGGGAGGCATTAAACAGGTCTGCCAAGGGTTTTGCCAAGATGTCTGCCAGCTTCTTTAGCAGCCAGGGGTGTATATCATCTGCCCAGGTGACTTATCCACCCTTAGTGCCCTCAAGCTCTCAATACCGTGCCACTGTGATTTCCCCATCTGTCACCTCCTCACTCCCACCCACCCTCCCATCCCCTTGCTAAGCTCTCCTTTCTTTTAGTAAATACTGAGCAGAAGTACTTGTTTAATGCTTCTGCCTGTTCTGCCCCTGTCTCCATCCAACATCTATCCCTCTTAATCCTTACTATCTGGTCCTTACAACTCCTTTTCTCCCTGATGTACCTGAAGAAGTCCTTCTCCCCCTCTCTGATGCCCAGTGCTAGTCTGAGTTCTGCCTTAGCTGTCCTGACTTACCTTGACACCTCCCCCGACTCCTTCAGGTATTCCTCCCTGCCTTCCCCTTTCCCTGTGTTTTTGTACCCTCTAAAGGCAGCTCTTTTCTTCCTTACTTTTTCCATGACCCCTTGCTCACCCAGCTAGGCTTCCTGGCCCTAGCCCTCTTACTCAGGACCCTTGTACATGTTGCAGTTGCCTCCTCAATTCCCAGTATAATGACCTCCCACTTCTGGTTAGTGTTCATATTTGGCAAGATCTTGGTCAGATACCCCTATACTATTTCCCTCATGATAGAAACTTTCAAGTACCTCAAGGGAATCAACAAAGTCCAGGAGGGTAGTATCTTTCAGAAAAAGAGATTTGCAAGAACAAGGGGGCACAATTTAAAGATAGAGGGGGATGGCTCTGGGGTAATGTGAGGAAATTCTTTTCATGGAGAGTGGTGGACACATGGAACCACCTTCCTGGGGAGGTTGTGGGCTCTAAAACAGTGGGGGAATTCAAACATGCATGGGACAGACATAAGGCAATTATTGTGGGGGGTTGCAGGAAGTAGGCTGTTGGTTATCTAGAATCTGCAGCTTATCCAATAGGTAGGGAAATGGGCAGACTGGGTGGGCCAAGTGGTCCTTATCTGCCGTCAAAGTCTATGTTTCTATCCTCCTGAAGTTGGACCTCCTGAAGTCTAACACCCTTGTGTCCATTCATGTTCCCCCTTTCTCCATGTTTACTGTGAACCACACCGACACACCGGATGGTGGTCACTTCCCGCCAGTGGTTCTTCCACTCCCAGCTCCCTCACAAACTCATTGCTGACCAGCATGAGTTATAGGGTGTTCCCTAACCTGGTTGGCTCATTGACCATCTTCAATAGGAAGCTGTCCTGGAAGGCATCCAGAAGTACCTGCTCCTTCCTATTTGTGGTGGTTGGAGTACCCCAACCTACTCCAGCAGGATGAAGTCCCCCACAATCACCGTGCTGCCCCTCTGGTAGATCATTCTGATCTGTCTTTCTAGTTCCCTGTCTAACTCCTCAGTCTGAGAGGGTGGTCTGTACACCATTCCCATCCTGAGGGTCCTATTTTTGGAGTCCTCAAGCTACACCCATAATGACTCCATGCTGCCCTCCTCCCCTTCCTCTCTGACACACTTTAGTCCTTCCCTCACATATAGTGCCACCCGCCCTCCCATCCTTTTTGCCCTGAGCCTCCGAAATATCCTATACCCTTGTACTGCCTGGTCCCAGTCATGGTAATGGGTGGCCCATGTCTCAGTAGTGGCCACCATGTATACCTCCCCATCTGCCATGAGAGCCTGTAATGCTGCTGGTTTGTTCCCTAGACTCCTAGCATTCAAATTTACCACCCTCCACCCTGCTTCCTTCCCTCATTCTCCTACTTGCTCTCCCTTTCTAGCATCCCATCCTGACCTCTCACTAAGTCATTTGCTGCTGGTAAGGGGAGTAAGCTTGTTCAGCTTCCCTTCCTGTGGATCTTGCCTCACTCCTGGCCACCTGGCACCCCCCCCTTCTAGTTTAAATTCTCATTGTTTGCTAAGTATTCCCCCAGTTTCTGTTTCAAAATCCTCCTTCCCTTCTCACTCAAGTGTAGCCTGTTCTTAGACTACAGATCCTTGCCTTCCTAGGTCCTTCCCCACCCTACCCCCACCAGCCCATACCCTTCTGACTGACACCATTCTCATAGACACATGTTAAATTCCTCTGTCCTCAGCTACCTTGCTGTGCTTGCCTTGAGTACTGGAAGCACCTCTGAGAAAGTTAACAATCTTTGTGCCTCCTCACAAATCAGCCGGAGCCCCTCAGACCTCCTCTGGACTACATCTATCATATTTGCTGCCAGGTCATTTGTTGCCAAATGCAAAACTATGTGTGGTTTCTCCATACCCCTCCTAGCATGCTTCAGAACAGATTGACCCACCCTTTTTGCTGTCATGCTTGGCAACACCTTGACCCAACTATGCCTCTCCCCCTTGCTTCCTTATCTTGTCCCTTTCAGAAATGAGTCTCCCAGCACTAGGATCCCATCCTCGTTTTCATGTTCTGCTCTCCTTGTCCTTCCATTATCCCGTCCCCTTCCTCTCCATTCCTACTCCTCCTCCTGCAGCGCAGTTGTTCCCCATTCCACTCCTGTTGCAATGTCCCCTGCCTCTGCCCTGTTCTCCTTCTCCCCTTTTTCCTCTGATTTTACTTCCCCTCTCCATCAGGCTCCACCTGCCTCCTCCCCCTGATGCATCCCTAACCTTTTCTTATACCTCCCCAACCCCCATTCTCAACCGCCCCCTCATTCGACCTATCCCCCATACCATGGCCCTCAACTCCTTGACCCCTCCCATTCCATTCTTGCCTTGTCTGTCATCAGCTCCTCCACCCTTCACTCCCCCATCACATCCCCCAATCCTGCCAGTACTTCAAACCAATTTTTCGATGGCCCTTCTCTACCACCTATTTCCTTCTTCCTTATGTTTGCCATGCCTCCTCTCCAGACTCTGTGACTATTAGATTCCTCCTTTCCTCTCATCTTCCATTACTCCCCTGCCTTGCCCTCATTTGTCCTCTGAACCGGGACCCCCTATCGCATTCCCCTTTCTGCTACTGTATTCCCACTCCTCCCTCTTCCTCTTTGATCTGTCTTCTCCCAACAGTTTCCCTGTTTCCCTCCCCAGCCACTCAGTTTTCTTCTATCACAGCCCCAGTCCCCTCCAGAGCTCCATTTGTAAATACTATAGCTGATCTCATTCCTAAGCTGCCTTAATTGCCTGCAATCCAAACACCCTTCCACTCTCCATGCAATTTTCAGAAAGATTGACGCTTTGCAGTTGTTGCAGCCTACCAGCCTTTCCATCCCACTGTTCACCCTCCAGTGGCTCCCCTCATTTTCAGTAGAAGGATGCCCATACCACCCCATGACTCCTCCCATCCACCTTTTCCAGTTGTGCCCATGATTCCCCCAGCTCCCTGATACATTACCCTCATGTAAATGCCAACAAACAAAGCTTGTCCCACCAATAAATGCAGTCTGTCTCCTAAGTCCTAAAGCAAGAAGGTCCCCCCTCAATCGTATCCATAAAAGCCCTTATCCCCTTAGGCTATGTGCTGATAAAAAAGAAGAAATCACAGTACCATCCTCATTCTTCTGCTTTATTATTTGTCCTAATTGCTATCTGCTATATTCTATCTGTTTCTTGTTTTGTTTTGCTTGCAACATCCTGTGTGGTTGCAGGATGTTGCAAGGCACTATGGGACCCACCCTATAAGTGAAGACTGAGGCTTGGGGTGGGTGGGTTCCAGGTGGGAGGTGGGTGGATTAACCCCACAGGCTGTGTCCCCGGAAAACAAACAATCAGCCAAGGAGTTCCCCGGCAGGGGCTGGTCCAGCCTCACCTACTTAGAAGCTGCTAGAAGCTTCTACAACTGCAGCCAAATCAAAGAGAGGCCCAACTCTAGTCTCTGTAGCCCACGGGGCTACCTACCGCCATCTGTGGTTCACCTCCTGCATGCCTGGACACCACTCTGCATCTCTCTCAGTGCCAAGAAGCCTGCCGCCACTGGCCTCCTGCACACAAGCATCAGGTACGGCCTATACAGAGCCCTGGTCTGCATAGCTGCTGCTTCTGCTGCAGAATTTTTTGCCCACCTACTCTCCCCCTCCCAGGCCACCTTTAAATATACTTAAGATCCTCCCTCCCCTACCCTGTCTTGCCCCCATTGGCTTCCGGTAGTAGAATTCATGAGCTTAAAGCTATCTAAACACATAACTCTCAGATATCTGTCACTTGCTGCTGCAAGCTCTCTCTAAACACAGAACTCTCATCTGCTTATGGACTTCAGTATGGTGCTTATCCACTCTGAATTGTTTTATGGGTGGGACTATTGGGTGGTCACTCATGTGCCTAATTAACCTGCTGGATATGTATAGCTAGGAGTCACACCTCTGCCCCAGTAAATATACTTCTGCTATTGGACCATATTCAGAGTCTGATAGATGTTTACTGCAGCTAATATTCTTGTTGGTGTATTCAGTACTGTGTAATCTTTATCCTGAGTTGGTTTCAGGCTTGAGCCTAGTTTATTCTACCCTGAGTGGACCTGGCTGAGTATATTTTTTAGAACCACTGTTGACTAGTTGACTGCAATTAATCGTGGTGGGAATCGACTGCAATCTACTGAATAATTTCTGCCTATCTATCCATCATGTCTCAGCAACTTCAGTCAGAAAGTGTCTGTTAGCTTATTAATGTATTGTGCTCACTAGCTATCTGTACTAGCCTCACCTCCAGTGAGGCTTACTACTACGGAACCTGGTAATCCTTCCAGTAGCTGGTGGTGTGCTCCTACATAAGGGGGGATTATCTACTGACTCTTGTTGTGGGGGCATCTGCAGGATAGACCTCCACAAATTGGGTGCTCCTCTGGGGCCCACTTGGAAAGCTTAGGGGAGTCTGGTAGGTTCTCTCCTCAGGGCCTTCCAAGTGTTTGACAAAATAGCCCCTCTGACTTCTGGTAAGCTTTGACCTGTCTACCTGACCTGTCCACAATATCTTCTCCCTTCAGTGCCCTGGTTAGTCCCAGGGACAGGTTCTTTTTGACATGGGGGTTCCAAAGTTCCTCAGGAGGGTGCTAAGCCCTCCCCATTTATCAGTGCCCTCATCATTAGCCTTCTACCTCACTGTCTTCGCCTCCCTCTACTTGTGCTGATTGCTCCCTCTCCTCGGGGGGCCCCTGGGTTACACTTGAACAGCATAAGGAGCATGATGTCACCTTCTCCAGTCTAATAGCCTGTGGCAGACAGCCCCTCTGCCCTATCTACTGTCTTGACCTCAGGTGCTTTCTGTATCCTGCCATAGTGGTCAGGTGTTCTGCTCGCAAGCCTTCAGCTGGAGGTGGTTCTTCCCCTATAATGCATCTCCTCTGGCTCCTCCTGGTGACACTAGCCCTGGCTGGGGACATTGAGCTTAACCCTGGTCCTACTTATCAAGCCTCCTCATTTTCTGTGGGCTGACTGTCAGGCAAGAATATGAAAACAGCTCACCTCAACATCTGCAGCCTCCTGCCCAGTCTCGCTGAACTCTCTGCCTGGGTCACTCACTACCAGCCTGACATCCTTGGTATTACCGAGACTTGGCTGAAACCTTCCACCCCTGGCTCAGCCTGGGCACTTCCTTGCTTTGATCTCATTAGGCAAGATCGGCCTGGAAAAAAGCATGGGGGTGGTATCTTGGTCTACTACAAGAGTCACCTAAACCTGTCTGTTGTATCTTACCAACTGCCCTTACTGTATTCTTGTGCGCTGCTTCACACAGTCCTATTACTCAGGAACACTAAGAAGCAGCACATCATCTGTACATACAATCCCCCCAAGGGTGGTCTGTCGGGGTTATCCTACCTCCTTGATACTGTTGGTGCTAAGACTGGAGATAATGAGCTAATGATCTTGGGAGATCTTAATTTAAACTGGCTTGGAGGAAACAACAAGCTGTATGAACCTCTGTTTGCTGGTTTCTCCTTGTCTCAACTTATTCAGGAGCCCACTAGGTGGTCTACCACTGGTGGTACTAGCTCCCTCCTGGACTGGGTCTTGTCTAATAGACCTGAGAGGATCAGCTCCTCTGGTAACCTTCCTGACTCTATCTCTGACCACACCACTGTGTACTGCATATGGAAGATCTCCTCCCAGAAAATTCCTCACAAAATCATCCAAGTAAGGGATTTCTCCTGGTTTGGCCTGGGGTCCTTCCATGAGGATCTTAGGCTTAAGGATTGGTCTGCAGGACTCTTCCACTGCTGTTAGTCATTTTCTTAGCACCTTAGGGGCACTACAGGACAAGCATGCCCCTCTTATCAGGTGGAGGGTAAGGGAATCTACCACTAAGTGGCTGCATGGGAGCCTCCTAGCCCTCATGAGGGCTAGAAACAAGTGCTGGGCCAACTTCAAGATCACGATGGTCCAGGCCATATTTCAGCAATATAGGAGGCTCAGGAATGAATGGAAAAAAGCAATCAGGGCAACCAAAAGTGAATACTGCAAAACTGCCTTACTAAACTCAGCTAAGGACCATAGGAATTTCTGGAGGAACATTAACAATATAGTAAGTGGTTCCTCCAACTGTGGGGTCTCTGACATGCTCATAGATGGATCTAACTGTAACAATCCACTAACCATCACCAATGCATTCAACTCCCACTACTCAGATCTGTCTGCCTTCACCTCCTTATTCTCCACTGGTGGGAGTGATAGTCATGTCCCGGCCTGAGCCCCACAGTCAGCCCCATCTCCCATCCATTACTCTACTTCAGGGCTGTGATGGCACAGGAGATGCAGAGACTTCTCTCTGGTCTCTTCCCTCACTCTAGTGCTGGCCACGATAGCATGGAATCTAAGCTCCTCCATCTTGATGCCTCTTATATTGCCTCTCCAGTGGCCCATATCTTCAATATGTCCTTAGCCTCTGGAATTATCCCCGACCTCTAGAAGGTGGTAAGGATTGTCCCTGTTCTCAAACAGGGCAACCCAAAGATCCTCAACAACTACCGACCGATAGCCATCTTGTTGGCTATTAGTAAACTTCTGGAGAAAGTTGTGGCTGGGCAACTTATGGAGTATATTCAGGCCCATGAGCTACTGTCTCTTATGCAGCATGGCTTTTGCAAAGGGCACAGTACTTCCTCCACCCTTGTCACTGTCTCCTCTGGGATCAGGGCAGCTACAGACCAGGGTAAGCTCTCAGTCTCCATCTTCATTGACCTATCTAAGGCCTTTGACCTAGATGACCACGTCTTGCTTTGCTCTCAACTTTGGTCTATTGGTCTGTCACCACCTGTCCTAAGATGGTTCACTAATTACCTCCAGGGCAGACAGCAACTTACTAAATTCAGTAAGGTCCTCTCAGTCACCACTCCTGTGACCTCTGGTGTCCCCAGAGTTCAGTCCTAGGGCCCCTTCTCTTCTCTATCTTTTTCAATAATCTCCCCTCTACTTCTTCCAACTGTAGCTCTATCCTATATGTAGATGACCTGGTTATCCTCACCCGTTCCCATGACATTGGGGTCATCAAACACCAACTGAGTGAGGATTTCAGGAATATTCAGTCCCGGATAATGACCCACAAGCTGGTCCTCAACCTTAAAAACTCAGGCCATGCTTTTTGGGTCCCTGGCCAAGATAAAGGCCTCCCTGCCCCATTAGGTATTACTGATATTGATGGTACTCCTGTCTTAATCACTGACTCCATCAAATACCTTGGGGTGACACTTGACCCCCAGCTTGACCTTGGGCATCATATCCAAAATGTATGCAGAGCTGTCAACTGCAAACTGGGTCTAGCCTACACAGCGAAGAACGTTCTTACTTCTGCTTCTCACCTTGCACTGGCCAGAGGTGTATTTCTCCCTTCTCTCTGCTATGGACTCATCCTGTTTGCACGCACCTCCCAAGTTCACCTCTCTAGGTGGAACATAGCCTATAATAACATTTGCCACTTTGCACTTGCTGCCCCATACCTCACCCACCACTGTGACCTGTATATCAAATTTGACCAGCTCTCCCCCATCCAACCACATGAATTTTGTCTTGGGCAGCTTCATGGGCAAGGTTCTTAGAACTGGCACCCCACCAGGACTGGCTGAGCTCCTCAAACTGGCTGCCTCTTCTTCTTACTCCCTTAGGTCACTGGGCCCTGCTGCTCTCAAAGGTACTGCCACTTGAACGCAAATTGGGACAGGGATTTTGCTTCAAGTGCCCCCAGAGTATGGAACTCCTTTCCCAACCAGATCTGATCCTCTCCCTCCCACTCATGCCTTCAGAGCTCCCTATGGAATTACTTGAAGCTCTTCTCTGCATGTGGTTGTCCTAAACCACCATAACTAACCTTGGTTCCCTGCACTGGACATGCATGTCCTTCTTTTGGTACCCTTGTGCAGGTCCTGCTGATGCATCCTGCCTGCTTGGGTTCTGCTCTGTATATAATGTATTTACTCTCTGTTTCAGGTGATGCTTCGACTGCGGCTCTGCTTTTGAGGCTCTGAGCTGTATAGAATTGCATAATGTACTGTTCATAGCGTTGGTGACTCTATGTATATATTTTGTTCCTATTCTAACTGTATTTACTGATTTCTGGCATTATGTTCATCTGGTTCTACCTGATTCTGTGTAATGCGTTACTTGTATCATGTTGTTCTCTGTATGAACTTGTATTTCATTGTACTCTCCCGGGCCATACCTGAAAATAGTCAAATGTCTTGTCTAGTGCATTTACCTGGTTAAAAAAAGCTAAATAAATAAATAAATAGTCAGTCCAGCAGCCTGAAGCTAGAGAAATCAAACACAAGGCAGCAAAATTAACAGAAAATCCCCTGAAATACTTACAGCAGCTGGAGATCCAGCCAACCCCCTTACAAGCTACTAGAAGCTTCCACAATTGCAGCTGAAACAAACAGATACCCAGACATAGTCAGCCCAGCAGCCTGAAGCTACTGCAATCAAACACAAAGGCAGTGAAATGAACAAAAAATTCCCTGAAACACTTACAGCAGCTGAAGATCCACCCACATCCACTTACAAGGTGCTAGAAGCTTCCACAACTGCAGCCAAAACAAACAGAGGCCAGGCCCTAGTCTGCCCATAGCCTGAATTTACTGAAATTAAACACAAAGGCAGTGAGGTTTTCAACTACTGTAACTAGGGTTGACTTCAGGATGTATTTAAAAATCTGCAGTGTGGTGCAACAACAAAATCCCTACCAGCCCCCATTCCCAAACTAACCGGTAAGTCTCTCTTCTCCTGGCCCCTGGAGGCAGAGTGGCACTGATCTACAAAACCATTCTCTCCATGGCATCAGATCCTTTGGACTCTATGAGGAGAAAATGATCACAGGCAGTGGGGGACGAGATCTCTGATTCCCTCTGGTCTAAATTGTGATCACTCATTGCGCACTGCATGCCACAGCTTAAAATATCAGTTTATTCAAAATAAGCTCATGCATCACTAGTACTGTATCACTGTCAACTTAAAGCTTTTGCTTTCCTGAACCGTGATACCTGCTGGCAGTGTCACTCTTCTGGGGCAGATTTGCTGCATAGTATTTGGAGTGGTACTAAGTTAAACAACATCTGGGTCCAACTCCACAGGTGTTCTTATCAAGTATTATCCCCCTGTCTTCCCATGTCATTACAGCTGTTCATTCTGGGAATCCCACCAACAGCCCCATTGGTTTGGACACACCACCTTTTGTTGCTTGTGAAGTTCAGTAAGGAGACCAAGAGGCTAGTGTTACAAAGCGGGGGAACCGACAACTTGCCTACTGTCATTCAATGTTTGGCAGCGATGCAGTCGCTGTCTATGCTGGACATGTTGTCCCACTTTTCCAAGAAATCTATGTCTGCCTACCAGGCCATATGGGAGCCTTTCTTGTCTTCCAGGTACTCCTTGGATGACCTCTCCTAAAGGGGTAGGGCATGCCCCCAATGCCAGGTTTTGTATGGGTAACTTGCTGTGACCCCCAGAGCCTGGATCTTTTGACCTTTCCCTCCCAAGGTCTGGTTTCTCCCTCCTCAATGCCATGACCTATATTTGTACACTGTATGCTTTATATGCTGGTCCTTTTCATAAATATGCCTATTCCTGCAGATATTTTAATTTATGTAATGTACCATTAATGCGATAACTATGTTATTTCATATTATATTGGTTTTCTTGTAATGACTGTTGGAATTTGGCATCCCATGTTGATTGCATGTCATGCCTAGTATCTGCTCTTGTATATCTGCACACCTGTACACTGCTGATTACTTGTTTGTTTGTACAACTTTTAATAAAAAGAACTAACTGCAAAAAAATATTTTTAGTCAGACAATTGCATATTCAATTTATATAACACTGGTTTAACAGTTAAGACTTTTAAATCACCTGTCTGTATGAATATATAACTGCGTCTGTTTGATTTCAATTGCTAGCTTCAGTACTGCACATAACTATTGTGATGTTATCAGCATTGTGCAAGCTGCTGTCTGACTGGTTCTGTATTCCACTGTGATATGCCCAATTTTACTAGATAGCAATTGTAACATACTCAAAATGCAAGATACGATTTCTTGCAATAAGAGTCCAAAATATTAGTTTTATTCTGAGGCATTTCTCACCACATGTGAATAAATTTAAAGTACCTACATTTTAAATTGAATGTTTTGTCAGTGCTACCATACCATATCGTTTATTTGGATAACTTATTTTGTCTCTGTACTGTGTGTGTCTGTTCTTTTATACAGTTAATCTATTCAGGGATCAATATGTGTTATTTACGTGCACATTATCAGGCAGAACAGCAGTTTACCAGAAACAATCAATCCTTTAATATGATTCCATATATTGTCTGTACAGCTGAGCATGGCTAATGAGCTTGGAAGTAAATAAATATTCCCCAGCTGGGTATTGCTTAATTAATGAGATTGGTCCTCATAAAATACTCTCAATCCCAGTGTCGTTAATAACACTGGAACATACAGTTCATATACTGTATACTTACAGACAAATGTATGGTCTGATCCAGAAAAGGCCCAGGTGAGTTGTGACTGCCAGCTGGATGCCAGTCCATAGCACAAGCTACAGTGTGTGCTGGATGGAGGTGCAGTGTGAGTGTCTTCTGCACACCTAAAGTACCCCTCTGCAAGCTGCTGTACTTTACATACACACAAACTGCATGTGTTAATACCGATCCACAGCATGAGATGGAATGTGCTTGTGTGGATATCATGCCCCATAACTACACCACACTGGGGGCGGCTGTAGTGATGGCACTTCCACTTTGCAAAATCAGACATCACATACAAGCCAACTTCTCACTATACAAACAACAGACGCACCTATAGCACAAGACATTCCAACAATGGAACCAGGCTGTGGCTGAAGTGGAGTCTGCACATCAAATTAATAATAAACTGACCTTATTTTAAACATACTCCAGTTAAAGATTAGCCAATCCCATGTTGCCCCTTATTATAAATAACATGTAAGATATTGACTCCTTATAGGAGCTCTGATGATGGTATAACCACGCTGAAAGCTTAATGTCAGCTCCCCATTCATGATAGTCCAATATCCCTGTAACCTTTTGGCATGTTACGGGTAGCACTTCTTATAACAAACATTTAGAAAGTAGATTTTGCTATTAAACAGTTTGAAACACTGTGCTTCTTAAAATTGAATGTTTATGATACCTCCTGCTATTTGTTGCTCTTTTAGGATATACGCTTAGCAGGCAATAATTTTTTAACTCAGACTTAGAGCCAGATGTAATGCCTATAGGATAGCTATATGGAACCAATGACCAAGAGGGAGACAACCATTTTTTTCTAGATCCCACTAGCATGGAAGTATACATTTTGTAAATATATGAGGTGTGACATATGGCATTTGCTACTATAAGAGTGTATACTCCAAGTCCCACTCGTTGCTATATCTGCTGAACAGCCTGTGTGGAACTTGTGAGCAGTAGAAAGAAGAATTTTTTAAAATAAGAACCAGTGCAATACAGTATGCTTGCATACATCTTGCACATGATGAAGCAATTCAGTGTGTTAATATAATACGCAATATCTGGCATATGTGCTTATAAAAGTCTGTGCTCCGAGTCCTGCTTTCTGTTTTTACAGTGGCCTTAGTGTCCACAGAATGTTTTCATGTAATCAACGAGCCAAGTCTGATTTGCTTCAATGAGAAAAAGCAGTGATTATTCTGCACACTTGAAGTGTTAAATGCTGACTACCATACTTCAAACTCGGTACTGAAATGTATAATGAAATCAGATTTATTATTATGGCTATTATGAAACTCCTGGGTATTAAATGCTGAACAATATAGCAGAGATTCTGCAGTGAAACAAATATGGAGTCAGTGTATAGTTGCTGCTACATGCTGAATGCTGATTAACATACCAGGGATTTTGTACTGAAATTATATTACTATGGTTACTAAGGCTAGGAATAAACCAGTTTTGTCCTACAAGCCTACTCTTCCACTACGCAGTGGTTGGTACAAATATTTCTTTAAGTCCATGAATTTATTCAAACTTTATGATACCTATTGTGTATAATATTGAAACTGTTAAATAATGATTGCTATACAGTAAGGCTATACTGCAGTGGATTCCAAAATGTGCTTTTTGCACAAACATTTTATATCTGATTACTGGACAGCACAATTTGCAATTAACTGTGCACCCCTTCTTTCCTGAATGAGAACAGTTCTCTCCAAGGATGCTGGGTTGCAGATCCTCAGATAGTCACTCACAAGTATGACACTGGGTCTTCAAGTTGTCAGATGGTGACACCCCTTACTTAGAGAGATGAAAGGTTGTAGATACCTGGGTTCTGTCTCCTTAAATAAAATGAGGGTTCATATCCAATATGCAATAACTCTGTGATTTCACCAGGGGGAATAAAGTGGGCCTGGTGTAGTGTGGATACCTTCCCCTGGGATGCAATACCTACCTACCTACCTACCCACTTCTTGTATAATCTCCCACATCACTTCCATTTGTTGGTAGCAGTACCCACCCCAACAACATGAAGTTCTTATACTTCTCAAGTGTTTTTAATGTCAAAAAGACACCCAAGGTGCAAATAATGCAATGACATTTATTGAAAAACAAAGATTTAAATGGACAAGGTGGTTGTGTGACTTCACGAGCAATACATCAGCAAACAACTGGCAGCACCCCTTGGCTCCACCCACAGTAGTCAAGGCCTGTCTGCACTGTCAGGGCATCCCTATGCCTCACAGCCCCATATAGCAAAAGGGCTTTAAACAGAGATTTTCCCCTACTACAGTGCTGACTGGGTACCAAGGGGTTGTATCATAGTAGTTCTGACGTCTGTGTTATCCAAGATCTTGTATGTGTGCTTAACTAGAAATATAACTTTTTATGAGGCAAAGTGTGAACATGGCCGTAGAGTCAGCTACAACAGTGAGGGGATAGCAACATAGATAGAGATCATTGAAGACTTTTAAATTTATATTCACTGTTTGTTATTTTTATTCAGGAATTGTGACTCCGAGGCATGCAGGGCTTATTGGTGGCAGGGACCACCCCTAAATGTAGCAGCCTGTGCCTGTTAAGCAATACAAGCCTCCAAATTAACTAACCTGGTAGCTAATTCTCATTGTCTGTGCCTACAGTGCCGGAAATGGAGATCGCTTGCCATAGGGTATTTTGTTTTAAATAGGTCTATGATGCTAATTTTACTTTAGCCTGATGTCTCAGGTAAGCTAATTTTATTTTTCTAGTAGTTTTCTAAGATTAACCTCCACTCCTGCCGTATGACTTTTAGTCGGGGTCTCCTATTTTCCCTTTCCTTAGGGTTGTTTTTATTAGGAATGACCTTTCTTGTTCTGGTATCTCACTAGTTATTTTGTTTATTCTAGGTGGTGTTTTATTTCTTGATCAGTGCCCTTTGGGACTTGTAGTAGCACTACCTTTGATTTGTGTTTTGTTGTGTGTAGCAGATTTAGCTACTAGAGATGGCTCCGGTTTTATGTTCTTGGCTTCCCTTTATTGTTGTTGTCATCATTAGAGGCATGGTGTTTTATTGCTTTGAATGTTTAGGCAGCAGCTGAGTCATAACCTTCACTACATAATGCAGCAGTCTTGCCTCTTTTTCATTCAACAGCTCCTACCATATTGTCTGGCAGTTTGCCAGACTGCAGCAGACCACCTCTTGTGCTGTCTCTCACAGTGCGCACATGCTGTATGGTCTTATGAGAGATAGAATGCTTTTTCTATGTTTCTATGTATGAACATCATACTGTACTTGTGGTGGCATCACATCAATGTCAGCACTCATTGTACATGCCTGGTCGAGCCATAGGATTGCACCTTTTGTAACACAGCAGCTCCTGCCACATGAGTTTGAAGATTGCCAGACTGCAGAAGAATATTTGTGCCTCATGCATTGTTTCTCACAACAGGTATATTCAGTTTGGGCTCATGGGAGTCTGGCCACCACATGAAAGTTATAACCATGATGTCATCATACAACCATCAGCACAAAACCTTTCAGCTCCTGAGCCCCTGACAGGGTGTCTTCTCTCCATGGCCAGTGCAGTGCTGAATCCACCACCGCCCACTCCACCTCCAGCCACCTAGGAAGCTCCACTAGCAGCTCCTGAGCCCCTGACAGGGCATCTTCTCCCCACAGTGGTGCGGCGCTGAATCCACCAGCACCTGCTCTGCCTCTGGCTACCTAGGAAGCTTCACTAGCAGGTACACCATCTCTACAAACCAGGGAACCAGCTTTTCAAATTTGTGGCACCTTCTTGTCTCTTGCCTTGTGACTGTCTGTCAGAGCGCACCCTGATTGGCTACAGCTTGAACTCCTCTACTGGACCAAAAGCTCAGCTTGTTTTTCCACTGATCTTTTAGTCTGGGACCTGCTCTTTTTCTGAAGAACGTATTTTGGCACAACTTTTTTGTGACATCTCTCATTTGCTATGCTAGCATGTGCTATCTAACTGCACCTAGCTATTTGTTTTGATTAATTGTGTAATGTTAATAGGGTACTGCTACAGTATTTAGATCTCTGCAAACTACCTCTAATTGAATTATTTGTTAATCCTGTGTATATTTATTTCTCTGCTTCACTGTACAGTATGTGTACTTAACTGTTGATTTTTTTTTCCTTCTCCCACCTCTGTCTGTTTTTTTGCTACTCCTTCCCCCCCCCCCCTTGGCTTGGCACTGACCTTCCCTGTCCCCTGTCCTCCTCCCTGCTAACTCTCAGTTCTCAAACTCCATATGATGTAATCCTTCTATTGTTCTCCTTCCCCTGGCACCTCCAGCCTCCTGCTGAGACCCCAGTCTTCTCCTGTCTCTGTCCCCACCTTCTATTCAGCTCTTACACTAATTTCCTGCCTCTGCCTCCCCCCGCCCCCACCTGTTCTTTAACTTAACCTAATCTCTGTCATCTCTTTCATCTCCTGAGCCCCTGACAGGGTGTCTTCTCCCCACAGTGGTGTGACACTGAATCCGCCATTGCCCGCTTCACCTCTGGCTGCCTAGGAAGCTCCACTGGCAGGTACACCATCTCTACAAACCGGGAACTGGCTTTTCAGATTTGTGACACTTGTTTGCCTCCTGCATTCTGATTGGCTGTTCTGATTCAGAGCACACCCTGATTGGCTACAGCTTGAATTCTTCTGGTGGACCTAAAGCTCAGCCTGTTTTTTGGCTGATCCTTCACCCTGGGACCTGCTCTTTTACTGAAGAACGTATTTTGGCAAAAATATTTCACCTGCCCAACCTCACCTCTGCCACTCTTTAAATGTGCTTGCTGTTCTGAGCTCTGACCTGCAGCACTTCTAGTCCAATTATCACTCAGCCACCACCCCCTCACAAGAGCTTGATCACACTGTGCTAGGCTACCTCAAGCGAATCCGTACTCCTACTTTCAATCCCTATCTATGCTACTACCATGCCTTCCCTTGCTACTTCCTTCACCTGCTACTTTTCATCTGCTTCCCAGCTCACTATATACTCCTTCTGCCTAAGTGCTCCAATGCTACCATGGCTCAAATCTCTCCATATCTTCTCACCATTTCCATTCTTGCAGTCTGCTTCCCACATCTCCCTGTCTCTTCTGTTGCTCCTCCTATCCTACCTGTCCCTAGGCTCCATTTCTTGCCCCTACCCCCTGACTATAACTGTGCTGCAACCCTCTCCCCATTCCTTCCCACCTGAACACACTATCCCTACCACCCCTGTGCTACCCTGCTATCTATACTCTCCTACTTTACCTTGCTTCACTTACCAAAATTTAAACTACCTTCCTCCCATCCCATCTCCTATGCTACATTCCAAACCAGACCCCCCATCCCAGTACAAGATTTCAACAATGAATTTCCTGATTATAGCCCTCCTGCTTCTATCTTCTGGTGATATAAACCACAATCCAGGACCATGCCCACAAGTCAGTCCTGCACCAATGGCTGCACTTACGTCTGCAACTCCAGGCACCACCTCGAGTTACCCCATTGCTCTTCCACGGGGCTTAAAAATCATACATCTAAATATCCATAGCCTCCTCCCTAAGCTTGACCTACTCAAGCTGCTATCTCTCTCTCACTTACTCCTGACATACTCATCCTCTCCAAAACCTGGCTCAACAACAAAACAGGTGACCCCTCTCTCTCCATCCCTTGCTATACCCTAACTTGTCAAGACTGCCCCTCCAGGGGTGGTGGAATAGCAATATATGTCACCTCTATCATTCAATTTACTACTATCCTCGCCACTCATGTCCCTAAAGCATACAAGGCACTCATTCTTAAATTATCTCTTCCTTTTTCCATCCCCATCTTCATGGCAGATGCCTGTAGTCGCCCTGGCCTCCCCTTCTCAGCTATCACTGATCTCATCAGCACCATTGTCTCCCTTAATCCGGCTGGCGAATCATACATACTGGGCTACTTCAATCAAAATTGACTGTCCCCTTCCCTTAATAAAATATGTTCCCTTATCTCTGCCCTTAACCTAACTCAACTTATCCTAGAGCCATTCCTCTTAAACATTAAAACTGGAAACCACTCCCTAATTGATTTAACCCTCACATCCCACCCCCACAGGGTAATTAAATCCAGCATTCTACCAGATGTCTTGAGTGATAACCATATGACATTCATGGTACACAAAGTACATAGACCAAAGTCCCCCCCCAAAAAAAAACATTCCTTTCTGTGTGTATAAATCACTAAACCTCCACCCACTACTCCTGGACTTGGCCCGCACTGACTGGGATCCAATTGCCCCATCTAACACTATAAATGATGATTACTTATGTTTCCACGATAAATTCTTAGAGATTTGGAATAATCACGCTCCATTGCAGTGCTCCAGGATCAGAGGTAACCCATCTCCCATAGATCATCCTGAACTCTAGATGTGTTAAAGGGTCAGGGACCTAGCCTGGAAAGCTCATAAAATATCTAAAATCCTGCATGACTATAACACTAATCGCTCCCTTTGTAATAGGTGTACTAAAGCCACTCATTTAGTCAAAGTAGAATACTTGTGCTCAACCTTTCAATCTAACATTAATAACTGGTCCAAATTCTGGAAGGACACTCACTCCCTTTTCTTCCCCCTTCATCCCCCCCCCACCCATCTCCTTAATATAAACAACACACAAATCTCTGATCACCTTGGTGTCACCTCTGAAATTAATTCATACTTTACCTCCTATGCCTCTACTCTCCTATCATTACTGCCTCCTCTGACTCAGATCTTCTGCTCTCCTCCCTGTCTACCCACTACATCTAGCTCTTTCTTCTTCTCAGATATTGCTCCCTCCACGATTCTGGATGCACTCTACACTCTCATTCCCTCAAAAGGCAGATCACTTGATTATTTGGACCCTAAATTGCTCTACCTTTCAGCTCCAGCAATCACTTGTCTGCTAACTGCTCTTCTGAATCTGTCCTTCATTACTGCAACAATACCTTCAGTCTGGAAGCATGCCACTGTTCTTCCACTGCCAAAGAGTGGCAATCCTACCACCCCAGCCAACTATTGCCCTGTATCCTACTACTCACCTTTTCTAAGCTCCAAGAACACCTGGTTCTATTTTAGCTCTCCTCCTTCATCTCCGATTCTAACTTTTTCGCTCCATTCAACTCAGTCAGTCCGAATAGCAGACTCCATCTCCCCTTCTCTCCCTATCAGCACTGGCATACCTCAGGGTTCCATAGTGGACCCTATTCTGTTCTCAATGTTATTAAATGACCTGCCCACTGTCTGCTCTTCCTCTGCCTCCATACACATGTACGTTGATGACAGAGTCCGTTTCTCCTCAGACCATTCCTCTGTGGATGTAGAAACCAAACTTCAGCATGATTTAAATAAAGTCCAGCACTGATTTTCCACCCACCAACACTCCCTTAATGCCAAGAAAACAGTCTCAATGACCTTTGTCAGCAGGCAGAGACTCTCTAGGCTCCCCACCTTGCCCTCCTTCCACACCCTTGATGGGACAGTTCTTGAGGACACTACATTCTTTAGATACTTGGGAGTTTGGCTTGACCAACACCTCAGCTTCTCTGTTCATGTGGACGCTATCCTGAAGAAGCTGCATCCTAAGCTTGGTGCGCTCTACAGGAACTGTAGCTATCTACCACTATGAGCTAGGCATGAACTTGTCCAGAAGATGACCCTACCTATCTTTGACTACTGTGATGTAGTCTACAGTACCACTCCCAAGTCTTCCCTAACCAGATTGGACACTCTTTTTAACTCCACCTCTCACACCCATCACTGTCATCTCTACCACTCTTGGCTTTCCCTTCACTGGAAAATCACTGTCACTTCCATTGCACTAAATTGTGGCAAAATTTTGGTTTGGATCTCTCCTCTCATATCTCAATTCTATTTTATCCACCCTTCCTCCCCCTGCCCATTCCCTTAGAATGTATGATGGTCGCCTATTGGATGCCCTCTGTTGTACTACTACCATAGGCCAGACAGCCTTCTCATATCACTTCCCCAGGCTTTGGAATCCCCTTTCACCCAGATTTGTCATTCATCCTCCTCTCACTGTATTACCCTGGCCTTACATAACTTCCTGATGGTAACCTGCCCCTTCGTCCCAGCTCTATTCTCCTCCCAGCTGCCTGCTCAGGGCTCATTGTCCCCTCCTGACTGCACCATTGGGCCCTAGCACTAGAAATTAACCACATGTTATGACCGCACTTATGTTGTACACCACTGTCACTATTATTTTTGCTGTAATCACATGTATTATGATGTTATTGCCATCACTATTGTTCTTGTTATAGTCACATGTATTCTGATGTTCCAAATGTATCCGCTTAAATTATGTACTGTGTATGATTGTTATGTAGGTTAAGTGCTTCCTGTACCCTCTTCCCCAGGACACACTGTGAGATAAGCAACTTGCTGTTCAGTGTGCCTTCCTGATGAAACATTTCAATAAATAAATAAAAAAGAAATAAATTGGCCACACCTTGTCAAGGCATAGAACTATAAGGCTTATTACTGTATGGGTTCAGTCCATAATATCATGCCATCTGTTTTTTTCGTGGTGCTGAGAGTTGTCTGCTTTTGGTTGAAATGCTGTGCTCTGGAGTCTCATACTGTCTATTTGATGAGGTGGAGGCCATGTTAGACAGGATAGCAAAGTGGGAAAGCACTTTGTTGAGCACATAGACGTCAAAATGATGTAACTGTAGGCAGAAAGACCCAGGCTAAGGATCAGTGCCTTTATCCCTGGTTCAGGGAGCTTTTCATTAGAGGGATAGTGGACATTGTGCTTTGTTTTACCTTGATTTCAGCAGGGTTGCTGGTGGCACCACGGCTTCTTACAGATCAATGAGCTCTAGTATATGCAAGACATACTGCAGGACAATGAAGCCATCATCCATGGGGCCCAATTGCCCTCACTGCAATGCATCTAACAAGTCTATTCTGATTCCCCCCTATCAAACAAAACCCTCAGTCTTGGGGGGGTGCACTTGTGGTACAGACTGACAGTGGTAAAGCTGGGTTGCACAATATCCACATGACCCTTCTTAAATGGGATGGTACATACTAATAACCCACAAGACAGTCCTGTGCAGACACCTGATCCAAAAGCAGGCTCCTCAAGTCAGGGCAGGACTACCTAAACACATCTAGGTGTGCAAAAGCTAAGAGATCATGACCACCCAGATTTGCAACAAACACTTACCTTGATGACATGGAAGGTCAAGGAAGACTGCAGGAGGGTCTGAGGAGTATCCTGACTGAGGGACAGTCCCATCAGATGAGAGGCAATGTCTGTCTGAGGAGGAGGGAGAGTTGACAGAACCAAAAAAGTAGATTCCATTCCCTCACCTTGTTTGATTAAAGTCCATTGTCCTGTGTTACAACTGAGCCTGTGGTGTGTTGACAGCTAAGAGAGGTCCAGGACATATGGTCTCCAGGTGTGAACTTCATTTTTTCTGTCTTAGCCATTGGCTTTCTGATCTGAAGTATTCTCCAAACCTGTCACTGTGTCCTGATTATACAGTAGATCAATGCTGGGCTGGAGGGACAGGTAAATTGGTCACCCAGGTCCAGGGGCTGATGTTATACTTTTCAGGAGAAACATTTAAACTCCTTCAATGGCACGCAAGTCCACATCTAGCAGATCATGGCATGCAGACTTGCATACATTTTTTATTGGATTTCTTATGTGAATGATGTATGTCTCCTTTGTTTCTCATAGAGGCTTATCTTTCTGGATCTCAGCTTTATGCAGATTTGTTCTGCAGGATTTTGAAAGGGGTAAATACTTTGAGGCTTCTTGTGATATCCTCTGCCTTTCTAGGAGATGTGCCCATAGTCAGTTGGTGTAGGTCTACTAACTCAGTCAACCATATGGTGGCAACCATCCAAGCAGTGTGACTGCACCCCTGGACTGCAGATCAGGAATCCAAGACAGAACTACACAATGTGTTTGTTGCCTGGGATTTTTTCTTCAGCCCAGAAATGAATCAATTTGCAGGATCTCGTTCAAGAGAGAACAGCTGCCAGTCTTTGGTGCAGCAACACAGCCAGATTTGGAAACAAGGAGGGAAGGTATGCCCCCCAGGAAGACAACAGGTATACGTCATTAATTAGAGAAGCATAAGAATTTACTCTAGATTTAAGGGGTACTAGTAAAGAGTTCCCTTTTTTTGCTCTTGGATACCATTAAGGAGCAGACAGGAGAGAGAGAAACTTTATACTTCCCCTTCCATGTATATGATGGCAGAATTTATTTTTACCTGCAGTAGGCCCAGGTCAAATGGAGGCCATCCCAAGCTCCAACCTCACCCCTCTCAGGAGCAGTCTCAGGAGTACTACTCGATCTAATTTTTTGTTTCCAAGAGATTACTGGGACTTCTGAATGATGCAGTACTGAAGACCCTGAGACAGAACTGCTTACCTCATTTATTTATTTATTTTCAAAAGTTTTGCCAGGAAATACATACTGAGCTAGTATTAGTTCATTTAAAAATGCGTCCACATGATATACTTGATGGAGCACCTGTGGTCCATCACTTTGAAGGACACCTATTTCCACATGATGATCCATGTGTCACAACAGAAATACATGAGCGGAATAATCCAGGGGTGACATTTTCAGTATCAGGCTCTCTCTCTTAAGTTTAGGAATGCACCAAGAGTGTTCTCAAAAGTCCTGATTGTGTTGATGAGAATCTGGGACACAAGTAGCCTTATCTATTCCCCTACTGGCTTATTGCATCATCAGTGAAACACTGACATGAAGATGTCAGGGTCTAGGACTCTGGAAGCCCTGGAGATGTGCAGTGAAATAGCTGAGTTGGAGAAGAGTTTCCTGTCATAGAGGTGGAGCACCTGATAGTGGCGTTCAAGATGGATAGGTGGAAGGTCTTCCTATCAAAAACAGAAGGTCAACCTAGTCCTGCAGAGTCAGTGGCTGAGTTCATTTTCAGTTGTTTCTATTCTCAAGCTGCCTCGAGCATTGGGGTCTGGGGATAGCAGTGACAGAACTGACTGCATCTGCTAGGCTCCTCATGGGGTCTGTATGAGACAGGCTATTTTTGGTGTGGTTTTTGACCTCAGAATGCCCAGTCACCAATTCCATTATCCACACCACTGTTACAATAACTTATGTAGTGGGAGAATACCAAGAGTTTTCTTAGGGGGATTCTGTTAGAGCTTTTCACTAGCCATTTTGACTGAAGTTACAATGCCTTTTTACAAGCTGGGGGAATGACCCTACTTCAGATTCCAGTGAAGGAATCTGGAGCCCTCAGGAACAGTGTTTTTGAATCAGTGTTCTGGAAATAATGATGGTGTATCTAGCCTTGGTGCTCATACAGGTATGGTTTAGCTCAATGCAGTTAACAGAGCCTCAGACAATGTCATTCCTGTGACATATATAAAAAATTCAGGAGTCAAAAGAAGCGTAAATTGCCTACAAAGAGACCAGTGTGCTTCTGTGGACAGAGGCTAGCTTTCTGGCAGTGGTTCCCTAGCAGGGGAACTAAATTTTCAGGCTGACTGCCCTAGTCTCAGAAGAGGAACTCCTGGGGAGGTTCTTTAAACCAGGAGGCGTTTGGTCTGCTGTTCAGAAAATATTGGCCATCCTCATATCAGTTTATTTGTGCTGAGACCTCTCAGGCATTGAGGTTTTTCAACTGAATTTCAGTATCAATGGGCTGAGGCAGTGGATTAGCTGTCCCAGTAGTGGGGCTACAATGGAGCATACTTGTTCCCACCCTTTGTCCTCTGTTGTCTAATGTACCACACACTTTACTGGTCTAGAGGAAGTTATCTTTGATAGATCCAGAGTGACCAAAAAGGCCATGGTCTTCAAACCTGGTTAATTTAAGTATGGAGGCACAGTTTCAGTTCCCACTTTGTGGTGACCACTTGTTCAGGAACTAATCCATCATTCTAACTCAGAGGTGTTGCAGTTAGCAGCCTAGTAGCTGAGAAGAAGAATTCCCAGAAGCAGTGATTTTTTTTATTTGTATAATGGGGTGATCATTCCTGACAATCCTTACTATGTGTTCTCCTCTAGCGCTTTGGCAGAGTGTGGGACATTTTCCAGGATGGGCCAGAGCCCAGGATGTTAGGTCCATCAAGGCTATGCTAGACAAGCTGTAGGCCATTTTCTGGCAGGAGTGGACAAGATCTAGTGTTGAGCACCCTTCAGGGTTAGGTGCCCATTCTTAGTGTGAAGCTGGGGCCACCCCTGGAAACCAGATAGGGACTTGTTCTTTTCCTTTTGCATCTTGATGGTCAGTTGTTACACCAGGTAATTGAAATGGAGCTTGCATGTCCTGTGCAGGGTCTTACTTGAACTCTAGTTGACAGTTCTATTAAAAATTCCTTCCTGTATTGTGTATTTCCTGATTGTGATTTACTTGGCCAGATGAAATGGTGTGCTCCAGGCTTTTTTGCAGAGGGAACCTTGCCTTGTAATGCATAGGAGCATGGTAAAGTATGCTTCTGGAGATCAGAAAAATATGATAAGTCAGAAATTTGACTTTTGTTCCTTGTTCCTTGCCTTTCTTTCCAGAGTTGCAAGAGGGCTGAGGATCTTGGAAGTCACCCTAGACCAGTGAGCATGACCTCATGTGGTGAGCTGTATATGACAGAAAGAAAAGTCTCACTCTGAGCAAAGCACCCTCTTGGGGGTTACAACACCCTGGATTAAGATGGCACTGATCTTGGGGCAGAACTTTATGATAAATATTGTAGCCCTTCATTCAGTCCCTTTTTAAGACTCTATGCAGTTGACGTTCAGTGCTTCACTGTTGCGGCTGTTAGGCAAATGACTTGTCAGGCAATAGTTTTCAATGGATTTAGCAGATACTCATAATAATCATATACTGTATGGGACACTATTTACTGCCATCCTACGTCATATGGATACTGCATTTTAGAACCCATATGTGCTAACTAACTCCCCTTTGGCAATGTGGGGCAATACAGACTGGAGAAATTCCTTTATACGTACCATAATTTCCTTTTCTGTTAGCTCCAACTTTGTAAAAGGGGTCTATCCCTGGAGATGTAGGTAGACTATTTCCTTATATAGTTATAGATATACATACAAATACAGATATAGACACTATATAGATACAGACATAGATACGTGGTATATGGTAGGTGTGCATTGTCTTCAATGAAAAAATACATATTATGTCTTTTTCCCAGGATTAAGGATTCATTGGCTATGTCTGAACATTTCAGGACATAATCTTATGGTTTGCACAGTGATCCAAAAGATTATAAGGTCAGGACTTATGAAGTCTAGTTCATCTGTGGAACAAGCATGGATTCCAACCAGTCATAAAGACACTAACTGAGATGCACTGGAGCAACTACAGGATATATTCAAAAAAGTTGCGCCATGATGCGTCCCTTCTGAATTTATCAAATAATACACCTTGCACAAATACAATGTGCTGGTGCATCCCCTCAGACAGGTCTGAATACCAGGAATGGGTAATGCACCAGCGCATCAGAGATACGCCATGCACAAATTCCTGATGTTCAGAAACCCATATGCAAATGGCATCATTATGCATGCAAGGTGCAATTGAGCCATTTGCATGTCATTATGGCCCCATTTACATGTGTTGCACAGGGCTGGCCAATGAAATGCACTTGGCACCTTGCACAGCATGCAGTCCCTGTACCAGGGACCACAGTAGTACTCCCCCCATCCTGTACCATCACGAGCCATTGTGACAATAATATACAGACTTGGTGGTCTATTGGATCCCCACTTTCTGACCTTACCTCCGTTCACCATTAAATACCTACTATCAATAGCCCTGGTGGTCCAGTGGTTCTGCCCACCCTTTCCGTACCTCTGATTGCCATCATCATAACAAGTTAAATCTCCCTGGTGGTCTAGTGGAACCCCCCCTCCCCATCTTGACCCTCCAATCACTGTCATGATATCAAATAAACTCTCCCTGGTGGTCAAGTGGAACCCCTCCACCCCACCCAAATCCCCGACTGCCAACATATTAGCAAATTAACTGTCCCTGGTGATCCAGTGGTTCCTCCCACTTCCCACCCACACAGGACCCCTGGCTCACCCAGCTCCCCCCAGTCATCAGTGGGTAGCAAACCCGCCCGCATACCTCATTGGCTGCCCACTGACTGGCAGTGTACAGAAGTAGCTGCAAGCTCATTAGTCCACACTGTGGACTAATGAGCATGCAGTGCATACTGTAATAATTCACAACTTTGTGAATGAATGACTTCATTTACAAAGTTGTGAACTGTTACAGTGTGCACTGCATGCCCATTGCTCCACAATGTGGACGAATGAGCTTGCAGCTACTACTGTATGCTGTCAGATGGTGGGCAGCTGCAATGGTATGCGGGAGGGTTTGCTGCCTGCCAATGACCAGGTGGGGGGAGCTGGGTTAGCTAAGGGTCTTGTGTGGGTGTGGGGGGGTGGTGGAAGCACTGGATCACCACAGACAGTTAATTTGCAAATATGTAGGCAGTGAGGGATTTGGGCGGGGTGGGGGGTTATACTGGACCACCAGGGAGAGTTTATTTGATATCATGATGGCAATCAGAGGGTCAAGATGGGGATGTGGGTTCCACTGGACCACCATGGCACTCATATTTCATCTGATCTTGGTGATTGGAAAGTCAGGAGGGGAGGCGGGTTACCACTGGACTAGCAGGGATAGTACATATAGATAAATACAGGTGATAGGTGCTACAGGAGGGTTGAGGGGAACCACTGGACCGCAAAGGACACCTCTGGGTGCTTGTGCATGGTATTTGGGGGGGGTTGTCATCCATGGTCGGTGGCTGCTGTGTTGCATACCACAGTACAGCAGCCCACCAATGGGTGGAGGGCACTTAAACCATTTTTTATGGGCTCAACTTTGAGTCCAGGTATGTGGCACGTCTCGGGGTTGTGCCATAGATGTGCCACACATCTCGGGCTGAATATCGGGAGTTGCTGTATATGCATGGGCAAACCCCCTGGAGATGTGCCACATACATTACCCTTGCTCCCCTGATCATCGGGAATTGCACTGTGCCATTCCCACTTCTGAATTTTGCCCTGGGGTGCAGTTCTGGGGTTGCACTAGTGCAATTCATTTGCGCCAGGTGCAGCCCCTTTGAATATCTAGCCCATACTGTACATATAAAAGTTGAAAACACATACAAAAGGCACAGATCGAATCAGCAGTCTATAATGAATAAAGGGGCTCCACATTTAAAGCATACATGAACATTGTTATTGGTTCTAAGAGCTTTCAAGCATCCTTCTCACCTTCAAAGTAATATTATAGCTCCACTATAATTTAGTCAGAATTAAAAAACATTCATACCTTCAATATTTTCTAATACGATAAATTCGGTCCTAAGTTTCAGCAAACTGTCTACAAGTTCAAATGAAAAAATCTCGCTCAGTGACACTAAGATGCCTAGTCCCACTAATGTTCTGTCTTTACCTTTTAGAAGCAACCCATTTTTTTCCCACAGCTAGGAGGGAGATGTTGCAAAGTCAGAATATGTCAATTACATTTGTACGAATATATATGCAGAAATTTGCAGCCCTTTTAATTATTTATTTATTTCAGAAGTTTTACCAGGAAAATCATACTGAGTAATATCAACTTGTTTCCAGATGTATCCTTAGAGAAGGGTGAAGAAAAGAGACGAGAAAAGATACAAAGTGCAATGCATAAAATAGGGAGAGAAAGGAAAATGGAAATTGTTTAACTAGGAAAGGCACACTAAGCCAGAACTTGTTACCAGGTACAACCTGGGAGCACAAGAAAATTAAGTGCCTTGCTCAGGGTCGCAGTATGTACATGATGGCTGTGGGATACAAACACAGGTCTGCAGCTCAGTGCCATTAACCCTGTGCTATACTGCCTCCATAATACATATATATATATATATATATATATATATATATATATATATATATATATATATATATACTATAATACAATAATATAGAAATAAGTATATCAAAATATACCATTTCCAGAATGCTTAAAGAATAAATTGCTAAACACTAAATTACCATACATTAAATTTAGAATAGGAAAAAGAAGATTAAACAGTAAGTAACATTACAAAATAAGAAACATGGATAAAGGACTGATGGTATCCAGTGATATTAGCACCCTCATATTGAATGACTCACTTTGAGTGACAGTTTGAATGACTGTATGTACTGCGAATGTAGAAGAGAGCGACTATGGAAATGGTGAGGGGAGAAGGGCTAGAACGGTGACTGCAGGATACAGTGCTGGTAGGAGGGACATCACAGAAAGCAGGATATGGGAGGTAGTTCGGAGAGGTGGTGTCGAGCTGGCCATATGGGTTTGTGGAGGCAGTGGATGCCTGTGGTGTGAAAGGACCTGGATTTGATCCTGGGTTGGTGCACTAATGTTTTTTGGGTGGGGAATGGTTTGGGAGTTGCTTTTTTTGTTGGAGTTGGCTCCATACCCCACTGTCAAGCTCCCCCTCGGAGTTGATTATTTTTAGATGGAAGGGTGCAGGGGTGCAGGGGGCGCAGCTTCCCACACAGAAAGTATGATAATGTATATTGGTATTGGTGCTGATGTTGTATTCAGCGTAGTGCATGGTTGCTGTTTGTGTTTTTTGGCATTGTGCACTCACCCATTGGTGCGGCGCTGTTATGCGATCGCTGTTATGACATGTAACCGGACTGATACTAGGGTAGTGCAGCAGTGCTTGCAGCAGTGTTGGGTGTGTTGCAGGTGAGTGAAAGTCCACCCCAATGTAAGAAGCAACAGTTGTGATCATTATAGCCTACTGACTGTATCTGTGTTTTTTGTATATGTATTTATGTATGGATGCATTCAATTACATAGTGAGCTTTTGATGTACTGGGAGATTTGGGGGATATTTGACTAACTGACTGACCAGATAGTTGAATGATGATGTCATATGATGACACAGTGCATATTTAAACATTGAATTTGTCTTGATCCCTCAAGCTCTGATGAAGCGATAGTGTGAAATGTTAGATTAGTAACTAGTCATGCCTGGATTCTTTGATTACCAGCTGGGTCTGTTTCCTATGTTGTTCTCCATACTAACATACTAGACACCAGCAGAGTAGGCCTATTGGTCAATCAAGTCTGCTCTTGCTTCAGTACCCTGAGTGGGTACCGTAGCCCTCTATCTGTCTCCTTACTTTGTTACTCCATTCCCCAGTCCTGTCTCCCCCCAGTGCAAACCAGCCTCTGCTTCACCCCTTGCCTATACCTGTCCCACCTTCTCTTGAATTCCTCCACCATAGCTGCCTGTACCAGCTCCCTGGGCAGTGCATTCCATGGTTCCACCAGTCTCTCGGTGAAGTACCTCCTCCTCCATTCCCTCCTAATCCTACCACCCTCAGTCTTCCAACTGTGTCCTCTGGTGATGCCACCCTCCTTCAGTAGAAAGATCCTATCTTGGCTTACCTTATTTACTCCCCCTGAGGCACTTGAAGAACTCAATCATGTCCCCCTGGTCACTCCTCTCCTCCTCCTTCGAGAACAGGTTGAGCTCCACTAGTCATTCCTCATATGTCATATCCCCCAGGCCCCAGATCAAGCTGGATGCTCTCCTCTGAACCCTCTCCAGGAGTTGGATGTCCCACCTTAGGTGTGGCCTACAGAACTGCACACAGTACTCAATATGTGGTCTAACCAGGCTGTAGTACAGTGGCAAAATCACCTCCTTGTTCCTTAAGGTAATCCCCCCTAGCGATGCATCCCAGCATCCTATTTGCCCTGACTGCAGCCCTCCTGCACTGTTCTGAATTATTCATGTTAACACCCACCAAGACTCCTAGGTCTCTTTCCCCTGCCGTGGCCTGCAAATCACCCTCCTCCTGGTGTACACATAGTTGGGGTTTTCCTGCACTAGGTGTAGCACCTTGCATGTGGAGGAGTTAAATTTCAATTTCCAGGTGCAGGACCACCTATGCAGAGTATCCAGGTCCTCTTGCAGGGCCAATCTTCCCTCCTCCCCCTCCACCACCACCCCTAGCTTAGAGTCATCTGCAAAGAGACTCATTTCACACCCGATACCTTTCCTGATATCAGAGATGTAGGCGTTAAACAGGACTGGCCCCAGGACTGATCCGTGTGGGACCCCATTTATGACCTCCCTAGGAGACAAGACCTCCCCTCTGACCACTACCTGCTGAGTGTGACCTGAAAGCCAATTTCCAATCCACCTAACTGTTAATGGCCCTACCCCTATTCCCCCCAGCTTCTCCCTTAAGCCAATGTGAGGGACCGAATCAAATGCCTTGCTGAAGTCCAGGAACAGTACATACACTGGTCTTCTCCATCCAGTACTGATTTCACCCACTCATAGAACTCTACAAGGTTTGTTTGACACAGTCTACCTGGCACAAACCCATGCTGCTGGTCATCCAGGTAACCCATCTCCTCCAAGAAACCTCCCAGCCTTTCCTTAAGTATACTTTCCATTACCTTTCCCACCACTGACATCAAACTAGTGGGTCTATAGTTTCCTGGCTCTTCTCTCAATCCCCCTTTACGGATGAGCACAACATGCACCTGCTTCCAATCCCTTGACACCCTCCCTGTCTGGAGCGACAAGTTAAAGAGATCTACCAATGGTGCATCCAAAGCATCTGCCAACTCCCTCAGTATTCTGGGATGAATAGCATCAGGCACCGGAGATTTATCCTTTTTTAGGGATTGGAGGGCTTCCCACACCAGACCAATAGGAATATCAGATTCTGTCCCCCCCCCCATTCAGCAGAACAAGCCTGATATCTCACCCCTGGCATACCTCCCCCAGTGGCTTGTTCTTCCAGCAGGTACCCCGATAGTTAGGTCTGATGCACCTTCTGTGTCCTTCAACCCCTTTTTTGGATGTTCCCCAGCCTCCTCCCTAATGAACACTGAGGCAAAGTACTCATTCAGTACCTCTGCCTGCTCACCAGCACCTTCCACCCACCCAAACCCAGATGTCCTCAACCTACAGAGCTGACCCTTGACCTTCCCCTGCTCACCAATATACCTAAAGTACCCCTTTTTCCCCAACCCGTATCCCCTGCACCAGCCTCTGCTCTTTCCAGGTCCCCCCCACCACCACTCTGGTGACTTTCCTGGTTGCAAGGTGATAGTTATCTCTGTCCCTCTTTCCTCTCATTTTTTTGTACCTACTGTAGGCAGCCTTCTTCTCCCTTATCACCTCCTGGACCTCCTTGGTCCACCAGCATGGTTTACAAGATCTACCACCCTTGCACTTCACTCTTGCACAGGTTCTTGTGGCCTTCTGTAGCCCCCGCGTTTATGATCTCCCACCTACCTTCCACATCTAAACCTGGTTTTATCTGCCGCAAATGCCCCTTGAGAATTTCCCCAGTGTTCTGAAAGCCCCCCCCAAAATCAACTATCGTTGTCTTTGAATGATCCCCCTTCCCTCCAGTTTAAGCTGAAACCAGACTGTATTGTGCTCGCTCACAGCCAGGGGTTCTTCCACAACCAGATCTCGTACAAGATCCCCATCTGCTAAAACCACATCCTGGATATGAATCTCCCTCACTGGGTCCATCACCTGCTGATTGAGGAACATATCCAGGAAGCCATCCAGCAGCTTCTGCTCCCTGGTTACAGTGGATGTCATAGTACCCCAATCAGTGGCTGGCATATTAAGGTCCCCCATCAACACCACTCCTTCTGCTTCCAGTCCACACTACCCCTTAATGTTAGCCAACAGGCAATCCTCCAGGTCCTCCACTAGTTCTGGGGCCTATATACCACCCCCAACTTGATCTTCCCTTCCGTGGGGGTTTGCAAGGTGACCCATAGGGCCTCCACATTGCCCTCTGCTTCCTCCACTCTCATAATCTCAAAGTTATCCCTAATGAACATTGCTACTCCTCCCCCTCTGCACACCTTTCTGTCCTTCCTTAGCACAAGGTACCCACTCAGATTAAGGTCCCAGCCACGGCCAGAGGTGGACCAAGTTTCAGTGACCTCAGCTACATCCACCCCACCCTCAAACAATGTGGCCTGGAACTCAGGCATTGTATTCCCCAGGCTCCTGGCATTTATTAAAGCCACCCTACAAACCTTTTCCATACCCCTCTTTACCATATCCTCCCCAGATCTTTCATATATCCATCCACACTTCTTCCCTAGGATACCATCTGTCCCCCTCTATGCACCCACACTGCACTGCTAGCCCAGTCCAAAGTCTCAAGAGTCCCAAGGGCAAGGGCACACTGCATAGTACAACATAAGCTGTAATGAGTCCCAAATCCAAGGGAGAACAAGTAAATCACAAGACAGGTTTACAAGTGAATCACTTGGTTAGTTTATTTTTATAGTAGAATCCTTTAAGGAGACAAGTAAGCAATAGTGCCCAACATGGTTGGTGGTATGGGCTATACTGGACCACCAAGGGGTGTAATGAGGCCTAAAGCTGCAGGTGGAGGGCCTTACTGCCCCTGGTAGGGCTGGTATAGCACAGTACCACCCACCCTGGAGGGTATTATTGCACTTAGAAAATGGGCCACTGAATTATATATGTTTGAAAAAAAAATTATGTTTAAATGTTAAAACTCAAGTGTTTCACTTATTTCGTAATAAAATAGTTTCTCTGCTTGCATTACAGTTCTGTACTTTTTTAATTTTAAAATTGTCTGTCTGTTTTTTTCTTTGAGCTAGGGACTTTTGTCCCACTAGAGACTCTGTAGTTGCAAAAAAAAAAGCAGGTTGCCTGTCAAGCTCGGTGGTCTCCATCAGATCAAAGGATACAGGGCAGATATCGGACATTATGGGGGTTCTTTTTTGGTAGCTCAGAAAAAGAATACAACTGTGTTTATGTACAATTTGTGTGTGCTCTCATGCCCATTAATAAATTAGGGAGAATTGTAGACTGAACTGGGTGCCAAATAGCATGGAGATTGAATTATAAAAATAGTTCTCACAATAACTGACCTATCTGCACCAAAAAAGTAGAGGAAAAAATGTCTTTGTCACTCTGACCTTTTAATTCTACTTCAGTTTTCAGTTTTCAGTATGTACCACTCTAAGTAGACAGAAACAAAACCGTTATATTATGTGACATTTGTACTTGGCAATGTCATAAGTAAGATGGTATCACTATACCAGTTTTAATGATATTCTGTGTGTCCCTTTGCTGTTTTCAAGGCTCAGTTTCCTAATCCATGAAACTGAGAAAGTCACCTCTTACAAAGGCCAGGACACCTTTGCCATTGTGTTCTTCTTCTTCTGTGGTTTACGGCACAATATCTTTTCTGCAGTCTCAATATTGTGTGCGCACAAGCGTAAAAAAATACTTGTAACTTTTAAAAGCAAAGCTGGTAGCCAATAGGCTATTCAGATGCTGCTTGTTTTCCTGCTGCATAGTAAACTTTTGTTTCAAACTGACTGTCATCAATCACAAAGTGTGCTTACATTTCGGAGCACTCACACTCCATCATTAGACATTTGAGAAATGACAGCTGTCACATTCATGAGGAGCTGTAAAGATATGGTTGTGTTGTAAATTTCAGGTAAAAATATCGAAAATTACCAAAGTTACAAGCCTGTATTTGCAGAATTCAATGTGGGCTCATAATTTCATTGTTTTTTTCATTTGTTTACACTAGAAATTTAATATAACCTTCTTATGTCCCCACCTCATGAACAATAGCAAAGAAAATTTTCAAATCCTGCCCAAAAGAAGATTGCGTGCAGGGACTGCAAAATCACCTTTCCGGATTTAAAAAACATTTTGGCCAGGATTTGAAAAATGACAGCTGTCACATTCGTGAGATGCTGTAAAGATATGATTGTGTTGTAAATTTGGGGGTTAAAATATTGAACATTAACATAGTTACGAGACTGCATTTGCAAAATTCAATGTAGGTTCATAACTTTATTATTTTTTAATATTTTTACACCAAATATTTAAACAGCCATTGATGCCTCAAAGAAAACTTTACAAAACATAATATTAAGGTACGACTCTGCTTGCATTCCATTTATATTTAATATATTTCTCCTTCCCATAATTAATTACTAAGCAAATGTGTATGAATATATGATCATTGTCCTTTAGAGTTTATTTTGAGTTCATCTGGCTCTATAGCTTCCTCCCTACTCCAAGTCATAATCCTCTGTTGTGACATCACCTTCTGTTGCCATGGGAGTAACTGTGAGGTTATAAGCAATTCTCTATGACTTCTGGTAGGTAGAAAGAAGTTGGAATAGATGAACTGTTCAGGAGGAGAAATCCTGTTTTCATTCAGATGACCTCAGTAATAAATAATGGGGAGGAGAAATACAGAAGTACTGGGAACTACAAACTGGACTGTGTCTAAATATTATGTTTTGTTAAAGTTCACCTGAATGTGTCGCCAGCTCTTCAAACAACCTTATTATGACCCCACCTCATGAACAATGGCATAGAACATTTTCAAATCCTGCCAGAAAGGAAATTTCTTGCAGGAACTGCAAAATCTCCTTCCGGGATATAAAAAACATTTCAGTCAGGTTTTGAAAAATGACAGCTGTCACATTCATGAGGTGCTGTAAAGATAAGGCTATGTTGTAAATTTGAGGTAAAACTATCAAAAACTACCAAAGTTACGAGCCTGGGTTTGCAAAATTCAAAGTACTGTAGGCTCATAATTTTATTTTTTAATATTTTTACACCAAATTTTCAATATAATCTTCTTATGACCCCACCTGATGAACAAAGGCAGAGAAAATTTCCAAATCCTGCCTGAAAGGTGATTTTGTACAGGGACCACAAAATCACCTTATAGGACAGATCTGCCTAATGACAGTTCAACTGTTATGAGGTAGGTTCCCAAAGAAGGCATGTTTAAAATTTGGGCCAAAAATATGCAAAATTGCTCAGGTTGTGCCACTAAGTTCAAAACCCCATTGAAATACATTAAACAGCATGCCTGTTTCATCAGTTCTTGGTTTGGCTTTGAAGAGTGAAGACATGTCCACAGTCCAGAGAGGATGACGGCATTGGACTCCCAGTTGGTAAGTAAGTGCTTGGGATGAATGGTGTGGTGGGTGTTGAGTGGGAGGGTTGGATGGGGGCAGTTATGGCCACAAAAGACATTGATGGACCATTTTCTTTTTACAGGGTTTAAAAAGGAAAACAGCAAACCATGGAGAATTCCACATTGGGACACTGGGGGAGTGTTACTGACAGTGCCACTGCTATGTTTCTGGGGGGTGGGGGGTGAATGCTCAGAGTGAGGGTAGGAAGTGGGGATATCAATATAGATTTAAAAAAGAAGAAATAACTAGCATACACAGTAGTTTATAGAAACAAAAAGCACAGATGGTTCCTTAGCATGACAGTGGGGGATTTGGCACCCCCAGTGTCATTACTATATTTCTGAGCAGGGGTAAGGTGGTGGGATATCACTATACTGTATATAGAAGAAAAAAGGAAAGAACCATGCGTTGAAAAAAATGAGACTTCATCAGGATGCTGGGGGATTGGGCACCCCTAGTGTTACTATTATGTTTCAGGGGAGTGGTGAGTGCTGCGAGAGAGGGTCAGGTGGGTGTTATGTATTTCAGTAGTTGCCAGAAAAAAAAATAGTGTGAGCACAGAGTTTTCTACAGAGGCTAAAGTGAATCTTGTACCTTCAACAGGTTGCTCATTCATAAGGAATGTGGGAGACCTTTTCTCAAAGCAAAAGGTCTGCAGGGATCTGCCCACTGCAGCCCTAAAAAGGGGGAGATTGGCTGAACCACTAGTTTACAGCTTGCTTTGCGAGCAGAAAAAAATGGCAGCTGGCCAGTTTGAAAATTGTGTTTGGCACAAGGATACCTTAATTAATGGGGCACTTGCCAGTGGCACTTGCTTTTTGCCAAGCATTGTTGAAAATAAATGCATGCCTCAATGGGGCTTTCAGCCAATCAGCATGCAGTATTTTTCAAGCCCCATTTCTAATATCGTACATGCTATTTATCATAGGGGAAACACAGTGTCAGTGACTCAGTAGATAGTACCCTCACCTCTGAGGCTGGAAGATCCGAAGGTCTCGGATCTAGCATCACACCATGTACTTGGGGTAATAGTAGTGTTGTGCAGAATGTAAAGTTTGACTGCAGAACACACATGGAATGACCATTTTGCCATCAGGATTTCCATTGTAAATTCTCATTTCATTCAATAGAATTCTGCCAATCTGAGGGATTATAATTCGGTCAAATAGCAATTTCCCCATGGATTATCTTTTTGCAACCATTACATGCAGTTTCCATGAAATCAAGTGGGTGAATTTATGTTAAAATGTACCCACTTGGCTCTTAATGGACTGGCAACATGTACTTGTATCCCATAAAGTTATCTTGAGTGACTGTTATGTAATTAAAATCATACAATTTACCCATTGATTTCTGCAGATTTGTATTCCACTGTACATTGGCACTGCAGACTAGTATTTTGCCTGACCACTGCACATTAGTGATTATAGGAATATGCTGGGACAGTCTTCATAAGCTGATTCATGCTGAATTCTTTGGGTTAGCAGCATACTATGGAGAAGAGGTCACACAAAGATGAACTAGGCAAAGCAGCAGCAACATCACAGCTATCAACTCACTCAGGTTTTGTTATTCTGGGCAGTAACACCTCCATGTAACTGGAGGTACTGTACAGGAGGATGCCCCAGATGAAGCAGCATCAGTGGTACAGCTACAGTTATCAGTTCATGCATGTTGTCTTCTTCAGGGCAGCAGCACACCATGGAGAAGGATGCACAGGACAATGGTCCAGACACAACAACAACAGCAACAGGGCAGCTTTCAGTTTACTAGTTTTTGGTTCATTGGTGCTGCAACACCCCATGAGGGCATGGGTACGCAGGAGTATCCCAAGACAGTCCTGACTTAGCTGTAGCAGTGCAGCAATCGGATCATTTATGTTGTGTTCTTTGGGGCAGCAGCATACCATTGTAAAGGAGTCACAGGAGAATGGTTTTGATGAAGAAGCAGCCGCATAACAGTTCACTCAGGTTTTGCTATTCTGGGCAGTAGCACACTATGGAACTGGAAGCACAGGAGGATGGCCCAAATGATGCAGTATCAGCAGTGCAGCTATCAGTTCACTCATATTTTGTTCTTTAGGGAAGCAACACACAGTGGAGAAGGAGGCACAGGACAATGGTTCAGATGCAGTAGCAACAACGGCAGTAGCAGGGCAGTGATCAGTTCACTAGTTCTTTGTTTGCTGTTGCAGCAGCACCACATGGAGTAGGAGAAGATGCAAGGTGACAGGTCATACGCAGCATTGACAGATCTGCAAAAAGAAGCATAAGGGCATTTATTTTGCATACCTGAAACGAAGACATCCAGCCACCCACCATTCCACCAATACCCCATGTGCACATTTGTAAAGCTTGGACAAATACCTATACTTTTGCTTTATTCTTTAACCTAACCTTTGGAAAAAAGAAATGAAGAGACAACATAGTGCAACAAACATACTACTTACCTTCATGCATGTGATTGCACGACCTAAACAAGGCACTCAGAGGTAAATAGAACAGGATGCCCTCAGCAGGGCTGCAACAATACCAGAGAGACACAGACCTGGGAAGAGAAGTATAAGAAAACATTCATTTTAACACCCGTAATAAACATATGCAGCCAACTACGCTCCCACCTACTTGTCATGCAGTCATTTAAAGCATGGTGAAATACTTAGAGTTTCACAGTATTCAATAGCCTAACCTGTTGGAGGAACAGAATTAAGAAACAGAAAACCCAGCGCAAAAAAAAATCTACTTACCTTCATGCATGTCATTGCATGCCCTAAACAAGGCACCAAGAGGGCAAGAGAACAGGATGCTCTCAGCAGGGCAGCAGCAATAGCAGAGAGACACAGACCTGAGAAGAGAACCATATGGAAAATGTTGCCACTAGGTGGAATAAAGAGATGAAGTTCCACAACCCTCAACCACCCCATAATAGAGGAGGGAGAGGGGAGCTATAATACAGACCCTAAAATACCTCACAAGGGTAAATAAGAAGTATGAGAAAGGAAAATACTTTTCAGATAAAAAGGTGTTCATGCACAACAACAAGGGGACATGCTATGAATTCAGAAAGGTGTGGATTCAGGATATATGTGAGGAAGTACTTCTCTACACAGAGTGTAACATCCCTGGAATTGCATACCAGCGAAGGTGGTGGGGGCAAAAACAGTGGCATGCTTCAACAATGCCTTGCATAGCCATAAGGGAATCTTAGTGGAAAGAAATGAGGGTAGGTGCAAATAGTCAGACATTAAGTATCATCTACGTCAATTCTGCTGGTAGGTAAAACAGGCAGATGGAGCAGGCCATATGGCCATTATTTGCTGACAAATTCTATGTTTCTCTATGTTAGGGAAGAAGTACAAAACTGTGGTTAAGAGCACTGAGCAGCAAACTTGAAGAACTGGACTTCAGTCCCACAGCCTCCACTTAGAAACATAGACTTTGATGGCAGATAAGGACCGCTTGGACCACCTAGTCTGCCCATGTCCCTACCTATAGGATAGGCCGCAGATCCTAGTTAACCAACAGCCTATTTCTTCCTACCCCCCCATGAATTGCCTTATGTCTGTCCCATGCATTCTTGAATTCTCCCACAGTTTTAGACCCCACAACCTCCTCAGGAAGGCTGTTCCATGCATCCACAACCCACTCTCTGAGAAAAAATACTTCCTCACATTGCCCTGAACTGCTCCCCCATCTTTAAATTGTGTCCCCATGTTCTTGCATGTCTCTTTTTCTGAAAGATGCTACCCTCTTGGACTTTGTTGATTCCACTGAGGTACTTAAAAGTTTATATCATGTCCCCCCTCTCCCTACTTTCCTCAAGGGTATACACATTAAGCTCCTTTAGTCTCTCCTCGTATGGCTTCTCTTGCAGACCTTGCACCATTTTAGTTGCCCTCCTCTGGACTGCCTCTATCCTGTCTATGTCCTTGCGGAGATGGGGCCTCCAGTATTGGACACAGTACTCCAGATGGAGTCTCACCAACTGTCTGTACAGAGGGATAACAACTTACTGTTTTCTGCTGGCGATGTCTCTCCCTATGCATCCCAGTATCCCCCCAGTTATCCTTACTGCCTTCTCACATTGCTTGCTAACCTTAAGGTCATCTGATATGATTACCCCAGGTTCCTTTCCTTTTTTGTTGTTGTTACTACCTCCCCTCCATTGTATAATCTTCCCCTGGGTTCTTGTTTCCCAGGTGCATTATTTTGCACTTCTTTGCTTTGATTCCTAGCTGCCATACTTCTGACCATTCCTTCTCATCCTTTCCATGCCTCCTTGTGTATCAACCCTGTTGCAGATCTTTATGTCATCTGCAAAGGGGCATACTTTTCCTTCCAGTCCCTCTGCAATGTCACTTATAAAGACATTAAAAAGGACTGGACCCAGTACTGAACCCTGCGGTACCCCACTAGTAACCCCTCTTTCTTCAGAGTGGACTCCATTTACAATTACCTTCTGTGTCCTGTTGTCCAGCCAATGTTTTGCTCAGGCTACCACCCTGGGACCTTTTGTGTGGGACAATGTCAAATGCCTTGCTAAAGTCTAGGTAGGCCATGTCCACAGCCCCTCGCTGGTTTACTACTTTGGTCACCCAGTCAAAGAAATCTATTAGATTCATCTGACATGACCTTCCTGCTGTGAACCCATGCTGCCTTGGGTCCTGTGCCCCACTGGCCTCTAGGTACTCAACAATTCTTTCCTTCAGAAGTGACTCCATCACTTTCCCTAAGACAGAGGTCAAACTGACAGGTCTGCAGTTTTCTGCCTCAGTCTCGGTCCCACTTTTGTGAAGGGGAATCACATCCGCCTTCCTCTTGCATACAGTGTGACTATGAGCAAGTAACTAAATTTTCCTGTGCTCCCAGGATGCACCTGGAAGCAAGCTTTGGCTTAGTGTGTCTTTCCTAGACAAAGATTGCAAAATAAATGTTTTTCTATGATGGTTTATGATCAGCGGAACATTATTCTGCAGAATTGTATTATTCCATGGATAATCATTCTGTGAGCATTACATGCAATTGACACAGAATAAAAGAGATGAATTAAATTAAAATCCACCCACTTGTATAGCCAGGACACATCTACCTGTGTGCCCTTAAAGAGGTCCCAATCACATATGTTTATTTTTCAGATGTAGCAGTTTCACATTACATTTGGCAGAATATTGTTCCACCACTCATCCTTTCCACGGAATAGTATTCCACTGTGCATTTGCAATGCTAAGCCTTCAAAAGCATTGGAATAATATTCAGCTAATATTCATTGATTTCACAGTACCTGGGGGATTAATAATGTTTCCAGCATATTATCTTGTGAAATTCCTTCATGCACTTTGTAGTGAGTTAGAGTTTGTAGCATAGAGGGCAGCTGTCCTGAATCAATTAGGAGCTTGTTTAAACATGGCATTTCATTTAAAAAAGACCACTGAGAAGGTTACCAGCATCACCCAAAGGGATCTTTCAGCTCCATTCTTTCCTTCCATTTAATTCATGGAGGTCACTAAAAAGGCCACCAATCTTTTCTGTCCCAAAAGGGTGGATTACCCCATGCGAGAGGGAATTTGGGCAGCTATAGCAGTCTAAGTTAGGGAGATGGGGAGCAACAACCATGGATAACAAAACAATTGAAAACTGGTGGGATGACCTCCAGATGCAGGACAGGCACATATTTGAGAACATGGGTGGTGTTGTCACCATCGCAGAATTGCTAAAGAAATGACCCTGCAAAACTACTGGTGAAGGTGAGTGTTACTGAACTTTTTACTTTTGTTCATGCTGGTGTGTTTGTGTGTTCTCAAAGACCTATTGTACTGCCTAAAATTAGTATTAGTCAGTAAAAGCAGCCAACTATTACTTTTATATACTGTATCTGAGGTGCATTTTCTTTTCCATTTAGGTAATTAGAGGATGTTTTTTTCTGATGTTAGTAGCAGTGATCTGTGGAATAGCACTCTGCTTGGCAGCTGACATACAGTATCCACATCTACCCCCCACAGCATCAGCATTGTGACCTCAGTGACTGACATCACAGCTACTCAAGAAGAGTCACTCCATATCTGGCAGGTCAGTCACCTTTGATGTCACAGTAACCGAGCTTACAGTGCTGATGGGGTAGTGAATGGACTAGAATAAGATAAGTCCTTTGCCAGGCAGAGTGTTACTCCACACAACTAGCATAATACTGTCACAAAGGCCACTTTTTAACGAGCAAAAACAAAAAGGAAAATACTTCAGAAAACAAAATGTTACAGCTGAGAATTCATAAATTCTGTAACATTTTCCTGTCTGACTCTGCAATCTTTGGATCCACTAGCTCTTTAACACAGTGAGCACATGTACTGTGTCATCTACGCCCATCACCATTAGAAGTGTTCACATGCTGGTGGCAGTCAAGCAGTGCCATGAGCTGTCCCCTTTCACCAGCAAGAAGAGCAATCTATTGATATAATTTTTCAATATTTCTGTTACCTGGCATACTCCGAGTGACTGTAGAAACATAGATTCTGATGGCAGATAAGGACCGCTTGGCCCACCCAGTCTGCTCATTTTCCCTACCTATTGGATAAGCTGCAGATCCTAGTTAACCAACAGCCTACTTCCTCCTACCCCACCAGTAGAATTTCCGTATGTCCGTCCCATGCATTCTTGAATTCCCCCACTGTTTTTGACCCCATGACTTCCTCAGGAAGGCCATTCCATGCATCTGCCACCCTCTCTGTGAAAAAATACTTCCTCACGTTGCCCCTTAGCCATTCCCTCTCTGTCTTCAACCTGTGCCCCCTTGTTCTTCCACATTTCTTTTTCTGAAAGATGCTACCATCTTGAACTTTGTTGATTCCCTTGAGGTGCTTGAACATTTCTGTCATGTCCCCCCTCTCCCTCCATTCCTTGAGGGTATACATATTAAGCTTCTTTAGTCTGTCTTCATATGGTTTCTGGTGCAGACCCTGTACCATTTTAGTTGCTCTCCTCTGGACTGCCTCCATTCTGTCTATGTCCTTGTGGAGATGGGATCCCCAGAACTGCACGTAGTACTCCAGATGGGGTCTCACCAACTGTCTGTACAAAGGGATGACAACTTCCTGTTTTCTACTGGTGATGCCTCGACTTATGCATCCAAGTATAGCTCCAGCCCTCCTTACTGCCTTCTCATGTTGTCTGCCTATCTTTAGGTCATCTGATATGACTACCCCCAGGGCCCTTTCCATTTTTGGTTTTGTTAGTACCTCTTCCCCATTGTGTACTCTTCCCCTGGGGTTTTGTTTCCCGGGTAAATTACTTTGCATTCTTTCTAAGCTGCTATATATTTGACCATTCCTCCAACTATTCCTCCAACCTTGATTGCGGTCCTGGAGCAAACACAGCTTGCGTTCTTGTCAAGAGGTAAGGCATCCAGCACCTCAGCCAACAACTGCCTGGTGCTGTTTTCTGTTTGTAAGACTGTCCATCTCTTGAAATGTCAGTAGCGAAGATACACATATGGCCCACATTTATGCCTGCTGCCCTGCTCCCATTAAACTATTTTATTTAATTACAGGTATCTTATGAATAATACCATGATAATGATATACTTTCTCATGTATTATTCTGTGGATCTTATCCTGTACTCAGAAATTTAACTGGGGGGGGGGGCAATTATGGCCTGGTGATGGTGTACTCAATCACTTCTGGGTATTTATGGTGTTTTATCTGTGGTGTGTATGATAGTGGTTGTCATCTGTTTGTGATCTTGGTCGTATTTTGCAGCATACTAAAATGGATTAAGATTGAATTCTGCACTGTGTCCCACTTCCTTTTCATTTAGCACAGGGCATATCTGGCTGTCATAGGACTGCTGAGGACCATAAACAGTTTATGTGGATATTGGCAGGCGTTTCAGGAATCTGGGTGTTTTCCACGTCATACTGAAGAAGGTGGTGGTGAAGCACCTCCTGAAAAAGGCATTCTTCAACCTGAACATTTTCTCCACTTACATGCCTATGTAGAACCCTCCTATTGAAGGGAAGGCAATTAAGAAGTGGTGGGTGACACTGTTGCAGTCACATCTGCAGGAATGTTATACGAGATGTTCTAGTCTTTTGTCATTGAAATTTAATTTCTGACTGTCTTTAGGCTTATTGAAGAATATATTTGATCTATAATTCCTCTCGCTGATCTAACTGTACTCATTGTACCAGCAGCTGTTCATCAACAAAATAGTGACACTCAGGCAATTAACATGGGAGTCAGTGGGCTGTCAGAAAAAGGAAGTGATGATGTGTCTACTGAAGGGTTATTAGTACAGGAGGGACAAGCTGCGCCAGGTATGAAATTATTATATCTTACCTGTTGATGTCAGATGATCAACATAAATTTTATTTCAGCAGTGAATAAAAGTAAGTTGCTACTCTGCTTAAATTGATGAGACACATAAAAAGTGAATGAATGGCTGGCCTGGTGGCACAGAGGGCCAAGGCTTGAGGAGCTTAACCTTTCTAATTCTTGTGACATGAGTTCTATGATGAGCTCGGTTTGGGGGGATGTCCATTTTGGAACATTGAGATGGTGCCAGGAGTATGTTTCAGGAAATATGACAGTGAGTGGTCCAATGCTAAATGAGTGACTCTACAATGTGTTAAACACTGCTGTCAACCACTTGCTCTACCACATGGCATTCATAAAATCACTACTAGAAAAGCACCACATATGGAGACTGCCAAGAGACACGCTCGCTAACAATGAAACCCAAAACTACACATTCAAATGACAGCCTAAAAAAAGCAACCAATGAAAATAAAAGAAAAAAATGTTTTATCATGGGTTTGTGTATCGAGGGGGGGGAGGGGGACAGACATTACCCACAATCCAGTGTCATTTACATTAAAGGAGAAAGACTTTTTTTGTAGTAATGCACTGTGCACTGTTTTTAATCAGTTCTTATGTGAAAAGTTCTAATAAATGTTGTTAACAAGTGACCCATTTTATTATCACAATAAGACACTCTGAGGTGTTGGTTATTGCCTGATAACATCACAGGTGCCTCTTACCTTTTATCATTATGCACTGGGGGGTGTGTTCTTATCAGGCCATAATCCACACCTCGTTGTGTCTTATTTCTTACTGATGTCACACAGATTATATGAACAACTACCAACAATTTAAGTTGAGGTTGACAGTGGCAACCCAGTGTATGAAGTGTAAGCCACTGTAACAAGGCTTACAGTCAGGCTAATAGGATGCTGCTCTGTATCAAAATGGGTAATCACAGCAGGAGAAAGGAGGCACCACTAATGCCATATAGCTCATGTAAGAGGCTATATCTGTAATACTGTGTTCAGTGCTGGAGTCGTCACCTATGGAAGCATAGGAACAGGTTTGAAAGAGTGCTTGGTGCATGGTGATTGCATGGTGTCCAACATGATTCAGTGTCAACAGGGCAGTTATTACAAAAATCATGTCCCTGGTGGAAAATAGGGGGTGGTGAGGGGATATGAAAGTTCAAGTACCTAAAGGGAATTATCAAGGTTATCTGAGAGGGAGAATATTTAACATGAGTCAGGGGAGTAGCATGGCAGTAGCATAAAGGCGTATGCCTTTATCTGCATAACAAACTTCTGACCAAATATTCTTTAACTCAGCTGGCTATGAACACCAATGTTCCCTAAACAACATGCACCTTCAGTATGCATGAGCCTTCTGTTTTTGAAATCAAATCATGATTACACTCCAGTAAGTATACAGCCAAGGTTGTTTGAGGGGGGTGCAAAATATGAGACACTGACATGAGTAAAGTTAAAAATATGATGTTTCCATTCAATGGACTTTATAGAGGATTGTGTATGTTCACCCATACACATCAAGTATGTCTGACTCAAGAGGTTGCCGTGACAAACAGAGACCTCAAGAACACAGCTCAAGAGGTCCACTGGTTGCCAAGGCAACCTCAAGAGTCAGACACAGGCTTGTTTGTGCATGGGTAACAATACATACTATTTATAGTGTATGAGCATCCATCTGGATGTGTCACTCTCACTACCACAGCCATTGGGTGCACAACAGCCCAAAAAGTAAGGCTTTCTTGATCACCAGTACTGTTTTGCATCAGCAATCAGAACTGCAGTTAGAATGAGGCAGCAGCACGATGACATTCAATATTGTTGTGCTGCAGTGGTGACATTCTCAGTGCAGCAAAACAACATCATGACATGGATACTACAGCACAACAAGGTTGTTCCAGGTATGGATTTCAATCCAGAACAGAGTTTGACCATACAGTATACAATGTTCTTTTACACATTCATTTACAGACACAGAAGGCAAAACTTGGCAGAAGGAATTCAGTAGGAGGGCATCCAAAAAGCTGAAGGAAATCACAGCTTCCTTCAAGAAACAAATAGGAAAAAAAAAGCAGCAGCAGCAAAAACAAGAAGGTAGCACTGGCACAGGTACTAGCAGGACAAAGACAGCACCTGTAACCGTGGATACAAGAACACAAGCCATTGAAAAATGACTGCATAGGTGGAGAAGGACATAAAAGGTATAAGGTGCAATCAGCAGCAAATCATGCAAAAGCTGGATAGGCTGCTTGGAGACGTGGCATCAAGTGGGGCTGCAGTAGCACCCCCACTGCTACCTCCACCACAGGCAGAATAATACAGATTGTATTATTTGACTTGTACATAAGTTGGCTGCAGTAGTGTTTGTTTTTATTTTTATTGTTGTTGTTTTTGTTGCTTTCTTGTCGTTGCTTCGTTTTTTTTAAAATAAACATTTTGGAGTTTAAAATAGTGCCTACTTTTATTTAATCTATGATGCTTATCATGGTGCAGCTATTGCAGGACCATGGATAATTGTATGTGTTTTTCATGCCAATCACTTGGATTGTCACTAAAATAGATTCCTGGTTATGATGCCTAGATAATTTCCACTCAGTGCAATTTAAACCACAACATCCTTCTCGTGCATTGTGTCCACCTGTAGCCAGTCAGTACTGATTTGATTTGGAGGAGCCTGTATACATTCCAGCCCTCAAAAAACAGGGGCAGTGGTTCGGAGATGCAGCGGTGGAGAGGCACGGCAGAGAGGTGGTGAGTGCAGCCTGTAATCCTATATGTTTAAACTCGACCAACTCGCCACCTCTGCCAAATTGAAAAACAGCTTTGTGCCCCCCCCCTTCACAGTAAAGCAACTGGTACTGTTCTGTACTCCATAGACTGTGTTGTTCTTTGACTGCATTTGAAATGGTGTGCTATTTCATTTGCCAGCAAAGACTGTTATACCTGAACTGCACTTTACTTGCCAGCAGTAACTGTATGCTACATCATCTGCCAGCATAGTCTTTTATATCTGAATCGCATCTTATGTGCCAGTACTAACTGTGTGTGTTACTTCATCTGCCAGTAGAGACCATTATAACTGAACTGCACCATAATTGCCAGCACAATACAGATTGTCTGTGTGCCCTGGATTGGGAGTTTCAACTTCGGAGAAGGATTCATTCCTGGAGTATCCTCCTCATACACTGTGTCCACCTGCAGCCACTCAGTACTGATTTGATTTGGAGGAGGCTGTATAAATTTCAGCCCTCAGAGAACAGCAGCAGTGGTTCAGAGTGTCAGCAGGTGGAGAAGCACAGCAGGGTGGTGTGGCTGCCGTGTTCGCTGGGTACCCTGGACTTGTACAGGAATTTATAAAGAAAAATAGGTGAATTAAAATATATAATAGTTCAGCTTCACACTGTTATTGAGGTAAATATTGTTGTAAAAAAAATCCCTGCTAACTAGTTTGAGGGAAGCAGATGACACATATAGTTTTCTAGTTATATTTTACTATCTATTATACAATGGCAAAGAAAAATCCTGGACTCTAATTTGTCACTCGAGGACTGGACCCATGATGTTATCCCAGCACAACATCATGGATCAAGTCCCAGCTCACAAATGACCACATGCACCGTTTAAAAAATCACTGAGCCTGCTCCTGAGATCCCTGCTCCATGCCTGCTTTTGAACCACACACAGAAGCCAAATAAACATTGAAGCCACCAGTGTTACCCCCCCACCTCCAAACACCAGTGTTGTTTCCTGCTGTAACAAAGTTCATGTAAAAAAGAAAAAAGTATTAATTTTCATAACAGTCCCCCCGCAACCGAGCAGTATCAGTAAACAGCATGCAGTGCGTACCAGTGTCCTCATTCACTCTCTCTGAGGACATCAACCTAAAAAGGAAATGATCCACCACATTATTTAAAAACACATCTCAGAGCTTCCCTTCCATCCATTTCACTCCACATCAAAAGAAACGCGACAGCCGGTTTCACTTCCTCATTGAAACTGTGATCCTGAAAGCACGAGAACAGATCAATAGCGTACTCCTCATTGCCAGCCGCACTACAGAAACTATTTAAATTAATGTATTTCTGTTTAAAAAGCAAATAAAATCCGAGAAGGCAGTGAGAGGACAACACACAAAAAAAAAAGGAAGTTGTGATAAGACCTGCAATATGATGACAAAAGTGTGTGTGGGGGCATCCATTTGAACAGAAAAAGCCACTCATTTATCAACAGCACCACCTACTGGCTAAAATGAAACTATATTTTTCCTTCGTACTCCTCTACAGTGATAAATAAAGTAAAAAACTGTCAAAAAAATTCACTTTTTAAGGGTTTTTTTTTCCAGATATGAATGAGCCACTGTATAATAGCAATAATGCACTTCAGGGTGTGTGTTGTGCTGGGATAATGTCACTTCTGGGGTGATTAGTCACACTTGGCCTGCGGCCTCGTGCCTAATCACCCCAGGTGTGATGTTATCTCATCACAACACACACACCCTGTCATACATTATTGCTTACTTTTTTTTTTTTTTTTTTTAATTTTGCTTCTTTATGCCCCTACCTTTCGTCCACATTCTGCTCCAGTCACGGACCCTGGAGCCCCGACCACCGGACATCGCCGAATCCCCCTGGTCATCTCTGGCTTATCCCCCAGAGAGCGGGGCTGCAGTACCGACCTCCCTTATCGGCCGCTGAACTGTGACTGGTTAGGGGGAACGGCTCTGGTGGCCAATCAGGGCAATCCTGGGCAGAGCGTCATTTAGATGCTAGGCAAGGGATTTTTATCCCCCTGTATTTCCCCTTCCTCGAGGAGGCGGGGATGTGCAATGATGCCAGCATCCACCCCGCCTACCTCGCCCCTCCCTCGCTCAGGCCGGTAGCGTGAGGTCTCCCAGCCTCCGCTAGGAGTCCTCACAGCTCCGGATGCTGACGGGACCCTCCCCCCAGAGAAGGAGAGCTGCCCTGCGGGTGCTCAATCCTTCTCCCCCTGGCCGGCCCTCCGACGACCTGGGTCTGTTCCCGAACCCGGGTCGCCGGCGTCGCAAGCGGAAATCCAACCGCTGCACTGACGGGCCGGCTACATTATTGCTTACTTGTAAAATAATAGTGTCCTGTGATTTACTGCTTTATTTTAATAGTTTATCTTTTTATTTATTGTACTTTTTCCACCTCTGGCTGCCTGGTACCTCTGCCTGGTCACAGACCCCCTGCTACCACTCCTATATGGCCACGCCTTCTTCTATACCCACTGGCTTACCCCGCAGGGTGGGGTTGCATCACCAGCCCATAGTGCCACAGGTGATGGGATAGGATAAAGGGCTGGCCTGGGATTTAATTTGAAGCTGAGGGCAGGCTTCATTTAGGGCTGCTGGCAGCATTTTTCCCTGGTGTGCGGGGGCTGGGACATGCAATGACGTCCAGCATCCACCCCGCCCCCCCAAGCTACTTGGTGTTGGTGTGATTGGTACACTCAGCCTCTGCTAGGTGTCTGTATTGCACCAAACACTCTGCCCCTCTCCCCTGGAGAAGGAGAGCAGTCATAGGACACTCAATCCTTCTGCCCTGGTGACCCTCCAACGTCCCGGGTACATTCTTGAACCTGGGTCGGCGGCATCACAGGTAGGCAACCTGTCCCTATGCCAGCAGGCCAGCTAATAGTTCATTTTTTAATTGCCTTAATGTTATAGTTTATATATTTTGAAACATTTTTACTATGAAGAGGTGGAAAGTATATCATGGGATGCTTTGTCTGTCCTGTTCTTATTTTTATGTTAATTAAGTGGAGAAAGGAAACCAGTTGAGGAAGACAAATTATGTAATTTAACCATACAGGAACAATATTAAAAATGTGGTACTTATACAGACTCATAATTCATATTACAGAAGGGTTTAAAGGGATATGTTAATGTGCTAAAATTGGAAGATTTTTTGTTAAACAAGTTAGTTGTGAATTTAGAGGCACAGATCAAACATTGTCAGATTCATGTGAGGGTGAGGGAAGGAGTAAAGGCATTTTGGATATATTATAGAATCCTGAAATTTGGCATCCCAACCTTCACTACACCAAGGTCAGGAGACTGAATTTCAGAATCCCAATAGGGACTTGTTTCATGCATGGGACTTCATCCACCGCACCCACCTAACTAATATACAGTAACCAGCTCTGAAGGGGAGTGGACCTCAGAGTTGGTAGTTAGATTACAGAAGGGCCAAAAAAAAGGTTTTAAAAAAGTTCCCCTACCGTGAACAGACCCCATCCCAGAAAGCTTGCTGGCCGAGGTGCAGGAGCAGCTCAGCTGGCTCTGCGTTGTGTCGCTCTCACAAGGTTATGCCAGGCAGAACCATGTTCCATGGGTGTAACCTAGCATTTAGCAGGGTGAAATACAATTTTGCTGTTGGACAACACTTTTGGGCATCCGTAATTTCAGGGTTACCAAAGCAGGGTCCATGAGTATCAGTACCCTAAGCTCTGGTATCCTGATAGGACATCGGTATTATGAATCTAAAGATGTTACAAAAAGTATTGCTAAAACTTGTCACTAAAACTAAAAAGTATGTTAACATATTGTTTTGTGGAGACATTGATCCAAATCCCAGTCCTTTAGACACTGTAAAAGATGTTACTTGGAAAAATGGTGTCTCCTTTTTTCATGCAAATGTCAGAAGTCTTATTCCTAAAATGGATCTGGTTAGGAGTTTTGTAACGGAAACTCTCCCTAGTTTTATGGTAATGACTGACTCATGGCTAAATAAAAAGGTTAGTGATGTATGTTTAAAAATAGAGGGATATAGTATATGTAGACAGGATAAAAATAAACAGAGTGGGGGCAGTATTATTTATTATCAGAATAAGTTTGTTGTTAGGAAATTGAATATGGATATTCTGAATGACGTCTCTGAGAGTCTGGGGTTGGAAGTAAATAGGAACGGAGGGAAACCATTGTTATTATTAAGATGTTACTGACCACCAATAATTTCCTTATTAAAACTTGAAGAGCTATCAAATATTTTGTTACCATATAGTTGATCTCATGAACTTCTCCTTATAGGTGACTTTAACTCTGACTGGGAAAATGTAGCTAAGTCAGCATACTTACATACTGTTGGACCGAAATTGGGATGAGAACAGTTAATATTAGAGCCTACACATTTAAATTTAAAGGCTTCCTCCTCACAATCAATGCTGGACTTAGTTTTTACTAGTCCTTCACATCTTTTTGTTAAAGTAGGTACAATAACTTATACAGCTAGCGACCATCATGTTATTTTTATATGAGAGGTAGGATGAAGGTACAGGATCCCCCAAAAATAGTGCAATTTAGATCCATGAAGAAATGTGACTATTTCAAGTTGATGGAAGATCTAGATAATCTGAATTGGGATAGGCTATACTTAATACCAGATTTTAACCATGATTGGGACTATTCTTTAGATGAAATGAGCGCAGTACATGATAAGCATTTCCCTTTGATAACAGAGAAGACTAAAGAAGTTCTGAGTTTTGGTTCAGTTTATGTTTACTGAAGTTAAGGAGGGAAAGAAAGAAATGCTGGGAACTTGCTAGGAGATCAGGTATTCCTGCTGATTAGCAAAATTATAGAAAGGCTAGGAATGGGTTTGTTAAAGAGGTGGCTAAGGAATTTTTTTTTAAGATTAAGATCAGTGAATTTGCCGGGGATCCAAACAAATGTTGGATGACAGTAGTAGTAGTAAAAGATTTATTTTTATACAGGAAGTTGGCTTATAACATCATTAGGTTCAAAGAATATGTTCTCAAGATGATCCTGTGTACAATTCTTAAGGTACATCACAAATTGATATAACCACAGTATATAGAGGATAATGTATGGTCCTCTATTGGTAACCGGTCTGTTAACTGCCGAGAGGTTGCCAGGGTGACCATGTAAACCTGGAGAGCGAAGCTCGAGAGGTTTACGTTGCCATGGCAACCTCAGGACAGTTAACACAGTGACTAGTGCCAAATGAGGGACCATACATTATTTTTTATAGTGTATGGTCCCACTTAAAAAGTAAAATGGCTTACTTTTTGGAAAAGTCACTGCCGCAGTCCTTCCCTAACCACTGCGTTCACTCGTCGGTTCCCGTCTAAAAAAAGGCGAGTACATGCGCAGACCGATCGCTGTTGTTAACCTATTGACGTAACGTAGCATCGATAGGTTAACAACATTTCTACGTCACATCGATAGGTTAACAACCTTATGAAATTATTATTTCCTAAGGTTAACAGCGTTCTACCATACATTATAAACAATTTAAGTACATCTCAATAAAAAAGCGGTATGTGTAGATACAACACAAACACAATCTAAAAAACATACCATTTACAAATGGTTGTCCTATAGCTTATCATACAACCCCCATATTAGGCTTGTACCCCTCCTCAAGCTTAAATAAACATTTACAGCCATCCCATTGTTTATTATTCAATTGCTGCATAACAACTTTAGGTGTCTTTGTTAGTTCCCCAGCAATAAGATTCCAGGCTTTATTAAAATAATTTAAAAAGGTCAGTGAATATGTTAAATGGGAAAGGTGAAAGTGGAGAAATTATTAGAATATCATAGGATGGGAAACATTTTATGTCTTAAGAACAACTTCCAGATAGATTTAATGATATCTTTTTTTTTAACAATGTAGGACAATTTAGTGTGGATCAAGAAAATAAGGAGAACATAGAAGTACTCTAAGTGACTTTGTACAAGGAAATGAAAACTTATTCCATTTTCCTAAAATCTTAGTTGGAGAGGTAAGGGATCAGTTCCTGAATCTTAAGGAGGGCAACAGTTGTGGACCAGATGGACTGGCTTCAAAATTCTTAAAGTAATCAGTATTACAAATTGAGAAACATCTAACATATATGTTTAATTGGTCATTAAGGTAGGGGAGATACCTCAGGGATGGAAGAGGGCCAGGGTTGTCCCCATTTTTAAAGGGGGGTAACCCTGACCAAATGACAAGTTGTTTGCTCATATCCCTTCTCTCTGTAGTAGCAAATGTTCTGGAAAGGTTAGTAGCCATACAGCAGCAGACTTTTATAGAAAATGAGAAACTGACTGATAAATACTAATCAGGGATTCTTAAGAACCATAATACAGTTACTGCCATGTCAAAGGTCTTAGATGATGTCAACAGAGCTATGGAACTTGAGAAGATTACTGGGACCATCTTTGTTTACCTCTCCAAGGCCTTCAGCATGGTGGATCATAAAATACTATTGAAGAGACAGGGAGACTTAGGATTGGGATTGGAGACTTTGATATGGTTTCAAAATGATTTGATTGGATGACAACAAAGTTCAGTGGTGAATTGACAACTTTATAAGCTCAAAAATACTAGGAAAAGAGTCCCACAGGGATCTGGTCTAGGTCCCTTATGGTTTATTATTCATTTGAGGTAACAGGTGAGCAGCATTGGGGGTGTAGACTATCAGTGTTATGCTGATGACACTGTGGACTGTACCTCTGATATTGCAGTTAGGGAGGTCCACTTGAATCTACTGCAGATGTCTAATAAATTACAAGTCTATTTTTGCCAGTCCCATTTAAAATTGAATTCATCTAAAGCAAATGTGATGTTGATCGGGTCTTCAAAAAAACAGTATGCCCCTTTAAAAGGTCCACTGGCTGTCTATACATTGGAAAGTGAAAAATTTAAATAAGCAGAGGTTTTAAGTATCTGGGGTTACGATGAATACAATGGGATTAGGAAATATGTATTTAGCTAAGTTGATAAATAAGGTAGGGAAATGTTTAGGAGCATTATACTGCCATAAATGGTGTCTGGATTCAGAGACTAGATTAATGATAGTACAGTCACAAATTCTTCCAATTTTCAATTATGCAGATATAGTGTATGAGTACAGCATGAAGGAAAAACTTATTAAATTGGATGTATTGTATAAAAGGAATGCATTATTTGTACTAAATGCTCCTATGATACACATGTATGTTAATTATATAATCAAGTAGGATGGACCTTGTTGTAGGAAAGGCATCGGTTACAGAGAATATTGTTTGCATTTAAATGTGTACAGGGAGATGTTCCTGATTATTTGTTAACACTTTTAGAGTATAGGGTATGGAAAGGATGTTTGAGGAATTCAAATTTAGTGGAACTGACAATTCCTAGGTGAAAAACATTCAGAGCTAATCATTTCTTTAGTCATATGATTTCTTATGAATGGAATTCCTTGTCAGAGATTTCATTTGCAGGGTGGTAAATTGCCAATGCAAGTTGTTATAAAGGCATGGTTCATGACTACTGCATCATATTATGAAAGATGTAAATATTCTGTTTTATACTTTATTTTTTTTCATCAGAGAGAAATATACATTTATAACAAGCTTATTTACTAGTTATTCATCTCGAAAAAAATAATAGACAACAGATGTCAGTTCAATTAAGAAAATTAAAGTACAATTAATGTTAGGTGGAATAAAAGAAAAAAAATCTGCATTTATTCTATCTGCACTCCAAGCTTTAAACATCCTATGCTTATAGTTTATAACTAAAGATCAACCCTTGGACATAGATTTAATCAGTCTAAACCAGTCTTCAAATATTCACGGAATAGACCACTCAAAACTTCATTTTTAACATTTTGTTCAAGTAATTTAAGTAGAATTAGTCATAGGCATGTACAGGGTTTCATCAGGTAATTCATCTTCCTGTTCTGAGTCCAACTCTGTGGGGAACGCAACATTTTTGTTGTAAAACTCACAAGCAGCATCCATGTCTATAAAGTTGTAGACCTTCCCTTGAAAAAAACACTTAAAGCTTTGCAGGTGCTTGCAAAACTGCACTTACGATGGCACTTGTAAACTCCGATCTAATAGGCAGAAAATACTTTTGGCGCCTTTGTGTAGCCAAGCAGAAGTCTGGGTAAAGGTGCAACTAATTTCTTTCATACAAGAACCCCTTCTTAATCCTGGTAGCTTGCAGCATTTTATTTCTTAACCGAACAGAATGAAAGGTACAAATAACATACTTATCTGCACTGTCAGGATTCTGTTCTATTTGAGAGTCTTTCTTCGCTTGAGGTCTGAAGCTAGACTCTAAGATCACTGGTTGCTCTGGTGAAAGACTGAGTGTCAGTATTTTCTTCACCTATGATTTTAACTCCGTTAATAGGACTTCAGCCGAGAGTCCAATCAGTCATAGATTTTTCATCAATAAAGTATTTTCAATCTTCTCAAGCTTTGACATTTTATCAAGTTGCTCATGCAGTGCAGCTTTTATGTTCCTTCCACAGTCAAAACTCACTGTCAGAGTTTTTCTGCATTATGTTCTGCAAGAGTCATTCTCCCATCCACCCTCTCAATTTTAACATCAATTGCCTGACAATGGTTAGTAATTTCTTGCAATGAGTTCTGTACCTTTATAAGAGAAGCCTTGGTGTCCCCCTGAAATTCTATCAGAAATGCCTGAATTGAAGCCAATGACAGCTTATTAGATATCTTTTCTTTAGCTTCTGGATCAGGGCACTGTGTTTGGGAAGCCATTGCCTCACTTGAAAATGGAGAACCAACCGGCCCCTACTGTGAGGATGGACGCCCTGATTTTGGGGAAAAATACTTTTCCAAAGCTTCAGCTTGAGCTTCTGCTTCCTTCTTCAGCTTAACACTTGTTGTTGTGGCCACTGGAACTGGAAATTGCTGAGGAAGAGCTGCTCGAGTTTAACCTGTAGTGGAGCACAGAAACAAACACGCAGCCATGTTGGTTTTTAGAGCATCTCCTTCTATTCTAAAGAAGGGGTCACATAGGGTCAATGTGTGCAACATACTGTGATAAGTGTGCTATGCAAATTTGAATTGTGAAATTTAGATATTTTTTAGATGTTGATGTAGTGTGTATTTTTCTTGTTACTGTGTATTATATGGAATTTTTATTTTGATTTATACTATGGGAAATCATTGTAAATGAGCTTGCTCAATGAAATTATCCCAAATAAACAAACAAACATACCATTGCTGTAGGTTGGTTTTGCTTCATGGCAATGTATGAAGTAAGTAAATTAATAAATAATCTGATTTGTAAAGTACAGTCTAATACAGAGCATGCCACTGTATTAAATAACCTAAGATTTGTTGGGAAAAAGGAATTAAGCAACAGAAAACCTAGTCAGAAAAAAAAATCCTACTAACCTTCATCCATGTGATTACATGCCCTAAACAAGGCACCCAGCGAGGAAGAGAACAGGAAGCCCTCAGCAGGGCAGAAGAAATGCCAGAGGCAAAGACCTGCAAAGACAAGCACAAGAAAACATTAATTTCATTTGAACACCTAGAATAAAGACATTTCAGCCACCCACTTCCCACCTACCCCATGCAGCATGATCAAACACCTAGAGTTTCATTGTATTCAATTAGCTAACCTGTTGGGAGGACATAATTAAGTAAAAGAAAACCCAGTGCAAAAAACCAAAAGCCATCTAGAGAAGAACAGAGCAGGATGCCCTCAGCAGGATGGCAGATGAACCATAAAGACACAGACCTGTGAAGAGAAGCTGTAAACAAAAACAACAACAACAACAACAACAACAAAAGAGATTCTGTACATGGATTACAAATGGATGAAGTTCCACCTCTTCCAAATACTGAATACTGTAAATATATCCATTGGACACTGAAAGACATGGTTTAATTATTTTTTAGTAATCTAACATGTGTGGAATAAAGAAAAAAAGATAGAAAGACATTTCAGTGACAATTACAATGGTTTATGATGATCACGAGTCATCTGTGAACCAGTGTAGTGATAGGAGTGTGCAAAAAATCATGTAATCCCAATACTCCCACCCTCTGGCCAAACCACAATCCCACTTCCCTGTACACACATGTTTTTTTGTTTGTTTGTACATTTAAGTGCTAACACATCAAACGAAAGACTGAATAATGGCGACCCATCAAAAGGGCGATGGAACAACGGCACTGGCACATTTGGGCAACCTGGGTTTGGCCCCATTCCTGAGTTATGTCCCCCACCAGAGGAGGAAACTATAGTAAGGGAGGTGTGGGGGCAAAGCCCCCAGCAAGGAAGGTGTGGGGGCAAAGATCCCCACATGAAAACACTATCCCAAAAGTTTTCACCCTGGGGGTTGGGCGCCCTTCTGACGGGTCACCATTATTCATTCACCCTTATGACATGGAACCCATTTAAGTAGTTCTCACCTTGGGTGACCTTTTCACCTCACTGTCCCCATTGTCGGCCACCATATTAATTTAAAGTGCTCTTAGTACCCCCAAAAATTGTAATTATGCTCCCACAGCACACAACCTACCTACTCTATCTCACCCACTAGCACACAAATGTATCAAATATAAATAGAGAAGGTGACTGGCTCAGCCCTCTCTATTCCACAGTCAGCAACCTTCTCATCAATGAAAGTGCTTGAGAAGGGAAGGGTAAGCCAGTCACCTTCTTGATTTATATTTGACAACTGGGTGCAGGTGGGTGGAAGACAGTAGGTAAGGTTGGGTGCTGTGCAAGGGGGGATATAAATTATATTTAATGTGCTTATGCAACATAGTGTAGTGTAGTGTTGTGCTTATGCAACTTGTTGAATGAATGTTTGTGCTTATGCAACTTACTGAATAAACCTTTGTAACCATTCACATCTCTGTTCATTGGGGAATACCACCCTCTAGGGATGCTGAAGGAAAGGAACCCTGGAGGACGTCTCCATCCCTAAAGGAACCACTGGAAGGATTCTTTAGGCTAATAGTACCTTAGGAAGCAGCCCGGAAGAGAGAGGTGATGCCACTGGAGGAGGAGGAGGTGAGGATGGTGGGGCAAAGTAAAAATCCTTCTGAATGAAACAGGAGGGAAGGTATTAAATAGTTCAGGCAGGGGATGTGGCTGGTTGCTTCAGCCTATTGAATCACAGGCTAAGCCCTTCAATTCAATATGCTTACACAACTTATTGTAGTGTTGTGCTTATACAGCTTGTTGAATAAACATTTGTGCTTATGCAACTTACTAAATAAACCTTTTCTGGCTGTTCACCTTTCTGTTCCTCAGAGAATGTCATCCTGTCAGGATATTGAAGGCAAGGAACTGTGGAAGAAGGTTCCAGCCCTAGAGTTTCTGTGGGAAGGATTCTCTTAGGCTAAAGATATCTTAGGAAGGAGTCCCAAAAGAGTGTAGAACAGACAGCATTGCATAAAGTGATGAATAGACATCATGCATTTAGGACCTTCATATAGGGCAGCAGGAGACAATGGGAAATGTGTAATGACCTTCATATAGGTCTGAACGATTAGATAGCAAGAGGGCATGACTTCCTAAGGATACAGAGAATGGCAAAGAAGGGCCACCATCCAACTTCATCCAATAGTAGAAACCTACCTGAGTAACTTAAGGAATATGCTGCTAAGACTAATCAGATATTATGACCTTCGGCACAGAGGAAAGGAAAAATCCCCTTTGAGGAGGAAACCTCTGGGGATAGTAATGGCTTTGCTGCAGCAATTGAGAAAAACATTTTCAGGGAGGTGGAAAACATTCAAATTGGGATTAAGGCTCTCACTCTATCCCTCTAACAGGAATGCCATGAAAGGTTGCAAGTGCACTCTGCAACAACCAGGTACTCCCACATGGGAGTACAATCCCCCAAGGTGGGAGAAGGAGGAGAGCAATGACTGCTGAGGCACTAAGCTGGCCTGCATAAGCCTAAGAACAGGCCAGGTGAACCAGAGTTGGCCATAGGGAGAACAGCTTAGAAGATGGTGCCGAACCATCTCAGCTAGCTAAAGGAGCCCCCTTGGGCTTAAGGGTCCCACCCCCTCACTGCTAAAATTTTAAATTCTGCATCAAGAGATGATATGTCTGCATGGCTAAAGCACCACCCAGACATTCCCACTATGGGCCAAATAAGAAGGACCCCACACCGTGTTTCACATGCTCAATATACAGACATCATGGGTGGAGTGTGTGAGACCATCAGCTGCAGGGCAAACCCTAAGCCATAGAAATTTGTGGTCATGGTTGGTATGCCTCTGATTTATGAATGAGAGCATAAATAGAACTGTGAAGCATTTGCAGACCCTCACATAGGTCATACACACTTTTCTTCAAGCACAAGAAGACTAACCTCCAGACAGGTTAGTCTATGGAATCATCAGATTTCCACATGAGTCTGAGAAACTGAGCAAAACATAAATTCCCATAACCTCCAGGGAATGCATGCCAACTAGTTCCATTAGGGAAGCTAAAGTAATTGTGAGATTCAGAATCCTTATTATTGTACACTAGGGAACAGGAAGAGAAAGGGAATATTGTTTAACCAGGAGTGGTACACTAAGCTTGTTGTTATATTATTGTTAACCAATCATTTCTTTTCATACTTCTTTAATGTTATATTTCTGTTCAGAATCAAAAACTTAGTATTGTCAACATAAGAAAACAAGCATGTGTCTTCATAATACACGACCTTTGGTTGGAGTTCCAAAAAGCTTTTTTCCAGATGTGACCTGGGAGCACAAGGAAGTTAAGTGACTTGCTCAGAACAACACAGTATGCACCTAGGTGGCTGTGGGATTCAAACCCAGGTCTCCAGATCTGCAGCTCAGAGCCTTAACCCATTGAGCTATATTGCCTTCTGCTATACTAACATTATTAGCCAACATAGTAAATTTGGTAGTACACAACATAATAAATTTTATAGTCTGGTGTATATATTCACATTCTTTATATCTTTTGTGCACACCGTATATTAATATGGGAGACATACCTTGATATGTGAGATATATCATAACTGAAACTATATAGGCATGATATATTTGAAATTGGCTTTTACGAATTGAAAGCACTGGAAAGAATAATGGAACTGCTAGAAGAACATGCCCAGAAAGAGTGTTAAACAGGAAACAGTGCTTAGAACGCTTGCCATATCATTGTTAAATAAAAGTTTCAATACTTTATAAATTCAGAAGCTTGGACAGAAACTCTTAAAGCTGTCTGATAACTAGTGAGGTTAATAGTAGTTACTGACCAGAGATAAGTTGTAAACCTAAACACTTGAAATGCTGTCCATGAGGAATGCAGCACACATTATTTAGGTTTCTCAGGAGCAAGGGTAAAATTTACATAAGTTACACCTGAAACCATGATGCCCCCCTATGACCCCACAGTCTCCTGCTATGGGAATAACGGCAATGCACAAGCATACCGCCATGATTCCATGCCAATAAAAAGTTGACGTTACAGTTTGAATTGAACTGTGATGAGCACTAGCATTGAAGGTCAACCCATTTTAACAGTAACGCAGTGTGGAAACTATTTAAACTGCTAAGGCAGCAGGCATAATGGCAGTAGAGCAATAATGAAACTGGAAGAAGAGCCACACACGCTGCTAAAAAAAAAGAAGGGAAATAAAAAAGTTAGGAATTGCAACTGCTATGTGGAGCCAGGCACTGAGAGGAGCTAGGTGTAAAAAAATTAAGGATAATTGACACAAATAGACTGCTACAGGCAGGGAAGCAGCAAGTGGAACTGAAAAGCATGTAGTGGACAAATGCAGTTAAACTGAGGGATTGCGGGAGTATGACAAAAGTACTGTAAATGGAGACTGTTAACTGTAAGGAACAGCAGTACGTAAGCTTGGAAAGTACATACAGTCAATTGGGACACAGGAGGCTAGAAAACTAGGAAAGCCCAAAAAGAAGTTAAAATGAAATGAATCACAAGCAGGAGAGCAGGAGGGAGCAGACACAAACCAGAGAGAGGAGCACAAACTGCAGCCAGAGAAGAAGTAAAATACAGACCTAGGACAGGAGGAGAAGCCCAAACCAAGCAGAAACTTACACAAACAAGTAGAAGTCCAGCACAAAGCAAGCATGGTCCAAAGCACAAGGGGACAAACACTGAAAAAAGGTAGGGAGGGAAGGGTAGACCCTCTGGCTGCAAAAAAGGAAAAAAATGCTTCCTAATGAAGCAGAAAGGACTGTGTTAAATACCTCAGGCAGGGGGCAAGGCTGGTTGCTTGAGCCCACTGAACCACAGGCTGTCTTTCAATTGTTTTCAAGCACAAAGAGTGCTTTATATTAAGAAGGTGGTCGGCCATGGAGGCAGGCAGGTTTAGCCAGTCGCCCAAGGGGGATAAACTTAATTAAATGTACAGTATATTAACATGCTGCGCAATTCTGTTATAGAACTCAGAAGCAGGGAGTTGCAAAATGATCCAAATCATAGCTTAGCATGTGCTTTGATAGAAATCATACAATTCATGATTTTGAATCAGCACTGACATTTTCTCTCTATTCGACACCATGACTGTTACTTTTAACTCAGCTACTTATTTTCATTCCTTGTATTGTTTAGAATTGTAAACCACTGTAGTTTCAAAATATGTATTAAATGACAAGTACATGTGTTATGAAAATGACAGAGCTAGTCTTAAACAGTAATAGAGCTTAAAACACATACTAAGGGTATATTCAATCCTACTTATTTTCAGCATAGTTGTGCAACACATAGACATACACAAGCGGTACAGGGGGCCAGTGAGCTGGTGTACTATATAAGGTAATGAACTGTTTTCAATCACTAGGCACAGCATAATTCTAACTTTGGAAATAATTAACAACAGCTTACTATGACAAATTAACTGACATAAAAACTATTTTGTAAAAAGTATCCAGAATTTTCCAGTTGATACTGATCTTAAGCTATAATCCCAGGTAAAATTTGACACTGGAACATTTTGCTTGATGCTTGCTTCTGCATGGCAGCATGGATAAAGCACACACTGACTGGGAGTATCATACTTGCAATCATTCAATGGGCTCAATATTCAACTGCTGATGCAGAGCCTGCATCAAACCCTGCAGCAAAGCCTTTTTTTGGTGCAGCTGTTCCAAACTCCTTTGCTGCAACTGCACCCAATTTTATATTCTCAGGTGCAGTTACGGCAGTTTCCAGAGTTTTTGGCAGCCTGTGCCAAATATGTGGCACAACCCCCATAAAAAGGATTCCCCAAATGATACAAGTTAGACCAAAGAAAAGCTGGACTAAATTGCAGCATTTGGTGCTCAGGATTGAAAATCCTGATTGCCAAGTGGGAGAATGCCACAAGTCCAGTGCACCAAACAATCAGATCACCAGGGGCTTGTGGAATTCTTGGGGCTTTGAAAATCAAGTACATAGAGTTGAAAATGTAACATTTAATGATAAATGACTGTTTTGATTGATGGGTATGAGTTTACAACATGTGAGGTTTCATGGAATGTTTTAAAAGCACGTATTGCAATGAATAAAAATAATTATCGTGAAGGGACAAAAAGCATTTATTTTGAAGGTGGAACTCCAACCAAAGGTCGTGTATTATGAAGACACATGCTTGTTTTCTTATGTTGACAATACTAGGTTTTTGATTCTGAACAGAAATCTAACATAAAAGAAGTATGAAAAGAAATGATTGGTTAACAATAATATAACAACAAAATGATTAGTGCTACATTTAGTTTTAGCATGTGTAATGTCTTGGAATTTTGTCTTTAAAGACATTTTATGATGGTAGTCTATCACAATACTTATAGTTTATAGTTTTATATACACACGCACAAAATCACCCAAGTGATTGTGTTTTTTTTTATTTATTTTTATTTATTTTGCAAGCAGAAATCTTACAAAAGAATACACAGTAGGATAGCACAATTACATTTGCCAGGTAATACTGCTCATTTACAAAGGATAACATAATAAGACACCTCCTCAAATGTTACATAATGGGTGAAGTTCCAATAAACAACTTCATCATTTATAACATTAACAAATTGCACACAGCCTAGGAAACTTACAAGGGATCAAGCAAAGTATATCCCCAGTAGACCCAGTTTTATGTGATACAGTAAGGGTGAAACTTGAAGAGTAAACCCAGAATTGTGAGGTACAAAGGGCAAAACTGGAGCACCAACATTTTCTATTTTTGCAGGGGGATTTGCCCCCGCACCACCACCCAGTGTAGGGGGCTTTACCCCTTGCACCCCCATACTAATATAACTAACTCCGAAGTCATAGCACCTTAGGGAAGGGGTAAAACCTTGCCGCTCTTCCAGTTTCACCCTTTTTGTAGCTAGATTCTGGGTGTCACCTTTTTCAATTTGGAGCACATCACTGACCACCGTACACCCTCTTACCAAACTAACCTACTGATCTAGAGATCCCTTTGTGGAGAAAAGGAATAAAATCATTACTAAAGTTCCCTCATCCTCCAGGGGATAAACATTATCCACACTAGCATTTTGGAGATCATGTAAACAACTTCAGCCCAGCTAACTTTAAAGGAAAACTGTCCAAAACAGTGGGTGCAATTACCAGGGCTGCAAAAACACCTGATTAAGACAACCTGTATAGTTTAAAATGAATGCAGCTAACCTTTCATGAGTTATTTATTGCTGTAACATTGCTCCTGGTTGTGCCATCTCAAAAGTGCCGCCACACTGGAAGTCGGATTGTGACCCGGGCATCCTGTCCTCTGCCAGAATGCTCGTAAAAATGACGAGTGAGGCACATTTACACGGGATAAAAAGAAACATTGTACCATGAAGAGGTCTGTTAACTGAACCCCTAGAAGCAATTCCCAGTGAAAACAGAGCAGTGTAAGGTACTTAAAATTGTTATTAAAGTTGCAGCTCCAAGTTTGGTCATGCACTGTAGCACCTAGCGTTCTGGGTTCGGGCTGCGCAGTAGCACTAGGTGCTACTGCACATGACCGAACTCAGAGCTGCAACTTTAATAACGATTTTAGGTACCTTACACTGCTCCGTTTTCACCGGGAATTGCTTCTAGAGGTTCAGTTAACAGACCTCTACATGGCACAGTGTTACTTTTTATTGTGTGTAAATGTGCCTCACTCATCATTTTTACGAGCATTCCGTCAAAGGACAGGATACCAGGTCACACTCCATCTTCCGGTGTGGCGGCACTTTTGAGATGGCGCATCCAGGAGCAACATTACAATAATAAATAACGCACGAAAGGTTAGCTGCATTCATTTTGAACTATATAGGTTGCTCTAATCGGGCATTTTTGCAGCCCTGGTGATTGCCCCCACTGTTTTGGACAGTTTTCCTTTAAACTACTGTTATAGACTGAAGTAAACAATTGGCAAAAATAAAACTGAAAAAGATATTATAGTGGTAAGCATTGATCTGTCATTAAAATAGAAAACTATAACAACTGACTCAGAGAGCCAGAACACTTTTGTCTAGGGTAGCTCATAAGGAATGTACATGAAGCCCACATCAGACTGTATAGTTTGAACTGATTATCACCACACTGAATAGAAATATGCAGTCAAACATGGAAGTTCAGCAGGAAATGCCGCCCTCATTAAAAGGATTGTCAGCTGGTAATAGATAATTCCCATATTATGAATAAAGCAAGACTGCATCATATTTACTTACTAACAACATCAAACAAGGCATTTTGTGAGCAAATATGAGTGTATAAATCATAACAACATCAAACAGTCTATTTCCTGAGCAAATATGAATGTATCAGCCATAACGCTGCCCTAGGTATACATGGCAAATTCAGCACTCTCTATTGAAACACATCAATTAATTAATGCCCATCTAAGGAATCAGCATCATCCTCCTGGTGCTCTATCTTGGATTTGTGTGCTGCAACTACTTTCCAGCATCTTGTGGATCAGAGAAATGGCAGGACTGATCATTCCGTTGCAGGTGCAATTTCACAGGTAAAAGAAGCTGTTGTTGAAGCTTTAACTGCCAAAGCTGAGTCCAAATGACATCAAAACTCTTTTGTCTTTGTCTTGTACTGTATGAAAGATCAGGAAACAGTAGGACAGTATGTTCATCATGGAGCATAGATCTCTTCCAACATTTCTTTGCCAAAATGCTGTCCCGATGCCCATCCCTTTGCGCACCATCATGAAGGTCAGAGGAGTAGTCACCTCTGTGGCCACAAGAGCATGACATGGAAGGCCTTCCCAATAGACAGAGGAAGGTCAGTTTCAAAAAGTCCCAACACAGTAGGGAGGAACATTTTGGCAAACCCCAGACAGTTCTCTCCCTCTGCTGTAGTTTCAAATTTATTGAGTGACAAGTGTCTTTACAGTATAGTAAGGGAACAAATTAACAAATCCATAGAATACAAATGAATAAAATAATATTAAAATTTGACAATTTATATTATGAGGAAGGCAATGTATACTACAAGGATCGACCATTAATGTCATAAACACTTTGGCCTGGATATTCAGACTGTGCCAGGCTGTGGTGCAAGCCTGGATGCAGCACAACTTGGCTGCGCAGGGGTGTTGACTGGGCGATATTAAATGGAGCTGCGCCATGGCACAGCATCGTTGAATATTGCACTGTGACCACCGGCGGTGTGCATGGCACAGTGGCACTGTGCCAGCACAAGTGGCCAGAGTGGAGCAGGAGGATGCGTTAGCACAAGTTCCTTTGCGCTATGCGCAATAACCGCGATATTCAAAAATGCACATGCAAATGGGGCCATAATGTATGCAAGGTGCAAAAGGGGCCATTTGTATGTCATTATGGCCCCATTTGCATGCAGGTGCGCCGATCCCCGGCAACTTGCACCTGGTGCCCTGCCAGGCAGCAGCCGTCGGGGACTGACGCTCCCTGCACAGCGTGGTAATGTGCCCCATGGCTCCCTCTTTTACCCAGGCTAGCTGAAATCATGCCACAAATGTTGATCCAGATTACATCTCAACAATGCATGTAATACCCCCAAATGTACCCACTGCTTGGATACTGGACACTTAGCTGCTGCATGTGTGAATTTGTTCCACTGTAATCTATGTGAGGAAAAGGGCCACTCATACAGTATGTCAGATGCCCCTGGGCCTCACACAATGGTGATGGCAGTTCTTTTCATGAAGCCATGATCACACAGACACAAAAAAAGGGTTGCGCAACAGCCTCAGAAAGAAGAATGCATGAAATTCACAAACTTAAAGAAAAAGAACAAACACATACTAAAGGGGATGACTTTAGACAAAACAGACTGGACGTACCAAACCAAGATACAATAACAAATGCAACAGATCTGGGACGTAATACAGAGCCAACAACACAGGACCCTGTTATTACCGTGTATAATGCAAACAATTCTGAGCAAACAGATACTGAATGGGAAATGGAAGCCATAGATGATACAGACCCTTTTAAGTTTCTGATAAAGGCAGGCCCTTCTACAGACCCGGGACCTATCCCACCCCCCCCAACCATTGAAATTCCTTTTCAGACTCTTTCCTACAAAAAGAGACTTCGAGCCAAAACAGACAAAAAACAGAATCTAAAGAGAAAGAGAGAAAAATCACAAAGGAAAAACAAAAATGGACTACTACAAACCAGTACAAAGCATTACAAACTACCATGACAGAGGCCAACTCTGAAGAAGAATACATGAACTCAGATTCATCTTCAGTTTCTTCCTCAACCAGAGACCACTCCTCAGGCCAAGAGGATTCTGGCCCAGGAGACACAGTAAAAAAGAAATTGAGCACTAGTGGGCTGATTCTAAGAGGACTGGCGTAACTTGCACACAGTTGCAAGTTACACCAGTCACCCCTATGCCAGGGACCCTACACTGCATTCCAAGAGTGACAGGGTCCTGGCACTTGCACCATGTGGGATACACTTTGCATGTGGTGGTAGCCCACATATGGCGTATCACAGCTGCATGGCACATGTCACAGTCTGTGACAGGTGGCTCCCCCATAGCTCCCCACCCTGGACCACTGCAGCACATATCAGGGGCATGGGTGGGCAGGACCAATGGCACAGGCATCCAGGGGTGTGCTACTGAAATGGACCCCCGGGGGTCCCTCACGATTGGGGGTTTGGGGGTTGGGGTGTGCCTGTGGGGGCCAGGGGGACAGCATTGCACAGTTGCTGTAGTGCTGTGTGGCTGCAGCTGATGGTGCCAGCTGTCAGATGCCACTTAAGGCAGCTCCCAGCTGTCAGATGTTGCCTACACCAGTGTGTGTCCTGGAATAGCGATTACAGTTTGTGACAGCTGCCCTCCTAGACTTTGGCTATGTTGTTGTTGCAACCTGCAGTTGCACCAGGTGTTGCAGGCTGCAGCGTAAGTGAGGTTGTATCTTGCAATGGTCGCAGCCTGCAGACTCCAGGGTGTAGGTGGCCACCTGGAATAGCACTGGGTATATCGCATAGCGTAGGTTGCAGTATACACCATGGGGATTGGTGTATCCTACCTTATGCCGGAGTAGCCTGTCCTGGAATCAGGTCCCAGATTCCAACAGTAAGAACTGAAAGGTTTTTTACTAACTTTATATGCTGGGAATGATATCCCACTGCATACTCACTCTAAATGTAAATACTATTAAGAACAGCGAGAGATGTCTAACTACCATTACAGAACTTTCTCAACATAATGTGGGTATTATTTGCCTACAAGACACTAGACTCAAATCATTATATGAAATAGCACAAGCTACTAAACTATGGTGTAAAGGGGTTATCTTTTGGTCACAAGGTTTAGATGTATGTGATGGATTGGGCATATTGTTTTTAAATTCAAATCTAAAGTTACTAGATTGACTGATTTGAAACCTGGGTAAGCATTGCTACTTGACATCCAGTATGGTACTGAAAGGCTTCGGCTGATAAATATTTATGCACCACAGAGCAAAGCAGCCAGAATTGAACCATTTAACAAAATCCAACCTTATTTACACACTGCCAGGCTGGTCATTTGGAGCGGAGACTTTAATTTTAGTTTGACTCAGGAAGATAGAGGATTTAAAACAAACAAATTATACTGTGACACTAATGCCTTAAAAGAGATTATTACAACATCAGATTTGAAGGATGCTTATAGAATGATACAGTCACAGGGTGAGTATATCTACATAAGGGGAACACATTCCACTAGGTCAATTTCCTTTTCATTTCTAACATTTTAGATGTTACAAAAGGGAAATTACATAACATTGCCTTTTCAGATCATAGAGAACTAGAAACAGAAATACAGTGGCAAAATACATCACCATGTAGCAAAGGTCTCTGGAGACTAAATGCTACTTCATTGACATCAGATTATGTAAATGCACAATGAAAGCAATTATGTACTGCACGAAAATCTGTACTTTACATGCATGATTCCTATATGGAATGGTGGGAGGACTCAAAAAAAGAACTTACGATCCTTATTTCAAAAATTAGCATGTAAACAAAGTACAGACTCCTATATGAATTATTTAAATCTCTGTAAACAACTTCACCTTGGCTGTTTGAAAATGGCAAATGGGTCCCTGATTCCAGTATTCCAATTCCTGGCATGAAAGAGACAGAATGGATTTCACCTCCGCTGGAATTAGCTGGTCCTGAACTTATGGAGTTACAAAGTACACAGCAGACAGCTGCTACAGCTGCTCATGACATAGAAACATAGACTTTGACAGCAGATAAGGACCACTTGGCCCATCCAGTCTGCCCATTTCCCTACCTACTGGATAAGTTGCAGATTCTAGTTAACCAACAGCCTACTTCCTGCCACCCCCCACTACAATTGCCTTGTGTCTGTCCCATGCATGTTTGAATTCTCACACTGTTTTAGCCCCAACAACCTCCCCAGGAAGGCAGTTCCATGCTTCCACCACTCTCTCCATGAAAAAAGATTTCCTCACATTACCCCTGAGCCATCCCCCCTCTATCTTTAAATTGTGTTCCCTTGTTCTTATATATCTCTTTTTCTGAAAGATGCTGCCCTCCTGGACTTTGTTGATTCCCTTGAGGTACTTGAAAGTTTCTATCATGTCCCCCCGTCCCTCCTTACATCAAAGGTATACATATTAAGCTCTCTCATTCTCTCTTCATATGATTTCTGATGCAGACCCTGCACCATTTTAGTTGCCCTTCTCTGGACTGCTTCCATTCTGTCTATATCCTTGCCTAGATGAGGTCTCCAAAACCACATACAGTACTCCAGATGGGATCTCACCAACTGTCTGTACAGAGGGATAACCACTTCCCTTTTTCTACTTGTGATGCCCCTTCCTATGCATCCCAGTATCCCCCTGGCTCTCCTCACTGACTTCTCACATTGCTTACCCACCTTTAGATCATCCGATATGACTACCCCCGAGTTCTGTTCTATTTTTGTTGTTGTTAGTACATCCCCTGCTATTGTGTACTCTTCTCCTGGGTTTTTGTTCCCCAGGTGCATTACTTTGCACTTCTTTGCATTGAATCTAAGTTGCCATATGTCTGACCATTCCTCCAACCTTGCCAAGTCCCTTCTCTTCCTTTCTACCCCGCCTTGTGTATCAACTCTGTTACAGATCTTTGTATCATCTGCAAAGAGGCATACCTTTCCATCCAGACCCTCTGCAATGTCACCTATAAAGATGTTAAAGAGGACTGGATCCAGTACTGAGCCCTGCAGTACTCCACTACTGACCCCCCTTTCTTCGGAATGTGTGCCACTCACTATTACCTTCTGTGTTCTGTTGTGCAGCCAGTTTGCAACCCAGGCTACCACCCTGGGACCCACTCCCAAGCTGGCTAACTTGATTATTAATCTTTTGTGCGGGACTGTGTCAAATGCCTTGCTAAAGTCTAGGTAGGCCATATCCACAGCCCCTCCCTGGTCTATTACTTTGGTCACCCAGTCAAAGAAATCAATTAGATTCATCTGACATGACCTTCCTGCTGTAAATCTATGCTGCTTTGGGTCCTGTGCCCCCGCTTGCCTCTAGGTACTCAACAATTCTTTCTTTCAGAAGTGATTCCATCATTTTCCCTACCACTAAGGTCAAACTTACAGGTCTGTAGTTTCCTGCTTCTACCTTGCTCCCACTTTTGTGAAGGGGAATCACATCTGCCCTCCTCCAGTCCTCAGGTACCACCCCATCCTCCCATGATTTGTTAATAAGTGTGGTCAGTGGTGTCACCAGGTCCTCCCTTAGTTCTTTTAGGATTCTGGGGTTGAATCCCATCAGGCCCCATTGCTTTGTCCACCTTGAGTTTTAGGAGTTCTTTCAGGACTCTTTCTTCTGTAAATGGACTGGTGTCAACCCCACTACCCAGAGTGCTTCTATTGTCTGATTTAGGTAACTCCTCCTCATCTTCTTTTGTGAATACTGAGCAAAAGTATTAATTCAGTATCTCTGCCTTTTCACTGTCTCCCTCTGCCCACCTCCCCTCTCCCTTATTAATCTTCACTATTCCTCCCTTAACCTTTCTATGCTCCCTAATGTACCTATAAAAGGCTCTATCCCCCTTCTTAACTGACTTGGCTATTTTTTCCTCAGTTTGGGCTTTTGCTATTCTGACTGCCTTCCCCACTTCTTTCTGCTTTAATTGATACAGTTTCCTGTCGTGCTCCTTCTGTGATGCTTTATACTTTTTGAATGCAGTCTTTTTCTCCTTAACCTTTGCTGCCACCTCTTTTGAGAACCATAGTGGTTTTTTACTCCACTTTGTTTTCTTTATCTGTTTCACACAAAGGCTTGTTGCCTCTATGATGGCAGTTTTGATTGTTCTCCATTGTTCTTTCACCCCTCCTTTTTGCCTATTTTTCAGTGTATTCCTCAGGTATTCACCCATTTTGCCAAAGTCAGCCCTTCTAAAGTCCAGTATGCTTGTTTTTGTATGGCTTGTCTCCATGGTTGTGCTTATTGTGAAGCACACTGTGTAGTGGTCTCTTGTTCACAGATGTCTACCAACTTCTAAATTTGTGATTCTCTCTCCATTTGAGAGTACCAGGTCTAGTATTGCTTCCTCCCGAGTGGGTTCCAACACTAGCTGTCTAAGGTCTGCCCCCTGCAAGGCATCGAGAATGACCCTGCTCTTGGATGTGGTTGCAGTCCATGTCATCCAGTTAACATCTGGCATATTCAGATCCTCCATTAACAGTATCTCCCCTTTTTCAGCCATGGCACTGATGGAATCAAAAGTCCCTGCATCAGACTCTATTGAGGGCACCGCTGTTCCAAATGGATTAGATGCTCCACAAGATTTTACAGAGCCAACAAATACCAATATTCTAACTAACCAGCTAACGTACATTGATGATTCAATCATGGACATGCCCCCTGAACAGAATAATATTTCAGTCCCTCCGACGAAGCCAGCAGGTTATGCTAGTTTGTTCATGTAGCCGGCAGAGGCTGCTAAACGCGGATATGTTGTCCACTTGCCCTGTGAAGGGGGCTTGATAAAATCCCTGACAAAAACTATTTTGGGAAGTTTCTAATAAAACATTCTTTATATTTCACACCAGAAGATGTTTACACTTTTATACACGCACCTGGTGACAACTTTGATGTCAGTTTTCATAATGCCAGTCTGTTGGACAAATTCTGGATTTCATGCTACACTGTCAAAGACACCCCTTTACCTGGACATTTCTTTGTCATTCCCATTACCAAACTGATGATTAAGACTATTACTGTCCTATTTAGAAATGAGGGCTTTAATGTAACGATATTGTCTAATGGCTGGAAAGAAATATGATTTGCAAGGGAATACAGACCTCATTATAGATGACAATGAGTTCTAGATGGGCAGTGGGGGTGGAAGTTTTGGATAAAGTTGCAGCAGATTGAGCAAGGTATTCATCATTTACCGAACTGTTTTTTCCTTGGATGTGACCATGGCATTCACTTTGCCCAAGGCAGCCAAAATTGTGATACCGCTGTGGTTCCCTGTCACACATGAATACTGACTATGACAAAATAAAATGATTCCAGTGTGGAGCCTTTGGCCACATGGGTAGTATGAGCACTGTACCACCTAAATGTAATCTTTGTGTTGAGGAGGACCATTCCTTCAGGTCATGTCCATGGGCTGTGCATAATTCCATGGACTATGTGGAACAAGATTTTTAAATAAACCAAGCCACAAAGCCACATTGAGTATCCAGGTCTACACTGATTGTGCCAACTAAGCCAGCATTCACTGAGGCTATTATTACAGAGAACCGGAGTCCTAGCCATGAATCTGCCATGAATTTACAAGATTTAACCCAACTTCAGGGTATGCAAAACCTAAACCTGGTGCATCAGTCACCCCCTGACATTGCTAAAGAGTTGCCACCCTCACCCCCTGACCTTGCTAAAGAGATGCCACCCCCCCCCACTACAACGGACAACTATGCCTGGACTGGATCTTTTTCAAACAGTAACTAAAGGTCCAAAAAACAAAACTGAGCTCCAAACTTTCAGTTCCATTCACAGAATCCATTCCACTGGACAACAGATTTGACTGTCTGCAAAGCTGGAGTGATATGATGGATGATGCAGATTCTGACATTTCTGTCCAATCCTCACACAGCAAACCCTCTGTTGATGTAGCCACACGACAAACCTCAGCCCACGACAAACCACATTGACACAGAGAAAAAGGGTTATTCAATCAAGCTGAAATAAATCTTTGAACTGTTAAACTACATTGTGTGTCTGCTTTGATGCTAGCAAGCCTAAATGTGAATAGTATTAACTCAGACACTAAACGGGTTACAACTTTTGCATTATTACAACAGTTTGCTTATGATATATTTTTTTACAGGACACCAGGCTGCATTCCCTGCAGGATGTTCAGACAGCACAGATTGGGTGGCTGGGGGGCAACTCCCAGTGATCAATAGGAGAAGACCAGTGCAGTGGCTTATGGTGTGTTTTATTACCTCTGGCATATCAGTACTGAAATTGAGAGACGTTAGTCCAGGTATAGCCATGATCTTGGACATTAATTTTGATGGTTTAGCATATTGGCTTTTTAATATGTACACCTCCCCCCAAATGAAATCCCTCCAGATAGATTTATTAAAACGAGTCCAGCCATACTTATACACCTGTAAACAGGTTTTATTTGGTGATGATTTTAAAATCAGTTTATTAAAATCTGATAAAAGCTTCAAAACATCTAAAATTTACTGTGATGCTAATTTTTACAGGCATTACTAAAGCAGTCTGGTCTAAATGATACATATGCTACATTGGTACAAAAAACAGACCATACTTTCTTTAGTGGGAAATTATCAACTCATGTAGATTTCTGGTTTGCATTTGAGTTACTTCCCATCTTTTAGGTTGCCAAAAAAACCTGTAGAAACATCAGATCATGCCTTGATAGGTATACATGTTTCTACGTCCCCACCTAGAGCAGTGGGCAGAGAAACTTGGAAACTGAGCACAAGTTTATTACAGGACCCTCAGATTAGACAAGATTTAAGTTTAATTACAGTAGACTGAAGATCAGTTTACTTCTTGTATGATTCCATGGTGGGAAGACAGCAAGACTTGTATAGCAACCTTTTCCAAATTAGCAGCTATTCAGAAAGAAGTCCATAAACATGAAAATTACTTACAGTTGTGCAATAAATGTTATACCTTATTATACCTTCAGTCTACACAAGCTATAGATTGTACGTCACAGATACAGGCTATTAAAAAAGAAAATGTTTTCTTTTCAGTATAACAGAAAACAAATGCTTCAACTAGAGCAGCGGTTTGGGACCCAGGGAACCAAATGCCAAACCAATCTCTTTGAAGATTGTAGAACTTGACTCCTTAAAAGGAATATTTCAGAATTACGTGATGCATCTAGGAAGATGATCTACAGTAATTCTGGGATTTTACAAGAAATGGAACACCAGGTTTTTGATCAATGTGGTACCGCCATAAATAAGAATGTACAGATGTCCATGCTCTTGCAAGCAGCAAATTTACCTCAAATAAGGCCTGACCAGTCACACCAGTAATTAACTCCCATCACTTCCCTAGAGTTATAAGCTGTGCTTAATCAATGGAAGCATGGGGTGGTTCCAGGAGCTGATGGATTGCCAGAGGAATTGTATAAAATACTTTGTGAATTTATCCCAGTGGAGCTTCTTGAAGTATATAATGCCTTTCTCACAGAATCACAGATCACTGAAACAATGTATGAAGGTTTGCTGATTTTTTTGTTAAAGAAGGGGGCAAGACAGATTTGGAAAACTGGAGACCAATAACCCTTTTAAATACAGATTTCAAACTTTTAACTAAACTATTAAGCAATAGACTATCCTATGTTTTAGACTCCTTAGTTCATTCAACCCAGTTTTGTTCCATCCCAGGGAGGTGAATAACAGATGCACTATTTCTTCTTTGAAAAATATTAGATCAAGGAAAGAAAGGGATGGCTGAGGGATATCTCATAAGCCTGGATCAATCCAAAGCCTTGAATAGGGTTTCACATGATTTTTTTTATAGTTGTGTATGGCTGCTTACGGGCTCCACCTTATATTTATTCAATGGGTACAACTGTGTTATTCCAGATCCTATGTGCAATCATCTGGCAATAATGGCTAAGAAAGAAATGTGCTATTAGGCTAGGCATTAGGCAGAGATGTCCACTTAGCCCCCTTTCATATATTTTAACAATGGATGATTTAATTAGACTTTTGCAGTATTCCCCTAAGATATTAGGAATTAGTTCTGGTTCAACACCAGCCCTGAAGGCAATCACATATGCAAATGATTTGGTTTTATTGGAATAAAGCAACAAATCAGGAGTGATTGCCAGCAATGTGGTTCAGGCTGTTTCAACAATAATTGGAGCAAGAGTTAATATGCAGAAAAGTTGTAGTATAGCAATTGTGGATATGGTAACACCAGATCAGAAGACAGCTGATATTTCTATTGAAACAAAGCCACATAAGATTTGGAGCATATTTTTTGGCCCTGGTGACTTGGCACCCTTTAACTGGGCAGTGCAAATTAATAAATGAAAACAACAAGTGGCCAGATGGAATAATTGGCATATGAGTAAACTAAAAATAATTCATGTATTTAAAACTTTTCTAATTTCTACTTTTTTTATATTTATGTTTTTTCTTTACCCAGACATTTGAAAATAGCATTGTACTGTTTCTTTACATGTTTATGGGGGAGCCCTAAAAATCCCACAAAGAAAAGTATTACCCATTTAGAACTTAAGACAGGTGACCTGGGAATGCTTAACTCAATAGTTTTTTCTGGAATATCTTTTTATGTGCTAACTTAGTACCAGTTTTAAAGAAGGAAGGGAAAACATGAGCACAATTGGCTGCTCCTTTATTGGCAGAAATACTAAAGGAATGGATGGTTAATGTCTTTGGACATAAAAACAAAAGGGTACAGAAACTTAATCCATCGTGGAAATATTGTTTTGATTATATTAAAAAATGGGAGATCACACAGTGGGCCATATTACACATATATGAGAAGGCAGCATCAGGCCCACTGCTTCAGATATCCATAGTAATCTAGACAGTGTCGATGGCAGAATGGTTAATGGAATGTGACACAAATGATTTCAGATCAATATAGAGTTTGGAAATACGCTTTGTGAAAAAATATTTTTGGGAAGGAATATTCCACTTTTGATCTGCCCTACTCATTAGTTTCTGAAAACCAGAATTTTTCAACAAAAGAGTAAGGCAACATATCGACTGCCAGCATTTCAGCCAAACAGGCATTGAGGTCATTGGGGACTGAGTGGTTACGGTGATATTTTTTTTTTTTTTTGGACAGTACCTCAGATATTTTAGGTTGCACTAGTCGTAGGAGTGCTGATGAGTACCTGGTGTGACAGAAAACCGGGCCAGATTACTAGAACCCTGGCGTGGTCTCTTGCTTTTTCCCTTTGTGAAGTAGCCTGAGATAGAAATACCTGTAGGTTGTTTTATTTATTTACTTATTTATTTAAGATTCAGACTAACACCTTTGAGCCAGAGAGCTCATTTACAAAGGTTCCAAATCGATTTGACAAAAGGACAACACAGAGTATAGGTAAGTTCAGTTAGATGGTGAACAGTAATACAAACAGAGTTTGGATCATGTGTGATACATAAATACTAGTTGACATCAGCAGCACGACAATAAGTGTGGTGCAATGCTTATTGTAACATGACATAAATGTAATAGCAAAATAACTGTCTGACATTGGTCAAAGAGCATCAGGTGACTACAAAGCAACCATGGATTAATGCCACAGTAGATCCATGGTTGCTTGTCTACTACCATAATTATCCACAGTACATTCCATTGTAGAGTATTCTGTGCTTCCCAGCCATGCACCTATGTGGACACTATTCACTTGCCATATCTCGAACATTAGCATTGAAATCTTAGACAGTGTGCCTCTGAAGTTTTAGAAATATACCTTTAATGTGGAGTGTAATCATTTCAGTCTCTGAAGTATGTCTCTGAAATGTTAGAAATATACCTGTAATGTAGAGCGTAATAGTTTCAGTGACCGCATTCCTTGTTCCTAAATGTTATTCCAACATGGAACATGGTTAGTAATAAGAAAGTGACTTTTTAAAAAGTTTAAGAAATCAAATTGGACGTGTTTCTGTACTATGTATTGCAACTGTTGGTTTGTTAATCAAGTCATGACTTAATGTATTCATGTACAATCCCCTAATGCATTGTGACCACAGGTTATGTAGTTAGAATGGGAGAACTGAGCGCATAGCAGAGACTTAATGGTTGAAATAAATGTAAGTTAAACAGTTTATAATTAATGGGTCTTCATTTTTCCCATAAAAAATGGTGGCATTATTTGCTGTAATAAAGGAGTTTTTATTATGACAAACACATGCACATTTTTCCTCATTTTGCGCATGTGCCCACTGTGACTCTTCCTCTCGGACCGATGGCTTGTCGTCTTTCCCTTGGACATGGAATTGCCATACTGACTCCTGACTCAGCGGTAAGTCACAGCAACAACTGAAAATTTCACAGAAAAAGGAAGCATTTTAGCTCATTGTACAAATAAGTGTTTGGACAATGTTTAAAATACTAAACAAAACCGATCACGGACCGCGACCTCAAACCCAAGCGGACCGCAGGCACACGGTGAGGTCTTTTTATTTTATATAATTGCTGCAGCGAAAAATGAAAACCCACAATTATATAAAATAAAATATGGGTTGGCGTGTATGAACTCAAAGTTTACACACACTCTCGGGGTTAGATGCTATTTATAAACCCCTTGAGCTTCGCTCTTGGGGTTTATGTACCATCTAACCCTGAGGGTGTGTGTAAACCTCTCGTTACACACTCTGACCAATACTTTATTCTATTTTTCAAGCCTTCAGTGTAAAAGTGAGAGAAATGATAGAAAGGGTTATTGAAAAAAATTGTTATGCAAGCGTTACCCAGACAGCATAACAAGTGGCACTGTTGATAAAGTTATAAAAACAGAGCATATTTATAATGTTTACAGCAGTTTAGTAATAAAAAAAACTGTTGTTGTAGTTAACAAACAGTGAGAAATGTAAAGAGAGTTATGAAACATATTGAATACTGGCAGTAATAACTATGTAAAAGAGACACAGTTGTTCATCCGCTATAGTTTTATTAAACATGAAACTTTTCATGTGGTTTACAAAGCAGTCCTACTGTGTGATTTTTTGCACTTTATTTTCTCTCTAACATGTTACTCCTACAAGTGCTTGCCATGTTACAAGTGCATTAAACCGCTCCAGAGCATGGTTCCACTTGTGGCATTAATCCATGGTTGGCAGTGTGGACGCAATCGGCCTTCGGCCTTGTGCCCCAGCCAGCCCAACCATGGATTAATGCCACAGTAGACCCATGCTCTGTCATGATTTAATGCTTGCTTGAGGAGACCTAAGTAGTTTACATTTCAAGATGTGGTTAGTTCGGGTGTATATTGGTCAGATCCTGGAGAGTCACAGGGGACTGATGCGTCAAAGTGGTAGCAGGAGACGGAAATTCGACTTGTCAGTCTAAGAAGGGGCAGGATGATCTAGGCATGATGGGTTTAGGGCTTCATGCAGGGTGATACTTTAATGGCAGGGGTGCTGGTTTGAGGACTCATTTTGGGGTTAGTAATGTTACTACTGCTGCTTTCTATGTCCCTTGCAATGGATTCATCATCATCATCACCTGTTCCCCCACACCCAGAAACAGGTTGCCTCAGTCCCATTTTAGCTTCCCTCTCATGCTGTTTCCACTTAAAGGTTTTGTTTTCATATGGCTATGCTACCCTGTAGTCCCAAGCAGTGAGCCAGCTTTGCAATGACTGACTCAGGCTTTGCAGATCTGGCAAATTGCAAAGCTTTCATCTGTGGGACTTGTGGTTAAAAAAAAATCCCAAACTAAAGAGGTGGTGTGTGCCACTGGCTGCCACTTCGTAACAGATAGCATTTCAACATGGTGATTGAAAGTAACTGGGCCTACACCTCTGACTTGATCACCAACCACACCTTCAATTGTACCTCCAACATCACTGTCCCCTTGTTAAACAACACTGAAAACCAGTGACCAGACTATTGGTGAAGCTACATGCATATCCCAAACAATAAACTTATTGGAAGTATGTTTTAGGGGCCATCATAAGAGAACAGGGAGGGCTGAATGACAAATTTCAATTCCGACCCTATTTAAGAAAATAAGGGTTGTAGGTTAAATACTGTACATAGAAACATAGATACATAGACAGTATCGGCAGATAAGGGCCTATGGCCCACCCAGTTTACCCATTTGAGCTTGTAAGTTCAGTTTATGTTTTCCGAGAAGTCTGTTGCCCCTTACCCCTGACCTCCAGAATTCCTTTATGTCTATCCCATGCATTCTTAAATCCTGTGATTGTTTCAGCCCCCACCACTTCCTCTGGCAGGGTGTTCCTGGATATCTGGATACATGTGATTCAGTACATGAGGGAAAGTGGATGAATATTAAAAGTCATATATGAAGTTTGCATTCAGTATGTAGTGTTCCCTCAGTATGCATATCAGATGCAAATTAGAAATATACAAAAAAAAGACATCTAGAATAAGGGGTCTAATAATAATTTAGTTTTAATAATGAAGGATTACAATGTGTATATTCTACTTTGTTTTGTATCATGCATATTTTAAAAGTATGTACATGTAGACAACACTCTGTTCCCTTACTGTTTTTCTTTATTCTATTGTCTTCCCCCTTTTCTTTCTTTCCCTCATTTCCTTCCCCTTGATCACCTTGATCCCCTTTTCTTATTTGTTCCCTTTCTTCCTTCCTCCCTTTTCCCATCCCCCTTTCCTCCCCCCCTTCTCTTCTTCATTCCCATCCTAGTTTTTTCTTTTATTTTTGTGCATAACTTCTATATCAGTATACAGTTTAATAGGAACTGATTGAAATATAGCACGTAGATCTTTTTTGCTAGCTTTATTGATAAAAGTGTGCAGTGATCACATAGGTGATTGTTACATGTATATGTTTGAATCCCACCACTTTTTCAATCTAGTGTTTTAAATGGATTAATTTATATTTTAGAAATTAAAAGTAATATATGTGGTGTTTAAATTAGTATAAGTAGGAATGATCAGATGTAGTGTTTTATTTCACATGTGTAGATTATATAAGAAGCACTGTCTTTTTAGAAAAGTAACCCTATTTAAGGTAACAAGCAGCATATGTGTAATTAAGCCTTGAGAAGGAGTTCAGTGGAACTCGAAAACATTCAACCGATTTTAATGGTGTTATGGCTCCTGTAATTGTGTAGTAAATACTTTTTGAATCAGACATCTAAGAGTTTGGGATGATCATTCTTCTCAGACTGGAGTTAGCTCTGCTTTTTTGTCATTTACTATCCCCTTGTTGATGCTTATCATGACTATGATGCTCACTAACTGATTTTTAACGTTAGTTCTGCCTTCTTTATCTGATTTCTCACCCACTACATTATCTTTCTCATACTCCTCACTTCCAGGGTTCCTTTTTCATTTACCAAAAGAAATTTTGGAGGTCTCTCTGTCTGGCTCCCAGTCTATATTCAGGACTGGATCATCTGGATCTGAACAAAAATCACTACAAGCAAGATAAAGATTGTGAAGTACTTCACTGTCTTCATTATTTGGTTTAATAAATGTATCATCTACCTCCACCTCTGCCTCCAGTGCCTCATCCTCCTTTTTTTCTAAAACTGCATGCTGACAATAATCCAAAAGAATTTCTGACTGTCTCAGACTTGAAAGTAGCCTGACTCTGACTTTAAGACTCATCCTCTCTCTGTGATTGTGACATAAGATGCACTGCTGCTACTTCACTCACAGATTGTTTTGTACTGTGTCTGCACTGCCCAGTCACACTAACACCACATGCTCAGTTTTTAAAGATCCCTCAGAATGATGCAAGTTGTATTGCTCTAGGGATCTGGCAAACTCCAAATGCACCAAGGAACCTGCACCTGATTCTGTAAAAAACAGGGCACAAACTTCCTGAATTTGCCACAAGTCACCCACTGTCCCAAACAGTTGGCACACCTGTGGAAAGTGCTGCAGGGATCCACCCACCCCCACAGCACAACACTAATGGGGCTGCAATGGTGTGGGGTTTGAAGTTACTGGACAGAAGGGAGCTAGCTGAATGGGGGCACAGGAGGTGTCATGGGGGCACAGCAGCAGCGAGAGTGATGGAACCCAGTGGGGTGCATTGCATATTACAGTAACATAGTAAACAAAGCATCCCTGGTGGTTTAGTGGCCCTCAAATCCCTTATTTTAACTGGCAATAATTAAATACATACCCTGGTAGCCTAGCAGCCCTAGCGCCCCCCCCCCTTGATTCCAATCTCCTATAGAAACAGTATAATATTTCCCTGGTAGTCTAGTGCCCCCCTGATCCTATCACCCCCAAAATCATGCATGTCATATTCACTGATGGTATAGTGGATCCCCACCCTCAGCACAGATCTGCCCATAAATTATCATATTCATGTATTCCTTCATGTGATCTAGTGGTCTCCAGCCTCGAGCATGTCTGTGTAAATGAACATGTTCAGTAAATCATCCCTAGGTCTACTGGGAAACCCACACCCCACTCCAGCAGATAATGACCACCACCCCAGTCCCCCCATCCTGAACCCCAATTTGGTGACTGGCACAGGCGTCCTCTCACAACCATGGCTGACCACCAGCTGAGCTTTCACTGATCCTGTACTGTATATGGTACTCACTCGGTGAGCAGTAAATTACTGAGTGCATACTGTATGCATACAGTGCAGGATCAGTGACAACTCAGATGGCATCCAGCTGTGGTGGGGAGAGGAGGGCTGTGCCAGTTGCTGGCTTGGGGTTCAGGATAGGGCAAGCAGGGTGGTGGGCACTATTTGCTGGGGTGGTGGTTGGGAGTCCACTAGATTACCAGGGGAATATTTACTAAACATGTTCATTTATAGGCATATTGGGCTGGGGGACACTAGATCACCAGGGAAGGATTGTATGAACATGATAATTTATGGGCAGATTAAGGCTGGGGAGTGGGGGTCCACTAGACCACCAGGAACTATGACATGCATGATTTGGGGGAGAGATCAAGGATAGGGGTGCTGGACTACTAGGGAAATATTACACTATTTCTTAGGGAGATTGGGGATTGGGGGGCCCATAGACTACCAGGGAAACGATTGTGCTATTCTTAAGGAGATTGGGGAATGGGAGAGCCACTAGACTGCCAGGGTATGTCTCTAATTATTGCTGGGTGACATTGGGGATGGGAGGGGTCCACTAGACCACCAGGGATGCTAGGTTTACTATACTACAGTGATATGGCAACACACCCGACCGGGTGCTGCATCAGTGCCAGTGTTGCCCAGCTTTCACCTGACTCCCCCATGACACTGCTCATGCCCCTGCCTTACCTTGCAGTTTACTGTTAGCCCCTTTGCACTGGTGAAATCCACTTAGGCCACATCCTGGCTGGTCTTAGTGGTGCCCTTTGCTTCCTCTATGGTGTGGCCAGCAGAATCCGAGAAAGGGGATGTTGCAGCCCTGCCATGGTGCAAGCCCATTTGCAACCTGGGGCACCTGGTTAGTTACTGCAACCTTGGCATGATGGGGCATTGGTGCAGCTGCATTAGATCTGACGCAGGCTCCCTCTCTTTTCTGTCCTCAAGTGGGTACATCTTGAGCCCCTTGAGCTTGTCTTCACAAATGTTGCCTTGTTGGCTCTGGATCATCATGGTGGCCCTTCTTCGGACTGTCTCCACCAAGCTAACATCATTCCTAAGGTAATGGCACTAATACTCCACACTGTACTCTAGCTGCAGTCTTACAAGTGACCTGCATAGCAATAATATGACCTGTGTCTTCCTGCTGGTAATCCCTCAGCTATGCAGCCTAGCATCTGATTTGCTTTTGTTGCTGCTCTCCTGCAGTTGTGCTGAGTGCTTCAGGTCACTTGTGATGATATCCCCCAGGTTCTTTTCTTCCTCTGACTTGGTAACCTGCACACCACCCAACCATTATCGTCCAAACTGCAGTCTCTGCTTTTCATGGTTTGCACTAATGTGTTCCTTTTCATCCAGCTGTGTCAAACAGCCATTCCGGTGGCACTGCAGAAACAGCCATAGAGCAGTAAACTCTGTGAGGGGGCTGAAACAAATGGAGGTGGGGGTTTTCGGAATACTTGTGGAGTGTAAAAGGAACCAAGAATGCAACAGAGTACAACGGCGCCACACAGATAACGGTCATTCTGTTTTTAAAATCTGTGTGTAAAAGTGCCTTAAATATTTTGAAAACCAATCCCCCAATGCTTTTGTCTACACTTCCACTGTCAACAGATGGCACATCAGCAGCAATCTTCCCTATTGGAGATGTGGCCAGCATCTGCATAACAAAGGGCTGCAAAGCCTGCATGCTGGATACTGCTGCTCCTCTGCTACTGGCCACCGCACATGCAGCTCTACCCTCACCTCTCCCATCTTGCACAGTATAATTCTCTGGACCACTCTTCTTCATAGTAACAATTCACAGTTGTTTTTCACAGTTACAAGAAAATGTTTCCTTCTTTAACAGGAAACAATGGTGCTTATGAAAAATATTTTATTTCAAATCTCAAATCTGTTTAAAATGTCTGTATTTCTGTGGTGGAATAACAATAGTGTTTAATTTGCTATTATTTTACTATATACAGTAGTATACTGTTTATGTCAAACAGACACACAGCAGTTGACTTTATGTCAGATGCAGACTCTGTCTGACTAAAAGGAAAACAAATTTCTCTCCTTGACACTCTCTCTCTCTCTCTCTCTCTCTCTCTCTGTTTCATCACTTCCTCTCTCCCCTCTCTCTCCCTTACTTTCTCTGTCTCTCTCTCTCTCTCTCTCCATGCAGCTAGTGATCCAATACACTCGCTGGATGACTTTGAGAGAAATACAGGCTTTACACAGCTTTAAACAGGAAAAATAAAAAAAAAATTAAAATTATTAAATAGCAGACACAATAATCCAGACAAACACCAACATCACGATACAACTTTTGATACAAGACTGTAATAAAAATGATTGACCAAAGCAATTTTTTGGAGGTTTTTAGACAGTTTATATTGTATTAACACAGCAGAGCAGCTCCTTCTCTCTTGAACACCCATAAGGTCTGAACTGAGCTCAGTGAGTCACATGTGTACATTGGATGTGAAATTCAGCTCACACGACTCCATTTACATGGAATTGTATTCCACGCATATATATTTCTGCAAGACTAAGCACTTTTGGTGATTAAAGAGATAGCAGAATATAAATTTAAACTCATAAAGGTCACAGTTCATGATCATGTTACTCATCCTCAAGCTTGAAACATGTAAATGAATGTATTTTTAATAATATTTGACAAGTGTGTTACAAGTAATCATGGTAAAATGGTTGCAGAATGTTTTCCATGGAATACACAGCTATCAGAGGAATATGATTCTGCAGCTATAGATTAGTTCTACTGTGGAATTCTTCCCTTCTGCATTCAATGAAATTTCATGGAATTTAAGTGACATCATGGAAATTCTGTGGCATTATATAATACCCATAACTGACGATGTTGTGTAGTATGAGTGTGAGTACTGCACTGTTGACATGCCATCTTTCAGATGTGATATTAACCTGGTGTTCCAGCTTCCCATTTCTGGTCCCTGTTGAGGTGGAAGAGAAAGATCCAATTTCTCTTAATGATGAAGAGTAGTGGAATTCATATTGAGTCACAAACCAATCAAACTCACAAAACACAACAAATGTTACATATACAGATCTGAACAAAGGAAATTAAGATGGCATGGCAATCAAAAAAATGAAAGGTCTCAAGTTAAAAAAATGATGTTTCTGGTCTACGAAAGATACATTGGGGGGGTGATAAATTATAGGCTCAGAATTCAAACACTGTATTGGCCCAATTGCAGTCTGCTCAATATTTTTCATAACACTGTAAAAACATTTCCATAAAATATTAAACGTTGTAGGTGGCAAGGTCCCAGATTCATACTGGTATACTCCTTAAATTTCATAGTAAATCTTTGATACTAAACTATCCAAAAATATCAATTCTGTTGCAAAATAAATGCCACCATGTGTTCCAGGTACACACTTTAGTAAACAATAAGAACACTGTTGAAGAGTAGGGATATTTTTTTTTATTACAGCAAATATAATTTAAGAAGCATATCCAAACAATAAAACAGTGCCTATCAATATACTTAACATAAAGAACACCTGTGAAAACCTAAAAGAAAGTTAAGAACTGATGACAGTACATTCAGCCACCCCTACAACCATGAGCAACACTCCCAGAATTCCCAGAGGAGGTCTTCCATATATAACCTTTGACTTTTCTTCTCATAAACATATTTAATATCACTCAGAACAGTACTCTCCAGGTCATCCTCTGATAGACACTGGTGTTGTAACAATGTATCTAAAATTAATATATGTAAAATTTAAAGATGCTATAGCAAACTAAATTCTAACAGTGCTGATATTACATTTTGCCCAACCTTGGGTATAGTGCCTGAGTACTAATGCATTGTACCCAGCCTCGGGTATACCACCTGAGTACTAATTCATCACATGCCACTGTTCAGAACTCTGGAATGCTACAAACTATTGCTAGATTGATCCAAAAGGGTTTTCTGTAAGGGCATTCCAGAAATAAATGTGATTGCTTTTCCAAGAATCCATTATAAGTGTCCCTAGGGCAATAATGTTCAGATAGACTTTTATGTTTGTGGATATATCATGCATGTAGCCTCCAGTGACAGCAGCTCGAAGAATGCCCAACATCTGAACAGGAGTCCTGGTCAGTCAATTGTTTTATTGAATCTGCCATGGACTGAGCAGTCTCACTAGGGAACACTAAGGGCTGCAAAAAGCAGTTCTCTATAATGTAAGAATACAATTGTTTCCTTGTTGCTGCTTGGAACTGTTCTGGGTTTAATTTTCATTGCTCAATTTTCATCAAGGGTAAAATCATATAGTTTGGGATGTTTGATGTTCTGCTGACTGATGGAATAACCCATCTACCCCTTTCCCACTTTAAAACAAAAGGAGAAGCTATGCATTCTTTAATCCAGGCTACCCATCATAAAGCAACTCAACATATTACTCTTGGAAAAAAAAAAGAAAACTACAGAATTAATCACCACCAAACCTCATTTGCTGATTGATAAATATGTAAACTTCCTAAATACCAGGTTCAGTCTACTATCTATAATAAATGGAAGAACATACTGAGTAACTGGACGTCTAGGTCTGGGGGTGAGAGTTGGGGTCAAAAGATTTTTATTTATTTGTTTATTCATTTGTTAACCAGGTAAGGACACTGGACCAATGCCCTTTTTCAGGTCCAATTCAGAAATAAGACAATATAAAAAGGAAACAACAAAACAACAAAATAACCAATAAACATAAATAGTACATGTACACATAGATTTCTGTAATAAATACTGTTTAAACATTATCTTAAAATATGGAAGAGAAGTTGGCAAATGAATTGACACAGGTAAAGAATTATAATGTGATGGGGCTCCTACAGAAAAATCATATGATCCAGCTGTATGCTTAAATGAAATAGCATTTAGTGACACAACATTGGCCGACCTAAGCTTAAAGGGAACTGAGCAAACAACCATAAAATCAGATAAAGGAAACAATGTTTTAAAAGTGACACATTCTAAAAAGATTCAATTCTTGATCTAGAAGACAACCAACCTAATTGGGTATAATGATCACAATGATAGGTTTGAACAGGGACAGATAAAACAAATTAATATATATTCTTATATGTAACAATCAAAATATTCAATTCATTGGTGCCTACATTAAAAAAAAAAGATTAGAAACATAATTGAAATGTGGGAGAAATTAATCCATTGCGGTTGGTTTCCTGGTTTCAACTGAAAAATAGGATTTTGATTTGTAAAGCAAGCCAAGTTTCTGATTAATGGTGCATCTGACAGAATTAACCTTTAAAGAAAAGTTATCCCAGGGTCTAACAAACCTCCCAAATATTTAAACCGATGGACTTGTTCTATCATGGTACCATAATGATCTTGTAGCAATAGACTAGGGTTATCAATGAGTATAGATGGCATACCAAACCACATAGATTTTTTTTAAGAATTTAGCACCATTGAATTAGTAGCAAACCAGTTACACACATCTCCAAAATCTTGTTTTAAAGCAGACAATACCTCAAGTTAAGAATTAGCCTGGGAAAAAAGGATTAAATCATCAGCATAAAGAACTGGGTCACATAGTTTGCATAACTGTGGTAACTGATTAACAAATAAAGAAAACAACAGGGGACCCAAAATGGATCCTTGATGGATCTCACAATGAATTAATGAAACATATGACTCAACTGAATCACTATTAACAAATTGTGAATGATTCAACAGATAATCCTCAACCCATGCAACAACAGCATCCAAGAAACCAATAGCACAAAGTTTAAAGCATGCCAAATCATGCTCAATAAAGTCAAATGCCTTGGTCAGGTCCATAAACACTGCCCAAGTCATTAGGCTTTTCTAAAAGCCTTTCAGGATGGTGTCTGTGAACCTGAACAAGGTAGTACTAGTACCATGATACCTACAGAATCCATGCTACTGGGGACAAAGCACATTATAAGTACCAAAATAATTGTCACTATTGTCACTATTGAAAAAGGAGATTAGACAAGGCAAATCCAATGTGTGCTCCTATAAGGTGCAGTAGTAGTTCCTCATTCTTCCTTCTAACAACAGGTTATCAATACCGTTTTCAAAAGACTATTTAGTGGTGCTTAGAACTAAATCCATAGGCAAACTGTTCCATACATTAATCACTCTTTCAGCAAAAAAGAACTTCCATTTGTTTGTTCTGAAATGACTACCCTTAACTTGTAGTGAATGCCCCCGGTACGAAAGTTTGGATTTTTAAATGTGATATTTAATTCATTTGTAATGACTGGATTGTTTATAATATCATAACAGAGTAATAAATCCCCTTGTAGTCTCCTATCTTCCAAGGAGTACAACCCCAATTCACTTATTCTGCCTTTTTGTATGGTCAATTCTTAACATCTGTAAGGATTCTGGTCATACTACATTGAGTTCTCTCTATCCTTGCTATGTCTGATTTTTTAAGGGGTTCCACAGATGGCTGCAGCAATCCAGCTGAGACCTCATGTAGGATCTATACAGGGGAAGTATTACTTCAGTCTTCCAACTCTTGATGTTTCATTGGATTAGTCCTGCTATCCTATTTGCTTTTGAAATAGCATTTGTGCACTGTGGCCCAGATATTCAAACTGCACCCAAAAAGTGTGCAACAGCAGAAGCAAGCGCAAGTCCACTGCACCCATGTGCAAGAAGCGTGATATTCAAAAACTGCACAGGTCAAGATGCGCCTGTGGCACACGACTGAATACCGCACCACCTGCACCATAGCACAACCAGGGATGTGCAGTGGAGCAGTTCAGATGTGCCATAGTGCAACCAGGGATGCTCAGTGGAGCAGGGCAGCAGTGCAACAGCATAACCAGGGGTGCACAGGGACAGGATGCAGGTGCCCACCACCCATGCCACAGATGGGCAGGGAAGCACACAGCAGAACAGACATCACCCCCCCACACCCCATGCACTGCACAACCGGTGGAGAGCTGGAATAACCACCGGCCCATGGATACCAGCAACAAACCCACAGCCAGAGCATAGTGCCCCAGCACACTGCCTGGCAAGCTGTGACTGGCACACAAGGAGGTCCGACCACCCCGTCCCACACCATCCCACCAATGCAGAGCGCACCCTGCACTGTGATCCCCAGACACCCTGCCCAGGAGCAGCATCCACCAATGCAGGACACCCCATGCATGCCACCACCCCCACTGTGATAATGCAACCCTGTGCACCACAGAACTATGCAAGGCAGCCTCACCATGAGCACCCATCAGCAGGTTGCAGCAGACAGCAATGCAATGACTGCATACACAGTGCCACCACGCACTTCCCCCCAGAGGTACAGCTGAGAGACCGACCATGCGTCAGCACATGAGGTACCCCACATGTGACAGGGCATGCCCCGGACCCCACCACCAGTGGTACATCACCCTGTACATCCTCTCAAGGACACACCCTGACCCAGCACTGGCCACAACAGACAGCACAGACACCCACAGTGGTGCATGGAAGCATGCACCACACAGGATGCAACACAGTCCATGGACAAACACCCACCCATACCCATGGGCACACCAACACAGGGACACAGTAGTGGGGCAACCATGCCCCCACCGTGTGGCCATGGAAACTGTGTACACACGGCCAGCACCCCTCTATGGCACAGGAGTGCCAGCCACCCTGTGCAGGCACCATGGAGTTGTACACCACCAGCATGCGCCCTGAGTACAAGTGACAGACAGTGGTGCACATCCCCTGTGACACACACACAAGTGACAGCATGGAGGTGGAACAACAACAGCAGAGACCACAGTGTCACCCGAGGCAGACATGCACCACACCAGTGACAGGAGGCAACCCGGCATTGTGCCAGGTACAGTGGCTGTCCAGCATGGACAGCCACCACTGACATGCCAGTGGATCATGCAGGTCACAGACATGCAAGGTTGTCAGCTGCACAGGCCATGGATGGTCTGACAGGTGCACCATGGACAGAGCATGCACCGTGGACCACTGCACACAGTCATCCAGTGCACAGGGAACAACACACAAATCACAGACAGTGACTGATAGCTACTCCCACACCATAGTCACTTCCCCACGGACACACACACACGCATATGACTGCACCACCCTTGACACCATGCACACCACTGCAGCTGAGCACCTATAGCCCGCTGCAAATCAGAGACCACCACAGTAGGCATAACAAAGCAAATGTATTGTAAAAGATCAAAAAACAACTATATACAGCTATTTACAAAAGGTTAGGGGGAGGGCCACAAACAAGGTGGGTGTGGGTAAGGGGCAGGGGTGAACAAATGGTAAAGGGAAGGAGGGGTGTGAGGGTGGGTCCAGGGGGTAGTGGAAATCATGGGGTGTAGAATGCTCAGCAGGAGCCCCGCTCCCCACTTTGACTTCGCCTTCCGCCATGCTGCCGTCGGACTCCCAGATGGTCCAGTTGCTCCAGGATCTCCAGGGAGGCCCTGGCCACCTGCAGTATCTCCCGCGGCATCTATTGTATTGTCTGCAACTGCCATCCACCTAGGACAAGGGAGCAGAGTCAATAGGTGTGAATGCACAGCCCCCCTGCAGCCCACCCACTGTGCATGGCATAAGGCCGTGGGACATGCCTCTGTGATGGTGTGTGACCACCCACAGTGATCGTGTCCGCAAGACCTGCCCACCCAGGCACACACAGCCATGTGGACTACTGCACACACCCACTGGCCAAGCCCCGCACAGCACCACCGTGGCTGTACAGTGACATGGCTATGCGGTGCAAAGGCAGTGGCACAGCCATGTACCCGGTGCATGCATGAACCACAATTGATGCACTCCCAGACATGCAGTGCCACTGGACAGTGCTGACTGTACCAAGTTGCGTGCATGGCAGTGGTGTCAATGGATGGTGGCCATGCCCCACTGCCCAACCTGTTACACAGCATGCAAATATAATCATGGATGTAAGGCACTCACCATCATCAGGCTGGTCCCTGTGCTGGTCTGGTCCAGCTGCTCTTGCCGCATGATATGGCTCACGCCACAGCCTCCCCTCCCTGGCACTCCAGTGCTCCTCAGGGCCTAGGGTGCAAACATGGAGAGAGGAACATCAGTACAATCCGGTAGCAAAGTCCCTCCACCCCGTGTGTGTGCAATCCCACACAGCTATACCCATCTGCCCCCCACCCCTATACCACCACCACGGCCCACACTGGATGGCCCCTCCCATGTGTTGGACACATGCCACCGTGATACCCATATGGATGTTAACAGTGTATGGATGGGGCACCTACCTGGCCTTGGAACCATGCCCTTCCTGGCGCGTGACCACAGGCAGGCAATCCTGTCCGGGTCCCAATGCTGCAGGTCCCCATAGCGGTGCCTGCACTGCTCAGCCGTGCGCTCCATGCCAGTCACCTCCTCCAGGACCGCCACCGCCTCCTCCCACACGGCACTCCTGGCCCTGTCCAGGGGTGCCTCCCCAAATAGAGCAGCAGCATGAGGCTCCACCAGCTGCACTAGATTGGCCAGTTCGACCTGGCTACAGATCGGTGCCCATCTCTGTGCCATCCTGCAATCTTTCAGCATCAAAATGGCACTCTGTAGCGCACATCTGCCACATGCGGATGCTGCACGGTACTGCGCTGCCATTCCCCATTGTGCTGTCACTGTACAGCATGATAGAGGTGGACCCATGCGGATGCATGGCACCTAGGGCAAAGGTTGGCACAGGGTCAGGGGTCTCTCACACATGGACCGCCACAGCACTATTGGTACTCACCGCATGTAGCGCGGTAAGGCACCTGTGTGCCACTTCCTGTAGTGGCCCACCGCGCTGTGGCCCCACTGCGCCTTTGGCGCCCCAGTGCCAGAGCACCATACATGTGAACAGTGCACCAGCACCACTGGCACAATGGTAGCCATGCCCTGCATTGCCTCCCTGCACAGCATGTCAGCAGTGCAGCAGGCGTCAGAGTCAGCACCCCGGGCATGCGCCATTCAGTGTCCACTACACATGTCACAGAAATGCGCCCTTGCCTGAGCATGTTCAACACAATTGCTCAAGGCGCAACAGCGCGATATTCAGCCAGCATATGCAAATGAGCTAATCAGCTATTCAATGGCGCAGATACCTCATTAGCATCCACTTAAAATTGTGCCTCTCCTCATTTGCATGCGTTGCCCTATATAAATGCGACATTCAGCTGAAGAGGCCATAGTCTGGTATTGCAGTCTATTGTGGTGAGTTGCATGCTGTTTGGGAGTGTGGACTGTGGTGTGTGGGACATGCATGGGACTGCACAGTCACAGGTAACATTCCCACAGGATAAATAATGAGCGATCATGAGGTGGATGAAGAGGAACAGAGATGTGGGAGGAAGAGGAGGCCAAACTTCACCAAGGCAGAAACAGATGTCCTGTTTAAGGCCTACCTTGACCAGGAGCCGCTGCTCAGCAGATAGCGGGAAACACCACAGGCCCATGCTGCTGCATGGGGAGAGGTGGTGCGTGCCATCAACCTGCATGGCAGCCACCAGTGGTCCGTGCACGAGTGCAAGAAGAAGGTGGGCACGGACAGGCAGAGGATTAAGGATAAGGTGGCTGCCATCAGGGCAGCACGGGCTACCACTTGTGGGGGACAGCCGGCCGTGCAATGCCTGACCCCACAAGAAGAGTGGGTTGCTGCTGGAATGCGACGTTGTGCCATCAAGGGTGTTCCAGGTGGTAGATTCCAGATGGGTGGTAGCCCGTCACTGCATGGTAGGTCCTGAGCTGTCACCGGGGGGGATGACACAGGGTAGGGCAGATACATTAATGCTACGGTGTTCCCTTACAGCTCCTGAGCATCTACATGGGCCAGCGGTGGTGGGCTCATCCACTGAGGGCGATACCATGGACACAGAGGAGGGCCCATCCACCTCCACAGGTGTCTGAGGGTCAGGGCGACAGTGGGCCCGTCTGGCTGTCCGGACTGATGTTGGTGGAGCAGGTGCGGAGGAGGCCTTGCCTGTGTCCCAGCATGCCAGCGTCCATGGATGCCAGCATGCTGAGATGCGGACTGGTGCCGGATCCGTCATTGATGATGATGGAGCTCACATCATGGACAGTGATACGTGTGGGCCGCAGGATGGCCACACAGCAGGTTACAGCATGGGCATAGCCGTGGGTGGTGCCACCGTGAAGGCCTGCGTGACATCACAGCCCCAGTCTGTGCCTGTCTGCACCAGTGGGGCAGCACTGGTGTGTGTCCAGAACAGTGGGGCTGTTGCAGCTACTGTGGCAGCACTGTTGAGCCCTGGAGAGTGACAGCCGGAGGAGCAGTGTCAGCAGTCAGCCAATGGCCATGGGGGTACAGTGTCCTGGGGTGGCATCAGTGCACTGCCTGTGGACATATCCAGACATGGCCCTGGTGTGTAGCACCCACCCTCAAGGGGTGCTGCCCATCAGGGCCGCGAACACCGTGAGGGACAGCATGCCGATCAGGCAGATGACCTCTTAGATGAGCACACCCACATACTCCAAGATTCAGTCAATCATCAGTTGCGGCTTGTGACGGCAGTGGATGCACTCAGTGCGGTCCTGCGCCAGGCAGAGGAGCGGCACAGCAGGGGCACTGGTCTGCTCCTGGCAGGGATGGACCAGCTGCAGGAGGATGTGACCACTGCCATTGACAGGCTGACACAGACAATCACAGCTGTCATAGTCACAGTGGGCACACAGTTAGTTGCCCATGCGTCTCAGACACCGTGCAGTGCAATGTCCACCCCCCATTCCCGGTGTCGTGCGACACCCTCCTTGTCGACACCGGGTTCAGCTGTGGGCATCCCGAGCACACCTGGTGCAGGCATGTTCAGTGTGCTGCAGACCCCTGCACGATCATGGTCGCATTCATGCAGCGGAACCCCTGGGGGACCATCAGTGCCACCCCATGAGGCCATTGGTCAGCCTGTCACTGCTGGCAGGTCTCAGCAGGGCTGCCCATGCATCCATGGCAGCCGTGGCACCGTGGTGCATGACTGACCTCTCTCCCACCAAGGCTACTGTCTGATGTTGCCCTGTGTGCAGTGTGTTGTTCAATGTGCAATGCATGGGTGGGGTACCCGGCCCTGCACATACACACACACGTTCCACCTGCACACCCTCCTGGCTGCTGTCTGCTGTGGTGTGTGCATGATGATGCCTGTGTTGTGCTGTCCACCACTGTGCAATGGTGCCCAGCGTCTGACACACATACAATGACAGGCACTGGGCGTGGTGGTCTGTGGATGTGTCTGTGGCTCGGGGTGGCGATTGGGGTCAGCATGCCTCCTAGCCTTTGTGCATGTCTTGTGGTGTGTTTGTGTGTGTGTGTGTGTGTGTGTGTGTGTGTGTGTGTGTGACCATGTGCCATGTTAGACCTTGCCCTTCCCTGATGGCGTGTGTGGTTCCATGCTCAGCCAATTCCCTTTATGACATGCACCCCTGGGGTTTGTCCATGTGTGTTTGTGGGTTGTACCATTGCCATTGGAGGTTGCACATGGCCCCATGACTTATCTGGGTTGGTTGAAGTGCTCCTCTGTGATGGTGTCCCAGTGCAGCTGCGCCATCCTGATCAGTCGGGGGTCCCTTCGACCAAGGGGGGCTGCCCATCACCATCTTCACCAGTGTCCTCATCGTCCCCATCGCTCTCCCCCTCTTTGACCTGTACAGCTATCCCACAGTCATTGGTCATGTTGTGAAGGATGCAACAGGCCAGGAATAGCCTGCAGGCCTTTGAGGGGCTGTACTGTAGGGCACCGCCAGACGTGTCCAGGCAACAGAAATGTGCGTTCAGCATCCCGAACACCCACTCGATGACATTGCATGTGGTGGCATGTGCCTCATTGTAGCGTTGCTGCGATGGGGTAGCGGGCCACCGGTATGGTGTGAGCAGCCAGGGGTGGAGTGGGTATCCACTGTCTCCTGTGTGTAGAGGGTGGACATTAGTTTGGTGATCAGCATCGCCCTGCCATGGGCCATCTAGGCCAGTAACCATGTCACCTCTGACTATGCCCCTCCCAAGATCCATGTCTTTCTGCATGATTTGCATACTCACCCACTAGGTGGCCAGTGGGGATGTCCCCATTCTCGAACCAGTGGCACAGTGCAGACTGGTGCCAGATGAAGGCATCATGTGTTCCCCAAGGGTGCATGGCACAGACATTGGTTATGCGCTCCATGGCATCGCACACCACCTAGCAGTTGATGCTTGCATACCCCTTCTGATTTATGTATGAAGCCCCTTTGGGGCCAGGTGGTGTGTGGATGGCCACATGGGTGCATTCTATTGCCCCAAGCACTCCAGACATATGTGCTACCCTGTGGAACTCCTGTATGTTTGCTGTGCGCTCCACCGGTGTGCTGGTGAAATGGATGTACTCCGCAGCATGTGGCAGCAGTGCACTGAGGAATTGGGTGAGTAGGCGTGACGCGGCCGACTGGGTTATGCCTGTCATGTCCCTTGTTGGTCCCTGGAAGGTACCCATGGTGAGCAGGCACATGACAGCTGTCACTTTGGTCTCCACTGACAGAGCATGGCTCTGTCGTGTGGGTGCCTGTATCACATCACTGCACAGCTCACAGAGCTGCCTCAGGATTGCCTGTTTCAGGTGGTACCAGCCCACGATCTCAGTGTCAGTGTACAGCTCGAAGCTGGTGCAGGCTTGGTACTGCCTGTTGGGGGCATACCACCAACGGGCAATTCCACGGCTGTGCCCCCCCCGCTGCCTGCTTTCTCACACCCCTCATTACTGCTTCCATCTGAATGGTGGCACTGGCCATGTCCCTGGCTTGTGTTACCCCCCTGGCAACTGTTTTTCCGTTCCCCCCGCTGTCCTTACTGCTACTCCCCCTGCACTAGGAACACCTCCCAGTACTGGACGTACAGCCCACTGTCCGTGCCCTCAGTCCTGTGTGGCACTTCTCCCTTTTGTCCTGCGCAGTGGCACAGGCTCCCCACTCCTTCCCTGTTCCTGGTGGTTCCAGGTGCTCTGTCCTGCTTCTGCCCTGTCCTGCTCACAGTTGCTGGGTGCCTGCTTGCAGTTTTCCCATGTGGCTTTCCTGTAGTGTTCTTGCACCTCTCTCTTGTTCCTTTTTATTTTGGATCATTTCCACTATTGCTTAACTTCTGTTTGCTCCCCTATTGCACATGCCACATGTTGTTGAATATCGCACTGTGCCATTTATCCATAGTTCCTCCCCCTTCAGTTGCACATGCATTCATTACCATTGTGCTCTTGCACATTGTGATTTGGGAGGCGCAGCTGCCTCCCACTGAATATCGTACAATGGAGCATTTTTGGACTTGTGCTGGCACAGCCCTGTTGCGCATGGCACAACCCTTTTGAATATCTGGGCCTGTGTGCCAAAATCGAATGTGTTATTTATACACACATCTAGATCTTTGTCATTATTTGATTGTTTGAGTATTGAGTTACTAAGAATGTATCTAATGAAAAAATAAATGTGTCCTGGTGTTCTTGTTAACAATGATGGTGTTTTATTTTGATGTAAACACTGAGAGTTGTCATTTCATTTTATTTTTACTATTTTGTTTTATTACATTTCACAATATGGCAGTTTCCGTGTCTGATTCAGACTACTTCCCATTGTCTGTGTATGAAAAGTGAGTGTGCCTGATGTGCTGTGATGTCTCTATTTGAGGTTTTGGCACCATCGACTGTGCTTGAGCTAAACTCCCATCACTACCACCTCAATGCCATGTAGTATACAGTGACAGCATCTGTAGTGAATGCAGAGGTGCAATACTTGTTATCTAACTATATTGACTTGTGTTAAAATATTAATTTTCTAGCATTTCTCAAAGACCACATTGTTAATTCTCAGTCAATAGATTAAAATCTCAAAAGCACGTTATGAGTATTTTTATCTTATTTTTTGGCATTAAAAAAGCTTGTATGTATATTTGTCATGCAATGATTCTGATTTTATTTCTAGTTGGTACACCTCATAGTATTGTAAGATTACACTTCAAGTTGACTCAATTCAAAGTAGATTTATTCTGATAAATACTTACTATGATTTTACCCCTGCTGACACGAGATGAATGCTATGCCTAAAAGTTCCTATACTTGGCACTATGTGTAACTGGATGGTCAAAGGTGTTCAGAAGAAAATCCAGACTCACTCAGATATGATTGTTAACCATGTCTGTCACATACTGTTTGTATGGATATACTGGACCTCCCTTTGGGGGGGGGGGAGAGTAATGACCACAAATGTATTTTTTGGCAGTTAAAACATTAAGCAATGTAGCACTGAATTATTATATTCCCTTTCACTTCTAATGTCCATTTTTTATAATGCCTCTATTTTTGCCCCACATCACACCTGTTTGTACAGTTATATGCAAGCAGCCTGTCAATATTTAATAAGTTTCATGTATATCCGTTCCTAAATCAGCATATGCTTTTAATCTACATGGACAAGGGACACATACATGTCCAGTATAAGCAGTTCCTACTTCTTTCAGGAGGTGCAATACCTCTGGTGAATTTACGGATACCTCAAATAGAATAATGCTATTGGCAGTACCATGGAATAACATTTTGCTGAATTTAGAGTGCATTTTAGACTTTTTTACTGAATTACATTCACTCCACACCCCAACACCATCATAACTCTCACACACACACACACACACACACACACACACACACACACACACATATACACACTCACTCACTCACACACACAAACACACACACACACACACACACACACACTATTTCCGTCTACTGATATCTTGCAGTTTCGTGCACAAAATTTATGACCATATATTTAAGTGCTGGTAACATTAACAATTTAAATAATATTTCAAACCGTTCTCTCCTCCCCCTCCAATCATTTCCCTGTCCATTACGATACAACCTATAAAGTAATGGATTAAACAAACAAAAAAAGTTTAAAAATAGAGATACCCCCTGATAAAACAGACCCTTGCAAAATCGGAAAATTCTCTTCATGTCTGAGTGATTCATGACTGTGTTCATGGATATTGTCACGATTATTTTCCTGTAATGCTATATGCCCATTTTGCATTTTATGTAACTCAGGCATTTGTGCAAAAATGCCATTATTAAAGACATAGTACAGTAATAAGTAAGCAATAAGGCATGACAAGGTGTGTGTGTTAGACACTTTGACACATGGCTAGGAGGTGTAGTGAGGCACGAGGCCACTGGCTGAGTGCGTCCAGCCTCCTAGCCATGTGTTAAAGTGTCTAACACACAGACCCTGGAGTGGCTTATTGCACTTATGAAATGGCTATCAAAAATACAGATGTACGTGATAGCTAAAATGTATAGTATTTAATAATGAAAAAGTAAAAATGTTTGTTTAAATTTTTAATAAAATAGTTCCTCCACCTACTGTTTAATTTTTTTTGAGTTGAGGACTTTTGAGCTGTTTAGGCGTCTGTATTTGTATTTTTTTTTACCCATGTAGTTGTCATGGCACCACCCTTACCCCCCCCATACCCAACTAGCAGCCCCCCCAATTTTGTTTTTCTTTTTACAAATCTGGTTGATCCTACCTTTAATTAACACAAAGTATCTGGTTGATCCTGCTGTTTGCCAGCATCAGGCGGTATCGCAGTATGAGCGGGAACGGCAAGTCCATGTTAGTTAAAAATTGAGTGCTTCTTCTTTGGCTCCAACAGTGCGAGTGAGATGAACAGTTAAACCCTGCATCTCTCAGCTGGGAACAGGGGGAAGGGGTAGAAACCATCAATTTATCACAGCTGCACTGGCTCCTGTGGCTGCCACTCATCATCTTTCAGCCAGGAACGAGGGGAGGGCTCAAGCGCCCCCTGTGTCGTGCGGCAATTACACCACAGTGTTGTGTTTTGTGACCGAGCAGGTGGGTTACAAGACAACAATTGAGATCGTGGCTGTTGTATTTTTTTAATGATGCAGGTTGTGTATTTCACTTGGGTGGTTAGCTTCACCGTAAGGGTGGCATCGCTTGTGGCACAAAACAAAGTGGCAGCTTTTTCATTTATGAACATTCTTTGTGGGCAGCATCACCCATATCAGTGTCCAGTGGGTACTGCCTGATCTTATTCCTGTGTTGTTAGACACTTCAGCACACAGTCAGTGGCCAATGAGAATGCTTGAATTTCAATGCCCATTTCATAAATTCAATCATTTCATTTACATTCCATATTCTCACCTTCCCATTTGGATCCCAACTGTTACTGCATCTGATTGGAGTTTCAGACAGGACACTGGCACTAGAGCATGCAACAAATGGCAGAGTTGGATAACTGCAAATGGAAGGCATATGGCTTTTTATGAAGCATATATCACAATATCAACTGATTTCCAGATCACTTTGAAGGCAATGGGGGTTGCAGAGTGGGGGGAGAGATTAGGGGAGCTAAATGAATGATCCTGACATTATATTTTGAGCATGGAGACACCAGCAACAAAGAACAATTATGTGAAGCTACTACACAGTGGATGTGGTAGGATTCAAACATTAGGATTTTAATATGTACAACTCTGATGTAACCACTGAGCCACCTTACATTCACTAGCAAGCAACATCCTATCTCAAGTAAAAAAAGATGTGTTAGGGGGTGGTTGCTGCAGAGTTATCAGATGCCTACTGGTATTGTCTGAATTTGTAGGTAGTAGAGCATGATGATTGACTGTTTAGGATTATCCTGATGTTTGTGTATGTAAATATTAAATATTATATACAGAAAGGTTTGTAAAAAGGAGAAGTGAGCTATCAAAATGTGAAGGTTTTTTAACTATCAATCTCTGATAAACATGAATGCAAGCAGCATAGCTATTATATAGCTTCCACAATTTAATGTTCAGCAAAAAAAAAAAAAAAATCAAAAGCATCCTTTTTGATTTCTGCAGTTATCTAACCTAAACACTGATGTGCTGGAACATTTGCCATTTTAACTCAAAATTTTATTAAATCATCAGTTTTGACAGAAAACATATTTAGGCACAATTTCAATTAGAAATCTCCTAGTAAATCGAATGTTGCCACTAATATCAACGTATCCCTCCCTGCCACCCCACTGAAGTAGTTTATATTTTTAAAACAATGGCACAACAGGTAATAAAAGTTCACTTTAGACACTTAATTATATCTCTACTTCCCCATCCCCCGTTCAACCACCCAGTCTCCTTCAAGGTTGAAACTGGCAGAATCTGAATGATGTAACATGAAGCAGATTCACTGAAGTAGTAAATATCATACAGCATGAATACTGTTATCTATCATGGTTTTCTTACCATTTTTAGTTCATTTTCTGCTTCACTTATTCCATTTTTCTTTAAAGCTCAATTAACACAGTGCACATTTCCTTTGGCACAAGAATACAGATTTAGTGGCACAATCTCTGTTAACCATGATTATTAGTAACAGCTTAAAATAATACGTTTATTATTGAAAATCATCACATATTGCTTAATTAATCATCTGTCCATTTATCAGGTGGCATCCTACCTGTTCTATCAATAAAACATCCTTGCCTGACTATGTGTGTTTCTAGATCGACTGTGCATATAGTCATCAGGGACCCGATATTCAAAAGTTTGCATGGGCACTAACGGGTCTTTGCCCACACAAATCGGGGTTTGGACTGCATCCCCATATTCAAAAGGGGCTGTTGCATGGGCAAAGAGGGTTAGCACCTGCACAAAATGTAATGTATGCATATGGGCAAGGGGAGGGGCATGGCCATGAATAGGCATTCTACCCAATATTCAGTGACTTTGCACTGCACAAGAAGGCTTAGCATGGGCCTTTTGCACAGCGCAACTACCACCGAAAAAAAAACCCTTACTTAACTCTGGGCAACTCTAGAGGCTGCCAGAGGTAATGCAGCTGCATAGCCAGTTGGTCACTGTGGGAGCACAACCACCCCCTGTTGTCCCTGGCACCACCCCCCCCCCACCGATGGTCTGCCCCTAAGGTACAATTAGAACTTCCTGGTGCTAGAGGTCCTCCCACTGATCACCGGCCTGTACTGTAAAAAAAAAAAAAATCCATGCTGGTAGTGGTCCCCTAACCACTGATTGCTGGCTCATGCTGCGAAAACAACTATCCCTGGTACTAATAGTCTTCCCCACCGATCGCCAGCCCATGGTGTAAAACAACTATCCCTGGTACTAGTGTTACCCCCCAATTGCTGGACGATACTGTAAAAACTATTTTGTCCCTGGTGCAGGTAAACCCCCTGCCTCCATTGACGCTGGCCTGCACCACGCATAACATGAAATCCCTGCTGTCTAGTGGCTCCCCCACTGCAGCACTGAAAACCCATCCCCCAGTCATCTTACCTGCCCCCTCAGTGCTGCAGGTGCATACGGCAACCAGTGCAGCCCTCCTCAAACCTCCTTGGCTGGCTGCCATATGCCCAGGTAGGAAGTGCACCCCTTATTTATAGGACAGGGCATATCACCCTTTCCTATAAATAAGAGGTCTGCTCTCTGCCTGGACGTATGGCAGCCAGCCGAGGAGGTGTGAGGAGGGCTGTGCTAGTTGCCATTCACTCCTGTGGCCCTGAAGGAACTGAGAAGGTAACAGGGGGTATGTTTTCGGTGCCACGGTGGGGAGGGGCATGAGAGCATGAAGGATTTCAAGTTGTCACAGTACAGGCCAGTGATCAGTAGAGGAGAGACCACTAGCACCAGGCATATTTGTTTTTACAGTACAGGCTAGCGATCAGTGGGGGAGGGGGGGCACTAGCACCACGTATAGTTGTTTTTACAGTACAGGCTGGTGATCAGAGGGTGGGGAACACTACTACCAGAGATATTTGTTTTTTACAGAAAAGGAAAGTGATTGGTGGGGGGAACCACCAGTACCAGGGATATTTTTCTACACAGAAGGGACTGGCGATCAGAGGTGGGGGACCACTACCACCAGGGATGTATTTGTTATACAGTATGGACTGGCAGTAGGAGGGAGGGGGGATCACTACTGTACTATCAGGGATATTTTTCTGCACAGATCGAGCTGGTGATTGGAGGGAGGGGAGGAGATGGCCACTACCACCAGGGATATTTTTCTGTACAGAACCAGCTAGTGATGAGGGGGGGACCACTAAGACCAGGGATATTTTTTTCATATAACTTTTTTGCTCCCATTGCTGCCTCTGTCTGCTTCAGCAATGGGAAGACATATGCTTTCTTTTCTTGGATTTTCCTCTTCCTAACTCCTGGGACCCCAGACTACAGCTGCCCATGCCCGCAGAGGCAAGCACACACCCTGTGACTCTGTTGACAGCCTCTTCCACCCACTTAGCCTAATGCTGAGTCTCCCACTGGACTTGATGCTACCATCAAGCCTCCACCTGATAACAGGGAAGAGTCTGGGAGACTCTAAATCCCATTCTGGGAGAGTAGTGCTGCCTAATGGCAGCTAAATATAACTACTCGCTCTCCTCCCAGCTGACCCATAGCAACCCAATCATGTTCCCAAACTTGGGTCACCAGTGTGGTGTAAGCTATGGCGTCAAGGTCCTCAACCCTCAGCACCACTGGGCCAGCCCTGGGATATTCTTTTCTACAGAATGGGCTAGTGATCAGTTGGGGTGGTACCACTAGCACCAGGGATATCTACATGTTTGGGACTGGTCAACTGGGGAGGTGGCACCTCACTAACCTGCCTTGCCACCCATGCAAATGAGCCCATAATGGGCATGAAAATGGCCCTTTAGCACCATGCATGCCCAATGGGTTCACTTGCATGGGTCATTTAGAATACAGCAAATAGCACTCAGGTGCTATCAATTCTGGCTGTGTACTTTAGGATCCCTGTCAGGGCAGCACTAAGTGGCTTAGTGCTGTGTTGACATGACCTATATTCAGTCAAATAGCCCTGGTGCACTATGCTATTGAATATAGAATCCTCAGACACCTGGGCAATCACAAGGTGCAGAGCATATGTTTACACATCGCTTTGCGTCGATTTGAATATTGGGCCCCAGATGTTAAGCTATAATGATAGACCATGCCTTTTTTTTTTTTGTTTATTAATTACATCATTGATTTTGTGTTTGTCAGTAGTGAGTGATTAGTGTTTTGTTTTTTTTATTTGTAAATTCAATATTCAGGACAGACCAAACAATATGCAATACATTTTATGTGATGTCTTATTGCCATATATTTTGGACCAGCAATCTTATTTTTCAGAATGGGCAAAGTGTATAATTAACTTGAAAATGTTTGAGTAGTGATAGTGCACACTGATGGTGGATACTTTGTAGGTATCTCTTCATTAGTAATCCATGCCTTTCAAATGGCCCTGATTATGTGAGACTTCCATCATTTTGCCCCCAAAAAATTGCTTTACCCCGCATCCATCCCTCAAAGTATTGGTGCTGCTGAGACATAGAATTTGCTCTAAACTCAGACTTCAAAGTGAAAATTCATAGTATTCTAAGAGGCTAAATAGGCAGTAGCACACAACAGGGCATGCAGTTTCTGAGTAATTACCACACAGCCCCTGCTCTGTGGGTTGGAGGTATATAGAGTAAGCCAAATGCCCTTTAACCATGTGTTGGGGGGCCATTAATTACACAATAACCTCAAATCCTAAGGTGTGTTATTGCATTTATAAAATAGCACCAAAATAGTAAAAAAAAAAACAGACTGAATAAATCTTTAAATTAAAAATAAATTATCCGTCATCATTGTTAAATTGGTTTGCACACCAAACAACTTTGTTTACCCCTCCAAATAGATCAGACTGGCTAGTAGGCAAGTCATTCATGTTGTTAGTTGATTTTATTTCCCCAGCTGTCACATTTACCGGCACAGCCCAGGAAACTAGTTCAAGACTTGCAAGGCATTTTCCAGACCCCAACAGTTATTGGTCAGTTATAGCACAGGTCTGGGCAGTTGTTCACCAGTCAGAATATTGGATTTTTCTTGTCCATTTTATAATTCATAAACTTTGAACAAGTAAACAGCATGGTTTACACAATATTCTGAACTTGTATGTCAATGTTTGAGGATGTGACCCTCATTATGATGGTAATTGTCATTCATTGTCCCCAGTTTTGATTATCCATGCCACTCATCTCCTTGACAACATATTGATAGGTATGTTGACTAGGAAAAATAGCTCGTATGTCACCAAAATGCTTATTTTCTTAGCTGTATTTTCTCATGTGTTGTATTCTTTCATGCACTGCATACTTCTATTTGCTATGGTGCTAGTGAGTAGAGCACTGAGGAAATGAATAATGCACCATGCTAGTTGTTACTGCTTTGTGTCCTTCCTCAACTAAATGTGGTCCCTGAGGCCACTGCCTGGTTCAAGAATTACCTCTCAGGATGGCCACAGCATGTCAGGATAAACACCACCATCTCCACCTCCAAAACAGTTTGTTCAGGGGTCCCACAGGGGTTTATACTTGGCCCATTGCTCTTCACCCTCTTCTTAAACTCTCTCCCTAAAGCGTGCAGCAGTCATCTACTACTCTATGCTGATGATGCGGTTCTGTACTGGAAACACCCTCAACCGAGCGTCCTCCAACTGTCCCTTCAGGGTTTTTTCAGGGAACTAGAGACATGGTTCACTGATCACCGCCTGATCATCAACTATAACAAAACTAAGTCCATGATCTTTTCGCATAGCCAAAGCCCACATAGTCAGACGGCACTCCTAATTAAGAACTCACTAGGCACCCAACTGGAACACGTTACAAACTTTAAATACCTGGGTATCACAATGGATACCTCCCTCTCCTACCATAGTCATGTCCATCTTCTCTCATCCACTGTCAACACTAGAGTGGGCATCCTCTACAGACTCAAGAACTGCCTACCTGCATAGGCCATGCAACTTGCAGTCACCTCCTTCATCCTCTCCCTAGTCAACTATGGGATAGTTATATACAGTTCAGCTGAACCCACCATGCTAAGCAGTATAAACGCTGCACTGAATAAAGCCTGCCTCCCAGTTACAGGCAGTGACAGACTAACCCATACCTGTGATCTTTATACACTGACTGGTTGGCTAAACTTCCAACAAAGACTAGAATATCACACCTGCATTCTCGCAAAAAAGATACAACTTCAGCTTGCCCCTGCCAGCCTACTCCCCATTATCAGTGCAGCCCCCATCAGGCGTAATACAAGACTCACAGCTTACCCATCATTTCTGGTTCCCCTTTGTAGAACATCCCTTAGGGCAAAGATCTTTCCACTACCATGCCCCTCTCTGGCTCAACACATTACTCCTCCCCTCCCACACTCTCCCAGTCCCATAGCATCTCACTATTCAAATCAGGCCTTAAAACCCAACTAATGGAGAGTGCTAAATGTGATTGTGGCTACTGCTGCCCACCCTGTTTGCTCCCAAATCCTCCACTTTTCCTGACACAGGGACTGCCTAGACCCTACGAAACGGCATCCTACAAATCTCTGTCTAGGGACCCCAGGAATGCTACCTAATTACCACACCTGCTAAATAAGTTCTAGCCTGGACTGCTCTGTCAGTACCGTGACTGTAAATACTGCCTGTCTATGTTAGTTTTTTACTGTATTTGTTTACCCTCCACCCCCTGTAACTGACGTGGAGCCTTTGCAAAAAAGTTACTCTGTCAGTACTGAAACTGTAAATACTGCCTGTTCATGTCCGTCTTTTACTGTATTTGTCTACCCTCCACCCTCTGTAACCTGATGTGGAGCCTTTGCAAAAGAGTCTATGACTCAAAGGATTGTAATTCCGATTGTACTCAATAAATAAATAAATAAAATGTTACCAGGCTAATGAAAAGATAACTGTCTTAATAAGTACATCACTTTGCTAGGGACTATTGCTTAACAACCAATTCTGACATCTCCTGTCATCAACGGTTAAGCCTACCTTCATAATGCACCATGCTCCTTTCATGCAAGCCTTACTTTCACATATGTTTTCTTTAAGACATCATATTTTCTGTGCTGCACACATCTTACGCACATGAGTCTTGGCTCTGAGTGCCTATCCCATTATCTCATTTTTTAAATAAATAAACATTGAACAACATTACCCTCACCTCACTATACCAGTTTTTTTTATGGAAATTGTACTTGGTGGCAGTTAATGACTGGTTCGACAAGGCCATACCCCATATATTGGAAGATGCTAGTGCTCCATTGGATTCACCTTCCTCTTAACCATGGAATAAAACAAATTATATGAGTTCAAATCTGTATTCAGGTTGATTGCATCTTGCAAAATTGGGCTACTGCCGAGGAAATGAGTGCACATTAACCAGTATTTTTTGATATACATATTATTTCATAATTATAAAATTAAAAGTGCATTTAAAAATAAATTGATTAGCAGCTGGTCCAGTGGTAGCACTATAGGTCACAGCATGGAGGACTCTGTATTGGGAATGATTCTGAGTCATCACAAAGCCAGCTGGGGAACTTGACCAGATCGCTCCTGAAGATGCTCCACTTCTGAGGGAGTGAGGGTTGATGGACTACACTGTACTAATGCCTTCTGCCTGAGCACAGGTTGCATATAAGGTGATCAGCAGCACTGTGTGGTGGTCGCTGATGACATGAAATGCATGCGCATACATGCATGCATGCATGCCAAGGGTTCTCTTGGCATCCCATATGAGTTGAGCTTGAAAAAATTATTACCAATGTCATAAACTGCAAGATAATGTCTGCTCTCATGGCCGACACCCCACCTCCCACTGAGCCAAATTTTTCTAAGAGCACTGATTGAGTAGGAGCTCACTCCCAACTACACCACCATTGTGAGTAAGCCAGGGTGTCTGAAGGAGAAGAAGGTAAGTCCTTAGAAAGGCAAGTGAGTGAGCTGAGTGTGTGTGCATCAGACTGATTAGGAGCTAGTTGGCAGTAGGGAAGAAAAAAAAACTACTGTACAGTAAATTAATTGAAAAATAAAACAAATTAATTAATTTGACTTCATAATTTTTATATTCTTATCCCTAGGATTTTTAAACAGAACTACAGGGTCGTAATAGTTGCATCAGTCAGTTGTCCTGCATTCTTCTTTTAACCAATTCATTGAAGCTGATGAAGACTATGGTTTTGATAGTAATTTTACTGGGATACTGACTGATTTAGCAGTTCAAGGATATGTGTTTGAACAAGAGTTATCATCAGATGAGATACCAGAAACTGTAAAGGAAAGCTGTAGTGAAACAGATGAGAACAATAACAATGATTCTAGGAATATACACACGCAAAGCACAGTTTGATTCTCATGTGGGTAATGTTTCTTGATGCCAACACTACAGGAAAATATGTGCTGTATGGAGATTGATGAAATTCAACATAGGATTGTAGATTTGGAATGCATCACACTACATGGTTAACTATATGAATATGCCTTGATACTGAAACTCTGGGTGTTCCTTTACTGAATAATAAGCACCTGTGTGAGGGAGTACTTATTCACCCAGTCACTAGTCGGAAAGGTGTCACACTCATCATCAGTAGTAGTCATAATTGTATTAGGAAAGTTTAAAAAAATGGCTAGGGAGAATACTTCATTCTGACTGGCTAGGACATGAGCATTGGGAGATTAAAATGGACAAGTAAAACAAGTCCTGCCAACCAGGATGCACAGCATGAAAAATATTCTTGTGCCAGCCTTTGTAATTCTCACATATCAAAGTGTCATCCATTTTTCCCTTGTTTTTTCACCCCAAAAACTAAACTGGAAATAGTAGCACTTTTATTCACCGGTGTCTCTCAAGAAGCCTATTTCCCTAAATATTCTGCCATGTTTTACACTTTTGCTAGCTGCACTGTTAATACTTTTTATGTTTGCTTGCATGCATGTGCACCATGCATGTGCAAGAAATGTCTTGGGACAGTATGACATTTTAGAAATTTGTGAGTTTCTGCCCAATGCGGTCGACACTTTATTGGGCTTGTCCCTCAGGCACCAATGAATTGGCAAGCTGTCTATGGCAGCGGTTTGAGAGAAGCGGTCTTCACTTGAAAGAAAATTACCACTCCAATCAGGGATGGTTACGAGTTGATGTTTTATGGGGCTTATCCCTCAGGCACCAATGAATCATGAGTTGTCTATGACAGCAGTTTAAGAGAGAGGACCACAATTGAAAGAAATCTGCCACTGCAATGAGGGACAGTTTCCTCATTGCAGCGGGACCTTTCCCCTCCTTCAAAACCAGACACACAGACATAACTTCTCTCTGTTGGCAGAAGCTGACAAGACTCTGGCCATGTGCATTACAGTGCACAGTAATGCACATGGCCGGAATTACAGTTCTTGTTGGCTCCTGCTGCTGAGCACCTTGTTTATTCTGTGTGCCTTTCCTGGGGAATCATTTCACTAAATAAATAAATGTGCCATGGCACGGCTTTCCACATTGGTGGCTCCTGCCACCCACCACACATCCCCAGAAAGCCAACATCAGGGTGCCCAATCCCTGTGTCGGCATGTATCCCCCTACACACACACATATAGTTAGTGTGAAACCACATATAGTTAGTGTGAAACCACTTATAGTTCTGCATGTGGGGACAAGTGACCTAGCGAGAGAGATGATAGAGGTAGTTCATTGGAGGTTGGAAGAGATAGGACCAATATGTGAGGAGGCAGGAAGATCAGTAGCTTTCTTGGAAGTACTTCCAGTGCCCAGGGAGGGCACTGCAAGGAAACTGAGGATAGAGGAAGTTAACCAATGGCTAAGAACCTGGTGCCAATCCAAAGGTTATGGGCTGGTGGGTGAATGGGGAGGGATCTGGGAGAACAATGATCTCTATGGTAAGGATAGATTTCACCTAAGTGATGAGGGCAAGAAGGTATTGAAGCAGATGAGGGAGGATTACATAGCAAAAGTAGGGCATTTAAGCTAGGAGTGAGGGGTGGCAAGTGGGCAACAGGCATGCAGAATTCACAGGAAGGGAAGTCGAATGAGCTTACCCCCACGCTAGAAGCAATGGAAAAAAAGGAGTAGTAGAGGGATATTAGGAAGGGAGAGCAGGAGGGGGGAAGAGTGTAGAGTGGTCACCTTGAATGCTAGGAGCCTAGGGAACAAAACAGCAGAGCTAGAGGCTGTCATGGCAGAAGGGGAGGTGGACATGGCAGCCATCACTGAAACATGGGCCAACCATTACCAGGACTGGGACCTGGCAGTACTAGGGTATAGGATATTGCACATAGATAGGGTAAATGAGAAGGGTGGGGGGTGGCACTGTATATGAGAAACGGACTGAAGTGTGTTCGGGAGGAGGGTAGTATAGAGTCGTTATGGATGCAAATCCAGCTTTCCAAGGAAAGGACTTTCAGGATGGGAGTAGTGTACAGGCTACCATCTCAGACAGAGGAGTTAGACAGAAACTAGCAGGACAGATCAGAACAGCCTGCAGAAAGGGTAGCACAGTGATTGTGGGGGACTTCAACCTGCCAGGAGTGAACTTGAGTACCCCAGCCACCATGAATAGAAGGGAGCAGATACTTCTGGATGCATTCCAGGACAGTTTCCTAATGCAAATGGTCAGTGAGCCAACCAGGTTAGGGAACACCCTAGATCCTGTGCTATTCAATGGGGAGTTTGTGAGGGAGCTGTCAGTGTAAGAACCACTGGCAGGGAGCAACCACCACTCAGTGTGATTCATGTTGAAAATGTGTAAGGAGGGAGTAGAAACAGGTACAAGAGTGTTGGACTTCAGGAGGGCCAACTTCAGGAGGATGGGGGAGGTAGTTAATGGGTATCTAGCCAGAATCAAAACTAATATAGACACTAATCAGAGGTGGGAGGTCATAAAACTGGGGATTGAGGAGGCAACCAAAACCTGCATTAAGGTCCAGAGAAAGAAAGCTAGGGCCAAGAAACCCAGCTGGTTGAGCAAGGGGGTCATGGAGAATGTAAGAAATAAACAAGCTGCCTTTAGGAGGTTCAAAAAAACCAAGAGAGGGGAGGACAGAGAGCATTAGCTGAAGGAATCAAAGGAAGTGACAAAGGCACTAAGGAGCACAGGCTGGTGCAAGGCATCAAGAAGGGGAGAAGGAATTCTTCAGGTACATCAGAGAGAAAATGAGTTGTAGGGACAAAATATTAAAGATTAAGAGGGATGGGGTGGGTGGAATCAGGGGCAGAGCAGGCAGAAGTGCTGAATGAATACTTCTGCTCAGTGTTTACTAAGGAGAAAGGAGGGGTCCTACAAAGGGGGGGTAAGAGGTCGAGCTCGGGGGGAGGTGACAGATGGGGGAATCACAGAATGTATTGTACTGGAGGGCCTGAGGGCACTGAGGGTGGACAAGGCACTAGGGCCAGATGGCACTCACCCCAGGGTAATAAGAGAGCTGGCAGAAATCCTGGTGGGGCCCTTGGCAGACCTGTTTGATGCCTCTCTGGTCTTAGGAAGTGTACCTCACGACTGGAGGATGGCTCATGTGGTACCCTTCCATAAGAGTGGCCCCAAAGATGAACTGGGAAACTACAGGCTGGTAAGCCTCACATCCATCGTGGGAAAACTGATGGAGACAATCCTGAAGGAGATGCTGATGTCCCTTTTTGGTACCAGTGGGCTACAGGACGTTAAGCAGCATGGGTTTGTCATTGGCAGATCCTGTCAGTTCAACCAGGTGGATTACTATGACTGGGTAACTAGACAGTTGGACAAGAGCCATGCAGTGGGTGTCCTTTTTCTGGACTTCAGTAAGGCGTTTGACTTAGTGCCACATGGGAGGCTGGGTAGTAAGCTGGCAGGTATACGTGCAGGGGCAAAAATGATGGGATGGGTAGTAAACTGGTTAGAGGGAAGGCAGCAGAGGGTGGTAGTGGAAGGGGAGCAGTCATCTCTGAGGCAGTGACAAGCGGAGTACCACAGGGCTCAGTGCTGGGACTGGTGTTGTTTGGATTGTTCATATCAGACATCTCAATGGGCATCAAGAGCAAGATCAGTTTGTTTGCAGATGACACCAAGATGGGAGCAGTAGTGGATGACCTAGCATAGTGGCATGGGCTGCAGGATAATATGTCAGAACTGGAGACCTGGTTGGGTACCTGGCAGTTGGTGTTCAATGCAAAAAAGTGCAAGGTGCTACATTTCGGGGCAAAGAACCCAAGAAGGAGCTACCAACTGGGTGGGGGTCAGCTAGCTGTGACAGAGGAGGAGAAGGATCTGGGGGTCATTAGACTGGGCTCAATGAACAACTCAGCACAATGCAGGAAGGCAGCTGCAAAGGTTAAAAAAATGCTGGGTTGTACTGCCAGGGGTATATCCTCTAGGAGAGGGGAGGTGATCCTGCTGATGTATAGGTCACTGGTTAGGCCACACCTCTAGTACTGCATGCAGTATTGGTGCCCATACCTGAAGAGGGACATTATGTTACTGGAGGGGGTGCAGTGCAGGGCAACAAGGATGATCCAGGGACTAGGGGACATACCCTACACGAGCAGGCTGAGGGAAGTGAACATGTAGTCACTGGAGGAGAGAAGAGACGGGGGGATATGATTTACACCTTCAAGTACATGAAGGGAATAAACAAGACAGCCACGGAGGGACTATTCAAGTTAAGGGGGGGTAGGGACACTCAAGGTCATGATCTTAGATTGGAGGGGGGGAAGGTTCAGGAGGGAAAAAAGAAGACACTTTTTTATGGAGAGAGTGGTGTCTGGGTGGAACACGTTGCCTGCGGAAGAGGTATCCTATAGAACAGTGGACTGCTTCAAAAGGGGATGGCACAGGGTACGAGGGAGGGTCGGAGGGTAGCTGCAGTATAAGGGTTGCTAGCTGCGCACTCGAGCAGACTCATTAGACCATATGGCCTTTATCTGCTTGAAAATTCACATATTCATATTAATGTGACACACTGGGAGCCCACTCTAGTTTGCCAAAATAATTTTCTGACACTGGGATGCCCACTCCCGGTGTCAGAGGACTCCCACCCACCCGAATATTTCAAGTGCTGGCATCGGGGTGCCCAGTCCCCATGTCAGCATGCCCCCCCCCACACACACACACACACACACACACACACACACACATATACTATTGTGGCACACTGGGAGCCCACCCTAGAGTGCCTAAATATTTTTGGTAACCTGTAAAATAAAATAAAAAACTGTCCACAAAGTCTTTTTTTCCCCTGTAAAAAAGAAAATAGTCCCTCATCATCCCCCCATTTCCCCTCCCCACCCCATCCTCTCTCTCCGGAACCCTGCACCCCTCCTTACCCCATACTTACCTCTGGAGGTCAGGAGCATCGATCTTCTATGGACCAGGACATGTCTACACTCTTCAAAGCCGACCGGCAAACTGAAGACAATACAGTAAGCTGTAAAATAGGAGTCAATGGGGGTTCAACTTAGTTTGCTATCTCAGCCATTTTTAGGAGTTTTGTCCCCAAACTTTCAACATGGGGTTCTTGTGACCCCACCTCATGAACACTGTCACTGTCATTTGGTAACTCGGTCCTGAAAGGTGATTTCACAGTTGCTGCATGAAATCACCTTTCAGGACTGATTAACAAAACAACATTGCCACTGTTCATGAGGTGGGGTCCCAAAAAACCCATATTGCAAATTTGGTGAAAAAATTCAAAAAAATGACTGTGTTACAAGGGTGTGTTGTACATTTTTTATGCATGCTCATAACTTCGACAATTTTTAATATTTTCACTCCAAATTTTCAACATTGCAATTTTTGCACACCTCCTAATGAACAGTATTGCTGTCATTTTTCACATCCTGCCTGAAATGTGTTTTCACAACTGTGGTGCAGAATGGCAAGCTCGCTGTGGGAAATCAACTTCCAGAACAGATTAACAAAATCACAGTGGCACTGTTCATGAGGAAAGGTCCTAAAATGCCCATGTTGAAAATTTGGTGAATAAATTCAGAAAATATGTTTGTGTTACAGGCGTGCCATGTGCAGTTTCTATGCATGCTTATAACTTCACAAATTTTTCATATTTTCACTCCAGATTTTCAACATAGCAATATTTTCACACCTCCTCATGAACAGTACAGCTGCCATTTTTCACATCCTGCCCAAAATGTGTTTTTGTCCCTGTGGTGTTGAATGGCACAGTTGCTGTGTGAAATCACCTTTCAGGACTGAGTAAAGAAATGATAGTGTCACTGTTCTTGAGGCGGTGTTCCAAAAAGGCCATGTTGAAAATTTGGAGCAAAAATATCACCAAATGCCCGGGGCATTAGGGTTTCCAACCGTAACGCCCCACCCTGTAGAGGCTGACAGGCATCAGGGGTGTGACTTGGGGTCGTCGGCCATAATGCTCATACCGTTCCACCCCCAGCCCCACCCTGCAGCCAGTGACAGGCATTGACATGTGCCTTGCAGTCTTCGGACCTAACATTCGCCCAATTCTCCTCTACTGCACACATCTCAGCTTATTTCCTTATGGAATGGGGTCAGTGTAAGGGACCAAAGACCGTAAGGCGCATTGCAACACCTGTCAGTGTCTGTAGGGTGGAGTTAGGTGGAATGGCATCAGCGTTATGGCCGATGACTCAAAGGCACACCCCCAAATGCCTGTCAGTCTCTGCAGGGTGGGGGTTGGCGTTAGTTTAACACTTCACTGCCATTTCTATTATGCATCTCTCTAACTCCTGCACTACCAATGCCAATACCAGCAAACAAACATTCGGCATTGACAAATGCTTGTTTTTAGTGTCATAATATAACTGACTGAGCCGGTACACCAAAGGAGCTGTAGCACTACTGCTCACAACACCAGTGACCTGGGTTAGGATACAAGCCTACAGAAGGTCATCAGAGAGCTAGCCAGGTGGAGGAAGATTGAGAATCCCACAAGGTGCTCTCTTCTAGGGAGAAAGGGAGGACACTACTGCAATGTGACCACCACTTGGGTGACCACATGTGGTGGTTCAGTCATTAGTGTAGTTCCAGGATTGTGGATTGCTGAATGGCCAAACAGACATACACACCTTGTGTGCTCATATCCATAAGCAAAAGCATCTACTGGTATGAAAAACAAAGGAAATATGGCCATGTCATGTAACAGCTCTAGGCGGCCAGCAGACCCTGCACCCTGCTGACCTAGGCTCACTCTTGGAGCACCTCCAGTGGCCTTTCAGGGGGACCTGGCCTCACCCAAAGGGCTGCACTGTGGGGAGTGGATATCACTAGGAAACAATCATGGAGCATAGTAAGTCCTGGAATATTGTGGGGTGATGAGGTCGGGACTGCCCAGGCCTCTGTGAAGAGCTGCCATCAACTGAGGGGAGCATAAGAAAGTAAAAAACGTAACTAACAGACAAAAAAAATTACATTTCTGACTTGTCATTTGGATGCCCACACATATTGCAAACCACCTCTGCTCACACACACACACACACACACACACTCACACTTAGACATGCACATACTCATTTTCATAAGTGCAGTAAGACACGATTGGGTATGCATTGTGCTGTCACGATGCAAACACAAGGGCATTATGAGACATGACACCGCAGGTGGAGTGCCTTATGGCCTGGGTATGCATTTTGACAACAGAATACAAACATCTTGGAGTATCTTATTACACTGATACAATGGATACATTGTAAAATTTAGTAAAAATAGCAAGGTAAACAGAGAGATATAATGAAAAGAACAACAAAATGTCTTAATTTATGTAATATTGCCACTCCGCACTTCACTATGTAAGTTTGTGTATGGCTTTTCTTTACCAAATCCCCCCCCACTCTTCCAACTAGTAGTATATGATCCCATGCTCACTTTTCAAACCAGCAGTTTGTTTTTAGTATTAAGTCTGGGAGTGAGCATTTGCTAAAACATCAAGAATTAGGGCGCATATGTGGGTACTTACTGCAAAATCCATTTGCTTGTCATTGTGTCTTTCGCTCAATGATGTGGTGCATTGTGTTTTAGTTGTATAACCCATTTCATAGTAAAGAAAGTACCCAGGGGCATTGTTAACCTGTGGCCTGAGGGGCCAGTGCCCCAGTTGTCTTGTCAATGGCCCTGGATTGAAATTACAGACAGACAGCATTTTTTTAAATGTGGCTCATCCATCTGCCCTGCCCCCACCCCATGCAAGTGTCTGTGTGCTCCTGATTCCTTTAGCCATTCAGTCAGTCATTTTCTATGCTGGTCAAACATTCCTGACACTAAACTAAGGGGAAAAAGTAAGTCTGATTTGGGGTTTTGTTCACGAGGATGATAGCCAAGAAACCACATGACTAAATGAGTGATATGAAAGCAGAGCACTCCGCTGAGGCAGCTGCTTAATGTCTCACAGATTTAATGACAGTTTGGCAGCACAGGATGAGCATGTTGAAGATGAGGGGCAGTCATGTCATTGGAAGTGAATAATTGTGTGTGTGTGTGTGTGTGTGTGTGAATGAGTGGTCAGGACATGCTCCCCCAAGCAGGCAGCAGCCCTTCTCATAGAACATAGAAACATAGAAGTTGACGGCAGATAAGGACCGTAAGGCCCATCCAGTCTGCCCATTTCTTTTTCTACCTTATAAATGTGCCATCGGCCTTTGCTCTGTCAGTGGCCTATCTATTCATAGTCATTTGTATTGCTCCCTTATGCCTATCCCATGCCTGTTTGAAGCCCTGCACTGTATTCATAGCCACCACTTCTTGTGGTAAGCCATTCCATGCATCTACCACCTTTCTGTGAAAAAGAATTTCTCACATTCCCCTTAATCGGCCTCCTCTAATCTCATGCTGTGTCCTCTTGTCCTGCTATTTTCTTATATTTAAACATGTTAGACTCTTTCACCTTGTTTATGCCCTTAAGGTGTTTAAATGCCTCAATCATATCACCTCTCTCCCTCCTTTGCTCAAGGGTATACATATTGAGCTCCGTTAATCTGTCCTCATATGTCTTCTGATGCAGTCCCTGCACCATTTTGGTTGCCCTTCTCTGGACTGCCTCAATTTGGTTAATGTCCTTGTGAAGGTGTGTCTCCAATACTGCACGCAGTACTCCAGATAGGTCTAACTAGTGCCTTGTACAGAGGGATTATTACCTCCTCTTATGACTTGTGATACCCTACTAATACACCCTAACACCCCTAGCCTTACCTACTGCTTTAGAGGTCTGCTTGATGATTTTAGGTCATCAGTGATGATGATGCCCAAGTCTCTTTCTTCCTTTGTGACTGCTAGCAACTCCTCCCAGCCTATAGGTGACTTCAGGGTTTCTCTTCCCTATGTGCATGATTTTGCACTTCTTGCATTAAATCCAGTTGCCACTCTTCTGACCATTCTGCTAGTTTATCCAGATCTCTTCTCATTCTGCCCACCCCATCTGGATCATCTACTCTGTTGCAGATCTTGTGTCATCTGCAAACAGACAAGCCTTACCCTCTAGTCCATCTGCAAGGTCACTGATGAAGATGTTGAAGAGGACTGGCCCAGGACTTATCCCTGAGGTACCCCACTTGTGACTTGCATCTCTTCTGACTGTATACCATTTACCACCACTCTCTGTTTTCTGCCAGTCAACCAGTTTGCTACCCAGTTGACCAACTTCTGACCCACCCTGAGCCTACCCAGCTTATTTATCAATCTTCTATGTGGAACAGTGTCAAAAGCTTTGCTGAAGTCAAGGTAGGCGACATCAACTGCTCCCCCTTGGTCCACCACTCTGGTTACCCAGTCAAAGAAATCTATGAGATTAGTTTGACAGGACCTTCCTTTTGTAAACCCATGCTGTCTTTGATCCTGTGCCCCTATGGATTCCAGGTGTTGCACTATCCTTTCCTTAAGGAGTGCCTCCATAATCTTGCCCACTACTGAGGTAAGACTGACCGGTCTGTAGTTCCCCGCCTCCTCCCTGCTACCACTCTTGTGGAGCGGGATCACATGAGCCCTTCTCCAGTCTTCTGGGACCTCTCCTGTGCTCAGAGACTCACTAAACAATTCTGCTAATGGCTCTGCTAGTTCCTCCTTTAGCCTCCTTGTACCCTGGGATGTATGCCATCAGGTCCCATGGCCTTATCCACCCTGAGCTTAGCAAGCTCTTGTAGGACCCTTTCTTTGTGAAGGGAGTAGTGCTCACCTCCTCCCCCTGTGTCCATGATGCTGAGCTGTGGGCCCTGCCCTACCTTCTCTTCAGTAAACACTGAGCAAAAGTATCTATTTAGGATAGATGCCTTTACAGGTCCTCCTCCTCACATGCTCCATTTCTCCATTAAGCTTAGCAATACCCCTCTGGACTTTCTCCTTTCACTAATGTATCTATAGAAAGTCTTGTCACTTTCTTTCACTGTTCATGCTAGTGTTTCCTCACTTTGGGACTTTGCCTGCCTTACTGCCTTACCTGCTTCCCTTAGGGCAGTGTGGTATGCCTCCCTATCTTCATCCCGCTGTGTTCCCTTATATTTCCTGAAGGCCAGCCTTTTGACTCTGACCTTTTCTGCTACTTTATTTGAGAACCAAAGTGGTTTCCTTCTTCTTTTGCACTTCCTTTTCTGTCTAACACAATGGGATGTTGCTTCAAGTATTGCATCCTTAATGCTTGCCCACTTTGCCTATACCGCCTCACCTGTGTTTCTTTTTGCCAGGGCTAGCTTAACTCTGTTGGCCATCTTAGTTGGTCAGCTCCTCTGAAGTCCCATATTTTTGCCTTGGAATGGGATGATTTAGATGTAGTAGCCAAATTGAACCATACCATGTGATGGTCACTGGCCCCCAGGTGACCTTCTACCTGGAGATCTGTGATCCCTTCTTTGTCAGTCAGTACTAGATCTAGGATAGCCCTGTCTCTTGTGGGTTGCTGTACCAGTTGTTTGAGGCCCTCCTGCAGGGAATCCACTATGAGTCTAGTTCTGGCAGATGTTCCTGCTGGTATTGACCAATCTGTATCCGGCATGTTGAAGTCTCCCATTATCAGAACCTCCCTTTAGCTGTCATGTTTTGTATATCTTCTAACAGTAATGTGTCTATGTCCTCCCTCTGGTCTGGGGGCCTGTAGACAACCCCAGTTCTTATGGCTGTCCCATTTCCTGTTTCCAGGGTGACCCACAGTTCTTCTGGCTCCTTATGTGTATTCTGAATTTCTGTAGCTTTGATATTTTCATTAAATACAGGGCCACTCCTCCCCTTTTGCACTCTCGGTCTCTTCTGAACAATACATAGCCAGGTACTGAAGTCTCCTAAGTGTGGTTACTGGTAAACCACGCCTCACCAATTGCTACTATGTCCAGTTTAGCCTCTGACATTATTGCCTGCAGGTCTGAGATCTTATTTCCCAGGCTGTGAGCATTTGTGTACATGATTTTCCATTGGCCAGATTTTGGTGTGTTAGTTGTTGGGTGAAGTTTGGCATTACCTCTGTAGTCGATGGGGAGACAAACCTTTTTCTTACCTGGTGATGCAAATGAATGGCAAACATGCTGAATTCTGTTTGACCACTAGCTGAGGGGAGGGTGTTCTTCCCATTCGACGATGGGGTGCTGCACCCTCCCCATTTGCTAGTTTAAATATTCTGCAAAGACATCAAACTTCTGCCCCAATGCACTGACTCCCTCTTTAGTCAGATGCAGTCCATCAAATTTAAAGAACTTTCGCTCCCAGAACTGTTGCCAGTTCCCTACAAATCTGTGTCCTTTTTCCTGGCACCAGCCCTTGAGCCACGTGTTTAGCTCCCCTATCTCCCCTTCTCTGACCTTCCGTCCATCTGCTCCCCTCTCCCAGACTAGCAGGATCTCAGAGAAGGAGATGCCGGACGAAATAGATGATAGTTTGTCACCCAGCCTAGCCAGGTGTTCCTTGGTCTCCACAACTGACCGGCTGGCGAGATCATTAGTCCCTATGTGTACTAGGACATCAATGTTTTCTCCTGCTTTGTGAACAATTTTAGCAATGTGGTCAGTGTCTCTCCATGCTGATGTACCTGGGAGACATCTGACCATCACCCCTGGCTGGAGATGGGTATCAACTCCCCGAATCATGGAGTCTCCTATGATCAGAAGTTTTTTGGATTTCCTTTGTGCTTGTTTTGTTTTGGTTCCTGATTTGGGTAAGTTTTGTTGTGCTAGCTCCTGAGCCACAGTGTCCTGCTCTGCAGTGTCTTCTGCCTCTTTATTTGATTTCAGAGATAGAGGCAGATACCTGTTTGTAGTGTTTATATGGTTTTTGGAGGTAATGTGTTGGAGAGCAGAGAGTGATGGGGCACCTGATTTGCTCCTCCTAACCACCTGCCAACCTCCTGGACCAACTACCCTCTGCGGTCGAGGTTTTTCTGTTGGATGCTGGGGAAATGGCGGTGGTTCTTATAATGTATTTCCTCTTCAATATGAAATTTGAGGCGTGCAATCTCTGCCCATGCTGCCCGGAGCTGAGCCCCTAAGATCTCCAAAGGCCCAGCATGTAGGACAGTGTCCTAAATCCTGTAAGACTGTCCTTCTGAAAATTGTTCCACAGTATCTGCAGTTAATGAAATCCATTCCAGATAAGTTGCTGGGTTTGTAACCTAGTCAGAGTAATTAGAAGGAAAAAAAAAGGAAAAAATGCAAGTAATGGTTTAATTGTGCTTTGTTTAACTTGTTATAACAAGTTAAATTACTTGTGCCCCTGTAAATGAGATCACCTTTGTGGAGGCCCCACTGATCCGCCCTTCCTGCTCTGCCACAGGAAATGTCACAACTGTGGTACCCTATAAAAGGAGTGTAGCGTGGGGTGGTTGGGGATGGGGGTGGGTGGCTGGGCCCTTCCCCTGCCTAAAAAGAAGAACCACGGACGAAAGAACAAGGAGGTAAGAGCAGAAACAATCAGTCAACAACAAATGCAGTAACCCTGAAAGCTTATCCTAATGTTAGATAAAACTGTAAAACCTGTAAAGCACCACCTGTAATAATTTCAGAGAAGATATACCCTGTAAGAAACACTTTGCTCCAGAGAAAAATAAAGCAGTAACAGAAGATATACCTTGCAAAAGACAATTTGAATCAGAAGATTACAGCAGTAATTTGTTAGCACACACCTGTAGGCACACCTTGTAATAATGCAGAAGAAGGTATACCAGCAACAACAATTTGAATCAGAGAAAAAATAAAGCAATGAAATGTTAGAGCTCTGAACAGTCCCAACCCCTTCAATACACCATCTCTCATGACTTACCATGTTCCATGAGTGTTGCCCCATGGTATCCAATCTGAATGTTGGAGGTCTTCAGTCTAGGCAAGGTTACTCAAAAATGGCTTCCTATGGTGCTCCTGGAGTGAGCCTCAGTCAGTGAGTTCATGGTTTGTGTGCCACTCAGATTCGTAATACGGCATGGCTGGATTTTTTTTTTTTTCTGCCTGGCAATGCTTGGATTGATGGATGTGAGGAAGCTAGGCATGTATGTCAGTATGGCAAATGAGCAATCCCCAATCTCGGAACTATACTAATGCCTTCACCATCACCAATGGTCATAGAGGTGCCAGTCACGTGGTGGTAGTGTTCCCCCATCTGTGCCCAGAGGAGGACAGCATCCTGTGGAATGATCAGTCATCCTCCCACTGCTGTCCCTTCCACCTAAGCTCATTTCCAAACTTGGGTTATCAGCTTCACCAGCTTCACAAGCAGTAGTTCTAACTCCACAATGGTAGATCAGCAGTCAATTAAATATTATTACATACAAAAAACTATGAGCAGTCAGGCTAACAGAAGTGTAAGATGGGGCAGAATATGGAGGGAAATAGGCTTCTATAGACACACTAGTGAGTAAAAGTGCTATATTTCTAGTTTAGTTTTGGGGTGAAAAAGCACAGGGAAAAATACTGTAGCTGACACTTTGAAATTTGAGAATTCCAAAGACTGGCACAGTGATATGGTTCATGTGCTGCATATTCATTGATAGGACTTGTTTTATCGGTGTGTTGTGATCTCACAGCACATTGGTCATTGCAAATCAGGATGCTGTATTGTCCTTGCCCATTTTATAAAGTTATATAACATAAACAATATACCGCACAACACATCTGGTTAAATTTCTTCTAAAATGTTTGGTTTCATTGCCTGTGTTTCAAAGGTATATTTTTTATTTTTTGAATGTTTACCATTTCCCCTTTTCTTAATTGAATAAGTGAGCATGTAAATATAACAAACAGTGATAGGCTGAATGCCTTGATTGCTTTTACTTAAAGTCTATTTATTTATTTTTTAATAGGACTCACAAGTTGCAAGTATATCACCAATTTACCCTTTGAGCACATGGACAACATGAAAGACATACATATAGTGTCATCCCTTCATGTTGTGTTTCTCTAATTTGCAAAAGGTATCCTGATATTGTATATGATGGATATCAAATGTAAGAACAGAGATAAATATTTATTTTGAATAATAATCATTTGATTATCTTGTCTGCATAGTATATTTGTTTAAATAAACATAAACTTTAGCCAGAAATATACTATACAGCATTATGTTTATTCATTCAAATACTAGGTACACAATACAGCTCCACTGCTAAAGAGCGTGCTTGGTATAAAGTCACAACAAGAGGAAAAACAAATACCGGCACCACAACTGCAATAAAAAGTAGCTTTATTATGGTTTATAAAATAAAGCCATACAAACACCATGCAAATGGGTTGTCACAGAACCCCAAGCAGTATTGCAATCAGTCCGTCATCAGGGGGATGAACAAATGAATAACATGGGATTCTAAATAGTATTCTAATTAAATATACAGTACACCAACATAAATAGTGAGTTCTGAAGTTCTCAGTGATAAATAACAGTAATAAATAACAGAGATAGCAAAATGGAGAAACTGCATAAAAAACACATTAATAAACATAAAAACTGCAGAAGAACCAATGCTGCAACTCTACTTCAGTATAATCAGCTTGTTCTAATAATAAAGCCTGATCCTTAACATGATTCCTCCAGTGCTTGAGTTATATAAATCTCTTATTCTCCACACCCTGGAGAAAGAACACATGACACAATTAATATTTCCTAAAATTAAGGCAGCATTAGTGTATCAAGTAAGCAACATAATTTTCTAATACACAGAAGTACATCTATTCTGTCATTTAAGCATTGTGGTCTTAATCCCCAGATGTAAATATCCCAAAGGATTCCCCCTTTTGTCAGTTTGAAGTCCAGATCCCCCCCCCCCGTGTTGACAACCATACTCTCTCAATGCAACAGAATTTAAATGTATGATTAGTCCCAGTCTGTCTGCCCATCCTGCAATGGTTTGCCAGTGCATTCTTGTTGTAGTCCCCAGCTATCCCTTACAGAAATAATTATATTAAATGTTTTCATGATGCACACATCAAACTACCCAAGTGATATGCATGCTGCAAGTATGATTTAAATGTTAAATTGGAACACATTGCATGCATATGGCATGTGTGCAGCAAGTGTGAAAACCATGCTTTTTATGTTAAATTGAGAAAGACTGCATGCATGTGGCATGCATGCAAAAAGCAAGTGGTCACTGACAACTGCACACATAAAAGTTAAGTGACTTGCTCAGGATCACACCATACACAAGCGGGGGTTGATGAAAATCAAACCCAGATTTTCATGCCTCCAGGTCTTGTAGCTTTCAGTTCAGTGCCTTTAACCACTAAGCCATATTGTCTGCACACATATGGCTCACTTGTACTTCAATTCGTACTGCATCTGAATGCGGCATGCTTGTAGCCACTGTTATGCTTTTTAGTTTTCTTCTCTCCCTCATCTCATTTTCACAGTTGAACTGTACTACAGATAACAATGGAAACACATGTGGTTTTTCCCACCCCAATACACACCTTACCCACAAAACCACTTAATTACTTCTGTCTGGCCTGTACGCCTACTATTTTCTCTCCATAGTTTTAAATGCTTCCACACAAACAGATTGTAAGGTGCAAACACAAAAGTAGCAATAACTCAATAAACACACCCACACCCGCATGGCCAGTCCCCCCTCCCAAACACACACACTGTAGCGGATATAGCGATGCTGCTACAGACAACCCACCAAGTATAGGTACAAGAAAAAAGTCTCTTACTTGAGTACTAGGGAGCTAGATGCAGGAGTCTTTAAGAGATGATGTCCAAGGGTCAGAGTACTGGGGTGTAACGCCTTGAAATGAATGGAGTTATATTTTATTACTATTTTATATGTTATGATGGTGAGTTGGAGAATAATGAATGTCACTGTTCTACTAACTAACAAGGCCCTTGTTAGTCAAGCGGTGGCCTTCATTATTCTCCAACTCTCCATCAGTAATGTATGAAACAGTAATTAAAAAATAGCCCCATTCATTTCAAATGTGCACACCCTGCAGTCTCCTTTGCCCTTTGTCTTAATGTGCCTGAGTGTGGGGATGTGGCGGTCAGCTTCACTTGGGGGGGACATAAGCCTGACTATAATGGGAATCCAATAGTCTGTGCATACCATACAGCTCAACTATCCTTGAATGCAAGGGGCAGCTCTAGAATGTTTGTATCATCTGTAAAAAGTACAACTTATTTGTTTTCATTGAAAACTGATATGCAAATCAGGAAAAATTTAAATGTATAAGATTCATCTATATATACCCCAGAGCTGTGCATCGGAATTGGGCTTACTAACCAATTTTTTTCCTGGCTTTAGTTCTGCCCCCTCCCACCCAAAAGAACTTTGTTCCAATTTTTATCTGTGACTCCATTCCATTCAATGCCCATCTCCTATGGGTCATGAAGCCACCCAAAGGTGAAGAAACGTGAAAAACACATCAATATTTCAGTCCTGCCTCCTTCCCCAATCCCCCTGTAAAAAAAAAAATATTTACTTTTACTTACCTGGCCATATGGCCAGAACCTGCAGCCTGGCATAGTGTGCCACCAGCCCAGTTTTCAGTCTGCTCCACCTCTCTCCTTACAGCAGAAGTTGGATGCTAGAACTGACAATCACTGGTCCCCAATGTGGTCCACAACCAAGTCACCTCACCAACCAAAGCCACCCAACCTGGGTTGCTTGCTTCTTGCTTGGTTGCTGCTGTGGCTGATGCTGCACTGTACCGATAAAGGCCTATGAAGGCCACCCACACCACTGTCACTACAGCTGCTAAGCCTAGCTTGCTGACGTGGGGTCTGTGCTGTTTTTTTATGAAAGGTGAGCCTAGTAGAATAAGTACATAGCCTAGTCCTGAGTTAGCTTATAGCTCACCCTCTGCCCCTTCAGCCACCAGGGGAGACGGAAACTCACTAAGAGTAGAACAACAAAAATAAGCTGCCACAACACAGCTATTGAGAGTTCAGTGTTCACTGACTCCTCCAAGCTGCAGTGTTCAGTCTGTCTACTCTGTGGCGGAAAAGGCAGTGTCACACTTGCAAGGCTCATGTGCTCTTTCTTGGCTGGAGCTCATCCACATCACATGCAATTGTGCCGCCACCAATAGGTGGAGAGAGTAGATGACACAATACAGACAAAGTCAAGTCTGGAGAGTACCTGCAGCATTAACACACACAGACCAGGTAGGCACTCATTGTGCAAAAGATTAAATTGAAATTTAAAGCCATTATTGACACACTATAAGAACAACCTAGGCACAAATACTGGGGGGAGGGCAACTGTCCCCCCTCTGCCCTACCTAAATGGCACTCCTACTTAATGGTAGAAATTCATTCTCAGGTGCTATTGCAATGGTTTCCACTGTGTTGTTAGGTACTGTATTGCCATTATGTTTCATGATGTGTCCTGATCATCATGTGAGTTAGTGTCCCTCTTTGTCCTTCATTTTGAGTGTCCATGTCCCTCATTTCAGTGACAAAATTTGAGGTATGTTGCATGCTTCCAAGACCCAACTCAGCACAAAGAGTGCTGAGCATGGCCATGGTGTATATGCTCAATGCAGAATGACAAAGGGAACATAAGTGAGATGAAACAATCATGAGAAACACATTTGTAGCACTAAATATGGATTAGGGATTTCATGTGCAAAAAAAGCTTTTGTTCTCAGTCATTTTGTGTTTTCTGTCCTGTAGTTTAGTTAGTGAACATTTCTTAAGTAAGTAATTTTTAATTATTTTGAATACTTTTTGATATATTTTTGGGCTTTACCAGTGTGTGTGTGTGTGTGTGTGTGTGTGTGTGTGTGCGTGTGTGTGTGTGTGTGTGTGTGTGTGCGTGTGTGTGTGCATATGTGTGTCTCTCACTCTCCTTTGCTTTTCTTTTAATTTGTCATTGTGGTGTTCATACCTGTGGTGGAACCATCCAGCTCAGTCATGATAAGTTTTTTGGGGGGCAGCTCCCCACCAAACCATACCATACCATACCATCCCATCTCCCTGTCCTCCTCCCACTGCAGCAGCAGCAGCGACAGTTCCACCACCTGATTCTCGACAATAGGAGGGCAGTAGTGTTGCTCCAGGCCCAGACTGGCAAAAGCAGTAGCAGCAGGAAGAAATGGAGATGGTAGCACCCTAGTGCCCCACCCATTGTAGTTCCAGCACCACCACCACCATCTCTATCCCTCCACAGAGGAGCCCTGCTTAGCAGCAGTAGCCAACTGCAAATGCAGCTCATACCCCAAGTCCTCACTGGTTTGGACTTTTCTTTAGTTCTAACCAAAGTGACCATAGTGTGGTCACTTGCAACTTATGTTGTAAGCGTGTCTGAGATGGCAAGAAGGGAGCCAGTGTGGATACTGGGGGCCAGAGGACCCATTTGATGTGCCATCACTAGGCCGAGTGGCAGGTAAAGGAGAGTGAAGCAGAAAATGTGTGTGATGATAGTGGCCCATCCATGTGGACAGAGGTTGGCATGGAAGTTCCTGAGCCATGGTGGGGTGGCTGGTTAATCCACAACAAGCAGTGCCCCCTGTTGCACTTCATGCTCCTCCTCCTTAAGCAGCAGCACCCACACAACCACCAGCAGCAATAGCAGCAATAGCAGCTGAACTTGCCTCACTAATGGAGGAAGTGGGAGACCTTTGTTGGTGGCTTAGTGATGTAAAGAAAGACATCAAAATAATGATTGCAAATCAGGAAAAGCTGCTGGTGAGCATGGAGGAGCTCCGTTGTGATGGTGTGGGTGGTAGTGGTGGGACTGTTATTTGATCTGTTTTTCCATTTAGTTGTTATATCTTGTACATGTTCCATTTTAAGTATGTCCTATCCTTTTTCTAGTCTTTTCAAGTTTCATACTCCTTTGTCCCCCCAAAAATAAAAATACGAAAAACTGCAAAAATGTAAAAAAACTAATTCTGTCTCAACAATCTGTCTGTGTTGTTTCACTTATTATTACTCTGTTTTATTCTGCACTGTTGCTAATACCTTACAAAGGTTATATTTCCTAAATTCCTACCTATTATGTTTCGTCTAACTTTCACGTCTCTATCTGCCTGTCACTTTCCTTAATTTTTCTCAGCCACTAGCATATTAAGCTCTAGCCAGAGCTGATACAGCTGTGGTGTGGTTGAAGAAGCACTGAGAAATGAGTCCCGCTGACAGAACTGCTCATGCATGGCACTCACGCATGTGCAGTTGCGCTAAATGGCATACTGCCATTCCCAAGATGGCGGCATCAGCAGAACTGCTCATGTTCATGGTGCACATGTGCAGTTCTAGTACAGAATGCAGAAGTAGTAGCAGCAAAAATAATGCTGCTGAAGCTCTGCAGCGAGTGACCATGGTGGACGGTTTCAAGATCTGTTACACTTTCAGAAGGATACTTCTGAAAGTGTAACAGAAGCGTGCCACAGTCGCTCGTTTTCAGAGTGACACCAAAATGGCTGCAGGCTTGGCCCACAACCATAAAATGTCACAGTCTGCCACAGGTACTGCTATATGGTACTATGCTGTGTTTCTGTAGAGTGCCTTAACACTGCTGTTGTGCTACTCAGTTACTGTGAAGTGTGCCAGTATCACAATTTACATAAATTCTCTTCTCTCTTAATTGTTCTCAAGTGTGGTACAAAAATGGGCAGATTGCTACATCATGCTGCCACACCGTGTGTAACTGGAAATCCTAAATGCTTTGCTGATGCTAGGTGCTACTGCTTCTCTGCTGTGTGACTGCTAGCAACTGTCAAGAAGTTGCACGTGAGTGCCCGGGAATGGAACGTTCATTGTCTTGTCTTGGAAAAATCTCCTGACACCCAGAAATGGAAGTTTACTCACCTGGTAAACATGATTGTGGGTGCATTCTCTATGACACTCCCACAGCCATTACATCATTACATCATGGGTTTACCACGTTCACCTCATAGGTTGTCGATGCACATGTTATGGACTTTTGAGCCAGTGCCTTAACCCCTTAGCCTTCTAAGGCATCTTCAGTTTGATGCCTTCCATAGCTGTAACTAAGCTGTGTTAATAGCAAGCCACCATATTTGTGATCTACCAACACCCTCTACTCAGTCTCAGTACATGATTGATAATAAATTATAAGGTCTGGATATGTGCATGATTTTAATGACTATTTGTTCCCTTGATGTACATGCTAGGTAACCCTTTATCAAGAAATGAGAAACATTCTTACTACAGTGAATGTCGATGTGGTGTAAAATTATATATACTTGTTCATCATGGCTCTGCAATAGTTAAGTCTTATTGGGAGGGACCTGGAATACCATAGCGAATGCTCCCACAATCACCTTTACCAGGTGAGTAAACTTCCTTTGGGGATCACATTGTCTCCCGGACTCCATTGGCCATTACACCATTGGTGTTCACAATCAATGCCCTTAAGCTAATACTGGGAAGGAGAAAATGAGCATGCAGAGTCATGAGATTGTAGCAGTTCATAGTACAATACTGCTTTGCCAAATCCCATTCGAGATGTACAGTTCATGTACAGTCTGTAATGTCTAGTGAAAATGTGTGTGGTGGACTATGTCACTGCCGTGAATATGTTCCACTGATGTTCATAACTTCATTTCTGCCCATGATGCTGCTATTGCTCTTGTGGAATGGGCTTTAAAACCATTTTGGTTTGGGATGGTCCTGGGCCTTGTGTGTCCCATGGATAGTTCTCTTTATCCATGATGCTATGATGGACTTCATTGCCACCATCTCCATCTTAGGTCCTTTGGCAATTATGAATAGTCTCTCTGAGAAGCGAATGTTAAGTGTTCTTTGTAGGTATATTCATAGTACCATGGGCATGTCCAGGGTTGCCAGATTCAACTCCTCGGGAGGAAGAGAGTTTAGAGTTTGAGTCCAACAATGGATGTTTGATGCGTTGGTTGATGTGAAACTGTGTGGGCTACCTTGTTATGAATGATGGGATAGTTCTCAGAGACACTCTGTCTGGGAAGAACATCAAGAATGGTTGCTTATGCAAGAGTGCAGATCATTCTCACTGAGCAGATCGCCACTAGCAATACCATCATTAATGACACCCAACATTGTTCTACTTCTTTCATTGGTTCAAATTGTGCTTGTATTGTGTTTAGAACTAGGCTTAGATCCCATGGTGCTGTGACTGTCTGGCCTTAGGTCTGAGGATGCTTGCTGCTTTGAGGAATCTAATCACCTACAGATGGGTACCCCCATGAAGTGTTATTAATCCTACAAACACCTGCCCCTATTGCTGAGAATTGTAGCCTTAGTGATGATGGGGATAAACCTTTGTTGAGTCAATGTTGGAGAGAAACCATAGGACCTCTGTTGTTGTCTGGTCTGGTGTTATGTCACTTACAGTACCCCATTTTGTGAATATCCCCCAGTGCCTCTTGCCCATTCCTGTTGTTGAGGATCTTCTTTATTGTAGAATTGTATCAGTGACTGACAGATGGCACCCCTCTCTCAGCAGTCTCTCAATTTCAGGAGTCAATTCACCAATCTGAGCTTGTGAAAATGTGGGTTGGTGTATCAGGCCTTATGTTAACATATCTGGATGGTTGTGGAATGTCCAATGGTCTATGACCACTGATAGTGGTGAATGAGGGGCATCTTGGACAGTATGGTGTAATTAGTACCAGCACTGACCCTGTCCATCTGATCTTGCGTATGACTTGTGAAATAAGCAGTATGGTGGGAATGCATAGGCTCTGTTGAACATCCATGGTAGTGATAGAGCATCTATCCCACTAGAGTCTTTGTCTTTGAATTTCAAGAAAAAGATTGGTACTTGCTTGTTTCTGGATGATCCTATTAGGTCCAGTTCTATTGGGCCCCATTTTTTGTTCAGTGTGTTGAATATGTGTATGTGCAGGTACCATTAACCTGGAGGACTCTGTTGGCAATTGAGCCAGTCCATAGTAGCAATCAGCTTCTTGCTGGATTGCTGAAATATGGAGAAGGTTTTTCTGGACTCAACTGAGTACTCTTGGTGCTTCCCGCTGCATTTTGCAGCTCCTTGTACCCCCTTTTTGGCTGTTTTCACCACTTTGAACAAGTTATCTGACCCTATCAGTACCAATTTTGCCTGTATTACGTGCTGAAAGTGTTACAGAGCTTTGTAGATGGCTCTTATTTCAAGTACACTTACAGACAGTTTGCTGTCTGATGTTGACCATTTACCCTGTGCTGTTTTATTGCCTGTTGATGCACCCCATCCCATCAGGCTTGCATCAGTGTCTATTGACACCTTAAATTCTTGCTCCTTCAGTACCCCGGTTGAGAGGTTGCCCTTGGAGGTCCACCAATGTACAGACTTTCTTACTGATGGGGAGCTGTGGACTAGAACCAATAAGTTATTGTCGATTTTGGTTGCCCATAGTACCAGGTCTATGCATGATGCCACTGACCCTAGAAGTTGTAGTATTTGTGATGGGGGGTTGTTTGCTCTTAGTAGTTTTTGAGCCTGTATTGTCATGGTATCTTTCCTTTTTGTTGATGGACTGACCCAGCCGCTGGTTGTGTTGATAAGTGTTCCCAGGTGTTCTATTTGATGACTGGGTGTGAGACAGCTTTTTGTTGAGTTCACAGCCTATCCATGCCTTTGTATTATTTGCATGACTTTGTGAGTCTCCCTTTCTGCTTACTGTACTGACCTTGTTTTTATTAGTCAGTCATCCAAGTATGGAACTTTGTGAATTCCTTTCTTCCTTAACTGTGCTGTTTTGACCACTGAGGCTTTGATGAAGACCCTTGGAGCTGATGCTAGGCTGAATGGGAGGTCCTGATACTGGAGGTGATGTCCCATTATTGCAATCTTAAAAGCTTGTAATGTGGAAGGTGTATGGGTATGTGAAAGTATTCATCCTTCAGGTCTATTGATGTGAGTAAGTCACCCTGATGGAGTGCCTTTATTGTGGCTCTGATGGTCTCCATTTTGAACCTCTTTGGTGTTATGAACTTGTTTAAGTATTTTAAGTTTAAGGTAATTCTCCTATCTGCTTGGGGACCATGACGAATATTAATAAACTCCTTTTCTGGGTTGTAATTCTGGGACTTCAGCTATTGCTTTGTTCACTAGTAGTTGTCTCATGGCATCCTTTACTTGATAAGCTGGTATGGCCTTTTCCTTTGAGAGTGCAGATATGATTAGTCTGTTCAGTATGTGCTTTTCCTTGAACTCTGTTGCATAAACCCATGACACCACTTCCAGTACCCATTTGTATTGTGTTGTTTGTCTCCAGTGGTAAGTGAATTTCTGAAGGTGATTCCCAACTGGTGGTGTCATCACTTGTGTTAGTAATTCTTGGTTGTAGTCATTACAAGTTATCGCCTCCTCTGAAGGAATTGTGATGACTTATGTTGGAGTGTCCCCCTCCTCTGAACTTGTTACTGTTGTGTTCCTGGTATGGCTTGAAATTGTACGAGTTGTAACCTTGTCTGCGGTCTCAAAAATTTTCTTTGTTACAGCAAAACCCCCTCTTCCTGGCAGATAGAAGGTATGTGCTGCATTGCAGTTTGTTCTTTCCCATGGCAGTACCCTGGTCTTTTACCTTGAGGAATGGTTTGAGCTCTTTTCCAAATCATTTGGCACCCTTAAATGGAAATTTCAGTAAGAGTGACTTAGATGCCATGTCAGCATCACATAGCTTGAGGGACAGGGATCTGTGGGCTTCATTGGCCAGTGCTGCAATCCATGCATTAATCCTGAGGGTGTCCATTGCTATGTTGGCCAGATACTTTGTTGTTTGTAATGATTGGTTGTTTACTTGTCCCTGGGTAGTGTTCGGCACTACTGTCTTCACCAAGTCCTCCAGCACATAATTTGTGCTCTAGCAGCATATATTGCTCTGGTGGCCATTCTGCATGCCAGCCCTGCCAGTAGGAAGACCTTCTTCAGCATTTTGTCTAGTTTTTGGTCTGTGGGGTCTTTCAGTAGCAGGGCACCTTCAGTAGGCAGCAACATCTTTTTACTGAGTGATACTATGTTTCAGTCCACTGTTGGGTCAGTGCACCACAGTTTGAGTTTGTCTTCTTGTATGCCATACATTTTGTTCCATGACCTTCTTTCCAGGATACTTGCAGGATCTGCTGCCTCCCCTACCTCTTTGTAATGACTTCCTCCATCGCCTTGCGAATGAGGAAGTGGTCAGTGGACTTAGGAGCTGACTGGATTATTGGAATTAGTTTACTCCTGCTGGTTGGGAATGGGGCTTCAAATCCCACACTGGTCTTGATGATCTTGACCAATGGAGGGACAGAGTCATGGGATCATTGTTTGATTGTCATTGATTGTGTGTCAGTCTTTGTTGAGTCTTTGTTGATGGGTTCTTCCCTGTCTGACTCATCATTGCCCTTGTCCTGGTCATCAGTATCTATTGGGTTGGGATTCAATGGTTAAGGGTTATCAGGGTTTGGTGACATCTGATCAACTGGTGTGGATATGGCCTTTTGACATTGATTCCATTTGCTGCATGACTTGCAGGCATAAACCCCCTCTAGTCTTTAATTGTTTGGGCCAGTAGGGCAATTGTATTGCTTTCTGACTCAGTTTGTGCCACTTCCATGCTTTCCTCCTCAATGGTGGATTCCAGTGAGGATTTTGTAGACACTTTGTGGTCACACACATGGCCCAGAGAACCTTGTGGGCCTTGTAAAAGGGGAACACTACAGATGCTGCATTTTCTGCCCTTGGCCATCTTTTAATGTCTGTAATATTTCCTTTATACCATTGTATGCTGTCCTACTCAGGACATCCTTGAAAATTAGCTTGCTCAAAGAGCCTTTTCCTGGTGAAAAAAAAATACAATACAATATAATCTTAATCTGTGGATGCAGAGCAGAGACACGTGTATTTGTGATTAACAGTGTTTTCAGGTGAATATCTGGTGTTTTGTTAGTCATAAGATTATGTAACAGTGCACTTGCAAAACATGTATCTTAAATTTTGGCTGTGTCTATGCCATGAATAACTATATGTACTGTATGCTTTGACATTCCTAAGATGGCCACCATGAACTACCATAAGATGGCCACCATCATAGTAAATTTATGTTATATCCTTTGATTGAGCATCCTGTGAGGAAAGGAGATTGGTTACGGGAGCTCATGTATCACTTCATCTTGTTCGCCTTCTGTTTTGTTCAATAATCATTTGCAGTATCCAATATTGACCTTATTACTGGCTTTGATTGAAATGTGTGACAACGGTGACTTTCAACATATGGCAGCCAGAAGTACAGTACAAGTCACATTAAACTCTTCCATCAACTCACTGGTGTGGCATTTTTTTTGTGATGCTACTGCATTGGCTGCTCGAACTTTTGAAGCTTTTAACTGTTTTCCAACTATCCTTCACTGCCTATTCAGCTCACTTGTACCTGTTTAGTGAAATGGCAGTAGCTGTTTTGCAGAGTTTATGCAATGCATTTTCATGGCATTGTTTATAAATATCACAGCATTCCTTAAGAGCATTGTGTATAAATATCACATCATTCCTTAAGAGGTGTTTAGTCTGCCTTCCGAAATGAAACTCATAAGCACTTAGCTAAAAATAAAGCTTATAATGCATAACAGCTAGTTGCAAACCAATACTAACATTTTACTAATTCATTGAATTAAACACTGCACAGATTAGGAAACTCATTGAACAATGCTGCACCAGTGAGTTGAGGGAACAGTTGAATGTGACTTGTACTGTATGGTTGTGAGCAGTGCATGTGCCTATTGGATGGCATAGATGACAAAGAAGAAGCTGGGATTCAATGGAGTAGCCTGACTGGGATCCAGCACAGTGAATACATGTGGAGTTGGCATTGTTATTTTCCTTACAGCATGGAGTGAGCTGTAATGTTAGTGGAGCCTCTTTTGGATCCCGGTATGTAGTGTGTGTTTAGCTGCTGATTTCGGAAACCACATTTAGAGCTACTAATTTGGGCAGGGACCTTTTTGATTAATTGTTGAGACTCTGGGTGCCTTACTCTGTAGTCACTGCCTTGGGAGCTGTGAGTGACAACACGAAGGGCCAGGATTATTTGCTTGTCTCCCTAGCATTCATGTGGGAGAATTATATTAAGACATTTATAAGGCAATTCCTGTTGTCTGGGCATCTTGTCCTGCAGCCACTGAATTAGGACATGCAGGAGGACACTGTGATGAGACAGTGATCTGTAGTCACCTCGTCAAGATGGGCAACCACTTATGCTCTTCTATCCAATATTAATATTTGCAGCCTTTTTGACCTCCTGGGCTTACCCTGCACTACTATGGTAGGGGCAACAGGAGCACTCATGCCACATGCATGCTATGAGGGGACTGGGAGCTGACATTTCATAAGCTGGTTGTGCTAACAAGGTGTGTTTTTTTTGAAATCTCCTAAATTTGTTGAGCAACAATACTGCCATATCAAGCAGAAAAGGGAACAGCATGATGACTCATTGCATTTCTGGTGTTGCACGGTGGCTAAACACCCACAAAATTATTTTCAAGGAACATGTATGCTTGATAGTAAGAAAAACATGCCCGATGTCTGGCAGTTCAGCCTCACAATGTATATTTTCTCCTGGCACCCAGAAATGAGAAGTGCTCCCACAAGTAAAAAAGCTTTGCTGCTACTTAGTGCTGCTGCTGCTGCTGCTGTGTTGTGAGACTACCGACAACTGTCAAAAAGATGCAAATTAGTGCCCTGGGAAGAAACATTCATTGTCTTGTCTTGAAAGTTCTCAAGATGCCCAGAAATGAGAAATGCTCCCACAAGTCCTAAATTCTGCTGCTGCTGATGATAGCTGGTGCAGCTGTACTGACATACCTCCGAAGATATTTGTTTAATTTTTTTGTGGTTCTGTGACTGTGAAAGAGTTGTTGAAACCATTGTATTTCTAAGCATCTTTTTTTGGTGTTTCTCTCTTTGCAGGTATTTATCACTATGGTGATTCAGTGATGCTGCTGCATGGGTGTTGCTCATGGTTATTTAATTTTGGTTCTTGTGTAGCATGGGAAGATAAGTATTTTTTTCTTTTATGTATTTCCTCTAAAATCATAGGACCATAGCTGTAAGTCAGGAATCATAACTGTTGTCTTCTCCTATTTCTCTCTTTCCAGGTATTTCCCATATGCAGGACAATTGCAAATTGCACAATGATGCTGCAGACTCAGTTGGAGGACAGCTTTCTATGATGATGCACAGCCTAGGACATGCTGAGTATACACCATGTACAGTGTTGGAGGATGACAAGGTCTGAGCAACATTAGTTGGCAAGGTTGACCACATCAGCGCGAGATGGAGAAAATTACTCAATGGCAACGGCTTGCTGGCTGTAGAAAGACAAGGTATTTATCTTGCTGGCATGATGTATCATGGTCAGACCTGATGTGAAATCAAAATACAAAATATTTAGACACTGTAGTAGACGCCATACTAAGTTGCAGTACACATGTGAAAGGAAAACAACATTTCTAGGCAGTACATTTCTATGCCTGTCTTGCATCATGGCTAACGTTGAACTGAATAGCCTCTCCACATTTACACTGCCTGCACACATATGCCTCACTTCTACTTCAGTACAAATCTGCATACATCAGCATGCATGCAGCATACTTATAGCCACTGTTATATTTTTTAGTTTTCTTGTCCCCCCCTCATTTCAGCTACACAGCTGAACTGTAGCACACATACCAATGGAAACACATGTGGTTATTTCCACCCCCAATACAGACACTTATGCATAAAACTACTTAATGACTTCTGTCTGGCCTGAACTCCTATTATTTTCTCTCCATAGGTTTGAATGCTTCCATGCAAAAAGACTTAAAGTTGCAAACACAAAAGTAGCAATAACTTGACACCCATCAACCCACCCAAACACCCACATGGCCAGCTCCCCCTTCCCATTCACATCCACGCTGTATCATTTACTTAAATATTCCTTTTTGGACCTTATCTTTCTCTTGGTGTGTGAGTGTGCTGGATTTTCATTTGTGTAAACTGGGGTTAATGTCTTTTACTCTCACCCATCCAGACAATGAGGGTTCATGGGCTGTTTTGGACTTCTACTTGAATTTGTGCTTTTTGACTGCAGAAGATCTGGGTGCTTGAACCACAGGCACCACAGACTGAGAAACGGTCACTTCCTAGAACCACCATTGATTTTTATGAGTGCTTTTCATCCTGTGGAGTAAAAATAAGCAACTTGGCTTTTATCTTTTACTCGACATGCATTAGGATAGTGCTTCAGCCATTATGGCCTCAACAAGCACTGAGAATGGAACCAGCTTCAGGTGGGAGAAATCAGCTATGTTCAGAGAGAGATTACAGCAGGCAAAGAATCTCTTAAGTGAAATGGAAGAAAGGCCTTTGCATACAGGTGATATTAAATTTTGTTTTCCCACATTGGAGAAGTTACTGTGTAAAGATATAAACTTTACCTACACAATAATCACTTTAAAAGAGTATCTGAATATAGAGCAAACACCTCGGAGAAAACATGCTGCTCACACAGAGGATGTCCTGTAAATTTAGACTTTATGGCATGGGCACCATTTCAGATTTCAGCAGGAGGAAGCAAACAAACATTGGAGGCCAGGTTCTAGTTAGCCCCTTGGTGTCAAGCTCTAGAATGTCTGGAATGTCTCTAAAAGGTAAAACGTATTTGTCGTCATTGAAAGTGATATGCAAATCAGGAAAAATTCTAATGTATAAGATTCAACTGTGTATACCTTGGAGCAGTGCATCAAATTTGAGCTTTATCCCACCCAGTTACTAACATATTTATTTCCTGGCTGAAGCTCTGCCCCCCCCAAAAAAAATGTTGTCCTGATTTCTCTCCTCCACTCCATTCCATTCAGTACCCATCACATATCAGTTGTGAAGCTGCCCAAAGGCACAGAAACAAGAAAGACACTTCAATACTTTAGTCCTTCCTCCTTCCCCAATCCTCCTGTTAAAAAAAAAAATATTTACTTTTACTTACCTGGCCATCTGGCCAGAACCTGCAACCTGGCTCAGTGTGCTACCAGTCCAGTTTTCTGTCTGCTCCTTCTCCATCCTTCTGCCAGAAGCTGGATGCTAGAACCAACCATCCCAGGTCCCCAGTGTGGTCCATGACCAAGTCATCTCATCAACCAAATCCACCCAACCTGTGTTGCTTGCTTCTTGCTTGCCTGCTGCCATGGCTGCTGACACACCACACTAATCAAGGCCTATGAAGGCCACCCACACCACTGTCACCCCTACTGCTAGGCCTAGCTTGCTGCCATGGAATTACTAATTCAGTGGGAAACTGATAAACTGAACAAGCTCACTGAAGATTTGGGGGAGGCAAGAAAAGCCACTTTGAAGTTCAGGGAAAGTGGGGACTACAAAGAATGTGAGGCTGCTATGCAAAAAAGACTGTTGAAATATGAGAAAGAAGTTATTACAAGGAAACAGTTTAAACTAGCCAGAGACACGGAGGACTTTAAAAAAGGATATATACTGAAGTGGGCCAAGCAACAGAACAGATCCCAGAGTTGAACTAGGTGGCATTCTAAAGTTCATTTCTCAAGGCAGAATAAACAAGATAGACAACAGTCAAAGAAATTATCAAAGGGGAACAAGACCGAATAAGGCCAAGAAAACCAGGAGAGGGAATCGGGGAGTTCAGCAGCTTGTGCTATTTTCAGTGAGAGGACTATGAAGTTGAATTGTTTTTGTCCCAAAAGAGCACACATTTTTCTGAGAATTGTCATTTTGTTTTTGCCATGTTTAGTGGTCTCCCCCACTGTTTTGTATGGTAGTGGTACATACCTGGGTCAGCCTGTGCTGTGGTGCCATCAGTCTGCTTTCTTCTGCTGCCATTTACTCTCTTTGCCCTGCTGGCCCTCCCTCGTCCCACTCCTATGGCACTTTTCCATCCAGACCTTACCAGCAATGTCCAGAATTTCCAGGGGGCCCTTTTACTAGCATTCCCACTTCCCACCACCTCACCTCCTTCTTTCATTTCCTCCTCCTCTTCCTCCACCCAGTCTTCCCCCAGCTTTGCTAACTGTCCCAGTGCTGCTCTTCACCCCAGTTACCTGAACCCCTCCTGGCTGGGGAGGGACTCCCCTCTGCCTCCACCCACATCCCCTACACCACCTACCACCAGACTATCTCCCAGCTCCATATTCACATTCATGTAATGCTGTCACAGCTGATTTTCCACTGCAGTGATTGTGAGAGAAATGGTGTGATGATTGAGAGTCACCATCAACTGTGTGGAGGAGTGTCAGGCAGCAACTGTTTGCTGAATAAGAGGTACAGCTATGTTGTCCTCTGATTGGTGGAGGCAGTTCAATTGCTTTATAAGGATGTTCAACTGACTGATTTACAAGTTTCAGTTTTAAAATGGGACTTTAATTTGTTCCAGCCCTGAAAATTAACCCCTTCACAATCAATCTTGATCTAAAAAAGTTTTTTCCGAAGTTGAGACTGAAGCTATTCTTTTATAAAAAAACAAATTAGGGAAACTTCTGAAGCTACTAACATGGGGATGCTAGAAGAAACTGTGGAACATGGATCCAAAGCAGAAATACCTAGATTTCATATTTCATTCTATTACAGATTTGGACAAACTGCCAGAACAGCGTGCAACAATGACTCTAGAAAATGAATACAGTATCAATTTAGCTGAAGAAGATAGTGTTACTGATGATATGGCTCCGGTCTTTGTAGTACTGTACCTGTGGACACTGGGGATGTTAGTAGGATTATCAACAATGATGTTGATGCCAGCAAAGACTATGACCTATTAGAAATTAGGAATTGCTTGTTTAAAGGCAAGTTGACCTTCTGTCCTGTAACTATGAATGCCTCCTTGCTAACATATGAAAACATAGTTTTAAAACAGGTTCAAGATCTCCTAGACCATATGTTGCCCCCACAAACCTATAACTTGTCTGCTGAAGAAAGAATAGCTTTGAATGAACTTTCAAAAGATACTAATATTGTTACAAAAGGCAGCCAACAAGGGGGGCAACATAGTGATACTTAACATAGAAACATAGAATTTGACGACAGATAAGGACCACTTGGCCCACCTAGTCTGCCCATTTTCCTACCTAACAGATAAGCTACAGATCCTAGTTAACCAACAGCTTACTTCCTCCTATCCCCCACTAGGACTGCCTTATGCCTGTCCCATGCATTCTTGAAGTCCCCCACTGTTCTTGACTCCACAACCTCCTCAGGGAGGCTGTTCCATGCATCCACAACCCTCTCAGTGAAAAAATACTTCCTTACATTACCTCTGAGCCATCCCCCCTCAATCTTCAAATTGTGCCCCCTTGTTCTTACAGATCTCTTTTTCTGGAAGATGCTACCCTCTTGGACTTTGTTAATTCCCTTGAGGTACTTGAAAGTTTTTATCATGTCCCATCTCTCCTTTCTTTCCTCAAGAGTATACATATTAAGTTCCTTTAGTCTTTCTTCATATGTCTTCTGGTGCAGACCCTGCACCATTTTGGTTGCCCTCCTTTGGACAGCCTCCACTCTGTCTGTCTTTGTGGAGATGGGGTCTCCAGAACTGCACACAGTACTCCAGATGGGGTCTCACCAACTGTCTGTACAGAGGGATAACAACTTCCTGTTTTCTACTATTGATGCCTCTTCCTATGCATCCCAGTATCCCCCAGCCTTCCTTACTGCCTTCTCACATTGCTTGCCCACCTTTAGGTCATCTGATATAATTACCCCAGGTCCCTTTCTATTTTACTGTTGTCAGTATCTCACCCCATTGTACGCTTCCCCTGGGTTTTGTTTCCCATGTGCATTACCTTGCACTTCTTGCATTGAATCTGAGCTGCCATACATTTGACCATTCCTCCAACCTTGCCAAGTCCCTTCTCATCCTTTCCACTCCATCTTGTGTATCAACCCTGTTGCAGATCTTTGTGTTATCTGCAAGAGACATACTTTTCCTTCCAGTTCCTCTGCAATGTCACTTATAAAGACATTAAAAGGACCGGTCCCAGTACTGAACTCTGCGTGTTCCCGCTAGTAACCCTCCTTTCTTCACTGTGCACTCCATTTACTACTACCCTTTGGTCCTGTTGTCTAGCCAATTTTTATCCAGGCTACCACCTTGGGACCCACTCCAAGGCTGGCTATCTTGTGTATTAATCTTTGTGTGGGACTGTATCAAATGCTTGCTAAAATCTAGGTAGGCCATGTCCACAGCCCCTCCCTGATCTACTACTTTGGTCACCCAGTCAAAGAAATCTATTAGATTCATTTGACATGACCATCCCATCATGAATCCATGCTGTCTTGGGTCCTGTGCCCCACTGGCCTCTAGGTACTCAACAATTCTTTCCTTCAGAAGTGATTCCATCATTTTCCCTACCACTGAGGTCAAACTAACTGGTCTGTAGTTTCCTGCCTCTGTCCTGCTCCCACTTTTGTGAAGAGGAATCACATCTGCCCTCCTCCAGTCCTCGGGTACCACCCCATCCTCCCATGATTTGTTAAAGAGAGTAGTCAGCGGTGTCACTAGTTCTACCCTTAGTTCTTTTAGAATTCTTGGGTGAATCCCATCAGGCCCCATTGCTTTGTCCACCTTCAATTTTATTAGTTCTTTCAGAACCCTTTCTTCTGTAAATGGACTGATATCGACCCCCATCTTCAGAGTGTTTATCTTGTTTGGTTTAGGTAACTCCCCCTTCTCTTCCTTTGTGAATACTGAGCAGAAATATTCGTTCAGTATCCCTGCGTTTTCACTGTCACCCTCTACCCACATTCCCTTCCCTTTATTAAGCTTCAGTATCCCTCCTTTGGGATCATTACATCAGGATTGTGGAAGCTCTATTAAGTAATGTCTCTAATTATAGAAAATTGAGCTTTAATCCCATACTGGAGTATAAAAAATCTCTTTTTAGATTAATAGCTGCAGCTGAAATAGGCGGCATTTCTGAGAGTGAATTGAAGTTTCTTTGGTGTGAGCACCCCATTATCCTGGGCTTTTATATCTTACCCAAGATTTATAAAAGCTTAAATGACCCTCCGGGTTGACCTATTGACTCGGGTAATGGAAGGCTTACAGAGAACTTGAGGCATTTTGTAGATTTCTTTCTGAAAATCTGTGATTGAACTACCATCCCACCTAAAGTACACCACTGAAACTCTAGTAGAATTAAATGAGATTATCTGGGATGAGAAAAAGATTTGGTTAGGCACTGATGTAGAATCTTTGTATACCTCAATGGGACATGACTTTGGTATACGGGCATGCAGATATTTTTGGGAAAATCATGCTAAAGCAAGTGAAATGCCTATAGATTTCATATTACAATCCCTTGAATTTATTCTATGTGTTTTACTTTCAGAATGATTTCTTTTTACAACTTTGTGGAACAGCTATGGGTGCCAGTATGTCACCTAGCAGTGTCAATCTTTTTCTAGGGTGGTGGGAACAATTCACAGTCCTGAATCTAGAGACTAATCCATACTTCAAACACATTACACTTTGGAAACATCATATAGACAAGTGTGTCTGTATCTGTGAGGGGAGTGTAGAAGAAATCAAAGAGTTTATGGATTGGTTAAATGCTAAAACTTAAATTAAAAATTCACTCACATCATGTGTAAACAGAAATTAAACTTTCTGGACCTTGAACTAGATGGCATACAAGGGAAAAAAATCAAGACAATCTACTTTAGAAAAGCAATAGCTACAAACTCTGTACTCAGAGCAGAATGTTTTCACCCTCCAAGTCTCAAGGACTCCATTCCCTTTAGTCAGAATTTACAGCTAAGAAGAAACTGTAGTGATCAAACAACTTTTTTGAGACAAGTGACAGAACTAGAAGAGAGATTTGTGCAAAGGGGACACAAAAAGGATACTCTCAATGCAGCAAGAGCTAAGATGTCGTCTACTGACAGAAAGGCCCTAATTCAAAAAAAATCAAAAAAGGAAGGTAGCTGTTCCCTCAGTTTCAGTTGATCAGCCAGTTACTTTTGTTACAGAATATAACATGTTTGCAGGCAGAACTGTAAATATTGTATACAAAAATTGTGCTATTTTTGCCAGCCATACTGAAACTCTCAGAGCAGTGGGCAATAAGCCCAGGGTTTCTTTCTTCAGGGCAACTAATCTCATCTCAAAGATATACTAGTCCATAGTAGGTTGCCAAGACCCCCATCTTGTCCACCTGAGTACAGAATTTGGATGCCTGAAAGACCATCAGGCTTTTTTCAGTGCAAAAGATGCATGATCTGTAAATATGCTATGGTAGGTGGGACATTTAACTATCCACTCTTCAACAATACTTCTGTTGAATTAAAACAATGTATAACATGTGATACCACATTCACCATATATGCCTTATGGTGCTCCTGCAAAAAACTGTATATTGGCTGCATGGTAAGGGCCACTAAAACAGTGCATACAGGAGCACATCAGTTCATTTCCAGTAACAGACTAGATACCCAAGTAGGTGCTCACTTTTCCACCTTTCATAACAGCAATGCTGACTTCATTTCATTCATGGGTATAGAGAAAGTTAAACTAAAGAATAAGGGAGGAAACAGATTAAATGAACTTCTCAAATGAGAAAGTTATTGGATTTACAGACTTAAGAGTGTGAAACCCACTGCCTTGAATAATATTTCAGATATCAAGCTGTATCTTTTAGATTGTACTGTACTATTCTCCCTGTATTTCGTATATCAAAAAATAAATGTCAACACACCCCTGAGTTCTTTAGATATTCCTACTTTGGTTTTTGTTCCCACTCTGGTTTACTTAAAGAATGAGACCTTTTTTTTAATTTTATAATTGATATGGTCTCTAGTTTGATGTCATTTTACACCTAAACAATGAAAATATATTTGATGCTATATATGAACTAACACTTTAAGATAGTCCTAGTGTTCTTTATTATAATTTACTGTATTCATGAAAATAATAATTCCATTTGTGCTCTTTTCTTTTCTGTGCATTTTCTAGGGCACTTCTTGCCTTCATCCCAGTGAAGTGAGTGTGTCATGCCGATTGCAACCTACTGGCAGATTGCTAACCTCCTCCTTCAAACACTTGAAGAATTTATTATAAGGATTACCTTTTAAATGTATCTTATATTCTTAGAAACATAGAAACATAGAAACATAGAATTTGACGGCAGATAAGGACCGCTTGGCCCACCCAGTCTGCCCATTTCCCTACCTACTGGATAAGCTGCAGATCCTAGTTAACCAGCAGCCTACTTCTTTCTACCCCCACCCCCCAGAATTGCCTTATGACTATCCCATGCATGCTTGAATTCCACCACTGATTTTGACTCCACAACTTCCTCCGGAAGGCCATTCCATGCATCCACAACCCTCTCTGTAGAAAAATACTTCCTTAAATTACCTCTGAGTTGCCCCCTCTATCTTCAAATTGTGCCCTCTTGTTCTTGCACACTCTCTTTTTTGAAAGATGCTACCCTCTTGGACTTTGTTGATTCCTTGAGGTACTTGAAAGTTTCTATCATGTCCCCTCCCTCCTTTCCTCAGTTGCCATATTAAGCTCCTTAAGTCTCTCTTCATGTCCTCCTGCAGACCCTCCACCATTTTTAGTTGCCTCCTCTGCAGCAGCTTCCATCCTGTTCATGTCTTTATGGAGATTGGGTCTCCAGAACTGCACACAGTACTCAGATGGGGTCTCATCAGCTGTCTGTACAGAGGATAATAACTTTTTTTTCTACTGGTGATGCCTCTCCCTATGCATCCCAGTATCCCCCAACCCTCCTTGCTGCCTTCTCACATTGCTTGCCCACCTTTAGGTCATCTGATATGACTACCCCCAGGTCCCTTTCCATTTTTGTTGTTGTTAGTATCTCACCCCCCATTGTGTACTCTTCCCCTGGGTTTTTGTTTCCCAGGTGCATTACCTTGCACTTCTTAGCATTGAATCTAAGCTGCCATACATTTGACCATTCCTCTAACCTTGCCAAGTCCCTTCTCATCCTTTCCACCCCACCCCTGTGCATCAACTCTGTTGCAGATCTTAGTGTCATCTGCAAAGAGACATACTTTTCCTTCCAGTCCTTCTGCAATGTCGCTTATAAAGACATTGAAGAGGACTGGTCCTAATACTGAACCCTGAGGTACCCCGCTAGTAACCCTCCTTTCTTCTGAGTGGACTCCATTTACTATTACTCTCTGTGTCCTATTCTCCAGCCAATTCTTTACCCAGGCTGTCATCTTGGGACCCACTCCCAGGCTGGCTAACTTATATATTAATCTTTGTGTGGGACTGTGTCAAATGCCTTGCTAAAGTCTAGGTAGGCCATGTCCACAGCCCTCCCTGATCTACTACTTTGGTCACCCAGTCAAAGAAATCTATCAGATTCTCTGGCATGACCTTCCGCTGTGAATCCATGCTGCCTAGGGTCTTGTGCCCCTCTGGCCTCTAGATACTCGACAATTCTTTCCTTTAGAAGTGATTCCATCATTTTCCTATCACTGAGGTTAAACTAACAGGTCTATAGTTTCCTGCTTCTGCCTTGCTCCCACTTTTGTGAAGGGAATCACATCTGCCCTCCTCCAGTCCTCGGGTACCACCCCATCCTCCCATGATTTGTTAAAGAGGGTAGTCAGTGGTGTCACTAGTTCTACCCTTAGTTCTTTTAGAATTCTGGGATGAATCCCATCAGGCCCCATTGCTTTGTCCACCTTCAGTTTTAAGAGTTCTTTCAGAACCCTTTCTTCTGTAAATGGGCTGGTATCAACTTCTGTATCAGAGTGTTACTACTGTTTGTTTTATGTACCTCCCCTCTTCCTTTGTAAATACTGAGCAAAAATATTTGTTTAGTATCTCTGCCTTTTCACATTCTCCTCTGCTCACCCTCCTCCCTTTATTAAGCCTCACTATCCCTCCCTTGGTCTTCCTTTGCTCCCTGATGTACCTATAAAAGGTTTTATTCCCCTTCTTAACTGAGTTGGCTATCTTTTCCTCAGTTTGGGCCTTTGCTGTTCTGACTGCCTTCCCAGCCTCCTTTTGCTTTAACTGATACAGTTCTCTGTCCTGCTCCTGCTGCGATTCCTTGTACTTCCTGAATGCTTTCTTTTTCTCTTGAACCTTCACTGCCACTTCCTTTGAGAACCATAGTGGTTTCTTACATTGTCTTGTTTTGTTTATTTGCTTCACACAAAGGCTCGTTACCTCTGTGATGGCAGTTTTTATTATTCCCCATTGTTCTTCCACCCCTCCTTCCCACCCATTTGCTAGTGCATTCCTTAGGCACTCACCCATTTTGGCAAAGTCAGCCCTCCTAAAGTCCAGTACTTTTGTCTTTGTATGGCTTGACTCTATTGCTGTGTTTATTGTGAACCATACTGTTCGATGGTTGCTAGTTCCCAGATGGCTACCCCTTCTACATCTGTGATCCTCTCTCCATCTCCATTTGAGAGTATCAAGTCTAATATTGCTCCCCTCTCGGGTGGGCTCCAGTACTAGTTGTCTAAGGCATGCCCCCTGTAGGGCATCTAGAATAACTGCACTCTTCGAAGTGGCAGCTGCAACTGCGCTCCAGTTAACATCTGGCATATTCAGAGCACCCATCAGCAATATCTCCCCTTTTTTTTTCTTCATATATGTTTTCTATTTCTGTGCAAGTAGCTGTAATATTTTGTGTTAGGCATGTTGTGAAATGGTCCTTGTTTCTAATTTGGGACTTCTGTACTTAAATAAATTCCCATAAGCAAATGGACCTCTGTAAAGAATCTAATAATAAAATGAAAAATGATTTAAAATAAAAAAAAAATTTACAAGGAGAAACATATATAATGAAATATAAAAAAATCGGTTTACTGTGATATACATGCCTTTCTCACAATAATATTAAATGGATTATAAATATAGTTCATCTCGGAAGACTACTTTGACTTTTTGGTCTTTCTGTTTTCATTCCATTTCATTTTTATTTGTTAACTGGGTAAGGGCAACTGGGCAAAAGCCCTTTTTCAGGTCCGACCCAGACATAAAAACAAAAATGACAAATCATGATTATACAAACACAACAAACTAAATAACATTGAAACACAAAACAATATACATGACAATATCAATATACATGACATGATATGTCAATTGTATATAAAGGATGTACTCCCCCTATTCATTTGCCATGCCTCCTGAAGAAGGGTTGATGAACCTGAAGCGCCTAGGCTAACATGGTGCTAGTTGTATTGGCTAATAAAGCTTTAAAAATATTTACTTAAATATTCTGTTTTGGACCTTATCTTTCTCTTGGTGCATGAGTGTGCTAGATTTTCATTTGTGTAAACTGGGCTTGCTGACTTTTACTCATACCCATCCGGACAGTGAGTGTTCTCGGTCAGTTTTGGACTGCCACTGTAGCAAGTGCATCCATGATGCTACAGACAACCCACCAAGTATAGATATAAGTCAAGAGTCTCTTACCTGAGTACTAAGGAGCCAGAGGCAGGAGTCTTTAAGAGATGATGTCCATGGGTCAGAGTGCTGGGGTGTACCCTCTTGAAATGAATGGAGTTATTTTGTATTACTGTTTTATACATTATGATGACATGTTGGAGAATTAAGAAGGCCACTGTTCTACTAACAAGGCCCTTGTTAGTCGAGCAGTAGCTTTCATTAATCTCCAACTCTCCATCAATAATGTATAAAATGGTAACAAAAAAATACCCCCATTCATTTCAATGGTGCACGCCCCTGCAGTCTTCCTTTCCCTATGCATAATGTGCCTGAGCATGAGGATGTGGAGGTCAGCTTCTTGGGGGGGGGGCTGCATAAGCCTAACTATAGTGGGGCTCCAATAGTCTGTGCATACCATGCTGCTCAGCTGTCCCTGAATATGAGGGAGAGCCCTCATTTTACCCCTGAAAACTGCTTTGCTTCTCATCCATTGCTCACAGAAAACATGCTGCTCACACAGAGGATGTCCTGTAAATTTAGACTTTATGGCAGGAGTGCCATTTCAGATTTCAGCAGAGAGGAGCCAATAAACAGTGGAGGCCAGGTGCTAGTTAGCCCCTTGGTGGCAAGCTTTAGAATGTCTGGAACATCTCTAAAAGGTAAAGCCTATTTTTTGTCACTGAAAAGTGATATGCAAATCAGGAAACATTCAAATGTATAAGATTCATCTGTCTATACCCCAGAGCAGTGCATCAGATTTGGGCTTAATCCCACCCAGTTACTAACCAATTTGTTTCCTGGCTGAAGTTCTGACCCCCCCCAAAAAAAAAATGCTGTCCCAATTTTTCTCCCCCACTCCATTCCATTCAATATCCATCACATATCAGTTGTGAAGCTGCCCAAAGGCACAGAAACATGAAAAACACATAAATATTTCAGTCCTTCCTCCTTTCCCAATCCCCCTGTTAAAAACAATTATTTACTTTTACTTACCAGGCCATCTGGCCAGAACCTGCAACCTGGCCCAATGTGCCACCAACCCAGTTTTCTGTCTGCTCCTCCTTGTTCTTCTGCCAGAAGCTGGATGCTAGAACCAACCATCCCAGGTCCCCAACGTGGCCCATGACCAAGTCACCTCCTCAACCAAACCCACCCAACCTGTGTTGCTTGCTTCTTGCTTGCCTACTGCCATGGCTGCTACCACACTGCACTGTTCAAGGTCTATGAAGGCCACCCACACCACTGTCACCACTGCTGTTAAGCCTAGCTTGCTGCCGCAGGGAGCCTGTGCTGTTTTTTGTGAGGTGAACCTAGAAGAGTAAGTAGGTAGCTTAGTCTTGAGTTAGCTTCTAGCTCACCATCTGCCCCTTCAGCCACCAGGTGAGACAGAGACTCACTAAGAGTAGACCAACAAAAATATGCCACTACAACACTGCTATTGAGAGTTCAGTGCTCACTGACTCCTCCATGCTATAGTGCACAGCCTGTCTACTCTGTGGCGGGAAAGACAGTGTAGCACTTGCATGACTCATGTGCTCTTTCTTGGCTGGAGCTCCTCCATATCATGTGTGATGGCACCGCCACTAATAGATGGAGAGAGCAGACAGAACAATACAGACACAGTCGAGTCAGGAGTGTACCTACAGCAAGAGCGCATATAAGCCAGGGGGACACTTACTATGCAAAAGATGAAATCGAAATTTAATGCCATTATTGGTACACCTTAAGAACAACATACCTAGGTAAAAATGCGGGGGGGGGGCAACCTAAATGGAACCCCTGCCTTGTGGTAGAAGTTCATTCTCAGGTGCTAATATAAGCACAAGTAAATACAATGTTTTCCACTAAATTCTGAGTTACTGTATCTCCATGTTTCAGGATGTGTACTGATCGTCGTGAGGGTTAGTGTTCCTCATTGTTCCTCATTTTGAGTGACAAAATGTGAGGTATGGTGCATGCATCCAGGACACTATTTGGAACAAAGAGTGCTGAGCATGGCCATAGTGTTTATGCTCCATACAGAATGACAAAGGGAAAGTAAGTGAGCCGAAACAGTCTTGGAGAAACACATTTGTTGCAGTAAATATGCATAAGGCGATTTGCATGGTCCAAAAACAAAAAGGTCAGGCTTCACAACACAGAGGCCCTGCTTTGCACATCTGGAATAGGGGGTGTTGGCTGACTATATCCTAGGCATTTAATGCAGTAACAAACAATATTTTACAAATTAATGGCAATTCAATTACAAAAATTAAAAGCCATTAAACAACTTGCAAAAGGATCAGAATTAATGAGTTTGCATACATTTAATGGGAAATCAATGAAAAATGTATTTTAATGGCTCTAATTGTTGGCAGTTGTATGAGAAAGATAAATTGATGTGTTACTTTAGATGAGACTTGCACCATCTTAGTTGCTGCACACATGATAAGCATGCAACATGTGAACCTGATGTGATTTTTCAATGATGTTCATACCAGCTTAACTGCTGCACTCATGTCAAGTGACACGCGAACCTGATGTGATTTTTAGAAGATGTTTGCACCAGCTAACCTGCTGCACACATATCAAGCTTGCAGCATGTGAACCTAATTTGCTTTTTTGACCTGGTTCACTTAGGTTTACTTAGTGTATGCGAACCACATACAAACATTGCACAATTAAGCATGTTGCATGCATTCTGCATGTATACAGCACGCTTATATTTCTGTAAGGGCTGGCAGGATGAATGGCGGGGGAGGTTTTGTACTGGGGGGTCACAGTTTCTGAATTAATGAATGAATTTAGGGACTGGGATTGACATGCTTCACTGTCTTTGGCTACTAATACTGAAACTGCCATTGATATTCTACCCACTACTATGAAATCCCACCAAGTCTTCCTCCTCATGTCTGTAGTAGTCCTCCATGATCACTTCTGAATCCTGCCCTGGCACTGTATCCAGGCCACTTTAGGATGCCTAGCTCAATGAGATGAATAAAGGAGAAGGCCCCCCTGCACCAGCTTCCCTTTGGTGCAGAGTCCAGCATAGCAGGTGCCTGGTCTTGAAACATGTGTGTTGCCCACCAGTGCCTAGGTGGCCACCCTTTTTCCCATAGCTCACACATGCTTGGCATAGCAGACAGATAACCACTGTTTCATCAGCAGTGTTGAGAATGTAAAAATTCCAAACTATGGATTTTTTAGCCCTTGTTTTCACAAGGCAGTGGCCTGGGTATTGGGACATTTGAGGGCTAGAAATGGATGCTTTGGGCATAATGTCTGTATTTCTGCAACCGGTGACTGATCCTCTGTTATTATTATTGGCTCCACAATGCCAACACCTAGAGGACTTGGGGGGGGGGGCATTTATTAATCAACTGGCCCTTACTTTTCTTTTTCTCAATTTCCCATAAAGGGTATAGATCATCACCCCCATCCACACTCAGGCGATCCCTGACATTGCATTTGGCAACTGGATGAGGTGGTGAGAGGATGGCTGTGCTGGTCACCATATGGGCTCCCTGCAGCACAGAAGACTATGGAAAGGTGGGGTGGTAGTTTGGTATACACAGACTGGAGTGGGCAGTACAGAGAGGCTGATAGACACCAGGGAGTTAAATGGCAGCAAGTAATCAGAGGGTGGGGGGTGCCAGTAGACACCAGGGAAACATTTATTTCATAGGAGGCCAACAATCAGAGGGCAGGGGTGTCACCAGGGAGGGAAACATTAAATTAATATGGGACCAGAAATATATAATGTATACATTCATTCTGCAGTTCAGTGACTCACTGAACTGTGGAATGATTATATGAATTTTGGATTCATGTTTTAAACTGCTGGAAACATTTCCACATAACTGACCTCTGACAGTGATCAGTTCTGAGGAATTTTCTTCTGCAGTTTAATACATTAGTCTGCAGTTAATACATTTATTCTACTGTTCTAAGTTAACATTTCTATGAAAGGTTTAAAAAAGATTTTCAAACTTTCATGAAAGTGAAAGTCCAACTTCTGTGCAAATTCCAATGGCTGAGGTTTTTTTCACACAGCACTACTCAGGGATGGGGGACATAGTGCTGCTTCTGCTGCTTTTGCTGCCACCCCTTATGGATTGGAGCCATAGTGCTGCTGCTGCTGTCACCACTAAAGGATGGGGCCCATTGTGCTGTTGCTGTAACACCTGAAGGAAGGTCAAATTGAGATGTCAAACAGGAGGTCAGCTACAGACATGCAAACAGACCTCCAAGTTCTGCATTCACAGATCACTGGGGTGTATAGGCATTGAATAATGGTGGGGGACTGTGCATACATATATGACACCAAACCAAAGAGAGATACAGGTTGAGTTTTTCATAGAGTTTATTATTTTTGATAACTACAAGGGCTGATGCGGAATAGCAGACAGCAAAATTGCTAAAATGCATGCTAGTTGACATACAAAAAGTTAAACAAAGCTCATAAAACAATAGACTTTGGCTTTGTAGACACAGGTGACAATACTGTTTTTTTTCCATTTGGCAAAACAGATTTTTCCCTTTTTCAGTCATGGTAAACCAGTGTTCATGAGGAGTCATCGTTCTCCAGTCAGTGTGGTCATGGTCCATGGTGGGGTCAGTTCCATCTGAGTTCATGTATTTGTGCCTATGCCATCTCCCTGGCTCCCCCTTCTTCACCCTGCCTCACTCTAGTACTATGTCTCACTCTCTCTTTCTCTTAGTCTAATGGAGGAGTCTACTTGTTCCCTGTCAGTCTGGGCATTCTTAAGCTGCACTGAGAAGTTGAAGCATACAAAATTTAATTTGCACCAATATGTCACAAAGACATTGTGCATTTAGTACACTCAAAGTTAGCAAACTGAAGAGGCAAAGGTGACAGCAGCAACTTTAATTTATGAAGTTTTGTTGACCAAAGATGTAGTGCTTTGCTGTATACAGTTCATGAGTTGTGTGGGCGTCCCATTCTATTTGACTTAGATTTTAAGTTATGTGCTACTTGCTTTAATTGAATTTGTTTTGTACCTTTGTCCTCTAGACACTAGTACTGTGTTACCACTGTGAATGATACCTGGTACGCCACCAGTCCTCTTTCATTTATGTAGTATATCATGGGGTACCAAAGCTCTATATAAAAATATCAAATATATTTAACAGCACACACCACCCCTACATTCATGTGACTAACATCAGGACATGGAACTGCAATGGAAGGGCCATGCTGCTTTGTAACCAAGATTGGATCTGGACATAGTACTGCAAGGGAACTGCTTTATAACCAAGACTGATTGATGTTGGAGCTGTGATTATCTTTCATGATACAGTATGAGACATCCCTGAGGACTAAAGCAGTCTGTGACCTAGGTCAATCAGCTGGAATTAGAATCATTATTCATGTTGCAGCAAGAGATTGGTCACTAATGGCAATATGAATCTACCACTTTATGACTCAGGTCGTTGAGTTGGAGCTGTTACAATCATTCAAGATGCAGCATCAGGATGCTCCCTAGTGACTAAAAGACTCTGCCACTTCATGACCTAGGTTAATCGCTGAGAGCTGTGATCATCAATAAAGACTATAGTCACACAGTCACTGGTGGCTCTATCCTACTTGTCTGTTATACTTTCTGTCCTCCTGATTATTGTCGGCCCTTTCTGGGAGTACTCCTCCTACTGCATCAAAGCAAACCTGTTAATATTAGCTGGGTACTAACTGAAAGAAAACAACAACAGTGTATACCTCCTGTATATTAATTCTTGAATAACACCAACAAATAGGGTTGCCATTAAAAGGCAACCTGAATTGTCAGGTGGTCGTCAGAAGAAATGCATGAAGGGGAGGTGGGGGTTAGTAGGGAGGGAGGAGAAAGGGACAGGTAGGAAAGGGGGGCAGGGAAAGTAATGTCAAGGGGTGAGGTAAGCAGAGGAGTGATGCTGGGGGGCAGGACCAGGTGATTGGAAAAGGGGAGGGGCTTGGAAGAGGTCCTTTCTGAGGTCCTATTGGGGTTTATAAGGGCATGCACAGATCAGCTCATGCTCTTTATGCTAAATTTTACCATCCACCTACCCAATGGGAGCAGGCAAGGGGCCAGGGCAGGGTGGATCTGGCATTTTGGTGGTGCCGCAGAAGGGTGGCAGCTCATTTGGCAGGCCTGGCAAGGGAGGCCGGTTGATGAAGTTAAGCTGCTGTGGGCAACAGCAGGCTTCATGGGCCGCAAGGGCCCTAGGCAGTGAGTGCCTGGATTGAGAGGAAAAGGGTGGGAGGGAGGGAGTGGAAATGAGAGCGAAAAGGGGAAGAAGGTAAATGGAGGAGAGTAGTACAACACAGGCTGGTGTCAGCAAGGGAACGTACATGTACAGTACTAGGGGCCAGATCAGAGCATCCAGGCCTAGGAGGTTGTAGGATGGACAAGATGACGCGAATGGTATGTGGGGCAGATCAGGCATCTGGACCCCGAGAAGAAGGAACAGTGTGGTTTGGATGCAGAAGTGGAAACAAACAGAGGCAGAATGGATTAATGACTCATGGATATTGAATTAATGGAACTGTGGAAAATGGTAGAATACAAAGAGTTAAGAAATGACATAATTGTAAATAGTGCATCAATAAACAAGTTGCCATTCGAGCTCCAAACTTTGGTGGTTATGGTGATCATTTCTGAAGGGGGTTTCAATAATGTATTCATTACTCTGGAACCAATACTTTATTCTTTTTCACTATTTAGAAACATAGAAACTTAAAACATGTCAGCAGATAAAGGCACATTGGATCATTTAGTCTCCACTAGCCTGCCTATTTTTCTATCCATCTCCTTTTTAAAATGACTGTTTCAGTGCAGATTACATTTTTACAGAAGTTTGTTTTATTCTACCACCACTTTCTGGGAAATGTACTTCCTGACATCATTCTGGACCCCCCACCAGTTTCATGGCATTTTTCTTTGTGCCTGTGTTACCATTAATTGTGAACAACTCACTGCTGTCCACCCTGTTCATCCTGTAGAGGTGCTTTAACATCTCAGTCATGTCTCCCCTGTTCTTACTGGGCTGTTGCCTTTCAGTGTGTACACACAGTACTGAGATCCCCAAACTGCTCCCCTTAAGCTTTCCCTTATTTCCCTGTATTATTTTGGTGACCATTCTCTGCACCTCCTATAGCGTAGCCCTGTGCTTCCTGAAGTATGAGCTCTAAAACTGCATGTGGTACTCCAAGTGAAGTCAAACCAGAGACCTATCCAGTGGCAGTATTACTTCCCTCTTTCTGCTAGTGATTCTGCTCTCAATGAACCCCAGCATCCATTTCACCCTTCCTGCCGCACTGTTAAACTATGCCAATGCCTTGAAGTTCTCCATTATTATCCCACAGGTCCCTTTCCTCCATTGTGCTCTCCACTACCACCCCATCCAGCCTGTATTCTCTTCTCAGATTCTTGGCTCCTATGTGCATTACCTTGCACTGTTTGCATTAAATTTCAGCTGCCACACCCTTAACAACCTATCTTGCTTTTTCAGATCCAGATTTCATGACCTCTGACCCCTCCTCAGTGTCCACTCTACAACAGATATTGATGCCATCTGTGAAGATGCATATAGTGTATAGTCATCCCTTGTTGTGTATGGAAACCAGTGGCTTTCAAAATGTTGTACCACAGTTCAAAAGGTCGTGGAATGTGATTGTACCCTAATGTGGTACAACAACATTTTGAAAACCTTCCAGATCACATGAGACACAGAAACAACAAGATCAATCAGATACACACTCTGGGCGGTGGTAGCACAATCACCCAAACTGGTGATTTCAACAGGACTAACCAGACAGGATAAAAAAAAAAAAACAGGATCAGACAGTTATTTTCAAACATCACAGAAAATATGGCAGCAGGATCAATCAGATATTTTAAATTACTCACAGAATCAAAAGCGGTTCCTCCCAGTCACAGTCCACTCACTTAGTGAGACATACAGCGGCCATGTTTTTTTCTTAAAATCCCTCCCAAACACTACCAACAACCAATAGCAGCCCACACTATAGATGTAGGGATGCTTGGTCCCTAACAACCACACTACTAACATTAGCAATCAGTCTTAATCCCAGACTAACAAGCAGCAGTAAGAATTTATTTTTCTATTAAAAAACTGATCAAATTGCATCTTTACATTATTTTTGGGGGGACTGTACACTATAAAAAATGGTGGATGGGCAACTCTATGCCCAACCAGTGTATTGTGCTACCTCTGGGTTCTGATTGCCAGGGTATTCTCAAGCTTCACTCTTGAAGTCACAGGGAATCAGAACCCCTCTGTGGCACAAAACACTCGTAGTGCATAGTTGCCCATCCACTCATCTCTATATCTTACCCCAGATCCCTTTACTCATGTCACATACAAATATGCTAAAAAGAAGCAGTTCTAAAACCTATTTGTTGTGTAACTGCTACATGGGAAGTGAAAATAAAACAATATTAATAATGACCCTTTAGCCCTGCACTGGTGGCCAGAGTTAATTGCTTGGCCACCACCTTCCCACCCCACTCATGTGCAACCCTCCATAGACTTTTCAATTGTCCTCCTCTGGCACAATGCCTGAAGCTGACTTTGTCCTGAAAACTATCCAGTTCCCAATTACAATCCTCCAGTCATCTAAACATTAATATTTGAATGGTGGCACCCCTCTTTAACCTTAATCCATCACATTAAGGTGGGGCACAAAGTCACTAACTCAGTCCCTTCTCTGCCCCCCACACCACGCCCAAGCTCAGTTTTAAATATTAGCCTAGGCTGAAAGAAAAGGTGTTGTGATCTGCAAACTGACCAGTCAGTCTGTCTTACATCTTCAGGGATACAGATTGCTCTACAATCTCCTGGTCACATGCCTGCTCATTCACTCTAACCTAATACTTACAGTTGTACATATGTGCAGGTAGGGGTGACTGAGCTAGCAAGGATTTTGACTAATGAGTGCTTTGTCCTGAAATAATGTATCAGTTGTCAAGACAGGGGGTGGCTTTTAAATATTAATATTTGGGACTGGGGGCAGGTTAAAGGGGGGGCTACTTTAAAAAATAATGTCAGCTTATGACACAGTGCCAGGAACTAATATATTTTTTTAACGTACTATAAGCATTTGAGAGACAACCAGGAAGAGGCAAGAGGGTGAGAAATATCCAGTGTGAGAAGGGTGTACAAAAGGAGCAGCCCCTATCCCCATTGGAGGAATAGAGTTCTACCTATCTATCTATCTATCTATCTATCTATCTATCTATCTATCTATCTATCTATCTATCTATCTCTCTGTCTATCTGTCTGTCTTCCTGTTTGTCTGTCTATCTATCTATCTATGTATATATATTTTATTTTCCTCATGAGCCACCTAGCCAAGTAATGAATAGCTGAATATATGGGGAGCACAAGCACTACACTATTATTCAAAAAAGGTACCCACACACCCCTAAAACATAAAAACAGAAATAAATTTAAAAAGCAAAAAAACAACAGTTTATACTTTAATCATTTTTCTGTTTGGAGAGGGCATAGTTAGCACCATACCTTAACACATTATCTGTATATTTATTTATTGTTATGTAATTTTTATTAACAATTGTACACTGTTTCTTTAAGACCTATTAAGGTCATCCATGGTGACAGTGTATTGTGCTGCCACTAGGTGGTAAGCATTCACATACGAGCCCTGGAATTCTACATTTCAGCTAGCAGGCTGCGAAGAACATCAAGGAGATGAGGCACTGGTTACAGTTGGGGAAGGGGCTGTGCAGCCCTAACCTTTATTCTTGAACCCTTGCTGGGTGACCCCTGGAATTACATTGGCATTAGCTGTGACGGCAACCACTTAGCTCTACAAGGTGGCAGGCAGCTACCGTTAGGGCAACCACGCGACTGGATGTGTGCAGAAGGACAAAAGAAAACTGGAGTGAAAATCAGTAATAAAAAAACATCTACTGTATTTATACCAAAACATCCAGCAAGTCACCCCGCCAAGGTGGCATCATTTTTGCATGAATAACATTAAGTGAGGTGACTTTTGTGATGTAAGGCTTGCTGTTTATGCAGTGGCATTATCAGGTTTATAGGTTTTGATGCTGAGTAAATTTGAAATATAAATAAAAAGATAAGCAATTAACAACAAATAGAATCTACTACTAATTAATTCACTAAAAATGCCACCAACAGCTTAAACTCTTTCAAGGTCAGCTGTGTCCTCCTCCCCGGTTCATGCCTGAAAATAGGCAGGATTTGTCTAGTGCACTTACCCAGTCAACAAAAGCTAAATAAATAAATAAAAATAATGGTATAAGCTTCATTTCTTGTTTCACTTATGACAGTGATTGTGGGAGTTATTTGAGGACTGCAGCCTTACTGTTTGTGGTATATCTCCCTTTGTAAGTCTGCATAGTCAATGCAACACAATTATTGCTCTAGGTAATAACTGCCTTTCTAGTGATACTTTGTATTGGTTCTAATAAATATCGAATGAATAGAGAACATAGAATGCAAATCCAAAAGTTACATCTGATTTCTAGGGCAACTGAATGTGGGATCCCACTGGGTTCAGTTTTGGGTCCCCTTCTCTTTACCATTTTTTGAATGAATTTCCAATGGCATGTTTGTCTTTGAAAAGGATACTGTTCATGGATGATGCTGTAATTTTCTAAAGTGGTTAGGATTTGTGGCAGTTAAATGTCATTGTGCAGTGTAATTTCAACCTACTGCAGATGTGGTTCTTGTCACACACAGTGGTGCTAAATAGAACAAAAGTTAACGCCTTTTTGAGGAGTAGTAGAAGGTCCATAGACTCAGACTTTGAAATAAGTGCTACAGTTAACAGTTGTATTTAATTGATTAAGGAATTTAGGCATCTCAGCATGACTGTAGATAGCACCCTCACTTTTTCTCAGGATAATAATCATTTGAATAAAATGATCCATCTAAAGTTGGGTATCTTGTGCAACACTCAACAGCAGCTGTTACCAGAATCCTGGAAAATATTGATAACTGCTCTCTTATTGAATTCACTGGGCTATGGTATACTACAGCATGTATGTTATGGGGCTACAGGGCCAATGGCCTGGTCCAGGGTGAGGGTTATGTACAACTTAATTCTTAATCTTACTATGGCGCTTCTACCATAGACACATCATTGTCTTCTTTATGAATTCTCAGATTTCCCACCTCTAGAAGACAAGTTTTGATTGAACACTTCCCCTCATTTTTTTTCACAAAAATGCAGCAAGAATAATGCAAAAATGTATTGAAAATCTTTTCCCTTTTTGTCAAAATAGAATAACCAGGTCACAAGGTAGCATGTGTTTTAACATACTCTATAAAACAGCATCTTCTGGTTAGTGAGCTTTAGATTACTGTATGTAGCAACAAGTTATTATAACAACCTACTAGCCACAATTAAAAATAAAGGACTAAAATTCTTGTTATTAAATCCCAGCCGCAGAAGCTGTTACTGGATTAATCAATGTCCTTTTTTTTTTCTCTTATTGACTTGTTCCTTTATGTGTACTGTGATTGTTTAAATATATTAACGGTTTGTGTATTCACTGGTTGCATTTGAAAATGAGCAATATATGTTCATGTTTTTTTCTCAGTATAAACAATAGAAAATGAAATGAAATGAAAGTACTGAGATCAACAGAATAAAAATCTTTCAATAGAAGTAACTTTTTCAGAGGTAAGAAAATATGACAGATTCACACACAGTCGAGTCATCCAGGATACAATGCTCTTATCACAGTTCTGCCAGTGACATGCTGCAGAATACTGCAGAAACACAATGAAATCCAGGGGCAATTACTCCAATATGTCATGCAGGAAACGATAACATGCTTATTACAAGGTATTGCATCCTGGATTATTGCAGTGTTTACTTTTCAAACCAAACACCTCAGCCAGCTATTATCAATGGAGCATGGGACAAAAGGAATGTTTTTCTCTTAACTGCTTACTGGATTAAAGATTAGGTTTACATACCGCTATAGCAATCTGATTTTGGCACTTTGAGACTATTTTTTTTTCTAATTAGCACCCAGACAGAGCTGAAAACTTTAACTTAAAATCTCTTTCTTTTAGTTCCACCTTTTCAGAATAGCTTAGTCTAAAATGATTAATTTTTTATGAGCTGAGAATTTACATTTTTCAGTTTCCCGCATTGGAGGTGTCCACCATTAATAACAAGCTTTTATGTGAGCATAGATCTTTTAAAAGTTATTTTTTTTACTCGTTAGAATGTCCTTTCTTTATATGCTCTCCTTACATGGGCCAGATAGGAGTTGATGATCCCCATTAATAATAAAATAAAAGGACAGGAGTTGATGCAATTGTACTGATCATTACCCACATAAATAAAAGGAGTATGTTTATTAATTTCTCTTCCACTGCTTTTATTTTTTTTTTCCAACTGGACACATTATTCTTACTAGTAAGAACACTAATATTAATGATTGTTCCAAATGTGTCCTCCTTCCTTAATGGTAAGCATAACCTGAGAGTTTAATGTATGGACATATTTTCAATTATTCCTAAACTCACAAAGTTATAATCATGATTTGGATGACCCTTGTATGAGAGCATCATGATCTAAGCCCTGTAAACCAAAGCCATATGAAAGGGAAGTTGATAATGAATTAGAGTTCAACAAACACTGATTTGAAATGTTATCAAATAGCAGTTCAGCGCTGTCAGTTGACAATTCAGAAATCTAACAATCAAATTCATTTAAATTATTTAAAGAATATGCAAACATATATTTAGCCTGGTTGAGATGTAAAAATATGTGATTATTGCAAGGCAGATAATGACCTACTGTTTTAGAATATAATGCTGTTTACCTTCATTGGTGGTGTCTTTAGTGGTTTAATCAGGTTACAGTTTTTAAACAAACTTCCGAATGTTTTAAAAACCATGCCCCATTCCAGCTATTAGACGGCACTAATGTGGGCTGCAATTACATAATTGAAGCAAGACCGGAAATACAGAACCATGGAAATTCTACATGCTAGTCCATTTATGATCATAATGCTAAACATCTAAAGCACACTGACATGTTAATCATCACTTAATACACTCAGATGACTTCAGTCATGAGAGTGCGGTGTGTGACCTGGGTTCAAGTCCCAGCTAAGGCACTTACTTCATTCTCTCTTCTGTTGGAAGAGTTCCATAAATATGCATGCTGCGCTGTTGTGATTGAAAGTGCAATTATCTGTGCAGCACCAGGTTGTGCATTAGAGAAAGAGTAAGGTGCCTCAGGACACCTCAGGTTCCAGTTGCCTTGGTGGTGCAGCTGGTATCATAACCAGAATGGTATTCTGGGCACCCTGGGTTCAAGTCCTGGCTAAGGCACTTACTTCTTTCTCTCTTCTGTTTGAGTTCCAGCAATATGCACACTACATTCTTGTGACTGATAGTGAGGATTCTCAAAGATGGGTTTGTGTAAGGTGTTTGCACTGCAGAGAGGTAGTAGGGTTTGAATCCCAGTCTGCACAGCACTTCAAATAAGAAGGACCATTTGACAGAATCAAAGGCTTTTTCCAAGTCTATGGTGAGTGCAGCCACAGGGGTAGGGACAGACTTGGCCAACTGGTGCAGATTAATAAGTGTACATAAATGGTCTGCACTGAGCCTGCCCTTGACAAAACCCACCTGGAAAGGGTGTATCAGGCCAGTGAGAGATGATTCCAGGTGAGTGGCCATAATCTTAGCCATAATCTTGGCATCAGTGCTAATGAGGGAAATTGGGCAATAGTTGCCCAGAGAAAAAAAAGTCCTTCCCTTTTTTAGATAAAATGGTGATGGTGGCCAGTGCAGAGGATTGGGAAGAGAGGTCAATGCAGGAGATATAGTTAAATACTCTTAAAAGTAATGGGGCCAGGGAATCTTTAAACTTCTGGTAAAAGTCTATTAGGAAGATGTTTCCCTGAAAATGTATTTCTTTTGTTCATAAAGAGACTGACTTTAATGATCGCCAGTGGAGAGATGGGGTTCTATGTCATAATGGTGATCACGGAATAGCAATCACTGTTTAGGTGAGTGTACATCACTGAAAATGAATTTTGGCGATGCACACTCGCGGCGAACAGGAAAAGGGTGCCAGAGATCTATGGATTTCATTTTCATGCAGGGGCAGTGCCTCCCACACCCCCCACTAAAGGATTCTCAACTCCAGGAGGGTGCATGTTGGGGGGGGTGAAATACTTAATAAAAAAACAAGCCACCTGCTGGCAAAAAAAGGACCGTGCTGGACCCGAACCCTGCACCTCCCAACCAACCACCCTCCTTCCCCATCACACTAGTGGACCAGCTCAGCAGCTGCTTGCCACACCTCCTCCCACATACCTTCCCTCCCCTGCCTCCCCCCACTCATGTGCGAGTGTATATGTACATACTTCCCATCACCCAACCTTGCTCACCCAGGTATCTGGTCACCCCCCTGCCAGGTAGCCCTGAACACAGGCACTGCAACTGAGTCACTGTTTTAGTAAGTGCTCAATTGCAGTTGCCTTGTTCACAGGTTACTGAGATATGGGCCTATCCAGGTGCTGGTATTTATTTAGTTTTTGTTGACCGGGTAAGTGCACTAGACAAATCCTGCCTATTTTCAGGCATGACCCGGGGGAAGGGGATACAGGTGAATGCCAACTGACCTTGAACCAGATTAAGCTGTTGGTAGTATTTTTAGTGAATGAGTGAAATTTGGCCAGGACACCTGGGAAATTCCCCTACTCTGATGCTGCATTGTGGCCAGTAGGCGGTCTGACCAGCCATTGTGATGGCCACTTGGGGTTCTGACTCTGAGCAGGAGGATGTCCTGGGGATAGGGGAGTTGCTCTCTCTCCCTATCTCCGTTTCATGGGAGACCATTGGTACTACACCAGTGGAACACCGGGAGAAGCTCTGTTGTGATGAGATACTACGGCAACCATTCAGGAAGTTCATTCCCTTACCTTGGAAAATACTGGGACTGATACTGGAGATGGGATACCACAGGATTTAGCTTTTGAAAAGGCTTTGGCTGCTTCTTATATGGGCTCGCAGGCTGACGAACAAGTCTCCCCCTCGAAGGCATGTATATGGGCTTTTCATGGCCTGGCTCCAGTGAGTGATGTCAGCCATGATGCAACGTGGTCTGATGAGAGGCTGCGCTGCATTCTGGAGCCCAGCAGGAATATGGAAGTGCTTGCGGCACCACCTCACGGCGTTTCCCAGTCATTGGGAGCAGGGAAGACTGGCAGTGGATTGCAGGATTGCATGTGCCAGGAGTCTCCCCTTAGCTCCTCCACACCGACAACAGGATCAGGATCTTTGCCTACGGAGACAGAGGGAGATGGGATGGTGAGTGGTTTACACTTTGGAGAAGGTATTGTGTTACCAGCTGCAAATACTCTCTTGGGAGAACCATCTGTATTGCCAAAAGGTACTGTACTTTCCAAGGGGATGACAAATGGAGTTATGGGGTCCTACCAGACCGTTATGACGGATCCTGTTGTTGTTTATACCCCTCCTGGTTGTGGGTTTGACTCCCACCTGTAGGCATCAGGACTTACTATTGCTGCAGCTCTTCGGAGTGCAGGGTGGGAGAAGTCCCCTTTAGATGATTCCTGGACCTCCCCTGCACAACCCGGCCCTGTTTCTAAAGGTGATTTATTGGACATTACGGACCCTCTTGAGGTTCCGTCGGGCTTTAGTCTTTCTCAGGCCCCTTCCTGGCAGGTTGGAGGGGTGCAGGGTTCTGAACAGGGGATATTGCAGCATAATGACTTGTCCAGTGTTGGAGCTGTGCCTCAGACCCTCTTATTGCCCACTATGATTGTTCCTTTGTCTTTACCTCCCACGTCTCCTATTGACACAGTGGGGACTGGAGAACGCTCTCTTCCAGCAAATGTGTCTGGTACGACCCCTAGGCCCTCATCTACAACTGCTTCAGACAGGACTAGAAACTCTGACTTTGCCAATTCAGCTTCTGGTCCTTCAGTTGGACCTCAACGGCCTAAGACTTTTGCTGGTTTATTCCATTCCCCTCCTGAGCAGGCCAAGCGGCGTAATGCTGTCAGGCTTCATTATAGGGGTGGGCTGGACATTTTCCGGATCGTCTCTATGTGGGAAAAACATTGATAAAATCCAGTTTGCAATTTTCCCCTTCTGAGATTTATGCATTAATACATACATCTGGTGATAATTATTTTGATGTTAGCTTCAAAACTGCTTCAGGGTTATATACATTTTTGCACCGTTATCAGGCTGTTCGTCATACCCCATTGTGGTCCCCTTTTTTTGTTATTCCCTTTACAAAACCAACTATTAAAAATGTTACGGTTTTGTTCAAAAATGAGGGGGTGGCAATAGAGGATATTGTACGGTGATTATCTTCCAAATGTACTGTTTTAGGTTTGCCTGATCCAATCATTGACTCCGAGTTTTTTGGGACGGGGGGTGGAAATTGCAGGTTAAATTATCTATTGTTAATGGAATTATTCAGCACTTGCCAAGTTGTTTTTACTTAGGTAGGGATCGGGGTTTTGTATTCTACTCGGGGCAACCAAAATCTTGTTTTCAGTGTGGGGCCCAGACCCATCTCAGTAGTGCTTATGACCAACTTAAATGTTCATCATGTCTCGGCTCTGGCCATGCAAGTCTAAATTGCCCCCGCCCAGCTTATTGTAATTTGTGTGAGGAAACCTCCCATTTTTTTAAAGATTGTCCATGGACTTCCCATAATAATCCTGCGAGACCTACTGATTCACAGAATGAGATGGTGACTCAGGCCCAAAGGTCTGCTCAGGCTAGGCCCCGTTTCGACCTTTCGCTTCTGCAGTGGTACCCCCACCCCGCTGATCCTCCTTCTTCCCAGATGGAGCCAGGGTTGGAACCACCACCTCTGATAGCTCCCACGTCTAGTTCTGGCTTAATGTCTAGGGACTCAAGTTTACTATCTCCAGCCATTGCTTCTTCCTCAGTAATGGATGAAGAGCAGCCTCCGGCCCCTAACACGTTGGCAATACCATATGTTAAGGACAACATGCCACCTCCTGTGGATACCAATTGGGTCCCAGTGGGGAACAGGAGGGTAACGAGGAGCTCTTTGATGAAAGGAATGCCTCTGCCTTCTGTAGCTCCCCCCACTGATGTGATGGTTACAAACTGGTTTGCCGTTTTATCTAAACGAAAGCAGGCTGTGGATACTGGGGATGATTCAGATGCCTCCTCTGTTGCGTCTTCCCAGGTTGAGTTATTGACTGATTCTGAGCAAGTTTCTGAGGATGTCCAGCTTAATAAGAAAAAACGCTGTAAGCTAAAATCCCCAGGCAAGGGTAGAGGTAGGAAAAAATCTTGATTTACTCTCTATGTGATATGGGGGATATTGTATCTTTTGGGAGCTTAAATGCTAATAGTCTCAAAAATGTTAAACGACGACGGGCTATTTTTTCCTTCCTTTTGTCTCTGCCTTTACATATTATTTTTTTACAAGACACTAAGCTCCATTCTTTGCAAGAGATTGGGCAGGCCTCTAGGGATTGGAGGGATGGTCTGTCCTTTTGGTCCTTGGCTGAGGATGTGTGTAGGGATACTGGTACAGGGGGTGGATATTCATGTTACAAGACTGATTGACTTGATTCAGGGTCGGGTATTGATCTTAGACGTTATTCTCCATCAACAAGAATGGAGGTTTATTAATATTTATAACCCTTAAGTCAAAACTCAGAGGATTCACATGTTAAAACAGATTCAGCCATTTCTACATTCATCCAAATCTGTGATTTTTGGAGGAGATTTTAACTGTATTCTGTCATTATCTGATAAAACTGGACTTACCCAAAAATTATATTCTGATTCCAATTTCCTTAACACTTTGTACGTTACTGCTGACTTACGGGATGGAGCCTCTTGGTGTACTACCGCTGAAACACACTTTTCACCGAGGTAGATTTTCCACAAGGATTGATTATTTTTTTATTTCTCATTGGTTGGCTAATGTAAGGTATTCGGTTCTCCCCTGTGAGTTCTCAGATCATTGTTTGTTACTATTGCACATCGGTTGTCCCAAAAACAAACCTGTGAAACATACCTTCTGGAAGATGAATATATCTGTTTTAGGGGAGGAAGGTGGGTGGCAGGACCTGTATGGGCTTCTCCAAGACAAGGTTTCCGTATTTGAATTATATGATAACCCAACATTTTGGTGGCAAGACACTAAATCTGTTATTACACAATTTTGTAAACGCCTTTCTAAACAAAAATCTTCAGAACGCTATTTTCAATATCTTAAGTGCCGATGCCAATTACAAAGACTGCTGTCTTGGCAAACTGAATGGGGCCTAGATTATTTGGCACAAATCCGTCAGGTTAAAACTGAAATGCGTGCCTCTCAGTATGAGAGAACGACATCATTATTTCTCGAACAAAAGTATGGGAGAAAAGGATCTGCTAAAATAGTCAATCCCTTTGATAGTAGCCACCAACAGGCTGCATCTAAAGATATGTCCTCTTTGGTTTCCCATTCTGGTGCCAGGATTACTGATAACCGGAGTATTTTGGAGGAGGTTTCTTTCCATACTAGGTCGTGATATGGGCAGGCTTATGAATCAAATGCCTGGGATGGCTTTTTGGGTTCCTTAGAGGTTCCTCTCCTGTCGCCAGAGTGTATTGCGATCTCAAGTCAGCCAGTTACCTGTGCCGAAATGGAAGTTATTAGTCATCTGAAAACTACTGTCACCCCGGTCCTGATGGTTTTCCCAACGAATTTTATAAAAAAGCTAAATCCTTGTTGATACCGTATTTAACGAAGGTCTATAATGTTATTTTGCAAGGCCTCTTGCCTATTTCTCTCACATTTTCTGATAGCTACTTGATTTTTTTATATAAACAGAAAAATGATAAAGACAAGTTGGACAACTGGCATCCTATTAGTTTATTAAATTCCGATTGGAAGATTTTGTGTAAAATAGTCTCCAATAGACTCTCTCAGATGGCTACCCGGGTGATTCACTCTACACAGACGTGTGCAATTCCAGGTCGTTCCAAGCTCTCCAATTTGAAAATTTTGAGGGAAGTATTTGATGGGAATACCACTCAAGGCTATGTTCTTAGTTTGGACCAAACCTATGCTTTTGACCAGGTTCCACATAGTTATTTATTTTCGGTGTTGGAAAAATATGGGGTTCCTGCGGCTTTACTTGACTGGATTAAAATCTTGTATTGGTCTGCCTGCACAACGCCGTTGGTTAACGGTTTGCGAGGCCCCCATATCCCTATCAAGAGAGGGGTACATCAGGGATGTCCTTTAAGTCCCCTGTTTAATGTCTTTTCCATTAATCCTCTACTCTGGAAATTGAATGGGGAGGGGACCATCTGACATATCTCCGTCACACCGGATCTTATCTTTCCATGTGCTCTTGCCTATGCAGATGATATTTGCATTCTAGTAGCAGATCCAGCTTCTGGGGAAAGGGCAATTGAGACCATCCATTCCTTTTCCCGAATTTCTGGATCTGAATTAAATACCCAAAAAAGTGTGGGGTGTGCTGTCCATCTCCCTTCACAGGCAATATCACAGACAATTGGAGGAATTGATATTCATCCCCAGAAAGAAGATTTGTATTTTGGGGGTTATTTTTGGCCCACTTGACGAGGCTGTGTGTAATTGGATTTCAGCAATGGACATAGCTGAATCCAAAATTGTCCGATGGAAACGGTTCCCTATGACCCAAAAAAAACTGATATTTTTACTTAAAACTTGTATTTTGCATCTATGTTTACTGATTAGTTATATTTTTCCTCTTCCTTGTTCCCTTGAGGCTTGGCTTTATAATTTGTTTTTCCAGTTGCTTTGGGGTAGTAGACTGAACCCGGTGAAAAGATCCGTTACCTACTGGCCTATTAAACAGGGAGGTCTTCAGATGGTAAACCCGGTGCTATTTTATTTTTCCATTTTTGTGAATGCTAATATTTTTCCTAGTATACTCCACTGGATGGATTATTGGGCCCTTAGCTTTGCTTCTCATTCCCAATATTTTCTGGATAAATGGCAAGCTCTTGTTTGGAAACCTTTTACCAAAATTCCACCCGGAACGTCTGGATACCTTATTGAAATATTTAAAAAAATTAAAATATGGAAAGTGTCTTATGCTGTAAATTTATTACAGCATAGAAAGCATTTATACTCCTCTATACTGCAAACCATGTTCTTGGTGTCACCATGTTTTACGGTACCCTGTGATTCCCATTGTTTAACTAAACAATTATTGGAAAACAGGATTCCAGAGAAGATGTGGGATATCCTGTGGTTGTATTGTCACAACAAATTGAATGTTAAAGGAAACCAGATGCATAAACAATTATCAGAACGGTACTGTGTTCGAGACACGTGTGTATGTCAGCTGGAATCCATGTCGCACCTATTTTCTGATTGCACGTATATTGCCCCACTATGGTCTCAGCTGAGTCAGTCATGGGGATTACCTATGTTCTCTGATTTAACATATTCTGAATTAGTTTATGGGGATTTTGGACCTGGTTGGAAGATTTTTTTTCCAGGAACATTGCGGGTTCTGTTTGCAGTATGCAAATGGTGCACTTGGCACAACCGATGTATGTTTGTGTTACAGCAAAAGAGGGTTGCCTTGACTGTCCTCAGGGAACACATCAGAAGTGAAATTTCTAGTATTTATTGTTCAGGAAAAAAAACTTTACCTGCACCTTTAGTGGCATTTTGGTAGAGAGCATTACCTCTAATTTTGTTTGAAGGGGTTACTTGAAAATAGAGAACTATAATAAAACACAAACCATTTTTTTTGAAAGGGGTGTGGGGGGGGGGCTTTTGATTCTGTACTAAGTCTCTTTTTTTGTGCCTTTCTTTTTATTATCTGTTTTCACCTGTATAGAAGATATGGTGATTTTTCCTTTCTGTTCAATCTCTATATGTATTATGATGTATGGATATTGTGTTATGTCTTTAGTTTTTGTTTTCTTATTTTGTTTTCCAATAAAAAAATTCCCCTACTCTTTTCGATAAGTGCCTTGGGATCTTTAATATCCACCTGAACTACCACCAATCCAGGCAGATGGGACCTTGGTTTAACGTCTCATCCGAAAGACGGATTGGTATTGGGTTGGAGAAAGACAGGGATGGGGAAGAGGGTCTAGGAAGGCTTTCAGTTGTTCTGGGGAGGGTTGGACCTGTGAGGAATAAGGTTTACCACAATAGTCATTTTTAATATTGTTAATTTGAGATGGCTCAGTACATATGTTCCCATTGTCATTGTGCAACACTGCTACATGGCAGTCAGCTTGTAGTTTGTGCAATCTATAAGCCAGCTCTTTGCTGGTCCTTTCTACCCATTCCCAGTATTTGTGGCTGGTGCAAATCAAAGCATGTTTAACTTTGTGGGAGTAAATTGTGTTAAGTTGTATTCTTGTTTGAATCATTTCTGATGAGTCTCCTCTGGGGTTTAGCCTCTCGTTCTCAGAATTTTCATCTATGTTCCACATAACCAATTATTTGGCCTCTAAGAAAGGCCTTAAGGGTGTCCTATAATGTGTTGTCAGTGACTTCTCTATTATCATTTGCCCCCAGGAACTTGTGGATTTTCTTTCGTACCCAAGCAGCAAAATTAGGAACTTTAAAAAGAGGGTGGTCTAGCCTCAATGAGGATGATCTGTGATAGGAGTGTCGCATAGTACAGCCAGTGATATGGAAGCATGGTTAAAAAATAAATATGGGGTTAATATGCACCCCAATGGTGGACTACATAATGTGGTTGGATATGAGCCAAACATCTATCTGGCTAAGGGACTGGTGCCCAGGGAAGATGAATGTGTAGTCTTTGGTGTCTGGATAGTGGAAACACCATACATAAGAAAGGATATGTTCTTTAATTAAATTTCTAAAGCCCTGCTATGGGGTTCTAGATCCACATGGGGTCTGTCAAGGAGTAGGGTCCATAATATGGGTAATGTCACCACCTAAGATGACTGGGGCACAAGAAAAGTTGAACATGGTAATTTCCTCATTAAGAGCAGAATAAAAGTGTGGGTAGTCCACATTAGGTACCTAAATATTAAAAAGAACTAGAGGTCCTTCTGGGGTGAAAGTCTATGCCAGAAGCCACCTGCCCACTTTATCAGTTCTGGCACATTGCCATTTGAGAGGTTTGTGGAAGAGAATAGATACTCCTCTTTTGGAGGAGGTAAAAGTGCTCTGAATCTCCATGCCTACCTATTCTCTGTTTAATATTTCCACCTCAAGGGAGAAAAGCTTGATCTCCTGCAAGAAGGTCACCTGAGTGTGAAGTTTCTTCAACTGTTCCAAAATGTTCTTTCTTTTTATTGGTAATTTTAACCCTTTTACATTTCAGGAAATAAAAGTGATGTCTGCTATCATGTAGAAACCCCAGATCCAAAGTGCATTGTTACATGGTACCTTGACAATTCCTTAAAATTGGCTAGCTCCCCTCCAAGTGCCATAAAGGCAGTAAGATAGAAAAGAGGAAGTCTTACAGTGAGATCAAGCTGAAGTCTGATCTGTAAACACCAAAAAATAGGAGACTGTGCTATATGAAGAACTGATAAGCAAACCGTACAAAACCCAACAGTGATAAACCTATTTATATAATGGGGGTGAGAGAATATCACTGTGATAACCTCAGTTATTTTCACTGCAGTGTGATAAATGGTGATGACATCACCAGAGTTAAAATAAATGCCATTTATTACACTCTGCTGATGTCAGCTTTCCTACAGCCTGCATTCTAAATGGAACAGCTTCACAAAACAGTTTCTGTTTCTCAATGTTACGTGCAACTAACCCAATTAGCATTGCAAAGGACATCGGGCTGGACTCACAAACCACCCAGAACCTAAGTCCCACTCCGCAACTGCCCTTGCGGACTGGAATTGCCCATTGCTGTGACAGTAGCGATTCACAGCCACAGCAGTTGCAGAGAGTGTTATGGCTGCTCCCAACAGCAGTAGCACATTCCTGCAACTGTGGGGATCTCCCTGGAAACACCTCCCACAAGTGGCCATAACCCATGGAGCTGGTCTTAATCCTGGTCCACCTTTGTGAATACCCACCACTGTGGGTAACCTGCTGCTCCGCAAGTGGCAACCCACTTGTGCAGCAGTTTTCCCACAGCTGCAGGTCTTTCAGAAGCTTTGTGAATTCTGCCCATAATGTTTCTGAGACTCACAGCCTATTAATATGCTGATCTCAGCTTCACTACAGCATGCATTCTAAGCTGAACTGCTTCACAAAGCAGTTTCTGTTTCTCAATGTTACCTGCAATTTATTGAACTAGCATTGCAAAGGACACTCACCTGTCTCCCATAGTGTTTCTGAGACTTCTAGCCCATTACTATGCTAATTTCAGCTTCACTACAGTCTGCATTCTAAATGGAACTGCTTCACAAAACAGTTTCTGTTTCTCAATGCTACCTGAAATTTGCTCAATTAATATTGCAAAGGACACTCACCTGTCTCCCATAATGTTTCTGAGACTCCCAGCCCATTTAGGAAAAACTCCCACACACTTAGACCACACACAGAAACAGCAGGCAGCACACAGAAACAGGAAAAGAACACAGGAAAACATAACAATATGCCTAGAGCTCTCACCTTCATTGTATAAATAGCACACATGGGGTGGGATATTTAGAAGGGTTGTGCCATGCGCAACCACTGATGTATCCAAGCATGATATTCAAAAGGGGAAAGTGCGTGGCACAAATCCTGATGCACCGGGGCACATCAGTAATGTATGCAGCGTAAGTGAGGGGGTGTGCCCATGCATATCCCTGCACATCCCGATATTCACCCTGGGATATGAGGAGCCCATGCAGGTGCAGCCCCTACATGCGCAGCATACAGTTGTTCCAAAAAATAAAGGAGCAACAGCCAGTCACCCACGGGTGAGCTGCCATATTGCAGGGCACAATGTGGCAGCTGCCAGCTGTGGGTGGCCACCCAAGCTCCGGCGGCACCCTCCGTCAGGCAGCACCCTCCCATGCCCGATCACGGGCATATGTATAATAAATGAATTGTACCATATCCCTGGTGGTCCAGTGGACCGCTTGCAGCCCAGTCATGGGCATATGTATAATAATTAGAATGCTCCATATTCCTGGTGGTCCAATGGACTGCTCGCAGCCCTATCGCGGGCATATTTACAAAATTTAAAACGTCCTATATCCCCGGTGGTCCAGTGGACCGATCGCAGGCCGATCGCAGGCAGAGGTCTAAAGGAAGATTAAATCCCATCCCTGGTGGTCCAGTGGTACCCCCTTCCCCACCCTCCCACTGAGCCCCACCACCCTGCTCCCCTCGGTCAGTGGCGGTGGCAGCTCCCCACCCACATGCTCCCGCCACCTGCCGACTGACTGCATAAAGTACAGCTGTGATGCCCATTGGTTCTGGCGGTGGCCAATGGGCTGCAATTATCATCAGCTACTACAGTCCAGATATGTGAATAACTCCGTTAACATATCTGGACTGTAGTATAGTATGGTTGCATGCCCATTGACCACGCTAGGATCAATGGGCATACAGCTGTACTGTAGGCAGTCAGTCAGCAGATGGCCAGGCAGCTCACAGGTGGGGAGCTGCAGCCTGCTGCTGACCTGGGGGAGCAGGGTGGTGGACCCAGTGGAGGGTGGGGAGGGGTACTGCTGACCACCAGGGATGGATTTAATCTTCCTTTAGCCCTCTGCCCACGATCAGACTGCGACCACCAGGGATATGGGACATTCTAATTATTATACATATGCCCATGATTGGGCTGCGAGTGGTCCACTGGACCACCAGGTACATGGGACATTTTAAACTTTATACATATGCCTGTGATCGGGCAGTGGGGCACTTTGCTGCTTGTGCTGGGGGCGTTGGTCCCCAACAGTTGCAGCCTGGCAGGGTGCCAGGTGCAAGTCACCAGGGATGGGTGTACCTGCATGCAAATGGGGCCATAATGACATGCAAATGGCCCCATTTGTGCCTTGCATGCATTATGGCCCCATTTGCATGTGCACCTTTGAATTTCACGGTTGATGCACCTAGTGCAATGGCACTTGCGCTGGTGCATCCCCCTGTCCTTCTCTGGCCACTTGCGCTGATGCAGTGCCACTGCACCATGCACAATGTGAGTGGCCACAGAATGATATTCAATGGTGCTGAGCCATGGCGCAGCACCGTTGAATATCACCCTGTCAGCACCCTGGCACATCCCAGTTGCATTGTGCCCAAGCTTGCGCCACAGCCTGGCACAGTCTGAATATCTCACCCATGATGTGCAGATCATGTGCTATGAAAAATATTCTCAGTCCTGCAGAGGAACTCTGGATACTTCCCACTGTGCTCTCTGGCACTCATGAATATCTCAGAGCTCACTCTACAGGACTGAGAATATTTTCCATATCATAATAAGGATCATATTAAGGAAAATAAGGAGCAGCCCAGAAATGTTTCTATACTAACTCATAATTCACACAGACTAATATGCCAGATTGTTACCAGAAGTTAGGAAGGTATCTAATTTTCTCTTAAATTCATTTTTAGTTTTACTTATTACAATATTCAGTGGTAGTTTATTCCAGGGTTGAATTACTCTAACAGTGTAAAATTACTATCTGGATATATAATGAAACGTACTCCCTGTAAGTTGCAGGGGATGCCCTCTGGTTTCATATGGACAATCTTTATATGCCAGACCAAGTTCAGTCATTAAATATGGGTTGCTTATTACAGTACATCAAAAAGGAACAGTAGATTACCCATGGGTCAGTGGGTCTATAGTGACATAAGGTTAAGTGCAGATAGTCTAGACAGATAAGGTGTGTTATACAATCCTTTTATATGTTTTGTGAAATTTTGTTGTACCCTTTCCAACTGTAAACAGTGTGATTTTTTAAATGGACACCACAGCTGAGAACCGAATTCAAGATGGGGTCTGGCATAGACACGATACAAAGGAAGCATAATATTTTTGTCCTGAGACTTAATATTACCTTTTTTAGACCAGATGACATTATTAGTTCGGTTGATAACTTGGTTTATATGCTCAGAATGCTCTAAGCCATTTGCAAAGTAATGCACCTGGGAAATAAAAATCCAGGAAAAGAGTATACAATAGCAGGGGAGGTACTAACGACAACAATAATGGAAAGGGATCTGGGTGTAGTCATATCAGATGACCTAAAGGTGGGTAAGCAATGTGAGAAGTCAGTAAGGAGAGCCAGAGGGATACTGGGATGCATAGGGAGGGGCATCACAGGGAGAAAAAGGGAAGTGGTTATCCCTCTATACAGACAGTTGGTGAGACCCCATCTGGAGTACTGCGTGCAGTTTTGGAGACCTCATCTACGCAAGGACATAGACAGGATGGAAGCAGTCCAGAGGAGGGCAAATGAATGGTGCAGGGTCTACATCAGAAACCATATGAAATATGAAGAGAGACTGAGAGAGCTTAATATGTATACCCTTGATGAAAGGAGGGACGGGGGGACATGATAGAAACTTTTAAGTACCTCAAGGGAATCAACAAAGTCCAGGAGGATAGCATCTTTCAGAAAAAGAGATGTGTAAGAACAAGGGAGCACAATTTAAAGTTAGAGGGAGGACGGCTCAGGGGTAATGTGAGGAAATTCTTTTTCACGGAGAGAGTGTTGGACACATGGAACCGCCTTCCTGGAGAGGTTGTGGGGTCTAAAACAGTGGGGGAATTCAAACATGCATGGGACAGACATAAGGTAATTATAGTGGGGGGTTGCAGGAAGTAGGCTGTTGGTTAACTAGAATCTGCAGCTTATCCAATAGGTAGGGAAATGGGCAGACTGGGTGGGCCAAGTGGTCCTTATCTGCCATCAAAGTCAAAGTCTATGAAATAATGATACCTAGGTCTCTTTCATCAGATGTTGTGTGTAGAATGTTGTTACCTAAAGTATAAGTTGCCATGGGAATGTTAATGCCAAAGTGCATGACTTTGTACTTATCCTTATTGTTTTATGCCCCATTTTAGAACCCATTCAGAGACATCATTTAAATCACATTGTAGTGTCTCATCCTGATGGGAGTTAGAACATGAAGCACCTAATTTTTAAAAATTTTTTTAATTTAGTATGCTTTTTCTTGCCACTGGCCAGCCAGTTCCTCAGCCTGCTTCTGCTTCCAAGTCAGTCACGCCTCACCAATTCCCCCTGGCTTATCCCCCAAGGTGGGGTTGCGGCACCAGCCCCTAAGATGCTGCAACATTGGGATAGGTCGATTGGCCAACCTGGGAATGATGGAAGCCAAGGATGGGCTTCATTTGCGGCAGCTGGTGGCATTTTTTCTGGGGTGTATGGGGGCAGGGATGTACAGTGATGACCAGCATCTGCCCAGTACAAAAGAACACTTTGGTATCAGCGTGCATGGTACACCTAGCCTCTACTAGGTGTCTGTGTTGTGCTGTACACACTACCTCCTACCCCTGTAGAAGGAGAGCAGTCCTCAGATGCTCAGTCCTTCTCCCCCGGCCTGCCATCCAATGTCCCGGATCTGTTCCTGAACCCAGATCACCTACATCGAAGGTAGGCAACCTGCCCCTGCACCAGCAGGTCAGCCCAAGGAACACCGATTTTAACATTGTCTGTGTATCTGATAGACAGTGACACACAGCATAAGGTGAGATCAGACGTAAAAGCCTGAAACAAACGGAACCAAAATTGAATCCTGTGAACACCACTTGTGACAGAGCCAACCTCTGACAGTTCATCATTAATTAGTACATTTTGGGTACGATTTGATAACCAATTTATAATCCAAGAAGTGATGCTAGGGTTTTTATTAAGTTGTTATAATTTTTTATATAGTGCCCAATGTGGCATGATATCCAAAGCCTTGCTGAAATCAATATAAATAATGTAGAACAGAATTTTGTTCTCTAACTCAACACTAACAGTTTCATAGAAACTCGTTAAATCAGTTAGACAGCCTCTCCCTTGTCTAAAACCATACTGTTCTTGGTCTTGTTCAACCAGAATAGGGGTGATAAGATCTTTTATCAAGCTTTCAAAAACCTTACATGTCAGTGAAGTGAGATTGATTGGCCTGTCATTTTCCCAACATGACCTGATGCCTTTTTTATGAATCAGAATGACATGAGCATGTTTCCATTCTGGAGGTACATAGTTGTTGTTCAAGCAACCTTCAAATACTGTTTTAAGTGGGTGGGAGATATCATCTGACAATAGGTACAGTAAATGACCAGCGATATTATCAGTGCCAAGGCTTGTTTTCCCCTTTTGTGTCTGTAGGTTATCGAAAATCTGCTGTGTAGTAAAGGTAATGTGATTTGAACCACCTATACCAGCTATGGGTATGGTTTGATGATTTTTACTAAAAATCTCACAGAATTTTGTATTAAATAAGTCCACCAATGTTTTTGGGGTCATTTTCTGTGGTATCGTTAATTTCTAAGGGTCCTACCTGACTCACTGTTTTTTTTTTAGGGAGTTTATATAAGCATAAAATTTCTTCCCTTTGTTTTTATTTACAGTTCTGGACAGGTTATATCCCCATGTGTATTTGGCTTTCCTAATTTTAATCTTGCATTGCTTTTTGATTTTTACAAAATGTTCCCAATTATGGTTAGTTTTCATTTTCAGATAATTACAGTATTTTTTAATTTTTAGTTTAAGTGTTTTTGATGCTTTTAGTAAGCCATATTGGGTTAGGTTTGGTTTGAATATATTTGGCTTTTGTGGGAATATAGTTATCTCTTAAGTAATATAATGTATTTTTAAAGCAAACCCAACGTTCTTCCATATTTAACCCATGTCTTCCATAGTTTCCCAGCAGATTTTTTTTAGCTCCTCTTTTATTATGGTGAGATTTGCCTTATTATACAGAAATATTTTTTATTGAGCCCTGGTTGGGTATGTACATGATATTTATCCTGAATGAAATAAAATTGTGTTTACTGTTACCAGTAGGTGAATTAATTCAAATATTACTGATTTCTAAATGATCATTGCTCACAAAAGGTCCAAAATGCTAGCAAATCTAGTTGGGTGTTGAATGTGTTGAGTTAACCGAAGCTGATTACATGTAGTGAGAAGTTTTTCACCCTTACAGGAGCTGGCAACAAGGTCTTTCCAGTTTATACCCAAATGTTAAAATCACCTGCTATAAGAATGTCACCTAGGGCACCTGCATTTTCAGATTTGGGTAGTATTGCATCGAACAAGTCTGAATAAGAATTTGGAGGCCTATAACAAGTACCTATAATTAGTGACTGTGAGTCTGCCAGAAGAAGTTTAATCCACAGTGATTCAGTATTAAAATCATGAGTACAAATTTCATCCGTTATGTCAATACAATTAATGTTGTTTTTGATAAAAACCACAACACACCTCCTCCTTTCCGTGTATCTCTATTTAGATTATATAATGTAAAGCCTGGTATATTTAGATCACACAAGGTTTTCTTGTCACCCCATGTTTCCATAATTGATATAACATCAATATTTTCCTGCAATACCCTGATACGTAATTCATCAGCTTTATTATGAAGACATCTAGCATTAAAATGGAGGATGATTAGTTAGTTTCTGGCTGTGTATTTTGAGTTCTGTTTACTATTATTTTTTTTAGAGAAGTGGGCAAAAACCCCTTTTCCCCCTGCTGGACTAGTTTAAATGAAAAGATATGCTATTTACAATGTGTCTTCCAAGAAGGGTGCTACCTCTGCAACTTAGATGAAGTCCAACCCAGCAGTACAACTCAGACCTATATTCAAAGTTCTCCCAGTGCATTATACAGGTTAGACCCTGATGCAAACACCATTTGTGTAACCATTCATTGATTGTTTTAATTTCATAAGTAAGGTGTTCAGTGGCACGGGGGATCGGGAGTGTTTCAAATAGACATACTGTATATCAAGGCCAAGATCAATTAGCTTATTGGTAAGTGCTACAAAATTCTGTTTGATTTTATCAACTGAATCATAGGCTATGTTATTTGCCACAGCATGAATAGCAGTAAGTTGTTTATTACTGCGATCTTTCATAATGTCCCCTAGCATGGATGTAATATCATTAATTTGGCCCCCCTGAAGGAGGAGCAGATTCTATTGTTTTTTTTCAGATTACAAATTGCTCTGTCCAGGTATTTTAATTATGAAGTGTCCTAAAACAAATAACTGCATGATCTTGGGCAGATGGTGGGAAGTGGTAGGGTTTGTATACATCTCTGTATTTTCTGAACTATTTAAATCATCAATATTTATTGGGTTATATATTGTTTGAGTGTTATCTGATTCAGAGCTAGAAGGACCTGTTGTACTTGGTGGTGGAGTATTTGGGACACAAGATGAGCTAGAAGGACAACCTGGACCAGTCATAGTATCATTCTGACATTGAGATTTAGAGTTAACCCATGAGGCATATACATGTTTTGGAGGGAATGTCTACTCTTAGAAGTACACAGAGTGGGAACAGTAGTCTCTACCAACTGGGAAGTACTAAGTATAGATGTAGTTGAACTGGAGATGTCTAACAGTAATGGGTCAAACCTATTTGTTGTCTGTATGCTAAATTTTTCAGCTCTCTTATCTTTTTTGGATGTCCTAGTATTCTATATTAGGCACCATTTATCATTAATAGAGTCGCTGGTTTCCTCAACCCTATTTCTTTTCTTATTTATTAGTGGTTGAGTGATTGGTGCTAGGGTAGGAGCAGCAGAGGTTTGGGGGAGCAATATGGTAGAGCTATTGATTGAATGGGGGGAGATGTCAAGGAGGGTGTCTGTCCTTAAGTTAATAGTTGGTGAGGAGTTACAATGACTAGTATTGCTGTCAGCCTTTTTAAGTAAATCCAATCTGTTTGCCATCTCTTTTTGACTAACCTCGAGCATGGATAATCTGGTGGTAAAAAAGTTTATTTCCACTAACATGTCAGCATTTTCCTTGCAGTTTTGGCAAATATGGCTGTATATATTGTGCAGCTAAAAGGATAGAATGCATGAGACACCTTGTGCATTTAATACCAGTCTCTCCAATTAGGATGATTATGGCATTAGTCGCAACAGTAGGTTTATTATAGAGCTCATAATTGTTATACAGTGCACCTGCAATATCAACTTGAAACACAAACAGTGCAGATATAAATGTGGATGGGGTGCTATAGCATATATGCTACTTAAAGAAAGATCAATGAAATATTCAGGCCTTGAAGCACTACTATTTAAAGGCCCATATGCTTGCAAACACCTAGAAAATAAATCGCATAAATAACACGATAAGGCAACATTGCAGAATGACCTGACTCCTGCTCCCTGCTTCCCCGCCTGACATGCTAGACATGCAGCATGCATGTTTTGGCATGTGTCTCCATGCGCAAAGTCATGCGCACCCTACTCGACTCGCCTTGCTCACCACAGGTCTGCTTTTAACATGCTCAGTGACGTGAAAGTGTAGCCGGGATCAACAATCTCACCACAATGTTCGTAGTCCAATATTAAACGTAAAATTTATTTAAAACATGTGCTACTGCACTCATCCATGACAGTGGCATAGTTAAGATGGAACAACACCCTCAAATAGTTAAAAGTACATAAATCAGTGTCTGCACACAGCTGGCAGTTCGAGTAGACCTATCAAACTCCCACCTCTCTTCCCGGACCCTGTCAGCACAGGAGAACCAGGGCTCCAATAAAACAAAAGTGTGAAGGCTCTCAGCCCACAGCAAGGTGGAAAATATTACAGCAGCTGAGAACAACCCTATAAGAGGGAAGCAAAGCAACATGGCTAATGCCTAAATCCAATGTAATGCTAAACTCACACTTCTGCCCATCATGTATCCCCTATTTACGTTGATTACCTGAAACAAACACTGTAGCCTAGTTACAAATGCAAACCCATTTCACCTATGGGGACCACTACCCCTTATACTGCAGATGTGCCAGTGGACCATCCAAGTAGTGGGATACAGTCTGGAAATGTGCCCCCCTTCCCCACCTAATAACACATTGTGAACACCTAAACAACTAACACATATAAATAGCATCTTTCTATAAAACATAAGGAAAATCAACCAATCAAATGTTTTACAGGTACCTGGGCTGGCTAAATGGAACCCATCAGGGTATGAGAAAAGCAGTCCTGCTGCTGGTGGCCCATACAAGTACAGTGGAGGTCTGAGCATAGGCACACAAAAAGTGTAACCTAATTTATGGCTGTTTTGGTGGGAAATTCTGCAAAGTGATTTGTACAGGTGCACTGCTTTGAAAGACCCAGGGGAACTGAATGCCTGCCATGTTTGTATTGGCGCATGCATTATTAACTATCGTCTTAAGCCCTCCTTTGCTTGAATGTGTTTCCAAATTTAGAAGAGCAAAAGGGTAGCTTGAAGGAAATTTAGGGTAAGGTCAGAAAGGCCTGCTGTTTGGATCAGAGTTTAGTCCTGCCCATTACAAGTAGCCATAGTACACCTGTGTGAAACACACTAATTGTGATTAAAATACCAGCTGTATAAGAATTACCTTGCAGGGTCATAGATGGGTGTGCTATTCTGATCCTGTTGTGAGAAAAGTCTTTCTACGCATTTTTCTTATCCCCCACAATTTTATAGAAACCCAGAAAAAAAAAAAAACATTGTGAGAATTTATGAAACTTAGAATCAGGACACTTAGTCAGTCCCTTAAAAAGGTAAATGTATGAAGTGGTCCACCTGAGTCTTAATGATGAAGAATACTGAAAAGGAAAGGCAGCATGTCCTCTTAAGGTGTTACCAGTTTCATGGGTCCTTTATTGGTGATGGGTCCTGATTGAAGGATAGGTCCAACATGGTGGGAGAGTTCAGCAAGTGAAGTAGTACTGGTATGAAACCAGACATTTTGTCCAATAAATATTGAGTGCATCAGCCCAAGTCCTTAAGGGGAACATTGATTGTGCTTGGTGCTGCAGCCAATATAGCACAGGAGCAGAGCTTCTGCTCTTCTGAACTTGGAGGTGTACTAGGGAACAATGCTTATGGGAAGGGAACGTTGTTTAACCAGGAGTAGCACACTAAGCTGAAGCTTGTTTCCAGATGCGACCTGGGAGCACAAGGAAGTTAAGTGACTTGCTCAGGATCACACAGTATGCACCTAGGTGGCTGTGGGATTCAAACCCAGATCTCTAGGTCTTCAGCTCAGAGCCTTAACCCACTGCACTATACTACCCATTAAGAGGTAAGAGGGTGAGCTTCAGTGGTTGGGGCTGTTGAGCTATTGTTGAAATTTTTTCTGCTGTTGCAGCATTTTTCATTGATGTTTCAGGTCCTGGCTGGTAGAGGAAGTGTGACTGCACAGTCAGGAATACCAGTTGCCTGTGGCCTCTCACTCAGAGCTGTCTGAAGATGCCTCATGCTCCTTACTTAGACTCCTGCTGTGAAGATGGCAAGGAGGGGAGGAGATTTTCCCATTGTGATTGCCCTCTTTCTTGCTGTTATCCAGGCCATGTTATCTCTAAGTGGGGATTATGGGTCCTCCTCAGGTGGGCCTTCATAAAGAGGTGGTGGGCCTTCATGAGTCCTGAGATGTTGTAGAAAAGGGTTGGGTGTCATGTCTATCTCCTGTGGGGCCTCCAGTCACTCGGCATCAAGAAGTTTCACTATAGTCTAGAACCTGTGAATGAAAGCTTTGGAAGATTCAGGGGGAAAAAGGAGTGAGAGATTCCATTTCAGGTAATGCACAGGATAGCCAAGTATCTCAAACTGTAAGGAATCTGCAGGTTCATTGAGGTATGCCTGGCCCTGATGATGATGAATGCCCAACAGCATTTGGCGAGTGGTGGAGGAAAGTCAGAATATAGCTATTTTATATACCTGTCAGGCTAAAGGACCTCTCTCTTCTTTGCTAGTGGCACGATGTGCTCATTAATTAGGAACTGAAGAAGTGAGAATGGATTTGGGATGCTGGTCCAGTTTAAGTGGGGGGTGAAGGGGAAGTGCTAGTGTTCTATCTTGAGGGTTCCAGCCCAATGGTGTTGGAGAATGATCATCAAGTCATTTTGTAGGAAGGCAGTTGTGTCTTTTCCTTCAACCCCCTCCTAGAAACTAGCTAAATCTAATTTCCTTCACCATCCCTGTTTTTCTAAATCTTCCAGTTGGTTACATAGTTGGCAAATCATGAAATCCTCCTCTCTGAGGTGAGCCTGCATTTAACCCGACTTCAGGTCCTCAGAGTCCATCTATTCCTCTGTGTGAGTTTCTGCAACAGAGAAACTGTATCTTTTCCGATCCTTAGGTTAGTAGTTTTGAATTCCCAATTTCTGACAGTAATTGTGTAAACATCTATTGGATCTCTTGCAGGTCATCTGACTTGGAAGAAGAGGAAGATGCTAGAGTGGGAATCACCATCTTGCCCAGACTGCATAGCAATGACTGACTGGAATTCTTCAGTGGATCAACAAACAAACTACAGTGGCAATCAGACAAGCTGAAGATTTCAGAAGCTGATGACCTCAGCAAACAGGTAAGCTGCAAGAATAGCAGAGGTTAGGCATTTAGATACTTGGATTTTGTAGGACTGCATAAGGGTAGGGAGAGCCAAGAAGACTAGGATGCCATCATGTTGGCTCCCCTTTCCACATTCTAGGTTATAATATCCTGTGCTGAGTGAAATACCACACACTCTAACTGAAATAGCATGTCTTAATTAAAAATAGTAACAGAAATATATACTAAATTTATTCAGTACTGGTGTGGTGTACTGTATATTTGTATATTCTGCAAGAACAGAATTATTTGCTTTTGGTTTTATTATAAACTAAAATAATTGTTATTATTAGGGAATTAAATTTGAGTTAAAGTAACAACATGAATTTAAAAAAGGAAAGTAACTGTAGCTTACATGCAGTTCTACATTTACTTGTTTTTTACTTCTTTGATAATCATCTGTCTATAATTTGACTTTTTATCCCCAACACATCTATAATATCCTCCGTATGTGTCACACCTAAAAATGACTTTTGACTCAGTGTGCCTTTTCTGATCATCAACGTTTGAAATATTAAATAAATGATCCCACCATATAGTAGAAGTTTTCCTCGTGTTGGTGGTATAGACCAGTACTTGAACTTTTTTTGACATTGCAAGTTGAACAGTCACAAAATAACTGATAAATCTAAAGTGCAATGACTATATACAGCATATGAGCCAGGCACTCCAAGTAAATTTCAAATCTAGTTCATAGATACATAGATACATAGACAGTGTCGGCAGATAAGGGCCTATGGCCCACCCAGTCTGCCTATTTGAGCTTGTAAGTTCAGTTTATGTTTTCCTAGAAGTCTGTTGCCCTTACCACTGACCTCCAGAATTCCTTTATGCCTATCCCATGCATTCTTAAATCCCGTGATTGTTTCAGCCCCCACCACTTCCTCTGGCAGGGCGTTCCACTTGTTCACCACCCGTTCTTTGAAGAAATTCTTCCTCATGTTTTCTCTGAATATTCCTCCCTCCAACTTCATCCCATGCCCTCTAGTCCTGGAACACCTTTTTCGCTTAAAAATAGTGTATTTCTGCACCCTGTTCCTCCCTGTAAGATACTTGTATGTCTCTATCATATCCCTTCTCTCCCTCCTCTCCTCCAGGGAGTGCATGTTCAGTTCTTTCAACCTGTCTTCATAGGACTTGTGATGCAATCCATGAACCATCTTTGTTGCCCTCCTCTGAACCTTCTCTACCCTGTCTATGTCCTTACGTAGGTATGATCTCCAGAACAGTACACTGTACTCCAGGTGGGGCCTCACTAGTGTCTTGTATAAGCGGAATTATGACCTCCTTTTCCTGCTGGTGATGCCCTGCCTATACATCCCAGCATCCTATTTGCTTTACCTGCTGCCTTGTCACACTGTTTCCCCTACCTTGAGGTCATCAGAGATGATAACCCCAAGATCCCTTTCCTGCTTGGTGCATGCTATATCCTCACCCCCAACTGATATATTGTACCAGGGTTTTGTGTCCCATATGCATTATCTTGCACTTCCTTGCATTGAATTTCAACTGCCAAACCCTGACCATTCTTCAAGTTTCTGCAGGTCCCTTCTCATTCTGTCTACACCTCTAGTGTGTCTACTCTGTTACAGAGCTTTGTGTCATCAGCGAACAGTGAAATTCTGCCTTCTAGGTCCTGCAATGTCACTGATGAAGATGTTGAATAGGACCGGTCCCAGCACTGATCCTGTGGTACCCCACTGGTCACTCTTCCCTCTGTGGAGTGACAGCCATTTACCACCACCCTCTGTGTCCTGCCACCCAGCCAGTTACCTACCCACCACACTACTGTCCTGCCCACACCCATATTCCCAGTTTGTGTAGTCTTCTATGTGGCACAGTGTCAAAGGCCTTGCTGAAGTCCAGATAGGCCATGTCCACTACCCTCCCTGATCCACCTCCTAGTCACCCAGTCAAAAACTTCAACGAGGTTGGTCTGACATGACCTCCCTGGTGAAACCATGCTGCCTTGGGTCCTGTAGTCCATTGACAACCAGATGTTTCACCAATTCTCCTTCAGTAGTGCTTCCATGATCTTCCCCACTACTGAGGGTGAGGCTGACTGGTCTGTAGTTCCCTGCTTCCTCTTTGTTCCCACTTTGTATAAGGGGACTACATCTGCTGTCCTCCAGTCTTTGGGTACCTCCCTGTTTCCAGTGATCGGCTAAACAGGATAGCCAGAGGTTCAGCCACCACCTCTCTTAGTTCTTTAAGGACCCTGGAGTGCACCCTATCTGGTCCCATTGCTTTTATCAACTCTTATTACTTCCAGTTCCTTCAGGACCTTTCTCGCAAAGGGACTTTTGTCCATTTCTGCACCATTCTCACCCCTTGTACTCCCTTCAGACCCATTACCCTCCTCTTCCTCAGTAAAGACTGAGCAGAAATACCTGTTCAATATGTCAGCTTTACTGTTGTCATCCTCCACGCTGCCCCCATCCTCCCCCTTCAGTCTCACTATCCCTCCCTTTGTCTTTCTTTTTTCACTTATGTACCTGTAAAAGGTTTTGTCCCCTCTACCCACTGATTTTGCAATGTGTTCTTCTGTCTGAGCTTTGGCTTCCCTTACTGACCTCCCTGCCTCCCATTGCTTCTCCTGGTACTTCTCCCTGTCCCCTTCTGCCTGTGTTTTTCTGTATTGCCTGAATGCAATCTTTTGGCTTTCACGTTCTTTGCTACCTCTTTGGAAACCATATGGTCTCCTCTTCCTTTTCCTCCTGCTAACCTGCTTAATGTATAATTCTGTTGTTCTTGTAATCCCCATTTTAAATACTGCCCACTGTTCCTCAACCCCTGATTCCTGTCCCATTCCCTTAATGCCTCTTTCAAGATCTCCCATTTTCCCAAAGTCTGCCCCTAAATCCAGGATACGGGTTTTGTGGTTTGGTTCTGCTCTTTCTGTGATTTCAAACCACAATGACTGGTGGTCACTGTTCCCCAGGTGCTCCCCCACTGTTAGCCCCATCAGACTGTCCCTGTTTGTGAGCACAAGGTCCAGTATTGCCTTCTGCCGAGTTGGTTCCATGATTAGTTGTTTGAGGAAGGCACTCTGAAGGGAGTCCAGGATAAATCTGCTCCTAGTTGATGCTGCTGCTGGGATGTTCCAGTCCACGTCTGGAATATTGAAGTCTCCAACCAGTACTACCTCACCCTTGTCTGCCGTCCTTTGGATGGCTAGCATCAGCTCCCTCTCTGTTTCTTCCTCCTGTGCTGGTGGTCTATAGACTACACCTGTGTGGATGGCTGTCCCCATTTTCCTTTCCAGCTTAACCCACAGTATCTCCCCCATTTGTTCCTCCTGGATCTCTGTGGCCCTTATGTCATTTTTTTCACATACAGTGCCACTCCTCCTCCCTTCCTGCCTGCTCTGTCTCTTCTGAATCTGTTGTAGCCAGGTATGGCCATCTCCCAGTCATGGTTATCATTACACCAGGTTTCAGTGATGGCCACAATGTCCAGGTCTGACTGCACCATGACAGCCTCCAGATCTTCCATCTTGTTACTAAGACTCCTGGCATTTGCACACATGGCTTTCCATGATTTGACTTACCTAGATTGTTTCATTGTTCTACTCCAGCCCCTTCCTTGGTTGTCCTTTATCCCTGGTTCTCCTTGCTGTCTGCCCTTCTGTTGAATCTTGCCCCTTTTCTGCCTATCCCCCTATTGGGCACTAATCTCCATCTTTTGCACACTGTTTTGCAGAGATAGCCACTCCTCTGGTTCACTGGTTCCACTGCTAGCTGTGGGGGTGAGCAAGTAGGCACCTCCTTGCTGGCCTGCCACCCCTTTGCTAGTTTAAATGCTTGTCAATGTAGCATTTAAACTATCATTGAGTGCTTGATTCCCTCCAGGATGGATGCAGGCCGTCAGGCTTGAACAAACCTCCATCCCTCCAGGTGGGTCCCCAGTCACCAATGAATCCAAACCCTTCCTCACAGCACCAGTTCTTCAACCATGAGTTAAAGTTCCTGGTGCATGCACTCCTATGCTCTCCCTTGCCTCTCGCAGGAAGTACTTCTGAGAAAGTGACAGAAGTAGCTACTTGCTTGAGACCCCTCCCTAGTTTCCTAAACTCTTCCTGAACTTCCTTTGGCTCCCCATTTGCCAGGTCATTAGTACCTAGTTTAAGTTGATTTCAATATTTTTGATCAACTTAGATCCTCAAGACCCAATGTTTCATCTAGATTTAGGCATCTTCAGTGGTGGAGATCTGTTATTATTAAAAAAAAAAACATTTTTAGTACACTATATACATCAATCAATCAGTAATATTTTTGCAAGATATTGTCATTTTTACTTTTTATATACATGTATATAAGGCTTATTTCTTACAGTAGATATACAGTATATGGGTTTCCTGTCACATATCTATTGTGTTTAATTTGTGGTTCTGTATGTTATGACATTTGTTGTAAAGAAACTGTTAATATCTTAAAAAAGTTTAGGTTACAAAGCTATCAGCAGAGCTGTAGTGCCCTCTGCCAGTGCCTGTCAGCTTAATATCCCAATGAGGCTATTCCCTTTCAGGGCAGCACAATCCTTTGCATTATGACTTCACATTGCCATTCCACCTTAAGGCAAAGTAAGGCAAAGTGGCAACAATATAGGCAGCCCCACACACATCACATGGCTTACAGTACTGTAAGTCACATGCTTTAGTCAGGCAGGAAGGAATTGAGTCATAAAAGCAGTTAGTTTCATTTTCTCCTTTGCAGTGGTAGAAGGAGGAAGCATTTTGTGTGTAGAGGATAGTTTGGTGGTATTGTTCCTACATATCTTGTGAATTGCCCCCCAAAAAACAGCTTTTTTAAAAGCTAAATCTTTAGTTTTTTTTGTAGTGTGTTTTTTTCAGTTCTTTTTTGCTACTGATTTGTTTGTTTTATGAGTTTTGTTTTGTGTGTGTCTGTGTGACTGTGTGTGCATGTGTGTGTGAGACTGTGACTGCATGTGAAGCAGTCTTTTGAGGCATCAGTCAAAGAGGGAATTAGTTGTGCATGATGGACCCTGGAGGAGAGTCTGTGGCCCGTGGGCATGGGCAGAGGGGAGTGTGCACATGTGTGGGTGGTCAGGTGTCATTGGACCGCTCCTGACTGTTTAGAGTTGCATCTTCCCCTCTGGAAGCAGCAGCAGCACCACCAGTGCCACTGGAGGTGGTGGCACATCCACCAAGTCCGCCACCACCACCTCCATTACCACCACCACCAGTAGCAACTGCAAGGGCTCAAGCAGCACTCCATCCACCACCTCCACAGCCACAGGTGGAACCCCAGGTGCATGATGGTGCTGCCAGCAGTACATCTGCCCCTCCTGTGCCTGGTCCCCTCTGCAGCTCCCCAGTCTGGCAGTTTTTAGCTGTGTGGGGGGGACAGCACCATTGTGGTTTGCCATTTATGTAGTGTGCAGGTGCATCATGGCCCCAGGGGACACATTTGGAGACCAGTGGCCAGTGCACATATATGGCAAACCACCACAAGGTGGAGTTGCAGGCTGCCACTGAAGGGGCCAGGCGTCCACCTGCTGGCCCTTCTGTGGCAGTGGCAGAGGGTGCTGCGGGTGTTTTGCCTCACCGCTGCAGCAGGAGGAGGGCAACAGCAGCAGCTGCTCCACCACCACCACCACTGCCACCAGAGCCACCAGCACCACCCTCACCATCACCACTACTACCTGGCTTTCCTGCTGCAGTGGACCCCGCCACAGTGTCTGCAACACAAGCAGACATTGCACTGGTGTGGGCGGCCCTTGAGGAAAACAATGAGAAGGTGGGTGCTGTGCAGCAGCAGGTGGAACAGATCCAGCAACAGCAGTTGCAGATAGTGTCAATGCTCCACCTGCTGCTGGAACACCATGGAATCCCCCATTAACATATTTTTTTCTGGACCCCCACCCCCCCACTGTTGTACTGTTTTGTGATTTTTTTTTTGTTTAATAATAGACAGTCATACATGATCCTATTGCCATGTTGTTATAATGCAATGCCTCCGTAATGTTTACTTTCTGTTGTGTAGTGGTTGTGGAAAATCTGGTGTGAGCAGTGCAATTATGATGTGCTAAATTGCATGTGTGCAGTCAGTATTGTTTTGTGTGTGTGTGTGTGTGTGTGTGTGTGTGTGTGTGTGTGTGTGTGAGACATCAGACATTGTGCAGCTTCTTGAAAAAATACATTGCAGACTTGTTGTAGTGTTTATGGTACAAAGAATAGCATGCAGAATAATGTATATTTTTTTGTCACCATCATTATCAGTGGACTAAGTGATACAAAACTTTTTTGAGGTGTCTGGCCAGAGTGCACCTTAGTCACATACTGCACACATGACTTTCAGGAAAGCATGTGCTTTTTGTGCTATGATCTCTGCTAAGTCATGTGTGCATTGTGAGTGACTGAAGTGCACAGTGACCGGATACCTCTGAAAAAAATATCATATCACTTACTCTGCTGGTGCTGATGGTATAAATAAAATATACGTCATGTATTCTTTGTTATCTTTATTCTTGAGATACTGCAACAAGTCACACCATATATATGTTTGCATGAAGCTGGACAATGTACGCACACACAGGACAGAACACTGACGGCACACATGCAGTTTAGCTCAATATACTTGTACTGCTCAGTCATGCTTTTTGCGAAACACTTCAAATTATGAGTCCCGACATAAAAGTAAACATTATTGAGGCTCCATAAATACCTTGTTTGTGAAATAGACATTAAAAAGATTCACCAACTTACAGCATTGCATCCGATATATGGGCGCCTTACTTCCAAGGGAATCTTTCTTGCTCCACATGTCCTTACATAGTGCAATACTTTTCTGGCAAAAACACCCATTATTCCTTAAGGCGGGTCATGGAGGACTTCCCATTCTGAAGAGCTGCCCAAATTTTGGCCCCCAACACTCAGCAATGTTATGACGTGATGCCAGGGAGAGTGCGGGGGTGTGCTCCATTATAATGCATGTCCGGCAGCTTTCTGAATGTTTCTTTATGTTATAATGGTCAGTTTGTGGTGAAATGTGAACACGTTTCCAGTAACAAGAGCCTTGTTAGTGAAAATGTGCCCACGTTTCACCACAAACTGACCATTATAACATAAAGAAACAAATAAAAGCTGCCGGATATTCAGTATAATGGAGTATGCCCCGAGCTCTCCCTGGCATCACGTCATAACATTGCTGAGAGCGGGGGGTAGAACTTAGGTGGCTCTTCAGAACATGAAGTCCTCCATGACCCACTTTAACACAATTACGTGTGTTTTTGCCAAAAAAGTATTGCACTATGTAAGGACATGTGGAGCAAGAAAGATTCCCATGGAGGTAAGGCACCTGTATATTGGCTGCAACTCCATAATAACTGTGTAACTTGGTGAATCTCTTAAAAGCAGCAGTGCAACAATCTGTTGAAAATTTTGACCTATACATTTTAATGCTATTTTACATTGCCACTTTACTTACATCCTGACTTATATGATACTATAATTTCTAGTATTTAAGTCTGCTTTACTACTTTTTTTCATGTCTGAAATAATAAAAGGAGCACTCCTTTTAATACAGAGCGGACCAGGTCTTTGTCAGCATTTTCTGCTGCTTTTCTCCATCAGTTGTTATGTGTCAATTCTGTTGTAAAATTAACAGTTATGCAGCAGGCAGTGTTTTATGACCTCACATAACAATACTTATTGAAAAACAGCTACAAATAGTGATAAAAACCTGATCAGAACAATATTAAAAGGCGTGCTCTTTTTTTTTCAGATATAAGAAAAAGTAGAAAAGCAGATACAAATTGTGAAAAGAAGGGTATCATACAAGTCAGGAGGTAACTAGTGGCTGACAATGTAAAATAGCATAAAAAACTATAGGTCAAAATGGTCACCACATTCTTGCAGTGCTGCTATAATTTCTAATTTAAGTATGACATTATGTGTTCACAATCACAACACACAAAATGCATCTGTCTTGTGTGCAGAAAATTGACAAGTAGTAATGAACTGAAATAGGACCGTTACACCACGTACAAAGTCCCCCAGAATTTATTGTGCACGCAGTCATGCACGCAGTGTCCACACAGAGTCCCCAGATTTTTTCTGCATCCCCAAAATGCATCCGTCTTAAGTGCAAAAAATTGACAAGTGGTAACGAAGTGAAGTGGGAGCTTTACACCACATACAAAGTCCCCCAGAATTTATTGCGCATGTAGTCATGCGCGCAATGTCCGCACAGAGTCCCCAGATTTTTTCTGCATCCCAAAATGTATGTCTTGTGTGCAGAAAACTGACAAGTGGTAACAAAGTGAAATGGGAGTGTTACACCACATACAAAGTCCCGTCAGAAATGATGACCGTGAGCAAACTGTTGCTGGTGCAATTCCTGCAAACACGATGCGAATCCAATCATCTCAACTGGATGGAAGGATGCCCTTTGTCTGTACACTAATAGTAACCTTGGTGAGTTGATCTACATATGTGTGTGTGTGTATATATATATATATATATATATATATTTGTTTTTTGTAGGTGGGGGTTGACATATATAGACATGTACTCACTGTATTGTTTTGTATCACAGGTCACAGATACTGTTGGTGTGCACATTCCAGTGCGTGATGAGAACTTTTTGCATTGAAATTGGAAATGGATAACTCTCAAGCCAATGAAGGTAAGTATTCTTTTTTTGGGGGGGAAGTATATTTACAGGTAGGTCTCATTAATGATCTCCTATTTGGTTACATCTTCACAGATTTCATCTGCATCCTTCTTGAGTCTGGTTGGTAATGATGGTTATGGTCATCAATTGAAACTACTTCTGACACTGGTGGTGGGTGCTGGTGGTGATAGCTGTGGCACATGATGACATTCCCTGTGACATCTTCCTGCATCTGGTGGTGGTGGCAGTGGCTAACATCAGTTCTGGTGATGGCGGTGGTCCAGGGGGGCAAACAAAGTCATTCTCTGTGGTGGCAGTGGCTAACATCAGTCCTGGTGGTGGTGGTGATCCGGGGGGCACACAAAGTCAGTCTCTGTGGTGGCAGTGGCTAACATCGGTCCTGGTGGTGGTGGTCCAGGGGGCACACAAAGTCATTCTCTGTGGTGGCAGTGGCTAACATCGGTCCTGGTGGTGGTGGTCCAGGGGCGCACACAGTCATGAAAAAGAAAACATGTATCATACAGCAAATGTCACCACCTTTTAATGACTTCAGTTAAAACCTGCCAACATTAACCACATCATCATCGTCATAAAAAAAGCTGCCCTCACATCTACAGTATGTCTGAAGTCTGACCAGTGGGAAATTCTTTCTCCATTGTGTCATCATCTATGTCAGTGGTAGACCATTTCATGCTGCCACTGCCAGTGCACCAGGATGGTCCATTTCTATGTCACCAAAACCACCATGACTAGGCCGGGGTATGAATGCCAAGGTTGCAGTCTGTGCTGGTATGAGCCTCTCATTCATTTTTATGAATGTTAGCAAACTAACATTTGCAGGAGAGAGGTTTGTCCAACAATCCCTAACTATTGCACCTGTTGAGCTGAATACCCTCTCGACACTTACACTGGAGGATGAGCATGTGAGGTACTTCAGTGCCACTGCAGTCAGCTCTGGCCATTCACTGGCCTTTCTACTCCAGTACAAAAGAGGATCATCAGTTATTGACAGATGCCTGCTTTCAGACAAATATGACTCAACCATTCTCTGTGCTGCACCAAGTCCAGTGGTTGATGCATCATCCTGTTCTCCGGAATCATTTATTTCACAAATCCCCACTTGGGACAAAGCCTCCCAAAGTGGGTTAATGCCAACTGCTTTGGATGACAGACTACCTGGAACTGCAGTCCCCTTCCCCTTACAGGATATGCTTGATACTCCTCCAGGTGCACCTTCAGCCTGATTATGCTGCTGAGGTTTGCTGACCTTGGCACGTGACTTCTGTACCCCATGAACCAAGCACACCAGTTGCCCACTGACATTTTTTTACCTGTTCAGGCCCTCCCTCCAGTACTGAGGCAATTTCACATTTGTATTAGGGGTCAAGCATTGTTGCAATGGCAAAGTTATCACTACGCTGAAAGCTCAAAATGTGACAATTCTGGTTGAATATTGCCAGCATGTGCTTCAGCAACATACTGCTAGCACTGTCTCCGGCAACATCAAGGCCATGCTGTACACTCACCAATGTCTGCCTCAGCACCCACAGTAGTGGAATTGATTGGCTAATGGATGCAGACTCACCAATCACTGCTTGTGTGGCATGTTCAAAAGGCCACAAAATTGTTATTACAGAGTCCATGAGGCGTCACTCTTCAGTCATCATAGACATGGAGGCCTCGGAACTGTCATGGGTAGTGTGCATCACAAGATATCCTGAAATGAATTTGTATTTCTCATACAACCTCTCTGCTATGTATAAAGTGGAGTTCCACCGGGTGACAAAATCCAGCTTCAAGCGGTGCTGAGGGAGGCAGTTTCACATCTACAACTGCCGAAGTTGGTCATGGGCCTTTGCAGATCGGGAAAAGTGAGAACAGATACAACATGCAACTGTCAGCATTTCCTTTACATCAGGGAGCTGCAGAAACTCCTGCACCACAAGATTTAAACAATGGACGATGTATGGAACATGAAAAAAAACACCATTTGTGATGCATTTCATCACGCTTGACCCATTGTCACTTGCTATGAACCCAGCTCTCAGGGACAAGGGGTTCAGCCACTTGTCAGTTTCAGTCAGTACCACGTCCAACATGTTTTCACCAGTGTGTGACTAGGTCACATTGTACATAGCAATCATTGCATGCTGTTGAATTCCTGCAAGATTGCTACTACGACACTCCACCTTACTGCACTGATTATTCACACTACCAACATCACAAATAACCCCTGGCACCTGCACCCAGTGTGCAGTTATACACAAATATGAACTCCCCTCTGTTTTTCCACTTGTCCACATAGCCATACTTAAATGGATGAATGGAGAGAAGGAATGCTGAAGAGCATGTCTTACTGAATCGGACACAGTACGGTATAATTCGGGGACAGCACAGGTTGAAAAGTATATCCTGGATGGGACTTTCCATTTTGGATAGGCACGTGCAGCAAACTGCCAAAATCCAGAATTGTCCACAAAGGAGAAGGGCAAAAGATCAGTTGCCTGCATTTCTGCTACAACAGCATTAAGTTCACGTGACACTGTATGATTGGGTGGGTACTTCAACTTATGCACAAAAACACTCTGTAATGGGGCACTGACTGCAGATTTTTATGGCATTGCAAGCAGCAAAACAAAGAAAAGATACCACAATGGCAGTACAAAATCACGCAGCTACAGTGGATAGGAGGTTCACACTGCTGCGCCTGCAGTTACACTGTGGCACAATAAAAGGTGTATTATTTGATGTTAAGCAGCACCGCACACACAATTTGTCTACAAGTAATGCGTAGCAAATTGAAAAGTTCAGTAATATGCCACATATTGTAAACAACCTAAAAATATGAACTGTTGCACCAGATCCACACAACACACAATCAGCAAGAAAATGTCAACAATTACTGACAATATTACTGTGTGTACATTAACACAGTTAGTTATATAACAAACATATAACCAAAAAACAAAGAACTCCCTATTTCTCCAACTTAAATCTACCTACACCACAGATACGCCACTCCCCAAAGCACACTTTCACTGTCTCTTACTACACAGACTCAATGTTGTACATTAACATTTAAAATCCACACGCAAACAATAAACGCTTGATGATATGTGCACAGGAGGGTTTCCTACAATCGATGAACAAAAGTTTGAGCAAAAAAAAATTACTGAAAAAGGTTTTTTTAACAGCTTTTAGAAGGTTTGAATCACAGACAGCTCTTAGAGAACATTGTTTCCTACAGCTTCCTACACACGCTACCCTGAACTGAGGCTGTGCAGATCAATATAGAGCCCATGTGACCTGAAATCCCATGAATCACTGCAAAATTTGCCTTCGAAGCTTAAAAACAAGGTGAAGTAAGGTGAAGTGCATTGTTCTCAATGCACTTTGCCTTTAAAATTGGTGGAGTAGTGGTCTGGGAAGGCGATGTAACGCAAAGTCATTGCTTTCCAAGGACTTCTCATTACCCAATATAATGCAAATTACTCCGCTTCGCGTTGCGGAGTACTCCGTAAATTTGCCTTGGCTCCACGAATCACGTCACAGAGTGAATTTGGGCCACTTTGCCCACCACTATTCATCATTATTTTACACATTCAAAATACATATAGAAAGTTTCATAATTTCCTGTATATCACATACCTGTTGTTTGTATTAAAGTCAGTGTTCTTTCTTAATTGCCTTTAAGTTATTGGCAGATTGAGATTTCTGTTAAATAATATATTTAAAGTAAGTGAACGCAGTCATTTTTAGGATGTTTCTTTAATACATTTATTTACAAATGCATTATGCTGATGTACCTTGTTGTATGGCTTTGTGTATTTTAACTCATTTTATTAAGGTTTATGACTTTATAGCCATCCTATATGTAAAAAATGAATTTCAATTACTGTAAGTAACTTGTTTAGTACTTCTTTAAACATCTCTTCCCATTCTTGCTCCAAGTCAAATTATAGCATGTTTATGTTTAAACATGAATTGTACATTGTTTATTTTAACTTACTTGTGTGCTTGAATAAACCAGTGCATCATATTGTGCATTCCTCATTAGCTTTTACACTATTTTTCATAGTCTGGGTAAAATAAGTTTAAAACATTATCATATAGCCTCAAAGGTGAGCTAAAAGTAAAAAATGAGATTCAGAGCCGCTGTGTAGGAACAGCTTACCTCTAGTGTGTTTTCACAATGACCTTTCTGACTGCAGCCTTCTCTCAAGTGCCGCACTGTTGTTTAGAAGTGGGTGGCTTAAGTATGCAGTTGGCCAAGGGGTGGGTCAGCATCCCCAGAACCCAGATGTTTACCAGGTCTGCTGGTAGGCTCTGTAGTTGCTATGCAACCAGAAAGCTACATACCAGGGACACACCTAGATGTGATCCTAGGAATGTGCTTTCTGCCCCAGGGCTCCTTGTGGTTAAACAGCACCATAGTAGGAATTCACCATCCTGTTTATTTTTAGACTTGTTCTGACTGCCTGTTTAGTGTTGAACTATCTTTATTTTATGTCTCCTTTATCTACCAGTATATACTAAGCTGTTCATTTCTTATTTACAAATTATCTCAGTGACTATTTATGCTTGTAAAGATAGGGTTCTTAGTTCATCTCATCAATTGCTATTCAGGAAGGCTATTCCATTAGTTAAGTGCATACAGTTTACTAATTTTATATTTTTATTTATTTTATCTCCTTTGGCATATTCCAATTGATAATAAATATAGACTTCTTTTTACATCAGATCATTATTAATAGTTTTTTGAAAGCCTTGATTATGTGAGGTGGGAGGTCAGCTGGCAGTTGCATAAGGTCACCAAATGGACAAATTGCTGATTTAAGACAGATTTGAAAGGCAATTGTTCTGAGCTGTTGTTACAGTTGTTTTAGTAATATTATACTGTCTGCTACATTACTTAAAATGAGCTGTAGCATGGAATACAGGTGTGGGGCAAGGGGGTTGCAGGCAGGCAGATGGAGACATATACAGTCAGTTGGGACATTGGTTTCAGTTTAGTAGAATCTCTAAGCTACTTTACAAGCAGGGAGGTCACCTGCATGCACTCCAATTCTCCTCCTCATTCAGTTCAAATCCTTCACTTGTAGTATTCAATGTATATATCTAATACATTTCCCTATGCACAAGTATTTTGTTCCAATCTCCACCTCTCCCAGAGTGTTTGACATATTCAGTGCCCCAAAATCTTAATGAGGCAGGATTACATCCTTCTTGTGCAAAATTAATGGCTACTGGCGATGATTCATTTTTAAGACTTATGTTACTCTTCTGCTCTGTGATTTTTTGTTTGAGGGGTCTTGTAGTTTTACCTACATACTGTTTAAAGCATGGGCAAGTAAGAACATATATGACATGGTCAGTGTCACATGCAATCAGACTTTTTATGGGAAATTTTTGATTGCCATTTGGATGTTGTATTTCAGTTTTTTGGAGGTGCTATTACAGTGGCAGCAATGTCCACAAGGTTGCATGCCAGGTAATAGGGGTCCTAATGTCAGTTGTCTAGTGAGTGTAGGTTTAGGGTTTTGTTCAGAACGGGTCAACCAGTCCTTTAATGTGCTCACTTTTTTGGCTGCTACTATTGGCTTGTTCTGAAATTCAAGCATTCCTATTGGACTTAGGGTGTCCCAGTGTTTTAGGACAATTTGTTTAATAGGGCTTGAAAAACCTGAATAAATTAGTAGCAGCACTATTCTATTACTTTTTTCTTTTGTTTGTAGGTCTCTGGTGCTGTTATCCTATGGGTGTTTAGTTTTATGGACTGCCTCTATGATTGTTCTTTTTGCTTAGCCGCTTTGTATGAACCTACCTGACATTTCAGTATAAATCACTTTCTGTTTTAGAGAGGTCGCTGCTGTTACATTGTACCCTCAGCATCTGTGAATATGGGATACTTCTAACTAGATGTGGAGGATGATAGCTCTGTGCATGCAAAATGGTGTTTCAGTCAGTTTCTTTCCTGTATATGCAGTGTTCCAATCTCTCCTTATTTTTGTAAAGTGGAAGGCCTAGAAATAGTATTTCTTGGTAACTGGTGCTAATGCTGAATTTTAAGTTATCACTCTAGGTGTTGAAGTTCTCATGAAAGGCAACAGTCTCTCCATTGTTCTATCCCATATCAGCAACAAATCATCAATATATCTCATATAACGTACCACATGTTGGTAGTAAGGGTTATAAATAGGGTTTGTTATCAATAGGGTTTCAAAATGCTTCATGTAAAGATTTGCATAAGTGGGGGACATGGTGCTTCCCATGGCCATACCTTGCTTCTGTCTGTAGTTCACCCCATTGAACCTGAAATAATTCTCATACAGTACTAACCTAGCAAGTTACAATAAGGTATTTGTAGGCAGATTGTGTATGTCCCTTACTTTGTTAATCCCAGTTTCTAGACTGTGTAATCCTTCCTCATATGGTATGCCGGTATACAGTTCTTTGAGCATAAAATCAAATTTTCAAAGTTTACTTTTTCATTTAGATTTTGCACAATTTTAATTACATCATTTGCATCACATAAGTAACTCTGCATTGCAAGACAGCTTATTTGGCAAAATAGTTAACAAAATTTGAAGGTCCTTCAAGTATGGATTCATTTCTTGGTGGGGCTATGGGGTCTTTGTGGATTTTCAGTAATCCATAAAACACAGGAATTCTGGGAAATGTTTTTGTCAAAAGTTTTACTTGCCAATCTTCTAGATGTCCCAACTCAAGTTCAGTTTTTGAAATCTCATTGCATTGAAGGTACTTTAGGAAGGAAAAGCACATTAAAGCTTTAAAATATTTTCTGATTATAGATTAAAATTTTGTCTTAGAACCTTCTTTTGTCAGTGTTTTGTTGTGTTGTATTCAAGAGTACTGGTCCAGTAGGTTGTACACTTGGCTGTGAGGCTGACAGATCATAAGGTCATTGATTCTAGTCCCACACCAGGAACATGATCGAATACCCTGTGTTGACAGTGTAATACAGCAGTAGGGGTTTGCTGTATTGTTGAAATGCCATTCTTTGGATATGATTTTAAACAAAGGTGTTTTCTGCCTATCTCTGGTGCCTGTCTAAGTGAAAGACAAAGCCCCCATGTTCCTTATCATTAAAGCTGGGTAATTTTCCCCATGTCCTGTCCAAGATTCCCACAGTCATGAAATAAGGTAAACATATCTCTATCTCCCCCAGATGCACCTCGAGTAGAACAGTCAGAGTTCTGGTTGCCATTCTTCATCAAAGGCAAACTGATGATATCAGACAGGGGGTCACAAGTGGGGTGGAATGGGGATCAACCTTGGAACCTATCCTATTTAATATGTTTGTTAGCAACACTGGGGAAGGTATCCAGGGTAGAATGTGCCTGTTTGGGATGACACAAAGCTCTACAGCAAGGTGGACAGTGAAGATGGGGTGAGGGAGTTTCAGAGAGATCTAAAAAGGCTTGGGAGGTGACCAAAGGTCTTACAGTTGAGATTTAATACCAAGAAGTGCAAGGTGATGTATATGAGGAATAAGAACACACACACAGAACACTGGATGGGAGGGCTAAGCTAACCACTTCAGTAGAGGAGAGTGATCTGAGCGTCCTCATCAATGACTTACTCAAGGAAACCAGCCAGTGCTAAAAGGCCTATGGCAAGGCACCTGGGATTCTGGGGTATATAGGGAGGGGTTTTGACAATAGGAGGGAGGAGGTGATACAGCCTCTATACAGATTATTGGTGCAACCTCACCTAAAGTGTTGTGCCCAGTTTTGGAGTCCTCACTTGAGAAAGGACATTGACAGGCTAGAATCAGAGCAGTAAAGGGTTAAACAATTAAGTCAGGACTGGTAGATCTTATGGGGAATGTCTAAAGCCCTGAACATGTACTGTACTCACTGAAGGTCAGATGGGATGGGGGTACATGACATTGACCTATGAGTTCCTTAGGGGTATAAATATAATAACTTGGGAGGACCTGTTTATTAGAAATAGCTAATGCTTGGATACTGGTGGGGAGAGGGGCAAATTCAGTAAGGATGTGAGGAAGTTGTTCTTCAGTGAAAGGGTGGTGGAGTCTTTGAGAAAGACTACAGGAGGATGTTGAGCAAGGACCATTAATGGGTTCAAACATGAATGAGACCAGGCCAGGTGACTAATAACCCCACTTACAGGAAGTAGAAATGTGAGGAACTGAGAGACAGAGATAAGATAAATAACCCACCACAGCACTAGGTCAGCAGGTAAGGTGGTAACAACTATGGGTAGACCTAATGGGTGATTGATCTCCTTCTGCAGTCAGATGCTTTGCTTCAATGTAAAATGACAAAAACAGTACATAATTGATAGGTAGAGTTTGCCATTGAGTGCCAGATGGAAGGTTTGTATAAACTGTGGACCAATGTAACATTGCTACAGACAGTAAAAACACACAGTGGTAGTGACAAAAGAATAATTGTTGGTCCAGTAGTTATGTTATATAAGGAACTTATTATTATTTAATATCATGCATTGTTACTGATATTACTATACTATGTTGGGGATAAAGACATACTATAATGAATAGTCTTGTGAATTCTGTTTTAACTGGGACCTTCAAGTGCATTATATGCTTTTACCATTTACTGGTGTATCCAGGGATGGGGATGTACAGCACATACCCAAACTTGGATCCCTCAGTGTTGTTCCAATTAACTGTTTTTATTTTTAAGAATTTTTTACTGTGAAAGACACAGTGAACCAGGGCTCATTTCCTGGTTTTCCTGGGGGCACAAGGAGGTTAAGAGGCTTGCTTGGGATCACACAGTAAGCAAGTGGCAGTTGTAAGTTTCCAAGCCAAGGTCTGCTGGGTCTCCAGTTTCACAGCTTGATTTACAGCCTTTTAAAAAATGAACATGAGTTCTCTTTAGGTGCCATTCTTCTGTCCAAGGTTTTCTGTAACTAAATTGATCACCCTACAATAATCCAACTCTCAGTTTGATGTTCAGTTCTTTTAACATCCAGAATTTTATTTTTTAATATAGCTGTCTGCCCTCCACTGCCACCTACTCCTGTCTTCAGTCCCTTGACTTGATGGCTTCCAGCCCATCTGTCATTTCCCAATTGTCCCACTGGTGGGGATCCACATGGAGCAGGGCCTGAAAGCACTGGGGTCATAACTTACTGCAGCAGAGGGACATAGGATTTTCTTTTCTGTATTTCTCCTACACTTAGAACTGTGGTGGAACAGCAGTCACATAGGCATGGAGGCACACATGTGTTCCCAGAACCCCAGCCCCTATCCACCCACTGACATTGCATAAAGCCCCAGAGACCTCTGCTCTGACACCCAGCCTTCACTGGGTGTCAGCTGAGAGCAAGGAAGCTCATCACTTCAGTCTGGGAGATGCGAGCTGCCTAGTGGCTACTCTATCACCTCCCAGCCCTCCCTCTGCAACCTACCAGCACCAAGAGTTAATTCTCAAACTCCAGTTGGTGGCATGGCATGAGGTAAGGCACTGGAACCATGACTTAGTCATCAGTGCCAGTGGGCGGGCTTACATCCAGAATTTTCTATACTGTGTCTGTGTCTGTATCATTTTGATTTTGTATGTTATCTGATTGTTATGGAAAGTATTATAAAGGTGTAGTAGTGCCTGTTTATTAGGGCTGAGTGGGCAGTTTTATGACAAACCTAGCTTTTTGAACATTAATAACTTATCCATCTGTCTGCTAAAGTGCCTGAAATGTGCCTGAAATTTGCCATGCACTGAGTTGGGACCTGGATCTCAGGAACCTGTAAATTTGGAAATGATAGATTCAGTGGTTGAAAAGTTCTAGTAGGTTGAAACACATAACATACTTCAAATTAAGCCTTTTTTGTTGCTCACTTAGCAAAACAATGGTTGGAATATGAAAGTTGAAATGTACAGGTTTGTTAGAGCTTGCCTGAAGGATCATTATCAAGGCCACTGATTTACGGTGATTAAAACATTTAAATTCCATTTTTAATACTTCAGATTCCGGAATTGCACTGGTGATTGTTATTCTAATTTCCGGATTTTACCGGGATTCTGCTGTCATTCTTTTAGTATGTGTATAAATAATCAGAATAAAAGAAGGCTTAATATACAGAGCATTAAATAAAGCAAATTGAAAATAGTTCAGGAAGCAATTATAAAAAAAAAATACAAGTTTTGTAGAATTACTGATCTAGTATAAAATGGCAGATTCCATGAAATCTTTGTTTTTACCGGTGTTCCGGCAGCCCTAATTCCGGAATTTTACCAGGTTTTCCGGTAAAAACCGAAAAACAGTGGCCTTGATCATTATTGGATGGTTAGTTCTTTTAGCAGGTGTTTTAGTTTTTAAGTTATGAGCAGACAGTGCATTTCATTGTTGTGCAAGTGTAGTACAAAAATTTAATGTTTGGAGGCTAAGTGAAATTTTCACGACTCCTAGTCTACTTCTTATTCCTTATGTCACCACAAGCTCTATTTTTTTAAGATTTTTGTCTTTTTTTTTTACAGAGTAAGTGAAGAAACCTGTTGGCTTGAACAGATTTCATCACTCACGATCCAGTGTTCCATACATACATGTTACTGTGATCTTGCCTGCAAGGGCCAATTTTTGTTCCCAATGGTGGTTGTCCAATCCCACTGTCGAAATCCATGATTTCCAATCTTTGCCAGCAGTGGGTGTATAATCCCACCACTAGTCATCCCCCTTTCTGACCAACTTTTTGAAATTAAACACCCCACCCTTGATACACTCTGGCACCCATGCAACCAAACTGGAGAGACCTGAGTGGCAATAAACTATTAGAAAATGATTTCATAGATACTCTTCTACTATTAGGGTTGGAACAGAAATTAAACAAAAACAAACAAACTAACAAAAAACCCTAGGAGGGGTAAAAATATTTTGGACCTTGTACTTACCAACTTACAGGATGAATTGTCAGAGGAATTTCCCGGAAATGAATACTCATTGACTGCTTCTTCTGGATGCTCGAAGGACAAGTGTTTATTGATCCCTCTTTGTAATATTATATTTCAGTCAAATCATCACCATCAAAATCTTTTACATATTGTTTACATTTACACGGTTTTCATTCCATCTTGGCCTCTGGCAGGCCTTTTGTTCTGCATCTACTCCAGTCTTCTTGGGGCCCAGGTGCATGACCTTGATGCCCCTCCTCGATTCCTCAGACAAACCTACCTTCTGTGTCAGGTGCCTCTAACCATGCCCCCCCAATTTCTATCTTAGACCCCCACGGCCATGTACTGTTGACTCCCATGCCTAGTGCCCTCCACCTTACCCTTTTTCCACCCCCTATTGGTTGCCTCTACCCTTTTACCCCTTTTTTATTTTATCCCTCTTGCCCCTACACCTTTTTTCCCCATCTGCCTACCCCAGCAGACCACCTGCAGGTGCTCGACCTCTGCTGGTGACCCTTCCCCACCAGTTCATATGTCCTGTCACCATCACACAGTGGCCCAAATCTAGCCAGTTCCACCACTCCCTGAGTCTCTGCTGGCTCCCTCTTCCTGTATTCTCTCCTACTAGCTTTCTACCTCTAGGGTGGTGGGTGGGATTCAAAATGAGTTTCAGCAGGAAAAGGAGGTCAGCCCTTGTTTCTCTTGACCTATATATCCCCAGAGGACTCCGATCAGGACCCCTAAAAACTCCTCCCCTTGCCCAATTGGGAATTCTACCTGTAACACCTGGGTGCCTCCTTGACCTTGTGACCTTACCTTCTCCATTATCTCTCCACCCCATTCCTATCTTGTTCCAAGCCCCTCCCCATCCCCAACCCCCCTCCCTTTTCTGTCCTAACGTATTTCCTTCATTTCTGGTGGCAACCATTAACAATTCAGGTTGCCTTTTATTGGCAACCACATTTGTCAGAGGGATTTCCCAGAAATTAATATTCATTGTCTGCTTCTTTGGGGGCTTGAAAGGCAAGTGTTTATTGATCCCACTTTGTAATATTATATTTCATTCAAATTATCACCATCAAAACCTTTTACATATTATTTATATTTACACAGTTTTTATTCCATCTTGGCCTCTTGCAGGCCTTTTGTTCTGCATCAACTCCAGGCTTCTTGTGGCCCAGGTGCATGACCTTGATGCCCCTCTCTGATTCCTCAGTCAAACCTACCTTCTGGGTCAGGTGTCTCCAATCATGCCCCCCAATTTCTATATTTGATCCCCTTAGACCCCCATGGCTGGGTGCTGTTGACGCTGTCCCATGCCTAGTGTCCTGCCTCACTCCTTTTTCCTCCCTATGGTTGTCCTCCACCCTTTTACCCCTTTTTCTTTTTATCCCTCCACCAGCCCACCTCCAGCTTGAGATGGAATGGTGCCCTCCCCTTTACTTTATTTTCTCTCCCATTCATCTATTGCCTCCATTATGCTGCCAATAAAGAATGAGCTCCTTACAAAGGAGAGGTGTACTCCATTCTCCTAATAGTATGCTGGCATGGAAAAGGATATATCTTTATGGTTAATGTAAATTCCCCTAATTGTCCTCATGACTGGCACCAACTTCTGGTTGAGGTGCTTCCTTGCCTTCTCAATAGCCTTTACATCCCAAGTGTATCACCCTATGTGCCTGGAAATAATTTCTGACCACACTATGGTCATCCCCGGATACCAGCCTTTAATGGTGTCAAAATCCCTCTGCATTTCTTGTAACAGGTTTCCCCAAGGCTTATTCCCTAAATCATTCCCACCTAAGTGAATTATTAAAAATTCAGGCCTTGCCCCCTGCCACCTAAACTCTTTCAATACTGGTAAAAGCTGGGCCCATCTCATGATCTGGACCCCTTTCCATAGCACCCATATTCAGTCGCTGTCTTTGTGAAGTTGTTTCCCTCCTGGCATAATTGCTGCATGTCTCTCCTGCCATTATACTGTACAAATGAATGTCCTATGATCCAAATCTGCTGCTGTCAGCTCCCACCTGTTGATACAAATGTAAAATGTTAAACCATCTTCCTCACATATTTCCTGTAACAATCAGATCTCCACCTACCTACCCCACTGATCACCTCCTCAGATGCCCCTTCCACCACCTTCTTCGGGGCAGCCCCAATTCTAAAAGAAAGTAGTGAAAATAAGCTGCATTCTTCCACCAGAAAAAACACACCTTTTGTGAGTACGCACTAAGGGCGTTGTCAGTAAGTGAGGTGTGGTTCCTCCTCTTGATCTCTCCCAGAATGCTAGCCCTGGTCCTGATGATCTGAGCCAAAGCTTCTCAAACCAGGTGTCTCTTATAGCCTCCGTGGCCCACATTTTCAACCCATCCCTCACCCAGGGACTGATCCTGGATATCTGGAAGGTTGCCAAGGTCGTCCCTGTCCCTAAGCAGAGCGACCCCAAAATCCTGGACAACCACCGTCCCATAGCTATCCTCCTGCTGTCAGCAAGCTCCTGGAAAAGGTGGTCGCCAAACAAATCTAGGAGTATATCCACTCCCATGGTCTGCTGACCCCGCCCAACACGGCTTTCTAGAAGGGCACAGCACTTCCACGGCTCATCTCAGTCTCTTCCAGCATCAGAGCTGCTATGGATCAGGGAAACTCTCAGGTGTGGTATCTATTGACTTATCCATGCTCGACTGCTGACCATGACCTGCTTGCCCTGCAGATGAGGTCCCTTGGTTTGTCCCCCACCGCCCTAAACTGGGTCTCTGACTACCTATATGGCAGAAAACAACTAACTAAATTCAATAAAGTCCTCTCTGCCCCCCGGCCTGTCACCTCTGGTGTCCCTCAGGGCTCGTGCTGGGTCCCTACTCTTTTCCCTGTTCATCAACAATCTCCCTGATGTGGTCTCCAGCTGCTGTGTCATCATGTATGCGGATGACCTGGTTCTCCTGGCCCACTCTGTGATACAGCCACACTAAACCGTCACTTATCTGAAGACCCTGGAACATCCAGGCATGGCTCTCCAACCATAAATTGGTCCTAAATCAAAACAAAACCCAGGCTATGCTCTTCGTTCCTCTGCCAAAATACGAGCCTCTTCAACTCCCCTACATATCAACCACGAAGATGGCTCCTCTCCCACCGTGACCTCCCAATTATCTTGGAGTGACGCTGATCCCCAATTGACCTGGTAGTCATATCCATAATGCCTGCAGTGGGGTAAACCACAAACTGGGATGGCCTACAGGTCCGGCACAACCTCACTCCAGCGGCTCGCTTAGCTCTTGCCAGGGGAGTACTACTTCCCTCCCTCAGCTACGGCTCCCTCATATTTGCTCATACTTCTAAGACCCTCCTAAGCAAGTGGAGCACAATGTACAACAACATCTGTCGTTTTGCCCTGGCCACCCCCCACCTCACCCATCACTGCCAGCTCTATGAGAAGCTTGGCTGGCTATCCCCGCTCAATCACCTTAACTTTAGCACTGGGTGCCTCATGAGTAAAGTACTTAGCTCTGGCACCCCTCCGGAACTGGCCCGGTTTCTTGCTCCTGCTGACCTCTCCCCCTACCTGCTTAGATCCCAAGGCCCCGGCCTACTAAGTGTACCTACTTCCCACACCAACATGGGGGACCGGAGTTTTGCTGTCCATGGCCCCAGGCTCTGGAACTCCTTTCCTGAAAGAGTCCGTACTGCCTCCTCTCACAAGAGTTTCCGGACCTCCCTGTGGGACCATCTTAAGGTGGCTTCTCGCTGTGAATGTCCTAAGCCTCCTTAGCCTCCCGGTGTCCACTGGTGCCGGCTTCTTCTCTCCTGCTCTGGCGTCACCACTCTTGCGCTATGTCCTCATCCAAATCCCCCCTCCCTTGCTTGACCGACGCTATGATGTTACTATGCTCATAATCCTCACCAGCCCTGTTGGTCATTGAATTTATCTCCAATTTATACCTTGCCCCAGCACTGTATCTGGGTGTACCTTCCACGTAAATGTAAAAACTGTAAAAATTGTCTTTTCTCCTGTTTTTGTACCTGAATGTATTCGTCTGAACCAATTACTGTATCAATGTACCTGTTGTACCCTTTTGTACTCTCCCGGGTCGTTCCTGAAAATAGTCATAAAACTTGTCTAGTGTACTTACCCGGTAAACAAAAACAAAATAAATAAATAAATGTGACTGGATCCTTGTTCCTGTGTATGAATAGAGCACCCTCCCTCTTTGGCCATATCTTCCTATATTCAGTAAGGGCCACCACAGTGAACCAGCCCTGGCGTGATTGGCTAGCCAAGCTGATGGCCACCCCTTTCCTGGTCTGGTCTGTCTTGGACCTTCTTAGCCAAATTGAAACTATACCTAGCGACCATGTCACATCTTCCCATAATAGCCCCCCCCATGCGATCCTTTTGCTCTGGGCCAACACCTCAGCTACCCTGATAGCACCTTTTGCCATCACAGAAAATACCACCTGGAACAGGCATGCCTCATACACTGAGCCACATATCGGTCCCAGTGCCCCAAGCAATCTGACCAGTAGTTGTCCCACTAATGGCTTCCTGGAATCACATATGGTGCCTTGAGTCCTCTGCCAACCAATGAGCATGCATCTAACCACCGTAAATTTGTTTGGCTGTGCTCATCCCCTGTTGCTGCACTCCCAGTCTGTCCTAGCCACCACAACCCACATATACTGCATAATCTGGCCCTCTGTGACTGGTATACTCACCTCAAAGCCCTCCTGATGGTGAAACTCTTGTAACATGGCCCATGCCCCTCATAGGCCTTCAATGTGTTAATGGACCAAGAGCTTCGGTATAGCTGCCGGGCTTGGTTCATCCAATCACCCATAGGTGGAACATTACCAAAGTCCTCTGGCTGGTGGCTCCTGGTACCAGGGACCTGAACCTGTCAAACTGAAGACAGGAAAGGCTGTCAGCAATGTCATTCTTTACCCCCCCATATGCTTTGCTCTGAATGACAAATTAAGTTTCAGCCCTTCTAACACCAGCTCATGTAAAACACTAATCACTGTCTCTGTGGACCCCTTCTGTCTGTTAATGACCTCAACCACCAATTTATTGTCACACCAACAATTGATCTTCCAGTTTGCTAACCCGCAGCACCATACCACTGTTGCCATCCAGATTGGAAACATCTCTAATAGGGTGATGTCCTTCAACAACCCCCTATGCCTCCACTCTGTGGATCAGGCCTCTGATATCCAGTCACCCCTGAAGTATGCCTCCATCCCCAGTGCCCCCGATGCATCCATATATAGTCCCAGGTCATTGTTGAATAATCAATCTGCCTGCCAAAAAGCGACGCCATTATAGATGTCCAAGAACTGCTCCCACACCACCAAGTCCTGGTGAACCCCTTTAGAATTGTTTACCTAGTGATGAAGCAACCTTGCTTTCCCCATGAACCTTGCTAGCCTCCTAGTAAACACCCTCCCAGGGCCAATTGCCTTATAGGCAAAATTCAAATGTCCCAATAACTGCTGTACATTTAACAGTGGCACCCTCCTTCAGTGAAAGACATGATGTAATAAAGCTTTTAATTTCTTTACCTTGTCCTCGGGTAGCCAGAACAGCTTGTGCTCCACATCTACCTCAGTTCCCAGGAACTCAAACTTCTTGGATGGACCCTCAATCTTATCCTGTGCTAGCGGGATGCTTATGGCCATGCACATGTCTTGGAATTCCCCCAACCTCCTTGCAGTCTCCTGTTCACTTCTGCCAATCATCAAAAAAATCATCCAAGTAATGCACCATTGTCGTATGTCCATAACAGTCACCAAAAACCCACTGTATCCAAGTGCTAAATGCCTCAAACATAGAACATGCAATGGAACAACCCATAGGCATGGTCTTGTCAAAATATAGGAACTTTGAAACTGGAAACCTAACAGATCCCAATCGTCAGGGTTCACTGGAAGCAGTTTGAAAGTGGACTCAATGTCCGTTTTCACCAGCAACTTCACCACTGGTGACCTGATGATATCCATTGCCTGATCCAAGGTTGCATAGGACACTACACGCTGTTCCTCTGGAATGCCATCATTTACTGATACCCGCTATGAGTAAGAAAGATGGTGAATCAAATGGAATTCGTCCTCTTGTTTTTCAGGAACCACCCCCAGAGGTGAAATCTGTAAATTCCTGAAAGGCGAGGACCTGAATGGTCCTTTAAACCTGACAGCCGGTACCTCCTTCTTAATCTTTTTAAGCACTATCTCCTCCTCATCTTTCACTGAACCCAAATTCTTTGCTCCCATCGACCTCCATGGACCTACATAACCTATTCAAAAACCTTTGGAAAAAGCCTTCCGTAAGAAATACCCCCCAGTTTGGGTAACTTTGCAACCATGCCTGAATTACTTGCATCTTGACAGGAGTCCGGGCCATAGGGAAACCCTGTCTGCTCCCAACCTTCCTTTATTTCTTCATTTTCCCCCATAACCGGAGTTATAATTCCCCAGCCCAAATAATCCCTATCTTCTATTCCCTTGATAGTGCCCGTTACCCCCTGAGGCATTGAACCCACTCTGAAAGGACTGCTCACTTTATTGCTGGTAGCCTTGCCTCTCACCCACTTTCCTACAGCTGCATACTGGACGTTGGACAGTGCATTTGGAACATACGTGCCTAAACTTACAGTTTGCCCAGGTGCAAAAGGCCTTGTTATAGACCCAGTATACTGTATCTTGCTGACTATTGTTGTCTCCCCCCCATTCTTGCCATTTCTCCTATGGTTCCGCCCTGACTGGACGGGGTCCTTATCCATAATGCTGAATGGGTGCAATCCCATCTCCGATCCCCTGGGCTGCCATCCTCTGCAGGAAGACTTCATCATATTTAAGCCACCCATAACCCATCTTGACTTTATAGGCATCATTAATTATGGTAGAGTATGCTAGTAGCAGAATGGCCAGGTCTGGCTGCTTCACTAGTAAGATGGTACTAAATATTGTGAAACCTGCTTGCCATGTCTCTATGTTCTTCCCCTTAAATGTCACCTCTTCTACTGGGTTCCCCACTACTGCTAGCTCCACCACCATCTCAAACTTACCCAATGTTTCCTTCTGCTCATATATCTTTGCCATGTCCTTGTTGACCAACAAAAAGAGGTCCATGAATTCACCTTTCCATATCTTCTCCTTGATTGTCTGGGGAATGTGGTCCCCCAGTGTCACCCCTGGAACCCCCCCAAATTGTACTATGCCCCCTGTCCTTCTAGTACCCCCCCAGAAGTCCACCCTTTATCTCTGCTAAAACCATTTTCTCTATACCTGCATCTCCCATTTCATTAATAATTGTCTCCAAATATTCTTTTAAGTTCCCCTCACCTGCCAGGTCAACTTTCTCCTTACCAAGCCCTGTACCCAGTGCTTCCAGTTCTGGCAGGGGTTCTAACTCTGATTCTGGGACCAGAGCTGGTGATCTCTTTCCCCTGCTCTTCCCTTTTGGACCTGGTGTTTTTTTTTTTACTTTCTGTTCCATTCTTTCTCTTCTTCCCTCACATGTGCAGCCTAGATGAGCTCTATCATTTTTGACATCAGTTGTAATGCTTGATCTCTCAGTTGGGCGCTAGTGGGAGGAACTGGAACCCTCTTTGGTGCCATCTAGAAGGTGATATGGCTGCTTAACAATCTGGAAGAACAAGGGGAGGGAGCACAAGAAGGAAGGACAGAAATAAAGAAACAACTGAATATGTTTGTAACCTTATTATAGGCAGGCCCTTCCTTTGCCGTACATCTAAACTCCTAGCTTCAAAATTTGCAATGCTTACACCCCGTGTTCTTCTGGTTCAATCAACCTCCACCCTTTAAGAACCAAACCACCCCATAGTATGACCTCTTGGAATGACAGGCCTTCTGTAGCAATCGTCCCCTTGACCCAATACACAACCGGTACCGGATGACAATCTTGCTAGGAGAATATCGCAAGATAAAACCGTGCAACAGGAACAGCATGAGTTGAAACAGCTATAGAGTGCACAGTGCCGCACAACAGACATAGCTTGTGACCCTGTAGCTGTTTCCAGGACAGAAGGTAAGAGTTCTGATGGAAGGGGATACAATGAGTAGCTGCCGTGGCTCAGGGAGTAGAGCCATAGGCGCTGCAGGACAATATAGTGGATGTGGACCGAGGTTTTATTCCCAGTCCCAGATCAGGTAAATAATTTTATTTTTTTAATATCTTGTGATGCCCTCTGCACAAGTTTCACCATCATCCCAAGTTGCCCCCCCTTGGAGGAGGTTATTTTAGTAGGGGCAGTTTGGGGGGGGCGGGAAGTATAGCCCCCCCAACAGAAATTAACAATTTATGTGTTTTTAGTTGTGGATACTGTTTAGACAGCACGGTATAGTGCCGCACTGTTTTGACATGTGACACTATGACCTCAAGCCTACAAGTGCATACCATGTATGTGCTCCGTCTCTTTTTTTTTGAAATCCGCTTGTGATAGTTGCCCCAGCCATTCCTTGCCCCTTTTTCCAGGACTGGCAACCACCATCCTGTGTGTAGAACACTGAAAACCCCCCTTTAAACACCTGAAATTCCAGTTGGTTACAATCTGCATCAATACTCCCCCATTCTGGGGTGGGGGGAACAGTTTCCAAGGGCCTATCCAGTCATTAAACTCCAGAATTGCCATAGATTAACTAAGACCCTTTTACTGTCTTTTCTGCATAAAAGAAAAAACAAAACTTTTTTTTATTTAGCCCCATTGTTCTCAGTACTTCATGCCAGGGGAGTCGGTGAAATGCTGCAACAAAAAAAAAAACATAAGATGTGCAGCCAACCAGGTCACAACACCAGGAACATAAAAAGTGAAATGGTGATGCTCAATACAAATGCAAGGTGGGAAAGCAGTTTAGCAGCAATATATTTATCCCATAGGCTGAAGATACAGAAACGTAGAACTTGCCATACGGTCAAAAGTCTGACACATCAGCACTATCCCTGTAGTGCTTGGGCCTCACCATGTGGTTGATCCAATGCACTTGATGCTGTCTCAGCCCCCTAGGCCATCCTTCTACAGCCATAAAACAAAAACCTTCGCTGTTCAGAGGGCTGCTGGTCGGATGCACTCCCCCATGCTCATTACGGAAATGCCTCAATGATTACCCCTCTTCATCCTTTCCTCCTTTTTTTCTTGATTATTTCCTGTCACAAGTGCCTCTCTCCCTCTGGGGTCAAATGAATACCAAGGGACTCCATGTTGCACCCTGATCTGATTTGGCCAGTTGACCTGATGCCACAAAAAAACCTGAACAACCTTATTCTTCTCCTCCACCACCACTTACAACCAGGGTAGTGTGGTTACATGACATGAGGGCTGTGGTACCCCAGCTTCAGATGTGGCCAAATGGTGCCCTATACCAGTTGTGGACTGCATGTTGGTGGAAACATCCTGAGACCAATATCCTTTACAGCCACACCTATGAGCCACACACACTGCACAGAACAGGAGACGCTCACTCCTCATGGCTGTACCCACCATCACAGACCAAACAGCCATCTCGTCACCTGCCAAAAAGAACAGCAGGACCCTGCTCCGGTAAGGTCCTTTCCTCCAGAGGGCCACGTGGCCACGGCCGACCACCCGCCAGCTAATCTCTGTTTCCAGAAAATACCTGCTAACAATGCCATTGCGCTCTAGCCAAACATTAACCACAAACAATGTGATTCCTGGTCACAATTGAACAACCACCACACCTACAACCCGGGAGAAAACCAGGCCGATTAAACTCTCTCATTAGGCTGCTTCAACCAAAACATCCACAAACAGCAATTCCCTATCTACTAACAAAACTATGGCCAATGGGTCTCTTTGCTAATTACAATGCAACCAGGATGCCCTTGGAGGGCCTTGTAATTGGGAGTATCCATAACTTATGAAAAAAAAATCCCTAAACCCATTAAGCAATGCCCATAAAATAAATTCTATAAAATATAATTCATCCTGACTTTTAAAACCAAAACATTTCTTCTTTCTCTGTGGGGTTGCCTGCAGTGCAAAGATGTTGCCTTTTCTCCTTCTGGGCCCACTGCTTGCAGGCCATCCCTCATGGCTCTGAGGCCTTACCTAATACCAGGATCTAACTCTTGCCAAATGAAGTGCTGAACTCACTGATTCAAAATGAGTTTCAGCAGGAAAAGGAGGGTGAGCTTTTGCTTCCCTTGACCTATGTATCCCCTAAGTGCCCCAATCAGGACACCTACAAATTTTTCCCCTTGCCCAATTTTAGTCCTACCTGTAGCATCTGGGTGCCTCCCCTTTGTAACCTCACCTTCTCCAGTATCTCTCTGCCCCAATCCTACATTGTTCCAAGCCTCTTCCCCTATCCCCAACCCCTTCCCTTTTCTGTCCTAACCCATTTCCATCATTTCTGGTGATACCCCCTGACAATTCAGGTTGCCTTTTATTGGCAACCCCATATATTAAATATAACAGTAATAGACCACATAGGAAACAGTGACCACAATATACTAACATTTAATATTGAATCTGGATCATTCAGGGACTATGGAACTAATGTCATCAGAAACTTTTCCAGAGCAGACAACAGAAAAATTAGTAAATGATAGCATGATAGCTTGGGATTGGATTAAAGAAATGGAGTGTAAACAGGTGGAAGAATGCTGGAATATAATTAGAAATTAATTACTGAACTTGGAATCCAAACTTGTCCCAATAAAGAACAAGTACAATCATAAGGGAAAATGCTGATCTTGGTAACAAGCAAGTTGAGAAAACAAATAAAGAAGATGAAGGCATACATTAAATTTTATTATACCACAGGTATATAGTGTAAACCAGTCAGAACACAGGAAAACTGGCAGTTATCCCACAAACTACCATATACTGTACATTTTTATTTTATTTTTTTTATTTATTTAAATACATCAGAATTATAACCATAGACTCCTTTGCAAAGGCTCCACGTCAACAATACATAGGTGGGGTGGACACAGTAGTGGGTGAAAATACACAGTAACAAAATTGAACACAATAGAGAGAGCGACATTAAAGCAGTAGATCAAGGCCTTGTGGACCCTAGTTACAAGTAGGTATGACAAAATTGCACACTTCTAGGGTAGACCTTACCTAGCGTCAAACAATTGTGAAATTCATACTTGCACCAAGTAACATAAGTTGCTTGGAGTACTCTGTACTCTTGGGTCCAGGCAGGATATACCAGGAAACAGATGGTGTTAGCTGGACTAGAGGCAGTCTCAGGGAGATTGCTCAAGGTGATAGTTCTTAAGGGAGGTTTTGAAAGAACCAAGTTCACATTCCTGGGAGATGGTGGTTGGGAGGCCATTTAGCCATTTAAGCGACCGGTGAAGAAAAGCCCATTGACACAAGGAGGTTCTGCAGTGGAATTCTGAGAGGGAGGACCTACAGTTACTACTGGACACTTGAGTTGGGGGGGGAGCTTTTATGATAAGCAAGTCCAAGCCCAGTGGGGCTTGTCTGAAAGAGATTTTTTGGCAAGGATGCATGTATGATATTTTAGTCTGGCCTCAAGATTTAGCCAATTTGCAGATTTGAATAGGTCACAGGTGTGTGTGTGTGTGTGTGTGTGTTTGTCACAGCCAGTGACCAGCCTACAGGCTTTATTTAGAGTGTTTTATACCTGGGAGAGGGCAGTTATATCCACCATGCCTTAGATCACTATACCATAGTCGATGAGGGAGAGGACCAAAGATGATACTGCAAGGCGGAGGGCCTCAGGGCTCAGGTAGTGTTTGTCATGGTATAGGAGTCCAACCCTGGAGATAAGGGCAAATGAGAGGTGTTGAATGTAAGAGTGGTAGGTGAGGGGGTTATTTAGGGTTAAACCCATGTACTTGAAGGTAAAGACTTGCTCAATTGGAGCACTGGCAGAATTACAGATGTTCAGTTTGAAGTGGCTAAGTTAGTTTTGGCAGTGGGTGAAAACCATGGATTTTTTTTTTTTTTATAGTTGAGGATTAATTTATGCGCTACAAACCAGTATTCGGTTTCTCTGAAATGCTCCTGGAGGGTATGTTGGAGTGTGGCGGGTTGGGATGGCTTATGAAAATAACACCATCATCCGCATAGAAAAGTATTTTACCAGGGCAAGATTGGGGAAGGGAGTTGAGGAACAGGCTAAAAAGAAGAGGGCCTAGTATGGACTCTTGGGGGACCCAGGCGAGAACAGGGGTGGTTGGAGGAGATGGTGGTCCCAATCCTGACTTGCTGGGATCAGTCCGACAAGTAGTTAGCAAACCATGACACCGACTCAGGAGAGAGGCCCATGGAGGGAAGAGAGCTTAAAAGTAAGGCATAACTAACAGTATCGAATGCCTTGGTGAGATCATATTCAAGATTTTGGTAAGAGGGGAGAGAACCTCATCTAATGTGAGATGAAGGAGTTTTAAGTCCAGGGTATCACCACTGTGGCAGGACTTGCTGATGTATTTGAAAACATATCTTCTTGCCGTACTGAGGGGAATAGTCCAGAGACAGAAAGGGGGGGATCAGAACCCTACTGGGTGGGTACTGAGGTACAGGTCTGGGGAGGGTCAAAGAAGTTGGGTGGAAATACACTACTGAGGCCAGAGAAGTTGTTGTTTTGGGTGTTTGAGATGGCTAATGGGTCCTGGAAGATGGTGCCATCAATAGTGAACAGGGAGGGGGAGAGGGAGACATATTTCCTGCAATTTCTTTAATATTTTTGTCATGACCTGAGCCCCATGTGTATGTGAGAGCCTGGTGATAGTGGGTTGCCTTAGCCTGGTGGATAGCCCAGGTATAACTGTTCCTGGCCTCATGGTACAGTTGCCTGTTGTATGTTACAGGGGGTTCAAGATTCTATGGCTCTGTGCCAGAGGTTGTCCCAGTAGTGCATCTTGTCAAGCAGAGCTTGAGAGACCTAGGGGGTGTTCTCAGTGAAAGGGGCAAAGATGTCATAGGTAGTATTGAATCTGTTGATAAAGTAGGAAAGGGCAGTATTTACATCAGTGGAGCTGTAAATAAGAGACCAGTCACTGGCCTTGAGAAATGTCTTGAGTCTGGTTAGGGAGCCTTTTTTTAGTCACCTAAGGTAAGTGGTAGCAGTGGGTGCAGTGGGGACCTTGTTTGACCACAGACAAGCAATGGGAGAGTGGTCACTGAGGGTGTCTGGGAAGACCTTGACATGTGAGAGATTGTTGGGGCAATTTGTGAAAATGAGGTCTAGCAGGGAGGAGGTTCCTGTTTTGTTATTTAGCCGGGTTGGGGTCTGGATGACTTGTACAAGGTCCAGTGCCATGGTAAAATTCTTGTAGGTGAAGGATAATGGAGACATCCAATTTATATTAAAATCCCCTACAATGATGGTTTCACCTTTGGAGGGAAGCTGTGAGATAGTCACCAGGATTTTGTCAAAAGCAGGCTTTTGGTTTCCTGGTGGGATATAGGCAACCATAAGGTTGAGGGTCTTTCCTTGGTTATCCAATAGTAACTTGTCTATGAGAGCTTGGGCTCCATTTGTATGGGGTGGGAGAGGGATGGGGAGGGCTTGTATGTAGTTTTTTGTGTATAAAGCACAGCCCCCACCTTTTTTGCCATACCTATCAGCCCAGAAGATTGAATAGCCATTTATAGCTACCGCAGAGTGATGGGTATCTTTTGATAGTTAGCTTTCAGTCAGGGCCAGGATATCAGGAGAGTGTTGTGCAATCCACGTCTGGAGAGGGGTGATTTTTTTCTGTAGGCTTCTGATGTTAAGAGATGCGATCATCAGGCCATGCTGTTTTTTACTGTAGGGGGAGTGGGATAGAGGTGGGCTGGGATTGAGATGGATGTTACCTGATAGGAAGAGAAGGATGGCTTGCCATAGTAAGGCAGTTTTAAGAAGTTTAGTTATAATGTGTCTGCGGCATGATGAGTGGGTAGAAATTGTAGCTACAGTGTGGATGGAAAAGGAGCACAAGAAGTAGGCCAGAAGGAAGTGTGTGGGGGGGTAATGTAGGTATTGGCTAACAGAGGAAGTTGGGTGGATCACCCTCGGGAAGAAGCTGGAGGTGCCTGGTGTTACATGTACAGGGTTGTGTGTGGACACGTTTACTGGAAGACTAGGTTGTTTGGCTAGGAGTGTTATTAGTAGTGGTAGTATGCTGCATATTATCAATAGCAGACACCAGAAATGACCCATTATAGGAATGAAGGAGTATATACTATAGAAGTTTGTTAGTGGTAAAGGTAATAGAGGTCAGGCACAGTAGCACAGCACATCCACAGTATGTTATCCACATTTTAACCACACACACAGAGTAGATTATTCACATGTAACCAAGCCCACAGTAGGTTATCCATATTATTTCTGCTGTACACTCTGCTATTTGCTCTGGAGTCCTCTCACACCTTGCGCTCCTCTGACATTTTTACATATAGCCCTTCTACACGGCAGCTAAGTTTGCTAGTTATATCTTGAACAGTATTTAATTTATCTGTGAGGCTGAGGAAAAGGAGACTGGCCAGGGAGACTGAGGTTGAGAGAGCAGTGAGACAGGGTTTTCTTGCTGATGTGAGCCAGGAATGGGGAAAGACGGAGACAGACAGAGAGAGAGAGAGAGAAAGAGAGAGAACCTTGTGGATTGGGGACAGAAGAGGTAAACAATACTAACAAATGAGAACTGTGTTCTATTTGATCTGTAGCTTTGATAAATTGTGTAGCTTGAGCAGAGGTACAGCTGAAAATGGGCTTTCAAAAGTAAAGACATGACTCTGGGCATGTGCATTACCAGCAGCACTAATGCAAATGCCCAGAGTCCTAGCTTTATTTTTCAAAGCCTGATTTCAACATGTAACAGCACTCAGTTTTCATTATGAGTCACAAAAAAAAAATCTATATAACTCCTAGTTGTATAATAGTAATAACATTCCTTTAGTTGGACTATACTCGCAATAACCGGCTTCTGTGCAGATTAAAAACCTCAGCCTCTGGCCTAGGCATTCGGTCACCCACAAAAGATGTTTTTTGCTTTGTATATTCCCACTAAATGAATGTTATCACTTATATGAAATCCAACACAGGAATGCAAATCTAAATACAAGAGCAATCTAAAATACACAAAGAAACAGATAAAAACAGGATGAGATGGAAATGTAAACCTTGCTGTGCCACTGGCATGTATACACATTCTAAAAACCTATACATTCTAAATCTGGCAGCCTAAGGGTTAAAACTGCATATACCAAAGACAATAATAAGGCTCTTTTCACTTATATAAACAACAATAGATGATTTAGTAGTTTGGTGGGTCCAATATTACAAAATCATACACTTCTATGAGATCTTAAGCAAATAGCCAGTTCATTTAATGATTTCTTTTGTTCAGTATACAAAAAAAACCTAGAAGATCTTATATAATAACCATCACAAACCATGCAAGTGAAGAAGAATTTTCAGAGAAAAAAATCACCAGGCCCTGACAGGTTGCATCACAGACTTATAAAAGAGATGACATCAGGAGTCATGGGCCCATTAAGACTACTATTCAATAAAACATATTCAGAAGGTGCAGCTCCAGCTGACTGGAAGAAAGCCATAGTTATTCCCATTCACAAAACTGGATCAAAACAATCAGTAGAAATTTACAGTCCTATCAGCCTAGCATCAATCCTCTGAAAAGGGAAGGAGAAATTATTAAAGGGTAGACTGGACAGAGAACTATTAAACAAGAATATACAAGATAAAACACAAAATTGCTTTGTTACCGGGAGATCATGCCCTACAAATCTGATACTTTTTAAAATAAAAGGGAGTATCAGTTAAGATGAAAATGTCCCAGTAGATGTTATCTTTCTGGACTTGAAAAAGGCACTCGAGAAGGTGCCACATAAAGAACTAGTAACAAAAGTTAAGAACATGGGCCTAGACAAAGAAATAGTTAGGTGGGTCAAATCATGGTTGACAAATGGATCCCAAGTAGTGAGAAGAAAGGGTATTTTGCCCGAGGAGGGAAATGTTAGTAGTGGTGTCCTACAGTGTTCGGTTTTGGGACCAACACTTTTTGGTACAGTATATATATTGGGGACCTACATAATAATGTTAAAAATGTTATTACAAAGCTTGCTGACAACACCAAGATAGGTGGTGAAATAGACACTGAGGGAAACCATATTTCACTAGCAAACAATCTGAAACAAATAGAATCATGGGCACTCAGAAACAAAATGTTCTTTTAAAGGAAAACTACACCCAAAACTTGAAAAAATATATTTTGTGCAGAGTGTTTTAATTTATATGTGAAGTTCTAGTGTTTCCTTCCCTCTGACTGGTATTAGGAGTTTTTCCCAAATTAGCTTGCTAGCTTTATGCTAGTTTTACGACCCCTGGTGATCTTCATACCTGATAGTGTAATTGTATTTCTTGTTCCCACAGCGCATCTTGTCTCACGTGACTGTGATGTAAGAGAGACCCAACATTCAGCACACACATACCAAACAATCTAAATATCTTGGAAGCTTTACAAGCTGCACAAAAATTATCAGCAGCAAAGTTTTTCAGGACAGTAAAACCTTTAGGATGAGGGTGGTCACCAAACTGAATTCTACAGATTTTAAAATATAGCCATCTCTATTGTTGTGAACTGATTGTAATGCAATGCTTTCTGCTGGATTTATGGGATCTGCTACATCACCATTACATGAAACAAGGTGCATTGTAGGACAAAGAAATGCAATAAACCTATTTGATATGGAGATCTCCAGGGATTGTAAAACTACCCTAAAGCTAGCAGGCTAACTTAGGAAAAACACCTAATACCAGTCAGAGGGAAGGAAATACTAGAACTTCACATACAAATTAAAACATTCTGCACAGCATATATTTTTTCAGGGTTTGGGTGTAGTTCTCCTTTAATACTGATAACTATGCTCCAACTGGCCATAATAATGTTTGTAAAAACTACCTGTAAATAATACAGTACTACACAAGGTAGATACTGAAAGAGACTTGGTAATTACAGATAGAACCTATCTAACACCAAGCAGTGCAAACAGGTAACACAGACAGCCAATAGAATACTAGGCACTTGTAACCAGAACTGAAAATTATATCCTTAAATAGAATATATGTGAGACCACTTTAGATAAATGTTCACCATACTGGAATCCACATTTTAAAAAGAATATTGAGATTTTGGAAAGCAGCAAATGTAAAAAAAAAAAAAAAAGAATAACTAAGAGGGCTATTCAAATTGGCTGCCCTCCCCAACCCCCTCGCTGAGCCCTGCATGGCAGGAGAAGGACGCAAGTCAGAGTTAGAGGGCTATTCGAATCAGCTACCCTGACCAACCCCCTCGCTGAGCACAGCACAGCAGGAGATGGATGCAAGTCAGGGTTAGAGGGCTATTCAAATCAGCTGCCCTTCCCAACCCCCTTGCTGAGCCCAGCATGGCAGGAGATGGACACAAATCAGGGTTAGAGGGCTATTCGAATTGGTTGCCCTCCCCAACCCTCTTGCTAAGCCCAGCATGGCAGGAGACGGATGCAAGTCAGGTACAGAGTGCCAGCACAGTTTTGAAGTTGGTGCCACTTTCACAGATGCCAAGCGGACTTCCAGCAGTGCTACCAGCCTTCCCCCAAGTGCTTTCTCAGCAGCAAAGCTCTGCATGAGCTGCTGGCTATTTGACTCTTGATGTATCACTTTAGGGGAATTTAATCTGTTATGTGACTGGATTATAATGTTTCTTCTTTTGTGCCTGGGTTACTAGTGTTATGCCTCTTTCTGTTAATATTGCCTGTAATATTTATTCAGCTAGCCTAAACTCTTACAAAAAAAAATAGGAAACATTTTTTTTTCTCTTTAAAATGTCATAACATACTGTAGCAGCATAGTAACTTAGTTCGAATTAGGCATCTAGTACATTCGTAGTTTGATTTAATGCTACCCTGAATGCAAAACACTGCTATTGTAACAGGACACTATAATTTACTGCCTCCAGCATTTTCTCTGTCTCCCTCCTTCTCTTTCCTGCATTTGCCTCTCTCCCCATTTTGGAAGTTTTCTTTGTAATTCCTATACTCTTCTTCCTCTTCTCTAACCCTTCCCCCAGCTCCAAAACCTGCCTGGTCTGTACCCTCTCACACAAGTCCTTTCTTTCTGTGCCCTTCCCCTCTCGCCCTCTTTGTCCTAATCCTGTATTTAACCAGTCTCTTTTCTTTTATTTCTCCAGGGTTAGAGGGCTATTCGAATCTGCTGCCTCCCCAACCCCCTTACTGAGCCCAGCATGACAGGAGATGGACGCAAGTCAGGCACGGAGTGCCAGCACAGTTTTGAACTTGGCGCCACTTTCACAGTTGCCTAAGCGGAATTCTAGCACTACTACCAGCCTTCCCCAGCACTTTCTCAGCGGCAAAGCTCCACATGAGCTGCTGGCTGTTTGAGTCTTGATGGTATCACTTTAGGGATAATTTTCCACCCACCTCCCCACCTCCTCACTGATTAAATACGTGATTAGCCTCACCCCTGCCGCCTGATTGAGGGACACTGTGGACAAGTGCTGTGTTCCTCTGACTCGATCTGTTTTAACCCACCTGCTGCTGGCACCTCCTGAAGCTCTTTTCTATCTATCTTCATTCCCACTAGACAGCTTTTCAACTTCACCACAAGGTGGGGCCATTTCCCTTTGGTGTCTTACTAGTCCCTATGTCTATATACCTGCAGCAGATCCTGTTGCAGATGTTTTTTCTATCAACTATGACCAGCATTCTGCTCAGTAAATCACTGGTTACCTTTCTCAACCCGAGTTTCTGTCCTCTTTACCCTCTTGTTCCTTCTACCTATCATTTTAATCCAGCCCAGTCCTAACCCTCCTCCCATTATTCTTAACACAGTCCTAGTCACCGTTGTCTTGGCACCCTTCCCTACCTCTGTCTTCTCTCCCTTATTGCACACTTCCACTTTAAACTTGGTGATGTCATCCATACCATATATCATGATGACTAGGGATGCTCTGTTTTGTTTGGTATCCTCACTTACCGTCTTACTCTCCCTCGGCTATCTATCCCTCTTCTGGTATACCCCCAACCCCGTGTTGGGGGCATCTCACAAGGACTTCATTTACTCTAACTTGCTGGCTGAGCTGGCCCCCATGCCTACTCCCCCTGGGTACCTTAGCCTTAAACTCCTAAGGTCATTCTTGACACACTTCATTAAGAAGAAGCTTACCTCTATAGCAACAGTCTCCTGTGTCATTGTACTTGCTATGCTTGGGATTACCACATTATCCCTTACTTTAGCAGATGACATTGAATCCAACCTGGGTCCTCAAGTCAATCTTCTCCAAACTCATCCCAGTGCCACTCATCTTTTACCTCAGGCTTCTGACTTGATCTTTGTCCACATTAAAATCCTTAGCCTCATGGCCAGTCTCTCTGAATTTGAGGCATGGGTCCAGGTTAATAATCCAGATATTCTTGTTCTATTGGAAACCTGGCTGAAACCTTCCATCTCTGATCAAAACTGTACGTTATTGGGTTATTTCATGCACCGGGCAGACCATCCCTCCACCAAAAGAGGGGGTGGTCTGGCACTGTACTACAAGACTCACCTGGACGTCACTCTCCATCCTACTCCTCCTCTCAACTACTGTGAGGCCTTACATGCACTATTACTTCTCGAAGGTGCCAAGAAATTGCACATATTTGGAACTTATATACCTCCATGTAATAGCAAACCTGGCCTTGAGGAAATTATAGGTCTTATCCCTGTCCTGACCAAAAATCATGAGGTAATCTGTCTGGGTGATTTTAACCTGGACTGGATTGGGCCAAACTCATCCTCCCTTGCCTCTAGCATCAGCCAGGCCAACCTCTTCCAATTCATCTCTTCCCCAACTTTGATATCACTGAAGGGCCCCAGCCGCACTATAATTGACTGGATTCTAATAAACAGGAAGGATCGTTATTCCCCTGCCAGGATTCTACCTGACTCAATAAGTGACCACTGCCCAGTCTTCTGTGTGCAAGATGGCCCCCCTTCCTCACATCCACACAAGGTTCTATCATTTGCAAACTTTGCCCTACTTGACACGGCTGAGTTCTTAGTGGAGACCAGTCGATATGTTTTAGATCCCATATTTACCACTGACAACATAAACCTTGCCACTGACTATTTTAATTCGACCTTGCTTGCCTTTCTGTGTAAGCACATACCAAATTCTACATGCAGGGTCAGAGGGAAGGAGACCAAGTGGCTGAAACCTCCTCTCCTGCAACTGGTCAAGCATCATGACAAGCTATGGTCCAAATGGAAGCCCTCCTCCGATCCGGCTGACCTTGTTAGGTACCAGGCCTTGCATAATACCTGCAAGCAGTCTATCCGGGCTGCAAAGAGCATCTACTACTGTGGACTCCTTCATTCATCAGCTGTTGACCCCAAGAAATACTGGAATCAGACCAATGAAATATTGAGTAACTCTAAGCCATTGACTCCCAAGGACATGTTGATAAAAGACTCCCTCTGCAACAACTCCAGGACCATTGCTGATGCTTTCAGCTTGCTTTTCACCGATGTTCCTAATAACTCCCAGGCCCCCTCCAGTGGGTCCCTCTGTCCTTCTACTTCTCCTCCTACATATACCCCTCCTGCACTTGAGCTTTCTCCCATCTCTCGCCTGGATGTTCTTAGGTTGCTACAGTCTATCCCTGTCCACGGCAGTGCAGGACTAGATGGTATTTAACCCAGGATCCTTAGACTTGGTGCCCCACTCCTAGCTATTCCTGTTACTCGGCTTTTTAATCTATCCCTCAGCACCACAACGGTACCTTTGGCCTGGAAATCTGACAGGGTAATACCTGTCTTCAAGAAGGAAGACCCTAAAATTCTGTCTAATTATTGCACGATTGCTCTTCTACCAACATTCAGCAAGACACTGGAAAAACGTATTCACTGTCAGATCTTTGCCCACTTACTATAATTCGATTTCCAGTCTCCAGTTCAACACGGCTTTAGACTGGGTCACAGTACCATTACGCCTGTAACCCAACTCACTAGTGACGTTAAGTCCAATACAGACAAAGGCCTATTTACCAGTGCAGTGTTTATAGACCTTCACCAAAGCTTTTGATCTGGTTAATGACCCTCTGCTTGTGCATAAACTGCATTCTCTTGGTTCCTCTGGTTCTACCATATCTGGATCAGCAGTTACCTCTCAAACTGGTCCCAATCCTTCTTCTTCAACAAAGACCTATTATCTCCTGCACCTATCTCCTGCGGTGTCCCATAAGGATCCATTCTAGGACCCCTGCTCTTTTCCATTTTTGTTAATGATTGTCCCACTGCCTTTACACACTGCCACTCCACCACGTACATGGACGACCTGGTGCTCTACTCAGCTCTCGGTCAGTAGACAACATCAATACTGACCCGTCATCTGCATTTCAAAAGATTCAAACTTGGCTCCTAAATAATGCACTAATACTTAATCTACCCAGGCTGTGCTCTTTGGGTCAACCAGAAAAGTCTGTACTGAGACTCCCAAGCTTTGTGTGCGCAGCTGTGATGGTTCAACAGTCCAGTCCACTGAGCCCTTTAAATACCTGGGTGTGACACTCGATCACGCTCTTGACTTTTCATCTCATATAAACAAGATATTCAAATCTGTAAACATAAAGATTGGTGCCGCTTACTGAGTGCATCACTCCCTTACTCCTGCAGACAGGATCTTGGTGGCTAGAGGTGTCTTGCTCCCTAGGCTACAGTATGCCCTCCCTATTCTTTCCCACTCTAATGCTGGAATTCTTTGTAAATAGGACATTACCTACATCCACCTCTGCCCTGCACTCTTACTCACTGGGTTGCTTCACGGACTCTATGACAAGGCTCCCCCGCCCCCAAGGCATTGGGGCTATGCTCACCATGACGCTTTGCTCCCGCTTATTGAGATCATCAAACTCCACCCTGCTCTCAGTCCCACACTGTTCTACAAACATGGGAGAAAAAGCCTTCTCCTACTTTGCCCCAAAATTCTGGAACTCTCTACCTCCCTGTCTGAAGGGCTCCCAATCTCACTCCTCCTTCAAAACTGCACTTTTTTCCCCATCTACAAGCACTTGATTCCTGAGACTGTAACTAGTCCTCTCTGCTTCCTCTCTTTATATCTCCCAGCCTAGTTTTCTTAATTGTTGAATGCTCTCAGCCTGAAGTCCTTACCTGCTCCCATTATTTCCTGTGAGAATGGCTACTACAATATGTACGTTTTTGTTTTGTTTTTGTTGTTTTTTCCTGACCATGCCTATGTGGATATCAATTGTTTACATTATATGTTGAATTGTACTGCATCATTTGCACTTCATCACTGTCCAGTTTTGTCAACTGTGTATTGTACCTTCTCAGGTTGTGCTTGAAAATAGGCAGGATTTTTGCCTAACGCATCTACCCGATCAACAAAAGCTAAATAAATAAATAAAAAAAGAGTGAGCAATACAGAAGGACTGAGTGAGCAGGGTATGTACTCACTGAAGGACAGAACACATGGGGGGATTGCATCTGTTTAAAACTGTAGGAGACAAGGACCTTATGCTCAAAATGAGACTAAGTTTTAGTAAAAGAGTAGTTACGTTAAAATCCCGTAACAAATGGATTTTATCAACAAAGCTAATAAAAATACAAGAAACTAATTTTTTAAGAGAAAAGAATGCACTTTATAGACTGGTCCAGAGGTGCTGAGGTTTGAGGTGCTGGACGCCACACCATGTGCCGCACCAGCGACCCGTGTTCGGGAATGAGCACGGGATGCCGGGGGTCAGCAGGGGAGGGAAAGGATTGAGAGTCCCCTTGTGAGGGAGGACACCCACACTCGGTGCTTGCCTGGCCCCTAGTGGAGGCTGGGAGCTAGCACACCAATGCAACTGAGGGGCAGAACTGAGGTAGATGCCTGGAGGAGCGCGTGCACATGCATGCACACTCCCTCCTTGTGGCATCATTGCACATCTCAGCTCGTGAATAAAAGAGGAGGAAAAATCAGCCCAGGCATGTCCAGTGACAGCCGAGCCTTGCAGGTGCCACCCCCGCAATGAGCAGTAACCCCTTCAGCTCCAGATCCATGTGTTAGGCAGGTCGAGGGATCCCCACTGCCCTACCACAGGGGGCAAGCCCATAGGGTCACTGGAGAGGAGTTAAGCTGCGAGCGGGGGATGGGGCCTGGGGCTTAGACTAAAAGAAATGCCACCAGGACTGGAGGAGGAGTGATAAATTAAGTATGAAAAAAAAAATTAACTTGATAAGTATTTATTGGGACAAAGAAAAAAATGTTTACCCACTAGAACTGGGAGATGGACTAGATGGATAGATATCTTACTTCTGCCTAACAACCGAAGTAAACCAAGTAACACCTAAAAAATGTCTTACCCCCTTTTGTTACCTACCAGGCTATACTCTCCTCAGTTTATGTCTTCACGCTCCTTACTGCTTTTACTGCCCCGGTGTTTCTTCTAATACAACTCTCTATCAGCTGGCCCGGTGGCGCTGAGGGGTGAGACGCTGGAACACCACACCTTGCACGACACTGGTGACCCAGGTTCGGGAACAAGCCAGGGCCACCGGGGGTCAGCAGGGGTGAGAGAGGATGGATCATCCAGAGGACTGCTCTCCTCTCTCGGGAAGGGAGGGCGTGTTGTCCCTCCTGTCGATCACCCTCTATTGGGGGCTGGGGGGTGATGCAGGCTAAGGAGGCAAGGAGCAGGCTGGCGTGGCGTACGGGTGCCCCCACATGCGTGCATGGCACCTTGCATGTCAGAGGGGCACAGATAATGGAAAAATGGTGGCTGGGGGCTCTATGAGATCCCTGACCTCGTCCTGCCACCTCACCATGGTGGCATCTCCTGGATTTGGATTGTGCTCAGGGAAGAGGGTTTCTCCTTCCCGGCCCCGCCATAGGGGGTAATCCATGGGAGGTCTCAGGGGTGGCAGCGGCAGCCGGGCTGGAGATGAGGTTGAGCGGGGACAGAATTCCTGTCCCCAGTGAGCCCGGGCAGTAAAAATAAGGAAGAAAAAAAATATACCTCTCTATCTTCCTCCCTCTGTGTCTGCTTATACCTTCTGAATGCTACCCCTTTAGACTTTACCTTTTCAGCCACCTCTCTCGAGAACCATGGCAGTCTCTTTTTCATCTTTCTTTTCCTCACTTGATTGACACAGAGGTTTGCTGCTTTCACTATCCCCCCTTTACTTTTGACCACTGTCCTTCCACCCCAACCAGGCCTCCCCCCCCCCAAACAAGGTCATCCCTGAGGTACTCAACCATCTTTTTAAACTCTGCTCACCACAAGTCAAAAACCCTCACCATTGTGTGGTTTGATTTCACAGCCTTCCTTATATTGAACCACAGTGTATGGGGACTACTGGTCCCCAGGTTGCCTCCCACTTTGATGTCTGCAACACTGTCCTTGTTAGCGAGTATCAGGTCCAGTACTGACCCATCATAAGTGGGCTGCCTCACTAGTTCCCTGATGAATTCCCCCTGCAGAGAGTCCACAATATATCTGCTTCTAGCTGAAGCTACAGCTGGGAGGTTCCAGTCTACATCTGGCAGAATGAAGTCCCCCACCAGCAGCACCTTCCCTTTTCTGCCATCTTGCCAATGACATTCACAAGTCGATTATCTAACTCCCCCCCATCATGCTGGAGGACTGTCCTTCATGGTTAGCTGTGACACTGACACTAATTGTTTGGGCAAAAATTCTTTTAAGAAAGTCTTATTATAGTGTGCTTACTATTGGGTTCTCTAAAAACTAGTTCAAGCCCAGTTGTATTAAGCTTACCAAAGATTTTTCGTGGATTTTCACTGTTTTCAATGAAGCCATCTTATAAGCCTATCCCAGTTATAAGAACATTTTTGCTTGCCATTTAGGGTATGTATATAACAGGACTCCACTGTGTGTGTGTGTGTGTGTGTGTGTGTGTGTGTGCGTGCGTGCGTGCGTGCGTTCGTGTGTGTGTGTGTATTTAAATCTAGATATGGTAAATGGGATGAGCTAATATAAGATATCATGGGCCGAATTCACAAAGCTTTGTCTGGACAAACTGGACTTTGTGACTAGCTGGTATTTACAAAGTCTAGTTTGGCCCCTGGCAAAGTAGTGAGGGGGGTCCATGATGCAATGAGGGGATGGGTATCTGCATATCCCTGCAATCCCATTCATGAAGGAATTGCTCCATGCAAGGGCCTTTGCAAAAGTCCTTGCATGGGGCAAAATTATGATGCAAAATACTTGGTAGTAATCCTCACAACCCTAGTAGTTGGCAGTGGTACTGCGCCCACCAGTCCCCGATTGCCCACCTAAGAATAATAAAATACATGTTCCATAGTGTAGTATCCAGCCCTGGTCCTCAATCTCCAGATCACCCACCTATAAAGTAAATAAATGATATTCCATAGTGTAGTGGTCCAACCCTGGTCCCTGACTGCTGGATCACTCACCCGAAAATTAAATAAATTGTTTCTATAGTTTAGTGGTCACTCCCTGTCCTCAAGTGCCTGATTACCCACCCAGTAATAGTAAAAATCCTTTCCGTAATGTAGTGGTCCATCTCTGTTCCCATATCGCCCGATTGCCCACCCAGTAATGGTAAATATCTTTTCCTTAATGTAGTGGTCCCTCCCGATTCACCGATCACCCAATTTCCTACCCAGTAATAGTAAACATGTTTTCCTTAATGTAGTGGTCCCTCCTCATTCTCCGACTGCCTAATTACCCACCAAGTAGTAGCAAAAATCTTTTCCGTAGTGTATTGATCCCTCCCCATTCCCCAATTGCCCAATTACGCACCTGGTAATAGTAAAAATCTTTTCAGTAATATAGTGGTCTCTCCCCATTCCCCAATCTCCTGATCTGCCACCCATTATTAAAAGAAAATCATTTCCATAGTGGTCCACCCAACACCCAACCCACTATGTTAAACATACACTACCACGCTTCCCCCGCACCAGCACAGCCACCGGACGGCAAGCAGCACAGCCCTCCTCACATCTTCATGGCTGCCTGTCAACTGAACTGTCAATAACAGCTTGCAGAATACACTACAAACCATTAACCAATAGACTTGTAGTGTATACTGTAAGCAGTCATTGATAGTTCAGTCGGCGGGCAGCTGTGGAGGTGTGAGAAGGACTGTACTGCTCATCAACAGGTGGCCATGCTGGGGGGGGGGGCAGAGTGTTGTGTGTTTAATGGAGTGGGTGGGGGTTGGGGGACCACTACACTACTGAAATGGTTTTCTTTTAATAATGGGTGGGTGATCGGGTGATCGGGGAACATGGAGTGACCTCTATATTATAGAAGAGATTTTTACTATTACCAGGTGGGTAATCAGGCAATCAGTGAATAGGGATGGAACACCATATTACAGAAAAGATGTTTACTTTTACTAGGAGGGTAATCAGATAATCAAGGAAGGGGGGAGGACCACTATCTTAAATATCTATCTAAAGAGATAGATAGATAGATTTTTGCAATTTATAAATATATAAATGGATTATTACATAGATAGATAGATAGATAGATAGATAGATAGATAGATAGATAGATAGATAGATAGATAGTGTAAGGAATAGCCCACATCTCAGTGTGCATTTCTAGAGAATTAATGCATGCCAAGGTGGATTTGAAGGCATGAGGATAATAGCTAAGTGCCATCCAGTGCACACGGGAAATATTTTAATTGTCAAGAAATGCACATCCTGAAATGAGTTATCACACTTATAAAATGGAAATAGTTTTTTTTTTGTTGATGGTAAAAGGTTTGATATTTCTGTAGTTAGGCTTTTGCTAGGTAGATTATGTTAAATTAGTAACAAATCGTGCATGTACTGGGAATTAATAGATGGAATTAGGCTGCTGCCGACAGCATATCTTGTCCAAAAAACCTATACTTTCTAAATCTTCAGGCAGCCAAATGGTAATGTGATGTCTTTGGGGTTGCTAGAATCATTGAGATTATGGAGAATTCTGAAACCCAGTTTATACATATATATATATATATATATATATATATATATAGGTTATGCAATGGGGCCAATAGAAATATCCTTAATATCCCCCCCGCCCGAGTGCAGTTTGACCGTATGACCTCACGCATGGCATAACCATGAGTGAGGTCACAAGGTCTAACTTCATGAGAAGGGAAATATCAGGGATATTTCCAGTGGCCCCATTGTATATTTCATTTATGCAATGGTGTTGCTCTGGTCTTAATTTTAATGTTTTTTTTTATATATATAAGTTAATGTTTTTTTTTTTTTACACTGCCGTGTTTCATTTCTGGTGTGTACTGTAGGTAGGGATGCTTGTGTTGTTGAACATGGCATTGTATTGGTTGATTTTCTTTGTGTGGGTGGGTTAGAAAAGTGTTTAAACTTGGCGGCATTGCTACCGCTTAGCAAGGTTTCTGGACAGCAGTTTAAGTGTTTTTTTTCCCTGTGGGTTTCTTTTAACAGATCGTTTATCTGGTTGATCCTGGTTTTTGTATTGCACTGCAGAAGTGAACCATGATGGATTGAACTCCTGAGGAATGGCTAGTTCTGCTGCCATCTGCGTAGTAGAGGAGCTGATTGCTGGGTATCAGGAGCAGTGTGAGTCAGTCGGAGGTTGACTGGAAATGGAGGTAAGAAGGTTTTTAGTATTGCATTTCATGGAAGGATGTGAGGGGATTGTAAGAATGGCAGGGGCTTACACTTTGGTGGAGGAGTTCCTATTCTGCATTTCACCGAGTACAGTAGTTTGTTGCTGGTTATGGGGTATGTTGGAGAAGTGTTCAGAGGAGAGCCTCTGTTGTTGGGGATTGAGAAGTCTATGTGGTCGGGGAGAGAAGGAAAGCGGCGGTGATGGGATAGTGGTGAAGCTGGAGGGTGCGAATTAGTAGCTGTGGTGTATGCAGGGATTTACCAAAAAAAAGAAAACTTTTTTTTAAATGTGTGATGTGGGGAGAGGTTGGAGAAATGTTCAGATAAGGTCTGTTGTTGGTGATTGTAGAGTTGTTGCTGTGTTGTCAGGATTAAAAAGAAACTGTTAACCTGTAATGTGGCATGTTGGGGTGCAAGGGGAGTTTATAGAATTTGTATTTTTACGTGTTTTGAAGGAGTTCCCAAAGTCTGTATCTCCTGCTTCTCTTGTTGAGAAAAGATTTGGGGAGAAAACAAAAGTGATCTGTGTCTTGCTGGACAGAAATGAAACTGCCAGTGGGAGCTGGCATGCAACTGAGCAGGTGAATTCTGATTGTGTTGCTCATGCTGCTAGCTCCCACCAATCAAAACGTTTCTGAGCTGTTGTGGTGAAGTGCAGTTTGTGCCTGGTTATTACCTACAGTGAGGATAAATGACCTACAGTGAGAATAAATGTGGTATTGCCACTGTAGGTCTGACCAGCCAAAAATACCACTGTTATTTGCCAAAAATGAAAAAATCACATTTCTGAGCCCAGGGGTGGCCTAGGAAGACAAATGAGGGTGGGTTCTGCTCAGGGGGTTCGTTCCGTTGAACCATGGTGGTGGTTTACTGCATTTCTGTCAAAATTATGATTTTCAGCTATTTTTATTCTTTGATTGTGAGCCAGCAAAATCTTTGATCACAAGCCTGAAAATTCTTTGATCGTGAGATTCTTTGATTGCGAACTTTGATCGCTAGTGAGGGACCAGATGGCCCAATGAAAAAATTTAATTTCTCAGCCCAGGGGTGGCCTAGGAACATAAATGAGGGTGGGTTCTTCTAAGTGGTTCATTCTGTTGAACCATGGCAGTGGTTTACTGTATTTCTCTCAAAATTTTGATTTTCAGTATTTTTTAATCTTTGATCATGAGCCAGCAAAATCTCTGATCGCGAGCCTGCAAATTCTTTGATCACGAGATTCTTTGATCGCAAACTTTGATCATGAGTGAGGAACAAGATGGCCCAATGAAAACATTAAATTTCTCAGTCCAGGGGTGGCCTAGGAACACAAATGAGGGTAGGTTTTGCTCAGGGGGGGCTTGGTTTTATTGAACCATGGTGGTGGTTTGCTTTACTTGTGTGAAATGTTTGAATTACACCATTTTTTATTCTTAGATCATGAGCCTGAAAATTCTTTGATTACGAGAGTCTTTGATCACCATCTTTGATCGCGAGATAGGGACAAGATGGCTAGATTTTATAATGCATTAGATAGGCCAATTTTACCAATCTTTAACATTACATATCTCGTAAACAGTTTAGTCTTTTTACTTGAAATTTGGAGGGTGTTTACGGCATGTCCTGTAGATATAAATTACAGTGTTTGCATTTCAGAAAATATATCTTTTGTGGAGATATTGTGTGGCACAATTTACATTTTGAGGACAGCATTTTGAATTGTGGTGGTGGCTTGAAATTGATAAGGTACCTAGCCTTAGTGTCATGGGCATAGTTTTCAGTGGTTGTGTCTGCAAAATGTCAACAGGTGTGGAATTCTGCAACTCTGATGCATCTCAAACTTTAAAATGTTATATCTCGGACACAGTTTGGTCTTTCACAATGAAATTTGGAGAGTGTTGATGGTACGGACATGTTTAGATGTTAAAGGGAGCACAGGGCCCCCACCAATTTCTGCAACTTCTTAGTTTTCTATTCTTTCTCAAAAAGTAAGGAAATTCTATGCAAAAAACTGAGCTAATGCATCATTTAGGGTTAAAACATAAAAAGTCAGGAAATGAAAACTCTTTAGGGTTGCCCCCCCCCGTGGACCCGCCAATCATTCCAAGATTGACAGATGATGGGATGTGTCATTGGGGTTGTGAGGCCTAAATGTTGCCCAATTCCTCATCACTGTTGCTTCTGAATATGAAATACGCAAGGAATGGGGCAACATTTAGGATTCACAACCCCAATGACACACCCTGTCATCTGTCAATCTTGGGATGACTGGCCAGTCCACGAGCGGGGGGCAACCCTAATGATTTTTAATTTCTGATTTTTTGTGTTTTAACCCTAAATGATGTATTAACACAGTTTTTGCATAGCATATATATATATATATATATATATATATATATATATATATATAGTAGCAACTGGGGTGGGCATAAATTTATTAAGATACAAAAAAAAAAGACACAAAATAAAATTTTTTCCAAAACTTTTAGAGAACAAGTGTGCTCTGCCAAGGTACTGCTGCAGCCATAGGTATGTTCAGATATTTCCAGATATTTCATGATACAGTATATCTAAAGAGAGTCTCTCTGGTGGCCCATAATGGTATTGCTGGCAGGCAGAAAATTTCTCTAGAAGTATCACAGAAATTTCTGGAAATATCTTACCATGTCTATGACTGCCACTTCAGTGCCTTTAGAGTTCATGAAAAAAATACTAAACCATTCCAGAGTTATAAGGATTTAAAGTTTTGTTTATAGCTAGGCTCAGTTTATTTTGTTTCTGAAAGTATACCATTTTTATTAATTTGCCATGTTTTTAGTTCGGGGAAATGACTAGATGGTGGCCATGATGATGTAACCTTTTTTTTGTACTGTGAGCTGCAAGTGCTGAGAAAATAAAACAGTCTTGTGAATGGAATTTTTCATGTCATATCAGAATGTTATCGAAAAAACTGTACTGAACATGCTCAGAAGAGGAAAAACAAGTTTAAATCCTTATAACTCTAGAACCACTTTAATATTTTTTCATGAATCCTTACAAAGGCACTACCTTCGCATAGCATGCTTCTACCCTAAAACTTTCTGAGAAAAAAATCCATTCCACATAGGCTGTATGTGACAGCAAAACTGAAAACCCATGTTAAGTACAGGAAAAAAGTAGATTTGTAGGAAAATTACATATGTGGATCTCCAACGCTGCACAAGCTACCATCAGAAAAATGTTAACTTATTTAGACCTTGCTGCTAGACAATGTATGCAAAATTTCAGCTAACTTTGTGAAACACTGCTAAAGTCAAATTATTCAAAATCCTAAGGATATGGCTAACTTATTTAATTAGGAATTTTGTAAACAGTATACACCTTTGGATAGAATTACACCTTGTGCAATAAATAAGGGCTCAGAACTTTTATGTTTCAAACACATTAATATTGAAAAGAAAAGAAAATTACAAAAAGGTAAAACTAGTATTGGACTGGATCATATTTTGGGTCATTTACTATTTCTATTGTCTGCATGCTTATTCCTTCCTTTTAAATTACTATTTGAGTCCTGTTTGAGTGAAGGTTTTGTTCCAATCCAGTGGAAAGTTGCAAATGTCATTCCTATATATAAAAGAGGGTTAAAATCAGGCTGTTCTAATTACAGACCAGTTAGTCTCACATCACCTGTTTGTAAGATTTTTGAGAGTTTAACTAGGGATGAAATAACTCCTATACTGAATAATGCAGACTCTGAACAGCATGGCTTTAAAAAGGGTAGAGGTTGCTTATCTAACTTGTTGAGTTTTTATGAGAACATAAGTTCATTGGTTTATAACCGTACTCCTTGTGATGTCATCTTTTTGGACTTCAGCAAAGTATTTGATGCTATGCCACTTTGGGCCTTAGAAGTTAGATTGCAGAAATTAAAAATAAATTCATATATAATTATTTGGATTAAAAACTGGTTATCAAATCTGACTCAAAGAGTGAGTATTAATGGAAGTTTTTCAGATGTTGGCAAAGTCACTAGTGGAGTCCCACAGGGTTCGGTGCTTGGACCTTGTTTATTCCTGGCTTTCATTTCAGATTTGACATCAAATTGCTCTTCGTTGACTATCAAAAGTGCAGATGATGTTAAACTAGGTGGTCCATGTACCAGCGAATTGGATTCTAATATCATACAGCAGGATCTAAATAGGATTTTTGAATGGGTTAAAGTATGGGGTATGAAGTTAAATAATTGCAAGTGTAAAGTTAAGCACTTAGGTATTACCAACCCCTTGAAAACATATAGATTGGGACAATTTACACTTAGTAAAATTAATGATGAAAAAGATCTGGGCATCATGATTTCAAGTGATATGGATTTCTCCCAACATATTAATGAATCTGTTAGCAAAGCAAATAGGGTTGTCTGGTCTATAAAGCATAACATTACTTCTAGAGATCCCAAGGTTTTAATGTCCTTGTTCAAAGCATACTGTATGTTAGGCCTCACCTTGAATATGTATCACAACTTTGGTGTCCATATAAGAAATCTAACATACAGCAATTAGAAAAAGTCCAGCGTAGATATACAAAACATGTTAAGGGCATGAATCATCTGTCTTATGATACTAGACTCAGTGATCTCAATTTATTTTCTTTAGAAACTTGTAGGTTATGTGGTGATTTATTATTTCTTTAAGATATAGTTCAGGACCCTTCATTAATGGTAGATTTGGGATTAAACTTTAAGGATTCATCTTATATTATACCATGGACAGAAAACAAAACACTAAATATAGTATTTTGATTGGCTGGCTGGCACCTGTGGTACATCGCCCGATAACCAACACAAAAGGTGCCAGCCAGCCACATGTAAAAAAAAAGCAATCCAACCCCAAAACCACAAAATTAAAGCCACCATGTTGAATGCCCGTTTAACTGGCATCTCCCACAACTGACCACGAAATTTAAACACACCACTCCACAACATACCTAAATGTTGTTAGTGACCCAATGAAACTTTATTTAAACTATTTTCCTAGCCTGTAACCAGTTCCACTCCACTCACCTCATAATAGCTGCTTCACGGTCTACTCAGCTCCATTGCCACTTCCTTGAACACTCCTCCATGTATGAATCCCCACTTTCAGCCACATGGAAACACAGGAAAAAAAGCATAAAACAAATCCCCCATATACAGTACATGTGCACAATGCAAACTGCATGTCCCCTACATTCCCGCTCTCTCTATGTTGTAGTTCTCCTCTCCGCGCACTAATCCCCACTGCACTGTTGAGCAAAAAAAAGAAAAAGTAACTAGGGTCTCCTGTACTGCATGTTGGTCTTATACCAGAGATCTGTTTCTCTCTCCATAATCCCCCCCCCCCAAAAAAGTACCACAACTCTCATAGACATTGCTCTTCTACTACCAGACCGCTCTCTCTCTCCACACTGCAGCGACCACCACTCTCTAACACCGCTATTTTACCTCCAACTCCACAGCCATGGCAACAGCCCTGGCAACCAATGACTATATTTTTGGCAGAGCAACTAATACTATAAAAATAAAATAAAACACACAAAAAAAGCATGTTTTATTTTATTTTTTTGTATCTCAAAAAAAGAAGACCATGGTATAATCGCAATGAGTCACTCGGGAGATGTGGGTTATCGGGGTATTTACCATGGCTGGGTAGGATTTACTCACTCAGTTGTGCCTCATGGGCAAACCACGCCAGCCGTGGTAAATCCCCGTGATAACCCACACCCCCTTGTAGCTTATTGCTTAAATATTAGAGGCCACCCACTCCAATTCTTATGTAAATCCTTCAACTACATTAAGAGGAAATATTTATATACTATTAGAGTGATTAAACCTTGGCACAAGTTGCCTTTGTATATCATAATAAGTAAGGATAAAGAACAATTCAAAGCTAGATTGGTTAATTGTTTATTGTCCAATAAACAATTGACCTATTATTAAACTTGGTTAGTATGTGAGCCCTTCTGAGCTGCACAGCTTTATTGCTCATTTCTCACCTTAGTATGAACCTTAGTAGTATAAAGCTATTAAGGTGCAAATCTGGGGGTTTAACATAGAACCTGCAGTCCCTGAGTGAAGAAAAAAGGTCATGTCTGACTTTGTTTTCTCAGGTTATGGGGTGGGCATTAGGGTTGACAACACAAGGAAGACTGCCAACTGATTTGTCAAGACTCCGGAGACCCAAAAACTCTAATGTTTTTGTCCTTTTGCTGTTTAGGGGGTGGAGTTGGGGAGTTATGGTTGGAAACCCTAATGTCACATTTCCCTACTTTTGTTGTGTAAACTTGAACCCTAACTGGTGAATTAACAAAGCTTTTTGCAAAGAATTTCCTTTCTGTTTGAGACAGTGGAATCTTATTCGCAGATGCAGAACAGAAGCAGATGCAGATAGCCTTAGGGCTTGCACCAAGGGAAGACTCTGTCTGCCTACAGAAGTGCAGTGAAGAAAGTCAAGAATTAATGAGGCTATATATTGGGTTGCAGAAGCAGGGATTTAGCCAGGAATTTTAAACTCATACTCGAGAGATGACGGAACTATTGCCCCCCCGGTACAAACCAAAACATGTGTTGCCCCACCACACAGATATTGCTCCACCCCCATTTTATTCAACAATATATAGTAAGGCAATGATCCTCATAGAGTCACTAGAACACACACTACCTATCAGACAGAAGTTGGCTGGCTTTTAGTTACAGTGGTTAGGGTACATTGTGATAAGCCTCTGTACCACATCAAGGTAGCAGCCTTACAGAAGTCCATTCACACCAGCACGCATGCATACATACTTGATTGGGTCACTTAAACAAGCATGTCCTCTAACCTTAGCACTCAGACATCTTCCAAAGATCATTCACAGACTCATACTAAAGCATCTAGGAAGGGGGAAAAACAGTTCTTCAGGTACAACAGGCTATGTTATGATTGTTGCCCTGGCCTGAGGCTTATGTTGCCCCTGGATTTTCAAGATTTTACTGTACTCAGCAGAGTACACGGAGTATACCTGCCAACACCCATGAGCTGAAGCACAGGTTCCTCTGGTCCCTGTGCTTACATGTGGTCATAGCTACAGATCCACAGTGCAAAGTGCTTCTTTGTCAGCCAATGCACAGAAAAAAAAGTATATGAATGTATTTTTACAACTGTGTTACTGTATCGTTAGTATTCCTGGTCATCAAATAGAAACAGTGTGTTACAGTTTTGTCAAAACCTAACACCCATCACCTCACAACAGCCTCATGCCTCATTTTTCAAGGTCCACACATCTGATGCCATGCTGCTTGTCTGTACTTCTTCAAACTACAGGTCTGGGTCCATGCCGCACAAGTCATCATTTTCTTTCCACAGGAACCTGATGGCCCGGAGCAAAGCAGAAGAACACGCATATTGTAATTTGTGTTAAACAAGGCTTAGTGGGTCCTGCATGAAGCAGTAAATCACTCATAACCTCCCAAAGCACATTTTATTTCATATTTAAAAGGTCCCACATATGTGGCCATGAGTAGAGATGTTATTAATTTATAATTTGCTGCCAGAACTGGTGTGAAGCAATGGAACTTCACACTGCATGAAGCATTCCCCAACTTTGCACCAACGTTGCAAGGATTTAAAAGTAATAAGGTTTATAAAAACAAGATCTCCCCATCCTCCAGTCATAGTCCCTGACACCGTGACACATGTTTTTATATAATACTCTTCACCCATCTCCTCAGTAGGCTCCAAACTCCATCTTCTCCAGTGCTTTGTGAAGTTCTCATTGTCTTGTTAGGCCCCATAACCATTTTTCCCATGGACAACACACACACCCCACACAGTTTTGGGAAAAAGGACGCAGTCATATATTTATAATCCAAAATATGACATTATTGGAGTGACATGCACAGTTCAGGAAGTCTTGTCAACTCAGCCTCAAAACCTCCACACCCCTTTCTGTGAAGGGTCTTACCTATGGGGAGACCATGAGAATGATGTACCTCTCTGAGTTGGAACCAAAGCCTTATTGAGTAGGGAGTCATATGGCTGGGTGGCAAGCGACCACCCCATCTGGTAGTGCTGTATCCACAGACAAACCTGGCCCTGCTACCCCCTGCCTCTTGCCAACTGAGGAAGATGAGTCCTTCAGAAGAATTCTACCCCTTCCCCTTTTCCCCTTGTACCATAACCCAGAGAGACTTACAAGCTGCTCATGATTACATGACTGCAACTAATACTGTCACCTATAATCTCATTTAACCCTTTGGAGGAGACTAAAAACCTGGGAAAAACTCTCTGAAGGAAAACAGGGAAAACTCCTCCTTGATCCCTAGTGCAGTCACCCCTTAGAGGGCAAACGGTTCCCTAGTCTAACCTGGCCAACCTGTAATCCTGCTTCTATGAAGGAGGAAAGGTGTAATAATCTTCAGCTGGGAGGGAAGACTAAGAGAGAACTTTAGGCCACCACTTTTTTTAACCCCTCACTATCCTCCACCAGTCAGATGTGCCCACCCTGTAGGCAGACCCAATGGTAGCTTCCTCAGGGTGGTGGTGTCAGGACACCACACACCCCCGTGAGAGGAACCCTACATGCCTAATTAAAGGTCAGGTGTCAGGGGAGGAGCCAAAGACAACAGGTCATCTGCTGCAAGGCTTTGCTGTTTGTTGTCTTGTTAGGTCCCATAATCCCTTTTCCCCTAGACACACACACCACACCACTCATGCCAATAATATCCCTCCATCCATTCCCTCACAAGGCCCCCCAACTCCCTCTTCCCTCTATACTTTGGGAAGTTTCTCTTTGTCTTGCTAGACCCTATACCCCTTTTTCCATGGACAAACATACACCACACAAGTACTGGCGAAAATGGATGCAGCTATATGTTTATTAACCAACATATTACATTATCTGAGTTAAGTGTGCTGCTCAGGGAGTCTCATCAAGTCAGCCTCAGAACCTCCACACCCCATACCTCTCAACCTTTTGTCCCCCAAATATGGAACATTGCCTCTCAAAATGTGGAACAAATGAGCAAAATGTGGAACACTTAATCAAATCTTTACCTAAGAAGCTCAGAACAGTTAAAATGTTTGCATTTATGTTCAGAAAGTCTGTTATTAATTGAATAATATATTTTTTTGCATCATTTACTACAGATTTTTGCTTTAAAATGTTAACACTGAATGTGGAACAAGTCCGCACAATGTGGAACAGGGAGCTTTTGTGAAGTAAAATGAGGAACGTTCCTCGTAATGTGGTACAGTTGAGAGGTATGCCACACCCCATGCATGAAGGGTCTCACCCATGTACAGACTGAGCAAATGATGTACTGTACCTCTCTGAGTTAGAAACATAGATTTTGTCAGCAGAAAAGGACCTTTAGGCCCATGCAGTCTGCCTCATGTCCCTGCCTGTTCCATCACCACTTACCCTAGTTGGTCATAGCTGTCACTTCTTCCTCTCTTTCCTTCACCTAGTATGCCCCTGTGCCTATCCCACACATGATTGCAGATTCCCAGTCTTTTCACCCACTATCTCCTCTGGCTGGTTGCTCCAGTCATCCCTCATCCTTTCCATGAAGAAGTACTTTCAAATATCTCTCCTAAACGCCCTTCTCTTAGCTTAATTACATGCCCCCTTCTTCTTGTAGTGCCTTCCATTTTCTGACATAGACCCTCCACTTGCACCTTGCTCACTCCTGTGAGATACTGCACTTCTAGGTTTCAGTCATGTCACCTCTTGCTCTCATCTTTTCCAGGGAGAACATGTTTTTTTTTTTTTTTTTGAAATGCATGTTTATTAAGTAGTCAGGCATCATTACACAGTACTTATCTGAAGTCACAAGGTACAGATCAGAATTCATATTATACAAGTCTTAACATATCACAGACATCGGTCAATTCTTTCTTTTAACTTTCTTTTACCCTTATTCAGGCCAGCAGTCTAGGTACCACAGACTAGGTAACCCCCTTTTTCATTTCTCATGTTCCCTAGCCTCTGAGGGGCATGAGGAGAAATCCCAACTTATAGCACTTCTAAGTGAGGGGGGGGGGGGTTGTTTCTGCTTGTCCTTAGCATGCAGTTTCTTATCCTGTATTGTCCCTCTTATTCTCCCCTGTCAGAGTTTCTCTTTCTCCTTTGCTCTCTGGGACATCCCCCCTCTGAACCTGATCCATCTGGTCTATCTGTTCACAAAGAGGTGGAGTCTGGCATTGATCTTATGTATCAGTTCCTCCATTTCTTGTATCTCTCCTATTATCTCATACCACTGTCCCAGTGTGGGTGATTCTGGTAAAAGCCACCTCCTCATAATAGCTTTGTGGGCAGCCATCACCAGAATGTTCCAGAGGTACACCTGGTCCCTTCCCTTCACCTCTGCCAGAACCAGACCCAGCACCAGATGTTTTACTGTTAGTGTCTCTGTGAGAAAGGAAATAGCCTCTGCTATTCCCTGCCAAAATCTGGTAAGAGATGAACAGTTTCCCAGTATGTGCAGATGACCCGCCTGTTCTTCCCCACACTCCCGCCAACATTTCAATGGATGCACACTGTCCCATTTGTTTTTTACCACCAGTATCATGAAAAACCTTGTTTGGATCTTCCACTCAAATTATTTCCATTTCTGGGAGTAGGTAGTTTTGTGGGCTTGTGTGTAAATGTTTTCCCACTCTTTTTCAGTGAGGGGTTCCCCCAGCTCCCAGTTCCCATCTGTTGTCGATGGGGGCAGTATGTTCCCTTCTTAACTCTCTGAGGGCTCTGTAAATTGCTGATATAAGGCCTTTATTCTTCTGGAATGTCAGTATACCCCTTGTGATACCTAGGATTCCCAGGGGTTCCAGTTTCTGGCCATGCTGTCTCTGCAGTTTTTGAATATGGGCGTGAATTTGAAAATATCAAAAGTGATCAGTTTGCCTTAATTGGAATGATGGTTTAAGGTCTGCAGAGTCCCTGATCACTGCCCCATCTAAGAATTGCCCATAAGTCTTCAGACGCAATCTGCCTTCTCTGAAAAGTGAGGCCCTGTCTAGCTGGGCCAAACTCCCTGTCCCAGGCAATCCATCGGTGAGTCCACATGTGCCCCATAATTTTGTGCTTAGCCCAAATTCTATTTCTGCGTCTATAATATTTGTAACTGATTTCAAGGTAACTCCCTTGCCCTTAGGCCCTATAGTGGGGGTGAATACTCTGGCCAATAATAGGGCTCCTTCTGTGTCTTCTTTTTCAATTGCCTTCTAAAGAGCCTGGTAACCCGGTATTCCCCACAACAGAGCATTCTTTAATTGTGCAGCTAGGTAGTGTTCCTCTAAGTGTGGGACTGCTCGGGCCCCCCTCTCCCCAAGATTGGTTAGTTTGCATTATTTGGCTTTTTATTATTGTTTTTTTTATTTTCCCAGATGAACCTCGCTAGCATTTGTTGCCAGATCTTAAATTGTACTGAGTAAATTTTAATAGGAAGGCATTGAAAAAGGTAAAGAAACCTAGGTATAATATTCATGGAAATTGCTTCTATCCTGGAATAAAGGGGTAGTCTGAGGAGCTCCCATTTTGTGATGTCCCGCTTAATTTGTCCCATAAGAGGGCCAAAGTTATCAGAGAGGAGGTGAGTTAGGTTTTTAGGTATATATGTCCCTAAGTATTTTATTTTAGGGGAATTCCACTTTAAAGGGAACAGTTCTTTTATTTTAGGGGAGGGATTGTAGTAAAACTTTAGGATTTCCATTTTGTTTTTATTTAGTGCGTACCCTAATAGACGTCTGAATTTGTTTAGTAGACCCCACACGATGAGCAAAGATTCTTTTGCTTTGTTATGTAGAGCAGAACATCATCTGAATATATAGACATTTTTTATTCTTCCTTCCCTATAAGCAGGCCCTTGATTTCCTGATTTTCTCTTATTGCCTGTGCAAGGGGCTCAATATATACTGCAAATAACAATGGTGATAAGGGGCATCCCTGCCTGGTACCCCTTCCCAGTGTAAACCTTTGTGGGATCCCCCATTTATTGTAATATAAGCTTGTGGGACCACATACAGGGCTTTAACTGCAGCCAAAAATTTCCCTGGGAAATCCAACCTCTGTAACACTGCAAACAAGAAGTTCCAGTCGACTCTGTCAAATGCCTTCTCGGCATCTGGCCCAAGAAGGCATACAGGGGTTTGGTGTCTATGAACAAGATCAATTATATTTAATGTCCTCCTGACCCCTTCTTGAGCCTGTCTCCCCTCCATGAAACCTGTCTGATCTAATTTTATGATGTGGGACAGCAATGGGTTAACCCTCATTGCCAAAATGGCCATAAAATCTTATAATCTATGTTCAGTAGGGATATGGGTCTATACGAGCTGCATTCTTTGGGATCCTTCCCTTCCTTAGGTATAACTGTTACAGTGGTATAGTTCCAAGGGGGGGGGACGGGCTCTCCCTCCGACCAGAGCAGGTTGTAGACATTCTCCAGCAATGGGGCCGTCTCGAGGGCAAAATTTTTATAGAACTCCACACTGAATCTGTCAGGTCCAGAGCACCTACCCGGCTTCAGGGTCTTTATTGTGGTCTGTATCTCTAAGGTGGAGATTGGAACCATTAAGGTCCACTGCTGGGTCTCATTTAATCTAGGCAACCCTAGATCTTTCAAGAAGGCCAATGTCTGTTCCATGGGTGCCCCCTCCCCTGCCTCATATAGGGTCTTATAATAGATGACAAATGAATGAGTTATTTGTTCTCATTTCTGCCTCAGAGTACCTGAGCGTGGGTCCCTAATCTCAGTTATCGTGGCCCTTGTGGCCCTTTGTCTGAGGTGGTATGCTAGATGTTTAGCTGCCCTGCCTCCTACCTCATAGTAAGTCTGTTTTAGGTAGTGCAAGGCTCTTTTATTTTCTATTTTGCTCAGTTTTTATATCTTACTTTTGATAGCCTTAATTTCTACATCCCTTTCTTTATTTCAGAATTTTTTCTGTTGTGTTTCCAGAGACTGCAATTGCTCTGTGAGGCTTTGCATCTGCTTTATTACCTCTCTTTTTCTGTATGTGGCCAGGGAAATCAGCTTTCCTCTGACCATAGTCTTTATTGAGTCCCATAAAATCTGGGGGGTTGTGTCTGGCCTATCATTAAATTCTATAGTTTGTTTTATCACCTGTCGTATCTCCTCTTTTACTGCTTCTTCCCTTAGTAGGCTTGTGTTCCACTGCCAGTGGGTGGGTTTCTTAGGGAGGTGCAGATCTAGCTCCCAAAAAATTGGTTGGTGGTCTGATATTGTGGCTGTAGCCACCCACATTGATTGAATGAGGGGGACATTTTTACCATATACGAACATACGAAATTTGCCAGCAGATAAAGGCCTAGAGGTCTATCAAGTCTGCTCGAATGTGCAGCTAGCAACCCTTATTCTGCAGCTGCCCCTCCCTTCCACCCTTCCCCTTCATTAACCCTCCCCCTTGTCCTGTCCCATCCTCGTTTGAAGCAGTCCACTGTTCTACTGCATACCACTTCAGCAGGTAACGCATTCCACCCAGCCACCACTCTCTCTGTAAAAAAGTGTCTCCTCATCTCCCTCCTGAACCTTCCTCGCTCCAGTCTCATATCATGGCCCCTGGTGTCCCTCCCCTCCCTTACTTTGAACAGCCCCTCTGTACCTGTCTTGTTTATTCCTTTCATGTATTTAAAGGTTTCAATCATGTCACCCTGTCTCTCCTCTCCTCCAGTGAGTACATGTTCAACTCCTTCAACCTCCTCTCGTATGATAAGTCCCCCAGCCCCTTGATCATCTTTGTCGCTCTGCGCTGCACCCCCTCCAGTAACTTAATGTCCCTCTTCAGATACGGACGCCAGTACTGCACGCAGTACTCCAGGTGTGGTCTAACTAATGACCTATACAGTGGCAGAATCACCTCCTCCCTCCTCGAGGATATACCCCTTGCAATACAACCCAGCATTTTGTTGGCCTTTGCAGCTGCCTTCCTACATTGTGCCGAGTTGTTCATTGACCCTGTAATGAGCACACCCAGATCTTTCTCCTCCTCTGTCTGGGCTAGCTGCACTCCCCCTAGCTGGTAACTCCTCCTTGGGTTCTTCATCCCAAAATGCAGCACCTTGCACTTTTTGGCATTAAAGCCCAGTTGCCAGGTGTCTGACCAGGTTTTAAGCTTTGCCAGATCATCCTGCAACCCCTGCCATCCCCTAGGTCATCCACCACCATGCCTACCTTGGTATCATCAGCAAACAGACTGATCTTGCTCTTGATGTCCCATGATATGTCTGCAATGAATATCCCAAACAACACTGGTCCCAACACGAGCCCTGTGGAACACTGCTCATCACTGCCCTTGGGTGTGAGAGCTCCCCACCCACCACCACCCTCTGTTGCCTTCCCTGCAGCCAGCTTCCTACCCATCTCATCAGCTTTGCACCCTCCCCTGTGCCTACTTGCTTCCTTCCCAGCCTTCCATGTGGCACTGAGTTAAATGCCTTACTGAAGTCCAGATACAGGACATCCACTGCATGACCCCTGTCCAGTTGCCTAGTTACCCAGTCATAGAACTCGACCAGGTTGGTTTGGCAGGATCTGCCACATATGAAGCCATGCTATCTGCTGTTCTGTAGTCCTTTGGCCTCTAGGAGGGCCACCAGCCTCTCCTTCAGGATAATCTTCATTAGCTTACCCACGATGGATGTGAGGCTCACTGGTCTGTAGTTTCCCGGTTCATCCTTGGGGCCAGTCTTGTGGAGGGGCACCACATGAGCCAACCTCCAGTCCTGAGGTACACACCCCGAATGTAGTGAGGCATTAAATAGGTCTGCCAAAGGTCCTGCAAGGACCTCTGCCAGCTCCTTCAGTACCCTGGGGTGGATGCCATCTGGGCCTGGTTCCTCGTCCACCCTCAGTGCCTTCAAACCCTCTCGAACTCTGCTCTCCATGATTTCCCCACCTGTCACCACTTCCCACCCTGCTTCTGCCATTTCTTCCACCTTGGGTGTCACCCCCCTCTTCTCTTTAGTAAATACTGAGCAGAAGTACTCATTTAGTGCTTCCGCCTTATCGCATCCTGCTTCCACCCAACCTCTCCTTCCTAATCCTTACTATGTGGTCCTTACAGCTCTTTCTCCTGATGTACTTAAAGAAGCTTTCTTCCTGCTCTTAATGCCTTGTGCCAGCCTGAGTTCCGTGAGATGCTTTGGCTTCTCTTACTGCCCTTGTCACCTCCTTTGATTCTGTCAAGTACTCCTCCCTGTCCTCCCCCCTCCCTGTTTTCTTGTACTTCCTAAAGGCAGCTCTTTTCCTCCTTACCTTTTCCATGACCTCCTTGCTCAACCAGATCGGTTTCTTAGCCCTAGCCTTCTTGCTCTGGGCTTTGCAGCAGGTTTTGGTTGCCTCCACTATCCCCAGCTTTATGAGCTCCCACCTCTGGTTAGTGTCCATACTGGGTTGAATTCTGGCCAGGTACCCTTTTACCACTTCCCCCATCCTCCCAAAGTTGGCCCTCCTGAAGTCCAGCACTATTGTGCCAGATTCCACTCCTTCCTTGCCCATATCCAATGTGAGCCATACTGAGTGGTGGTCACTCCCTAACAGCGGTTCCTCCACTGTAAGTTCTCTCACAAAGTCCCCATTTGCCAGCACAAGGTCAAGGGTATTCCCTAACCTGGTTGGTTCACTGACCATTTGCAGCAGGAAGCTGTCCTGGAAGGCATCCAGCAGTACCTGCTCCCTTCTGTTCCTGGTTGTTGGGGTGCTCCAGTCCACTCCTGGCATGTTGAAGTCCCCCACAATCACCACACTACCCTTCTCGCAGGTCCTCCTGATCTGTCCCGCTAGTTCCCTGTCTAACTCCTCCGTCTGAGATGGTGGCCTGTACACCACTCCCATTCTAAGAATCCTATTCTTGGAATCCTGGATTTGCATCCAAAGTGACTCCGTACTACCCTCCTCCCCTTCCTCCCTTACACACTTCAGTCCTTCCTTCACATATAGTGCCACCCCTCCTTTCCCAATCACCCTGTCCCTATGAAATAAACTATACCCTGGTACAGACAGGTCCCAGTCATTCTATTGGGTGGCCCATGTTTCCATGATGGCTGCAATGTCCACCTCTCCCTCTGCCATGAGAACCTGTAACTCTGTGAATGTAAATATGTGAGAAATCTGTCTAGTCTGGAGTACATCTTATGTCTTCTCGAGTAAAATGTGTACTCTTTGGTTGTGGGATATTTTTCCCTCCAAATGTCTACCAAACCACTATCTCCCATATTCTGGCAAAGTATGAGCTGCTACCCTCCTCTCTTGGGTGGAGGTATTTGAGGTGGAGTCTAGTCACCTGTTTAGTATTAAATTCCAGTCCCCCCCCAGCCACCACCACACCCTTGGCCTTCTGGGCTATTAGCTGGACTGGTGTCGAAAAAAAGGAGGATGGGGACCCAGGTGGTGCATATACATTAGTCAATGTGATCCAGGTGTCCTGGACCTTCCCCACAACTATTAAGTAATGTGTCGCTTGGTCGGCCACCACCTCCTCCTCCTCCTCAAAGGAGAGATTCCCTATCAACAAGGTCACCACACCTCTCTTTCTCCCTTTCTCTAGGGAGGCCTGGTACAGAACCAGGAAGCCCCTTGTTTTAAGCTTGACAGCTTCAGAGGGGGACAAATGTGTTTCCTGCAGGAAAATGTTTTCACATTTTTGGTCTCTAATAAATTTTTGTATTTGTTTCCTTTTAATGGGGTGGGTAATCCCATTGAAAATTATAAGATAGTATTTTTGTTGTAATTGTGGCCATTTTTAGTCACTAAGTGGGACTATTGACTGTAAGGGACCTCCCAGCCTCAGTCATGCTCTGAATGCCAACATATTGTTTCTTACCAAATCTGTACCTGTTTCCATGTCGGGCAATATGCTGCATCTGATTCGGTCTAGACAGTAATGTACTCTTTCTTTTCCCTACACAAAGGTGCCTGTAACTTATCTGTAACAACTTAAAGAAAGGCCAGAGTTCAGCCTGCAACTCCTTACAATTTAAATCAGTACAGCAATACCAACGTTCTCCACAAGAGGGGAGTGTAACCTTACAAAACTCAACTTGTTGTCCAACTTTTGAAACTCAAGCTGGACAGTTGAACTGAACACAGCCTGTTGTTGCTGTTCTAAGGGGGTTCCCCCTTGTTGTTTCCCTCAGCAGCGTAAAGGGGAAAGTCATGCTCCACCAACACCAACGGAAGCTAAAAAGGCTACCATCCCAACAGGAGGAGCAGTGGAGTGAAAAAAAGCAACAACTCTCCAGCTGAGTTCCTCCCCAGTACCAACCTTGAGAGAGATCCAAGTTTGTCAAATTCTGACTTCCTTGGTCAGCAGGGAGATCAGTTTTCCTGCTGAGCATAGTCCCATCTGGGACATTTAACCCTTGTTGGAATTTGGGTCTAAACCATCCGATGGGGAATTTGTTGGGACTTAGTCCTGCCCCATGGTATAAGGCCAGCAACAACTGCATTGACAAAACCCATTTCTACATAAGATGTTGCTTTTAGCAACTATCTCCATCTTGCCCCATGAAGTGGTTGCCTCAGGGAAGGGAGAAATAATCAATTATAAAATTCTGCTGTTCGTAATTAGTCGTCAGCCCTCCCCCCTGTAAATTGATGCATCCACTCTATGGATTACTCCTTCCAACTTCTAATAAAGCGACATAGCTATATATATGCCGTTATCTATAAGCAAGAGATTCAGATTTATTTTCTCCCCTTCCAACCTCCCAAACAATCCGCATATTGACAGCACATTTAGTTTTAGTCAAATTAGGCCTCTTTCTTCAGTTTGCTCTTTTCAGCCGAATTAGCCAATGTTCAGCTGTGTCCTTTGGATCATGTCCAATGTTCGGTGAGTGCACAAGAGTGAGTGCAAGAGAATTCACTTCCAGAGACCCAAGCTATCGTTTTTTTCCAGTGTCGTTCTGAGGTGCAGCTCCTCAGAGACTTCAAGGACCTGAGGGGTACAGATTGGGAACTGAATTGAGCCCATTTTGATGTTTTCAGGCCTTTCTGACCACCTCCACCCCTAGATCACCCTCCTCAACCCCCACATTTCACATCCCTCTGTTACAGTACCTTATGTGGGTGTAGAAATGTTCCGGTGGAGGATGGGGTTCCAGCGAGTATCCAAGGTTGTTCAAGTGGGCTGAGCAGTTGTGGAGTGTCCCTGGTTGTTTCTCTCCTTCACTAGGATGATGTTAATTTGGACTGCTGAACTGTATGGTTTGACAGTAGAGCATATATCAGCTTGCAGAGTCCAGGTGCCGGGACCATCATTCTGTTGGGAGAGGGGGGAGCCCTTTGGAGCCACTGCTGATGCCAAACGGATAAGTTCTTTCTCAAGTCTCTCTTTTACCAGCTGTGGGACAGTTATTCCAGCATTTTCTAGATACTGCGAAGCAGCTACCAAGCCCTCAAAAATGTTGCTGTCTCCCTCCATCTCTATGCACAGTCGGGCCAGATAGAGTATTTGGGCCTTCAAGTTTTTGGCACGTAACTGTTTCATGATCGGCCATATAGCTTTTCTGTACTCCTTCACCAGGTTAGTGTAGTCATTATCTACCTGTATTTGATGTTCCCCATATTTAATGGCACTCCTTCTCCAGGCAAGCCTTAGTATTTCTTCTTTAGCAGAGTATAAAGTGAGCTTTGCCACTAAGGTTCATGGTCTAGCCCAGGGTTGGTTGGCTTGTGAACTAGTGAATGATGAGCCCTGTCCATGGATAGATTGAAGTCCTTGGGGAGATCCAGGGCCTCCCTGAGCACATTTTGCAGAAAAGTGATTGGGTTTATAGCACCATCCTCTGAGCCCTCTGGAATTCTGTATACATGGATGTTTTGTCGATGATTCCTGCCCTCTAAATCATCGAGTTTGTTTTTTAATTCTTGCTCTCTGGCAAGAAGGAACAGGAGGAGTTGGTCATGGCGATCAGCCTGCTTCATGACATTCGTAAGGCCGATTTCAATCTGGTCCACCTGTGCTCTATTTTATGGATGTCTGCTTTAAGTTCAGTTAAGGTAGTGTCTATTTTTTTACAGTCTTAGCTGTTTGTATGATAGAGGACACCAACTGTGAGCAATCATCCTACGTCAAGGCGGCCACCTCCATCCCCAATTCGTCTCTCACATTATCCGGTACAGAACCCCTTTTTTCTAGCTGAAGCATGTTGTAGAGCTTTTGTAAGGAGGTCTGCAAATTCTTGCTGAGGAGTACCTTTGATCGAGTCCCTTTAATAGGGGATTGCATGCTGATTTATGGTGGATGTCGATAGATTTCTGTAAGGGCGAGATAGAGCTCTGAAACTAATTCACATTTTGCCGTTGACATCATTGGACATCCCGGGAGTACATATTGAGTTCATGCAGCCTTTCCTCATATGGCTTCTCATGCAACTGCCTCACCATTTTGGTTGCCCTCCTCTGTGCTGCTTCCACCCTTTCAATGTCCTTGCAGAGGTGTAGGCTCTAGAACTGGCACAGTAATCCATGTGGGGCGTCACCAGTGAGCAATGCAATGGCAGCACCACCTCCCTCCTCCTGCTAGAAAACTGTCTTCCAATGCACCTTTGTTACATTGCCCAACTACCTTGAGGTCATCAGATATGATAATGCTTACAGCAGGTTTCTTTCTTGCTTGGTGACTGTCAGCGCCACTTCCCCAAATTATACACTGTCCCTGTGTTCTGTGGCCCTAACTGCATAACCTTGCATTTTCTTGCATTGAAACCCAGCTACCAGCCCAGCCTAGTGCTTCAGATTCCTCTAGTTTCCTCAGATTCCTTTGCATTCTCTCTTAACTCTTCCTGAGTGTCAGCCCCGTTACAGAGTTTTGTGGTATCCATAAAGAGACACACCTAACCCTCAAGCTTCTCCATAATGACTATTATTTATTTATTTAAAAGTTTTACCAGGAAAGGCATACTGAGCAGACAACTGCTCGATTCCAGATGCATCTGGGGGGCATGGAAGACAGTACAGGTAATAAAAATCAACAATGTATAGGGAGCACATTATAAACAAAACATCAACAATGTATAGGAGCACATTATAAACAGGGATACAGCAGATATTGTGATACAATACAATAGCAATTAATTATGATGCAATACAACCTCAATGTTAACAGTGAGTCCATACAACATTACCAGTAGCTTCAAGCCGACAGCAGGTATAGCCATCCTTGCCCAGACAGGATTGTAAGTGCTCAGGCCTAGGTCTGGGAATAGGGAGGGTTAGGTGCATGCACAGGGGGAGCAAAAGTGGGCTTTGAGGAGAGAGTTGAGGCAGTGTGTGTGGAGGAGGCATGACGAATTGGTGAGGGAAGTGAATTCCGTAGTTTAGGCATGTGATATGAGAAGGCAGCCTGGTCTGCATTGATGGACTTGCATGGAACAGCCAAGGTACAGGTGTTATAATGTCTTATGAAAGCACTGAAGAGGACTGGTCCAAGCACCAAACCCTGCAGCACCCCACTAGTTAGTCTTCTATTGCCTGTCTGGCTACCTTTTACCACCACCCTTTGCCTCCTATTCCTTGACTAGTTTGATACCCAAATTGTCACATTTCCCCCCACCCCCAGGATGCTTAGTTTCTTGGCTATCCTCTTGTGTCGAAAGCCTTACTAAAGTCCAGATAGGTCATGTCTACTGCTCTTCTTTGATCCACCTTCCCAGTAACCCATTCAAAGTAATCCATGACATTAGTTTGCAATGCCCCTCCCCATCAAATTATGCTGCCAATGGTCCTGCAGCCCTTTTGTCTCCAGGTGCTCCATGCACCTCTCCTTCAGTAGTACCTCCATTAACTTCCCCACCACTGCTATGAGACTGACTTGCCTGTAATTTCTAGTATCCTTCCTACTGTTGCTTTTTTGCAGCAGGACAATATTGGCCCTTCTCCAGTCCTTGAAATTTCCCCCATCTCCACTGAGGTGCTACAAAAGGCTGCCAGCAGGCTGGCCAACACCATATGCTCAGTTCCTTTAGGACCCTTGGATGTGTATCATTTGGACCCATTGTCTTTTTCTACTTTAAGGCTTCCAATCCCTTCCGGCCTTCTGTACCAAGAATGGACTTGTGTCCACTCCCCCCTTTCTCTGGTGCTTAGTGTAGTATGCTGGTCCATCCATCCCATCTACTGTGAAGACTGAGCAGAAGTAATAATTTAGCATTTCTGCTTTCTCTTGATCCTCCTCTGTGCAGTCCCCCCTGTCCTCCTGATTCTCAGTATGCTTCTCCTTGTCTTCTTTCCCCCACATACCTGTAGAAGGTCTTGTCCCATTTTTTTTACCTCATTAGCTATCCTCTACTCTGTTAGTGCTTCAAATGCCAACACCCTCCTCCCTTCTTCCTTTGTTCTGCCAACTATATCTCCCTGGAACCCAAACGTCAGTGAGTAGGGGGGTTATTTGGGCGGGTGGCAAGCAGTCACTCCCGTATAGTGGCCCTTCGCCTGAAGTCAAGCCGGATGAGGTTGATTACAACCCCCAAACTGTGAACAAGGTTATGCAGTTCCTCATCTCATGCTGACCATGGAAGAAGAGTCCTTCAGAAGAATTCTACCACTTCCCCTTTATGCCTTTTACCATAATTATGAGAGGCTTCCATGCCATCGCATGATGGATTATGTCCAACTCCAAGCAGTTCACACTAGATAACCCCAAAACATAGCATACTGAGTCCAAGACATAGCATGTTGAGTCCAAAGGATTCCAGCCATGGTCCACAGTTGCACTACAGTCTGGTGTCCTACCCTGGTCACACTATGCTGATGATGCTGTGTTGTATTGCAGATTCCCGATGAACACCAAACAGTGTACCTTGATGGTAACCTCGTGCCACAACCCATGGATCAATTGCAGCCTTCTTCACCCACCCGCTTAAAGTTGTCAATAGTGAAGCTAAAAGTATTTTCAAAAATAGATTAGCTAGCCTTATTAGTAATGGGTATGACCTTTCTTACTACATATTGGATTAGAATAGGAGCATCATGGGCTTCGGCCTTCTCGCTCTTCTACTTTCCTTAGTATGATCCTAAGTATGACAAGTGATAGGTTCCAGCCTGTCTGAGTCCCTGGACATTCTGCCACAGTGGTCCCATGGTCACTCCTGGAGACGTCCTACATTTTCTGCCTGGGAATATGCTCAACCTAGCACATGTTTTGCAGACACAACCAGCATGCAAGTGCATGTTTGTGAGTATGCCAGGTTCCACCCATCAGGCCACTGCCCATTCTACATTGTTCAGTAAGTGAAGGAGTGTCCAACACACCTTCAGTTGGAACCATCCAGAAGACATAGTAGACACAAAGGACAAGGTTAAAGATGTGTGGCCACAATACAGCAATCTTCTGGACCCCTCCACTGCCATGGGTGTGCATCTGATGCCAGTCAGACAGTTCTTGTTGCCAGTCCTGTACCACAACTGAATGGGTCCACAGCATGCTGTCTTCTTGACTCTCCCATATTATACTCTAACAAGGCGTGCCCATCAGTCATTTGTTCTATCTGCACCACGGGACCTGAAAGATACCAGAACAATGTAAAAACCAGAACAGCCCATAACAAGGTCCCCTAGTGCTCTGCAGCAGCATTTTATGATTTCTGCTGCATGCATTATTCATTTCTGTAGTGGAATGCAATCCTGCCATTGGCTTAAAATATGATGTGATATAGTTGATGACATCATATGCCAAGCATAGAGGAGGGGCTTCAGAATAAACAAAATAGGTAAGAGAGCCTGGCACTATGGAAAAATTGTACATCTGAATGAAAATTCACCAAAAACAATAAATTCTGCAGCATTATACTGCAGAATCACATAATTTGAGGGGCCTTACCCATAACCTAGGCCACCTGTCTGCCCAGCTACTTGGGGAAGGGGTACCCTTCAGCCCTGCCAATCCTCTGCTCTGGCTCCACTGGGTGGACCTGACAGGAACCAAGGATAATGTGAACCCCCATAGCTAATAACACAGCAGAACATGATACTCAACGTCTAGGGAAGTGTTCTGCTCAGTCCTGCTCTATCCAATGGAGCTGGTTGCCTGGAGGTTGTCCCACCCAGGCCATGCCCAGAGCTTTGTTCTAGGCTGACTCACCTCTGCTGGCATCAGTAGGCTTACTGGGAGTTGACTACCTACATCCATGCTGGACAAGCCATACCAAGCTACTTCCAGGTCTACTGGACAACAGGATTGTGTGTTGCTCTCTAAACAACACTGTACTTTCTGCAGGGGTGACCCAATACCTGACAGCTGCTGTGATATGTTGTTCCATGATATAACAAATGTAATTGGAAGTCTAACTTATTGCACATTGTCTGAACATCATCTGTGTATCAGTGCAGTATGCTTTGTCTGAAAGAGTTAATGTACTGCCTAAAACTAATATTAGGTTTTACAAGCAGCCAACCATTACCTTTTATATTTGATCATCCAGAAGCAAATAATTTGATACCTTTTAATGGACCAACATTGATGTAACAACAAGAACAAAGTGCTCTAGCTTTCGGACCAACCAGTCCTTCTTCAGAAGTGTAATGCAGTTATTTAGAAAAAAGCAATACTTTTAACAGCTAGATCCTGCAGAAAAAAACTGAAAAAAAAATCCCCATTGATGATGTCAGAGAAGTTTAACAGTACCATGTTACCTTAAGCTAGGAGGGTCCCAGAGTCAAAGGTGCTTGGTGCAAAACACATACAAATAATCCTACTGCGCATGCATTTAATTGACAAGGCATAACACTACTCAAGCAGATGACTCTTAAATCAAGCTATGAGTGTCACAGTGCGTATAAGGATGTGATTACCAAAAAACAACCCCCACCCAGATTAAAGACATACTAAGATTGTCTTAGGACTCCAAGAAGTTTTAATGTGTGTATTACAGACAGGAAATTAACAGTAAAGCTGTCTTAAAAACATCAGTGCACACTGTATGATGTGTAAAACTTAGATGGACCCATTACCCAGCTATTCTCTCCAGCTAGATATCATGCCACATAAACTTCAAAACCCTCTAGTGTAGTGACAGGGCTTTATAAATGATAATTTGATATAAATTGACAGTGTTAGTGTCAAACAAAGAACTCTTGTCAAGGACCACCAAGGAATTAAGACCATGCAGCCTGATATGTACTGATATCAATAAATTCTCAGTGTATAACAACTTGATGTACCAGATGTGTCTAAGGAATCTGAATAAGAGATAAAAATGCAATTTCTCTCCTCCTCTTCACATGCACAATACATCCTAACCCACCCCACATCCACATAATGTGGGGGGATAACTATTTTTAAGGAGATACATACACACACACACACACACACACACACACACACTCCTATTGAACTTTCATTCACATCAATCACTGCAATGGTTCCCTAAAGAAATTCAACTTGTCATGAAATCCCAAGTAAAAGGGATCATGTATCCTAATACCTACAAAGCAAAAATGTGACACTATTTAACCTTACTCCTATCTGCATAGTAACATCTCCAAGGATTTTGGATAGAACCACAATGAAATAAAACTACCACCCTCCCAATGGTAAGGTAACGAGAAGTAAATATAAAGTGTGTGTAAGACCAGAGGTCTAACATACCTACATTTCCACACATCAGTACAATATTAGCCTAATGTAAAAAGATCTGTCTAGGACTCCCATGCAAATGAGATCTCGCAACCCCAATATGTTCAGAGTTAAAAAAATATGTGACAGTCTATAATAACACTCTTGTACGTACAGTAACAGGTTAGGTAATCTGAATATGGTGCAATGGAATCAACCCCACTCCTGGGTGAAGTTAAAAAGTAAAGAGGAATTAAAATTCATTATGTGTGAGAAGTATGAGTAGTAACACACTGTAAGTTCATGTATCTAAATAGAAGCCTACCTCAATGTGATAGCAAGACCCACACCTGCTATATTCACATACCTCACAACACATACCCACACACGTACACCCATACACACACACACACACACACACCACACATGCTGAAGCCTACAATATGCCATTCTGAAGAAGAAGAGTTCTGTGGATGTACATTTTTGTAATGTCCCATGAATCCCAGATCTATGTTCATCTTTTCTGCTACCATATTGAGATGTAAAATAAGTTTAATCTCAAAAACTCGTCTCTGTTGTCTAATTTTGAGATTTCCTTTTAAGACCATTACTGACATATCTGAAACTGAGTGGTTAGGCTTGGAGAAGTGTGCCCCACTGGTTTTTCAGTCTTCTTTGTTTTAATAGTATGTCTGTGAGAGTTCATCCTAGTGCGGAGCTGTTGGCTTGTCTGTCCTATGTAACCTGTTTGTGGACATCTCTTGCACTGGATGAAATAAACAACATGGTGTGATGTGCATGTATAACACCCATGTACCTTGAATTGTCTGTTTTGTGATGTAACCACACAGTCCGAGATGGAAATAAGCTCACAAGTCTTACAGGGGTGTTGATTGCAGGGTTGTGTGCCATTTTGTGTCTTGGTATTCTGTTCTGGTGAAAGCTTGCTCCTAATAATCAGGCTGGCTAAATGTGGTGGTTGTTTAAAGGATAGTAGTAGTAGTTCCTTAAAAATACAATTAAGGGTCTCATCCTCACTAAATATTGGGTGGAGGTCTTTAATAATCTTACACAGAAGTTCAAGGTCTGGATGATATGTGACTACTAAGGATATTCTGTCTGTAGCTGTCTTTACTGAAACTGTATTTAAATATGAAGTCCTATAATATGCCAGTCTGAAGAAGAAGAGGTCTATTTAGATACATGGAGTTATAGTGTGTTACTACTCTTACTACTCACACATAATGAATATTAGTTCCTCCTTACTTTTAAACTGTATTTAAATTAATAATGAAATCCTTGGTTTTTCTTATATGTCAGTTTGCTTGATGTTCTCTTGATTAACTTCTTATATTGTCTTCTGTAAATTAGATCAAAAATAGCTTAGCAGTCCAAAGTGTATTTGTCAATTTCTAGCACCTGCCATAGCTCTCATCTGTATGCTGTTGCCTAAGTTGTTTACCATCCTCCATTCCTCTCTGTCCTACATGCAAGGAGCACCATCTCTCGTGCTGTACTGACATTTCAGTGCTAAAAAACAGATTCATGATTATATCAACAACAGACCTTCTGTGCATTAAAATACTGACTTCCACAGTTTCCAAGTTTCAGGCATTAAGATGTGTGTTGATGTCCCTCACATTATGCGGGACTTTTCTCACATTTCAAGGGCTTGTCTTCCACATTATGATGATTGTATTTAACCAGTGTAGTGTGTGCTGATGCTGCAATGCATTTTGCTTTCTTGAACGCCAATTTCCATGTTATTAATTCAATGTGGGAGTGCCCAATTGGTGCCGGGAAAGGTTGCATTTTTAATTTTAGAAGAATCAGTACCTTCTTATAACACAAGTGGGTAACAAACCCTTGAATCTGTATGCTAAGTGGGTACTGTTGTGCTAGCCTTATTGACTTGAAAATATGCAGAAAAAGTGACAAAAGGAAAAGTAGGGTCACACAATTGGTAGTGCATAAATGGACTCATATAAAAACTTGAAATCGTGCAAGTCAATATCAAGAGCTGTTGTACCCTTAGTTTACTTTTTGTAATTAAAAGCAGTTCAAAGCAACGTTATGTAATTGCCATGGTTTAAACATGCAGGAATGAAATACTTAAGTAATAATGACTGCGAAGCCAAGGGATAACCAACCTGTTGGTGGAATTGATGACCGAAAGTGTAACTGCTGGTCACTTCCCTCCTGACAATAATTAGTTCAAGGTTGTTATTACAGTTATAACATTGAAGATGCTGTGTAGCATTAGTTGGCCACAGGGTTGATAATTTCTAAAACATTAATGACCCATTCAGTGGCCAATGAGGAGGCCTACTAGGCTCATGGATATTCATTTATACTTACAATACGTGTTTTTTTACTATCCTGCATTGACAGCAGCCATCCTCAATGTGCAGTGAGAGGTGTTGACTATTGGGAGGTGATTTGATTCTATTGCTCATGTTCTGCGTTATTGTGAGGCATTAACACAGAAGCCAGTTAGCTTCCTTTGATATTCTAACTCTTCCTATGGTGCTCTGGCATACAGTTTCAGTGACAGCAGACAAATAAAAAGTGAATAAAGCTCTTTTCATAATTTCCAGTAAAACACCTACCTGTGTTGCAATCCTGAGTGACAGCACATGTGTGTCAGACATTAGATACTGTCTAGAATTATTTATTTTATTTAATTTTTTTTACAATTTTTAGCCATGAAAAGCACACTGAACCATGACTTGTTTCCAGGTGCATTCTGGGAGCACAGAGAAGTTAAACAACTTGTTCACCATCACACTGTGTGCAAATGATGGCTGTGGGATTCAAAAATGATTTCTCCAGGTTTGCAGCTCAGTGCTCTTAAGCACAATACTATATTGCCTCCAACAGAATTATCTTGTCATGAAATGTAAAACTAATAGCTGCAATTCTGCTGCATCATCCTGTCTGCCGCTAATGGATTGCTTTGCTGATTTCGAAAATAAAAAAGGGATTAGTATGAAGTGGTTAGGGAATTGTTCAGGAAGTTGCTTTTGATGCAAAGCTAAAGTCTCATATTTTAAAGTCATACTATTCTGCCTTGTGTCATTTAAATATTATTTGAGCTTACTAGCTCACTCCTACAGGCTTCTGCCAGCCAGCTCCTCAAGCTTAAAGTGACAGCAACACTGTTTCTTGCCATGCACGTTCCCTATCTAGTGTAACTAGATTGCATTCCAGCATAATTGCATTCCAGCTATGTAATACAGCTTAGCTCAACAGCTCCTGTGGAGCAGCTTATTATTCCAGCTTCTTTTGTGACCATTGTACAGCACTCATGTTACCACCACTATTTCTGTTACTCACAGCAATACTCAAACTTTGCTGTCTGTCTGGTGGCCTTATACTCCCCACTGTATCCAGGTCCACACAATACAGACCTCTCTATTATTACTTTGCATTGTATCTACCTCCTTCCTCACTCCCCTAGAGCCACATACTGACCGTTTACTGGTGGAGTACATTATATCTCCTTGGGGGGATGACAGTCACTGTGATCTATTACCTGGTTTCCTCTTTTTGTTGGAACCTTCTGTTCAGCCAACTTGGAATCCTGGAACCTCTGTCTTCCTTTTACCGTACTTTAACTACCCATTCATGCCCCATCTGTCCCTCTTCAACTCAGCCTTTAGTGAGGCTAGGGTGCTGCTCTATGCAGTGTTAGGACCACTTAGTTACCAAGGTGCTTACTCTTCATCTAGTCTCTCTCCCCATGGCAAACAAGAAAGTACCTGTATCTTTAAACTGCTACTAAGTGCCCTGAGTAAAATGTTGCTGATATTATTACTCTGTTTGGGCAATGTTGAACTGAACCCTGGACCATTCACTTCGATAACAGCTCCCTCGAATTTGTCTCACCTCAATGGTATAATATTCCTTCATATTAATGTTTGTAGTCTTCTGAAGAAATTTTATTCCATTCAGTACTGGACCCTCCATACTATGCATGACATTTTATTTATTTATTTACTTGTAATTTATGGATTGTTAAAATAATACTATCAAAAGTCATACAAAAAAATCCCTATAATACACTACTCCCTTTCTGATAATTCTACCCTTCCTCAAGCGATAATACTATTGGTTGTTGTTGATAATACTATCGTTCACTGCTGATAATACTATCGTTTCAGATCTGAATGATAGTATTATCACTGAAATCCCACAGCGCATGCGCCAGTTTGCCTGCCACACAAACGTGGTTGCCATGGTGCCACGTTCCAGTCTGTGCACCCAATGTAAACGTGCAATGCCATTGGCACACTTTCTGAGTAGGCGGGCAAACCAAACGCGAAAACATGGCGGACGTTTACTCGCGCTTAGCGAGAGCAACTCGAGTTATGCCCAGTTTGTTTTTTTATATTTATTTCAGAAAGTGGATTACCTGCCGGATGAACAAAGAAAATAAACCGTAGGATTACCAAATTAAAGTAAAAGCTTTCCTCACAAATCCGGGCACAACTTCAATACTGTCTGTGCGTGGTCAGTCGAGTGAGCACTTCTTCAGTGCAACAGGCAGCCAGCCCAGTTCACAGAATTTTAAAAGCAGCACATTTTTCGAATCGGATCCATATATTACAAAATAAAAATAGGTTACAGTAAATTACTCGGCTGCAATTCCATCTCGAGGTTCTGGGGACATAGAAACCTCTCGAGCTTCGCTCTCGAGGTTATCTATGTCCCCAGAACCTCTCTATGGAATTACAGCCTTGTAATTCACTGTAACCTATCTATTATTCTATTTATTTAAGAGTTTTACCAGGAAGGCATAATGAGTGGGGTACCACTCCATTCCAGATGCATCCTGGGGGAAAGGGGACATGGAGCATACAAATAATAGTCACATGGAAGTTGTACATTATATACAGATACAGATATATACAGATAGTAGATAGATATAATATACAGATAGTAACAGGCACTAAGAAATAAAGCCAATATACACAGATACAGAAAAAACAATCTGTGAGCATAGAAGGTGCACAGGGCATGATCAACTACATGGGCATTTGCACGGTCATGCATGGTGGATTAACACAATATGTTGTCCAATAGAAATTAAAAACACAGTAAGCAAAATTAGATGAACCCAAATTACACAAAATTACCACAGTACAATGTGGAGACTGCATGTGACATCCCTATCTCTGATCTGCCTAAATGTAATTACTAGACTAGGGCAGGGTGCTGTGAGCACTAGGCAAGGAGCACAGGGTGCTGTGCAGCTAGAGCCTTAATTAAGAGATGGGGACCTGGGGCACCTGCCCCCTCAGTGGCCCTATGTGCAAATGCATGTTGAGGAGTAATGTGCCTTGAGGAGGTGATTTAGATCAGAGGAGCTGGTAACATCCCAAATGCCTACTGGTAGTGCGTTCCAAAGTTTTGGCATGTGGTATCTGAAAGCTGCTTGGCCCTTGGATGTGGACATATGTGGAACATGGAGAAGCCGAGAGTTTCCACTCCGGAGAGAGTACCTGGGCTGTGATAAGGCTGAGAGGGCAGATTCAAGGTAGGGGGGAAGGGACTGTGCCCAGAATTTTGATGTGGTCCTGATGCTGTGGACGTGTCTATGATCCTGGAGCAACGGTAAGTCTAGGGACCTGTAGAGGTTGCAGTGATGAGTCATAGGAAGGCAGTCAAGGGCAAAGTGACAGAAGGAGTGGAAGAGAGGATCAAGGCTAGCTAGGGAGGACTTGGGAGCAGTGCTGTAGACTATATCCCCATAGTCAAGTATAGGGAGGATCATCTTCTGAACAATTTCCTTACAGGTTGCCAGAGGGATGCTGCCCTTGTTCCGATATAAGGATCCTAGTTTTGGGCACAGTTTCTTGTGGAACAAGTCGATGTGAGCAGAAAAGTCAAGGTGCTGGTCAAACCAGACCCCAAGGTATTTGAAGGAGGTGCAAGTCTCTAAAGGAGTCCCCTCGGTGGTGAGGAAAGTAGGGGTAGAATGGAGCCGGTAGAGCCTTTGCCTTATCCCAAAAGTTAGGGAGATTGTTTTCTTGGAGTTAAGAAAAAGCTGGCTGGAGCAAAACCAGTGCTGTACCGCACTGAAATCCTGTTGGAGTATAGAGGCCACTTCCGTGGGGGAGGGGCTTGATGCATACAGTATGGTGTCATCAGCGTACAAGTGAATGGATATGTGTTGGCAGACTGAGGGTAGGTTATTTAGAAAAATAGAGAAGAGTGTCGGGCCAAGGACTGAGCCTTGGGGGACCCCAGTAGTTACAGGGAGAGAGGGTGGAGGTGTGAGGTCCAATTCTTACTGATTGTGATCTACCAGCCAGGTATGAGTGAAACCATCTAGTGGCAGCACCTTAGAGTCCGGCATTAGAGAGTTTGGAGAGTAGGAGGGAGTGGGAGACTGTGTCAAAAGCCTTTGCGAGGTCGACAAGAATGGCTGAGGTGGTGTGCCCTTTATCCATACCAGTGAGGATGGCTGAGGTGAGCCTTAGCAGGGAGGTAATGGTGCACGGTGATTTTCTAAATCCTGACTGGTAGGGCATGAAGAAAGAGGAGGAGTCGAGGAAGGAGAAGAGTTTGGCTAGGACAAGGTGCTCCTGAAATTTGGCTAGGATGGGGAGTAGGGAGATAGGTGGTAGTTTCCCGGTGAGGAGATGTCACCCCCTTTCGAAAGGGGGATGACAGTGGTGTGCTTCCAGTCAGATGGTATGTCAGTAAGTGAAAATGAGAGATTGAACAAAGTGGCCAGCGGTGTGGCAATATAGCCTAGAGGTTAGAGGAACGAGGTGTGAACGAGCTTGGTACATCCAGCAGACCAGACCAGATTTTGATTCTCACAACCTCCACTTGCATACTGTGTGACTCTGAGCAAGTCACTTAACCGCCCAATGCTCCCAGGTCACCCCTGAAAACAGACACTTGTGCCTAGTGGACCTTACCTGGTTACCAAAGACTAAAAAAATAAATAAATAAAAAAATAGCTGGGGCAGATAGGTATAGCATTTTGGAATCAGTCCTGAGGAGCATTTGCCTTTGGAGGGGTTGAGTGCCTGCAATGCTTTTAGCTCAATGGGTGGGGTAACCTGGAGAAAACAGAAGCCGTTAGCCTGGGAGGATGTTGGAATAGGAGGGGGTGCACACTTGGAGGGGTGCGGTAGAGAGGCTAGAAAATAGGATGCACAGCTAGTTAAGAAGGTACCGAAAGCAGAAGCCACTTCACCCAGTTCAGAGACAATGGAGTCTTCTACATTTAGGGTGGGGGTGGGTGGTTGGGCCGGGGGAGAGAAAAGTGACTTGATTGTTTCCCAAAATTTCATTGGGTGATTTAAGTTTATGTGGAAGGATGCCTTGAAGTAATTAGCTTTGGCATGACGGATTTGTCTAGTGCAGGAATTTCGAAGTGTCCGGTATAATTGGAGTGCCGCTTGGGTGCCAGTTGCCTTGTACAGTGGCGTGAAAAAGTATTTGCCCCCTTCCTGATTTTCTCTATTATTGCATATTTGTCACACTGGATGTTTTCAGGTCTTTAGACAAAATATAATATTAGATAAAGGGAACCTGAGTGAACAAATAACACTTTTTTTTTTACTTATTTCATTTATTTAATGAAAAAAGTTAACCAACACCAACGGGCACTGTGTGAAAAAGTAATTGCCCCCTAGTTAAATCAACCCAATTAAAGGGATAATTAGAGTCAGCTGCTTGAACACAGCCAGGCTTGATTACAGCCAGCCTTGCTCAATATAAATCTCACTTATTTTGACCCTTACCATCAGAGTCGCTGCCAGCACAAAGATTCAACAAGCACATTATGCCATGATCAAAGGAAGTTCCTGAAAAGATCAGAAAAATTTGTTGCCCTCTATCAGTCTGGAAAGGGTTACAAAGCTATTTCTAAGGCTCTGGGACTCCATTGAACCACAGTGAGAGCATAATCTCCAAATGGAGAACACTTGGAACAGTAGGAATCTTCCCAGGAGGGCGGCCTGCCAAAATTACTCCAAGGGTGCAGCGAAAATCATTCAGGAAGTCTCAAAGGATCCTAAAACAACATCCAAAGAACTGCAGGCTTCTCTTGCCTCAGCTAAGGTCAGTGTTCACGACTCCACAATCAGAAAGAGACTGGGCAAAATGGGCTTCATGAGAGTAGCAAGGCGGAAACCACTGCTAACCAAGAAGAACATAAATGCTCGTCTCTCATTTGCCAAGAAGCACCTGGATGATCCACAAGCCTTTGGGAAAATGTTCTATGGACAGATGAGTCCAAAGTGGAACTTTTGATGACATGGATCCCATAATGTCTCGCAGAAGCAAACACAGCATTCCACAGTAAGAACACCATACCAACAGTCAAACATGGTGGTGGTAGTGTGATGGTGTGGGATGCTTTGCTGCCTAAGGACCTGGATGACTTGCCATAATTAAAGGAACCATATGAATTCTGCTCTGTACCAGAAAATTCTTAGGAAAATGTCCGGTCATCCTTCCGTCAGCTGAAGCTGAAGCGTAGTTGGGCCATGCAGCAAGACAATGATCCAAAACACAAAAGCAAGTCCACATCAGAATGGCTAAAAAGAAGTAAAATTAAAGTTTTGGAGTGGCCTAGTCAAAGTCCAGACTTAAACCAATAGAGATGCTGTGGCAGGACCTGAAACGAGCAGGTCATGCTCGAAAACCTACCAAATGTTACTGAATTAAAGCAGTTCCACGAGGAAGAGTGGGTTAAAATTCCTCCACAGTGATGTGAAAGACTGATATTGAATTATAGGAAGTGTTTGGTTGCAGTCATTGCAGCTAAATGTGGCATAACCAGTTATTAAGTGTAAGGGGGCAATTACTTTTTTCACACAGTGCCAGTTGGTGTTGGTTAACTTTTTTTCATTAAATAAGTGAAATTTAAAAAAAAAACAAGTGTTATTTGTTCACTCAGGTTCCCTTTATCTAATATTACATTTTCTCTAAAGACCTGAAAACATCCAGTGTGACAAATATGCAATAATAGAGAAAATCAGGAAGGGGGCAAATACTTTTTCACGCCACTGTACATTTTCCAGGCATGGTCCCTAGTGTGGATTTGATGAATTATATTGGCAGAGACCCAGGGCAGGTGGGCACCCCTTACCCGAGCCCTTTTGAGGGGCATGTGGGAGTTTCATACAGCAAGGTAACTGTCCTTAAAAAATTTTAGGGCTGGTAGTAACCGAAACCTGGCTCAGCCCTTCTACTCTGGATTCTGCCATTAACGTTGCGGCCTAAAAAGTCTTCCAAACTGAACCGACATACCTGAGGTGGTGGAGTAGCTATATATATACTAGATAAATGTTTGGTGACCACTACCATTTCAACCTCTTTGCCTAAGAAGTTTGAAAGTTTGACCCTGAAGGTTCAGCTATCTTCCCGATCTCTTTGTGTTATTGGATGTTACCGCCCACTCTCAGCCTGCCTAAAGGCGCAAGACCACATACAGAATGAACTGAACATGTCGACCTCGGAAGTCATCATTTTGGGAGATCTCAACCTCGGCTGGGTCTCAGCAAGCTCTGAACCCCTTAAAGAACTATGTGACACCTTCAGTCTTACACAAATAATGCCTGAAGTCACATGTCCTAATAAGAAAAACCCTGCCAACAGTACCTTAATTGACCTTATTCTAGTTAATAAGCCTGACCTTTTCACCCATTCAGGTGTTTTTTTTCACCGACCTTAGTGACCATTGTTCCATTGCTTGTATGAGATCCACTCCCAAACCAATCTCCTCTTCAAGATATATATATACAAAATAAGCAATTGTAACTTTGCTCCTCTAGCATTCCTTTCTGAATTACAAAACTCTATTTCTATCTAGCCAAGTCAGTGTGCAAAGCTTATGAATCCTTTCAAAGGATTGTACTTTCGGCTATAGATAGACGCCCTCTGTTGGCTAAAGTTCGTTCAAAGAAAAAATCATGCCCATGGTTTACAGCCAACCTGAAGGCCACTTTATTTAATAGGGACGTTCTTTGGAAAACAGCATGGAAAACCAAGCTCCATGCTGACTGGTTGGCTTTCAGAATGGCTAGAAACACTTGTACTAAACTTGTCAGATACGAAAAAGCTAAGTATTTTCAGAATGGACTGGACTCATCATCTAAGTGTGCTTCTAAGTTTTGGTAGACCATTAAGAATACAGAAGGGCATGAATCAACAAATTCTCTCCCAGCCAAAATCCTCTCTGGTGGCTTCACATTCACTGAAACAGATGATCCTAGAACTGCTTAACAACCACTTTGCCACCGCTGGGCTCACCTTTGACTCCTCGCCCACCTATAATTCCCGCACACAACTTTGCAGTCAGCATACTGTTAGACCCACTAGCATTACCTCTGTCCCTGACATGGCCTTCTCCTTTAGCCCTGTGCCATTGACTGCTAGCCCTGGATACCAGGAAAAGTGCAGGTGTTGATCTTATTGACCCCTATTTTCTGAAGCTCCCCTCCCATGTATTATCAGCACCTATCACCCACCTCTTTAATCTATCTGTTACCCAAGGAGACCGCCCTCCCATTTGGAAAACTGTCCATGTTATTCCCCACTTAAATTTGGAGATCCAAGTGATCTAAATAATTACAGATCGACATATCTACTTACCATTCTCTCTAAACTGCTCAAGAAAGTGGTTAACATGCAGCTTAGGAAGTACTTGGACTCCACCAATCTGCTTAACCCTGCCCAGTCAGGATTCAGAGCTTGTCACAGTAAAATATCCACACTCACAAAGGTAAACAATGACTGGCAAAATTCTTTGGATGTCAAGAAATATATATGTGCCTTGTTTCTTGTTCTTAGCAAGACATTCGATACAGTGGACCATGGCCTGCTGTTGGACACTCTTCAAAGCATTGGCCTAGATTCTTCTGCCTTGAAATGGTTCAATGGTTATCTTTCTGGGAGATTCCAACAGGTTAAAGCCCAAGGGGATCTCTCTCCCCTAAAATTGCTCCAAAGAGGTGTGCCGCAAGGGTCCATTTTAGGACCACTGCTCTTTACTCTTTAAATTAACAACACTGACTCTGGAATCAAAGCAGCAGACATTCATCTCTTCACCGAAGACACAGTCATATACATTGCTAGGCCTACCCCAGAGCTACAGATGGACCTTAATTAGCTGCAGTTAAACTTATTGAGCCTTTCTTTGAAAAAAAAGATGCACCTAATATTCTCACGTGTATATATTTTCTTGATGTTGTATGTTTGGTGATGAAATCAATAAAGAGTTTAAAATAAAAAAATAAAAAAAAAAACTTATTGAGCCAAGCCGGCCCATCGGTGCAGTGGTAGGTTTTCCACTTGCGATGCTGGCGACCCGGGTTTGGGAATGGACTCGGGTTGCTGGAGGGCCGGCCAAGGGAAGAAGGATGGAGCATCCCGTGGACTGCTCTCCTTCTCCAGGGGGAGGGTTGGGACTCTGTCTGGCACTTGAAGGACTCCTGGTGGAGGCAGGGGGAACTGCAGCTACCGGCACATAATAGAACTCTAGGGGGTGGGGCAGATGCAGGATGTCATTGCATGTTCCTGCCCCCCAGAAAAAACAGGAAAAATGGAGGAGCTGCCAGCCGACTTAAATGATGCTCGCTGCAGGCTTCAATTAGCCTCCCAGGCCAGCCATCTGACCAATCCCGAGTCTGCAGTGCGAAGCTGGAGTACCGCAGCCCCACTCCGGGGGCAATCCGGGGGAGTATCAGAGGGTAGCAGCCATTGTGGGGGGTGGAAACCCTGCGGTCCATGACCGAGCTGAGGTAATGGGTGACAGGCGGCTCAGGGAGAGAAAGACAAAATAAAAAAACAAAAAAAACTTATTGAGCCAAAAACTACTTCTTAATGCAAAAAAAAATGAAGGCCATACTTTTCTCACTGTTTGTCATAGGTCAAAAACCTTCCCTACATAGCTTAACTCTGCAGATTCTATCACTTCTAGGAGAACCTAATGAATATGTGACAAAATTTAAATATCTGGGGCTTTGGATAGACCACATGCTCACATTCTCTGACCATATTGAGGAACTATCAAAGAAGCTAAGGCAGAGACTGGGCCTGTTCTTCCAGATCAAGCATCTCCTATCCCACAACACCAACAAAAGACTGGTCCAAGCCACCGTTCTATCCTCATTGGACTATGTCAGCTTCCTCTATGGCCAAGGCTCTGCCTTCACACTCTCTAAACTTGACTCGCTCTATCATCGAGCTTTGACATTTATCTCTGGTCTGCCATACCTCACCCACCACTGCTCTCTGTATGCTGCAGTAGGCTGGACATCCTCAAGTTAAGAAGGCAAAAAAAAAGCTGACTTTTGGACTTTTAGAGCAATCACACATAAGCTTCCTCAGTATATCTCTGACTGTTTGTCCCTATGCTCTATAGGCAATTAATCCTTGCACAGCATCGCAGTTAATTTCTTATACATTCCTAAAGTTAATTCACATTTTGGTAAAGCATCTATAAGCTATGTACTCCCTCACGTATAGAACAAATTACAAAAAACTCTGAAGCTGGCTGCCCTGACAACCTTCTCCTCCTTAAAAAAGCTATTCTCTCATTCCTTTATACAATCCTGTAACTGCCTCCATCCCCTGGAGGCCAGTGAAGTAAGTGTTGGACATCTGTCCACAGGCCTTGTGAGTCCCCTTTTATCAGTCCTTCTCCATTCCTCTCCATATCACCCCTCCATCCACTTTTTCTTGAACTGTTCATGTACATACTGTATAATAATATATATTGACAATATTTTTTTTTTCTTAGCCTGTTGCATATTGCCTGTATAGACCTTACCTTACCTAATACTGTACTATGTTTTATGTTCTCTTTCGCATTGAATTCCTTGATTGTACACCCAGCTTTTTCCTTTGTATATTGTTTCCTTTTATGTGCACTTGTCCAGGTCCACCTTGCAAATGGGCTCACTCAATGGTGCTTCGCCTGGTAAAATAAAGATTGATTGATTGATTGATTGATTGGAATTATGATACCCAAACTACTAGGGGTTAATATACATGGTTCCTATATTTTCTGTGTCTGTTACAGGACCAAAATTCAGGAAAACAGAGGAAATTCAAACTCCAAAATCACACACAGTCGAATTTGCTAGTTTACTTCCAGTTATGTGAACTGGCCACCTTAAAACTCCATTTCACCCATATTTTGTGCTTTGTCAAGGAGTGTGGACTTATATAATAAATATTAGGAAATTTGTATCAGAATCAGTTCATGGCAAGCCATTGTATACCCCTAAAAACAGCTCTGATTTTTTTTTTTTTTACAAATTCTTAATATTCAGAAGAGACATTGAAGAGCACTTTTCTTGGTGTAGTGCAAACACATCAGGAAGCTCTCTTACCTGAATGGGAGCTCCTCCAAAGTAGTTGTAATTTTTTTTTGTTGAGCCTCCAAAGGAAGGGATGGGATCATATTTTGCCCCCGAGGGGGCTAGCTGAGCAGTCTCTTCCACTTCCCGATCACTGATAAAGTCCCCATACTTCCTTGTTTTGTGATGTAATTATAAGACTAGTACGAGGATGTGCTCCATTCAAGTCTGTGGAGCATGGTTTTAAAAGTTATTTTCAGTACTGTATTTAAATTGGACTTTTAGTACAAATGGAAGCCTGTATTCAAGTAACAAAAGCCTTGTTACTTGAATAGAGGTCTTGTTGCTTGAATAAAGACTTCTATTTGTACCAAAAGTCCCATTAAAATACTAAAAGTATCTTTTAAAACCATGCTCCGTAGGCTTGAATAAGCACATCCCCGTGCTAGTCCTATAATTACATCACAAAACAAGGAAGCACAGGAATGGCTTCAGCAATCAGGAAGTGGAAGGGATCGAGTGGCTAGCTCCCTCAGGAGCAAGATACAACCCTTTCCCTTCCCTTGGGGGCTCAACAAAAAAAATCTAAAACTACTAAGGATGAACTACCAATCAGGTAAGGGAGCATACTGATGTGTTTGCAGGGAATGAAAAAATAGGGGGAAAGGTGCTCTTTAAATTGAGGTCTTGTCTGCATATTCTGGTGATTGTTCAGATGGATGTTAAATATCCCATGACACTTCTCAAAAAGAGTATTGTCTATTGAAGAAAAAGCAATGATTAATGATACAGAACTGGCAAAGCAAAATTAGTACAGTCTTAGTTAAAGAAAGAAAACAACATGTGAGGGGAAAGACTATGCATAACACACCTAACCACATTAAGCGCAGGAGCATATACATATTATTGGATGGGGATGGCTACCTAAAAGAAAAATGGTAAAAGAAATATGACATGCAAAGCTAATTACAAGCCATCCCAGCTTGAAGTACTATAATAATTGCTTGACTTTGCAAAGGCCATCAAAAAAGTGTCCACAGGCAGTGTTTCCAAAGGCGGATCCACACCACTGGTGAAAGATGAGTTCTTACTGCTGTGCACTGTCAGTGAAGGTCAGATACCACCATCAATAAAAGGGTGGAGTGATCTAACACCTGTTGTTGCAACACATATTTACAATGAACCATCCATATCATTACCTTAAGGCAGGAAAAATCAGAAGCAAGATGAAAGGATCACGCACTGAGGTGTGGCCTGACAATGAGCCATAAATCAGTGTATCATAAGGAAGTGAACTCCAAAAAGCATCCACCCAGGATTTACTTAAAAAAGACCAGAATGGTAGTATATATGAATATTCAAAATACAAGTGTCAGATGGTTTCAACAACTGTCTGACAAACTTTCTCTCGGGCATGTTCATTCTCTGAGGCTTTTATGTTAGTTATTGCCTTTGACATTAAATCTACCAAAGCATCACAGACAGGCTACATCCCAATACTAGGGAGGAAAAAATGTGTCATTCAAGTATGATAAGGTGTCATGCTTAAGGGGCAGTGGTATTCCTGGCATAACAGGTACATTCTCTAGAATCAATCCATTATAAAAAACCTTCATATGTTGGGGGCATATAACATCCCACGATAATGAGCGGCATTTAATGAATGTCAGTAAAGGTGCCAAAAAACCTGGAAACCGATGTCCTGGTCTGAAAAATTGTTTTGGTCTACACCATCCCAAAATAACTGGTGTCATCTACTGGTGTGCCCACCCTTTACAGGGGGAGGAAGTGCTTGTCACCAAGGAAAGATGGTATGCTGGAAACAATACTACAAAAACACACTGGATTTATCGTATTTAACCCTCTTTTACCATAGGAGAGATGGAAAGAGTCATGTTTAATTGGGTTAACCTTACTCTCCCAGATCATTATAAAAAACAGACCATATAATCCAGTCTCCAACTCCACTGGGAGTGGAAATATGGCACTGACATATTAGAAGATGGGTATTAAAAACATATCTTGATTACCCCTACCCACTTTTTCTTTGACAGCTGCCAGAATTTCCAAAGAACCACTCAGGCTGTCCCAGTATCCAATGCTTGTGTCCAATTGAGGACCAGTAAATCTTAACTACTAAAATACATACCAAGGACTTTCACCGGTTCCAAACTGACAGATATGGTCTTAATGGATAATGGCAGAGCACCATGCATCCCTATTGGAAGTGCCCAACATTTGGAAAAATGAATAGCTGCACCTGTAATTAATGCAATGTCATTAATCAAATCAACAGCATTTTCTCCAGAAATCACATCATACCCAAATAAACAAACATTATCTGTATAAGCTGTTACCTTAACCAAGGCAGTAGAGAGGGTTGGAGGAAACCGACAAACTTTGATTCTGCTGACACAACCCTCAACAAGGGATCCAATGTCAGTATGTACAGAATTAATTGGCAACCTTGTCAGACTCCCTGGTGGACCTGAATGCAGGTGCCTTGTCAGCCATTTATAACTGGCAGGATTGGAGAATGTGAATACATAAGCCGGATCCAATGGATGAAAACTTCCGAGAAACTGTATCTGTGGAGTATGAGGAACAGGTACCCATGTGAAACCTTATCAAAGGCCTTTGTTTGGTCCACACAACAAGAAAGTGTTCAAGCTGTCTGGACTGACAGGAGCCAATCAAATTCCTGATTAATAATAGTGAGTCTTTTCTCTTACATCCAGGAATGGAGCAGGACTGTAAGGGATATATGATGGCAGGGAAAAGTTGGATTAATCATTTACATAAAATATGAGTTAATTATTTTGCGTCTGTGTTTAGGAGACTAATTGGTCTCCTGTATGACAAATGTCAACGATCTCCTGATTTAAACAAAAAATATCTGAATGGCTTCCATAATGGCTCTCTCTAAAGACAAGTGAGACAATATATAATTAAGCGCAAAGGCAACTAATGGACAAAAGATGGAGGGACACAACTGATATAATTCAGATGTAAGTTCATCCGTTCCTGGTGAAATCTGTCTCCAAAGGGATCAGATTGCTAAAAGGACTTCAGAGTCTGATATTGGCTGAATGAGGAAAGCATTATCTGACTGGGGAACCTTTGGAAGATTAAGAGAATCTAAAAAAGATTGGCATGAATCTCCAATTTCAAACTGCATACTGATGGTCCAGAGTAAGTCACTTTGTATCACCTGTTGCATTACCACACAGGTGGAAAATTCCCTTCCTGTCGGATCAAACAGAGAAGTCATTTGTCAGTGCTGTACCCTGGGAAGGCAACTAGTAAACAAGTCACCCTTCACGTGTTTGCTCCAAGTACCAAATTGCTGTTCAAAAGTCAGGAATTGTATCCTGTTATAGTGAATGGATTTCATATGATCAGTCACAGACTAATCTAGGCCATAAGGGACACTCCCCTATCCACTTACATAGAAAGCATTTTCTGGTGTGTATAACTTAGCTCTAAATATGTCAGGTAGGAGGATCTGCCCAAAATCTTTGCATGGATCCATGCCAAGTCTCCAGTGGACCATTTCGTTTGATCCCACCAATGCAGTACTTCAGGGTACAATTCTTGAACTGACAAACAAGCCCATAATAGTGATGTCACACTATTGGGGAAAAAAGGAATCTGTCAAGATGGTGTTATTCAACCTCCAGCAGGACTTCCCAGGTTGAAATGTTGAGTCAATCAATCATACACAATTAAGCAATGAATGATCAATTAGTTCCACTGGAGAAACAGTTGCAGACATTATGGTACACCTATGGGAAAGAAAAAAAAATCAGTATGTGTGGCCAATGTCACTTTATGATAAGTATAGCCCCCAGAGGGGTGGGACTCACTACAAATGGTCAGTAAGCATAAAGAATCACAATACAACTTTGATTTGTGAGCACCCTTATCACGGAGGTGGAAGGGGCAATTAAAATCACCTCAAAAGATAATTATCCTGGAGAAGCATAAATAAGGTTGCAAATAATTAAACAATGTTACCCCATCAAATGTGGACTGAAGTGCATAAATGACTATTAGCCATTATTCCACTTCATTGAGTGTACAACCAAGTAAGAGAGCTTGATCTGGTTGCACTTCCACCACTCTTGACACTATGGGAGAGAGAGGTGATTAAACAAAATGGCTACACCTAAGCATCTATTTGTGCCAAGTGGAAAATAAGAAAGACCAGGTGTTCAAGGCCTCCATGTGGTTGCAATGTCGGCCAATGACCGCAATCCCATGTCTTGCAGGAAAAGTAAATGTTCCACTATCCTGCAGGATTTGAAAGAGGACCTTCATTCGTATGGGATTCAGCAGGCTGTTTACATTCAGCATTGCAACTTTCATACAAAAAAAGTAAAGAGGGAGATGCCATCATTGTCAAACACCCAGACTTATAGTGGCTGAATATGTTTTTTCTTGAACTAGGTGATAATCCAACCTTTCATTTGCAAGTTGCTCTCCTTCTGGAGATATCGGCGTTGGTATCCTGGATCCGTTGAAGCCCAAAGATATAGTTGATGAGGCATCTGATTCAAAATCTATATCTGTGTCTCCCCACACCTTGGGCACTGCCAGTGGATCGTACTATTCTGAAGAGGAGGTGACAGTGGCATCTTCACCAGGAGGTCACTGGGAAGGGTTTTTTCTGGAAGGACCTTTGTCTAGGTATTTCCATAAAAGGAGTAGGAGGTGGCATAGTCAATGCCTCTGGGGTGTTCAATTAGAGCGATGACATTTCTTCCACTGTCAAGGCCAGAGCAGGAAGGACTGTAGACTCAGGTGTCAATATACAAGGTTCTGTTGTAGGTGGAGTAGGGACCTCAACATCTCCACCTCCTGTGAGAATGGCGGAGGAATGACCGAAGCTTTGGTAGGTGTACTGTAGTGAGAGGCATAGTAACAGAGGCAGCAGTGTCTCTGAGTACAAAGTCATCAAAGAGCAGTCCTCAGAGGCAGTTGTACATAACCCTCCCAATGAAGGTGGGTGTAGCAACAGTCCTGGATTGTGATTACTGAGAGTGGAGGCGGTAAAAGTCATTAATATGATGGTGACCCAAGGATTTATTATGAGCCACACATGGACAATCACTGAAGGAATGACCTTCCATTTGACAAAGATTGCATTTCATCTTGTTTTAACAGTGTGCTGCCATATGACCGGGCTCCAAACAAAGGCTGCAGAGAAGTTTGTCGCAGACATTACTAAGATGATTGAAAGAGCCACATTTGAAATAGGCTTTTGGCTGCCCTGAATAAAAGCAAGCTCTGTGATCACAGCCAATAATGAAACTGTTTGGAAGAGGAGTGGGTCCTGAATCCATCGCACAGAGTTGGACCTTACATTTCTACTCAAAAGTCCATATTCCATCTTTGTCCAGAATTTTATCTGGGTGGTCAAGCACCTCGCAATGATTTTTGGATCCAAAAGGTGACATTCTGAACATCCACCCCTTCATTTCGAAACATTACCATAACCATTCATGTGGTGGATCTTGTAAGAGAAATTGCCTGAAATGGCAGCCAAAGATCTGAATATCTCAATAAGCTGTATTTGGTCCAGAATCTATCCAGAGAGGAATGAAGCTGAGAGCTGACATCATAAAACACAGATCCTGTTACACAGAAGATTGCGAAAATGTCATCCGGTACAAAGCCTAAGGAGTCCATGAAAAGCCTTTTGACCAAAAAGGCATGGTCAGGTGGAAGATCTTTAGCACCAACATACTTCAGGCGGACAACATTTTGCCATGGAGCAGACATAAACTGTGCCGCAAGGAGATCTGACAGTTCAAATGGAACATCCTGTGGAGCGATGAATGCAGCCATCAGAGTATGGACTACTGATTAAGTGGCACAAGTCTGTGACCTCAGTCATAACTGGAACTGCCAGCACAGCTGGGAGTTGAGGGGCATACTGAGATGAGATGGTGTCCACATCAATACGTGAAGTACTGGGCGGGTGCATCTGGCCACGAGGTAAAGAATTCCATAAATGAATCTGTTAGACAGAGTCACATGTATCCACCTGGTACGTGGGAATCAGGGCTGGGACAGGGAACAAGAATGACCATCAGGTACGACTATCCAACCAACTGTCCACAGAGCATTCTGAGGACTCCAGCCAGGAGAAGGGGTCATGGGCCAATTGGCAGAAATGTGTGGTGGAGTACCCAGATGAGAACCAGGCAAAGAAGTAGGAGACATCATGGCCATTGGGTTGTGATGTACTAGTTTCGGCAACTCAGCATCATTTGTTGCAGAAAGCAACTGTACTGGAGTAAATCTAGCATAGTCCAGAGAAAAAAAAGGTTCCTGTTCCTTATTGCACTGCATGGGAGAAGCCCTGGTTTCAGGCAGCATGGGGACCTGAGCTGTTATGGCATAGAATGACTCAGGGATAACTGAAGCTGGTGAGATTGAAGTATGGGGCTGAGCTGTGTCAGTTAGTACCGACAGCGATGATTGGCTTCGGGCTTGGGCACCCTCAAAACAAGTAGCTGAAACAGATGTTTGGCTCAGGGATTGTAAATCCTCCTGATCTTCACATGAATGTGGGGGCTGAGCCAACTGCTCTGTACCGTACTGAAAGTCTAGCACCAGATATCCCGACAACCCCCTCCGAGGAAGAATGCTGTTTCAGTATAGCCTCGTTAAGAGAGGTCTGCTCAGTGCTGTCCAATGAATATGAAAACCGACAGATGGATTGTAAAAAATCAGCAGGGCTTACTGGTGCTGGTGGACTGGGTCCAAGTTCCAGTTCTGCAGACAGTGAATTAGGAGGCAAAGGCAGGTCAGTCCATTGTGGCAAAGCAAGTACTCTCAGACACCCAAGTTCCAGAACTGACTGGAGTCCTTGACTGGAAGTATCTATTGGGCGGGTGACCAGGCTCATAGGCTGGAGGAGATGTGGTACAGTTTTAGGACTAGTTATGTCCATCAATTGGGACATCTCCGGAGTGGCCAGTGAATGCAGTAAGTGTTCACTTTGAGCCCAAAGACCAAGGAGCAGTATCGGGTTATCATTGAAATCATCCAGTTGTCCTGTTGGACACATCAGTGGTAAATCTCTCCCTTGGAGTAGCAGCTGCGGAGTTTGACACAATCGGGCTGACTCAGAAGGTGGTTCCATGTCATAATGGCGATCTCAAAACAGCGATCCCCTTTACAGTGAGTGTACATCACCGAAAAGCAAATTGGCGATGTATGCTTATCAGTGACACCACATCTGGCACCCAAAACAAGCATTTATATAGGGTGCTTTACCCCATGCACCCTACTTGTAGGGGGCTTAACTCCCTGCACCCCCTTGATTATAGATTACCAACTCCAGGGGGGTGCATGTCAGGGAGGGTGAGACAGTCCCCAAAAAATTAAAACATTCAAGTGCAAACTGAAACAAAATATTCCCCTCCCATGCCCCGAACCCTGTACCTGTTGCACCGAAGGTAGCCACCCTCACCACCACACCACATGGCTAATTCAGCAGCAGTACACCACATTACCCCTCACAAACCCTCTTCCCTATCCCTCCTCTTCTGGTCGTCATCCTACACTACCGGTAAACCTCCCTCACTCATCCCTACCCTCACTGTACCTTTCCCTCACTACCCTTACAGGGTAGCTCAAATGTCAGGCACTGCAAATGAGTCACTATTAATGCAGTCACTCATTTGCAGTCGCCAGTATCCCTGGATATCTCAGAAGGCAATGGTAGAGACACAGGCATATATATTAATGTTGAATTCCATATCTGTTAAGAACGCTCAATCACTGAATTCAAAGCTGATGGTCATAGAAGTCCATCTCTCACTCCAGCACCAGGGTCTGTCATCTTCGTTGATGGGTTCCACCTACCGGCAGAGTAGGGGAGTTTATTAGGAAAGAAAAATCAAACAACATACATACATCACGAACAAACAAAAAGTACAATCAAGAAAAACATAAATGAAAAGAAAATTAAAACTTTAACAGCAGGCAATTCAATTAAGTAAACAAAGGAAATAAATAAACTAAGAGGAGGAGTCTCAACTTGGCTAAATAAAAAGGAATCTAAAAGTTTATCTAGTGAAAGAGAGTAATGAAAAACAAATATTGCCAAAAGGAATTAATGTTCTATTGTAATCTAACAAATATTGGAATTAATCATTTTAACATAGGAATCAAAAAAGAAAACATGGGAATTTTAACAATTATTGTACATTCCTTCTGGTAAGAGGGGGAAGGGGTACTTGGTCCCCGTAGTGGAAATCTAACAAGAATACTATCAATACCCTTTAATGAGATCCTTCCCTCCCTAATTTTCTATGTAACCGATATATCTGAGTCTGCTATCCACAAGATATTTCTCCATGCTGCCATCAGACACCTTGTCATTTGTTTGGTTTCCAAAAAATAAATTTTCTGTAATTCCAGTTATCTTATGAATTACTTCCATCTTGGTTATTTGTTGTCGCAATGCAAAAAGGCTTCTGGTATTCCAAAGAAACCATTTTATAACTGAAAAAAACAATATGTAACATACTCTTGTTCCATTTAGAACCATAGTCTCTATAACAACCATGCATTATGCCTTCTTATACAATGGCAAGAAAAAATCCTGGTTTCTGATTGGTCAGTTGGCTATCACAGCAGGGATGTTATCCTGGCATAACATCCCTGCTGATTGTCTGCAGGATATTGAGCTTGAGGCAGAAGTTTTTTTTCTCTTAAGAAACAAAAATATTTTTACACACACTAACAAAAACATTCTTTAAAATTACTTTTTTAACTATAAAACAATAAGCCATTGTATAATAGGAATAATGCCCTCCAGGGTGGGTGTTATGCTGGGATAACATCCCTTCTCGGGTGTTGGACGCCCTCGGCCAGTGGCCTCGGGCCCAACCACCTGAGGTGGGATGTTATCCCAGCATAACACCCACCCTGACAGGCATTATTCCTTTAATATGTCACAGTAGAAAACTAGGGTTATTTCCAGAAAGTAGAAAGCAGTTTCCAAAACCTGGGCCCAGATATTCAAAGGAGATGCGCCCCTGGACCGTATTCAAAAGGGGGTGATGTGCCATGCAATTCTGGTTGCACTGCAGCACAAAGATAATGTATGTGGTGCATCCAGAGGGGTGTTCCCATGCATATGTGGCACATCTCAATATCCAGCCAAGATGTGCAGCACAGCTGCTGGCACATCATGGAGATGTGCTGCACAAAGTTAGGCATGGAAGAAACATGCCTAAGTCTAGTCACCCACAGGCAGGCTGCTATACTGCACAGCACAACACAGCAGCCACCAACCCCTGGGTGGTTAGCCCCCACCATCCCCAATCATATAAAAAATAAAAATACAGTGCAACCTGCTTAATTCAGACATGTTCTTGCACTGGGAATCTGCTGTGATATGTTAATGTCCAAATTATCCTAAGGTGCAATTTGAGGTGCACACCTGAAGACAAATGCATTTAGCCCAAGATTGCTACAAGGCTTCTTGACATCATTTAGTGCATTTTGGTGTTGTTATTTGGAGATGAGTGTTTCTTTAATGCTTTGGGTTGTCTTGGACTTGTGTGACTTATGTGACTTGTGTTTGCTTCAGGGGGATTTATTTATTGATACATCAGGTGCACTTTTTGTTGGGTCTGATTTTAGTGCTCATAGTAGGAGGATAGGTGCTTTAGTGCTTTACTTTTGTGTGACTTATGGAGGAAATTAAAATGTAACTTTTATCAAAGGCATTTTTTTTTACTGTTTATTAAAATAATCAAGCAGTGTAGTTTGCCTCTCAGTTTTCTTGGCGTATGGTGACCACATCTGTTCAGTTGCCCATAGTGCAGAGCAATCAGGGATTAGATAAACACACTGCTCCATAGCTTTCCTTAGCATAAGGAGCAGTGATCTAACTTTAGCAGGAGTCACAGTCATGAAATGCCTCGTCCTCATCTTCTGATTCTTCCTGGCTGTGCTGCGAGACAACCGACAGAACATCAGCAATGTCATCCTGCAGCAGATCCACATCAATCAACACACGATTAGCAGTCACTTCTGAGTGATGTGATGAACACTGCCTGAGCGCCCGCTTTAAGTACCCAATAATTGGCCAAGATTCACACATTACCAGCAGTTCTTAAGGTAACAGGCATCCAATTTACACGGATACTATCAGTAGCTATATCAATACATTTTTGCACTGTCCTCTAGGCATTGGGTTTGGGAAAGTAAAAAATGTCTGATATATCCAGAAAAATGTTATATCCATTTCCGTTTTATCTGGGGGAGGGACTGTACCCAGTATCCCTGGTAGTCTAGTGTAAACCCCCTCCCATCACTGATTGTATAAAAAAATGTAAATACCCTGTCTCCCTGGTAGTCTAGTGTAACTCCCCTCCCATCCCTGAACCCAATTGTACAATAACATGAAATATACCAGTATCCATGGTAGTCCAGTGGACCCCCTACCCACTGAGGAACCCACATTCCACCCCACTCCCCCCAACCCAGCAAGGCCAGTTGGCCACAGAGCCGGTGGACAGCACATCCCTCCACACACCACCACAGCTGCCAGCTGACTGAGCTGTTAGTGAAAGATAGCTTACTGTACTCAGCGGAAGCCCATTGGTAGACACTGTTGACCAATGGGATTGCAGTGTGTACTGTAAGCTTTCATTCACAACATTGTGTCATCCACGAAGTTGTGAATGAAAGCTTACAGTACACACTGCAAGCCCATTGGTCGACATTCTCTACCAATGGGCATCCGACGCATACACTTAAGCTGTCATTCACTGACAGCTCAGTTGACAGGCAGCCATGGCAGTGTGTGGAGGGATGTACAGCCCACTGGTTCTGTGGCCAACTCACCTTGCTGGATTGGTGGAGCGGGGTGGGATGTGGGTTCCTCAGTTAGTGGGGGGGTGGGATGTCCACTGGATCACCATAGATAGTGGGATGTTTTGTGTTACTATAAGATTGGGTTCAGGGATAGGAGGGGCTTACACTAGACTACCAGGGATACAGGGTAGTTACACTTTTTATACAACTGGGGATGGGAGGGGGTTACACTAGACTACCAGGGATTCAGGATATTTAATTTTTTATACAGTTGGGGATGGGAACGGGGGTTACACTAGACTACCAAGGACACGGGGTATTCCCATTTATTGTAAGATCAGGGATGGGAAGGGGGCCAATGGACTGACAGCGGGATGTGCTTTGATTTATGGCAGTTGCAGGGCATCTGGTGCATTCAGCCAGGCGCATCCCTGCTCGAGACATGCAAATGGCCCCATTTGCACCTTGCATGCCAAATGGCCCTATTTGCATGTTTGGTTCTCAATATCTTGAATTTATGCCCGGCGTATCTCCAAGATGTGTTGCGCATTCCCATTGCAGGTATTCAGACCTGTCAGTGGGATGCACCAGAGCATCATCGGCGGCACCCATTTGTGTGCACACATTTCTTGATATATTCAGATGAGATGCGCTACCTCGCTGGATAAGAGGCTGCCTGACTGTTGAGAGTTTTAAATCCGAGCTAAAACCTTTTGTTTTTAAAAGCATTTAAAATTGATTTTATTATTAATATTTGTTTATTATTTAATGTTATTACTGTACAGTGCTTTGGTTTCTGAAAAGCACTTATAAATAAAACTTTCACTTGCTTTCTTACTTCTCTCCTTCAACAAGTGTAATAAAGCAGGTAAGTATTGTAAGTGACAAAGGGGAACTGTTTCTGCCTCCAAACATGTTACTCTATAAACCAAGTATAGAGCCATTTCCTATGCTTGTTCAGAAAAAGCTGACTAGATATTTTCCAGAGTTTCAGCTTTATAAACATCTCTCTAATGTAAATGGGCCCAATCTGCCCAAATCCTATTGCTGGAACTAGTAGTGACAAGAATAGAACAAGAGTGGAGTCCAACCTTGCCCCCTATGTGAGAGTAAAGGAAATATATTAGCATACAAAATATACAATAAAAAACAACAGGGTTAACAATTCCTAAACTTCCCCTAGTGACCAGTAGGTAGGTAATATTTTACTTAATTGGATTCAACCTGCTACCCCCGACTGTCTGAACCCCCCCCCCCACACTAAAAATAGCTGTTTCTAATGACCTTGGTGGCTGGAAAACATAACTAATAAAGAGCAAAAGAGGCAGCAGATATGTTTTTATCAAATAAATACTCTTTTTTTTTACCCTGTTGATATTTATTCCACTGGGCAACTAAGGTTTTTCCATACTGAATTTTAGTCTCCCAGTTTACTACATCCATTTGTATAGGCTCATATTTGATGCCTAAAATGTAAATGGGCTCATCTGTGATTCTTATGCCAGCTATAACTGTGTGTTGTAAACTAGCTTGACCTAGTTGTCTCCCTGAACATTTTGAGAGATTCAATGTTACCCCAGAGAATAAGTCCTAAGTGTGGCATATCCTGACAGCTTCTGTTGTAGATTGTTCATCCTGAACCAAAATGCAGAGATCATCCATGTATGCTATGGCTTTGTGTGGAATGGCAAACTCAGGGGCGCTGATATATGTTGGGGGAATCATTTAAAGCCCTTAGCAGTGGATCAATGTAGAAGGCATATAGAAGGGGACTCAGAGAGCATCCCTGTCTCACACCTCTCAAGACTGGTATCATCAGTCCGGTCCACACATTAACAATCGGTGTAACTCTTGTTGTTTTATATAATCCCTGAATCCATTGTATACATCTTGGTGGCATCCTGTATTTTTGGACAGCAAGCCAAAGACAATCATGACTGACAGACTCAAATGCCTTCTGCTGATTCAGAGATAACAGAAGGCCAGATAAATAACCTTATTACTTCATTTATGTATTTAGTTTTTGATTACTGGGTAAGTTCATATGTTCATATATTTCCCTCAATAAAATTAAATGTTCAGTTATAGTTCTGCCCAGAATGGCACAAATTTGGGCAGGTGAAATGATAGTTTTTGCAACAAGGAGACTGCATTCAAATTTTTTGTTAATATTTTGAAGTCTGAGATTAGCAAGCCAATAGACCTCCAATTTAGTATGTCCTGTTTTTTCCTTTTATATATTGGTAAATAAGAAGTTCATTTGCCATCCTAAGGAAGGGGGACTGGTTCTCCAGGATGTTAGTAAAGACAACAGCCAGTTCAGATACTAGCTCTTTTCCTATGCATTTATATACTTCCCCAGGAAGCCCATCCTGTTGAGGTGCTTTTTCTGAAGCTAAAGTATTAGTAGCCACTTTTACCTCATCTGGAGAGATATCCCGTAGCAACAGATTTGTGATTTCTGCTGGAATTTCAGGAAGAGTGAATGCGTCAAAATAATTATTGGGGTTAGGAAACACTGTACATACAATTTCAAAAAAAATTACTTGTGTATCTGTGCATAGTTCATTATTGTGATTTAATAGCCCCTTCATTTGTTTTTGTTTAATCCTATCCTGATAACTGGCAAATGGGCAGATTTTCACTTTTTCCCCCTGAGTGCCAAATCTCTGTTGCTGCTGAAGGCCTTTTGCCTATAGCACATTATAAGTAGTCATCAGTGATTTGATAGTCTGTATCTGTGAGTTAAAATTATGCCCTATAGTGTGAGATAGTGTCAAAAGATTTTGCAGTTGTTTCCTATTTTATAAATATAAAACGTATGAATTATTCCTATGTATTTTGCTATGTTGTTTTAGTAAAATGATGAGGTTTGAGATAGTATCCTTCAACAAAAGCACTGGATTGCCGTACACGATAAGACAGATTTTCAAGCCACTGAAAAATACTACAGGTTTTGTATTAAAGCTGGTTGAGTCAATAAGGAAGAAACGAATTTCCAAGTTTCTGGCCCATTGAGTGGAGTAAATGCATTGCCTATCTGTATGAATATCATGTTGTAGTCTGAAAATTCTGCAACCAAGAGTCATGCTTTAAAAATATAATCTATTCTGGTTGGCAATGGCACTTTGTGAAAAGTTGGGTCAGATTTGTCAACAGTCTTGAAGCATGCATCCTTTCACTGAGAGCTCTGAAGCATGTTTTTTGAAACTGACATGTCAGAACATTTTTGTTATAGTGGTAGCTTTCCTCTATCAGAAAGAGACTTGCCACAATTGAAGTCAGCCCCTAGTATTACATTCCAGGCGGAGTATAAGTAAGGTTGGATGATTTGAAAAGGTTATATCCTGGCAGTTTTGGTTTGTCCTGAATAAATATTGCAAAGTCTATAAAGAGTATTCTGAATTCTAATGTTCAATATTAAGGCCCTGTCAGATACCAAATCTATCACCAGGCCTACTGTTGTCTTGCTTCTGCTCCTACTCTGCTTGGATTGGTGAGGGTGTGAGAGCCTGGAAAGGGGGGGGGGTCAGCTTTGTTTTAGCTCTTTGAGCAATGGCCACCAGGAGGCGCTACCCCTCACTATCAGCCTGATTAGGCTGGTTATGTGCCACCCAAGGATAAGTGTGGTAGGCATGCCCCTAAACAGCACATAAATTACAAATCTGTTAGTTTCTGCTGAAACCACTGGTATGTCCTAGCTCATTACATATAGTCCAATTAAGCTTATCACAGAGGCTACTCAGGTGACCTGTGGACCCACAATGATAACAGGCTTTTGTTTGTCCTGCATAGAACAGCACACCTCTGTCTCTCACTAAAACACAAACAGTTAGGTAGGTACTAAAGTACCATATCAGTAGAGTTTAAAACTACTGTACTTTAATCTGCCAACCTCCTGTCCATATTTTTTCTTGGTCAAATATTGCTTCAGGATTTCCAGTGACTGTACACCTCTATTTTAACCAATATAGAAGGAATGTTACACTGCCCCTTCATTACAGAAAAAGTACTGTAGTAGTTCTGCTAGTAGGTTTTGTTAAGGGGATCACTTCAAAAGGAGCCCATAAAGGTGATGTTTTCAACAAACAGTATTTCTCCCAGAACTTTTGGAGACCACTGCTCAGTTTAAAACTGACATCAAAAATGGTCTCTCCAGATACACGTGTTAAGGCATACAGTTCTTCAGCCATGAAGTTCATTAAGCCTTTTAACAAATTTTCAGCAACATATCCTCAGTCTTGGAAAGTTTCTACCCCCCGATACAGAGGTCTCATAGCATTGTGTCCCTTAGTAAAGCATGTAGGGGCCATAAAAAAAGAGGCACATGAACAAGGATGTTGCCCGCCAGTTGTTGGAGGGGCAGTGCTTGCAGGAAACATTTCATGTCTTTCATATCCTGTAGTCCCAGCAGATGTGCCTTGGCCTAACCCAGAGTTATTGTTTTGAGCAGACGTGGGTGGCAAATACCATGTATTGCCCATTTCTATATTTACAGGAGTTCTGTCCATTGACAATTGTAGGGTTGGGTTCTGAGTTAATTGCAATTCTTTAGGAAGAAATAGGAATGATGTGCTTAAAGTTATTTCCCCAGTATCTACCCCTTCCATGTCAGACTCAGCGGTGCCTGAACTTTGGGTCTGACCTGGTGCTGAAACTCATCTTGAGACACTGCTTCCCTGTACCGGCATTTGTACAGGTGTGGGCCCTTGACACCCACTGTACTGTCATGTCTGATTTTTTTCATCAGGCTGCTACAAGTGTAGTTTCTACAGACCAAGGCTGGGAACTTTTTGTGGAGGCTGAAACATCAGGGTCCCGTCTTAGCCCAAGGGTGACTTCCCCGGTACTCACCATTCCCAGCGAGACCCCACTTTGAAGCTTGGCAATGTTTCCTTTGAAAACAAAAAGTTTATCTCCAGATATACCTGCAGCAAAGGTGAATGTCTGCTGCTCCTCTTATGTAGGGGATCATTCTGTGCTTGTCTGCCATGAAGGCTCGCTCTACAATTTTAACTGCATTTCCAAAGCTTCTGATACTGTGCCAGAGGTCTGCAGCTGGGTCTTCTCACCTGGGGCCGTACCTAACAATGCGTCAGGTTGTTGCCACTGTTTAGAGGCTATTGCAGATTGACTGTGGTGAAAACATTCTTCCTCAATGTGAAGTAGCTCCTGTGGATCATCCATTTCCTTGGTCAGCCCCGCTTTCTCTGAGGTTGGGATAGTGTTCAGTGCCATAATCTTTATCAGCTCTGTTGTATCAGGTACAACATTTTCTTGAACTAGATCTGTTGTCCCAGTTATCGGGATCCAATTCTGTTTCTCTTGCATGTCATTCTCCACTGATGTAGTAGCATCAAAAAACATCTCAGTCTCCTGTGCAGAGGAGGCAGAGGAGGATACCAGCTTCCCTACCTCCCATGTGTCCATCCTCTCTGGTAGCTCTGATGAAGTGGCCATCCTAGATGGCCAGAGGTTCCCCCACAGGTGAGTAGGGGAATGTTTTATTTAGACTTTCAAAAATTCAAAACAGTTTTACAGAACATGTTAAATTCAGATGGAAATCAGGAACAGCTCCAACTATTAATACGATAAACTAAAGAAATTCTCAAAATCACAAAAGAGGATCTTAAAACAAAATTAAGTATTAATGAATATCTTTCCCTACCAAATTCTTTCCTAATACAAATAAAATCTAATGTGTTAAATTTAAATCAAAAGTTTTGACATTTGAGGTTTTATAAAGGTTCTTAAAGGGGAACTGTCATCAACAAGATTTCTTAATGTCTGAAAGCCCATAAAAAGCTAATTTGATTGAGCTATTGTGTTGATATGTGAATCTTTGCAGCCCAGAGTTATTCATATGTAAATCACCCTGTAGTTAAGGGCTGGTGGCAGCCATATGTTTTGGGCTCCTTACAGGAAATGATGTCATTGAGGGTCTAGGTTCTCCTTTGACTGTATTTAATCCAACAGGTTGAATAGAAAATTGACTGTTTTATTAAGTGTGTTTTAAGGTATTATTACAACACTTTTTAATTTTATTTTATTTATTTAGCTTTTGTTGACCGGGTAAGTACACTAGACAAATCCTGCCTATTTTCAGGCACGACCTGGGGGAGGGGGATACAGATGAATGCCAACTGACCTTGAACCAGATTAAGCTGTTGGTGGTATTTTTAGTGAACGAGGGAAATCTGGCCAGGACACTTTCTACATCTACATCTATGATAACTGTTTTGTATGTGCATTGAAACTAGTGAGTTATCACCTTTGCATTCCATGACGCCTGGAAAAAGCGTCAGTGTGATGCAAAACGTCAGTGGAGCACGTGGTAGAGGGGTGCTGCTATCCATTGTTTGTGAAAGTTTAATTAAACAGCTTTATCTTGACCTAGCACTGTGATCTTTTGCTTCAGTGACCGAGCTGTCCTATTTTTGTCTGTGGAACCTTTACATTTCAGACTGTTAGTAAAAATAATCCATCTTCAGAATTGCTTTAATCTGTAGGCTATACTGCCAGTGTCAGCTGATCATCAAAAACAACACATCTCAAGGCTAGCTCTGTGGTGCCAACAGGCATTGGGGTGCCATATCACGATTTCTATACCCAGGCTGTGTTCATTTCAATACAGGTTTGTAGCTCAGTACCCTTAACCACTGTACTATACTGCATCCTAATAATCCAATAGAATTTTGGTATTGTTATGGTAGAAAATCCCATTCCATCCAAAGTATTTCAATAAGAAACTGTTTTAAATTTTACTTCATCAAAAGAAGTAAAATACTCCAGGTGGCACATAGGGCTAAAGCGCTGGTGCCTTATCTCACACTATGCCTGCGACCCAGGTTCGGGAATTACCTCGGGTCACCGAGGAGCCAGCTTGGGGGAGGAGGGAGGGTTGGAGTGGGATTGAGCTGTGGCTCTCCCCTTCAAAGGTGTGGATGCCCACTCTGCTGTAGTCCCGTTCCCACTGGCTGGAGGTCCAGTGGACAGCACAGGTGGTTGGAGCAGTGACATAAGTCTGGGGAGGGGTGGATATGGCCACCAAATCCTGGTGTGTGCGTTCTTATACACGCACATGTATGCCATGACCCGGGGGCTGGGAAGGGGAGAAAAAAAAAGAAAAATACTGTATGTTACAAATGAAAAAAAACTCTCTTTAATTAATGGTGATAGGTTTTTACATACAGATAAAGACACATTTATCTCCAGTTACAACCTTCCGGTTGATATTTGTGGTTACAGCCAGGAGGTTGTAACCAACACCTGTCTATCAAGCATCACTACAGAAAGCTAACTGGCATGTAGTTTCACTGTGGGCAGGCTGAACATCTTGCCCAACATGGTGGCACCATTACTAAGTGCAGGTACCAGCACTCAAGCTTTGCCACACACTGTTAAGTTAAGTACGTTTTTAAATATTTTAAAAAATAACTATCTAGTTAATCCTGCCTTGGAAATGAAAAAAATAAATCTGGTTCATCCTACTGTTCATACCCTTAGAGTGCATCTTACACTATGCATCAATGCTGATGGATCACGACTTTCCAGAATGTCGTTACCACTATAATGTAAACAAAAAAAAAAAAAAAGGAAGAGACAGTATGTGTGTGTGTGTGTGTGTGTGTGTGTGTGTGTGTCTATATCTCTGACAGAAGTACTTCATGAACTGAACTGTGCTGAAAGGGAAAACATATCACCATTAATTAAATAAAAAATGTGTGTGTGTGTGCATGCGCGTGTGTGTGTAAAAAACAGAATTTTATACACACGTTCGGTGTGCGATGCCTTTATAAACCCCTCAGAGTTCATGTTGCATCCCACACCTGGGCTTTGTGTAAAATTCTGGTTACACACACCCACCCATATATTATTCTACATTTTAATAATGCATTTCAGGTTATGCATGTTTTAACAACATTGTCCATCTATGTGTTTTTGCCAAACACGTAATTGTGTCCTATTTTTTTCTTTTCAAGTCAAATCTGGATAGAAAAAGTATAATATTTTCAGACTCTTAACAGATGCTCAAAACCCATTCTGATGGATGAACAAAGGTTGTTTGCAGCTGTACTGCCAGCTGATAATCAAAAGCTACACATTTCAAGGCTGGCCCCATGACGCCAGGCCAGTATGTAAGTAGCCACATTTGCATCGTGTAGACCTGAGTTCATACCTGAAATTGTAAGAGAAAAGGCTGCAAGAGAGGGAATGGAAAAAGACTGAAGCTGGAGCTGTGGCAATCCCAGAAATATGTACTGACATGGACACAGCCAGGGTTTAGAAATCTGAAATGGGGCCTCAGTACCTGTTGGCATCACAGAGCCAATCTTGAGATGTGTAGTTTTTGTTGATCAGATGGCACTGGCAGTATAGCCTAGAGATTAAAACAATTCTGAAGATGGATTATTTTCACTAACAGTTTGAAATGTAAAGGTGATGATTCACTAGTTTCATGCACATACAAAACAGTTATTATAGATGTAGAAAATGTTGTAATAACACCTTAAAACACGCTTAATAAAAAAGTTGATTTCCTATTTAACCTGTTGTATTAAATATAGTCAAAGGAGAACCTAGACCCTCAGTGACATCATTTCCTGTCAGGAGCACAAAACATATGGCTGCCACCTGCCCTTAATTACAGGGTGATTTACATATGAATAACTCTGGACTGCAAAGATTCACAGATCAACACAAATGCTCAATCAAATTAGCTTTTTATGGGCTTTCAGACATTAAGAAATCCTGTTGATGACAGTTCCCCTTTAACTAAACTTGTGTAGGTATTATTTCATACCACATGTCCTATGTATTTCTTGTACATCATAATACCATATTTTATCATCTTTAAAAGAATAAAACCTTTATTTATGTATACTTCTTTGTGGTGCTTTCTTCAATCTAACCAGTCAATATGTCTCCACCATAAAGAAAATGTTTTTGCAGACACTTTTGTGTTCTCATTCCTTTTTATTTGATCAATTGTATTATGACTATCCCAAATTATACCATGGGCCTTGGCCACTGACCAATGAGATAGGCAGGCTGGCACCTTACCTCCATTGATTATCTACTGATAATCACCACAAAACATGTCAGTCAGCCGTATCTTTTAAAAAAAAAATAATCTGAGGCCGAAATCTCAAAACTCCTACCGCCACCTTGTTTCCCCACTAAGCGGAGACCGTAAAAGAGCAGCTCCATACATCAGGAACACCAAACAAAATAAAAAAGGTGCTGTAATAGTGACTGGCTTATTAAGTATTATACCAAGTACTGCTTTTTTTTTAAATAATAAAAAAGCAGTACTTGGTATAATTGCAATAAGCCACTTGGAGGATCTGGGTTAATCGGAGGATTTACCATGGCTAGGGCAGATTTACCCACTCGGCTGCACCTCATGGGCAAAAAACCCCAGCCGTGGTAAATCCCCCGATAACCCACACCCTCTCATGGCTTATTGCTTAAATAATTGTTCTGGGGAAATAAATGTTTGTCTGAGGGTAAGATGACATCTAGTTTGCCAGATAGTATATGTGAAAACTATTAAAATTATGTTTAAAGTACATGGTTCATATTTCATCCATGCTTTTGGAAGAATATCTAAAAAAAGGATGTCTGGTATGAATAACCGAAAAGAGGCCGTTTTCCATTGTGCACCTACTATGACCCAGAATGCTACTACATAGGAGCACTGAAAATATAAGTGTGTCATGGTTTCATACATATCCTTGCACATGTCTTTTCTTGGGCACATTCTCTCTTTAAGATATTTGTGCTTTAAATAATTTTTTACATTTCATTTTTCATAAACACATAGCCACATAATATCCTAAATATATTCTGGGATTCTGGAATGGGTTAACATACTAGTAACTTGTTTTTAGTTTGAGTTTGTTCTACTAGTAAAAGGTGGAGTTTCCAAGAAAAATAGTGGCATAATGTGTGTATACATCTCTTTTCTGTTCATTTTTTTGGAGTGCTTGCTTTGATATCTGCCATAACTTAAGTTTTCCCTAATAATAGTGGAAGTAAGTGGGTAAACCTACTAGAGGTTTTTGTTTTGCAATTGCATGTTGTAAGTCCTATGATTGAATCCATGGTGCAATTTGGTCCCATACCTAAGGATACCAATATTCTGTTGGTTTCCTTTTATGGGTTTAATATTACTGTATGGGAAAATAAAGAAAAAGAAAACTATGGGATTAACCATTCCTACCCTCCCCTCTTCTTTAATGGGCAGATATAGAATTCCACTTTTAATGGTTTTTAGCCAATATCCCCAAATGCTCTGAAATAAATACTGTATATTGTGGTTTCCAAGTGTCTGGGGGGGGGGGGACTACACATATATGCAGAAACGTGCTGAGTAAAAAGATTTTAATCATGTACATTCTTTTTTTTTTTGACAGTCTTCATTTATTACATCTTGCTACTTTCCACTTAGCTTCTTGAAATTGTATTTCCCAGTTATATAGACCCATGTCTTTCATTCTGAAATAGATACCTAGGATTTTATGGAAGCCTTCTAAGAGTGGAATACCCATAACCTGTGAGATGCCAGTTATGTTCGAGCCAATAATTAGACACTTGCTTTTTTCTACATTAAGTTGGGAACCATTACCTTTTGTAAATTCCATTAACATTTTTTTCAGTTTCTTTGGTGGAGTTTTGGTCTACTAGAGTTAAACAGATGTTGTCCGCATAGGCAATAGTTTTTGCTTCTTTGTCTTCACTATTGACTGAGAGTCCCCTAATTTTGTCTTCCTTATTTATTCTGTTTATCAGGGGTTCTAGTGTCATCATATATAATAGTGGGCTGAGAAGGCAGCCCTATCTTACCCTTTTTCAGATGTGACATGCCGTGCCCATCCACACATTTATGTAGGGTATTACTTTAGCAGAGTGATAACATGTCTTAATCAATTGGATAAATTCTGTTGGAATACCATATTTTGCCATGCACTGCCATAGATAGGAGTGGTTGACATTATCAAAAGCTTTTGATTGATCTAAGCTAATAAGAAATCCTGATATTTCTACTGTGTTGCCTTTTTCCATTTTCTCCCTAATTAGAAATAATCCATCAGATATTTCCCTCCCTAGTACTGAATACATCTGTGCAGGATGATTCAGGGTCTCTAGGGTCACTGACAATCTAAGGCTTAGTAATTTTGTCAGGATTTTGCAGTCAGAGTTTAATAATGTAATTGGGTACCAGCTGGGGAGAAGACCTTTGTCTCCTGTTTTATGTAATAAAATTAAGAGCCCTTCATACATGCTTGATGGTAGTTTTTGTTTTTGTAAACACTGATTGTACATATGTACCAATTCTTTTCCTAATATTTGAAAGATAGGATTATAGTCTGTTTGGGAGTCCATCTTTCCCTGGTGCTGTGCCTGTGTTTAGTCTTCCTATTACTTAGCCTAATTCCTGTTGTGTTATAGATAATAAAATGGATGTTTTAACAATTTCCACCAGTTCTCTACTGCCCCATACATATGTGGTAAAAAATGTAATTTGTCCCCCTTGATCTCTAGGTTTCTCTTTGGTCTGCAAGAGGCTATTTCCGGAAATGCTATCTACCTGTTTTCTAGCTTCCAGAACACTCTTCTTTTGGATATTCTGCCTCTAGTAATTGGTCAATAAGCTCCTGAGCTCTTTTTTCCAACAATTTCTTTTTACCCTTAGGAATTGGCCTCTTGGGAGATTTTTCTCTACATGTCTTGGGTGGCAACTAGTGGCCAGCAGCAGACTGTTGCAATCAGTTGCTATTTTGTACAAATCTGTCATTAGTGACCTATCTCCTTGCACATTGTAAGAGGCCTCCACCCACTTGATAGACGTTTTGAAAAGCCCTTGCGTATCTCATACAGAAGAGGCAGAAATCTGAAGGACACACTTGTTTACAGCTACCAAGCAAGAACAAGGATGATTCCAAGTGCCCCAAAATATGGTTCAAAGCCCTGTGGCTTTTGCAGTATATGCAGCTTCTTGGAAAAAACAGAAGAATACCTGAACCAAAAGACAGGTAAAAAAGGAAAAAATAAGAAGCAGCATAAATTGCAATACAGAGGCAGTTATATGGGAGTTGAACTGCACCTGTGGGTGTTTTATATTGGTAGAATGAAAAGGAAGCTATGACACTGATTAAATGAGCATGTTTTGGCTATAAAAAATGGCAATAAAGATTATGCAATGGCATTACATGGTATGCAGAATAAAGGGAAGGGGTACATAAAGGAATAGCAGTGGGTCTTAAATGCATGAAAAAAGACATACGGGGAAGGAACTGAATCCATCTTAAATGAAAGAGAACAATGATAGATTTTTCAACTTGGGGCTACCAAACCCCCAGGTCTCAATGAAAAAATTGAGATAAATCATTTTCTAAAAGAAAGAAAGTAAAATGATCATGTATGCTAAACCTGCCCCCCCCCCCGCCATTTTTCAAAACAATTTAGATCTTCCTGGCAATTTCAAAGAAGCCTTTTGTACTCAGAATGAAAACAGTTCTCCCCCCCCATTGACTTTTTACTCTCTTACTATTAGCATGGGCTTGCACCTTGTAAATGATTTGTGCTGAAATGCAGTGAGCATTGTAATACATGAAGTTTGGAGGTGATGCTAATATGTAATTTTTACCTCTGCATTTTTAGCTTCCAGGTAAAAAAGAGAACAGAGATGGACAACGTAAAGATAAACCATGTGCAATGTAAAGAACTGAGGCAAGTAGAGTCCTGGAAGGACTGAAGGCACTGAAGGTAGACAAGGCACCAGGGCCAGATGGTATTCACCCCCGTGTACTGAGGGAGATGGCGGAGGTGTTGGCAGAGCCACTGGTGAATCTGTACAGCACCTCACTGGAGTCAGGATGTGTGCCACTGGACTGGAGGATGGCACATGTAGTACCATTACACAAGAGCAGGCCAAGGGATGAACCAGGTAATTAACGTCCAGTAAGTCTCACCTCCATAGTGTGCAAACTAATGGAAATTATACTAAAGGAAATACTGGTGTCATACCTGGAGGACAATGGCCTCCAGGATGTAAGGCAGCATGGGTTTATTTCATGGAAGTCTTGTCAAACCAACCTCATACAGTATTATGACTGGGTGACAGGTGAGCTGGATAAGGGTCATGCGGTGGATGTTCTTTACTTGGACTTTAGCAAGGCCTTCAATTCGGTGCCTCATGAGCGGCTTAGGGAGAAGCTAACTGGTGTAGGGGTAGGGGCAAAAATGATGAACTGGATTACAAGCTGGCTGAGTGGCAGGCTGCAACGGGTGGTGGGGAGAGGGGAGCTCTCAACTCCAAGGCCTGTGATGAGTGGGGTGCCACAGTGCTCTGTTGTTGGTGCCAGTATTGTTTGGGCTCTTCATATCAGACATTGCACATGGGATGGTGAGCAAGGTAAGTCTGTTTGCTGACAACACCAAAATTGGAGCAGTGGTGGATGGAGAGGAGGGATGGAAGCAGCTGCAGGGGAACTACACAAGCTAGAGGAGTGGTTGGAGAGGTGGCAGCTGGGGTTCAGTGCAAAGAATTGTAAGGTTATTCATTTTGGGGTGAAGAACCCAAGGAGAGAATACTGGCTGGGGGGGATTAAGCTGGGGATCACTGAGGAGGAGAAGGACCTAGAGGTAATGATAACAGGGACCATGAACAACACTGCCCAGTGCAGGAAAGCAGCTGCAAAATTATCAAAATGCTGGGGTGCATAGCAAGGGGTTTTTCATCCAGGCAAAGAGAGGTGATCTTACCCCTCTACAGGTTGCTGGTAAGGTCACACTTAGAGGATTGTGTGCAGTTTTGGAGGCCATACCTAAAGCATGATATCAGGTTACTAGAGGGGGTGCAGAGGAGGGCAAGAAAGATGATATGTGGAATGGAGGGCAAAGACTTTGACAGCAGGCTGGGAGACCTGAACATGTACACCCTGAAGGAGAGAAGGGACAAGGGGGACATGCTAGAGACATTCAAGTATATGAGGGGAATCAATAAGGATGGGGCAGATGGGGACTTTAAGTTAAGGAGGGGGGTCACCAGGTGGCACAGACTAAGAACAGAGCAGGGAAGATTTAAGAAGGAAATGAGGAGACAATTTCACAGAGAGGGTGGTAGTAAAATGAAGTACCCAATCAGAATGGGTGGTATTATGTAAAACTGTGAACAGCTTCATAAGTGAGTGGGACAGGGAACAGGAGAGAGTGAGTGAGCGTGGGGGAGGTGGGGATGGCAGTGGGATGACAAAAGGAGGGGGGTTGGGCAGCTGCAAACTAGGAGTGTTGGCTGCACACTCAAGCAGACTTGAACATTCGTATGTTCATATGTTCGAAAACCAGAAACAGATGTTCTGAAAGAAGAAACAAATGTGTTAAAAGTAACTGTTGTCTTTTGTAATTAATTTTATTGAACACAAATGGAACTTATGTTTTTTGTTTGCTCTAACAAGATGGAAAATGTGATAGGCTGTTTATTGTTACAGACCTTTTATTGGTTTACACATTGGTGTATTACACATTGTTAAAAGTATTTAAATAATGTGTGTGAAGAAGTTCATTAGCTCTGAGGAAGCCCGAATGGTCGGGTGAAATGCAAGCCACTTGTATTGTTGTTTGTTCACCAGAAACTAAAGTAAACTTGCAGTAAAATAACTTTTATGTCTCTTGCAAGTCATTGTGGTCACCAGTCAAGGGTGAGTACTCTCCTCTGTTTAAGAAAACCATATGTATAAATTGTTCTGGTATACTATACTGTATTTTTCTAATACTGCACAGATATAATCATGATATACTGCATCAAAAGGAGTTTCTTGATCCAGTGAGTATATATATATATATATATATATATATATATATCCCCTTGTGTTCAGTCTTTGTTCCCTCTTTTCACAATTTCCCTGCTATATAGCAGATTTTGTATCATACCTATCCCAGAGATGGAGCAAGTTTATGTATCCAGTATTAAGTTTTGAACTACCGTTGTTAATCTGTTGCAAATTATTTTTGCTAACATTTTATAATCACTTGTCAATAAACTTAGTGGCCTCCAATTTTTAATTTGTGAGATGTCTCTTTTTTTATGGATTAAAAACATTACTACCTTTTTCATGCTTTCACTAAGGATTCCTTTTTCTTGTACTGTTTTAAATATGTATTTTAATGTCGGAGCCATGTAGTCTATAAAGATTTTATAAAATTAATTTGCTATTCCATCAATACCTGAGGCTGTGTTTGTGGATGTTGCCTTTATAGCCCCTCTTATCTCTATGTCTGTTATTTCATCTTTTAAGAGATCTGTTTCTATATCTGTTAATATTGATATTTGTAGCTGCTCTAAGAATTTGTAATCTTGAGTTTTTTTTGTGTGTTTTTAAAAGTTTGTTTACATGTTCTTACACTATTAGCTGTATTTGTTTTTGGTGTGTTTGTCTTACCCCTTCTTTGTCTACCAGTGCTGTTCTAAGTAGGGTTGCCATTAAAAGGCAGCCTGAATTGTCTAGTGGCACACCAGAGGAAATGAAAGGGTCTGGAAGAGGAGGGATGCGGAAGAGGAGCAGGGGCAGAGGCTAGTGAGGTCACCAGGAAGTTGGGGACAAAGGAAAGGGGTGGGGACAGGGGAGACATGATGGACAGGGCCCAGGTGATAATGCGTACACCTACCAGGTGACATCTGATTGGATGGGGGGTGGCTAGCAGGGGTTCTTGCAAGGGGTTCTTAGTGGCTATTTCATGCTAGGTCAATGTTACCTCTGCCTCTTTCTGCTGGGATTTTTCATTTAGAGTAGATCTCAGCACAATGTTGGCAAATGTACTGATTATTCACCACTAGGTAAGGTATTGCAGCTCTAGGTCCTATGTCCCTAGGCCCTGAGGGTTTCTTTTGTGATTTCAGAAGCCGAGTCAAAAAGTAAAGTTATAATTTTTGCTGAATAATGGTATCTGCCTTATGGCTGGAGATCGACTAAGGGCTAAATAATATATATATATGAAGAAGGATTTGATGTTGGCAGATTGCTAGGAAAGGGTTTTTTCTGGCTTACCGACCACATGGTGACCACATGGCATGCTGGGCTCAGCAGTGATTTACAAGTCATACAGTTTACAAAAAAAAAAGAAGAGAACGAGGAAGTTTATGGCCCAGCAGCAAAGTTTTATGCCTGCAATTTTGAGTGTAATGTCAATGTTTTACAGTTTACAGATTAAGTGGAGTCATCTCCTTTAGGTTGTGTGGCTTAATCCTAATGTAAGGAGGCAGAAGTATAGTGGGGGGGGAGTGATTTGTTGGGGTTTGTGGTGGTTTCTAGCCAGTATGGCAAGTGGTGATGCAGTTTGTTTGCCCAGTTTGGTTTGTAATCAAGGAAAGTGATGCAGAGCCTTTTGTCTTCTTGCTCTTTCCTTTGTTCTGCTGCTTGGCGCCTCTCATTGAGCCCCCATGTCAGTTTATCTGGTACTGGTTTTGTCCATAGCAGACCTGCTGCTTGGTTGGAATGGGAGGACTGGACGGAGGGTTAGAGTCCATGTCCAAGCGAGAAAGCCAGTTTTTTGTGCATGGGACGGAACCGAGGAGGTGGGGAAATGAGCATAATTGGTGACAGAAAGAAATCAAAGCCTTGGTATTGGGAGAAGGCAGCACACAGGAAGGTGGGGATTTTCTGAGTTGTTGGTGGAGAACTGACCTGCAGAGGGGCTATCCAGTGCATGCCACAGAGGTGAAAATGGTGGACCGTAGGGGATGGTGGGGAATTTTGCCAGTCTGCTGGTGGTGAAAGGAAACAGGGACATAGCTTGATTGGGGCAGAAGGGGTTGAAATTGGGAGTGGGGAAGCAAGCTCCATTAATTACAAGGAAGGTAGAAAACTGCTAAATAGAGGCAGCAGTGCTTGAAACAGGGGAATGTGTATTTGCCTGAAGTTCAGCTTTTTCCTCATGTTTCTCTTGACCATCAATTACACTCATTATTGTGTAAAAGGTACCTCCAGCATCAATTAAATTTAAGGTATGCTCCTGATAAGCAAAGGACCAGTGAAAGTGGAGTAGGCCATGACCAAGACAAGTGGGCCACGTGGCATGGCATCTGAAGTAATGGCCATGCGGCCTTGCGGTTTGGATATAGCTGCCAACCACTTTGCGGATCGTGGCCTCGCTATTAAGGATTGTAGAGGACTGGAGCATGCAACAAGGCAGGAATGCAGGGTTCAAGGTGGTTTCTTTTTTGGTAAAAGGGAAGAAAGTTAGAAGGCAAAGGAAAATAATAAGGAAATAACTGGTGGAGACGACGGGTACATATGGAAGCATCAGCACTGTGCGCTACTACAATTAGGGTGGCTATTTTCCACAGAACTCAGAAAATCATATGGATATAGATGGATCAAGCCCACTACAGGCAGGAACTACTCTATTTGAAATGCAGGACAAAGTAACCTTTTCCTGTTAAACTCTCTTGTGTGGTTACATGCTGATGATCTTAGGGTTGTGTTTCACAGTGCTTCCATGTCAAAATGTATACACTCTAGATTTAAAAAAAAAAAATAATGTATTTTTCAAAATCCTGAATGAGTCTACATTGTGCAATTTCTCAAAAAAAAAAAATTGTGCAGAAGCAAAACCTGCATCTTCCTGGAATTTTACTGCCGAAAGATATAGGGTGCCCAGCCCAGTTCACTACATGATGCCATGGTGGCCCGGGTTTTTTATCATGAATGGGTATATTGTGACCAGAGTTGGATGCCCATCAATGGAGGTAGCAAAATAGATGCTTCCACAATAAGGCCACAAGGTCACAATACCATGGTAGCTAAGACTCACAGGGAAGGCTACTAAAAATCATGGGCTGCTCAACAGAAAAAAAACAGAAAGGAGGAGGGGGAGCGAGGCATTGAGCCAGGACCTGGAACTAATTGTTCTCTGTTTTTTTTTTTTTTTCTTTTCCTTTCTTTTCTCTCCCTGTTCATCCTAAGTTCTTCTGCAGATTATGACACCCAAAAAGTTACCCCCTCCAGCTTCAAGTGCCCAACTGAGGTCAAAGGCAGCTGCGCTGATGACAAAAATGTCTGACCTCATAGACAGGGCAGCAAGAAGGGAAGAGGAGGAGGCGGCAAAGAGAAAATGGAAACAGCCAGCAGGACCCGGGGCAAGGGGGCAGGGGGTAAGCATCCTAGGAGACCAGCCCTGGACCCGGAGCCTGCATCACTTTAGGAATTTAGGAAGGATGGGGGGGCAGGGATAGAAAAAGGGGTGGGAGGCAGAAGGCCAGGAGAAAAACAACTTTATGAGGCCCCTCCCAGTTTCTCACTGGGGGACCAGGTGCCTTCGTCAATAAAATATAAGATCTGGAATGGGGAGTATGTTGATATATTTGACCTGCTGGACAAAAAGACTGCCAAAAAGTATGAACAGAAGGAGGCAGTGGGGAATTCAAATATGGCAGTAGCTCTGCCAGCAGTGGGACATCATGAGGAGGCTACATACAAGGGTAAAACATCAGACACCTGGCAGGTAGGGTTAATAATTTACAGTGCCATCCTATTGGAAAAGTAACCAGATTTGGCCATTCCCCTGCTGACATATATGGCTATAATCAGGGATGCCTACAAGGCACAGAAGGAATATGGCTGGCTGGAGTACGACGAGGCATTCCGGCAACAGATGGCTGCCTGGGGGAACCTGAGATGGGACTGCACCCACTCGGAGCTTTGGGTGTGGAATCTGTCGGGATGGGGAGGGGAATCAGGGCATGGGCAAGAAGGTAGTGGGACAGGGTTTTGCAAAAAGCAAGTCATGGTGGACGTTCAACAGAGCAGCATGTACCTGGGTAAGCGTCAAGTTCAGGCACTTCTGCTCCAAGTGTGGGGGGGCACACCCGGTGCTGAAGTACAGAAACAAACAGGACCGGAATGGGACTTCTGTTGGAGCAGCCCTTTTGGGGGCAAGAGGGGAGGGGTGGATGGTAGTTTTGGGGGCAGGGGGTGGAGGTTCAGCAACAAGGGAGGATATAATTCCAACTATGGATGGAACTAAGGTTACTTCTGGGAAAAAACTCAGGTGGGATTGCACATTGACAGGCATTTAAATACAGGGGGAGGTGGTGGAAGCATGGTCGGTGTCTACCCAGATCAAGAAGGGGGGCACTACTGACGGAAGGTTTCTATAGGGGTTTCCCACTGAAGTGCCGATGGGCTAGGAAAGGGGTGGGGGCCAAGAACTTGGCTTCCATGAGGGGAAAGGAGGAGGAGATAGTGCAGTAGAAAGTTTTGAAAGAGAAGGAGGCCGGCAGGGTAGATGGGCCTCTCAAGGCCCCTCCCTGTGGGCAGTTCCAGGTATCTCCACAGGGGCTAGTACCCAAAAAGCAGGTGGGGGAGTACCGGTTCATCCTCCACCTCTCATACCTGGAAGGCTCCTTGGTGAATGATGGCATAGGGGGCGAGGACAGCGCGGTTTCATACGCATACTTGGACATGATTGTGCTCCTCATCAGGGCACTGGGGGGGCATGGTTGGCAAAAATGGACATAGAATCTGCTTTCTGACTATTACCAGTCCAGCTGCAGGACTGGGATTTGTTGGGTTTTCGATTTGATGGCGGTTTCTGTTTTGATAAAGCGATGCCCATGGCTTGCTCAGTCGCCTATGCTACCTTTGAGGTGTTCAGAAAGTGGGTTCAATGGGTATTCAAGCACAGATATGGGCACGGGAGGGTACTGCACTATTTGGGTGACTTCTTTCTGATAGGGGAGTCTGATGGGGAGGCACATGGCATGCTGGAAGATTTTCAAGAGTTGTGCGCCACCAGTGGCATTCCCCAAGCAGCAGAGAAGATGGAGGGGCCCACAAAAACAATTGAGTTCCCAGGGATAGAAATATACACACCGAGGGAATGTTTCCAGTTGCCCAAGGGAAAAGTTGATAAGCTAAAAGGGCTCATTAAGCACATAGTGGGGAGGAGAAGGGCTCCATTGTCACTGGTACAGCAACTGCTGGGGCACCTTAATTTTGCCTGTAAGGTGATCCATCCGGGCAGGGTGTTCACACGGCTCCTGGGGCTGGCTACTAGCAAGGTGAAGTGGCCACACCACTGGGTGGACATCACCAAGGGGGTGAGGGAGGATCTGTTAGTTTGGGAGGAATTCCTACAAGATTATAATGGGGTGACTTTTTGGCAGGATGACTGGGTGGACAGTGAGGCACTACAGCTGCACAAGAATGCGTCAGGGGCAGCAGGTTTCGGGGCATACTATGGGGTCAGGTGGATGGCTGAAAGCTGGCCAGACAGTTGGAGAGACTTGGGGCTCCAGAAGGACATCCCTTTCCTAGAGATATTCCCTATTTGGGTAACCTTGGTGGTTTGGGGGGAGGAAACGAGGAGCAAGAAGATAGTATTCTGGTGTGACAACAAAGGTGTGGTGGAGGTCATTAACACGTAGACGTGGCACACAGACAGTGATCAGGGTAGCCAGACAGCTGGTCTTGCTAGGGCTAAAATTGAATCTCTCTTTTAGGGCAAGGCATGTGGAGGGGTTGAGGAACGAGATTGCTGGCAGCCTTTCTGGTTTCCATTTGGCAGGATCAAGAGGCTGGCCAATCAGGCAGAGCATGTGAAAATGCCAATGCTGGACCACCTTTGGGAAATTGGATGGAGAGAGCCCACATGCTGTACCATGGCTTCTGATTGGCCAACACTCTGAAGGCATATAAAGGGGCGTGGAAGGCCTTCCAGGGGTTTTGAAGACAGCAGGAAATGACTGTAAGTGCACCACCATTGGAAGTGCAGGTAATGCAATTCATGGCAGACAGGTGGGTTAAGGGGATGGCCCATTCCTCTATGTCAGTCCTTCTAGCAGGAATAGGGTGGGCATGTGTATCCAGGGGTTGGCCAGAGCCCAGCAGGTGCCCCAGGGTGTGCCTCATGCTGGTAGGATGACAGAGGGGTCAGGGCAGGCTTACAGATACACGAAGACCAATAATGGGCAACATTCTGGGGCAGTCATGGGGGCTCTCAGATCCATCTGCAGCTCAGCATATGAGGCCTGTCTTTTTTGGGTGGTATTCGTGGTGCTGTACAGAGGGGAGTTGTGGGTGGGCAAGCTAGTTGCAAAAAACAAGGGCAATATAAAAGGGGGCCTACACTGTGAGGATGTCAATTTCCGCAGTGAGGGCCTGTGCATCTGGTTGCAGCGATCCAAAATGGACCAGCTAGGATGGGGCACCCGGGTGGTAATCCAGCACAGCACAGCACAGGAGGGCAGATATGCACAGATGTGGCCATGGAGAGGTTCAGGCGTATCTGGCCTACGGGGGCTGGTGCCTGGTTTCAGCATGGCAACGGGGCACTGGTCATGTGTTACCAGGTGGGGGGGTATTAAAGAAGGCATTGATTTTCATGGGGCATGACCTGGCGCACTACACTACCCACTCATTCCGGATAGGGGCAGCTTCAGAGTTGGCCTAGGAGGGCGGATTGGATGAAATAAAAGAACTGGGTTGCTGGCGGCCTGACTGCTATAAACATTATATCAGACCTTGAACTGAACTCATTGATGTTTCTCTTCTCTTTTAATCAGCAGGTGATGGAGTACAGTGGAAGATGTAGATCATAGGCCACTCTTATCTACTGGGCAGAGAAGCACGTAGTGAGTGGAAAAGGGGAGAGGGAGTATACAAGAGGACTCAGAAGCCCACAAATATGCTGGAATGGGATTTGGGGAATGCAATGTGTGCAACTGTTACCTGTGTTAGAGGAATTGCAATGGAAATGGGGCAGGCCAGACATCCTGGTGATACACCTGAGGGGCAATGATTTGGGAAAAAGGACTTGGGGGGCATTGTTGAAGGACATTATGCCCGACCTGCAAACCATAAAGAACTGGTGGCCAAGTGTGGAGTTGGTATGGTTGGACATCATTTCCAGGCTGGTTTGGCAGCCCGCTGCCAGTGTGGAGGCAATTGAAAGGGCCCGCAAGCAGCTAAATAGGAGGATGGTGAGTTTCCTAAAGGAATTGGGGGGAACCCGCGTGTCGCACCAGGGCATTCATTAGACAAGCCCCAAATGTATGGGGGGGATGGGGTGCACCTGTTGGATAGGGGCAGATGGTTTCTCTATTAGCCCTATGGCAAGTAGTGGCCCTGCAGCTATGCTAAGAGCCAGATCCCCACAAGGGAGGAATCCCCACCATCCATCGCAAGCTGAAGGTGGAGGCTGGTGGAAGGGATTGGGGGAAGGGCCCCTAGAAAAGGCGGGGTGGGGAGAAAGAGAGACAGCCAGGGGGGAGGGCCCATGGGCCAGGGGTAGGAACCTGGATGTGGTAGATAGAGGGGGGGGATAGAATGGATAAGGGGACTGCACTAGGACATCAGGGCCTAGCTAGATGGCAGGAAGGGAAGATTAAGGTCGAGGACGGGGGGTTGGATCAGGGCATCCAGACGCCGGGGGAAGAAAATGGTATTCAATAGTATTAAATTTAAGACTGAATTGATAAAATTGTACAATCTACTGAGATTAAAGTGTTTGTAAATAGGATTGAATTATAATGCTGTACATGAAATGAATATCTTACTGTGGTGTAAACAAATATTTGCCTTCGTGCACCCATTCGATTACTGTGTGGACATTCAGGTCATTTCTGAGGGGGGTGATCATGGGACAATTCTACTTTTGACTTTTTCTGAACAACTTTCATAAGGGTTTGTGTGGAATCTATTTCCTTACGTACCATATTTCTGTTCCATAATTAAACATTTCTCTCTATTGTACTGAAATTCTTTCATTTTGTTTTTTGTTTGCTGTATTTGTTCTGACAGGTCTTGTCCTAAAGCCTTGGCCTGCATTAACAATTGCAATAACTTTGCTCTATGACTTAAGTATTTTTCATATGCTGTCTGAGTCTTTTGCCTAGAAATTTGTATAATGAAAGTTTTAATATCCTCTTTAGTAGTGGTAGGCGAAGTGGCCTCAATTCGCTCCGCAAAATGATTTGTGGAGTCAAGGCGGATTCACAGAGTACTTTGCAATGTGAAGTGGAGTCATTCGCATTATAATGGGTAACGCGAAGTCCATTGAAAACAATGACTTTGCGTTACTCCGCCTTCCCAGACCACTACTCCACCAATCTTAAAGGTGAAGTGCATTGAAAACAGTGTACTTCACCTCACTTCGCCTTGTTTTTAAGCTCCGAAGGCAAATTTTGCAGTGATTCATGGGATTTCAGGTCACATGGGCTCTATATTGATCTGCAAAGCATCAGTTCAGGGTAGTGTGTGTAGGAAGCTGTAGGAGACAGTGTACTCTGAGAGCTGTCTGTGATTCAAACCTTCTAAAAGCTGTTAAAAAAGCCTTTTTGAGTAATTTTTTTTGCTCAGGCTTCAGTTCATCGATTGTAGGAAACCCTCCTGTGCTCACATCATCGAGCATTCTTGTTTGTGTGTGGATTTTGAATGTTAATGTACAACACTGAGTCAGTGAAAGTATGCTTTGGGGGAGAGCCATATCTGTGGTGAAGGTAGATTTAAGTTGGAGAAATAGGGAGTTCTTTGTGTTTTGATTATATTTTTGTTATATAACTGACTGTGTTAATGTACACACAGTAATATTGTCAGTAATTGTTGAATTTGTTTTGCTGATTGTGTGTTGTGTGTATCTGGTGCAGCAGTTCATAATTTCAGGTTGTTTACAATACATGGTATATTACTGAACTTTTCAATTTGCTACACATTACTTGTAGACAAATTGTGTGTGTGTGTGTGTGTGTGTGTGTGTGTGTGTGTGTGTGTGTGTGTGTGTGTGTGCAGTGCATGACATCAAGTAATACACCTTTTATTGTGCCACAGTGCAATTGCAGGAGCAGCAGTGTGAACCTGCTATCCTCTACAGCTGCATGATTTTGTACTGCCATTGTGGTATCTTTTCTTTGTTTTGCTGCTTGCACTGCTGTAAAAATCTGCAGTCAGTGCCCCCCCCCCCCAACCAGCAAAAGTAATTGTTTTCCAGATTGGATTGTTTGTGACTTCAGCACCACTGTTTAGTTAGGGTGTTGTTTTCACTTGTGAATTTGCGTCTGTATCTGTTGCTGAAGTTACAGTTGTTTTTTTGGCTTCACATCCAGTGTCCCTCCACCCAGAGTGAAAGCTCCAAAATCTAAATTGTTTAGAGTATTGTTGTTGATCCCCCAAACTGCCCACAAAGAGATGTGCAAGCAAAGCTGGTTCTCACCATGGCACTGCTGCCAGTGATAAGATTGTCTGTGGGTAGTACACAGATGCAGAAGTGTATTGCTGATGTGAGGAAAGGTATTTCTCCTGCAGTGTTTTTTACAGCACAATCAGTAGCTTCACTCATAGTTGGAGGAGATGATGTTGTCCCAGCCGGTTGTGTTAGTGCAGTTGCTTGTGGTGGTATGAGTATTGCTGCCTCAAGTTCCACTTCTGACTAGTGTACCATGTCCAAAATATAGTGGAGTGTGAAGCAGTGCAGGTGAGTGGCAGTGTAGATGATGTCATACTTTCCAGTAACATCCCAGTAACTGAACATGAGGATTCTGATAATCATGTCAACGATAGCATACAATACGACATTTCTTCCACCGCGGTTCAGGTCACGCATTTTCCATGCAGTGATTCACAGTATGGTGAAAAAATATCAGGTGCTGGTTGTGTTGATGATGATGATGATGAATCTGATGATGATTATGATGTTGCTTTGCTGTGGTTGCAACATGTAGTCCACATGCCAGCATCCAAGCAGAAGATGTGGGTATGGGTGATGTTGATGAATATGATGATGATGATGATGAAATTGACCCCAGTTGGGAACCAGAAAAAAATAAATTCAAGGTGGCTGTGTATGGGTCTGTTTGCATTAATCCACCCCCCCCCCACTGTAAAAACTTGTGATTTACCAGTTTCAGTTGATGTTGATGATGATGATGCCGATGACCCAGTAATAATGATAGGTAGCCATGGTGGTCAGTTGCAGTCCAAATGTGTTCTGCCCGGAAAATCATGTAGCACACACCCCCACTTCATGGCTTAAAAGAATGGAGTCCAATAAGCAGCATCAGGGATATGTTAAAAGTAGAGCATCACAATCCCTTGTTTGGCATTTTTTCGTGCAAGATGCAAATGATGAGTCAGTTGCAATCTGACAGGTTTGCCATGTGCGTGTGAGTTGAGATAAAAAGGGGAGCCATCTGGGCACAAGAGGACAGCATATGCATCTTAAGAATAGGCACATGGCACTGTGGACCAAGCACAAGATGGCAGCTAATATCACAGTGGGGCGTTCACCCTCGTCATCAACCATAACGAGCATGTCATCCCCTTCCATGCCTGTTAAGTCAAGTAGGAAATTAAGTGTGTGCAGTAGTGATGAAATAACAGCAGAGGATTACTACAGTCATGATGAGGTGGAGGAGCATAATGACTTTGAAATGTTGTGCAGTGGTGGTGAGAGTAGCAGTTTTGGTGGTGGTGGTGGTGAATGCAGTATGTCTAGTGCAAGTGGTACATCAACCCCAGTTGGTAAATGTGGCAAAATAACTGCATTTGTGGGTTTGTCATCATCACCTGTACAACCGTCTTCATCAAACATTCACACTCCATCCCCTGCCATTCACAGAGAAGAACCATTTGTCATCTCACCCCATGTAAAACATTTAAGTCAGCCCACGTTACAGAGTGTTTTTGCGCATAAGCTGAAGTACCCCCCCAATCATACAGTGTCACGTGAACTTAATGCTGCTGTAGCTGAAATGCTGGCAATTGATCTTTGGCCCTTCTCCTTTGTGAAGAATTCTGGGTTCTGGCAGTTTGCTGCACGTGCCTGTCCAAAATGGAAAGTCTCATCCAGGACATACTTTTCGACCCATGCTATCCTCGAGTTGTACCATACTGCGTCCATCTCAGTAAGACATGTCCTTCAACATTCCTCCTCTCCATTCATCCATTTAAGTATGGCTATGTGGACAAGTGGAAAAACATAGGGGAGTTCATATTTCTGTATAACGGCACACTGGGTGCAGGTGCCGGGGGTTGTTTGTGCTGATGGTAGTGTGAATAATCAGTGTAGAAAGGTGGAGTGTCATGGTAGCAACCTTCCAGGAATTTGACAGCATGCAACGATTGTTATGCACAATGTGATCTGTTCACACACTGGTGAAAACCTGTTAGATGTGGTACTGACTGAAATTGACAAGTGGCTGAACCCCCTGTTCCTGAGAGCTGAGTTCATAGTAAGTGACAATGGGTCAAATGTGGTGAAATGCATCACGAATGGTGGCTTTTTTCGTGTTCCATACATGTGCCATTGTTTAAATCTTATGGTGCAGGAGTTTCTGCAGCACCCTGATGTAAAGGAAATGCTGACAGTTGCATGCCATATCTGCTCTCACTTTTCACAATCTGCAAAGGCCCGAAACCAACTTCGGCAGTTGCAGGTGCGAAACAGCCTCCCTCAGCGTCGCTTGAAGCTGGATGTTGTCACCCGGTGGAACTCCACTTTATACATGGCAGAGAGGTTGTATGAACAATACAAAGCCATCTCAGAATATCTTGTGATGCACACTAGCCGTGACAGTTCCGGGGGCCTCCATGTCTATGACGACTGAACAGTGGTGCATCATGGATTCTGTAATAATTTTGTGGCCTTTTGAACATGACACACAGGCAGTGAGTGGTGAGTCTGCCTCCATTAGCCAATCAATTCCAGTGCTGTGGGTGCTGAGGCAGACAGTGGTGAATGTACAGCATGGCCTTGATGTTGCCAGAGACAGTGTCTCTGGCAACATCAAGGCCATGCTCTATATTCACCACTGGCAGTATGTTGCTGAAACATATGCTGACAGTATTCGACCAGAATCATCACATTTTGAGCATTCAGCGTAGAGACAACTTTGCCATAGCAACAATGCTGGACCCATGATACAAACACAGAATTGCCTCAGTACTGGAGGGAGGACCTGAACAGGTAAAAAATGTCAGTGGACAACTGGTGCGCCTGGTTCATGGGGCACAGAAGTCACGTGCCAAGGTCAGCAAACCTCAGCAGCATAATCAGGCTGAAGGTGCACCTGGAGGAGTATTAAACATATCCTGTAAGGGGAAGGGGACTGCAGTTCCAGGTGGTCTGTCATCCAAAGTGATTGGCGTCAACCCACTTTGGGAGGCTTTGTCCCAAGTGGGGATTTGTGAAATAAATGATTCCGGAAAACAGGATGATGCATCAACTGCTGGACTTTGTGTGGCACAGAGAATGGTTGAGTCATATTTGTCTGAAAACAGGCATCTGTCAATAACTGATGATCCTCTTTTGTACTGGAGCGGAAAGGTCAGTGAATGGCATGAGGTGACTTCAGAGGCACTAAAGTACCTCACATGCCCACCCTCCAGTGTAAGTGTTGAGAGGGTATTCAGCTCAACAGGTGCAATAGTTGTGGATCGTCAGACAAACCTCTCTCCTGCAAATGTTAGTTTGCTAACATTCATAAAAATGAATGAGAGGCACATACCGGCACAGACTGCAACCTCAGTATTTGTACACCGGCCTACTCATGGTGGTTTTGGTGATGTAGAAATGGACCATCCTGGTGGCACTGGCAGTGGCAGCATGAAACGGCCTACCACTGACGTAGATGATGACACAATGGAGAAAGAATTTCCTTCTGGTCAGTCTTCAGACATAGATGACTGTGAGGGCAGCTTTCTTTATGATGTTGATGATGTGGTTAATGTTGGCAGGTTTTAACTGAAGTTGTTAAAAGGTGGTGACATTTGCTGTATGGTACATGTTTTCTTTTTCATGACTTTGTGTTCCCCCCTGGAACACCACCACCAGGACCGATATTAGCCACAGCCACCACAGAGAATGCTTTGTGTGCCCCCCTGGGCCACCACCACCACCACCACCACCGCTGTTAGCCACTGCCACCACAGAGAATGACTTTGTGTGCCCCCCTGGACCACCACCACCAGGACCAATGTTAGCCACTGTCACCACAGAGAATGATTTTGTGCGCCCCCCTGGACCACCACCACCAGGACCGATGTTAGCCACTGCCACCACAGAGAATGACTTTGTGCATCCGCCTGGACCACCACCACCGCTGTTAGCCACTACTGCCACCACAGAGAATGACTTTGTACACCCCCCTGGACCACCACCACCACCAGGACTGATATTAGTCACTGCCACCACAGAGAATGACTTTGTGTGCCCCCCTGGACCACCACCACCACGAGGACCGATGTTAGCCACTGCCACCACAGAGAGAGAATGACTTTGTGTGCCCCCCTGTGCCACCACCACCAGGACTGATGTTAGCCACTGCCACCACAGAGAATGACTTTGTGTGCCCCCCTGGACCACCACCACCACTGCTAGCCACTGCCACCACCACCAGATGTAGGAAGATGTCACAAGGAATGTCATCATGGACTGCAGGTATGACCACCAGCACCCACCACCAGTGTCATTCTGACAATGTTTTCCCATTCACCATGCTAAGGCAGAGGGATTCGAACAGGAGACCACATCCATCAGCCACAGGCACAAGGCTTCTTAATATTAAAACTATAAAGCAAGTATGTGTACTAATGTTTTTTATGCTATTCAACTTCCTTTAGCTGTATGTTTTGTTTTCTGCTGCTTTTCTGAACTGCAATGGTTAAACACATATGGTAAACTTATTTTGTTTTTTTCACAGCTTAACAAACAAGCATTTGTCAATGCCAAATGTTGATTGCGTTGGTCTGTTGAGCTTGCTCACTGCCCCTCTGTCACTAAGTCTGTTTCTCCCGGTGCTGCAGGTTGCTGTTTTGTACTGGGCTCCTGCCTGCGTTGGCAGCTTTTTCTGCCCACTAAGAAATCCGCAGCAGTCCTGACAGAACTCCGTTGAGGTGACTCACTTCCCCTATCTCATTCGCTCATTCTGTTTCTCCTGGCACTGCAGGCTGCCCTTTTGTGCTGAGCTCCTGCCTCTGTTGGTGGATTTTTCTGCCACAAAGAAATCTGCAGCAGTCCTGACACAGGTCTGTCGAGCCTGCTCACTCCACCTGTCTCACTCACTTGTTCTGTTTCTGCCAGTGTTGCTGCTGGCCTTTTGTAGTGGGCTCCTGCCTGCGTTGCTGCCTTTTTTCTGCTCACAAAGAAATCTGCAGCAGTCACGATATAGCTCCGTTGAGCTCACTCACTCCCCCTGTCTCACTCGCTCATTGTGTTTCTCCTGATGCTGCAGGCTGCCCTTTTGTACTGGGCTCCTGCCTGCGTTGGCGCCTTTTTCTGCCCACAAAGAAATCTGCTGCAGCGCCGACAAAGTTCCCTTGAGCTGGCTCACTCCGCTTCTTTCACTCGCTCATTCCATTTCTGCCGGCACTGCAAGCTGCCCTTTTCTACTGGGCTCCTGCATGTGTTGCCGCCTTCTTCTGCCCACAAAGAAATTTGCAGCAGTTACAATAGAGCTCCATTGAGCTAGCTCACTCCCCCTCTCTGTCACTCACTCATTCTGGTTTTTCCCACCACTGCAGGCTGCCCTTTTGTACTGGGGCTCTGTGTACACTGCTGCCTTTTTCTGCCCACAAACAAATCTGCAGCAGTCCCGACAGAGCTCCGTTGAGCTCACTCACTCCCCCCCCCCACTCGCTCGATCTTAATCTGTCCCAAACACTGATTTCCCACAGTGACCGTGCTATTCTCCGGCAGGAGTGCAAAAACATATTTTAGCCAGGATGTGAAAAATGACAGCTGTTCTGTTCATAAGGAGGTGTAAAAAATATGCCACTGTTGAAAATGTGGCGTGAAAATATTACAAATTTGCGAAGTTACTGTACAAGGGTGCATGGAAACAGTTCAACGCATGCTTGTAACACAGTCATGTTATGGAGTTTCATCACCAAATTTTCAACATAGGGATTTTAGGACCTTTGCTCATGAACAGTGCCACTGTCATTTTCTTAATCTGTCCCGAACACTGATTTCCCACAGCGACCGCATTATTCTGCCCCAGAAATGTGAAAACACATTTCGGTCAGGTTGTGAAAAATGACAGCTGTACTGCTCATAAGGAGGTGTGAAAAAATGCCACTGTTGAAAATCTGGCGTGACAATATTACAAATCTGCGAAGTTACCAGGGTGCGTGGAAAGTGCGCAACGCACACATGTAACACAGTCATTTGATGGGCTATCATCACCAAATTTTCAACATAGTCATTTTAGGACCTCTGCTCATGAACAGTATCACTGTCATTTTCTTAATTTGTCCTGACCAGTGATTTCCCACAGCGACCGCCCTATTCAGCGCCGGATGTGCGAAAACACATTTCGGCCAGAATGGGAAAAATGACAGCTGTACTGTTCATAAGTAGGTGTGAGAAAATGGAAATGTTGAAAATCTGGAGTGAAAATATTACAGATTCGCGAGGTTACGAGCGTGCGTGCAAACTGCGCAATGCATGCTCGTAACAGTCATTTTATGGAGTATCATCACCAAATTTTCAATATAGGCATTTTAGGATCTCTATTCATGAACAGTGTCACTGTTATTTTCTTACTCTGTCCCAAACACTAATTTCCCACAGTGACTGTGCTATTCTGCGCCGGAACTGTGAAAACACATTTCAGCCAGGATGTGAACAATGACAGCTATACTGTTCACAAGGAGGTGTGAAAAAATACCAATGCTGAAATCTGGTGTGCAAATATTGCAAATTCCGAGAAATTCTGAGCATGCGTAGCAACTGCATAAGAAGCGGCTATAAAACAGTCATTTTTAGTTTTTCCACCAAATTTGCAACATAGGCTTTTTGAGAGCCCACCTCATGAACACTGGCACTGTCGTTTCATTAATTGGCCCTGAAAGGTGATTCTGTGTAGTGACCGCGAAACCACCTTTATGGGCCGATTAACACCATAACTGTTCCAGAATTCATGAGGAGGGGTTCCAAAACCCCCATGTTGAAAATTTGGTGCCAAAATTCCAAAAAATGACTGAGATGTGCATTAAAGTTGGAAAAAAAACATTTATTCCATTGTACAGCTTACCGACATTTCCTCAGTTCGTGGTCAGCTTTGAAGAGTGCAGACGTGTTCCCGGTGCACCGAAGATCGTCGCTCCGAGCTCCGGGAGTAAGTATGGGGTGAGGGGGGTGTGGGGAGGCAGGGTGCACAGTGGGTGGGTGCGGGTTGTGGGAGGGGCAGGAGCGCCTGGGATGGCCCTTTTCTACAGGTAAAAAAAAAAAAAAAAGACGCCATGGGACGGATTTTTATTTTACAGGGGCATGTGGCATGCTGGAGTGGGCTCCCAGCGTACCACCAGAATCTTTCTTTTGGAGGGGGCAGCTGTAGCTGACGGGGGATTGGGCACCCCCGTTGGCAAACAACAAAAGGGGGTGAGGGGTATTATATTATATTATGCCGACAGGGACTGGGCACCCCGTCAGCAGACAATAAAAGTGGGGGTGTACATACTGCTGACTGGGAGTGGGCTCCCCTGTCAGCAAAATAAACATTGGGGCATTGAAGCTGACGGGGATTGGGGCCCCTGTCGGCAAATAAACATGGTGAGAGGGGTTAATATTGTTTGTGAACATGGCAGCAAGCCACCACCATGTTCAGAAACAATATCAGGGCTTCAAGATCCCACCCTGCAATGATGGGTAGCTCCCTCATTGCAGCGAATTGCTGATGCTGCAATGACGAGGTGGCCCTTGATTGCAGCAGCTGATTTTTTACAGGTTGGTGGCATGCTGGCTGAACTAGTGTAAGCAGCAGCATGCCATGGCATTGGGGACACTGCATAAGCCTTTAAAGGCTGTGGGGCCATTGGCCACAACAGTGCCACGCCTCCACAACCTGCTTGTGGAGAAAGCTGCCACAATATGTTTCTTGTGCATGCAAGCAATCAACATAAAAATGACTTTCCTTTGCTGACAGTCGGTATCAATGGTACTGCAGCAGTACCATACACAGGAACCTATGGAATATCCATTTCAATTCCATACTGGTAAGTATATATATATTTTATTTCATCTGTTCAACTTTTTTTAAAAGAGTGCAACAAATCTGACTGAGGAGGATTCATAAACTAGGTGACGTGTATGTCGCAAAACCTACTGTTGTCACTTCGTCTTACTTCACGACAAGGTGGAATGGCAACGCAAAGTCATAATCACAAGGCGAAGTGAGCACTTCTCAATGCCCACTTCGCATAGCGTTGGACTAACGTGAGGTGGCCACTTCGCAGCCACTTTGCTGGCAGATTTTTAATTTGCTGCATCTCTGCTCTTTATGGTCATCCCACCATTCTAGTGGGTCATGATAGAGCTCAAAAACTAATTCCCTTGCATACAGAAAGTCTATTATTTCTTTTTGTTTTCTTCTTCTTGTAATAACTCCAGATTAATTCTCTAATAGCCTCTTCCTATTTTTGGGCTTTATGTTAGGTTTATCACTACCTGTATTCCCACTGTTTCCACTGGGTATCTATTTATTTTTTCCACATGTGTATTTGCTGGGATGAACCAAAAATCTATCCTTGTAGATAGTTTGCCTTTATAAAAGGTGTGTTCTAGTGTTTTCTGGTGTTTGCTGCCTTAGGTCATATAGATCTTCCAGGTTTGTTTGTTGTAAGATTCTATTTAGTTTGTGTCATAAAATAATTTTTCTGTTTTTCACCCCCAATCTCTTTTGGATCCCCCGCTGGTGAAATCTCCATTCCATAATGCCATGTTGTAATTGTGTAAGATGGGTTCTATTTGCTGGAAGAGAATATTCCTTTCTGTTTTGATTTGTGGACCATAAATATTTATTAATCTATCTGTTGTTTATTAATACTGTATAGCAGGAAATATTAGCTTTCGGTTTATTTTAGCTGTATTAGCTTAACTGACAAAAGCGCTAAAATAAGCTGATCGCTAATATTACAGGGAGCATAGTGCTATAATTGGACATGAAGCTGATGCACTAATTCAAAAGGGCGCTAAATAGTACTGCACCCCACTCCACGCTAAATAAAGAGGGCGCTAATATACGAACATACGAAATTTGCCAGCAGATAACGGCCTAGAGGTCTATCAAGTCTGCTCGAATGTGCAGCTAGCACCCCTTACTCTGCAGCTGCCCCTTCCTTCCACCCTTCCCCTTCATTAACCCTCCTCCTTGTCCTGTCCCATCCTCATTTGAAGCAGTCCACTGTTCTACTGCATACCACTTCAGCAGGTAATGCATTCCACCCAGCCACTACCCTCCCTGTAAAAAGTGTCCCCTCATCTCCTCCTGAACCTTCCTCGCTCCAGTCTCATATCATGGCCCTGGTGGCCCTCCCTCCCTTACTTTGAACAGCCCCTCTGTACCGTCCTTGTTTATTCCTTTCATGTATTTAAAGGTTTCAATCATGTCACCCCTGTCTCTCCTCTCCTCCAGTGAGTACATGTTCAACTCCTTCAACCTCCTCTTGTATGATAAGTCCCCCAGCCCCTTGATCATCTTTGTCGCTCTGCCACCCCCTCCAGTAACTTAATGCCCCTCTTCAGATACGGATGCCAGTACTGCATGCAGTATTCCAGGTGTGGTCTAACTAATGACCTATACAGTGGCAGAATCACCTCCTCCCTCCTCGAGGATATACCCTTGCAATACAACCCAGCATTTTGTTGGCCTTTGCAGCTGCCTTCCAACATTGTGCTGAGTTGTTCATTGACCCTGTAATGAGCACACCCAGATCCTTCTCCTCCTCTGTCTGGGCTAGCTGCACTCCCCCTAGCTGGTAACTCCTCCTTGGGTTCTTCATTCCAAAATGCAGCACCTTGCACTTTTTGGCATTAAAGCCCAGTTGCCAGGTGTCTGACCAGGTTTCAAGCTTTGCCAGATCATTCTGCAACCCCTGACATCCCCCTAGGTCATCCACCACCGCGCCTACCTTGGTATCATCAGCAAACAGACTGATCTTGCTCTTGATGTCCCATGATATGTCTGCAATGAATATCCCAAATGAATATAAGCTGCTATACGGTATGTCTGCCATAAGCGCCCTCCCTAAACAGATGTCCACTACCTTTTGCATTTTTAAATTAGGGTTTTTGAATAGTATTCCAACCCCTGAACAAGCTTCTTCAATAATTGACCAAAAAAGAGGGACCCCACCACCATTCCCTCTGTGCTAGTTTAATTTCTTGCACTGAGTGCAATCTTACATCTTGAAGAAAAATTAAGTCACCCTTAAATCCCCTATTAGTCTAAAAGTTGTAGTCCTTTTCTTCCAGTTCTTTATACTGTTAGGCCCAGATATTCAAAAGGGTTGCATCATGCGCAATAGGATTGCTCCAGCGCAAGTCTGAAAATGTGCCACTCTGCAATATTCAGCGGGAGGCAGTTGCGCCCCCAAATCACGCTGAGCAATAGTGCAGTGATAATGAATGTATGTGCAACTGAAGGGGGAGGAACCATGCATAAATGGCACAGTGCGATATTCAACAACATGCGCCATGCACAATAGGGGAGCAAGCGGAAGTTGCACGATAGCGGGAAATGAGCCAAAATAAAAAAGAACAAGGGAGAGGCACAAGAACGCTACAGGGAAGGCACATGTTGCTGAACTATAGCCAGCCACACAGGCAACACAGACATACAGGGCATGACAGAGAAAGGGAACCTGGAACCCACAGGCACAGGGAAGGTGTGGGGAGCCACAGCCACAGTGCAGAAGGGGGAAGTGCCACACAGCACTGAGGCTGCCACAGTTAGCTGTTCCTGGTGCAGGGGAAGTAGCAGCCAGGACAGCGGGGGGAACACAGAAACAGCTGCTGGGGGGGGTGAACACAAGCCAGGGACATGGCCAGTGTCACCATCCAGATGGAGGCAGTAATGAGGGGGGTGAGAAGGTGGGCAGCAGGGGGGCGCGGCTGTGGAAGGGCCCGTTGGCGGTATGCCCCCAACAGGCAGTACCAAGCTGCACCAGCTTCGAGCTGTACACTGATACCGAGATCGTGGGCAGGTACTGCCTGAACCGGGCAATTCTGAGGCGGCTCTGTGAGCTGTGCAGTGATGTGATGCAGGCACCCACACGACGGAGCCATGCTCTGCCAGCGGAGACTAAAGTGACAGCTTGCATGTGCTTGCTCACCACAGGTACCTTCCAGAGACCAACAGGGGACACCACAGGCATAACCCAGTCGGCCGCGTCATGCCACCTCACCCAATTCCTCAGCGCACTGCTGCCACATGCTGCGGAGTACAGCCATTTCCCCAGCACACCGGCGGAGTGCACAGCAAACATACTTGAGTTCCACAGGGTAGCACGTATGCCTGGCATGCTAGGAGCAATAGACTGCACCCATGTGGCCATCCGCACACCACCTGGCCCCGAGGGGGCTGCATATATTAATCAGAAGGACTATGCTAGCATCAACTGCCAGATGGTGTGCAATGCCAGGAGACGCATAATCAATGTCTGTGCCACGCACCCTGAGGGAGCACACGATGCCTTCATCTGGCACCAGTCAGCACTGTGCCACAGATTTGAGAGTGGGGACATCCCCACCTGCCACTTAGTGGGTGAGTATGCAAACCACATGGACAAACTTAGGGCATGGGAGGGGCATGGTCAGAGGTGACATGGGTAGTGGCCTACATGGCCCAGGGCAGGGCGATGCTGATCACCAAACTAACCTCCACCCTCTACATACAGGTGACAGTGGATACCCACTCCGTCCCTGGCTGCTTACACCTACCGGTGGCCCACGACCCCATCGTAGCAATGCTGCAATGAGGCACATGCCACCACACATAATGTCATCGAGCGGCTGCTCAGTATGCTGAAGGCACGTTTCCGTTGCCTGGACACCTCCAGCGGTGCCCTACAGTACAGACCCTCAAAGGCCTGTGGGCTATTCCTGGCCTGTTGCATCCTGCACAACATGGCCAACGAATGTGGGCTAGCCGTACAGGTTGAAGAGGGGGACAGCGATGGGGACAATGAGGACGCTGGAGACAATGGTGATGGGCAGCCCCCCTTTGGGCGACGGGACCCCCGACTGCTCCGGCTGGCACAGCTGCACCGGGACACCATCACAGAGGAGCACTTCAGCCAACCCAGGTAAGTGATGGGGCCATGTGCAACCACCAGTGGCAAAGGCACAACCCACAAACACGCATGGACACACACCAGGGGTGCATGCCATCAAGGGAAATGGCCAGGCATGGAACCACACACACCACAAGGGATGGGTGAGGTCTAACATGGCATGCGGTCAGACACACACACACACACACACACACACACACACACATATACACACACACAACTCACCAGACATGCAGAAAGGGTAGGAGGCACGCCGACCCAGAACGCCACCTCTAGCTACACACATGTCCACAGACCACCACGCCCACTGCCTGTCATTGTGCATGTGTCAGACACTGGGCACCATTGCACATTGGCGTACAGTGCAATGCAGGCATCATCATGCACATGCAACTGCGGGCAGCAGCCAGGAGGGTGTGCAGATGGACTGTGTACATGTGTGCGTGCAGGGCCGGGTACCCACCCGTGCATTGCCCACTGAATGACACAATGCACACAGGGCAGCATCAGACAGTAGCCATGCTGGGAGACAGGTCAGTCATGTGCCACAGTGCCACGGATGCATGGGTGGCCCCGCCGAGACCCGCCAGCAGTGACAGGCTGACCACTGGCCTCATGGGGTGGCACCAATGATCCCCCAGGGGTTCCAATGTATGAACGTGACCGTGCTCACACAGAGGTCTGCAGCACAGTGAACATGCCTGCGCCAGGCGTGCTCGGGATGCCCACAGCTGAACCCGGTGTTGACAAGGATGGTGTCACATGACGCCGGAAACGGGGGGTGGACATTGCACTGTGCGGTGTCTGCGACGCATGGGCAAATAACTGTCTGCCCACTGTGGCCATGGCAGCTGTGATTGTCTGTGTCAGCCTGTCAATGGCAGCGGTCACATCCTCCCGCATCCGGTCCATCCCTGCCAGGAGCAGTGCAGTGTCTCTGCTGCGACGCTCCTCTGCCTGGTGCACAACTGCATTCAGTGCATCCACCGCTGTCACAAGCCGCATCTGCTGATTGACTGATGCTTGCAGTATGAGGGTGTGCTCATCCAAGAGGTCATCTGCCTGATCGGCATGCTGTCCCTCAGGTGTTCGTGGCCCTGACAATCATCACCCCTTGATGGTGGGTGCTGCAGACCAGGGCCAGGCCTGGGCATGTCCACAGGTGGTGCACTGATGCTGCCTCCTGAAACTGTACCCCGATGCCCATTGGCTGACTGGTGACTGCTGATGCTGCCCCTCTGGCTGCCGCTCCCCAGGGCTCAATGGTGCCGCCGCAGTGGCCGCAACAGTCCCACTGTCCTGTACACACACCAGTGCTGCCCCACCGGTGCTGACAGGCACAGGCTGGGACTGTGATGACATGCAGGCCTCCACAGCGGCACCACCCACAGCCATGGCCGTGATGTAACCTGCTGTGTGGCCATCCTGTGGCACACACTTGTCACTGCCCATGACATTAGCGACATCATCATCGGTGATGGATCAGGCACTAGACTGAGTCTTAGCATGCTGGCATCCATGGACCCTGGCACGCTGGGACATGGGCAGGGCCTCCTCCGCACCTGCTCCACCAACATCAGTCTGGATGTCCAGACGGGCCCACTGTCACCCTGAGCCATGTATTCCTGTGGAGGTGGATGGGCCCTCCTCCATCTCCATCTGACCGGCCTCAGTGGAGAAACCCACCACCGCTGACCCATGCAGATGCTCAGGAGCTGTAAGAGAAAACAAAGTCGTGTTACTGCATGTGACCTACCCTGCCCCCCCCAATAGACAGACCATGACCTACCATGCAGTGACGGGCTACCACCTGTCTGGAATCCACCACCTGGAAAGCCCTTAATGGCGCAACGCTGCATGCTGCCAGCAACCTTCTCCTCCTGTAGGATCAGGCATAGCACCTCTGGCTGTCCCCCACCTGTCGCAGACCGTGCTGCCCTGATGGCAGCCACCTTCTCCTTAATCCTCCGCCTGTCTGTGCCCATCTTCTTCTTGCACTCCTGCATGGAGCGCTGGTGACTGCCATGCAGGTTTACATCATGCGCCACCTCCTCCCATGCAGCAGCACGGGCCTGTGGTGTTCCCTGGCATCTGCTGAGAAGCGGCTCCTGGTCTAGGTAGGCCTCAAATAGGGCATCCATCTTGGCCTTCATGAAATTTGGCCTCCTCCTCCTCCCACGACTCTGTTCCTCTTCCTCCACAGCACGCTCGGTCATGATTCAGCTTGAGAGAATGACAGGTGTTACCTGGGACTGTGCAGTCCCATGCATGTCCCAGAATCCACAGTCCACACTCCCAAATAGCATGCAACTCACCGCAATAGACTGCAGTAACCGACTATGGCCAGTGCAGCCCAATGTCACACTGTTATAGCGCAACCCATGCAAATCAGGCGAGGCGCATCTTTAAGTGGATGCAAATGCAGTGACTGCGCCACTGATTGGCTGATTAGCTGATCTGCATATGCCGGCTGAATATTGCGCTGTTGTACTTTGCGCAATTGTGTTGAACATGCTGAACCACGGGCGCAGTTCTGTGACATGTGCAGTACACACCAAACTGTGCGTGCCCGGGTTGATGATGCAGGCATCTGCTGCGCTGCTTATGTGCTGTGCACAGGAGGCAATGTAGGGCACGGCCACCATTGTGCCAGTGGCACTACAGCGCTGTTCACCTATATGGTGCTGTGGCACTGGGGCATCATAGGCACACTGGGGCAACAGTGCGGTAGGCCGCTACAGGAGGTGGCACACAGGCACCCAATCCCGCTCACACATTGGGTTCCAATCACGCTGTGGCTGTCCGTGCGCCAGAGACCCTTGACCCTGTGCCCGACCTTTGTCCCCTAGGTGCCATGCATCAGGCATGGGTGCACCACTATCGCGCTGTTCAGTGACAGCATGATAGGGAATGGCAGTGCTGTACTGCACAGCATCTGCATGTGGCAGAACCATGCAGCAGAGTGCCATTTTGACTTAACTGAGCAGCAGAGATGGCGCAGAGGCATGCTGTGCAGTGGAGCCAGGTGGAGCTGGCAAACCTGGTTGCCATTATGGAGCCACATGTTGGCCCTTTATTTGGGGAGGCAGCCCTGGACAAGGCCAGGAGTCAGGTGTGGCAGGAGGTAGCCGACGCCCTGGAGGAGGCCACTGGTATGGGGTGGATGGCAGAGCAGTGCCACCACCGGTTTGGGGACCTGAGGTGGAGGGACCCGGACCTGCTTGCCTGCCTGCGGGCACATTCCAGGAGGAGGCACGGTGCCATGGGCAGGTAGGTGCAACATCCAAACACTTTTATCGTCCATATGGGTATCATGGTTGCATGTGTCCGGCACTTGGGGGGGCGTCCGGTGTTGGCCGTGGTGGTGTTATCGGGGTGTGGGGTGGATAGATCTGGCTGTGTGGGATTGCACACACATGGGGGCAGGGGGACTTTGCTACAGGATTGTACTGCTGTTCCTCTCTCCATGTTTGCAACTTAGGCCCAGAAGAGCGCAGGCTGGCAAGAGAGAGGAGGTGCCACCAGGAGGACCATCAGGCCGGGAGGGGTGAAGGTCCGCAGAGGCACAGGGACCAGTCTGATGATGGTGAGTGCCTTACATCCATGATTACTATTGCATGCTGTGTAACAGGGCGGGCAGCGGGGCATGGCCACCATCCATTGACACCATGCCATGCACTCAACTTGTTACAGTCAGCACTGTCCAGTGGCACTGCATGTCTGGGAGTGCGTCAATGGTGGTCCATGCATGCACTGGGCACATGGCTGTGACACTGCCTTCACACTGCATAGCCAAGTCACTGTACGGCCATGGTGGTGCTGTGCAGGACATGGGCGGTGGGTATGTGCAGTGGTCCACATGGCTGTGGCTGCCTGGGTAGGCAGGTCTTGTGGACACGGTCACTGTGGGTGGTCGCACACCATCACAAGGGCGTGGCATATGGCTGTATGCCATGCACAATGGGTTTGCTGCAGGGCGCTGAACAGTCACACATATTGACTCTGCTCCCTTGTCCTAGGTGGACAATGCTGGATGGCCCTGGAAAGGGGCATACAAGAGCTTCTGCAGCTGGCACGGGCTTCCCTGGCAGCGTTGGAGTGCATGGAGTGGCATGGGGTCCAGAGAAGAAGAACCCAGAAGTGCCACAGGAGTAGAGAGCGGGGCACAGAAGTGGCCCTCCATGACCCCCTGACATCCATAACCCCCTGGACCCACCCTCACATCCCTTCTTCCCTCTTCCATTTGTACACCCCTGCCCCATGCCTACCCCCACCTTGTTTGTGGCCCTTTCCCCCCACCCTTGTATATATTTGTACATATGTTTCAGAGTTGTTATATTTTAATACATACATTTTGTTATAACAACTGTGGTGATCTCTGATTTGCAGCGGGCTACAGGTGCTCAACTGCAGTGGTGCGCACGGCGTCAGGGGTTGTGCATGCATGGGTATGTGTGTGTGTGCTGAGGTGAACCGCCTATGGTGTGGGCAAGGGGATCAGTCACTGTCTGTGGTTTGTGTGTTGTACTCTGTGCACTGGATGCCTGTGTGCAGTGGTCCATGTGCATGGCACCCCTGTCAGACCGTCCATGGCCTGTGCAGCTGACACCCTTGCATGTCTGTGATATGCACGGTCTGCTGGCATGTCAGTGGTGGCTGCTGTGGCCATTGCTGGGATGGGATGTGTCCTTGGGAGGGTGTGCAAGGTGCTGTACTGCTGGGGGTGGGGTCCGGGGCATGCCCTGTCGCATATGGGGTACCTTGTGTGCTGACGCATGGTGGATCTCTCAGCTGTACCTCGGGGGGGACATGCAGGGCGGCACTGTGTATGCATCTGTTGCATCACTGCAGGGTGTCCATGGTGGGGCTGCCTTGCATGGCTCCATGGTGCACAGGGTTGCATTGTCACAGTGGGGGTGGTGGCATGCATGGGGTGTCCTGCACTGTTGGGTGCTACTCCTGGGCAGGGTATATGGGGATCATGGTGCAGGGTGTGCACTGCATTTGTGGGATGGTGTGGTACGGGGTGGTCGGCCATCCTTGTGTGCCGGTCACAGCTTGCCAGGGGGTGTGATGGGGCACCATGGCCCGGCTTTGGGTTGGTTGCTGGTCTCCATGGGCCAGTGGTTATTCCAGCTCTCCCCCAGTTGTGCAGTGCATGGGGTGTGGGGGGATGATGTCTGTTCTGCTGTGTGTTCCTCTGCCCATCTGTGGCATGGGTGGTTGTCCCCTGCATCCCTGGTTGTGCTGTTGCATTGCTGCCCTGCTGCTGGGGGGCATCCCTGGTTGCGCTATGGAGCATCTGGACTGCTCAGCTGAACATCCCTTGTTGCGCTATGGTGCATCAGATATGCTCAGCTTCACCTCCTAGTTGCGCTATGGCTGGGTGGTGCGATATTCAGTGTCGTCGACGTGGCGCATCTTAGCCTCGCGCGGTTTTGAATACCGTGCTTTGCTTCGCATGGGCGAAGTGTATTTGCGCTTGCTCCTGCTGTTGCGCACTTTTTGGCTGCAGTTTGAATATCTGGGCATTAGTGTTTAAAGTTTTACAAGTTAAAATTTTCATTTTCTCTTTTTTTTTCGGGTGGGGAATCATGAGTCCATGCTTTCCTCTAGGTGTCATGGTGTCATCTCATTTATCTTTGGTTTTATCTTTCACGTTCCTTTTTTTTAAATTCTGGGTGTCTGTTGATTCACAGTTTCAGGACTGTTCTGGCTGAAATGACTGTATTGAAGATGTATCTGACTCTTTTTCCTTCCTCTCCCTATTCTTTCTTTTTAACACTTCATATTTTTTTTTTACGTTTATAGTTTCAGTATCTTTCCTTTGTGGTTTAGGTTTTGATTGCAGAGTTCTTTTTTTCCCTGATCTTGTAACCATCTGGAATAGCCCTTCTGGTGAAACTGGGGTGGGGGGGGGACATGCTTTCAGATGTTTTTTCCTTTTCTTTTGGGTCATCATTTTCCTCTGTTGGGGTTTGAGATTTTGAGGCATTTTCTTCTTTCCCCCTGTTTCTTCCTGGCTTGTTCTGCCTTGTGGCCTCTTTTTCTGCATTTGCATCTTTCTGTTGCTTTTATACATTTTGGGCTTCTTTTTTCATTCTTTCTTTTTGGGCAAGTGTTACATACAAATCTTGTTCCACCCTCTCTGCTGAGTCTGGACTGTTGTGTGAGGCCCAGGGACAATTTCTGAAGGTGTGGTTTTGCTACCTACATAAATTATATCTTGCTGGGTTTTTACATTGTGCCCCACTTCTCTGCATAATCCACATTTTATTAATGTCACAAATATTACTTAAGTGTCTTTTGAAGCCACATCTATAGCAGGCCCTGGGCTGGCCTGTGTAGAACACTACTCCTCTGTCTCATCCTAAAAAAAGAACAATTAGGCAGCTGTTGCATTTCCCCTTCTACAGTTTTTAGAATGCCTTTATATTTCCACCCTCCAGTCCAGAAGAATTCTTCATCTTGAATTTATTCTGGATGTCCTATTATTTTGCATTTCTGGGAAAGCCAATATGTTATGTCTGAGACATTGACACCCTCATGTTTAAAAAACATTGTAACTTGTTTATAGGCTGGTTTTGTTAGTGAGATTGCTAAAAATGGAGATCATAAGGGAGTGTTTTTCTTTTCATGATATAGTTTCCAAAAACAATCTAATCATGATGGGTGTCTGAAACTAATTTCAAACTGCTGTTCTCTCAGAAAGTGGATGAGAGCATATACTGTACCTTGTATGCATAGAACGCCATGCTTTCTTTTATTAGTGTCTTTCCTTTAAACAGTCTGTTTGGTGTGTCTTCTGGGTTCCCTTTAAACTTAAGCCTTACAGAGTTTCTGCACTTGACTGGTTCTGCATGCTCTCTCATACTTTCTGGAAACAGTCTTTTATTTGTGTTCGACCCCCATGCCCCATTTTGTGCTATTGTTTTCCTGCTCTGTGTCACTGGCCCCTTTATCTGTTTGTAAAGTCTCTTCCTCTTCTCTCTCCATTTCAGATTTGCTAGCTGTGTTCTTACTTTTTTCTATCTTTTTACTTTCTGTATCTTTGATATCCCCAACTTCTACATACATTTTACTACACTCCCCCTTTTCAACCTTCTCATTTGCCATATTGCACTGACCTGTTTGCGATACTATTTTCTGATTGTTCAGGTACCAGCCTTTACCACCTTTTGTCTTTTTCCAGCCTGCTTTTTCTAGTGCTTCTGTCACTCAGTCAGGTGTATTTGCTGGTAGAGCTTCTGTGTACTGATCAGTGGTTGTAGGGCTCCTGGGCTCCTGTTGTTCACATGTATTTTTCTCCGTGCCTCTCTTTCCTGCACTTTGTCGACTTCTTTATATTTTACTTCTTCCACTTTCTCTTTATTGCCACCTCCTCTTCTGAATACCTTTCTCATGCCCAGCCTTTTATTTTACTAAGTATCATACTAAGAAAGTTGGATACACAGAAGGCCGAGGCCCATAAGTGTGCATCCCCAGCCATGCTGGCAATTCATCCCTTGTTTAGTAAGTACTGGTCTAATTTATGTTTAAAATCTATATGGCTTGCATTTACTATGCTACTTGGTAGGGAGTTCCACAGAGGAATTATTCTTTGGGTGAAGAAAAAACACCTTTTATTGTTTTTTGGATAGGTCAGCAGCAATTGCCTATTATGACTCCTGAGATTTTTTTCCCGTTGACCTAGTGTCATTCCTAAATCTGCCATTAGTGTCCTATCCATTATTAGTTTGTACATTAGGAGAAGGTCTCCTCTAATTCTACATTGCTCAAGTGAATATAGGTTCAATTTATTAAGCTTTGTCTCATAATCTTTGTTATACGTATTTATAATCATCTTGGTCATTCTCCTCTGCACACTCTCCAGTCTAGTGACATCTCTCCTGAGATAGGGGCTCCACAAGGGAGAACAATAATCCAAGTGTGGTCTTACATATGCCTTATACAATGGCAATATACATCCCCTATCTCTTGATGTGAAGCCCCTTTTTATACACCCTACCAATCTGTTCACTTTGTTTATAGCAAGGTTACAGTGTTTTTGGAATGTTAAATCATGAGAGATTAATATGTCCAAGTCATTATGTTGCATTATAGTTGTAAGAACTTGATTATTTAATGAAAACTGATTCTGTTTATTTGTTGAACCTAAATGCATAATGACACACTTGTTAGTGCTAAAAGACATTTGATTTTGCTTTGCCCAATTTTCTAGTGTTTTAAGATCTTTGGTAAAGTTTTGCTCTTTCTTCGTCGTTTCTCACTTGGGCAGCTAATTTAGTGTCATCAGCAAACTTGATAATAAAACTATTAATACTCTCCGCTAGATCTGAGATAAAGATTGAAAACAATGTTCGGCCTAAAACTGACCCCTGAGGCACTCCACTAGTCACTGAGATAAGTTCAGAAGAATGTCCCCTAATAGGCACTCTTTGAGTACAACCTTGCAACCATTCTTCCACCCAATTAACAATTATGTTATTTATCTTCAATTTCCTCATTTTAGTTATGAAGATGTCATGTGGTAATTTGTCAAAAGCTTTGCAAAAATCAAAAAAGATCACATCTACCAGAATATTATTTTTTAACATCCTGCTTATGTGTTCATAAAAATGCAAGTTTCCAGTTAAACAGGACCTATTTTTTTTAAAGCCATGTTGGGTTTGATCAATTAAACCCCTTTTCCTCCAAGTCTATATCCAGTTTAGTCTTGAGAAGAGATTCAAAGATCTTTCCTAAAATGCTGGTCAGGCTAATTAGTCTATAATTTGATATCTCATCATATTTTCCTTTTTTATGTATTGGTGTCACAACTGCAGTTTTCCAATCGTTTGGTATGATGTAATATCATAATGATTTATTAAAGATTTGAAGGAGTGGCTCTACTAGCCAATCTCTGAATTCTTTCAGTATCCTAGGATGTAACCTATCAGGCCCTTGAGATTTATTAATGTTCAGAGTACTCAGTTTTGTAAGTATCTCTTCCTTAGAGAATTCTAAGGGATCTTCCATTATGTTACTCGGTATAAAATTTATAGTTGTATTCTTGGGATTAAAGACTGTACTGAAATAATTATTAAATTCTACTGCCATATCTTTAGATGTAATTATTTCCTCGTTGTTAACTATTAATAGGGATGTAAGTTTGTCATGGATGAGGTTTTAATGACTCATTGTTTGTTCATGAAATCATTAGTAAACAGTAGTAAATGTTGCAGCACTGTCATCATTGCTACATTCTGATGACACTAGTGAAAGTCATGGAAGTCCTGAATAAAGATCAAACGTCATGGAATCAATGGCGTGTATGACTGCCATGACAAACTTACATCCCTAACTATTAAGGGTCCAATTATCCTCGTGGATGTTTTTGCTATTGTTAACATAAGAATAAAAGCTTCTACCGCCATCTTTCAAGTATGCCAGTCTATGTTCAAATTTATTTTTTTCCATTTTTATTTTACTTTTACATTCTCTTTGGATTTTTTAAACCTCCATTTGTTAAAATCAGTTATCGTTTTTCATGAGTCTAAATGTTTTTTTCTTTAGTCTGATCAATTTCTGCATTTTAATAGTTACCCAGGGTGGGATCTTTCCCTTTTTATTATATGTTTTTTTTTATTATGTACAAATTCTTCTTCCAATTCTAAAAGTTTATTTTTTACCCTATTCCAGAGCACTAGTGGAGAAGGAGACACATAGTCCCATTTCCAGTTGCAAAGTTCTTGCTTAATTGATGTGAAATCTGCCCTATTATAATTTTTGAATATTGTTTTACCCAAGTCTTGTTTGATACAAATGGTAATATCAAAAGTTATGACCATGTGATCACTATTTTGAATGGGTGTTTTGATAATATGATTGGTGATTTTATCAGCAATATCTGTCAGGAGTAAATCCAAAATGTTTTTATTCCTTGTTGGTTTGTTTATTAATTGATACAGACCATTGGATGAACATGTATTTAAAAAGGAGTTTTCCTGGCTATTAGTTCCAATATAATCTTCAAAATTAATGCCGGGCAAATTAAAGTCACCTAATAGTATCATTTCTTTGTAATGTGTTTTACTATTAATTGAATTCAAGATATTGTGATGTTCATTTATATTTCAATCTGGGGGCCTATAACAAACTCCTATTAATAATTTAGTTTGTTTTTCCTTTAAGACTTTGATCCAAATTAGTTCAGTATCTATATTATCAGAGAGATCAATCACTGTTTCATATGTTATACTGTTTTTAATAAAGAAAGCTACTTCTCCTCCTTCTCTCTTTCCTGTTCTATTTTTTTGATAAGTTATATAGCCTGGTATATTGGTGTTCCAGGCCGAAGCTTCATTCTACCAGGTCTTGGTTATAGCCGCTATATCAATTTTATCTTTATTTAATAGTAATTGTAATTCATCTAATTTAGTACTATGAAAACTCCTAACATTTCTTGTAAGAATGGACAGACCATATTTTTTTTCATATGCTGTTTTACTTACATGACAATTATTTGTGTTCTTTTAATTAGATAAAGATAGTGTTTCCTTTTTATTCCCTTTTTCAGTAATACAGTTTTTTTTTTTTTTTTGGCCCTTTATCATCAGTTTTTTTCTTGGCCTTGATTTAAAGTATTATAAAAAATGTAGCCTAAGTGCTTGGATCCCTGTCTGCTTAGATGCAAACCATCATGCCCAAATAATGCAGGATTGTTATCAAATATTTCCCATGTTTTTATGCATCGTATCATGTTTGTCAAGCTCCATCTCTGTAGCCAGTTGTTAAAGATTTTAATATTTTTTGTTTTTGTAAAGTTTGCCCTTGGTACAGGTAGAATTTCAGAAACTATGGGAGTTGCATTTAGTTCCTTTAATAATTGTACTGCATTTATCATGTCATTAATTATATCTCCCACATCCTTCTTTCCAAGGTTGTTTGTCCCAAGATCCCCTCCAAATAAAACACCGACAACTTTAAGTGTGGTTGCTCAGTTGACAATAATTTTACTTACTTGCATAATCACCTCATTGTACATCTCATAATTGACATATCTCCATATATTTCAATTGATATCTCTTCTTCTTAAATTCCTGTACATTATATATACATCTATTACTTTCTTATTGATGCAACTTAGACACAAATTTATTGTCCCCTCTTTCTTTCTTTCTTTCTTCTTCTTCTTCTGCTGCCCAGACATACATCCTGGGGGGACACTCTTCCTCCTCTGCTGTCAAGGGGTCCGAGCATACACACCGTACCCCTGGTCCGTGGTTGTCATTGCTGTGTCTTTTTGCTTATTTTTCCTTTTTCCTCCCTTTCTTTCCTGCTCATTACCTCATTTCTCCATTTGACCACCTCCAGTTTGCGATGGACGGTGGACTTCCCCCCAACTCACCCCCCCTTTTTTCTTTTGAGTTCCTGGGCCTCACCCCCCACCTCCCCTTTTATCTGCTTTCTTCCTGTTGTTTTAACCAGCCCTCTATGGCATTTTCTATCTCCGTGTTAAATAATGCCAATCTGACCCCCAACAGGTGTATCCTGTCACCCCTGTAGAACTCATCCACCCTTTCTATAATCCCATGCCTAATGATTATTCCCCCCATGCTCTCCACCAATCTCCTGACCCATGCGTTCATGTATTTCCGGGCCCTATCCATACCCTTATGGCTTTCTGCCTGTCTCCACACCCTTCTGGGTGTCATGTCTGACCATGCCAGTACCACATCCAGCCACCATTCTTTAATTCTCTCCATGTCATGTCTTATCTGGTAAAATATGTCCAGCCATGGCCTTGTTCCCAAGTCGTTGCCTCCCAAATGCAGCACTAACAGGTCTGACCTCCTCTGCTCCTTTTTGAGTCCCCTGAATTCGGGTAATAACGGCACCCACTTCATGCCCTTCCAACCTTTCCACACTAGGTGAATGGTGTCACTGTCAAAACTCAACTGCTTTCCTCTGTGTCTCCTGGCTGTCCAGTTCTCCACCCAGTGTATGAATGAATGCCCACAGATCCATGCTTCCAGCCTCTGGGCCCACCCTGTATAAGCAAGCAACAATAATTAGTAAATTTTCTGTTCTGCACCCCCCACCCCTTCCCCCCTTGTTCTTCCCATGCTTTGCACCTGCTACGAGGGAGAAAGAAACAACAGTGTTATTGCGGCACTTTCTCAAATATTTCTTATGGCAATCCGATGTCCACCTGCCTTTCTCTTTGATCTCTCCTGCGCCTCCACCCTGCACCGCTAGGACAGATGCCGCCCCAATCCTGAACGAGTGGGATGAGTATCCTTCTATTGTTTCCACCAGGAACATGAGGCCTTTTGGCATCACTACGGTCACTTGGTAACCTGACACTGCTCTGCCATTCCCGTGTATGAACAGGGCCATGTCCTCCCCCTTAGGTCACTCTGCCGAGTACTCGTGCAGTGCTCCTACCGGGCAAATGCTTGCCTGTGGATGCCTTTTTAACCACACTCACCTGCCCTGTCCCTGCTGATCAGTTTTGGACCTTCTTCTTAGTAGTGCCACCGAATTCCCTTTCCATTCGATATCCCCCCATTGTAGCCCGCCCTCCCCTTTTGGTTATGGCCCACCACTTCGCTCATTCTGCAAGCCCCCCCATACATTGTGGAATAAACTGCTCGGAATAGCACTGCCTTTCTGTTTGAGCTACATACATGGCTCAGTGCGTCCATCAGTCTTCCCATCAGTTTTTCTGACATCGGTTTCCTGCTGTCCTGCCTTTTCTCCTGTCCCTGCACCCATCCCTGCATCATTCTTCTTATCAAGTTGTCCTTCATTGGGTCCTCCCATCCCCTTAAATTGCAAATCTGTCCTATAGCTGCCAAGTGCACTCCCATGCTCACATGCGCCACGTTTCGGTGCCATCCTGCCACTATAAACTGGGCTACTTGTTCCCTTGATACTACCCCACTTACCTGCCCGCCGTAGTGCTCCCAAAATGTCTGAAATGCTCTCTATGATGTTTCGTAAGCTCTATGGGTCCTGGGGGCACAGAAGTTGAGGACCAGCGTCTCAGCTACCCCAATCCAATTATCCATACGTATGTCGTGATGGTGGCCCCCCTATTGCCTGCTCTGGGTGCGACGGTGTGAAATTTGTCCATCTGTAATCATGAGAGGCAATCAGCAATCACGTTGTCCACTCCATCAATATGCTTGGCCCTGAACAATATGTTCAGGGCCAAACCCAGCCACACCATCTTGCCCATTACCCTCATGACTCTCTCAGGTTTTGTCTTTCTCTTATTTATCACCTCCACTACTGCTTTTATCACTCCAGAATGTTACCTTCTTGTTTTTAACTGCTCTCCCCAAATCAACATCACCACCCATATAGGTAATATCTTCAGGAAGGTGATGTCCTTGGTCACTCCTTCCCTCTTCCACTCCTCAGGCCATGCTGCCACAAACCATTTCCCACAAAAGTAAGCCCCCATCCCGGTGCCTCCCGCTGCATTGGTATACAATTGCAGGTAGGTATTGTACACTCACTCTTCCTGCCAAAAGGTCTGCCCATTGTACCTTTGCAAAAACTGCTCCCATACCTTTAAGTCCTCTCTGGTCCCTTTATTCAGATCCACCCAGTGGTGAGGCTGCCTTGCCCCGCATGTTGTCCATGCCAGCTGCCGAGTAAATGTGCATCCCGGGGCAATGGCCCTGCATGCAAAATTCAGGTGCCCTAGAAGCTCTTGTGCGTGCTGCAATTGCACCCTCCTGTGACCCCCTGCCTTCCTTAATAAAACCCTCAGCTTCCCTAACTTGTTCATTGGCAGCCAGTACAACTCTTGTACCGTGTCCAGTTCTAGCCCCAAAAATTCAATCGTCCAGTTAGGTCCTTCTGTTTTGTCCTCTGCCAATGGGACCCGCAATTCCCCGCATAATTCTTGAAAGTCCCATAACATTTCACCTGTCTCTACCTCCCCCTTCCCTATGAATAAAAAATCATCCAGATAGTGAACCATCGTCTGATACCCATATCACCTCTGGAATGTCCATTGCAGCCATAGAAACATAGAAACATAGAATTTGAAGGCAGATAAGGACTGCTTAGCCCACCTAGTCTGCCCATTTTCCTACCTAACAGATAAGCTGCAGATCCTAGTTAACCAACAACTTACTTCCTCCTACCCCCCACTAGGACTGCCTTATGCCTGCCCCATGCATTCTTGAATTCTCCCACTGTTCTTGACTCCATGACCTCCTCAGGGAGGCTGTTCCATGCATCCACAACCCTCTCTGTGAAAAAATACTTCCTCACATTACCTCTGAGACGTCCCCCCTCTATCTTCAAATTGTGCCCCCTTGTTCTTGCACATCTCTTTTTATGAAGGATGCTACCCTCTTGGACTTTGTTGATTCCCTTGAGGTACTTGAAAGTTTCTATCATGTCCCTTCTCTCCCTTCTTTCCTCAAGGGTATACATATTAAGCTTCTTTAGTCTTTCTTCATATGTCTTCTGGTGCAGGTCCTGCACCATTTTGGTTGCCCTCCTCTGGACAGCCTCCACTCTATCTATGTCTTTGTGGAGATGGGGTCTCCAGAACTGCACACAGTACTCCAGATGGGGTCTCACAAACTGTCTGTACAAAGGGATAACAACTTCCTGTTTTCTACTATTGATGCCTCTTCCTATGCATCCCAGTATCCCCCCAGCCTTCCTTACTGCCTTCTCACATTGCTTGCCCACTTTAGGTCATCCGATATAATTACCCCCAGGTCCCTTTCCATTTTTACTGTTATCAGTATCTCACCCCCCATTGTGTACACTTCCCCTGGGTTTTTGTTTCCCATGTGCATTACCTTGCACTTCTTTGCATTGAATCTGAGCCGCCATACATTTGACCATTCCTCCAACCTTGCCAAGACCCTTCTCATCCTTTCCACTCCATCTTGTGTATCAACCCTGTTGCAGATCTTTGTGTCATCTGCAAAGAGACATACTTTTCCTTCCAGTTCCTCTGCAATGTCACTTATAAAGACATTAAAAAGGACCAATCCCAGTACAGAACCCTGCGGTACCCCGCTAGTAACCCTCCTTTCTTCACTCTGTACTCCATTTAGTACTACCCTTTGTGTCCTGTTGTCTAGCCAATTTTTTATCCAGGCTACCACCTTGAGATCCACTCCAAGGCTGGCTAACTTGTGTATTAATCTTTTGTGTGGGACTGTATCAAATGCCTTGCTAAAATATAGGTAGACCATGTCCATAGCCCTTCCCTGGTCTACTACTTTGGTCACCCAGTAAAAGAAATCTATTAGATTCATCTGACATGACCTTCCCATTGTGAATCCATGCTGCCTTGGGTCCTCTGCCCCACTGGCCTCTAAGTACTCAACAATTCTTTCCTTCAGAAGTGAGTCCATCATTTTCCCTACCACTGAGGTCAAACTAACTGGTCTGTAGTTTTCTGCCTCTGTCCTGCTCCCACTTTTGTGAAAAGGAATCACATCTTCCCTCCTCCAGTCCTCAGGTGCCACCCCATCCTCCCATGATTTGTTAAAGAGAGTAGTCAACGGTGTCACTAGTTCTACCCTTAATTCTTTTAGAATTCTTAGGTGAATCCCATCAGGCCCCATTGCTTTGTTCACCTTCAATTTTATTAGTTCTTTCAGAACCCTTTCTTCTGTAATTGGACTGGTATCAACCCCCGTCTTCAGAGTGTTTCTCTTGTTTGGTTTAGGTACCTCCCCCTCCTCTTCCTTTGTGAATACTGAGCAAAAATATTCATTCAGTATCCCTGCTTTTTCACCGTCACCCTCTGCCCACATTCCCTCCACTTTATTAAGCCTTAGTATCCCCCCTTTGGTCTTTCTACACTCCCTAATGTACCTATAAAAGGTCTTATCCCCCTTCTTAACAGAATTGGCTATCCTTTCCTCGGTTTGGGCCTTTGCTATTCTGACTGCCTTCCCAGCCTCTTTCTGCATTAACTGATAAAGTTCTCTGTCCTGCTCCTTCTGTGTTTCCTTATATTTCCTGAATGCTATCCTTTTCTCCTTAACCTTCCCTGCCACCTCTTTTGAGAACCGTAGCGGTTTTTTCCTTCATTGTATTTTATTGATTTGCTTTACACAAAGGCTTGTTGCCTCTGTGATGGCTGTTTTGATTACTCCCCATTGTTTCTCCACCCCTCCTTCTAGCCTGTTTGCTAGTGCTTTTCTGAGGCACTCTCTCATTTTCCCAAAGTCAGCCCTCCTAAAGTCCAATACTCTTGCTTTTGTATGGCTTGACTGCATGGCTGTGTTTATCGTGAACCACACTGTTTGGTGGTCGCTTGTTCCCAGATGGCTACCCATTTCTAAATCTGAGATTCTTTCTCCACCTCCATTTGAGAGTACCAGGTCTAAGATTGCTCCCTCCCGAGTGGGTTCCAATACCAGCTGTCTGAGGCATGCTCCCTGTAGGGCATCAAGAATGACCCTGCTCTTGGATGTGCCTGCAGCAAAGGTGCTCCAGTTAATATCTGGCATATTCAGGTCCCCCATCAACAATATCTCCCCTTTTTCTGCCATTCTAAGAAAGCCTTCTATCATTTCCTTTTCCATTCCCTCCCCCTGAGATGGGGGTCTGTATACAACCCCCATGCAGATTGTGGTGCCATTTCCTGTCTCCCGGTGACCCAGAGTGCCTCATCTGCTCCTTGTTTACTCTTTAGTTCTGTTGCTTTGATCCCTTCCTTTACATAGAGAGCTACTCCTCCTCCTCTTTTACCCTCCCTGTCCCTCCTGTACTTTGTGTATCCTGGTATGTTGACATCCCAGTCATGGTTCTCTGTGTGCCATGTTTCTGTGACTGCCACAATATCCAGGCAACCCTCTTCCATCAAGGCCACTAGTTCAGGGAGCTTGTTACACAGACTACGGGCATTGATACTCATCACCCTCCACTTTTTGATAGCCTTACCCCTTTTAGCCCCATTCTTGTCCTTACTGTCTTTGCCTTTTTTTACATTTACCTCTGTTCTGCTCCCTAATAACTTCTCTACCTTGGTGTTTACCTCACTAATCACCATGTTTTGTGGGGGGAGGCTTTGATTTCCCTGCTCCTTTTCAGTCTCTCCCCTTGGCTAGTTTTAAAACGCTACACAAGCATTTAAACCTCTCACCTAGGATCTTGGTCTCTCCAGTACAGATGCAGACCATCGCACCAGTATAGGTCTGCATCCTCCAGGTGGCTCCCAGTCCCCAATGAAGCCAAACCCTGAGCTCCACACCAGTTTTTCAACCACTCATTGAATTCCCTGGTGAGGAGTGCCCTAGTATCTCCCTTGCCATAGACAGGCAGCACCTCCAAGAAGGTTACCGTATGCGCTACTTGTCTAAAGCCCCTCTCAACTCTACAAACTCCTCTTGCACTGCTCTGATCCCATTCCTAACCAGGTCATTTGTCCCTAGGTGGACAATGATATCCAGCTCCCTCCCTCGTGCAGCTCCTCCCACGATCCTGAGGATTCATTTCCTGTCCCTCCAAGCCGTGGCGCCAGGAAGGCACCTTACCTCCCTCTTCCCTTCCTCCCCCATTTCTACCCCCTAATGATTGAGTCCCCCACCAGGAGTTGTTTCCTTCCCCTGTGGAGTCCCATGCCACCCTCCTGTGGGTCTCCTTTGTGAAGGTTCCCAGCATCCTCCTTGGTCTCCACTGCAGGTGCCTCCATAGAGAACCACTATCCACCAGAAGAGTGAATGAATTGTGGAGAGGTACAGCTGAAGGGATGCAACTCTGTTCCACCACCCTCTCCCTCCCTGAGCCCACCCTGGTCCAGCCTCTCCTCTTTCTTGGCAACCTCTGAGGTAGTGGCATTGGCCCTGGTGGTCCCTGGGTGGGGGAGGAGGTTTCACAAATCCTAGCCAGGTCAGCCTGGAGATGGGCAACCTCCTCTCTCAGACCAGAGAGCCATGTGCTGAACATCTCGAATGTGGCACATGCAATTGAACAACCCATTGGCCTGGCCTTGTCAAAATAGTACTGCCCTCCCGCTTGGAACCCTAATAAATCCCAGTTCTCTGGGTGCACTGGCAACAAACAGAAAGCAAACTCTATGTCTGTCTTTGCCAACCAGGCTGCCTCCTTGGCCCTGAGTAGCTGCACTGCATCCTCCAGCGTGGTATAAGTGACCTTACTGTCCCCTTCCTGAATGGCGTCATTGTCTGAGTCACCTTCAGGGTAGGATAGGTGATGTATCACCCTGTATTCCCTTCCTGTTTCTTGGGCACGAGCCCCAATGGTGACACCCTTAGGTTGGCCAATGGAGGGGCCTCAAATGGCCCCTCCACCCTCCCGCTGCCATTTCCTTTTGAATTTTTTGATCTAATGTAGCCTCCCTGACCCTCATGGATTTCAGGTTCTTTGCCACCATTGACTGGCGCTTCCCCTTGAATTGTAAACTAAATCCCTTATTAAAACCTACCCATAATTTCCTTGCTGCCTCCCTATCCAGGTAATTCTTAAGCCATTTTGCCATTGCCCTTACCTTGATGGGAGTTCTGGCCAGTTGGAATCCCCATCTTCCCTCAGTCGGTTTGGTGCCGGGTTTGGTTCCCATGCCCTCTCCCTCCCCCATTTGCTCTACCCCTGTTGTTCTTCCCCCAATGTTGACCCCTAGTGGGGCCCTGGTTACCCTGAAAGGGCTGTTGATAAGCCGTCTCCTGATTGCCGGTCCCTCTTTCCCAGCTGTATCTGCACTTGGAGGCTGGGTGATGCCCACTGCACTTAGAGAGCAAATGTGCCAAAAATGGCAGTTGGTCTATGAACAAAAGGCTCTATTGTATCCCCAGCAGGCCTTCACCCCACCTCCCCCTTTTTTCTCCCTCCGGCTCTCTCTCTGTTGGCCCCATGTATATCTCTAACCATAGATCTATCTGTCTGGCATCCCATTTCACATCCCCGAAATTCACCATTTTTTTCCTGAATTTCTCGTTGTATCTCAATCAATTTTGACCCCCTCTTTTATATGCGTTTTTTATAATGCGGGAGTAAGTGAGTAGAGGGGTCACCAACTCTGGCTGTTTCTCTATAGCAATGGCCATAAAATACATAAAATACATCGACCATTTGTCCTTTGTCTTCCCTTTCCCTGTTTTATCCTCCTCCCCTTTACCTAGCAAAACTACCGCCGCTGCCTTGTCTTTCTTTTCAAAACTATCCTTCTCCTCATATTTGTCCATAGTGTCAGCATTCGATAATGCAAATATGTCCATGTACTCCCCTTTCCAAATTTTCTCTTTCACTGCTGTGGGAACATGGTCTGCTAATCGCACTCCTGGGGCCCCTAGCTCTTGCCCACCTGCCGACACCGAGGGTGTCACCCCAGCACCTGGCATCACCCCGGTGCCTTTAATTTCCCCTATTGCCTTCTCTAACTGCCCGATCCCATTTTCCCCCATGCCCTTAAGCATTTGCTCGACATACTCTTTCACACCACTTTCCATTGTCACCACATGATTACCTGATGTTCCCGGGTTGTCGTTCCCCATCTATGGGTATCTTGTTGGCTTCGGTACTGCGCTGGCACCAGCTCAGGTTCAGGCTCGGGTATGGGTTCCTGCAGAGATGGGCTCCGCAGGGTTGGTTGCCACCCTTTCCTGGGCACTGTCACTCCTTGTCTTCCTGGCCCCCACTTCCTCATCTCCTTCTCTTGCCTTCCCTTGCCTTCCCTTCTGCTTAGTGCCTGTTTCCCCCTCGTCCGGCTTCATCACCTCCAGCAGCTGATTAGCTTTTACAACCAGCTCCATTACTGCCAGGTAACATTCATGCTTATTGGCCACAACCTTCTTTGGTGCCATCCTACTATCCCCACTGCACCTGCTGGAGAAGCATACCAAGTCTGTTAGGTCCCCTTTGATTAAGGAAAAACACTTTTTTTTTGGCGGACAAAAAAGGAGAGGACCCCACTTCTTCCAGGTCAGCCCTGGCCTGGAGCCCTCCCATACCCATATTCTTTTAATTCACTACCTTCTTGACTGTGCCTGCAGTAGACCTCTGGTATCCAGGCCTAGCATGCGACTCTCCTGTTCGTTGCCATGTCTCCTACTCACCTGCCCTTCCTGCCCTTGAAAAACCCACGACCCTTGTTTTCTGATAACCAAGCCCCATTACACAGCACCTCTCACTCTATCTGTAATTTATACTTCTTGAATACCCAACTGTCAGCATAATAGGTTAACAGGGCGCAGATTTCTTGGTGGCCAAACATTCAATCCCAATTCAATTTCCAGTTTTTTTTTAATTTAACTTTAAAATTCCAATCCGTATTCTCCACAGCCTCAGAATTTAGGGAAAATACAACCTAGGTATCCAGCCATGTGTGCTGTATCTTGTAAGGCCAAAATCCCCCCCCCCCAAGCCAGTCTCCTGGTGCTATTGGCCCTCAATTCTTGAAACCCAGGGCTTTGCTGTAACTGACCAAATCATTTCACACTGTCATATTACTAATAGAGGCCTCAAACCCTTTCTTTCACCTGTCCCATTCAAAACCCCCAGGCCGCTCCTTGTACCACCCAACCCACATAAAACGCTAATCCTTGTTTGGTGAAAAAGCCACAAAAACCTCCCCTCAGGTTGCGTTATTGCAATGTCCAGCTTGCAGCTAGTTATTCCATGTGTCTGGCCTGTACCCTCTCTCCCAAATGCCCCCAAACGCCAAAGCTGTTCATCCTCACTACCACGTGGTGATGACGTCACACACCATGCCACGCAGTAGGCCCGGAATCCCTTCTCATTCCTCCTGAGTCAGTCCTGCCATCCTCTCTCTGGTCACTTGTCCCATTTCCTTCGGGAAAACCACCAACGTGCATAGACCTGGGGTGCTTCTCGAGCCTTCAAGCTCTCATCCGGCAGTCCCCTTAAAATCACGCCCGCATTCAAACTTGCCACTCTGTCCCGGTGCAGACCCCTTTCTTTGTCCGAGGACACCTTCAACATTAACCTCTCACCCTCTCTGGTTACCTGCTTCACTGCACTTTATTCATTTCCCTTCTCTGATATTCACTGGAGACCATGCAGTCCGCTGGACCTCCGCTGGTGCTTTTTAGCTTGCAAACCCCATGCTCTCCAAGTCCCCACTATCTCTCTGCAGGTCCCCTTCCCACAGCCCCCTCTCTTCGGGAAACTTGTCAACAAAAGGCTCTATCTCCCACCTGTTGCTGGCTGTGGCTCGCTCCCTGCTGCCCTATGCTTCTTCCCTACACCATATCCTTTTCAAACCACATTGCAGAAAAACAAACAAAATGCACAAACTTTGCTCCTCTGCCCATTGTTCTCCTGCCCGAAATTAACAACTCCTGTACCTCACCTCTCTTTTCGTGTTGTTCTTCCCTTGTACTCACTTGCCGCTTCCAAATAGTTTTTTTTTTTAATATTTACCCTTACTGGTGCTGTTATTCAGAATATAAAATAAAATGCCTACTGGCACAGAATATCTTAAAGCCAACTGACGTGCTTCCAAGCGTACTTTCTTGGAGCAAAATTGTGAGCTCCCTTGAGTTGTGCAGTCCCTTAAGAGGGGCCCCCTTCAAGCTCCTCCCCCTGGGTCTTGTCCAGTCATCCTCTGCCACCACACTAACCTGTCCCGCCCTTCTTTCCTAGTCTCTCCCTTGTGACCTCATCTCTTACTCATTGAGGAGGCGTTGCCTCCTTGAGGTATCTGCCCCCCTTCTTCCCAATTTCCTGAGTTCACCCTTCTTTGTTGGGGCCTCAGGACAATGGGGTTTACCCTTCCAAGGGGCAACCCTCTTTGTGCCCACATGTAACAGTACAGTCTTGGGTTCGGTGATATTTTGCAATATCCCTGGCAGCATTTGAATGTTATCCTTGATGGTTGCTCCCCTGTAGCTTCAGCTAGTGATGTTTTCTTTATTTCCCCTAGTAGAGTATCTATCAGTGTATTTTATAATTGAGTCCCCTAAAATAAAAATTTGTTCTTGCTCCCTTGTTAAATTTACACTATTCTGAGAACTGTCCAGTGGATTCTTATTAGATTTTAAATCTTCTATAATCATATTTATAGGGTCTCTTTTTTATCCTAATTGTTCCTCGGTTTGCTTGTTATTATCAAAATTTAAACACACAGATATCTGTTTAATTGTCTCTGTTGGTAATTGCTTTATGTTTTTCTCATATAACATGTTTGATACTCCATGATCATTAGGGGGCACTGTTGGTAAGGGAAGATGGGAAGGTTGAGATACTTGTGCCAGGTATCACTTCTTCACTATCCAATTCAAATAGTGGATCAAAACTGTTGTGTAGAGCTAGGGTAAAGGCCTCTGCTTTTCTCCTCTTTTTAAGTTTTTTGGATGGTCTGCTACCTTGTACTTCATATCAGTTGTTTTCACTTTCTTCCACATTATCCCTCCTTAGTCTCTTTTTGTTGGTGGAAGGCTTAAAGGGTGGATTTATGTTAGGACTGGGATCTCTGTGTAAAGGGGTAGTGGGCTCATTAAGACATACTACTTGTCCTTTATCTGATTGTACTTCAGATGTTGTAGGGTTTACTATTATACATGCATTTGTACTTTCATGATCTGCCCCCATTTTCTTAATCAAACCTTGTTGACTAATTTTGAGTGCTTTAAGCCTTGAATTAAACAATGAAATATCTATCTGCATCTCATTGTTTTGTATGCATATTATTTTTATTTATTTTTTCTATTTTATTCTTTTTCCACCTGCCCTAGCTGCCGGCGGCCCGTTACTGTCAGCCCAGTCACGAACCACTGACTTCTACCCCCCATATCGGCCTCGGGCCCTCCGATACCCGTGGCTTACCCCCCACGGTGGGGCTGCGGCACTCTGGCTGCATGCCGCAGTCATCGGACTAGGTCAGAGAGCTGGCCTGGGGGGCTAATTGAAGCCATGGCGAGCTTCATTTAGGGCCGCCAGCAGCTTTATCCAATTTTCCTTGTTCGGGGGAGGCGGGGTCATGCAATGATGTAGAGCGTCCTGCCCCGCCTCCAGTACGTGCCTGTGCCAGCAGCTGCGTGACTCCTGGCCTCCACCAGGGGTCATCTAAGCTCCAGACACCTCCCCTCCCTTCCCCCGGAGAAGGAGAGCAGTCCCTAGGATGCTCCATCCTTCTCCCCCCAGTCGGCCCTCCAGCGACCCGAGTCCATTCCGAACCTGGGTCGCCAGGCCGCATGCGGAATCTAACTGCTGCAATCAAGCGGGTCGGCTTTTGTATGCATTTTAAACAAGTGGAATGGGGAAGTAAATACAGGCACTTCTGAAAATAGATACATACCACATGACTCACATAGCACCCAAGTTCTCCCTTTTAGGAGTTCTGTAAGGTCCATCTTATTGTTTTTTGTAAGTTCCACTATACGCTTGTGTACTCGAGGTACTAATGCACCCACTTACAACTTCAGCGGTATGCTATATTTACACCACCACTTCCCCACACCCAACACGCATAACACACGCCTATGCGTGTGTTTCTATGCGCGTCTCCATGCATGGTGATGTGTGCCCTGCCCGCTTTCGGCCTGCTTGCAGCCGGGCTTAATTAAATATCAGAGATGCCCCGGAAGTGTTGCTAGGGTCATAGCTCCCTCACAGTATCAAACTGCTCATTTCAAATATATATTTAAAACTCAGACTGCTCACTCATGGAGATAGCCCTGCAGACCTTCACAAGGTCCCAAATGAATAAATAAAATTGCCCCCCTTAAATGGTGTTCACTGGTGTGGTAGCTGAACTACACAACTCTTCACCTACTTCCTGAAAAGTAGGGCTCAGTATTGGTGCAAAGTTTAAAATCACACAGCACAGACAAAATGGCAGAGTTTAGTTATATTATCAAGGTACATTTATACTAGCGATCACAATGTTACATATCAGAGCTTCGTGACAGCCACGCTCCTTTACTCGCCCGCTCACAGCAGGGCTCAATTAAATATCAGAGATGCCCCAGAAGTGTTGCTAAGGTCACAGCTCCCTCGCAGTATCAAACTGCTCGTTTCAAGTATATCTTTAAAACTCACACTGCTCACTCATGGAGATAGCCTTGCAGATTTTCACAAGATCTCAATGAACAAATAAAAGTCCCCCCCCTTTAGATGAGTAGTTCACTGGTGTGGTAGCTGAACAATACAACTCTTCATCTACTTCCTGAAAAGTAGGGCTCGGTATGGGTTCAAAGTTTAAAATCGCACAGCACAGACAAGATGGCAGAGTTTAGTTATATTATCAAGGTACATTTATACTAGTGCTCACAATGTTACATATCAGAGCTTCGTGACAGACAAGTTCCTTTTGCAGCTTTACTTTTTTTCTCAATTTTTTTCTCTTGTCTTTTTTCATCTTTCGAGTCTGCTGTCTCAGACTCTGCACTTTTAGTCTTAATTGTCTGTGACAGGGCATTGTAGTAACATCATTCTCCATTCCCTTTGATGTTACTGTGTCATTCACCACCTGAAATGTCGAGTGGGGCATTGTCTCATCTGCCAGTGTCTGACATCTCCTGCTTTCTGCAGCTTTAGTTGCATTTGTATATTTTTCTTTACGGTCCATAAACTTTTTGTCTTCAGCCTGAAGTTGCACATATAAGTTTACCATAGCCATACTCTGGACAGAGAAATTAGTGTCTGGATTCATATTAGTAGCTCATGCCTCTTCATTATTTTTTTCCTTTTTCCTTACCACTGGATACTGTCTGCAAGCTCCCTGTCCCATTTTCCTCCATGCATTTCTTCATGGTCGCTAAGCATTCCAAGGCTGGGGAGGAGACCTGCTCCCTAGCCTCCTGCACAACCATCTCCTCCATCATCCTGCAGCAAGTGGCCGTCCCTGATGGCCAAGGGTTCCCCCTACTGGAAGAGAAGGGGAAATGTTTATTCAAGAACACATAACAAAATATAACAAAAGTATTCCTTCATACAAACAATATCATGACATGTATAAAAGGAAAAAAATAGAAAAAAAAGCAAACCAGCATACATTATTTATAATACCCAAAACACTAATAAATGTACAATAGTCATTATAGAAAAATTAAACATAGAAGAGAAAAACAGAAAGCCTTCTGGATGGCATTCTAATAAGCAAAAATAAAATCAAAATCAATAATACAACTACGCAAAAGAAACCCCTGCCCACCCAGAGGTAAGTGTTATATATCCACTGAAGGACTATAATACTGGAAAGAAAAACTATCAATAGTTAATAAAAGTAACTATCCTATCTTGTCTTTCATAAAGGGAACATCATTCTACCCGATATCCCATGCTGTACGTGACATGTGCTATCTCTCAGATAAACTCTGTTTGTAAATTTTTTGTTCAAAGATAGTAAAAATAGTACATGGATCCTGATACATTTGTTGTAATACCCATTTAACTCTAGACTGCCAGAGAATACGTTTTATAAAAAAAGAATATAAGCCTAATTACACCTTTATCCAGACCTAAACTACCCATTATGAATCTCCCTACTACTTTCGGGTAGGACACAGTAGCCTAATACGGGTGTTCCCAATTCCAAGCTAACTGGGACCATATCTCTTGAACATGAGGGCATTGAATATAAAAATGATACATCGTCTCTTCCTGTGCAATGCAACATTCTCTAGGGCACACTCTTTCATTTAAGCTTTTACGTCTCGCATTCCCCTTAACATAGAGTCTGCAATGGCAAGACAACCAATTAGTATCCCACAAATGTGGTGGGATATAGGGATCCTGCAGGGTAACCAATAAATCTGGATAATAGAGTGGTGGACCCCCCAAAGTCAACCATTTGAGTAAATGCCAAAATGTGTATAGAAGCATACACTTGTTTACTGGATTGCAGATCTCTTATTGAGGGAGTCAACCTCCATTTCTTTAATTTAATTAAAGCAGGTTTAAAATAAAATGAACTGGTTCTAGTAGAAGGAGGAAATACTCCTCGCAAATCCCATAAATCATTTAGGGGCTGCAGCCACGAATGTGCAAAAAGGGACCAAATAGCTAAACTAGGCTTAGTAAAATCAATCAAGTTTTTATGAAAAAAAATGCTAAAATAGAAAGCCATGGGATTTAATAAATTTAAAACCCCTTGAGCTAAGGGCAAATACTGAACCTCCCGTTTTATGGGGTTCAGTCGGCGCCCCCATATTATCTGGAACACTTAGCCTAAAAGAGCTGGTTCTAAAGCTAGAGGAATAGGGTAAAACACACTAATATATAACAAGCATTTGTCAATGCCGAATGTTGCTTGCTTCTATGTGCTGTTTAGGTATTTGAAAGTCATTGGAGTGCAAATATTGAAAATTTGCGAACTTACGAGCGTGCGTAGGAACTGCGCAACGCACGCTCATAAAACAGTCATTTTTAGGAATTTTTTCACCAAATTTTCAAAATAGCCATTTTAAGACCTCTGCTCATGAACAGTGTCACTGTGATTTTGTTAATGTGTCCCATACATTGAGTTTGTACACCAACTGCGCCCATTGTGCGTTACATGGTGGAAACACGTTTTGGGCAGGATGTGACAAATGACAGCTATACTGCTCATAAGGAGGTGTGGTAAAATGGCAATGTGAAAATCTGGAGGAAAATATTGAAAATTTCATAACTTACTAGGTCATGTAGGAACTGCGAACGCACGCTGTAAACAGTCATTTTTAGAATTTTTCACCAAATTTTCAACATAGCCATTTTAAGACCTCTGCTCATGAACAGTGTCACTGTGATTGTCTTAATTTGTCCCGTACATTGATTTCGACACCGACTGCGCCATTCTGGCGCTTACATGGCGGAAACACATTTGGGGTGAGATGAAAATGACAGCTGTACTACTCATAAGAAGGTGTGGTAAAATGGCAATGTTGAAAATCTGGAGTGAAAATATTGAAATTTTATGGAACTTACGAAGCTCATGTGAGAAATCCGTACAATGCCAGAAACAGTCATTTTTGAATTTTGCCACCAAATTTTCAACATGGGGTTTTGGGGCCCTTCATGAATGATATCACTGTCATGGTGGTATTCAGGCCCAAAAGGTGATTTTGCAGTCACTGCACAGTCACTGCGCAAAATTATCCTTCGGGCCCGAATAACGCCATGACAGTGACATCATTCATGAGAAGGGGTCCCAAAAACCCCATGTTGAAAATTTGGTGCAAAAATTCCCAAAAATGCCTGAGATATGCAACAAAGTTGAACCCCCCCATCTAGCTCATTATACAGCTTACCGGCATTTCCTCAGTTCGCAGTCAGCTTTGAAGAGTGCAGACATGTTCCCGGTCCACGCAAGATCGTCGTGCCGGAGTCTGGAGGTAAGTATGGGGGTGAGGGGGCGTGGGGAGGCTGGGTGGCAGTGGTGGGTGCGGGTTGTGGGAGGGGGTTGGGAGATGTGCAGGCACCGCTGCTTTTCAGGTAAAATGAAAAAAAGACGCTAGGGACTGTTTGCCATGCTGGGGTGGGCTCCTAGTGTGGCACAAGGACGCTGGGGCCGCTCAGCCGACGGGGATTGGGCAGCCCTGTCTGGCCACAGGACTGATTGCCATGCTGGGTGGTCTCCCAGTGTGGCAACGACAACTGAGGGGGGGAGAGATGCAGCTCAGCCGACATGGATTGGGCACCCCGTCGGATACACAGTAGGTGCGGGGCGCGCACACCTATGTGGGGGAGGAAGTTATGCTTTATCTCTGCTCACTGAAGCGTAGCTCCCCTTTCAACTGTATGCCACTGCATTTTGGAGCGTGACATAGACAGCTCCAAAATGCATTGGCTTACAGGGGCCGCTCCTGCCAACTCACTGACTGAATTGGAGGAGGAGGTGACACACCTCCAAAATCTCTGATGATGGCACTATGTTTCTTGCACATGCGTGCAAGCAACATAAAAACAGTGAAAGGAGAAAGGACTTCACTACTTCTACCTTCTTCTTTTTTTGTTTGTTGCCAGTCCTTCCCAATTGCCACCTTTGTTTTTGCCAGCTCCATTTTTTCCATCCAATTCAACAGTCAATTATCTCCCCTCTTAAAACACAGTCCCAAAACAGAAAAGGGCCCCTTAGACACTGAAATTTCCTGAAAATCAGCTATGTGTGTCATTTTATCATTGAAGGGGTAAATAATACTTTTCCCTTTGTTAACCTGCATGCCAGCAATAGTTGAATAATAGTCCACCTGCTCCATAACCCTCTCCCCGGATTCCAGGTCTGCCACAAAAATACAGACAACATCTGCATAGGCTATTGTTTTAACCTCCAAAGTGCCCCCTGTGGTTGAAGACCCCTAATTAACTCATCCTGTTGAATGAGATGCAGGAAAGGGTCCAAACACAATACAAACAACAGGGGGCTCAACTGGCACCCCAGCGCACCCCCCGCTGTATGTCTATATACTTTCCCACATGTCTCTTAACTAATGGGATGACTACTGCGGATTTTCTAAAACAAAGCCAACCATGAACAAAATCTCTATTGTACACCATAGGCCTGTAAGACAAGCTTGATAAAGAAATGAGGGACCCTATGAAAGCCTTTTCCTGATCTAACAAGAAAATATAATCATCAGTGCTTTCTCCTTCCCCTGTTCTATGTGCTCCCTTACCAGCAATACATTTTGTTCAATAGAACGACCCGGTATGGAGCATGTCTGGGCAAATGTGACCAAATTTGAAGCCACATTTGCTAATCTTGTGGTAAGAATCTTCATCAGAATATTGTAGTCCACATTTAACAAACTTCAGGACCTCCAAATATTCAAATTAGCTCTGTCATATTTTTTGTGCAGCAGTATCTGGATCGCTATACTGAAGTGGAAACCCACCTCTAAGTGGTCCAAAATCCAGTTGTAGACAATAACCAAAACATCGACCCGCAGCTCTTTAAATTTTTATCTCATTTTTGTTGACCAGGTAAGTGCACTAGACAAATTCTGCCTATTTTTAGGCACGACCCGGGGGAAGGGGATACAGATGAATGCCAACTGTCTTTGAACCAGATTAATAAAGTATTTTAGTGAATTTTATAAAATTCTGGGGGAAAACCATCAATACCAGCTGCAGTGGTTTTCTTTAACTTAATAATGGCTACCTCAACCTCCGAAGCCTGATCAGGACCTACAAGGGCAGCAAAACAACTTGGGGTAACTTGAATCTGAAGGGCCTCAAGAAAAGTACGTACAGTGTCCTCCTCAATCTTGGGAGCAGTATACATAGTAGTTAAATAGTGAGTTACAGTAGTCAAAATTTCCTGGCCAGTAGTCACCAGTAAACCATCTGCAGTTTGTACAGAAGTCATTAAATGGTCTGACACTCTTTGATTACTTTGTTTAAAAGCATCCCCAAAACCATTTTCCCAGGAGAACAGATACAATGTTCATTTAGTAAGGAGAAGGCCCTTGAATATTGTAAGGCTTCCATCTCTTTCTTAAGATTATTAACTTGAGCTGTCAAATTTATGGGTTGTGTATTAATTTCAGAATAAACGTTCCCCAACTGCATGCGAAGAGCCAGATATTTTTTATAATTACCCTAGAAACAGTGGAATACGTACAAAAAACTCATGTAGTTCCCTCTTAGTATGCACCCACCAGGAACTAAGATCATCTGCTAAATCTTCTATAGACAAACGTGCATGCAATAGCTCACGTACCCACTGTAATAAAACTTCATCCTGCAAAAGTGAAGTGTTAAGCTTCTAATAACCCTTACCATATGGAGTCTGTAAAGCACCTCCCACCAGACAATACAAAACAACATGATCCAAAGTCTCAGTAGGGATTGCTTTGACCTGTTGTACAAAAACAGCTTGTTTTGTAAAAATAAAATCAATACATGTGGAAAGACTCCCTCTATGGTACGTACAGCTTGCAGTGTCTTGCAAGCCGCACTGCAAGAGAATGTTGCAAAGACAATGTGTGTCATAGAAGGTTTTTGGTGTTGCAGCCCCCCTATCCTGGCTAGCAAGTACATAGTTAAAATCTCCTCCCCAAAGGACCTGTTTTGTGGTAAACAAAAAGGGTTTTATTAGGTTGAAAAGGTCTACTCTCTCCTTTTTCTTTAAAGGGGCATAGACATTAATCAGTCTCTGAGAAATACCCTTATAGAAAAAGTCCAGTAATAATGTTCTACCAAACTGAATCTCCACCAGCCGTGAAACTTTAAACCCATCACCCTGAAACAAAAACCCCACCCCATCACAATTGGCTAAGCCGAAAGAAAAAAAGAGGGAGCCCCAGCACCACAACTTCTGTGCAGCTCTCACCAATGAAAGTGAGTTTAATCTTGTATCCTGCAATAAACAAATGTCAGACCCCAGGTCCTGCAAAACAGAGAAGGTAACCAGTCTCCTCCTAACATTTTTGAGACTGTTTGCATTTAGAGTTGTTATTCCTATAAATGGAATAGCAGCAGAAAAAGAAGGAAGTCATTTCTCAGGGGGGCCTTTTTAATCTCAAGCTTCTCCTAGTTCAAAGCCCCTGTGTTTTATGCCATCACTCATTATTGATTATACAGTAGTAAGCTGTGGCTCATCCTCAGATTCTGAGGAGAGGGGGACCGGAGAGGAAGCCTCCGAGTCACCCCCTTGTTCCGACTCCTGGGAGCGTTTGGACAGGACCTCAAATTTATTCAAAAGTGAAACCTCCAGACTTGAAGAAGAAGCCTTGGCCACTTTTGAACGGGGCCAAATTTGCCTTATCACCCGTTATTTGGAAGGGCCCTGAAATGGGGGGGGGGCATGACAGTCTGATCATGAGATGGAGCCTTTGAAACCACTGTAACAGAGGGGATTGGTTCCTTGTCCTGGGCAATATCCATCTCATCTTGATTCTGAAGTACCAGTTCTTGTTCCAGAACTGGATCAGGAACTACAGGAGGTGAAGGGGGGTCAGAAGGGGTCTTAGAAGGCTCTGTAGGGGCCAAGGCAAGATCTGCAGAAGCATGGCACTGAGGTGGAGATTTATTGTCTGCAATGTCCTTTTTCTGGGCTTCCAAAACAATTTCTGCTGACTTGAGTGATCGGTATGGTTATGAGTTGCCCAAGGGCATGCTCAGTATGCACGACTGTCCTCAGAACACAAATTACACTTTAGTTCCTCTTTACACTCTGCACTGGCATGGCCAAATGAGAAGTAAATTGCATCTCAAATGGTCACATGCAGTACTCAAGTGCAAATGAGACCCGTAACTGAAACAAGTCCTGGACTGTCCTACATAAAAGCAGTGCCCCCTTTCCTGACCCAAGAATAGACTGTTGGGCAAATGGATTGGACCTGAACTGTTAATTCTAAGTCGTACTTTAAATTTCCGGCCCCCTGTCCACAAGTGCTCTTCATCAAAAATAGACTGTAGAGGCCCGAAAACATCACATTGGCGTTGCAACCGGCTTCCGGTGATGTCAGTGACTGTGATGGCTGATTAACCCTCGAGATCCGCTCCCCACCGCCTACAATCTAATTAAATCATCCACTTAAAGATGAATCACTGGCTAAACAGAAGTGCAATAAACTGGGCAAACTCCCAGCGACATCAGCACAGAAGCTCAGAGAGTTGCTCCAGATAGAAATGGCAGAATCTCTGGATGATCGGGAGACTCTGGGAGACCACCATCGGGCCTTGCCACATGGCGACTTGCCTTGTGATGAGCTAGCTGAAATAATCAAGCAGGCAGCCTGTACAGTCACCAAAATAGACCAGACCCTTTCTGAGCTACGGGCAGACTTAAACTGCATCTACCACAAATCGGAGCAACTAGAATTGTGCCTTAGACAGGTATCAGAGCAAACAGATAGGCAAAGATCACCTCCTTCTATACCTCCTTGCATGGGACCGGGAGCTCACTCACCACTTGGACGACCTGGAGGGGAGGAGCAGGAGACAAAATGTAAGGGTCTATGGGGTCCCGGTTGGTCTGGAGGAAAAAGCCACGGACACCATTATTTCCTTCAAGACCTCCTCCAGAATGTGTTTTCACTGCCAGGGAACTTTGATCTTGAAATGGACCGGGCCCACCGATCGTTAGGCTTACGGACCCGTAACCCTGAAGCAAGACCCAGACCTTTTATTGCACACCTGACCTCTCATAAAAGTAAAGAAGAGCTACTCCATTGACAACAAGGGGCCCTGACATACAGGGGGCACAAAATCTCAATTGACAACGACCATACTTCCGGGGTGCAGGAGGCACGTAAAGCCCTTTGGCAGATAATAAAGCAGCTCTGCACTAAGAACATTAAAGCCCAGACCCTCTACCCAGTGAGGCTTAAACTTACCACTGCACAGGGAGTCAAAATCTTCTGGGACCTTCTGTCTGCAGCACCCTACCTAGAGGAGCTCGGACTCAGTACCCCACCCTGCTCAAGAAGAAGCTGGAGAGGGATTTGTTGGCCTCTGCCTGGTCCATTGTGCAGAAGGGGACCACCAAAATGGGATCTTCACAACAGATACCTCAGAGGACCCTATGAGCAAATGTATGCTCAATGCTCCGCAAGTTTGGAGTTCCATCTGTAGGAAATCGTAGAGCGCCCCATCTCCAGGAAAATGATGAGGATGAGGAAACTGAGGATGCGGTGGGCCCTTCTCCAGCTTCAAATACTTGATGAGATGATCTCCGACGCCTGTGGGTAGTCATCACTCCCTCCATAACTACAGCACAGGGCCCCTGGACTGACTGATACTCCCTCCTGCTGAGTTCATAGCCTCCAGCCCCTTTAATACTGCCCCCACAGCAGGCCACCCTGCGCAACTCATGGAGATCCACATTGCCAAGGTCACAGTGAGTACACAAAGTCCTTATCAGCACCTATAGTTTGATTTATACTCCACTAGGTGGCTGTAGGTGGAGGCCTGTTGTCATCTCACCATGCTCCCATATAAACAAAGGTCTTTTGTCTTTCTGGATTCTCCACGATGGCAATGGTATGAGTGAGAGCCAGACTCCCCCCCCCCCGATGCCCCCAGCTTTCCCTCGTCAGATTCAGGACGTAACTGATTTCCACCATAGTGATGGTTAACTTATATGACTGGGTAAAAGGGCTCAGAGAGATCACGGGGGCAGCTCAAATTGTTTAACCTCATGGCCTAGTTCAGTAATCTCCTTGGGACTCGCCGAGGGCCTGGCAGGCATGGGAATCACAGAGACACTGTTATAGGATAAACTCAAAGCAGACCTATATTGCTTCCTGGTTATTGCCTACTAATCCTTATATAGATCCCCTTAAGGTCCCAGGACACTAGGCGTTGAGGGGTCCTTTGTTCTGGGGTGGGGGAGGGTGCACAGGGTGAGATGAAACAGTTACCTTCTGCATTATTATACCCAAGCTGGGTTTCAAGAAAAGGGTGATTTCATCTCATGATATTGCAAATAATCTAGGTGGGGAAGAGGGGGAGAGCAATATTGGGAAATGCCACCTCTTAGCAATGCTGGCAAGCAAAAGGGTGGCCATACCCAGGGCATCTCCTGGGGGCCACAGGGAGTTCTCATTGCACTACTGAGCTCCCTATTTTTCACTGCACGAGCGGACACCTTTCGGCTGAGGTCCATCGCTCAGCTACCCCTTGGAAGTCAAGTCAGCAGATATTGGGCATCTTGGTTTCGAGGAATCTCAACCTTGATTTGCCGACTACACCAACTGCTCATGGCTTGTAGCTGAAAGAGGTCAGAGCACCAGTTCAGTTATGTTTATGTATTACCTCAGTGTTTGTTATTAGAAATAGATTTAAAGTTTACCTGTTTTTCTAATGCAATGTTTAAATTTCAACAGGGTACTAGGAATGTTAATTCAACTCTTTTTAGACAAGGTTTAATTTGGAAATCAGTAGTTGTCATATGTTGGTTTCCAAATGGCTAGACAAATTTCTAAGGTTATTTCTTATAATATAAATGGGTGCTCAAACCCTATTAAAAGAAAACAGATTCAGCGTTACATAACATCCCAAAGATGTGATGCAATTTTTCTGCAGGAAACACACTTTTCTCCAATAGAGGCCTTAAAGTTAAAATCAAAAGCCTACCCTCAGGTGTACCACTCATCTTTGCCCTCGTGCAGAAAGAGAGGAGTGGCAATCTTACTATCGGCTGCCGTCCCCTTTCAGCAACAGGAGGTGGTGGAGGACCCCAGAGCACAGTATGTAATGTTGATGGGAGCTATTCAGGATACCCCAGTCACCTTGGTAAATGTGTATCCCCCGGTTCTTCGCTGTCATTTTATTCTGCCCTACTCCAACTAGTCACCGAGAAGGTCAAGGACATTCTGATCATGGGTGGTGACTGGAATATGGTCTTTGACAGGACCTTAGACACCACGTCTCAAATAACTAAACCAGATCTTAAGAGAGCTCGGTCCCTAAAACTGATTTTGGAACAGATGGGGTTGGTAGATATATGGCGGATTACCTCTATTATAGCATCCAGGTTAAGCCCCATCTTACCTAACATAATCCACACAGACCAGACTGGATTTATCATGGGCCACCAAGCCCCTGATAGTGTCCATTCCCAGTGTTGGGTAAGTTACTTTTTCTATTACTTTCTATTACTTTTGAAAACTTGTTCCAGAAAGCTCTGTGCAGTCACTAGCAAGGATGGAGAAGTACTGGAAGAAGTAATACACCTTACAGTTACTGTTATACAAAAGAAATACATAACTGTAACTGATTACATTTATTTGAAAGTAACTAGTAACTAACCTATTACTTTCAAAAAATGTAATCTGTAATAGTTATTTATTATGTTTGTTTTGTTTTTGTATAAAAAGAAGAAAGAAACTGTAATTGTAAGGTACATAGATACATAGACAGTGTTGGCAGATAAGGGCCTATGGCCCACCCAGTCTGCCCATTTGAGCTTGTAAGTTCAGTTTATGTTTTCCTAGAAGTCTGTTGCCCCTCACCCCTGACCTCCAGAATTCCTTTATGTCTATCCCATGCATTCTTAAATCCCGTGATTGTTTCAGCCCCACCACTTCTTCTGGCAGGGTGTTCCACTTGTCCACCACCCGTTCTGTGAAGAAATTCTTCCTCATGTTTCCTCTGAATTGTCCTCCTCAACTTCATCACATGCCCTCTAGTCCTGGAACATCTTTTCGCTGAAAAATAGTGTATTCCTGCACCCTGTTCCTCCCTGTGAGATACTTGTATGTCTCTATCATATCCCTCTCCTCCTCTCTCCAGGGAGTACATGTTCAGTTCCTTCAACCTGTCTTCATAGGACTTGTGATGCAATCCATGCACCATCTTTGTTGCCCTCCTCTGAACCTTCTCTACCCTGTCTATGTCCTTACGTAGGTATGGTCTCCAGAACTGTACACTGTACTCAGGTGGGGCCTCACTAGTGTCTTGTATAGCGGAATTATGACCTCCCTTTTCCTGCTGGTGATGCCCCTGCCTATACATCCCAGCATCCTACTTGCTTTACCTGCTGCCTTGTCACACTGTTTCCCTACCTTGAGGTCATCAGAGATGATAACCCCAAGATCCCTTTCCTGCTTGGTGCATGCTATATCCTCACCCCCCAACTGATATATCGTGTCAGGGATTTTGTGCCCCATATGCATTATCTTGCACTTCTTTGCATTGAATTTCAACTGCCAAACCCCTGACCATTCTTCAAGTTTCTGCAGGTCCCTTCTCATTCTGTCTACACCCTCTGGTGTGTCTACTCTGTTACAGAGCTTTGTGTCATCAGCGAACAGTGAAATTCTGCCTTCTAGGTTCTGTGCAATGTCACTGATGAAGATGTTGAATAGGACCAGTCCCAGCACTGATCCCTTGTGGTACCCCACTGGTCACTCTTCCCTAGGGAGTGACAGCCATTTACCACCACCCTCTGTGTCCTGCCACCCAGCCAGTTACCTACCCACCACGCTACTGTCCTGCCCACACCCATATTCCCAGTTTGTGTAATAGTCTTCTATGTGGCACAGTGTCAAAGGCCTTGCTGAAGTCCAGATAGGCCATGTCCACTGCCTCCCGATCCACCTCCCTAGTCACCCAGTCAAAAATTCAATGAGGTTGGTCTGACATGACCTGCCCTGGTGAAACCATGCTGCCTTGGGTCCTGTAGTCCATTGACAACCAGATGTTCACTAATCTCTCCTTCAGTAGTGCTTCCATGATCTTCCCACTACCAAGGTGAGGCTGACTGGTCTGTAGTTCCCTGCTTCCTCTTTGTTCCCACTTTTGTATAAGGGGACTACATCTGCTGTCCTCCAGTCTTTGGGCACTTCGCTGTTTCCGTGGTCGGCTAAACAGGATAGCCAGAGGTTCAGCCACCTCTCTTAGTTCTTAAGGACCCTGGGTGCACCCCATCTGGCCCTATTGCTTTATCAACTCTTATTACTTCCAGTTCCTTCAGGACCCTTTCTCGTGTAAAGGGACGTGTGTCCATTTCTGCACCATTCTCAGCCCTTGTACTCCCTTCAGACCCATTACCCTCCTCTTCCTCAGTAAAGACTGAGCAGAAATACCTGTTCAATATGTCAGCTTTACTGTTGTCATCCTCCACGCAGCCCCCATCCTCCCCCTTCAGTCTCACTATCCCTCCCTTTGTCTTTCTTTTTTCACTTATGTACCTGTAAAGGTTTTGTCCCCTCTACCCACTGATTTTGCAATGTGTTCTTCTGTCTGAGCTTTGGCTTCCTTACTGACCTCCCTGCCTCCCTTTGCTTCTCCTGGTACTTCTCCTATCCCCTTCTGCCTGTGTCTTTTGTATTGCCTGAATGCAATCTTTTGGCTTTCACTTTCTTTACTACCTCTTTGGAAACCATAATGGTCTCCTCTTCCTTTTCCTCTTGCTAACCTGCTTAATGCATAATTCTGTTGTTCTTGTAATCTCCATTTTAAATACTGCCTACTGTTCCTCAACCCTGATTCCTGTCCCATTCCCTTAATGCCTCTTTTCAAGTATCTCCCATTTTCCCAAATTCTGCCCCTAAAATCCAGGATACGGTTTTGTGTGGTTTGGTTCTGTCTTTCTGTGATTTCAAACCACAATGACTGGTGGTCACTGTTCCCCAGGTGCTCCCCACTGTTACCCCCATCACACTGTCCCTGTTAGTGAGCACAAGGTCCAGTATTGCCTTCTGCCGAGTTGGTTCCATGGCCAGTTGCTTGAGGAAGGCACCCTGAAGGGAGTCCAGGATAAATCTGCTCCTAGTTGATGCTGCTGCTGGGATGCTCCAGTTCATGTCTGAATATTGAGTCTCCAACCAGTACTACCTCGCCTTTGTCTGCCATCCTTTGGATGGCTAGCATCAGCTCCCTATCTGTTTCTTCCTCCTGGGCTGGTGGTCTATAGACCACATCTGTGCAGATGGCTGTTCCCATTTTCCTTTCCAGCTTAACCCACAGTATCTCTCCCCATTTTGTTCCCCTGGATCTCTGTGGCCTTTATGTCATTTTTCACATACAATGCCACCCTCCTCCTCCCTTCCTGCCTGCTCTGTCTCTTCTGAATATGTTGTAGCCAGGTATGGCCATCTCCCAGTCGTGGTTATCATTACACCAGGTTTCAGTGATGGCCACAATGTCCAGGTCTGACTGCACAATGACAGCCTCAGATCTTCCATCTTGTTGCAAGGCTCCTGGCATTTGCACACATGGCTTTCCATGATTTGACCTCCCTAGACTGTTTCACTGTTCTACTCAGCCCTTCCTTGGTTGTCCTTTATCCCTGGTTCTCTTGCTGTCTGCCCTTCTGCTGAATTTTGCCCTTTTCTGCCATTCCACCTCTTGGGCACTAATCTCCATCTTTTGCACACTGCTTTGCAGAGATACCCACTCCTCTGGTTCACTGGTTCACTGCTGGCTGTGGGGCTGAGCATGTAGGTACCCTCCTTGCTGGCCTGCCACCCCCTTTGCTAGTTTAAATGCTTGTCAATGTAGTTTAAACTTATCATTGAGTGCTTGATTCCTCTCCAGGATGGATGCAGGCCGTCAGGCTTGAACAAACCTCCATCCCTCCAGGTGGGTCCCCAGTCACCAATGAATCCAAACCTTCTCACAGCACCAGTTCTTCAACCATGAGTTAAAGTTCTGGTGCATGCACTCATGTTTCCCTTGCCTCTCGCAGGTAGTACTTCTGAGAAAGTGACAGAAGAAGCTACTTGCTTGAGACCCTCCCAATTTCCTAAACTCTTCCTGAACTTCCTTTGGTCCCCATTTGCCAGGTCATTAGTACCTAGGTGGATAATGACATCCAGCTCACCCTCCCATCTTGCCTTCCCAGTGATCCCCAGGATCTTCCTTCCATCCCTCCATGCTGTGGCACCTGGTAGGCACCTCACCTCCTGTCCTCCCCTCCTGTGTTCCTAGCTGGATCCTCTTATGATGAAGTCCCCCACCAGGATTCGCTTCCTCCTCCTCCTCTGGGGTCCACTGCTTTCCCCGTTGAGGTCACCTCCTTGGCTAACCTCCACATCCTTTCCTTCCACTTCTTAGGGTACCTCTATTTGGTTGTCCTCATTTGCCAGTGTGGCATATGAGTTCTTGAGTGGAATAGGATCTGGGATGTGCCTCTGCCTGACCACTCTAACCCTTCCTGAGGGTATTACTTTTTCTAGTACTTCTCCGCCTTGCTAGTGACTGCACAGAGCTTCCTGGAACAAGTTTCCAAAAGTAATAGAAAGTAATAGAAAAAGTAACTTACCCAACACTGTCCATTCCACTCTAAATCTGGTAGATGTCATCCAGCGCTCTCACACACCAACATGCCTGATGAGCTTAGATGCCGAAAAGGCCTTTGACAGGGTCTCCTGGGGATTCCTGTTTTCAGTTCTGGAGCACATTGGCTTCCCACAGTCATTCATAGATACTATTAAGGCTCTTTACTTGGGACCACAGACCTATGTCAGAGTGAATGGGGGGATCTTGGATAGATTTAGGTTGGGCAGGGGCACCCGTCAATGATGCCCCCTATCACCCCTCCTTTTTGCTCTTTACATCGAGCATCTGGCTGAGGCTGTCCGGAGAGCAGGGGGAGTACAGGGGATGGATGTGGGAGGCCTCCACAAAAAAATATCCCTCTATGCTGATGATGTGCTGCTGTGCCTCACCCAGCCCCATCAGTCCATACCACAGGTGTGGTCTATCTTGGAGGAGTTTGGAAGGCACGCTAGATACTACCTCAATAAAACCAAGACAGAGGTTCTTAGCTTCTTTTATAACCCCTCAGAAGAAATATGGGCTCTCCTTCCTCTGAACTGGACAGCAGGGAAGATGAAATATTTGGGGATATATATCACTAAACAATACTCACAACTTTTTAACGAAAATTACACCCCCCGATAAGTTGTGTAAAAAAAAATTTTGAGAGGTGGTCCCTGATCAGCCTCCCTCTGTACTCCAGGATCCATTCTGTAACAATGAATGTGCCCCCAAATTTCTTTATTTGTTTCAATGTCTGCCACTCTTCATCCACAAATCACTTTTCCAGATTTGGCATAAATTGATTTCAAAATGTATTTGGAACAACAAGAGACCCCAAATTAACTTGAACATTTTACAAACTCATAGAAAGAACGGGGGACGGTCCCTCCCTGAGTTTGAAGATTATTTCCTTGCAGCCCAACTGAAAAATGCTCTGCATTGGTCTAACCCGAACTCCACTGCAGGTTGGAAAGATATGGAGAGAGGGGAGGAGGAGGAGGAGTGGGGCCCACCCCTTGAAACCAGACTGGTCATGTCCTCTAACACCCACAGGTTCCCTCCCCCCAAGCTGACCTCAGTCAGACACACCATCCGATCAGTCCATAGGGTATGGCAAAAATATGAATTAAAAACATCTATTTGGCCTTTGTTCAGACTAGCCTGGGACCCTGGGTTTCTCCCTGGATATCAGGATCACACCTTCCGACTATTGGACAAAGCTGGGCTAGGGTACCTGGCTCAGTTTCTGCAGGGGAACACAATCCTAGACTTTGACACCCTTAGAAACACTTTTTGGCTTGCGGAACTCAGACCACTTTAGGTACCTTCAGGTTAGGACCTATATCACCTCGCTGCAGAGGAGAGATGGTGACCCGACTAGAGCTTCCCCTTTCTTGCTAGCCCTTCAGAGGGGTAAGATTGTCTGTACCCAAAGGGGCCTGATCTCCAGTTTTTATAAATCCCTAGCTGTACTGAGGGGAGACCCACTTATACAAATCAAGGCGAGGTGGCAGGGGGATGGGGACCCAGACCTGTCAGACCCTGACTGGGAATGTGTTTTCTGTATAGTCCAGGGGACCACCCGGTCCCGCCAAAGGCAGGAATTTGCCTGGAAGACCAGGGTTCACTACTTCCTCACTCCCCACATATTAAATAAAAGAAATCTGAATAGTCCAGCACATTGTTGGACAGCCCGTGGAGACCAAGTGACAAACCACCTTCATATTTTTTGAGCTTGCCCAAAACTCCAGGCTTTCTGAATGGAGGTGTCCCGTGCATTTGAAGACATTTTCTCTCTGGACCACCCCCTAGTCTGGCACTCTGCAGTTTTGGGAGTTCCTCCCACAGGCCTGAGAAGTGAAGACTCACTTTATCTCTGGGCCATTCTCATATACGCAACCCATAAAGCTATTACAAGATCTTGCTTGAACCCCCCTCCCTCCAACCAAACAAGAATGGATAAAAGTGGTGCAAAGTATCTCAGAGTTGGAGGAACTTACCTTCAAAATAAACCAAAGAGTCGCCCTATATGCTCAAAGGTGGACCAGATGGGAAATCTGGCTAAACCCGGGCCACTGAAGTCAATACACAAGCATCTAGCTAGTTTACAACCCAGAAATGGAACATGCCCAATTGCAAGAGGGCTCCTGGTTGGAAGGGGGAGGAAGAGGGCTTGCAAAGTGGGGGAAATTTATTATGGCAACTGATGATGTTTTTAGTGCACAACCATATTTACTGAAAGTAGTTGTCTGAAACACCCTGCAATCTTATAAATGAATTTGGGGAATGTGTGGTCAAGTCTATACTTATGAAATTTTAATGTTCTTGTATCTGTATTGGTTTCTGATGTAATTTTGTACCCGATTGATGTTAATAAACTTGAATTTAAAAAAAAAAAACACGGGCATTGCGGCCAGTATGAAACATCATGAACTGTTACGGTCTCGTTATGAATGAGAACCATAACGTACTTAACAGTGGGTTTCAACAAAGGGAGGGTCCAAAAAGGCAACCACAAGGCTGAGTATTTCAGGGACTCATATTTTGCCCAGAACCTATCTAATCCCTGAGGGGTGTTAAAACTCACATTGTACAAGTTAGCACCAGAAACATGAACCAAGGCATGTACTTCATTAGAAAAAAAAAATAGAATCTTTAATGAGTAGTTTTCCCACATATAACCTATCAGGTACAATTTCTAAGTCCCTCCAAATACTGTGACCGCACAGCATTATGTCTCTGTGGGGTGGGGGGGGGGCAACAAAAGGATAATTTTTTCTAAAGTTTTCCCAAGTAGATCTAGCTTTTTCTTTTGGGTCTTGACATGAACTCGGTGGACCATGTTCAGTATCCATTCTGTCACCCCATCTCTGAGGCTTCCACAGAGGAAGAGCTTGAGTTAGTAGGCAAAACGTTAGTAAAGTCAGGGGTAGTTTGCCCTAAAGCAGGAGGAGGTGTAGGAGACAAAACAGGGTTGACAGTCCTAATGTCCACATCCACAGGTGCAGATACATGCTCTGAGGACTGCTTAGGAATAGGGCTGTGATTCGGGGTCCGGAATCCAGTGACCAGCAGCCCCTATTTTTCCAACCTGCCTCGGTCAAAGAAAGTTGCAGCGAGTGAGGAAACCTACCTTCAACCACTGGAGGCAGTTCAATGTCTCTTTCATGCCTAAAGAGAGTTTTGGGTGAAATAATGCTTCTATCCGGTACAGGAAAAATGCAAGTACTCACTCCAGACATTGTGTTCAGTACCTCTGCTTCTGATACTGGCGCTGCTCGAAATGAACCACGTCATGTTGCTTCAGCCATTCCACCACCGAGTCAGAGGATTGGAATTCATTTGATGCTAGTGCATCATCATTGGGTTTAACACAGGCCTCAGGGAGTTCTGACACCACGGTCAGAGCCAAAAACACCGCTGGCAGGAGACAGACAGGTACGTTCTCCTATTAACTGTGCTGAGTCCATTGGTAAATCCATAGCATTATTCATATGCACTTCATGCATTATAGGAGGCAGTATAGCGCAGTGGTCTAAGGCTCTGAGCTACAAATTTGGTGATATCCAGCAGACCCGACCTGGGTTTGAATCCCACAGCTTCCACTTGCATACTGTGTGACCCTAAACAAGTCACTTAACCTCCTTGTGCTCCCAGGTCACTCCTGTAAAAGAGCTTTTAGCTTAATGTGCTATATCTGGTTAAACAACTAAAATAAAATAAAAAAAAAAACTTCAGGTTGAATAAAAGCATGTTCTCCAGCTCTAATCAGTGCAAAAACCAGTTTTCTGTTTGACAAAAATAACTGCTTAAGCCAAGCTTCATCAGACGACATCGTAGGGACAGGTAAATCCTCCATTTCTTGAGGCTGGTCAAATGCGTTGTCTAATGCACCAGTCTCTTTACTATTCTCCCGAGCTGGATCTGTGGGTTGGGAGAGCTGCACTCCCACAGGTACACCAGCAGAATGAACTCCCTCAGTGTTTGCTTCCATGAGCACAGTGCCCCCACACACAGAGTAAGGGATTTCCCTGTTGTCCTGGTCAAATTTCCCTCATTCACTGAAAAATACCACCAACAGCTTCATCTGATTTAATTTCTGTTGGTTACAATCTGTATCCTGCCTTCCCCCCCCGGGTCACCCCTAAAAAAGGGACGTCAAGTCTCAGTTGGCCTACCCGGTCAGCAAAATTCAATAAATAAATTCAATAAACATTTAAATATTTAACAATAAACAGTAAAGTCCAAATTACCATAGTGAAAGCACCTCTCAAAGGTACTGAGTCTCTCACATAGGTCTCATAAATACATTGGCAGCCATGTTATAGCCAGATATTTCCAGAAATTTCATGAAATATCTAAAAAAGATTTATCTCTGGTGGCCCATAGTGGTACTGCAGACAGGCAAGAAATTTCCAGATATATCACAGGCATTTCAGGAAATATCTGACCAGGTCTATGGCTGCCATTGTAGGTTTCAGCCAATGCCATGCCAGAAAGTCATGTTGGCTTGGTGCCTGCATCTTTCCCATAAAAGCAGCTTGCCACCCGGGGTAACATCATCATGCCAAATGTGTGATGATGTTATATGCCCATAGTTGAGCACACAAAACTCATAATAGCAAGCCCAAAGCATCTAGGGCTCCTAGAAGCTTTAGCTGTCACCAGCCGAGGGATTCCTTGCACTTAAATAGACCCAAATTGCAGATATATGACAGTTTTTGAAATTTAAACTGAGATATCATTTAAAAACATGAGGTGAATAACCAAAGTTAGTTTACATTAACCCAATCACCTGTAGAGGATCAAAGGCTAGTTGGGGTCAGGCTAAAAAGAGGAACACCTTTCATGTAAAGTGAAGAACAAGCAGATCCATCAGTAATAAACCCAATGTATTTCGAAGATATACAATAATAATCGAAACCCATAAGAAGGTCAACAGGTAAAAGTGTGCATATTGGGCGGTACGCACAAAAGTGTGGATTGCCTACGCACTACATATCTGAGGCATGTAGGCAACCCCACATGTGAATGCAGTGCAGCAGATGTCCAGCTGACTCCTGGCACCATTCACTATTGGTGCATCAGCCAGGTGGGTACTGGATCCCAGGCTACCTAAGCAGCTATGCAACATGGGTGGTCTGAGTGTGTGCCAAAGGTTGTGACAACACCCCACACTATGCACAAAGGTGTGTAGGCAGCGTGGAGTGCTGCTCCAGGGTACATGACTGGGAACCTGCAATAAGTGTTCCTTGGCCCCCAGTGGACACCAGCCAGTAGAGGTGGCACCAGGACCTCTGCCACACTGCTGCTGCAGCCCACTGGGCAGACGGGAATGTCTGTGAACAGCCATTTGGACCAATGCCCATACTTTGGAAATCACTGGACCAGCAACTTCCAACACTCCCCCTCTCCTGCAGTGCATGGGAACCACTCCGGGACCCATGTTGGGCATCCAATTGGTTGCCCACCAACATCCTGCACCCAGCCCCTGTGCAGCTCTGATCCAAAACCATGTGGGTATGTGCCACGGGGCAGAGCCATGGACAGGTGCACTACGAATGCATCTGATCAAGAATCTGCACATCCTGCACCTGTCCCGGGCTGTGTAGGCACACAGGGTGGTTGTGACAATAATGCGTGCAGTTTAAGTACTTTTGTGCATAGCCCCATTATCAGTAAAATAAATAATGAAAATGTTCTTTTTATCTGCAAAAGCAAACCTCCCCAAACTTCAATAAATATTATAACTAAAAGCATTTAACAATGTGATAACAACAACAGAAAATAGGCAACATAAAAAAAGTTCAGTAAAGTCATTCCATATATTGTAGGTGTCCAATCAATGGACTCATTCAGTCCATGTGCTGCTGACAAAGCACCAAATCTTTGTATCCACCTAGCCTCTGTCACTAATAATTTTTTGTCCCAACTACCCCCCTCCACACACACACACACACACACACACACACACACTTACTTCTTGGCATAAAAAACCTCTCTCTCTAAGCCAAAAAAATTTAATAAGTAGTAGAATGCACTTTTTCATCCCAGTGCCTAGCAAAATTCAATCTCATATCATTGGTTCTAATAGCAGACTTGTGTTCTGTCACCCTCTGTTTAAGCATTCTAGCTGTTTCCCTGCATAACACAAATCGCAGAGCCAACTTAGTAAAGTATATTGTGTGTGATGTATTACAAGTTGTAAGATGTCTTATCACTATATCTTCTTTTTTGAACTTATTAAAAATGGTTTTAAGTTTATATGTATTAGAACATTGTGCACAGCAATCACAGGTGGAATTTTCCAAAGGTGCTGTGCCAAAAAGTCAGTCTTTGTCCCTTCATTCTGGTATTGTATTTTCTATATGCTGTAATCTATCTTTAAAAAGTTTGACATTTCTTTGCCACTATAAGAGGTGTTCCCAAAAATGTATGCTGACCTATTTCATTAGTTTTCAGAATGTTCCAATAATTATACAAAACATTTTTTACCTTTCCCAAACCTGGTGAGTATGGTGTGGGGAAAACATATTGATCTTTTACAGATTGCTTCTCTCACACATTATTAATTAAGTCTGATCTATTTAGGGATGGGTGTGGCAAGCCTCACTCAAGATGGCTGCTTAGAACTTTCTCTCTGCTGCCCTCAAGGAATATCACCCGGCATTGTCTGTTCATATCAAAAGATGTATATTTACAAACAAGTGTGCAGGTAGGTACTCTCTTGCTCCACAAGGAGCTGTATATATCTTCTACTTATTAAATCGAGAGGACTGTTCCAGAAATCCAACTGGAAGCATGGTGGTGGGGGGAAGCAATTGTGGCCCGTCAGCCATGGAAGAAATGTTTGCCTGACCACTCCTACAAATGTCGTAAGTAACCATTGCCTCACAGTGAACAACACAAGCCATTGTTTTCCTGACTACTACTACAAATGTTGGAAGTAACTGTGGCCTCACAGTGAACAACACAAGCCATTGTTTTCCTGACTACTACTACAAATGTTGGAAGTAACTGTGGCCTCACAGTGAACAACACAAGCCATTGTTTTCCTGACTACTACTACAAATGTTGGAAGTAACCGTGGCCTCACAGCAAATAACACAAGCCATAAATAAAGTCAAAACTAGGCTGTCCAAACTGATAGAAAAGTTACCTTGCATGACATAACAATTCAAGACCTCATGGCCACAGTCCAGGAACAAGGCCATGCCATCCAGCAGCTTCAAGACTAAGTTGATGACCTTGAAAACCATAGCCAGAGGAACAACTTGTGTATCTGGGGTTTCCCAGAAGGTATGGAGCTCCAAGACACTATTGCATTTCTCCAACATGCTCTGCCAACAGTGTACCAGCTGAAATGGGATCATCAGTTCACTGTGGTTAGTGCTCACCATGTGCTAGCACTGGCGCCATGGAAGGGAGAAAAGCCAAGGCCCATGCTGGTAAACTTTCTCAGCTACACTATGAGGCAAGATATTTTGGTGTGATCAATAGAACTAGGTCAGTTAAGTTGTCAGAAACACCCTATTCATATTTACCAAGACTTCTCCTGGGGCTCTCATATAGAAGGAGGGCTTACACAGAGGCCCACCATGCAATGCATCTCATTGGACTACTGTTTTTGCTTAGGTATCCAGTGACTGCGTATGATCCACAGAGGGGTTCCCCTGATGTTTTTCACCCCAGAAGCCTTAACAGACTTCTTACTAAAATACTGGCCTCAAGAAATGCTACACACCAGATGGAGGCCCCACAGATTGAGATTCCCCTATACTGCACCCCATGGAGAGAGGGCCTTGGTGCAGTCAGAAGAAGAAATGAAATACTGGGAGAACTTTGCTGAAGATGGCAGGGCCCTACCACCATGAACTTGCAAATGACATTAAACTTCCAAATATTACAAAAGGGATCATCCTTCTACCACAAGCCGCTCCCAAAGTCACAGTGGTAACAGGACTGACAAGGCCCCCCAGGATGATTTACGTCCACACCTATCCTGGAACAGATTTGCTCCACTTCAGCCAATATCTTTAGACCCACTGAGAACCAACCCAACAGATGCTGGAACTACGGCAAACAGGGTTACAATTCAAAGGACTCCCCCAGTGAAATAGTGGGTGAAAATTGTCTCAACTAACACAGATAAACCAAACATTAATATCTGCAATACAAAGCAAGATTCTCCAATCAAGCTGGAGTGACTTTCCACAGTCAACACCCAGATCCAAACCCATGATGAACGTTTTCAAGGACAAGGCTGATGACAGATAGATGGAGTTTTTCTGCTGATTTATGGGCATAGTGGAATGGAGATTGGATGGGGGAAGGGGCATTGAAACCCTTGGAGGGAAACGTTGCATACACCCAAAGTAGAAGCACTGTCCAGTGGTAAAGACTAGGGTGAAGTAACAACCCCCCCCTCCTAAATTGCTAACTGCCCAGTGAGCATATAATAGGAAACATATCTCTTCTCCAACCCCTCCTTACCTAATCTGATTAACACTCCCCTACTCAAAATAGGCTGCTGCAGTGATGTTTATCTTTTTTTCTTTCTCGCATCCTGTTTTATTTTAACTATACATACTGCATCGCCGTTGAAATGATTTGGAAGCTATATTAATAGCAAAGAAAGGAGAAGTAAAATGGCACTGACTGCATGGTCAAGCAGTACCTCTCCCTTCCCGCTATATTACAGTACCGTAGCATGCATTGGTGAGAGGGCTCTGAGTTGTATAACTCTACACACTCAGCACCCCACTCAGCTATGGTGTTTGGCCCTCTGTGCTAACAGATTGTCTAGAATCAGGCTCCACTCCGGAGATATGTTTGCAGTCTTTTGACAATATTTTGTCCCTGAACTCTTGAGGCTTCCCTCAGAGGTCTGACTGGTGACTCTGCATGACAATTGTTTCTGCTCTGCACTGTGATCTAACATGGGGAGCACTGGAATACCGGCTATATTTTGAATATCTCCTCCCTCAACCATTTCCCCCTCCAGTAACTTCATCATGCTGGGGGTTGGAGGGTCTATGATATGAACAAAGTGTAACTTTTTAGATATTATGGGTGCTGACATCATAATGTTTTAGACTGCCATAATGGTATCCATGTATGTAAATGCTTCTAAAAGGTGTCAGTAGATACAGCCGACATGCATTACTAAATGGACAAGATTGATTGACAACTATGCTTACCTGATCTGAGCAAATTGTGAATGTCTCACTAGCACATTTAGGCCACTGCCCCCTCATCCCACCTATGTGGAGGCTAGGAAAGGTGGATGATACAGGGGTGGGGGGAGTTTATAGGCTGCATACCTCTAGTACAGGTCTGCTTTTCCAAGTCCTATACAGCTTGTAAAGCGCAAATTGTCTTAGAATATCCAGACACCCTACTGGATGACAGATGCAATTAATAGCACAGCACCCTCCATTATAATAGAAAGTTACATTATATGATGTTTGAAGAAATCAAAACATCAGTATCTGCTATGGGAAATGTTTTTCTTCCACCCATAGCATTCAATATGTTTAGCATGGCCAATATTACTGCACAGTTCTCTGTTATTCCTTCAATTTTATTGGCTGTTGTACTGCATCCAACTGCTAATGCAGCTAAGGGCTTGCAGGCAGAATGACATTAGGTCCAGAGATGTGACTGTTGTCAATCATGTAAGCTGCACAAGAGAGCACTTAAGCCAATGCATGCCACCAAAATTATACTTTATTTTAGCAATGCAAGTTTACAAGTAACTGTTATTTTCCAACTTCATAGTGAATACTGCTACTTTAAGAATTGTTCCATAAGAATTAGCAAAGGCATATTTACACCATAATTGATCGTCTCCCATTTTACTGGCAGACACCCTTGAGGCATAGCAGATATGTGTGGGAAAGGTATACAGTTAACACTGTTGGAATAATCATGCGGAGAAATGTGCACAGTAAAAACAGCATAGGTGAAAACAGCTGCATGGAGAGAAGATCATGGACATATTATCCCGCACCCCTACTGTCACCCTCCCAGTGTTAAGAATAGTAAATCGTGCCCCACAGACTATCACACCCCCCTGACTGTCACCCTCCCAGGGTTAAGAATAGTAAATCGCACTGCCTCCTCCCCAAATGTCATAACCCAATGACTGTCACCCTCCCAGGGTTAACAATAGTGAATCGCGCCCCCCCCCCGACTGTCATGCCCCCACCCTCCCAGGGATAAAACTAGTAAATTGTGACCCCCTCAACTATCACCCTCCCAGGTTTAAGAATAGTAAATCATGCCCCAGTGACTGTCCCCCCCACCCCCCGTTGCACTGTTATTACCTTGTACTACATTTCCACAGTGGGGCTATCAGTGTCAGTGATTTGCCTGCACAATTATCAACCATGCAATAATTCCTGCATGGTTTTGACCTGAACCTTCTGGACAATAATGTTTGTGGTTCTGAATCCCCTATGACTCACCCAGATTAACTTCACCTTCAACCAGTAAGTGTCTCTATATCACGCTCTCAGGGAGGAAAAGGTGGATCTTGCTCATCCTGTAGCCACTGGCCCTTAGCCTTTTGCGGACCCTTAGATTTTGCTGTTTAGAATCTGTAGATAGTGTTGTAATGAAAATATGCTTGCAATAAGTGGGTTTGTTCTCCACAAAGATACAAATGACAGCTGGACATTTTGTACCTCACATCTGAAACTTGAGTACAAGCACCTGTGGCAGAGATGAAATATCTCAGAACTCATTGTTTCACTATCCTTAAAATGCAACCCCCCCCCCCCCCGATGCACTGTCCCTTTCCAGATAGTACCTACTTTCCAGTAGGTATGCTTCTGCTGCTTGCACTGGCTTCTTGCAACATGATCAACATTTACCAACTCACTAAACATCCTTTTAGTGATAATGGGTTAACTTATATGTCATACATGGAACATACGGAGACTAAATACCCCAGTGAAAGGGAAAAAGGTTTTTTCACTCCTAAAGAAGCTTAAGTCATAGTTGGCCTTCTTGCAAGAAACTAAACTGACACCAGCAGACCATGCCAAACTGATCAAGGATTGGGTGGGACCGAAGTTCTATGCCTCTTCACCCACTCGTAAGTGGGTGTGGTGATTCTGTTACATAAGGGTCTTGGATGGACTCCTACCCACACTGAAAGTGTCCCACAGGACAGGTTGATATTTCCATTAGTGACTATCCTTATGGGACCCATCCTTTTGGGCAATATGTATGCACTCAACGAGGATGACCCTACTATATTTCACAACATAGCTCACAAATTGGGTCAGTTGGCCTTGGGCACCATCCCCATAGTTCTAGGAGGTAACTTTAACCTTATTCTGACCCCACTGTTGGACAGAAGATCCAACAGGATAGAATCCAATCCCAGAGGATAGCAGGTATTCCAGCAAGTGATGCAAGACCAGGGATTAGCGGACATATGGAGAACCTTTCATCCAAGGGAAAGGGACTATTCATTCTACTCAGTGGTCCATGGCTTCCACAGTCATCTTGATTTCTGGTTAACTTCCCCTTCATTACCTCAGTCAGCCCTGGACTCAATAATCATCTCAATGGTAATTTCTGATCAGTTCCTACTTCTATGGATCTCACCCCAGATTACTTTCCCCTCCTGGAGACTGGACCACCTCTTGCTGTGTGACCCTGAATTTCTCCCTTGGGCCCAAAAAGAAGCCACCCTTTTCTTTGAAAAGAACCATATAGAGTACACGTCAGCAGGATTTACATGGGAGGCTTTCAAGGCAACCATTTGGGGGAAGATTACTGGGTATTCTGTAAACAGATGCAGACAAAAACAAAAACAGATTCAAAGGTTGGAGAAGAACTTACAAGCAGCAGAGACTAGATTTAAAGTTTCCTCTCACCCCGACCCTCATTCCCCCCTTGGTCGCACCATCATAGGGCTCTGCTTAGAAATCAATGCCCTTCTTTTGAGAAATGCTGAAATTGCTATCCTTCATTTAAAGCATAAGTACTGGGAAGGAGGAGAGCAAGTGGTAAGCTCAGAGAGAAATATAGTAGGTCTCAGGAACCTCTCTGGGCAGTTCCAAACAAATGCCCAGGAGTTAACATCAAGTGAACATATTATTATACCCGCTACTCGTCATCCCAGAATCAGGACTCTACAGCAACTCTGCTGTTTTTGAACTCCATTAACCTTCCTATCCTTTCTCCTCAACAAGCAAGACAAATAGATACCCCATTGTCTATGAAAGAGGTGAAAAACAAAGTCCTCCTTTCCTTGAACATGGGCAAAGCTCCTGAAGGGGGTGGTGTTCCAGCTGAATTCTTGCAGGCCCTAGCTCCCATAATCTCCATGGTCCTCAGACAGGTCTACCTAGAGGCAGAGACTGTGGACATATTCTCTACCCCCCATACTCAGAAAAGTCATCATTATGGTGATTCTTAAGAAATCCTGCACTAGCAGGCAGTTATAGGCCTATTTTCCTAATTAATGTCGATAGCACAGTGTATACCAAGGCACTAGCCAGTAGGCATAACCTGCTCCTACCACAACTAATCCAGCCATCACAGGTAGGGTTTGTACCAGGGTGTTATAGTGCAAATCATCTCTGCTCCCTTGTGAATCTGACACACATGGCAAAAAGTCTTCTCTCCCCAGCAGCTACAGTGGCCATTGATTTTGAGAAAGCATTCCACTCTGTCAGATGGGATTATTTACATCTAGTATTGACTCATATTGACTTTGGAGCCCACTTTCAGTGGTGGATCAACACAATATACTCATCCTCTACAGCACGTGTACTCACCAACTTGCTGCTCTCCGACGCCTTCCAGTTGAAGAGGGGTATGATTCAGGGCTGCCTCCTATTCCCCCTACTTTTTGTTTTTGGCAGTGGAGCCTCTGGCTGTTGCCATAAGGCTGCATAAGGTAATTTAAGGTATACTAAGTGGTACACAGTAGTATACTACCCTTATGTATGCAGATGACCTCCTTGGCCTCTTAACAGATGTAACCCAGGTCCTGATGCCACTCCTACAGCTATGAAATCAATTTACCCTGGGTTTAAAATTAATCATTTCAAAATAGAAGCCCTCCCTTTGAATACATTCTGCAACTCCAATACTGTAACAGAGCTAGGCCTGAGTAGGGCCCCAGAGGGAATTACCTATCTAGGTATTATGTTACCCCAGCCCTCACAACACTATGGAATCTAAACTTGCAACCACTGCTGACTGACATTAAAACAGAGTTTGATCACTGGAAACTGCTGCAACTTACAAACGCTGGGAAAATTGCAGCCATCAAAATGGTGACTACCCCAAAATTATTCTAGCTATTATCCCATCTACCACTGGAGCTCCCAGTTTGATGATGCTCAAAACTTGATAAAGCAATTAGTAAATAACTCTTTATAGGAAAGAAAACAGCCTAGATATAGTCATAATAAACTGAGAGCACACTAGAGGGAAGGGGGATTGTGTCTTCCATGGTTTGAAGGATATAAATGGGCTTTCCAGCCAGTCCAAACCTTGCACTGGTTTAAAGCTTGTATTGAAGATTCTCCACAATGGGTCCTTATGGAGGAATGTGAGGGTAAGGTACAATCTCTTCCTCTACTTTTGTATGCACTGACCCCCAAGGGATTAGTATTACATCCCACCATTGCCTGACAATCAAATATTGGTCTCAATTTCACCATAAAATAGATACATTCCAAAGCCTATTCTCCATAACCCCCCTTTGGGGCAGCTCATTGGCCACAATGGACTGCTAGAAGGATTCAAATCTTGGGTGACATGTTTAAGTCTGGGACATATCTTCCAAGGCCTACAAAATGATTGGGGTCTCTCAAGATAAGATTTCTAGAGATATGTCCAACTTTGAAGTATGATGTGATCCTTCCTTTGCAAGAGATCCCAACACAACAAACATACACTATTAACCACTTGGTTGTCCCTTTCAAAAGGTCAGGCAAGTAAGCTCTACTTGGCTATTTGAAATATTCTGACATCGAATCCATGACCTCTAAGGCTTAGTGGGAAGCTGCCCTACAACTAAATATCCCTGGGTAGCAATGGAGTTGATGCTGGACTTTTGAACATAGGGGGCCTGATTCTAGAAGGTTAACCCAGGGTTTGTGCCAAGCCCTGCATCATCTGCAATGTTTGGCACAGCTGCGCCACAGCCCTTTGGCACTATGCAGTCTGATTCAAGAAGAGCTGGCGCATTTTTGACCTTTTCCACATTTTACAGCAGCTTGCACCAAAGGATTGTGGCAAACCCATATAATGAATCCCCCTTGGATGCAAAGTTAAACTGGGGGAAGTTGGTCTAACTTGCTGCATCTTGCATATCTGATTCAGAATTGTGATCAGTGCCAAATGACTGCTACAAGTCCCCTGCATAGTATGTTCAGCGCACCAAGGACTTATAGCAAATGCTACCCATTTCTGAATTGGGCCCAGGGCCTTTAAGGACACTAGAAGCAGGTTGATCCAAAACAAGATTCTTCGCTCCTGGTATAGTGCACCAGTGCAGCTCCCCATCACAGTGGCCCTAGACACAGACATGTGCTGGAGATGCATGCATATAGTGGGGATCTGGTACATATTCTATGGGCCTGCCCTATGATCCAGTCCTTTTGTGAACTGGTATGCCACCTGGGGTCCAAAGTATTACATAAACAGATACCTCACTCTGCAGTTTTGCTGGTGCTAGGTATGGTATCAGAGGCATCACATTTAAATGCACAAGCGCATAGGTGGTTGGCACTTCTAAGTATGAGGGCCAAGTGGCTCCTTCTTTACAGATGGCACCGACCAGAGATTCCTACACTTAGTGAATAGCTGGCGTCCCTTACACAACTGTCCACACTCAATCAATTAACCCACTTAGCTGTCAGTGCACTCCATATACAACAGCTGCTCGCATACCTTCCTAATTTATGTACAGTACAAGTCGCATTAAACTGCTCCTCCAACTCACTGGTTTAGTAGTTTTCAGTGAGCTACTTAATGTGTGCACTGCTCACTCAATGAATTAATAAAAGTTTCCTTGTGGTGTATTTCTATCTGCAATTCAGTTTTAACTTACATTCGCAGCTGTCTGGAAACTTTTATTAATGCAGTGCAACTCATTAAGTAACCCATAAGAAATGCTGAACTACTGAGCTGAAGTTCAGTTTCACTACTGCAATGAGCAACTTGATTTACATGCCATTCTGCCCAATCCCATGAAGAAACTATCACCCAATTCCAGCCAGTAGCAATCCTGTACTCAGATCAAAAACCCTGCCCCCACCGCCATGTTTTTTCACTCGCTTCCGAGGACTCGACTTGTTGCCGCTTTTTTTCTGTTGTGTTGAGTCTGCCTAGCAGTTCCAGTTTACAAAATCTACAATGCTTTTTATTACTTTTTAGGCTAGGCTGCCCAAATATTCCAGTCAGCCCTGTTCATTGGTCTTTAAAATCCCACCACTCTCCTTAGGCACAGTTCTCCCTTTTTCTCTGCCTTTCCTACCACGATCCCCTGAAGTTCACCCTCAGCACAGTTCTCCCTTCCCTCTGCCTTTCTCAGCATCATCTAAAGAAGCTCACCGTCAGCACAGTTCACCCTTTCTCTTTGCCTTTCTCAGCACAATCCTCTACCATACAGTATTTGATCTCCCCATGCTCTATTTGTGCATTTTGTTTTCCGTGACGTGTAATTGAAAACTGCAGCTTCCCTGGACTGTGCTGTCGGCAGCTCTGTGCTTGATTTTCAAGCCATAAGACAGCACAAACATTACAGCTTCTCTGTTAAGCTATCAGTCATTCAGCTCAGCTGTCGGATGGCAGTACAGTGTAGAGCAAAGCATGGTTCTGAGTCAGCGAGATTTTACTACATTTCATTTTTAACTCTTTAATTACTTAGTTATTCCGATTTACAGCACATACAAAATTAGAAAATAATGTACACAGGACACTGTACAGTAAAGTACTGCAAATGTACATAAGAACTGCAATGACAGAGATTACTGTAGTGAATGGGAGGAGAATAACAGCTCTAAAGTTGTACTATGGAAAAACAGCCACTGCATTGACAATGCTTTGCATCAGCATTGGAAAGCAGCTGAGGACAGCTGTCATTGAGTTGCATTAGAGTTTTAGGGTGGTTGGAAAACCATTTGCAGTTGTAGAACTTGGAGTTGGCACTGCATTGTCATCACAAAAAAAAATGCCAGAGCAGTGAGTTGGAGGAACAGTTTAATGCGACTTGTACTGTACAACCTAAGATAAGAATTTGCTGAGCAAGATCATAGGGGTTTCCACTCAATCCCCCTTATTGTGCTTATGGACTACTGAAATCAAACTCAAATATCACAGAGCATCCCTTCTTTTTTCCCATCATATCACTATGATGTATATTTGTGTTAGTTGTTTTGGTTCTTTGTGGTTGTTTTTATTGTCTTTCAGGGCAGGAGGTCCCCTTTGCTTTATGTGCCCTTACATTCTAGCTCCACAAAACATCCACTGTTTATTCAGGTGAGTTGTGTATAATCCTGATGTCTCTCTCTCTCTCTCTCTCTCTCTCTCCTCCCTCTCTCCCCCTCTCTCTCTCTCGTATGTTCCTCGCCTGTATTTGCTATACATTAGAACTGACCATAATGTCTTGACATTGTTTTAAAATGTATACACCTTAATAACAAATTTAACTGACAAAAAAAAAAAGTGTGATCTATTTCTTGAGTCACCCTTGGCTTCTGCCTTTTAAATACCTTTAAATGGGTATCCCCTGACTGCTCCCCTCACTGGAACAGTTCCTACGAGCCCTTAGGAACTGCCCCAGTAGATTGCCATCTTCTATTGTCTAGGATGACAACTTTTGCAGTTAAGTGTCATGTTTCTCTCAGTACCTTTTTGAAAAAGCCTTGTATGTAGTCTACCTTGTTCCTTATAGATCTCAGTGTCTAAATATGCCACTTTTTCAAATCTGCACTCCAAAGAAAATTTCAGGTTATCTTTACAACATTCAAAAATGTATGGAATTCTCATAGTTCATTTTCTGAACCTATCCATGGAAACAATAAATCATTTATGAAATGTTTGTATGCAAGTATTTTATCAAAAGAATCTGGGAACCATTAGATTCATAATAAAATGTTCCTCAAAAATATACATATAAACATCATCATATGATGGGCCCATCGTAGACCCTACCACCGTCCCCCTAATTTGCTGATAATACTGTCCATCAAACTTAAAGAAATTTATGTTCGGGACCATACTTGCAAGTTCCACAAGGAGACACACGGACAATTCTTGTGGGGGGTAGGAAGAAATAAGCTGTTGGTTAGCTAGCATCTGCAACTTATCCAGTAGTTAGGGAAATGGGTAGACTAGGTGGGCCAAGCGGTCCTTATCTGCTGTCAAAGTCTATGTTTCTATGTTTCCAAAAGGAAATATGTATGAATTTTTTTCTGATATGTTTCTTAAATCTAGTACATGCTTTAGTGCAGAAAAATCTCTTGCATGAGGGATGGAGGTGTAGAGGTCAGAGACATGCATGGGGGCTAGCCAGATGTCACTGACCTCTGTTATCCCCCACCTATTACAGAAAGAGACTATGTGGATACAAAGATTTGGTGCTTTGTTGGCAGAATATGGATTGGGATTCCATCAAATTCTGCTGAGGAGGCAAGGCACATACTGTTGAGCTCAGGGTACTCCACCACCTGTAACTTCATTTAATTTTACTTAACTCTGTTTCACTCAGTTCTTTAAAGTTTAATTTCATTTCAATTCATTGTGACCTAATGAAAAAGGTATAATCTGTTGTATTTTGTTACATAGCCACTTGTTATTTAACCATCTGTATTCAAAGAACTCACTGTTTCATCTCCACTCGGCCATGATGACAGCAGATTGAATCCTCACAAGGTTTGCCTTTTCCAATGGCCAAGGAAATAGAGAAGGAAATGGATACATCAGTCCTGCAAGAGAAACAAGGAAAAACGAAAATCAGAAGGATCTAAGTGATCAATGAAGAAGACTGGTATTAAATATAACAATGCAGTCACCACAGCAGAAAAAGTAAGGACAGTGCCCTCTTCACAAATGAAAAAAAGTGTCAATCTAAATAGATTTCCTTACACTGGATGATGACGAACCTACTTGCCCATTCAAGGAATTGAGAGAAGGTATCAAAGAGAACAATATTAAAATGGCTGAAGCCAGGATCTCAAGTTTAGAAGATAAATCTGCCAGAGATACTAAGGAAAATACATTCAGTGCTAAAAGGATTTCCCAACTTGAAGACAAAATGGAAGATCATTAAGCAAGGAAATGTCAGAATAATTTAAAGATTATATGTGTGCTGGAAGGGTGGGAAGGATCTGACACTGTGTTTTCTCGTTAACAAAGCACTACTTCATTTGGCTGCCCCCCCCCCCAATTGCTCTTATTTTGTTTTACAGAGATCCCATACTTCTCTAAAACCAACATTTAGAATAAACAAGAACCCAATCCAAAACTGTAAAATTTCTGAGCTTTCAGCACAAGACTTTTTTTTTCAGTGATTCATACGGGACAGGCCATTCTTGGAATTCGAAGGGGCTAAACTGAAGTTTTTCAATGGCTTGCCATACAAGCTGTTGGAAAAAAAGAGAGGCATTTTATCACATAAAAAGAAAACCCAGAAACACAGACTTTAAGTACAGTCTCCTCCACCCCACAACATTAATGATCTGAGTTCTTGATTGCACTAAATAATACCCCTGTTATCAAGTGATGAAAGAAGGACTACAAAAAAGACTTTCCAGACTTGTTTAAAAATGTTGACTTTGCTAGATAAATTTTGAATGCATGAATGCTGGTACAGTATATTGTGGTAAGGATTGATATTTCCACTCCCTCGCTTTACTTAGTCTGCTTATTAACTTTCCTGTTAGCACTTTCTGTATTGGTCATGCTAGCCAGAACAAATACTTTCTAAAATATAATGCTTGTAGTTGCATTTAAGTGTTAACCACTCAGATGTTTGCTCTCTGATTCTCTTTTGAGATCTTTCCAAAATGCAGAAAAATAGGTGGTGTGAGTGGGAAGGGACTGGGTCTGTGGCTCCGTCTGCAGTCATGGAGAGCTTTAGTTTGATCAGCCAGTCTGCTGATGGGTTTGCAGCTCTGTCTCACTGTCACCTCATCCCAAAGCAATACTGTAAATCACACAGCCTGTTCTTTCTTATTTTGAACTAAACATATTTGCTTTCAATGAGATAGACGAGTGTTTTAAAAACAGAGTGGCAATGGAGCAAATGTGGGGTGCTTTATTATTAAACAAAAGATAGATGTAAAGTCTCTTGGTCCATTTGCTGTGACTGGCTGTTCATATCAGAAAGCTCACTGAGGGAGGGGTATGGCTAAAACTTTATTCAAATCTTACATGCTGCAATATGCTTACAGAGCAGACTCATAAATTAATGAGTTCTCTCCAGAAAAATCCAATTTTAGAGGGGAATTATATTACTTTTCAGATATATGTTTACTCTAATTGCCATGGTGTGTTGATCTGTTCACTAACTTCATTGATCACAGAGAGGGGCTAATTAAGAGACATCATCAAAGTACTCTCCACATTGCCCAATCTTGGCCTAAACCAGTTTCTATAGTCAGAACACCAAGAAAAAGCTTTTATTCTACATTAGCGCTTTCTAGCCTAACAATGCATGGTCTTCTCATTTAGCCATATGTCCTAAATGTTTCATGTGCCACCATTTCAATTTTATTCACCCTTTGAGTTATGATTTAAAAGTTTGCAAATAAATCCCAGGATGTTTGACTTTAGTATGAGCATATGTGCTTGTGAGACTTCAGACTTGTCCAGATTGGTCAGAATGATAATATGTGTTGCTAGGAGTAAGCTCTACTGTGCATGCTTGTCAGAACAGACAAAATGTCTTCTGTAGAGATGAGAGGCCTCCAGTACTGAGAGCAAAAAAACAGTAATTTTTGGTGTCACCCAGTAATCTTTTGTATTTTCTCTTACATAAATTGTTGCTTTTATCTCTATTTTGGCCATTTTTTTTATCCAGTTTTGCAACGTTTTGTGCAATTAAAACTGATATGGGAGAGTATCAAAATTCCAAAAGATGATGCCCAGACAAGAAACTCAAAAGACAAGTCAGACAAGGTGACAGCTGTAAGTTTACTCTGAACAACTATTTTAAATACATTAAGTAAAGTTTTTCAAATAAAATATGCTCACATGCACTGCATAATGCTAATGGCTCCAGTCAACTTGTTTTTTTTTTGCTAAACCCACTCCTCACAGTTGAATCACATAATGGGAGTACTTTCAGATCATATACCCCAAAACATAGTCTCGTCTACATGCAATTACACTGTTATAAAATTAAGAAATGGGAGAACCAGGCAGCTGCTTAAGAAGCAAGCATTAAATGTTGGCCCTTGAAAATAGAGTTTTTTATCCAAAGGATGTCCAGTGCAATTGCAATGATCTAATACATAACAAAGTATAAATAATCTCTGCAGAATATAACATGTTTTATGATGCATTCAATAACACAGCAGTATGTTATACATAAAAAATGAATTCACTGAGATTTAGTCACAGGCACTGGGTCAGATGTTAAAGTCAAAGCTCTGTACATTGCTATCAATTGTTCTTTATGCATTTTCAGATGTTCTTGGAACCTTAAACAAAACTAATGGATTATACTACAATAGGCATGACATAATGTTGGAATAATAACTATATTCAGAATGAGCTGAGAATCAACTGTGGCTCCCCTTCATCTTAATCTGAACCTAATTTAATTAGCTATTTACCTTTACAGTTGAGGTTTGTGATTTAATGTGCTCTAATTCTTTAAAGTAGTCAAAAGTTAAGTGTTCTCTTTGAATTTCTTAATGCAATGTTAATTAATACTTTATCTATTTTCAGTCATCTGTGTGTATTGGGGGCAGGGGGGATTTGTGTCCTCTACTTTTAGCTTTTAGGATAAGTCCAAACTGGTTAGCACACTGTATGTTTTGTGCTACTGGAGTGTCAAAGTGATCACGTTTTCTGAGTACGCTAATTCATTAAATGAAATAGGCTTCATGTTTATTGTAATGTGGATGAGTCTATTCTTTTCTTCTTTCTTTCTCTTTTCCATTCTTTTTATCTTTTTACTTCCTCTAACTGTTGGTTTCATTGGTCAATAGCGTATTTTATTTTCATTGTGACTAATGCTTTGATGTGGTAGGTAAATCTTTAGCCTCAGGTGTTGTCATAGCTCAAAATATTGTATACCTCATAACATTAATTAACCATTATGGGAGGGTAAACTAAACATGTTACTTGGATGTCAGTGGATTAGATGAGAAGGTGAAGAGGTATAAAGTTATAAGACATCTGAAAAAACAACAAGGTACAGACATAATTTTTCTACAAGAGATGCACCTTAAACAAGATTTAGACCTTATGAAAAGGGAATGGATGGTACTTATTTATGGTGCAGGTAATACATTAAAAGAGCTGGTGCTCTGATCCTGGGGCCCAATTCCAAGACAATTACACCAGATGTAAATGCAGTACGCCGGTCCTGATAGTGCAAATCATGTTATGCCAGTGATCTGTGACATGCATGATTCCAAAAGAACACTTATGCCGCAATCCGCAACTGCTACGACAAATGCAAGTTATACACTGCAGTTACACCAAAGAATGCCTACACCACTGTGTAATGTGGCTTATGACATGCGTAACACACCAGCACCACAGAACTGCTATTCCAGAACAGGTGGCATAATGAACCATGCCAGAGGATGGTAACGTAAGTTAGAACAAGGAAAAGCTGTCCTAACCAGAGCACAAGCCATAGAACCCCCCCCACCACAAAGCCAGACTGCAGCATACCCTCAAACGTTAGGCCATGGATGTGGAACTAATGGGCATACAATGGAACACCCAAGCAAACATTCCCTAGGAAGCCCAGGACACAGTGAAATAGGTAGCAGCATGGCCAGACAGGCCAATAGTAAGTGAAATACATACCTGGTGCAACATGTACCATAGCATGTAGTGCAGTAGCCATACACAGACTGTAGGACAGGGCATCACACTGTGGAACAAAGAAGCGATGGGATGTACAGTAGGGAACAGTGCCATATACTGTGGGACAGTCAAGAGGTATGTACTGCTGTCAGTATTGCAAGTTGCAACATGCATACTGCTATGCTGCTATTGCGAGTTTTGCCATGTCTTGTGGGCGTAAATTGCAACATGCATAATTCTGCATTTTCCATCAGATCTGGTGCTTCTCTTGGAATATGGCACAGCTCGCATGTCATAGGGATTTTGGCGTAACTTTACACACTGGCGTACTTTGCACCTTGCTCTCATCACTGTCTAGGAATCGGGAAAAATACCCCCTTTACTATTGAAGAAAATATTGCTGATGAAGAATGTCATGACATCATTGTGCAAGAAATTCTTAACACTTGTAAAACTACATTGGTTAATATTTATGGACCTAAGAAACAGTACATACCACATTTATGAAAATCTTTGATAAAGTTTACAAATATTTAAACTCTAATATAATAGTGGCAGAGGACAGAAAATGTATACTTGACCCTATTCTAGACAGAACTAGTACAAGATATAGGCTAACAAATACTGAAAAAGATTTAAAATTTATAGTTAACACACCAGATCTAATTGATGTTCGAGGGTAGTCAACACAATGAACACAAATTCCTTTGGGTCACTTGTTCATAGATCAGGCTCACAAATCAACAAAGTCTTCATTCCTAAAAATCTGTTCTGCACTACTGTATGTCTGATACAAATATTTATCCTATAGTACTGTCAGACTGTGCCCCAATCTCAGTAACTTTGTCTAGATTAAATAATAAGATGGGCTCCAACAGGTGGTGCTTTAACACCTCACTATTAGAATATGATGAGGTAGTAAATAAAATATACAGAGAAATAAAAAAATGTTCTTGAAACCAATGATCCAAATGACATGTCCTGGGCAACCCACTGGGAAGCATTAAAATGTGTTTTTTTTTTCAACTCTTTTTCCTTGCCTTCCCAGACGGAACTTTCTCTCGGGCTGCCTTTCTCGCCATGACAGCTCTACCGACCGCTGTGTTCCCCACAATCTTCAAGTTAGTTACAACCCCCCCGGAGGCTCGGGAGGGGTTACAACCCCCAGGGAGGTAGAGGAGGCAGTGGTGAGGAATCAGCTTTGATCGTGTGGTGGCGTTGGCACTGGAGGAGCCATCGCCTATCCGGCGGGAGGGGTGTTTTCTTCCCCTAGTTACACCCCAGACGTAGGTCATGCAATGCTGTTCAGCCCATGACGTGGGTGCTCCCACTCACGTCCAGAAGGCAGCCGCCTACATCTTCCTCATTTTCCAAGTCCGTGTGCATTGCAGTGCCACCGGTCTCCATCGGGGGCCACTGCTGCGCCGGGCTACCCCTGGATCCCTCCCCGAGAGAGGAGAGCAGTCCTCTGGATGCTTGATCCTCTCTCTCCCCTGCTGACCACCGGTGCTCTGGGATCATTCCCGAACCCAGGTCGCCGGCGTGGCACAAGGTGTGGCGTCCAGTACCTCAACCCTCAGCACCACCGGGCCGGCATTAAAATGTGTGTTATGAGTTATTTTTATAGGGTATGCATAAAAAAAGAGAAAGAAAGAAAAGTTAAGAACAGATGAACCTCTTGGGTAAAATAGAGTTGGAGCTTAAAACAGATAATTCAGAGATAAACTACAGAATGGACTAGTCAAAAAAACAATATGATAACCTTCTAAAGGATGAAGCCATTTTCAGTATCCATAAAGCTAGAGTCAGATACACTAGATCTAGTCCTAAAGCTCCAAAACTACTAGCAATTTGCCTAAGCAACTCATATAATTTATTTATTTATTTATTGAATTTTGTTGACCCAGTAAGTCCACTGGGCCTAGAAGTCCCTTTTTCAGGGGCAACCGGGGGGAGGGGGGATACAGATGGTAAGCAACTGAAATTGAACCAGATTAAGCTGTTGGTGGTATTTTTAGTGAATGGGAGAAATCTGGCTAGGTCACCTGGGAAATTCCCCTACTCTGTCAGTAGGGGGACCCTGACGCTGTGACTGGTGGTCATTCTGCAGCAGGATCTGGTGGTGGAAGGTCTGCAGGAAAGGGCTACAATGACCCAGGAGTCAGACAAATTGGAAGTTCCTTTGGAGGAGGGATCCGCTGTGGAAGCGGCTGGGTTGTACCCGTTGGGTGGCCAGCACATCGCCCGAGACAGTGGTCCCTCTGCTTTGAATTCAATGCAGCCTTTGAGTTTAGCAGAGAAGCATCACTGTTTAGAAGAGGAGCTGTTGCGTGTGAGTGAATTCCTGGCTAAAGAAGGAAAGAAACAAAATTTGGAGGAGGATCGCAAACAGAAGCGAGATGACACTTCCCCGAGTGCTGCTACGTCAGAGGGTACATAAAAAATATATGCGTCTGCAGAAAAGACTACAGCGGTCCCGATTTCATCTGGTAAGGCCTGGGGAGACATTGTGGATGCTACCTGGTCACTGAATAGGACCCTGCATGATGCAGGTTGGATCCCTATGTCGGACGGCCATTGGAAACCCGGCAGAGGTGATTGCGGGTACAGCTGATGGACTTTCTGCTGAGCTAAGTACCAATTTTTCTGATTTGCCATTGCAAGCGGAGGGAGAGGCTGTTGGTCCCCTTCCTCTAGATTCTCTCCCCCTTGATGTCCCAGAGGGTGGGGTGAGTACTGGGGATATTAATGCAGACCAGCCACAGGCTTCAGAGGCTCAGGCTAGGCCCACGTATGCTAGTAACGTTCAACAGACTGTGTAACAGGCTAAAAGGTGCACCGCCATTCATTTACGATATGTGGGGCCTCGGGATAATCCCCCCGATCATTTTTTTATGGGGATGGTACTGCTTAAGCAGAGTATGGGATTTTCTCCAGCAGAGGTTTATGCCCTTATTCATGTTCAAGGGGAATTTACCTTTGATATCAGCTTCTGTACCCCAGCTTTTTTGGAAACTTTCTGGTGTCGGTATCTGAATTTAAAAACAAATCCCCTATGGTCTGACTTTATTGCGTTTCCTCTCACTAAGCAACCTTTTTGAGTGATAACCATCCTTTTTCAGAATGAAGGGGTCAATGTTGTTGATATTATACACTGGCTGGAAAAGAAGTGTGACATTCAAGGCAATCATGTCCCTATTTTAGATGATGAAGGTTTTTGGAATGGGGGCTGGAAATTTCGGGTCAAACTGCATTCTTCTGTCACTGATCTTATCCATCTCCCTGTTTTTTTCTGGGGAGGGATAAGGGTTTTCTTTTTTACCCAGGTCAGCCCAGGGTTTGTTTTAAATGTGGTTCCAAGAGGCATATTAGCACCTCCTGTGATGTCCTTAAATGCGTTCACTGTGGGGAAACAGGACACCCTAGTGCTCACTGCTTCCAGCAGGCAAAGTGCAATCTATGTGATGAGACTGGTCATGCTTTTGGATCATGCCCTGTGGCTGCTCAGAACATGGAGGAAGCTGATTTTGGGGTGCAAGATCACTTCATCAGGGTGGTGGTTAAGCAGGGACACTCTCCCGTGGGGCAGGTATCTAATGCAGCCCCTAGTGAGGGCAAGCTGGTGGGAAATCGATGTTTTGGTGCTGTGGTGGCTCTTGGCCCTGATGCTGCCCCTTGTTCCATGTCTCCAGCACCTATGATTGATGTAGTAGGTGGCTTGGCAGTTTCTATTGAGCCCCCCCACCTCTGTCCTGATGTCCACTGGAGAGGATTTTACTGTAGTCGTTGGGAGGAAGGGCAGGCAGGCGAAAGGGAAGTCTAAGCTGTCAAAGAAATCTACTCCCTCAGCCTCTTCTCTTCCTCTGGTAGACCCTAATCAGTATGAGGTTTTGGTGGATGTCTCAGCGGGTGTGGATGAGGCTGTGTCTCTCTTGCAACCTGTCTCACAGATACTTCCAGAGGGTCAGAATGAACCGAGACCTCAGGATTGCATGAGTGGCAGCGTGACAAGATCCTCGAGCAAAGTGAAGTGAGGTTTCTGGGTTGACTGATGGCTCCTTTTCTATTTCGGGTGGTGTCCTTAAACGCTAATAGCATTAAATCCCCTGTGAAGCGTCGTAACACCTTTTCCCAGTTTGTGCATGAGAACTTGGACTGTGTCTTTTTTCAAGATGTTCGATTGCACTCTCCGGAAGAATTGTCTGCTGCTACTGCAGGATGGATATGGGGGGACTGTTTTTGGTCACAGGGGCAGGATTTATGCTGCTTAAGCCTTTATAGAATTTGAAGAAACTACCTCCTGGTTCAATGAATGGTGACGTTCTCATCACTCATTGTCCGTTTAGCCCTCTGAAGAAATCAAACTGCAAAATCAGCTGCACCACTAGCCACCACTCAAAAGAAGCAAATTGAAAGTCCAGAGTAGATTTTTAAGACAGTCAAGAAGTATGACGTATTAAAATACTGCTCGGAGAGAAAGGATAACTTTGAATGTTGGCATTTTGCCTGAAATTCATACTTATGCTTCAAAGTCTTTTATGAGTACTCCCCTTTCGCTTGATTCTATGCTTTCTTGGTTGATAGGTTGCCAGTTACCTCAGTTGGCTCCAGGTTTGGGCAGTTCTCGTATTGCACCTATATCCTTGGAGGAACTCAGATCGGTTATCTGGGCTCTTAAGGCAGGGACTGTTTAATTTAATTTGTTTAATTAGTATTTCGGAAAGACCTTTGAGCGTGAGCTCTTTTACAAAGGTTCCACACCAGGGTGCACAATAAGACAATGCACATATTCAGTGGTTACAGAGGCCTGATCATTAGGCATTAAAGGGTGATTACATGACAATTAGACAAATAGGAAAAAAAAACTGAGCAGTTGCAATTGAATACTAAACTATTTCTAATCGGTTGCCCTAGGTAGCACACCCCTGGAAACCTCCAAATCCGTTGATAGACTATGGCAGAGTAACTTCATAGGGTTTAATGCTATCCCAGATGGTGAGAGTCTGGGTGACAGTGAAACAAGGGGGACTGGGTTTGAAACCAACTGCAGAGAGCGAGAAGTGGGGGGACAGTGAAATTGGGGGGCTGTGATGGGGGGGAGCAGCTCCAGAGGGCCTTGTCGAGTATGGTGTGTGTGTGTGGGGGGAGGTGGTTTGGGAGGGGCAGTACCAAGTGCATTTAAAGAGGACTGATAGTTTACTTAAGCCCTTGGCTAGGCTGGGATGGAGGCAGGGTTCTCTAGGTTGCCCTGCTGGGTGTTATCATGGGGGTAGGCCTGTCTATCAAGTGGGGCCTGAGAAGCAGGTGCATTTTGATTTAGACATTAGGTGCTGTTTGAGGCCTACTTTGAATTGAGACAGGCTGTTGTTTGTTTGCAATTTCATCGGGAGTTTATTTATCCAGAGGGGGGCCTGATAGGAGAAAGCATGCTGCCCTAGTGAGGTTCAGCGGAATGGTATGGACAGTGCTCCATTCTTCCTCCATCTGGTGATGTGTGTTGAGAGAGAAGCCTCGAGCAGGTTTCCTATACAGGGTGGGATTTTTCCGAGGAGTGCCTTCTTTCCCAGGAGGCAAGTTTGGTATTTGATTCTGTCTTTTAGGTTAAGCCAGTTTGTACGCTCATACAGGGTGCAAGTATGAGTGTAGTGATCTGCACACAGGGTGAGGTGGCATGCCTTATTGAGTGCAATTTGGACCCTTTTGAGCACTGTATCAGTAGCAGCTCCACAGACCACCAGCCCGTAGTCTATTGTGGAGAGTATGGAGCTGGAGACTGAGATTCAGAGTGCTTCCGGGGTGAGGATTTTCTTATGCCTATAGAGGACCCCAATCTTTGCATTTACCTCTTTGACAAGGGAGTCTACGTGGTGCGTATAAGTGAGAGAGTCATCAATGGTGACTCCAAGGTACTTGAACAAGTGCACCTGCTCAATCTCCTCACCAGCCTTGTTGGTGATTATGAGGGGAGCATGCTTGTGTTTGTTGTAGGGGCTGGATTGTAGCATGGCCTTGGTTTTCTTGTAATTTAGTAGCAGCTTTTGCCTACTAAACCAGTCCTCGAGTTTACTGAAAGAGTTCTGTAGTTCTGTTTGTAGGGCATCCTGAGAGGTGCTGCTGCTCAGCAGCACGGCATCGTCCGCATACAGAATAAGTTTGGTGTCACAGGCTGTGGGTAGGTCATTTACAAAGAGGTTGAAAAGCAGGGGCTCTAGAATTGATCCTTGAAGGACTCCTAGGAGTACATCTCTGGAGCTGGATAACGTCTGCCCGATTTTGACTCACTGGCTCCTGTGTGTTAGGTAGTCATTGAACCAGTTCATGACGTTTGGTGCCACACCCAATCTTTGGAACTGGAGTACTAGTAGAAGGTGGTTGACGGTGTCAAAGGCTTTGTTGAGGTCAATGAAGATGGACCCCACCAATTTGCCTTCATCCAGCGCCTTGTGCGCATAGTCAGTGTATTCCAGCAGTGCCGTGGTGGTACTGTGTTTTTGCCTGAAGCCATGTTGGTTTGGGCAGAGCAGATTGTACTTATTGAGGTATTCTGTGAGTTGACTTGCTGCGATTTTTTCCAAAGTTTTGGATAGTGGGGAGAGGATAGATATTGGCCTGTAGTTTGACAGCAGTGCCTTGTCACCATTCCTATGCACTGGAGTTACCAGGACTTGCTTCCATACCTCTGAAAATTGAGCTAGGGCCAAGGATTTATTAAATAGCATTGGTATGGACATGTTAAGAACATCAAGGGTGAGAGATAGTAACTTCATGTCTAGCTCGTCACTCCCCAATCTGGTTTGCCTAGGACTTTTCTGACCATCGTTACGGCCTCCTTCACCATTGCCTTCTTAAAGTAGAAGGCTGGGTGGTTAGTTATGAGCAGGTTGGCGCAATCTTGGTCCTCCACAGGCAGAAGGTAGTCTGGAGGCAGCACTGAGGACAGGTCTGTAAAGGCCTGGTTAAAGGCATCAACAATGGCTAGCGGATCTGAGGAGGATGAGTTATAATTGTTGAGCATCTTAGGGTGCTGCTTTTGATCTTTACCAAGGATGTTCTTGATGTTATCCCAAAACCTCTTTCCATCTCCCCATGCATTGTTAAGCTGGGTCTTATGGAAATTGGCTTTTGCGAGCCTGATAAGTTTGGTGCACTGATTTCTAGCTGTTTTGTAGCACTGTAGGTTAAGCTTGCTGCCTGAGTTTAAGGCTTTTTCCCAGAGGCAGTCCCTCTCCTTAAGGAGGGAGAAGAGCTTGCCATCAATCCAGCCGTTAACCTCCCCCCAGATTTTCTGTTTTGTGCGTGGTGCATAGATATCACAGATGGAATTGAAGTCCTCAGTGAAAAAACTAAGGGCCTGGTCCAGCGTATGTGCCTTGTTGATGGGGGACCAGTTGCAGGCAGACAGGGCCAATTTGAGGGATCCAAGTTTGCCTTTCCACAGAACCCTGCTGTCGATGAGGCGGGGTGGGCTTTTGGCAAGTTTAGTGGTCCATGTAAAGGAGATTGGGGAGTGGTCACTTAGCACATCTGGGAGAACCCTGAATTTGGAGAATCGAGTTGGTGAGCTAGCTAAGACCCAGTCAATGAGGGTTCTGGTACCAGCCTTGTAGTTCTGCCTGATGGGGTGAGTTATGAGTTGTGTGAGATTGTGGGAGGTGATTAGGTCTCTGGAGGGTGTTGCCTCCTTACATAACCAGTTAATATTAAAGTCACCGGTCAAGATGAGTTCTGAGCCCTTTCTGAGTCGCTAAATTCTTCCATAACAAGAGGAAGACCTTCCTTGGCTTTCTTGGGGGGCAGGTAGGTTGTGGCGATGGTAAGGGTCTTGCCTTTTAGGCTGACTTGTATTTTTACCACTAGTAGCTCATAATCCTCCACAACTTTGAAGATGGGGAGGATGGAGCAACTCAGTGAGTTTCTGGCATATAGGAGGCAGCCACCACCTTTTCTGCCTATTCTATTAAGTCGAAATGCTTGAAATCCTTCGATGGCCACCTCACCATCTTTGATCCTACCTGACAGTCAGGTTTCATTTAGGCAGAGTATGCCAGGGGCATGGATGGTCATCCAAGCCTGGAGCTGGTTGAATTTGGCAGTTAGGCTGCAGATGTTTAGCGATACTATCTTTCTGACATTCACTGTATGGACCCCCGTGCTCCTCAGGGTTGTTGGTCCAGGGTTTAGGTGAACATTGCCAGAGAGTAGCAGTAGCAGAAAGATAACCTTTCTGGCAGATAGGGTGATGTTTATCTTCCCTAGAGTCTTCCGTCGCCAGCATTTCAGGTGGGGGAGGTGTCTATACACCTGTGTTAAATTAGGGGGAAAGCTAACCATTAAGGTTATGGTTTGGAAAGTTGGCTTAGCGATAACTGCGTATGGAAGGTGAGGGAGGATAAAGAGCCTATCGTTACCGGAAGTGGTAGTGGTCATGTGTGTGCTTTTCTTCCAGCTTGCACCCAGTAAGGATTCAGAGTGGGGAGGTAGGGGTCCGAATTCATATACGGTACCAGCAATGCCAAAAGAGGTAGTGAGGAGTAGTAGTAGGTAGTTGCACCCCACGGTAGTTTGTTTGGTGTTGCTGGCCTACTTAACTGCTAGCTGATTTATAGTTGAATTGGTATATAGTCGAATTAGGGTGAAGTCTCTAACAATAGGGCAGGTAGAGCAGTAATTGAGAGGAGTTAGATGGAGTGGCTGGAGAAAACATTGAGAGCAAGTGTGTGATCCTGTGGGTGGGACTGCTTTAAAAAGGGGCCGTGAGAAAGTGGGTCAAGTCAGGTATTGAAGACAGGGAGGCCAATAGCATGAAAATGTGCAGCAGTGGAGTGACCAATCAGCTGTAAGGCTGAGGAAAGGGGCAGAGTAAGGGTCTATTTAATACTGTGAGGAGGTGGGGGAGCAGTCTTGCTCAGTAGCTAGGTCCAGCAGTCAAACATCAGCTACTATACAATACAGTTTGTCCAGCACTAGATTGCACAGCACTAAGTTTTGCCGAGAGACTAGACTAGTGGCTTGTAATAGACTAGCTAAGCTGGCAGGTAAAGTAAGACCAGTTGATGCATAACATATGTAAATTGCATTAACAAAAATTCAGTCCAGAACACAGCACAGAATGAGATTTCCCTGAGATCAGGAAGCTACAGGCATTGGAAAATCAGCCAAGGAGCAAAGCTGTCAGTCAGTGCCTGGCTCCTCCACTGGGCATCCAGTCAAAACAGCGGCATTCAAAATCATGAGTTTCGGAGGTCCGGTGCGTACCTGAATCTTTCCGGGGGTCAGTCAGGTGGTCTGTTAGCTGTGGCCTGCGCGGAGGGAGCCAGGGCCACAGGAGCAGCTTGGGAAGCCCGCAGATGGGCTGTCTGTGGAACAAGGAGGGAAACACAGAGGATTAAATACAGCTACAGTACAATAGCAAGCTCAGTGGAGGGCAGGCAATGGGGTAGGACAAAGCATGAGGTAAAGAGGTGGTAAATGTAGGACAATTATTTAGAGCTAGAAGAGGAGTTAATGGGGGTGGGAATCTGTGCTTTGGCACCGGACGTCTTAGGAGGAGGACAGCAGCAGCAGGGGTGGGGGGTGTAAGGGAAGGGTTTGTAGGTAAGGCAGAGAAGACAGTAGGGTGTTTAGAGAGACAGCATTACAAGTGGGGCAGAGAAATTAATAATTAGCAGAGTGACCAGTGTGGCGAAGAGGCAGGGTTTGTCAGTAGGGCAGAAATAGAAAACTGCAGCAGTCTTGCTCAGTAGCTAGGTCCAGCAGTCAAACATCAGCTACTATACAATACAGTTTGTCCAGCACTAGATTGCACAGTACTAAGTATCACTGAGGGACTAGACTAGTGGCTTGTAATAGACTAGCTAAGCTGGCAGGTAAAGTAAGAGCAATTGATGCATAACATATGTAAATTACATTAACAAAAATTCAGTCCAGAACACAGCACAGAAAGAGATTTCCCTGAGATCAGGAAGTGCCAGGAATTGGAAAATCAGCCAAGGAGCAAAGCTGTCAATCAGTGCCTGGCTCCTCCACTGGGCATCCAGTCAAAACAGAGGCATTCAAAACCACAAGTTTCGGAGGTCCAGTGTGTACCTGAATCTGTTCAGGAATCGGTCGGGTGGTCTGTTAGCTGTGGCCGGCTCAGAGAGAGCCAGGGTCACAGGAGCAGTTTGGAAAGCCCACAGATGGGCTGTCTGAATCTGTCTGGGGGTCAGTCGGGTGGTCTGTTAGCTGTGGCCTGCTTGGAGAGAGCCAGGGCCACAGGAGCAGCTTGGGAAGCCCGCAGATGGGCTGTCTGAATCTGTCCGGGGGTCAGTCTGGTGGTCTGTTAGCTGTGGCCTGCTCAGAGAGAGCCAGAGCCATAGGAGCAGCTTGGGAAGCCCTCAGATGCTACCCCGGATTCTGATGGGCTACCTCATGAGGTGTATAAAGACATATGGGAGGTTTTGGGGGTAGAACTGGGTGAGGTACTCAATGTTGGGTTGCAGTCTGGAAATCTCCCTGAGAGCCTGCTGCAGGGTTTATTGTTGCTGATTTATAAAAAAAGGGGAAAGGGGTGATTTGGCCAATTGGAGACCTTTGTCGCTACTTAATATGGATTATAAGATTTTAATTAAGGTTCTGGGGAAGAGGTTATGTGGGGTTTTGGATGATTTGATACATCCCTTACAATTTAGTGGTGTCCCAAAGAGGCGGGTTCAGGATGCTCTTATCCTACTCAGGGAGATTTTGCAGAAAGGAACCTCACAGGATATTTTTGGTCATCTTGTTTGCTTAGATCAGAATAAAGCCTTTGATCAAATAGGGTATGCATACCTTTGGGAGGTGATGCATAGTTATGGGTTCCCTTTTAAGTTTATAGCATGGTTAAAAACATGTTATAAAAGTATTAGTTTACTGCCTAGTATAAATGGATGGACAGTGCGTAGGATAATGGTGCAAAGGGGGGTACGTCAAGGCTGTCCTCTGAGTCCTTTGTTATATGTGCTGTCATTGGACCCCTTACTTTATGCCCTGAGTAGGGCACCAAGGATTACAGGTCTCTCTGTTGGTTGTGAGGATGCCTTGATTGTGACTGTAGCATATGCGGATGATTTGGTGTTGGTTCTGGCAGATAGTTCTTCTGCCAAAGAAGCCCTTATGATACCTTTTCTGGTGTTTCTGGTTCTTCTATCAATTATTTAAAGAGTGGGATATTACCGTTGGGATACGATGCTGCTGATGTTGCCTTAATATGGCATATTCCTATTGATTTTGGTTATAGAAGAATTGTTGGTGTTTATTTGGGTGGGACAGATGCTCCTAAATATAACTGGGAAAAGCAGTTGTTGGCAGCTAGAGATAGGGTGGCACTTTGGAATAAAGATCGGATGTCTAAAGCAAAGTGCATTTATCTTATCAAAACCTTTTTGTTACCCTATTTTTTGTTTTTGGCAGCAGTGTACCCCCCCACACACTTTCCTTGGAGACTTCACTTTATGATGCGTTTTTCTCTTGCTTGTGGTGTAGTAGATTGAACCCGGTGAAAAGGGGTATTACTTATTTACCTATTGGTGAAGATGGTTTAGGGATGCTGAACCCTGTGGTGTTTTTTATGTTACATTTCTTTCATATAATTTGATGCCCTTGTTAAAGGGGGAGTCTAACATGGTCCCCATGGGTGGGTGATGTTATTGGTCAGTTGATTGACAAGTGGGATCTTTCTGAATTTTTGCCCCACCAAACTAGGATGTCTCAGCTTCCTAGTAATTTTCAGGATTTGATTGGGAAACTGAAGGCCTGTCGGATAACTAAACAATCCCTTTGTATGTATTCACGGAAGCAACTATATTCTGGTGTGGTGAGAGATTTTTTTTTTTATGCTGACCCATGGTTTCTAGATTTGCCTACAGCGGATCACCATTCCAAGTTGAGGTTATTGTCCAGCAAGAGGGTCCCTAAATACTTATGGAACTTTTTGTGGCTTTGCCTGCATAAAAAAACTGGGTGTGAAAGGGAATTTAAAGCATAAGGAACTGTCAGAGAGATTCTGTCCCAGGGAGGAGACATGTTTGGGCATCGTTGAATCATTGTCACATTTTTTTACCGATTGTCCCTTTGCTGTATCTTTTTGGTCAGCTTTTCACGCTGCCTGGCCATTGAACCCTTTTCAGGACCAGTCTGCAGGTATTTGGACTGAGGGAGTGTTGCCCAGCTCATGGGTGATTTAGGATAATATTACCATAAGACTTTTGATGGGTTTTATAGGTTATCAGCTCTGGCAGGCCGTAGTAGTTTAACACTTAGGAAACAGCTGAAATCAGAGAGTCAGATTGTGCAAAACATTAGAAGAGATGTAATTAGGTGGCAGATGTTGGAAAGGGAGAGGGTACGTCCTGACCTTTACAGGCTGTGGTGGAGAAAGATGTCTTGGCTAGACACAGGTTGAGGTATTGGATCACTTCCCATATGGCATTATTTTTCCTGGCGGTTTAGACCGGGGGGGGGAGCCTTTCTCACTAATATGGAGGCTGAGGGGAAGGATGGGTCTTTCAATCTGTTGCTTCTGCAAAGGGCTCTGGGTGGTGATCATTGAATTTTGGGTTTCTTGTGGTTACTGTTTTTGCATGAGTATGCTATTTCGTTTTCTGTTTGTTATAGCTTGTGAATTGTACACTCCTGAGATAATTTTTTACTTTAGTCAGATCATTCCTCCTTTACTTCAGTTCATATGCTGTAATGCTTATATTTTTGATTCTAACTTGTGTGATGGATAACTAGGGTGCATTTGTCTTGCTCTAGGTATGTAACAACTTTATCCTTTGTTTGCAGACATTGTATGTCTTTCATATTTGCTGATTTTCTTTTTCTTTTTTTTATTTTCTGTATGTGTTTACTGCACACTTTTGTCTATTTTTTGAAGTTTGTAATAAAACATTCCCCTTCTCTTTTAGTGGGGGAGGGGGGTCTGCTTTGGTATGTGCTTTAGGTTATTATTATTTTTCTTTTCTGACAATGTATGCCTTTAATACTTTGTTGGTTTACTTCTGGTTTGTATTTTCCTTTTGTGTGAATTCACACTGTTTGTATTTGTCTGATTTTTGAAGTTTATAATAAACAATTCCCCTACTCCATGGAGGGGGCGTTGGTGGATCATGGCTTCATCCTCAGGAACTGTTCAGTCTGCTGGTGTACCTGTAGGATAACATAGCTCCGCTCCTGTAGGTCCAGCTTTGGAGCCTGTTTCCTCGCAATTGTCTGTGAGTTCAGCAGCACAGGCTGATAGTTGCAGTTTACCTGACCATTCTTCTCATGCTTCATCCAGATTTCTACCAGCTGATGAGTTGTGGCTGAAGTCTCTCCTCGCTAATCATAGGAGTCAAGTCCTGGCTGTAATCGATGCTGTTGCTCCTGCCACATCTCCCTCTCTGAGTTTACATGCTACAGTGCCTGCATTGGAACCCATTATGGAATGTCCTGCTTTGCCTCCTGCTGCGGTACCTTTGGAAGCTCTGTTGGTGCTGAGTCAGCAGACTGTTCCTGATGTACCTATTGTGCCAGTGTTGCAATGCACTGAGTCGGCGGTTGTACTTCCTGCTACCCAGGCTTCAGCTGCCATATCTGCACTGCCTGCTATGAAGATCGTTTCATCAGTTATGCCTGTGAGTACTGTGCCTTTTGCTACTCCTATGCCCATGGCTAGCCCGCTCCTTGTAGAGCCTTCCACACCATCAAGGGAGTTCGTCCCACTTGCTACTGCACCCTTGCTGAGTCCCCTACCTAGCTCCTTGGAGGCTTCCCTGTGGAATGCAGGCTGGAAACTGGGTGATTTGGAGCATTGGGATCCTGATCCCACTCACAGCCCAATACCTGGGCATGACGTACGGATGTCCCCTTTGGGTAATATTGTCCCTGTCTTGCTGGCTCCTTTGCTTTCTTCCCTTCCTGATGCCATGGACACTAATTTACATGCTGCTGATGTACAGCATACTGTTTTTGATATGGAGCAGCTTGACATAGTCCCACTATTGTCAGACTCATCCTCAACTGGGGAGGGCCCTAGTACTTGGGGGACTGCTTTGGGAGATCGTATGGATGCGGTTGTTCCGATACAGGACCCTCCTCCTGATCATGGAGCACAGGCGAAATTTGCTTGGGAAGGATTTCAAAAGTGAGATGCCTTTTGCAATTCCCCTCTCCTTTGCAATGCAGATATGCAGTCCGTCTATAATATGTTGGAGGCCTGAATGTTATCCCTGATCGACTTTATATTGGTAAAACCCTCATTAAGGACTCTCCAGGCTACTTCACTAATGAGATTTTTGCTCTTATCCATGTATCAGGGACTTCTTTGTATGATATTAGTTTCAAGACTCCACAGGGATGGGACCGGTTTTGGAACAAGTATGAATTACTTAGATACTCTGCCTTATGGTTGCCTTTTCAAGCTATTCCCCTCACTAGACCAGCCATAAAATCTGTTACGATTTTGTTCCGTAATGAGACTGTGGCAGTACGTGATATCTCCCATTGGTTGAAACAGCGTTGTGATGTATTGGGGTTACCTCAACCTATCTTTGATTCAGAGCACTTTTGGACTGATGGTTGGAAATTTAAAGTCCGTCTTTGGCATACTAATGTGGGCCTTGTTCATTTGCCAAGCAGTTTGTTATTGGGTAGGGAAAGGGGTCATTGTTTTTATGTGGGTCAGCCACGTACTTGCTTCAAAAGTGGCTCCCTTTCCCATCTTAGTGCTGCCTGTGAAAGGTTGAGGTGCTCTCTTTGCCTTTCCTTTGGTCTTGCCAGTATGGACTGTACTGCTGACCTTAAGCATAATTTGTGTGAGGAGGTATGAATAGATAGGTCACTGACATAGCAAAGGCCGATGGCACATTTATAAGGTAGAAAAAGAAATGGGCAGACTGGATGGGCCTTGCGGTCCTTATCTGCCGTCAACTTCTATGTTTCTATGTTTCTATGTAGGTAGGTCATGGCTTTTGGACCTGTCCTTGGGCCGCTCATAACCATGGGGATTGCCCTGATCAGGAATTACTCCTTATTGAAGCACAAAAGAAGGATATTGCTTCCTCAAAGCTTCCTCCGTCCCCTATTACTGAGTTGTCTGCCCCCCCTTCTGGATCAGGACATCACTGCTTCTGAACCCCAGGCCTCTACCCAGCCTTCCTTACCTCCTAGAGAGTCTCCTTTGCAGGTCATGCCTCAAGCCCCTGTTCTGGTTACCCCCCCTCCTGTCCTGGAAGTTGAGGTGTCCTCTCCCGCTCCAGCACAGACTGAAGATGCTTTGGTCATGCCTCCTCCTGAACCTTATGTGCAGGCAAAGAAGAGGGCTCAGAAACAATCCAAGTCTAGGTCTAAACTGGCTAAAGCTTCCTCCCCTGGTGGGACTGTTTTATTACACAATAAATTTGAAGTACTATCAAGGCAATCTCAGTCTTCGGATTTGGGAACCAATTCAGATGCTTCTTCCCAACCCATTGTATCCTCTGACTCTGAAAGTGACAAATCTAAGGATATAGCCACCACTAGTAGGCCTCTGAGGCTTGGAGTTCATCCCCGTAGGAGTACCAGAATGGGGAAGATCACCTGATTTATCCTATTTTTTTTCTTTCTCCTCCCTGTTTTTTTAAGATAGCCTCAGCATTTCAACTTACTGTTGCTACCTTGAATGTTAATAGTGTTAAAAATGCTCGATGGCATCTTCTTACTTTTCACTTTCTGCAAGATTTACAGAGTGATATTTTCCTTATTCAGGATACCCAATTGAATGTCCTTTCTTTGGTTTCTGTGGCTAGGAAGCTTTGGCTTTGGGGACCCTCTTTTTTTTCCTTTGGGTTGGATACATGTGATGGTGTTGGAGTTTTATTCCGAGGTGATGGTTTTCATGTTACTAAGTTGGTTGAAATAGTTCTGGGCCATGCTTTGTTACTGGACTTTGTTTATTTAGATACTAGTTGGCGGTTGATTGTGGTGTATTCACCAATTACAAAAAAAAAGCGAGGGTGGACCTTTTTAACACAATAAAATCGTATTTGTTCACAACTAGGTTCCTTATCTGGGGTGGTGATTTTAATTGTGTTGTGCATAAGAGGGATTGAGGTGCGTTGACTGACAAGGATTTTTGTGACACCAATTGTCTTAATCGTATTATTACTCAGGGTTGTCTTCAAGATGTTTACAGGGTTTGTCATCCCACTGGTGGGCGTACTTTTTTTAAGAGTGCTTTATCCTCAAGGATTGATAGTCTTTTTACTAATAATGCTGTGACTGTTATTTCTGCTTGTACTATTCCAGTGGAGACTTTGGATCATGTAGTTGTGTCCGCTACCCTGGGAGTAGGCCTTCAGGCTACGGTAGGTAGAGGTTACTGGAAAATGAATATTCTTAGTTTGGCTGAAGCTAGTTTTCTGTGGCAGGTACATGACTTGTTAAAAGCCTGCATGTCTTTGGCTGGCCTCATGGAGGATTTGTTGTGTTGGTGGTTGGAAACTAAATCTGAACTAACTTTGGTTCGCCAGTGTGTATATTCCTTTTTTCGGAAAGGGCCATGGTCTGAAGGAGCCGGAGTTATGTTAGAAAAATTGAGGAATTTAGCAGAAAGCCAGTAAGCAATTTCCAAAATTTATAAGTCAATTTTGTCAGCTGTAATGTACAAGTGTACCCCTACAGCACACTATTGGGAGATTAACCTTGCTAAAAGATGGCCGGCCAAAACCTGGGAAAAGATTTGGATTGATACCTATTCTCTTATTAAACAAGACAGACTTAGGAATATCCAATTTAGCATCCTGCACAATCTTTATTTTACTCCCGTCAAATTATCTCGGATTTATAAGACCTCTTCATCCGAATGTGAAGATCGTGGAGGCTCATTCGCTACTTTATACCACAAATTGTGGGCCTGTCCTAAAAATTGCCAAATTTTGGAACTCAGTCAAACAGTGGGTGGCTCCATACTTTAACATCTCAACGCTTTTTAATGAAAATACATGTTTACTAGGGATGTACGCTCAAATTCCTACCCTGTCTCAAAAGATGCAAGTGGCCATGATTGCCATGGTTACCAAATTGCTAATACTTCGACATTGGCAGAACAGATGGGAACCCTCGTTCAAAGAATGGTGGGATGAGTTTTTAAACGCCTTAAATGAGGAGAGGTGTGTAACCCGTTTTTTTCAATATACTGAGAAATTTCATAGATGCTGGGGTGGATTTCTTGCAAATCTGAAAAGCAAGTATGGCTATTAAAAGAGAACGAGCCTTGAACCCCCCTGCCCCTGGGTTTCTCTTTGTGCAAAATATCAGGTCAAACTCATCCTATCATTGACTGCATCCCCTCCAAAAATAGACTGTGACTTTTGACTTTGGCTTTTCACTGAAAGGTTTTCTTTCCACATGCTTCAGTACCCTTTTTTTTTTTTCGTCCTTTAGGTAATATTTTTTCGGTTGTCACCCCCTCTGTCAGCTCAAGAGTGCTGTCCCTTCCTTACAGTTTAACCTAAATTGTGTCACATTACAACGCTGTAAAGAGAGCAATTTTCTATAATATTTTCATGTATTTGCTGCCAAGGTGGGGGTGGGTGGGGCTGGAGTTTTAGTTTCTCTCTTTTTTTTTTCCTTTCTTCCATGTAGGTATTGACGTGTGTGCTGTCTACCAGTTTCTTGGCAATGTTTGTTAGGTTCTGTCCTTATTTGTATTGAGTTGGAAAAGTAAAGTTAATTGCAAAAAAAAAAATCTGAACTAACTTCTTTAGCTACATGTTTTTTCTAAATACGTTAGATTAACTAATTATAAAAGATACCTGTCATTAAGATCACAGTTGGGGACGTTGTACTCTGTGATAAACACCCAACGTTTAAATTTGACGTCACAAGTGCAGGCTGTGAAAAAGGAGATGGCAGCCCTCCAATATTCGAGGACCACATCTCTTTTACATGAACATAAGGTTTATTCTGCCAAGAAAGCTGGTCTGGGAAATGCTTTAGACTATAGTCATAGGCGCTCCTCGGATCACTTATTGACTGAAGTGGTATGCCCAGATGGTACAAAGTGCACTGGTTTTCTGGATATATTGAAGGTGTTTTCCTCACATTTTACAGCTCTGTATTCTGCACCTGCCTTGGATGAGACTGGGGCTGGCGAGTTACTTTCTTCTCTGACCTTACCCTCCTGCTCAGATGTGCTGTTGCAAGCCTTGACTGCCCCAATCAGTACTGCAGAGGTCATGAGGGAAATATCACGACTGCATAATAATATGGCACCTGGGATAGATGGCTTACCATCTGAGTTTTATAAGCCTTGTAGTCCCTTACTTAGTAAATTCTTACAGTGGTCTTTAATTGGACTTTACAACAGCACTCCTTTGATTTTCATTTTTGTACTTCTGTTCATATTTTAATGAATAAAAAAGGGTGTATGGGTGATCTCTTTAATTGGAGGCCATTGAGCCTTCTTAATTCTGATTTTAAGATGCTGATGAAGATTTTGAATTCCAGGTTGTTAACGGTGGCCCCTATATTGATTTCTCTACACCAGCCCTCTTCTGTCCCGGGTAGATCCATCTACTCTAACCTCCTCTTGCTCAGGGAATTGGCTGCACTTGGTAAAGCTGATGCTATAAAAGGGTTTCTTATGTCCTTTGATCAGGAAAAGGCATTCGATCGGGTTCCGCATTCCTATCTATTTCGTGTTTTGAGGTCCTATGGTATTCCAGACCATTTTGTAACTTGGCTTACACTGCTTTATGACCATGCTTATAGTTTACCTTTGGTAAATGGATACCTTGGATCCTATATCCCTATTCGCAGGGGGGTGAGACAGGGGTGCCCCTTAAGCCCCTTGCTTTATGTCTTTAGTTTGGATCCCTTATTGAGGATAATTGCCCAAGATGCTCAAATTACTGGTGTTGTCCCCCCTCAGGGTTCCCTTTCTGCTAAAGTTTCAGCATATGCTGATGATGTTTGTGTGTTTGTTTCTGATGTGTTATCTGGTGTCAGAGTATTGCATCATTTTTCTGCTTATTCTGAAGTTGCTGGTACCTCCTTTAATAAATTTAAAAGTTTCTTGTATCCCTTACATAATTTGGTCCCTGAGTTTACAGATTTGCAAGGTATTCCTGTATTACTAGGACCAATTCAGATTTTGGGCATTGTTTTTGGCTAAGGTGATAACGCACTTCGTAATTGGTCAGCCAGGATAGATATGGCTAAGCCTAAGGTTGCATTGTGGAAGTCCTGGCAACAAACTAAATGTAAGAAAGTATCCATTGTTAAAACCTTGATCCTCCCCCAGTTTTTATACCTTAGTGTGGGACACCCTATTCCCTCTGTCTTGGAAGCTACTTTACTTGGGCTTTTTTTTCCAAGTTATTTGGGGCAGTCATTTAAATCCCATTAAGAGGGATGTATTGTATTTGCCTATTGTGCAAGGTGGGTTGAATTGTATAAATCCTATTACTTTCTATTATAGTGTTTTTTTTCCACTGGAACTTGATTGATCATCGCTGTCCTAAGTCTCTCTTATGGGTGATATATGCGGATCCATGATTGACTCTATTATTTACTTGTTGGGAGCTGCCGGTTAGGTGGGCATTGCGCACTACTTCCTTTCCTGTTTATTTTAGGCCTGCCATTACAAAACGTAATAAATGGAAGATACTTCCAGATCAGGTTTTCTCTAGAAGTGGTAAATATCTTTATGGTGTTTTGCAAACTCAGGCACATTCTATTGTCCCTGTATTCAAGGATATTCCAGATTGTTATACTGACTGTCTTCTTAAAGGACTGGTGGATAAATTGTACCGCCTCGATTGTGGGATGTATTGTGGCTTAGTAGTCATGGTCGGTGAATGTCAAGGGAAATTCTAAACATAAAATGGTCTCTGAAAGGATGTGCCTTAGGGATACGTGTGGAGGCCAGGAGGAAACAATGGCCCATTTTTTTCCCTCTTGTCCTTATGCACAAGACTTTTGGTCGACCATAGCTGAATGATGGGACAAGCCTTTTGGCACAGTATTACTTATGTGGAAATTGTGGGGGGGTTTCTTATTTTGTCATACGCCAATGGATGCTGGTGTATTAAGATTTTTGTTTGCCATGTTTAAATTCCATTTGTGGCAAGTAAGATGTCAACTTACGATGAGACAGGTTTGTCAGTCTCCTTTTGGTGTACTTCAGCAGGTTGAACAAGATATGCTTTCACAATGTAGTACAGAGCAACAATGTTTGTCTAAAGCAGTGTGGCTTATGAGGTGGAGGGAGGTGCCCTTTTTGAAGGACAAAATTGGATAATTTTTTTTTTATTTACTCACACACTGTCTGGCTATTATTTTCATATGTTGTTTTCTGTATAGTTTCTTTTTCATGATAGCTATAGAACTTTAGCTCTGTTGATGTACTAGTGTTATGTTTTTTTTTTTATTTTCCTTTTCCTCCCTATCGAATGTTTTGTATTTTCATTGCTTGGTTGGTGTTATTATTATTGTAGTGTTTTATTAATAAAACCTTCCCCTACTCTTTTTTGATAAGTGCCATGGGATCTTTAGCATCCACCTGAACTACCACCAATCCAGGCAGATGGGTCCAAGGTTTAATGTCTCATCCAAAAGACGGCACCTCAGAAGTGCAGCACCCCCCTCATGCTGCACTACAGTGTTGGTGTTGGGATATTAACCCAAGTGACAGATGTGGGAAGTGAACCCATAGCCCTCTGATCTCCCGGCCTCAGAGGCAAAAGTGCTACCTACTGAGCCACTGACACTGACAAATCATAAATGTACACAAAATCAGATATGGAAAATCTGGGAAATTTGTAACTGACAAAAAGAGTATAAGCAATGCATTTGCAGAGTTTTATGCTGATCTTTATAAAAAACAAGAAGAACATCCATTTCATGAAGCACTGACAAACTCTTGTAAAAAGCTTCCTATTCCTGAGGAAGATGAAGAAGCTAGGGAACAACTAAATAAGCAGATAACTGAGCAGGGCATGCATGAATGCACTAAAGCTTTAAAGAAGAAGCTGGCCCAGTGGCACTGAGGGTTGAGACACTGGACACCATACCTTGTGCTGAGCTTGCGACCCGGGTTCAGGAACAACCTCAGATCATCAGAAAGCTAGCATGGGGGTAGCAGGATTGAGCAGCTGAAAGGTAGCTATCCTCTCTCTCTCTGAGTGGTCCTCACCCTCCCATAGTTCCACTGTCACTGGGTGGAGGCCTAGTGGGTAGCATAGGTAGAAGGGCACCTCAAGGCATGGTGTGCATGTGCCTCCCCATGCATGCGCACACCCGGGCATGGGGAAGGGGAGGAAACAGGGAGAAAAAGCTGATAAACATCTATATGAAAAAACAATTTTAAATAAAGCTTTAAGGATGAATAAATCCCCTGGCCCAGATGGATTTCTCATTAACTTTTACCAAAAATGTGCCAACTTAATTGTTCAAACACAACAAAAAGTGTATACTGAAGCCTGGACAAATAATGATAATGGTCTAATCACTGTTTTACATAGAAAAGATGAAGCCCTGGAATTGTGTAAAAATTAAAGACCCATTTCACTCATTAAATTAGGCATTAAAATATTAGCCGGCATTATCTCGGATAGAATGAACAATGTAATTCCTAAACTAATAGGCCATCATGGAACTGGATTTGTTAGGGTTAAACATGCTTCAGGCAATGTTGGAAAAACTGTACATATAGTAAGAATGTCTGAAAATTGTAAATCACCCAAAGTACTAGTATCCCATGATCCCAAGAAGGTGTTCAATAGGGCTGTACCTATTTAAAGTCCTAAATCTAGTTAATTTCCCAGAAACCTTTATAAAATAGATTAAATTAGACTACACCTCACCCAAATCAGCAGTTCTTACTAATGGGATAATATCAAAATATTTTGAGTTACAAAAAGGTACAAAGAAAAGTGTCCACTTCACTCTTTCTCTTGAACTGTTACTATTAAAACTGAAGTGCGAGAAAGATTTTGAAAGGATAGTAATTAATGAGAAAAATACATATGTTCCACATATGTAGAAGACTTATTGCTTTCAATTTCAAACCCAATTAATACAATTTCAAAAGTTTTTAAATTTCTGGAGGAGTTTGGAACAATATCAAGGCATAAGCTTAATAAGGATAAATCCCAGATACTAACACTTAATCTCTACAATTAAGAAGATTCATTTGATACGGGTTAAGATGGGAAAAAAAAAACATCCGATATTTAAGAATTAAAATTAGAGCTGGGAAAATTAGCAAATTCCAAATTGGCAGAATATTTGTAAAATTCAGTGAAATATCATGAAATGTGAAATGTTTGGGAATATTCTGAAATTGTTAAATTGGATATAAGTCACTCAATGTTGAATCTAGAAGTCTGAATGTTAGCATGCTTATTGTATGGTATGTAACCTAAACATGTGCCAAGTTTCATAACAGTTGGATGAAGGATGGAGAAGTAGTAGGGGCTCATTTTCTTGAAATTTAGTATTCATGTGAACATTTTGAAAATATTTCTATGCTTAAAACTTAGCCACCTCTTGAGCTAGATAATTGAAAACCTGGGAGGATTTAAAAAAAAAGAGCCGAGCACCCACCACCTCTCTTTACAAGGACACCTTTAATAGAAAAATTACATATTTTATTAATAAAAAGCACAAAACACCTGACTTAGATGCATACTTTCTTGGAAGATACATATAAACTGCTAAATAGATAAGTTCTGGTTATGTAAATTGTAAGTTTTAGCCATGACTAACCTCCCAACATGACTTTCTGGGCTCGCTTCTGAACCTGGGTCGTCAACATGACAGCATGAAACTCTGATGCTGGGCCATGGGGGCTGCCATAAAGTCTAACATTTAGGGTTACCGTAGAATGTAGCAACATTGGTGATATTCTGTTATCTAGCTTTAAACTTATAGGAGCTTAACATTCAGCAGATTACATTATTGTGAAACGTAATTTTAAAATCTCCAAATGTTTGGAAGCTTATAACGTAGTCATTTTTAATGATAGAGATCTACAACTTGGCACACATGTGAGGGCGCTGGTAAAGTCCCCATGCAAAATTTGGTGCAATGCTGATAAACACTTTTAGTTTACCTAGTTGATAACTGTAATTGTAAAATTTTAAAAAGTGAAGAGGCTTATAACTGAGTCATCTTTAAAGATAGATACATAAAACTTGGTCCACATCTGAATAGACATTAGCAAATCACATTTTGAGTACAATTTGGACAAATACCTTTGTAATTTAGATAGAAATAACTGAAAATATAATTTTGGGACAATGTCATGACATTTGTGTGGACATTTTGTAAATATTTTACTGAAACCAAATCAGCATCTTGCCAGAATTTCACTGGTAGAAGACACATTTTGCCCAGTCCTAATTAAAATAAAATTTCTTAAAAGCTTTGCAATGCTAAACTTATGGATTTTGAAAACGACAGTGGAGGATGACTTACAAAAATGGCACAGGCTTCCTATGAACATTTGTGGCAGAATAGACTACAGTATATAACAAGCATTTGTCAATGCCGAATGATGATTGTATTGGTCCGTTGAGCTCGCTCACTGCCCCGTGTGACTTGCTTATTCTGTTTCTCCCAGTGCTGCAGGCCGTTCCTTTGTTCTGGGCTCCTGCTGGTGCTGGCGCGTTTTTCTGCCCACAAAGAAATCTGCAGCTGTCCCGACAGAGCTCTGCTGAGGTGGGTTACTCCCCCTCTCTCACTTGCTCATTCTGTTTCTGCTGGCGCAGCAGGCTGCCCTTTTGTACTGGGTTTCCCACCTCTGTTGGTGGCTTTTTCTGCCCACAAAGAAATCTGCAGCAGTCCTGACACAGGTCTGTTGAGCTAGCTCACTTCCCCTCTCTCACTCACACATTCTGTTTCTGCTGGTGCTGCAGGCTGACCTTTTCTACTGGGCTCCTGCCTCTGCTGGTGGCTTTTTCCACCCACAAAGAAATCTGCAGCAGTCCTGACACAGTTCTGTTGAGCCTGCTCACTCCCCCTGTCTCACTCACTCATTCCATTTCTGCCGGCACTGGAGGCTGGCCTTTTGTACTGGTCTCCTGCCTGCATTGCCACCTTTTTCTGCCCACAAAGAAATCTGCAGCAGTCATGATAGAGCTCTGTTGAGCTCACTCACTCTCCTTCTCTCACTCATTCATTGTGTTTCTCCCGGCGCCTCAGGCTGCCCTTTTGTACTGTGCCCCTACGTGCATTACTGCCTTTTTCTGCCCACAAAGAAATCCACAGCAGTCCCAACAGAGCTCTGTTGAGCTCACTCGCTCCCTCTCCCTCACTCGCTCATTCTGTGTCTCCCACTGCTGCAGGCTGCCCTTTTGTACTGGGTTCCTGCCTGCATTGCCGGCTTTGTCTACCCACAAAGACATCTGCAGCAGTCCCAACACAGCTCCACTGAGGTCGCTCACTCCCCTCTCTCACTCGCTCTTTCCATTTCTGCTGGTGCTGCAGGCTGGCCTTTTGTACTGGGCTCCTGCCTGCGTTGCCACCTTTTCCTGCCCACAAAGAAATCTGCAGCTGTCCTGACAGAGCTCTGTAGAGGTCGCTAACTTCCCCTGTCTCACTCACTCATTCTGTTTCTCCTGGCGCTGCAGACTGCCCTTTTGTACTCGGCTTCTGCCTCTTTTGGCATTTTTTTCCTACCTACAAAGAAATCTGCAGCAGTCCTGATAGAGCTCCATTGGCCTCACTCACTTCCTCATTCCATTTCTGCTGGTGCTTCAGGCTGTCCTTTTGTACTAGCTCCTGCCCGCATTGCCACCCTTTTCTGCCCACAAAGAAATCTGCAGCAGTCATGATAGAGCGCCATTGAGCTCACTCACTCACTCCCCCTCTCTCACTCAGTCATTCTGTTTTTCCTGCCGCTGTAGGCTACCCTTTTGTACTGGGCCCCTGCTTGCATTGCTGCCTTTTTCTACCCACAAAGAAATCCACAACACTCCCAACAGAGCTCCGTTGAGCTCACTCACTCCCTCTCCCTCACTCGCTCGTTCTGTGTCTCCCGCTGCTGCAGGCTGCCCTTTTGTACTAGGTTCCTGCCTGCATTGGTGGCTTTTTCTGCCCACAAAGACATCTGCAGCAGTCCCAACACAGCTCTGTTGAGCTTGCTCACTCCCCCTCTCTCACTCACTCATTCTGTTTCTGCCGGCACTGCAAGTTGGCCTTTTGTACTGGGCTCCTGCCTGCACTGCTGCCTTTTCCTGCCCACAAAGAAATCCGCAGCAGTCACGGTACACCTCCGTTGAGCTCGCTCACTCCCCATCTCTCACTCACTTGTTCTGTTTCTCCCAGCGCTGCAGGCTGCCCTCTTGTACTGGGCTCCTGCCTGCCTTGGCACCTTTTCCTGCCTACAAAGAAATCAGCAGCTGTCCCGACAGAGCTCCCTTGAGGTCGCTCACTCCCCCTGTCTCACTCGCTCGTTCTGTTTCTCCTGGCACTGCAGGCTGCCCTTTTGTACCGGGCTCCTGTCTCTGTTGGCATCTTTTTCTGCCCACAAAGAAATCTGCAGCAGTCCTGACAGAGTTCAGATGGCCTCACTCACTCCCCCTGTCTCACTCACTCATTTCATTTTTTCCGGTGCTGCAGGCTGCCCTTCTGTACTGGGCTCCTGCCTGCATTGCCACCCTTTTCTGCCCACAAAGAAATCCACAGCAGTCACGATAGAGCTCCACTGAATCACTCACTTCCCCTCTCTCACTTGCTCATTCTGTTTCTCCCACCGCTGCAGGCTGCCCTTTTGTACTCAGCCTCTGCATGCATTGCTGCCTTTTCTTGCCCACAAAGAAATCCACAGCAGTCCCAACAGAGCTCTGTTGAGCTCACTCACTCCCCCTCCCTCACTCACTCGTTCTGTGTCTCCTGGTGCTGCAGGCTGCCCTTTTGTACTGGACTCCTGCCTGTGTTGTTGCCTTTTCCTTCCCACAAAGAAATATGCAGCAGTCCCGACAGAGCTCAGTTGAGCTTGGTCACTACCCCCTCTCTCTCATTCGCTCAATCCTAATCTGTCCCAAATGCTGATTTCCGACAGCGACTGCAGTATTCTGTGCCGGAAGTGCGGAAGCACATTTCGGCCAAGATGTGAAAAATGACAGCTGTACTGTTCATAAGGAGGTGTGAACAAATGCCAGTGTTGAAAATCTGGCATGAAAATATTACTAATTTGCAAACTTACAAGGGTGCGTGGAAACTGTACAACACACGCTTGTAACACAGTCATTTTATGGAGTTTCATCACAACATTTTCAACATAGGCATTTTAGGACCTCTGCTCATGAACAGTGTCAGTGTGATTTTCTTAATATGTTCTGAACACTGATTTCCCACAGCGACCGAGCTATTGTGTGCCAGAAGAGCGAAAACACATTTCATCCCAGATGTGAAAAATGACAGCTGCACTATTCATAAGGAGGTGTGGCAAAATGGCAATGCTGTAAACCTGGAGAGAAAATATTGCAAAGTTGCGAAGGTATGAGTGTGCATAGAAACTGTGCAATGTACATTCGTAACACACTCATTTTATGGACTTTCGTCACCAAATTTTCAACATAGGTATTTTAGGACATCTGCTAATGAACACTGTCACTGTCATTTTCATAATGTGTCCTGAACATGGATTTCCCACAGTGACCATGCTATTCTGCGCCGGAAGTGCGAAAATACGTTTTGGCCAGGATGTGGAAAATGACACCTGTGCTCTTCATAAGGAGGTGCAGAAGAATGACAATGTTGAAAATCTGGAGTGAAAATATTATTCATTCATGAAGTTACAAGCGTGCATGCAAACTGTGCAATGCATGCTCATAACACAGTCATTTTATGGAGTATCATCACCAAATTTTCAACATAGGCATTTTTGGACTTCTGCTCATGAACAGTTCCACTGTCATTTTCTTAATCTGTCCTAAACACTAATTTCCCACAGTGACCATGCTATTCTGCCCCAGAGGTGTGAAAACACATGTCGGCCAGGATGTGGAAAATTACAGCTGTACTGTTCACAATGAGGTCTGAAAAAATGCCAATGTTGAAAATCTGGCATGAAAATATGCAGATTCACAAAGTTATGAGCATGCGTAGCAACTGCACAATGCACGCTCATAAAACAGTCATTTTTTTTAATTTTCCCACCAAATTTGCAGTATAGGCTTTTTGAGAGCCCACCTCATGAACACTGGCACTGTCGTTTCACTAATCAGTCCCAAAAGGGGATTCCGTGCAGTGACCGCGAAATCACCTTTTGGGGCTGAATAACGCCATGACAGTGCCAGAATCCATGAGGAGGGGTCTCAAAAAACCCATGTTGAAAATTTGGTGTAAAAATTCCAAAAAATGCCTGAGATATGCATCAAAGTTGAAAAAACCCTAATTATTCCATTATACAGCCTACTGGCATTTCCTCAGTTCGCGGTCAGCTTTGAAGAGTGCAGACATGTTCCCAGTCCACCTAAGATCATCACACTGGACTCTGGAGGTATGTATTGGGTGAGGGGGTTGTGGGGAGGCAGGATGCACAGTGGGTGGGTGCTGGTTGTGGGAGGGAAAAGGGAGACCGCCGAGGGACCGTTTCCTTTTTTACAGGTTAAAAAAAAAAAGACATTGTGGGACTGTTTTGATTTTACTGGGGCATGTGACATGCTGTGGTCGGCTCCCAGCATGCCAACAGAGTCTTTTTTTGGGGGGCAGCTGTAGCCGATGGGGGATTGGGCACCCCCGTAGGCAGACAACTAAAGGGGGGTGTTACATTATGCCGATGGGGATTGGGCACCCCTGTCGGCACGCAACAAAAGAGGGGGTGACATTATGCCGATGGGGAGTGGGCTCCCCCATCAGCAACATAAACCTTGGGACACTGAAGCTAAGGGGGACTGAGCACCCTCTCTGCAGAGGAGGTTAATAATGTTTGTGAACACGACAGCAAGCCACCACCATGTTCACAAACAATATCAGTGTTTCAAGGTTCCCCCTGCAATGATGGGTCACTCCCTCATTGCAGCGAATGGTTGACGCTGCAATGACGAGGCGGCCCCAGTTTGCAGCGGCTAAAACTTTACAAGGTTGTGGCACACTGGCTGAACTAGTGTTAGCAGCAGCGTGCCACGGCATTGGGGAAAGTGGGACAAGCCTTTAAAGGCTGTGGGGGCATTGGCCACAACAGTGCCACGTCTCCACAACCTGCTTCTGGAGAAAGCTGCTGCAATATGTTTCCTGCGCATGTGCGCAATCAATATAAAAATGGCACTGCTACCTAAAATACTATAACCCTTAATGCTCATGACAAACAAATTTAAAAAAATGGTTACTGTCTATCCAAATTGCCTCAAATAAGTTAATCTGAGCCACAAAAGGCCTAGACAAGCATATTAAAAATTAACTAGAATAAAAGAAAATGGAGGTCTTAAGCTCCCAGGCTTTTATTTATATTATCTAGCCTGCATGGTGCAATAATACTGTAAATGTATTAATGATTATAATAATGCAATATACTATATATCCCTGAGTGGCTAGTCATGGAATCAGACATTATGACAGAAAAAAATATTTCTATAAATTCCCTATTATTCTTTAATCCCATGTTAGGTAAAATGACAGTCAAAAATCAAATAGTTTCAGATTCTTTACCCCAGATTAATCAAACTTCTGCTCCATTTGGCTTTGACCAGTTTAAATCCTTGTTAGAAAGTCTGAGGGGAAACCCCAATATCATGATAGACAAGAAGACTGTTAGTAGCCCTAGTTTACAAGAATCCAATGATCCGATATGCTACACCTTCTAAAATATAGTAGATGGACGGAAATGGAAGAAATAGTGGAGAATTATAACTTAACTCAAAAGGAAATTGCTCTTATTTAAAATTTAAAGGAGTACTACAGAAGTGGTTAATGAATGATGAGAATTTGGTTTGCATTAACAATAACACCAGAAACTTTATTTTTATCTGGAAAAACAAGCCTAGCATCTTAATATGGAAACATAGAAACATAGAATTTGATGGCAGATAAGGACCGTTTGGCCCACCTAGTCTGCCCATTTCCCTACCTAATGGATAAGCAGCAGATCCTAGTTAACCAACAGCCTACTTCCTCCTACCCCCTACTAGACCCACAGCATCGCACTTTTCAAAACAGGCCTTCGAACACACCTCTTTGAAAACTCTAAATGTGAATGCCAATAAGGCCTGCTCTCTCCTCCTTCATCCCCATAACTGACTCAGGGACTTCCTAGTCCCTACGTACCCTCTGCATTAGCTCTGTCTTGGGCCCACATGTATTCCTCCCAAAAGCTTTTTAAAATGCCTCTCAACTGCCATGTCAATTCTGTAACCTGAAAAAATCAAAGTGTATAAAAAAATGTGTTTCTTTTAATGCTTTATATTGTCTTGTGTCTCTCCAACCCCTGTAACCACCGTGGAGCCATTGTATAAATACTGTCTGTACTGAAGCCTGCATATAATTGCTCGTTCCGTCTGTCTTCCTTGTACTTTGGTTCTCCCTCCACCCCCTGTAAATGATGTGGAGCCTTTGCAAAAGAGTCTATGACTCAAAGGATTGTAATTCCGATTATACAGTAAATAAAAAAAATAAATAAATAAGAATTGCCTTATGTCTGTCCCATGCTTTCTTGAATTCCTCCACTGTTTTTGGCTCTACAACCTCCTCAGGAAGGCTGTTGCATGTATCCACAACCCTCTCTGTGAAGAAATACTTCCTCACTTTACCTCTGAGCCATCCCCCCTCTATCTTCAAATTGTGCCCCCTTGTTTTTGCACATCTCTTTTTCTGAAAGATGATACCCTCTTGGAATTTGTTGATTCCCTTGAGGTATTTGAAAGTTTCTATCATGTCCCCTCTCTCCCTCCTTTCCTTGAGGCTATACATCTTTAGTTCCTTTAGTCTTTCTACACATGTCTTCTGATGCAGACCCTGCATCATTTTGGTTGCCCTCCTCTGGACAGCCTCCACCTTGTCTATGTCTTTGCCGAGATGGGGTCTCCAGAACAGTACACAGTACTCCAGATATAGTCTTACCAGCTGTCTGTACAGGGGGCCAACAACTTCCTGTTTTCTACTGGTAATGCCTCTCCCTATGCATCCCAGTATCCCCCCAGCCATCCTTACTGCCTTCTCAGATTGCTGGCCCACCTTTAGGTCATCTAATATGACTACCTCCAGGTCCCTTTCCATTTTTGTTGTTGTCAGTATCTCATCCCCCATTGTGTACTCTTCCCCTGGGTTTTTGTTTCCCAGGTGCATTACTTTGCACTTCTTTGCATTGAATCTAAGCTGCCATACATTTGACCATTCCTCCAACCTTGCCAAGTCCCTTTTCATCCTTTCCACCCCACCTTGTGCATCATCCCTGTTGCAGATCTTTGTGTCATCTGCAAAGAGACGTATTTTTCCTTCCAGGTGCTCTCCAATGTCACTTATAAGGACATTAAACAGGACCGGTCCCAGTACTGAACCCTGTGGTACCCCACTAGTAACCCTCCTTTCTTCTCTGTGGACTCCATTTACTATTACCCACTGTGTCCTGTTGTCCAACCAGTGTTTTACCCAGGCTACCACCCTAGGACCCACTCCAAGGCTGGCTAATTTGTTTATTAATCTTTTGTGTGGGACTGTGTCAAATGCCTTGCTAAAGTCTAGGTAGACCACGTCCACAGCCCCTCCCTGGTCTACTGCTTTGGTCACCCAGTCAAAGAAATCTATTACATTTGTCTGACACGACCTTCCCACTGTGAATCCATGCTGACCCACTGGCTTCTAGATATTTAACAATTCTTTCCTTCAGAAGTGATTCCATAATTTTCCCCTACCACTGAGGTCAAACTAACTATAGTTTCCAGCCTCTGCCCTGCTCTCACTTTTGTGAAGTGGAATCTCATCTTCCCTCCTCCAGTCCTCAAGTACCACCCCATCCTCCCATGATTTGTTAAAGAGAGTAGTCATTGGTGTCACTAGTTCTACCCTTAGTTCTTTTAGAATTCGGGGGTGAATCCCATCAGGCCCCATTGCTTTGTCCACCCTCAGTTTCAAGAGTTCTTTAAAAACCCTTTCTTCTGTGAATGGACTGGTATCAACCCCCCTATTCAGAGTGTTTCTCTTGTTTGGTTTAGGTGCTTCCCCATCCTCTTCTGTTGTGAATACTGAGCAGAAATATTTGTTCAGTATCCCTGCTTTTTCACTGTCACCCTCTGCCCACATTTCCTCCCCTTTATTAAATCTCCGTATCCATCTCTTGGTCTTTCTTTGCTCCCTAATGTGCCTATAACAGGTTTTATCCCCCTTCGTAACAGAATTGGCTATCTTTTCCTCAGTTTGGGCCTTTGCTATTCTGGCTGCTTTGCCTGCCTCCCTCTGCTTTAACTGATAAAATTCTCGGTCCTGCTCCTTCTGTGTTTCCTTATATTTTCTGAATGCTATCCTTTTCTTAACTTTCCTTGCCACCTCTTTTGAGAACCATAGAGTTTTTTTTCCTTTGTTTTGTTTTATTGATTCACTTCACACAAAGGCTTGTTGCCTCTGTCATGGCTGTTTTGATTATTCACCCTTGTTCCTCCACCCCTCCTTCTTGCCCATTTGCTAGTGCTTTTCTGAGGCACTCTTTCATTTTCCCAAAGTCAGCCCTCCTAAAGTCCAATACTCTTGCTTTTGTATGGCTTGACTCCATGGCTGTATTTATTGTGAACCGCACTGTTTGGTGGTCACTTGTTCCCAGATGGCTACCCATTTCTAAATCTGAGATCCTTTCTCCGTTCCCATTTGAGAGAACCAGGTCTAAGACTGCTCCCTCCCAAGTGGGTTCAAACACTAGCTGTCTGAGACATGCCCCCTGTGGGGCATCAAGAACGACCCTGCTCCTAGATGTGCCTGCAGCAAAGGTGCTCCAGTTAACATCTAATAATAATAAATAATAATAATAATAAAACTTTATTTATTAAGTGCCTTTCAAGCACCAAGGTGCTGTACAAGTTCAACAATAAAATCACAGAAATAAATGCATATATAAAATCATGATAATATATACATCAACCCACAAAAGTTTGTCTCCACAGATGGGTCTTAAGTTCCTGCTTAAAACTCCCCACCATCGTGCATTCCCGAAGCTGACAGGGCAGAGAATTCCAGAGGGTTGGTGCTATAATCATAAAAGCCCAAGCCCCAGACGATTTTAAAATAACCCTCGGAACCTCCAGCAACCCCTTGTCAGCCGAACAGATCTGTCACACAGGGCTGTAAGGAATCAGAAGCTCTTTCAAGTATTCGGGACCAAGTCTGTGCAGGGCTTTGTAGGTCAAAAGACTTATTTTAAAGGTGATCCACCACTGTATTGGCAGCCAGTGCAGATCACGCAATACGGAGGTAATGTGTGATCTTCTTGACACCCCTGTCAACAACTGAGCAGTAGCGTTCTGCATTAGCTGCAAGTGGTGGATATCAACCCCAGGAAGCTCCAGGTACACAGAGTTGCAATAGTCAAGACAAGAGGTAACAAAGGCGTGCACCAACACAGGTAAATCGCTAGACGGAACTAGGTGTTTCACCCTGGCAATGTTCCTGAGATGGTAAAATGCAGACTTAACGACTGCTGACACCTGATAATGGGGGGTCAGCCCGTCGTCAAGTAGCACTCGCAGGTTACGCACCCGTTATGAGGTAAGGATCTGATCGCCCCCCCCAGAAATAAACCAGAGGGCTGATCAGTCCTCAACCCCTCTATCCTGCGACCCAGGTCCACTACCATAACCTCAGTCTTACCTGCGTTCAACTTTAACCAGCTCGAATTCATCCAGTCATGGATTTCAGCGAGGCAGCTTTAAATACCGAGAGAGCACTAGCCTGGTCAGGGGCAAAGGACAGGTAGAGCGGGGTATCATCAGCATAGCAGTGAGACCTCAGCCCATACCGTCTTACAATGTCTCCGAGGGGCAGCATGTACACTGCAAACAACATGGGGGAAAGCACTGAGCCCTGAGGAACCCCACAAGGCAGAGAGAAAAGGTCGGAAGAAAAAATCCCCTACACAACTCTCTGCATTCTCCCAGATAGAAAAGATGTAAACCATCTGAGTACTGTACTCGACAGTCCACAGATGGACCTCAGGCACTTGAGCAAAACCCCATGGCCTACAGAGTTAAAAGCTGAGGAGAGATCAAGGAGAACCAGAATAGAATGGTTTCTCTGATCTCTCACCATCAAGAGATCATTGAGCACCTGAACCAGAGTAGTCTCAGTGCTATGCCTCTTACAAAAACCAGACTGGAGAGGTTCATAGATATTATGGATGGTCCAGCTGATTTGCCACTACTTTCTCAATAACCATCCCAATAAAGGGAAGATTCGAGATAGGTCTGTAGTTAGCAAAAACATTTGGGATATTCAGGTGCCCCATCAACAATATCTCCCCTTTTTCTGCCATTTTAAGGATGCCATCTATCATTTCCTTGTCCATTCCCTCCCCATGAGATAGGGATCTGTACAGAACTCCCATGCGGATTGTGGTGCCATTTCCTGTCTCCAGAGTGACCCTTAGTGACTCATCTTCTTCATGTTTACTCTTTAGTTCTGTTGCTTTAATCCCTTCCCTTACATAGAGAGCTACTCCTCCTCCTCCTCCTCTTTTACCCTCCCTGTCCCTCCTGTAGGTTGTATGTTCTAGTATGTTGACATCCCAGTCATGGTTCTCTGTATACCATATTTCAGTGATTGCCACAATATCCAGGCATCCCTCTTCCATCAAGGGCACTAGGTCAGGGAGCTTGTTACATAGACTATGGGCATTGGTACTCATCACCCACCATTTTTTGATGGCCTTACCCCTTTTAGCCCCATCCCTGTCCTTACTGCCTTTGTGTTTTTTTTGCATTTACCCCCATCCTGCTCCCGATTGACTTCTCTACCTTGGTGTTTACCTCACTAATTACTGTGTTTTATTGGGGGGGAGGCTGGGATTTCTCTGCTTCTTTTCAGTGCCTCCCCCCTTGGCTAGTTTAAATGCTTGCCAATGAAGCATTTAAACCTGTCACCTAGGATCCTGGTTCCCCCCAGGACAGATGCAGATTATCGCACCTGTATAGGCCTGCATCCCTCCAGGAGGCTCCCCAGTCCCCAGTGAAGCCAAAACCCTGAGTTCCACACCAGTTTTTCAACCATTCATTGAATTCTACGGTGTGGAATACCCTCGCATCATCCTTGCCATAGACAGGCAGCACCTCTGCGAAGGTTACCGTACATGCTACTTGTCTAAGGTCCCTCCCCAACTCTACAAATTCCTCTTGCACTGCTCTGATCCCACTCCCAGCCAGGTAATTTGTCCTTAGGTGGACAATGACATCCAGCTTCCTCCCTCATGTAACTGCTTCTGCGATTCTGAGAATTTGCTTCCTGTCCCTCCGAGACGTGCTGCCAGGCAGACACCTTACCTCCATCTCCCCTTCCTCCCCCACTTCTTTCCCTTAGTGATTGAGTCCCCCACCAAGAGTTGCTTTCTTTCCCTGTGGGGTCTCGTGCCACCCTCCTGTGGGTCTCCATTGTGGCGGTTCCCAGCATCCTCCTTGGTCTCCACTGCAGGTGCCTCCATAGCGGAATTACTCTTCGCCAGAACAGCATGTGAATTGTGGAGAGGTACAGCTGGAGGGATGCACCTCTGTTCCACTACCCTCTCCCTCCCTGAGCCCACTTTGGTGAAACCACTCCTCTTTCTTGGCAACCTCTGAGGAATCGGTGGTGGCCCTAATGGTCCCTGGGTGGGGGAAGAGGTTTCACTAATCCTATACAGGTCAGCCTGGAGACGGGCAACCTCCTCTCTCAGACCAGAGAGGTGCCTGCAAATAGGGCAGCATCGCAGCCTTCTGAATGTCTCCCGGAACACTGCCGCACCATAGCCATTGCACTGCACCACTCTCATCATGACTTATTTTGTGTCCCCTCTCCTGTTGCTTTCTATGCTTACTCTCTCTTCCCTCTAAGTATTTTTTCACCTACTTTCCTACTGCCTATGTACCCTTACAACTTCCGCCCTTCCTGTTCTGGGACAGTAACTTCCTGTAGTCTTCAGTAGTCTCCTTCTTCCATACTTAGACTAAGACCTCCAGCAGCTAACATACTAATTGCCAGCAGATTAGGCCTTATGGTCTATCAAGTCTGCTTGAACCTCAGATCCCTAGTTGGGTACCTAGGTCCTCCTCCCCCTTGTGTTCCAGAAACCCCTATCATCCATCCCCACCCCCCTGGGCCAGGCCATCATCTGATACATCCGTCTTCTGTGTCGGTCCCAGACTATCTTGAAGCCCTCCACTGTGGATCTCTGAACCAGCTTGCCAGGCAGCACGTTCCAAGGATCCACCACCCTCTCAGTGAAAAACCTCCTCTTCTTTCCCCCATCAAGCTTCCACCTTCCAACTTCAAACCATGCCGTCTGGTGATACTTCCTGCTTTAGTCTAAAGATCCCCTCCATGTTTACCCTATTTATTCCCTTGAGATACTTGAAGACCTCAATCATGCCCCCCCTGTCTCTCCTCTCCTCCAATGAAAACAGGCAGAGCTCCTCAAGTCTGTCCTCATACATCAAATCCCCTAGAACTCGTATAATCTTAGTTGCCCTCCTCTGTACCCTCTCCAGGAGATGTATGTCCCTCTTAAAGTGTGGTCTCCAGTACTGTACATAGTACTCAAGGTGTGGTCTAACCAATCCATTGTACAGCGGCAGAATCACTTCCCTGCTCCTAGAGGTCATCCCCCTTACGATGCATCCCAACATCCTGTTTGCTTTGCTAGCCGCTCTCCTGCACTGCTCAGAGTTATTCATACATGCATCCACCATGACCCCTAGGTCTTTTTCCCCTGTTGAGGCTTCCAGTGCCTCCCCTCCCAGGGTGTACCTGTGTTTAGGGTTTCCCCACCCAAGATGTAACACCTTGCACTTGGTGATATTGAAATTTAATTTCCTTGTGTGAGCCCACCTTTCCATGGTATCCAGGTCCCATTGCAGGGCCAAGCTCCCCTCTTCCCCTTCAACTACTGCTCCCATCTTGGAGTCATCAGCAAAGAGACTCATTTCACACCCTATACCTTCTCTGATGTCCGAAATGTATGCATTAAACAGGATTGGACCCAGGACCAAGCCCTGCGGTACCCACTACCGACCTCTCTAGGGTTCGAGAGCTCCCCTCCAACCACTACTCTCTGAATGCATCCAGCTAGCCAGTTTTCAATCCATCTGACCATCAAAGGGCCTACTCCCAACCCCGTCAGTTTCTCCACCACACCATTGTGGGGGACAGAGTCGAACGCCTTGCTGAAGTCCAAGAATAATACATCCACAGGCTTTCCCCTGTCCAGTTCTGATGTTACCCATTCGTAGAAATCCAGAGAGAAAGAGCTATTTTTTTTCCTTCAAGGTTGATGACACTAATATGCCTCAGTGATCCTTTGCTTCTTACTGCCAAGCAGGAAGTTCCTGTTGTCAGTCAAATCCAGGGGCTATAACAGTAGAACTGGCTTAGTGTGGGAGGGTGGAGGGGGTGGGAATAAGGGCAATTAGTAAGAAAATCTTTAGCTTTTTTAGTCAGCTGCTTACTCTGAAAGCAAGATTCCCTCTGCCAGAAACTAGCAGCAGGAAGCTGTAATTGGAGACAGCTGCTTTTCTACTACTCAAGCCACACCCCCAATTAACTCCTTTACTCCTGATTTAGCAAAATAAGTTGATACAGTCCCCGTCTCCAAACAGAGAAACACACAGTGACTTTCTGCTGTAGGCTGTAGCAAAGCTGCTTAATGATGATCTGGTGATTTAAATTGTGTTTGCAACATTGCTGCTTTCCACCAGCAAGCTCAGAATTTGGTAAAACCAGTCAGTGTAAGAAAGCTTGACATAATTTCACACATCCAGGGTACAAAAGATTGCAATCCCTGAAGTTCTATGCAGACTCTGCCAGTTAGTGAGAAATGGTTTCATCAACATTTTTATTTTCAGCTTCAAGGGAGGAGTAAGAGGGAGCTAGAGGCCACAGCTCTTTTTAACCACCAATACTCCTCCCCAGACATATGCCTCTGTGCTGTGGGCAGCCCCTGTGGTATCCTTCCACCCCCCATGGGAAGAGCCCTAAATGCCTATCTAGAGGCAAGGTTTCAATGATGGGGCCAAGGACAATGGGTCATTTGTTGTAAGGTTTTGAAGGCTGTTTAAATGTATAATTTACCAGCATTTAAATACTGTCTCCCACTCACAAAATCAAGTTACGCAACTTGACCCCTCCTTATCCATGTAAAATCATCACACAGCCCCCCACCCTTTGCCATCCTCTTGTTATTGAAGTCCCTTCCTGTCCCAAAACTCCCAACCTGTTCCCATTTTTTTAAATCAGCAAATAAGAAAACCATCTCCCGTTGGAGCAAGCTTCTTCTCTCTTCTCTTTTTGCAACCCAAATAAATAGTGAGTGATGTCTGTTCCAGTACTAACAGCTGATTGGCTGGTTATCAGCAGCCGTCAGTAGCCTCCTATCTGTTTCACTCATATCAGTTAGTAGTCTTTTTAACATGATCAGCGCATTTCTTAACCAAGCTGAATATTTAATAACACTGCTGCTGATCTTACAGTATGTGTTGCAAACCAAAAGTTGCTGCAAGGCAACTGCTTGTTTAATGCTGCTGCTACTGTGTGTTAAGCTTGTTGCTGCTCATTAGAAGTAGCACCATCTCATTAAATGCAGCTGCTAGTTAACAAAAGTAGAAAGGTAGACTCAAACAGAAATAGAAAGCTTCCTTTGAACTGCTAAAAAATACCTGTACAAACCTTTCTTTAAAAATAGTAGTATTAGTTGTTTATTTATACAGTGCATATTCCCAGGGGCTCAGAGCACTTTTCAGGAAATAAACAGATAACATGCAAACAATAAAATATCTTGAGTTTAAAACATCATGAATAGATAAATTAATAAATAAATATCAAATACTCACAAAAATGTGGCATACAACTAAAAGAGGCTACTAGTTGGAACCATTGATCTTACTAAATAGATAGGTCTTAAGTCCCCTCTTCAAAACCTCCACTGAGACGGCCTCCCTCAAATATCTCAGAAGTGAGTTCCACAGGGCTGGGCATGCTACCTCAAATGCTCAGTCATCAGATGACTTTAGCCTCACCTTTGGAACTGCCAGGAGGTCCACTTTGAAGGAACAAAGGGGACGAGAGCAATAGTAAGGAGTCAGGAGATCACTCAGTTAACTAGGGCCCAGTCTGTATAGGGTTTGTACTGTATGTCAGCAAATTGACCTTAAAAATAATATGGTACTTCACTGGCAGCCTATGCAGATCACAGAGGACTGGGGTCACATGTTAAGACTTGGGAAGGCCTGTTAGTAACCCTGCCCTTGCATTCTGCACAGCTTCAGGTGTGGTAGTATAACTCCACTAACCCTGAGGCAAAATGCATTATGGTAGTCTAGCTTGGTTGTCACAAATGCATGTACTACTGTTGGCAGATCTTCTTGGGGGAAGAAGGCTTTGATTCAGGTAATGTTTCTAAGATGATAAAAAAAAACATTCCAAACTACTGCTGACACCGGAGCCCCAAATGTTATCCTTTCATCCAGAATGGTCCCCCAATTCTTCACCTTGATGGAGGCTACCAACCTAAAGGGACAAAACACAAGCCCAGTCACCTCCATGGTAACCTCAGCACCCCACCTCCAATGAGGCTTAATCAACAATACCTCCATCTTATCTTGGTTAAGTCTTAGCCAGCTAGAGGACAGCTATCCTGCACTGTGGCCTAATACAAATTTAGTACTAAAACCACATCAGATGTCTCAGGTGCAAATGATAGAAACAGATGGGTATTGTCTGCTTAGCAGTGGATACCCAGCTTGTATCATCTCATGATCACTCCTAGGGGTAGCACATACACTGCAAACAGCACTGTAGAAAGATCCAACCCCTAGAGTATGGCATAGAGCAGGGGTTTTGGAAGTGAGGAGAAATTCCCCAGCACAACCCTCTGTGCCCTATCTCTGAGGAAAGATTCTAACCAGCTGATGACCATGCTGGTGAGTCCGCAGTATTTCTTGAAGTGACCCAACAACAATCCATTGTCCACATCATCAAAAGCTAATGAGAGTGATCAAGCAGGATAAGAACTGAACATTGACATTATCTGTTGCCCTAAGAAGATCATTAAGCACCCTGACCAATGCAGTCACTGTACTGTGTACTGAGAAAGAGTAATGTGCTTAGGGACAGCCCAAGTTCCAGTTGTCTCAGTGGCACAGCTGGCTAGCACAATTGGAACGGTATTCTGGGTGGCCTGGGTTCAAGTGCCAGCTGAGGCACTTACTTCTTTCTCACCTCTGTCTGTTTGTGTTCCATAAATATGCACACCACACTCTTGTGTGATTGTTACAATTAAATATCTGTGTTGCAATTGGGTTGTGCATTTGAGAAAAAGTAATGTGCTCGGGGACAGCCCAGGTTCCAGTTCTCATAATTTCGTCAGCTGGCTAATACAATCGGAAAGGTATTCCGGGTGGTCTGGGTTCAAGTCCTAGCTGAGGTGCTTTCTTCTTTCTCACCTCTGTTTGTATGTGTCACTGTACTGTGCCATGACCTAATTCCAGACTGGAGATGCTCATAAAAGTCAGTGGCCATGAGATGAGCCTCAAGCTGCAGCACCACAATCTTTTCAATAACCTTCACCAGAAATGAGAGTTTAGAGATGAGTCTATAATTCTGCAAAAGTTCAAGTTCAGAGTGAGTTTCCTCAGAAGGGTAGTTGCCAGTTCATCCTTCAATGAGCTGGAATGATCCCCTCTGAGAGGGAACACCGGACAATCTCAGCAAACACTGGACCCAGAAACCTCACATAGTTCATTAGAAGATGTATCGGGCCTGGGTCCAGTTTGCAGAAGATTGGCCACAGCTCCAAAATTACCCCACAAATCTCATCCACTAAAACCAGCCCAAACTTCCTCAGACCAAAGGAGCGCACTCATTTGATCCCTGCTTGACCTTGCCAGGTTGTGAAAGCCCATTTGGCATGATCCCTGCCAAAATACAGGACACTCTGTCAAAGAAGAACCAAGTGAACTCTTCACACTTTGCAGAGAACTAACTCTCAATGGTTGTAGACAGGCAGGGTGAAGTAGCCTGTCTACAGTCCAGAAGAGTTGAGCCAGTTTATTCCTACCAGCACTCCCAGCAGCTGTCTCCATAGACAGAAATGCTGTCTTTTTATAGGAGATTGCTGTATGGTACTCATAATAGTGAGTTCATAAAGCCAGTTTGTCCTCATTGGTCCTGATCTCCTGAAACAGCATGCCCCAACATCAAACCCCTGGTCTGCAACTCCATGAGCTACCCATCAAACCACAGGGATATCCAGAGAAAAACCTGGGGCCATATACATGCTGGTGCTACTAAATTTAAGGCTAAGGCAATGGCCTATTATATGCTACCACCCCCTGCTCTGACCCTGTCTCACACCCAAGCATCATGCAAAAGAGATCCATCACCGCCCAGAGTCCTTCTGGGGACAACTCCCTTAAAAGGCTGTAGTGTAATAACTACACAGGAGGTAGACTTTTGGTGGGGGGGGAAGGGATGAGAACTTCACTGTGCAGTGTTTGGACAACTGACTGGATCATTCTCTAGGTTGTTAATCTTGAGTCCAGTAGAAAATAAAACTAGGTCCAAGGCATGCCCATGTTGGTGGGTTGTAGAAGTAACTATTTGTGCTAAGTCCAGTGATTCCATCAACTGGAGGAAATCCTGACCAAATTGAGAGAGTTCATCATCAATCCAGGTGTTGACATTGCCCAGAGCCAGCCATCTGGGTGACTCCAAAACACTCTCAGCAATGAAGTCTATGAATTACTGCAGGAAATCACTCTTGTGATCCAGAAGCCAGTACGCAAGAAGGATCCTGCAGCCTGCATCTGCACCTCCATGCATGACCATGCATGCAAAGGACAATGTTTCTCCCATTGGCTGCCTAGTGCATTTCAACTCAGAGCCAAAGCAGATGGCCACCCCCACAGTCCCTCCACAGGCAGTGAACAATGAAGAGTCCAACTAGTTTAATATGATTTAAAGGGGAACTAAAGTCAAAATTTAAATAAAAAATAATAAAGTTGTGTAGAGTGTTTTGATTTTTAAGTGTACTCCTAGTAAGTCTTTCCTTTGCTGAAAGGAGTTTTTACTAAATTTACTTGCTGGTTGTTTGGTCCCTGGGGATCCTGATGTTCACATTTGTTTATGGCTTTTCTTGTCAGATTTGACAGTATTACATACAGGACCATTGATTTAGAGAGCAATAACTGCTGCACCAGCAATCTACTTTTAGAAGCCTGATATTCCAATTTCAGTTAAATAACTCTGCATAATCCAAACCTTCTGTTTTTCAGATACAGGTATGTGTCTTGATATAGCCAGCAAATGTGAATGTTTTGTTTTTAAAGCTTTTTGTTTCATCAAGCTACATGTAACCATTAAAAAACACACTCACAAATCACCCAAGGTCATAAATGCTATAATTAGTGAAGACTCTAGCTGTTTCATTACAGAGTAGCCCACTCAATTATCCCTGAGGTGTTCACCATCTGTACATTTAGCCTTCATTAGAGCTCCCTAGATAAGGAGGGTTACTTAAAATCACAGCTTTACTACTGTAAACGTCACAAAAAAAAACAGCTGTTGTTGAATTAAAAGTGATACACCCATCACCATAACCTGGGGCAGAAGGCATTGCAGGAACAAGAAGAGCAATAAAAAAATGTGAACATGGAGGTTCCCAGGGGCCATAAAACCAGCAAGAAAATAAAAAAAAAACTCCTTTCACCAAACAAAGGGAAAGACTTACTAGGAGTACACCAACAAATCAAAGCATTTGGCATGACATCATTTTTTGGAAAGTTTGACTTCAGTTTTCCATTAGTAAAATAAATGTGAACTTACTTATCAGCTAATAGCATAAAACTACTGTCTGATGGGTTACAAAAGATACCTACAGTGGCAATAATGCCCTCAACATGTGGTTTCATTTATTGTAATCCTCCATTATCAAGTTCCCCCATTGGGGCAATAATTTTCCTTGTAAGCCTCAACTCCATATGGAAGAAAAATAGCTGGGTGTATATTAGAGAAAAAATTATAATAGAAAAGTTACTAATAAAAGTTGGTGGACAAAACATGGATGGAGAGGGAGCATGAATGGATTAAGAATGAAAGATCTGATGCATAATAAATTAGAATAATTTTAGAAGGCTTAGAGGTGACAAGTGTTGTGGAATGAGTCTTTTTAGTATACTCTGTCTGGGTGCCCACAGCAAGCCCTATACTTTTGCTTTGATTTTGAGAATAATTGTGATCTAGCATTTCTTATGTGTTTAAAAACACAGATGTGACAAGTGTTGGGGAAGGTGTCTTTTTAGTTTACTCTGTCCAGGTTCCCGTAGCAAGCCCTAGATTTCTGATTTAACTTTGTGACTGTCATCCAATATTTCTTATGTGTTTAAAAACACAGATGTGGCTAGGAAACAAAATTTGTAATCCAAAACCATGTTTAGTGCCGCTTGGCACCCACCCCTGTTGTATACATACCCACATTTATTGCCCCCTTATACATCACATGTTTTATTTAAGACACTGCATAAGAAGGGCAAAACCTTAGTGTAGCATCTAGTTTTTGTATTTAATGTTATATATTTCAAGTGGAGCACCATGATCATAACAGAAGCAATGGGAGGCAGGCCACAGTAGTTAATACAATTAATGGGTATGACCTTGAATTCCCCTCCCCCAGTAAGCTCTAAATTATGGCTTGTATTGCATATGCACTCCTACAACCATGTATAAAGCTGTGTCAGTGATCTGTCTTTGATACATGAGAGGTTCATCAGGGAGAACTCCACTGAGTTAAAATACCCTGTTTCTTTGTTTTACCAAGTGCTATCTCTCTGGGCCCAGCATCTGCCAATTTAGTCTCCTTTCTTTTGTTTAAAGGGACACTGCCCATGGACATTATACACTTTTCTCTGCACTGTAGCACTTGTACTGATTCTGATTCTAGAACTCTAAACTGACTGGCTGTGTTTGAGAAGAGCTCCCAAAGCTAAGTGCTTTTTGATATGGTTCTGATTCTAGAACTCTAAACTGACTGGCTGTGTTTGAGAAGAGCTCCCAAAGCTAAGTGCTTTTTGATATAATTTTCAGTTTAAAAATTGTTTTGTTTTATGTAAATTTAAGGTGATTGTGAAAGACAACCCTGTAAGCTCCAGGAAGATATACGATTTGTGTGGTAGATATTTGTTGGAAGTCAGAAGGATCAACACATTTATTTAGTGTGATCTTTCTACTCTGATGTGGTTAATTTTAATACTGTAGTTTAAACCCTTTCTGTATGTGCCTTTGGTGGTGTCTGATATTGAGAACCTAAGTGTCATTTGTGGGTATCCTGTCTGTTTTGGTAGGTACTTTATTTTCTTTGTTAAACAGCTGAGTATACCTATTGACTAATACTTTATAGTACATTGTATCTTTTGCTCAGTCTCTGATTTTTCTCTTCTCCAATGTTTTAGAACTGTTTAGTTATTGTGGCAGAGTGTGGTACTGTGTTCTTTCTTGTAGTTCAAGGTGCTTTTGGAACTGCTGATTTCTATTGGTTTAACTACTACATTTTTTCTATTTTAAAAAAGCTACATCAACTTGGTTTGTTGTCACCTGTTTGTTGTTGCTAAGTAGCAGATGTTTTGCATTGTGCTCTGATTCTGTGATAGAATCTGTATTAGTAGAAGGTAGATTATTGTGATTGTAGTTACCTTTTGATGGTAAGGATAAAGAGGTGAGATAGAGAGTGTATGTATTTTCAAACATTATAGAGGAACAGTGGCAGGATTTTTAGGACAGTAAATTAATAAAGGGGAACTAGGAGGCTTCAGTAGCAGACAAGTAGTGGAATAACAGTATAACTGCAGTATAATGTGGAGGTGGTGCAATGCAGTGGCTGTGGGGCAGCCATATTCAGACGATCTTCTGGACACTGAGGTGCTGCCCTATCTGCCTGCATCTTTCTGGACTGCGGGATGAGGTAGCCAGACTCAGGCGTAAGTAAACTGGGTCAAGAGTACCATCACCCCTATCCAGAGACCACTAGTCCAATGCAGCTGCCTCAAAGGATGCAGAGAACGAGGAGTACTTGGATGACAGTGGGCTCAGGGAGGGTTAGACCAGTCAGGCAGAGGCACATCCCAGATCCTATTCCACTCAAGAACTCATATGCCACACTGCCAAACAGGGACAACCACATAGAGGTACCCAGAGAAATGGAAGGAAAGGATGTGGAAGTTAGCCAAGTGCAAAAGATGGAAATTGCGCGCACAGGGTGGATAGGCAGAATAGGGGCAACATTCAGCAGAAAGGCAGACAGCAAGGTGAACCAGGGATAAAGGACAACCAAGGAAGGGCTGGAGTAGAACAGAACAGTCTAGGGAGGTCAAATCATGGAAAGTCATGTGTGCAAATGCCAGGAGCCTTAGCAACAAGATGGAAGATCTGGAGGCTGTCATGGTGCAGTCAGACCTGGACATTGTGGCCATCACTGAAACCTGGTGTAATATAACCACGACTGGGAGTTGGCCATACCTGGCTACAACATATTCAGAAGAGACAGGGCAGGCAGGAAGGAGGAGGGTGGCACTGTATGTGAAAAATGACATAAGGGCCACAGAGATCCAGGAGGAACAAAATGGGGAGAGATACTGTGGGTTAAGCTGGAAAGGAAAATGGGGTCAGCCATCCGACACAGGTGTGGTCTATAGACCACCAGCCCAGGAGGAAGAAACAGATAGGAGCTGATGCTAGCCATCCAGAGGATGGCAGACAAGGGTGAGGTAGTACTGGTTGGAGACTCAATATTCCAGACGTGGACTGGAGCATCCCAGCAGCAGCATCAACTAGGAGCAGATTTATCCTGGACTCCCTTCAGGGTGCCTTCCTCAAGCAACTGGTCATGGAACCAACTCGGCAGAAGGCAATACTGGACCTTGTGCTCACAAACAGGGACAGTGTGATGGGGTAAGAGTGGGGGAGCACCTGGGGAACAGTGACCACCAGTCACTGTGGTTTGAAATCACAGAAAGAGCAGAACCTAACCACACAAAAACACGTATCCTGGATTTTAGGGGGGCAAACTTTGGGAAAATGGGGAGATACTTGAAAGAGGCATTAAGGGAATGGGGCATGAATCAGGGGTTGAGGAACAGTGGGAAGTATTTAAAATGGGGATTACAAAGAGCAACAGAGTAATGTATTAAGCAGGTTAGCAAGAGGAAAGGAAGAGGAGACCATTATGGTTTTCCAAAGAGGTAGCAAAGAAAGTGAAAGCAAAAAGATTGCATTCATGCAATACAAAAAGACACAGGCAGAAGGGATAGGGAAGTACCAGGAGAAGCAAAGGAGGCAGGAGGTCAGTAAGGGAAGCCAAAGCTCAGACAGAAGAACACATTGCAAAATCAGTGGGTAGAGGGGACAAAACCTTTTACAGGTACATAAGTGAAAAAAGAAAGGCAAAGGGAGGGATAGTGAGACTGAAGGGGGAGGATGGGGGCTGTGTGGAGGATGACAACAGTAAAGCTGACATATTGAACAGGTATTTCTGCTCAGTCTTTACTAAGGAAGAGGAGGGTAATGGGTCTGAATGGAGTACAAGGGGTGAGAATGGTGCAGAAATGGACACAAGTCCCTTTACACGAGAAAGGGTCCTGAAGGAACTGGAAGTAATAAGAGTTGATAAAGCAATGGGGCCAGATGGGGTGCACCCCAGGGTCCTTAAAGAACTAAAAGAGGTGGTGGCTGAACCTCTGCTATCCTGTTTAACCGATCACTAGAAACAGGGAGGTACCCAAAGACTGGAGGATAGCAGATCTAGTCCCCTTACACAAAGTGGGAACAAAGAGGCGGGAACTACAGACCAGTCAGCCTCACCCTCGGTAGTAGGGAAGATCATGGAAGCACTACTGAAGGAGAGATTGGTGGAACATCTGGTTGTCAATGGACTACAAGACCCAAAGGCAGCATGGTTTCACCGGGGAAGGTCATGTCAGACCAACCTCATTGAATTTTTGACTGGGTGACTAAGGAGGTGGATCAGGGGAGGCAGTGGACATGGCCTATCTGGACTTCAGCAAGGCCTTTGACACTGTGCCACATAGAAGACTATTGCACAAACTGGGGAATATGGGTGGGCAGGACAGTAGTGCGGGTGGTAGGTAACTGGCTGGGCAGCAGGACACAGAGGGTGGTGGTAAATGGCTGTCACTCCACAGAGGGAAGAATGACCAGTGGTGTACAGGGATCAGTGCTGGGACGGTACTATTCAATATCTTCATCAGTGACATTGCACAACCTAGAAGGCAGAATTTCACTGTTCGCTGATGATACAAAGCTCTGTAACAGAGTAGACACACCAGAGGGTGTAGACAGAATGAGAAGGACCTGCAGAAACTTGAAGAATGGTCAGGGGTTTGGCAGTTGAAATTCAATGCAAGGAAGTGCAAGATAATGCATATGGGGCACAAAACCCTGGCACAATATATCAGTTGGGGGTGAGGATATAGCATGCACCAAGCAGGAAAGGATCTTGGAGTTATCATCTCTGATGACCTCAAGGCAGGGAAACAGTGTGACAAGGCAGCAGGTAAAGCAAATAGGATGCTGGGATGCATAGGCAGGGGCATCACCAGCAGGAAAAGGGAGGTCATAATTCCACTATACAAGACACTAGTGAGGCCGCACCTGGAGTACACTGTGTAGTTCTGGAGACCTTACCTCACGTAAGGACATAGACAGGGTAGAGAAGGTTCAGAGGAGGGCAACAAAGATGGTGCATGGATTGCATCACAAGTCCTATGAGGACAGGTTGAAGGCACTGAACATGTACTCCCTGGAGGAGGGAGGAGGGGGATATGATAGAGACATACAAGTATCTTACAGGGAGGAACAGGGTGCAGGAATGCACTATTTTTAAGCGAAAAAGATGTTCGACTAGGGGCATGGGATGAAGTTGGAGGAGGGCCGATTCAGAGGAAGCGTGAGGAAGAATTTCTTCACAGAGCGAATTGGTGGACAAGTGGAACACCTGCCAGAGGAAGTGGTGGGGGCTGAAACAATCACGGGATTTAAGAATGCATGGGATAGACATAAAGGAATTCTGGAGGTCAGGGGTAAGGGGCAACAGACTTCCTGGAAAACATAAACTGAACTTACAAACTTAAATGGGCAGACTGGGTGGGCCATAGGCCCTTATCTGCCGACACTGTCTATGTATCTATGTATCTATGTACTGTTGGCATTCATAAGCAACAGGATGCCTCCATGCTATAAGATTTCCACAGGGATTTAGTTCTTCCGTTTGTTAAAAAATTAAAAATTGAGCAGGGTGCCTTGAAGTCCGTTGGCTGACACTCCCGTACGTGAAAGAGTATGACATTTTTGAGGGGTACAAGATAAATAATTTGTCTAATAATGCCTTTTCAAATGATTTTAGTAATGTTTCTATTTTTTACAAATGAAGGTTCTAATCTGACTTTTGCATGTGTTAAATATTGAAACTGTGATAGTCATGGTTTCAATATTCAACATAAAAATAAAAGGGTTAGAACCATCATTTGTAAAAGAGTGAAGCATTACTGAAATCAGCAGAAGAGGTACTATTAGGCAAATTATTTATCCTGCACACCTCAAAAAATGTAAAACATTCACAAACAAGTTTACTCAAAGCTTGGCATGCCATCACACTAGGGAATGTGTGGGAGCATTAACCGATGGATTTCAAGGCACCCTACTTGAGTTTTTATTTTTTTTTAAACAGAAAAAATAAATCCTTGTGGAAATCTTGTAGCATGGAGGCATTCTGTTGCTTATAAATGTCAACTGCACATGTGCTACAGCGCAGAGAAAAGCAGACAGTGTCCATGGACAGTTTTCCTTTAAGTGCTGGAACTAGCCAAGCTCTATTATGAAGCTGATTCACATATTCTCAGAAGCCTCTGTTCATCAACTGCTACAAACTTCACACCATCAAAGGGGACCCCATGAGAAGATAAAATACCTTCTTTGTCCACTTTGTGGTAGGAAGCAACTATTGTAATGCAACTGCAAACTTACATGCCAGTCTAGTATCCTTCAGAAAGATTAAGAGAAAACAAAATCTAACAATCTGGAGTGGAATTAATAACATAAGAAATCTGTGCATTTATTTCTTAATTTATTCTATAGAATCAGAATTACAATCCTTTGAGTCATAGACTCATTTGCAAAGGCTCCACATCAGTTAAAGAAATAAAAATACAGTGTGTAAGAGAAAAGAATGCAGAGTAAAACAAAATACAGAAATTAGACATATACAGGTAACATACGTTAACAAGAATTTGTCATAGTACATGGGCCGTATGTCCAGGTTATAGCTTATAGAGTGGGTTACCTCAGCTGGGACCATTAAGAAGTTCTCTAGTCAGTGCTAATACAGGATATTGTTTTGTAGGATCTTGGAGGACCCAGAGTCGCATTGGTAGAACAGTGTGTGGGAGCATTAACAGATGGATTTCAAGGCACCCTACTTGAGTTTTTATTTTTTTAAAAACAGAAAAAATAAATCCTTGTGGAAATCTTGTAGCATGGAGGCATTCTGTTGCTTATAAATGTCAACTTATAGTTACGTCTGGGCTTTCTGCTGTAAGTAGAATTTGGAATATTATCTCATCAATTAAAGCCTATGTTCCAAACAAACTGTAAGCAATGTTAAAAACAGAACATTTAAGACAGAAGTAATAAACCAGAAAAAAAAACATATTGAGGGATAATACTTGCTGTTTTTTATTGCACTGTAACCCCCTTGGCTGGGTTTATCTGGTCATGGTAGACCCTTTTCCTTTACAAAAGGAACATGGAACTGCAGTTATTGGGCATACATTTCTGTGTGCAAGCCCCATGCCAGCTATAGACACTAATTCTTTTTAAACTCCTAACTGTTTAGTTTGTTGGATGGGGTGAAAACATAAGCATTCTATTCCAAACATACTGTAGCAGCCTTGCCTATACCATCCTCCTTCTCACTGATGCCTGTCTGCATAGCTCATACTTGTATTACCACATATTTGACTGCAACTTGTAAATGTTGCAATGTCTATTACTCTGGTTCCTATAACATATTGAATTGTACTTGCAAATGTATTGTAGATGGCAGATAAGGGATGGCTAATGCTGATGGGGGACTTCAATGTAGCACATATTGATTGCAGCCATGGCCTTGATTACAAGCAGTGGGTATCCAATAAACAAGGTGACCGAAATAGGGTGCCTACAAAAATGGTAACACAATTACGGCACCCGTGTTCATGGCTATGAAGGAGGGGGGCAACCGGATACTGGGGTGGGCAAAAAAATGCGATGGAAAGTAGCGGATATACACACATGCGCGCACCCTTGGGGGAAGGGGAGAGGCAGGGGAGGGATAATATGTGGGAGGGGATGTGTCAGGCAGCTGGCAAGCTGGACCACTGGCATTGTGGGGAGGGTGGTCAGCTGGGAGTCACAGCATGCAGGGGTCGGGTCCAGCGTGGTGCAGGTCTTTTTTTGGCTGGAAGGCGGCATGTATTTTTGTGAGTTTTCACCCCATCATGGACTTCCCAGGGTTGAGAATCCATATATAGGGGGAGTGCAGGGGGGCAGAGCCCCCTGCATTAAGAATGAGACCTGTAGGTCTTGGGTGTCGTTTTTGTCCACGCTGTGTGTGTGCATTGCCAAAATTGATTTTTGGCAATGTACAGTTGCTGTAACAGTGATCACCTTTCCGCAATCACCATTATGACATGGAACCCAAGCAGGGTCATCCTACATTCCCTGCAGGGGTGTTTCTGAGGCAACTGGTCAAGGAACCCATTCATGATGGGCAATACTGGACCTGGTGTTTACAAACATGGACAGCGTTGTGGACATCAGTGTGGGATGCCACCTGGGGACCAGTGATCACTGGACAGCTTGATTTAACATTACTATGGCAGAGTAGGTGAACCACACAAGGACAAGGGTCCTGGACTTCAGAAGGGCGGATTTAAAAAAATGAGTGACTGCCTCAGAGATGCTCTGGCAGAGGGATTCGTTTTCATTTCCTACTTTCATTTCACCCAACCTGGATAGAGTCCTAAATCATTGTACTGCTACATTTCACTCCATTTAAAACAGGCACTCCCCCTTTAGATGCTCTAGAGTTTGTGGTTCCCACCATCCCTGGGTCACAACTGATCTCATCAATCTCTTCCATTTAAGAGATGCTGTTTGGGCCGGACATAAAGTACCTGAGAAGCCTTTTGGTAGGCAAGCTTTCACTAGGTTCTGTAACCATTGTACTAAAGTCACCCAGCAGGCTATATAAATTCTTGCTCAGACACTTCCAAATTTTGGAAAGCAGTTCATTTTCTCCTCGACCTATCTCTGAATGTTTTGGGCTTGCAGCACGATATAGTCACCCTTTATCTACTGATGTTATAGATTGCCCTAGGGACCTCATATCTCCTTTGTTAGCCACTAGCCTACTGTTACCTCCTTTTACTTATGGGACAGTTGATCTCCCTATCCAGGAACTTGACATCCTCAGAGCTCCTCTCCCAGAATGCTCTCTCTTCCAGGAGATCTGACAGCCTCTGGCCTAGACTATGCAGGCAGTATAGCGCAGTGGTTTAAGGCACTGAGCTACAAACCTGGAAACCTGGGTTTGAATCCCACAACCCCACTTGCATACTGTGTGACCCTGAGCAAATTACTTAACTTCCTTGTGCTCCCAGGTCACTCCTGTAAACAAGCTTTCAGCTTAATGTGTCTCTCCTGGTTAAAAAAAAAAGACTCGTAGTCTTTGGCGCTCCAGCCCTGGTCTCACCTGTAATCCACATTTTAATCTATCCTTGGCCACTGGCAACTTCCTATTATGTTGGAAACATGCCCTGGTTGTCCACTTCATAAGGGAGGTGCCACTGATGCCCCAACAAACTACTGTCCTATAGATTTACTCCCCTCCCTCTCCAAAATGCTCAAGAGGTTGGTTAGTAAACAACTGTAATTATTTTGACAAATTAGGCTTCATCACTCCTTTCCAAATGGATTTCTGTCTGGTTCATTCCATTTCTACCTCCCTGCTCAGAATTACTGTCCAACGCCATTTGCATATGTATACAAGCAAAGGAACCAGAGCAATTTTTAGAAGCCATACAAAGAGAGACTAAAAGAGCTTAATATGTACACCCTCGAGGAAAGGAGGGAGAGGGGGAACATAACAGAAACTTTCAAGTACCTCATGGGAATCAACATTGTCCAAGAGGGTAGCATCTTTCAGAAAAGAGATGCAAGAGCCAGGGGACACAATTTGAAGACAGAGGAGGGATGGCTCAGGGCATTGTGAGGAAGTATTTATTCATGGATAGGTGGTGGATGCATGGAACAGCCTTTCTGAGCAGGTCGTGGGGTCAAAAACAGTGGAGGAATTCGAGAATGCATGGGACAGACATAAGGCAACTCTATTGGGGGGGTAGGAGGAAGTAGGCTGTTGGTCTACTAGGATCTGCAGCTTATTCAATAGGTAGGGAAATGGGCAGACTGGGTGGGCCAAGCTGTCCTTATCTGCTGTCAAAGTCTATGTTTCTGTGTCTATGTTTTATTGACTTGGCCAAAGCATTTCATACAGTTAATCACACATTACTTTTAGCCAAGCTAGCTTTCTGTGGTGTCTCTGCTTCCTCTGTAGACTGGATCAACTTACACTTCTCTGATAGGGCACAATCAGTCAAATTAGGTCCTCAATTTCCTCCTAGCTCCCAGTCTATTTAGAGGTTCCCTAGGGATATGTCCTTGGCCCTCTTCTTTCTCTGTTTTCATTAACAATCTCCCTAACTGCCTCAAAATATGCAAATCCCACTTGTCTGTGGAAGATATAATCATGTTCTCCTCTGGTTTCTCCCTCTCTGACAGTGAGCTTTTTCTTCAGTCTGATTTAATTAATGTGCAAATGTGTTGCCTCGCTAATAAGCAAGATATGAATCATAAGAAATCATTTATTATGCTCTTTGGCACTGCCCATTGGTTGCATTCATCCCCCTCCACTCTGAAGCTGAGCTCCTTATCTGGGGACCCCATCGACTCCATACTTTCCCATAAGTATCCTGGGGTGATTCTGTTTCAACAGTTAGACTATTTACTTCACATAAACTATGTAGTGGGAAAATGTTTTGCCAAACTATGGGCTTGCTACAGGGTTAAAAATGATTTCCCTTTTAAAGCCAAAATAGCTGTGGCTAAGCACTGTCTTCCCACTGCTTGACTATGGGTCTGTAGTTATCTCTGAAGCCTCATCCTCTACCCTAGCTAAGCTCACCATCATCTTCAACTCACTCTGTAGATTTGGGTTTGCCTGAACTCCCCATATCCATGACTGCACAATGTATAAGAACATAGACTGGGCCTGGCCTCCCTATGAGGCAGTACCTCCATATTACTTTGCTAGGTGCCAAATATTGGTCTGGGAAACTACCAGGGTACCTCAGTGACATATTTACCACTTCTTCCGATCCCTCATCGTTATGGTCAGGAAATGGAAAAAGACTACAAATTCCTAGGTGTAGACTCTCTGCAGGACAAGCCTCTCTCTGGTATAGGCTACCCCATATATGAAACAGTCTTCCCACCTTCCTTATCTCCATTACCAGTTTCCAATGTTTGAAGGTCAAACTAAAGGAGCACTACAAGGTCCCTTCACACTGCCAAACTGCCCTAGAGGTATTCCATAACTTAAATGGGGTCCTAGTTAGTTTACTGCTACCATGACCATGTGTGAGTAGGGCCTTCCTCAAGGGTATTCTTCTCGGCAGTAAATTACTTCATCGTATTATTATGGGACTGCACTCCCCCTGTAGCTGTGATACCAAAATGTGATTTGACTATATGTATACACTCTGTAAATTGGTAACTTTGTATATATTTGTTTCTATAGATTGGATGACCTTGTATATATGTTGACTTGTACATTTTTAGTACTGGATTTGCTGTATTGTATTTCCTGATTCTTTTCCTGCCCCCCCCCCATTGTAACTGGAAACAAGCAAAATGTGGACTCTGTTTGCTTACCTGATAAAATACGTTACAAATATATAAATAAATAAATGTGTTTGTTTTATACTGATGAGCATGTGAGCAGTAATGCCCATTTTCACAAGCAACCAGTTAACTACCCATTACAAAAGACACAAATACACATACAACAGCAATAATACATTATGGAGAAAAACAATGAAAAATATGAGTAAATTAACAATTACAGGTCGATGAGCCCAATAAAAACTCTTTGTTTGTTTTTAAAAGATGTAATTCTGGTGCCAGCCTGGTGACACAGAGGGCAGAGGCACCCATGCATCACCTGCCACCATGCTGGCGACCTGGGTTTGGCGATAGACTCGGTTCACCGGGGGATGGTCGGGGAGAGGAGGATTGGGCATCCAGAGGATGGATCTCCTCCGCTAGGGAGGGAGGGTCATGCATCCTGGCAGTCATCTGGCATCTAATAGAGGCGCAGGAACAGGCAGCCAGTGCTGGCACATTAAGGCTTGGAGGGATGGTGGCCATCAATGTCCTGCACACAGTAGCATACATGGTACATCTGGACAGCATTGCACATCCATCTCTCTGGACCAGATCAGGAACAAGTAGCCGAGTGCAGTGCTGGATGACACCAACCACTCTCAGGCTCTGCACTGGCTATAGGGGACCCTCTTCGGGAACCGGATCCATTCCGTTGGTGGTAAGGTGCATACCATCAACCCCCACCACAGGGGATAAGTTGTGGAAGAAGCATCAGGAAGAGTCAAGTCCCTAGGACACTGTTTGATGGGGCTGGGGAGCTGGTGGAGGGCTAAGCCTGCACCTCGGAAAGAAAAAAAGATTAACAGCAAAAAACAAGATGTACTTCTGTGGATATCCATAACAGTTGGACCATTACTGTAGGCCCTGGCTGCTTTAGAACTCAGTGAGCTTATGCCTTGTTTTGTACACAACCTGGGTGTTTTAAATGAAAATTTACTTAGTGACCTTGTACCCTACCATGGGCATTGACAATTTTAGGAAATACTTGCAGTCCAGTAAAAGACCCAGCATTATTTTTTGCAGAAACACAAGACATCTAAATTTAATGTGATTTTCAAGGATAAACATCCCGTAATTTGATAAAATGTGCTATGATATGTTCTCATAGGTAGACCAGTCAAGAATCTGATACTGTGATAAGTAATTCTCAAACAAGTCAAATGGATGTTTGATTCATTTGAGAACTACCTATTAACAGATTACTCTGATGAGTGGAGGAATAGTGGGCCAGATCAAGGGATGGAACAGTGAAGGCAACAAACCTCTGTGCAAAAGAGGTGAGCCAAAGAAGGAGGAAAAAGAGACCTACATGGTTCTCAAAGGAGGGGGTAGCAAGGGTAAGGGCAAAAAGGGCAGCCTTCAGGAGATTCAAGAAGACACAGCGGGAAGATGAAAAATAGATGCACCAGCAAAACAAAGGAAAGCAGGGAAGGAATTGAGGGTGCAAGACACAAACTGAGGAAAGGATAGCCAGGGGGATAATAATTATTGTGAAGATTCTTAGTACAAAAATGTTTCTGACCATAATTAAGCAAGACATTGAGAAGATATTAATAAGAATTAATTCTGGACTTCCGGTTCTGCCCCTGCGAGTGATGGCCACATAATTCGAGACACTCACTACCCTCCCTAAGAAAACCTTCCATCTGGTGCATAACTTGATTAAAAATAGTAAATACACTTAGTATTAGAAACGAGGAGGGTACCTGGTTTACTGGTGCTGGTTTAGGGCAGTGATTCAGCCATGATGGAGGACAACGGGGAGTTCTCCGATATGGAGGCTTCGGAGCCTGAAGCAAAACAAGATGCCGCCACATCGGGTTCTCAGCTCGAGGCCCATAAAAGTTCTCACAACACCAGCAAAGCAAAAAATTAAAAAATCAAACTAGACACAATTTACCAAGCGCTTGTCTCCTTCCATGCAGAAGTGAAGCAGTTGTCTGGAGAGCTGCATCGGGATGTAATGCAACTTGAACAAAGAGCTGATGACACCGAGAGATAGCTCACTGCCACTGAAAATCAGGTGGATGATTTAAAATCTCAAATCCAACAACTGAAATAACATCAAGAGCTAGTGGAAGCAAGGCAAGAGGATGCAGAAAACAGATCCTGCTGGAAGAACATCCAGATATACTGTATCCCGGAGGGCTCAGAGGGTACAGATGTTAAAGACTTTGTGGAGACTTTGTTCCTGATGGCCTTGGACCTCCCCATAGTCCTGCAGCTAAATTTGGAGCAGGTGCATTGGGTGCTTGTCCTGAAGCCCACAGCACCTGCAGCGCCCCCTAGATCCATTATTGCCAGCTTTAACAGCTATGCTACCAAAGAACAGATCTTATTATTGGCTTGGGCAGAAAGGTTTTTATTTAGACCATGATTACGGCCCCAAGACTATGAAATTATGCCGAGTCTATCCTCCTCTTCTGCTGGTGATTAAGGCCGCTGGCTACAAATTCTGTACACCATACCCAGCTAGACTGGTTGTCTATCTTCCTAATGGTAAGAGGGAATTTTCAACGGTGCAGGAGGCCAGGGCAGGACTTTCAAAAATGGGTCTGAAATTCCCAGATCTTCCCATGGGCAATGGAAATACCAGTACATCCTCTAAGATGGCAGACAGATGGCAAGAACCTGCCCGAGGAGAAACGTGGACAACGGGACCCAAAATGGTCATTGGCAGCATTTCACTGAATAGACATGCCAACTGTTCTGGGAAGACATGAAAAGAAAGTGATCCTGGCAGGCTGAACATTTATTGCAGCAATGGCAGCAGGTATGGGGGTGTGGGGCTGGGGGCTATTGCTTCTTGTGGGGCTTGTTTGGGCCCTGGAGCACACTGCCCTGACTCTAGGCCTTTTGATAGTAAACTACTGGCTCTCTGTAACTGGGCACCTGATGGCCATTTGCCGGGGTGGTGTGTTGTGGGGGTCCCAGCCCCCCTCCTCTGTGATCCCCTTGACAAGGTCCGGCTGCATTCTGTATACCTGCAGACGTTTCTGGCACCAACAAGGGCTGGAAGGAACTACCAGACTTGTAGCAGACTTTTTACTAGCCCTCTTTTGTTACTCATCTAAATCAATATTGTTCCCTTCTAGTTGGACTCTATGAGACAGAGACTGTCTGAATTTCTTCAAGGCAAACTGTTCACACAAATAAGTATTTTACTTTTTTCTAGAAGTGGATGCTCTAACAAGGGGTTGGTATAGGATACTTATAATATCACTTACTGGGGGGAGGTAAACTGTTTGTTTGATTTAAGAAGAAGAGGATCTTCATGTCCACTGTTCTTGATTATAAGTATAAATGGATGTGTTCTGATCTGGAAGGTATTCCTTCCAGTGGGGGGGGGGAACATAAGACTGGGAAACAGTCTGCCGATTGATGGGAAATACCTAGAGGGGTAACATACATTCCTAGCTACTTCCCCAAGCCATCTTGAGCAATTACCAAATGGGAGGTGAGGTTTGCTATGAGGCCATTTATGTTTATTCCATCCCTGGGGGTATTCTCACAACCTCCACTTGCATACTGTGTGACTCTGAGCAAGTCACTTAGCCACCCAGTGCTCCCAGGTCACCCTGAAAACAGGCACTTGTGCCTAGTGGACCTTTACCCTGTTACCAAAGACTAAAATAATAAAAAAAAAATAAATAAATATTAATCTCTGTTCCATTTAATTTCCTCTCTTATTAAATCTTTGTGCTGGAGCCCGATCAGGCTCCCTGGAGGTCCCAGGCAGGATTGACCCGGGCTCTACCTCCACTCCTGGAAGGCCTTTTGCTTGGACTTGGGACCTAACAGGAGGTACAGGGTGGTTATTTATAACCTTCCCAACCTTGGATGTTCAGTTCATTTTCCCTTCACGGGAAAAAAGAACACAGATGGTTGTAATATATTTTCTTGGTTCTTAATGGTTATACAGTTTAAGGTTCTTAATTAGTTTTAACTCTTTTTGCTTGGGCACTGATGCCACAGGTCTACATGTTTAGTAGACTAGAGCTTTGTTTATTTTTATATTGGGGTACAACATATGGACATATAGACAAACATGAGTACATATTATTTTGGATGAAATGTCTGCTGCAGACTCCATGGGTGGAGGAACATGATTTACCTCTCCCCCTTGGCTGTTTTGGGGAGGATAGGCCTGGGCTGGAGCCTGACACCTGGACGTTATCTGTTCTGGGGTGTGGGTGTTCAGTTACAAGGTTTGCTTTAATGGTTTCTTTGTTAAAAATTCACTAATGGCCAGATTATCAGTTAGTGGTCTACTGTTGAATATAAACGGTATTGATAGTCAGGTCAAGCGTACCAGACTCCTTCAGTACCCACGGAGACAGGGGGCTGACCTTATTTATCTCCAGAGGACTCATTTGTCTCCATCAGAGCACCTGAAGTTGTCCTCAGGGGGCTATTATTCGGTGGTGGCATCCTCTAGTAAGACAGGGAAGAGAAGAGGAGTAGCTATAATGGTGTCTACTTCCAAGCCTTTTATGGTGGGCGAGGAATATGTGGATCCTAATGGATGTTATGTGATCATGCAGGGTAGTATATATGGAACTGAGGTGGACCTTGGTGACTGTTTATTTCCCTCCTGCCTCACCTCTGACCCATTTATGTCAATTTTTTAATAAGTTACTGGAAATGCAGAAGGGAGTTTTGATTATCTGGGTGATTTTAATGTGGTGGTATCTCCTAAAGTAGATACTTCCCTTCCCAGAAACAACGCATAATGGCAACACAGAGGTTACTTTGTACTCAGATTTCAGCCCTTGGGTTACTGGATGTGTGGCATCATTTTTACCCGTCAGCAGGTGGTTTTACTTATTTTTTCATCTAGGTTTCAGACCTCGTCCCGTATTGATTATTTTTTTGTCTCCATTGAGCATGCAGATGTGCTTTGGGATATGACATTAAATGCTCACTTTCTATTGGACCATACCCTGCTTTTGCTTAAAATGGACATTGGGAAGTCATGTAAACCCACAATGTGGTGCCTGAATCTTTCCCTTACTGTGAGACGAGGGGTTTCTTACCCAGATAACACAAAGAATCCCTCAGATTATCCAGGATAATCTTTCCCCAGAGACCCGTTCGGTTTTGATTTAGGATACTCTAAAGGCAGTTATTCGATGGGAGATAATAGCATATGCATCACATAGACACACACAGAGGGAGACTAGATATAGGCAATTGCATGCCCGTCTTAGGGAGTTGCAACAGTCGGAACAGATCAGTGGACCCTTAGCTGAAGATGAGATCTGTCTAATCAAATCCAAGATTCAGGCCATTCTGGACCTAAACATGCAGTCTGCACTGTTACATATTAAGAGATTTTATTATGAGGGAGGTCCCAGAGGAGCCAGTGCTCTGGCTAGGAGGCTACGAGGGTTTAGGCAAGCCGTCTATATTACTAAACTTAAAAACCACATCAAGGGGGTGAATGGCTCAAATTACTCTGGATATGCTAGCTGTATTCCAGCAGTTTTATAAGAAGTTATATGCTAACCCTAGGCACTCCTCCCACCAAGACCCTTTGATTCAGGAATTTGTATCTCTACTCCAGCTTCCCAAAATAACACAACAGCAATGGGAATTCATGTTAGCCCCTATAACTGAGGAAGAGATCAAGGGGATTTTGTCCAGTGTGAAAACTTTAACATGTCCTGGTACAGATGGATTTATGATGGAATGGTACAAGACATTTTCACCCCTACTCCTCCCCCTTTTGAGATGAGCATTTCTGGAATTGCAGAAGGGTGCCCCCCCTCCGGTCTCATGGGCATACACGATGATATCCACTATTCTAAAACCAGAAAAAGACCCACAGCAACCAGAGTCCTATAAGCCCATTTCAATCTTAAACTGTGACTATAAGCTCTGTATGTCAGTGGGGGCCCAATGGCTGGAGAATATCCTCCCAGGAATTATCCATCTGGATCAGTCAGGGTTTTTAAAGGTGAGGCAAACCTCAGATAACAGCCGCAAGACCATTCATCTTATGGACTACATTTCTAGACACTCTTTTCCAGCCACCATCATAAGTCTCGATGCTTACAAGGCATTTTATAGAGTGGTTTGGCAGGTTTTGTGGCAGGTGCTGGCTTCTTTTGGCTTTTTGAAGGAGGTCACCACTTGGCTTAGTAATATTTACACTAGTCCCTCGGCATATATCAGGGTGAATGGTAGCATCTTTGCCCCCATAGCTTTAGAGAGAGAGGTACCCACCAGGGTTGCTCCCTCTCACCTCTTTTATTTGCATTGCATATTGAGCCATTGGTGATAGCCATTAGGAGGTCTTGGGAGGTACAGGGAATAGAGTTGGGAAGGGAATGCTATAAATTATCTCTGTAAGCTGACAATGTCTTGCTTACTGTACTGTACCCGGAAAGATCCCTTCCAGTGATCGGGCAGATACTATGAGATTTTGTGACAGACTTTACAGAATTTATGCTTGATTAACTTCAAACCATTTATGTAGGCAATGGAAGTGGGCCTTCATAGGTGGGCTCAGTTATGTCTCTCTTTTTATGCTAGAGTAGAAATGATTCCAACAAATATTGTACCTGGGATACTATATTTCTTTCAAACTATCACAGTATTGCCCCCACTGACCTATTTTTCATCCTGGAACAAGGCACTGGCTAGATTTATGTGGACGGGACATCGCCCTCGCATATGGTGGTCCCTTCTTCAATGCCCTAAAGATAAGGTGGGATGAACCTTCCTGATTTAAAACACTATGCAAATGCAGTGATTGTCAGTTGAATTTTGTGCTGGCTAAATCTGGCATATAAAATTCCCTGGAAGCACATTGAATGCATGCTCAATGATTTACATGATGCCCCAAAGGTGGTTTTTGCCCCTATTACATCTCTCCCTTACCTAGCTGGTTACTTTATGGGCGCACAACTAATGCTGCAGGTCTGGTATAAGATTTGGGCCATTCCTGCACTGGCACCTTTATTACATTTATTAAAAGTTGTTAACGACAGAAGTGGAATTAGTGGAAGTGAAAATAGCAGGAGAAGAGGACACAGCATGAGATTAGAGGGAGGCCGATTAAGGGGTAATGTGAGGAAGTTCTTTTTCACAGAAAGGGTGGTGGATGCATGGAACGGCCTACCTCAGGAAGTGGTGGATATGAATACAGTGCAGGGCTTCAAACAGGCATGGGATAGGCATAAGGGAGCAATACAGATGAGTATGAATAGATAGGCTATTGACAGATCAAAGGCCACTGGCACATTCATAAAGTAGAAAAAGAAAGGGGCAAACTGGATGGGCCTTGCAGTCCTTATCTGTTGTCAACTTCTATGTTTCTATGTTTCTATGAATTCCTGCCAGCACGGATTGATCTCACCTTTCAGCAGTGGCATCAGAGGTGCCTATCTTTTATTTTTCAATTTTTGGATTCCCAGGGATTAGTGCCATTTACACAGTTACAGGAGGCCCATGACCTAACCGATAGGGAACACTTTAGATATTTACAGGTTCAAACCTTTTTGATACCTAACAGCCCACAGAGGAGTCGACCAGACCTCTTACCTCTACTCCTGAAAATGTTTATGTCCCTCGCTTAAAGGTGCCATTTGGCAGCACATGATAGGTCTATTGTACTGGGGGCTTAGGGAATATGTGATGGATATGCCAAGAGGTATACTGGAGGCTTGGAACAGGGAGCTGCCTAACCCAATTCCATATGACATATGGCTTAAATATACTCACCTTTCTCTGGTGAAATCTTTAGCCCCATAGTGGCACAAATTTGCCTGGAAGGCTCATAACTATTTCTTCAACACCCCAGCAAAACTGGCAAAATTCCTTCCAAGTCCAGCTGGACATTGTTGGAGGCTCTGTGGATACTCTTTGGCCAACCATGTGCATATATTTTGGTCATGTCCAAAGCTGGGAACCTTCTGGCAGCAGATTGCTGATGCCCTTATTGAATTAGTGGTGGAAGAGGAGGTTCTCACCCCAAAGTTGGTTCTTTTATCCATCCTCCCAGTGGGCCTTCGATTACAACGAGGTTCACTTTTACCTACTTATATCTTGGTGGCCAAGAAGGCGATTTCTCGCCTGTGGCAGCAACCTAGATCCCCCACCATCTACGACTGGCATAAAATTATGCTGGAGTTTTACTCAATGGAACGTTTGTTAGCTAGCTGTAATAGCAGAGTGCCCCAATTCAAGACCCGGTGACGGGCATGGGTCTTATACACTTTGGCATGGGACCACTCGTTTGTTCCATGAAGTTGTTTGGAACATATGGGAGATATGGGGAACTGCATGGGGAGGAGTCTGGTTCCTTGCTCTGGTCACTTATGGGAGATGTGAAATCATTGTCTGTCTATGAGATTATTGTCATAGATCTTCTGTACATGACACTATCGGTGAAGTTTTGTTTAATATTATGTGACAAAGTTTCTGCAAGAAATAATTGTGTGCAATGTTTAATTTGTACTTTATATGAACATATGAAATTTGCCAGCAGATAAAGGCCTAGAGGTCTATCAAGTCTGCTTGAATGTGCAGCTAGCACCCCTTATTCTGCAGCTGCCCCTCCCTTCCACCCTTCCCCTTCATTAACCCTCCCCCCTGTCCTGTCCCATCCTCGTTTGAAGCAGTCCACTGTTCTACTGCATACCACTTCTGCAGGTAACGATTCCACCCAGTCACCACCCTCTCTGTAAAAAGTGTCTCTCATCTCCCTCCTAGACCTTGTGCCGCTCCAGTCTCATATCATGGCCCTGGTGGCCCTCCCTCCTTACTTTGAACAGCCCTCTGTACCTGTCTTGTTTATTCCTTTCATGTATTTAAAGGTTTCAATCATGTCCCCTGTCTCTCCTCTCCTCCAGTGAGTACGTGTTCAACTCCTTCAACCTCCTCTTGTATGATAAGTCCCCCAGACCCTTGATCATCTTTGTCGCCCTGCGCTGCACCCCCTCCAGTAACTTAATGTCCCTCTTCAGATATGGACGCCAGTACTGCACGCGGTACTCCAGGTGTGGTCTAACTAATGACCTATACAGTGGCAGAATCACCTCTTCCCTCCTCGAGGATATACCCCTTGCAATACAACCCAGCATTTTGTTGGCCTTTGCAGCTGCCTTCCTACACTGTGCCGAGTTGTTCATTGATCCTGTGATGAGCACACCCAGATCCTTCTCCTCCTCTGTCTGGGCTAGCTGCACTCCCCCTAGCTGGTAAGTCCTCCTTGGGTCCTTTATGGTTTGGAGTGTATGATGATCCTTATACCCCATATTTTATGTGTACCTGTTACGTTTCATTAAGAAACATAAAGTTTAAAAAAAAAAAAATAATTTCAAATACATGCCAAATACCACACCACGGGCCATGGCTTACCAGACTAAAATGTGCACAACCAATGTTTAAAGTGAAATATACAGTAGAACCTTAACCTTAACCTTAACTTTGTTTTAAGTAATAAGGTTCTACTGTATATACCACTTTCAACATTGCCACATGTTGATAATTTATTTATTTTATTTATTTATTTAGCTTTTGTTTACCGGGTAAGTACACTAGACAAGTATTATGCCTATTTTCAGGAACGACCCGGGAGAATACAACATGAGAAACAACAGTCAAGGAGACATGGCAAAGAGAGTACAGTTTTTTTGTCACAGTAAACAAACATGTGGGAAATACATCATTTGACACTGGGGAAACATATAGTAGTAAGCACATTTCAGATTATACACTCTAGACTAGCTAGTTCAACTGACAGATATATATATACAGGTCATCATACATAGGAGTGGAGCATAGCTCAAGGACTGGATTGGTCATAATATAACTTATAACATTGTCGGATACACCCCCTAGGCTAGTTGGATCGCGGACAGGTATATACAGCTCATCACATTTTTCTAAATATGCACATATTAGACAGAAACAGAAACATTTGGTAGTACAAGTTTCTACCAAGTGACCAAGGTGCAATATGTCATGGTTAGCCTATGACCGTGGAGCAATAATGGGTGTAAAAATGCCCAAGGCTATTTAGGCAGAAGTAGTCAGAAGTCATTGATACAGTGGGGAAAATATCTCCAGGAATTCAATGGAGACACCCTGGGGAGGTTCAGACAAAACAATTTGACACTTTACTCTAGGGAGGTTTGGGGCAGTCACACTCTGATGCTAGTTTTAGGAAACCCACAGGGAATTTCAAAAACTCAGATAGGAGGGGGCAGCTCGGATATCCACAGGCAGCGAATTCCAGAGTCTGAGCGCACTTATGGCAAAGTCCTGATCCCGCATGAGGGTCCGGGTAGGAGGGACTTTGAGCATCCCTGATGTGAGAGACCTAAGTTTGTAGGGGGTGGGATTCAGTTTAGGCAAAAGCCGGGCCAGCCCCTAGGGGGTTCTAGTTCTGATCACTTTCCCAGAGAGGCATCCCAAACCAAAATCAAGGTATCTAGCTGGTGAGAGCCAGCAGAGTTTCGCATATATCTCACAATGGTGGATGAGTCAGGGGGCAGCCAAGGCAAAACAACAAATGTTATTGTAAGCAGTGTACCACCGGGTGAGATGTGTCTTTGGAGAGTGAGCAAATAGGTGCAGCCCATAGCTGAGGGTGGGAAGGAGCACACCCTTCGTGAGGGCATGCCTGGCTGCTGGTACAAGGTTATACTTGGCCCTATAGGCCAGACCCAGTTTGCAGTTTGCCACCCTGCAGATGTTAAGGATATGATTACCCATGTCAAGTTGGGGGTCAAGTGTTACCCCCAGATATTTGATGGAGCTCACTATGGGTATGAGGATTCATCTGCACTGGTGACATGTAAGCAGGCTGATGAAGCTTTGATTTTAGCCATTGAGCCAAAGAGCATAGCCTGTGTCTTTTTTCAGGTTCAGGACCAGCTTGTGACTAGTAACCCATGACAATACCCTGTTAAAGTCATCAGTCAGGTTCTGTTTTAGGGTATTGGCATTCTGGGAGTGAGCCAGGATTACCTGATCATCTGCATACATGGTGGCACTACAGCTGGTAGTAACCATGGGTAGTTTATTGATGAAGAGGGAGAAGAGGAGGGGACCGAGTACTGAGCCTTGAGGCACTCTGGAGGTCACCGGTAGGGGCTCAGAGAGGACTTTATTGAAGCAGGTATGCTGCTTTCTACCATGTAGATAACCCATTAGCCATTTCATGGCATGCGGGGAGAGGGCCAAGAGACCACAACTGTGCACCAAGCAGTCTGTGGTCAATGAGGTCAAAGGCTTTGGACAGGTCGATAAATATTGCACCAGAGAGTTTGTCCTGGTCCATGGCTGTCCGGATACTTGATGTAACCGAGATTAAGGCTGTGGTGGTGCTGTGTCCCTTATGAAAGCCATGCTGGGCTGGGGACAGAAGTTCATGAGAGTGGATATATTCCAAAAGCTGCTTAGCCACTAACTTTTCAAGGAGCTTGCTAAGGGTTGGGAGAATGGCAATCGGTTGATAATTGTCAGGCGGTTTGGGATTTCCTTGCTTCAGTACAGGGACAATCCTCGACTCTTTCCAGCTGTCTGGGATGGTCCCCAGACCAAGGGATAGGTTGAAGATAAAGGCTACTGGTGAGGCAATGTGTGCAGCACCAAGCTTAAGAAGTTTAGGTTGCAGGTTGTCTAGGCTAGGACTGGAGTACTGGGAGATGCCAGCTAGGCATTTCTGCAAGTCCTGAACTGATACAGCCCTGAGGTGGAACATTTGATGATGAGGGTGACCCTCCAGCAGAGTGGAGGGAAGGGGGTGGGACAGAGCCTCATCAGGTGAGAAGAGGGTTGTGAAGGCAGAGAGGTCAGAGAAGTGATTATTTAGGGAGTTGGCAATAGTATGGGGTTTATTGCAGGAGACTCCATTTATGACCATGTCCATAACCCCCGGATGGAAGGATCCGCTGACAAGGGATTTAATATCTCTCCAGAACCACCTGGGATTACTGGCAGAGCTTAGTAGGACGGACTTGCAAAAGTCACTCTTTGCTGCCCTGATGGCCTTTTTGCACTTGTTTCTGAGGTGTCTGTACCTTTGAATAATCATGGGATCACTAGTAGCTTTGGAACGAGCCCAACACTTATCTCTCTCCCACATCTGGGCTAGGAGATTCCCATTTAACCAGAGGGTAGCGGACTCCCTCACCCTATGGGTGACCTTGGGAGCATGCTTGTCTTGCAAGGCCCCAAAGCTGGAGAGAAAGGAAGAGGTTGCTGCCTTGGGGTCAGTGGCACCATACACCCCAGACCAGTCAGTAACTCTTAGGTCCTCCAGGAACTCCTCAGTATCGAACCTAGAGTAGTTTCTGACATGCATAATTTTGTGTGGAATTTTGGGGGTGGGAATTTTCCATACACAGAAAACTGGTGAGTGGTCAGAGATGGAGTCAGATAATGTACCCACTGATGAGATCCTGTTAGGATGGTTAGACATGATCCAGTCCAGTAAGGTGCTGGAGGATCCATTTGCTGTCTGTCTAGTTGGTTCCTGGATGAGCTGAGTCAGGTCAAAGTTAGCAAGCAGAGTCTCAAACTGCTTAACATTACCACTATCCCAGTTAAGGTTTACATCCCCCAGGATTATGAGTTTGTTATCCCTGACTCTGGGACCAGTTTTGTCCATGAGGTGAGTTAATCCAGGTAGTCTACCTCTTGGAGGATTATAGGTGCACACCAGGTGCAGTTTCTTTGTGTCCCCAAGTAGCAGTAGCATGTGTAGCAACTCACAGGGGGACACGTTTGAATCCTGGTAGGCAATCTGGGACATTTTTAAGTGGCTCTTATGGTAGATTAGTATGCCACCCCCCCTCTGTCCAGTTGGGTGAATTCATACCCAGTGAGTTCACAGGCAGAGTCAGGGACAGAGGGTTTCATCCAGGTCTCCGTCACTCCTAGGATGTCGGGTTTGTAGAGTGCAACCCATGCTAATAGCTCATCACGATTAGGTAGCAGGCTCCTAATGTTAAGATGAGCCATTTGTAGCCCCTTACCCATGCCTCATATGGGAGGGATTTTGTGGGTCAGATTTAATGGGCCAGGGTTGGTTTCAATATCACCGGCCAGTAGTAGTGCAAGTAGGAGGAGCCAGGGGAGATACCACCTCCTATGCGTTTGACGATCTGGGAGTTTTTTAGCATGGGTACGCTTTACCCTGCTTGTGTACATAAGGCACCGAAGATCTAGACAGCAAGTAACACTGCAGTGCACTTCGGAGATCACAAGGATATTGGAGAAGGTGTAGTCAGGGACCTCGTGGGTGGACGACCATCCCCAGTTGTCACCCAGTGTAACTGGGGGGGAGGTGACCATATGCAACAAGAAGAGTCCCACTATAAGACCTACAAGGCCTATATCCCTGCGGATGACAGCCAGCACCCTCTCTACGTTTAATATTTGAGTATCCCTATCCTCACTAGATGGATGGGAGGGGAACCACGTCCACATTTTGGCTGCAGGCATAGCACTAGCCTGTGAGATAATTATCAGTCAGCTAACAAGAACTGCTGTGAAGGAAGGAGAGATGGATGTACTAAGGCTGGAAGGAAGTTAGTGAGATTTGTTATTGGTAGGTGCCAAGTAAATAAAATAAGGCCTGCACAATGCAAGTCAAGGCTACCAGCTATGGACGCAGGGGCTGAGGTTTATTTAGAGCATCTCGTATCTCATGAGTTGTACGAACCCTTCCAGTCAGCTTTTCGTGCCAGACATAGCACTGAAACTGCACTTGTTCGGGTGCAGAATGATCTCTTCAGGGCTAGAGATCGGGGAGACAAGACAATTCTTGTTCTCCTCGATCTCTCTTCAGCATTTGACACTGTGGACCATTGTGTGCTGCTTGCTCACCTTAGGGACCTATGTGGACTCACCGGTAATGTCATCAAATGGTTTGAGTCCTTTCTTACCACCAGGAGGCAGCGGGTTGTGATGGGAAATTTCTCATCTACATCCAGACTACTTCTTTGTGTAGTTCCTCAAGGATCAGTATTGGCTCCAATGTTGTTTGCAGTGTACATGCTGCCTCTGGGTGGGATCATTAGGAAGTATGGCTTGAGTTTTCATTGCTATGCTGATGATACTCAGCTGTATTTTTCCTTTGCCCCAGGAACATCAAATGCAGTGGATGTGCTAAACATCTGTCTGACTGAGATAAACGACTGGATGGCCTCCAGTTGGTTGCGGCTGAACCCCGATAAGACAGAGGTATTGGTAGTGGAGTCGAAAAGAGTCCGTGATAGGATGGTCTCTGACACAGAAACTGGGCTTGTTCTTGGAACTGTGCCATTGAAGGCATCCTCTTGGGTGCGAAATCTTGGCATGATTTTGGACAGAGACCTAACCATGGAGGCTTAAATATCCTCCGTGGTTCGTACCTGTTTTCACCATCTCAGAAACATTGCCAGGATTAAGCCCCTTGTTCTGCCTCTGGACCTCCCTACCTTGATACATGCCTTAGTCACATCTAGGCTTGATTACTGTAATGCGCTCTATCTCGGGGTCACAGGAGGATCTCTCCGCAGATTGCAGCTGGTACAAAATGCAGCTGCCCGGCTGTTGACTGGGCAGCAAAAGTTTTGTCATATTACACCAGTTTTGCGTGAATTGCACTGGCTGCCAGTCAGGTGGAGAGTCCTCTTTAAGGTGAATCTTCTCACCTATAAGGCCCTACACGGGCAGGGCCCTGGTTACCTGTCAGACCTTCTGTAACCTGCCTTCTCCTCGCGCCCTCTTCGTTCCTTCAGTGATTGCTTCCTGGCCATTCCCAGAACTAGATTGAAATCCGCTGGTGATAGAGCATCTAGCGCCGCGGCCCCTGTTCTGTGGAATTCCTTGCCAACCATGGTCAGAGAAGCTTCGTCAGTAGACATTTTTAAGGTCCAGTTGAAGGCTATTCTTTTTTCTAAAGCATTTAATGTCTAGATGAATATTTATAGTTAAAGTTTTGGTTTTTTGTTAGACTTGTATTTATTATGTATAAGTTATATATTTATTACGTTCAAATGTTTGTTTTAAAGTTTGTACGGCGCCCAGAGCCTCTGGGATTGGGCGTCTTCTAAATAAATTTTGCCTTGCCTTGCCTTGCCTATTTCTGGGAAGGAGTTCCTGCCCTCGCCCTTTGTAAGCACACTTACTACCTGTCGACAGTTATACGAGGACAGAGTTTAGACAGCCAACAACCAAGCAGTGCAAGTGGGGTTAGGATTGGTTTAATACTAAATACTAGCAAGGTTGTTTTGAGCAGACAGTGTAGCAGGACTGACATAGTTAGGCCCTACACCTTTTGTCGGGAGTCTGGTATAGTGAGGCCCTACTCCTTTTGTTAATATCTCTATTAGCAGGGGCTGAGACAGGAGAGCCAGCAGGATGAGCAACATCTGTACAAGACTTAGGTTCTGACACAAGACAGAGCAGGGCAGTTTAGCAGATAGTGGTCACAGAAAAGTAGGCCATCAGGATAATGTTGACAAGCAGTAGACAGTAGTGCGGTCAGTAGGCATATACCAGCATAAAAAATTTATTTGTCTCTATTTAGCATATACCAAGATGTAAAAAAAAAAATTGTTTTTCATTTCATTGACTCTATTTAGTATCGGAGATTAGGAAGGGCAATTAACCAGGGTAGGAGAAACAAACTGATTACCACTAATAATTAAGCAGATACTTCCCCTGTTGGGCGTTTGGGTGATACTGACTTCCACAAAATAGAAATCAAGCTAGTTACCACTAACAATGAAACAGATACCTTCCCTATTAGCCAATTGGGTGAGACAGTACATTGGGGTGGAGCCAGTGAGCATTTAATGGGAGGAGGGAACGCAGTGGGTGGGTGGGCTGAGAAACCTGTTCAGCTTTCCCCTGCACCACGGCAGGGGCAGGAGCTGTGCGTGCAAAGTCGCAACCAAGGAGGCCCGCTGAGCAGCAGTAGCCCACGGCACCTCCACCTGCGGCCTCCCATGTGTCTCTGGGTGGGGGGGATCTTGGAGCAGGTCAACCCCGCCTCCCTTCCCCTCCGCATGGCATCAGCTGTGTTGCCAGTCTGTGGGACAGTTCTCCTTTCAGGAGCAAAGCGAGAGCATCACAGTCGACCAGTAGCCAGTGGGGGATTGCGCATAGCGTAGGTAAGAATAGGCTGCTCAGAGTCTATCTGATTTGAGTCTGAAGGGTGGATGGCAGACACTGAGGGCTTCCTGTTTTCAGCTGCAGAGCTGTCGTACAGGCAGTTTTAAGGAAGTTGTCAGCCTGTTCAGTGAAGCTCAGGGGAACCTCAAACTACAACCTCCACTTGTAGCAGCACCGGGAAAGAAGTAGAATGATAATGCAGGCCATATTGCCCACGACTGAGTACAATGATTTGAGTAAAAAGACCAAGAATCCCTCTAGTGGCAGGTCTGTATAACCTGCTAATGGAAAACTAGCCACTTAAAAAAAAAAAAAATTAAAAACTTCTATTACACAGTTGAAATGTGCTTAGTTCTATCGAAAATCTACTTGTAAAAAGTGCCAGATGGCTGAAGCAGGGGAAAAGTCCTGGCCAATCAGAGTGGGGTTGCTGGAAGCACCCATGTTCCAATTGGCTGCGCTGTCCCGTACCTTCCAAGGAGCTGCAGGCGGGCATCCTGGTCTCGGTCGGTGGCTGGCTGGGTGCCGGCCGACTGTGGGGGAGCTGAAGCAGCCCTGTTCAAGGGCAGGCAGCTGGAGAGAAGAAAAAAGAGCAGGTCTTAAATAGCATAGAGGTTAGGATGGGTTAGATCTGAGCAGTTTAGAAAGACAAAAGGTAGTTAGACTTTTCGGCGCCAAGGCAGAGTGCTTGGATGGGGGGGGCTGCAGGAAGAGCACTGAGACAGAAGAGGTATAAGCACTTTAAAACTCTAGTAGAAATTACAATCCAGCTAATACAGTTGAAAAACTTCTATTACACAGTTGAAATGTGCTTAGCTCTATCGAAAATCTACTTGTAAAAAGTGCCAGATGGCTGAAGCAGGGGAAAAGTCCTGGCCAATCAGTGCGGGTTTGCTGGAAGCACCCGTGTTCCAATTGGCTGCGCTGTCCCATACCTTCCAAGGAGCTGCAGGCGGGCGTCCTGGTCTCGGTCGGTGACTGGCTGGGTGCAGGCCGACCGTGGAAGAGCTGAAGCAGCCCTGTTCAAGGGCAGGCAGCTTCGAAGGAGCTGCAGGTGGGCATCCTGGTCTCGGTCGGTGGCTGGCTGGGTGAAGGCCGACTGTGGGGGAGCTGAAGTAGCCCTGTTCAAGGACAGGCAGCTTCCAAGGAGCTGCAGGCGGGCATCCTGGTCTCGGTCAGTGGTTGGCTGGCTGCCGGCCGACCATGGAGGAGCTGAAGCAGCCCTGTTAAAGGGCAGGCAGCATCCAAGTAGCTGCACGCAGGCGTCCTGGTCTTGGTCGGTGGCTGGCTGGGTGCCAGCCAACCGTGGGGGAGCTGAAGCAGCCCTGTTCAAGGGCAGGCAGCTTCCAAGGAGCTGCAGGAGGACGTCCTTGTCTCGGTCAGTGGCTGGCTGGGTGCCGCTGACCGGTGGGGAGCTGAGCAGCCTGTTCAAGGGTAGGCAGCTGGAGAGAAGAAGAAAGAGCAGGTCTTAAATAGCATAGAGGTTAGGATGGGTTAGATCTGAGCAGTTTAGTAAGACAAAAGGTAGTTAGACTTCTTGCGCCAAGGCAGAGTGCTTGGATGGGGGGGCTGCAGGAAGAGCACTGATACAGAAGAGGTATAAGCACTTTAAAACTCTAGTAGAAATTACAATCCCGCTAATACAGTTAAAAACTTCTATTACACAGTTGAAATGTGCTTAGTTCGATCGAAAATCTACTTGTAAAAGTGCCAGATGGCTGAAGCAGGGAAAGTCCTGGCCAATCAGAATGGGGTTGCTGGAAGCACCATGTTCCAGTTGGCTGCGCTGTCCTGCACTCTTCCAAGGGAGCTGCAGGCGGCATCCTGGTCTCGGCCGGTGGCTGGCTGGGTGCCGCCGACTGTGGGGAGCTGAAGCAGCCCTGTTCAAGGGCAGGCAGCTGGAGAGAAGAAAAAGAGCAGGTCTTAAATAGCATAGAGGTTAGGATGGGTTAGATCTGACAGTTTAGAAAGACAAAAGGTAGTTAGACTTTTCGGTGCCAAGGCAGAGTGCTTGGATTGGGGGCTGCAGGAAGAGCACTGAGACTGAAGAGGTATAAGCACTTTAAAACTCTAGTCGAAATTACAATCCAGCTAATACAGTTGAAAAACTTCTATTACACAGTTGAAATGTGCTTAGCTCTATCGAAAATCTACTTGTAAAAAGTGACAGATGGCTGAAGCAGGGGAAAAGTCCTGGCCAATCAGTGCGGGTTTGCTGGAAGCACCCGTGTGCCAATTGGCTGCGCTGTCCCATACCTTCCAAGGAGCTGCAGGCGGGCGTCCTGGTCTCGGTCGGTGACTGGCTGGGTGCAGGCCGACCGTGGAAGAGCTGAAGCAGCCCTGTTCAAGGGCAGGCAGCTTCCAAGGAGCTGCAGGTGGGCATCCTGGTCTCGGTCGGTGGCTGGCTGGGTGAAGGCCGACTGTGGGGGAGCTGAAGTAGCCCTGTTCAAGGACAGGCAGCTTCCAAGGAGCTGCAGGCGGGCATCCTGGTCTCGGTCAGTGGTTGGCTGGCTGCCGGCCGACCATGGAGGAGCTGAAGCAGCCCTGTTAAAGGGCAGGCAGATTCCAAGTAGCTGCACGCAGGCGTCCTGGTCTTGGTCGGTGGCTGGCTGGGTGCCAGCCAACCGTGGGGGAGCTGAAGCAGCCCTGTTCAAGGGCAGGCAGCTTCCAAGGAGCTGCAGGAGGACGTCCTTGTCTCGGTCAGTGGCTGGCTGGGTGCTGGCTGACCATGGGGGAGCTGAAGCAGCCCTGTTCAAGGGTAGGCAGCTGGAGAGAAGAAGAAAGAGCAGGTCTTAAATAGCATAGAGGTTAGGATGGGTTAGATATGAGCAGTTTAGTAAGACAAAAGGTAGTTAGACTTTTCGGCGCCAAGGCAGAGTGCTTGGATGGGGGGGCTGCAGGAAGAGCACTGATACAGAAGAGGTATAAGCACTTTAAAACTCTAGTAGAAATTACAATCCCGCTAATACAGTTAAAAAACTTCTATTACACAGTTGAAATGTGCTTAGTTCGATCGAAAATCTACTTGTAAAAAGTGCCAGATGGCTGAAGCAGGGGAAAAGTCCTGGCCAATCAGAATGGGGTTGCTGGAAGCACCCATGTTCCAGTTGGCTGCACTGTCCGCACCTTCCAAGGAGCTGCAGGCGGGCATCCTGGTCTCGCCAGTGGCTGGCTGGGTGCCGGCCGACCGTGGGAGCTGAAGCAGCCCTGTTCAAGGGCAGGCAGCTGGAGAGAAGAAAAAAGAGCAGGTCTTAAATAGCATAGAGGTTAGGATGGGTTAGATCTGAGCAGTTTAGTAAGACAAAAGGTAGTTAGACTTTTCGGCGCCAAGGCAGAGTGCTTGGATGGGGGGGCTGCAGGAAGAGCACTGAGACAGAAGAGGTATAAGCACTTTAAAACTCTAGTAGAAATTACAATCCAGCTAATACAGTTGAAAAACTTCTATTACACAGTTGAAATGTGCTTAGCTCTATCGAAAATCTACTTGTAAAAAGTGCCAGATGGCTGAAGCAGGGGAAAAGTCCTGGCCAATCAGTGCGGGTTTGCTGGAAGCACCCGTGTTCCAATTGGCTGCGCTGTCCCATACCTTCCAAGGAGCTGCAGGCGGGCGTCCTGGTCTCGGTCGGTGACTGGCTGGGTGCAGGCCGACCGTGGAAGAGCTGAAGCAGCCCTGTTCAAGGGCAGGCAGCTTGAAGGAGCTGCAGGTGGGCATCCTGGTCTCGGATGGGTGGCTGGCTGGGTGAAGGCCGACTGTGGGGAGCTGAAGTAGCCCTGTTCAGGACAGGCAGCTTCCAAGGAGCTGCAGGCGGGCATCCTGGTCTCGGTCAGTGGTTGGCTGGCTGCCGGCGACCATGGAGGAGCTGAAGCAGCCCTGTTAAAGGGCAGGCAGCATCAAGTAGCTGCACGCGGCGTCCTGGTCTTGGTCGGTGGCTGGCTGGGTGCCAGCCAACCGTGGGGGAGCTGAAGCAGCCCTGTTCAAGGGCAGGCAGCTTCCAAGGAGCTGCAGGAGGACGTCCTTGTCTCGGTCAGTGGCTGGCTGGGTGCCGGCTGACCGTGGGGGAGCTGAAGCAGCCCTGTTCAAGGGTAGGCAGCTGGAGAGAAGAAGAAAGAGCAGGTCTTAAATAGCATAGAGGTTAGGATGGGTTAGATCTGAGCAGTTTAGTAAGACAAAAGGTAGTTAGACTTTTCGGCGCCAAGGCAGAGTGCTTGGATGGGGGGGCTGCAGGAAGAGCACTGATACAGAAGAGGTATAAGCACTTTAAAACTCTAGTAGAAATTACAATCCCGCTAATACAGTTAAAAAACTTCTATTACACAGTTGAAATGTGCTTAGTTCGATCGAAAATCTACTTGTAAAAAGTGCCAGATGGCTGAAGCAGGGGAAAAGTCCTGGCCAATCAGAATGGGGTTGCTGGAAGCACCCATGTTCCAGTTGGCTGCACTGTCCCGTACCTTCCAAGGAGCTGCAGGCGGGCATCCTGGTCTCGGTCAGTGGCTGGCTGGGTGCCGGCCGACCGTGGGGGAGCTGAAGCAGCCCTGTTCAAGGGCAGGCAGCTGGAGAGAAGAAAAAAGAGCAGGTCTTAAATAGCATAGAGGTTAGGATGGGTTAGATCTGAGCAGTTTAGTAAGACAAAAGGTAGTTAGACTTTTCGGTGCCAAGGCAGAGTGCTTGGATGGGGGCTGCAGGAAGAGCACTGAGACAGAAGAGGTATAAGCACTTTAAAACTCTAGTCGAAATTACAATCCAGCTAATACAGTTGAAAAACTTCTATTACACAGTTGAAATGTGCTTAGCTCTATCGAAAATCTACTTGTAAAAAGTGCCAGATGGCTGAAGCAGGGGAAAAGTCCTGGCCAATCAGTGCGGGTTTGCTGGAAGCACCCGTGTTCCAATTGGCTGCGCTGTCCCATACCTTCCAAGGAGCTGCAGGCGGGCGTCCTGGTCTCGGCCGTGACTGGCTGGGTGCAGGCCGACTGTGGGAAGAGCTGAAGCAGCCCTGTTTAAGGGCAGGCAGCTCAAGGAGCTGCAGGTGGGCATCCTGGTCTCGGTCGGTGGCTGGCTGGGTGAAGGCCGACTGTGGGGAGCTGAAGTAGCCCTGTTCAAGGACAGGCAGCTTCCAAGGAGCTGCAGGCGGGCATCCTGGTCTCGGTCAGTGGTTGGCTGGCTGCCGGCCGACCATGGAGGAGCTGAAGCAGCCCTGTTAAAGGGCAGGCAGCATCCAAGTAGCTGCACGCAGGCGTCCTGGTCTTGGTCGGTGGCTGGCTGGGTGCCAGCCAACCGTGGGGGAGCTGAAGCAGCCCTGTTCAAGGGCAGGCAGCTTCCAAGGAGCTGCAGGAGGACGTCCTTGTCTCGGTCAGTGGCTGGCTGGGTGCCGGCTGACCATGGGGGAGCTGAAGCAGCCCTGTTCAAGGGTAGGCAGCTGGAGAGAAGAAGAAAGAGCAGGTCTTAAATAGCATAGAGGTTAGGATGGGTTAGATATGAGCAGTTTAGTAAGACAAAAGGTAGTTAGACTTTTCGGCGCCAAGGCAGAGTGCTTGGATGGGGGGGCTGCAGGAAGAGCACTGATACAGAAGAGGTATAAGCACTTTAAAACTCTAGTAGAAATTACAATCCCGCTAATACAGTTAAAAAACTTCTATTACACAGTTGAAATGTGCTTAGTCTGGATCGAAAATCTACTTGTAAAAGTGCCAGATGGCTGAAGCAGGGAAAAGTCCTGGCAATCAGAATGGGGTTGCTGGAAGCACCCATGTTCCAGTTGGCTGCACTGTCCCGTACCTTCCAAGGAGCTGCAGGCGGGCATCCTGGTCTCGGTCAGTGGCTGGCTGGGTGCCGGCCGACCGTGGGGGAGCTGAAGCAGCCCTGTTCAAGGGCAGGCAGCTGGAGAGAAGAAAAAAGAGCAGGTCTTAAATAGCATAGAGGTTAGGATGGGTTAGATCTGAGCAGTTTAGTAAGACAAAAGGTAGTTAGACTTTTCGGCGCCAAGGCAGAGTGCTTGGATGGGGGCTGCAGGAAGAGCACTGAGACAGAAGAGGTATAAGCACTTTAAAACTCTAGTAGAAATTACAATCCAGCTAATACAGTTGAAAAACTTCTATTACACAGTTGAAATGTGCTTAGCTCTATCGAAAATCTACTTGTAAAAGTGCCAGATGGCTGAAGCAGGGGAAAAGTCCTGGCCAATCAGAGCGGGTTTGCTGGAAGCACCCGTGTTACAATTGGCTGCGCTGTCCCATACCTTCCAAGGAGCTGCAGGCGGGCATCCTGGTCTCGGTCGGTGCCTGGCCGGGTGCCGGCCGACCGTGGAAGAGCTGAAGCAGCCCTGTTCAAGGGCAGGCAGCTTGAAGGAGCTGCAGGTGGGCATCCTGGTGCCGGTCGGTGGCTGGCTGGGTGAAGGCCGACTGTGGGGGGCTGAAGTAGCCCTGTTCAGGACAGGCAGCTTCCAAGGAGCTGCAGGCGGGCATCCTGGTCTCGGTCAGTGGTTGGCTGGCTGCCGCCGACCATGGAGGAGCTGAAGCAGCCCTGTTAAAGGGCAGGCAGCATCCAAGTAGCTGCACGCAGGCGTCCTGGTCTTAGTGGGTGGCTGGCTGGGTGCCAGCCAACCGGGGAGCTGAAGGCCCCTGTTCAAGGGCAGGCAGCTTCAAGGAGCTGGAGGGCGATCCTTGTCTCGGTCAGTGGCTGGCTGGGTGCCGGCTGACCGTGGGGGAGCTGAAGCAGCCCTGTTCAAGGGTAGGCAGCTGGAGAGAAGAAGAAAGAGCAGGTCTTAAATAGCATAGAGGTTAGGATGGGTTAGATCTGAGCAGTTTAGTAAGACAAAGGTAGTTAGACTTTTCGGCGCCAAGGCAGAGTGCTTGGATGGGGGCTGCAGGAAGAGCACTGATACAGAAGAGGTATAAGCACTTTAAAACTCTAGTAGAAATTACAATCCCGCTAATACAGTTAAAAACTTCTATTACACAGTTGAAGCTGCTAGTCGATCGAAATCTACTTGTAAAAGTGCCAGATGGCTGAAGCAGGGGAAAAGTCCTGGCCAATCAGAATGGGGTTGCTGGAAGCACCCATGTTCCAGTTGGCTGCACTGTCCCGTACCTTCCAAGGAGCTGCAGGCGGGCATCCTGGTCTCGGTCAGTGGCTGGCTGGGTGCCGGCCGACCGTGGGGGAGCTGAAGCAGCCCTGTTCAAGGGCAGGCAGCTGGAGAGAAGAAAAAAGAGCAGGTCTTAAATAGCATAGAGGTTAGGATGGGTTAGATCTGAGCAGTTTAGTAAGACAAAAGGTAGTTAGACTTTTCGGCGCCAAGGCAGAGTGCTTGGATGGGGGGGCTGCAGGAAGAGCACTGAGACTGAAGAGGTATATGCACTTTAAAACTCTAGTCGAAATTACAATCCAGCTAATACAGTTGAAAAACTTCTATTACACAGTTGAAATGTGCTTAGCTCTATCGAAAATCTACTTGTAAAAAGTGACAGATGGCTGAAGCAGGGGAAAAGTCCTGGCCAATCAGTGCGGGTTTGCTGGAAGCACCCGTGTGCCAAATGGCTGCGCTGTCCCATACCTTCCAAGGAGCTGCAGGCGGGCGTCCTGGTCTCGGTCGGTGACTGGCTGTGAGCAGGCCGACCGTGGAAGAGCTGAAGCAGCCCTGTTCAAGGGCAGGCAGCTTCGAAGGAGCTGCAGGTGGGCATCCTGGTCTCGGTCGGTGGCTGGCTGGGTGAAGGCCGACTGTGGGGGAGCTGAAGTAGCCCTGTTCAAGGACAGGCAGCTTCCAAGGAGCTGCAGGCGGGCATCCTGGTCTCGGTCAGTGGTTGGCTGGCTGCCGGCCGACCATGGAGGAGCTGAAGCAGCCCTGTTAAAGGGCAGGCAGCATCCAAGTAGCTGCACGCAGGCGTCCTGGTCTTGGTCGGTGGCTGGCTGGGTGCCAGCCAACCGTGGGGGAGCTGAAGCAGCCCTGTTCAAGGGCAGGCAGCTTCCAAGGAGCTGCAGGAGGACATCCTTGTCTTGGTCAGTGGCTGGCTGGGTGCCGGCTGACCATGGGGGAGCTGAAGCAGCCCTGTTCAAGGGTAGGCAGCTGGAGAGAAGAAGAAAGAGCAGGTCTTAAATAGCATAGAGGTTAGGATGGGTTAGATATGAGCAGTTTAGTAAGACAAAAGGTAGTTAGACTTTTCGGCGCCAAGGCAGAGTGCTTGGATGGGGGGGCTGCAGGAAGAGCACTGATACAGAAGAGGTATAAGCACTTTAAAACTCTAGTAGAAATTACAATCCCGCTAATACAGTTAAAAAACTTCTAATACACAGTTGAAATGTGCTTAGTTCGATCGAAAATCTACTTGTAAAAAGTGCCAGATGGCTGAAGCAGGGGAAAAGTCCTGGCCAATCAGAATGGGGTTGCTGGAAGAACCTATGTTCCAGTTGGCTGCACTGTCCTGCACTCTTCCAAGGAGCTGCAGGCGGGCATCCTGGTCTCGGTCAGTGGCTGGCTGGGTGCCGCCGACCTGGGAGCTGAAGCAGCCCTGTTCAAGGGCAGGCAGCTGAGAGAAGAAAAGAGCAGGTCTTAAATAGCATAGAGGTTAGATGGGTTAGATCTGAGCAGTTTAGTAAGACAAAAGGTAGTTAGACTTTTCGGCGCCAAGGCAGAGTGCTTGGATGGGGGGGCTGCAGGAAGAGCACTGAGACTGAAGAGGTATAAGCACTTTAAAACTCTAGTCGAAATTACAATCCAGCTAATACTGTTGAAAAACTTCTATTACACAGTTGAAATGTGCTTAGCTCTATCGAAAATCTACTTGTAAAAAGTGCCAGATGGCTGAAGCAGGGTAATAGTCCTGGCCAATCCGTGCGGGTTTGCTGGAAGCACCCGGGTGCCAATTGGCTGCGCTGTCCCATACCTTCCAAGGAGCTGCAGGCGGGCGTCCTGGTCTCGGTCGGTGACTGGCTGGGTGCAGGCCGACCGTGGAAGAGCTGAAGCAGCCCTGTTCAAGGGCAGGCAGCTTCGAAGGAGCTGCAGGTGGGCATCCTGGTCTCGGTCGGTGGCTGGCTGGGTGAAGGCCGACTGTGGGGGAGCTGAAGTAGCCCTGTTCAAGGACAGGCAGCTTCCAAGGAGCTGCAGGCGGGCATCCTGGTCTCGGTCAGTGGTTGGCTGGCTGCCGGCCGTCCATGGAGGAGCTGAAGCAGCCCTGTTAAAGGGCAGGCAGCATCCAAGTAGCTGCACGCAGGCGTCCTGGTCTTGGTCGGTGGCTGGCTGGGTGCCAGCCAACCGTGGGGGAGCTGAAGCAGCCCTGTTCAAGGGCAGGCAGCTTCCAAGGAGCTGCAGGAGGACGTCCTTGTCTCGGTCAGTGGCTGGCTGGGTGCCGGCTGACCGTGGGGGAGCTGAAGCAGCCCTGTTCAAGGGTAGGCAGCTGGAGAGAAGAAGAAAGAGCAGGTCTTAAATAGCATAGAGGTTAGGATGGGTTAGATCTGAGCAGTTTAGTAAGACAAAAGGTAGTTAGACTTTTCGGCGCCAAGGCAGATTGCTTGGATGGGGGGGCTGCAGGAAGAGCACTGATACATAAGAGGTATAAGCACTTTCAAACTCTACTGGAAATTACAATCCAGCTAATACAGTTAAAAAACTTCTATTACACAGTTGAAATGTGCTTAGTTCTATCGAAAATCTACTTGTAAAAAGTGCCAGATGGCTGAAGCAGGGGAAAAGTCCTTGCCAATCAGAGTGGGGTTGCTGGAAGCACCCATGTTCCAATTGGCTGCGCTGTCCCGTACCTTCCAAGGAGCTGCAGGCGGGCATCCTGGTCTCGGTCGGTGGCTGGCTGGGTGCCGGCCGACCGTGGGGGAGCTGAATCAGCCCTGTTCAAGGGCAGGCAGCTGGAGAGAAGAAAAAAGAGCAGGTCTTAAATAGCATAGAGGTTAGGATGGGTTAGATCTGAGCAGTTTAGTAAGACAAAAGGTAGTTAGACTTTTCAGCGCCAAGGCAGAGTGCTTGGATGGGGGGGCTGCAGGAGGAGCACTGAGACAGAAGGGGTATAAGCACTTTAAAACTCTAGAAGAAATTACAATCCAGCTAATACAGTTGAAAAACTTCTATTACACAGTTGAAATATGCTTAGCTCTATCGAAAATCTACTTGTAAAAAGTGCCAAATGGCTGAAGCAGGGGAAAAGTCCTGGCCAATCAGTGCGGGTTTGCTGGAAGCACCCGTGTTCCAATTGGCTGCGCTGTCCCATACCTTCCAAGGAGCTGCAGGTCGGGGTCCTGGTCTCGGTCGGTGACTGGCTGGGTGCAGGCCGACCGTGGAAGAGCTGAAGCAGCCCTGTTCAAGGGCAGGCAGCTTCGAAGGAGCTGCAGGTGGGCATCCTGGTCTCGGTCGGTGTCTGGCTGGCTGCCGGCCGACTGTGGGGAGCTGAAGTAGCCCTGCTCAAGGACAGGCAGCTTCCAAGGAGCTGCAGGCGGGCATCCTGGTCTTGGTCAGTGGCTGGCTGGCTGCCGGCCCACCATGGAGGAGCTGAAGCAGCCCTGTTCAAGGGCAGGCAGCTTCCAAGGAGCTGCAGGCGGGCATCCTGGTCTCGGTCGGTGGCTGGCTGGGTGCCGGCTGACCGTGGGGGAGCTGAAAGAGCCCTGTTCAAGGGCAGGCAGCTGGAGAGAAGAAAAAAGAGCAGGTCTTAAATAGCATAGAGGTTAGGATGGGTTAGATCTGAGCAGTTTAGTAAGACAAAAGGTTGTTAGACTTTTCCGCGCCAAGGCAGAGTGCTTGGATGTGGGGGGCTGCAGGTAGAGCACTGAGACAGAAGAGGTATAAGCACTTTAAAACTCTAGTAGAAATTACAATCCAGCTAATACAGTTGAAAAACTTCTATTACACAGTAGAAATGTGCTTAGCTCTATCGAAACTCTACTTGTAAAAAGTGCCAGATGGCTGAAGCAGGGGAAAAGTCCTGGCCAATCAGTGCGGGTTTGCTGGAAGCACCCGGGTTCCAATTGGCTGCGCTGTCCCGTACCTTCCAAGGAGCTGCAGGCGGGCATCCTGGTCTTGGACGGTGGCTGGCTGGGTGCCGGCCGACCGTGGGGGAGCTGAAGCAGCCCTGTTCAAGGGCAGGCAGCTGGAGAGAAGAAAAAAGAGCAGGTCTTAAATAGCATGGAGGTTAGGATGGGTTAGATCTGAGCAGTTTAGTAAGACAAAAGGTAGTTAGACTTTTCGGCGCCAAGGCAGAGTGCTTGGATGGGGGGGCTGTAGGAAGAGCACTGAGACAGAAGAGGTATAAGCACTTTAAAACTCTAGTAGAAATTACAATCCAGCTAATACAGTTGAAAAACTTCTATTGCACAGTTGAAATGTGCTTAGCTCTATCGAAAATCTACTTGTAAAAAGTGCCAGATGGCTGAAGCAGGGGAAAAGTCCTGGCCAATCAGTGCAGGTCTGCTGGAAGCACCCGTGTTCCAATTGGCTGCGCTGTCCCATACCTTCCAAGGAGCAGCAGGTGGGCGTCCTGGTCTCGGTCGGTGACTGGCTGGGTGCAGGCCGACCATTGAAGAGCTGAAGCAGCCCTGTTCAAGGGCAGGCAGCTTCGAAGGAGCTGCAGGTGGGCATCCTGGTCTCGGTCGGTGGCTGGCTGGCTGCCGGCCGACTGTGGAGGAGCTGAAGCAGCCCTGTTCAAGGGCAGGCAGCTTCCAAGGAGCTGCAGGCGGGCATCCTGGTCTCGGTCGGTGGCTGGCTGGGTGCCGGCCGACCATGGAGGAGCTGAAGCAGCCCTGTTCAAGGGCAGGCAGCTTCCAAGGAGCTGCAGGCGGGCATCCTGGTCTCGGTCGGTGGCTGGCTGGGTGCCGGCTGACCGTGGGGGAGCTGAAAGAGCCCTGTTCAAGGGCAGGCAGCTGGAGAGAAGAAAAAAGAGCAGGTCTTAAATAGCATGGAGGTTAGGATGGGTTAGATCTGAGCAGTTTAGTAAGACAAAAGGTAGTTAGACTTTTCGGCGCCAAGGCAGAGTGCTTGGATGGGGGGGCTGTAGGAAGAGCACTGAGACAGAAGAGGTATAGCACTTTAAAACTCTAGTAGAAATTACAATCCAACTAATACAGTTGAAAACTTCTATTACTGGTTGAAATGTGCTTAGCTCTATCGAAAATCTACTTGTAAAAAGTGCCAGATGGCTGAAGCAGGTGAAAAGTCCGTGGCCAATCAGTGCAAGGTTTACTGGAAGCACCGATGTTCCATTGGCTGCGCTTCCCATACTTCCAAGGAGCTGCAGGTGGGCGTCCTGGTCTCGGTCGGTGACTGGCTGGTGCAGGCCGACTGGAAAGAGCTGGAAGCAGCCTTGTTCAGGCAGGCAGCTTTGAAGGAGCTGCAGGTGGGCATCCTGGTCTCGGTCGGTGGCTGGCTGGCTGCCGCCGACTGTGGAGGAGCTGAAGTAGCCCTGTTCAGGACAGGCAGCTTCCAAGGAGCTGCAGGCGGGTATCTGGTCTCGGTCAGGTGGCTGGCTGGCTGCCCGGCCGACCATGGAGGAGCTGAAGCAGCCCTGTTCAAGGGCAGGCAGCATCCAAGTAGCTGCATGCAGGCGTCCTGGTCTCAGTCGGTTGCTGGCTGGGTGCCAGCCAACCGTGGGGGAGCTGAAGCAGCCCTGTTCAAGGGCAGGCAGCTTCCAAGGAGCTGCAGGAGGACGTCCTTGTCTCGGTCAGTGGCTGGCTGGGCGCCGGCTGACCGTGGGGGAGCTGAAGCAGCCCTGTACAAGGGCAGGCAGCTGGAGAGAAGAAGAAAGAGCAGGTCTTAAATAGCATAGAGGTTAGGATGGGTTAGATCTGAGCAGTTTAGTAAGACAAAAGGTAGTTAGACTTTCAAGCCAAGGCAGAGTGCTTGGATGGGGGCTGCAGAAGAGCACTGATACAGAAGAGGTATAAGCACTTTAATCTCTAGTAGAAATTACAATCTAGCTAATACAGTTAAAAACTTCTATTACACAGTTGAAATGTGCTTAGTTCTATCGAAAATCTACTTGTAAAAAGTGCCAGATGGCTGAAGCAAGGGGAAAAGTCCTGGCCAATCAGAGGCAGGGTTGCTGCGCCACCCATGTTTCAATTGGCTGCGCTATTCGGACCTTCCAAGGGCTGCAGGCGGGCAGGTCCTTGTCTCGGTCGGTGGCTGGCTGGGTGCCTGGCCGACCGTGGGGGGAGCTAGGCAGCCTGTTCAAGGCAGGCAGCTGGAGAGAAGAAAAGAGCAGGTCTTAAATAGCATAGAGGTTAGGATGGATTGGATCTGAGCAGTTTAGTAAGACAAAGGTAGTTAGATTCTTTCGCCAAGGCAGAGTGCTTGGATGGGGGGCAAAGAAGAACACTGAGACAGAAGAGGTATAAGCACTTTAAAACCCTAGTAGAAATTAAATCCAGCTAATACAGTTGAAAAACTTCTATTACACAGTTGAAATGTGCTTAGCTCTCTATCGAAATCTACTTGTAAAAAGTGACTGATTAGCTGAAGCTGGGAAAAGTCCTGGCCAATCCAGCGGGTTGCTGGAAGCACCCATGTAGCAATTGGCTGCGCTTGTCCCATACCTTCCAAGGAGCTGCAGGCGGGCGTCCTGGTCTCGGTCGGTGACTGGCTGGGTGCAGGCTTAACGTGGAAGAGCTGAAGCAGCCCTGTTCCAAGGGTAAGCAACTTGGAAGGAGCTGCAGTTGAGCATCCTGGTCTCGGTCGGTGGCTGGCGGCTGGCTGTCGGCCGACTGTGGGAAACTGGTAGCCCTCTTCAAGGACAGGCAGCTTCCAAGGAGCTGCATGCAGGAGCATCCTGGTCTCGGTCATGGTGAGCTGGCTGGCTGCCGGCCGACCATGGAGGGGAGCTGAAGCAGCCCTGTTCAAGGGCAGGCAGCATCCAAGTAGCTGCACGCAGGCGTCCCTGGTTTCGGGTCGGTGGCTACGGTGCCAGCCAACCGTGGGTAGCTGAAGCAGCCCTGTTCAAGGGCAGGCAGCTTCAAGGAGCTACAGGAGGATGTCCTTGTCTCGGTCAGTGGCTGGCTGGGGCCGGCTGACTGTGGGGGAGCTAGCAGAGCCCTGTTCAAGGGCAGGCAGCTGAGAGAAGAAGAAAGAGCAGGTCTTAAATAGCATAGAGGTAGATGGGTTAGATCGTGAGCAGTTTAGTAAGACAAAGGTAGTTAGATCTCTTTTCAGCGCCAAGGCAGGAGTCCTTGGATTGGGGGGGTGCAGAAGAGCACTGATACATAAGAGGTATAAGCACTTTAAAACTCTAGTAGAAATTACAATCCAGCTAATACAGTTAAAAACTTCTATTACACAGTTGAAATGTGCTTAGTTCTATCGAAAATCTACTTGTAAAAAGTGCCAGATGGCTTGAAGCAGGGAAAAGTCCTGGCAATCAGGAGTGGGGTGCTGGTAGCACCCATGTTCCAGTTGGCTGCACTGTCCCTGCACCTTCCAAGGAGCTGCAGGCGGGCATCCTGGTCTCGGTCAGTGGCTGGCTGGGTGCCGGCCGACCGTGGGGTAGCTGAAGCAGCCCTGTTCAAGGGCAGGCAGCTGGAGAGAAGAAAAAAGAGCAAGTCTTAAATAGCATAGAGGTTAAGATGGGTTAGATCTGAGCAGTTTAGTAAGGACAAAAGGTAGTTAGATTTTTCGGCGCCAAGGCAGAGTGCTTGGATGGGGGTGGGGCGACAGGAAGAGCACTGAGACAGAAGATGTATAAGCACTTTAAAACTCTAGTAGAAATTACAATCCAGCGAATACAGTTGAAAAACTTCTATTACACAGTTGAAATGTGCTTAGTTCTATTCAAAATCTACTTGTAAAAAGTGCCAGATGGCTGAAGCCGGGGAAAAGTCCTGGCCAATCAGAGTGGGGTTTGCTGGAAGCACCCGTATTCCAATTGGCTGCGCTGTCCCGTACCTTCCAAGGAGCTGCAGGCGGGCATCCTGGTCTCGGTCGGTGGCTGGCTGGGTGCCGGCCGACCGTGGGGGAGCTGAAGCAGCCCTGTTCAAGGGCAGGCAGCTGGAGAGAAGAAAAAAGAGCAGGTCTTAAATAGCATGGAGGTTAGGATGGGTTAGATCTGAGCAGTTTAGTAAGACAAAAGGTAGTTAGACTTTTCGGCGCCAAGGCAGAGTGCTTGGATGGGGGGGCTGTAGGAAGAGCACTGAGACAGAAGAGGTATAAGCACTTTAAAACTCTAGTAGAAATTACAATCCAGCTAATACAGTTGAAAAACTTCTATTACACAGTTGAAATGTGCTTAGCTCTATCGAAAATCTACTTGTAAAAAGTGACAGATGGCTGAAGCAGGGGAAAAGTCCTGGCCAATCAGTGCGGGTTTGCTGGAAGCACCCGTGTTCCAATTGGCTGCGCTGTCCCATACCTTCCAAGGAGCTGCAGGCGGGCGTCCTGGTCTCGGTCGGTGACTGGCTGGGTGCAGGTCGACCGTGGAAGAGCTGAAGCAGCCCTGTTCAAGGGCAGGCAGCTAGAGAGAAGAAAAAAGTGCAGGTCTTAAATAGCATAGAGGTTAGGATGGGTTAGATCTCAGCAGTTTAGTAAGACAAAAGGTAGTTAGACTTTTCGGCGCCAAGGCAGAGTGCTTGGATGGGGGGCTGCAGGTAGAGCACTGAGACAGAAGAGGTATAAGCACTTTAAAACTCTAGTCGAAATTACAATCCAGCTAATACAGTTGAAAAACTTCTATTACACAGTTGAAATGTGCTTAGCTCTATCGAAATCTACTTGTAAAAGTGCCAGATGGCTGAAGCAGGGGAAAGTCCTGGCAATCAGTGCGGGTTTGCTGGGCTTGCCCGTATTCCATTGGCTGCGCTTGTCCCATACCTTACAAGGAGCTGCAGGCGGGCGCCCTGGTCTCGGTCGGTGACTGGCTGGGTGCAGGCTGACCGTGGAAGAGCTGAAGCAGCCCTGTTCAAGGGCAGGCAGCTTCGAAGGAGCTGCAGGCGGGCATCCTGGTCTCGGTCAGTGGCTGGCTGGCTGCCGGCCGACCATGGAGGAGCTGAAGCAGCCTTGTTCAAGGGCAGGCAGCATCCAAGTAGCTGCACGCAGGCGTCCTGGTCTCGGTCGGTGGCTGGCTGGGTGCCAGCCAACCATGGGAGCTGGCTGCCCTGCTCAAGGGCAGGCAGCTTCCAAGGAGCTGCAGGAGGACATCCCTGGTTCCCCGGGTGGCTGGCTGGGTGCCGCTGACCTGGGGAGCTGAAGCAGCCCTGTACAAGGGCAGGCAGCTGGAGAGAAGAAGAAGAGCAGGTCTTAAATAGCATAGAGGTTAGGATGGGTTAGATCTGAGCAGTTTAGTAGACAAAAGGTAGTTAGACTTTTCGGCGCCAAGGCAGAGTGCTTGGATGGGGGGGCTGCAGGAAGAGCACTGATACAGAAGAGGTATAAGCACTTTAATACTCTAGTAGAAATTACAATCTAGCTAATACAGTTAAAAAACTTCTATTACACAGTTGAAATGTGCTTAGTTCTATCGAAAATCTACTTGTAAAAAGTGCCAGATGGCTGAAGCAAGGGAAAAATCCTGGCCAATCAGAGCGGGGTTGCTGGAAGCACCCATGTTTCAATTGGCTGCGCTGTCCCGTACCTTCCAAGGAGCTGCAGGCGGACATCCAGGTCTCGGTCGGTGGCTGGCTGGGTGCCGGCCGACCGTGGGGGAGCTGAAGCAGCCCTGTTCAAGGGCAGGCAGCTGGAGAGAAGAAAAAAGTGCAGGTCTTAAATAGCATAGAGGTTAGGATGGGTTAGATCTCAGCAGTTTAGTAAGACAAAAGGTAGTTAGACTTTTCGGCGCCAAGGCAGAGTGCTGGGATGGGGGGGCTGCAGGTAGAGCACTGAGACAGAAGAGGTATAAGCACTTTAAAACTCTAGTCGAAATTACAATCCAGCTAATACAGTTGAAAAACTTCTATTACACAGTTGAAATGTGCTTAGCTCTATCGAAAATCTACTTGTAAAAAGTGCCAGATGGCTGAAGCAGGGGAAAAGTCCTGGCCAATCAGTGCGGGTTTGCTGGAAGCACCTGGTTCCCAATTGCTGCGCTGTCCCATACCTTCCAAGGAGCTGCAGGCGGGCGTCCTGGTCTCGGTCGGTGACTGGCTGGTGCAGGCCATCGTGGAAGAGCTGAAGCAGCCCTGTTCAAGGGCAGGCAGCTTTCAAGGAGCTGCAGGCAGGCATCCTGGTCTCGGTCCGGTGGCTGGCTGCCGCCGACCATGGAGGAGCTGAAGCAGCCTTGTTCAAGGGCAGGCAGCATCCAAGTAGCTGCACGCAGGCGCCCTGGTCTCGGTCGGTGGCTGGCTGGGTGCCAGCCAACCATGGGGGAGCTGAAGCTGCCCTGTTCAAGGGCAGGCAGCTTCCAAGGAGCTGCAGGAGGACGCCCTGTCTCGGCCAGTGGCTGGCTGGGTGCCGGCTGACCGTGGGGGAGCTGAAGCAGCCCTGTTCAAGGGCAGGCAGCTGGAGAGAAGAAGAAAGAGCAGGTCTTAAATAGCATAGAGGTTAGGATGGGTTAGATCTGAGCAGTTTAGTAAGACAAAAGGTAGTTAGACTTTTCAGCGCCAAGGCAGAGTGCTTGGATGGGGGGGCTGCAGGAAGAGCACTGAGACAGAAGAGGTATAAGCACTTTAAAACTCTAGTAGAAATTACAATCCAGCTAATACAGTTGAAAAACTTCTATTACACAGTTGAAATGTGCTTAGTTCTATCGAAAATCTTCTTGTAAAATGTGCTAGATGGCTGAAGCAGGGGAAAAGTCCTGGCCAATCAGAGTGGGGTTGCTGGAAGCACTCATGTTCCAAATGGCTGCACTGTCCCGTACATTCCAAGGGCTGCAGGCGGGCATCCTGGTCTCGGTCGGTGGCTGGCTGGGTGCCGGCCGACCGTGGGGGAGCTGAAGCAGCCCTGTTCAAGGGCAGGCAGCTGGAGAGAAGAAAAAAGAGCAGGTCTTAAATAGCATAGAGGTTAGGATGGGTTAGATCTGAGCAGTTTAGTAAGACAAAAGGTAGTTAGACTTTTCGGCGCCAAGGCAGAGTGCTTGGATGGGGGGGCTGCAAGAAGAACACTGAGACAGAAGAGGTATAAGCACTTTAAAACTCTAGTAGAAATTAAAATCCAGCTAATACAGTTGAAAAACTTCTATTACACAGTTGAAATGTGCTTAGCTCTATCGAAAATCTACTTGTAAAAAGTGACAGATAGCTGAAGCTGGGGAAAAGTCCTGGCCAATCAGTGCGGGTTTGCTGGAAGCACCCGTGTGCCAATTGGCTGCGCTGTCCCATACCTTCCAAGGAGCTGCAGGCGGGCGTCCTGGTCTCGGTCGGTGACTGGCTGGGTGCAGGCCGAACGTGGAAGAGCTGAAGCAGCCCTGTTCAAGGGTAAGCAGCTTCGACGGAGCTGCAGGTGGGCATCCTGGTCTCGGTCGGTGGCTGGCTGGCTGCCGGCCGACTGTGGGGGAGCTGAAGTAGCCCTGTTCAAGGACAGGCAGCTTCCAAGGAGCTGCAGGCGGGCATCCTGGTCTCGGTCAGTGGCTGGCTGGCTGCCAGCCGACCATGGAGGAGCTGAAGCAGCCCTGTTCAAGGGCAGGCAGCATCCAAGTAGCTGCACGCAGGCGTCCTGGTCTCGGTCGGTGGCTGGCTGGGTGCCAGCCAACCGTGGGGGAGCTGAAGCAGCCCTGTTCAAGGGCAGGCAGCTTCCAAGGAGCTACAGGAGGATGTCCTTGTCTCGGTCAGTGGCTGGCTGGGTGCCGGCTGACTGTGGGGGAGCTGAAGCAGCCCTGTTCATGGGCAGGCAGCTGGAGAGAAGAAGAAAGAGCAGGTCTTAAATAGCATAGAGGTTAAGATGGGTTAGATCTGAGCAGTTTAGTAAGGACAAAAGGTAGTTAGATTTTTCGGCGCCAAGGCAGAGTGCTTGGATGGGGGTGGGGCGACAGGAAGAGCTCTGAGACAGAAGATGTATAAGCACTTTAAAACTCTAGTAGAAATTACAATCCAGCTAATACAGTTGAAAAACTTCTATTACACAGTTGAAATGTGCTTAGTTCTATTCAAAATCTACTTGTAAAAAGTGCCAGATGGCTGAAGCCGGGGAAAAGTCCTGGCCAATCAGAGTGGGGTTTGCTGGAAGCACCCGTGTTCCAATTGGCTGCGCTGTCCCGTACCTTCCAAGGAGCTGCAGGCGGGCATCCTGGTCTCGGTCGGTGGCTGGCTGGGTGCCGGCCGACCGTGGGGGAGCTGAAGCAGCCCTGTTCAAGGGCAGGCAGCTGGAGAGAAGAAAAAAGAGCAGGTCTTAAATAGCATGGAGGTTAGGATGGGTTAGATCTGAGCAGTTTAGTAAGACAAAAGGTAGTTAGACTTTTCGGCGCCAAGGCAGAGTGCTTGGATGGGGGCTGGAGGAAGAGCACTGAGACAGAAGAGGTATAAGCACTTTAAAACTCTAGTAGAAATTACAATCCAGCTAATACAGTTGAAAAACTTCTATTACACAGTTGAAATGTGCTTAGCTCTATCGAAAATCTACTTGTAAAAAGTGACAGATGGCTGAAGCAGGGGAAAAGTCCTGGCCAATCAGTGCGGGTTTGCTGGAAGCACCCGTGTTCCAATTGGCTGCGCTGTCCCATACCTTCCAAGGAGCTGCAGGCGGGCGTCCTGGTCTCGGTCGGTGACTGGCTGGGTGCAGGTCGACCGTGGAAGAGCTGAAGCAGCCCTGTTCAAGGGCAGGCAGCTTCGAAGGAGCTGCAGGTGGGCATCCTGGTCTCGGTCGGTGGCTGGCTGGCTGCCGGCCGCCTGTGGGGGAGCTGAAGTAGCCCTGTTCAAGGACAGGCAGCTTCCAAGGAGCTGCAGGCGGGCTTCATGGTCTCGGTCAGTGGCTGGCTGGCTGCCGGCCGACCATGGAGGAGCTGAAGCAGCCCTGTTCAAGGGCAGGCAGCATCCAAGTAGCTGCACCCAGGCGTCCTGGTCTCGGTTGGTGGCTGGCTGGGTGCCAGCCAACCGTGGGGGAGCTGAAGCAGCCCTGTTCAAGAGTGGGCAGCTGGAGAGAAGAAAAATGAGCAGGTCTTAAATAGCGTAGAGGTTAGGATGGGTTAGATCTGAGCGGTTTAGTAAGACAAAAGGTAGTTAGACTTTTCGGCACCAAGGCAGAGTGCTTGGATGGGGAGGGAGCTGCAGGAAGAGCACTGAAACAGAAGAGGTATAAGCACTTTAAAACTCTAGAAGAAATTACAATCCAGCTAATACAGTTGAAAAACTTCTATTACACAGTTGAAATGTGCTTAGTTCTATCGAAAATCTACTTGTAAAAAGTGACAGATGGCTGAAGCAGGGGAAAAGTCCTGGCCAATCAGTGCGGGTTTGCTGGAAGCACCCATGTTCCAATTGGCTGCTCTGTCCCGTACCTTCCAAGGAGCTGCAGATGGGTGTCCTGGTCTCGGTCGGTGACTGGCTGGGTGCCGGCCGACCGTGGGGGAGCTGAAGCAGCCTTGTTCAAGGGCAAGCAGCTTAGAAGGAGCTGCAGACGGGCGCCCTGGTCTTGGTCGGTGGCTGGCTGGGTGCCGGCTGACCGTCGAGGAGCTGAAGCAGCCCTGTTCAAGGACAGGCAGCTTCCTAGGAGCTGCAGGCAGGTGTCCTGGTCTTGGTCGGTGGTTGGCTGGGTGCCAGCCAACCGTGGGGGAGCTGAAGCAGCCCTGTTCAAGGGCAGGCAGCTTCCAAGGAGCTGCAGGCGGGCGTCCTGGTCTCGGTCGGTGGCTGGCTGGGTGCCGTCTGACCGTGGGGGAGCTGAAGCAGCCCTGTTGAAGGGCAGGCAGCTTCCAAGGAGCTGCAAGTGGACGTCCTGGTCTCAGTCGGTGGCTGGCTGGGTGCTGGCCGACCGTGGGGGAGCTGAAGCAGCCCTGTTCAAGGGCAGGCAGCTTCCAAGGAGCTGCAGGCGGATGTCCTTGTCTCGGTCATTGGCTGGCTGGGTGTCGGCTGACAGTGGGGGAGCTGAAGCAGCCCTGTTCGAGGGCAGGCAGCTGGAGAGAAGAAGAAAGAGCAGGTCTTAAATAGCATAGATGTTAGGATGGGTTAGATTTGAGCAGTTTAGTAAGACAAAAGGTAGTTAGACTTTTCGGCGCCAAGGCAGAGTGCTTGGATTGGGGGGCTAGAGGAAGAGCACTGAGACAGAAGAGGTATAAGCACTTTAAAACTCTAGTAGAAATTACAATCCAGCTAATACAGTTGAAAAACTTATATTACACTGTTGAAATGTGCTTAGTTCTATCGAAAATCAACTTGTAAAAAGTGCCAGATGGCTGAAGCAGGGGAAAAGTCCTGGCCAATCAAAGCGGGTATGCTGGAAGCACCCGTGTTCCAATTGGCTGTGCTATCCCGTACCTTCCAAGGAGCTGCAGGCGGGCGTCCTGTTCTCGGTCGGTGGCTGGCTGGGTGCCGGCCAACCATGGGGGAGCTGAAGCAGCCCTGTTCAAGAGCGGGCAGCTGGAGAGAAGAAAAATGAGCAGGTCTTAAATAGCATAGAGGTTAGGATGGGTTAGATCTGAGCAGTTTAGTAAGACAAAAGGTAGTTAGACTTTTCGGCACCAAGGCAGAGTGCTTGGATGGGGAGGGAGCTGCAGGAAGAGCACTGAAACAGAAGAGGTATAAGCACTTTAAAACTCTAGAAGAAATTACAATCCAGCTAATACAGTTGAAAAACTTCTATTACACAGTTGAAATGTGCTTAGTTCTATCGAAAATCTACTTGTAAAAAGTGACAGATGGCTGAAGCAGGGGACAAGTCCTGGCCAATCAGTGCGGGTTTACTGGAAGCACCCATGTTCCAATTGGCTGCTCTGTCCCGTACCTTCCAAGGAGCTGCAGATGGGTGTCCTGGTCTCGGTCGGTGACTGGCTGGGTGCCGGCCGACCGTGGGGGAGCTGAAGCAGCCTTTTTCAAGGGCAGGCAGCTTAGAAGGAGCTGCAGACGGGTGCCCTGGTCTTGGTCGGTGGCTGGCTGGGTGCTGGCTGACCGTGGGGGAGCTGAAGCAGCCCTGTTGAAGGGCAGGCAGCTTCCAAGGAGCTGCAGGCGGGCGTCCTGGTCTCGGTCGGTGGCTGGCTGGGTGCCGGCCGACCGTGGGGGAGCTGAAGCAGCCCTGTTGAAGGGCAGGCAGCTTCCAAGGAGCTGCAAGTGGACGCTCCTGGTCTCAGTCGGTGGCTGGCTGGGTGCCAGCCGACCGTGGGGAGCTGAAGCAGCCCTGTTCAAGGGCAGGCAGCTCTAAGGAGCTGCAGGCGGCGTCCTGGTCTCGGTCGGTGGCTGGCTGGGTGCCGGCCGACCATGGGGGAGCAGAAGCAGCCCTGTTCAATTTGTGAGGATTACAGGAGGCCATTTAAAACTGTTTTAGGTAAAGAAAGAAAACTTTTCAGTACGTACTCCAGAACTGTTGCCAGGCCTCTGAGGTTTGTTATTGGATGGGTGTAGCACTGGTTTGGTACAATTCAGGCTGTATGTAGTGGAATGTGGTTTGGTATTTGGCATGTATTTAGAATGAATTCATGCTAATAGCATCTCAATGTCTTGCTTATTTACAGCCAGAAACATCTTTGTACTAAGAATCTTCCCAAGAATTTGGATCTATAAAAGACATACGCATTGGCTTGTCTGTCAGGCTGTTATACGTGAGCTAAAATTGTTGTATGCATACATATGGTTTTATTTGGTTCTTAATTTATCTGTTTTGTGTTAAATCGTTAGTGTTTCCAAGAAGAAGCCAGAGAGAGAGAATGCTGGAGTGTTTGGGTATTGTTAATAATGAAGTCTGAACAAAGTTTTTTAGTGTTTGGGTGTTTTCTTACATATAATTCCCTGACTCATTCTTCCTCTCTTATATAGTGGGACCATGTCCTGACATTCTTGTGCTTTATCTTATCTTGTGATATGGAATCCAATCCAGTCCCTGCCCACTCCCCTGATAGTCACCACACCCACAGTGGCACAGCCTGAAAAGGCCTAAAATAGCCCACTATAATATTCAAAGTCTACTGTCTAATAATCTGGACTTGAAAGCTGGGTGTCCCATTATGATCCTGATATGATTGGTCTCAGTGAGATATGGCTTAAGCACTCTATTCCTGATTCTGTGGGTTCCCTCGCTAATAATAACTTTCTTAGGCTAGGATCTGAGGTGACATGACAAAGATCTATGAGTACTTCACATGGGTGAACAGGGTAAAGGTTGGGAGTATCCTTCAAATGAGGATAAGCACCAGGGAAAGGGTCTAGAAGATGGAACTGGAGGGGGGAGATCAGGAGAGATGTGAGGAAACATTTCTTCACTGAAAGGGAGGTAGATGCCTGGAGCAGACTGCCAGCAGAGGTGGTCAAGGTTAAAATAGTGATGAGGGGGCTTCACGCATGAATGGGATAAACATAGGGATATAGTAGAAAAGAGGCAGGGATGGGGAGTGTCACCAGTGACCAGATAGGCTGAATAAATAGGGAACACTTCTGCAGACTAGATGGGCCAAACAGTCCTTTTCTGTGACAAATTCTGTGTTTATATTGCCCCACCTCTAAGAGGCATAGAGGTATTTTGATGTACTATAAAGGTCATCCCAATCAATCAATGCTAAACAATAATCTCCCATCTCAGTCCTCTTGTAAAGTGCTACATTAAATAATTCTGGGTAATATGAAAAAATACTCCATTTGGTTTGCATCTACAACCATCTACTTGTGGTTGGTCTGGCATTTCTAACCTTAAAAAACTGGTTAATATTAGTCTGCATAATAATGAGCTGATCATGATGGTTGATTTTAACCTTGTTTGGATAGGAAGTAAATGCGAGTCTGATCAGTAAATTAAGCCTATTCTGACTTATCTCTAAATGCAGTAGACTAGCATTCAAAGGTATTCACCACACTTTACTGGACTAGATCTTATGTAATAGAAAGTATAGAATATTTAGCAAAGTTGTTAGTTTTATTTGATCGCTCATAAAAATATAATTACAATTCAAAATGAACATAAAGGCTAAAAACATGTTATACAAAAGTTAAAATAAGCAATAAATATCAGAAAGTATCAATCCAAGTAGTACACATTCATACACAGAAACAGAGAAACATAGAAACATAGACTTTGACGGCAGATAAGGACCACTTGGCCCACCTGGTCTGCACATTTCACTACCTATTTAATACGCTGCAGATCCTAGTTATCCAAAAGCCTACTTCTTCCTAACCCCACCAGAATTGCTTTATGTCTGTCCCATGAATTCTGAATTTTCCCACTGTTTTTGACCCCACAGCCTCCTCAGGAAGGCCGTTCCATGCATTCACCACCCTCTCTGTGAAAAAATACTTCCTCACATTGCCACTAAGCCATTCCTCTCTATCTTCAGATTGTGTCCCCTTGTTCTTGCACATCTCTTTTTCTGAAAGCTGCTACCCTCTTGGACTTTGCTGATGCCCTTGAGATATTTGGAAGTTTCTATCATGTCCCCCCCTCCTTCCTTTCCTCAACAAGTGTATACCTATTAAGCTCATTTAGTCTCTCTTTGTATGGCTTCTTTTGCAGACCCTGCACCATTTTAGTTGCCTTCCTCTGGACTGCCTCCATCCTGTCTATGTCTTTGCAGAGATGGGGTCTCCAGAACTGCACGCAGTACTCTAGATGGGGTTTCACCAACTGTCTGTTCAGAGAGTTAACAATTTCCAGTTTTCCACTAGTGATGCCTCTCTCTATACACCCCAGTATCCCCCCAGCCATCCTTACTGCCTTCTCATATTGCTTGCCCACCTTTAGGTAATCTGATATGACTACCCTCAGGTCCCTTTCCATTTTTCTTGTTGTTAATAAATCCCTTCCCATTGTGTACTCTTCCCCTGGGTATTTATTTCCCAGATGCATTACTTTGCACTTCTTTGCATTGAATCTAAGCTGCCATACCGGACCCAGTACTGAACCCTGTGTTACCCCACTAGTAATCCTCCTTTCTTCAGAGTGGACTCCATTTACTGTTACTCTCTGTGTCCTGTTGTCGAGCCAATTTTTTATCCAGGCCACCACCCTGGGACCCAGTCCCAGGCTGTCAAATTTGTTAATTAATCTTTTGTGTGGGACTGTGTCAAATGCCTTGCTAACATCTAAGTAGACCATATCCATAGCCCCTCCCTGGTCTACTATTTTGGTTATCCAATCAAATAAATCAATTAGATTCATCTGACATGACTTTCTCGCTGTGAATCCACGCTGACATGGGTCCTGTGCCTACTGGCCTCTAGGTACTCAACAATTCTTTCTTTCAGAAGTCATTCTATCATTTTTCTTACCACTGAGGTCTAGCTAACAGGTCTGTAGTTCCTGCCTCTGCTTTGCTCCCACTTTTGTGAAGGGGAATCACATCTGCTCTCCTACAGTCCTTAGGTACCACACCGTCCTCCCGTGATTTGATAGAAAGGGTAGTCAGTGGTGTCATTAGTTCTCCCCTTAGTTCTTTTAGAATTATGAGGTGAATCTCATCAGGCCTCATTGCTTTGTCCACCTTCAGTTTTAAGAGTTCGTTCAGAACTCTTTCTTCTTTGAAAGGACTGGTATCAACCCCCTATCCAGAGTGCTTCCATTGATTGGATTAGGTACCTCCCTCTCGTCTTCCTTTGTGAATACTGAGCAGAAGCATTCATTTAGTATCCCTGCTTTTTCACTGTCCCTCTCTGCCCACCCATCCACCCTTCCTTTTATTAAGCCTCACTATCCCTCCCTAGGTCTTCCTTCACTCCCTAATGTACCTATAACAGGTTTTATTCCCCTGCTTAACTGGGTTGACTATGTTTTCCTCAGTTTGGGCCTTCACTATTCTGAATGCCTTCACCACTTGCCTTGCTTTAACTGGTACAGTTCGCTGTCCTGCTCCTTCTGTGTTTCCTTACACTTCCTGAATGCTCTCTTTTTATCCCTTACCTTCCTTGCCACCTCTTTTGAGAACCATAGTGTTTTTTTCTCTTTTTCATTTTAATTTGTTTATTTGCTTCACATAAAGGCTTGCTGCCTCTGTGGTGGCAGTTTTGATGTTTATCCATTGTTCCTCCACCCCTCCGTCTTGCCTGTTTGCTAGTGCTTTTCTGAGGCACTCCCATTTTGACAAAGTCAGCCCTCCTAAAGTCCAGTATCCTCACTTTTGTATGGATTGACTCTGTGGCTGTGTTTATCATGAACCACACTGTTTGGCGGTCACTTGTTCCCAGATGGCTACCCACTTCTAGATGTAATATCCTCTCTCCATCCCCATTTGAGAGTACCAGGTCTACGATTACTCCCTCCTGAGTGAGTTCCAACATTAGATCTCTGAGACATGCCCCCTGTACAGCGTCGAGAATGATCCTGCTCTTGGATGAGGCTGCAGCAAAGGTGCTCCAGTTGACATCTGGTATATTCAGTTCCCCCATTAACAATATCTCCCCTTCTTCTGCCCTCCCAATGATGCCTCCTATCATTTCCATGTCTATTTCCTTCCCCTGAGGCAGGGATCTGTATACAACCCCCATGTGGATTGTGGTATTATTTCTGGTCTCCAGGGTGACACACAATGTCTCCTCTCCTCCCTGTTTACCCTTTAGTTATGTTGCTTTGTTCCCTTGCTTTATGTAGATAGCTTCTTCTCCTCCTCTTCTACCCTCCCTGTTCCTCCTGTAGATTGTATACCCTGGTATGTTGACATCCCAGTCATGGTTTTCTGTGTACCATGTTTCTATGACTGCCACAATATCCAGGCGTCCCTCTTCCATCAAGGCCACCAGTTCAGGGAGCTTGTTACTTAGACTATGGGCATTGGTACTCATTACCCTTCATTTGATGATGGCTTTACCCTTTGTGCCCCATTCCTGTCCTTACTGCCTTTGCCGTTTTCTCCATTTAACCCAGCCCTTCACCCTATTGACTTCTCTATCTTGGTGTTAGCCTCACTAACTACCCTGATTTTTTTTTGGGGGGGCTATGATTTTCTTGTTCCTTTTCAGTGCCTTCCCCTTGGCTAGTTTAAATGCTTATCAATGAAGCACTGAAACCTATCACCTAGCATCCTGGTTCCCCTCCTGGACAGGTGCAGACCATCGCACCAGTATAGGCCAGCATCCCTCCAGGTGGACCCCCAGTCCCCAGTGAAGTCAAAACCCTGAGCTCTTCACCTGTTTTTCAACCATTGATTGAATCCCATGGTGTGGAGCACCCTAGTCTCACCCATGCCATAAACAGGCAGCACCTCTGAGAAGGTTACCATGTGTGCTACTTGTATAAGGCCCCTCCCCAACTCCACAAACTCCTCTTGCACTGCTCTGATCCCTTTCCCAGCTAGGTCATTTTTCCCTAGGTGGAGAATGACATCCAGCTCCTTCCCCTATGCAGTTGCTCCAACAATCCTGAACATTCACTCCCATACATTTCTGTCTTATTTTAGTGTTCAATAAGAAACCATCTCCACTTATGGTAACTTAAGAGTCATATGTTATCTGTGTACTGTTAAGTTAAAATTTCATTGAACAGCTTATTTAATTACACTGTGCCCTAGTTACTTGTTATGGTATCTAGTTCCAATTGCTTTACTGTAAGTCCTGCTGTGGCTCCATGCTGATGGAGTTTAACTAGATAAATCTGCATAGAATAATCTCCAAATTGATATCTGGAAAATAATGTATGTTTGAGCATTATTTTGTTTATTGCACATAGGTATTCATATACCCCTGAAATAATAAAACCATCTTCTTTTACAAACGTGGGGCCCTATGCATTAATGTGCACAGTGCCTGTGCACTGCGTATTTGTGGCACATAGCCACTCTGCACCCACTGCACCCTCCCACATGGGTTGCATGACAATGTGCACGTAGCTGGTATGCACCCAATGCCCTGGCCACACAGACGGCAACAAGCCAGGTGCAGGCAGGGGCCAGGGGTCATGTCTGTACTATGCACTGTTTGCAAAGGTGCATAGTATAGCTCGCAGGGGGGCATAGAGGTGTGTAGGATATGCCAGTGGGGACCCTTCTGTAACCACGCTATGTAGCCATGCCTGTTATGTCACACAATTCCCACTGGTCTGGCAACCTGATTGTAACACCCCCCATCACAATGAGCCTCCTTGGTCCCAGAGCACAGAGACCCCACTCCCCCTCAGCAGTGCACTGGACCGGTCAGGAAGGAAGTGATGGGTCCCCTCCCTAGCACACGGATGCCCCATCCCCCAGCTGACTAAGAGCATTCCCACCCCCCACACAGCAGCCCCATCCTCGATGTAGGGTGTATCCCTCTGCCCCATCGCAACAGCACCCCATCCCCAGAATAGGCATGTACACCCCTCCCCCAATGCAGCAGAGCCTTGTCTCAGGCGGAACAGAGGAACATCTCCCCGACACACACCGGTGTCCCGGTCCACTGTCCCTGACCACTGAACACAGGAAACCACCAGCCACTTAGGTGTACAGAGGCACCTCTATCCTCGGTGAAGACTGACAGCACACTGTCCCCGTCCCCACTAGTCGCTGCCACAGCCATGGGGCAGCTGACAACACAGCCCATTGCACAACTCTCCAGCCATCCAAGAGATGCTAGGAGCATGCTGCCAATAAACAATGGTGCACCCCTGCATCACTTGGATGGCCGGTGGCCAGAAAGGTGTGCTGTGGGCTGTGCTGCCAGCTGTCCCATGGCCATGGCACCAACTAGTGGGTATGGGGGAAAAGATGGTGCTGTCAGTGTTGCAGGGAGTGAGGGAAGCCATGGACCACTTATCAGGGGCTGGGGGTGTCAGGAACAGAGTCGCGGGGCCAGAAGTATCATTGGGCCACTATACCATTCATCCTATAGTGGCCTGCAGTACCACATGTCTGTGTACATTGGACAGTAGAGTCGCATGTCACTACTGTGCATACAATTCAGTGCAAGCAATTAAGTTCATCAATTATAGCACATACAATTACAGCACTTACTTCAAATACAGGCACACCATTTCAGCATACAGCGCTCATTTTGTTTGAAGGCTCCCTGAAATGAACAAGCAATGGAATCAGTAATTAGTGAGGATGTTCCAGAAACAGAATCAGTAATTAGCAATGAGCTAGGCAATACGTACTCCAGAAACAGAATAAGGAATTATCAATGAGCTAGTCAATCATGGTCAGCAGATGTCAATAGTAGCTATTTAAATACTCTCAATCATACCGTATCTCATTTCGCTTGTCAATTCTAACCATGTCTCTGGAGTTTGTCACAAGCCAAAGTGGGCAGCAGCAGCTCTCACATAATGGGTACATGTATCGAAAGGAGAGGACGCATGGACAGATGACGTATTAGAAATGCAGCAAGTATGATTCCTTAAGGTGCCCTGCCCCCTGCCACACAAGCAATGATACCATTACTAAGTTCCTGAACAAGCATAATCACACACCTGATGCTGGTGTTGTTTTAGTTCGTTGGGTTTTTCACACTTTAAAAGGGAAGTCTTGGTCTTCACAGGAGGGAATGGACCAGCTTGTGACTGGTGTAACAAGTAGCCTAGACACAGCAACTGCTTGCAAACTACCATCAACTGCAAGCCTTAAATGCACCACACAGAGAGCTAGGCAAACAGCTTTGGTTGCTCCAGTACTGCCTGCATGTATGCCCAAGCTCCAACTTCCCCATCTCATGGTGTTACTGATCATGGTGACCAGTTTCTAGTACACAACAGTGGTAGTGAGGACAGTGAAGGATTTATCATTTTTGGAATGCATAGAAATCTTGAGTGCATGGCAAGGTCCAATCATTGGTACACAGAGGGGACATTTAAGTGTACACCGCCACTTTTCTCTCAGCTGTATACAATCAATGGTGTTCAGCAAACAGCTGTTATCCCTTCTGTGTTTATTTTAATGTCATCTCGAACAAATGCAGCCTATGTCCGTGTAGTGGCAGCAATAAAAACACTTTGTCCTGACCTATCTCCCATTTCAGTGATGACAGACTTTGAAATGTCCACTGCCAAAGCATTCACACCTGAATTCCCTCAAACAGCAATAAGAGGATTGTTTTTCACCTTTGTCAGGCGGTATGGCGCAAGGTCCAGGATATTCCCATTATTTTAAAAAATTACATGTTGGATGAAAATTACGCACTCCACATCTGAATGCTACCTGCCTTGGCTTATGTGCCAACACAACATGTACTGTTCATGTTTGAATCCCTACGTTGCTGTTCTTTTTACGTGGAGCATGAAGAAGAGCTATCACATTTAATAGACTGCTAGAAAGACACTTATGTTGGCAGACCAACTTGCAGGCATGGATGACATAAACCCTTATTTTCAACTGATTTTTGGAACTGCCATAGTGCAGTTACAGAGAGTCTACCTCGCACAATAAATTCTGTGGGGGAGTGGCACCATAGTTTTAACAACTTGCTGGGATTGTACCACCCCAATACCTGCAGGTGTAAAACTTCTTAGCGTGTTTTCAAAAAAGATGTTTTTAGCAGCATTAACTTGAAAAATAACGGAATCATGGGATCATGGGAACAGTAATAATGTAAAGTTTTTAACAGTTTGCATGGATCTTCTGCTAACAGGAATGTGAAGTCATCTGACTGGCTGAGGTAAGGATTTATTCTACATGAATGTCTTATGACTGTTTATGTTTGCGCACAATCATGCAATGACTGTGTATGTGAATATAAAGTTATACGGTGACAGGGAGAGTTAGCAGGGAAAGTTAGCAGCAGTTTGAACAAGCGCTGATATGAACCGCGATGATAATGCAAAGCACTGTTTTGTTTTACGATGGAATCGTTGCGCTTCATTGGACCACGCTGTTATTGTATGCATGCAATTGACATGGAACCAACAGTAGCAGGGTGTGATCATGCTGTTCTAGCACCTTGGGCAGGTGGCCTGTTGTGTGTCAGATGGAAGGGCTACAGTTCCGAGCTGTGCAGTACTGGTGGTGGAGGGGGGAGCACCTTTATGGGGATGGAGCCTGGAAATGTGCGGTGGGTTACCACAGTCATGGGGCTGGTGCCCCAATGTGTGTTGGGGGGCTGCCATAGTCCATGCTGCAGATGGGGCTCTGCTGATTTCATTGGTGGTGGGCAGGGTATCAGGGACTGGGGTGGGTGCCTTGCCCTGTTGGCAGGGTAGCTCTGTGATCCAGGTGGTGACAAGAGCCACCGGGGCAGGCATCCATCTGGTAGGCTTTTCCACCAACAGTGACAACTGTCACCTATGCCATGGATACTTGCGTGCAATGCACAGACCAGGAACCATGCCTACATGCACAGGAGATCCACTCAGGGATGCAGGATGGGCATCCGATTGGATACCTGCATGGACCTTCTACTCTGGCCCCAGCCGCCCTGCACAGTCCTGTGTGCTGGGGGTGTGGTGCCACAAACAGGTGGCAGCTGGTGCTGAATACCAGCCTGTACACACACTGTGTAGGCAGATTATGTGCCTCCAGTGCGTATTTCCCGCTCATTCATCATAGGCCCCATGATTAACAAAAGCTCATGTTTATCCACAGATTATATATAAAGTAGTTCCATACAGAATCTAACCAGATATACCTTCCTTGATTGTACCATGTACAGTTGAATATTACATGACACAAGTTTTCAAAGTTATATTTCATGGTATGCCGACCATACATCGACACCGCGACCTCAAAGACCAGCACGGCGCCAAATTTCACCTGAAATCATTGTGTCACTGTGCTTGTCCCTGCAGCCACCTGCAGTGCATTTCCTGGTGTTGCAACCCCTTCCTGAGACAACTCCAACTCAGAATTGTATAGTTAGAGACTGGTGGTGTGTGGGGGGTGGATCCCCACCCAATGAAAGCATGCCAACATCCCTGACAGTACAATGCTGACACTCGCCATTGTGTCTGCCACTGTGAGGGATGTCAGCATCCTCGCTGTCGAATTGCTATAGTAAAACCAAATTTCACACATCCACAATTCTTATCATCAGGGATGCTCTGGTTATTTATCTTGCCTTAAAAACATTGCTATGAAAAAGTTTGAATCTCCCAACTGGCTGGGGACAAATCTCCTGGGCCCGATGGCATATCTACTAATTTCTATAAGATATTTGAACCTATAATTACCCCTATTTTAACCAAAGTATTTAATTTCTGGTTCAATGAGGGACTCTCGGAGACCTCCTTTTTGGAAGCTCTGATTGTCCTCATTCCTAAAGCTGGACGAGACTCTGCGTTACCGAGCAGCTATCATCCTATATCGCTCTTGAATGTTGACATTAAGATTTTGGCCAAAATTCTAGCTAACCGCTTACTCCACTAATGGGTAGTCTAGTCTGCAATGAACAGCTAGGGTTCATGAGTGGTAGATTTTCTAGTGACCACTTGCGTAAACTTCACCATTTAATTATATGTGCACAAAATACAACTCTTCCTATGGCACTCTTAGCACTTGATGCTGAAAAAGCATTTGACCATGTGTCCTGGGAATTTCTATTTGTAGTGCTTGATAACCTAGGTCTACCCAAGGAGTTCCTAAATTGGGTTCGGATTTTGTACAGAGCACCGTCTGCATGGATTTGGTGCAATGGTACATTATCGACTTCCTTTGCACTGAGGTGCGGAACGAGACAGGGATGCCCATTGTCCCCACTGTTGTTTAACCTATACCTCGAGCCCCTGATACGCAGGCTAATCATTCTCCAGAAATTAAAGGGATCAGAGTGGGTGATAATCGATATTTAGTCTCAGCTTATGCTGATGACCTTCTTATCCACCTTGAGGAGCCGGAACAGGGCATCTCAGTGGTACTTAGAGAGATTTCAAAATTCTCAAGAGTTTCCAATTACAAGATTAATGTCTTCTAAAACCAAACTTTTCCCGCTCAATGTTAGATGCTATCCGGGTATAGCGAGAGAACATGGACTGACATGGGAACCAAAAATCCTGACATATTTGGGAATCAAGATCACTAGAGGTTTGACCTTTATGGTTAATGGGAACCTCCAGGGGCTAATCAAAGATGTAAAGCAAGACTTAACAAGGTGGAATGCAATGCCACTATCGTTAGGGGCTAGAATACACTCGGTTAAAATGCATATCCTACCCAGGATCCTCTACCCCATAAACATGCTGTGATGTTATCTTCCCCAAATTTGGTTTGGGGCCCTGCAAAGGGAAATCAATGCATATTTATGGAAAGGGAAATCGATCAGGTGTGCCTATTTGAAACTCACGACCCCAAGGGAAGCAGGAGACCTCGCCTTGCCTTCCTTTTATAAATATTATATTGCCACGCATATCAATAAAATAACACATTGGTGCAAATCGACTTATCCTCCAACCCCTGGTTCTTATGTACCCTCCTGGTTAAGTATTGAGAGAAACCTGGCATCTAGATATTCGATCGACCTGAGCTCAATCCCCTATACCAACCTTAAATTCCTTCCTAAGCCACTGCGGAACACTCCCATTGGATGGTCCCTTAAAGTGCTACGGCAAGTCCAAAGTCTCCTTAAAGTTGACTGGTGTAATTCACCAGAACAAACGGTGATGCAGAACAGACACTTTCTAATTCAGCAAACTCCGATTCCATTTGTTTTTTTAGGTCCACTAGAGGGTCTAAAATTAGGGGACCTGGCCCCTCAAGGGAAGACCTTATCATATGAACAGGCTTGCTCTAAATTTCCAGAGATAAAATCTCACAGCTTTAAATTTTGTCAAATTAGAGAAGCGATAAAGACCCACCTTAAAGGAACAAAGTGGATACACAACAAAGTTGAACTGTCCTCTTTACTTAAGGTGGCTGATCAGCCTCATTCCATTTCCAAAGTTTATAAGCTGCTACTAAATTTGGATGAAAGTCTTCCTTCGGGGACTTGTTATTATTGGGTACATAAGCTAAAAATACCGGAAAATTCACGTACCTGGAAACAGATATGGGCTAGCAATTATAAGTACATTAGACAAGATAAATATAGATTGCAACAATTTCATATACTGCACAATTTGTATTATACCCCTGTTAAACTCTGTAAATGGTAGGTTACCACCATGTAATAGATGGGATTAAGGAAGGACCTGCACCATACATTATGGGATTGTACCCAAATTCAACCCTTCTGGCGAACAATCAGATCTTCCCTCTCACAGATATCTGACATAACTGATTTGTTTACCTCTGAAGTTTGCCTGTTGAACAGACATCCAGAGGGCACGACTAAAAGAGCCAAGTTGTATATGGGCATCATCTCGGTGGCTGCAAAGGCAGTACTTTTAAGACACTGGAAGGATCCAAGCCCTCCATCAGTCATAGAATGGCATAGTGAAATGGTCCTTGTGTTGCAAGTTGAGCTGCACATTGCTAGAATGAATCGCTTGAGGCATTTACATGATTCCATCTGGGAGGCTTTGAATACTGCCCTATCCACGTGGCGCAGTCAAAACACCTAACAATTGGGTCTGCCCTTATATCTGTTGCTCTATGTTGCTACGGGTCTTCTCTCTCATGTAGAGTTTGAGGACCGCCACAGGTAGGATGTGGATGCTATGGTAGGGTGGGGGTCTGCAGGGGAGGGCCACACTCGAGGCCGGCTTTGGCCATCAATTTTCCTATTTGTATCTTCATTTTGTTATTGTTCTCAATACCGTAATACTTTGTCTGTTTCTAATGACACCAATCAAAAGGAATAAAGTATATTGAATTAAAAAAAAAAAGTTTGAATCTGTATATGGTATACAATCTCCTTTTATGTGGGTCAGTTAAAAAGTCCAAGTAGTATCTGAAGCAGTGCCTAGTATCATTTAATATAAGCCAAGGTGAGTATTTTTATTTTCTAATGTTTTCTAGATTTTGTTCTCTATTTTATTTTTTATATATTTTTTGTATTTTATGCTAAGTGTAAAACTCTTTGTAACATATCTTTCAAGGCTTTCTAGATCATAATGTTTAAAATCTGAAAGTAGTCACTTAAGCCAATCACATTGTTTACAACCCTTCTTGGCATAACTTTTCTGCCCCTTGAGACAAATATGGGGCAGTCTATATTCTGGCATTCTGGTGATTGTTAGCCAGTAGTTCATTCTGCAGGTTGCTGCCAATGCTTCCAGCTTTATACTTCCCAATTCTGCTCTGATATAATGGGCAGTGGTGGATTTTCCCACTCCTGGTAAGGTTCTATATAGCTGGTTCAAGGGAACTTCCAGCGATTCAAAGTTACCTGGATTCCTGATCTCAGTAGAACAAAGTGACAGTGGTATAAATTTTGCCCTTATTGTTTCAATAGTGGGGCACAAACTATTGCCCCCATATTGTCTGATAAATATCCTAATTGCTGCTGTGGTCTGTTTTAATTTTACAAGTGTTGCTGTCTTCTATGTGGCAAATTGAGCATTATCTGCAAAGGTTATACTAAGATGGGTGTATGTAGTAACTGTAGTTAAATTTTTATTTCCAATCTTCAATATCTAGTTATTTCCTTTTGATCCACATACTAACAACTGCCTTTTGTTTTTGTTTATTTTGAGCTTACATTGTTCTGCAAAATCATTTAAATAATGCAATTATTTTAAAGCTCAGACTTTGAGAGAGCTAACAACACAAGGTAATCTGTATAAGCCAGCGCAGGACAAGTATGAGTACCAATCATGGGTGAGTCTGAGACCGAATTTTCCAGCTGTACTAATAAATTATTCAGATAGATGCAAAAAAGTGTTGGGTCAAGGAGACAAAACTGTCTCATTCCCTTGTTTGTTGGAAAGACAGAGGAGAGATGCCCCCTGGACCCCAGTCAAATTTGTGCCCATCTTCCCAAGTATAAATCTGTAATAATACTAATTAGGTTTGGGTCAATTTCCTATTTCCGCATTATTTCCCATACTAGATGCTGAGATATTATATCAAAGGCAGAACTAAAATTAATAAATGCTGCATAAAACTTTTGTTTCCTCAGAGTCTCATATTTTTCTATTAGATGCTGTAGTGTAAAGCATTAACACACAATAGTCGAGCACTCACCACCGCAGGAGAAACTACACCAGGCTCTCATGAATATGGATGCAAATTAATTTATTAGCACCATGCAGGCTGTACCCACCTGATGTGTTTCAGAAAAATTGTTCCTTGATCAAAGTGTAAACTAAGGTAGTTGTCACTGTGCTATATCCAGTGTTGAAACCTGCTCGTAGTTCTGAAAAGCAATCTAGAATTTCTGTTTGCCTTATTAATCTACAGAGAATAATTTTTGGAAAGATTTTACCTGAGATATCTAAGCATGAGATGAGTCTGTACATTCTGTTGTTTTTTTCTATTGTCTTTTTATATACTGTATAGATATAATGAGAGCACCCCTCCAAGATGGGGGGATGTTATTATTGGGCTTCCAGGGGTTGATATCTGCCACCTGCAGCTGGTGCAGAATGCTGTGGTCTGGTTGTTGATGGGGACTCCTCGGACTTCCCATATCACACCGGTGCTGTGAAAACTGCACTGGCTGCCAGTTTAGTGGTGGATCACCTCCAAAGTCAGATTACTGACTTATAAAGCCCTACATGGACTTGGCCCAGACTACCTGAAAGAGCTCCTGTTTCCTTACTGCCCTGTGCAATTGCTCTGTTCAGCAGACAAGGGGTTGCTAGAGATTCAAAGGGTAGTTTTCAAATCTTCAAGGGCCTGTGCATTTATGTACGTGGCCCCAGCCCTTTGGAATTCTCTACCCCGTCGGCTTCCGGAGTGTGCGACCGTGGAGGGGTTTAAACAGGCATTGAAGACCTATTTATGGAGCAGGGTATACTGTGACTAACAAGGTTAATTCTTAGATTTTACTGTGTATTTATTATTGCTGTTTTATTCATTGTTTTAAGTTTTGTAATGTGCCTTGATAATTGAAAGATACATAATAAATAAAGATATTATTATTATTATTACTGTAAATGCAGATATTAAAGGCATGTAAAACTGTGGACCACAAAGAAAAGCTGAACTAGTATACCTCTAGGGGGACAAGACTGGGCCCTGGAGCTTTCTTTTTCTTAAGTTTTGCACTAGCCAGGTGCATACTAAGCTGCATACTATGATGTAAGGAGCAGAGAAGGCGGTAAGCCTATACGCGCGCCTTTCTGTCACCTACTGTACAATAGGAAAAAATATTTCCATTTAGGATATAGTTGTCTAGTCTTTTTTTAAACTGTTCTTTGTCTTCACTAATTATGATCTCTAAAGGTAATTTGTTCAATTGATAAACCACTCTCTGTGTGTAAAAGGATTTTCTTTTATTACTATTGAATCTTTTAGGTCTCGGTTGCAATGGATGGCCTCTGGTACCCATTTTTCATTCAAAAACTCAAAATCCAGTTCACTTAACAGATAATTATCTTGCATAATGTCATAACGTATGAGTAGGTCCCCTCTTATTCTTCTATTCTCAAGAGACATCAGGTTTAGTTTTTTGCAGATGTTCTGTATATGATAAAAATTCATTACATTATGTATCATTTCAGTTGTTTGTCTTTGAATTTTTTCTATTCTGTCCAAAGTATCATTAGTTATAGTTCCCCATACTTGGCTTCCATAGTCTAACAGTGGTCTTACATACTGTATGATCTATACAATGGCATTATTACACCTGCATCTCTACTTTTAAAATTCCATTTAATAGTCCACAGTAATCTCTCAGCTTTGGTGATCTACATATTGCAATGTATATCATGTTAAATGTCCAGTGATTGTTATTCCCAAATCTTTTTCTTCCTTCACTTTTTAAGGGGCAACCCATTCAAAAGATATGTGGCTTCCTTATTGTGACCCCAAGTGCATAACACTACATTTGTCTTTGTTAAAGTCCATCCTAAAGTATCAGCCCATTTTGATATGTTATCCAAATCCCTTTGTAGTGCAACTATGCCTTCATGTGAGTTAGCCTCACAGGCAATTTTAGTGCCATCTGCATATTTACTTAGCCAACTGTTTGCCTGCTTACCCATGTCTGATACAGATATTTGGAATAACATTGGCCCCAGCACTGAGCCATGGGACACCCCCACTTGTCACATAGGGGCAGATGTGTATTCATTTATGCTAACCCTCTGACTCCTACCACCCACCCATGGCCTAATCCAGTTCACAGTTCTGTAATCTACTTGGATATCCATCAAGTTTTTTAATTATTGCCCTATGTGGAACCTTATCAAAAGTCTTTGCAAAGTCCAAGAAAATGCAAACCACGGGTGAGTCTCTATCTGAAGTTGCTGATACTTTCTCATAAAAAACACAATAGGTTTGTTATACATGATCTACCTGCCATACAATCATGTTGTTCCCTATCCCTGATACCAAGAGTCTCTGGGCCAGATATTCAAAGCTTTGCGCCGGGCAAAAACTGTTTGCACAGGTTTAGCGCAGGGTTAGCGTGAGTCTGCTATATTCAAAAGGCCAAATAGCACGGCCAAACTGCATTAGCGCTGGGCAAACCAGTAATGTATGCAAGGGGCAAAAGGATGGGCGGGGGGCCTAGAGAGACGTGCAAGGGGATATTCAAAGGTCCAGCACCGTGCTAGGATACATAGCGCAGCCCCTAACGTGGTGCTAGTTACCGCCTATAAAAGGCTCTTCTAAACACAGGGCAAAACACAGAGGAGGAGGGAGCAGCACAGGAAGTGGGAATGTGTGCAGTGCCAGTAGCAGTGATCCTGCCATTGATGGCAGCTGTAGTGGAGGAGGAGGAGGAAAGGGAGCAGGCACAACATGGGCCACAACGCAAGCCCAGGAGACGGTATGCTGCAAACAGGCTGTACCGGCCCAGGGTCTCCTTCAAGACCCTGCCTGATGACCACATCGTTGACCAGTACTGGATGAGCAGGGGAATGTTGAGGCAGCTCTGTGAACTCCTGCATGAGCAGCTGCAGCCAAACACCAGATGCAGTCATGCCATGACAGTGGAGGAGAAGGTGACAGCAGCGATGTGCTTCCTTGCCACAGGGACGTTCCAACGACCAACGGGGGACACCATTGGGGTAACGCAGTCTGCCACCTCACGCATCCTGACCCAGTTCCTAGAGGCCCTCCTGCCACATGCTTGGGAATTCATAGTATTCCCCAGCACGGCAGCAGAGCGCAGAGAAACAATGCAGCAGTTCCATCGAGTTGCGCACCTACCATCTGTACTGGGTGCCATTGACTGCACCCATGTCCCCATCCGTGCACCACCTGGCGATGGCAGTGATGTGTATGTAAACAGGAAGGGGTACCACTCCATCAACTGCCAGGTGGTGTGCGATGCGGCAGGGCATCAGCAATGTCTATGCACAGTACCCCGGCAGTGCCCACGACGCCTTCATCTGGCACCAGTCTCAGCTGTGTCAGGCCTTTGAGGAGGGCAGAATACCCAGTGGACAACTAGTTGGTGAGTTGTAGCAGACAAGGCAAACACACAACAGCATGGATAGGGGCAGGCATTGCAGGCCAGGGAAGGTGTGTGGGAGGGCCAAAGAGAGGTGCAGGACAGCAGCTGACAGACCGCAGTACAGCACTAACAGGTATATATGTTTTGACAGGGGACAGTGCCTATCCCCTGTGGCCCTGGCTGCTCACACCAGTACTCTGACTGGCCACAGTGGCCGAGGAGCTGTACAACAAGGCACATGCAAGAACAAGGAACATCATAGAGAGGATGTTTGGCATCCTGAAGATGTGATTCAGATGCCTGGACACATCAGGTGGTGCCCTACAATATACACCTCAGAAGGTATGCCGTATCTTCCTAGCCTGTTGTATGCTGCACAACATGGCAATGAACCATGGGATACAGACACCTGAACCTGAGGGACAGTCTGACAGTGAGCCAGAGCCAGTGATCAGGGGGATAGTGGAGCAACTTGAGAGGAGGGACCCTCGCATGGCATGCAGGGCCATACAGCACCGGGATAACATCATCAGGACACTGCAACAGACCAGAGGGTAAGTACAGACTGCACAACAACCTGAAAGAGTACAAGTGAGTAACAATTTAATGTGCACAGACTAACATAACAGTGAAAACCACAATCACATCAGCAAACAAACCCAGTGTAATACACAAATAGTGTCTGCATGTGGTGTAAGTCCATGATTGTGCAGCACATATGTGGGGGGAATACACACAAATGGTGTAATCATGGTGGGGCGGTGCGATGTGTGTCGTGAGGGTAAGGGGGGCAACTGTGTCAGTGGGAGTGTGTGTGTGTGTGTGTGTGTGTGTGCGCGCGCGCGCGCACACATCTGCCCATGCATGAAGGGGATGCACGCAGAGTACAGCAGACAGCCTGTGGGCATCACCGGCGATGACACCCACGCATGCGGCGTGCTCCGTACCAGGGGTTAGGGACCCTGGGGTGCTCTGTGCAGAGGACACAGCTGAAGTGGAAGGTGAGGCAGGCATGGTTGACCTTCTGTGCCTCCGGGGGTTGGTGGAGGCAGATAGGGTGTATGGACGGCCACGGCGCCGCTGGGTTGCAGGTGGAGTGTGTGATGGATCAGAACTGGTACCAGTGGCAGCCCTGAGCCCACGGTGTGCCTGCCTGTGTGCCCTTCTGCCATCTGCACCATGGCCAACAAAACCATGTTGCCGACCAACAGGCACACCATGCATGACATCACCAATTTCCACCACTGCAGCAGTCAACCCAGAGAAGCCACAGTCTATGGCACCCACCAGGCGGCCAAACCTGTCCTCTGCCTGCTGCTCAGCACGTGCAAAGCCCACTGTTATTGCCTCCCGTATCTGACCCAGCTCATGTCGCAGCTCACGCCGCATGGCATGCAGGTCCAGATGGGCCTCCTGCTGTGAGGTGACAGCAGCCTGCAGGAGTGGCCGGGCACCATGGCCTTCGTGTACCAGAGGCACAGGACCCACAGCAGCAGCTGGCAGTGGTGCCTGTGGCAATGCACCAACTGCTACATCCGGCTGCTGACTACGAGTGGCAGTGGGCTGTGGCACCATATGGACTGTAACCCCAGCATGTGTCCGACAATGCACGCCCTGCTGTCCTACAACACTACCCACACCACCCACCACCGTGTGTTCAGCCACACTGCTGACACCTACAGAACCACCCTGACCTGTTCCATGGCCTTCAGCAAGCCCCACCCCTACATCCCCTGGCACAGAAATGGCCAGCTGACGTGAATATACAGAGACATCACTGTCATCCGCACTGGTGACAGTGACCAGCAGTACCTCTCCCATCCCATCACTCTCAGTTGGGGCAACATCCAGGTGTCCACTGTACCCTAACACCCCTAGTGAGGTGTGCCCCCCTTCCCAGGCAGTTGCATGCCCTGTCCATGGGTATGCCTAACATGCATTGGGCCCATGCGGCCCTGAGATAGACAAAGTCCAGATGTTGTTGGCCGATCATCATCAAACTCCTCCGCAACCTCGGGAACCTGGCTGGACATCTGTGGATCATGCTGTGGTGGTGCAGGCCTGTCCGAGAGTGCTGTGAAGAGAATAGGGACAGGGTCAGTCACCCATCCATGGACACTGTGGCAAACACCACCACTACCACCACCACCACCACACCATGCAGCCCTCAGGACAGGTACCCACCTCACACAAGCCTGTGACAACATGCACCCACCCACCCCACAGTGACCTTGACCATGCCAGGCATCATTTCTGAAGGATACAGTGCACCCTGTGCAGGACACCAAAAGCAGGACCATGCACCCTTGCCTGCACCACATACAGGGGTTACACATGTGAATACAGACCTGGCCTTGGAAGTGCGAAGGTTGTCTCGCAACCACCACCTGGCACACCTGTCACTGCCACCATCCGCAGTGTCGAGGCCACCACCGCCATGTGTGGCTCCTGCACACGCTGCTGGTGTTCCTGCGGACCACCACCAGTCCTGGTCCTGTCTCTGTGGTGGTGTGCCTCCTCCTCCTTTGCACACCGCAAGAGGTCATTCCAACGTTTCCGGACTGCCTCAGTTGATCTCCCATGACCAACAACCGCATTCACCACTGCAGTCACCTCCTCCCAAGCCTGCCGCATAACAGCATCGGTGGCCCTGTGTGCGTGAATACATCTTCTCTTCTTTCACCCCGTGTGCCAGGGTGTTCAGCTCATCTTGGGAGAATTTATGTGCATGGATGTGCTCCTGTTGAGCCTGCACACCTATGGGATAATAAAGAGTGGACAGGTGTCAGTGGATGTGTCGGTGCTTCACTGCATCACACAGTGGACATCATGATATCATCCTCTCAGTGCTACAGGCCACATGGACATATCAGATTGCTGCATGTGCCTGTACGGTGCACATGCCCACATTACCACTGTCTGTCCTGTGTCTGGAGTGGTGTACACATGTGCACTGCTGTGGATTGTGTGTGCCATGAACCCCCATGACTGTTTGTGGCATGGAGCGCACATTGCTGGTACACTGTGTACGCCCGGTGGGGGCAGAGGCCATCACACCACACATCCAGGAAGACAAGACGGTGCACTGTCATGGTACAGCAGCAGTGCACCTGGCTTGCAGACACAATGTGCATGCATTGGCACATGGCACAGTTAACTGCAGGGGGTATGTGCACAATGCAGTGGACGTTTGTGGTCCCACGGTGGTCACACATACCAGGAGTGTAGCCAGATATATCCATTTTGTACACAGTCTCCAACCGTCCCCCCCATTACATAATGTACATATCCTATCCAAATGGCACCCCCTTCCAAACAAGTTGTCAGATGATTCCTCTACACTCTAAAGAGATCATACATGCATCACACAGTTCTCAGTGGCCAACACTAACCCAAATACTACAGATTAGATTGATAATTGTAACCAGTGGCGATGGTTTGTGACAGGCAGTCAACCAAATGGACACAAATGTGTACACTGAGTATGCCTGTCACACCCTTGATACATACCTGGCTCTCGCTGCCCATCCCCCTGTTGCATGTCTCTCTCCATGTTGTTCACTGCTGTATTCCCACCGCAGTTCCACAACACAACACTGGTGGTGCACTGCTTGCCCTTTTATAGCCCAGCCAGGCAATCCTGCCTGTTAGTCATGCAAATGAGTGCACAATGATATGCTAATCACACGGTTTGCCCCATGCATACACTAGTACCCTCATTTGCATACAGCCATTGAATATGGCTCTGAATAGCCCCGCGCTAGCACAGCAGCGCTATTTGAGGGTCAGCACCGCGCTATATGCAGTACGCATGCTCATGGTTCCCCTTGTCCGCGCTGTCATAGCGCGGTCTAGCACTGCGCTAACCAGCTTTAGCGCAGCGCTACACGCATGCGCTGAATATCGGCCCAGGGTCATGGTAGGGGTCACGCATGTGCATTGCAAACACTTCCTGTTAGCGCGGTGCTACGGCATACGTCAGCGCAGCGCTAGACTTCAGTTCTAGGGGGTGTCAGGGTGTATGCACAGTTGTTGCACTGTTTACCGTGATTATTTGCCCCCTTCCACAGCACCAATGTCTGTGAGACGTAGGCAAAGGGCAGTGGTGGGCCGTGACAGGCGGTGGGATGAGGTTGAGACAGCCAACCTGGTGAAGTTGACAGAGAGGCGCCATCGCCGCCTATTTGGACCTGTGTGGGAAGGCGACTTGCCCCGTATGCATGTCTGGGCTTCCATTGCCCGTCGACTAAGTGCCATCACAGGTATTCCATGTGATGGTGAAAAGTGCCGCCATCGTTATGTCGACATCAGGCGCAGGCAGCGACCACTGCTCAAACGCTGCAGGGCCATGGTTTGCGAGGGGACTGTGCCTGTGCCAGGTAAGAGATGACTGTAGCGCCACTGCTGGCATGGGTGGTGGGGCAGGTGTGGTGCTTTGTGCACATGGGTGTTGCTGAGCTACACATGTTGCTCATGGAGTCCACCAATCCATGTGTGTACTGTGTGGGACAGGGGTAGACAGTGTGCATGGACCCCTGTCATGCTTGGCATGGCTTTGGTGGTGCACTACACCTGTCTGCCACTGCGTGTGTTGTGCTGCACCACTGGGGTACAGGGTGGTCTTTAGCGTACCGTGGTGGCTGATATTGTAGTGACACTGCTGTACCCTCTTCTCACTGCAGAGCGCTGAGGACAAACCACAGGCAGAAGGGACGTGACACAGGCCGGACAGGGGCTGTCAACCGACAGGCGCAGGGTACCTCTAATGGCACAGCGCGCAGCGGAGAGCACTGACGGTGACAGTGGTGTTTTGCATGAGTACTGTGTGATGTTATGCTTTTCCACTATGAGTCTGGCTTTACAGGGCAGGCAGTTGAGCAACTGTGTATGTAGGCATACGCACTGTACACATTTGTGTACATTTTGGTGTACTGCATGTCTGTCAACTGTTCCTAGGTACACCAGACATTTTGGGTCACTGTAGGCCACTGGGGTGTGGCCCTGTTTGAAATGCTGTTGTGTAGGAGACTGATACATGTACAACCTCATTAGAGAGTAGGGGAATTATCTGACAGACATCATACCCTTTTGGAAGGGGTGTACCATTTGGGGTTGCTGAGTACAGCATTTATAAGGGAGGTGCGGCTGTTGGGGATTGTGTGTAGAACATGTGAATGTCTGGCTACACCCCTGTACTACAGTGCTGTGTCGGGTGTCTTGGCCCAGTTGGCTGGGTAATCCAGGCCACATGTGGGATGGTTGTGTGCATTTCCATTGTCCCCTTCCTCCATTGCCTTATTTGCCTGCTGCTGCGAGGCCTGAGACATGGCTCGCTGTGTGTCTTACATATTGTTGCCATTGCCGCTATGTGTACTGATAGCAGCCTTGTACTGCCATGTGCATCATGTGGCTGTTATGCCCACCATTGTGGGGGGATGATGCATGTCTCTGCATGGCTGTGGGACATTACTGGGTTGGCCTGTCTTGCCACCTGTTGCTGCTGCTGATGTTGGCCTGTCTGCCATAGCAACAGTGTACTCCACCTCTCATGGCATGTGTCATTTACAGACCACGATAATATGTCAGTATCTGTGCAGGACATGTTGTGGGTACATTCCAGGGCTATGCAGGCCATGGCATGCAGAGGGATACTGTGTCATGTGGTGCAAGCATTTCCCTGGCAGTGTGCTGTCATGGTGGCGTGGACACAGGTATGTTATAGTGTGTCCCGTCTGAGCCTCCGTGGTGGACATGCAGGGGCTGTGGAAGGGTCCTTGAGACTGCGGTGCCACATGGCTCTGTGGCTATACATTACATGTGCCTGTTGTGGCATGTGTGTTGGCAGGCATCCTCAAGCACTCAATGGTGGGCAGTTTGATGTCTGGTGGGGGTTGTCCATGGCCATTGAACTGCTTACTCAATGTCTGACACCTAACAAAGGCAATGTTGTACCTTTCTGTGTTTCATTCATTGTGTGTGTACGCTAGGGGTTGTTCACTATGACTGTCTGTGTATCCATGGCAATTACAACTGTACAGGTTGTGGCCTTGTATGTGAGTGTCTTGGCTTTCATGAATTGTATCTTGCAGGCCACTGGCGTGCAACTGACACAGTCATGGTGTACATTGGTATGTTTTCATGCTACCTTGGTGGGTAGCCCACCCTAACAGTGGGGAGGGGTGTCAGTGTGTCCACATGGTGTGCAGTTGTGGCCTCCTGGCTACACCCCTACCTGTGGGCTCATGCTCTGATGTGGGGCCATTGTCCCTAAGAGGGTGCTGTCCTCTGTCCCTGTAGTGCACGGTGTTTGTGCACATGTTATGCAGGTGTGCTGCAGGAGTTGTTCTGTGGTAGCATGGTGCTGGTTGTCAGCCCCTATGGCAGATGCTGCTCCCACAGGTGTGTGTGCTCACCATGCCTTGACCACCAGGGTGACACTGTCCTGTGCATGCCTTTGGCCTACCGCTGCAGTGCCACTGGTGGACCATGCCCAGTGTCTGTGTTTCACATGTGTGTGTCTTCTTGCATGGGTGGTGTCACAGCACTGTGCCATTCTCTACACCACTGTGGGCCCCTCACCCTTCTGTTGCAGCAAGTGGTGTGGCTGGGCATTGGCACTTCCTCTGGTTGTGTACTGCTTGGTTACCTGGTTACCTTGGTTACCTGTCCTGCAGTTCCTACTGTTCTGATGCCAGTGTCATTGTTCTCTGTGGTCATTGTCGAGTGTCTATCTGTGTCACTTGCCACTATTGCACACTTATGTCAGTCACCCACCCACCTGTTCAGGGTTTCCTGTCATCATTTGTACAGCTGCTGTGTTATGGCATCGTGGGTGGCAGTTTGGCTGGGTGTCTACAGTTCTTGTGGAGGGCGGCAGTGAGGGTGGGCCACTGTTGGGGTGTACATGACAGGCATGTGTGGTTACACACGTGGTTGGGGCTGTGGCAATTTCTCCAGTTGGTGTCATCTGTATTTTGTATCATAGCTGTGTGACCGTGGGCAGCATGTCCCACCATGTGTCATCCCATGTGCATATCATTCAGTGTCCACTTGTCATTCACATCTCTTGGGGTGGCTGTCTGTTTGCACTGTTACAGTTTGCACGCCGCTGTACTGGCTGGCCTCTACGTTGTTGGGTTTCTCAGCATACATCCATGCATGTCCACGTACATTGGGGTGTTGCATGCTGCCTGTTACATACTGCCTTGTCCTGCAGGCACATGTTAGTGTGTGTTGTGTTTTGTTACATACTAGCACATGGGCATGGTTGTTGGGGCATGCTGTCCACCGTGTGGTGGTACATGGTGCCTTTTGTCATTGTCATGCCCTGATGTGGTCACCCTTTCTCCTGTAGGTCCCCAGTGGTCGTCACGGTGGGCCACACGTCTGGAAGAGGATGAAGGCACACAAGAGCTGTTATGGAGGCTGGTGCGGCAACAGCGCATTCTGATTGAGCAGCAGGCAGTTCTGATTGCTGAGACACGGCGGGTTGCAGCCATCCTGGAAGAACGCCTGCCAGCACCTGCCCGCACTAAACCCCTGCTTCCTTTTCCACTAGCCTGCTTCCTGTCCCTGGCCCACTGTCCCTAGCCCTGTATCTGCCATCCTGTTCCCCTCCATTGCTTCTTATTTCCACAGCCCTCTCCCATCCACATTCTTACCCCATTGTTCTGTTGCTATGTTTCAGTTTTGCCTGTTTGCGATGTGACTGTTTTCTCCCCATTGTTTTTGGTCTCTTTGATACGCTGGCCCTGTTCCCTTTCATGATGTTTTGCTTGCACCCCATTTTTATGAATAGTGCTCTGTTTTGGCTATTTTTGCTTAATATATGTTCATATTGCCTTTGTGCCTTAGATGTTCACGTTTTGCATTATACTTTATTATAAATTATAGTTTATTATGCTTCACATTCCTGTGTCCTGTGTCTTTTTGGGGTGGACTTGGGATTTGATAGTGTTCTGTGGTGTTCTGGTTTCACTTGTGGTTCCAGGTTATTCCATTCCTTTCACTAGTACTGCAGTTGTGTCTGGCTGGGCTGTTTTGCTTTCCTGTGTTCCTGGATGGCTGCTTACACCTCTGACACTTTGTTTCTGTGGGTGTTTGCACTGCCTCTGTCTGATTGCTATTTTCAGTGCTGTCTTCTCTGCTATATTCAGTGCTGTCTTAATCCTGGGCAATATTTGCCTTGCACTCCTGGGCCTGTTTGCCCAGCTTCCTTCGCTTGCTATATTCAGCTGGTTTTGCACTGGGCTATTCATTTTGAATATAGCAGCAATGTTTTTGCTCTGGGCACAGTTTGCCCGCCGGGCAGTGCTAATTTAGCCCAGGGGCAAAGATTTGAATATCTGGCCCTCTATATGCTGATTTAGCATATTATTCAGTATGGATTCCATAATCTTTCCTGGAACTGAAGTTAGACTAATAGATCTATAATTTACATAGTTTGATTTACTACCTTTTTTTATTAATTGAAATAACTATTGCTGATAGCCAATCTGGTGGGATTTCATTTTTGGACAGTACTGTTAAATACAATAGTCTTAGAGGTGTTGCTATTTGTGGTGCTAAGAGCTTTTGCATTTTTAATGATGTATTATCTGGTCCAAATGAATGTGTCATTTTAAGGGCATTAATTTTTTGGTTATAGCAGTCTATAGTTATCTTAATGTCAGTAGATGCATTTTTTGAGATATCTCCTAAGTAAGGTTCATTTTTTGAGAATACAGTCCCCATTTTATTTTTGCATTGTTTTGCATGTTAATAACTTTGGACCTGTTCAACAGATTTGCATGAAATTTGGCATGCTTAGTGGGACATCATAGATCTCTTGATTTGCCAAATTTCGTTTCAGTCAGATGTACGAGTTTTGCACACCAAACGCTGAAAAATGCACTTTTCGCCAGTTCTGCGGCCAGTTTTTTGGATTTTGTCCATGGTGCTGCACGGCCGTTGTGTGGTGTGCCACTCTGCAACTTGGCACATTGAAAGAACATTGGTAAAGGAACATGCCACTTTTTGTTAGGTGAAAAAATATTAATCCATTCAAAAGTGATTAAGCTTTTAAGTTCCCATTATAAGTCTATGGGACAATTTATATGGTTATTTTGCAAAAGAAAAATGGGGTTTTGGCTATCTGGTCCCTCCTCATGATGAAAGAATTTGCAGGCTCATGATCAAAGAATCTTTTATCTCAAGGATTTATTTGATCGCAATGGCCGCCATCTTGTTCTTATTTTGCGGTCAGAAAAAAACAAATATCTCGGCTCAGGGGTGACATCTGAAGTAAAACTATGATGGGTTTTACTCAGGGGTCTTCCCTCTATTGAGCCATGTCTGTGGTTTCTTGTAATCTGGTCAAAAGATAGAGTTTTAAAGTTTTTAATTCTTTGATCACAGCTTGCTAACGATCTTTTATTGAGAACCTGCAAATTCTTTGATCACGAGATTCTTTGACCGCGATCTTTGATTGTGAGGGCCTGACTAGATGGCAAGATTAACTCGTTACCTCCAATAGTTCCATATGAAGTCCGAACTATTCATTGTTTACCTGTCACAAAATGGCCACCCAGGAGGTAATGAGTTAAAAAATCTAATTTCTCAGCCCAGGGGTGACATATAAAGTAAAATTAGGATGGATTTTGCTCAGAAGACTTCGTTCTAGTGAGGCATGGCTGTGGTTTCATGTATTTCTGTGTAAAAATTTAGTTTTAAAATTTGTTATTCTTTGATCATGAGAGTGTAAGATCTTTGATCATGAGCCTGCAAATTCTTTGATCACAAGATTCTTTGACTGTGATCTTTGATCACGAGGACATGACTACAGTAGTGGTAAGATATTTCCAGATATTTCGCAACATTTCTAAAGAGTTTCTGTCTGCTGCCCCTACTGTGGAAATGAAGAAAGCAGGAGATATCTCTAGAAATATTACAGAAATTTCAGGAAATATATGACCATGTCTTTGGCTGTGACTGTAGATGGCCAAATTAAAAAATCAAATTTCTCAGCCCAGGGATGACTTATAAAATCAAACTAGGATGGGTTTTGCTCGGGGGGCTCCGTTGTATTGAGGCACGGCTGTGGTTTCATGTATTTCTGTGTAAAAAGTGAGTTTTAAAATGTTTTATTCTTTGATCACGAGCCTGCAAATTCTTTGGTCATGAGCCTGCAAATTCTTTGATCTCGAGATTCTTTGATCGCAATCTTTGTTTGCGAGGCAGGGACTAGATGGCTAGATTTGGAGGCACCAGATAGCCAAATTTTAACAATGTTTACAATTAAATATCTTGGAAATGGTTTGGTCTTTTAACTTGAAATTTGGAGGGTGTTGATGGGATGTCCTGTAGATGTGAATTATCATGTTTATGTCTCAGAAAATAGATTTGTTGTGGAGATATTGCGTGGCACAATTTACATTTTGTGGATAGCATTTTGCATTGTGGTAGTGGCTTGAAATTTATAGGGTAGCTACCCTTACTGCCATGGATGTACTTTTCAGTTGTTAGGTGTGTGAAATATAAACAGGTGTGGAATTCTGCCACTCTGATGAATGAAAATATCAAACTTTAAAATGTAATATCTCGGAAACGGTTCGGTCTTTTAACTTGAAATTTGGAGGGTGTTGAAGGGATGTCCTGCACATGTGAATTACGGTATTTAGGTGTTGGTAAATTATTTTGCTGCAGAGCTAGTACATGACACACTTTATGTTTTGTGTATAGCATTTTGCAGTATAGTAGTGGCTTCACATTTATAGGGTAGCTAGTATAACTGCCATGGAGGTAATTTTCACTGGTTAGGTGTCTCACATGTAAACAGGTATGGAATTATGCCACTCCTATGAATGAAACTTTGTTTTGTTTCAAGGTGGTGGGAGCGTGGGGCCCTCCGACCCATATGCACTCCCACCAATACATATCATATTCAGCACTTGTACTGTTATGTTAGGCAGAAATTTGCAAGTTGGTGGGGCCTCACACTCCCACCAGCTTGCATGACTTTCTACTTTTCTATGCTTTCTCAAAAAGTAAGGAAATTCTATGCAAAAACTTTGTAATGCATGTTAATGCATCATTTAGGTTTAAAACACAAAAAGTCAGGAAATGAGACCTTTAGGGTTGCCCCCTCCCCTCGTGTAACCCCCATCCTCCCCAGATTGACAGATGCCGGGGTGTGTTATTGGGGTTGTGAGGCCTAAATGTCACCCTATTCTTCTTTGCTGTGGCTTGTGAATATGATTACACATGGAATGGGGTGATAAATAGGCCTCACAAGCCCAATGACACACTCCAGCATCTGTCAATCTCAGGAGGATTGGGGGGGTTACATGAGGGGGGATGGGTCAATCCTAAAGGTCTCATTTCATGACGTTTTGTGTTTTAACCCTAAATGATTCATTAATGCAGTTTTATGCATAGAATATTTATATATATATATATATAGAGAGAGAGAGAGAGAGAGAGAGAGTTGATGTTTTTTCTTCAATAATTTTTTAAGCTGTCCATGAACCATTGGGGTTTAATTCCTCTGCTGCTGCATTTTTTATCTTTTTTATATGTTTGTCATATATTGAAAAAATGCATTTTTTGATTATATCCCACATTTCACTGGCTGATTTGTTATCTAATTCTGTTTCTCAATTTATTTTATCCAGATATTCATGGATCTTAATTAGGTTTGCAGAGTTTTAGATTTCCCTGCACCTTTTATTTATTGGTACATTTTCCTGGAGTAAGAAGGAAACAGTATTGTGGTCATTATTTCCAAGAGGTACATGTTTTTCACAGTTTGTAATATTTATCGCATTTGTACTTAGAACTTTATCCAAGATGTGTTCACCCCTAGTTGGGGTAGTTAAATGCTATTTTAGGCCTAGTTGTTCAGTTGTTCTGAGAAATGTAATACGTTGTTGTTTGACAGCTTCCATTTTATTACAGTTTATGTCAGTAAAGTTTAAGTCACTTGTGAATACTACTCGGCCTATCTCCCATGCCTTTTCAAATTCAATGAATATGTCCTCTGTTATTTCATCCCCACTGTTTGGTGGACTATAGTATCGGCCAATTATTATATTTTTATCCATCACTGTTTCAATTTTGATCCATATATATTCTGTATTACTGCCTTTTGCTTTTATTTTGTCAGTAATATTTTTAGACAGTATTTGTTTTGATATATATGCTGCTACTCCACCTCCCTTTTTTCCATCATCTCTAAATGATATAAATTCAATTGTTAAAAAGGAATTCTTTTTTATCTAAAAAATGTTATAGGTTCTCTTTGTTTTGTCAAGTATCTGTAAGTTATTCAGACAATTTTTAGTTTACCTTACAAGTTTTATTGAAATAGATGTTTGTTTCTTACTGTCAATGTCAAACCAGATAGCCCTGGGTTTAAGATGTGCACAATTCCTGTGTAGCCTATGGATTTGTTCTCTTATGCCTTCATAACACCTGAATAGTTCTTCATGGAACATCTTAAAATCATTTTGACTCCATCCTCTTTGATTACATGGTGTTACACAGAGTACTAAATAGTTACCTACTTCTCCCTGTTGTAGGAGGTTCCATCTAATTTTTTAAAGTTCTTTACCTTCAACTCTAAAGTATGACCAGCAAATAATTCTCTCTTTTTTGGCCAGTTTTCCTCCCGTTCAATTAAAACTGGAATTTAGTCACTTCCTCTCTTGGAATGACCCTGCATTTATCCCACATTTTCATGGAACCACACCATACAATTTAATCAATTACTGAAAGACCTAAGGGGGAGGAGAAAATAAATTCTGTTTTTGAATCTCCTTTAATCCTTCTGTTTAACAGAGCCAAATTATGTACTATCATAGTTTCTGTTAGTTTGTGTTCAGCTGTATTATTTTTTTTATCCTTGCTGTTTCTTGGAAAACTTGATGTCTCATCATCTATGCTGTTCTTAATAACAGAATCTGAGTATCCATCAAAGGAGCCTATCATTGCATTAAATTAGCACATTAACAGGATGTCAATATTCCCATGGAGTTCATGAATTTTGTTTAACATTTCGGTTAATTTATTCTAGACAAAGCTGTTATAAAATTTTGAGTTAATAGGAGGTACATATATGTTCAATAAGTAGAAATTAAAGGTAGGCATCTTTAAAAAGAAAGAAAGCTTGAAAAAAGGAGGATTCAGCAATTGACATCACCATCATATCTGAATCTATTTTAAACCTTGTTACTAAACCACCAGATGGTATACCCACTCTTGAAATTCTGCTATCAGGTACCTGATAATGGCAATAACCACTATGAGATATTGCAGTATCTTTCTTGTGCTAAGTCTTTTGTAGACAAATAATATTGTGCTTTCCAATAAACTCCCTCCATTCTCTGTCTACAAGTTTGGTCGATACACATGAAATATTACATGTAATTAAGGAGAATCGAGATGCTATTTCAGAATCTAGAGAATTAGTATTGTCCTCCTCAGCTCTGCTTTGTACTAGTTAGCCTTCCTGACTCATCAGGAGAGAGTATTTATTACTTACTAGAACATCAAAGATTAGGGGATATTTCACAAGATTTACCCGTAGGATTGCCCGTTTCTTTTCCTGTAATATTTTCATTCTCTGGAATATGTCTAGTACATATTTCAGGTTGAACGTTCTCTTGACTTCCCCTTGCAAATTCTTCTTTTACAATATAGTGCCCCAATCTGCCTAGGATGTTGATTTTTCCTATGATCTTCTTAACTAGGGTGCTGGTTTTGAATTTCAGAATAATCTGATCACTTTCTGTGTCCCAACTTGCCCTTACTGCTTGTACTAACCCTACCTCTCTTAGTGATGTTTGCGGTATCTGCCCAAAAATATCACTTAAAGAAGACAGGAGATCATTTCTAACTGACATATGTTTATAAAGTTCTTATTCTCAGAAAATATACAGTGTGCATTCACCTAAATTATCCATCTTTAACTGTACCTGAATAAAAAGTGATACCAAAAACTGTATTTTGCATGTTTTGTTTTTATTGGCAGCATTCTGTTACAGTTCTCTTCATGGAATCAATAATTTGGAGTTTTAACTATGCTATGGCTTGTGCATAGAACTCTAAACAGGTTTCTGATAGGTCTGCAGCATTCTGTACACAAATGGTGACATAGTATAAACTCCACATAAGTGATTCCATGAAGTGAACTGTAACAGAATGTAGCCCATAAAAACACATCAATGCAAACTACAGTTTTGCCAATCATCTTTTATTCAGGTACTGTTAAATATGGATACTTTAGGAGAATACATATCATTTCTGAGAATAAGAACTTTATAAACAGCTGCCAGTTAGCACAAATTTCCTGTTCCCTTTAAATTTAGCAAAAGCAAAAAATCATTCTCCCTTGGGAGTCTCTCTAATCTATATAGTATAAAATAACTTTCATTTTCTACTCCAGAGTTTACCTTTGTTGCCTTTTCATAATTTTTGGGATAATATAAACCCATCTCTTCTAGTACTGGGGTGTTAGGCATTATATGTTCTACAGCTTCTTTTCCTTGAATTAGCATGTCTATTTCTCCAGTTTCACTCAAGATGACCCATCTATGTAGATCTATTATTTTGAAATTGTTAATAGGAACTTATAAGAGCCAGGTGAACAACTGATATGCAGCCTTTTTGAATGTGTACTTATTTTTGGTATGGATCTTGTTATAACCAAATAGACTAATTTGATGATAGTCATGTTCTTTTTGCATTGGCCTGGCATTGAATGAGTCTCTATTGACATAGATTAAATTATACTCCAATTTATGCAGTGATCTACTGTTTCTCTATATGTGATTATCTAGTCTAGAGGAGACAATCACAAATCCCATTGCCATCTGACTGGCCTCCGGTGTTAAAGGGGCGGGACACATCATGATCTGCAATTTTGACTTGCTGTCTGCAGTGTTTTGCTCCTCCTGTCCATCCTCCTTTTTGAAAATATATTGCTATCATCACTAAGCAGCCTCCTCTTTATTTATTAGTTCTGCTGACTTCAATCTGCTGTAGTATTGTCCTGGAATATTTTACACCTCCCACTGCTGCTGCCCCCCAGCTCCTATGCTGATCTGCATGACTTCACTTTCTCCAATATGCTACTACTTCCCCGACAACTCTCTGGAACTGTTGAATATCTTAGACCAAAGCTGGTTCTCTGCCTTATCAGATACATTATCAGATCTAATCACTTCTCCAAAACTAGGACTGTCTTCACCTTTTTGATCGCTGCAACCTGGATTACAGTCCTCTCATTATCCCTCTCTAGATATGTGGAGCCCAACCCTGATCCTGCGGTGTCAGGGCTACCTTGTGTTCAGGTTGACTCTCCATGAGGCCCCGTCCTAGAGGACAAAAGATTGGCCATCTAAATATAAGAATTCTGGTAGCTAATCATGCTTAACTGGTGGCCTGTTCCACCACCCACAAGCCTGATCTTCTTGGTATAACTGACTCCTGGCTTAAGCCTGCTCTCCCTGACTACCTGTGTCCTCTCTCCAGATACAACTTAATCCAAGTTGATCGGCCCTCTTCAAAAAGGGGTGGTGGCCTGGCACTATTCTATAAGTCTCACCTAAACCTAACCTTATTACCTTGCCTTTTTGTCTGCATCCTGTGAGGTACTTCATGCACTACATCTACTAGGCAATTCCAAGAAACTGCCTATTGTTTGTGCTTACATGCTCCCTGTTTCCTGTAAACTAGGGCTCAAGGAATTCATGGCATTTCTATCCCAGGACCCCAAAAACAATGACATGATCTGACTAGGCGACTTCAACCAGGATTGGCTAGGTCCAAGTTCCCCTATCCTAGCCTCTAATATAAGCAAGACTAACCTAACTCAGCTTGTCCCTGAGCCTACAAGGCAGTCTAACAATAGAAATACCCACACACTCAATGATTGGATCTTCACCAACAGATCAGGCAGAACCTTGTCCATTACCATGTTACCAGACTCCATTAGTGACCATTTACCTGTAACCAGTGTCTGGAATGCCTGCCCTCCCTCATACCAGCTCAAAATCATTACCATGTCTAACATCTTGGCCCTTGACACTACTGCTTTTCTAAGTGATCTGTAGCATGTTGTCCGGACTCCTATATATACAGTACTATGGACAACATTGACCTTACCATGGAGTACTTCACCAACTCCCTGTGCCTCCTGCAGTCCAAGCACATTCCTTCCATAAGGCACAGGGTTCATGGTCTGCCCACCAAATGGTTAACTAGCGCTCTTCTCCATATGCTTAAGGCATGGGACAAGCTCTGGGTCAGATGGAAAGCCTCCTCCCTTCATTCCGACTTCGTTGCCTATGGCTCCATGTGGAACTCATGTAAGAATGAGATCCATCTTGTCAAATGCAACTACTATAGAGGACTTCTCCAAGCCTCTTCCAATAATCAAATAGGCCCAAATCAACCACATACTGTAACTGGTCGCAACACTTCCGAGACCCCTCAAGAGATACTAATAGACAATGTCTCCTGCAACAACCCTTATACTGTTGCAAACACTTTTAATTTACTCTGTACCACTCTCCCTAGCTTTGCCCATAGTACACCCTCCTATACCATGCCCCCCTGGTTCCCTTCCACCCCATCCTTTCATGGTTCTCGGTCAGGTCACCAGATCAGATGTCCTACGTGTCCTCAACACAATGTCCTCCTCATGGCAGTGTAGGCCCTCACAGGATAGAACCCAGAATTTTCAAATGAGGTGCTTCCCTTCTTATTACTCCTCTCATGTGCTTGTTCAACCTCTCCATTGCCTCAGGCACTAGAACCCTCTCCTGAAAGAATGCCAGGGATTATCCCTATCTTTAAAAAGGGTGACACAAAAATTCTGAATAACTACTGCCCTGTTGTTCTCCTGCTGACTTCAGTAAACTCCTGGAGAAGCCGCATCCACCATTCTACCTTTGCACAATATCCCCACTTGAAGCCAGGCCATATCTACAGAAAGCTGTCATTAGTAATAGCCCCAGTAATGATCCCCTGGACACCAGGATCCTACATCACATCTTGGATGTTATTCTGGTCCCCCTTACTAAATGTCTAAACTGCTCACTATGTCTGGGTCAGTTCCCTAATGCCTGGAAAACAGCCGTCATCACTCAAATACACAAGAATGGGAATCAGTCCTCCCCTTGCAACTACCAGATGATCTCTATCCTCCCCCACTCTCAAAAGCCCTTGGAAAAAGTGGTAGCAGACCAACTCACAGAGTACCTGACCAAGTATGATATCATATGCCCTAAGCAGCATGGCTTTCACTCAGGTCATAGCACCACAATGGTTCTCCTGGAATTTTCTAACTTCCTGCACACTGCCCTAGACTCTGGCAACTTCGCCGGAGCCTTGTTCATTGACCTCTCCAAGGCCTTTGACACAGTCTGCCATTCCCTCCTGCTTGACTGTCTCCTCCAATTTGGGTTCTTAGCAGGTCCTCTCACATGGTTCACCAGCTATCTCTCATCCAGAGTCCAGTGTATAAAAATCAGCAGCTGCCTGTCCGACGCTCAACCTGTCCGCTCCGGAGTAGCACAGGGCTCCATCCTGGGACCGCTTATCTTCTGTCTCTATCTGAACATGCTCCCCACCATCTGTTCCAGCCGAATACTCCTCTATGCAGATGATGCAGTGCTATTCTCCTCACACCCCAACCCTGCTTCACTGCAGGCCTCCCTCCAGCATGCCTTCCACCAAGCTGAACAGTGGTTCACTGATCATAGGTTGGTCATGAACTTAAAAAAGACTAAGGCAATGCTCTTCATGTACCACCAAAGCAAAGCCAGAAATGCCCCCCTTCTGATACTACCCAGCACTCTGCACCCCAGAGAGCAAGTGTCCCCCTATACATACTTGGGTATCACTTTTGACTCTGCCCTCACCTTCCATGCCCACATCAGCACCCTCTCTGCCATCACTAACTCCAGGATTGTGCTTCTATACTGTCATAAGGACTGCCTTCCCCCTGAGACTCTCAGGCTGGCCATCACCTCATCCATCCTGTCTCTAGTGGACTATGGCCTGCCTATCTATACAGCCGCTGACATCACTGCACTCGCCAAAATCCAGCTCTCCATTAAGATGGCCTGCAGGCTCCAGACCGGAGCTTCTAGGCGCATGCGTGCCTGTCTACTATACTCCTCAGCCAAACTGCTCAATCTAGAGAAGAGAATCCACTATCAGACTTGTCTGCTAACCAAAAAAAATGTTCCTCAGACCCTCCCCTCCTGGGGTAACCGCCTCCCTTCACCAGTCCACTCCTATGGTCTCCACCCATAGTATCTGTAAGGCTACCCGTCTAATACCAATAACCAGGACATCCCTTGCCCAGAGATCCTTTGGCTACAGAGCACCCTCCTGGTTCAACTCCCTCCCAGCCAATGTCACCAACCTCACTAAAACTGGTCCCTTCAAGATAGCCCTCAAGAGCCACCTCTTCAGCACCCGCCGCTGTAAGTGTACCTAAATTCAGTCTCCAGCACTATTCTGGACCACCCCTGTGGGGACTAATCTACCAACCCTAAGCAACCATCTTGCTTAGCATCATGACAAGGTCCCTCGGACTGCTTTTCTACACTTATGCCACTTCACAAGTCCTCCCTCCTGCAAGAATACTACAGTCCCCCTCAGGGCTCAATGCCTGCATCCCTGCCTGCTGTTGTCACCTGGTGATACATTGTGTTGCACCATTATTCTCACAGCTCTACTGACCAGAGACCATATTTCACTGTACACTGCTTAACTGTTTTGCTAGTCATGTACCACTGAGGTGCTGCCTCCTGTATAGCCTCCTTCAGTCATGTGACTGTATTCTATTCGTGTATCATTGAGGTGCTGTCCTCCTGTAACACCTGTTGAAACCTTGTAACTATTGCTCGAAACCTACTGCTTGAAACCTGTAACTATTACTGTGTATTGAACTATGTAACACTGACTGTCTTTGTACTCCATTATGAGGTGCCTTTGTAAACGAGTCCTTGACTCAAAGGTCTGTAAATCCTATATTCTAAAAAAATAAAATAAAATAAAATAAAAATAAGCTTATCAATCAGCAGGTGTCTGGCTCCGTAACCAACTATAACTTACTATCCCCTGCTCAGCATGGTTTTAGGCCTCTCCATAGCACCACAACAACCCCAGTGCAATTCACTAGCGACATCAAAAACCACATGGACAGAGGCCAGCTTTAGGATCTCTTGGTGCCTCCCAATCCTCCATTAGCTGGTTTTCCAGTTATCTGCTTAACTGCTCCCAGTCTATTTCCTATCATAAAGTTCTCTCTGCTGAAGCTCTGTTACATTCTGGAGTCCCACAGGGTTCCATACTTGGGCCCCTGCTCTTCTCTATGTTCATAAATAGCCTACCTGCCATGCCCACCCACTGTCACTCCTTACTCTATGCTGGTGACCTGGTTCTTTATGTCTCCTCCAACTCTTTCCATGAAATTAACTCGCACCTCTCCTCTGATCTGCATTATATCCAAACCTGGCTCTCATTCCACCACTTGGTGATAAACATTGCCAAGACCCAGGCAATGCTCTTTGGGTCTTGAAGGAAATCCGATGCCTCATCCCTGTCTCTTCAGGTCTCATGTCTTGATGGCTCCCCTGTAGATGTAACCCTCTCTTTCAAATACTTAGGGATCACTCTGGATCTGTCTCTTAATTTCTCTCTGCATGTCAACACTGCATGCAAGTCTGTCAAAATCAAAATTGGATTGGCTTACTGAGTATGACAGTTTCTTACCCCTGATGCTAGGATATCTGTTGCCCATGGCCTCTGCTATGCTCTACCTGTCTTTGCTATGGCACTGGCAAACATCCTTCAAATGTGGGATGTTGCTTACAACAGCATCTGTAGATTTGCTCTCTTGGCTCCCTATTATACACACCATTGCACACCTTACTCTGACCTCTGCTGGTTATCCCCTTCATCCCTCTGCTCTTATTTGTTAGCTTGTCTGACTGACAAGATAATTTGTTCTTTTTTTTTAACCAGGTGAGACATTAAGCTGAAAGCTTGTTTACAGGTGCAACCTGGGAGCACAAGGAAGTTAAGTGACTTGCTCAGGGTCACACAGTAATCAAGTGGGGGCTGTGAGATTCAAACCCAGGTCTCCAGGTTTGCAGCTCAGAGCCTTAAACCACTGCACTAGACTGCCTCCTATACTATACTCCTCTCTTTTCTCTGCCCTAGCAGGAATGTACTATGTAACCTGCACCTCGGTAAACCGGTTTAACTCTAATTGTAATTGTACTGCAATGTATGTGTATCTGTTATCCCTTGTATTTTTGACTGGTACCCTCCCAGGTTGTGCCTGAAAATAGGCAGTTTGCCTAGGGCACTTAACCGGTTACCAAAAGCTAATAAATAAATAAATAAATATATATATATATATATATATATATATATATACACATGTCATTCCCAAGTCATTGTCAGCCAAGAATTTGCAAATCCTTATCTTCCACCTCTGTTCCTGTTCCTGCCCTTAAAGCAGCAGTACTAGTTAGTCAGCAAAAAATGTCACCTTACTTTTTTTAGCAGTAATGTATTCTTGATAATCTTAGATTCTTCATTGGGGTATTTTAAATTAATTCAGGTATTTTCAAGATCATTTTTAATTAGAATGTGTGTAATTTGTGTGGAATTACAGTAAAGATGCCAGTTCCCAGTAACTTTTAAAATTCTTCTCCCAACAGATCAGTCATAAATTGTACCCACCATATTTATAGTGCAAATATGTCAGGGGGTTGCCAGCACATGTCTCTGAAAGGCAGCAGCACCACTCTGATCTGCTTACATCCATAATGGTAGACCTAGGAAAGGACCAAAATCTTCTAAAATCTTCAGAATCCTCTGGCTTGCCTCAGGAATGAAATAAACCAAAAAGAAAATCAGACATATTGATGTTGTGGTATGTCCAACTGCCAACAAAATTTATTTAATTTTTTGTTAACTAGTACAGCTGCTTTAAAAGGTGCACAATCTTGTTTCTGAGAGATACTGCTATCATGTTTGGATCAACTTGCATGCCATAAAGACATAACATTTCATAGTCATTCAGATCAATTGATTTGGGGGTAAATAGATCCTGTCTATGCATAGGTTCATTTTGAGGGTTAATCTTTCCCTCCTGTCAGGTAGGTTTTGACATTTTCTTAATCTGGGCACTACAATTCCAGTTTTCCAGTTGCAACCTTAGAGCCTTGAATTTGTTTCCTAGCTCTGTCATTTTAAGTAATAACACATCACATAAATCATTTTTATGTTCCAATCCTGCAGGGTCGTGCTCTGGTGTTAACTCCTGAATGGATCAATTGTTATTTGTTGGTATGTCAGTCTTTTCCTCTCTTTTGTCCCCACTGCAGATCTGCATCTTACTACTGTCTATTTTATTTGTGGAAGTTTTGTACCATCTGAAACTGACTGAAATCTGATTTCCTGTAAAAGGGCCAATCACCCAGTACCCTACAAGTCCTAAGGTAAATTTGTAGAATACTTTAAAAAAGGAAATAAGTGAGCAAGAAGACACCTGCAAATGTTGCCATACTGGAAAGAGTGTCCTTCTGTCCCCTTCAATCAAAATTTAGCTTCTTATTAGGAGATTCAGCTGATATTACAATGTTATCACCATCCTTGAAAGTCACACAGCTAAAATTATTTTGTAGTCTCTCTTCTGAAATTTCCTGCTTTTCCAATCTCACTTGTAGAGTTAACACAGCCACTCAGATCACTTATTCTGGTGTACAACAGCTGCAAACAGAAAATGAAGCAGTGCAGGAGGCAGAAAAGCTAGACATAAGAAGCATCTGGGCTTGGGTAACAAAGTTTCTGGGGGTTCTATGGCTACTCTAGTAACACAGGAAATTTCCAGAGATCGTTGTCCTTAGTTGGAGTTTTTAGATTAATGAGATAGAGCTTCTACAAAGAAAACTGCATAAAATGTTGCTCAATAATTTATTTTCTGCTATTCACCACTGTGTTCATGTAGAACGAGAGGCCCTGCCTCTTATTCAACTCCTTATTACAAAAAGGCTGAGACCTCCAACAAAATCATTTTCCATTGCAGCCACTTTGTTTAATCCTGCATTTGCTGAAGCTTGAGTGAGTGACAACATTATAGAATGGCAGCCTTCTGATTTATAAAAGATTGTGGTAGCCACATAACATAGAAAAAAAAAAAGAAAGAAAAAATAAACAGTGTAAGGAAAGGCAACACTTTTAGTTTAGCAGAGTGCAATTTCTATAAAACATTTAGGCCCGAGGGCCAGTCCATTGGTGCAGCAGTTGGATTTCTGTCTGCAACGCCAGCATCCTGGGTTCAGGAATGGACTCGGGTCGCTGGAAGGCCGGCCGGGGGGAGAAGGATGGAGCATCTGGGGACAGCTCTCCTTGTCCGGGGGGAAGGTGGGGATGTGCACCGGCGCATGCTGACTCCTGGCAGAGTCTGAGAGTACAGCAGTGACAGCCAGGCTCGGTGTTCAAGGGGGAGAGACAGACGTTGGCGTATGCCTTGACATCAGGATGTCACTCCCCACAGAAAAAAACAGGAAAAATGCTTCCTGGATGGCCAGATGATGGTCTCTCTGTCCTCCACTGCCACCGATCCCATGACCAACACACCTCAGCGGTACCCCGGGCCAATAAAAGTAGCACACTGGCCATCCCCACTGGTGCCTTCCCCCTTGGAGGAGGGGGACCCATCCGGTGAAAGGATATGCTGGGTTACCCAGGGGGACCACCATATGAGTTTGGTAGCCGGTGTGGGAGTCGGGGCAGGCAGTTGGGAGGGACAATGGAGACCCGAAGGAGTGGGCAGCCAGGAAGAAGGGGAGGTGCAAAAAACCAAACAAACAAAAAAAAAATTTAGGCCCAGATATTCAGAGCAGTTGCACTTTGTGCAACAGAGTTGTGCCAGCACAAGTACGGAGATGTGCCAAGGAGCAATATTCAGTGGGAGCCATGGCGCAGTGCAAAACCCATTGCGCCAATGCACAACTATAATATATGCAGCGTAAGTGCAGGGGGCATTCCCATGAATATGCGGTGCAATTGTATATTCAACCGTGAAGCCATGGCACAAGTGTGGAGCAACTCAAAAATGCGCTGACAAGACTTGTTCCTATAAAAACAGGGCACAAACACAAAGACAGCAGTTGTACCAAGAGTGTTTGAGAGATAGTGAGAGAGACCAACAGAGAGACACAAGAACAGACACTGTGGGAGAGAGACGAAAGTGGCATGGGAGAGGGAGAGAGGGGCAGAGACAAAGAGCGAGAGAGAGAGAGAGACACACACACACACACACAGAAAAACAGTGTACCAGTATGGCACACAGACAGCAGTGAACCACCCAGGGGGACACTGGACTGAAGGAGGGATGGAGAGTGCACCGTTCCTGATGGAGGAGGTAATGAGGGGTGTGAGGAGGCAGGAGGAAGAGCAACGTGGCCAACAAAGGGCCCGTCGGTGGTATGCCCAACACAGGTGGTACCATGTCCGCATCACCTTTGAGAACTATAGTGACACAGAGATCGTGGGCCAGTACCATCTGAACAAGGCCATTCTGTAGCAGATCTGAGCTGTTCAGTGAGGCGATGCAGGCACCCACCAGACGCAGCCACTCCATGTCCATGGAGACCAAGGTGGCCACCGTCATGAGCCTGCTCAACACAGGCACCTTCCAACGACCAACACGGAACACCATGGGCATCATCCAGTCAGCCACATCATGCCTCCTCACACAGTTCCTTAATACTCTGATTCCAAGTGCTTCAGAATTCATACAGCAAACATGCAGGACTTCCACAGGGTGGCATGCATGCCCCGGCATGATTGGGGCCATTGACTACACCCACATGGGCAACCACATGCCACCTGGCCCTGAGGGAATGGTGTACATCAACAGGAAGGGGAGCCTGAGCATCAACTGCCAGGAGGTGTGCGATGCCACGGGCGCATCATCAGTGTCTGGGCCACACATCCTGGGAGTGCACACGATGCATTCACCTTGCACAACTCTGTGCTGTGCCACAGGTTTGAACATGGGGATATCTCCAGGGGCCACCTAGTGGGTGAGTATAGCATGGGCAAGGGGCGAATGGACATAGCAGACCTGGGGATGGGGTGGGCAGGGTATGCATGGTGGCATGGGTGTTATGGGACAGGCAAGGGGTGCAGCACACAATAGCATAGGGCTAACCATGTCATTCTCTGCACAGGTGACAGCACGTACCCACTGAGGCCCTGGCTGCTTACCCCCTACCAGCGACCATTGTCCCCAGCAGAATGGTACAATGAGACACACACTAGCACATGTAACATCATCGAGTGCATCTTTGGCATGCTGAAGGCACGATTCTGTTGCCTAGTCAGGTCAGGCAGTGCCCTACAGCACATCCTCTTGAAAGCCTGTGGCCTATTCCTGGCCTGCTGCATACGACACAACATGGCCATTGACCGTGGGATAGCTGTCGAGGCAGATGAGGGCAACAGTAGTGGGGACAACATGAACAATGGGCCAGAGGGTGGTGGACAGCCACACCCTGGGCCGAGCACCTGCTGCTGAACAGACGCCCGCAGCAGTCAGGCGTGCTCAGCCAGATGGTCGGCATCCTCGGTCTCCCCGGGCAGGATGCTGATCACCTGGGGGTGACCTGCCATTCTGCACAGCTCCCCTCTCTGGTGGACGCTGCACAGCAGGGACTGCAGGAGGAATGGGTATGGCAGGCGCACCGGAGGCAGACCCTGTGTCCGACTGCCTGGTGCCATCCGCAGCCTGCTGCCGTCACCCATCTGCTGTACACTACCCTGCACCTGCATGGCCGCACCGCCACCATCAAAGGGCACATCCATGGCAATGCACACCACTGCACCCGCACAGTGGTGGCAGACAGCTGTGCCGCCACTGGTATTGCACTGGGCGCGGTAATTGGCTGTGCTGCCAAAAGAGGTGACACACCCACAACATCATCCGTGCTGTCTAGGAGGTGTGTGAAGTCATCATCAGAGTTGGACCCCACCCCAATCTGTGTGTCTGCACACAGGACACCAAGGCTGGCATCCTGCAGGATCACATCCATGGCCTCATCTGACGCTAGGCCAAGGACACACACAGGCACCGTGGAGCTAATCTGTGGCCTATCTGGTCCCCAGATGCCAGTGGATGTTGATGATTCATCCACAGGGGCCATGCCGGTGTCCACGGGTGCTGCTGCTGCTGCTGGCAGTGTCCCATCCTCTGTACAGAGGCATGCTGGTGCTGCAAGAGAAGGATGGAGTGTCAGTGATGCAGTGCCCACATGTGCCCCCCATACACTGCTGCCGCATGTGTCCTGCAGCATGGCATGCACGTGGTTGCGCACACATGCACATGTCATTCAGGACGGCCGCATGCATGTCAGCACTCCCATGTACACACCCTCCAGGCCACCAACTGTGTGCAGCTGACATACATACCATGCAGTGATGGGCTGCCACCCATCTGGAAGCCTCCTCCAGGTACACCCTCCACCAAGGTGCGGCAGATGGTGGCTGCCACCAACTCTTCCGTTGGCATCAGTGTGAGTGCATCCTCTGGCCCTCCTCCAGTGGCATTATGGGACACTGACGGCTGCCACCTTCTCCTTTATGTGCCGCCTGTCGGTCCCAACCTTTTTGCAGCACTCTTGCACTGACCGCTAGTGGCAGCCATGCTGGTTGACATAGGTTGCCACCTCCTCCCATCCAAAAGCCCTGTCCTGTAGTGTGCCCATGGCACCACTTAACAGGGCCTCCCTGTCGAGGTAGGCCTCGAACAGGGCATCCTTCTCTCCCTTCATGAAGTTAGACCTGCACTTCCATGCAGGCCCCCACTCCTCAATCTCCTCCTGTGCTGACATGTTGCCTCCTGTGAACATGGACATCACAGTGTGTCAGTGGCAGCATCTCCCTGGTCCATCCCACCTTGCAGTGCTATCTGCTCACAGTGTGTTTCTGCGGCTTCCACAACTTACCTGTCACAGTTGCAATACTGGTACATGGCCTGTGCTGTTCTGTGGCACTTATGAGGTGCAATTCATGCAAATGAGGTTGTGCGCAATGGTAATGATATGCTAATGCACCCCACTGTGCCATGCATTGACTGATAGGCTCATTTGCATGCGGCATCTGAATATTGAGAAATTGTACCATGCATAATGGTATTGCACCAGAGAAAACAGTAGTACAATGCCCACGCATGTGTGGTATGTGGGCCTGCAGTGCACATGCATGCTGTGCTATCATGGTGTCAATCATGCAAGATGCAAAACCAGTGTGATGTATCAGCACTGTGCAAGCTGCACATGGCCAGCTACGCACATGGTCACTCATGATGGCATGTTCTCTATCGCGCACATGTGCACATTATGCTGGTTGCTGACCTCTGACCCCAGGGTCACCTCCATGACCTCATGACCCCACCGGGCCATGCCTACTGCGCATGTCCTGCACTGTGTGATGGCCGGGCACTGCGCATTCTCCTGCACATCGCGCATCCAGCACCTGTGGCAGCCACGTGCACCTGTACATGCCATTTCACCAGAGAACCAAGCAAGAGCCATGGTGCAGGGTCAGAGACTCTGTGCATGTAATTGGACCAGCGTGGATTTGGTCAACCTGGTCACTTGTGTGGATCCCTAAAGCCCACAGCTGTTTGGCTAGGTGCCCTTGCAGCAGGCCAGGGGCAGTGTGTGGCAGGACATATCTGTCAGCCTGGAGAGGAGGTGGAGGGTTCCCAGGATGGCTGAGCAGTGTAGGCACCAGTACGGTGACCTGATGCACAGGGACCCTGATTGGCTTCAGAGGCTTCTGGCACGTGTCAGGTGTGGTGCAGTGCCATAGCCAGGTAAGTCATCCCATGTTGCATGTCTCCCCTGGTGCTGTACTGTGGTGTTGGCTTTGCTGCCTGGCATGCCCAGTGGTGGGGTACACTGTCATCAAGCACATCACTAAGTGGCATTTCCAGCTGCTGCTTGTGTTGCAATGCAGCTGTACTGGTGTGTGGGACATTTTAGTCAGGGGCATGCCCTGTGCACAGAGGGCTGGGGGTGCAGCTGCTGTGGTCAGGTACTGATGTGCACCAGTCTTCTTTCCATTCCCAGGTCCAGAGGACTGCAGGTGGGCCAGGGCTTCAGCGGCACTCAACCGGGTGGTGCCCCCTGATGGGGGATGGCCTGCACAAGCAGCACCGCAGGGGGCAGGTAAGTACTGTCATGGTCCTTCTCACTATACAAGGGGGGTGGCAGTGGGGAGTGGGTGCAGGCATGGCCTCCTGTGCCATGTGCCATGGCAGCTGTGTGTGTCACACTGCACGTGGTGCATTCTACTGTGGCATGTCCATTGGACATGTGTGCCAGCTGTTAGTGGGGTGGGCATGCACCCAGCTGCCATCATTGTTGCTGCGGTGCTGCCAGTGCAGTGTACCATGTGACTGTCACTGTGCCATTGTGTGGCATTGTGCAGTGAGGACCACCTCTGTGCAATGTCATGGTGCACCGTGTTGCTGCCTGGCATTGGCCCACCCCCCTGTAGGTGTTCATTCCAAGCTCTCCAGGGGTGTGTGGTCCAGCTGCCCATTGTGCACTGTTGGTGGGCATGGTTTCTTGGGCCATTGCACTGATCACCTGTCCTGTCCCTTGCTATAGGTGTCTGGCATCCGGCACGGAGAGCGCATGAAGAATGCTCAGCCAGCTTACGCAGCAGACATTGCTGGTGGTGTCCAGTATCTTGGAGATAGTCATTGCCATATGGCGAATGATGGCGACAGAGCAGAGGGAGCGATGGCTTACTGGGGCAGCCGGATGGGGCCGTCGCTGATGTTGATGATCTTTGCCCCTGTTTCCCCTGTTGTACCTTCCCCTACAGTCTCCCCTCCTGTTTTACAGTCCCTGTTCCCTGTCCCCTTCCCTCGCTGTACCTACCCTTTCCAAGCCCCGGTTATATTTGTGAATAGTTCTTTCATATAAATATTTTCTAACATACCTGCCTGTGTCTGCTTTGCAGGTGACATGTGGAGGCATGCTGCAGTGGCCCAGTGTCTGTCCATGTTGTGTGCATGTGAGGGGGGCATATTGTGCTTCTGTGGTTCCCTGCTGTGTGCTGTGGTGTGTCCCATTGAGGTGGTGTCCATCCCATGGGTTGGTGGCTATGCATTGGGGTACCCATGAGGCAGCAGTCAGGGATGTATGGTGGGTGTGTGCGTGGTGGTGACTCATGGCCATGATCATTGTTTGAGTACTGTCTGCACATTGTGTTGGGGTCCTCTGCTTACATAGATACATAGATACATAGACAGTGTCGGCAGATAAGGGCCTATGGCCCACCCAGTCTGCCCATTTGAGATTGTAAGTTCAGTTTGTTTTCCTATAAGTCTGTTGCCCCTTACCCCGACCTCTAGAATTCCTTTATGTCTATCCCATGCATTCTTAAATCCCATGATTGTTTCAGCCCCCACCACTTCCTCTGGCAGGGTGTTCCACTTGTCCACCACCCGTTCTGTGAAGAAATTCTTTCTCATGTTTCCTCTGAATCGTCCTCCCTCAACTTCATCAATGCCCTCTAGTCCTGGAACATCTTTTTGCTTAAAAGTAGTGTTTTCCTGCACCCTGTTCCTCCCTGTAAGATACTTGTATGTCTCTATCATATCCCCTCTCTCCCTCCTCTCCTCCAGGGAGTAGATGTTCAGTTCCTTCAACCTGTCTTCATAGGACCTGTGATGCAATCCATGCACCATCTTTGTTGCCTCCTCTGAACCTTCTCTACCCTGTCTATGTCCTTACATAGGTATGGTCTCCAGAACTGTACACTGTACTCCAGGTGGGGCCTCACTAGTGTCTTGTATAGCGGAATTATGACCTCCCTTTTCCTGCTGGTGATGCCCCTGCCTATACATCCCAGCATCCTATTTGCTTTACCTGCTGCCTTGTCACACTGTTTCCCTACCTTGAGGTCATCAGAGATGATAACCCCAAGATCCCTTTCTGCTGGTGCATGCTATATCCTCACCCCCAACTGATATATTGTGCCAGGTTTTTGTGCTCCATATGCATTATCTTGCACTTCTTTGCATTGAATTTCAACTGCCAAACCCCTGACCATTCTTCAAGTTTCTGCAGGTCACTTCTCATTCTGTCTACACCCTCTGGTGTGTCTACTCTGTTACAGAGCTTTGTGTCATCAGCGAACAGTGAAATTCTGCCTTCTAGGTCCTGCGCAATGTCACTGATGAAGATGTTGAATAGGACTGGTCCCAGCACTGATCCCTGTGGTACCCCACCCTCTGTGTCCTGCCACCCAGCCAGTTACCTACCCACCACACTACTGTCCTGCCCACACCCATATTCCCCAGTTTGTGTAATAGTCTTCTATGTGGCACAGTGTCAAAGGCCTTGCTGAAGTCCAGATAGGCCATGGCCACTGCCCTCCCCTGATCCACCTCCCTAGTCACCCAGTCAAAAAATTCAATGAGGTTGGTCTGACATGACCTCCCCCTGGTGAAACCATGCTGCCTTGGGTCCTGTAGTCCATTGACAACCAGATGTTCCACCAATCTCTCCTTCAGTAGTGCTTCCATGATCTTCCCACTACCGAGGTGAGGCTGACTGGTCTATAGTTCCTCCTTCTCTTTGTTCCCACTTTTGTATAAGGGACTACATCTGCTGTCCTCAGTCTTTGGGTACCTCCCCTGTTTCCAGTGATCGGCTAAACAGGATAGTCAGAGGATCAGCCACCACCTCTCTTAGTTCTTTAAGGACTCTGGGGTGCACCCCATCTGGTCCCATTGCTTTATCAACTCTTATTACTTCCAGTTCCTTCAGGACCCTTTCTTGTGTAAAGGGACTTGTGTCCATTTCTGCATCATTTTCACCCCTTGTACTCCCTTCAGACCCATTTCCCTCCTCTTCCTCAGTAAAGACTGAGCAGAAATACCTGTTCAATATGTCAGCTTTACTGTTGTCATCCTCCACCCAGGCTCCCATCCTCCCCTTCAGTCTCACTATCCCTCCCCTTTGTCTTTCTTTTCACTTATGTACCTGTAAAGGTTTTGTCCCTCTACCCACTGATTTTTGCAATGTGTTCTTCTGTCTGAGCTTTGCTTCCTTACTGACCTCCTGCCTCCTTTGCTTCTCCTGGTACTCCTCCCTATCCCCTTCTGCCTGTGTCTTTTTGTATTGCCTGAATGCAATCTTTTTGGCTTTCACTTTCTTTGCTACCTCTTTGGAAAACCATAATGGTCTCCTCTTCCTTTTCCTCTTGCTAACCTGCTTAATGCATAATTATGTTGTTCTTGTAATCCCCATTTTAAATACTGCCCACTGTTCCTCAACCCCTGATTCCTGTCCCATTCCCCTTAATGCCTCTTTCAAGTATCTCCCCATTTTCCCAAAGTCTGCCCCCCTAAAATCCAGGATAAATGTTTTTGTGTGGTTTGGTTCTGCTCTTTCTGTGATTTCAAACCACAATGACTGGTGGTCACTGTTTCCTAGGTGCTCCCCCACTGTTACCCCCATCACACTGTCCCTGTTTGTGAGCACAAGGTCCAGTATTGCCTTCTGCCGAGTTGGTTCCATGACCAGTTGCTTGAGGAAGGCACCCTGAATGGAATCCAGGATAAATCTGCTCCTAGTTGATGCTGCTGCTGGGATGCTCCAGTCCACGTCTGGAATATTGAAGTCACCAACCAGAACTACCTCACCCTTGTCTGCCATCCTTTGGATGGCTAGCATCAGCTCCCTATCTGTTTCTTCCTCCTGGGCTGGTGGTCTATAGACCACACCTGTGCGGATGGCTGTCCACATTTTTCTTTCCAGCTTAACCCACAGTATCTCTCCCCCATTTTGTTCCTCCTGGATCTCTGTGGTCCTTATGTCATTTTTCACATACAGTGTCACTCCTCCTCCTTCCTGCCTGCTCTGTCTCTTCTGAATATGTTGTAGCCAGGTATGGCCATCTCCCAGTCGTGGTTATCATTACACCAGGTTTCAGTGATGGCCACAATGTCCAGGTCTGACTGCACCATGACAGCCTCCAGATCTTCCATCTTGTTGCTAAGGCTCTGGCATTTGCACACATGGCTTTCATGATTTGACCTCCCTAGACTGTTTCACTGTTCTACTCAGCCCCTTCCTTGGTTGTCATTTATCCCTGGTTCTCCTTGCTGTCTGCCCTTCTGCTGCATTTTCCCTTTTCTGCTTATCCACCTCTTGGGCACTAATCTCCATCTTTTGCACACTGCTTTGCAGAGATAGCCACTCCTCTGGTTCACTGGTTCCACTGCTAGCTGTGGGGGGTGAGCAAGTAGGTACCCTCCTTGCTGGCCTACCACCCCCCTTTGCTAGTTTAAATGCTTGTCAATGTAGCATTTAAACTTATCATTGAGTGCTTGGATTCCCCTCCAGGATGGATGCAGGCCGTCAGGCCTGAACAAACCTCCATCCCTCAGGTGGGTCCCCAGTCACCAATGAATCCAAACCCTTCCTCACAGCACCAGTTCTTCAACCATGAGTTAAAGTTCCTGGTGCATGCACTCCTATGTCTCCCTTGCCTCTCGCAGGTAGTACTTTGAGAAAGTGACAGAAGTAACTACTGCTTGAGACCCTCCCCAGTTTCCTAAACTCTTCCTGAACTTCCTTTGGCTCCCCATTTGCCAGGTCATTAGTACCTAGGTGGATAATGACATCCAGCTCACCCTCCCGTCTTGCCTTCCCAGTGATCCCCAGGATCTTCCTTCCATCCCTCCATGCCGTGGCACCTGGTAGGCACCTCACCTCCCTGTCCTCCCCCTCCTGTGTTCCTAGCTGGATCCTTCTTATGATGGAGTCCCCCACCAGGATTCGCTTCCTCCTCCTCTGGGGTCCACTGCTTTCCCCGCTGAGGTCACCTCCTTGGCTAACCTCCACGCCCTTTCCTTCCACTTCTCTGGGTACCTCTATTTGGTTGTCCTCATTTGCCAGTGTGGCATATGAGTTCTTGAGTGGAATAGGATCTGGGATGTGCCTCTGCCTGACCGTTCTAACCCTCCCTGAGCCCACTGTCATCTAAGTGCTCCTCGTTCTCAGCATCCTTTGAGGCAGTTGCATTGGACTGGGTGGTCCCTGGATAGGGGTGATGGTACTCCTGACCTAGTTTACTTCCTCTCTGAGTCTGGCTACCTCCTCCTGCAGTCCAGAGAGATGCATGCAGATAGGGCAGCACCTCAGTGTCCAGAAGGTCTGCCTGAATATGGCTGCCCCACAGCCACTGCATTGTACCACTCCCCACATTATACTGCAATTCCACTACTTGTCTGCTACTGAAGCTCTCCTAGTTCCCTTTTTATTAATTTGCTGTCCTAAAAATCCTGCCACTGATCCTCAGATTTTTTTCTAAAGAAAAATAAACCAATAAATAAATAAATGAATCAAAACACTTGTTGTGCTGAGGGTGGGCTTCTTCCCCCTTATGCCCCTCCTACTTCACACCCCTTACTATACCCTGTGTTTAGCTCCTGTCAATCAGATTTAACAGGGCATATAATTAAGAGTTGGGGAAGGGGAGGGGGGGCCAAAATTTGCAGCAATTAAAGACAGCACAGAATTACACCACCACTATGTTTTAAATTTTCAATAGCCCAAAAACAATTATAAGTAAAGACAACAAGAAAGTATAGTGTCACTAAAAGCCCACAATCTAAGTTTAAAAGAAGAATAGCAATTACCAGTTACTCTAAAGCACTGAATTGAATATGTTTCCTTCCTTCCCCTTCTGGCTTCTTCCCTTAGTGTTTAGTGTTGAGTGGCCTGTCCCAAGTGGTCTGTCATGCTGCCTGTATCCTGGCATGTTCAGTGCCCACTGTGTGGGCTCCCTGTGTGCCTGTGAGGTTTGTGTATGCTTGGCTGCATGGTCCTGGGTGTGGCCTGCTATGGTCTCATGGGGGGGCACAGCCGGCATCCTTCATGGGAGGAGTGGAGGACTCCCTTGATGGCCCTCCTTTGGCCATTGGCACCTCCTGTCACCTGCTATCCATGCCACTGTTGTGTTCTGGGGTCCAGTGTCTAGGTGCCCGTGTGTGCCCTGCTGGTGGAGGCCTCCTGCAGCCACTGTCACTGAGCTTCCATGGCTCTGTCCCTGGGTCTGTTCTCTGTGCCCTGCTCCCCTCTGTTGCTGTGCTGCACTGCGCTGCCATGGTTGCGCTGGAGCATTTCTGTTTGCACCATGGTGCAACTCTGCACCATGGTGCAACTCTGTTTGTGTCATGGTGCAACTCTGCCATATTCAGCCACTTTGTGCTGGTGTTGTTTGGCCTGTGCAACCTCTGAATATGGCTTCAGTTGCTCCATGGCACATCAGATTTGTGCTGTGCTGGACTTGCTCCGGCCTTTAGTGCATTTCTGAATATCCGGGTCCTTATTAAAATGTCAAGCATAAATTGCTCTATAATTGCTTTGAATGAATTAGCATACCTACTGTAATGCTGCTCTCACATTGACCCTTTTACTATAGCTCTCCAGTCTGGAGTTTTATCTCCCAGCTTTAAAATACTGGGCAGCTTAGTATAGAAGTTTATTGATTCTTAAACCCAAACACTGTTGAAATTTTATAATAAGATCCCTTACTCTACACATACTGTATATGCCTTTTATTACAAGAGAAACATTTTTCTTCTAATACCTGCAATATCTAACTGTGGCTACAGGCCAAATTCAGTTTCTGTCTTTCTCTTCCCAATGTCACATTAACAGCTAGTAACACCATCTGTCCACAGCAAAATTCAGGTAAGAAATGGCAGGTATACCAAAAGAATGCCACGCATGTGACCCAACAGCACTTAAATTCAAAATTGAGTATTAGCTAAAAAAATATCCTAATTTAAAATGTATAATAAATGTAGAGTGTGTAACATAAATTTAAAATAATGACAAAAGGTTGCAATGTACAGGCAACAAAAACACAGAGAGGATACTTCCCTTTCCTCCAAGCTCTGGATCAAGACAGAATTAGGGAAGCAGCCCACAAACAGAAGGAATTTCTGAAACTGCACCACCAAAAAGCTGGTAAACGATAGTAAAGTTAATACAAAGGAAAATAAAAATAATTTAGTAAGAAGTAATTTAGATTTTTTTCATTATTTTGTTCTTTTTCTTGCCTTGCTCCACTCCTTTTATTTTCACTTTTATGTGGTGCAGTGTTCCCTCATGATGGCCCTCCACCCAGGTGAGCTCCCCCACTGACGTGACTCCTAACATCCTGCAATGAGAACAAACTCTGGTCAGAGCCACTATGGCTGCTAATGCATTAACTTGATAAGGGTGTTTCATGGCCTTAAACATAAAGATGAATTGCCGTAGTTAGCTCCTTGTGTAGATTTCATTTTTGGTGAAGGCAGATCATTTATCTGGTTGATAATGTGATTCCCAATGTGTTTAAATGTGAGTAGTGAGTGTGCGTTGTACTACACTGTATGTGGAAGGAGAGGAAGCTCCGCACCAAGGACTTCAAGTAATGGTAGAAGGAATGGTGTAGGGAGGAGAGGTATGTCTACATTGGGGACTATGGGCAAGCTAGAAGGATAGGAGCCTATACTGAGGTGATGGCTTGCTTTCATTCAACAGGCAAACACAGTCCTCAGTGGATGATTCAAATGTTACTTTGATAGACATTTAATGTAGTGGGGGGTGGAAGAAATATGGGAAGCAGAAAGTGGGCCACTACAAGCTGAGATGGAGAGTAATGAGATCCTAAGGGGAGAGAGTCCCAGCAGGATGCAAGTTATCCAAGGAAGCATGGTGTTAGCAAAGGAAGAAGAGGGAAAGGAGCAGTCAAAGGAGAAAGGTGTGGAAGGGGGAACAACTGGAAAAAGAAGAAAGTGGCAAGAGGAGAGGTGAGGGCTGTCAAAATGGTGCAAGGTCTGCATCAGAAGCCCTATGAAGAGAGACTAAAAGAGTTCAATATGTACATCCTGGAGGAGAGGAGGGAGATTGGGAATTTATGGAGACCTTTATATACTTCTTGGGGGTAAATAAGGTACAGGAGGGAGATATATTTCAGAGAAAAAGGTGCTGTAGAACAAGGGGTCATGATATGAAGCTGGAAGGAGGTAGATTCAGGAGAGATTTGAAAAAGTAGTTCTTGTCAGAAAGGGTGGTGGATTCCTGGAACAGCCTTCCATTGGAAGTAATGTCTGGGACAGGCACAAATGAATCCTAGGAAGAAGGAAGGGGGTGGAAGGTGAAAGAGACAATGCTGTAGGGCAAGTTGAGTATGCAGCAAAAGTGATCATAACTAAAATGGGCAGATTAGATGGGCGCAGCGGTCATTATCTGCTATCAGTTTCTATGTTTTAATTGGAAAGTATTTATCCACCACGGCACTTTTTGTTTAACTGTAATGTTTGAAAACTTACTGTCACCATATGAATTTGAGTATCATGCCTACATGTATGAATTGTATGTGCTCATTACCTGACTGTACTTTTGCTCATGATTATTTTGTGTATATGCTTTTTTCTCTTATCACCTGTTAATATGGTTTTCCCTTAAGCTACGTTGTTACATTTTTATTTCCCTGATTTGTATGACAAATGTGCTATTGTTTGTAACCTCCCGGGTTGCGCCTGAAAATAGTTGCTTTGTGGCTATGGCACCAGTTAACAAAAACAAAATAAATAAAATAAATGTTTATGTAACCCCCTTTGGAAGATTACTAGTCTATTTGGCCCTCCCTGCTTTTTTGTGGCCTAATTCGGCCCAGTAAGGAAAAGGATTAATTCTTCTCAGCACTCAGGTGGAGCCTCCTGTGGGTCTTGAGGTCACCACGGGTCCATGGGAGGATAAAGCCCAGCAGTTAAGGTGGGAGGGAGAATTCTGATCAGAAGAGTGAGTGGCAAGGGAGTGAGAGTGAGTCAGGACAGGGTGGGGACGATTGCCCACTCCAGCCCCCAGAGGGTGGCACTTGTGGGGACACTGAGGAAAAAGCAGGAACCAGTAGCCACAAGCTGCAGAGTATCTTGCAGGGCAGCTAAAGTCGAGAGGGGATCCAGCAGCCCCAAGTCACAGATTGCCTGGGCAGCTTGTACTGATTCATGTAGGGATCCAGTGGGCAAGAATGCTGCAGGGACTGTAGTGTCCAGAGGTCTAGTTGCCTTGGAGCTCCACAGGATGTGTCCCCCTTCTCAATTCAGGGACAGTTGCTGCTAGTTCTGGAAAAGGTGGAGGAATCATGCAGGAACCTGTAAATCCCCAAACCATGAGGATAACATGTTCCGTGGGGACCTGCTGAGCCAGTATGAAGAGTGAGAGAGAGAGAGAGAGAGAGATGGATATCACTGAGAGTTTGGATGCCTGCAAAGAATAATAGGCTGTTAGGCACTGGGAACTGTTTTGGGACTTGTGCTACCTTCAAACTTTTGTGACCATTGTGGTCCTGTGCTAATAGTGGCCTAAAGACTGTGCGGCCTCCTCAGCCCAGGTAAAAGCTGCTATTACGGCCATACTGGATGTGTGAAAGCTGAATGTGTTTCCAGTAAATTAACTGATGCTACCAGGAGCTATGTGTGAATATGCTTAATGCATTTGGGATCCCTGTGGTTTCTTCAAGTTACAAGTGGACATTCTCTAACTGAAAGGAAGTTTATGACAAATTACTCTCTTGTTTGTATCCAGCACCAGCATGGAAAATGGACCCTATATGTGACATATGGAACTGGGTAATGTGGCTACTGGAAGTGCTTTTTCTACTGTTGGTGCCCCTTCCCACAAACATATTCCATCCATACCCCTAGACACAGAGAGAGAGGCCTACATTTCTTTGTATGACAGGTTATGTGATTCAAATGGATAAGGCACACAGCTGTTACAGTTTTGCTCTGACGCAGTTTGTTTACTGAGCAAGTTTAGATTCAAATGTGTGTGGTGGATGTTGGGGGGAGGGGTAAGGAGATAACTGGCTTGAGGATCACACAAAACTAAAAACAAGAAAAATTAAATACCTCTGCCATATAGTAATATGCACTCCATCAAGCCCAGCAGTGATGAACATTACATACATATTCTGTAGGTTACAGTCAGTGATTTCAGAAATACATAATTTTGTTTATCCAAGCTGTCAGCCTCCATGCAGTGCACATAGTAAGCTTTATTTGTAAAAGGCTAGGAAATAATTAAAATGTTCAAGTTGACAAAAAAGTCAAATAAGTTATCATGTTTGGTCAACATCACCTTTCACCATTTCCCTCTATAAGTCTGGTTCAGAGAGAGAGAGAGAGAAAGAGGGAGGAGGAATGGCGAAGCTGCTCTGTTTATCATTTAGTCTTAGATTGGTCCGGAAAGGGTTAACATACCCTACAGACAGCAGTAAATCATTGTACACTGCCAGACACACACACAGTTGGGAGTGAGACTGAGAACTGTAATCTGAATCTCTGCTGGAGCAATGCAGTCTCATTACAATGCAGTCTCATTACAAAGTCAGTTTTGACCAACAGACAGTGGTGTAGTGCTAAATTTAGAAGTGTTGGGAATCCATGAACTAAGATGTCCCAACCACCCACAGGCCAGGGGTCTGGGAGCCGCCTAGGCCCCCCATAAGGTATCAGGTTTTAGATGCATTCTGGTGTATTTTGATGCTTTTGAAGCCTTCTTTGAGTGGTTACAAACAACCAATATCACTATCAACATAACTTCTTTTTATTGTCTTTCAAAAAAAATGGTCAAAACTAAAGCAATAAATCCCACGCCAGCCACCCTTCAAACATCTGACAATATATCACTTCTCTTGAGAACAGTCAGCTCTCACTGTGGCAGATGTTACACTTGTTACCTTGCAACCTAAACAGAAGACTCTGCCACCCTCAACAGTGCACCAACCAGTGAGACATACAAGGTAGCAAGAGTGGAACACAAAACACCAGTCTGAAGATGCATATGTCTGTCATACAGCAGACATGTACACAAACCATCCATGCCACAGAATAAAACTGATACACAGGAACCACTGGAGGGTCCCTCAAGGCCCAGCAGTGACACAGGATGTATACAGGTCATGAATGCTTCATCTGCATGTACCCTGAACTGAGATGGTTGGAGCAGGGAGGATAAGGCTCAGAATGGACAGCTGCATAAAATACAGGGCATATACAGTGACATCACAGCCCATAGACTTGACATGCAGCAAGGGTTCCGCAATCTATGTGAGACCTCAGACTATGGCATGACCATAATTATCACTGTTCTACAGCAGGATAATGTTTTCCATTCATATCCAGTACATGGCAGTCAACCCCAATATCCCTCTATGTCATACACCAGAACCACAACACCAACAAGCACTCCAGCATAACCCACACATGACAGTCAACCTGCAGGGATGCACAGCCAAGTGTAACAGATAATGTCATAATGTCAAGCACATTCTGTGGTATGTACACAGTGCAGTCATATGGCAAGGGCATGGGCAATGCCAGTAGTAGGCTTGTCCCACCCTAAACATCTACTTAGAAGTCATCCCAGACACCAAGGCTAAATAATGCACATGACCTAATGCCCCAAATGCAGCACAGGCTCTAATGCAGAAGAACTATCATCCACCATCAGATGAATGTGGACTTCACTTCATGGGTTCCATGCTCACTGACAGCGTGGGGATAGGAGGCGGGTGGCAAGGGGCAAACTTGGGGGAAAGAGAGATTACTCAAGTTGCTGGATGCAGCCCAGTCCAGCCCCTCACCATCAGATAAGGCCATTCAATACAAACAAAATTATTAATATAAAACAGCACACGTACCTCACTGCTCATTTTTTGATAAAACCAGGTTGGTTATTAATTCATATTGTTTTGTTGTCACTGACTATCTAACTCACTCAGCCCCGGCCAAGTCCCAACTCCTGACTTGTGAGAATTAATCCCTCACAGGCTCATACAGCATGACTAGTTGGCTGCTCCCATCTTGCACTCTGCATAGTACCAGACACACCTCCAGTCATAGAGGTACAGCTAGCCGCTGGCAAGGTTAGAGGATTTCTGCAGTACATTCCACAGATTACAGATCTATCTTTCACATTAACAAAAAGTGCCAGCTTCAAGATGAGAACAAAGTTATCACTGCCAGGTTATCAAGTTACTAATCCTTCATGGAGAAGACATTTAAACATGCACTACTGCTTTGCCACATTAACTAAGTTAATTAAATAAATAAGTCCACTCTTTTAGGTTTGCAATGGCAGACAAAATCCTTAACTTATCTAGGTATTCAGGTCTCGAGAGATCTTGAGAAAATGTCTAACCTAAACCTAAAGCCCTTATTTAAGTCTATCAGGGAAGACTTGGAGAGGTGGTCGAAGCTTCCTTTGACCCTTTCAGGTAGGGTTAATACAATCAAAATGATGGTTTTACCCAGGATTTTCTATCCTCTCTTTAATTTAAACGTCTACCTCCCCAGGTCTTTCTTTAGCCCGCTTTATAAATATTGCTCGGATTTCTTGTGGAAGGGTAAACCCCCCCGCAGGGCTTATGCTAAATTAATTTTCCACCGAAAAATAGGGGGCCTTCAGATCCCAGACTTCTATACTTACTATCTAGCCATTCATGCTGCCAGATCAGCTCTATGGCTCCGAGAGGTAGATGCCTTCTCTTATGGACTTGCTATCGATCATGCGATTTCCCAATGAGCTAATCTTGATTTGGAATCCCTCTTATACATGCCATGGTCTAAGGTCCCTACTCAAATTAGAAATACCCCTCTGGGTTGGGATATAAGGGCACTGCACCAACTATATTTAAGATTGCACATTCCTTATTTAAATGACTTATCTCAACCCCTTTTGAGAAATCCTAATCTCCTTGTGGGTAACAAGCCTATCAAAAGGTTTGTGTTCGACTCCCCCCTTAAACTTCGTATTTCGGACTTTCTCTCGGATAACGCAATCTCTTCTTTCCCTGCTTTGTTTGAAAAGTTTGGGGTGGAACCTCGAGACTTTTTACGACTTTTTCAGATACGAAGAAGCATTCTTTCTTTTTTACGAAAAGGTAAAGTCTCTGAGGAAGCCGGAAAATTATTGAGGAAACTGTGTGAGATTGCGTTATCTGGAAAATCAGTTTCCAAAATTTACAAGTATATTTTATCAAGATTAGAACTGAAGATATCTCCTGTTCCCCCCTACTGGGAGACCAATCTGTCTATGGGGTGGTCAGAAGAGATTTGGGAGAGGGTCTGGGTAAACATTTATTCATGTATTAAGCAGGACCGACTGAGAGATATTCAGTTTAACCAATTGCATAATCTGTATTTCTCACCTGCCAAACTGTCCCGGCTGAATAAATTGTCTTCTCCGGCCTGTAGTGAGTGTGGAGACCCCATAGCTACCACTTTTCATAAAATTTGGTCCTGCCCTAAAATTGCAAAGTTTTGGCAATCAGTTAAGTGTTGGTTGGACCCGTACTGTGATTTATCAGTTTTTTTTAATGTGGATGTTTGCGTTTTTGGGATGTACGCCCAAATCACATCGAGAATTCAAAAATGCCAAATGGCTCTGGTAGCTTCGGTTACCAAACTATTGATTCTTCATCATTGGTGAGATATTTGGACCCCTTCTTTTAAAGAATGGTGGGATGAATTTCTGAATGCATTAAATGCAGAGAGGTCAGTGTTAAATTTTCTTAAGGCTTCGAATAAATTTCAAAAGTGCTGGGGTAGATTTTTCCAATCCCTGAAAGACAGATATGGCTTTTAGACAGGGAGATTATTCTCTCTACTCTTTTCCCTCTTAATTTCAGTATTATTACCCATATCTTTTATTCATCTTTTTCACCCCTTTATCTTTCTTGTCTTTTACCTTTTCATCTGTAACTTTGAGTATTATACTTGTGTCCCCCTTCTCTTTCAATTTTAATCAGAGACAGGTAGATTATTGAATTTCTTTTCTCCCATATATTCCAAGTTGCTAGCTAATGTTTTAATCCTAGTTGAGACCTTGTACTTTTAGTTTCGCTGTATTAAATACCTTGGATAGCTGCTAGGGGGGGTTGCGGGTAAGGTTTTTCTTTCTTGGGAGTATTTATTTTGGATTTATCCTGCTGTTATGTTTTTGTCTAAGTTGTATATGTTCTTTTTAATAAAATAAAGTTATTTGCCAAAAAAAAAAAAATAAGTCCACTCTACTGCTTTGCCCTGGAAAAATATATAGTACAAGCTGGACCCCACTGGAAATGAGAAATTGCCTCTTACTTGGGCTATCCTGGGTAAATGCATTATAAAAATGGATAATAGGAGGACCCCACTGAAAAAAAAATGATCTTCCATCTCCGCTGTACTACACTGGATAAATATAGTGTAAAAACTGGGTCAAACAGAACCCCACTGCAAATAAGATATCATACCTCATCTAGGCTATCCTGAGTAAATATATTGTAAAACTGTAAAGCAGGACCCTACAGCAGAACACCACTGAAAAGCAAATGTTGCATGTACTGTAAGCTGATCTGTCCTGGGAAAATTGTAAAAGCATCAGATCACCCATTTTGTAGCTGTCTGGTATATTACTGGTGGTCTAGTAGTCCCCCACCCATAAGTTCATCTGACCCCCTCCCAACTCACCCTCTCAGGCATACCCCCAGCCATGGTCACATAGTGCAAACAGCAGCAATAGTGATGACTGGCAGAGCCATCTGCTCTCCACCTCAACTGGTTTCAATCTGACAGTCTCTGAACAATCACATGTATTGTACAAATGCCTGTGTCTACTGTAGTCATGATCACTCACTGGCAGTCAGATGGTGGCTCACCAAGGTGGTGAGCAGAGGGCTGTGTAGGTCACTGTCACTACTGCCGTACTTCAACTTAGGAATGGGGAGGGTTGTGGGGAGGAGGGTCCTGAGCAGGCGGCTTGACAGAGGATCAGATGCCCTACCAGGAATATTCAAGACAGGTACAGAATGGTCAATTTGGGGTACAGGAACCACTACACAAGCAGGAATATACGAGACAGCTGCAGGGCAGTTGATCAGGGTTTGGGAGACAACTAGACTACAAAGAATATTCAAGACAGCTACAGGACAGTAAATCAGGGGTACAGGAATAATTACACCAACAGGAATATTTGAGACATCTACAGGACAAGGGAATATGGGAGTAGCGGGACCACTAGACCACAAGGAATATGTAAGACAGTTACAGAAAGGGGGACCACCCACACATGTAAATGGGCCCAAAATGGGCATGCAAATGGGCCATAGTGCCTTCCATGTCTAAAGAGGTCATTAGCATGTTAGGGCTAAATATGGCCCACAGGAGCCCTGCCACTATCCCATTTAATCTGCGCTACCTCCATTGCGCTCCTGTCAGCCATATTCAGTCTGGGTCTGTGTCAGCATAGCACAAAGCTATTGTGCTCTGCACCAACATGATCTCATATTTAGACAGTTTGCATGCTCCAGCTGCAGTGAGCTACTTATCTGAATATTACCCCCAGGCAGGCTGTATGCAAACTGCCATAGACCGCACATGGCCAGTTCTGAATATGAGGGCCTATACTTCTTAGCCCAGTGGAACCCAAAGTCCATGAAACACTGGCTCATGCGGGTAAGAAAGGCCTGCCTATAGCCTCAAGATACTGTTGTTCTAACATGTAACAGCATGAAAACAAACATGTTTGGCACTGAATTGTGCTTGTTTGTTTGGACAGCAAAACATACATAGCTTCACCACATCAGTCAAATGTTTCATTTAATACAAATAGAAAAATATCACACAAGTACAGTGCAAGCCTATTATAACGGATGCATTTGTGCACACAAGCTGTGTCCATTATATCCAGTGTCCATTATATCCACAGGAGGAGAAGCCTATGTGTTAGGTACTGTATGTCTATGTGTGTGTGAGCATAGGCTCAGAGTGAATGAGAACCTATATTAAAATGTCATAGATAACTCAGAATCCTACCTAGCATATATATTTTTGTATTCTGGGTGTTTATTTATTTAGCTGTCAGGTAACATGACCATTTTAAGGAAGTTTATTGCAGAAGATAAGAAGATAGTAACTCTGGTGTCTGGATGTTGAGGTATTAGAGCAGTAGGAACAAAGTCAATTGTACTGTAAGGGTTTTATTGAAATATAGGATATTTCCTTTTAGTGAAATTAACTAACTAAAAATGTTTATGCAGCATGTGAAGAATTATTTTGCTGTAAATTTAATCTCTGTAGCTCATCAATCTAAATTCTACATTTGCCATATCTCCTCATCATATCTACACTTCCCCCCAAAAAGGCACTACAAATGCCCATAAAAGCTTCATAGTGTCTGTTATAACCAAAGTTATGTCCATTATAAACAGAGAAAAATGCCTTGGATTTGATATATTTAGTTTGGGAAATCAGTTTTTGTCCACTATAACCAATTGCCCATTATAAGAATGCCTGTTATAAGTGAAGACAATATGACAAGTCAAAGCAGAGCAATGCATTCAACTCCAGGGTCTGTGCTATCACAACTGAATAATTAGGCACCACTATAGGGCAGTTATCAGCTAAGTGTACAGTAATCCCAACTTAATGTCATAGTTACTCTGTCTTACTGTTTACATGTTTGATTGTAATACTACATAGAGGAGACTCTTGATTACAGTACCTTGCGCGTCCCATAGGGAAGACACAGGCACCAATAAAATTGTCACTTTATTATCAATCAAGAAGTATTACCAAATAAACTCCTTACAATACAAATAAAGTGTAACCCCCCAAGTTCTTCCACAGGATTGTCAATACAAAACCTGTACAGAGGATTAATGACCGTTACTTACCTTAGTAAGGAAAGTAACTTCAACTTAGAAAACCAACAGATTTACTAAAAAAATTAGACTGCCTGTTTTATTCAATTGGAGGCTCATCACAATGACTGTCTGCCTGTCCCAGCCCAGTGACCTCACTGCCACAAGCTGACATCCAACTTATCAGATTTCCTGCATGAGGAAGGTTGCGCTGGTGATGCAACCTTGTCAGATGGAGGTTTGGCTGGGCACCCCCCCCCAAGGGGAAAGCGGCTTAGCAGCCTTGTCCAGGTGGACGTTGGTGGCATAGGTGTCCAAATTACCAGACCCGCTCTGACCCGAAGACTGTGTGGTAGAAGCGGCATTCCTGAGACCGGAGGCCTCCTTTTTTCTGGAGGCTCCCGAAGGGCCTGAGCATGAACCAGACGGGAGGGGCGACACCTTCTTGGTGAGCAACAAGACGGCCATCGTGGAACAGTCCCCCAGAGGGGATGTTACCTTGAGTGCCGTGACTCCGGCCGGAGTTGCGGCTGCCATGGAAGTTGTTTCCCTCTACCCGTGCTTCTCCTTGACACGCTTCTTCTTGTGACCTTCGGGGAAAGTGGACACCTACCTTAGTTTCTTTAGCTCCTTTTCCATGGATGCCATTTGTTCCTTGAGGGTATGGGTTTCCAGGGATTGCTGCCTTCTTTTCCAGGTAGTGGAGTTAAATCTCTGGCAGTGCTGGCACTTCTCCATGGGGTGGTCTGGGTCCAGACAGAAGAGGCACAAGGAGTGGCCGTCCTTGTGTGAAAGTTGAGAACCACACAAGTCATACTTATTTTTATGCGATTCGGAGGGCGTCAGGGACGATATACACAGTGAATCGATGAAGAAACTCAAGAGATAAAGAAATTAGGTCAAAAAGTTTGAAAACTAATGGACTGACGAAAGACTGACGAGCGTTGAATTCTACTGCAAGGAACTTTCACAAGCCAATGGCGAGAAAGAACTTGAAGACTGCTAGCTAGAACTTTTTCTGTGGGGTCCTGATGCCTGGCAGGTCAGTCCTATATGTGAATACCTACTGCAAGAGCCCTCTTGAAGTAAGATCACCTGTTGTTAACCTTTATTGTTATAGAAGGCTGCTCATGTTTGTTTACTCTGTTATTCTTATACATGGTCTCTGTACATTATAGAACTGCTCAGCTAGATCGTGGGGGGGGCAAATATTTCACTTTGACATCCTTTTTACCAGATGGACTGGACAAAGGCTGCCTTCAGTCCAGTTTCACAGACCACAAGGATAGGAGCAGGTGTTTGGGCTGGGTAGTGAAGTTTTTAGGAGAAATTATTACTGCTGTATTTTGTTTTATGGGGATAGTTACTCTTAAGTATTTGATTATGTTGTGGCTGAAGGGTACATGAGAAGGAGGAGGTGTCTCTTGCGTAGGCATGGTGACTCGGGCTATATAGGTTTTGCCACTACTCATTTAATTTTCTTATCACTAACATACTTAATATTCTTACCTGGAATATCAAAGGAGGGAGGGAGGGAGGGACAACTCAAAAAATTTGTGATCCTTCAACATTTGAGCACATTCCACCCCCATATTGTATTTTTGCAGGAAACTCATTTATCGAATGACCAGGTGAAAACTCTGTTTAAGATCTGGATTGGGCAAGTATTTGCAGCTGGTAACACCTCTCAAAAGAGAGGTGTTGCTGTGCTGATTGCCAAATCTGTTCCCTTTGCCTTCCTGAATGATGTAAGTGACACAGAAGGTAGATATATGTTTGTACATAGTAGAATGGGCCATGTTGAGTTACTATTGGGCTCAGTGTATGGTCCCAATCAAGATATCCCTTCTTTTTTCACCATTTTAGCCTCTGCTTTGGCACCTTATATTCATTTACCCTTACTCATAGGGGGCGATTGGAACCTTGTGTTCACTAATGACCTAGACAGAACATATAGGACAAATTCTGGCTTATCTCTGCCCAACGTACCCTCAAGGAGTTTTTTTTGACTCCTTGGGGATTGTTGACCCCTGGAGAGTGTTACACCCTAATGATAAAGACATTACATTTTATTCCACCCCGCACAGTGTCTCTTCAAGGATAGATAAGTTTCTTATTAGTCAACATCTGTTGCCCTTAATACAAGATTGCCAGAAAATGGCCCAGTTCTTGTCAGACTACTCCCCTGTTAAGTTAACTATGGACTCCCCTTACATTATGCTTAGACCCCTTACCTGGTCTTTAGATAACCAACTATTGAAAGACTGTTCTTTGGTTTCTCATATTAAATACTTTTTAATCTAATCCATACAGGAAAAATCAGTGTTCAATTCAGGCTCAAGACATCCTCTGGAGGGCTCTCAAAGCCATGTGGAGGTGAGAGCTGATTCAAGAGGCCACCATTCAAAATAAGACAGCAGAGGCTCGGGTTCATGAATGGCTGTATAATTTTAAATCCTTGGAGAAGTCGCTCTCACCACACTCTAATAATGTCCAGGTGGAGCTCGCTCGGTTACAGACTAAATACTCGGCACATCTTCTAGAAAAAGTGGACAGGGCAACAACATATGTTAAGATAACTTTCATAGGCCAAGGCAACAAAGCCATTAAACTTTTGGCTCTCCACCTTAAGCAACCGAGTGCCTCCCAGTGGATCGTTACCCTGGTTGACCCTCAGACACAGACCCCAACCTGTGCAGCTAAAAAATGATAGCTATTTTTAAAATTTTTATCAGCAACTATATTCTGCCCCAGACCTTGAACCCTCTTTTCAGCTAATACTGATTTATCACGCCTTTTGAAGGAGCAGCAAGATTTGTTGACTGGCCCCATTACTGACTCTGAGGTTGCCATGGCTGCTTCATCCCTTCCCCAGATAAAGGCTCCAGACTGGATTGTTTTTCACCCCTTTTTTACAAAACATTTAAGGAGGAATTGCTTCCCTTACTGGTTAAGTTATTTAATTACTGGTATGATCCAACATTTAAGAAGTTTCCTTATTTGAAGCCTGCATTGTGTTTCTTCCCAAGCCAGGGAAGGATACCACTAGGGCTGAAAACTACTGCTCCATCTCACTATTAAATGTGGACTTCAAAATTTGCACCAAAATTTTAGCTGCTTATTTCGGCAAGAAGGGGTAAGGAGAGGTTTGCTCAAAAGACAAGAGTCTGTCTGGCAGTGCAAGTCCAGGTAGCAACCCAAGTTTAAGTGCAAAGGAGAAGTCAATTGCACTTGTTAGAACAAAAACCAGGAACTGTAAATAGGTTGCAAAATGTTTAACCAAAAAAGGTCTTCCTTAGGGGGTGTTGGTCAAAGCACTGGGGCTGTTACAGCATACCTCCATGCTGGATTAAAGATTTTGCTACATATTTACAATTCATAGTTTTTGTTCCTATGAGTGCAGCTCATTTGGGCAAGGTCTGGAAGGTGCTCATTGGTCCAGAACAAGCAGGGTTTGTCATGGCAAGACATTTCAGTGACCACTTTCGGTCATTATTCCATCTTTTCTCTGCATCTAGGGAAGTAGATAATAATTCAGTGTTGGTGTCCCTGGATGCAGAGAAAGTGTTTGACTGTGTGGCTTGGCCTTACTTATTTACGGTCCTGCAGAAATATGGGATTCCTCAAGAATTTGTGCACAGAATACAAATATCATACACCAAACCTTCAGCTCGAATCTTATGTAAAAACAAACTTTCAGATATTTTTCATTTAGCTAGAGGGCCTTGACAGGAGTGACTCCTATCACCGTACCTGTTTAATCTTTATTTAGAACCCCTGACTCATAAGATTAATTCGTCAGGTGAGTTTTTTTATTTTTTTTCTTTATTAAAAATTCAGTCAATAATACATAAAACAATACAAATAAAGCTAACATTACAAAATTCCCAACTAAACAGCACCCCATGGCCCCCCTTCCCTTTGCCCAAATACATGAAGGCCAATATTATACAGACAATGGTATAGTTAAACAATATACAAATAAATAAGTATAATGGGTGGCATGCAAAATCCAGAAGATACTAGGACTAATCCATCTCAGCTATAAATTTAAAGAAATACAGCTTCTAAATAAAAAAAAGGATATCAGATGAGGTTAAGAGGATAACTGTGAGGGCATTACAGCTGAAATTGTCCCTGTTCACAGATGATATTTTGCTTCATATTTCTAATTTACAGACATCCTTACTGGCTGCACTCCAAATAATTTCCCAATTCAGTAAATTCTCAGGGTATAAATTTAATTCACACAAAACCGTAGTTTACTCTTTATCTTTTCCTTATTCCAAGGAAGATGTTCTAAAAATGGGACTTCAATGGGAACCGGAATCTCTGTTGTATTTATGTATTAGAATCAATCACAATTTAAGTCTGTTGAAGTCTCTTAATTTAGACTCAGTCCTGAGGCAAATTGAAATGAATTTGAACCATTGGTGTCACCTACCCTTATCACCCTGGGGCAGAGCAAACGTTATTAAAATGAATGTCTTGTCACGTTTGCTATACCCTATGAGTATGCTGAATATCATTCTTCCAAAAAGCTGGTTCAGTAAACTGCATTCTGTATGTACCATGTTCCTCTGACTGGACAAATCTCCACAGAGGGCATTCAATAAACTTTGCAGGTCATGTCATTTAGGGGGTTCACAACTTCCAGACTTACCCTGCAGGGGGCCAAGTATTTTCAATGGGGCAATTCTAAATCTATTTGTACCTACTCACCATTCTGGCTGTCTATTGAGCAAAATTTAGTAGGGGAAATATCATATCTCCTTGATCTCCTTGTTATACACCTCTCTGACTAGCTTACAAAAAGATCTTAGAACCAATCCTATTGGATGGTCTATCAAAGCCCACGTCCAACTGTGTAAATTGTTGAAGTTTTCTTATCAAAAGGATCTCAGTCAACCCCTTTTTAATAACCCAAACCTTTATATATCAGGCAAGCCCCTTCAACCTGGACAGTGGAAAGAACTTAATATTGAATCCATTGCAGAGCTAGCTGGGGAGGATAGAATCCATTCCTTTTCGGAATTTCAGTCTAAATTTTCATTCTAAACAAAGCAGTTTTTTTTTATATGCACAAATTTGACATAGCCTAAGGAAGTTGTTGGGGGCTCCTCCATGGTCAAACATAATGGGCTCTTTCTTTTTCAGATTAACTTCACTTTCATTTCAAGATAAAACAATTTCTCATATTTACAAATAAATTAATTAACAAGTCTAGAACACAGTTCTACTCACTGTCTTTTATTGGGGAAAACACCCTTCATTTGAATCACCCATCCAGCTGTTGAGTGAGGATCTGGTCGGATATATATAGGTTTATTAAACAAGACCACCTCAGATTAATACAGTTTAATATTTTACACGACCTGTACTATTCTCCATACAAATTGTTAATGATGAGCAGGCTGGCATCTTCAACATGTATTCATTGTGACTAAGAGGACGGTACCTTATACCATATGTTGTGGACCTGCTCAAAAATTAAATCCTTCTGGACTTTAATAAAAGGGTTGTTTTCCCCATTTTTAGGCATCATAGGTATTTTACAGAGGACATTTGTGTTTTGGGGGATTATGATCTGATTCCAACAAATTAAGAAAAAATGTATATGGCCTTGATTTCAACATTTACCAAATTACTTATTATGAGACATTAGAAGGGCAGTTGGATGCCTTCACACATAGATTGACTTCAGGAGTTTCTAAGCACCTTAAATGCTGAGTGTGCAATTGCCTCAACGAATCAAGTGTGGCATAAGTTCCAGACTTGTTGGACCCCATTATACAGTATCTTAATTTAATGCGGAAAAATTGATTTATCATTCCATCCCTCCATTCTGATTGTATGTACAACCTGGATCGAGAGAATCTGCTGGGTTAATGGTTTTATGTAGACTGTTACATTCTTCGGTCACTATGTAATCTGCTAGGTTTTTATGGGATAAAAATGAGTGCGGGTGGTGGGAGGAGCTGTTTGGTATGTTAATGATGTCTACAAATGTTAGATTATAGTAAGGAAGTTCTTTTTAGTTATACCAACCATTGTCTGTATCCTATTTGTTGTGTGGATGTATGACTATGCAATCCATTGTTATATATGTATACAGTATTTATGTTCTAAGTGCTGGACATTTTATTTTCTCCTTTTCTTTTTTCTTAGGATAAATTCAATAAAGTATATTTAATTGTAAAAAAATTAGCATTTTTCTTTTTTTTCTTTTTTTTTTTTTATGGCCCCCACAAGTCTCTCTCTCTCTCTCTCTCTCTCTCTCTCTCTCTTTTTCTGTCTCTCTCTCTCTCTCTCAGAGCCATGACTGCTCTCAGTGGAACAACAAGACAACCGATTTATTTTATTTGTGATTGGTGTCTGTAATCAATAGCCCCCAGTAAGTCTTTCTCTCTCTCTGTCTGTCTCCTGAAGGAACAACAAGAGTGAAAAGATGTATATATTTTATTTGTGATTTCTGTGATTGTAATTCTATTTGGCTCACAGTAGTCTCTCTCTCTCGTGGTGACTCCTCTGAATGGAACAAGAATAAAGTCAAAGATTTATTTTGCCTGCTTGCCCTGTAAGCTATAACCCCACCAGGCCACTAAGACTGTCTCTCTCATGGCTCCTGTCTCGATGGACTGACAAGAAGAATAATGATGTATATATTTTTATTTGTGGTTTATGTGACTGTAATTCTATTTGGCCCCTAGTTGTATCTCTCTCTCTCTCTCTCTCTCTCTCTCTCTCTCTCTCTCCCCCCCATGGTGGTGACTCCTCTGGATAGAACAAGAAAAATGTCACAAAGATTTATTGTGCCTGCCTGCTCTGTAATCTATAGCCCCACCAGGCCATTAAGTCTCTCTCTCTCTCTCTCTCTCTCTCTTCTGGTTCCTCTCGATGGATCAACAACAATAATAAAGATGCATTTTTTATTTTTTATTTCTGAGACTGTTTTCTATTTGCCCCCCAGTAGTCTGTCTCTTCCTGACTCTCTCTGTCTTTATCTATCTCTCTTTCTCTGTGGTAACTCCTCTGGATGGAACAAGAAATATAAAGTCAAAGATTTTGCCTTCCTGATCTTTAATCTATAGCCACACCAGTTCACTAAGTCTTTCTCTCTCATGGCTCCTGTCTCGATGGACCAACAAGAACAATAAAGATGTGTATATTTTTATTTGTGATTTCTGTGACTAAAATTCTATGGGGTCCCCAGTAGTCTCTCCCTCCCTCTCTCCCTCTCTCTCTTCCCCTCCCTCTGTCTGTGGTGACTCCTCTGGATGGAACAAGAAAAATGTCAAAAACATTTTTTTGCCTGCCTGCAATGTAATCTATAGCCCCACCAGGCCACTAGGTCTCTCTCTCTCTCTCTCTCTCTTTCTCTCTCTCTCTCTCTCTCTCTCTCTCTCTCTCACACTCTCTCTCTCTCTCTCTTCTGGTTCCTTTCAATGGAGCAACAAGAATAATAAAGATGTATTTTTTATTTGTGATTTCTGTGACTGTATTCTATTTGGCCCTCAGTAGTCTCTCTCTCTCTCTCTCTCTCTCTCTCGCTCTCTCTCTCGCTCTCGCTCTCTCTCTCACTCTCGCTCTCTCTCTCTCTCTCTCATGGTGACTCCTCTGGATGGAACAAGAAATATAAAGTCAAAGATTTTGCCTGCCTGCCCTGTAATATATAGACCCAGCAGGCCATTAAGTCTTTCTCTCTCTCTGTCTCTCTCTCATAGCTCAAAAATAATAAAAAAGTTGTAATTTTATTTTTTATTTGTGTGATTCTGTGACTGTAATTCTATTTTGGTCCCCAGTAGTCTTACTCTCTCTTTCTGTCTTTCTCTCTTGCTAGTGATCCTCCCAAATGGAAGAAAAAGAGCACTATTATTTTCTTTTTCTCTGCTCCCCATCTAAGTCTCTCTTTCTCTGTCCTCCTGATGAGTTGACTCATTCACAGATGCAGACTAGTCACAAAAACAACCACACAAGAAAACTGAATCCTTAGCCACAAGTTGCAACACACTCCCCCTCTGTCTGACTCACTTGCTCCTTCACCACTTAGCCATGTTGTGCACTCACCAGTTATTGTGAGTGAGTGCATCACATGGCTTTCTCTTTGGAGCATCACATGACTGTTGCCAGATTGGATGCTGCTGTCTACCTGTGCATGAAGTGAGTGTGCCAACAATATCCCCAGGGCAACATTCAACTAAAGCATGGAAAGACATGCTCTGCCATTCCCAGGCAACTAAAACATGGAAAGTCATGGTCCATGGCTTACTGTGGACCTGGAACTGGACTTCTGCAGTGAAGTCCGTATTTATCTGGGTCCATGGATAAGTGCTTGCATCTGGGGGTTTGGATTTTAAGCAGAATAGTCTGCCCAGCCCTAATCATAGCATAGTTCTGTAAAAAGAAAATTACTAACAATACAGAACTCAGACCCTAGTAAAAACAATCAGCTTCACTTAACTACTGATGGCCCCTGCTCACTCCACTGCAACCAATGCCATCTTCCCAACTGAGGAGCAAACTACAAACTTAGCCCTTTTGTTTGAGGGAACTACAGCCACCCACTCAGCTGTATGTAGTCACGTGGTTCACTGGGATTGCTAATGGCCCTGGAATTTGGCTGTTGACCTCCCTCCCTTGGTTCTCATTTTGATGCCGCCCTCTCTCCACCTGATTCCCACACACAGCCCTCACAATAAATCACAGCATAGTCCATAACATGAAAATCATTAACAATACAGAACTCAGCCTCTTGTAAAATCAAGCAGCTTCACAAAACTGCTGATGGCCTCTGCTCACTTCACTATGCCTGATGGCATCTTCCCAAATGAGAAGTGGACTACAAACTCTGAGCATTTTGTTTGAGTGAACTACAGCCACCCCATTGGCTGTCTGTAGTCATGTGCTCCAAAAGGGCCACCAATGGTAGCAGAATTTGGCCACTAATCTCCCTCCCTTTGCCCACCCTCTGCTGCCTCCCTCCCTCCACCTGATGCCAACACACAGCCTTCTCAGTAAATCACAACATAGTTCTGTAAAAAGAAAATCAATAGCAGTTCAGAACTCAGCCCCTTGTAAAAATGTTGACAATTTTGATCTACACATTTTATTCTATTTGAGTGCCAATGTTCAATTCTCTTGTATGGTACTATTTTTGCCCTGTTTTGAGTCTACTTTAGTAATTCTTTTATACTTAAAATAACAAAAATGAGTGCTCCTTTTGTAATTCCGAGGTTTTCATCATTGTTCTGAGTAAGCAATAAAACATAGCAATGTGGGCAGTGTTAGGCTATTCTCACCTGCCTAGTGGCTTAGAGAGGTCCAGCCTCACAGATGGAAGACCATACAGCCCCTGGAAGCGCGAGAGTATCTTATTGTGCATAGTAAATGGTGTGAAATGTGTTCCCATTTGTTTTTACATATTTTAAAATAACTTTACTTACTTTGTGTGTCAAAGTATTTGGGTGTAGGAAAGTATGCACCATTTACATTGTTTATATTTATCTATTTATATAATTAATGTTTATATATTTTTTGATTAACTCTAGAGTGCAGACTTCTTTCTGTTGCTGGTGTCAGAATTCAGAAGTCTACATTATAGATGTGCAGTGTGTGGGCGGCTTTCTATTTTTCTATCCCAGTGAGAGTGACAGCAGTCAGGAGTGGAGAACAGATGTAGTTGAGAACAGGTTGTCAGAACACACTTGGTTTGAGAAGTAACACATGGTTGCATGGAGGTAATTGACAACAGAAAAAGAAAAGGGAGCAAGTGAGGTGAGTGGAACAGCTGTAGCTCAGCTGCAGCTGAATGAGCAGGAAGTCAAGTAGGCAACAGTTTTGGGAGGCAGAAACAAAAAACGGTGGATATCTGAAAACAATCAGAGATTGAGGGCTATTTATATTGTTTGCAAGGACATTAGGTGGCACCAGATCTTTTTTTGACAGGGCTTTTTTTGGTACAGTAACACGTGGCAATATAATGCCAACAGACAATCAGATTGTAATATTTTTGTTGTTCATTTTCTAGGCTATTTTGTGTACCACTTGTCCCAATAGATTAATAAGCATGGTCTAGTACAATACAGACACAGTATTTTAGTCACAAGAAAAGTTGGGTTAAACTATGTGTGCTGAAAAACAGCTGAGAATAGTGATGAGTACCTGGAGTCTATCCATAATAAAAGGAGTGCTCCATTGATTAATTCTAAATGCTATAAAAGTGCTAACACAGACTCAAACTAGGGAAAAAAGAACATGTTAGACGCAAAAACCAGGGCACTCTAAAACAGAACAGAAAACTTCAGGGAGAATGTTTCGACCAAACATTTACTGCTGCTTTAATGGCAATTATCTGTTATTAAGAGACAAGCCAATAGTTATTTTCACAAAATGTGCTAAATAAATGTTTAGAGAAAATGACAAATATTTACTGACTTTGTATAAAGATGGAACTTTTAGTTCTTTTATGGATTTATTTCCCCATTTTAGCAACATTCATAAAAGGTTTTCCTGTGATAATTGTTCATTTTGCCCTTAATTTCCAACATGTCAGTGCACCTTAATTGGACTGTTTGGTAATAGAAGCATATCTCCCAGTGTTTATTGAAAGTCTTGCTTGATGTACTGCATTTTGCCAGAATCAATGGCTGCAGATTTGATGCTAATAGATCTTTATATTAGCAACTACACTTACAGCATAATTACACATACAAAACCAAAGAAATGCACGCCTCATTGTCCTAACATTAGCAAGAAATAATGACTTAGAAAGGGCTCATTCAGACAATGAAGGTAATGAAGAAACAGGAGAATGCCAGAGATTTAATAATTACATATTGAAGACAAATGTGTATGGCTATCTATTATGCGTTTAGCCTGTATTTCAAAAGGCAATGAATAGCTATCTACTCTTCTAACAAAAAGCTGACATCCACATGCAGAGGCAAAGATCATTTCAACAGAAAAAGACAGAGTTTCATCCAGTCTCCCATTTTATTGCCTAACTCCATGCTCAGCTTATCACCAGGATCTGATTGCCCTAGTATGTAATCATCCCATCCCTCATGTCTTCACCTCTTTTACAAGTAGGTCACACCATTCCCTTATATCTGTCCCTCCCATATTTAAACCCCATTCCAATCTTGTCTTCAATCACCTCCCTTGCAGTCTATTCCATTTATCCATCACCCTCTCCATGAAGAATTATTTTCTCATGTTCCTCCTGAATCCCCACAATGGTCTTCATCTGTATCCTCTAGTCACTCTGCTTTTGTTAGTCACAAGCAAGTCTATAAAATCCACCCTACTGACCCCTAGCAAAAACTTGTATTTCTCAATCATATCTCCCCTTTCCCTTGTGGCATCCAGTGTATACCATATATGTTGTCTGATAATCTTCCTAATATGTCCTTCCTTGCTGTCCCTTGATCATTTTTGTGGCTGTCCTTTGTATGGTTTCTATGTGGTCTCTGTTAGTCTTGAGTTATCAACACAAGAAGTGCATGCAGTACTTCAAGTTCAGCCTTGCCAGGAACCTGTACAGAAGCAGTTTCACCTTCTTCTGACTACAAGTAAATCCCCTTCCTATACATCCCAGTTTCCTGTTTGCCTTTCTCTGTACTCTGTTACAGTGATGACCCCAACATCTCTGTTCTCAATTGTCTGTACCACTCTTACATTTCCAATCCAGTAGTCTCTTTTAGGGTTAATTCTTCCACTTGTATCACTTTGGACTTTTGCACATTGAACATTAGTTGACAGAATCAGAACACTGTTTCAATTTTTGCAGGTCTCTTTTTGTTTCTGTATCTTCCTACTCAGTGTCCATACTGCCACATGTATTAGTGTCATCAGCAAAGAGACACATGTTATTCTGGATTCTCTCTCCTACAGTAAATCACAAATGAAGATGTTGTAGTGCACAGGTCCCAGAACTGATCCCTGTGGCACCCTGGGTGTGAGTCCCCTGTGCTCTGAGTACTGTCTCAACATTTCTTAGGATGGCCACCATGCTGGGTGTACCATAAAGTTAGTAGCAGAATCTGTCTTCAGTTTATGTGTTATTTAGTATTTATTTAAGAAAATTTTAGTTGAAACTGCTGTATTAAGGATAAAGCCAGTAGTTCTCTGTAAGTAATAAGCTGAATTTAGTTAGTTAGGGAATCACAGTGAGGTATTTAGTATCCAGAGCATCTTCGGTAGCAGAACTACACCTTGAGTGTGCACTGGGGCTGTAGGTTTGGTCCCAACGATGCCCAGATTGTGAGGCACTAGGGGAACTAAATAGCTGTAAGCCCTGAACAGCAAGCAGTGGTGTGGTAGAAAAACAGTGAAACAGTGAAGCAGGAGAGCTGTTTTACCTGACTACCATAACTTTGTCACCCAAAGGAAATATCACCCAGATTTGTAGAGGTCGAGTGGAGTGGTGTTGAGAGTGGAGTGGTATCAAGAGGAATACGGAGAGCCAGGATGATAGAGTGCTGAAGGCCTGGCTGGGACTGTCATTGAGAAGAGGTGTGTGGAGGAACAACTTTGCCTAGTGGTGGTTCCTGGCTGGGGTGAGAGCCCAGCTGGAACAAATGAGAGGAAGTACATCGACCATGTTCCCAGCTGGGACCAGTTGGGAGGAAGTTTTTGTGAAAGGTGATAATGAGAACAAGTGGCACTGGAGGGGCTTCTCCGGAAGTTGGAGTAGGATTGGGACTGCCAGCTCTAACAGAGGGAAGCTGCTGCCACCACTAGAGGGTGGGGAAGGGGGATTTGTTTCCTTCAGGTGGAACAAGGGGCTCACCAGGGAGTGGGTTGACCTTGGGCCACCGAGAGAATGTCTTGGGGGGAGCCTGATCAGTGTGAGAGAGGCCCTACGAAAGTCTGAAGGAGGTGCCCCTATATAATCATGGTACAAAAGATAGAATATGGATTAACTGCTAGCAGAGAGAAAACTGGAAAACTGGACAGTGGATTAATTGCTAACAAAAACTCATGCAAATCTGGAGAAGTAAAATCTCTTCTTATTGGGCGGCTTTATTATGAAAACTTTTTGTTGACTGGACATAATTTTATGTGCATTTTCAACCTACTAAATACTGGGAATCATTACAACTCAGCCCTGTGAGAGGGGGCTGAAGAGTACTGAAGAATCTATCCTGCAGTGGTGGGAGCACTGTGGGGGAAAATAAAACCAAGACTGCAACTGGGGACTATAGACTCTGTACTATAAATACTTTTAAAGTTATTTGCTTCTAAGTGGGTGGATTGATTTGGGGGTGGGGGAGAGGAATGGGGGAAATCTCTGGTTGATTGGATTGAAAGGGGGTTAGTTTAGAGAATATTGAGTGGGGGAAGGATGTATGTATAAGTAAGCAAGGCAAAAGGAGAAGAGGGTTTTATATAAGTAAGGTATATATGTGATTGGGTGGGTGCGGGTTAAGTGAGTGACTGAGACTGGATTAGTGTTGTGAGTGTGGGTGTGCCTAAGTAATGTGCTGGGGAGATAGGAGCATGGTCAGGCAGTACTCCCCCTTGAGACTGAGGGATCTTAACCCTTTTGACTGCCCACCAATCCCATTTGAGGCGTATGATAGATGCTGGGCGTCTGGCATTCTAAGGAGACGGGAGGAGGATCCTAGAATTCTCGGGGATGGGATAGGGGTGGATGGATTGAGGCAGTGAGAACCAAGAGGTGTCCTGGGGAAAAATGGGTAGTCCCCCTTGCCTTGTGCCCATACCCAAGGGTTCTGACTTGGCCAGGCAGGAATTGGGTCTTCCTCGGATTCTTGTCCCTCTCAGGCGGTGTTTTGCAATACCAGGTCAATTAGGAATAAGACCACATTGGTTGTGGATCTTGTAGCCTCTGTGGACCTGGCTTGCATCACTGAGACCTGGCTGGTTGAGAATGTGGGTCCCATTTTGGAATTCACTGTTTCAGCCGGGTTCTCGGTGATACACCGCCCGAGAGAGGACCATAGGGGTGGGAGGTTTGCTGTCTATTTTAGACAGGAACTGGGGATAAGGGATGTGCCAGTTGGAACTACAAACTCCTTTGAGTGCATAGTGGGTGCAGGTGCAGGCTACAGGACCCTTCTCATTTGCCATCCTCCAGGAGATAAGAAGGAGCTCCTGAAGGAAGTTATGGACTTCATCACCAAGATGGTATTGGAGGCCCCCAGATGGTTAATTCTGGGGGACTTCAATGCCTGGGTCAACAATGAACTCTCACTATTTGGACCAAATCTCCTTCAACTGATGGAATCATTGTGCCTGACATGGGTTATTACTGCCGCAACCCACCTGGGGGGACACTCATTGGACTTGGTGTTTCACCTGGGATGGAAATCTCTGATATGGAGGTGGAGCCTATTGGGTGGTCTGACCATCAAGCCTTGAGATTCGTTTTCACAGTGCCCTGAAATAGGCCTGCCCCAAAGGAGTTGGTACAGTACCACCTTTTGAGAGGAGTTACCTCAGTAGGCCTAATGACAGTACTGGGCCTCTCAGGAATTCTGATGGATAACACTGACCAGGGGCCCTTTTTATTAGCCTATAATAGGGTTGTTGCTGGGGGCCTGGATGTCATTGCTCCAGTTTGTGTTTGCCCTCTCACTCTTCAACTGGGTGCCCCCTAGTTTGAGGGGACCCTTTGGGAGTTGAAGAGGTGAGGGTAGTTTGGAGAGACACTGGCAGAAAACTTGCCTGGAGGAGGGCAGACTTAGATTGCTAGATCATTACAAGACCTACCAATCAGCAATCTCCCATAAGAAGGCAGAGTTCCTGTCCAGAGAAATTGATGCAGTGTAAAATAGACCAGCACAGCTCTTCCAGACCATGGACAGACTGTGCAATCCAGCCTGTCTAAATTCTGTCGAGCATTGGCAGAGGAAAGTGTGAGGAGTTTGCACAGTTTTTCACTGATAAGGTGTCTGCCATCAAGGATGAGATCAACCAGTGCCTCCCCATTGGACCTTACATTGATCAATCTGGTGGTAATAATGCCCAGTTGACCTGGTGCACCTTCTGCCAATCGATAGTCTTGGATATAGTGAAGATCATCCAGACTCTGCCGCCAACTTGCTGTAGTTTGGATCCGGGCCCAACCCATCTCCTTGTGGGGTGTGTTTAAGTCATTGTCCCAGTCCTTGCTGGGATAGTGGGGATTTCATTGGAGAGAGGGATCTTTATGGATCCCTTAAAGGAGGTGATAGTGTGGCCCCTTCTGAAAATGCCCTCCCTTTGCCCTGACTGTCTAGCTAACTACAAACCAGTCTTGAACTTGCCCTTTATAGGGAAAGTTATTGAGAAGGTGGTCACTGTGCAACTGGAGGATCATTTATCCAACCACTATATCTATGGCCCTCTCCAGTTTAGCTTCAGAAAAAGGCATAGCACCAAGATGGCCCTGGTACAGGTGCTTAATGACCTGATAGTGAGAGATCCGAGATCCCATTCCATCTTGGTTCTCCTTGATCTCTCAGCAACATTTGACACTGAACCATGGGGTGCTGCTTGAGCACCTGTGGTTTTTCTGTGGACTGAGGGAGAGCAGTTCTCAGCTGGTTTTGTTCCTTCCTCAATGGCAGGTCCCAGAGAGTGGTGTCAGCAATTTATTCATTGACCCCTCACTAGCTGCCCTGTGAGGTACCACAGGGCACTGTGTTGTCCCCCATGTTGTTTGCAGTGTATATGCTACCATTAATGAACATTTTAAGATGGTACGGGTTGAGTTTTCACTGCTATGCAGATGATTCTCAACTGTACATGTCTTTTGTGCCCGAAGAGGAGTTAGACTGTCTCAGTGTTCAACAACTGCCTGTTGGAGATACAGAACTGGATGAGTGCTAGTTGGCTGAAGTTGAACTCAGGCAACATGGAGGTTTTGGAAGTGAAACCTGATTGTAGAACAACAGGGGCATGGGTCAGAAAACCCTCAGGTTTACATCTTGGAGGGGGCCCACTGATTGCCTCAGGCCAGGTGCATAACCTAGGTGTAATACTTGATGAAAGCCTGACCCTGACAGTACAGGTTTCGGCAGTGGTCAAATCTTCCTTTTATCAGCTGAGGAACATAGCTAGGGTGCAGCACCTGGTCCTGCCTGAAGATCTTCCTACCTTGGTCCACACCTTTGTCACCACTCATTTTAATGACTGCAACACCCTCTACCTAGGGCTACCAGGGGTGGATCTCAGCTGTTTGCAGCTAGTGCAGAATTCGATGGCCAGGTTGTTGACTGGAACTCCTAGATCCAGTCATATAACATCTGTGCTGCATGAACTGCACTGTCTGCTGATACAGTGGTGGATCACCTTCATGGTCGCATTGCTGACCTATAAGGCCCTATTTAAGCAGGGATCCCTCTACTTGAATGAACTCCTACCTCCTTACTGCCCCACCCACTCACTCTGATCCTCTGATTCTCTGATGAGGGTTTGCTAGAGATTCCCAGGGCATCCCTAAAATCATCAGGAAGAAGATAGTTTGCCTTTATGGCACCTACCCTGTGGAATTCTCTGCCACACCAGATACAAGACAGCCTGACCATGGAAGGATTCAAAATGTCCTTGAAAACATGCCTGTTTAATCAGGCACTTGAAGGGACCTAGTGAGCCAGTGTTGTAACATTGTAGTTATACATATGGTTTTAATGTATAATGAAGATTATTTGTTTTAATGATACTTGTTAAGGCACCCTGAGCTCTGAAAAGGTGCCTGATACAAATAAAGGTTTACTTACTTATTTTACTTACTTCATTGATGACCACCCTCTCTGTCCTGCCTCTCAAGCAGTTCCCTATCCACCTGGTCAGTTTGTCCCCTAACTCCAGTTCACCCAGCTTGTTTTAGCCTTTTGTGTGGAATGGAATTAAAAGTCTTGCTAATGTCAAGGTACATCATATTTACAGTTCGACCCTATCTACTGCCTCTGTGACACAATAAAATAAATCAATCAGGTTCATTTGGCAAGAGCTTTCTACTGCAAACAGTGCTCTATTCTGTTCTACAATCCACTTGCCTCCAAGAATTCCACAATCAATTCCTAAATTATGGTTTCAAGCAGCTTAACCACAATTGAGGTTAGACTGGACTGTTTGTAATTTCCTAGGTCATCCCTATCATCACTCTGTTAAAGAGGAAGAAAACCTGACATTGTAATACAAGAAAAGAGAACAAAGGTAACATTGCTGATTGAAATAGCCACCCCTAGTGACTACAGTGTCCTGTGTACAGAGAGACACAAAATCATGAAATACCAAGATATGCAGTCAGAAACCAAACTGATGTGGAATAAGGACACACAAATTGTTCCAGTAGTGCTTGGAGCAATGGGACTAATAAAAAAAAAACTTTCAGGCACATTTAAATATGCTACCAATACTTGTGACAATTTATGAACTTCAAAAGGAAGCCATTTTGGGGATGTTGCGTGTGCTGAGAAGAGCGCTCTCAGCAAACATCAAAGATTAATACAGTACTAATTTCTTGAGTTTTAAATATGCCCTGGCTAAAGAAAGGGGTCCATTCTTGCCATGGTATTAGATATCCCTAAACATTTGGAGACACTAACCCCATTAAAGAGGCACCACATTAGCTGCCTTCCATTCTGCTGGAACCACACCGTTCTTGAGAGAGCAAATACAAATTTGACAGTGGCACTACCAGTGTCTGTTCCATGTTCTTCAGCACTCTAGAGTGCAGCTAAAAAGTTCCAGTCACTTTGTCTGCCTTCATTGCTTTGAGACCACTGTGCACCCTTTCTTCTGAGACTGGCCTTTGCTCCAGCCTCTAACTTGCTCTCTTTTGCCTGTATGCTGCACTGTGGTAGTGGCCATCCTCCTCCATGGTAAATGATACTCTATTGTTAATAATTGCTTTTACTGTGATCCTTTTACTGCCCCCTATATTGTATACAGATGTTGTGAAGTTTTAGATTGCTGGCAAAGTTCCACTGAAGTCACCCACTTTGCCTCCAAGAAGCAATCCACAAATGTTTGCTAGTAGGCTGAAAATTCGCATATGTGACTTCACTGGAAATTTCACCTCAAAGTGCATAATTTTGCAGATGAACAGCAAAATTTTGAACATGAATGGCAGAATTTTGCCCGTGAATGGTGGAAATTTTGCCTGCGAATGGCAGAATTATTGATGCGAATGGTGAAATTCTGCCATTAAGGGTGAAATTCCACCATTTGCAGAAAAAATTCTGCCTTTCATAGGCAAAATTCCATACTTTGTAGGTGGAATTTTGCACCTCACAGATCAATCCACACTTTGCGAAGTGTGTTAAATTTGTAGATTAATTCACAGAGAGAATTTTGCCAACTTCACCCATTTCTAGTATTATACTGTCTTCAATTTGTTGATTTTGCATCCCCATTTTGTAATTTGTTGATTTTACATTGTTTGTTCTAATGTATCTGAGATGATTGCTGTAATGTTTTCCTTTTTCCTCTATTCACTGTATTACTGAGGTCACAGTGGGGGACCACCTGGTGACCAGTGACCATCATATAGTGTGATTTAATATAAGAACTGTGTTAGAATCAAACCACATGAGGACAAGGGTCATGGACTTCTGGTGGGCCAATTTTAAGAAAATGGGAGAATGCCTCACAGACACCCTGCCAGGGATAGGGAAACTAGGAAAAGTCAAGGTCCATGGGCAAAAATTAAAGAGGGCATTGAAAGAGCTACAAATCTCTGTGTCAAGCAGGTTAGCAAGGGCAAGAGAAAAAGGAAACCACTATGGTTCTATAGTGAGGTAGCAGAAAAAGTATTTATTTTACTATAAAGTTTCACCAGGAAGGGCACACTGAGCAAATGCAATTGCTTGAGGAGGAACAGCATAGCAGTGAATAACAGAGTGATACAACATTCACAATATGAAAATATACACCAATAAATAACACCAATGCCAATTAAGTAAGAGCAAAATAAACTGGCTTTTAGAAAGTATTAAAAGTATGAAAAAAACACAGAAAGAGGAGGATAGGGAAACCTATCAGACCTTGAGGAGCAGTATAGCACAATGATTTAAGGCTCTGAACTGCAAACCTGGAGACCTGGGTTGTAATCCCACAGTCCCCACTTGCATACTGTGTGACCTTGAGCAAGTCACTTAACTTCCTTGTGCTCCAAGGTCGCACCTGTAAACAAGCTTTCAGCTTAGTGTGTCTCTCCTGGATAAAAAACAAACAAAAAAAAATAAGGAGGCAGGGAAGGCAGTTAGGAGTGCAAAAATGCAAACAGAGGAGAATATTGCAAAATCAGTAAAAAAAGGGACACAACATTTTTAGATACATAAGAAATATGAGAAAGACCAAGGCAGGGATAGTAAGGCTGAAAGGTGGAAGGGGTGTCTGTGTGGAAGAGGACCACCACATATGTTTAGTATTTATGGAGAAGAGGATAGGTGGTGGGCTAATGATAAAATACAAGGGCATTAAGGGAAGAGATGGGACACTAGTCCTTTTACAGTGGAAAGAATTCTAAGGGAGTTGCCACAGTTTAAAGTAGACAAGGCAATGAGACCAGATGATGTGCACCCCAGGTTACTGAGGGAGCACAAGGAGAAGTTGGCTGCACCCCTAACGGCCCTGTTCAGCCTGTCACTAGAAACAGGAGAGGTATCAGGAGACTGAAGGAAGGCTGATGTAGTCCCACTCCACAAAAATGGAAAAAGAGAGGAGGCTGGAAATTACAGGCTTGTCAACCTGACTTCAGTAGTGGGCAAAATAATGAAATCACTACTGAAGGAAAAGATTGGGGAATACCTTGTTTCCAATGACCTTCAGGATCTGAAGCAACATGGGTTCACGTGGGGAGGTCTTGCCAGACAAACCTGATTGAGTTCTTTGACTGGGTAACCAAGGGAGTAGATCAGGGAGGAGTGGTTGACATAGCCTACCTGGACTTCAGTAAGGCCTTCGACACCATTCTAAATAGAAGACTGGTGAGCAAGCTGAGAATCCTGGGAATGGATCCTAAAGTAGTAAGATGGGTAGAGAGCTATCTGGACAATAGGAGTCAGAGGGTGGTGGTGGTGATAAATGACATCCACTCTTGAGAGGGCAAAGTGACAAGTGAGGTGCTACAAGGGTCAATGCTAGACCCAGTCCTCTTCAATATCTTTATAAGCAACATTGTAGAAGGACTGGAGGGAAGGTATGCCTGTTCATGGATGACACAAAAATCTGCAACAGAGTAGACACACCGGGGGGTGGGGGCTGACAGAATGAGGTGAAGGGGAAGGGAGGGTGAGGGACTGAGACTCATTAAGCTGGATATTCAGAAGAGGGAGGTAGACACCAGACCATTCACAGTGGAAAGAGTCCTAGAAGAACTCAGATAAAATAAAAGCAGATAAGGCAATGAGGCCGGATGAGATCTACCCAAGAGTACTAATGAACTCAGGGAAGTGCTTGTTGGACCACTGGCTGCCCTTTTCAGTGCATCACTAGAGATGGGGGAGGTACCTGATGACTGGAGGAGGGCAGATGTGGTCCCTCTCCACAAGAGTGGAAGCAGAGAGGAGGCAGGCAATTTCAGACCTGTAAGCCTGACTTCAGTAGTGGGGAAACTAATGGAGTCCTTACTTAAGAAGAGGATTGTGAAGTTTCTGGGGGATAGTGGGACACAGGGATCCAATGCATCATGGATTCTCATTGGCAATGTTCTGACAGATGAATCTTACAGATTTCTTTGACTGGGTAAACAGGGTGGTAGATCAGGGAGCGGCGGTGGATAGGAACTAGGTGGATAGGGAGTAACGATCTCACCAGCCAGTCAGTTGTGGAGACCAAGGAACACCTGACCAGGCTGGGTGACAAACTATCATCCATTTCATCTGGCATCTCCTTCTCTGAGATCCTGCCAGTCTGGCAGAGGGGGGAAGATGGATGGAAGGTCAGAGAAGGGAAGATAGGGGAGCTAAACATGTGGCTCAAGGGCTGGTGCCAGGAAAAAGGACACAAATTTGTAGGGAACTGGCAATAGTTTTGGGAGGGAAAGTTCTTCAAATTTGATGGACTGCATCTGACTAAGGAGGGAGTCAGTGCATTGGGGCAGAAGCTTGATGTCTTTGTAGAATATTTAAACTAGCAAATGGGGAGGGGGTGCAGCACCCCATAAGTTGAATGGGAAGAACCCCCCTCCCCCCTCAGCTAGTGGTCAAGCAAGAGTTCAGCAGGTTTGTAGTTCATTTGCATCACCAGGTAAGGAAATAGGTCCAGCTCCCCATACGATGCACAGGGGAAATGCCAGACCTCACCCAACAACTAATACACTGAAATCTGGTTAATGGAAAATCATGTACACAAATGCTCGCAGTCTGGGAAACAAGATCGCAGGCCTGCAGGCAATAATGACAGAGGATGAACTGGACATAGCAGCCATTAGCGAGACATGGTTTACCAGTAACCACACTTGGAAGACTTCAGTACCCGGCTATGTACTGTTCTGAAGAGGCTTCTGGGAGACATTTGACTGCAATTTCTCTACTTTTTAGCGACTTAAGTGAGGTTACACTCTGCAAATCATGGAATCCCCAATTATCAAGAGTTTCTTTTTGTTATTGTCCTTATTGTTTTTGGTTTTACTTTGTTTCCTTGCAGAGTCAGGGTGTTTAATTATGTCACATTTTGCCATGTCTGAGGCTGGTTCCAGAGGTGTGAACCTGTTTTTGGTTGGAATGGTCAGGTTATGATCTTGGGTAGGGAGTTCTTTCCTGGATCCTCTGAGGCACCTCCTCCTCACCACCTGCTAATTTCTGGACTACGCATCATGTCCTGGTCCATGACTGATACTCTGGCCCTGGTGGCAAGGAGGTTGTGGTGACCTGTTTTAGAGTTCCTTGTGCTGCAGATTATAGATTGTAGTCCAAGTATCCTACAACTTGGCTGCAAGGTCCACAATAACCTAACAAGTATAGCAGGGTCCTGGCTGCTGGTGTTAAGCCCTCATGTACAGTGTCCCACAATTTCCATAGCTGACTATGTCCATTCTACAGTGTAAAGAAGTGTATATATATATATATATATAAAATAGAGGCAAAAAACTCCGTTTAATGCATCAGTTAGGGTTGTTCCACAGTGGCAAAAGCGAGGAAATTTGGTGTTAGGGTTGAAAACCCCCCTTGGACCCCCCAACCCACCCCAACCGGCATCAGGGTGCTGCGTTGGGGTCTTTGAGTCTAACTCTCACCCCATTCTCCTATACCTCTGCTTCTTTACATGTGATGGGGTAAGAGTTAAGGCCGGCAACTTTAATCGCGCGATGCGGTTGGAGAAGGTGAGGGTTTAACTAACACCAATTTCCTAAGCTTTTGCTGCAATGGAGCTAACTAACTAATACGTAAATATGATTTTACCTATCAAGTGTGTGTGTGTGCGTATGTATATGTATATATATATATATATATATATATATATATATATATATATATATATATATATGTATGTATGTATATATATATATATATATATGTGTGTATGTATGTGTATATATGTATGTATGTATGTGTGTGTGTGTGTGTGTGTGTGTGTGTATATATATATATGTGTGTATGTGTATGTATGTGTGTATATATATATATATATACATATATATATATATATATATATATATATATATTAGAGGCAAAAACTCCGTTTAATGCATTAGTTAGGGTTGTTTCACAGTGACAAAAGTGAGAAATTAGCTGTTAGGTTTGAAACCTAACTCTGAATTCACCCCAGCACCACACACACACACACACACACACACACACACATTCAAGTATGGGGGAGGACCAAGTCAACACAACCAATGACAGACATCCAGCAGCAGGTGACAGAAATAACAAACAATTGTCCTAAATGTACTCGAGACATCCCCCACCCACCTGACCAGGTACTGCATGCTCAGTAGAGATCAACAGAAAACTGAGGCCATGTACGCATAGCGTACACACATCCTGATTGCAGCTGCACACAGCGTACACACACTTAGTAGTTGCATGGCCTCACCTACCGATGCCCACACCACACAACTGGTACTGTGCCATTAGTCAATATAAATGCTGAAAGTGCATGATGACAGTTGTAGAAAGGTTTTAACACTAGTGAGTATACATTAATTAAGAGAAGTACATAAATTAACCACAAGACACTAGCATGCTCAAGATAAAAGTATGTTACATTTAGTAGGTGATTTACATAGTAGTACATTTACTGCAATGGTTTACTTAAGATAGAGAGGCTGATGTAAGCGTATGGAAAAGCATTGCCTGTTCAATGCTCTGAAATTCGTACTGCCAGTATCAGATGCATTCTTACTGATGAAGGTGTACTGCTCATGTACATACATAGACCTTCAGTGTGTTTCAATACTAAAGATGCAGTAAGTATTCTTTGTAAGAAACATTGTAATTGCATGTATCAGGCCAAGCAACTTCAAATATCATAGCACTATTGAGCCAACAATAGCGTACCTGTATCGGAGATGTATAATGGATAGATTTTCCTGAAGGCACTTACTGAGTATATTGTATCTGATAAAGACAATCTCATTGCATCGGTGATGACTAACTTATTCAAATAGTAATACATTTACTATTGTTGCAATGAGTGATCTATGCCATTATGGACACAGTGTAATTGTTTTTAACAGTTGTTTCATACTCAGGCTGTATGCCTAGTGTTTGAGTTTGCCACACTTCTGTCACTGATGCTATCAAAGTGATAACTATATTAATTGTGGTACAACAAGAATCAAGTAGGTATGGTGTAGATATAAACAGAATGTCTTTTAGTATTGATTTAACTCACAATGGGGTAAGTGTACTAGGACAGCAGGGGTTATTCTCTATCACTGACTCTGTCAGTTATAATCACACTAACGTTTTGATGACTGTAATGATCAAGTTACATGTTCATCTTCATGAGTTCATATTCACAGCCATTCTCCAGTAACTAGACGGTGTATGGTGTAACTGGGTGGGACACTGTGTTACAAAGCTGCTACAGTGCCTAGCAGAGGAGACTATCTACTCATAAAGACAATTAAGCAATAAGGCATGACCAACAGTTATGTTAAATGGTCTATTAATCACCCTGTGGGGTTTAATGTTGAATGAGGCATAGCCGGAGTGCCTGACAATAAGCTAGACAGTGATAAACTGACCATTAACATAATACCTAGGGTGACTTACTGCTATCATAATAAAACTGTTTTTAAACAACATTAAACCATGTTCATCATATGGTTAGGCTCTACATGTATGTTAATAAAAAGTAAACATAAGGCTGTTACAATGTTTACAGTCAATTAAGCTGCATTCTCAAACCCTTGTTATAATCAGAGATATTATGCCTGATACAACTCCTTGGTTTGCTGAACTCTATTGCTCAGGTGGCCCACCACATGTGGTCTGGTCTGGAGTGGACAGTGGGTAAGGCCATGCAACTACTAAGTGTAGTGCGTTGTGTGCAGCAGAATCAGGGATGTGTACATTTGGTGTACATGGCCTCAGTTTTGCTGTTGATCTCCACACAGACGCAGTACCTGGTCAGGTGGGTGGGGATGTCTCGTAGTACATTTAGACAATTGTTTGTTATTTCTGTCACCCTGCTGGATGTCTGTCATTGGTTGTGTTGACTTGTCCTCCCATACTTGAATATGTGTGTGTGTGTGTGTGTGTGTGTGTGTGTGTGGTGCTGGGGGGGTGAATCGGAGTTAGGGTTTTCCAACTAACAGCCAAATTCCTCCCTCATCAGCTAATGGAACAACCCTAACTAATGCATTAAATGGAGTTTTGCCTCTAATTTCCCTTCTTCTTGAGAATGGCGAGAAATAGTGAATGTAATGCAGCGGTGGGAGCACCGAGGGCCCACCACATGATGTCTTGTGGCATAGTAACAGGGCAGCAATGCAAACAGAAATGCTAACAGATGGCACACATGGTAACACCTAGCTGAATGAGAACAGAAAGGGAGTACTTGCCTGCGGTGGCGTGAGCGGGAGCAGTCTGCCACGTGATGTGTTATCACATAATAACATGGTGCCTGCAAATGGAAATGTCAATGGACATGGTGATGCAAAGTGAAACAGAAGAGAAACAGTACTGTAGACACAAATGGCAAAAAATAACAGAAAAGCAAAGCGCAATAAGCATAAAGGATAACGCACACAAAGGGACCAGCGCTCCCAGCACATAATCACGGCAGCTGGGAAGCGGGGCCAAACCCACACTCCCACCACATGATGGCTTGTGGCATAGTAAGAGGAACAGCAATGCAAACAGAAGCACTAACAGTGGCGCACAAAATACGCATAGCGCGGAATGAGAACAGAAAGGATAACGAACACGGAGGTGGGTAAGCGGGAGCAGTGTGCCACGTGATATCTTATCACAGTAACATGGTGCCTGTAAATTGAAATGGAAATGGGCATGGTGGCGCAAAGTGAAACAGAAAGAGAAACAATGCGGTACACAAATGGCAAAAAAGTAACAGAAGCATAGCGCAAATGAAAGCATAAGGATGATGCAGCATGGTGGCGCCCAGGCGTCAACAGTAAGTGAAATGGGCATGGAACATAGCGGAAAAAGGCAATGGTAACAATAACGTAAGCGCACAGGTTGTTTTTCCCAAAAAGCTGAATAGAGAAAGACAGTGAGTACAAAGAATGTATGCATAGTAATGGGTATCGGAGCAGAAAATGAGGACTTGGAATACTAAATAAGTTATAGCTCAGGAACCATATGACGTAGGAAAAAAATGTAAAAGTCATATGATTTGACAACTGTCCTGGCTATTTTGTTATATTTTCTGGCCGAAAACTCTGTATCTACGCACCGTTTTCGAGAATCCCGGGCCCTGAAAGCTGGCCGAATGCCGTAATGTTATCCTATGGGAAAAAAAGAGAAGTTCGGAGCACCATAATTTTGCCTTCCTGTAATATTTTTTCACCAAACCACTGAAAGGCACATCTGTGAGCTGTTGGCTGTCTTCCCTCCAAATTTCAGGAAAAAAGACCAAACCATTATTTTGCAGCAGGGATCCAAAGGATTTCTGTAAGGCGTTGGGCGCCGTAATGTTATCCTATGGGAAAAAATGTCAAATTTGGAGTGCCGTAACTTTGCTGCTATTGTAATATTTTTTCAATACAACACTGAAAGGCACATCTGCGAGATGTCGTCTCCGTTCCCTTCAAATTTCAGCTCAAAACTCCCAACGGTTCTTTTGCAGCGCAGTGCCAAAGAATTGCTGTCATTTTCCCACAGACTAGAAACCTACTGTACATAATTTGCAAAGCTTTTGCAAAAATTTGCGACACTTTAAGTAAAACAAAGTAATTTGAAAATACTTTTTCAGAAATTTGAAAAACATATTTCTGGGGTGTTTCACAAAAAATAAAGACATGGCAAGCATCCTCAGGGCCCGACTAGGTGAATACAAAAAAAAATTAGGTTGCTAGAGGGTCCCAAATTTAAATACCAACCATTTTTCTGATCACCAACTGAAAACAAAATGGCCGATTTGCGAAAGTAACAGGCCCATTGCAAAATAAAAATGCATTCTTGAAAGTGTTGAACTTTTGTTAACTTTTCCCAGTGACTTATAATGGAAACTGTTTTGAATAACTTGTGAACGTTTAATATTTTCCAAGAAATCTTTGAAAGGCACATGGGGACCCTGGCCACCCGTTTCCTGAAGATTTTGGGCTGTGCATGTCTGCCGTCGTCCTTGGCGTGACCATAGAAATTCAGAAAAGCGTAGCGTCGCACAGATCACATAATAACTCCGCGCGCGTATATCCAACCAGTACAAAACTTGGCAGATCCCAAGGCCTATGGTTCTTGATCATAAATTCCAAATTTCAGGTAAATCCGTCAAACAGCGGTTGATGCTCCCTTTTCCCCTCCCTCCCAATATTTATACTTATTCTAATAAAGCACTTCTGTCTTATGACAATTATCTTGTTAATTTGCATACTAATTTCAAAATTTCATAATATAAAGGAGATGAAGTGTTGGGATGAGGGTTAGCCAAATATAATTTTTGTTTTTCTTTCAGTAAGTTTTCAAGGTTTTTAATCTTTTGTTCCCTAGATTTCCTCCTATGCACTGCAAAACTAATTATCTTACCCATTAAGGTTACTTTAAGTGCTTCCCATGTAAGTCCCATAGAGGTGTCACTTGGGTCATTATGGACAATGAATTCTTCGAGTTGTGTTTTAATCCAGGGTAGAAATTCTGGATCTTTAAGTAATAAGGGGTCTAGTCTCCAGGGGAGAGATTTTGAAGGAAGGAGTCCCACGTAAGTGAAAGCTTGACAGGCGTGATCGGATATAATTAAAGAAAGGATGTTAACTTCTAATGTATTCACTGTAACATTAGGAGAGGTTAACAATAGTCTATTCTACTATAGGATTGGTGACGGGGAGTAAAAGTGTAATCTTTGTCTCTGGGATGTAAAACCCTCCTATATCTGATAAACCCAGATCTTTCATTAGCTGTAATACCAGATTTAGACTTTTAGGGTGACTTTCATGAAGCTGTTACTTCTGTCCATAGTAAGGATCCAAAGTGAAGTTGAAATCTCCTCCGATCAATAAGGAGAATTAGCCAGATTTAGTGAGATTAACTGATTAATTAGCTCTTGAAAAAATTAAGGGTCATCAATATTAGGCGTATAAATATTAGCTATTGATAATGGACCTGTAGGAGTATCAAAAGTTATGATGAGCCACCTACCATCTGAATCTTTCAAAAAATTAGAAGGTTTCCAATTCAGATTTTTATGAATTAATATAGCTACATCTCTTTTTTTAGTAGAGGCGGAGGCTGCAAAAACCTGACCGACCCATTCACGTCTCAATCTAGAGTTGTCTGCATCCAAGAGTTTAGTTTCTTGCAATAGTGCAATCTGTATTTTATGTTTTCTAAGATTATTAAGAATTTGTTTACGTTTACTTGGAGTATTTAGCCCCTTGATATTCCAAGTGCATATTGATAGGTTAGTCATCGTATATTAATATCCATTGTATATTGTATATTACATAGAAAGTCAAGGGACTCATATATCCAAGTAAGTATAATAACGGTATTGCAGATCATCTCTCTCTCTATATATATATATATATATATATACAATGTGAGAAAACCGTTGGCAAGATATTGTAAGACCAGCCACTTAAAAGAGTATATAAACTCAGCTTGATTACCTTCCTGCGTTCCTTCCATGCAACTCCTTACTAACAATCTAACTATACTATTAATAAACAGCCAAACTATATAATAGCAGTACACTAAAGTCATCTAAGATGAACAAAGGAGAGAAGGTTGGTCCAACCAGAAAAAAGTATTAAACAAAAGGGGACCAAGACCACTCCTGTGTTCTGTAGGAAGTAGCTTATCTAATAAGAACTGGGATAGTACTAGCAAAAATAAGGCAGACTGGAGTACTATCCAGTTCACCTTGTTAATAAGTTCACTAATAAGTCAAATATAACAGTATTAGATATTGTTCTAAATTAAAATAGAATGGAATCCCTAAACAAAAATGAGGGATTCAATAGTGAATTTTCACTTACTAGGTATATAAGGTATCATCGGTGGCTCATCCTACCCAGGTGGTGTTGTGCAACGCCAGGTCTATTAGAAACAAAATGGCTGTTATAGCTGATTTTGTTGGGACATCAGACCTGGCGTGCATCACTGAGACCTGGCTGGATGAAAATGCTGGACCAGTTTTGAGGCTGCAGTTCCAGCCGGTGCACAGTGATACACCGCCCGAGGTTGGATCGTAAGGGCGGGGTAGTTGCCATCTGTTTTAGATCAGAACTGGGCCTCTGGAGGTACCGTGGAATTACCAAATCCTTTGAATGTATCGCGGGCGAGGGTGTGGGGTGCAGGATATCAGTATACCGGCCCACCAGGTGATGGGAATGTTTTCCGCGAAAGTCACGGACCTCATTGTCGACCTGGATTGGGGTCCCCCCAGATGGTTGGTTCTGGGGACTTAAATGCCTGGGTTGACGATGAGGTCTCACAGTTAGTCAAGACTTCCTCCAGTTAATGATGTCACTGGGCTTCACACAGGTTATTTCCTCCTCGACCCATATTGGTGGTCATTCACTGGATTTGGTGTTCCTTCTGGGATGGAGATATCCGACCTGGTGGTGGAACCAGTCGGATGGTCTGATCATCACTCCATTAGGCTCAGTTTGTGGCCACCCCTTTAGGCTGGCCCCTACGAGATAGGCCCGATGCCGCGCCCTTTAAGGGGTTTTCTCATGACGCCTGATGGCGGTGCTGGACCTATAGAGCTTACCGAGAGATTGCATGGATCCAGGAGAGCTGGTACTTGCCTATAATGAGGTGGTGGCAGGGGCCCTGGATTCCATTGCTCCTGTTCATGTTTGTCCTCTCACTCTTGACCCAAGTCTCCTTGGTTTGATGAGACTTTGAGGGAGTTGAGGAGAGTTGGACGAAGGTTGGAGAGGTGCTGGCGGAGGTCGGGTCAGGATTGTGACAGACTTAGTTTGATGGATCACTATGTGATCTATCAATCAGCAATCTCTCGTAAGAAGGCAGAATTCCTGTCCAGAGAGATTGCTGCTGCACAGAATAGACCAGCTCAGCTCTTCCGGACTGTGGACAGATTGTGCAATCCAATCTGTCTGCAGCCCAGAAGAGCGTTTTCTCAAGAACGGTGTGAGGAGTTTGCTCTATTCTTTTCAGATAAGGTTGCCACAATCAGATCGGACATCCATCTAACCCTCTCTAATGGGAGTAGTGATGGTCGGCAGGAGATGTCGGACACCCAGTTTGTGTGGTCTGACTTCGACCTTCCCACAATTGAAGAAATTGTGATGATCATACAATTATTGCGTCCGACCAACTGTAGTTTGGATCCGGGCCCCACTCTCTTAGTGGGGTGTGTGGATAAAATCGGCCCCATCCTAGCTGAGATAGTCTGTAGGTCCATGGAGAGGATTTTTCCAAATCCTCTAAAGGAGGTGGTGGTCCAGACCCTCCTTAAGAAATCCTCCTTGGACCCGGACTGCCTGGCAAACTACAGGCCTGTCTCTAACTTACTTTGTTGGTAAAGTTATTGAGAAGGTGGTTGCTTTGCAGTTAAATGATCATTTGACCAGCCACAATCTCTCGATTCTCTCCAGTCGGATTTAGAAAAAGACATAGTACCGAGACAGTTCTGATTCGGGTGCTAAATGACCTCCTAATAGCGAGAGATCGAAGATCTTGTTCCATTCTGGTCCTTCTTGATCTCTCTGCAGCATTTGATACTGTAGACCATGGTGTGATATTGGAACGCTTGCGGTCTATCTGTGGACTGTCTGGTACAGTCCTCAGTTGGTTTCGGTCTTACCTCGAGGGTAGGACTCAGAGAGTGGTGTCTGGGATTTTTTCCTCAGCATCATTCTCCTATCCTGTGGGTACCGCAGGGTTCCATTTTGGCACCCATGTTGTTTGCAGTGTATATGCTGCCATTAGAAGCGATTATTAGGTGGTATGGTCTGAGTTTTCACTGCTATGCAGATGATACTCAGCTGTACATGTCCTTTGCGCCCGGTCAAGATGCTGCCTTTTCGGTCTTTAATAACTGTCTTGCTGAAATCCAGGACTGGATGAATGTGAGTTGGCTGAGGTTGAACCCTGATAAAACTGAGGTGTTGGTTGTGGGCCAGGATCGCCGGGAGGCGGGTTTATTGGTTGGATTACCCTCGGGTTTATGGCTCGGGGATATCCCACTAATTACCTCAGACCGAGTGCGGAATCTGGGCGTTGTATTTGATGACCGCTTGACATTTAAATCTCAGGTGTCAGCGGTTGTCAAAACCTCTTTTTACCATCTGAGGAACATCGCCCGGGTGAAACACCTGGTTCCCCCTGACGATCTGCCTATTTTGGTCCACGCCGTTACCTCCCGCCTTGACTACTGCAACTCGCTCTACCTAGGGCTTCCTGGGATTGAGATTCGCTGCCTGCAGCTAGTGCAGAATGCAGCAGCCAGGCTGTTGACGGGCTCATCTAGGGCCAGTCATCATAACGCCTGTGCTCCGTGGTCTGCACTGGTTGCCAGTTTGCTGGCGAATCACTTTCAAGGTCGGTTTGCTGACCTATAAGGCCCTACATGATCAGGGACCGGTTTATCTGAAAGATCTCCTTCATCCTACTGTCCCTCCGCTCTCTCCGATCCACTGACGGGGATTGCTAGAGATTCCCAGGGTTCATTTAAAACTTCAGGGCAAGATCATTTAGTTTTATGGCCCCGACCCTGTGGAATTCTCTACCTCGTCAGGTGCGGGAAAGCCCAACGGTCCATAGTTTTAAAGAATCTTTAAAGACTCACCTCTTTAGTAAAGCTTACAATGATTTTTAATATCGTTGTTTATTGTATCTGTAATTTATCTAGTATTGTACAGGTGCCTTGGTTTTTAGAAAGGCGCCTTAAATAAATAAATAAAGATTGAGATTGATATAGATCTAATTGAGTTTTATCAACATTATCAGCTCTAACATCATGTTCTCTGCAGTAGAAGACTGAAATAACTTGCAGATTGATAATACAGCCAGATTAAAAAAAAAAGTATTTAAATTATGTGGCCAAAGCATAGTGGAATATTCATTGTTTACGTTAGCACCCTAAGGTATCAGTGTGAACTATCATCTCATCATAAGTGTCCAGTTACATATAAGTGTAGCTAATGAAGTATGCCTGACACAATATGTTTCACACATGTATAAGTCATTATCTTATATAAAAGCTTTAAGGATCTTACAATGAGTATGTGACCTAATGCAAATGCAACAAGCTAAAATTGAGCTAACGAATATGCTGGGCCACTTAACCTTTATCAGCTAATAGCATTATATAGACTATCTATTCACCCTAGGCAGATAACTTCTGCCATAGTATTCTGGGAAAGAGAAGAAAAAAAACACATATTATCTATCATCTCTACTGTTTCATCAGTAGGAAGGCCTTTTTTTTATATTTGTCCTTATAGGACATATTCTTTTTAGAAAAGTCACATAGCATTAACCCTGCTAGACCTACTTAGAACTTTACTTATGAAATTTTAGGGTTAAGGTATACTGAGAAAACCCAATATTTTACACTAATGAGCTTGAGTTGTTAGCAAGAGTTTACATTCCATCATAAGTGTTACTTGTCACATATAGGTGTGACTAGTAGTCATATACTAACATTATATGAGTCTGTTACATATAATCACTGTTTTATACAGAACTTACAATGCTCTTATAACCTATATGTGGCCCAAATGTGGAAGTGGCAAGATAATATTAAAATAATATACACCTCAGGCCACTCAGACAGCTGACAGCTGTAGCATCTACAGAGACTACCAATACAACTTGACATATAGACTCAGTAATAATTATTAACATTAATAGAGAACATATAGCTGTCATCTCTGATGTTTCACCAGTGTAGAGGTCCTTTGTACTTGCCCTTTCCACTATGCTTTTTTAGGGGTTCATTTATTTTAGAAGGAGAATTATCTATGTTGCTGTTCAGGAAGCCTCCATGAGATTATTGCCCCTATCTGATCCCAGTAACATGTTACTCTCTTCGGTCAAGTTTTCAAGAGGTATGTAAGTCTTGCAATAATGCATATTTATTATGTACTGGAACATTGGGAATAGCAGGAGTATTAGAAGTAGATTTGGAAGTAGTGCTGCACATTTTTCTGAGCTACAACACCATAACCTCAAGTGATCCCCCCAGTTGCCATCCGTTCCTGCACACGATCAGACTGTCTTCTCCCAGTCGCCTCAGGGGAGTCAGCCAAAAGCAGCGCCCTCTCCTCAGGCAGCACGCCAGAGACCACGCCGGAGCCATCCTCACTTGGGAGTGCAGTTGCAGCCAAAGTCCCTCCGACCACAGAATCCACCTGGTGAGTTTTATATTGGGTTTCCAAAAATGATAGCAAGGATTCCGGGGTATGGAAGTCCTTTTGCGAATTACCAATGTAAACCCTCATTACTGCAGGGTATCTGAGGGAGAAGCGGAGCCCTGCCTGGTGCACAATTTGTCTTGCTGAAGTAAAAGCCCTCCTTTTTCATAGATAGCTCCTTTGAGAAGTCATGGTAAATATATATTCTGTGTTCTTGCCAGATAAGTTGACCCATGTTTCTTGATTTCTGTAAAATGAGTTCGACACTTGCATAATTAAGGAATTTGGCAATTATCGGTCTAGGCCTTTGCTGCACGGAGGGTTTAGGGCCTAGTGATCTGTGGGCTCATTCTATGATTAACTCAGCACGGCTTGCAGTTTAAGTATTTGCGGCAACACATGAGACAAAACGTTGTAGTGTTATTAGCTTCCACTCCTTCAGGAATCCGAAAATCCGAAGATTATTTCTCGATTTCTATTTTCCAAATCTTCAAGTTTTGATTGTAGTTCTTTGATTGTCCGGTCTTGGGATCTGATGGTAGTTTTAAGTTCCTGTATTGAATCCTCGTTAGTACGAATTTTGTTCTCTGTGAAGGCAAGTCAAGAATCAATAGACTTCATAGTTTGTGAGTTATTTTGTGTAGCGATTTTTAAATCATTCATATCCATCGATAACTTAGTAAACATTGCTTCTATTTTCTCCAGAGAAGTTAACTGCAGCTCCGAGTTAGCCATTTTGACGATCTGTGGTAGGCCTTCCAATTTTTCAGATAAACCAGATCCGTAGCACTTACAAAGAATGAAAAAAAAAACTTTTAAAATCTGCTGTAGAGTTGCTCTTGTATTTATTTACATTGGTAAGGTCTCTCAACTGACTTAGATGTCTGAAGATGATGTTAGATAGTGTCAGTAAGTGGGAGCTCAGAAGTCAAACGACCATCTTGCTCGGTGCCAGGCCACACACCCCTCTTTCTTAGCCATTAAGACAGAAATCTGTTTTCTTCAGGAAACTTCTGCAGGACTATTAATTTCATGTCATACAAACATATAAAAAAATCACATATTGAGCAGCAAAAAGATAAAAAGGTAACAAAAAATTTTCCAAATCCATTTTCAAGAAGTGAAAAATTTCAGACCACATTTCTAAAATTAGCCATCCATAAAACATAATCACTTACCTTAAATTCAGCAAGTCTACTTACAGTAATTACATAGTGATTAGAACTACAGTATAAATAATTCATAAATAACATTGCACAACAGCTGTTTGTAAGGCTCATTAGGGTAAAGCTGATAGAAACATTAAAAAACATAGACAGTGACTGCAGATGGTGACCAAGGGTTCATCTAGTCTGCCCAGAAGGATAATTGCCCACGAACATTTCAGGTTTTAAATGACAGAAGCTTAAAAGGCCCTGGTATAATTCAACATGTTTCATTATTTGACAAAAATAGGTCCACATGTTCACACAAATCAAACTAGGGGCCCTAATTCAGCTGACCCCCAAAGCAATGTCCACAGACCCCTGAAAATTTCAAAGGTGTTCCAAATAATAAGGTAAATAAATCAAGAAGCTCCATTTAAATACCAGAGTCCATCTTTTATATGCTTCAACTCTGATGGCCACAGTACGGGAACATACTTTAATCTTCTTCTCAAATGAAGTCAATAAAATATTTTACATACTGGTCCAACTTGGTTCCTTATATACTTGTGCATTTAATTAGGAGTAGGGTGGAAGAGTCCAAAAAAGAAGATGAGGCTCCCTAATAGGAGTCCTTAAAGAATCCTTGAGAAACACCCTGGCCTAGATATTCAAAGCAGATGCACTGCGCAACCTGAGATGTGCCTGCATGAACCAGAAGATGTGCCACGGTGCAATATTGAAAGGACACAGATGCACAGTGCTAAACTGGATACGACCGAATGCAAATATAATGTATGCGGTACATGTGAAGGGGGTGATCCCATGAATGTGCCACACAGGGACATATTCAGCCAAGATGTGCTGCGCATCTGCAGCGCATCATGCAGATGCACTGTGCAAAGATAGGCATATGAAAAGCATGACCATGTCCAGTCCACCCACAGGCAGAGAGTGGCATAGCAGCCATGGATGGAACACCATTCCTGATAGCAGCAGTCATGAGGGGAGTGAGGAGATGGGAGGAAGAACAGCATGGACATGGAAGGGCCCATAGGTGGTATGCCCAGCAGAGAAGGTACTGTGCCTGTGTCACATATGACCACCTGAGTGACACGGAGATTGTGGGCTGGTACAGACTCAACAGGGCACTGCTGAGACAGCTCTGTGAGCTGCTCCATGATGACCTGCAGTCACCAAGACACGGGAGTCACACCATGATAGTGGAGACAAAGGTGACAGCAGCAATGTGCCTGCTCACCATAGGCACATTCCTGACACTGGTGGGTGACACCACTGGCATCACACAGTCTGCCACATCCCATCTCCTCACCCAATTCCTCACCATTCTGCTGCCACATGCTTCGGAGTTCATCAAATTCCCAAGCACACAGGCAGAGTGGACAGAAGCAATGCAGCACTTCCACATGGTAGCACGCATGCCAGGCATGCTGGTGGCCATAGACTGCACCCATGTGGCAATTCGCTCACCACCTCTTTCAGAGGGAGTGGCATACATCAACAGAAAGGGCTACCACTCCTGTAAACTGCCAGGTGGTGTGCAATTCCAGGGGGCACGTTATAAATGTGTGTGCCATGCACCCTGGAAGTGCATATCATGCCAACATCTTGCACCAGTCGGCCCAGTGCTGCCTGTTTGAGAGCAGTGGGATAGCCAGTGGCCATCTAGTGGGTGAGTGGGGCATGACAATGGGCCCACACAGCACACAGTGGCACACAATATAGTGTGCAGAACCGCTGTGTGGGAAACAGACAGGGGTCACCATGCCCAACAGGCATGCAGTGCCACGGCCCAGTTGTGCCCACTGCACTGTGAACCACATACAGCAGAGGTTGGTGGGCTTGGGGGGGCATTGCCGGGGACACACACAGCATGAGCATGCTTCTATCATGCAGTGGCACAGGGCCTGGGCCTGACACAGGCACTGTGGTGCTATAGAAAACCATGGCTGGACAGGACAGTGGCTCTGCACCAGTGGGGGCAGGGCATGTGAACAGCAGGGCATGGTTGTGGGAGGCCATGACATGCCAGGCACATGCTCTGCGTGCAACGCACATGCAGTGCACCCACTGACATGATGTATGCATGGCTTGGTATGGAGTGAGGTGGGACAGCCAGGGTGGGGTCCACGCAGATCAATGGCAGACATGAAGTAACATATGACTGTAGCACACCTGTGAATGCATGATGTACACTTAACACTTTTCTCTTCCACAGGTGACTGTGCATACCCCTACAGCCATGGCTGCTCACCCCATAAGCCAGACCTCATCCATGATGGAGAACAGGTACAACAAGGAACATGGCATGACCGAATATCATCAAGCATGTCTTCGGCATCCTTAAAATGAGATTCAGATGATTGGACAGGTCTGGCAGTACCCTACAGTACAGCCCAGAGAAGGCCTGTGGCATATTCCTGGCCTGTTGTATGCTACACAACATGGCAATAGACCGTGGAATCCATGTCCAGGCTGAGTCGGTGACAGCTCCGAGATGAGGGGCCACAAGCCTAGGGGTGGGAAGGACTACTACAACTGTAGGGACCCACGGCTGGTCACCAGGGAACAGCGGCACAGGGACATGAATGTGGATGAACACTTTGGAGACCACAGGTGGGATAATGGGGGGGTTATGCAATTTCATGTGGGAAGGGGGATAACATGCGAAGGTTGGCAGATGTGGCATGGCTGACAGGTCCACGGTGATGGAAGAACACACCCATGCAGGTGTGGCCACAGCGGTACAGTCATGTCCGGGCCTACATGGAGCACTGTGGTGTATGGCTTGGATCAGTGGATTATGCTCGCACACGTGCACAGTGGACACACAAGGCTGCACTCATCATGCCCATGCCAGACAACACAGTAGCAGTGCCCCAGCACAAGCTCGGAATACCACACTGACAGCATGGACATGCAAGCCACAGGCCCACGTGTGTGTCCCCGCACATGGACCTGGGCACAGACAGCAGGGAGTGTGAGCAAACAACAACTGTATGGTGACTGTGCCATGGCAGCTGCACACAGGTGGCATCACTTGGCCTACCACAGCCACCACAGACACATGGGTGGCTACACCCATGGCGGGTGCCCCCTCTGAGGTGGCAACCACCTCAGCAGGGGACTCAACCACGCTATCAGGTGTAGACCCATGAGACAGTGTGCTCATGGGTGTCTTGTTCCCGAAGTCCAGATGGGACCCAGGGGTGTTGAGAATACCTGAGACAGGGGATGGCATCAGAAGCAATGGGGCCACATGATGTCATGAGGCAGGAGTGCTAGTGTCACTATACGGTGTGAGCTGGGCACTCCTGCATCCATGGGTCACATGGGCAGCACAGCCCTCCTTGAAGGCCTGTGCTATCCTCTCAAAGCCTGTGGTCATTCCTCCCACAGTTGGTGAATCTCACCAACCATGTTCTCCGAGTTGGCGTATCTCACCAACTAACCAGGGTGCCCTGCAGAGGCATGGTCATTTATGATGCTCACCTGCACACGCAGGCCTGCACACCTACCTGAGTGCACTCTGATGCTCCATGGAGGCCGCAGGAGCCAGGTGTGCTCGTCGAAGCCTTCAGCATGGGACTTGTCCTGTGGGAGATGCTGATGGGTGGATGGTGTGCAGTGCAACATCCACGGCCTGTGGATGCTGCATGGCTGGTCACTGTTGAGGTGGGGACTGTGCATGGGCAGGCACAGTGGGTCCTTGTACAGTCATGTCATGTGCATGGGCAGCACATTGCTGCTGCACATCGCCCTGCTGCACCAAGATGATGGCCCCAGTCCCCTCAGCCACACCCCAGACCTGGCCACCCACAACAGCCACAGGTGAGGTCATCAGTGGGGCAACCTGGCTGGTGACATGTGTGGGTCAAGGCTGCCACACCCTGTGCATCACTATCCATGTGGCCACCTACACTGTGGCAGTGGCACCACTGTGTTTTGTCACCACAAGCTGTGTGTCATCATCATCCTCGATGGACAATGCCAGCATCGTGAGGTCATCAGGCAACTTTAAGTTAGGAAGGGCATCAAGACCCACAAAACTCAGCAGGTCCTGGAACATGGGTTCCCTGCCTGCACAGGCCATGATCCCGGCCGACGTCGATGGCCTGGGTTTCTCCTCCAATTCCTCCACCAGACCCTCGGCCTGCGGGACAGGCCCAGCAGCTCCCCTGAGGTTTGATGGCACTGTAAAGCAGACAGGTATGCATGGTCAGGACAACACATACATGGATGTCCATTGACTGGTGTACATGGGGCCATGTGCCATGAATCACAGCTGTGTGGGCACTGCCACCCATGGCATGTACCGGCACTGTGAGCGTTGTGTGCATTGCATGCTGCAGGGCTGTGCACACACAGTTCCACGATGACAGCCATTGGGCCATGGCAGTGCACAGCTGCCCTCCCTGGACAAGGGGAACTGCCACCTGTGTGTGGGCACACTGGCAACAGTGACAGGTCATTGCAGTGCATTGTACCATCATGTGTGGTGGACATACATGGACATAGTACATGTACACAGGTGCCAGTGACCACCACTTGCCACCCCACCTCAGCAGGCAGATGGCCCCAGTGACAAAGCCTGACATGGCAGCACACACGGGCTGCAAGGGGATACTGCATGCCCATGGGGTGAGTACGTACAATGGTGGATGCACTGCACAGTGGCATGGTAACACAGTGTGCATCCATGTGGGCATACCCTGCACACCCAGAATCACAGCATAAAGTCATACAGACATTGTGACACATGCATACTCACAGTGCTGTGCACAGTCTCTGCCTGTTTGGAACCCACCTCCAGGGACACCCTCCACAGATGCACGGGACAGGGTGGATGTGAGCACCTCCTCATGTGATGTTAGTGGTGGCACTGTGTGTGGCCCACCCCTGTTGCATGCAGGGATGCCCACATGGTGGCCAGGCACTCCCCTGGTCCTGGTCTTCTCACCTTTCATGTGCTTCATGAAATCCTGGGGGTGCGGTTGTATGCCCTATGGGCATTCACAGCCTGTGCCACCACATCCCTTCCCATTGACCTCTCCTGCCACGTGCCTGTCTTCCCTGACAGGAGGTTCTTCATCTGCACATAGACCTTGACTAATGCCCCTAGCTCATCATCCATGAAGTTCAGACATCTCCTCTGTCTCACCTCCTCCTCCGTTGACATGCTAGTGCCTGTGGGGTGGAAGTGTGACAGGTGTTAATACAGTACATATCGAACAAAAAGCAAGAGCACCAGGAGTTTGTCATGGTGCTAACTATATTTAAAAATTCAAATTTGGAAGCAAAGAAGCACCTGTGACTAACAGACACACAAAAGAATATGTGCAAATAATTGAAGTCCTTTAATAAATTAATTCCATAGTGCACAATACATACTGCAACTCGAAAGGAGATATCACAGAGGTAAAGCCTAAATTCAGCTACTGATGTTTCGAATGACCACTGCCATGCATCCTCAGAGTTAGTCTGCCACCATGCTTACTAGGTTACCTAAATACATACAAATCATGTAATCTTAATTAAAAAATATCCACTCACCTTCATCTTAACCACACATGGTGTTTATATCAAAATGTAGCAAAAACACATATAGCTATACACACACAATATAAAACTCTTCATTATTTAAAAAAATGGCCACATATTAAATTCAATAGCCATGTACACAGTCACACTGCACTGCTCCCAGGCATGGAGTCTTCCTGGCCAGAGACCCATTAACAGTGTAGCTGTTGTAAACAAACCTCCAAGGTGCAGTACCTGCTGGTCACCAGTGGTGTGTGTGGTGGTGCAGAGCAGCTCATTTACGGCTTAGCACATGCAAATGAGGGTCTGTGCAGACTGTAAGGAGATGCTAATGTGGGGACTTGCACTTTGATTGGGCAATGGGGCAATTTACGTATCCTGGCTGAATAAAATAGATTTGCACCCAGCCAGTCTCAGTTTGCTCCAGGCATGTATCTGAGCCGCATACTTCCACATAGCACATCTCTGTGTATGCACAGTTTGCTGGCACATACCAGCCATGCATGGCAGCACAACCAGCCATTTTCTGGCAACACATTTGCATCGCGGTGCAGTGCATCATCACACATGCATGATGATATGCATCACGCATGTCATGCGCAGTGTGGCATGATTCTATTGGCTGCATGTGTGGCATGTTGCGACCTTCCCAAGATGGCCACCAGTCTGGTCGTGCATGCGCAATGTGCGATAACATGACCCTGTCCCCCCACCCAGCATTGTGGCACTGCACATGCATGGTGTTGTGCAATAGTCTGTGTACTGCATATTGACATTGCGCATCTGTTTGCTGTGCAGGCCATCGCATGCATACCTATAGTGCATCTTCCACGAGCAGGCCATGTGACTTGCAGTGCAGCATGCTGCAAGTGAGATTGTCATTTGGCATACTGTAATGACCATGGCACATGCAGGGTTGCTGGCCATGGGCACTCAACTGTGCAACACAGAGCTGGCCAACCTTGTAGCATTGGTGCAGTCTGTGGAGGGCAAGCTGTTTAGGGAAGAGGCCTTGCAGGAGGCAAGACCCAGGTCCTGCGGGTTTGCGAGCTCACCGGGGACGGGGTACTCATGTACTGAGACAGTGCACGAACCACCGGAACTATGGAGGCCCGGCTGCGGTGCTGCAGACCACAACGGATAATGTAACATCACAGTATGCCAAACTGGATGATGCTCTTGTAGATGAGAGGTAGTGTTGATACTGTGGTTGCCGCGGGGTTTGGGGTGTGTGGTTGGGTTGTATGTAGTGTTGCTGTGGGGGACTGGGGGTGGTGACAGCATGCTGCTCATATTTCCCTTCCATTCTGTTCCCCTTGCAGGCCAGGAAGAGTGCCAGTGGGTGGTGGACAGGGGCCATGACCACAGTAGCACCAGGAGACCATGGGCAGCAGATGCTTAGCTGCACAGGGTGCCATATCGTCCTGCAGAAGGTAGGTGTGCCTTTCTGTTTTTGTTCTGTGTTGTTTGAGGTGGGGGTGGTGTTGGGTTCCTGTGTCCACCATGGCCCCATGGCCGCTAGCCATGTATGCCCCAGGTGTACCGGTTGGCACACTGTGGCCATTGTCCTGGCACCATGTGGCAATCCCACTGTGCACCATGCTCATGTGTGTCCAACACATTGTCTGTGTCCCATGAGGACTGTGGGTGCCCAACATGGCACACATGTGGTTGCACTTGGCCTTCAGACATGGTACACATGGCTATTAGTGCTATACGGTGTGGGTGGGCATGGCATCATGTCCCATGGCAATGTCCATTGCATGCACTTGCTGCCATCACATTGAACTGCCCCACAGTCAGGTCACTGTGTGGCACTGTTGCACAGAACTCCACCGGTCCGTCATGTGCGTGGTGCATTTTTGGGACCTTGTCTGTGTCCCATCAATGTCCAGCATGCGCGTCAATACCAAGGTGGGGGAATTAGCCTGTGTATGTCATGGCACTGAGTGCATGTTCTCTGTTTCACCACACAGGTCAGCCTGCTGAGTCGGTGCCCGTGGTATGGGCAGGTGTGGAGGTGGCAAATGGGACCAGGTCCAAAGCACACCAGGGACATTGACAGCGATACATCAAGGCAAGGGGCAATATTCAGGTGGCTGGGGGTGATACTGAGAGTGATCAGGGAGCAGACAGTGGTGATCCAAGGGATGAGCCAGATGAACCGGCCCCCTGACTGGGACCAGCAGCAGTCCTAACACTGTGTGGCCTTTGGTCTGGCATTGACTGGACATTTTGTTGTGCATCTTTACATTCCTCCCATCACCAGTTTCACCACCTGTAGTTTGTTGCCCCACCTGCATTCCCTTTTCCCTGTTCATTCCTGCCACACCACAGTTTTGGAGTTTTTGTTGCTATTATTGGTTTTCCTTCATATATGTGTTCCCATTTGGATTGTGTGTTTCATTAAAGCCTTTTATACTGTACTTTCCCCTGTGTCTGTGGTTGAGTATGTGCTGTGGATGTTGTCTGCTGTTCTGTTGCCTCTTCTGCCCACTATCCGTTGTGCTGCATGGCTTGTCTGTTTGTGTCCTGTGGCACATGACCACCCTGTCCACTCACACAGGCCTATGCCCTGCTTGCCATGGGCATCCCTGTGGTGCATCTGTGCTGTCTCCCACTGTTGCCCACAGTGGCATGTTCAGTGTGTCTGTCCCCCAGTGCTGTGTATACCATGGGGTTTGCACCATGCACCATGCTGCATTGCTGCTCTGTTTGCCACATCATGTGCCCCTGGACATGTGCACCCTGTGTGATCTACACACATCTGGCACATTTGGCTCCTTGGCACTGTTATCTCAGTACCTGTGTTGGCTGTGCTGTCCATTGGCAACCCCAGTGTTCTGTCCTTTCCTCCATGCCCTCATCAGTGCCATGCCATTGGTGTGTGCTGGACATATTGCCTGCCTGTGTGTGTGTGTGTGTGTGTACGTGTGTACGTGTGTGTGTTGCCACATCCTGTGCCCCTGCTGTGCTGCACAGTTCCCATGATCACCTGTGCAGTGGCACTCTGTTCACCATGGCCATGGTTGCTGGGGCCTCCTGTCTCTGCACTTGCAAAATGCTCATGGCCCACCCTGGGCACTGACACGTTGCTCCAGTCTCAGGCAGGCCTGCTACACTTGCTGTATTCGGTCTGCCCTTCTGCGCTAACGCATGTGCAGATGCGCTATAGCACATCCATGGTATATTCAGCTGCAGTTGCACTGATGCATCCTGTGGTGCATCAGCTGAATATAACATTTTTAAGGCACATCTGGATTGTGCTGCACAGGCATTTGCACTGTGTGCCTGAGGACGTTTGAATAGCTAGGCCCCTATGCCTTTGGGTTCAGTAAATTTGGTGCAATAAATTATCTGGAGCAATAAACCATAAGCCAAACAGAGAAAAATATCTCACTACCTGTCCCAAATTACTAGAGTCACTACTGCAGCATTTTATAAACTTAGCAGATGAAATCAGGCTTACTATGGCACCCTTAGGGTCCAGAGTTACGATTGAGTAACCATTGCATTACTTCAATTTGATAAATGAATGTAACAGCATTGTTCCTTATATACAGGAGTCTAGCAGCTAAATTTCAAAGCTTTGTAGCAGTACGTTATCGTCAACATGTGGGCTGCAATAACAGGGCAAAAATGTTTTGCACTCAGAAGCGTACACAACCTTTCCCTTTTGGTGGGCCAAGTGAAAAATTGTGTATAATAGAAATACAGCCGAATCCAAACAAGTTTTAAAGTGCAGACTCTTCTGGTAGTCTGAGACAAATTTGCAGGTGTAGTTCTGGCAGGGGAGCACCATGAAGCAGACAAAGAACACCCTTGATATCTATATCAACTTATAGTGAGACGATATATGGATAGAGCTCCAAAAGAAAGTCAGTATTCACTCAATCAGGCAAGCCGAAAACTAACCTCTTGGGGAAATTACCCTTATTCAAATACCACCTGTTGCTAAACAGTGTCCTTTATGAAAGTTAACATGGTGCGGTCAACATAATAAACAGATTTGACTCAGAAGCAATAGTTGTATTCAAAGTCCTTGGTGCCTTAAATAAATGTATTTAGTTTGAACAGTGGAGGTTTAATAGACCAAGAGCTCCCCCAGAGTACCAAAAACTATCCGAATGCTAATACCAGATATAGCAGCTTGTCCATCTTTTATTATTTCTTGTTTTTTATTTCTTAACCTCTCAGACATTTTTTTTTAAACAAGGGACAAACCATTTAGGAATCTGTCAATTCATCAGAGAGCAGTACCTTTCAGAAGTTATATTCAAAATTTACTTTCATCTTCACCTACAACTTCAATGCAAAACGTGGTGTAGGAAAAAACACTGGCTGGCAGTATAGCCTAGAGGTCAAAGTAATGAGCTGTGAATGAGCTTGGTACATCAAAACAGACCAGACCTTGGTTTGATTCTCACAACCTCCACTTGCATACTGTGTGACTCTGAGCAAGTCACTTAACCACCCAGTGTTCCCAGGTCTCCTCTGAAAACAGGCACTTGTGCCTAGTGGGCCTTACCCAGTTACAAAAGTCTAAAATAAAAAAAATAAACTATAGCTATCCATGCAGCAACCTCCGGCTGCAATAATTCACCCAATTTTTTTAAGGCCAAGGATTTAGACCATTTCTCTGCTTAATTCTGCTCTTTCCATAAGCAAATCGGCAGATCCAAGTAGTTCAGCTGTATCAAAACCTAGAGAGGAGAAAAAAGTGAAAACACTCCTCTCAGCGTAATAACTCTGGTAACATACTGTAATTAAACAAATTCTCTCTTCCTCCCCAGGCAAGGGTATAATACCTTGTATAGGCTATAATCAGCTTTTCAGCACCCATAGAGCTCCAGAATTCTCAGCGCTCATAATTTCTGGCTTTCTTTCTGGCTTTCCATGCTTTTCATGCTTTCCTTTCCAACTAGTCCAACTAGCAACCAGATGGGATGCCAGCTTAATCTTTGACGGTGCATTAATAATTTGCAGCTTTTCTTAATTACATATAGCTCTTTTTAAAAGCTCTTAACCAAAGGCTCATTGGCTTGCTTTTATAATAGCAAGCTGTGTCATCTCTACTGTTAGGATTATTAGAGTTATAAAAACTATATTAACGCAGTGCTGTAAATATGCCTTCAGGACACTGGTTAGGGGCTGCAAGCTCCATTTTGGCTTACCAGGGAGCAAAAAAAAGTCCCGCATCAACAAATAAGACTAAAACCAACATGGGTTTCATGCACCATCTCAAAATAAAATGAGAATAAAACAAGTTTCAACCGTAAAGATTAATTCATGTTCAGAGCTGCAGGGAGAGGAGTAGCACTGTGGACATCTTGCTGCTCCTCCCTGCCCCAACCCCCATCAAAATATTAAACAAAAAACAAAGTTATTAGCCTACATTGAAGTTTGAAAATGCAGGCTCATAACTTTGGTAATTTTCAATAGTTTTACCCCAAATTTACAACATAGTCATATCTTTACATCACCTCGTGAATGTAACAGCTGTCATTTTTCAAATCCTGGCCAAAATTATGTTTTACATCCCAAAAGGTGATTTTGTGGTCCCGGTGCAAAATCACCTTTTGGCAGGAGTTGAAAAGTTTCTCTGCTCTTGTTCATGATGTAGGGTCATAGGTTATGTTGAAATTTGGTGTAAATAAATATTAGGACAGATAAAGTTATGAGCCCACATTGAATTTTGTGAACATAGGCTCATAACTTTGGTAATTTTCAATATTTTACCCCATATTTACAACATTGTCATATCTTTACAGCACCTCATTAATGTGATAGCTGTCATTTTCAAATCCTGGCCAAAAGGGTTTTTACATCTCGAAGGTGATTTTGTGGTCCCTGCACGAAATCCCTCTTCAGACAGGAGTTGAAAATTTTCTCTGATCTTATTCATGTGGTGGGGTCATAAGAAGGTAATGTTTTACATTTTGTGTACAAATATAAAAAAAAAACAAAGTTATGAGGCTATGTTGATTTTTGCAAATGCAGGCTCATAGCTTTGTTAATATTCAATATTTTTACCCCAAATTTTCAGCATTGCCATTTCTTTACAGCACCTCATGAATGTAACAGCTTTCATTTTTCAGCTCCTGCCTAGGAATGTGTGAAAGTTGCAAATTCTGCCTTGGCGGAACTTTTGCAGAATTTTTGAAATTCCACAAAAGTTTTTACACTTTCACCTATGGTGAGAGTGGAACCTTCTGACCATGTTCCATGGATTTTTGCTCTTTTCTATGGATTTTTTGTCTGAACTGTGTAATAATACTTTAAACTGTGGAATTTATTCCATCCACAGTCCCCCCCCCCGTCGAGCACTGGACCGTGGCCCTTGGTTTCTAGTGTACCACCAGCCAATCGCCTGCCAGATAAAAAAAAATGTTGGTGCCCAGTTCCCATCCACCTGCTGATCACCTCTCCATAAAAAACATAAAATATCCTCTTTCCCTGATGCCTAGTGGATCCCCCCACCCAACCCCCCTGGCAGGTAGTCCACCACCTCCTCAGCCTCTATCCCATCTGAGCTTAAATGAATGAGTGCATGCTTGTACAAGCATATGCTCATTCATTCAGCTCAGTGGGTGGCCAGCCATGGAGGAGAAAGGAGGGCTGTGCTGGTCACCTGCTCTGAGTAGATATGGGGTAGTGGGGTGGTGGTGGTGGACTACCTGCCAGGGTGGGGGTCCACTAGCCACCAGGGAATGAGGATATTTAATTTATATTTGGAAGGAGAATTGTGGGTGGGGAGAAACTAGACACCAACATGTTTTTCTATTTGGTTGGTGATCGGTGGGTGGGTGGGAGGGACCACTAGACACCAAGGAATGAGGATATTTTATTTTTTATATGGGGGGCGATCGGTGGGTGGGGGTACTGGACGCCAACATTTTTTTTATATGGTGCCAGTGATCAGAGGTGGGTGGCACAAAAATAGAGGGGCAGGAGACACCAATCGGTGTGGGGGTGAGTTCATGAATTAAACTGTTGGTGAAAAAGCCACAGAGTTGAAAACTGACAGTGATCATTTCTGCAGAATTTTTTTTCTGCAGTTTAATACATTAACTCTCAGTTCTTACATGTGTTCCGCAGTTTTTAGGCATAATTTCTGTGAATGTACAGTATGTAAAATAGTTTCCAAACTTTTATGGCCGTGAAAGTCCCACTTTCACCGAAATTCCGGTGGTGGAATTTTTTTTTTTGCACATCCCTACTCCTGCCCCAAATGTGTTTTTGCATCCTGAAAGTTAATTTCACAGTCCCTGAATGAAATCACCTTTAGGCTAGGAGTTGAACATTTTCTCTGCCCTTCTTCATGAGGCATGGTTATAACAAGGCTATGTTGAAAATTTGGTGTACAAATATTACAAAACAACAAATTTATGAGCCTACGTTACATTTTGATAATGCAGGCTCATAACGTTGGTAATTTTCAATATTTTTTCCCCACATTTCTGCCATGCAGCCCTATCGGTTCTGTCCAGAGTTTGTTTCATTTATGTACTAATGTGAATAGAATTGATGTCCCCAGATAGAGTAACACCTTCTTGATTGACTATCTCAGAAGGGCAGGTAGTACTCTGTCTTCTGGATGATGTAAATGAAGTTCAAAGTGACTGTATCCCATAAAAACATGAAGAAAAGGTATACAGTATGTTTCATATGATTTTTTATAATGCAAATTAATAAATACATATGAATTCATACATTTTTATTAATTTAGTATTAATAATATAAGGCATAAAGTACAGCTGAGAATAAATAACAAGGGTACAGGGTTGTCAAAAGGTCTTCTGCCATTTTTAAACCACAAGAGTGATGCTTTAATGGTTTATATTTGTCACCAGAACCTGAAGATATAGTTACATACTAATGTATGTGTATTTGAGAATATTTTTTTATGGCACATGGCATTATTAAATTGAAGGAATTCACAAAGGTGCTGCCCCCCCCGCTTGCCCATTTTTGAGCAGTTATCACAATAATTATTATTTGTTTTCTTACTGATCCTGCCTAATTGGGAAGACACCCTGTATTTATATGTTTATGTATATTTATATGTAATATATATATATATATATATATATGTATATATATTATAGTGGCACGGTAGTGCCACTATACTTAGGATTGAGGATCCATTTACATGTTAAACCCAAAATTTTGCACCTTAATAACTTTGCAACTGTTTGACAGATTTGCCTGAAATTTGGAATACACGATCAAGACCCATACACCTTGGGATCTGCCCAGTTTTGTACCAGTCAGATACACAGCTGCAGAGTTATTAAGCATGATCTGTGCATACGTTTACGTCTTTTCTGGAATTCTACAGTCGCACCTACAGGTTGCACGGTTTGCACGACCAGTCCAAAATCTTCAGGGAATGTGCAGCCAGGGTCCCATGCGCTTTTGAAGATTTCGTGAAACAATATTAAACGGTTCAAAAGTTATTCAAAAAACAATTTCCCATTATAAGTCGATGGGAAAAGTTAACGAAAAGTTCAACAGTGTCGTAAATGCAGTTTTTACTGTCAAATGGCCCTTTTACTGTCGCAAATCTGCCATTTTGTTTTCCGTTAGTGATCAGAAAAATGCTTGGCATTTAAATTTGGGACCCTATAGCAACCTAATTATTTTTGTATTCACCTAGTCGGGCCCTGAGGATGCTAGCCATGTCTTTATTTTGGGGTAAAACACCCCAGAAATATGTTTTTCAAATTTCTGGAAAAAGAACTTTCACAAAGTACTGTCGCACTTGTGACACTGTCGAATGCATTTGTGAAAGCTTTTGCAAATTGCGACAGTACTTTTCTAGGCTGTGGGAAAATGACAGCAATTCTTTGGCACCCTGCTGCAAAAGAACGGTTTGGTACTTTGGCCTGAAATTTGGAGGAAACGCAGCCAACATCTCACAGATGTGCCTTTCTATGTTGCATTGAAAAAATATTACATGCTGGCAAAGTTACGGCACTCCAAAGTTGACGCTTTTTTCCACAGGATAACATTATGGCATCTGATGCATTGCAGCAATCCTTTGGCACCCTGCTGCAAAATAACGGCTAGCTCTTTGGGGCTGAAATTTGGAGGGAGGACAGCCAACATCCCACAGATGTGCCTTTTAGTGGATTGGTGAAAAAATATTACAGAGAGCCAAAGTTATGGCACTCTGAACTTCTCTTTTCCATAGGATAACATTGCGGGCGTTTAAGCTACTTCCAGGGGCCCGTATCTCAGAAACTGTGCGAGATACGGACTTTTGTCAGAAAAGTACTTAGCCCCCCACTGGGGGCTAAGTACAAAACTAGCCAGGAAAGTCATAAATCATATGACTTTTAAATTTTTTTCCTACGTCGTACGGTTCCTGAGATATAAGCAATTTAGTATTCCAACTCCTCATTTTCTGCTCCGAGACCCATTATTATTGCATACATTCTTTGTACTCACTTTCTCTCTCTATGCAGCTTTTGGGGAAAACCAGCCTCTGCGCTTACATCACTATTACCGTTGCTCTTTCCGCTTGCTGTTCCGTACCCATTTCACTTACCATTCACGTCTACGCCACCATATGCATTATCCTTTGCGTTTCCATTTGCACTTGCATTTCTGTTATTTTTTGCCATTTGTGTCTACAGTACTGTTTCTCTTTCTGTTTGGCTTTGTGTCACCATGCCCATTGCCATTTCCATTTGCAGGCACCATGTTACTATGTGACAAGACATCACGTGGTGGACCATTCCGTCACATACCATGTAGTACCCTTTCTGTTCTCATTTGCGCTTTACGTTACTCATGTACGCCACTGTTAGTGCTTCTGTTTGTGTTGCTGTTCACGTTACTATGTCACAACACATCACGGACTCCCGTGACTACCGCTGTTTACATTCACTATTTCTCATTAACATTCTCAAAAGAAGGGAAATTAGAGCAAAAATCCATTTAATGCATCAGTTGAGGTTGTTCCCCAGCCACCCCAACTGGCATTGGGGTGCGCATTGGGGTGTTGGGTCCTAACTCTCACCCCATTCTCCTATACCTCTGCTTCTTTACACATGTGATGGGGTGAAAGTTAGGGCCGTGACCTCAATGCACACCTAATGCCGGTTGGGGTGTTGGGGTCCAAGGTTTTCAACCCTAACACCGAATTTCCTCACTTTTTTTCACTGTGGAACAACCCTAACTGATGCATTAAACAGAGTTTTTGCATATATATATATATATATATATATATATATATATATATATATATATATATATACAAACACACACACACGCGTGTTATCTGCTTGCTGCCCTGGCCCAGGAGCAGAACTGCACCAGCAGGCAGAGTTGGAGTAGAAGCCACATCCTTTACATCAAAGACTGCAAGAAAAGCATATTTTTTTATTTTTTTTTAATGTGCCATGAAGACTAGATAATGGATGAACTTCACCCATCCCTAGTTTTCAACAGTCTTTTAGAAGAATGATAAGAATAAAACATAGTATTTAGGTAGTAATCACACACTCTGGTCCACTTTTTCTCAAGTTAGGCCACCATAGCTGCATGTGTCCACCTCCACAATTTTCTATAGCCATGGAAGTTATTTAGAGCCTATGTGGTAAAGTAATATAATAGACATTTGTGTACCTTTTAAAAAAACATGTATGATCCATTTCAATGAAAATACATGGGGGACAATGAGGCCTATTGGCCCAGTGGCAGTGCACCATGCTGCAATGCCATTGACCCATGGTCAGAAGAGGGTTTTGGCTGTTGGATAGGCAATCACAGCTGAAAAACAGGACTGCCAGGGACAGCACTTCCCATGCTGTCAAGGGAGAGGGTGCAAGTTCAGCAACAACAATGAGTAACCATGGAGCTTGCTTCCCAAGGGATGTTTGATGCAGCATCTGAGGCAACCAAGAATGGTGCAGTGCCCTCTATGAGGTGCAGGTGAAGAGAAAAACGAATTAAAAGCCAGGCTGAGCAGGCAGGATAAATCCCTGCCCCTTGCAAACCCCATATCCCTGACCATGGTTCCTGTCCAGCAGTCCAGACCCTGAAGGATGAAGGACAGAAACCCCCCTGCTCAGGTAAGCAATGCCTATAGAGATAGAGTATGTCATGGAGAAGGTTAGCAAAAGGGCTGAGGGGACAACACTTGAAGGGGTAGAACAGCCAGGAAGGACAAGAATCTCTATAAAAATGTATCTTGTACTTGATTTATTATGTACTGTGTAAAAATTATTCAGGGGTTGATGTGAAAAAAATATGGAGTTGAGTATACCAGTAAAATCTGAAGGCCGCATTGTGAGGCGCTGTAAGGCCATTATGATTTCAGGCATAAGCACCACTGGTATTGTCAGACAATGAAGAAAGTACATACAGTAGTTCCTGATAATAGCAGGTGTCAGGGTTTCCAAGTGAGTGTGTAGTAACTTGTTTTAGGTGGATGGAGACATTATTCTAGGTGTACATAGTCCTATATGTATAAAATTCTTTCACTGACCTTGATAGTCCTGGGTATGACCACTAATATCATATGGTTTAGATAAATAAATGTGGTGAGATAAACACAGAAAATATTTTTTTTAAAATAAGATGAGATGTATCTAATTTTAAAAGTTGCTCTGAAGAGTCAATAGTTTTTTAACTTCAATCAGAGCAGCAGGCATAAATGGCAGGAAATTTCCATGATGAATGTCATAGCTACAAGAGAGGCAATAAAATAGATGAAGAATAATAATTTTAGCTCCTTGTGTAACCTGTTTGACATTTATTATTTGATTTAACTGCTAGGCTGATGCAACCAATGAGCCTAGCAGTATGGCAATCAGAGCTCTGGAGATCATTTGTAAAGTGAATAGTTTGTGTTATAGCTGATATTGAATTGTTAGAACCTTTTCCAGTTCAGTGGTGAGTGAGCCTTTTCTCACTTGAGAAGCCTTGAGGGCAACCAGCACACTGTGTGCTGAACCAACTCATTGCCTATGTCATCACTATTTCTATATTTGCATACTGTTGCTCCCTTAGGCAAATTCTAGTTTGAAGCCTGGTACTGGCAATCTAAGGTGTCATTAACTCATATCCTAAACGACACAAAATGGAAAGGCAAAGCTTTTTTTCCATGTTCAAAATCTGATGACACCATTATGGACACTAGACATTGTATAATAGTTAAAATCAGCCCCACAATATTTTGTTCTATGAGTCACTTTCAACACATAACAGTAAATGCCTAAAGTCATTAATATATACAGTGGTAGACAGTTACACAATCCTCTATATAACTAGAAAGAGTAGGACATATAACAGAGTATTCCTAACCTTAATTGCACATAAATACTACTTATATTTGCTGTACATGTATTGTATTTGGGCCTCTGTAAATAGTTTTATCTGTATATATTACATACCATGTACTGTGGGTTTTGTTCCCTATGCTTCCTGTCCTTCAGCTCTGTGACTATGTTTACTTTAAACTGTGCATCTATTTACATCTGCCATTCTAATTTTTTTGCACATCATGGGCTGAATTCTCAAAGGGTCCATAGACCAATGCAATGTGTGTCAAACATTCTACCTTGCATCAAATCCAGATGCACCAAATACTGTGTGCCATATTCTGCAAGAAAAGCATTCTCTGTGGCAAAGTCCCCCACAATGACACAAGAGGTCTGCTGCATCATAAATATAATTCATGGGGTGAGAATGATAGAAGCTGCATCAAAAAATATGATAGAAGAAATGGCAGAAGAAATGAGGGAAGAAATGACAGAAGCAAGGCCAAGCAAACACAGGCACCAGAAAAACAACACAGTGGCAGCAACCAACATCCTAATAGAAGAGGTGGATGCTTAACTTGACTGCTTGCTATCCAGAGGTAGGGACAAGGAGCTGCAGGACCACTGGCTACAGGGCTAAGGTATGGTGGACATTGGGATAATCCTGTAGACTCTGTAAGGTGCACATTGGGGCACCACAAAAAAGGTACAATGACATCCAGTGGAGGTCAATGGAACAGATGGCACACAGACTTCATAGGTGCGGAACCGGGGCGAAAGGCGGTAGCCTCACTTTATTTTCATTATGGTAAAACTAGTATAGAAAAAGTGCCCTTTGCACCCTCATAAGTGCCCTTTTTGATTCTCAGCCCCTCAGCTTTTACCACCTTCCGGCACCCTTGCGCACAACAGATGCTGTACCGTTGCCACTGCCACTGGAGGAGGACCAAGCCACCTGATGCCCCTGAGCAGCCAGGAATTGTGTCTGGCAGAACATCTCAGGGGCCACACAACTGAGGCCATCAGACCCTGTACCCTTCAAGCTACAGAGCCCTGCAAGTATGTATCAGAGATAGGTGACAGAACAGGGTGACTTAGCATGACATGACCCTACCACAGTCAGACATGCACTGCTTGCTCCTAGTTGCTGTTGAAATAGTGTTACTGCTGGGGGTTATATCATGCTTGCAAGGAAGCAGAACATGTGTGCTGGCAAACAGGGTCATCATATGTATATACTATGAAATGCATCCCTGACAGCCAAAGTTGCATGGTACAGTATGTGTAGTGTGCTCAGATACATGTAGTGAACACCGTAATTGTCATGAAGAATGAAACATGCCAAAAACTGTCTACCACTGGCAGGTGGCACAACACATCCACCAACATCACCTGTTGACTGTGCATTCTGCAGTCATATTATAGCTGTTTGAGATGTGGCTGTCCAGCACAATATTATACCAATATATATACGTCACCATGGCAGCCATGGCATGGGAGAATGCATTATGAAATAGCCACAGGCTCATATTGTGGTGCCGAATGCCAGTAAACACCTCACAATATGCTGTTAATGTTGCCAGAAGACTATCAGTGTTGACAACCTGTGTATGAACAACACCTATTGTAATAACATGCAGCATGTGCAGTGCAGTACAATGCATTATGTGGTGACATGTGATGAACAACACCAGTTGTGATAACATGCAACATGTGCAGTACAATGTGTTATGTGACAACATGTGTATGAACAACACACGTGATAACATGCAGCATGTGCAGTACATATGGGATATGTGTTGGGCTGTGGTGGAATACAGGATTTATCTGTATGAGTGCAGACTGAACTCGGGTAACATCATGAGTGGCAGAGCGTAGCAGAGCCATGAGTGATGTTTCCCGAGAACAGTGTGTACGAGTGCAGATAAATCCTGTATTCCACCACAGCCCAACACATATTCTGTTTATACAATAGGGCTGTGATGGGTTTTGCCTGTTTTATAATGTTTTTTGGCATGTTTTATAATGGGTTTTCTATTGCATTTTATGTGCCTGCTGTAGTGTGTTATTTCACTATTGTGATTGGTTATTTGTACCGCATGTCATTCTTTTATTGGTTGATTTGTGTGAGTGTGCGGGACTTTCACTGGAGGATCTTTTGCAGTGTTCTTGGAGGTCTGAGTTTTATTTATGCCTCTTGACTCCTGTTTTGTGTGTGTCAACTGCTTTTTTGCAGTGTCTTACACAGGTGTTTTGTATTTAACTTTCCTGGGGTCTTTCATGTTGTTTGCTACTATTCGTTTTATTTGCTAGTATGCGTGACGTAGCTACTATGTAGATAAATGCAGCTACTGTGGAAATAAATGCCATTTATTACACAGTAGCTACATTTATCTGTTGGTAGGTATGGTCAGCATCACTCATTTTTATCTTCATATCATTGAAGAGATGGTGTTTTACCCCATGATATATCGTTTCACCCATATTTCATAAAATGTATTATTTATTTAGTTTTTTTGAACGGGTAAGTGCACTAGACAAATTGTGCCTATTTTCAGGCATGACCCGCAGGAGGGGGTTACAGATGAATGCCAACTGACTTAGAACCAGATTAAACTTTTGGTGGTATTTTAGTGAAATTATGTGACACTACTTCCTACCAGCCCTACAGAATTTAACCTTTCTCACCACAAACCTCCCTGAGTAACACATCTCTTCCAAGTCTCAAAATCAAAACTGCAGCCCCAACTCCACTTCTATTCCCTTTCCACACATTGTGCACATCACACAGAGTACAGATTTTTACTACCAGTTGACACTAAAACACTTTGTTTCACCTTTTTTCTAGCACTGCAGTCTTTATTCTTTCCCAGCCCCCGTTGATCTTTCACCACTTGCTCCGGTCCCTTCCTCAACTGTATTAAGTAAAAGCAGCAGATTAGCCAGATCTCTCTGGCTCTCTTTTCCACTTATTTCCAAAGCTGCATTTCTCAACATTCTGCCTGCCAAATACATGTAAAATCCTTGGCTCACAAATTACTCCCACTTCCCTTGCTCCCTCCACCCATGCCTCCTTTACCTACACTCCTCAATCCATTGTAATACACCTCCACCCAGAAGAACAATAACTTGAATTACAAAACATTAAAACTTAACCACTGACACTCTGGATCACAGCTTCACCTCTCAATGCCAACACTTCTCTCTGTATCTGGCTGGCCAACAGTGCTCGCTCCTTGTTCCATGTCCCTCGCTTTTTACATGGCATCAGCTGTTTCAGAATTGCACCTGCCTGCTCCCTCTCTCGCTACTTCTCACAACCACCCACATTCAGCTCTGCAAATAGGCACACTGTTTATTTTAATAAAACTGTATACCATAATGAGAGTATCCATACAAATCGAGGACAAATATTACCTGCAACAAACTGCCGAACACCATAGACTGAAGAATCCATACACTGAAATTGTTAATGCAGGCACAGTCTCAGTCCACTCACTCTCACTCAATCCAAATCTTTTTATTATAAACAATAGCAACAGACAAGCACAGTACATTTTGTACAATGGCAACATGACTCACTCGCTAAGTGAGAAAGTGAAGCACCATGATTTTTTATTTTTGAAACACTCCAGCCCACCCACATGCAGATGAACAGCCAATCAGAACTACTGGTATTAACATCTGCACATCACTTTTAACAACCACCTGTAACTGGGCAAGGATACATACCACAGCACAAAATAATCCTACTTATTTTACTGGAAAAAACACAAATTAAAGAGAAAAAAGAAATCCATTTCCTTAAATTCCATTCCTAATGCATAAATGGAATACGTAATGAAAAATTAATTAAATAGAAGCTTTGTCTGCACTTGAGCATTTTGACCTTGGATACCTCATTCATGGGTTATGTCACTTGTGAGGTTACCGAGGTCAGACTGTTCCTGTGCAGATAAATCATTTATTCTACTCATTTCCATTACATACCCCATATATTACAGTGGCAAGGTAGTGCCGCTATATGGTCAGATAGGCAGTTTGATGTGAAATCCCAATTTATGCAATTTAATATCTTCACAAATGTTTAAGGGATTTGCACTAAAATTTGCATTTACAATCTTGTGGGTGGATCTCGTGACCAGTCAAATTTTGTTCCAGTTGGATCTGTGAGATAAGGGTAGTGAAAAAATGCAGGAAAACAACTTTTTTGCTGTTTTTTTCCCCATCACATAGCGCCCAGACAGTTTAGAATTTTGATCTGAAGTTTTCAGGGTAGAAAGGGCTTGACTCACCAAAGCGCTGTTCACTGGTTCAGTGAAAAAATACTAATCCATTACAAAATTATTAAATTTAAAAAATGTGGGTTCTGGACATCCTCAGTCAGCACTTCAAAATAGCTAAATAATTGTTTGTATGGAAGGTTATTCGTGAGGTGTTTCATGAGTTGTTTCATATCTTGCCGCTTTGTCTCTTTTTTTCAAAAATTTTTGGAAAACTCACAAAAATATAGTTGTAAATATAGAGCAAAGATGTTTAAAATTCCTTTGCTAACTGTTGGTAAAATTATGGCCAAATGTGTTTTTCTTTCTTTTGTTGTTTTGTCATATCTAGCTTCTGGTTTTACATGAGTTGAATAGGACAGAAGAATGCACTTACCTTATTTTCATGAGTTGTTTGGTGTGCCTTGCTGTATTTTTGACACTGTCTTGAGCTTGGATGGTTTGGAGTTGAAATTTTCAATTTTCATGGTAAAGAGGGCTTGGACCACAGATGTGCTGTTGGCAGGTTTGATGAAAAAATATTAATGAGAAATGCCCTTGCAATGTTGTTTTCTTTAAGATGATAAAACCTTTTTTGTCACTCATGATATGAAAAAAGATTTTTTTTTCATATCGCGACTCTTCAGTATTGACAAAAGATAATTTTAATGAGGGAAAATCATTTCAATTACTTAACTTGTATTTCCTCTGTTATCTAGTGGCACCCCACCCTGATTGCTGGACCTGTAATTAAATTATATTTCCTGGTGTCTAGTGGCACCCCACCCTTCAGTTGCCCTCCCATATTATAATTGTATTTCCTGGGAATAGTGGCACCCTCACCTTCTGTTTGCAATCCTATGATTAAATTATATTTCTGTGGCATCTAGTGTCACCTCACCCTCTGGTTGCCCTTCCCATATTTTGTATTTTCCTGGTGTCTAGTGGCACCTCCACCTCCAATTGCCCTCCCTATAATTACATTATATTTCCTGATGTCCAGTGGCACCTCCCACCCTCCATTTGAAATCCCAGTATTATAATTGTATTTTTCTTGTCTCTAGTGGCACCCCCCACCCTCCGATTGCCCTCCCTGTAATTACATTATATTTCCCTGGTGTCTAGTGGCACCTAACCCTGTCCGATAGCTGCTCTTTCTGAAATAAAGAAAATGGTCTAATGATGTTTTTTTTTTTTTTTCTTAAAACCTGAAAAATAGAAAATTGTCCCTTGCCATTCTGACCCCCTCTACCCTGATTTCCTAAGGAGCAAACACCACTCTGCACCCCCCTGAGACACTTCCCCCACACCCTCACTCATCTGACTATCTCACTGGCTGAAGATCCACTCTCCAATCGAAGACACTTCTTTGTTGCTGGAATCACTGACAAGACAAATACAACCTTCAATGTCCCCAGCAACATGGATTTCGAAAAGGACATAGCACCACCACTGCCCTCCTGGAATTTTCTAGCTGTATCCACCAAGCTCTGGACAAAGGCCAACTTATTGGTGCCACTTATCTTGACCTTACCAAGGCATTTGATATGGTCAGTCATTCCTTACTGATCAAACAGCTAACCAAGATTGGGCTATCCAAGGATACCTCAAGATGGTTTAACAGCTACCTCAGTGACTGTATGTAACAGGTCATATTTGGAAAGATTCTCTCAAATAAGCAACCTGTCTGCACAGGTATCCCTCAAGAGACAATTCTGGGGTCCCTGCACTTCAGTATTTTCTAAACAAGTTCCGGCCTCATACCCTGACCAGATTTTGCTGTATGCAAATGATGCAGTAATTTTCATGAGCAACTCAGATCCCTCCCATCTGGAGAACCAGCTTCAGGACAGTTTTGCAGAAGTTGAGGCCTGGTTCTATTTGCAGAAACTTGTACTAAATAAAAATAATGCTTTTCCACAATTCGCACCACAAACATAAAGCCAAACAATTGACTATCAGAAACTGTTCAGGTGCTGCACTTGAATGGACAAAATTGTCCACATATCTAGTTGTCACTTTAGACAGCTCAGTCACATTGACAATGTAGCTAAAGCCATGAACGCCCATTCAGACATAAACAATGTCTCACCCCAGAAGCCCTTAATCTAGCAATCCACAGCTCGGTAGTTTCCATCATTGACTACAGTCTTGTCATCTATGGATCTGCCACTGGTACCACATTACATTGGATTGCTATTGCTCTCAAAAAAGCCTGCCAACTCCTTATTGGTCCACATGCCTCACACACACACCAGTGACATCTATGAGCATGCAAACTAGCTCCAGCTTCAGGGCAGACTCTCCTATCAAACCTGCCTCTTAGCCAAGAATGTCTCCATTGGTCTCCTGCCAGCAGGGATGCTGAAGCCCTCAGCTATCCTGCAACAGCCACCATAAAGAACCTCCAAAACCTAGCTTCCAGGTACCCTGCTATCATATGTCATGAGGTCAGCAATCTTTTGAAGTCAGAGCCCCAAAGTGGTAAAAGAAGGAGTGGGTGAAAGTGTGATTTTTTGCCACCCAGAACTTCCATGGAAATCAAGAAACTTTCATGGAAGTTTTCAAACCTCCACCTGTGGTGGAGCGGAAAACTTCCACCAAAGTTATGTGCAAAATTTTGCCTGATATAAAAAAAACAAAACCCTGGTGTTGAGTGACCCCTCCCCCCATCCTCCCCACAGGTACACATTAAATCTCTGTACAGGAACATGCTCATTCATTACAGCTCAGTGGGTGGGCTGGCTGTGGAGGAGAGGATGGATGTTGCAATCTGCCAGCTGCAGGGTTTACTATGGGGGTGGGAGCATGGTGGTTGGACTACTGCTGGGGTGGGGGGGGGGCACTAGACCACCTGGGATTTGAGAAAATATATGGGACTGGGGATCCAGGATGGTAGGGCTATTGGGAAGCCACTAGACCATTTTTTTAACTACAGGTAGACATGGGGGTTACTATCACTTGCATTTGAGGTGAAGGGTGAGTGGGGAGGGACCACTAGCCACCAGGACATAAGGACATTTGGGCTGCGTGGGCACTGTCAGGCAGGGGAGCACTATTTATAAGATTTTTTTCTAAATCAGACAATCAGCATCTGAACCGGTGGGGGAGGACTGCTAGCCACTAGGGATTTTAAAGTGTACCTGTGGGATGGGTGGGGAGGACCACTAGCCACCAGGGATTACAGGGTTGGAATGAGGGATTGAAACAAACTTAAAAGGTAGGCGGATTTTCCACGAAAGTTCGAAATGGATTCGAACTTCTGCAGAACAAAGTCTAACTTTCTCTTCAGTTCTGCTGGTGAAATATTTTTCACACAACCCTAGGTACAACTCACTTAACTGCGATGTTGCCAACACCTCCTTACTAGGCCCATTTAAATGCAAACTACATGAACCCCTTGTGGCCCATGCCACTTGTGATTGCTTCACATAAAACTGGCAAGGCCTCTCTGGTTTTACCTGTCTCTTTGCTTGCCCAATTTCATCTGATCAACCCACCACCACCATCCCCCTCCTTCACCATCCTACTTTTGCCTTTCTGCTCCACCATCTCTCCTACCCTTTCCCACCCCCTCATCTCCGTACCTCTCCCTCTTGCCCTGACAATGTCCCTGGTGGCACTTTCCACCAGTAACAGTGGAATTACTTCTTATCACACTAGTACTAAATTGTTTTTTATTTAGATACAGTTCTTTAGCCATGATTTCCAGGCATACTTGTCCAATGCCTATGTGTAGTTCCATACTAAACATTAATCTTTTCTTAACTTTGACAAGGTCCTCAGGGCTGCCCTCCCTTATTATACTGTAATGAATGACCTGTCAACACTAGTTTGGTTGTGCTTTTAGATACAGTTTTAATTACTCTTTATTCCTGAAATACCCTGTCTAATGCCTGGGACACCTTGTAACTCATATTACGTTTCCTATCTGCCTGTAATACTGTACTCTTGTTTATCTGTCTCCCCAACGTAATTTGTTTTGTAACTGTCTATGTACCTTGATGTGGAACCTATGTAAAAAAAGTCCCTGGCTCAAAGGTGATAATCAGAAACCTAAATTAAGAAATAAAACATATAAGAGACTAAGGTAAATGTGGTTCAATGCATTTCAATGGGGTTTTCAACTTTGAGTCATGACTTGGCATTTTGCATATTGTGACCCAGATTTTCAACATGGCCATTTTGGTATCCCATTTCATGAACAATGTCAGTGAATTCTGCAAATCTGGTTCAAAGGAGATTTTGCAGTCACTTGGTGCAATCACCTTTCAAGCGGGATTTTAAAAAATGTCACTGCCCTCGTTCATGACATTGGGTCATAAGAAGGCTATGTTGAAAATTTGGAGTCAAAATACATAAAAATGGCAAAGATGTGCATGTGTTGAAATTTTGTTATGCTCGCTTGTAACTCTGGTAATTGTAAATATTTTCACACCAAATTTTCAACATAGACATATTTTTACACCACCAGATGAATGTGATAGCTGTCATTTTTCAAATCCTGACCAAACTGTCTTATCACACCTGTGGTGTGGAATGATGTTGGTGGTTGTGGAATCACATTTGGTGTTGATTTAGAAATTTGCAGTACCAGATTCAGAGGTGGGTAATAAGAAGTCTATGGTGACAATTTGGTGTGGTTTTATAAAACTAGAAGTGCAGGGCCCTACAGCAATGTACATATGCATCTGTGGAAGGATGGGAGCTCAGAGCCCAGAGGCCCTGTGCTCCACAGTCAAATAAGAATACAAATACACTTTCTCAAAATTGGTGATGGGTGGGGCGCAAGGCCCAGAGGTCTTAGCTCTAAACAAGAAGGATGCAGAGTATAGGATCTCAAAGTAGGGAAACTCATTGCAAAAAAAACTTCATTAATGCACCAGTAAGGTATAAAGAGACAAAAGTGAGGAAATGTGGCATTACGTTATCCAACATTACTACCCCACCCCTACCCTACAGACAGCAACAAGCCTGGGGTGTACCTTTGGGTTGTCAAACCTAACTGCTCACCCCATTCAATGAGTAAATAAGCTGAGATGGGTACAGTATATAAGAATGGGGTGAGCTTTAGGGTTGACAACCACAAGGCATACCACACGTCTATTGCTACCTGTATGGTAAGGGTGGGGTGTTAGGGCTGGTACCCTTAATGATACATTTCCCTACTTTTGTCACTTTAACCCTAACTGGTGCAACGATGATGTTTTTTTGCAGTGAATATCTATCTATCTATCTATATCCATATCTATATCTATGTTTTATATATCTATAAATCTATCTATCTATAGATATAGCTACAGATATAGATATAGATGTAGATATTACAAGGGTGTGATAGTGCCCTTATAGTTATAGTTGAGTAGGGTGCTCAATGTTAAACCCCTAATTTTGCAGCTTAATAGCTTTGGCAGTGTTTGATGAAATTTTATGAAAATGTGCATGCTTGGGTTGTCTAGGAAGCAAGGTCTCAATATATGGAAAGTTTTGTGATGGCATTTTGTGCTGTTTCTGAGATACGCATATGTCATTTTCCTGTAAGACTGATTTTTTTCCCTTTACTTAACATTGGATTTGGGTTTGCTCTCATGTACAGCTTACACAGAATGGAATTTCTTGCTGAAACTTTCAGGGTAAAAGCATGCTATAGCAAGGCAGTGCCTTTAAAAGGTTTTGTGAAAAAATATTAAACGGTTTCAGAGTTATAAACATTTAATGTGTTCTGTTTTTCTGTTCTGAGCATGCTCAGTAGTTTTTTTAGGATAATGTTCTGATATGACATCAGAAATTATGTGTTGCAAGCCCTTTTTTGGTTTCTCAAAGCTTGCTTCTCAAAGAACCACATTTTTTTTGGTGCTGTGAGAGCCGCCATCTTGTTTTTTTTCCCATCAAACTAAAAAATATAGAAAAATACATAAACACACAGCAATTTAAAAAACAAACAGCAGAACCTAGCTAAACAGGACCCATTTTGCTAGACTCTGATTTTTTTTTAAATACTTGTCAGAAATCCCTTTTGGGGCACCTGAAAATCTAGAATGCCCAAATTTGAAAGAGGAGCCATTCACCTGCATTTTCTGTATGAGAACAGCAGGACATTTTGCATAATGAAGCTGGAAGTCATGCTGCTGGCTTCAGCTGAAGCAATGAGATGGTGATTCTCTTTCTCTTTTTCTCTTATAAATAGATTTTAAATTGTACTTTTAATGCTTGTTCTGCCTTTACATTATATATTTGGGGCCCGATTCTCAAATGCTTGACCAATATGCAAGGTCCTTGCATCAAGCAGAATGATGCAGGAAGCACCTTGCGCCAAAATGCAAGCAATCGGAATTCAGAAATGCACTTTGTTGGAATGCAAGAACTGGTGCATCAACTGCCCCATGCACCATCGCAGTGCCATATGCTGGCTAGTACCAGGACACATGGTGCATTACAACATGGGCAAGGCAAGCTGGATGCAGCAGTGCAATTCACAAACCTGCCCCAAACAGAAAATGTCAAACACCTGTTAGACCACTCAGAGCTGATCTAAGGGGACTTAGAAAAAGGAAAGGAAGAGGCAGGAGTAGTGTTACAGGACTGACACACAGGACTGCAGCAGGACAGAGAGAGAGACACCCCCGAGGATGTTTGCACCATTGGCCCCTACTGGGCACACAGCTGGCCATGCTACGCCACAAGTGATATGCCCACCAGGAAACACAACAGGGTGGCACTGTACAGCAGCCACAGTGACAGATGCAGCAGGTACACAGACAGCAACAATGCAGACACAGGAGGCATGCCATGCTAGTGTACCACCCAGGCATCTCACACATGTAGCTGACCAAGGAGCAGTGCATTGCATGATATTGGTTTGGCAAGGCAGCCATAGCAGAGCAATGCCAGGATCTGGAGGCTGACCTGAGAAGCAGGACATGTAGAGGCCATGCCGTACCAACAGAGATGAAGGTATGTGCAGCCCTATGGTTATTAGCCAGTGGTGGATTCCAGACATCAAGCAGTGACACAGTGGGCATCTCACAGCCCTCCGTATCACATTGCCTGAGGGCATTCATGGATGCCCTGGTGCACAGGTCACACCAATACATCCACCTACCCACAGATACCCATGAGCAACTGGCAGTCAAGCAGGGATTCTACAACATAGCAGGATTCCCACATGTGCTCAGTGCAATAGACTGCACAACATTGCCATAAGGGCACCGCTGGAAGAATCAGACACCTATGTGAATCACAAGGGATACATTCCATGAATGTACAAGTCATCAGTGACAGCAGGTGCCATATACTGGATATCATGGCACAGTATCCTGGTTCCACACATAATGCATATATCTACTGGAACTGCAGACTGTGTGAGGCATTCCAGAGTGTAACACTCACAGATGGCTGGCTGATAGGTAAGGCACATACATACACACAGAGAACAGTTGGACATGTGAAACATGTGGATACAACAGTGACCCCCCCTTCAGAGAGGATAGCAGATACCGACAACAGCCCTGACTGATGACACCTGTAAGATGGCCCCAGAGTGCAGCAAAGCAATGCTAATGATGCCCACACAGCAACATGTGGCACGATAGAACACATTCTGCATCCTCAAGATGAGGTTCTGGTGCCTCAACACATCAGGTGGTGCATTTCAGTACACACCAGTAATAGCATACAAAATCACCATAGCATGTTGCATGCTGCACAACATTGCACTTGAGCACAGCACACCAATGCCAGAGGATGAGGAAGCACCCAGCGATGATGGTGACAGTGCAGAGGAGGAGGTGAGGCCTGCCATTGACTGGTGACAACAAGGTCAGCCACATCACACACTGGCTGGACAATGCATGTGGGCACAGCTGATCAGGTCACACTTTGGATGAGCACACAACAGCATGCGCAGTATGTAAGGGCACAGGTACAGCAACACCACCATGGTGGCCCATAGGACATGGACCACAGCACTGAGGCCATGGGAAGGCTGCACCCATGCAGCCATGTAACACACTACAGGCACAATGGGCAGCAATGCCATGGTGCTGCAGAGAACAACAAAGCAGTGCCAGGTACCCAGGGACCACCGCAGAGTGGCCACACTGCCAGTGGACCGGAACAGCTATGGTGATATGGAGGTGTTGCTGCCTGGGCCTGCAGACAGGCAGTGGCAGCCCTGTTGACAAAGGGGTGCCTGTTGCCTGTGTGCAGACCCAGATGGCACATGTCACAGTGACAATGGCAGCATCATGTGTGGCCAGGTGGGTGTTGCATGCACGTGGAACAGGTGGATGAGCAACGCGTGTCTGAGATGGTGACTGGTATGGTGGGATGTGTTGAGTGCCAGATACTGCAGCCAGGGCACTAGGTGGGCTATGCAGACAGCATGGGTTGGGTACAGCACACAGTGCTACTATGCCACACTCAGCATACCAGTGTTGGTGCCCCATGCAGTGTCACTTTGTGGTGGGCACAAGGAGCAGTACCAACAGGGAGGAACGAGGGGGTGGGTGGGTGGCTGCACACAATGTGCAGCACAGCCCAAATTGTGGCACATGGCCAGGTGCAGTGCACCTGTAGCTGCAGGAAATGGGTGGGTGGTGGCATACCCATAGAGCATGCCATGTTGAGTGGCATATAGTGTTACAGTGAGCAGGTGGTCACCCCCCCCAGCAGCACTAGTGTGTGACCTTGAACAGATGTAGTGTGTGGCAACACACCACACATCTTGTGCCAAATGCACTTTGGTGATGAAGGTTGCATTGCAGCACACATGCTGCAGCCGCCATGTGTGATGCCAATGCAGATGCAACCTGCATTGCTTGCAGTCCATTGGACTATGCAACATGCGTTGCATGTGGTCGGAGCCATCAGAACACAGGGAAATATGGGCCACATACAGAACATCCACCAGCATGAGCTAGGACAGCAGCTGCATGTGCAGAAGTCCACACAGGACAGTGCAGCCCAGACAACTGTTGGCAGACACCGTGCATAGGCAGCCAAGGGACAGATATATCCCAATAGCACACAACAGGTATCTGTCACAGAAGAAATGTCACTCTGAAGCAGGGCACCAAACTTTTCAGACAATGAGACAGTGCTCCTCATAAGTCTGGCAAACCAATAGACCAGGATGCTGTTCCACAGGGGACAGCAATCCAGCCCTCAGACAGGGAAAGGTGTGGTCCACCATTGGTAACAGACTCCAGGCAGTGTCTGGTATCAGGAGTACAATGAGGTAGGTCAAACATTGGTGGAATGACTTTGCCTGGAGGGAGGGTCGGCTCCTGGCCCACCTGCGGAAGATGACTCATGATGCAGACATCCAGATGCGTGAAGGACGGCCAAGGCATGCAAGTATGTGTGTAACCACAACTGATACTGATACACATCACACCACAATGACCATGGATGCACAGCTGTGTACTGATGATGTCACACACCATTATGTCTCTGCAGGAGAGGGTAATGCCACTGAAGTGCATGGGAGGATGGGGTAGTACCTGAGAACTGGAGGAAGGTGGATGTGATTCCTCTTCACAAAAGTGGGAGCAGGACAGAGGCAGGAAACTACAGACCAGTTAGTTTGACCTCAGTGGTAGAGAAAATGATAGAATCACTTCTGAAGGAAAGAATTGTTGAGTACCTAGAAGCCAGTGGGGCACAGGACCCAAGGCAGCATGGATTCATGATGGGAAGGTTGTGTCAGATGAATCTAATAGATTTCTTTGCTGGGTGACCAAAGTAGTAGACCAGGGAGGGGCTGTGGACATAGCCTACCTAGATTTTAGCAAGGCATTTGATACAGTCCTACACAAAGATTAATACACAAGTTAGCAAGCCTTGGAGTGGGTCCCAAGGTGGTAGCCTGGATAAAAAATTGGCTAGACAACAAGATGCAAGGGTGGTAGTAAGCAGGTCCACAGTGAAGAAAGGAGGGTTACTAGAGGGATACCACAGGGTTTAGTACTGGGACCGGTCCTTTTAACGTCTTTATAAGTGACATTGCAGAGGAACTGGAAGGAAAAGTATGTCTCTTTGCAGATGACACAAAGATCTGCAACAGGTTGATACAAGATGGAGTGGAAAGGATGAAGGGACTTGGCAAGGTTGGAGGAATGGTCAAATATATGGCAGCTCAGATTCAATGCAAAGAAGTGCAAGGTAATGCACCTGGGAAACAAAAACCCAGGAGAAGGGTACACAATGGGGGGTGAGATACTGACAACAGGAAAATTGGAAAGGGACCTGGGGGTAATTATATCAGATGACCTAAAGGTGGGAAAGCAATGTGAGAAGGCAGTAAAGAAGGGTGGGGGGGATGCTGGGATGCATAGGGAGAGGCATCAGTAGTAGAAAACAGGAAGTTGTTATCCCTCTGTACAGACAGTTGGTGAGACCCCATCTGGAGTACTGTGTGCAGTTCTGGAGACCCCCTCTTCACAAAGACATAGACAGTGGAGGCTGTCCAGAGGAGGGCAACCAAAATGGTGCAGGGTCTGCACCAGAGGACATATGAAGAAAGACTAAAGGAGCTTAATATGTATACCCTTGAGGAAAGAAGGAGAGAGGGACATGATAGAAACTTCAAGCACCTCAAGGAATCAACAAAGTCCAAGAGGGTAGCATCTTTCAGAAAAGAGATGTGCAAGAACAAGGGGGCACAATTTGAAGATAGAGGAGGGGTGGCTCAGAGGTAATGTGAGGAAGTATTTTTTCACAGAGAGGGTTGTGGATGCATGGAACAGCCTCCCTGAGGAGGTCGTGGAGTCAAGAACAGTGGGAGAATTCAAGAATGCATGGGACAGACATAAGGCAGTCCTAGTGGGGGGTAGGAGGAAGTAAGCTGTTGGTTAACTAGGATCTGCAGCTTATCTGTTAGGTAGGAAAATGGGCAGACTATGTGGGACAAGCGGTCCTTATCTGCCGTCAAATTCTATGTTTCTATGTTTCTATGGAGGCCCATGAGACATGGACAGGGTGGAGAGGGGAAAAGGATCACGCAAAGCATATTGCCAAGGTAAGTGTACAGTCAACATGCCATGTATGAAGCAATGTAAGCTACTGTGCAGGGTTCATCATGCAGGGGAGAGGCATGGCAGCAGCCAAGTGCTGTGAGTGCCTGTGGTGGTATAAGACCCACTGATGCACACTAGTTAGCTGGATGTGCATCCCCTTGACCACAGGCCACATGTGCTGCTGCAGTCATCGAGGCAGCAACCAGCGTTCGAGCGTGCATACAGGCAACATGTTCATACGGCGTGTTTGCAGCCTTGCAGAGGACACATAAAGCATGACAGGCAGCACAGGTGACACATAGGGTATGGAGTGCAGACAATGGGGATGGACACCATCATACACTTGCTGGCATGCAGCAGTGCCATGCATGTGGTGCATGTGCACTGCACAATGCCGTGACAGACCACACAATGGTACCAATGGAGCCATGCGTGGCTGGCACATGATGCAGCACACACACACACACACACTCACACATAGACACACAGCTGCAGGGCCAGAAATGCCGGTTGTGGATGTAGTTGGGGGGGTAGGGCACATGCACTGTGTACACAATTGTGGGACTGTGCCCAATACACAAATGGTGCATGTCACGGCTGTGGGGTGCAGCACGTGGCAGTGCATGTCAATGGCATGCCACCCTTGAGTTCACGGTCTGGACAATATATCTTGTCTGGTGACACATCGGAGCGGACATGCATTGCAGTCCCTCACAGTCTATCACATTGCATTTCAGGTGCCACCACTGGTATCCAGAGGGGACAGCAGGGCCGTAACACACAGTGGCATGCCTTTGAGCAAGCGATGAGCCACCTGAAGAGGGGTGAAGCAATGGTGTAAGCTGTCAGAACTAGGAGGATGGCCCAGGGCAGTCAGCAGATGTTACGACAGGAGGGTACAGAGGATAGTACAGAGGAGGAGGCAGACCCAGTGGAATGACAGCAGCAGCCTCCACACTTGGAGCTGGACAACGGTGCTGTGGGCCGGTCCGAGGATGACACAGGGGACATGTCCATGGGTGAAAGCACCCTGGGTGTGGTTGGACAGGCAAGTGCTGACCAGGATGATGATGGTGCTACCCCTGTGCATGGGCTGCGGGACCTACCCCCTAACATGAACCTGTGCAACCTGTGTGCCAATGACATATGGCCGGACATGGATGCCGGGGGTGATGCCAACATACAACCACAGGATGCCCACCCTCCGTGGCTTGCGAGGGGACTCAGCATGTGCATTAGGCCCCTGGCAAGGCATATGTCCATGATGAAAGATGTTATGCATGACCTGCTGGCATACCTCGAACACAGTGGCAGACAATGACTGTTGGACATGTGACTGCAACGTTCTCCAGGATGCTACGTGCTACATGGTAGATGTGCTACGGACAGGGCACATAGTTTAGCCAGTACACAGGTGTACATTTGTTCAGGTTGTGGTTAATACAGTGTACAATGCTGTTAATTGTTGTGCTGTTCCAACTCTGTGTGTAAGTTGCTGTGCCCACTGCACTGTATACCAATCCAAATGCCATCTCCGATGTTGTGGTGTATTGCTTTGGTGTGCATAATACATTGTTGTTCTATGTTCATACTGTGTCCGTGTGTCATTCATGACTGTGCATGCCCTACATCTGCCTATGCTGTGTACTGTTCAGTGTCAGACAATGTGTGATTACCAGTCCACAAGTGCATACACAGGCCCACACCTGGACATCAGAGACTGTTGTCCTATGCCGTGTGATGTGCACTGCATGCCAGCATGGCACACTGCATCATAGGGATTGGTAATGTCACACTCTGGGTACAGTGTCAGATCACTGTATCCCGGCAGGCATGTGTTGCACCCAATATTGGGGTCCTCTTAGTTCCACAGTGGCATGCCAGAGTGGGTAAGCCAAACCACCAGTTGACAAGGTGATGCCCTGCGGTTTGGGCCTGCATGTGTTGTGCATGTCACAGTACCATACATGTGGTACACCATTCCATGTTGGGACAGTGTGGTGTGTTACAGTATGGGGTATACTGCAATGCCAGCCCATCATCATGCATTGTGCATCACAGTATGCCTGATGTGGTGGCATGTCACGCGTCAGGTACTGTGCATAAGTGTGCTGACAGTAGGTTGTGTGTGTTACATCATGTGTGTGGATGGGTGGCAACAGTCAAGCACAGGCCATGCACCTGGGTGGTGGCAGCATGTCTAGTGCCATGGATGGGCGCGGTGCTGTGTGTATGCCTTGGGCCATCCTGTGGTGGTGTGTCCCACCATGGTGTGTGCACCCTCTGGGCACACCCTGGAGCAGAGGCGTGTGTGGGGGGGCATGTCTGGTTGGTGGTACTCAGTGGTGCATGGGATGTGGGTATGCAGTGTTAATGGGTGTTTAGCATGCCATGTTGTACTTACATGTTTGCAGGCCACTGTTCCCAGGGCAGGCTTTGGGGGGACGTACAGGCATCCTGCATGTGCTGTACAGGTTGGCAATGTGTGTGTACTGCTGTCATGTGGCTAGTGGCAGGCTGCAGGCATGTGTGTGTGTGTCCCCCCTGCCTGTGGGGCATGTCTGGATGGATAATGGCCATGAGAACTGTACACGAGACATGGGGACTTTGTACATGCACCACACATATGTACGGCATATGTGTGCTGCCATGTGTGGTATGTATTTGGGTGGGTGGCTTTGCTCAGGGTATGGTATGGCCATGGACTCCAGTGCATAGTGGCACACACTATCATCAAGGTAATCCCCCCCCAATCCTGTGTACATGCCTGGCATGATGTGTGCTTACTACTTCTGTGTGTGGCCAGCCTGCTCTTTACGGCCTATAGTGGCTGGTTTTGTGCTCTGTGCTGCACATGGTGGCTGTATTGCCATGCTGCTACTCTGCACTGCTTCCTGAGGTATGTCACACCTCACCTGTGCTCCTGGGCTGGCCGGCTGTGTGTGCGCCCTGTTTCTCCGTGACTGTTGTGGTGTCTCCAGCCATGTTTGTTGTGCTACATCAGTCCCTGTCACACTGCTGTGGTTCCCCTTCCATCTGGTCCAGCTGACTGCTGCTGCTGTCTGTGCAGTAGGTTCTGCTGCTGCTGGTCCTTGACTGGCAATCCACTCCTCACAGACCATTCCACCTGCATCAGTGTGGCTCCTCTTGTGGCCGTGGGCCTGGGATGTCATGTGCTGTGCCGGCTTCTCTGCTGCACTGGCTGTTGTCATGTCCATGTTGTTGCCCTGTCCTGCTGTAAGCTGTGTGTGGCTGGCCTGCATCACAATACTGTCCAGCAGTCGAGCATCCTGCCTCCTCAGCACCTCCAGTTCCACTACCCCCTACATGCCTGTGCACCTCATTGGCTATGTTCATGGGTGTATTGCTGCCGCTGTCTTCCATGTCATGTCCAACTGTGGCACCCTACTGTGTGTGCCCCACCGTGCCATTCCCACTGTTGACACCAGCATCACTGTATGTCACCAGCCATACCCTGTTGTCTGTTGTGCCCACATGTCTGTCATCAGGCAGCATTGTCATCCTGTTGCTGTTCACCTATGTCTCCATGACAGCCATCCATGTCACCCACTGCCCTGTCCTTAGGTCCAGACGTGTGTGCCATGTGCCGTGTCAACACTGTTGCTGGCTGTTGTCCTGTGGGCATTTCTGGCTGTACCATGCCCTGTGTGCCCTCACAGCTCTGTCTTGCATCCTGACTGCCCCTGTGAGACTCATGCTGGGTCACACCTGCTGTGTGTTCCATGTTGTGCTGTTCATCACTTGCCCATCTGCAGTGCCACCGCCCATTGCATTCAGGACATGACTGTGGGACCATTGCTGTGCTGGCTGCATGCTGTTTCATGGATCTTGCAATCTCCTGCAGTGCTGCAGCCATTGCTGTCATTGGCTCCATCTGGGTGATGTGCAATGCAATGCTGTGTTCCATGAGTGGTCTGCCTTTCTATGGCATCTGTCTGGCATGCATCCCACAGATGCATGTCCTGGAGTAGCTTGCTGTCTGTGTTGTTTGGCCTACCTCTTCCTGTATCCCATGTATCATGGCTGCGTGGATGTCTGCCACAGCCAGCTGCAGTTGTCCCATGTGTGCCACTGTGGCATTAGTGTGGTCCGAATGCTGTCACATATCCCAGCTAGCTTACACTGTGCTGTCTCCTGGGTGAACACGATGTCCTGGCAGTATTTTGACAGGTCATCCACAAGGTCTTTATCCAATGACAGTGGCATTGCACCTTGTTGGCCTGTCCCACCTGCACCTCCAGGGGCCTGTCCTGTGGTTCTGTGTGCTTGGCCATCACAGCCACTGGTGGTGTGTGCACTGTCTGCCTGTCCCACAACATTGCCATCCCTACTGTCCTCCAGCTGCTCAGTGTCTGCTGTGGACCGTTGTTGTCCGCTGTTGTGCCCACGTGTGCTGTCCCCTGTGGTTCTGCCTATTGGACAGCACAGCATTGCTGTCATTGTCACTTGCCTGTCCTTCTCCGGCTTTACTGTCCATCTCCCTCCTCTGGGCCTGCGCTCACTGTGTTGTCAATGGCAGACGCTGTTGCTGTTCATCTTCACTGTTGCTGTCACTGTCAGACACAGCATGGCATTGTGGTGCTGTGGGCCTACTGGCAGTAGCATGTCTTCCAGTCTGTGTACTCTGGCCTCCTGCTGGGTATACAGACATATGTGCATGTGAGTTTCATCTGGTCCACATGTCCTGGTATTTGTCCAATGTCTGAGTGCATGTCCAGTCTGTGGTGACCAGTGGAGGGGTCGCTGCATGCATCCCATGCTTCTGCATGGTGGACCAGGCCATCACTATGTCCAACCATCCCTGGCCCCCTGGGTCACTATCCATTATGGGGACTTGCATTGTGGGGCTTGTTGGCTTGCAGGGTGTCCAGCCTCCACTACTGGTGCCAAGTCTGCTGTCTGCACTGTGGTGTCACCTAACCTCATGAATGCCTTGTGCTTACTCTTGTGCATGTTGTTGCCAGTACATGTCCAGCTCTGTGTCACCCTGTATGCTGCATGTGCTGATCTGTGCCACTACACATTCTTCATGTCTGCTGAGGGGCCGTGGTTGTTGAGTACTCCACCCATTGCCATTGTGCAGCGCCTGTTGTGAGCTGCCTTCTCCTTCGCCAGGCACTTGATGTCACAGTGCAACTTCTGCAGCTCCTCACTCTGCACCTCCAGGGGCTGCTGCATTTACCAGTCTGGCTACCTGATCCCATTCCTTCTGCCATTGTGTCCATACCAGGGACAGTAGCAGGTCTGCCTGTTTCATGTCACATTCATGTCACATCCTTGCACCATTGCACATCATGCACTTGTGCTATTTTCACCACATACCCACCTACCTTGGCCTCAGTTGCATCCAGGAGGATGTCTGTCTCCTGGTCAGTAAAGTTCTTCTTCCTGGAGTGCCCAGTCTTTCTCCTACATGTTCCTGGGGTTGTCTGCACCCTCTCTCCTTGCTGTGTCCTGTGTGGATCAGCCATGATTCTGCTCCTGCATGTTGATGCTGCATGCACCATGTGGTATGCCTATGCTGTTTATATGATGCATCATGCGTTCTTGCATCTTGCACACTGCATTTGGTGCACGGTGTATTTCTTACTGAATTGGGTGCATTACTGGTCGCGCAGGGTCCTTTGGTGCACAGTGCATCTGATGCACCTTGCACTGCCCTCACACCTCATTTGAGAATTGGGCCCTTGACCTCCAGATCATGTTAACTGGTTATACTGCAGCTACAGAACTGAGGTATGATGTAGTTGAATGTGTTTGCATGCTAAGGGCAGCAGACCAAGATGAGCTCTTCAACTGTCAGTTTCAGCAGGTGGTAACACTTTATTTGTGTGTCCCGCCAACTACAATGTAACCACTGTATAACTATACTATAACTGCACCTAACTACTGTGCATTTACATGCAACTACTATGACTATGTAGTTGTTAACTAGTTTCACATTTGTGTATCGTAGCTTACACACAATTTGCATTAGATAACTACACTGTAAGTGCACTGTAACAACTTTTCAGTTACATATAACTACTGTGTAGTTTTTAACTAGTTTCACATTTGTGTGAAGTGTAGTTATACAATTTGCATATACATGCAACTACTACTGTCTATCATTTGGCACAAATCATTTCATTCTGACAAGAGTAACTACACAGTTAATAGCTGTTGCAAAGTGTAACAGAAAATCTGTTGTGCAGCTACCACTGTATTTCTTCTGGCTTTGGTTATTGAATTGTACAGGTACTCATATGTTTATTTTCTCTTTTTGCTGCAGTATCTAGTTCTTTATTTTAGGAGATGGGGAGCAAAATCCACAGTAAACGGCAACACTGGAAAGCGGTGTCTGGGCTGAGATTACTGTTTCCTCTAGCAGAGCTACCTGATTGTTTTCTCAGACACCGGGTTATAAAAAGGGAACTGATGTTTAAAAAAAAAAAAACTACAGGAGGATGTCCTAGAAGCCAATCATGCTTGCAGAAAAAGGCTATAATTTGAACAAATAGAATGGGGGTATTTAAAGAAAGCCATGATTAGTAAGTGCCATTAATGCTACTTTTCTACACAGAGACCGAGGAAGGGGTGCAGGTCGGGGACAAGACCGTCTGACCAGATTGCTGCTGCCAGAGTACAGTACAGGCAACATTACTGCTGAAAAGTGTTTTTAGTTTCTTTTTTCATATTATTCTTTTTTTAGTTTGAAACTGGTTTCAGTTTGTCCCTTGGTGTCTCATCTCTTGTTGGTAATGAGAATCGGAACTTGGAGGAACAGTGTAACTAAAGGGCTTTGGTTGTTGAATGGTACAGGTACTCGTATGCTTATTTTCTTTTTTTGCTGCAGTATATAGTTCTTTATTTTAGGAGCTGGGGAGCAACAGCCTTGGTGAACGGCAGCATCGGAAAGCAGTGTTTGGGCTGAGATTACTGTTTCCTCCATCAGAGTTATCTGATTAAAGTCATGCCCTCCTTCCTCCATCCCTCCCACCCCAGGATTCAACCGCCTTTATAGGCATTACACAGTATCATTTCCTGAGGGCACAAGGCAACTGAGTTAAACAAAGTAAAGGGGTCAATATACTTCAGAAACAACAAGTCAGAATGGTTGCCTCTTCAATAGTGCAGTACCTACATAATAGACAGTAAAAGAGAGTAAAGGGGAGAGAGTAAGAGAAAAAAGCAGGAGTGCTTACTTAGGATTAAAAGGAGGTCATTAGCAGAGAAGAAGAGGAAAATGCAGAAGCAGTACAGTGCAGTGGATGCGGGCTGCAGTCTTCAAGAAGATGTTCTGGGTACTGCAGTGCTGCCTCATGTGCAGGCACCTCTCTGTGTCGAGGGCAGAATTTTTCCAGTCTCTGGACCATGCTGGCAGGTGTACTGGCAGCCTTTGCCTCCTTCCAGAGTCCACCGTGTCTGCAGACACTGCCACAGCAGATGCCCAGGCAGAGGGCTGGCTGGACTACAGTGGGCTCAGGGAGTATGGGGGGGTCAGAGGAACATATGAACATACAAACATATGAAATTGAAGGCAGAAAAAGGCCCACAGGTCTATCAAGTCTGCCCGATTGTGCAGCTCTTAGTTTCATATTACTATTACTACATCCCCATCTGGTCCAACTTAGTAACTCATTTTCTGTCTTGGAGAGCAGGCAAGCCCCACAAGGGAACCCGAGGTAGAGACCAGGGAGGATAAGCAGGTCCTCCAGGAGGGAGACCTAGAGGCAGGAGGAAGAGGGCCCTGGAGCAAGAGGAAACTACTTCTGGTGGGTGACTCAATTGTCTGGGGAATGTATCTGGGAACAGGTAGCATGGAGAGAGGGAGGTCAAGTGCCTCCCAGGAGGCACAGCTTGGAGGGAGAGGGGGCAAATCCAGAGGATCACTACAGTGGTAGCAAGGAGGGGACTGAGGGTTATGGTTCATTTGGGGACAAATGACCTAGCAATGCAGGAGGTGAGCATGCAGCAGATGCAGGCGGACTTCAGAGAGTTGTGTAGGTGTCTGGGAGAGGTAGCAGGCTCTGTAACATTCTGGGAGGTGCTACTAGTCCAAAGAAGGGGGAGGCTTGAAATCTGTGCATCAGAGAGTTCAAAACTTGGTTGAGGGGCTGGTACAGAGATAATGAATTTGGTTTCATTGGAGACTGGGTGCCCACCTGAAGGGATGGGGCCTGTACAGGGGAACGGCCTTCATCAGTTCAGGGATGGAACTGTGGTCCTCAATGAAACATTTGGATGCTTACTTGCCAGGTGTTTAAACTGGCCAGGTGGGGGGAGACAGGGGCAGGAATACTTAGGCAGCCCACCCCCACAGGTCAGAGTAGCTAACAGAGTGGATCAGGAGGAAATGTGTATAATGGAGGTTCCTGAGTGCATTACAAGGTAAGGCAGAGAAAGGGAGGCAGTAAGGGGAAATAAAACAGGGATGAAAGGGACCATAAAGGCAAAGCTAGTAATACAAGGAGCATAGGCTGCAAAACATGGACAGTCATGTCTACAAATGCCCACAGTCTGGAAACAAAATCCCAGACCTGACAGCTTTGATGGCAAAGGTAGACCCTAGACCTAGTGGCAATGCAAGACATTGTACACTGAAACCAAGACTGGGAGGTAAACATTTCAGTACACTCTACACAGGAGGGATACGGGGGCAAAGGGTGGGGTGGCCATCTACATGACAGAAGGTATTAAGCGATGACAGTACAGGGTAGGCAGGAGGAAGCTGAGTATTGTGGTCACTCTTGAGCTAGGCAATGGCACAAGAATTCGCAAAAGAGTGATCTTCAGGCCTCCAGCTCAGAGGGAGGAGGTAGTTAGGGAAATAGTGGAGGAAATACATGGGATGGCAGCAAAGGGGGAGGTACTGCTGCTGGGTGATTTCAACATGCCAGACATGGACTGGACCATCCCAGCAGCTGCCTCAGCCAGGAGTCAAGACATTATGGAATCCTTGCAGGGAGCAGGCCTGAGGCAGTTGGTGCAGGATCACTCCAGGGACAAGGTGATTCTGGACCTTGTACTGACCAGTGGAGATAGGATCAAGCAAGTCAGGGTGGATGGGCATCTAGGGTCCAGTGACCACCATATAGTGTGGTTTGACATCAGTACAAAGTCACAGGACAGCCAAACAAAGATAAGGGTCCTGGATTTCAGGAAGGCAGACTTCACTAGGATGGGGAGAAGGATCAAAGCCCTGGTGAAAGGGAACCGGGAGGGTTAAGGAGCAGTGGGAACACCAAAGGAAGCCATAGTGAGGTGGCAAATCAGTGCACTAGGCTGAGTAACAAGGAAAATAAAAGAACAAACCACTATAGTTCACAAAGAAGGTGGCAGAGAGTGAGGGACAAAAGGTGGCTTTCAGAAAATACAAGGAGATTCAGAAGGATAAGGATAGGGTAGTGTACCAAGAGAGACAGAAAGAGGCAGGGAAAGCAGTTAGGAGTGCAAAGGTGCAAATAGGAGAGATTAGCACAGAAGATAAAGATGAGGGACAAGACATTTTATAGATGCATTAGTGATAGAAGGAAGGCAAGGAGATGGATTTTAAGGCTCAAAAGGGAGGAGGGAGTGGGTGTAGAGGGTGGCCTAGAAAAAGCATCAATACTGAATGAATACTTCTGTTCAGTACTCACAGTAGAGGGGGAGGGACACCGACCACAGCTAGACATCAGAAACAATGGGGGAGAGAGGTAAACACCAGTCTTGAGAGGAGAAAGTCCTGGAGGAACTCACAAAACTGGGGGTGGACAAAGCAAAGGGACCAGATGATATACACCCCAGAATATTAAAGGAAATATAAACCGTGCTAGCAGCACCACTTGCAGTCCTGTTTAGTGAGTTGATCAATTCATGGGTGGTTCCAGAGGAATGGAAGTGGACAAATGTAGTCCCTCTTCACAAGAGTGATAGCAGAGAGGAGGCATGAAACTATAAGCCAGTCAGCCTCACCTAAGTAGTGGGCAAGATCATGGTGGTGCTGCTTAAGGAAAGGATTATGGAACACTTGGAAACCATGGAGGCACAGGATCCGAGGCAGCATGGATTCATGGTAGGAAGGTCATGTCAAACAAATCTGACTTTTTTGACTGAGTGACGAAGGAGGTGGATCAGGGGGAAGTGATGGATGTCACCAACCTTGATTTCAGCAAGGCCTTCGACACCGTACCACACAGAAGACTGATCAACAAGCTAGGTAGCCTGTGGGTGGGCCACAAAGTGTAAAACTGGATTAGAAACTGGATGAGGAACAGGAAGCAGAAGGTGGTAGTAATGGGATCAAATCCGAGGAAAGGAGGGATGCCAGTGGGGTGCCTCAAGGATCAGTCCTAGTCCCAGTCTTTTATAATATCATTATCAGTGACATTGCTGAAGGGCTCAAGGGGAAGGTTTGCCTATTTGCTGATGACACCAAAATCTGCAACAGAGTGGACACTCAAAAGGTAGAAAGAATGAGGAGGGATCTGGGAAAGCTGAAAAATGGCCCAAAGTGTGGCAATTCAAATTTAATGTAAAGAACTGCAAAATCATGCACTTGGAGTGAAGAAACCCTGATGAGAGTTAAAGGATTGGGAGGGGGGATTGTTGGCAGTTACCAGGGAAGAGAGGGATTTTGGGATAATCATTTCAGATGACCTAAAGGTAGGCAGTGTAACAAGGCTGTGGGGAGAGCCAGTGGAATGATAGGGTGCATAGGAAGGGGTATCTCTAGCAGATGAAGGGAGGTGGTTATGCCAATGTACAAAACGCTGGTGAGGCCTCAACTAGAATACATTGTCCAGTTCTAGAAGCCGCATTTTTGCAAGGACACAGACAGGGTGGAGCAGGTCCAGAGTAGGGGGCAACCAAGATGATGCAGGGCTTTCATCAGAAAACATATGTGGACAGTTCAAAGACCTCAGTATGTATACACTGGAGGAGAGGAGGAATGGGAGGATATGACTGAAACCTTCAAGTATCTTAAGGGCTTGAACAAAGTGCAAGTGGGTGACATCATTCAGTACAAGAGTTGTACCAGGATGAGAGGGCACAATATGACTTTGGAGGGGGTCAGGATAAGGGGAAATGTGAGGAAATCTTTCTTCATGGAAAGGGTGGTTGATGCCTGGAATAGCGTACCTCAGGAAGTGGTGATGCTAATACAGTGGGGGGATTCAAACATGCATGGGATAGACATAAAAAAACCCTAGATTTGTGGAAGAGAGGTGAAAGCCAAGGTCCAAGTAGGGACAGCTGCCACTGATGCAGGCAGGGAAAATGGGCAGACTAGTTGGGCCTAGTGGTCCTTATCTACTGTCAACTACTATGTTACTATATAACTACACATGCTATAGCTATTGCAAATTGTAACAGCAAATATATTGTAACTACTAAGTTACTACTTTTGGCATTATTAAATTTGGTCTTACAAGTGTAACTACGTGTGAATGCAGGTATTGTGCACAGCTTCAACAGTTTATGTCTATCTGATATTTACCTAAAAGGTAATCACACAGAAAAACTTTAAAGTGTAATTAGAATGGTAAATAAAATATGATTACAATTTAGCTTCAGTCTGCTACACTTAAATGCACTGACTGGCAACTATTTAGATGATGTTCCATGTCTGCATTCCAGTTTTTCATGAACTTACAGGTTAATAATCATGCAGTTTAATAGTGTGAATTGATATATAACTGTACACAAAAATATTTCATTTTCAGGGAGCAGATCGGTGGACACATGTGAGCATCTAATGGGATGTCCGTTTCTGATCCATGGTGAATCCTTGCTTGCGGAGCTGGAGAGTTTGGGTTAAACGCAGGGCTGAAATGTTCCAAATGCAAGAAATATTTTGAAAGTCACTAGCGCTTGCCTGTATGACCATCCCCAGCCCTCCCTGTTGTCCCAGAGGAGTTTCCACAAGCTACTGCACTCTAGAAAAGCAGTGCAGTTTCCACACATAGGAAAACATTTCAAAAGTAGTCCATATTTCATCAAAGGACAAATGCTGCCACACATACAAGTTGGAATTATTCACCCCAGCACTTTGCCAAAAATGCTTCATCAAGGAGCCGCCAACCCCCAACAACATATCAACAGTTTCTTCAACGTGCTGCACTCTAGCAAAGCATTACACTGTCTACACATAGGAAAATATTTCAAAAGTAGTCTTTATTTCATCAAAGGACAAGTGCTGCCACACATATGAGTCAGAACTACTCACCCCAGAGCTTTACCAGAAAGGCTTCCTCAACTGAGATGCTGCTGGTTCAATCTATACTACTGTCCCTGAGGATTGGTGTGGCATGCTGGGGGTGACAGCACACTGTCCCTACAGCTGGTAGCTATACCTTGGGAGGCATGTAAGAATTACATCAGGGTCCCCCAGCACAGCTTGCCCCTCTCACCAAGCACTCCACACCTTAGTAAATGGCATGGAATGTGGGCCTCCTCCTACAGCCCCTGTCCAGCCCTGCACAGACCTGTCTGGCTGGTTGGGGATCAGGTGTGCAAGGGACCCCCTACACCCATCATATATATGGGTTCATAGGCAATCTGATCATTTTGTGTGTAGACCCTAAAGGCGGCAGGAATGTGTTAAATGTACATACCCAGTCCTGGTGATCAACAGCAGACATCCAATCAGTGAACTGCCAACCAGCAGACTGGATTCTGCAGCCTGTGTGGATTGGGGAATTGTGGGATATGGCTGATCCTCACAGTACTGCTATTTTCCAGTAAGGGAACATACTTATCTGCCTGTGTTTACCACCATGCCCCCAGCCCTCATGGTTAGAGATGTAGCAAATTTAAAATTTGCTGGCGAAGTGAACGCAAAGTGGCCACTTCGCATTGGCACTTTGCTACGCGGAGTGCCCCATAGGAAAGGCTCACTTTGCCTTGTTATTATTACTTCGAGTTGTCATTCCACCTTAAACGTGAAATAAGGTGGAGTGACAACAACATTGGCAGCATCCCACGCACACAGTCACCAGAATGAATGTGCAACCCCAAAGTGCTACTGTCTTGTGTCCAGAAAACTCCACAGTGCTGATGAAGTGAAATGAGAGTGTAACAAAAAATGCAAAGTCTCTCAGAATTAATGGCGCACTCAGTCATGCGTGCAGTGGTCAGGTCACACACAGAGTCACCAGAATTAATGTGCATCCCCAAAATGCTACTGTCCTGTGTCCAGAAAATTCCCCAGTGCTGGCAAAGTGAAATGAGAGCATAACAAGAAATGCAGTCCCTCAGAATTAATGGTGCTATGCAATCACACAGACAGATTAAGATTGTGCTGCACACTCAAGAGATGCATACAAAAAGGTACAACAACACCTAACTAGTGCTCACAAGTCACAAATCCAAATCTGGAAAGGAATACATTTTGCCAGTTGGGGGATTAGTGCACGGCAGTAACAATCCACTACCAGTAAAGATACCACAAAGCTGCATAAAAAAATTCATTCAGGCGTGGTGGATAGCAGGTTCACACTGCTGCAATTACTCTGTAACACAATAAAAGGTGTCTGATTTAATGGCACACATCGCACACACACTCACACGCACACTCAAGTAATGCACAGCAAATTGAAAACCTTTAATAATATAACCAAATGTTTTAAACAGACAAATTGTACAGTGCTGCACCACAACAATCAGCAGAAAAAGGTCAAGAATTACTGAAACTATTACTGTGTGTACGATAACACAGTTATACAAGAGAAATATAACCAAAACAGAAAGACTGCCTTTTTCTCCCAGTTAATCTACCTACACCACAAATACGCCCCAAAGCACACTTCAGAGTACACAGACTGACTGTTCTAAATTAACATTCAAAATCCATACACAATAAACATTCAATGATATGAGCACAGAAGGGTTTCATAAAATCGATGTACTGAATTTTGAGCAAAAAATATTACTCAAAAAGGCATTTTAAACAGCTTTTCGAGGTTTTGAAATGCAGAGCTCTGAGAGCAAACTGTCTCCAGCTACCACTGCACACACACTACCCAGGCCAGAACTGAGGCTGTGCCAAACAATCTAGCACCCATGTGACCTTCAATCCCATTAATAACTGCAGAATTTCATTTGAAGCTTAATTACAGGGTGAAGTGATTCTGATTACATTGATTTCAATGTACTTCACCTTAAAATTGGTGGAGAAGTGGTTTGGAGTAGGTGGAATAACGCAAAGTCATTGGTTTCAATGGACTTCGCGATCCTCATTATGAAGTGAAGTACTCCGCTTCACATTGTGGAGTTCTCTGTGGATTCCATGTTACTCAGTGAATCACTTCACTGAGCAAATTGGGGTGACTTCGCCCACCACTACTTACAGTACTGTAACTCACATGCTGTACAGGAAGGAATGTGAATGCTTATGGCTGTACTTCCCCTATGGGCTGTAGCACAAAACTCCCAGATTTAGAAATGCTTATTAATGAGTACAATGGTGGAGTGGTGAAGCCTCTAGAGATACTACGAAACATGCTTACAATACATCCAAGTAACTAGTAAAAAAATGAATGTTGTGATTCGTGACGTGATCATGAATCGTGATTTGTGACTGCATTTGTGACTGAGATGATGAAGAACATGATTCGGTGTCGATGGTGTGAGATAACCAATATGAAACCTGTATTGAGAATGTGAATGCCTACGGCTGTACTTCCCTGATGAGCTGTAGCACAAACTCCCCGACTTGAAAATGTTCATTAATGAGTACTATGGTGGGGTGGTGAAGTCTGGAGAGATACTAAAAAACATGCTTACAATACAGCTAAGTAACTAGTAAAAAAATGAATCTTGTGATTTGTGACGTGATCGTTAATCGTGATTTGTGACTGCATTTGTGACCGTAATGATGAAGAATGTGATTCGGTGTTGATGGTGTGAGATAAACAGTATGGAATTGTATTGGGAGGGGAACGCAAATGCCTACAGCTGTACTTAACAGATGAGCTGTAGCACAAACTCCCTGACTTAAAAATGCTCATTAATGAGTACAATGTTTGGGGCGGTGAAGCCTGGAGAGATACTGCAAAACAGGCTTACAATACATCCAAGTAACTAGAAAAAAAATGAATGTTGTAATTCATGAGGTGATCGTGAACAGTGATTTGTGACTGCATTTGTGACCGTGATGATGAAGAACATGATTTGTATCATGAGTGACTTGTGATGATGGTCCTAACTTAAAAATGCATATTAATGAGTACAATATTCATGCAGAATTATGCACCAATTATGCAGAAGTCCGGAACTACAGATTTTTTACTAATTAATCACTTCTGTCTCAGCAGGAGTAGTACCTGTTTGGATGAAGCAAACAGATACTTTATTAGAAGAAGGGAGTCTCATTTAAGTAAAAAAAAAAAGTTGTTTTTCTGAGGAAGGGGGCAGTATCACCTTAATTTACTGAGAGCAGAGAGTGAATCTAATTGGGGTGTGGCTTAGCAGCTTAGATGTACAAAAGCAGCTGTCTCCAATTACAGCTTCCAGCTGTTTCTGGCAAAGAGAACTGGTTGCAGAGCAAGAAACAGAAGACCAGAACTACAGATTTTACTAATTTCCATCCATCCACCCCTCCACCTCCCACCCAAAGCAAGTTCTAGTTTTATAGCCACTGAATTTGACTGACAACAGGAACTTCCTGTTTGGCAGTAGGAAGGGAAGGATCACTGAGACACATTAATTTCAGCAACCTTGAAGGAAGCTGAAAAAAAAATCTGTATCTCCCCAGGCTGCTGGAGGTCTGAATCCAAGCACGGAGGAAGGAGACTACTGAAGACTAGAGAAAGTTACTGTACCAAAGCAGGAAGGGTGAGAGTTGTAAGGGCACATAGGCAGTAGGAAAGTGAGTATAAAAATACATAGATGGAGGAGACAATAAGCATAGAAAGCAACAGGAGAGGCGACACAAAATAAGTCAAGATGGGAGTGGTGCAGTGCAATGGCTGTGGAGCAGCAGTTTTCCGGGAGACATTCTGGAGGCTGTGATGCTGCCCTGTTTGCAGACACCTCTCTGGTCTGAGGGAGGAGGTTGCCCATCTCCAAGCTGACCTGGCTAGGATTCGTGAAACCACTTCCCCCACCCAGGGACCACCAGGGCCACCACCATTGCCTCAGAGGTTGCCAAGAAAGAGGAGCGGTTGGACCAAGGTGGGCTCAGGGAGGGAGATGGTAGTGGAACAGAGGTGCATCCCTCCAGTTGTAGCTCTCCACAATTCATATGCTGTTCTGGCAAAGAGTGGTTCCTCTATGGAGGCACCTGCAGTGGAGACCAAGGAGGATGCTGGGAACCTCCACAAAGGAGACCCACAGGAGGGTGGCACAAGACCCCACAGGGGCAGGAAACAACTCCTGGTGGGGGACTCAGTCATTAGGAGGCTAGACATGGGAGAGGAAGAGTATAGGGAGGTAAGGTGCCTGCCTGGTGCCACAGCTTGGAGGGACAGGAAGCGAATCCTCAGAATCACGGGAGCAGCTGCACGAGGGAGGGAGGGAGCTGGATGTCATTGTCCACCTAAGGACAAATGACCTGGCTGTAAATGGGATCAGAACGGTGCAAGAGGAGTTTGTGGAGTTGGGGAGAGGCCTTAGACAAGTAGCATGTACGGTAACCTTCTCGGAGGTGCTGCCTGTCTATGGCAAGGATGATGCTAGGGTATTCCACACCATGGGATTCAATGAATGGTTGAAAAACTGGTGTGGAGCTCAGGGTTTGGCTTCATTGGGGACTGGGGAGCCACCTGGAGGATGCAGGCTTATACTGGCGCATGGTCTGCACATAGGGATCAAGAACTGGTGATGGTTTAAATGAGCAGAAAGCCGAATGACAAACCAGCAGTAGTTAGAGGTAAACACCAAAGCAGAGAAGTCAGCAGGAGCAGAACAGGGATAACAGAAAAGATGTTAGGACAGGGATGTGGCTAAAAGGGTAGACATAAAAATAAATGGAAAGTGATGGTACCAATGCTGCAGTCATGCAAAAGCTCCCTGAACTAGTGGCCTTAATGAAAGGGATGTGGATGTAGCAGTCACTGAAATGGTACACAGAGAACTGAGTGGAAGTCAACATACTGGATACACAGTCTACAGGAGGGACAGGTGGATAAGAGGAGTAGCTCTCTATATAAGGAGGATTAAACAGAAAAAAAGAGTAAACAGGAAGTTATGAGTCAACAGGGTCACCATGGAGACGAAATGGCACCACAATCCGCATGGGGTTGTGTACAGTATCTCAGGGGAAATGGACGAAATGATAGAAGCATCCAAAATGGCGAAAAAGGAGAGATATTGTTGATGGGGACCTGAATATCCAGATGTTAACTGAGTACCTTTGCTGCAGGACATCCAGGCAGGAATACAACTGATGCCCCAGGCATCCACTCAGACAGCGATGTTGGAACCATTAGGAGGGCAATCTTAAACCTGTACTAAAATGGGAAGGAAAGGATCTCAGATTTAGAAATTAGGTAGCCACTGAGACAAGTGACCAAACAGTGGTTCTAATAAACACAACCATAGAGCAGCCATACAAAATAGAGTTGGACTAGGGCTGACTTTGAAATGAGAGAACATGAAAAGCATCAGCAAATACCCAAGAAGGAGGTGGAGGAACAATGGGGAATAAAGAGAACAGCCATGAAACCAACGAACTTTGTGTGAAACAACCAATAAAACAAAACGAAAAAAAACACTATGGACTCAAAGAGGTGGCAGGATGGTTAAGAAGAAAAGATAGCATTCAAAATGTAAGGAAACACAGAAGGAGCAGAACAGAACTTTACCAGTTACAAAGCAGAAGAAGCGGGAAGGCAGCCAGAATAGGAAAGGCACAAACTGAGAAAAAGTAGCCAAGTCTGTTAGAAGGGGATAAAACCTTTATAGGTACATTAGAACAAAAAGACCAAGGAGGATACAAGATTAATAAAAGGGAGGAATGTGACAGAAGGTGACAGGAAAAAGCAGGATACTGAATGAATATGTCTGATAGTATTCACAACTGATGAGGAGGGGACTAAACCAAACATGGAGAAACTGAATAGGGGTCAATACAACCCATTCACAAAAAAAGGTTTAGAAGAACTTGAAACTGGGTGGACAAAGCACAGGGCCTGATGGGAATCACCCAGAATAAAAAAGAACTAAAAGTAGAACTAGTAACACCACTGACTACCTATTTAACAAATCATGGGAGATGGAGGGGACTTGAGGACTGGAGGAGGCAATGTGATTCCACTTCACAAAAGTGAGAGCAGGGCAAGGCAGGGCCATGCCAGCTGAGGTTGAGGAGTTTATTTCTATGTTAAACCCTCAAAATTTTGCACCTTAATAACTTTGCAACCGTTTGATGGATTTGGCTGAAATTTGGAATACACGATCAAGAATCATAGGCCTTGGTATCTGCCAAGTTTCGTGGTGGTCAGATACGCAGTTGCAGAGTTATTAAGCATGATCTGTGCTCGCATTTACGCTTTTTTTGGAATTCTATGGTCACGCGTACAAGTCGCACGGTTTGCACAACCGGCCTGAAATTATCAGAGAACGTGCGGCCAGGGTCCCTGATGTGATTTTCAAAGATTTGGTGAAAAAATATTAAACGGTTCAAAAGTTATTCAAAAAACAATTTCCCATTATAAGTCAATGGGAAAAGTTAACAAAAAGTTTGACAGTGTCACAAATGCATTTTTACTTTCGCAAATGGCCCAGTTACTTTAGCAAATCCGCCATTTTGTTTTCAGTTGGTGATCAGAAAAATGGTTGGCATTTAAATTTGGGACCCTCTAGCAACCTAATTCTTTTTGTATTCACCTAGTCGGACCTGAGGATGTAGGCATGTCTTTATTTTGGGGTAAAACACCCCAGAAATATGTTTTTCAAATTTCTGGAAAAAGTACTTTTGCAAATTACTTTCGTGCTCACGAAAGTGTCGAACTTTTTTGTGAAAGTTTTCGCAAATTGCAACAGTAGTTTTCTAGTCTGTGGGAAAGTGACAGCAATTCTTTGGCACTGCACTGCAAAAGAACGGTTGGGAGTTTTGGGCTGCAATTTGGAAGGAACACAGCCGACATCTCACAGATGCGTATTTCAGTGTTTTGGTGAACAAATATTACACGGCGGCAAAGTTACAGCACTCCAAAGTTGATGGTTTGTCCCATAGGATAACATTACAGCCACCAACGCATTACAGGAATTGTTTGGCACCCTGCTGCAAAATAACGGTTTGGTCTTATTTCCTGAAATTTGGAAGGAAGACAGCCAACAGCACACAGATGTGCCTTTCAGTGGTTTGGTGAACAAATATTACAGGGAGGCAAAGTTATGGCACTCCAAACTTCTCTTTTTTTCCCATAGGATAAGATTACGGCGTTCGCGGCGACTTTCAGGGCCGGGATCTCGAAATGTTGAGAGATACGGACTTTTCATCAGAAAATGCTAAACACCAAATTAGCTAGGACAGTCATAAATCATATGACTTTTAAATTTTTTTCTACGCCAGTGGTTCCTGAGATATAACCTATTTAGTATTCCAAGTCCTCATTTTCTGCTCCGATACCCATTATTATGCATACATTCTTTGTACTCACTGTTCTTTCTATGCAGGTTTTGAGGAAAACCAGCCCTTTGCTTACATTACTGTTACTGTTGCCCTTTCGGTTTATGTTCCGTACTGCTTCACTTTACCGCTGGATCGCCTGTACTACTCATGTGCGTTATCCTTTATGCTTTTCATTTATGCTTTATGCTTGTTATTTTTGCCATTTGTGTCTAAAGTACTGTTTCTCTTTTTGTTTCACTTTGCATCACCATGCCCATTGACATTTCCGTTTGCAGGCACCATGTTACTATGACAACACATCACATGGCAGACCATTCCTGTCTACGCCACCGTGTGCGTTACCCTTTCTGTTCTTAATAGGGCTTGCGTTACCATGTGCCCCACTGTTAGCACTTCTGTTTGCATTGCTGTTTCTGTTACTATGCCCAAAGGGACCCGCACTCCTGCCGCCGCATTATGTGGCGGGAGCACGGTGCCGCTGCATTACATTCACTATTTCTCGTTATCATTCTCAAAAAGAAGGGAAATTACAGGCAAAAACTCCGTTTAATGCATTAGTTAGGGTTGTTCCACAGCGACAAAAGTGAGGAAATTTGCTGTTAGGATTGAAAACCCTAACTCCGAATTCACCCCCCCCAGCACCACACACACACAGACACACACACACATACAAGTATGGGGGAGGACCAAGTCAACACAACCAATGACAGACATCCAGCAGCAGGTGACAGAAATAACAAACAATTGTCTAAATGTACTACGAGACATCCCCACTCACCTGACCAGGTACTGCATGCTCAGTGGAGATCAACAGCAAAACTGAGGCCATGTACACCAAACGTACACATCCCTGATTGCAGCTGCACACTACGTACCACACTTAGTAGTTGCATGGCCTTACCTAACGATGCCCCACACCACACCACAACTGGTACTGTGCCGTTAGTCAATATAAATGCAAAAGGTGCATGATCACAGTGGTAGAAAGGTTTTAACACTAGTGAGTATACATTAATTAAGAGAAGTACATAAATTAACTACAAGACACTAGTATGCTCAAGATAAAAGTAGTGTTACATTTAGTATGTGATTTTCATAGTAGTACATTTACTGCAACTGTTTACTGAAGATAGAGAGGCTGATGTAAATGTATGGAAAAGCATTGCCCGTTCAATGCTGTGAAATTCGTACTGCCAGTATCAGATGCATTCTTACTGATGAAGCTGTACTGCTAATGTACATAAATAGACCTTCAGTGTGTTTCAATACTAAAGATGCAGTAAGTATTCTTTGTAAGAAACAGTGTAATTGCATGGATCAGGCCAAGCAACTTCTAAATATCATAGGACTACTGAGCCAACAATGACGTACCTGTATCGGAGATGTCTATAGGATAGATTTTCCTGTAGGCACTTACTCAGTATGTTGTACCTGATAAAGACAATCTCATTGCATCTGTGATGACTAACTTATTCAAATAGTGATACATTTACTATTGTTGCAATGAGTGATCTATGCTACTTATGGACACAGCGTAATTTTTTTTAACAGTTGTTTCATACTCAGGCTGTATACGTAGTGTTTGGGTTTGCCCACACTTCTGTCACTGATGCTATCAAAGTGATAACTATGTCAATTATGGTACAACAGCAATCAAGTAGGTATAGTGTAGATATAAACAGAATGTCTTTTAGTATTGATTTAACTCACAATGGGATAAGTGTACTAGTACAGCAAGGGTTATTCTCTATCACTAACTCTGTCAGTTATAATCACACTAAGGTTTCGATGACTGTAATGATCAAGTTACACTGTTCATCTTCATGAGTTCATATTCAGAGCCATTCTCCAGGAAGTAGACAGAGTATGGTGTAACTGGGTGTGACACTGTGTTGCAAAACTCCTGCAGTGCCTAGCAGAGGGAGAGTATCTAGTCATAAAGACAATTAAGCAATAAGGCATGACCAACGGTTATGTTAAATGGTCTTTTAATCACCATGTAGGGGTTTAATGTTGAATGAGGAGTAGCAGAGTGCCACATGTCACTAGACAGTGATAAACTGACCATTAACATAATACCTGGGAGTGGCTTATTGCTATCATAATAAAACTGTTTTTTTAAACAACATTAAAGCATGTTCATCATATGGTTAGGCTCTACATGTATGTAAATAAAAACTAAACATAAGGCTGTTACAGTGTTTACAGTCAATTAGAAAGCTGCATTTCTCAAACCCTTGTTATAATCAGAGATATTATACCTGTACAACTCCTTGGTTTTGCTCAACTCTGTTGTTGAGGAGGCCCATTACATGTGGTGTCGTCTGGTGTGGGGCATCGGTAGGTAAGGCCATGCAACTACTAAGTGTGTACGTTGTGTGCAGCTGCAATCAGGGATGTGTACGTTTGGTGTACATGACCTCAGTTTTGCTGTTGATCTCCACTGAGCATGCAGTACCTGGTCAGGTGGGTGGGGATGTCTCGTAGTACATTTAGACAATTGTTTGTTATTTCTGTCACCTGCTGCTGGATGTCTGTCATTGGTTGTGTTGACTTGGTCCTCCCCATACTTCTGTGTGTGTGTGTGTGGTGCTGGGGTGGGGTACTCGGAGTTAGGGTTTTCAACCCTAACAGCAAATTTCTCACTTTTTGTCGCTGTGGAACAACCCTAACTAATGCATTAAATGGAGTTTTTGCCTCTAAGATATAAATATATATATATATATATATATATATACACACATACTGCATAAAGATAGATAGATAGATAGATAGATAGATAGATAGATAGATAGATAGATAGATAGATAGATAGATAGATAGATAGATATGGCCCGTAGGAAGCATTTTAAAAGTGGTAAGGCCATATTGTCAATATTCAAGACAATAAAGCCAGGGTCTGGGGCTGCCAGACCCCCACAAGCTCTGTGGGTCTAGAGACTCTGGGGTGAGTTTTGGGGCTTTATTGAAGACAGAAACCACTTTTATTATGATTTTCATACCCCTGATTAATGGGGTAAAAAAAATTCTCTTGATTTAGGGTGTGTGAGGCTCTGGCTGGCCTTGGAGTCTGCAGCTACAATTAGAGAGGGCCAACTGACTAAGCAACAATGCCATCAACCACCCACCCAATGATGAGAATTATTGCAATTTTCTGTGAAAGATGCTTATAAGAAGGCTGGGGGAAGCTGTGAGGGTCTAGATGCTCTGTGGTGAGTTTGGGGGCTTTTATTGCAGATAAAAAAACAATTTTATTGTGATTTTTCATACCCTGATTCATGTGAGGAAAAAACAATTCCACTTGAGTTAAGGACATAAGACACTCTGGCTGGCCTTGGAGCCGGCAATGGCAACTAGAGAGGGCCAACTGATTAAGCAACAATGCCATCAACCACCTACCCACCTGATGATGAGAATCATTGCAATGTTCTGTGAAGTGTGAAAGATGTTTATATGAAGGCTGGGTGTCTGGGGTCTGCCAGGCCCACAGAAGCTCTGGAATCCAGTTGCTCTGTAGCGAATTTTGGAACTTTCATTTAAGATAAAGCACAGATTATTCATTTGTTTCTTTCCTACCCCTAATTGCTGAGTAATTTTTTTCCCCCTGGAGTTAGGACTGAGGGACACTGTGGCTGTGCTTAGAGCCTGCAGCTGCAACTGGGCGGGGGGGGGCAGCTGTCTAAGAAACAATGCCAGGCATCATGCCTCAGATTGTTGCTTAGACAGTTGAGGTATCAACCACCACCCACCACAAGCATACCATCCATAACTCCATCATGATCATTATTCAATGTCCAGCCTGTGTGATTCTTAGTTTTTTATAAAGGCAGTGGGTCTGGGGTCCACTAGACCCCTGCCAGAAGCTTTGAGGGTCTAGATGATCTGTGGTGATTTTTTGGGGGCTTTTACTGAAGAGTAACATAGAAACATAGACTTTGATGGCAGATAAGAACCACTTGGCCCACCTAGTCTGCCCATTTCTCTACCTAGAGGATAAGCTGCATATCCTATTTAACCAACAGCCTAATTCTTCCTACTCCCACACAAGTTGCCTTATGTCTGTTCCATGCATTCTTGAATTCTCCCACAGTTTTGGACCCCACAACCTCCTCAGGAAGGCTGTTCCATGCGTCCACCACCCTCTCTGTGAAAAAAATACTTCCTCACATTGCCTCTGAGCCATCCCCCCTCTATCTTCAAATTGTGTCCCCTAGTTCTTGCACATCCCTTTTTCTGAAAGAAGCTACCCTCTTGGACTTTGTTGATTCCACTGATGTACTTAAAAGTTTCTATCATGTCCCCCCTCTCCCTCCTTTCCCCAAGGGTATACATATTAAGCTCCTTTAGTCTCTCCTCATATGGCTTCTCTTGCAGACCCTGCACCATTTTAGTTGCCCTCCTCTGAACTGCCTCCATTCAGTCTATGTCCTTGAGAAGATGGGGTCTCCAGAACTTGATGCAGTACTCCAGATGGGGTCTCACCAACTGTCTGTACAGGGGGATAACAACTTCCTGTTTTCTGCTGGTGATGCCTCTCCTTATACATCCCACTATCCCCCAGCCCTCCCTACCACCTTCCCACGTTACTTGCCAACCTTTAGGTCATCTGATATTGATTACCCCCAGGTCTCTTTCCATTTTTGTTGTTGTTACTACCACCCCCCATTGTGCAATCTTCCCCTGGGTTTTTGTTTCCCAGGTGCATTATTTTGCACTTCTTTGCATTGAATCCACACTGCCATACTTCTGACCATTCCTCCAACCTTGCCAAGGCCCTTCTCATCCTTTCCTCGCCTCCTTGTGTATCAACCCTGTTGCAGATATTTGTGTCATCTGCAAAGAAGCATACTTTTCCTTCTAGTCCCTCTGCAATGTCACTTATAAAGACATTAAAAAGGACTGGACCCAGTACTGAACCCTGCGGTACCCCACTAGTAAACCCTCTTTCTTCAGAGTGGACTCCATTTACAATTACCTTCTGTGTTCTGTTGTTCAGCCAATGTTTTACCCAGGCTACCACCATGAGATGCACTCCCAGGCTGGTTAATTTGACTATTAATCTTTTGTGTGGGAATGTGTCAAATGCCTTGCCAAAGTCTAGGTAGGCCATGTCCACAGTCCCTCCTTGGTCTACTACTTTGGTTACCCAGTCAAAGAAATCAATTAGATTCATCTGACATGACCTTCCCACTGGGAACCCATGCTGCCTTGGGTCCTGTGCCCCACTGGCCACTAGGTACTCAACAATTCTTTCCTTCAGAAGTGATTCCGTCACTTTCTTTATGACAGAGGTCAAACTGTCGGGTCTGTAGTTTCCTGCCTCTGTCTGGGTCTCCTTTTTGTGAAGGGGAATCACATCTGCCTTCCTCCTGTCCTCAGGTACCACACCATCCTCCTATCATTTATTAAAAATGGTAGTCAGTGGTGTCACTAGTTCTCTGCTTAATTCTTTTAGAATTCTGGGGTAAATTCCATCTGGCCCCATTGCTTTCAGTTCAGTTTTAGGAGTTCTTTCAGAACCCTTTCTTCTGTGAAAGGACTGGGATCGACTCCCCTATCCAGAGTGCTTCTGTTAATTGGATTAGGCACCTCCCCCACCTCCTCTTTTGTGAATACTGAACAGAAGTATTCAATCAGTATCCCTGCTTTTTCACTGTCCCTCTCTGCTCACCCACTGCCTATTCTATTCAGTATCACTATCCCTCCCTTTGTCTTTCTATGCTCCCTGATATACCTATTAAAGGTCTTATCCCCCTTCTTTTTCTCAGTTTGGGCCTTTGCTATACTGACTACCCTCCCTGTTTCCTTCTGCCTTAACTGGTACAGTTCTCTGTCCTACTCCTTCTGTGTTTCCTTATACTTCCTAAATGCTATCTTTTTCTCCCTAACCTTCACCGCCACCTCTTTTGAGAACCATAGAGGCTTTTTCTTTCATTTTGATTTGTTTATTTGCTTTACACAAAGGCTTGTTGCCTCTGTGATGGCAGTTTTGATATTTCCTTATTGTTGCTCCACCCCTTCTTCTAGCCTGTTTGCTAGTGCTTTTCTGAGGCACTCTCCCATCTTGCCATAGTCAGCCCTCCTGAAGTCCAGAACCCTCACTTTTGTATGGCTTGACTCTGTAGTGGAGTTTATCATGAACCACACTGTTTGGTGGCCACTTGTTCCCAAGTGGCTATCCTCTTCTACATCTGAAATCCTCCCATTCTCCCCATTTGAGATTACGAGGTCTAAGATTGCTCCCTCATGAGTAGGTTCCAGAACTAGCTGTCTGAGGCATGCCACCTGAAGGGCATCAAGAATGGCCCTGCTTTTGGGTGTGGCTGCAGCAAAGGTGCTCCAGTTAACATCTGGCATATTAAGGTCCCCCAACAACAGTATCTCCCCTTTCTCTGCCATCCTAAGTATGCCTTCTATCATATCCTTGTCCATTCTCTGCCCCTGACATGGGGGTCTGTATACAACCCCTGTATGGATTGTGATGCCATTTCCAGTCTCTAAGGTGACCCACAGTGCCTCCTCCCCTTCCTATTTACTCTTTTGTTCAGTTGCTTTTATCCCTTCCCTTACATAGAGAGCTACTCTGACCCATCTTCTCCCCTCCCTTTCTCTCCTGTAGGTTGTGTACCCTGGTATGTTAACATCCTAGTCATGGTTCTCTGCACACCATGTTTCTGTGACTGCTATGATATCCAGGCATCCCTCTTCCATCAAGGCCACCAGTTCAGGGAGCTTGTTGCCCGGGCTATGTGCATTGGTACTCATTATTCTCCATTTCTTGATGTACTTACCCCTTTTTGCCCCATCCCTGTCCTTATTACATTTGTCACTTTCTCCATTTACCCTAGCACTTCTCCCTATCGACATCTCTATGTTGGTGTCTACCTCACTTAGTACCCTGATTTTTTTTGGAGGGCTAGGATTTTCCTGCTCGTCTCCAGTGCCTCTCCCCTTGGCTAGTTTAAATGCTTGCCAATGAAGCATTTAAACCTATCACCTAGGATCCTGGTTCCCTTCCTGGACAGATGAAGACCATTATGCCAGCATAGGCCTGCATTCCTCCAGGTGGACCCCCAGTCCCCAATGAAGACAAATCCCTGAGCTCTGTGCCAGTTTTTCAACCACTGATTGAATAACATGGTGTGGAGTACCCTAGCCTCACCCATGTCATAGACAGGCAGCACCTCCAAGAAGGTTACCATGCGTGCTATTTGTCTAAGGTCCCTCCCCATCTCCACAAATGCTTCTTACACTGTTCTGATCCCTTTCTTAACCAGGTCATTTGTTCCAAGGTGTACAATGACATCCATCTCCCACCCCTGTGCAGCTGCTCCTGCGATCCTGAGGATTCGCTCCCTGTCCCTCCAAGCCATGGCACCAGGCAGGCACCTTACCTCCCTCTCCCCTTCCTCCCCCAGTTCTACCTTCCTAACAATGGAGTCCCCCACCAGGAGTTGTTTCCTTCCCCTGTGGGGTCCCATGCCACCCTCCTGTGGGTCTCCTTTGTGGAGGTTCCCAGCATCCTCCTTGGTCTCCACTGTATGTGCCTCCATAGAGGAACCACACTTTTCCAGAATGACATAGAAATTGTGGAGAGGTACAACTGGAGGGATGCACCTCTGTTCCACCACCCTCACCCTCCCTGAGCCCACTGTGGTCCAACCACTCCTCTTTCTTGGCAACCTCTGAGGCAATGGCAGTGACCCTGGTGTGGGAGAGGAGGTTGCACAAATCCTGGCCAACTCAGCCTAAACACAGAGTAAGCACACTTTTGTTGTTTTGTCTTTCCTACCCCTGTGTCTTGGAGTGGGAAAAAGATTATTTGTTTCCCCAGGACAGTGGGAGACTGTGGCAGTCAGAGTGCTCCATATCCCTGACTCGTGTGAAAAAATTGTATCACAGGATTCAGGGGTAAGAAAGACATGACAAAAGTGTGTTTAATCTTCAATGAAAGCAACAAAACATACCACGCAGGATGTACACCCCCGGAACTTCTGTGGGTTTAGCAGACCCACCTCCCCATCCCCAGACCTCCCATCCTTTATAAATATGTTTCAATTTCAGACATGACATTGCAATAATGCTGCTCATCATGGGGTCACTGGGGTGGGTTGCTGGGTTATGGGTACGTGGTTGCTGGAACTGCTGGTTAGCCAGTTCCCCCCTTCCCATGTTGCAGTTGCTTGATGTCAGGATCCAAGGCTATCCAGATGCGTCCACACCCCTAACTCCAGTGAAAAAGTTTAGTTTTTCCACAGGAGTGAGTGGTATGAAATGGTGTGGCTTACTGTTCAATTTTCTAAAAAAGGTCCAAACTCAACAATAACAACTAGCCTTCCAGAGCTTTGTGGGGGGGGGGGCTAGCAACCCACAGGGCCCACAAGCACAGAGAGTACATAACAATACTTTCTTTTGCAGGACATTGCAATAATTCTGCTCAATTTTATTAGCTCATGGAGCGGGTGGTTGGTGAAGGATGGCATCCACCAACCACCCACTCCATGAGTTGGTATTGTTGACAGCCAGGTGTATTCCCACCACACGCCAGTTGCAGATGTTAAGGCAAGCTAGGAGAGCGTTATTGTCATGAGTTTGTAGACTGCACCATTGTCAATATGAGGAACGTCATAGTACAGAATTTAATAATGACTGATTATTGTACATTGCTCTTTTACTGTATTGGCTAGTACTGCAGCAATGTGTCAGCGACAGGCCAGGTCTGTAATGGAATTGAACTGATAGACCAATAATTGTAATGAAGAGGAAGAAACAAAACTGAAGACTCAAGACATATTTTAGTTCTGTTTTTGCATTACTCATGTTTTACCTTTAAATCATCATCAGCGAATTTGCCGAAGATTCAGCGACGGTGCTCTGAACCTTCTACAAAGTCATTGGCAACATCCTCAAGGTTCAAACTGTCTTTTATGGTCTTGTGTATGTGAAGAAGCATTAAGTGATTTAGGCGGGCCTGTGACATGGTTGTACAGAGATAATCTTTAATTATTCTCAAAGCGCTAAAAGACCATTCACTGACTGAATTTGTAGCAGATATCACAAGTACCAGCTTAAGCAAAACAGCAACATTTGAGAAAAATTCCTGTTCAGCATGAGACAGAGTCTTCATGAAGTCAATTACATCCCTAAGTCGCAAGCTACCTTTTTCATAGCAAAATTTGCAGCAAGGGCTTGTAGTTGTGCATGCAGGGAAGCATCAGTGTTATTATAGTAGATTTTCAGGATATGTTGAACGTTCTCCTCCCATTCCTCACCATTGATGGTCTTTAAGATCAATTGTTTCAGCTTAGAATATGTCTGATATCCAGGCTGCTCAAAATGGTCATTGATGCAAGTGATAACAATATCAAATGCCATCATGTAGATTTGGCAGTAGTGGTCTTCAACAGAAGTGGGAAAAGCTGCTGGTGCTGGACAATTAGGTATGTAGTCATCAAGTCTACTCGGTGCATTCTTCTTTCTAGGAAGCTGGGGTTCACCAACATCCAGGTTATTGGCCATCTCTCTATTTTTGCCCCAAACTTCTTGAACTCATCCTCGCTTCTGAGTGCTTTTAAAGTGTCTATGGTAATTCTTGCAAGATTCTGTCCTTCTGATGCACATAGTTCTGGTGACTGTAGAGATGTGCTGAGTTATCGTAGTGATGAAATAAAATCTCACCAAGGGAAACACCAAAGAGGAAATTGAAGGACTTCATATGAAAAGAAACATCAAGAATTCTGCTCTTAGTCTCTGGGTTTGAAGCACGGTCTTCATAGGCAAGCCATGTGTTTTGTAGCACTTCATAGTTATCCAAAACACTCTTCAGTGACTTCTCCTTCACAGTCCACCTTGTCCGACACAGAGTACGAAGTGATGGGACATTAGGAACAAGTTTGTTTTTAAGCTCCTCAAAGCAGGCTCCTCTGTTAGGAGAGTTTTTGATCAATTTTATTTCGTGAGTTATCTCAAAAGCTGTTTTGACTTCTTTGCATTTGTTCACAGCATCACAGCATGCTTGGTTTACCGAATGACAGTAACAATGCACAAACAGTGCCCTAGGCTCTGCCTCAGATATCTGTTGAGCCACACCTGACTTCCTTCCAGGCATAGCAGCAGCGCCATCATAACACTGCCCTTTGACTTTGGTGATGCTAAGGTTATCATGCTTCAGCACATCTTTGATGACCTGCACTAGCATTTTTGAATCAGTACCCCCAACTTCATAGAGCCCCAAAAATTCTTCATGAGCTTCATATTGTCATCCACTCACCTGACGCAAATTACAACCTGTTCCTTGTTGCCAGAATCTCTGGTTTCATCAATCATTATCGAGAAGAATGTAGCTGATCTAATTCTTTCTGTTACTTCATGCCGGACTTTTAAGCCTAAAGTTTTCAGCATTTCATTTGGAATCTCAGGGCATGTGTATTTGTTTGTCTTTCACTCAGTCCAGTCATTAAGTTGCAGGTAATCATTAGCTCTTAATTTGTTTGACTGTATAAAGTTTGAAACTGATTCATCACCATCTCCGTGGAAAGCCAAACCCTGTCTAGCTAAGAAGGTAACATTTTGAAACATTTTTAGGAAACAATGACACTCCCTCTTCTGTTGTTCGTAGAGTGAAGACAGATATTCTTTAGCATCAGGGAATGACTTGGGACCTGTCACCACCTTGAAAACAGCAGTTTCATGGCATTTAGTAAGCTTGTGTTTTCAAAAGTTAACACAAGCATCTTTCCAGTTGATATATCCCTTAGATATGAAACAGGGATCAAGGCAACTAGTATTTAGAAGTTTATCCCTATATGCCTTTACAAATGTGAAACAAAACAAACAGTCCTTGCTATCATCATAATGAAGCCACTTCCATCTCTCAAACCAAGAGGCATTGAATAAACGATTTACCACCTATGTTTTTCCAAATTGATGTTTTGGGTTAAATCATACACCATTGGCTGATAAGGGCTACTGGACAGATTTGGTATTTCCAGACCTGCACTCCATTTGTTGAAAAACTTTGTCAATGCCATAATTGTCAGGTATTGGTATTTCAATATGTGACAGACTAAATATGTGTTATGTTTTTTTCTATGTCACACAAAACCAGTACTCCTTATGCTTATGATGAGTTTGTGAAACTGCAAATAAAGTAATGTTGATTTAAAAATCTGTGTCTGTTTTTATTGCTTCTTTCAAAATCTAATCACCTATTTCCTTCACCACAATCTACACACACACACACACACACACACACACACACTTATTTTCTTTAAAACCTTTTTTGTGAACTCTGTTTCCCACACCTACCACAGGCCCACACAGATATACACACACAAAGGCTTGTCTTAGTTTATGTGAATTTTTTTTGTAGCTTTTTTCTTTCACAAGCAAGACATAGAAGAAGTAGACAGGCAGGGCACCGCTAGGCTTTTCCACTATGTGAACTCTGCTCCCCACACCTACCACGGGTCAGGCCCACACAGTCACAGGTATATACACACAGGCTTCTCTTAGCTTTTGAAAAACATTTTTAGTAGGACTTCCGGTTCCGTTATGCCTCGCTGATCACATGGATAGAGAGGCTCCCACCCAGATATACAAAAAAGGGGTGCATAATTAATCTTAAACATAGATTCCAATCTAACTATTTGGGCAAATTGGCTTTGGGTTGCATATTGGACCATTAAAAGCTCCTGGATGGCAGAGATACCTCTCAGGCTAAGGAGCTTACACTTGAAGACTATGGCCTTATTTCCAGTGCTGTCTCATGCAACTCCTGGCCCCTCAGTGGGCCTTCTCCTTTCCCCAGGGTTGGCTGATATACAGCTGTATCAATCCATCGTGGAGGATCTGGCTCTAACCGGGAGGGTATGCGAAGTAACTGAATCATGGTGGGAAGACATTTAAGAAAATATGATTTTACAGACCCTTGCTTCAGTGACTCACATCATCCCAGATCCCTCTAAGTTTCAACAGGGATCTGGAAAACAAGGACAGGACAATTGGGTTTTATCATCAACCCAACCATACTCTAGTTCCTAACAAAGCTAGAACTCAGTTATGTTTCTAGCTTTCTCTTCCCAGGATAACCTAGTAAAGGAAGGGGGATAAGCTGTTAGTGGGTTATAAGGAATTTTTTTGACCTTGAGTGGTAAATGAAACTCATTTTATAAGAGATTCAAGGTAGTAATATGAGGACAAGCCACTAGAGGTCACTCTCCCCCTTCCTCATGGCAAAGCATAAAACATTAATGCCATTAAAAGTTGGTCTCAGGGTGGTTAGCTAACTGGGGAAAGACATGAAAATGCCACAAGGCATATTGTTTCCTTTATGGAGTGGTGTTTTACCCTTTCTAATTGGGGCCATAATACTTGTTATGGGGATGATTATCCTCTGAGCACAGTATAGCACCACAACTTCTCTCCTGTTTCTAATGGAAACCAGGACAGGGGGTTTCAGGGGGAGCTCTATTTGAGCACCTCCCAATTGGGAACGAGTCTGTACAAAGTTTTTGTAAAAGTTAATAAGGTTACATGTCGTTGTTATTTACAAGTTATAAAGTTAGGTTTTTTTATTCAGGGAATTATAGGAATGGGGAGGGAAGGTTATCTTGGCTTTAACTCATTAAGTTCAAAAAATAATATTACAAGGTAGTTCATTGCCTAATCTCCATATCCAGTTAGTAATTACTTTAGTTATTAAACTCATTGTGGCTAATATAAACTTAATAAAGGACACCTTGATGGCTGGATATCACACAGGGGAGGAGGGAGGGAAGAGGGGTTAAAAACACACAAGTCAAGAACTTAAAAGGTTTAAATCATCTTTAATGATGTACTGTTTATATAATAGTCAGTGGATTGTACAAGTTGGACAGATAGCCCATGAACTCTGGAGGGGGCTGGTTTGGACTGAAAAATACTCTCTCCACCTAGAGAAAAAAAGAATAAATACAGTTAACCTCAAAAAAATATATAAAAATGTCAGTTGATCCAGTAAGATTCATTTCATTAAACATAATGGGCTCCATGATCCCATAAAAAGGTCCTGACTTAGACATTACCTGAATAAATAGAAGGCAGATCTTATTTGTCTCCAGGAGACCCCTCTTTCTGATTCAGAACACAAGAAATTGTCCTTGGGAGATAGATACCGGGTAATAGCTTCCTCACATCCAAGGGGTAGGAAAAGAGGGGCAGCAATCTTGATTCCAACATCAACCCCTCTGGAAATACAACAAACCCATGTGGATGCGCAAGGCCGTTATATGATAGTACAGGGTCTGTTGTATGGACATAACATCACCTTGTCCAGTGTCTGTTTCCCCCCTCAAAGTTCCCAATTTTCAGGGGATTCATATCAACTCTATTGGATAATCTCCAGGGTCAGTTGATTATGGTGGGGGGGGGGCATCAACATGACTTTATCCCCATACTTAGATAGTTCTAATCAACAGAGTCTTAGGAAAAATACAACAGTCAAACAATTTAAGAAAACATTGGACCATCTGGGTATCATTGATGTTTGGAGACATTTATTCCCCTCTACCCCAGGTTACACATACTGTTCTCCCAGATTCAAATCATACTCCCAATTGGATTATTTCCTGGTGAGCTCTGAGCATTTTTCAACAGTCCAGGATTTAACAATAGATTTAAAATTATTATTGGATCATCATTCCTTAATTCTGAAACTAGATATGGGGAGGGAAGGAAGAGGACCTTATGGAGGTTAAGCCTATTAACCTTGAAGGATAAGGAATTTCAGGAGATAATTAAAAAGAGAATACCACAATTTTATACAGAAAATGAGTCCCAGGAAATCACAGAAGTGGTACAATGGGATGTCTTGAAGGCAACACTCAGAGGGGAGATCATAGCTTATTCCTCAAAGAAAAATAAGGAGAGAGAGGTGAGGCATCTCAAATTGTCAGAATAGCTGCTGAATTTCCAGATGCTGTATATAGAGAGAGGGAGACAAGGAATTACATCAAAAAATTAAGGACACCAAGGCAGCACTGCAGAAAATTATGAATAACAAAATACAACAATCTCTAATATTCTTAAAACAGATTGTACATGAGGGAGGCTCTAGAGGGACTAGGAGATTGGCCCAGAAACTTAGAGCCAGGAAAACTACTTCCACAATTTTAAATCTTAGAAACCCCTATTCAGGTAAATCACATCATTCGGATGCTCATATACTACAGACCTTTTCAGAGTATTATACTAAGTTATATTCACTGAATGGATCCACAGCACTATCTGAAATATCCAATTATTTGGACCAAATAACCCTTCCCACTCTCTCTCTCTCTCTCCCTCCCAAATTTTTGCCTTGGAATCTCCCATAACACAACTGGAAATTCAGGAGGCTATCAAAAACCTGAACCCGGGACGATGCCCTGACCCTGGTGGATTTATATCCGAATGGTATAAGATGTTTAAAAAAGATTTAATACCTAAACTATGCAATCTATTCACTGAGATAACTCGAGAGGGTGCCCCCCCCCCACTATCATGGGACTTTGCAACTATTGCCCCAATACCCAAGCCATATGAAGATCACTCAGACCCAGCAGCCTACAGGCCTATTTCCATCTTAAACATAGACTATAAAATCTACACAGCTGTTTGGGCCTCTAGATTAGAACTTATACTTCCCAAAATCATATCAACAGACCAGTCAGGGTTTATTAAGAACAGAAACACTACGGATAATATCTGTAGGGCTCTGGTTCTTCAGGAATATGTACGGACAAAGGAATCTCATCATTTTTCATCAGCTTTGATGCTGAAAAGACTTTAGACCGAGTCCACCTCCCATTTCTGTGGAAGACACTTGAGGCCTTTCATTTCCCCACCTCATTTATCACCTCCCTTAATAGCCTATACAGATCCCCGAGGGCATATGTTCGGGTAAATGGAAATCTACCCCCCCCGATTAGGTTAAATAGAGGCACAAGACAAGGATGCCCCCTTTCACCTTATCTATTTGCACTATATTTGGAACCATTAGCAACAAAACTGAGGAATACAAACTCAGTAGAGGGGATCCCAATAGCACGACAAGAACATAAGATTAACATGTTTGCATGTGATATTTTGCTAACTCTAATATCTTCACCTAAATCCATCCCAGTAGCCTAGCAAATATTTCAACAATATGAGATACTGGCAGAATTCAAGTTAAACACTTCAAAAATGGAAATTTTGGCCTTTAATTTTACTCCCTCCCAACACTTAAAAACATAATACCTTTTCAAATGGCATACTACAAACATAAAATACTTGGGAATTAATATCCCCCTTAACCCAGATGTATCAGAGATCATAAATTTTGAGCCTCTTATGGTAACTATCCAAAGTGATTTGGAAAAATGGTCCACCTCTCTTATTCCCTTTCACCAAAGGATAGCAATTGTTTGTATGAAAATATTACCTAGGCTATTATATTTAATCCAGAACATTCCCCACTTTCCAGCAACATGTTACTTTAAATCATGGGACAAACTAATTTCTACGTTTATCTGGGGAAAAGGACAACCAAGGATACGGCTGTCAGTACTTAAATATCCCTAGCACAGGGAGGATTTAATCTCCCAGACTTTAAATTATATTCCAAAACAGTGTTCCTCAGGATATTATTAATTTGGCTGACAGAGACTTACTCAACCTCTTGGAAGGATATCAAATTTCATCTAAATGATCTATTTGATATCAAAAAGATTCTCCTCTTCTCTCCACAGAGGAGAGCTCTCTACCATCCATGGCTTTTACGAGTATTATAGCCCAAATATATAAATGTTGGAGAAGTTTAAGGCATTCTGGCCCAGTCTGTACCATATACAAATATGCTAAATTAATATCAGAGGAAGATTCTCTTATACCCATACATATGGATCCCGCCTTCCAGGAATGGAGAAGGTTGGGTCTTTCTCACGTTTAACAGTTCTTATCCCCTCAGGGAATACTCCCCTTTGAAAAAAATACAGTCCCAATATAATCTTCGCAGATCAGATTTATTCCGTTACTTCCAGGTTGGGAATCATATACTCCAAATCGAATAATCCAACCTATGATCCCTTACCCAACTCCGGAACTTATGAAACTATTTACTGAAGCTGTAAGAGGGAATTTGGGAAAGCATATTATAGGGACCATATATAGGGGTTTGCGAAATGAGCAAATAGAATCTACTAAGTCAGTATTACAGGAATGGAACAGGGATCTTCAACTAGATATAACCATGGAGGAATGGTTGGGGTCAGCTCTGAATGCGGTGAAGACCACCTCCTCCCCATTTTGGAGGGAGTTTGAGTGGAAGTGTTGTTCCCACTTCTTCCGAGCTCCTGCAGTCCTACTTAAATTTCTTCCAGAAGGATATGGTGTCTACTGGCAAACATGTGGATGCCCGAAGGCGTCACTAGGACACATATTCGGGCAGTGTCCCTACTTGATGCCCTTTTGGCTAGCATTACAATCAGAAATGACTACCCTACTAGGACAGGTGGTAGAATTATCAGCCAAGCAGGTACTGCTGGGGATCTTTCCAGACCACTCCCCTCCATGGAAAAAATCCCTTTTATCTGCTAGCCTTCTTGCTGCAAAAACGAATATTACTCGTAGATGGATCACTCCCACAATTCCAACAATGATAGAATGAAGATCTATTATGTCTGACTTGTATTTAACAAAGAGTCTCAATGCCAAAATTCAAGGTAAACCTCCAACATACATGATGAGATTGCAGAGATGGGTGATTTACCAAGCTTCGGAGGACCCTGACTTCTGTCCTTAAACTTTACAGGGCATTGAGGGGTGACCGGGAAGGAAGATGAAGCAATATGTAGGGCCTGAAGGAATAAATGATCTCAATGAGAGACAAAGGGGTTTAGGTAAAGAAGAGGGGTCATATAATCTTGAGTTAAAATAATTAAAAAAAAGGGGGGGTTGGTTAATGAGGTATGGGGCACAAAAGGGAAGGAGGACAAAGTATGAAGTTGGAGCTTCACCTTTCGAATGGGTCTAGAATTTAAAGTAACATGTAACTATTATATAAATCACTTAGACCTCTGGATGGATAATATAAACTGACTATAATGCCAAATGCTTGAAGATATGCACTGACACAATGTATGAAGTGTACTCTTGACTCTAATGTATAAAAAAACCTTTTAATAAAAAAGAGATTAAAAAAAATGTTTTTAGTAGTTTTTTTCTTTCAGAAGCAAGACATAGAAGTGGACACGCAGGGCACTGCTAGGCTTTACCACTATGTGAACTCTGCTCCCCACCCCTACCACAGGTCAGGCCCACACAGTCACAGATACACACACATAGGCTATTTTGTTCTTCCTTTAACGAGCAAGCCACACCACAGGATAAGTGGGCAACAGGGCAGGGCAACAAAATCTACTTTCTCCTCTCTCCACACACGCATACACAGTCACAAACACAGGTTTCTTTTTTTTTTAAATTCTTGCTTAGTTTTTTTTTTTCTTTGTTCCTTGTTTTTTTTTTTTTTTTTTTTCAAAAGCTAGCTGCTGTAGGAGTGCAGCACATGACTGGTCAAAATCAAATCTGCCAAAATTGAGCACAGCATCCTGTTTTTCTCCAGCTCAGTCCTCTTTATAATTTATTTTCTTTTGTTTTTCCCAATATTTTGAATTCCCTTCCTCCCAGCCTAAGCAACACCCAAAACTCCAAAACAAGCAAACACAAGGTCAATTTAAGACTGCATTTGCAGACCAGTAATTTAAGTAGTAACTGATTGAGTTAACTGTAGTTTTTTCTTTCTAATCTGGACTCAAGGAGCCTAGGGATCTTCACTTCTTTGTTCTTCTCATCCTGATCCTCCCCAGTGCTCCCTCACAGCCTCTCCAGTCCAGTCCAGTCTTCTCTGTCTGTCTCTGCCTGACTCAGGCTGACTGAATCTCTTCTCTATTTTTAAATATATGTGTTTGTAGTTCTGCACTGGACTGGAGGAAATAGGGATCCCGCAGCCCCCACCCCCTCATAGTCTCTCTCTCTCTCATATAAGTCTGTATCTGCTCTGCAGGCTGTAGCTTTCCTTAGTAGTCTTTTTTTTAAGACATTAGTAGTTATTTTTTTTTATTTATATAGACTTCACTGTGACTGCTTACTCAAGCCAGTGAAGCAAGTTAATCAGATCAGACTGATCTTTGACCCAAATGAACAAGCACTGGACGCACGCAAGTGCTCACTCATTCATTTGTCCCACTCTGTCCTCTTGCTGCTCACAGAATGGTGATGTCTGCAGCATTGAAGAACAAGTAAGTGCCTGCCCAAAATCACACCCACTGTGCTAGGACTGACAGGTCGATTTAACATACATATTTCAATCACCAACCTGTCAGTATGTGGATGGCATGGACTGGGCAGGGTGCAGCTCCTCATCTCATTGCTGTGGGTGGCTGGTCTGGAGCAGAGGAGGTCCTATGCCACTGGTGGAACTGAGGCAGGAGGCAGATCATCTTGATGGCACTGAGTAGTGCCTGTGAGACTGTGTCACCCATTTGGTTTGCCAAACTGGCAAACATGTGACACAGTCATCACAGCAGGTGGGCACAGGGCCGAGGACATCTAGTGGCAGTCTGCGGAAAACTGTGGAAGTAAATTTAAAAAAAGTGTCAGCCCGGTGGCGCTGAGGGTTGAGGTGCTGGACACCACACCTCTCGCCACACCGGCTACCCGAGTTAGGGAACAATCCCGGGCCGCCGGGGGTTGGCAGGGGGGAGAGAGAGGATTGAGCATCCATAGAACTGCTCTCCACTCTCGGGGGGGGATCCAGGCTTATGCCTGGCACTGCAGCGGCCCCTGGTGGTGACCGGAGGCACTGCAATGTGCAGGGCTTAGCTAGAGGGGAGGTGGAGCTGTAGCGGGTGTGCCTGGTGCCATTGCATGACTGAGCTCTGCCAGAGGAGGGTGGTAGGGGAGGGAAACATTGCAGCCAAGGAAAAATTCCCTGCTCCCTGAGATAGGTGATGGCACTGCACCCTTGACCACACTCTACTAGCCAGACCCATCCAGCTCTTGGGCTGAGCCCAGCCCGGCCTGAATTGCAAGGTAAAGTGCCTGGGGCAGATAGGGCAGCCCCACCTCTGGAGGGCTCAGAGCCGAGGGGATAGCTGGGCTGGTGAAACATAGAAACATAGAATTTGACAGCAGATAAGGACCTCTTGGCCCACCCAGTCTGCCCATTTCCCTACCTGATGGATAAGCTGCAGATCCTAGTTAACCAGCAGCCTACTTCTTCCTACCTCCCCCCCCAGAATAGCCTTATGACTGTCCCATGCATGCTTGAATTTCACCACTGTTTTTGACTCCACAACCTCCTCTGGAAGGCCATTCCATACATCCACAACCCTCTCTGTGAAAAAATACTTCCTTAAATTACCTCTGAGCTGCCCCCCTCTATCTTCAAATTGTGCCCCCTTGTTCTTGTACACCTCTTTTTTTGAAAGATGCTACCCTCTTGGACTTTGTTGATTCCCTTGACGTACTTGAAAGTTTCTATCATGTCCCCCCTCTCCCTCCTTTCCTCGAGGCTATACATATTAAGCTCCTTAAGTCTCTCTTCATATGTCTTCCGGTGCAGACCCTGCACCATTTTAGTTGCCCTCCTCTGGACAGCTTCCATCCTGTCTATGTCTTTGCGGAGATTGGGTCTCCAGAACTGCACGCAGTACTCCAGATGTGGTCTCACCAGCTGTCTGTACAGAGGGATAATAACTTCTTGTTTTCTACTTGTGATGCCTCTCCCTATGCATCCCAGTATTCCCCCAGCCCTCCTTGCTGCCCTCTCACATTGCTTGCCCACCCATAGGTCATCTGATATGACTACCCCCAGGTCCCTTTCCATTTTTGTTGTTGTTAGTATCTCACCCCCCATTGTGTACTCTTCCCCTGGGTTTTTGTTTCCCAGGTGCATTACCTTGCACTTCTTAGCATTGAATCTAAGCTGCCATACATTTGACCATTCCTCTAACCTTGCCAAGTCCCTTCTCATCCTTTGCACCCCACCTTGTGCATCAACTCTGTTGCAGATCTTTGTGTCATCTGCAAAGAGACATACTTTTCCTTCCAGTCCCTCTGCAATGTCGCTTATAAAGACATTGAAGAGGACCGGTCCTAATACTGAACCCTGCGGTACCCCACTAGTAACCCCCTTTTTCAGAGTGGACTCCATTTACTATTACTCTCTGTCTCCTATTCTCCAGCCAATTCTTTACCCAGGCTGTCATCTTGGGACCCACTCCCAGGCTGGCTAACTTGTATATTAATCTTTTGTGTGGGACTGTGTCAAATGCCTTGCTAAAGTCTAGGTAGGCCATGTCCACAGCCCCTCCTGATCAACTACTTTGGTCACCCAGTCAAAGAAATCTATCAGATTTGTCTGGCATGACCTTCCCACTGTGAATCCATGCTGCCTTGGGTCCTGTGCCCTCTGGCCTCTAGATACTCAACAATTCTTTCCTTCAGAAGTGATTCCATCATTTTCCCTACCACTGAGGTTAAACTAACAGGTCTGTAGTTTCCTGCTTCTGCCTTGCTCCCACTTTTGTGAAGGGGATCACATCTGCCCTCCTCCAGTCCTCAGGTACCACCCATCCTCCCATGATTTGTTAAAGAGGGTAGTCAGTGGTGTCACTAGTTCTACCTTAATTCTTTTAGAATTCTGGGATGAATCCCATCAGGCCCCATTGCTTTGTCCACCTTCAGTTTTAAGAGCTCTTTCGGAACCCTTTCTTCTGTAAATGGGCTGGTATCAACTTCTGTATCCAGAGTGTTTCTACTGTTTGTTTTAGGTGCCTCCCCTCTTCCTTTGTAAATACTGAGCAAAATATTTGTTTAGTATCTCTGCCTTTCACAGTCACCCTCTGCCCACCCTCCCTCCCTTTATTGCCTCACTATCCCTCCTTGGTCTTCCTTCACTCCTGATGTACCTGTAAAGGTTTTATCCCCCTTCTTAACTGTGTTGGCTATCTTTTCCTTGGTTTGGGCCTTTGCTGCTCTGACTGCCTTTCCAGCTTCCTTTTGCTTTAACTGATACAGTTCTCTGTCCTGTTCCTTCTGTGATTCCTTGTACTTCCTGAATGCTTTCTTTTTCTCTTGAACCTTCACTGCCACTTCCTTTGAGAACCATAGTGGTTTCTTACCTCATTTCATTTTGTTTATTTGCGTTACACAAGACTTGTTACCTCTGTGATGGCAGTTTTTATTATTCCCCACTGTTCTTCCACCCCTCCTTCCTGCCCATTTGCTAGTGCATTCCTTAGGCACTCACCCATTTTGGCAAAGTCAGCCCTCCTAAAATCCAGTACCTTTGTCTTTGTATGGCTTGACTCTATTGCTGTGTTTATTGTGAACCATACTGTTTGTTGGTCGTTAGTTCCCAGATGGCTACCCACTTCTACATCTGTGATCCTCTCTTCATCTCCATTTGAGAGAACCAGGTCTAAGATTGCTCCCTCTCGAGTGGGCTCCAATACTAGTTGTCTAAGGCATGCCCCCTGTAGGGCATCTAGAATAACCTCACTCTTAGAAGTGGCTGCTGCAACTGCACTCCAGTTAACATCTGGCATATTCAGATCACCCATCAGCAATATCTCCCCTTTATCTGCCATTCTAAGTATACTTTCTATCATTTCCTTGTCCATTTCCTCCCCCTGAGAGGGGGGTCTGTATACAACCCCTGTGTGGATTGTGGTGCCTTTGCCTGCCTCCAAATTGACCCACAGTGCTTCTTCTCCTCCCTGTTTACCCTTTTGTTCTGTTACTTTGATTTCTTCTCTTATGTAGAGAGCTACTCCTCCTCCTCTTTTACCCTCCCTGTCCCTCCTGTAGATAGTGTATCCTGGTATGTTTACATCCCAGTCATGGTTCTGTGTGTACCATGTTTCTGTGGTGCCAGGAAGACTGGAGGGTTTCAGGCTTGGAGGTAGAGCAGAGAAAGTGCAGATGTCCGAGAGAGTTCTGCGGTGCCGAGCAGAGCCAGAAAAAGAGTTGTAAAAAAAAAAATAAAATAATTTTTTGCACCAGAGCTGGGGTGCAATCAAAATGGCCAAATTGCCAAAAAATAGTACAGCCATGCCCATATCAGCCACAGTGTTTGCAGAAGCCCTGATATATATATTATAGGGTTATGGAAGCACTTCTATGTGAAACTCAAAAGTTTGCACATTAATAACTTTGGACCCGTTCAACGGATTTGCATGAAATTTGGTATGTGCGGTGGTGCATAGTAGATCTTTTGATTTCCTAAATTTTGTTTTGGTCAGACTTAAGGTCTTTGCGCACCAGTTATGTGGGCTGTTTTTGGTATTTTGCCCATGGCGCTGCGTGGCCGTCAAGTGTCGTGCCACTCTGCGAATTGGCTGGTCTGAAAGAGCTTCGGTGGCCAAACATGTCACTTTTCATTTGACAAAAACATATAAATCCATTCAAAAGTTATTGCAGTTGAAGTTCCCATTATAAGTCAATGGGAAAATTTATATGGTTATTTTGCGATCAGAGAATGAGGTTTTGGCCATACGGTCCCTCCTCATAAACATAGAATTTGCAGGCTCATGGTCAAAGAATCTTTGACCCCAAGAATTCTTTGATCGCGATGGCTGCTATCCTGTTTTTAAAATGTAGTCAGAAAACCTCAAATATCTCAGCTCATGGGCCACTCCTGAAGTAAAACTTGGATGGGTTTTACTCAGGGGGCTTCATTCTATTGACCCATGGCTGTGGTTTCTTATATAGTGGTCCAAAAATAGAGTTATCAACATTTTGATTCTTTGATCATGGCTCGCTAATGATCTTTGAACATAAGCCTGCAAATTCATTGATTACGAGATTCTTTTACCTCTATCCTTGATTGTGAGGGTGCAACTAGATAGCCCGTTGTAAAAAATCAATTTTCTCAGCTCAGGGGTGGGTTATTTACACAAATGAGGGTGGGTTTGACTCAGGGGGCTTCGTTCTATTGAGGCATGGCAGTGGTTTTGTTTATTTCTGCCTAAAACTTGAGTTTCACCATTTTTTATTCTTTGACCATGAGCCTGCAATTTCTTTGATCATGAGCCTGCAAATTCATTGATCGCGAGATTCTTTGATCGTCATCTTTGATCATGAGGGAGGGACTAGATGGCCAGATTTTAATGCAACAGATAGGCTAATTTTAACAATCTTTAACTTTAAATATCTCAGAAATGATTTGTTTTTTTACTTGAAATTTGGAGGTTGTTGACGGCATGTCCTGTAGATGTGAATTATGGTTTATGTGTCAGACAGTATATTTTTTGCGGAAAGATTGCGTGGCACAGTTTACATTTTGTGAACAGCGTTTGCCATAGTGGTAGTGGCTTGAAATTTGTAGGGTAGCAGGCCTTGCTACTTTCAATGTACTTTTTAGTCGTTAGGTGTGTAACATGTCAACAGGCATGGAATTCTGCCACTCCAATGAATGAAAATCTCAAACTTTCACACGTTATATCTTGGAGATGGTTTGCTCTTTTACATTGAAATTTTGAGGCTCTTCATGGGAAGTCCTGTGCATCAGAATTCTGGTGTTTAGCTATTGCAAAATGAATTTGCTGCACAGATATTCCATAACACACTTTATGTTTTCCACATGGCGCTTTGCATTGTGGTAGTGGCTTCACATTTATAAGGTACCTAGCGTTACTGCCATGGAGGTGATTTTCAGTGGTTAGGTGTCTGCCATGTTCACAGGTGTGGAATTATGCAACTCTGATGAATTAAACTTTCATTAGTTTGAAGGTGGTGGAAGTGTGGGGCCCGAAGACCCCCAAGCTCCCATGCATATGTGCTACTGCCAATACGTATTATATTCAGTAGTTGCACTGTTATGGTTGGCAGAAACTTGCAAGTTGGGGGAACGTGGAGCCACTCACACCAACTTGCGTGAGTTTCTACTTTTCTATTCTTTCTCAAAAAGTAAGGAAATTCTATCCAAAAAACTGCATTAATGCATCATTTAAGGTTAAAACACAAAAATTCAGGAAATGAGACCTTTAGGGTTGCCCCCTCCTCCCCCCATCGTGGACATGCCCATCACCCCAAGATTGACAGCTGACAGGGTGTCATCGGGGTTGTGATGCCTAAATGTCACCCCAATTTTTTCCCTCTGCCTTGTCAATATGATTACACATGGAATGGGGTGACATTTAGGCCTCACAACCCCAATGACACACCCCATCAGCTGTCAATCTTGGGATGATGGGCAGGTCCACGACAAGGGGAGGGAGAGGGCAACCCTAAAGGTCTCATTTCCTGCCTTTTTGTATTTTATCCCTAAATAATGCATTAATGCAGTTTTTTGCATAGAATATACATATATATAAAAAATACTGGTGCGATTCACCACTATAGTTAGGGTTGAGTAAGCAGATTAATGTTAACTCTCGAATTTTGCACCTTAATAACTTTGCAACCGTTCAACAGATTTGCACAAAATTTGGAATGTGTGATCTTGTACAATATATCTCTTGATCTGCTAATTTGCATTTTGGTCAGAATTGTGGTTTTCATGCAGCAAAGTGCTGAAAAATGCATTTTTTGCTTTTTGGGGCAGTTTTTTGCTGATTTTTGCCCATCGCGCTGTGGCCACACCATTACGTATTTTGATCTGAAATTTTCAGGGTACAAAGAGGTTTGGTAAAGAACAATCCAGCATTAGTTTGGTGATAACAATATTAATCTGTTCCAAAGTAATTTAATTTTGAATATTCAGGTTCTGAGCATACTCGGTTCACTCCAAGATTTATATGTATGTTTTGCAAAAGGGGCTTGGGCTCACGATCAAGGATTTTGTCACCTCGTAAAAGGGGATTTATAAAATCTCCATCTGTGAGGAAAAATTCGTCATTCACGAGCTTCCAACTTGTTTTCATTTTTTCTACCAAACAAAATGTTGTAGCTTGCCCCACAGCTGCCTTCTTTTACAAATGAGGCATGGGTTTTGTTCAGGGTGACACCCTGTAGAAACCAATGCCTTTGGTTTCCATCATTCTGGCCAAAAAATGGCCTTTTTAGATTTTAAAATTCTTCATTCATGACTCGCTTTCCATCCTCATTCATGAGGTGACAAAATCCCCGTTCACGAGCCGATCCCCTTTCGCGAGGTAGCAAAACCCTTGATCATGACATAAGGACCAGATGGTCCTATCTCATTAATGAGGATGGGCTCATGAATGGGCATTTTGTCAGCTCATGAAGGGGGATTTTGTCAGCTCGCGAAAGGGGACTGGGTTTTTTAATCCCCTTTTGTGAGCTGACAAAATCCCCTTTCACAAGATGTCAGAATCCCCTTTCATGAGCCAACCCCCTTTTGCAAGCTGACAAAATCCTTGATTGTCATTTCAAGACCAGCTGGCCCTTCTCACAAATGAGGATTGGCTCGCGAACAGGGATTGTGACATCTCACAAAAGAGTATTGACTTGTGAAAGAGGATTTTGTCAGCTTGCAAAAAAGGGATTTTTTTTTAATTCCTGGTTGGTGAGCTGACGAAAGCCTTGTTCATGAGCTGTCAAAATCCCTTTTTGTGAGAAAATCTCCTTTTGCGAGCTGACAAAAGCCTGGATCATGACTTCCAGACCAGATGGCCAAAATCTGACGATCAAGGATTCCTCATGAATGGGGATTTTGACAGCTCATGAATGGGGATTGACCTTACGAATGGGGATTTTGCCACCTCACGAACTAGGAATTTAAAAACTTTGCCAGTGCACTATAAATAAATGGTTTGGTCTTTTGACCTGAAATTTGCAGGGTATAAAGGTGGTTTCCTAGAGATTGTAATTATGTTATTTAAGTGTAAAAAAGGTATATAGTTCCATAGCTATGCCATCATGAAGTTGAGATTTTTCCCATAGGATGACATTGTGGTGCCACAAGTGATTTTCGATGCTCATATCTCGGAAATGATGCAAGATACAAATTTTTCGCTACCCACAGCTTAGCGAACTAAGCACGTGTGGAGGTTTCAAAGTCATGATTACAACTGCAGTGGATTTTTTTTCATAACTAGTATGGTTACTGAGATATTGGCAAATCAATGTTACAGGGGTTCCTTTTGAGCCCTATGGGGCTACTGTATGGCTCTGTTGTGTGTAAGTGGGCCCACCCTCCCACACACACATATTGTTATGCACAAATGGGCAGCTTGGTGGGCCCACGCTCCCACCAACACATACCAGTTACATTACACTTTCCAAAATCTTTTTAAAAACTTTGCCAGTGCACTGTAAATAAACGGTTTGGTCTTTTGGCTTGGAATTTGCAGGGTATAAGGGGGGTGTCCAAGAGATGTGACTTATGATGTTTAGATGTTAACAAATGTTATCAGTTCCATAGATATGCCATTATGAAGTTGCGATTTTTCCCATAGGATAACACTGTGGCAACCACATCACTTTTCAGTGCCTGTATCTCAGAAACGATGCGAGATACTGATTTAGTTCACATCTCGCATGGAGGTTTTGCTGTCATGATTACAATGTCACTTGATTTTTTTCCATAGCTGCTATGCTTGCTGAGATATTGACAAATTAGTGTTACAAGTGTTCCTTGCCCTATAAGGCTGCTGTATGACTCCGTAGTTATGTATAAGTGGGAATGCAGGGCCCAGAGGTGCATTTCATTATGCACAAATGGGCAGTTTGATGGGAGTGAGGGGCCCAAAGGATCCCACGCTCCCACCAACACATACTATTTACTAGTTATATTACACTTTTTCAAAAAGTAAGGCAATTCATTGCAAAAAACTTCATTAATGCATCAGTTAGGGTTTAAGTGAGAAAAGTGAGGAAATGAGATGTTAGGGTTGAGCCCCTAACCCCCCCACTCCACCCTCCCATCCTCCACAGACCAACAGATGCTGGGGTGTGCCATGGGGTAATGAGGCCTAAGTCTCACCCCATTCTTCTTTACTGTAGCATGTCAACCTGTTTACTCATGGAATGTGGTGAGAGTTGGGCCTGACGACCCCATTGGGTCACATGCCTAAATTAATTCATGGGCATTCACATATGCTTCCCATGATGATTTGCATTATTGGGGTATGTGCAATTTGTGTTTTTTTTTTTTAATTTGGCTGTAAGGCCAATATTCTCCAGGATAACCCATGTCCCAAGCATTTGCTCTGGGGTTCTTTTGTAGTTCTCTTCTGTCTATTCTGGGCTGCTCATAACCCAAACAAATAAGATCCCCTATAGGGTTGCTGACTCACTCTCCCTGGCTGAGATACAGATATGGCACACTGATGAGTCCAAAAGAGGATGAAGCACGTGTCTGTGTCTGCTGTTCTCAGCCTTTACTGATTGTGTTGTGAGGTCTTCTGGCACCAGGCAATTCTGCTTAAAGTTGAACTAGTCCAAATTAATTCATGGGCATTTGCATATGCTTCCCATGATGTCTTGCATTATTGAGGTATGTGCAATTTGGGTTTTCTTAAAAATTTGTTTGTAAGGCCAATATCCTCAGGGATAACCCATGCCCCAGGGCATTTGCTCTGGGGTTCTTTTGTAGTTCTCTTCTCTCTCTCTCTCTCTCTATTGTAGGCTGCACAAAACCCAAACAAATAAGATCCCCTATAGGGTGCCTGACTCCCTCTTCCTGGGCTGAGAATCAGATATGGCACATTGATAAGTCAAAATGAGGATGAAACACGTGTCTGTGTCTGCTGTTCTCAGCCTTTGTTGATTGTATTGTGAGACCTTCTGGCACCATGCAATTCTGCTTAAAGTTGAGCCAGTCCAAATTAATTCATGGGCATTTGCATATGCTTCCCATGTTGCTTTGCATTATTGTGGTATGTGCAATTTGTGTTTATATATATATATATATATATATATATATATATATATATATATACAGTATATAGATATGTGTGTATGTACCTTTGAGCACAAGTGCTCAGTTACAAAGGTTTCACGTCAAATACATAGTCCCACACGAAAAAAACAAAACAAAAAAAACATTACAAGTACAATAAACAGTTCCAGAGGAAATACAGGTGAGTTGAGACATGCTCAGAGCACTTAAAGCAGAACAGCTACTGTACATACAGTTTTGAGAAAAATCCATACAGATTGTTGTATAAAGTCACAGGATAGCTACAGAGAGAAACCAAATAAAACTATGTAATGGTTACAATTGCATTGGACAGAAAAGGCAGATCACAATGATCTCTTAAACTGGTTAAATTTGGGGAGGGGGCATGGCTACTATGTGACCAAGATGGCAGCACAATCCAAGCTCTTTGACTTTTATATTCCCAATCACTGGACATTCGCGGCTGTCCTAACCACATACCATGCTACTGATTGCTAGCACTGGAAAGAGATAGTAAACCTTAACAATCGGAGCAAAACAATTTCTCAGCAATTTTACCTGGGATGGATTGTACAGTAAACTGGGATTTCAGCCTTCTTCTCCTTCATCTGTATTGTCAGTGGGGAGACTAGCTTCATTAGGCAGCAGCCTTCTCTGTGGAGAAAGTGGAAGCTATGTTCACATAAGTCCTTCAGGAATTAAAAGAAATAAAAATTTGCATCACACAGAATACTGAGAAGATCAGTATACAAGAAACCCAATCTATGGCAATGGAGCAGAAGGTACAATCTAATGAAACTGCCAGTCATGACATGATTACTGGCTCTGCCAATGACACCACACTGTTCACCAACTCCAATAAAAACTGGGTGATACTGAAAACCAGGGCCAATGAAACAATCTCCAGTTTGTCAGCTTCCTGGAGCAAACCGAACAGGGTGACTGTACTACCTTCCTTTGCCATGCTCTACCACAGCTCCTCTGCCTGCCTGGGGACTTGAGATTCAATATTGAAAGGGCCCATAGGTCCATGACCCCAACACCAACATCTGAAGACTTACCCTGGCCTATCATTGCCCATTTTCTTTGGTTCCCAGTCAAAGAGGACATTCTCCAGAGCCCATGAACTGGGAAAACTTGAATGGCAGGGACATAAAATAATGACTTTCTCAGATTACTCCTGAGACCTCATCAATCGCTGCAGGGAGTTTACTGAAGCTAGGCAGGCCCTTTACTCTATGCTACCCAACCCAACTCCACATTTCAGTAAATGGGATCCCCAGGCTATTCAATACCTGCAAGGCAGCCACGGAATTCATCAGCTATACCTATCCATGAGCAGCCTTCCCTTGCAACCCCAGAACTCCCCCAAGAAGAGGATGGTTCCTTGGATGAACATAAGAAACTGGGCAACCTTCCATCTAGTCTTGCTTGGGGCACAGCTACACTACAGTAACATTAGAAAATCTGGATGCAGCAGCCACAGCCAAAAAGCAAACAGCAAAATAAAACTCACTGCACGTAATGGGCAGCACTTGACCTACAATGGTTGAGATCCCAGAGCCACAATCTTAGCATGGCCTCAGAGGAGGATGAGGAAAAAAATAAAACAAGTACTGTACTGCTGATAATCCCTTTGCACCCTAGCAAATCTACCAGGTTAGTCAGACTGTCTGGGTGATGCCACCTTTCCTGGTCTCCCTCCTGAGCAGGCTCTGGTTGAGACCCTGGGAACATCCTTGGATGCCCCACCTCAGCCTATGCTCACAATAACTGGGGCTGCTCCTCAGCAGGTTGCTGAATCTTCCATTATGGCCCCTGGCATTCTGACACCTGTACCAGATGCTGTGCAACCTCAACATTCCTCATGGCAAACCTGAACTTTCATTTCAGCTCCCGTCTTTGTTTTGTGCTTTTCTAATGTGGACTGTAATTCAGAAGAGATTAATTCTTAGACAAGAACTGTGTTTTTGACAATGCTAGCCACACATTGACTATCTACTTTCGAATATTGCCTGGCTTCTGAACTCTCAACAAGGGTTTATCATGCAGCCTGTCAAGTGAACACTGCTCTACTGCATGGCCGCATTTATCACCAGCAAGACAAACTTTAAGTTTAGCTCTCCTTTACAGTACCTTGCGGTGCACACCAGTACATTCTGTATCCTTTCCTAAGGAATTACAACTGATACTGGACATTTCTTCCCTCCTTTTGTATAAGTTTGGATATGCAGGTTCTGTTTTTATTGATTTACCTGAAACCTTTGACATGATTAATCTCTCAATGCATCTAATTTGTCTATTCTCTTATGGCTTTTCTACAAATGGTATTACCTGATTCTCATCTTACTTGCATGGGAGAACAATCTGGTTTCTGAAATGGTTGACTTTCTTCTCCTCCTCTATCTCCAGTGGGGTTCTCAAGGGTCTGTACTTGGTCCTGTTTTATTTGATCTTTTTGTAGATCTCCTATCCTCTTTTGTTGTTAGCTGCTCAGTCAGACTTTATGCTGATTACATGGTCCTCTTTTTATGCTCACAAAAATCCATCTCTCCTTTCAACTCTCCAGGGTGACTTAGACAAAATCATGAATTGCTTTTCCAATAATCTACTACTTCTAAATAGAATAAAGATTCAACATATGCTGTAAGGGTCTCAGTCTGCTTTGTTGTTGGCATATTCTTCCTTTTCAATCGGCCTAGGTAGCCATCCACTCAAGCTTGTAAGTGAATTTAAATATCTTGATTTCATTTTTGATTCCTCCTTGACCTTTAAATCACATTGACAAAACTGTTTTAAAAGTCTGTCAATGCCTGGGTCACTTTAAACATGCCAGGCATTGTCTGTCAAGCTCGGAGTGTAAACATATTACTGTACAAGCCATTTTCCATAGCCTAGATGATGGTGGTGATACTTTTTATCGTCATGCCTCTGTTTCACATCTTCTTCCCTTAAATACTGTTTATTATCAGATACTTTGATTCATCCTAAAATCTAAATGGGATGAGTACCATTGTACTTTACTGCATCAGTTAAACTAGCTGTCACTCTCTTCCAGATGCACTTTTCATTGGCTGTCCCTTATTTGCAAAACTGTGAACAACCAGACCCCTACTTATTTGTTTGAAAGGCTTATAGTCCCTGTCCTCAAATACAGCCTCAGAGATATGCCTCAGCATGGTTGTTTTCTTGCCCAAGTTTCAAATACATTTTGGGACAGAATGTTTCTCATATGCAGCTCCATTTTCTTGGAACAACCTCTTTCCTCAGCTTAGAATTTCACCTACCCCTGGTATTCACAAAAATGAACCAAAAAGATTATTATTGCAGGAACAATCCATTTGTACATGTTTTAGCTGGTTCCGTGTATTTTAGTTTATGTTGCTATTATTACTATAATGACTTGGGATGTTCTGATCTGCATTTTGCTGCTAGTGTGTTGAAAATAAAGTTTACCTAGTTTATCCTGCTGCATCATGCTGGAAATTATTTCCTGGACAGCGATGGTGAAGCTGTGTCTTCCGCCCATTCTGTAACTGAGACATGTTTCTCATGGAACTTATCCTGTATCCCATGCAACTTTAAAATGAATAAAACATATGGTATACATTTCTGCCTAGCTACATGCCTTATACAGGGTTACAGTGTTCTTGTTTCATCTTGGAGCTGTTTGAAAAGTTTGTTTGTTTACATTTTGATTCACAGCACCACATTCTACAGTACCTATGTTGTCGAGTCTCAGATGCTACAGTTTGCCTTAGAAAACCCAGGATGTGCAAAGGTCTTTCATGAGTCAGATGCAGCTCCCTGTCCCACCCACATTGATATTAGTCACCACTTTAGCTTGTAAATATAATCTGAAGCAATCCACATACACTCTGACCCCCAAACCTACATGATGATGGATATTAGATGGCATGGCTGGAATGTCTGGGGTTCAAACTCCCCAATCGAATCCAAGTAGGTCCTGAAACATCTAACATGGCTGCAGACCCAGCTAGTTCTGCTCAAAGGAAACCAAATTCACCAATCTTGAGTGTGAAAACCTCAAAATGGGTTGGTTGGGACAAGATTTGCATAGTTCTGCCATATCCAAAAAATGGAGAGCCTCTAGTCTAGTAAATAAAGGCATATCCTGGACTGTTCAGAAAAGAGTCCAAGACTCTAAAGGCAGAAAGGTACTAGCCCTTTACTACACCCCTAAAGGTCCCCTGCTTGTGGGTAACCTGTATGCTCTATGTGGACTCACCCTAATTTTTCCACTCTTCAACTTAGCAGGTCACAGCATTTAAGGATTCCATTGCACCTCTACTGTTGGGGGGGTGGATTTTAATCTAACACTTGATCCCTCTGTAGATAGGAGCCATGGGAAAGCAGAACCCCATGTAAGGGCAGCACAAGCAGTCCAGCTCTGGATGTCTGATCAAGCTTTGACAGATATATGGTACTCCCACAATCCCCTGGTCAGGGACTATACCTACCATTACCTGGTGCACAGGAAATACAGCAGACTGGACATATGGCTCCCATTCTCATCAACTAACTCCCATGGTCATGGTGATGCTCATCAACCCACTAGTTATTTCAGACCATGGTCTCATCCAATTAGCTATTCTGTGTGGTGCTGCTACCCATAAATCCCCTCAATGGTGAATGGACACTTTCCTACTGTTAGACCCCCAATTTTAAACCTAGCTTCGGGGAACATATGAGGAATTTTTTAGACTTAATGACACGGGGGAAAACTCAGTTTCCACTGTCTGGGAGGCCTCTAAAGCCTCAGTTAGAGGACATATAATTGGATTTACTGCCCAGCACCATAAATGATGAAAACAGGACCTCACCGACCTGGAAGCTTGGCTTACCCAAAAGGATGCAGCCTATAAATCCAACTCAAAAGCAGCTTTCTATGCCTCTGTACTAGGAAATCTTAAAATGCAGGCATGACTTTGATGCCCTCACAACCAGAAAAGCAGAATTGGTGATCCTTTGATTAAAGCACTGCTATTAGGAAGGTGGTGAAAAATGTGGGAAACTGCTGGCTTACCACCTTAAAAAGCACCAAATGGAACAATATATTGCCTTCCTCCAACTGATGTGGGCAAACTGTGTGATCCTGACTCACCTGAACATGGCCATGAAAGACTTCTTCACCAGACTATACTTCTGTGATGATCCCAGATACCACCAAGCTAGTTGTCGTCCTCTCCCTGCTACATCTCTGTAAGTTAGACCAGATCAAAGCTATGACCTTTAACCAGCCGATCACAACACAGAGATCTGCAACACTATCACATCCCTCAACCTCCGTAAGGATCCAAGTGATGATGTCCTCCCAATAGAACTCTATCAAGTATTAGGACCCCAGATATCCCTGACATTGCAACAGCTGCACATGGAGATACAACAAGTATATTTCCACCCTCCATGGCTACAGCAATGCTAAAGGTCCTCCCTAAATTTGGGAAACACTGCACACTACCTGCAGGTTGCCATCTGATTTCATTAATCACAGTAGACAGTAAAATATATGCCAAAGTCACAGTGATTAGATTTAAAAATCTTTTACCTCATCTAGTTCCCACTTCACAGGTGTTTTTTTTATATTGCAGATTAAAGAAGTAGTCCACCCAAAACTTGCAAAAAACATATGTTGTGCAGTGTTCTGATTTGTATGTTAAGTTGCTGTGTTTCCTTCCCTCTGTCTGCTATTAAGAGTTTTTCCTAAATTAGCCTGCTTGCTTTAGGGTAATTGTACGACCCCTGGAGATCTCCATCTGAGACAGATTAATTGTATTCCTTTGTCCTACAAGGCACCTTGTGTCATGTGACAGTGATGTAGCAGAGACCAAAAATCCAGCAGAAAGCACTGCTTTGCAATCAGTTCACAACAGTAGAGATGGCTATATTTTAACATCTATAGAATTCAGCTTAGTGACTACCCTGATCATAAAGGTTTTACTGTCGTGAAGAACTTTGTTGCTGGTAATTTTTGTGCAGCTTGTAAAGCTTCCAAGATATTTAGTTTGTTTGGCACGTGTGTCCTGAATGTTGGGTCTCTGCTACATCACTGTCACATGAGACAAATGCACTATGGGAACAAGGAATACAATTAAGCTGTCTCAGATGAAGATACCCAGGGGTCGTAAAACTAACATAAAGCTAGCAGGCTAATTTAGGAAAAACTCCTAATAGCAGTCAGAAGGAAGAAAACACTAGAACTTCACATACAAATTAAAACATTCTGCTCAACATATATTTTTTGCAAGTTTTGGATGGACTACTCCTTTAAGCTCTGACCCCATTTGCATCCTGCTAGACCTCATGCATGTGGGTAATGCTATTCCCATTCCAGCCTCAGCAGTAGTGGTAGATTTTGAAAAAGCTTTCAAGCTCAGTGGAGTGGCAATAACTTTATGCAGTCTTGAAACATATGAGGTTTGGCACCCCCTTCGTATCCACAGTTCAAGCAATATACTCAGAGTCACAGACACAGATCCTCATTAATGGCACCTTGTCAGCTCCTTTCTCCCTAGCATAGGGCACCAGACAATGATGCCCCTTTTCCACACTTTCATTTATCTTAGCCATAGAACCCCTCATGGTGTTAATCCAGCAACACCCAAATATTAACGGTCTACAAGTGGGGGCAACCCAAAACAAAACTGTAATGTATGCTGATGACTTACTTGTCCTGCTACCCCCCCGATGTAACTGCTGGAAACCTTTACCTCCTTTTCAAAGCTAAAAATCAATCAAAACAAAATGGAGGTTTTTCTTTTTAATCCCCACTCACTCCCCCCCAGACTTTCCCTCCCTAGACCTTCAATGGATCCTTGACTCTATCACCTATCTGGGGATTACAATTACCCCTAAACATAACCAGTTCTGAAAATTAAATCTCACACCACTTCTCAGTAAGATCAAAACAGACTTGGAGAGATGGAAACTCCTACAATTATCAGTAGTAGGGGAAAATAGACGCACTCAGGATGATCACAATCCCTAAGTTACTTCCTTTCCTGATGCATCTACCAATTTCTGTTTCTAATGAGTGGTTCACCTGTATTGACAAACTACTGAGCCATTTCCTGTGTGAGGGAAAACAGCATAGATGTAGTAGGAACAAACTCTGATCACACTGGTACAATTGGGGACAGGGTCTACCATGGCTTAGAGGTACAATTGGGCCCATAGAACAGCCCAAACTCTGAGATGGTTTCCTGATCCAGACCATGTCCAACCTTTTGAACAGGTAGCAAAGCTCACATGCTTGGGTCTGTCTTCCTATCGCATTCTTGTATGATGCATATAAACTACCAGGTCTAGCTCCCCCCTATTAGCACCTCCTATACCACTTGGGCCCATATGGGGAAATGGCTAAAGATATACTTCTCTCATCCAGCATACACCCCTCTTTAAGGTGTCCAATCAATAAAAGTGGGGGCTGACCATTGTACTGGATGTCATGGAAGGATAAAGACATTCTAACCCTGAATGACTTCCTAATACCAAAATCTACTACATTGGACTCCTTCCAATGTCTCCAGTCCAGGTATGGCTTGCACAAATCAGAATTTTGGTGATATCTTCAACTAAGAAGTGCCATTACCCTGCTGATAAAAGTATCAAAGCTGCACAAATGTCTCCCCTCCTACTGTGCATCCCTCATCAAATGGTTGCCAAACTTAAGGGAAGAACAGGTATTATCTACTCCCACATTACAGATAGTATCCCAGACCAAACTTCACACACCCAAAAATATTGGGGACCACACTAACCCAACCTTTAGATGCAGTCAAATGGCAGTCCTGCTGGAAGACTACAAATACCTTGGTCAAAAATGCCCATAGCAGATTCATACAAAATAAGGTCTTACATTATTGGTACTGCACACCAGTTATACTATATGCGGCTCACCTGATTTCATCTAATGCTTGCTGGCATTGTGCCCAGCTCAGTGGGGATCTTTACCACTTCTATTGCCATGCACAAACCTAACACACTATTGGACAGCAAATTTTGGATGACCTTTAGCAGATCTTCAAGTACTTATCCTCTCCTCTCCTGGCCTTTTTCTTTTAGGATCTAGGAGGGAAGCTCCGCTCCTTCTGCAATGCCAGTATGATCTGTTGATATTAGGAAGCACAGAAGTCAAATGACTGTTGACACCTAAATGGCATACCACCAAAATTCCATCCCAAAACAAATTACTGACATGCGTGACTCAGCTGGCCCAATATAAGTGGATGTCCCATCTGACCTCTAATTGCATGCTGCAATATAATAACATTTGGGTCCCCTTTTCTATCCTATCACCAACACTCTGGTTCTCCAGGAGGGATATCTCTCCTGACACAAACTCACCCTCCCTGAACAATGATAGGATAGATCACTAAGATGCTTTACATTGGCTATGAGGAATGACCCCCTGTTATCTCCTCTCCACACACTGGAACTCTTTGAAGGTGCTTCTCGTAGCATTCCAGATAACACCAAGTCATGGACTTGACACCATCAGACTCTTATATAGTGTAATAGGTGCTGCATTTTGCAAATAGGTGTGGATACCGATAACTCTTATTCATTATAAATTTCTCTTCAATAGTCCATCCAATTATGTGGTTTGTTGCAATCCTTTAAGTTATAAATTGAATTCAGACCCAAATGTTCTGATATGTCACCTTGTTTCACTTTCCAGATTCTAACAAGATTACTGTCTCCCAACTGCATGTCAGCATAATGCATAGCTGTCAACTATCTGCAATGGTCATACAATATTGGATTGTATGCTGTAGTCTGGATATTTGTCAAACGTGTAAAACTCTTGTGTTCGTATTTTGAAAATTTTAATAACATTTTTTAACTATGAACTTGGGGAGATTCATCAGTGTATCAGGCAATTTGTTTAACCAGTTAGCAGTTATGGGAGCAAGTGACTTCTTGCCCAGCTGAGTATCCCAGGAAGGAGTCTTAATGTCATTCCTTATGATGTTCCTGGTGCTGTATTGGCTGGAGACAGTGCAGGAACAATTTGTTAAAGTAGGGGGTGTTAGGCCCAAGAGCAGCTTTTTGGCTAGCAGACAGGTCTGGACCTTTATTGAGGGGTTCCTGGTCTAATCAGGGCTGGCTGGATCCCTTGCAGATTCGGCTGAGCTTCAGCACATAGAGGATTTTCGAACCACTATTGCGGTTCAAAAATTGAGAGGTTCCTGGCACAATCAGGGCTGGCTGGATCCTTTGCAGATTTGGCTGAGCTGCAGCACACAGAGGATTTTAAAAGGTTTCATGTCATTTCAGCGACTGAAAAACTGTGAGTGCAATTTCAGGGATGTAATTATAGTGACACAAATTTCAACGATTGACAACTTCAGCAAGGGACTTTTCAGTGAATATTTTCAGATCTCCAACAATTCCTCGAATGCCTGCTCAACAACCACCTCAGGGACAAAGGCTAATAAAAGCAGCATTCGAAAATTGAGAGCAAAGTCGGCATTATGCACCTACCTTGTGTGTGTAGATGGGCACTGCTGTATGTGCCTCCAAATTGCTTGCCCGAAATGGAAAAAAAAACATCAGTGTACCCCTGCAAAAGTTAGGCAATCTGACTACTTCATATTGTTACTGCTTGTTATTGCAGGGTTGCCATGCCCCCCTGCATCCTCCATGGGAGGCCTCGCCCCCGAACCCCCATTTCTAAAATAATATCCTCTGAGTTGCTCATTGACATTGGAGGATTGCTGAAAAGTTGCAGTCGCTGTAATGCTGCAGTCACTGTAATTGTAGTTGCCGATTTTGCATCGCTGTAATTGCCTCACTGAAATTGACTAGCTGAATTGACGTGCTACCATTTTGGAACAACTGTTGTGGTTTTTTGTCTTCCCCCTCACCCCCATAACAGCCTTCCCTGCTTCTGTCCCTGCTCTATTCCTTTGTCCCCTACGTTCTGAAGCTACAAACCCTCCCCTTTTCTGCCTTTAAAAAAACCTTTCTCCTTCTTTTTCAGGGATCCAGCCAGCCTTGATTGGGCCAGGAACCCCTCAATTTTCAAACCACAACATTGGTTCAAAAATCCTCTGTGTGCTGCAGCTCAGTTGAATCTGCAAGGTACTAGCCCTGACATTGAATTTTGTGCCAGTGAAAGCTGATCTCTGACTGGCCCATGCTTTCTCCTGATGCTCGCTTCTGTAGCTACTGTATTCCTCTGTCTCCCAAGTTAAATTTTTTTTTGTCCAGTTTTCCATTTGCAGATTATAAAGCTCTGCAACTAGAGGACCTTAATTCTTTTTTGCAGCATGACTGAAGTAAGAGCATCTTTCACTGTCAACTATAGGCACCCCTCAATCACTGTCTAGCCAACCCTTGTAGATACTTCAGTTTTCTTTCCCATTGGCTACGCTTTGCTGTCCACCTGCTCTGCTCCAACCATGCTCTAGATCTGCAAGCTAAAGCTTAACTATTCATGCTGGCTAAGTTAACACTACTGTGCATTACGTCCAGCCTGGTACTTCTCATTGTAGCAGACTACCTCAAAGCCCTATCACTAATGCACCCTCTTTGCAAATTGTATTGTGAATCAGCCCCCCCTCCACTGTTTGACTCATGAATCCCTGTTAGTGTATATCCCTGTCCCTTATCTGCCAAAACATGGAGTTGCCTGCCTAGGATCCTGGCTACTCAGAGAGTTGCAAATCTCTCCATTTTCCTCCAGATATCTCAAAAAATAGCTTGCCTCTTCAATCATGCCTTCACTCCTTTTTCTCCTCCTAATAATTCTTGTAGGCAACAACGAGCATAATCTTGGGCCTGCTAATGATACCTCTGCTCCCCACCCTCCCACAATGTCTCAATGGGTACAGAAAGGGTTGAAAATTGCCAACTTAAATGTGTGAAGCCTTAGACCTAAAATGCCAGAGCTGAAAGCATGGGCTAAATCTTCACACTCTTGACATTCTAGGCATCACAGAGATCTGGCTAAAACCAAATATCAGGCAACATGAAGTGGCAGTGCCTGGGTACAACTGTTACAGATTGAATCATCTGAAAAATAGGGGTGGGGGCATCATTATGTACATCAGGGACAGCCTTGATGCTACCATAATCTCTGGACCTGGACCCTCCAAGGTGGAATCGATAATCCTCTCTCTCACCCTTGGCTCCATTTAAAAGCTACTGGTAGGGTGTGTATACCTACCACCTAAAGTAGCATCCTCTTGCCTACCCTCCTTTATTACCGCGCTTTCTAGCCTGCTGCATCATGACCTGGTGCTTGGGGGAAGACTTCAGTATTGACTTGTTGAACCCTGGCTCTGCCAAACCATCTGCCACACTGGCTGATTCCAACTTGGTTCAAATGGTTTGCAGTCCTACTCGCCTTAACACTAAGTTGGGCAATCAAACCTTACTCAACTGGATGGTCACTAACTGTGCCTCGAAGATAAAATCTGTAGTGATCCTGTCAGACAGTATAAGTGACCACTCCTGAACTATCTGCATTTGGCGTATTAACATCCTTAATCCCCCACCTAGGGCTGTAATGATCCAGGACATGACAACATTTGACTCCAAAGCTTTCAGGGATGCAATCCAAGATACTAACTGGGGCCCGATAAATACATTACCAGATGTCAATTCAGCCCTAAACTACCTTGTGATTAAACTCACTGATGTTATTGACATCCACTCCCCTATGAAGACATACTGGATAAGAGGTGTCAGAGCTCCTAGGTTCTCTAAAGAACTGAGGCAGCTCATGTCCTCATGTGATAAAGCCTGGCACAGATACAAGGGTAGTGGATTACCATCTGACTGGCAAACTTATAGGAAGCTAAGGACCAGCTGCAAGAATGCCATCCAGAAAGCAAAGCGCCTACATTTCAGGAATCTCCCAGACCAAGCACCTCAGCAATTCAAAGGAGTTTTGCAGACAGGCTAACTTCCTTCTAAAGGGGAATACCTCCAAGATCTTCAGCTCCCTTGATGCCCAGGGTTCCATTATTAGCGACCTTCCCTCCACAGCTACTGGCTTTAATGAGTTCTTCACAGATCTTCATAAATATACATCTATTTTTGACAGCCTCCCCCCTATTCAGGCCCTCTACAATCAGCCAGCTTCATGGCTTGTCCTGCCCTCCATCCAAAACTAGCCACCCTTGATAAAGTCCATTGTCTGCTCAAGAATTTGAAGGCTGACAGCTCCACTGGGCATGACACATTGAAACCAAAATTCCTTAAGCTAGGAGATGATGCCCTTGTCTGTCCAGTTCAGGACCTGTTTAACAGATCATTCCTTACTTGGACTGTCCTATAGAAATGGAAGGTGGCAGTAGTTGTCCCCATCCACAAGGGGAGGTCCCAACTTCATAGTGGAAAATTTCTGCCCAATCTCCATTTTATGCCCACTAGCCAAGATAGAAGAACGAATAATCTACAATCACCTGCAGGACTACCTAGACCTACACCAGCTGCTTGCAACCTCCTGGCATGTGTTTAGGAAAAATTACAGTACCCTGACAGCCCTGGTCAAAGTCACATCTGACATATTCTGTGCCATGGACATTGGCCATGCCACAGGTTCCATATTCATAGACCTGACAAAGGCCTTTGATTTAGTCAAGCATGACCTGCTGCTACGCCAGCTAAACATACTTGGCCTTGATTCCTCTGCCCTAGCTTGGATTCAAAGCTACCTCTATGGCCTCACTCAGCATGTGAAATGGATGGGACACTAATCAGCTCCAAGGTCCATAACCCATGGTGTTCCCCAGGGCTCAATATTGGGTCTTCTACTTTTTTCTTTATACATCAATGATCTCCCTAAGAATTGTGGTAGAGTCTCAGTCCACCTCTATGCGGATGATGCTATCCTCTACTGCTCCTCCTCTGATATAGGCTGGCTCAATGCAAAGCTGGAATCTCCCTTTAACACCCTCACGGATTGGTTCATTCAAAAGCTACTGGTGCTTTACACTAAAAAAAATAAGTGCATGTTGTTCACAAGATCACCTGCATGCACCCTTCCCCGTCTGGCTGTGCTCTCAAGTACTGGGACTGCCCTTGAGTCTGTTGAGTCATTTAAATACCTGGAGATCACCTTGGATCCCTCATTTACACTGGATGCACACATAACAGCTCTCACCAAAATCCTTAACCCAAAAATCGGGGTCCTTTACCACATTTATCCCTTCCTTACTTCAACTGCCTCTTGTAGGATTGCGGATGCCACACTCCTGCCTCTCCTCTTTTATGGTGCACAGTTGCTTCTCTCAGCCTCTGCAACCATATTATCATCTCTCACAGGTCTACCACAGAGTAGGTAGGTTTGATCTGGAAACCTAGGCTTGCCATCATCATTGTGACATTCTGGGATGGTTGCCCTATGAGACCAAACTGCGCTATGCCACCCTGAGCTTTGTTCACAAGCTAGTGCATTGATTCATGCCTCCCTGCCTAGCTGATATAATCCATTGTTGACTCTCCCAGTGTGCTCTCAGATCTGCCTCCCTTCCCCTTCTCATAGTACGTAAGTAAAGTAAGTAAAACTTTACTTATATCAGGTGCCCTTCCAGAGCTCAGGGTGCCTTAACAATCATTCATAACATTTCCAACATATCTTAAAACAATAAATATAATACAATATTTCAACATTTACTCAATAGGTTCCTTCAAATGCCTGATAAAACAGATGTGTTTTCAGGGATTTTTAAAATCCTTCCACAGTCAGGCTGTCTTGTATCTGGCTTGGTAGAGAATTCCACATGGTAGGGGCCATAAAGGCAAACAATCTTCCTCCCAATGTGTTTAGGAATACCCTGGGAATCTCTAGCAATCCCTCACTGGAGAATCAGAGTGAGCAGGTGGGGCAACAAATAGACAGAACTACTTTCAGGCACAGGGGTCTATGGTCATGTAGGGCCTTATAGGTCAGCAATGCGACCTTGAAGGTGATTCACCACTTTATTGGCAGCCAGTGCAGTTCATGCAGCACAGGAGTTACTTGACTGGATCTAGGGGTTCCAGTTAACAACCTGGCCATCACGTTCTGCACTAGCTGCAAATGGTGGATATCCACACCTGGTAGCCCTAGATAGAGGAAGTTGCAGTAATCAAAATGAGTTGTGACAAAGACATGGACCAAGGTAGGAATATCTTCAGGCAGGACTAGGTGCTTCACCCTTGCTATGTTTCTCAGATGATAAAAGGAAGATTTGACCACATCTGAAACCTGTGGCTTCAGGGTCAGGCCTTCATCAAATATCACGCCCAGGTTATGCATCTGGCCCGAGGCAATCAGTGGGACTCCACCAAGATGTAAATCTGAGGATTTTCCCACCCATGCCCCAGTCGTCTTACAATCAGGGTCCACCACCAATACCTCCTTTTTTCCCAGAGTTCAGCCTCTGCCTACTAGCACTCATCCAGTTCTGTATCTCTGACAGGCAGTTGTTAAAGACCGAGGCAGAGTCTAACTCCTGTTCAGGCACAAAAGACATGTACAGTTGAGAATCATTTGCATAGCAGTGAAAATTCAACCTGTACCATCTTATGATGTCCCCTAATGGCAGCTTGTACACTGCAAACAACATGGGGGACAGCACCGAGCCCTGCGGTACCCCACAGGACAGCCAGCGAGTGGCCGAGAAGTAAATCCATGACACCACTCTCTGAGATCTGCCCTCAAGGAAAGATCAAAACCAGGTGAGGACTGCCACCCCTCAGTCCACAGAAAAACAGCAGGTGCTAGAGCAACACCCAATGGTTCACAGTGTCAAATGCTGCTGAGAGATCAAGCAGAATCAAGACAAAATGGTCTCTCTGATCTCTCGCCATCAGAAGGTCATTTAGCACCCGTACCAGGGTCGTCTCAGTGCTATGCCTTTTCCTGAAGCCAGCCTGGAGAAGGTCATAGATGTTGTGGAAGGATAAATGATCCTCCAATTGCAGAGTGACCACTTTCTCAATAACCTTCCCTATAAAGGGTAGGTTCGAAACTGGTCTGCAGTTAGATGGGCAGTCAGGGTCAAGGGAAGGATTTTTCAGGAGAGGCCACACAATTGCCTCCTTTAAGGTATCTGGAAAGATCCCTCTCTCCAATGAAACCCCCACTATCCCAGCAAGGAATTGGGTCAATGACCTCAACACACCCCACAAGTAGTTGGGTTGGGCCTGGGTCCAAACTACAACAAGTAGGCCACAGAGTCTGGATGATCCTCACTATATCCATGACTACTGGCTGGTTGAAGGTGGACCAGGCCAACTGGGCATTAGTACCACCCGATTGATCAACACAAGGTTCAAAGGGGAGGCACTGGCTGATCTCATCCCTGATGGCAGACACCTTATCAGTGAAAAACTGCACAAACTTCTCACACTTTTCTTGTGACAATGCTTGACCAGAACAAAGACAGGCTGGATCGCACATCTATACATGGTACGGAAGAGCTGGGCTGATTTTATTTTTTGCTGCAGCAATTTCCCTGGACAGGAACTCTTCCTTCTTATGGGAAATAGCTGATTGAAAGAACTTATAATGATCTGGCAATCTAAGTCTGTACTCCTCCAGGTGAGTTTTCTGCCAGTGTCTCTCCAACCTTCGCCCTCACCTCTTCAAATCCCGAAGGGCCCAATCATTCCAATGGGCACCTGGGCAAAGGGTAAGAGGGTAAACCCAAATTGGAGCAATGCCATCCAAGGCCTCAGCAACAGCCTTGTTATAGGCTAATACAAGGGGCCCTGGGTCATTGCTATCCACCGGAATTCCCGCGAGGTCTAGTTTCATCATTAGGCTTCTGAGGTAACTCCTCTCGTAGGACCATACTGTATTAACCCCTTTGGGGCAGGCCTATTTTGGGGGGCTGCAAAACTGAATCTCAGGGCATGATGGTACAATCACCTGATAGGATCCACCTCCATATCAGAGATTTCCATCCCTAGGTGGAACACCAACTCCAGTGAGTGCCCCCCCGGTGAGTTGCGGTGGTAATAACCCATGTCAGGCCCAAAGATTCCATCAATTGGAGGAGGTTTTGTCCAATTGGCAAGAGTTCATCATTGACTCAGGCACTGAAGTCTCCAGAATCAACCATCTGGGGGCCCCCAATACCATCTCGGTGATGAAGTCTGCAACCTCCTTCAGGAACACCCTCCCATCACCTGGTGGATGGTAGATGAGAAGGATCCTGCAGCCTGAACCTGCACCCACAATGCACTCAAAGGAGCTGGTAGATCCAACTGGCACCTCCCTGATCTCCAGTTCCTGTCTAAAATAGAGACCCCCCCGCATCTACAGTCCTCTCTCAGGCAGTGTATCACTGAGAAGCCAACTGGAACAGCGGATTTCAAAATGGGACCCGCATTTTCATCCAGCCAGGTCTCTGTGATGCAAGCCAGGTCCACAGAGGCCATGAGATCCACCACTAGTTAGGTCTTGTTCCTAATCAACCTGGCATTGCATAACACTGCCCGGGAGGGATGAGAATATGAGGATAGTCCTGATTCCTGCCTGACTAATTCAGAGCCCTTGGGTATGGGCACAAGGCAAGGGGAGCTTTGCTCCTGTGCCCATTTTGCCCCAGGGTGCATCCTGGTTCTTACTGTCTCAATCCGTCCACCCCTCTCCCATCCCCCTGAGAATGCCAGGATCCTCCACCCCTTATCTCCTAATTATGCCAGATGCCTGGCATCTGCCATACACCTCAAACGGAAGTGGGGGACAGTCAAAAGGGCAAAGATCCCTCAGTCTTGAGGGCAAGTGCTGCCTGACCATATTCCTATCTCCCCAGTGCATTATTTACACCTATATACACACAACACCAAACCAATCACACCCCTCACTCACTCAGTCAACCCCTACACACCTTAAAGTATATCCCTTACTTATGTAAAACTCTCTTCTCCTTTGTCTTACTTACTTATACATACATCCCTCCCCCATTCAATATTACCTAAACTAACCCCCTTTAACCAAATCTACAAAAAGTCCCACAACTCCTCCTCCCCACCCCAAATCTACCCACCCACTTAGCAGCAAATCACTTTAAAAAGTATTTATGGAACAGAGTCTATAGTCCCCAGTTGCAGTCTTGATTTTATTATTACCCCACAGTGCTCCCACCTCTGCAGGATAGAATCTTCAACACTTTTCAACCCCCTCTCACAGGGCTGAATTCCCTGAGTTCCAGTATTTAACCACTTTGAAATGCACTTAACATTATGTCCAGTCTACAAAGAATCTTCTATAACAAAGCCACCCAATAACGAAAAGTTTTTACTTCACCAGATTGCAGGTTTTTCCTTCACCAATTTACAGGAATTCTTTAATCGTAGTGATCTTCCAACTGACAAAATCTGCATCACTCTGTGGCCCGGAGATCATTTGTCTTTTCTGCTGTGTCATCCTGGAACTCGTTACCCTTCTCAGTTCTGGCTTGCTCTTCACTCCCTTAATTTCAATCATCGCTGCAAGCTCATCTAGCTGCCCCGCCTTGATCCTAATTATAAGCACAGTTATCTGCACCAAGTACAAAATGGCACTTATTACAGATCTGCTTTAATCTGTTTAGCAACATGTCGCAGGCATCTATGTAGACAGGGAGCCCATAATCTATAAGTGACAGAATGGAGCTGGCCTCTAGCATCCCCAGTGAGGCATCTAGCATCCACAGTGAGATTTTTATTGTACAGGGAACCCAATGTTCTGTCAGCTATGGCCACCAGATTGTGAATGTGAGGTGGAAAAGAGAAGGTGTTATCCAGAGTTACTCCAAGGTATATGAAGGGCTCCACTTGTTCAATGATTTGTCCTTGGCCATTTTGGATGGCAATGGGTGTAACTTTCCTCTTCCATGGGAGGCTAGAGATGAGGATGGTCTATGTTTTGGGGGGGTTTTTTGTAAGTAAGGACCAGTTTGGTTTTGGAGAACCAGCTTTCAAGTGACCTAAAGTTGCTTTGGAGAGCAGCAGTAACACTGTCAAGGTCAGGGTTTTTGGAATACATGACTGTGTCATCACTATAGAAAAGTACAGACAGTTGATTTAAGTAGAGGCCAAATAGGAATGGGCCCAAGATGGAGCCCTGGAGGACACCAGTAGATACTCCCATAATGTTGTACAAAGATTTATCGATCTTTACCCACTGGGAGCGATTGCTGAGACAGGTGTGGAACTAGACAACTGTGCTCTGTGACAAACCCAGGCCAAGGAGCTTGTTAAGTAGGAACTTATGGCTGACCAGGTTGAAGGCTTTTTTAAGGTCAATATATGTAGCTCTGACAAGGTCACCATTGTCAAGGGCCTCATGAACACACTTGGTGCTTTCCAACAGTGCTGTTTTAGTGCTATTGAGCTTCCAGAAGCCATTCAACTGTATACAGTGGATACTGTATTGCTTGATGTACAGTATGTGACAAGTTGGTCAGAGACTATTTTCTCAGGGCCCTTGGATGGGGGGGCAGAGAATAGAAACTAGTCTATAATTGGCAAGTCTACTATATTCTCTAGTTTTGAAAATTGGCATAACCAATATGGATTTCTACTTCTCTGGGAACTGTGAGTAGCACAGGAAAAGTAAAAAATTCTAGAGACCTAGAGATTTTATCATCTCTGATCAGATGTTTTCCTGGCCTGCTTTTCTCCAGGGGCTAAGTGCAGTCCTCTGTAACTATGCTTATCCAGGGAGGACAGTGGAACCAGCAAACAAAGGTCAGGGACCAGATTCACAAAACTTTGCTCCAGTGCAAACTGGGTTTTGCTCCAAGCTGGTATTCAGAAAAGCCAAGTTTGTGCCCACAAACCGGGTTTGTACTGGAGCAAAGTCTGAAGGGGTTACAATGCAAATGACATGGAGAGGAAGGGAATATCGGCACTGCCTGATTCATAAAGAATTTACCCTAGACAAGGGTATCCTGAGTGGTCCCCTTGTATGCAGCAAATACCACTAACCAAGACCTGGTGGTATCATGCACAACCCTAGTGGCTGGCAGAGGTATTGCTGTGGCCCCCCCATTGCTAATCACTGGCTAGAGAAATAAAAAAGGCTGTCTCCCTGGTGGTCTAGTGTTCCACCCCATATCAATCACTGGCCAAATATATAAATTAGAGAGTCCCTGGTAGATCAGTGTCCCCCCATCTCCGATTGCTGGGTCAATATAAAATGAAGAAATGCCCTGATGGTCTAGTGTCCCTCTCCCTTACTGAGCACCAGCTCAAGATATAATTGTAAAAGTCCCTGGTGGTCTAGTGTCCCTCCTCCTCACTGACTGCCAGTCCAATATATATATCTTGAAGAAAGTCCCTGGTGGTCCATTGGTCCCTTCAAGTCCCCGACTGCCAATCACCATCCCTGTCATAAGAAAAATGATGTCCCTAGTGGTCTAGCAGTCCATACTGTTCCCTGCCATTTGCCGATCACCAGACCCCCAAAAAAGAGTAGACCCTGTTGGACAGTTCCCCTGACCTGTGATCACTGAACGCCAGCCCACTTAAAAAAAAGATACATCCCTGGTGGTCTAGTGGTCCCTCTCCCCACCATGATTACCTGCCTGATATTTTACTTAATGTCACCTGGTTTCCAGTGTTTCTCCCCCCTTCCCAATACCCTGTATAGTCAAGTACACCATTACTCTGGTGGTTTAGTGTCCCTCCCCCTCACTGATTACCGGCTCAAGATATAATTGTAAAAGTACCTGATGGTCTAGTGTCCCTCCTCCTTGCTGATTAGCAGTCCAATATGTATTGAAGAAAGTCCCTGGTGGTCCAGTGGTTCCTCCCAGTCCCCGATTGCCAATTGCCATCCCTGCATACAAAAAAGTATGTCCCTGATGGTCTAGTGGTACCTCCCATTCCCTGCCGTTTGCCGATCACCTGCCCCAAAAAACAAGAGTAGACCTGCTGGCCAGTCCCCCCCCAAAAGTGATCACCAAATGCCAGCTCACATAGAAAAAAAGATAGATCTCCAATGGTCTAGCGGTCCCTCCCCCCATCTGATCCCACGGCTGCTATACTAAAACAAGATTCCTTAGTGGTCTAGGGGTCACTCCCCCCACCTGATCACTTGCCTGATATTACACTGAATGTCCCCTGGTTTCCAGTGTTTCTCCCCCAATCCCAATATCCTGTATAGTCAAGTACAACATTATCCTAGTGGTCTAGTGGACCACACCCCCTTCCGTGATCGCCATCTCCAGGAGAACACTACAAAGATCTCTCTAGCAGCTAGTGGTCCCCCCATCCCTGATCTGGTGGTTATAAGAGTAAGAGAAAGAAATGGCCTTGATGGTCTAGTGTACCCCCCACCACCTGGCAGGTAGTGCCCCACCATCCCACTCCTCCCAATCCCAAAACTGAGCACGTACTGTATATAATGCAGAGACAGAGTAAGAGAGAGAAAGCAGACAAAGTTTCCTTAAATCAAGGAGGCTATTTTCTAGACTACACAGAATTTAATTATTACTTTTTGGACCTGTGTAAGTAACTAGTATTGATTATGTTTTAGGGGTTGACTTTTCTTAGTTTAACTTTAATTTGCCAGGGAGGAACTGTAGCTGGGAGATATTTGCAGTCATTTGTGACTAGACTTGTTACTTAACCTCTGTGAAATAGGTGTCTGAAAAGAAGGAAGGCACTCCCCGGGGTGGAGGATCAGAGTTGCAGTTGATTGTTTCTGGAAGGCATAGGTTTACTCCCACCCACCATGCCCCTCACCCCACCTGCCCCAAGCACATAATTTCCTTTATAGCAGGGATTCTGACATCACTTCCCCAAAACTGCTAACAACATACACCTGTTCATATCATTAAAGGCACAGCACACTGAATAGGGGGTAGAGACACTCACAAGCTTGCACACACTAAAACAAGAACAAAAAAAGAAAAACATCTGTTACAGAAAGGGCAACATACATGTGGGGAGTGGTGCAATGCACTAGCTGTGGAGCAGCAATCTTCTGGGAGATGTTCTGGAGACTGCATTGCTACCCTATTTGCAGGCACCTCTTTGGTCTGAGGGAGGAGGTTGTTCATCTCCATGCTGACCTGGCAAGGATTTAGAAAACCTGCTTCCCCACCCAGACAACTGCCATTACCTCAGAGGTTGCCAAGAAAGAGGAGTGGTTGGACCACGGTGGGCTCAGAAAGGGTGAGGGTGGTGTAACAGAGGTGCATTTCTCCAGTTGTGCCACTCCACAGCTCATTCACCACTCTGGCAGAGCATGGTTCCTCTATGGAGGCACCCACAGTGGAGACCAAGGAGGATGCTGGGAACCTCCACAATGGAGACCCACAGGAGGGTGGCACAGGACCCCACAGGGGAAGGAAACAACTCTTGGTGGGGGACTCAATTATTAGCGGAGTAGAATTGGGGGAGGGGGTGGAAAGGGAGGTAAGATGCCTGCCCAGCACAATGACTTGGAAGGACAGGAAACAAATCCTCAGGATCATGGGAGCAGCTGCAAGGGGGAGTGAGCTCAATGTCATTATTCACCTAGGGACAAATGAACTGTCTGATAATGGGATCAGAGTAGTGCAACAGGAGTTTGTGGAGTTAGAGAGGGGCCTTAGACAAATAGCACACATGGTAACTTTTGCGAAAGTGCTACCTGTCTATGGCATGGATGAGGCTAGGGTACTCTGCACCATGGGGTTAAATGACTGGTTGAAAAATTGGTGCAGAGCTCTGGGTTTTGGCTTTGTTGAGGACTGGGGCTCTACCTGGAGGGATGCAGGCCTATACAGGTGTGATGGTTTGCACCTATCCAGGAGGGGAACCAGGATCCTAGGTGGTAGGTTTTAATGCTTCATTGGCAAGCATTTAAACTAACCAAGGGAAGAGGCACTGAAAAGGAGAAGGGAATTCCTGGCCCCCCCAAAAAATCAGGGTAGTTAGTGAGGTTAACACCAAGATAGAGCAGTTGATAGGGAGAAGGGCAGGGGTAAATGGAGAAAAAGACAAAGGCAGTAAGGATGGGGATGGGGCAAAACAAAATAAAGCCATAAAAAATGGAGGGTAATTAGTACCAATGCCTGTAGTCTAGGAAAAAAGCTCCCCAAAATGGTGGCCGTGATGGAAGAGGGATGTCTGGATATCATGGCAGTCACAGAAACTTGGTACACAGAGAACCATGACTGGGATGTCAACATACTAGGGTAAACAATCTACAGGAGGGACAGAGAGGGAAGAAGAGGAGGAGGAGTAGCTCTCTATGTAAGGGAAGGGATCAAAGCAACAGAACTAAAGGGTAAACAGGGAGGAGAGGAGGCACTGTGGATCACCATGGAGACTGGAAATGGCACCACAATCCACACTGTTGTTGTATACAGACCCCCATCTCAGGGGAGAAAATGTACAAGGAAATGATAGAAGGCATCCTTGGGATGGCAGAGAAAGGGGAGATATTTCTGATGGGGAACCATAATATGCCAGATGTTAACTGGAGCACCTTTGCTGCAGCCACATCCAAGAGTGGGGCCATTCTCGATGCCCTACAGGGCATGTTTCAGACAGCTAGTTTTGGAACCCTCTAAGGAGGGAGCAGACTTAGACCTGATACTCTCAAATGGGGATGGAGAGAGAGAGAGAATCTCCGATCTTGAAGTGGGTAGCCATCTGGGAACAAGTGACCACCACACAGTGTGGTTCACGATAAATTTAGCTGTAGAGTCAAGCCATACAAAAGTGAAGGTGCTGGACTTCAGAGGGGCTGCTTTTGTCAAAATGGGAGAGTGCCTCAGAAAAGCACTAGCAAATAGGCAAGAAGGTGAGGTGGAGCAACAATGGGGGAAACATCAAAACCACCATCACAGAGGCAACAAGCCTTTGTGTGAAGCAAATAAACAAATCAAAACAAATGAAAAAAACACTATGGTTCTCAAAGGAAGTGGCGGGGAGGGTAAGGGAGAAAAAGATAGCATTCAGGAAGTATTAGGAAACACAGAAGAAGCAGCAGGACAGAGAACTTTACCAGTTAAAGCAGAAGGAAGTGGGGAAAGCAGTCAGAATAGCAAAGGCCCAAACTGAGGAAAAGATAGCCAACTCGGTTAAGAAGTGGGATAAAACCTTTTATAGGTGCATTAGGGAGCAAAGAATGACTAAGGCAGGGATACTGAGGCTGAATAAAGAGGAAGGTGGTTGGGCAGAGTGACAGTGAAAAAGCAGGGGATACTGAACAAATACTTCTGCTCAGTATTCACAATGGGAAAGCAGGGAGAGATACCTAATCCAGTCAATAGAAGCACTCTGGATAGGGGGGATTGATATTAGTCCTTTCACAAAAGAAAAGGTTCTAAAAGAAGTCTTAAAACTGAAGGTGGATAAAGGAATGAGGCCTGATGGGATTCACCCCAGAATTCTAAAAGAACTAAGGGAAGAACTAGTAACATCACTGACCATACCGGGTCATAATGTCATATGCTTAATAGCATACAGCATTATGAGCGAACCCAGGACCAGTGTGTTTGCTGTGTTGGACCCCCCTCAGAGTTAGAATCCTTGGTGGGAGGGGTCTGGGGAGCACAGCCCCCTGTAACAGGGATGTGGGGAGTGGAGCCCCCACAGAAAAAAAGATTTCAGTAAATCACACAACACGATTCTTCCGCATGACATTCTGCCATGCGCGGTAATGACCCTGTGCCACCACTGACTACCCTTTTTAATAAATCATGAGAGGATGGCATGGTACCTGAGGACCAGAGGAAGGTGGATGTCATTCCCCTTCACAGAAGTGGGAGCAAGACAGAGGCAGGAAACTACAGACCTGTCAGTTTGACCTCAGTGGTAGGGAAAATGATGGAATCACTTCTGAAGGAAAGAATTGTTGAGTACCTAGAGGCCAGTGGGGCACAGAACCCAAGGCAGCATGGATTCATAGCAGGAAGGTCATGTCAAACAATTCTAATTGATTTCTTTGACTGGGTGACCAAAATAGTAGACCAAGGAGTTGTGGACATGGCCTACCTAGACTTTAGCAAGGCATTTGACACAGTCCCAAACAAAAGATTAATAAACAAATTAGCTAGTCTGAGAGTGGATCCCAGGGTGGTAGCCTGGGTAAAACACTGGCCAGACAACAGGACACAGCGGATAATAGTAAATGGAGTCCACAGTGAAGAAAGAGGGGGTTACTAGTGGGGTACCGCAGGGTTCAGTACTGGGGCCAGTCCTTTTTAATGTCTTTGTAAGTGACATTGCAGAGGTACTAGAATGGAAAGTATGTCTCATTGCAGATGACACAAAGATCTGCAACATGGTTGATATGCAAGGTGGGGTGGAAAGGATGAAAGGGGACTTGGCAAGGTTGGAGGAATGTATATGTATGGCATATACTGTATGGCAATATATGCCATATATGGCAAATATATGACAGCTTAGATTTAATGCAAAGAAGTGCAAAGTAATGCACCTGGGAAACAAAAACCCAGGGGAAGAGTACACAATGGGGGGGTGAGATACTGACAGCAACAAAAATGAAATGGGACCTGGGGGTGGTCGTATCAGAGGACCTAAAGGCGGGCCAGCAATGTGAGAAGGCAGTAAGGAGGGCTGGGGGGATACTGGGATGCATAGGGAGAGGCATCACCAATAGAAAACAGGAAGTTGTTGGCCTTCTGTACAGACAGTTGGTAAGACCACATCTGGAGTACTGTGTACAGTTCTGGAGACCCCATCTCTGCAAAGACATAGACAGCGTGGAGGCTGTCCAGAAGATGGCAACCAAACTGGTGCAGGGTCTGCACCAGAAGACATATGAAGAAAGACTAAAGGAGCTTAAGTTGTATAGCCTTGAGGAAAGGAGGGAAGAGGGGGACATGATAGAAACTTTCAAATACCTCAAGGTAATCAACAAAGTCCAAGAGGGTAGCATCTTTCAGAAAAAGAGATGTGCAAAAACAAGGGTACACAATTTGAAGATAGAGGGTGGCTAGCTCAGAGATAATGTGAGGAAGTACTTCTTCACAGAGAGGGTTGTAGATGCATGGAACAGCCTTCCTGAGGTGGTCTTAGAGTCAAAAACAGTGGGGGAATTCAACAATGCATAGGACAGACATAAGGCAATTCTAGTGGGGGGTAGGAGGAAAGTAGAGTGTTGGATAACTAGGATCTGCAGCTTATCCATTAGGTAGGGAAATGAGCAGACTAGGAGGGCCAAGTGCTCCTTATCTGCCATCAAATTCTATGTTTCTATGTTTCGTAGAGTATGCACTCCCTTGCCAGCACAGCTGGTGGCTGGCCATGGTGAAGAGAGAAGGGATATGCCGACCACCAGCTCGTTTTCAGGATGGGGGGGAGCAGGGTGGTTAGGGAACTACCTGCCAGGGTGGAGGGTCAACTAGATCACCATAGCCATTTCTTTCTCTTGAAACCACCAGATTGGGAATGGGGGATACCAGTGGAGGCCAGAGAGATATTTGTAGTGTTCTCATTAGGATGGTGATCAGCGACTGGGGAAGGGGATCCACTAGCCAACCAGAGCAATGTTTTACTTGACCATTGAGGGGATCAGGATGGGTGTGGAGAAAATGGGAAACTAGGGGCCATTCAGTGTTATCGGGGAAGGACCGCTTGACCACTGGGGAATCTTGTTTTAGTATAACTGGTGAGGGATCGGGTTGGGGAGGGACTGCTAGGCCACCAGGGATGTATCTTTTTTATTTAAGGTGGGCTGGCATTTGGTGATCATGGGTGGGAGGCACTGGCTAACAGGATGTACTCCTGTTTTTTTCAGGCTAGTGATCAGAGATGGAGATGGACCACTGGACCATGAGGGACATCATTTTTCTTATGTCAGGGATGGCGATCGTGGATGGAGTGGGACCACTAGACCACCAGGGACATAATTTTTCCTATGACAGGGATGGCGATCGGTGATCGGGGATGGGAAGGGACTACTGCACTACAAGGGACACCATTTTTACAGCTGCATGGGCAGAGACCTCCAGGCATTTTGGGCTTACTAGGAGAGAGAGTGTGGGGATTGACAGGGTAAGATGACTGTGTTCTTCCCTTGAGTGCTTCGGAGTGGACATACATCAGTGCTTCAGTTCAGGTTATTTCATTTAAAGCTGTGGTCTGTTTATGTCTGCCTTCTTCATTTCCTTTCAGCCTGCACTATCTGGACTTTTTATTTTAGTCTTTGGTAACCGGGTAAGGCCCACTAGGCACAAGTGCCTGTTTGCAGGGGTAACCTGGCAGCACTGGGCGGTTAAGTGACTTGCTCAGAGTCACACAGTATGCAAGTGGAGGTTGTGAGAATCAAGCTCAGGTCTGGTCTGCTGGATGTACCAAGCTCGTTCACACCTTGTTCCTCTAACCTCTAAGCTATACTGCCAGTCCAGGCAGTATAGCCTTGAGTATAGCCTTTTATTTCATTGCTATCTCTCTCTCCTTCTGTCTCTCTCTGTCTCTCTGCAGCCTGCCAGGCAGAGCTAAACTGGTTCATGAACAGGAGTTACTCATTTTTTCTGTTATGAGAGCTGCCTTTTAAAAACCTAGAGCAATATTAGAGAGAAAAAAAAAAAACCTTTACACATCAGTGTGACAGGTTAGAGGAGCAATTAGTTAAGAAATACAACTGAAGAGATCAGGAAACATCCCTGAAATCCATAGGAGGGAATGGGTTAAATGTCACAGAATGGAATGCTCCTGCAGTAAATTTTATGTTTATTTTATTTTATTTTGTGATAACTGGGTACGTGCACTAGACACAAAAGTGACTATTTTCAGGTACTACCCTAGAGATCACAACATAGAGAGATACAGGTACATGGCATACAGTGTCAAGAAATGTACAACACATCACATATCAGAAGTGAACAAGATTAAGACAATAGTGGTACCAAGGCACATAAGGTGTATTATACCAATAGAAGGTAAGTGCCTGTAAGTAACAGTTATAGTAATATTACATTTAAAGTGCAGAAGTGCCACAGGGTATAATTACAGTGTAATAGTATCATACAACCAGTTGACTGAAAACCAGTTTTTGGCAGGAGGTAGGGAGAAAGGTAGTGTAGAAATATAGCCTAGCCAGAGAGCGGGAAAGGGATGGGAAAAAGGGAGTAGGATAGCATTAGTGGGGGAAGCAGAAGGAGCAGGGTTTCAGCTCACACCACAGAAGACAGGAGGGAAACTGTGAGGCAGCAATAGCAGGGGGAGCCATGATCTATGATGGGTTGAAGCAGGTGCATCAGGCATGTACAGCAGAGAGGGAGCAATGCCTCTTCTTAAATCTAGCATGACTAGGGGCCAGGCATACATCTAGGGGCACGAGTTCCAGTAACTGGGATCTACATGAGAGAAAGCTGATTTCCCTTTATTATTTCTTCATTTGAGAATGCTAAGCAAGGAAAGATCAGTAGATTGGAGGCTGTAGGAGATGGGCTGAGGGGCCAACATGGAGGTGAGGTTGGTAGGCATGCTGGACCACAGTATACTGTTCAGAAGGTTCCCAAGAGAGAGGAGCCAGTGTACAATAGGGGAGGGCCAATTTAGGTCTGAATACAGTAGTCAGTGATGTCTTAACCCAGAAGATGCAGAGGCGTATCGGCATATATTGTTATAAGTTGTGTCCCACCTCTGAAGAATAGCCTTAGATGCGTTATTATAGATTACAGATCCATATGAGAATGACAGTAGTAGGATTCCTTTAGCAATGGCCAACTTGCAGAAGGGGTTAGAATATGGCTTGTTTTGTAGGCTAAACCCAGTTTGGCATTGATGGCCTTACATGTGGAGGTTATATGGGTGTCATAAGTGAGTGATTCATCAAGCAAGACACCCAGGTATTTAAGGGAAGTTACCATCTCCAGTGGGGAACCATCTGCCCAGGAGACCCAGAAGAGATCCCGGCTCTGTTTTAGTTTAATAGAAAACCCAAAGAGCATAGCCTGAGTCTTGTCAGCATTGAGAACGAGCCTATTTCTGGTGATCCAGGACTCAATATTTAGTAGGTCCATAGAGAGCTTTTGGTTAATAGACTGAACATTATCTGAGCTAGTGTAAAGAACAACATCATTGGCATATGGCAACGATGAACAGAAGGATGTGTTTGTGCTATGTTATTAATAATGATCGAGAAGAGAAGGGGTCAAAGGATACATCCCTGTGGTACACCAACATTAATGACTGCTTTTTCAGAGGTGGCTGAGTTCAATTTTACAACTTGAGTCCAACTCCAGTTGAGAAACACAGGGTTTGGAGATTAGCAAGCAAAAGAGGATGGTTAACAAGATTGAAAGCCTTCGCCAGATCGATAAATACTGCACCGGTTTGATGACCCTGATCCATGGCATGAAGAATATCATTTGTTAGCTGTAATAAAGCAGTTTGAGTACTGTGACCTTTTCTGAAACCATGTTGATTTGTGTGGAGGACATTGTACTTAGAGAGGTGTTCTGAGATCTGTGCTGTGACGAGCTTCTCAAGGACTTTAATACTGACAGTATAGCTATTGGCCTATAGTTAGCTATATCTTTTTTGTCACCTTTTTTAAAAACTGGCATGACTCTTGCCAGTTTCCATATATCGGGCACCACGCCTTCACTCAGGGACAAATTAAGTATTCTGGACAGCGGTCCTGGAATGAACAGGGATGCTAGCTTTAAGATTTTAGGTTCAAGGCAGTCAGACCCAACAGCAGTACTGTCTGATATAGTACTGAGATGTTTGAGGACATCCTTCTTCAAGATAACTTTAAAGTAGAATGGTGGCATCATTGTCATGATTCTTGGGTTGGGGGATCCAGAGATTAAGTTATCGGGAGAGAAAGCAGTAGTATATCTGAAGAGGTCTGAGAAGTGAGTATTGAATGTGTTGGCAATTATGCCTGTGTCATTACAGTGAACTCCTTTCAGTATCATGTCTTCTGTTGAGGTGAGTTTGCTTTGAGCTGAGAAAAGTTTTTATATGAGACCAACATTTCTTATGGTCACCAGCCACATCCACCAGTAGGCCCTTACAGTACTGGCTTTTTGCATATCTTATTTATGTTTTGCACTTCAATCGCTGTTCTCTGTAGATGTTAAAGTCAGCTTCAAGACAGAGATTTTAAACTTTCTCCAGCATTTGTCCCTGTTCTTGAGTGATGCAAGGAGGTCTTTATGCAGCCATCTGATTTTTTTACCATGAACTCACTGAGTGATGACCGGAGTATGTTTAGCTTGAAGGAACACAAACCTACTCAGGAAAGCATGGAGGGCAGCATCCATGTTCTGTAATTGGTAAAGAGATGACCAGTCAGTGTGAGACACATCATATAGAAAATGAGCCTGGCTTAAGCTAGCGTAGTTCCTGAAGCATATACAGTGTTGGAGGGATGTGGAGATTGTAGATGGACTCCAAATACAGAAAACAAGGGAATGATCAGTGATAGTGTCCGGCAGTGTTCCTGTTTCTGCAATTCTGTTCACGTGATTAGTTAAGACTTAATCAATAAAGGTACTGGAATCAGCATTAGCAGACACTCTTGTAGGGTCAGCAATGACTTGGTGTAAGTTGTAGCTCTGCACCAAGGATTGTAGGGTATCTTCGGATTTGCTAAGCCAGTTTAAATTTATGTCTCAGAGAATGATGAGTTCATTTTTTCCCGCACATGCAGCCGTATGATCCAGTAACTCCACTAGGCCATTGTGCCCACTTTTGGGGGGATTATAGGCACAGATAATGTGAGATTTCTTAGCTCCTAGTCTGAGTATGGCATGGATGTATTCACACAAGGAGTTTCAGTTGTCAGTTATCATAGTTAGGTTAAGATTGTTTTTGTAATAGATTGCAACACCCCCACCACGCTTTGGAGGTGGTCTGTCGCACCTAAGAAGGTTGTAGTTTGGAAGCATGCAATAGGTACCTGGGATAGAGGGCTTTAGCCACATCTCAGATAGACAGAGCACATCCGAGTGGTAGTTAGCCACCCAGGCTTCAAGTTCTGCATGATGGTGGAGAAGACTCCTGACACTAAGATGGATAATGGGTAGACCTTTCATATCGTAGCCAGCACAATTTATAGGTAATTGACTTGGCATTGGTCCAGAGTTCAAGTCAATGTCCCCAGATAGCAAGAGGACTTATCTGACATAAAAGAGCAAGTGCTTAGTAAGGATGCATACCTTGAAGAATTAAGGTTTTGCTGCCTCTATGGTCATTCAGTTTGCTATTATTTGTTTCTTTACTTACTTTTTCATAATTTTATTTTTATTTTGCCAACTGCTATTGAAAAAAGAATACAATGGAATCCTTGTGTTAGAAACTGTTTACAAGCAAGGCTGAAAGTATATTTCAAAGGGAAATGGCAAATCTGTTTTCAGATTTTTATGGAGAAATAATACTGTCTACCACCAAAATATTGTATATTTAATAGAAATATGTGATTTTGTTAACCTGTGATCTTTTATTGTAATTTAGTATGTGACAATTTCTTCATAGCCAGATTTTGCTTGAGAAGAAGAAAGAGAAGCTAATTATTGTTTAAAAAAATTTAAAGTCATACAGATGGGCCACAATTGTGCAAACATATAAAGGGCAAAGTTTGTTACTGAAAGAAGTATCTATTTATTTTGAAAAATACAAACATATTTAGTTTCTCATTGAAATACATTGGGCTCTTAACTAGTTTGCAATTTCTGACATAACAGTGCCACAAGTCTATTGAATTCTTTTTTACTAACAGTGTGAAAAATAAAGGCAAAAACCTACTTGTTTCACTGCGCTAACATATTTTGTTACAAAAGTAGAAAGTAATTACTAACACATCAAAATACAATAAATAAAATAATAATTTGTCTATTTCTTATAAGTAAACACCTGATCTTTAAATGTCTTTCTGAAAGTAAGTTGGGGTGTGTGTGTGTGTGTGTGTGTGTGTGTGTATATGTACTAGAAACAGCAGGTCTGTGGTATGAAAATGCAGTCTATGAACTCATCACCAACCAGTTGAAATCAAACCTCTAACACACATAGTTCAATAAATTAGCTAGAACCATCCTATAGAAAAGCATATTAAAAATATGTAAGACCAATATCTGTCCATGTGTTGTACCTGAAACAAGAAGGAAGCAGGAGCACAGAGATGTTATTAAAATGAAGAAGACTTCCGTCTATACTGAGCTTATGCAGAAGTAATGTTTATAGGCTCCTTAATCAGACTCCTATGCCTTTTTACGTCTATCAAATTACTTCAGTGACATGACTGTATTAGTTATTGACATCTGCTCCTCCAAACTTTGCATTATTGAAGCATATAATGTATCAGTAGAATTCTCATCCAAGTGAACCAATAAACATATATATGAGTTTAAAAATGAAGAATACTGAAAAAACAGCGGGGCAAAATTTCTCTCAGACTAATCACTCCATCTCTGACCAGGTGCAATGTCACCCAACTGTGTTCAAGCAGTGCTTCTGAGCATCAGTCCCCAGTGCAGGCAGTCCCTTACCTTTCACTAGCATACAGTATACAAGCATGCTGGGTGCCATGTTACACCACTGTGTCCACGCAGTGATTCTAAGCATCGCTCCCCAGTGCAGGCAGCCCCTCTCCTTTCACCAGCATGCAGCACACCTCCGTGACTGGCACCATGTCACCCCACTGTGATCAAGCTGTGCTTCTAAGTATCATTCCCCTGTGCAGGCAGTCCCTCACCTTTCTCCAGCACATAGTAAACCACTATAATGGGTGCCAGGTCACACTATTGTGTTCATGCAGTGCTTCAGAGCATTGCTCCCTAGTGCAGGCACTCCCTCACCTTTCACCAGCATGCAGTATGCAGCACTTATGGGTGCCATGTCACCCCTTTGTGTTCATGTGTTGCTTCTGAACATTGCTCCTCAGTATAGGGAGTTACTGTCTTTCAACAGCACACAGTACGCAACTGGGATGAGTGCCATGGTGCCCCACTGTTTTCATACAATGCTTTTCAGCATTGCTCCTCAGTGCAGACAGTCCCTATCCATTCACTGGTCTGTATTACACTACTGTGATAGGTGCTATGTCGCTCCACAGTGTTCATGCAGTGGTTCTAAGTATCATTCCACAGAGCAGGCACTCCCTCACCTTTTACCAGCACAAAGTACACTACCATGCTTGGGGCCATGTCAATCCACTATATTCAAGCTGTACTTCTAAGCATCACTCCGTAGTGCAGGCAGTCTCTCACCATTCACCAGCATGCAGTATACCACCTTGATGTGTGCCATGTCACCCTACTGTGTTCATGCAGTGCTTCTGACATTATTCCCTTGTGCAGGCATTCCCTCATTTTTCACCAGCAAGAAGTACACCAACATGATAAGTGCCTTCTCACACTAGAGTGTTCATACAGTGCTTCTGAGCATTGTTACACAGTGCAGGCTATCCCTCACCATTCACCAGCACACAGAACACAACCATAATTAGTGCTATGTCACTTCACTGTGTTCATGCATTTAGCATAAGCATTGTTCCTTTGTTCAGTGAGACCCTACCCATTCACCAGCATGCATTACACCACTGTGATGGGTGCCATGTTGCCCCACTGAGTTCATTCATTGCTTCTCAGCATTGCTCCTCCCTACAAGCAGTCTCTTACTTTGTTAATGCAGTGCTTCTGAGCATCACTTCACAGTGCAGGCAGCACCTCACATTTCACCACCACACACTATACCACCTTGATGGGTATCATGTTGCCCCTCTGTGTTCATGCATTGCTTCTCAGAATTGCTCCTCCATGCAGGCAGTCCCTTACCGTTCACAAGCATGCAGTGCAAAACCATGATGAGTGGCATGTAACTCCACTGTGTCCATGGGACAGAGCTGTTTATCTCCTTAAGCAGTCCGATTTCCCTCATCTGGGCCAGATCCACTAAATTTGCTATACTCAAAAATGTTTGGAGCAAAGTGCGAGTGCCCCAAGCATGCTCCCCCAAAGCAAAAAAGAGGGAGTAAAAATGTGCACTCAGCACAAGTCACATCCCCCTTCTGGCCAGTTAGTGTAAATTACAACAGTTCACTAAATTTGCTATTCTTAAAGATTTTTGGAGCAAAGTGTGAGTGCCCCAAGCATGTTTGAATATAGCCTTCCAAAGCACAAATGAGCCACTAAAACATGCACTCAGCACAATTCACATCCCCTGATGGCCAAGGAGAGGTACAGTATCTCGTCACTGAAAACATACAGGCTGTGATGGAGCCACATCATTTAGGGCATCCCAGACCTGTTAGTGTTAAAATAGGTACTATCAGGACCTCAGTGAAAATGAGATACTGCATGTTAACTGACCCATTCTAGGTAACTACACTGTAAAAATGTATAAAAGCAGGACCCCAGTAAAAATTAGGTTCTGCATTTTACCTGTGCTAACTCAACTAAATACACTGGAAAATGTGTAAAAGCAGGACCCCACTGAAAATGAAATATTTTAGCTGCTCTATCCTATTAATGATACTCACACCCCATGTGTGTGTACAACTGTTGTAACAGCTGTGTGTGTGTGTGTGTATGCTTGTGTGTATACTAGAAACAGCAGGTCTGCTTCATGAAACTAAAGTCTATGAATCCATCACCCACCAGATAAAATAAAATCTTTGACACATATAGTTCAATAAATTTGACAGAACCATGTTATATATAAGCATATTAAAAGTACGTAAGAATAATATCTGCACATGTGTTGTACCTGAAACAGCAAGGATGCAGGAGCACAGACATTATATTAAAATGAAGAAGACTGAAAAAACAAAGGGACAACATTTCTCTCAGGCTGATTACTCCATCCTTGACCAGATGCCATGTCACCCAACTGTGTTCAAGCAGTGCTTCTGAGCATCGCTCCCCAATGCATGCAGTTCCTTACCTTTCACCAGCACGCAGTATGCAACAGTGATGGGTGCCATGATGCCCTTCTGTGTTCATAGAGTGCTTCTGGGCATTGCTCCTAAGTGCAGGCAGTCCCTCACCTTTCAGCAGCATGCAGCACACAAGCATGCTGGGTGTCATGTTGCGCCACTGTGTCCATGCAGTTTCTACTGAGCATCACTCCACAATGCAGGCAGTGCCTCACCTTTCATAAGCACACAGTACACCACTGTGATATCTTCCTTGCCACAGCAGAGTGTTCCTACAGTGCATCTGAGTGTTGCTTCCAAATACAGGCAATCCCTCACCTTTCAACAGCACACAGCACACCACTGTGATTGGTGCCATGTCGCTACACTGTGTTCAAACTATGCTTCCGAGCATCACTCCACAGTGCAGGCAGTCCCTCACCTTTCACTAGCACACAGTGCACCACCTTGATGGGTACCATGTAACCCCACTGTGTTGATGTAGTGCTTCTGACATAACTCCCTTTTGCAGGCATTCCCTCATCTTTCACTAGCAAGTAGAACACCACATGATGTGTACTTTGTCACACCAGAGTGTTCATACAGTGCTTCTGAGTACTGCTCACCAGTCCATGCAGTCTCTCACCTTTCACCAGCACAAAGCACACCACCATGACTGGTGCCATGTCACCTCACTGTGTTCAAACTGTGCTTCTGAGCATCACTCCCCTGTGCAGGCAGTCCCTCACCTTTTACCAGCATGCAGTATGCAGCACTTACGGGTACCGTGTCACCCCTCTGTATTCATGCATTGTTTCTGAGCATTGCTTCCCAGAACAGGCATCTTTCAACAGCAAGCAGAGCATCTCTATGATGTGAGCCTTGTCACACCAGAGTTTTCATACAGAGCTTCTGAGCACCTCAAGCCAGTGCAGGCAGCTCCCCAGTGCAGGCAGTCCCACACCTTTTACCAGCACACAGTACACCACCATAATGGGTGCCATGTTGCCCTGTTGTGTTAATGCAGTGCTTCTGATCACTCCCCTGTGCAAGCAGTCCCTGACCTTTCACCAGCATGCTGTACACCACCTTGATGGGTACCATGTCACCCCACTGTGTTCATGCAGTGCTTTCAATATTACTCTCTTGTGCAGGCATTCCCTCATCTTTCACTAGCAAGCAGAACACCACTGTGATGTGTGGCTTGTCACAACAGAGTGTTCCTACAGTGCTTCTGAGCACTGCATCCCAATGTAGACAGTCCTTCACCTTTTACCAGCAAGCAGTACACCACGGTGATGGGTGCCATATCACCCCATTGTGTTAATGCAGTGCTTCTTAGCATCACTCCCCAGCACAGGCAGTCCCTCACCTTTCACCAGTACAAAGCACGCTACCATTATTGGTGCCACGTCACCTCACTGTGTTCAAGCTGTGCTTCTGAGCATCACTTCCCTGTGAAGGCAGTCCCTCACCTTTCAGCAGCATGTAGTGTGCAGCTGTTATGGGTGTCATGTCACCCATCTGTGTTCATACATTGCTTCTGAACATTGCTTCCCAGTACAAGCAGTCCCTTACTTTTCACCAGCACGCAGTACACAACAGGGATGAGTGCCATGACAGCCTGCTGTATTTATGCAGTGCTTCTGAGTACTGCTCCTCTGTGCAGACAATCCCTGTCCATTCACCAGTCCACATTACACCACCATGATGAGTGCCATCTCACTCCACAGTGTTCATGCAGAGCATCTGAGTATCACTCCACAGAGCAGGCACTCCCTCACCTTTCACCAACACAAAGTACACAACAGAGATGGGTGCCATGATGCCCCACTGTGCTCATGCAGTGCTTCTGAGCATTGCTCCTCAGTGCAGGCAACCCCAACCCATTCACCAGTCCACATTACACCACCATGATGGGTGCCATGTTGCTCCACAGCGGTCAAGCTGTGCTTCTGATTATTACTCCACAGTTCAGGCAATCCCTCACCTTTCACCAGCAAACAGTACACCACCTTGATTGGTGCCATGTCACCCAACTGTGTTCATACAGTGCTTTGACGTTACTCCCTTATGCAGGCCTCATGATTTACCAGTAAGCAGTACATGACCGTAATGTGTGCGTTGTCACAACAGCGGGTTCATACAGTTCTTCTGAGCATCATTGCACTGTGCAGGCAATCCCTCACCATTCACCAGCACACAAAACATAACCACAATTAGTGCCATCAAAAACATGAGGGGGAGCTGCAGCTTGTTATAGGTGCTCACACCCAGGGAGTGTTTATAATATGCAACACAATGTTCAGCAAAGCTGAAATGGAGGGTGCTGAAATAGAAGCATGTAGCAGGGTGAAATCCTCATACTGTATTTTTGATTAATGAAAATAGAGAATCAGTTCCTAAGGGACTGCAAGAAAGCTTTACAGCCACAATAAGTCAGATTTAAGATACCAAATAAAAATGAGAGCTTGCTGAGACCTGAAATATTCAGTGTAGGAATAGTCTTACAGCATGCCAAAATACCCTATCATTTTGTCTGTAGCATTTCTCCTATGCTAAATATAAAGTACTGAAGAACTACAATAAACCACCTTTAGATTTCTATGAAAGGTATCAGGAATTCCAAAGTTCTTACTGTTTGAAATATGCCAAACGCATGTTTTACAAACTGGTACCAAACAATGTATTAGCAATGTATTTTGTTTTATATTGTTGGTTTAATTTGTATTTCCTGATATTAGATGAAATGTTTCTTTAAGCACAACTCTACACATTGCTATATGTTGAGGAAAATGTACCTGTTTGGGAAATGCCTGACTCCATGTGCTTTAGTTTGCTGGCATCTATTTTGTAGATTACTAGGGGCTCTGTGGGCTTTATAGAGCTCTAGCATGAGGAAGTCTGGGAACAAGAAAGGTGGGATTTCCTGCCAGGAAGTTCCTTTCTTTATTTTCCTATTGCTTTATTTTTTGATTGTTTAAAAGCTGATCTGTGTTAAAATATTGTTTGTCATGTTTGCTTACTTTTCTGTATGAAACAGTCATATTGTTGTAGTGTCAGTGGCTCAGTAGGTAGCACACTCACCTCTGTGACCAGGAGATCAGAGGGTTGTGGGTTCAGTTCCCACATCTGGCACCTGGGTTAATATCCCAGTACTGACACTGTAGTACAGCATGAGAGAGGTGCTGCACTTCTGAGGTGCCATCTTTCGGATGGGATGTTAAACCGAGGTCCCATCTGCCTGGATTGGAGGTAGTTCAGGTGGATGCTAAAGATCCCATGGCACTTATCGAAAAAGAGTAGGGAAATTTCCCCAGTGTCCTGGCCAAATTTCCCTCATTCACTAAAAAAAAAAAAAAAAATACCACCAACAGCTTAATCTGGTTCAAGGTCAGTTGGAATCCATCTGTATCCCCCTCCCCCCAGGTCGTGCCTGAAAATAGGCAGGATTTGTCTAGTGCACTTACCCGGTCAACAAAAAAATAAATCAATTTAAAATTGTTACATACATTTAATTAACATTTAAAGCTATGATTAACAGGTCACATGATCTTCACCCCATAAAAGGAGCTGGCTGAGCAGAGTCAGGCAGATAAGATCTGAGCTGTGGAGGGAGCAGTCCTCTGCAGGAGTGAAACTGGCTGATGCAAGAGGCTAGTAGTTGGTGCTGGAAGCAGTCTCAGAAAGACTGACCAGTGATGGTTCTAGTCAGGGCTGGAATGTTTTGAACCAGAGCTGAGTTGAGAAGCTAGAAGGGTGACTAGTCTTCCTAAAGCATTGGCTGCAAAACTACAGGTACAAGTAGGACTACCCTCAGGCACTGGATTTGTCCCTGTGAGTCTACTGGCTAAGTGGGAACCGACAGCCCTGTAAGCCAAGTTTTATTACAGTTGCTGAAGATCATTCTGACTAGTCAATCAGTATGAGCAACACAGAAGTTCCAGATCTGCATTATTGAACTGTTTATGGTATTTCCAAGTTTTTGAAGTCCTTTTGTAATAAAGTATGCTGTAATATGGGACATTTTAAAAGAACGTGTCTCGTCTTCTGTGTCTTCATCCAACCCACCCTTGCATATATGGTGTCAAAAATGGGATGTTTCATCAGTGTCTGACCAAGGCACAAAGGCCCAGGAGGTGAGATGTCCCCAAAACAAGGAAGAAGCCTTAGACACAAGAACAAGTTAGTAGAGAGCACAAAGGATAAAATGGAGGCTGTTGTGAAGTTAAGCCACCCAGATGAGACAATGACAGATGAACAGATGCTGAAAGTAACTTTTGCAGCAGTGCTAGAACTGACCAAAATCTGTCTTTGGTTGGAGGCACAATTTATGGTTATGGATGAGACCATCAATGATATGCTGGTGAGGATTATGCATCTGGAGCAGACAGTTCAGGGAATGTCAGAGGAGGTTTGGAGAGGAGAGCCTGAGGTTGTGACAGCAGAAGTGTGGAGAGTTCTTGAAAGTGCTATTAAGCAGGACTGCAGTGGTGTCCATGAGATAAAGGCCACTGGAGAGGGGACTGTTCAGACACACATCAAGGTTTTGCCAGGGAAAAGGGCTGTCCTGGAAGAAACCATAGTGGTGGACTGTTATGGTTACCAGGGTGGGATAGCTGAAGAGGACAGCGCAGCAGTTTTATGTGACTGTTGAAATACTGATACCTACATCTGTAAGTACTGTTAGCCATCTTATTGATGCTAAACAGAAGGGCCTTGCAAAGGCTGAAGGGACTGTTAAGACTGTTTTGGCTGTAGGTTCAAATAACTGTTCAGCTAAATGTATGACTGGAAAGTCCAGTATGTTAAGCTTTGGTAAAGAGAGAGTGTGTGAGATCTCTAGCAAGGATGAATTAGTTTATGGTAAACCATATTACATAAGAAAGAGCAATGAGCTGCTTAGGAGGTGTTTTAACCCTCAAACTAGATGCATGCAGGAGCAAATAGTGGTACCCAAACCACTCCGGCAGCAAGTGTTGGCAGCTGCCCACATTGGCCTTAATGGAGAGCACTTGAGGTGGTGTAAAACCGTGGCCTGCCTAATAGCTCACAGCTATTGGCCTGGAATTTTTAGGTAGGTGAAAAAGTTCTGCAGGTCTTGTGTGGTGTGCCAACAGTCAAAGGAAAAGGGTCAGAAGTTTACTCCAGTTAACAGAAAAAAAGGTTGTGAGGTAGCTAGCTGTAATGTGGGCCTTGCAAGGGTTAAGTATGGTCAGGATGTTGCCACACAAACAGAGGAGTGTCATGACCTCTGGGCCCTTGTGAGTTGTTGGGGCTTAAATGGGTTTATTGAGGTAGGGTAACCTGAATAGTTGTAAATCCATCTAATCAAATGTTTTGAGGTTTTTCTTTTTGTCCTTGATTATACTATGCTGTAATTGTAAGCAAAATGAAAAAAAAAGTTTTGTTTTCCTTGCTTACAGTCTAGGCCTAGAATGATTCCACTCTGTGTTGGTGACTATCGTTAGTTGTTTTCAAAAAAAGGTGTAGGGCTGTTACTTGAGGTGAAAACAGGGAGGGGTGGGAATGTTTCTCATGATGTGAAGCTGTCTGTTAACATACAACTCTGTCCTTTCTTAGTTGAGAGGTAGAGGGTCACCCATTTTAGAGAAGTAATAAGGGTACTGAGGATATCCCTGGAGTTCTGAGCATTGGGGTTAACTGTTCTGGGACTTGTCTGGTGAGCCAGAGGATGGTAAAAATATGCCTAAAATGGTGAAGGTGGCTGCTGACTTGTGCAGTAAACTTCTCCCTGGATTTGATAGAGAACATGGTAAAAAAAAGGGAGAGAGGGAGAGATATAGATGGGGAATCTGGCCTAGAATAAAGGAAAGCTGAAGAATGCATATGTGGTTATAAAAAAAAAATTATTTGAGTTTGTTATAAATAGAAAACTGCTGAGTCTGCCTAGGTGAGACACAGCAAATAAAATAGAGATGAAGGTCAAAGGGATTTGGGAAAATTGGGGAACCTCAAGGACCTTTTGGGCTGCGTGAGCACAAGGGGACATTGGTCCTTTTTTAAAACCTATATAGTTTGGATATTTGCCACTTGACGCCTTCATTATGTGGCTAGGTCTTTGCAAAAGATTTGGAGATTGCGAGACCTGCATAGCCTGTTGGAGGTCTGAGATGGACAAATGGATATAAGGATTTTATGCCTAGGAGAGAAAAGGTAGTCTGGGTGAAGACACTCCTTAAAATTGAAAAAAAAAATGGATTCCTAAATATGGAACTAGAAAAAGCTGCTAAAATGCAGGTTGAGAAATGCAAAGATTGGCTACCTTTGCTGGTTTGGTGCCAGCCTGGATTGGTCTGTGCACCAAGAAGTACATTTTCCTTTGTATAAAGATGGGGACTGGTAGTAAGAAACCACTGAGAAAAGATGTTTGTATAGATCCCAAAAGTAAGTTGGACATGAGACCCTGAGAGAACTGTTACAGGAGATGGTGTATTCCATGTACTCATTGGCACAGAGTTCTTTTAGTGTAAGGCTCCTGAAAAGGGATGGATGGGAGCTCCTTTTCACACTTAGCCTAGGAAGTGGTGAGTATGATATGAGATAGTGGATGCTAGTATCGGAAACCAGCTGCTGTTCAAAGCTGTTTCCCTTTTAAGGTGGGAGGTAATGTAGCAGGGTGAAATCCTCCTCCTGTAATTTTTGATTAATGAAAATAGAGAATTAGTTCCCAAGGGGCTGCAAGAAAGCTTTACAGCTACAATAAGTCTGATTTAAGATACCAAATAAAAATGAGAGCCTGCTGAGATCTGAAATATTCAGTGCAGGAATAGTCTTACAGCATGTCAAAACAAATGTTTCTTTCCTATCCTTTTGGCTGCAGCATTTCTTCAATGCTACTTTTCTATGGACTGATCACCCAGCACTGAAACTTCAATACTCTTTTTTTTCTCTTTCTACCTCCCCACCCACACACACATATATACAAACACAGCTAGCATTAAGTATACAAGAGCTGTCTTAGCACAATTAGGGTGAAAGAAATGTTGTGTACGTTGGTGCTGTATTCCCGTTAAATTTCCATGTGAAAAATGGTGAACCTGGGGAAGAAAGTACATACAAAAACGTGTGTCTGGCCCTATAAAATATAAAGTACTGAAGAACTACAATAAAGCACCTTTAGTTTTGTATGGAAGGTATCAGGAATTCCAACGTTCTTACTGTTTGAAATGTACCAAACACATGTTTTACAAACTGCAACCAAACAATGCATTAGCAATGTCTTTTGTGTTATATTGTTGGTTTAATTTGTATTTCCTGATATTAGATGAAATATTTCTTTAAGCCAAAACTGTACACATTGCTATATGTTGAGGAAAATGTACCTGTTTGGGAAATGCATGACTCCATGTACTTTAGTTTGCAGGCATCCATTTTGTAGATTACTATGGGTTCAGACCAGCTGAACTCTGTGGGCTTTATAGAGTTCTAGCATGAGGGAGTCTGGGAAAAAGAAAGGTGGGATTTCCTGCCAGGAAGTTCCTGTTTTTATTTTCTTATTGCTTTATTTTTTGATTGTTTAAAAGCTGATCTGTGCTAAAATATTATTTTTCATGTGTGCTTACTTTTCTGTATGAAACAGTCATATTTAAAATTGTTGCAAACATTTAATTAACATTTAAAGTTATGGTTGACAGGTTACATGATCTTCAGCCCTATAAATGGAGCTGGCTGAGCAGAGTCAGGCCGATAAGATCTGTGCTGTGGAGGAGCAGTCCTCTGCAGGAGTGAAACTGGCTGATGCAAGAGGCTAGTAGTTGGTGCTGGAAGCAGTCTCAGAAAGACTGACCATTGGTGATTCTAGTCAAGGCTGGGATGTTTTGAACCAGAGCTGAGTTGAGAAGCTAGAGGGATGATTGGTCTTCTTAAAGTATTGGCTGAAAAACTGCAGGTACAAGTAGGACCACCCTCAGGCACTGGATTCATCCCTGTGAGTCTACTGGCTAAGTGGGAACTGACAGCCCTGTAAGCCAAGTTTTATTACAGTTGCTGAAGATCATCCTGACTAGTCAATCAGTATAAGCAACACAGAAGTTTCAAATCTGCATTATTGAAATGTTTTTGGTGTTTCCAAGTTGTGAAGTCCTTTTGTTATAAAGTGGCACTGCCCTATGGGACATTTTAAAAGAACTTTTCTCGCCTTCTGTGTCTTCATCCAACCCACCCTCCCACAAAGCAATTATTTTCAGTAAAACTTACTTTATTTAAATAACAATAAAAACCAAAGGAAGCACCATGTGGAAGTCCAGAGCACACCAGTACACATAGGGATTACTGTGACACACTTTGGCAAGAATGAGCCTAAAAACACCAATGCTTCTACTGCTCAAAATATATGAAGTGTGAGTTTTCAGCAATTCACATGAACTTTGCAGGAGAAGTTTAACTTTGCAACATCTCTAGGTACTATCCACCATGAACTGTGGCTGCCTGTTGGCTGTGGGCTGGGCAGGGTGTGCTAAGTCACCCACAGCCTATGCAAATAAGCCCATAATGGGTATTCAAATGGTCATCTAGTGCCTTACATGCCCAATGGGCTCATTTGCATTGCTGCTTAAGTGAATCGAAAATAGTGCATGAGTGCTGTTCATTGTGGAACCATTCACTTGGCTACAGGTTGCGTGGCACTAGTGAAGTGGTACGAGTGATAGAGGGGTTTCTGCTAATGCTACCTGGCATTATTCACAGTCTGATAGCACAGTGCCCTATCCGACTGTGAATAGCACATTTGTACAAATGGGCAATTGCAACAAAATTTAGCATTGGGATTTGTGATTTTTCATTACTCTTGCCCCAGAGCTTATATAAACTTTAAGGTGCAGTTCAAACTATTGTATCTCTCACTGCTACCTTCTTCTATGATGTCAGCTACAGGGAATTTTGGGATTTGTTGAAACAGAAGTTGCCAGCTTTGAACTAAGCAAAATTAGTGTGATACTGTTTACTATACTATAGCACACAGTCAGTAAACCAAAGTTATAAAATGCACATTGGGACTAGTCCCACAATTGAGTGTGGGGCACTTGGTGCTGAATGTTCTCCTTTTTAAATCCCCTGAAGTCTTTGAACAAACATCAGTTGCTAACCATCCTTTCATATAACAGCAAAAACCCTGACATTAACCAAGATGCAGTTCGCAAACATGGAAATATATGACAGATACATATATACAGACAAGTTGGGGACTGCAAAAATGAATATATATTGGTCAGTTGCTTTCTTATTTATTTATTTGTTTATTTAAAGTCGGTGATCAGGAGAGGCACACTGAGCTGAGGCTCATTTCCAGGTGCAACCTGGGGAAAGGGGAGTATGGGAGGCAAAATACAACAGTATTTGACTGAATACAGTACAACAATACAATTTAGGATATCATACACATAATTCAAGAATATGCAAAGATACAATGAGTGGTGCACAAGGGAGCAGAGGCAGTACAGTACAAGTCTTTTCAGCACAGTGCAAAGGGATGCAGCAGTCAACAAAGATAAATTATAGGCTTGAGCTCTAGGAAAAGGCTGGGAAAGTGGAGAGAGGGGAAGCAGGGAAGGGAGGGAGGGCAATATCAGGGAAGGCGACTTGAGAGGGCAGCCAAATGGTGAAGTTACCAACAACCCTAAGGAAATAGCATCTGCTTTAAATAACTATTTCTCTATAGTTTTCAATAATAAGGATTCAAATAATCATAACATAATTAATACCAATGAAGAACCACCTATTATTGATATTAGTGAAACAAAAGAGGCAATTGATGAACTCAAAATTAATGCTGCATCAGGACCAGACAAAATAAATCCCAAATATCTTAGAAATCTTTCATCAGTCAAGAGTATATCATTAACTATACTTTACAATAAATCTATTGAATTGGGACAGATACCTACTGAATAGAAGACAGCAGCTACCTCTCAAAAATTTATAAAAGGAAATAATATACACCCCGAGAAATATCGGCCAATATGTCTTACATCGGTTCCATGTAAAATCCTTGAAATTTTAATAAAGAGCAGGTTTGAAGATGAAACTATAAGAATAAAATTAACTGACAATAATCAGTATGGGTTTAAAAAGAAATAGGTAATGTTTAACAAATTTAATAGTATTCTATGAAATTGTTAGTCAAAGTCTAGATGCAGGCTGACCATGTGACATCATTTTAGTAGACTTTAAGAAGGCTTTTGATAAAGTTGCCCATCAATTACTAATTAATAATCTAGGTAATATGAAATACTGCCCATATTTAGTTTCTTGGGTAAATAATTGGCTTGCAGACAGGACTCAACAGGTTCAAGTACAAGGTAAATTATCAGATTTAATCACAGTAACAAGTGGTATGCCCCCAGGGATCAGTCCTCGGACCATTCCTATTTGTTTTGTATCTGACATGCATACTGGAATAACCACACAAATCATCAAATTTGCTGATGAAACAAAGCTAACCAATGAAGTGAGTAGCAGGTCTGATTACGAGTCTCTTCAGAATAGCCTTAATACAATATCTAGATGATATACTAACAGTATGGAGTTCAATGATATTAAATGTGCTGTTACACATCTTGGGAAAAACAACCCCCTTAATGTTTATTCTATAGATTCTATACAAGTGCGTTCAGTTGATAATGAAAGTGACCCTGGTATAATAATAGATAGTCCATTTAAACATAAAGGCCCAGATATTCAAACTGCGCCCAAAATGAGCGCAACAGCAGGAGCAAGCACAAACCAATTGAGCATATGAGCAACAGGTGTGATATTCAAACATGGAGCAGAACAAATTGCGCAAGCAACCAACGTCTGAATATCACACATACTGCGCCATAGCGCAACCAGGATGGAGAAGCTGAGCCGAAATGTTGCGCTATACAAGAACCAGGGCAGCCCAGCTGAGCAGTCCAGAGGTGCCATAGCGCAAGCAGAGCCCCCCCAGAGCAATGGAACTGCACATCCAGGGAGGCAGGCTGGGCCCACCGCCAGCCATGCCACACATGGGCACAGGAACACACTGCAGAACCACCACACCTGCACACCCCAAGCACAGCATCACTGTGTGGGCGGATGAGCTACTGGGCCCATGGGGACAAGCCAACAAAGCATAGCAGAGCCATGACACCCCAGCACAACCACTGGCAGGATGAGAGTGCCACACAGGGGTTGACAACCACAGTGCACATCAGCCCCATATGCACAGCACACCCTGCACTGTGACCTCCAAGACACCACCTATGTGCAGTGACTGGCACTGCAGGAAACCATGCATCCCCCAGCACATGTCAACCCGTGCAGCACAGAAGCCTACAAGCCAGACACACCCTGTGCACCCAGCAGTGGGTGGCAGCAGACAAGACCAACAGAAAGTCACAGCCATGCTGGAGATACCTCCTCATGCACACACACACACACACACACACACACACACACACAGGACCATACCACCCCAGATGGCATGTACACCCCTGCAACTGAGCACCCATAGCCAGCTGCAAATCAGAGACCAACACATTTTTCTTATCAAAATAGAAATGCATATTGACATAAACAATATAACCATAACAATAAAACTATTTACAAGGGGGGGGACGGGTACAAGGTAGGGGTGTTCAAGGGGTAGGGATGACAAACTTGGAGAGGGAAGGCAGGGTGGTAGGGATGGGAGAAGTGGGGAGGGTAACTGAAGTTATGGGCCAGCTGGCTGCTCATCTTCCGGCTGCTGTTGGCCCGTCCTGTGCCGCCTACTGCGAAGGCCATGCCGGTGTATCGATTGCAGGATGGCCTGGTTGTCTGCAAGCAGCTATCTGAGGCCCCAGACATCCCTCCCAATGCGCTGGAGAACCTCGAGGCCTAGGAAAATGGGAACACAGTCAATGGCTGTGACTGACCACAACCCTGAACACCACCCAACCTGCGAGCCATATAGCCCAATGTCCCGCACCTGTGATGGCATGCACCCACGCACAGTGAACATGCACATGGCCATCACAAACAGGCAGCACCAGCTATGCGCACCACTGCACACACACACTGCCCATGTCCATCACAGCACAAACAAGGCTGTCAAGTGATGTGGCAACGTGGTGCGATGCCAGTTACACAGCTATGTGCCCAGTGCATGCATGGACCACCAGTGACGCATACACAGACGTGCTGTGATACTGGACAGTGATGCATGTCACCTGTGTTGTGCATATGGACATTGAGACATAGACAGTGTCAGCAGATAAGGGCCTATGGCCAACTCAGTCTGTGCATTTGAGCATGTAAGTTCACCTTGTTGTCCTAGAAGTCTGTTGCCCCTTATCCCTGACCTCCAGAAGTCCGCTATGTCTATCCCGTGCATTCTGAAATCCCGTGATTGTTTCAGCCCCCACCACTTCCTCTGGCAGGGTGTTCCACTTGTCCACCACCCGTTCTGTGAAGACATTCTTTCTCATGTGTCCTCTGAATCGTCCTCCCTCCAACTTCATCCCATGCCCTCTAGTCTGGAACATCTTTCTCACTGCAAAATAGTGTTTCCCTGCACCCTGTTCCTCCATGTAAGATACTTGTATGTCTCTATCATATCCCCTCTCTCCCTCCTCCCCTCCAGGGAGTACATGTGCAGTTCCATCAACCTGTCTCCATAGGACTTGTGATGCAAGCCATGCACCATCTTTGTTGCCCTCCTCTGAAACTTCTCTGCCCACTCTACATCCTTACGTAGGTATGTTCTCCAGAATTGTACACTGTACTCCAGGTGGGGCCTCACTAGTGTCTTGTATAGTGGAATTATGACCTCCCCTTTCCAGCATGGTTGTATTGTGCAGGGATACTGGTCTTCCCCCCCCAGCATGCAATAGCATCCATGAAGTCATGATACTCACACTGCACAAGCAGCTGTGTCTGCTGCTGTTGCTGTTGCTGCTGCTGCCATTGCTGCCGCTGCTGCTGCTGTTGGGGTGCAACCCCTGCTGGCACCAGGGCCCTGGCACGGCCCTCGTCAAACTGGGCCTGCATCCTCACATCCCGGCCTGTGGGAGACATATGTTGAGACAATCATCAGTGTGACTCAAAAGCAGACTGCCCCCTGCCCCAGTGAGAGTGCCTGCCCACACAGCCATACCCATTCATCTTACAGCTGCACATGCTGACACAGCCAACCGTGGCCGAGCCATCACCTATGCACAGCTACCAAAACACACACATACCCCTACAGAGAATACAGGTGCATAGATGGTACACCCACCTGGCCTAGGCACCACACCCCACCTGGCACGTGACCGCAGCCTCGCCAACACATCCGGATCCCTCCGGTGGAGGTCACTGTACCAGTGCCGCACTGCTCAGCAGACCGGCACCGCCCAGTGATGACCCCTCCAGGTCAGTGGCCACTTGCTGCCACACTTGTGTTCTTGCAATGGTGAGGCGCCTCACCATAAAGTGCACCATAGTGGGGCTCCACTAGGGCCACCAGGTTGGCCACTTCAAGTTGGCTCCAGGACACAGCCCTCCTCCTATCCATGGTACCAACTTTATAGCAGGCAATATGGTGCCCCGCTGCGCCGTAACCCCACATGGAGATGTTGCGCAATAGACCACCACAGGCTCCAATCGCACTGTTCGAACAGCGCCGTCACTTCACATAGCGCTGTCACCAGACGGCGCAATAGGGACGTACACATGGCAGGCGAACAGCGCCAGGGGGCAAAGGTCATACACAAGGTCATGGGCAATGACGCAAGGCTACGCACAGCACCATCTGACGTATAGGCATCCTGCACGACTGACCAGCTGCGTACCAGTGCCACAGTGGACTATTGCGCAGTAGTGCCACAGTGCCATGTAGTGCCCATTGCTGTAGCGCCACTGGCACAATGGTGGCCATGGCCTGAATTGCCGATCATGCTCAGCACGTCAGCAGCATGACAGATGCCTGTGTAAGCTATCTGGGCATGCGCAATGCAGTGTACCACACAGTCACAGATCTGCGCCATTGGCTCAGCCGACTCATCCATATTGTCAAAGCGCAGATTCGTGATATATAGCCAACACATGCAAATCATCTGATCAGCCATTCAAAGGCGCAGTGGCATGATTTGCATGTCATTAAAGTTGCTCCACTTCTAATTTGCATGTATTGCGCTATAAATGTGCGACATTGGGCTGCGCTGGCCAGATTCGGTTACTGCAGGTGAGAGGTGAGTTGCATGCTGTGTGATGTTCTGGACAATGGTCATGGGAAAATGCTGTAGACTGCATAGTGACAGGTGTCCACTTCCCCCATACAGATTGCCATGACCGAGCAGAGCCAAGCTGAGGGTGAGGACGGTGGGCGTAGGAGGAGGCCCAACTTTACAGCAGCAGAGACAGAGGCCCTCTTCCAGGCCTACCTGGATGAGGAGCCAGTACTAAGTGGACGGAGGGGCACCCCTCAGTCCCATGCAGCTGCATTGGAGGGGGTAGCTCGGGCCGTTAACCTGCATGGAAGCCACCAGCGCTCTGTGCAGGAATGCAAGAAGAAGATGGGGACAGACCGCAGGAGGTTGAAGGAGAAGGTGCCAGCTTCAGGACGGCACGTGCTGGCACTGGCGGGGGCCACCAGTGGTGTTGGAGCTGACCCCGACTGAGGAGACACTGGTCGCATACATGCAGCGGAGTGCTGTAGAGGGCATACCAGGAGGTGGATTACAGACAGGTGGAAGCCCTTCACTGCACGGTATGACATGGTGATGGTGTTTGGGGGGGGTTGGGGGAAGGTTATTCACATGCACTCACATGTACTCTCTTTCTGTTACAGATCCTGTTCATCTTCAGGAGACAGTGGTGGTGGGTCCAGGCAGTGCTGATGACCTGCTGGACATGGAGGAGGGTCCATCCACCTCTATCACCAGCCAGCAGGCACTGCAGCAGCATGCACGCTGGGCCGCCAACTCTGGTGTCGGTGATACGGGTGTGGGGGGTGCACAGCCTTTGTCTCAGCAGTCTGGCATGCAAGCATGCCAGCATGCTATGACCATGGCTGTAGCACGTACCTGCACCATTGATGATGCAAGGACTGCAATGGGCAGTGATAGGTGAGTGTCCCATGGCGGACACACAGCAGGCCAGCACGTGCCCCTGGGCCTTTCTGGTTCCAACCTGTGTACCAGCATGCTGGCACAGTCCCAGGCTGTGCCTGTCAGCACCGGTGGGCAGCACTGGTGGCTGTGCAGGTGTCTGGCACTGTTGCCAGCACAGCGTGGGACGAGTGGACCCTGGGGCACAGCGGTTGAGGGGCAGCAGCAGCAGTCACCCACCAGGTCTGGGGGTACAGTGTCAAGCGGTGGCACATGTCCGCCGGCCTTTGATCTGCCCATTCCTGGTCCTGGTGAACAGCACCCACCCTCAAGGGGTGTTGTGCATCAGGACCTTCCACACCCTGGGGGACAGGATGCCGTTGGGCCACAGTACCCATTGGACGAGCACACCCACCTGCTGCAGGAATCAGTCCAGCTGCAGAGGTGGGTTGCAATGTCCATGGAGGCACTGTCTGTGTCCGTGGAGCGGCACAGCAGGGAGTGTGCTCTGGACCGTGCTGAGCTGGTCTGTATGCAGACAGATATGACCGCCGCCATTGACAGGCTGACCCAGGCAGTGGTCTCTGTCGTGGCTGCATTGGGCACACACTCAGGTGCCCCTGTACCGCACACCCCACATGGTTCACTCTCCACTCCCCGTTCCCGGTGTCGTGCGACACCAGGCCTGTCAATGCCGGGTTCTGCTGTGGGCATCCCGAGCACCCCTGGTGCAGGTTTGTTCGGCATGCTGCAGACCCCTGTGTGGGCAAGGTCGTGTTTGCACAGTGGGACCCCTGGTTGTGCAACAGTGCCACCCCATGTGGCCCCTGCTCAGCCTGCCAGTGCTGTTGGGTCACGGCGGGGCTGTCCACGCATCCGCGGTGGCCATGGGACAGTGCTACATGACTGAGCTGTGTCCCAGTGCGGGCCCTGTCTGGTGCTGCCATGTGTGCAATGTGTGTCATGGTGGGAAGTGCACTGCTGGGTGCTCTGCTCACCAAACTGACACAAGGTCCACCTGCACACCTACCCAACTGCTGTCCACAGGTGTGTGTGCATGATGATGCCTGCATTGTACTGTACACCAAGGTGCAAGGGTGCCCAGCATCTGACACATGTACTTGGACAGTACAGGTGGTGGGGGTGGTCGGTGGTGCTGTGTGTTAGCAATGTCGGTTCTGCAGTGCTGTGCATCTGCTCTTGTATGCTCTGTGCCTGGTGTGTGTGTGTCCATATGAGTGCTCACCCCTCCCTGATGGTGTGTTTGTATGCCTGGACCCTTCCACTCCCCTGACCGTCATGCACCCCTGATGTGTTCCCCTGTGTGCCTGTGGTTTGCGCATGGACAGTGTTGGTTGCACATGTCCCCTTGACTTACCTGTGTTGTGCATAGTGCTCCTCTGTGATGGTGTCCCGGTGCAGCTGGGTCTGCTGGATCAGTCAGGGGTCCCGCCATCCTAGGGGGGGCTGCTCATCACCATCAACACTGGCGCCACTGGCGTCCCCATCGCTGTACCCCTCTTCGACCTGTAAGGCTATCCCATGGTCTTTGGCCATATTGTGCAGGATGCAACAGGCCAAGAATATCCCACAGGCCTTTTGGGGGCTGTATTGTAGGGCACCGCTGGAGGTGTCTAGGCATCAGAAGCGTGCCTTGAGAATCCCAAACACCCGCTCTATGATGTTGCGTGTTGCGGCATGTGCCTCATTATAGCGTTGCTGCGCTGGGGTCATGGGGCGCCGGTACAGTGTGAGCAGCCAAGGATGGAGTGGGTATCCACTGTCACCTGTGTGGAGATAGTGGAGATCAGTCTCATGTTCAGGTCCATATTGGCCATCTCACTGTGTGCCACTACCATGGCACCTGTGGCCTTCCCACCCTTGCCCCGTGTTTGCATTCCATACATGTGTACTCACCCACTAGATGTCCTGTGGGGATGTCCCCACTCTCGAATCAATGGCACAGTGCAGACTGATACCATATGAAGGCATTATGTGCTCCGCCAGGGTGTGTGGCACAGACATTGATTATGCACCCAGTGGCATCACACACCACCTGGCAGTTGACACTAGGGAATCCCTTTCTGTTCCGATATGTGAGGCCATCGGGGCCAGGTGGCATGCGAATGGTCACATGGCTGCAGTCTATGGCCCCTAGCACGCCAGGCATACGTGCTACCCTGTGGAACTCCTGCATGTTTGCTGTACGCTCTGCCACGGTGCTGGGGAAATGGATGTACTCCACAGCATGTGGCAGCAGTGCGCTGAGGAATTGTGTGAGGATGTATGACGTGGCTGACTGTGTGATGCCTGTGGTGTCCCCTGTCAGCCTCTGGAAGGTGCCCGTGGTGAGCAGGCACATGCAGGCTGTCACCGTGGTCTCCACCGACAGAGCGTGACTCCGTTGTGAGGGTGCCTGCATCACATCACTGCACAGCTCACAGAGCCGTCTCAGTATTGCCCTGTTCAGGTGGTACCAGCCCACGATCTCTACATCTGTGTACAGCTCAAAGCTGATGCGGGCACAGTACCACCTGTCGGGGGCATACCATCGATGGGCCCTTCCACGGCCACGTCCCCCTGCAGCTTGCATTCTCACCCCCCTCATTACAGCTTCCATGTGGAAACTGGCACTGTCCATCTCCCCTGGCTTCTGACCCCCGCTGGTGTGCTGTGTTACCCCCGCTGTCCTCACTGCTACTTCCACTGCACCGGGCACCCCCCGCTGGCCTCTACAGACTATGGCCCACACTTTTCTTGCCTGCCCTTTGCTGACTGGCTGGCTGGCTGGCTGTCTGGCTGGCTGGCTGGTTGTTTCTCTCTCTCTCTCTCTCTCACTTGGCAGCCTGGTAGCGTTCTTGCACTGCTTCCTTGAGCCTTTTTATTTTGGCTCATTTCCGATAGTGCGCAATTTCCAGCTGTGCCGCTCTTGCGCATCGCGCAAGTCTTTGAATATCGCATTGCGGTCTTTATGCATGGATCCACCTCCTTCAGTTGCGCATGCCTTCATTTTCATTGCGCTGTTGCTCAGCATGTTTTCGGGGGCGCAACTGCCTCCTTCTGAATATCGCTAAATGGCGCATTTTCGGACTTGCGCATGAACCTTGTTATGACAGCAACCTCTTTGAATATCCGGCCCAAGTCTATAGTTTATTAGAGCCATGATACACAAGGCTATCAAAATCATTAACATTATCAAACAATCATTTATAATAAGAGACAGGCACACTGTTATTAATCTGTACAGAAATTACATACAACCATACCTAGATTATGCATCACCTCTTTGGTCTCCTTATCACAGACATGAAATTAATCTCATTGAAAGAGTACAGAAATGGGTGACTAAGATGATACCTAGCCTATCTAGGTTATCATACCCTGATAGAATTCAGGAACTTAATCTAATGCCACTGGAGGACAATAGAAAAAGAGATGACTGTCTCCTCTTTTACAATATTATCAGTGATTCAACTTTATTAAATTAATGTGGTATTGTTCCTAATAATAAGAATCAGAATTTAAGATCTCACAATTAATTTGTATTACCTAGGACCAATACAAAAATGTGCGATAATGTAAAACAGTTATGTGTGATAGCTTTCTGGAACAAACTGCCAAACAATGTAGTTAGTATACAAGAATTAAATAAATTTAAAAAGGCACTTGACAATTATCTGGGTTACTAGGTTGAGCTCATGCCTAATCTCTTCCTAATCTTACAAAGTACAAAGAGGTGGGTAGCATGTACAGGAGGGTGGAGGGCAGTGGGAGAGGGCATGCTTGAAGGAGAGAAAGGAGGGAGACAGATGGAGAGAGGAGTGGAAAGAGTTCCAACTATGAGGAAGGTGGCAAGATTTGTATGGAAAATGGTAGATGGTTTTGGACAGTAAGGCTCATATCTACTATAGATTGTGCCCTGTATTCTCTGCATTCCCTGTGGATAGAAAAATGTTCTCTTGTTAGTTAAATTACTGTGTAATACTACTGGACTGTGACCAAATCTTCAAAAAAATTGTAGTGCCTAGGGGATTTTCCTCTACCCTTTCTAGTTAGTTAGGTGGATTCCTTCAAATCAGGTAAGTGTTTATGCAAAGCAAACAGGAAATCCACCCATCTTTCATTTATCGGTGCTTTATTTTATAAACTTGGACTCAAGTGTAAGTAGTTGTTTTGCCAATATGCAAAGAACTTATTACAAAAGCCCATATCTGCTGCATTGTGCAGTTTAGGAAACTATGACTGATTTATTTAGTTGTTTAACCAGGTATAGCACACTAAGCTGAAAGCTTTTTTACAGGAGCAACCTGGGAACACAAGGTGGTTAAGTGACTTGCTCAGGGTCACACAACGTTCAAGTGGAAGCTGTGGGATTCAAACCCAGGTCTGGGCTGCTGGATGTCACCAGATTTGTAGCTCAGAGCCTTAGACCACTGCGCTATACTGCCCAATTTGAAGATCATTGCCACAGAAACATACTCTGAATACATAGAAAATTTAAGCAGATAAAGGCATAACAGCATATCTAGTCTGCTAAGCCTGTTTGGTTATAGAACTATGCCAATGTCTGTCCACATTTCTTATCCTTTCTCTCTCAACTGCCCCAAATGCACTTTTCCCATGTGCCTTGGCCACCCCCTTTTACAACCCCCCCCCCTTCACTGTCTCAGTGCAGATGAGTCTTCCAGAAGTTTGTTTTAGGATTCTATCACTCTTCCAATATAAAAGTAATTTCCGATACCCTTTTAGAACCCCCCAACACCAATTTCATGGAGTTTTCCCCAGCGCACGTGTTACCACTCATTGTAACAAACTAACTGCTGTCCACCTTGTTCATCTTTCAGAAGTACTTGAATTTATTTATTTATTTGAAAACTGGTGACAGGAAAAGGTGCACTGAGCTGAAGCTCATTTTCAGCTGTGACTCAGAGGAAGAGGAACAGGGGAGAACAGTAATACAGTAGTTGACATGGGAGCAACATGATATTGCAGACAGTCAAAACTAATAAAACCTGAGCTTTACTACTGACAGCAGCAGGGCAGCAGCCCAAACAGCATAATAACTTAGAAAAAAACATGACTGATAAAAAGAGTGGGCAGAAAAAAAAATAAAACATAATCTAAAACAGGTGCAATAAATATGAAACTTAGAAAGCGCATCAAGCAGTCTTGGAAAAGTCATGTCTGCCATGTCTCTCTTCATTCTCCTGTCCTCCAACATGAAAATATTGAGTTCCCACAAGTGATCATTATGAGACTTGTTGCCCCTATATTTTGGCAGCCCTTCTCTGCCCCTCCACTAGCCTTTTCCTGTCCTTCTTCAAGTATGGACTCCAGAATTATCCTCTAGGATAGGTATGAACAGGATCTGACTAGTATTTTATTGCATTCATGAATAGTAAGGCTCTTGAATATTCAGGAGCTGTTCCCCAGTTGGGGACTATTCTGATCCACAATGCCCCCAATATATAGTATTTTCTATAATTTCCTGGTGGTTTAGCAGACCACCCTCCCCAATCCCTGATGTGTCCAATAAATAGTATGTTTCATAAGTTCCTGGTGTTCTAGTGCAGCCCCCATCCTGACCACCGATATTTCCCATATATTTAATTAATAAAAAAACATTCCTGGTGGTCTAGAGGACCTGATCCCCAATATCACCCATGTATTGAATTAATAAAAATAACCCATCCCTGGTGCTCTAGTGGACCCCCTCCCTGATCCCAGATATCACTGGTATATTAAATGAATTAACAAAAAGCATCCCTGGTGGTCTAGTGGACTCTCATCCACCCACCCCAACAGATAATGCCCATCATCCTGCTCCATCCTGAACCCTAAGCCAACGACCGACACAGCCTTCCTCTCACCACTGCGGTGGGTGCCAACTGAACTGTCACTGAGTGCATACTGTATAATACAGTACATGGTCAGTGACAGTTCAGTCAATGGCCAGCCATGGTGATGAGAGGAGGGCTGTGCCAGTCACTGTCTTGGGGTTTAGGATGGGGGAGCAGGGCTGTGGACACTACCTGCCACAGTGAGGGGGTGAGGGTCCACTAGACAACCAGGGATTTTTTTTTATTAATTCTATACACGGTTGATATTGGGGATCAGGGTGGGGGTTCCACTAGACCAACAGGGACTTATGAAACATACTATTTATTGGGGACATTGGGGATCAGGGACTATGATCCACTAGGCCACTAGGGATGGGAATATAATGTATTTTAATAGGGGATTGGGGGTTGGGGTCCGCTATCCTTTGCCACATGGAGTATGTGGCAAACCCCTCCTGTGCACCATGTATTTGTCACATGGCAGAGGTTACCACAAGTGTGGAGACTTAGGCGATGGGACCCCTCCTGTACCAGAATCTGGTGCAGGGTCCCTGTCACACTGGCCTTTGATGCAAGCTGCTGTTTGCTGCAGCTTGCATTACTGTAAGCCATGTTCAAGAATCAAGCCCCAGAACTTTAGCCTGGAGTGTACCCAATTTGCTTGTAGCTTGACCTCAACCTATATGCTTCTATAATTGCTAGAACTCAATGATTACCTCACCCAGACCTACCCAGTGCTGTCCCTGTTTGTAAGGAGTAGTTCCAGTATAGCCCCTTCCATGAAATTCTCCTTCAAATGGAACAGAGCCTGTGATTAAGGATTACTTTAATTTTTATTACATTCATCCACGCTATCAGCTGAGTTATCAAACGGATTGAGCTATTAAGGCTTGACTAGCAACACAGTTACATAGTATTACCCAGTAACATAGTTGTAACATAGTAACATACAGTTGTATTACTTAGTAATACAGTATTGTGATGATGTAAAAGTCTTTTGGTTTACCTTCTCTGACCCAACGTTTGCAAAGCAGTTACTATACACACTTTGAGCATGGAAACACATCAAAAAATGAAGGATATTTCTTGGTATTTCTAAACCCCATGTCATATTTTTTTTCATAGTACATGATGGCCAACTAAACATTTAGAATAAATAAAATAAACAGTGGGTTACCAGTCATGATTATTTTTGAGTTATGTGGTCTGGCAAAATGTTGCATATTGGAAACATTTTGTGAAGTTTCAGATTATCTTTATTAGTAATAAAATCTATTAGTTTAGGTGTTAACATGCGTTCCTAAGGGGAAAAAATAAAGTAGACACATCATTTGTCATGAAGTTTGCTCATTTTCTCCACCAATGTAACAATACAGTGCAAATGACCAATTCTATGACACTGCCCTTGTATTAACATTTCAGAAAGTGTGGGAATTTATTTGCATGCATTATCAAGAAAACCTCATAAATCCCATATTATCTGTTTAACATGTTATTGAAAGATGTAGAATATAGAAGTAAAACTGCAACATATAGAACTATCTGTTTTCATTGAGGCAGGTGCAGAGGCTGGTTAGTTCAAACAAAAGTAACTGAAGACCCCAGTGAACGATAACACATGCCAGTAGGCCATTCAGACAATTCAAAAATACATATGGAATGATAAGGACTTTAACATAAAAGAGACAAAGCTGTATAAGATAGGCAGATATTTATACAGAGCATCTTGAAAGATGCCAACAGCTATAATTGTGGGAGCTTCTTTTCATACTGCCATCCTGCCTAGAGCCTTAGCGGGACATAACATAATAGGAGAAAGTCATTGCTCTAATAATGGTTTCACACATATAAGAACATACTTGTGGCAGTAAAAAGCCTTGAACGCTTTTTATAAATGCAATTCTGAATTACCAGTGAATGTACTCAAGAGCTGGAGTGTTACCCTGTTCATGCTTCATAACCTTCAATGTCATTTGTCTTCAGGAATCCGCTTACTCCTGTTTTGAAAGCTTAATCAGTGCTAGCTTTCACAGCCTTATTGGGAAAGCTATTGCAGATGATGATCACCCTCTGGGTGCAGTAATGTTTCCAACGTTTTGCCTAATTCAGCCTCCCATCAGTATGAGGGCATGTTCTCTAGTTCTGCTTGCACTCATCAGCTCAGTGATCAGTGCATACCCCCACTTTGTCTATACTCTTTAGTATTGAGAAAAATGTCATAATGTACCATATCAGCCTTCACTTTCGTGGGGTAATTTTTTTTTAGTATGTGCAATCTGTCTTTCATATCTCTTGCTTCCTAAATCACTAATCATGTTTGAGGTTTTATATTGAACCCTCATGATCTCTGTAATGTGTTTTCAGCTCTGCAGTGACTGGAACTGGGCACAGTATTCCTGGTGTGGATGAACCAAAGCCTTGTACAGAGAAAGCATCATCTCCCTAACCTGTTCTTACTCCCCTACTGAAACAAATGAACACTGCATTTGCTTTCTTTACTGTGGCCACACACTGCCTGCCTAGTTTCAGGATAACCTCTACAGTTACTCATACATCCTTTTCCTCAATAGTGCTGTCCATAGTTGCACCACATACAGTGTATGTGAGGCCCAAATTATTCACCTCAGGTACAGTACTGTACTTTGCACTTTCTCACATTAAAGAGCTAGTGTACTGCCTGGAAACTGCCTGCAGTTATTTGTAGCTTTCAGATGTAGTCAGCTATCACTTCTTATATCACAAGTATTTTTTCTTTCCTGTTTGCTAATTAGAAGATTTTCCACCTGACAGTCCTGGGAGGATGTGTGGAGCAGCACTCTGTCTGGTGGGAAAAAAAAGTCAGTTCTGTTCCTCCCGCTACATCAACACTGGGACCACACTGACTATGGTATCACTAGTAACTAATGAGAACCATTTCTCACTGCCAGGTTTCACTTTCACATGAAGCAGCAGGGACTGGCTCTCCCTGGTTACTAGTGATGTCACAATTTTCTGCATTTTGACTGGTAGCTTGTGAGAGTCGCTGCTCAGGCTACAAGGATTGTGGTGCCTCAAGGTGTTTGGTCTCATTTCTGATGATGTAGTGGGAGGAACAGAACTGAATTTTTTTTCCTCTAGACAGAGTGCTACTCCACACATCACCCCAGTACTGCCAGCTGGAAAATCTTCTAATTAACAAACAAAAGAGAAAAAATACTTGAGATGTAAGAAGTGATAGCTGACTGCATCTGAGAATTACTATTAATCCCAAGCAGTACACTAGCTCTTTAAATCAAAGCCCCAGTTTTCAGCCAACCCTCCTACTGTGTGCAGGTCCCCCTGTCATGTACACCCAGGGCCCATAGTGCTTTGCGGCAGAATTTTTCTGATTTCTGTGGCAGGGCTCCTTGGCTTCTGCGGCAGCATTTTCTGATTTCTGCTGCATGATTTATTCATTTCTCAGGCAGAACACAGTCCTGCCATTGGCTAAATATGATTTGATGTCATCTATGATATCATATGTTGAGCACAGAAGAGGGGCTTCAGTATAAATGAGATGGGAAAGAAAGCCTGACGCTATGCAAAAACAATATATTTTAATATAAATTCACCAAAAACAATGAATTCTGTGACACTATATATATTCTGCAGCATTATGCAAATTCTGTGGAAAATTCTGCAATGCCAGAATCACAGAATTCTAGGGGCCTTGTGTATACCCTACTACTGTGTTGAGTCTTCTTACTAATTTAGTGATGGCAGCATGCTTTTGTAACTTGTGGCTATTTCCCTCTCTGAGGTCACTAAAAATATGTTCAAGAGCAATGGACTCAGCACCAGCCCCTGAGGTACTCCACTCAGCACATCCCTTCACTCAGAATGGTGACCATCAGTAACCACTCTTCTGCCACCTGTCAAATTAGTTATTATCTACCTCCTGTACACATTGGATTTCCTATTGCACTACTTCCACTATGAGTTTTCAATGTGTTACTGTGGCAAAGCCCTTGCTGAAGTCCAAATAGTCAACATCCACTGTCCAGCCCCAATCCATTTCCTCAGGTTGATTTGGCAATATCTACATTTTGTGATGCCATGCTGTGTACTGTTGAACAGCTTTCTTTATAAAAGCCTTTGACTCTGTGCCCCATATGAGACTTGTTTAACTGTCTGCCTGTCTGTCTGTCTGTCCATCCCTCCATCCCTCTGTCCCTCCATCCCTGCATCTATCCATCTATCCATCCAGCTAGCTAGCTATCTGAAAATTGATAACAAGGAGAGGCACACTGAGCCAAGACTCATTTCCAGGATTGACTTGGGGGAAGGGAACAGTGGAAGAAATAGCAGCACAATCCACAGTAGCAAAACATCTTTACAACATATAGTAAAAATAGATGGTACAAGTTAGAATGAATACTAAACAACTGTAAGTGCAAACAATAAAGTGCAATACAGTTCATAGAGCACACCTAACAAGTACATATTCAGACATGACTGCAATACTTGGTGTACAAGAACAATATTGACAATACATGATTGACCTGAGGGACAAGCTAATTTCATTGTTAATTATATTCTGAGTGACTAAATTGTGTTTTTTTTACCAGCGTTTTATTGTATTTATAATGTGCGTATTATTGTATTGGTGTTTATCTAATTGTTTTGTAAGGCACCTTCGTATTTCGAAAGGCATATTATAAATAAAGAATTATTATAATAATTATTATTATTTTAATTGTGAAAAAAGCTAGGATCTATGGATGAGGACAAATGAACTAAGTGGATTACTAACTAGCTGACGGGATAAGTCATATGGTAGTTGTCAATGGAAAATACTCAGGGATTATAGAGGTCACTAGAAGGGTATCATAGGAGGTTAGTCCTGGGGCTAGTCCTTTTCAATATATTCATCTGTGATATAGTAGAGGGAATCTGGGTTAAAATGTGTATCTTAAAAGAAGTAGTAGTTTATTTTATTCAAAAACCATGAAAGGGAAATTAATCCATTGAGCATTGCTCATTTTCAAACAGATCCCTTATACATACATACAGGTTCCATTCATCACAGCTTTGCTACTCAAAATACTATATACACAGTACACACATAAATATAGACCTACACAAGAGGGAAACACTGATAGACATATTAGATGCAGTATTTTTACATTTATCTTGCCAAATAACAGCAAGACTCAAAGCATTCGGGTGACTCCAGTATGGCAGCATGGCAAAGGGGTTTTACCCAAATCCCTGTACCACTTTTTTTAACTGACTGTTCTTAATTATGTTGTTGACACCCCCACAGTCCTAGTGGGATTGAATTCCATGTTACAGTACCTCTATACAGAATTGAGGACCATCCAATTTTCAAACTACATTTATTAACATGAAGTTCTGTACCCCCAGGCAATCTTAATCACTGTTTGACCGATCTAGTATTAAACAAATCCTGAATATATTTGAGAATATCACCCTTAAGAACTTCAAGCATAAATAATGAGCTATGCAGATCTCTCCTGATTTGTAATCTTGGCCAATTTAAGGTGTAATGAAGATGGCAATGATGTGTCCTAAAGGGGGCGTCCAATACATATAGAGCTAGTTCACTATGCAGTAGGTCCAATTTCTCAAGCCACATTTTAGATGCTCCAGAGTACAATATATCCCCATAGTCTAGAACTAGAGTAATCATGGTGTTTACCATCTTTAGTCTTACATCCCATGACATGTAGTATGATGTTTCACCTGATAGAGAGACCCACATTTTTTACTAGCATTGCCTAAGACCATGTTAATGTGTTCGTCCCATTTTAGTGAGCTGTCCAGATGATGTACAGTGATATGAGCATGTTTTATTGAGTGTCTCTATTTGAGCAACTCAATAAAACAACTCATAAAAAAAGTGAGTAGAAGGAAACACTGAGAAGTACTTTTAGAGCGAGTGCAGCAGTGACCTGCACTCAGTTGCACAGGATATTTTGATTTGTTTGGCTAAACCCTGCCAAACTGGTCATTTAGTGTAGTGGCTTGAATCTTGCCTGTGAAGTTCGAGGTCCCAGGTTCAGGTCCTGGTATAAGAGGAATTTTTTGGGGCCCTTGGGTTTACTAATTACTTTTTAAGTCCACCCACCCTGGAGTTAACAATCCTTAATTCAGGGGGCATGGAGGGTGCAGCCTCCCTCATCAAGTTTGTTTTTCTGTTTGGTTTTGGTATTTTTTTGTGACTGTCACTGTTTGCAACAGTCGATCTTGTGTTCCTCATTGTGTTGACTTTGGGCATTTTTTTATTGCTCCTATTGGTCAGTGACTTAAAAACTTGCCCATATCATATAAAACCATCCAGCCACATTCTGAGATACTTGTAACTTAAGACCTGTTTAATTATATTCCCATCAGGTGTCTTATATCCCAAAGTGGGGTTGCTATATGTTTTAGGGACCCTATTAAACAATACTGGTTTTCTTAACATTAAGCTTCATTAAATGAGCCTTAAAAAATATTGAATACAGTCATATGCAGGTTGGAGTTTAGTTTGTATGTGCTCAGCAGATCTCTCCTCAGCATATATCACTGTGTCATCAGGGTATAGGTGAAATTTGACATCCTCGTCATTGAAACTGAGTCCATTGATGTAAACGTTAAACAATAGAGGCACAAAGATGGAGCCCTGGGGCAACTCTGAATTTATATAAGCTGGGGAAGAGCTGTATTTTCCTAGCTCCACATGTTGCCTTTGGTCCTGCAGGTATGACCCAAACCATTTCAGTGCAGGGTTAGATATCTTTGCAGATGATATCAAAAACAGTGGCAGGGTAGATACAGATGTCAGAATACTGAGAATCAAAACAAAGTTGGACTAACTGTTAATGCATTCCAAGATATTGCAACTGAAATTTAATACTAAAAAGTGGAAAGTCATGCATGTTGGCAAAAGGAATCCAAAAAGAGTACTGGTTGGGGGAGTGAGGGTGGAGCAGACATCTGAAGAAAGGAACCTGGGGATCATTATTAGTGACAGTCTGAACTTCCATGCCCAATGACCGAAGAACACAGGGAAAGCCAATTTGAAATTGGGGTGCAAAGGGAGAGGGGTTGCTAGCAGAAAGAAGGAGCTGAGTCTGCCTCAGCACAAATCCTTGGTGAGATCTCACTGGAGTGCTGTATGCAGTTTCAGACCCTGCAACTGAAAAAAGACTGGGACCTCTTGGAAGCTGTTTAGAGGAGGCAGGGAAAGACAAAGGAGAGTCTGGAAAGTGTCAGTATGTACACAATGAAGGCCAAGAGAGATGGAAAGGGATGACATGATAGAGACTTTTAGGTGCCAATGGTATTTTAATAAAATGGACTACAGTGTCCTGTTCACAGTAAGGAAGGGCAAGGTAAAGAGAGGCCATGGATGGAAATTGGTAGGGGCAGGCTTCAAGAGGAATGTAGAGAAGTTCTTCTTTACAGAAGACATGGTTGGTGTGGAGTCCATTATCAGTTTCAACTACAGGGAGTGTAGGCAGAGGGAAATTGTTATAGCCAGAGCAGAGAGAGAGGATGGTCTATCAAGGGAGGGGGATGAGTGGGCTATGGAGGGGTGTCAAGATCTTCGCAGTGCTATCAGTAGACTAGCTCTGGTCCAGCATTAGGCTGGGTGCAGATGCAGGCAAGGCACTGAGCATAAGCAATGGGCCATGTGTTTTTTATGTTTGCTTGCATGCATGTGCAAGAAACATAGTGCCATCATCAGAGATTTCGGAGGTGTGTCACCTCCTCCTCCAATTCAGTCAGTGTGCTGGCAGGCGCGGCCCCTGTAAGCCAATGCATTTTGGAGCTGCCTATGACATACTCCAAAATGCAGTGGCATACAGTTGAAAGGGGAGCTACGCTTGGTGAGCAGTGATAAGATATCGCCTGCTCATGCGCAGCCTCCCCCACCACACACCTGCGCGCACACCCACACGGGCGTCGCGCCACACTGTATAGCTGATGGGTGCCCAATCCCGTCGGCTGTGCTGCGTTCCTCCACCTCCCCAAAGGCTTCCAAAATGCCACGCTGGGGCAACTAATCATATAACCCGACAGGGTGCCCAATCACCCGTCGGCTGCTGTCCCCCCCTCGAGTAGTGAGTGCCACGCTGGGGCACCCCAAGCGTGGCAATGTATTCCTTAGGCCGACGGGGGTGCCCAATCCCCCATTGGCTGAACGGCCCCCCCATGTCCTTGTGCCATGCTGGGAGCTCACCCCAGCGTGGCAAACATCCCGCGTCACCTATTTTTTATTTTTTTTCAACCTGTAAAGAAAAAACAGTCCCATGGTGAGTCTCCCCAGCCCCCTCCCACAACCCGCACACACCCACTGCGCACCCAGCCTCACCACCACCACCCCCTTACCCCATGCTTACCTCCGGACTCTGGCGTGATGATCTTCAGTGGACCGGGAACGCGTCTGCACTCTTCAAAGCCGACCGTGAACTGAGGAAATCCCGGTAAGCTGTATAATGGGCTAGATGGAGGGGGTTCAACTTTATTGCATATCTCAGGCATTTTTTTTAATTTTTGCACCAAATTTTCAACATGGGGTTTTTTGGGACCCCTTCTCATGACTGATGTCACTGTCATGGCGTTATTCGGGCCCAAAGGGTGATTTCACGCAGTGACTGCGCAGAGACTGTGAAATCACCCTTTGGGCCTCAGTCTCCATGACAGTGACATCAATCAAGAAGGGGTCTCACTCCATGAAAATTGATTATCAAATCTAAAAATGACTTGTTTCTGGCGTGTGTTGCGCGGTTCCTCATGAGCTCGTAAGTTCGCAATTTTCAATATTTTCACTCCAGATTTTCAACATTGCCATTTTACCACACTTTCTTATGAGTAGTACAGCTGTCATTTTTCACATCTTACCCAAAATGTGTTTCCGCAAATGTAGCGCACAATGGCGCAGTTGGTGTGCGAAATCAATGTACGGGACAAATTAAGAAAATCACAGTGACACTGTTCATGAGCAGACATCTTAAAATGGCTATGTTGAAAATTTGGTGAAAAAAGTCCTGAAAATGACTGTTTTACGAGTGTGCATTGCGCAGTTCCTACGCACGCTCGTAAGGTCGTAAATTTTCAATATTTTCACTCCAGATTTTCAACATTGCCATTGCACCACACCTTCTTATGAGTAGTACAGCTGCCATTTTTCACATCTCACCCAAAATGTGTTTCCGCCCATGTAGCGCACAATGGCGCAGTTGGTGTGCGAGATCAATGTACGGGACAAATTAAGAAAATCACAGTGACACTGTTCATGAGGTGAGGTGTTAAAATTGCTATGTTGAAAATTTGGTGAAAAAATTCCAAAAATGACTATTTTATGAGCGTGCGTTGTACAGTTCCTACATACGCTCGTTAGTTCAGCAAATTTTCAATATTTTCACTCCAGATTTTCAACATTGCCATTGTACCACACCTTCTTATGAGAAGTACAGAAGTCATTTTCCACATCTCACCCAAAACGTGTTTCTGCCCATGTAGCGCACAATGGCGCAGTCGGTGTGCGAAATCAATGTACAGGACAAATTCAGAAAATCACAGTGACACTGTTCATGAGCAGAGGTCTTAAAATGGCTATGTTGAAAAATTGGTTAAAACATTCCTAAAAATGACTTTTATGAGCGTGCATTGCACAGTTCCTATGCATGTTCGTAAGTTTGCAAATGTAATATTTTCACTCCAGATTTTCAACATGTCCATTTTATTAAACTTCCTTATGAACAGTACAGCTGAAATTTTTCATATGTTACCCAAAATGTGTTTTCGCACATGTAGCGCACAATGGTGCTGTTGGTGTGCGAACACAATGTTTAGGACAGATTAAGAAAATTACAGTTACGCTGTTCATGAGCAGAGGTCTTAAAATGGCTATGTTGAAAATTTGGTGACAAAAGTCCATAAAATGACTGTGTTATGAGTGAGCATTGCATAGTTTCCATGCACCCTCATTAGCTCATGACTTTGTAATATTTTCAGTCCAGATTTTCACCAGTGACATTTTTTCACACTTCCTTATGAACAGTACAGCTGCCGTTTTTCACAACATGGCTGAAGTGTGTTTTCACACTTTCAGTGCAGAGATGCGTGGTCGCTGTGGGAAATCATTGTTCAGCACAGATAAAGAAAATCACAGTGACACTGTTCATGATCGGAGGCACCAAAATGCCTGAGTTGACAATCTGCTGTAAGAAATCCCCAACCTAATTATATTACGGGTGTGCGTTGCACAGTTTCTATGTACGCTCGTGACTTCACCATTTTTTTAAATATTTTTACTACACATTTGCAACATAGCCATTTTTTACACCTCCCCATGAAAGAGTACAGCTGTCATTTTTTACATCCTGTTCGGAATATTTTTGCACCTGTGGTGCTAAATGCTGTAGTCACTGTGCATAAGCAGCATTCGGGCTAACAAACTGATATTCCCCGTGTTCATGAGGTGGGGTCACAAAACAAACCTGTTGAAAATTTGGAGTGAAAATACCAACGAATGCCTGAGGTATTAGGGTTTTCAACTATAACGCCCAACCCTATAGAGAATGACAGGATTCAGGGGTGTGACTTGGGATTCTTGCCTGTGATGCTCATACCATTCCACACCCTGCAGTCACTGAGAGGCATCGAGGAATGCCTTGGACTCTTGGCCCCAAACTTCACCCCATGCTCCTATATCGCACCCATCTCACCATATTTCCTAATGAAATGGGGTGCGCATAAGGGTCAAAGACCACAAGGAACACCGTGACATTTGTCAGTCTCTGCAGGGTGGGGTGTGGTGAAATGGCATGGCCGTTATGCCTGACAACCTAAACGCACACCCCAATGCCTGTCACTCTCTGCTGGGTGGTGGTGGGGTTGGCTTCAGTTCAATACTTCACTGCCATTCCTATTACGCAGGTCTGTAACTTCTACACTACCACTGCCAATGCCAGCAAGCAAACATTCGGCATTGACAAATGCTTTTTTTTTTGCCATCAGCATCTTTGGTTCTATGTTTATACATTGTACCATATTACTTAAGCATGTGGAACTTACTATTCCTTTTAAACTTGGTTTTGTTGCCACTGCCCTTTCAGGGTAATGCTTACTTTAGTGTCTGTACTGAAGTTCTTTAATTTTAATTGTATTTTCTATTTTGGGGTAACCGTGATCCAAATAAATGAGATCACAAACAAGATTCCTTACTCACTCTGGGCTAAGATAACATTAGACCAATATACAATAGCAGTAGTTGGTTGCACTGTTCTGGGAAACACAGAGGTCCCTTTGCTGTCACTCTCTAAACCTGTTATATGTAAGTAGGTGTTGCTGCCTACAGGAATTGTATTCTCCGCTGTTGAGAGTGGCACAGCTTCACTAACATTGGGTTGTGACATTCACAGAGGTTAGCGCCTTTCATATGCCCTAGGAAAATGGAGCTACTCCAAAAGTCGTTACCCTCACCCTAAACTTTGATGGGTATATTAATATATCACTCTTTACCATTCCTTACTAGTCCTTGTGGACCAATTGCTTGTGAGTCCTAAGAATTTGTGGTCCCTGTCCCCAGCATCCAGCGGGTCCCTACTGCATAGCCCCATTCCCTTCCCTTACTGTTGGCAGTAGTGTCAAACCCTCCCCCTGCCAGAATGAACATGCTGGCTCACATTGTACAGTATACATTACAAGAAAATGTAAAAGAAGCCATCATTGGCTGCAACCATCTCTTGTTTATGATGCTATTAATAACTTTGGCCACATCATCTATTTAAAGCAGCAGTGCAATGATTTTTTATTCAAAAAAGCTAGTTCCTTACAGTTTAAAAAATGATTCGCATATCTATCCCATCTACTTTTATAGATACCTCCTGTGCTGTGCACCATTAGTATATTTTTGTGTTCTCAATCCTAACCCTTGCCAGGCTTATAATGCCATTTCTAAGCCAAATGCGTCAGTGATCCTTTTTTCCCTCTGAGGAAAAAAAAAGCAGAATTAAAACATTTATGAAACACTCATATTTTGGCAGAACTGGAAAATTTTACCACCAAATATATCTGGAAGACACCTTCTGTCTTTTATAGTGAAACAAGGGTAGTGTCAATTTTTTGCCCGATTTTGTTGCATTGCTGCTTTAAAGCCCAGATGATAGCTCTGTATGTTGTGCCATTTAAACAACTGCATGAATGACATTTTAAAATACAGGAAGATGGGTAACTTTTCTTAATCAGTATTAGCAGCATAGGACAGTGATCCTGGAGGGCAGTCTGTCTATATGCCATAAGCCTCAAGAATCAAAAAAGTGAGCTCCAGTCAGGGGTGGCAGATGTTATGATGGACCTATTAGCCATAACCAAAACATGGCAATAGGAAACAAAATTTGGACCTTGATGAACTGAGCTATACAATCTCCAGGAGGGTCAGAATAGAATGCAGAGGAGTGGGTGGCAATGTATGCTAGGTAAAGTACAAAGCACAACAAGGAAACTCTCCAGGATGCCCATTGCCCTGCAGGGCTATATCAAAAATTAAGGCAGAGTTGCTCTGGATGTCAGTAAACTTCAACAGGAAAAATAAAAGGGCTACACTCCTCAACTTTCCCATGAGACTGCAACCAGACTCCATGCTGTATGGAGCTCTCATGGAACATCATGGAACTTTGGCTAGTTGACAATGGGTGTCCAGTTTTGGAGGCATCAATCCCACCCAGGTTCTTTGTGGTTACCTGCCCATGATGGGATCATGGGTGCAGTGGAGTGGCCATCTGTTTTTGATATGGGTTGAATTTTGATGTATACCTAGTTAGAGGTACTTCATCCTTTGTATACATGGTCACATGCAGAGGTCCAGGTCCAGGTCCAGGTAACAGGATCCTTCTCATCTCCTGGTCTCGAGGGTGCAAGAAGGAATTCCTGCAGTAAATCATGGACTCCATCACCAAGAAGGTATTGGAGTCTCCCTGATGGTTGGTTCTGGATGACTTCAAAGCCTGGATCAATGATGACCTCTTGAGATTCATATAAGATTTCCTCCAGTTGATGAAATCACTGGGTCTCGCACAAGTTGTTACTACTGTGACCCATCAACATGGACATGCCTTGGACTTAGTATTATCACTAGGGCTCAGTATTAGCAACCTTTAGATTGATCCAGTCTCTTGGTCAGATCCCTGCACAGTAAGAGTCTTGTTCGAGACCCCCATCATTGCCCACCCCCAGTGGAGATGGTCCATTATCACATTTTAAAGGGGTTGACCTCAGTGGGTCTCCACACAGTGATGGACCTCTTGGGTGTGATGGCTGCTTCTGAGGCAAGATCAGGAGAGGCAGTGGTGGCCTATAATAGTGGTATCACATCAGCTCTTAATACTGTCACACTGATTTGTATATGACTCTAGGCTTCTTGTTTAGGATCTATGTGGTTTGATGGGTGCTTATTTAGATGAAGGCAATGGGTCAGAGGTTGGAGTATTGTTGGTGGAAGTCCAGGGCCAACAAGGACAGACCGGCTCTGAGAACTCACCATGGTGAATACTGGGATAATCTCCTGTATTATGTTTGCATTCCTGTCCTGGTAGATTGCAGCAGGGAAAAACAGACCAGCTCAGCTTTTCTGGATTGTTGACAGGCTATTACATCCTGTCTGTCTTCAACTGGTTAAGGCAATTTAATTCACCAGTTGTGAAGAGTTTTCTTAATTCTTTGACTAGTGTCCTCAATCAGGTCTAGGATAACCCCAACTTGGTGGTTGCAGACCTGCAGAGGAGAACTGGTTGTCATGAGGGTGCTCTTCCTGTTTGGGATATTTATGTCTGCATCAGTGGAGGAGGTGTTTAAGGAGATCTCTTAGTTGAAGCCCACCTACTGTGAACTGGACCATGGTCAGACATCTCCTAGTGAGCTGTGTGAGTTTTTTAGGCCCAGTGTTCACTGAGATAGGTTGGTGCTCCTTTTCTGAGGGGCCCTTTCTGAGTGTAGCAAAAGATGCATCGGTGAGGCCCCTTTGGAAAAAAAAAAACATCTCTGGACCTGCACTGCTTAGCAATTTATAGATGCTTCTCTAACCTTTTTTGGGAAAGGTTGCTGAGGAGATGGTGGCTCTGGAGCTCAAGGCACACCTTATGACCTTTAACATCTGGTCTGTATTTAGGTTGAGAGACAGTATGGAGACTTCATTTGTCTGGATGCATACTGACATACTCAGGGCTAGAGATCGAGGTGAGCAGTCAGTTCACAATCTACGTGGTCTCACTTTAGCTTTTGACATCGTGGACCATGACTTGCTGTTGGATCACCTAAGGGAGTACTGTGAACTTACCAGTATATCCATCAGCTGGTTTGAGTCCTTTCTAGATATAGGATACAGAGGATGGTGATAGGAAATTGACCTCACTCTTAAAGCCCCATTTCTTTGGTGTTCCCCAGGGCTTGATCCTCTCACCTATTTTTTTGCAAATACAGGCAATTTAACTGTACATTTTACTGTTACCTTACAGCAGACTGTACAGCTTGTTTTTTCCTGCAGGGGAACACAGAGAAGCACCCTAACTCCCTCCCCCAAACCCAACCCACCCCAGGGCCATCCCCTTTTAAAGGTGGTCAGGACCACTCACCACCTGCTAGGACTTAGAAAAGAGCAAAAAAAAAATGTTCTTTCTTCTCTCTTAACCTACACCCCTCATGAAGAATAGAGACATGTATTACATTACAACATTGCTCCATCTGACTTTTAAAAAAGTTGCCTTCTTGTTTCTTCATCCAAAACTGCTGCCAAATAACAGAAGGAGGCAGTATTCACCTCTTACACTGAACCTGCTTTTCTGATTGTCCACACTTCCTGTCTAAGAGCAGGATAAAAGAGCTACACAAACCAACTCTACTTTTTGTCCATACTTCTTGCCTTACAGCAGGAAAAGCAGCTATATATTAAAAAAAATATGTATGTATATATATGTGTGTGTGTGTATATATATATATTATGGTAGCATGGTAGTGCTACCATAGTTAGGGTTGAGAAGCCATTTTGATGTTAAACCCCAAAACTTTGCACCTTAATAACTTTGCAACCATTTGACGATTTGGCTGAAATTTGGAATACAGGATCAAGAGCCATAGGCCCTGGGATCTGCCAAGTTTCGTACGGTCGGATATATGGCTGCGGAGTTATTAAGCTGCGGATCTGGCGCTGCTACGCTTTTTCTGAATTTACAGTCGCGCTCTTACAGGTCGACAGTTTGTATGACCGCCCTAAATCTTCAGGGAACGTGCAGCCGGGGTACCCGATGTGCCTTTCAAAGATTTTGTGAAAAAATATTAAACGGTTGAAAAGTTATTCAAAAAAAATTTCCCATTATAAGTCAATGGGAAAAGTTAACAAAAAGTTTGACAGTGTCGCAAATGCACTTTTTACGGTCGCAAATGGCCCTGTTACTGTCGCAAATCTGCCATCTTGTTTTCATTTAGTGATCAGAAAAATGCTTGGCACTTAAAATTGAGACCCTCTAGCAACTAATTCTTTTTGTATTCACCGAGTCGGGCCCTGAGGATGCTAGCCATGTCTTTATTTTGGGGTAAAACACCCGAGAAATATGTTTTTCAAATTTCTGGAAAAAGTAATTTTGCAAAGTAGTGTCACACTCTCGAAAGTGTTGCAAATTTTTTTGCGACACTTTCGCAAATTGTGTCACTACTTTGCTACATTATGCCCAAAATAACAATAATTCTTTGGCACTCCGCTGCAAAAGAACAGTTGGGAGTCTGGGGCTGAAATTTGTAGGGAATGCAGATTACATCTCACAGATGTGCCTTTCAGTGTTGTTTTGAAAAAATATTACATGCTGGCAAAGTTACAGCACTCCAAAGTTGATTATTTTTCCCATAGGATAACATTACGGCGCCCGACGCATTACAGGAATCCTTTGGCACCCTGCTGCAAAATAACGGTTTAGTCTTTTTTCCTGAAATTTGGAGGGAAGACAGCCAACAGCCCACAGATGTGCCTTTCAGTGGTTTGGTGAAAAAATATTACAGGGAGGCAAAGTTATGGCACTCCGAACGTCCCTTTTTTCCCATAGGATAACATTACGGCGTTCACTGCGCTTTTCAGAGCCCATATCTCGGAAACGGTGCGAGATACAGACTTTTCTTCAGAAAATTCCTTAGCCCCCAGTACAGTTGTAAATCATACAACTTTAAAATTTTTTTTCTATGTTGTACGGTTCCTGAGATATAACGTATTTAGTATTCCAAGTTCTCATTTTCTGCTCCGATACTCATTATTATGCATACATTATTTGTACTCACTGTCTTTCTCTATGCAGGTTTTGGGGAAAACCAGCCTGTGTGCTTACATTACTGTTACTGTTGCTCTTTCCGCTTGCAGTTCCATTCCTGTTTCACTCACCGTTGACGTCTGCGCCACCATGTGCGTTATCATTTGTGTTTTTATTTGCGCTTGTGTTTCTGCTATTTTTTGCCATTTGTGTCTACAGTACTGTTTCTCTTTCTGTTTCACTTTGCGTCACCATGCCTATTGACATTTCTGTTTACAGGCAGCATGTTACTATGTGACAACACATCATGTGGCAGACCGTTCCCGTCTACACCACCATGTGCGTTACCCTTTCTGTTCTCATTCGTACTTGTGTTACCATGTGCACCACTGTTAGCGCTTCTGTTTGCGTTGCTGTTCCTGTTAGAATGCCACAAGACATCATGTGGCGGGATGCTCCTGCCACTGCATTACGTTCACTATTTCTCGTTATCATTCTCAAAAAGAAGGGAAATTAGAGGCAAAAAAACTCCGTTTAATGCATTAGTTAGGGTTGTTCCACAGCGACAAAAGTGAGGAAATTCGGTGTTAGGGTTGAAAACCCCCCTTTGACCTCCCACCCCCCCAATTGGCATTGGGGTTTCGCATTGGGATTGTTGGTCCTAACTCTGACCCCATTCTGCTATACTTCTGCTGCTTTACACATGTCATGGGGTGAGAGTTAGGGCTGCTGATCCTAATGTACCCAATGCCGATTGGGAGCGGGGGTCAAAGGGGTTTAAACCCAATAACTAATATATATATATATATATATATATATATATTTTTTTTATACACATACTACGTATATGTATATGTGTGTATATGTCTATTAGAGGCAAAAAACTCCGTTTAATGAATTAGTTAGGGTTGTTCCATAGCGACAAAAGTGAAGAAATTCGCTGTTAGGGTTGAAAACCCTAACTCCGAATTCACCCCCCCCAGCACCACACACACATAGACACACACACACATTCAAGTATGGGGGAGGACCAAGTCAACACAACCAATGACAAACATCCAGCAGCAGGTGACAGAAATAACAAACAATTGTCTAAATGTACTACGAGACATCCCCACCCACCTGACCAGGTACTGCATGCTCAGTGGAGATCAACAGCAAAACTGAGGCCATGTACACCAAACGTACACATCCCTGATTGCAGCTGCACACAATGTACCACACTTAGTAGTTGCATGGCCTTACCTACCGATGCCCCACAACAGACCACACCACTTGTGGTGGGCCACCTGAGCAATAGAGTTCAGAAAAACCAAGGAGTTGTACAAGTATAATAATTTTCCGACGAAAAGTCCGTATCTCACACCGTTCTCGAGATACGGGCCCTGAAAGGCGCGGCGAATGCCATAATGTTATCCTACGGGAAAAAAAGAAAAGTTTGGAGCTCCATAACTTTTCCTCCCTGTAATGTTTTTTCACCAAACCACTGAAAGGCACATCTGTGGGCTGTTGGCTGTCTTCCCTTCAAATTTCAGGAAAAAGACTAAACCGTTATTTTGCAGCAGGGTGCCAAAGTTTCTGAATCGTTGGGTGCCGTAATGTTATCCTATAGGAAAAACCGTCAAATTTGGAGTGCCGCAAACTTGCCGCCATGTAATATTTTTCAAAACAACACTGAAAGGCACATCTGTGAGATGTCTTCTGCATTCCTCAAATTTCAGCCTAAAACTCCCAACCGTTCTTTTGCAGCGGAGTGCCAAGAATTACTGTTATTTTGGGCATAGTGTGGCAAAAGTAGTGTCGTGATTTGCAGCTTTTCATAAATTTGAGACACTTTACTAAGTCTGACACTACTCAAACTCTACTTTTCCAGTGAGCACTAAAGTAATTTGCGAAAGTACTTTTTCCAGAAATTTGAAAAACATATTTCTCGGGTGTTTTACCCCAAAATAAAGACATGGCTAGCATGCTCAGGGCCCGACTAGGTGAATACAAAAAGAATTAGGTTGCTAGAGGACCTCAATTTTAAATGTCAACCATTTTTCTGATCACCAACTGAAAACAAGATGGCGGATTTGCGACACTAACAGGGCCATTTGCGACACTAAAAAGTGCATTTGCGACACTGTCGAACTTTTTGTTAACTTTTCCCATTGACTTATAATGGGAAACTGTTTTTTGAATAACTTTTGAACCGTTTAATATTTTTTCATGAAATCTTCAAAAGGCACATCGGGGACCCCAGCCACACGGTCCCTGAGATTTACCCTGGACCAGTCGGCATAAACCGTGTGACCTGTAGGCGGGCCACAGAATTCAGAAAAGCGTGGCGTCTTTAGATCACGTTTAATAACTCCGCGCAGCCATATATCCGAGCAGTACGAAACTTGGCATATCCCAAGGCCTATGGTTCTTGATCATGTATTCCAAATTTCAGGCAAATCTGTCAAACCGGTTGCAAAGTTATTAAGGTGCAAAGTTTTGGGGTTTAACATAGAAATGGCTCCTCAACCCTAACTATGGTAGCACTACCGTGCTACCATAATATAATGTGTATATATAGTCAGTATATATATATATATATATATATATATTAGAGGCAAAAAACTCCGTTTAATGCATTAGTTAGGGTTGTTCCACAGCGACAAAAGTGAGGAAATTCGCAGTTAGGGTTGAAAACCCTAACTCCGAATTCACCCCCCCCAGCACCACACACACACAGACACACACACACATTCAAGTATGGGGGAGGACCAAGTTAACACAACCAATGACAGACATCCAGCAGCAGGTGACAGAAATAACAAACAATTGTCTAAATGTACTACGAGACATCCCCACCCACCTGACCAGGTACTGCATGCTCAGTGGAGATCAACAGCAAAACTGAGGCCATGTACACCAAATGTACACATCCCTGAATGCAGCTGCACACAACGAACCACACTTAGTAGTTGCATGGCCTTACCTACCGATGCTCCACACCAGACCAGACCACATGTGGTGGGCCACCTGAGCAACAGAGTTAAGCAAAACCAAGGAGTTGTACAGGTATAATATCTTTGATTATAACAAGGGTTTGAGAAATGCAGCTTTCTAATTGACTGTAAACATTGTAACAGCCTTATGTTTACTTTTATTATAATACATGTAGAGCCTAACCATATGATGAACATGGTTTAATGTTGTTAAAAAACAGTTTTATTATGACAGCAGTAAGCCACTCCCAGGTATTATGTTAATGGTCAGTTTAACACTGTCTAGCGACATGTAGCTTTCGGCTATGCCTCATTCAACATTAAACCCCACAGGGTGATTAACAGACCATTTAACATAACTGTTGGTCATGCCTTATTGCTTAATTGTCTTTATGAGTAGATGGTCTCCCTCTGCTAGGCACTGTAGCAGCTTTGCAACACAGTGTCCCACCTAGTTACACCATACACTGTCTAGCTACTGGAGAATGGCTGTGAATATGAACTCATGAAGATGAACAGCGTAACTTGATCGTTACAGTCATCGAAACCCTAGTGTGATTATAACTGACAGAGTCAGTGATAGAGAATAACCCCTGCTGTCCTAGTACACTTACCCTATTGTGAGTTAAATCAATACTAAAAGACATTCTGTTTATATCTGCACCATACCTACTTGATTCCTGTTGTACCACAATTAACATAGTTATCACTTTGATAGCATCAGTGACAGAAGTGTGGTAAGCCAAACAAAGTAGGCATACAGCCTGAGTATGAAACAACTGTTAAAAAATTACACTGTGTCCATAAGTGGCATAGATCACTCATTGCAACAATAGTAAATGTATTACTATTTGAATAAGTTAGTCATCACCGATGCAATGAGATTGTCTTTATCAGGTACAACATACTCAGTAAGTGCCTACGGAAAATCTATCCATTATACATCTCCGATACAGGTACGTCATTGTTGGCTCAGTAGTGCTATGATATTTAGAAGTTGCTTGGCCTGATCCATGCAATTACAATGTTTCTTACAAAGAATACTTACTGCATCTTTAGTATTGAAACACACTGAAGGTCTATGTATGTACATAGGCAGTACACCTTCATCAGTAAGAATGCATCTGATACTGGCAGTACGAATTTCAGAGCATTGAACAGGCAATGCTTTTCCATACAACACATCAGCCTCTCTATGTTGAGTAAACCATTGCAGTAAATGTACTACTATGTAAATCACCTACTAAATGTAACACTACTTTTATCTTAAGCATGCTAGTGTCTTGTGGTTGAATTTATGTACTTCTCTTAATTAATGTATACTCACTAGTGTTAAAACCTTTCTACAACTGTCATCATACCTTCAGCATTTATATTGACTAATGGCACAGTACCAGTTGTGGTGTGGTGTAGGGCATCAGTAGAGTAAGGCCATACACAACTACTAAGTGTGATACGTTGTGTGCAGCTGCAATCAGGGATGTGTATGTTTGGTGTACATAGCACTCAGTTTTGCTGTTGATCTCCACTGAGCATGCAGTACCTGGTCAGGTGGGTGGGGATGTCTCGTAGTACATTTAGACAATTGTTTGTTATTCTGTCACCTGCTGCTGGATGTCTGTCATTGGTTGTGTTGACTTGGTCTTCCCCCATACTTGAATGTGTGTGTGTGTGTGTCTGTGTGTGTGTGGTGCTGGGGGGGTGAATTCGGAGTTAGGGTTTTCAACCCTAACAGCGAATTTCCTCACTTTGTCGCTGTGGAACAACCCTAACTAATGCATTAAATGGAGTTTTTTGCCTCTAATAAATATATATATATATATATATATTTATACAATACTTGTTTTGGGATAAATGACTGTATAAAAACTAATATCTCTCCTCCCCCTGTGAAGATAACATGTTATCTCAATGTTCCTATACGTCATACATATATCTTCACATTCCTATACGTCATCGCTACTGCAGTTACTAAAATTACAACACCTTCCACCGTAACTGTAAATGCCAATTTCAGCACTTTCAGAGAAACACTCAGACCCACCGTGTACATCCATGCTGACATACCTCTGTCAGACACTTCCCAAATGAAACGCCGTCTATTCTCCTCATTATCACCACACAAAGAAAGAAAATTATTATAAGGCACACGTCTTTTTTACTTACAGAACGTCAAGTCCTCTGCTAAAATGCCCCATTCCCTCTCGAGCATTCGCAGAGCCTCATCTCACGACCTCACGCATATCTCGCAAGAGCAGCAACAGTTCCAATCTAACCAAATACCTTCCTCCTCCATTCACAAAATTCGCAACCACTGAATTCAACCAACAAATTAACTGCCTAATTCCTCAACCCTACACTTCTCACCATAACATTTACTGCAGAGCATTCCTCTCGATCATTACCACTGGTTAACCTCACGATCGTGGAACTGAACTGAACTGAAACGAAAACTAAAAGTAATTTACCATGCGAGACACAACCCACCTCTTTCACCATAAGCTACCACCATTTCTCAGCTGTACAAATCAATATAATCCCAGGGGACACTTCATCTCTCCATTCACGCATAAGAAGAACCCGGCGCAAACAAAAGCGCTGTCGCTACACTAACAGTCTATATCCCCAGTAAAATAGCTGGAACTTCACAAGAAACTCGTCGGAAAGTGCACGCGCTCTCATTAATGTAAAACAGCAACTAAAAAACGTAAAAAAATAAATACTCCAGTACAATGGACGTCTCATTTGAACTACAATTTAACACAGTCCCATTTATACAAACTCAGTCAGAACAGACAACTGCTTCATCAGAAATGAATAACAGAATACAGCTGAAACAAACTATGGAACCTGATAAGAAACCTTCAGCATCTTCTTCAAAAACAACAGATAAGTCAAATAATTGTCCTACAATAGATGCCTCAGTATTAAACTTCATTGCAGAACAAGAAAACAAAAATACCTTCTGTAAAACAAATTATGACATCTTAACTATGCAAAAGCATATGCATGACACTTACTCAGACAACAGAAACTTAGAAACATAGAACCAATTACATTAAATACCTACTTATCAAAGTTTTCATTAATGCTAAAAAAATGGACAGCCTTATGAACCAAAAAGCCTAAGAGCAATGTACCAAAGCATAGAAAGGTACCTCAGAAGTAAAAATTACAGTCATTCTCTAGGAAAAGACAAAGAATTCGAGATAACTAGACAAGCACTGGCAGCAAAACAAAAACACCTCAAATCTCAAGGCAAAGGATGTAAGGCAAATGCATCTGATCACCTCTCAGATGCTATGATTGATAAACTCTATTCTGAAAAACAACTAGGACCTCATTCTGCTGCATCACTTATAAAACACACTCATGGCTCATTTGCTGCATATTTTGGCATAAGAGGATCAACAGAAATAAGACAGCTAAAATGGGGAGATATTACAAAAGATATTGATGAAAATGGAACCCAATATATTCAATATTCCACTGAGCGTCAAACAAAAACTCGCTCTGGACTCAACATAAGAGACACCAGAAAAATTAAACCAGAGCATATGAGAACACAAAAATCTCACTAGATGCCCTGTGGCAACATACACTTATATTCCAGCCAGCGACTGACTCCTGCATGAACCTGAGGATCCCTTCTTCTTAGCAGTAAACAACAACACAGAACTCTACACAGGACTAGGAGCAATAAAGTGTTCAAAATCAGCCAATAGGAATAAACAAAATATCTACTATAGTAAAAATCAATGATTGCCAATGCCAGTATAACAACAGAACAAAATTAACAACCATAGTGCGCAAGAAGTATGTCGTACAAAACTAAATGACAGTGGAATACAGGCCACCAAATAATGCAAATTACTGGACACAAATCTGTACGAAGCATTAATGACTACTCCCATATAAATGAAAATCAACAAAAACGTATTTCAAATATACTAAGTGGAGTTAATATTGACACTCTCCATAAAGAAGACCGCCAAGAACAATTACAAATGACACAACACTCATCCAATGAAAGCAATGCATGGGACGGATACTTCTTCCAACCAGCTTTCCATGCAACAAATATCAACTTCCACTTCCACAATGGTAAACATATATTTTCTTCTGTACTAAAATACCACAATACATAAAATATATAACATTAACTCACCACCACAACAACCAACACACAACACAAACAATAAAATCACATCTAATCATTACCTCACAAATAACAAAAAAGTTCATAGTATGCCTACTGTTTTCTTGTTCTGTTCCCCAACAGAAACAATCAACAAACACCTACGAAAAGAGCGTCTACAAGTTACATCAAGTGACTCAGACTCGGATTAGGTCTGTATACAAATTGCACACTCAAATGCACTACACTTTACATACAGCATATGTTACTTACAAGCAATTTATAACATTCACCACAATCAAACTACCACAACTAACAATGTATTTTCTTTCTTTTTTCTTTTTCAGAAATAAATACCAGCACTCCAGAAGATATATAACACCACAAGACCAGAACAACCAGCAAACAACATCACCAAATGAAGAAGAACAACACCCAGCCACTACTGCCACCAGTGGACCAAAACAGAAATACGTAAAAACAGCACAGACTTCTTGACATTCATCAGATCATAATAACATTTTGAGACTGGAACTAGAAGACTGCTGCCATCACTACCAGACTTAAATAAACAAAAAGAAATAAGTAAAGTAAAACAACACCATATTTCCAGACAGCAATAAAGACTTCATATTCTTTTCAATTTAAACTTCTAGAAATTTTACTTTGCATGAAGTTCACAGTCTGCAACCTTAAAAATGACAATGAAACAATAGTTTTTTCATCTGTTTATCAATTGCACAAATAAACAAAAATGCATTTCTTTATTAAAGTTAAACTATATACTTATTGACTTACAAAAAATCTTTTCTATGTTACAAAGCAGTAAACAAAGTTTATACATGTTACTAAGAACCACTTAGAAATCTAAAACCTATGTTTTCAAATACTAACTATACACTATCAATCACCTGGACATGAAATGGTTAAATACTGTCACCATTACTACCTTGCTATTTTCTGTATTGTCAAACAGTTAATAAATCTCACACACACCTAATTCACCAATTTTCTGCAATAAAGCACTTTTTCAAAATAAATACTATCTGGTTCTATTTTTCTTTACATTACACTCCACTACAACTATAATAATTACACTTCTAACATACAAATAAACCCAAAACACGTATTGTGCATAAACAGAACATGACATGGCCCGACTGAAGATATACATATTTATCTTCACTCGAGGCCAGTGACATCAAAGATATCTCACTAGTGGCCGCCACTCGTGAGATATCATGATATCACTGGCCTCGTGAAATAAATATGACATCATCGTAGACCATGTCATATATATATATATATATATATATATATATATATATATAATATGTGTATGTATATATATATATATATATATATATATATATATTAGAGGCAAAAAACTCCATTTAATGCATTAGTTAGGGTTGTTCCACAGCGACAAAGTGAGAAATTCGCTGTTAGGGTTGAAAACCTAACTCAAATTCACCCCCCAGCACCACACACACACAGACACACACACACATTCAAGTATGGGGAGGACCAAGTCAACACAACCAATGACAGACATCCAGCAGCAGGTGACAGAAATAACAAACAATTGTCTAAATGTACTACGAGACATCCCACAGACAGATATGTAGGCAGTGAGAGTAAGACATTTGTAGCTGATGTGAAATCGTAACCTGTTGTACTCGAATACATCGCTTGTCAGCTCGTATTTTCTGGTGCTATACTAATGATGTACAATCAGAAAACGTGTACCGTGAAAATGCGACGTAGCTCATGCCATCATGAAAATGTCTGTACCATGTCTACCGTTACTGGATCAAACTCATTCCCTGAGATTGTGAATGGAGACAGCATATACAACACATAATAGAACTGTTTTCTGTTTATAACATCATGAAAACCTGGAATTGAACGCCGGTTTGATCTATGTACAAACACTGCGCGTTATCAAGTGCACTATATATCTCAACATATGTCTTCTGGACATTGTGACAAAAGTCAATGATATTTCCCACAGCGTTACCACTGTTCTACATCTAGATTACAAGGCGCAGCATGATACGTACATTCTTACAAACTGTCAGAACAGCTAGGCCAGCTGTTCGTAAACATCTGACCAGTTCACTTAGTCGTTCAGTCATCTTTGCTACCAGCTCGACTAAGAATACGCCCTAACTGTATCAACTGCATGCAGAGTTAGAATCTTGGTTTCTCTCTGACGTGGTGTTAATTCAGTGCATTTCTTTAGTCGTGGCGAAGACACACTATATGCGAAGTGAAATATATGCTGAAAGAACATGCTTTCTATGCATAAACTATATATATGATTTTAGATCATTAACATACAAACATGTTCTGGTGATAGAGAACATAACATGACTTCATCTAAAATGATTTGGACTGATCAACACTTTGGTGCATGTTCTCAAACAACTCAACGAGGTAATAATTTCCATATGTTATAGCCTGCAGAACAACCGAGGATATTCTTAGCTTGCTTGGCAGTCAAGTTGTAATACATGTCTGCATTGACTAGTGCAAGTTGTAGGTCTCCAACACAAGTATGCCACCAAATGGCACTCAGCCTCATACCACAGATCTGCTGGAAGCGTAGATGTATACAGGCAGCACAACATTAGAACCATGCGTTTAATCAGGATGAGAACTGCATCTTTGTGAACATGGAGCGGGCTGAGATGCAACCTCAAACGACAGTTCAATCTCTCCATTCTCCCATGTTCGACAGCAACACAAAGAGATGGTGTAATGTTACTCCACCAATATTTGTACACTGCTAGTCCCATAAAGACAGTTACAACATTACAGCAACAGACATTGAGAGCCTGTCACCTCCGTACTTCTGCTGATGGCTTCAATCAAAACTCACCTGTGCCAGCTGAACTGCAACAAATTAATAGTGGCTTATAGTAGTGCAGTCCATGTTTTTTCATGTAGTATACCATGTTAGACAGCTTCAACACGAGGTGAAGCATGCTGCAGCGACTTAGTCTTTCTTAAGTCAGCTGGGACGACCATAAAGTGTGTGCCATGTTGCATAGCTGTCTCAATTCTGACATTAACACTTCTGGGGCATTTAAGGGCAGAGGTCACCTAAACATCTTGTCCTTCTGGATCAAAAGATTGTCTTGTGAACTAACTGGAGTGTCTTCCAAGTGCTTCTCTGCTTCTCAATGTTCTTTCTCAGCTTTTAGTCTTTGTATATATGTCTGTAAGTCAGTTTAAATTCGTAGTGAGTTGAACTGGTCTTCAATATGTCAGAATACCTTTAATTCAGACTCACTCTTAGGGTCTAAATAGGAATAGGAACAAAGTAGTAATGTTCTGTGCTCTCTGATGTGCTAGATACAGTTTGCAGTGATCTATAAGCCATGCTTGTGTCTTCACGAGACAACAATCTAGTCCATTGACCCATAAATGGGCGTGTTAAGTCAGGTGCTCCACCTGTCTTGCCGTACACTTCTAGCCACCTAAGAGACACATATCAGTCATGTCGTTGTGTCTGTACATGCATACCATCTATCAGGTTATTCTTCAAGATATGTTTTGAAGGTGTATTGACAACGAGCTCCTCAATTTCATGAGGAATCAATCACCTTCCGTTCTGTTTGTAGTTAACACAAAGAAACGTACAACTCAACTACGTACAGATGTGCCATTAACAGTCACTGGCTTCATAGCTCACATTCTCTGTTTGAAAGAGTCTTCAAACCCAATGACCACAACTGAGATGTCAGCTTTTGCTTGAAGGCATATCTTCCCAAAGCAAGCTACTCTGTTCATGTTTGGTTATATGCAGTAACATCCCAACAGAGCCAGTAAGTTAACTCAAACTGAACATCTATGTTTGTACCACACTAGGAGAAGAAGTTGGGTTGTAGTCATTGATGTACACCTCTTTTTCATCTCCCTGGTAAACCCTCTTGGTTGATTGCCTTCAAGTAGTGTTGCATTGCTGAAAAAGTCATTCATGGCACCATTCAACAAACTAATCTAAAATCCATGACATCGTGTACCACCAGTTTGTTCTTCCACCTACGCCGGCAATATTTTATGCAAATATGTCTCTGGAACTTTTTACTACTTCCTAGTGTAGACTGTCATACTTGTCTGGAATACGACAAATTATATATTTTTTGATGAATGATAACTTCTACCTTCATGTTCACCAATCGTGTACATCCTTGATCCACAATAACATATGGATATGAGGGACCTCGTGCTTGATATTCTATCCTCCAAAAGTAATGTTCACAATACCTAGGAAGTTGTCAACTGACAAGATAGAAGTCAGAATATGTGGAACTGCTTGAAAAATGTCTTGTGACAGACACAGGATCAAGAGGGCACATTTCTCCGACAGTCATCGATGAGGCCCGCGACATCAGAATTTGCCGCCAACAGTTCAATGAGTTCGTCCAGGCACATTCCACAATAAGTGTGACAAACCATAGGCTGCACATACTCCACCAACATTAACCGCATCACTTCTGGTGTCCTCCAATATGTGGTGCCACGGAGACTTGAAAGTATGGAGAAACAGATCACTTGCATTTTCATCTTTCTACTTTAATTTCTCTAAATTGAGCAGCTGTTATTCAATCTAGTGGACTTGTTAGATGAATGGTATGCTATAGTGCAGACAGATGCTAGTTCCTCTCCCAGACCAGATGGAACAGGTACTTATGTGCATCTGAATTTACCATCTTTACTGAGGACCACGGCTAGTCGGTACTCAACACCACATACGTCTCTGCCATGTAGTAGGTGAGTGTGCACTGTTCATACACATTGTCCTTGTCATGTACTGACCTTCACAACGGTGAAACACTTTTTCTAATAGATCATGTTGCACACAGAGACTGGCCATCGATCTATGTCAGGTCATATAAAAGATTATTCTCTTTAAATAAGCAAAACCAAGCACACCTTTGCACATTACAACATCTTGCCAGATGACCTTGGCCTGTAGGCACACCATTACAAATTACAAAGCTATTTCAGTTGGTAACGAACATTTTCCTGTAGGAAGTGGTAGACATCCACAGAACCTTTAGAATCGACAAGCTCTTTCTGTGGAATGTTCGCATCTTTGTGTTCAGATATAGAATCGTTTGGAATGGTTTCTTGTACAAACAGAATCGTTCAAACATATTCAATGTTGAAATCTCCTTGGTGTAACATCATTTCCGTGTTGTTTACTGACTTCTGGCAAAGTATTACACTTCAGTTTTGAAAACAGTGTTTACATAACACAATAATTATCTTATAAGTGAAAATCAATTTCCAGCAAAGAATGCTAAGGCGGAACCATGTCATTGTATGGTGACAAGTTTCTGGAGTTGACTGTGACTGTTTGTTTCATGTAACAAATGGTTGATACACTACAAAATCAAACTTCTGAGACTTTGCAACCTCAAACTTAGCAATTTCCTTCCCGTACTGTTTCAGAATATAATTTTCTAACACCAAAACAGATTTTTCTAGAAGTATTACACTGAAAATTAGTTGTTTCTGGTACCAGTATGTGTTGCAGTTTTTTTTTGAAATGATGGCACCCAAAATATCACCCACTGCAATAGTCATTTAAACAAGTGTACTGATGCACAGCTCGGCAACTTCATATACTCTGTAGACAAAGTTACATACTGTTTGATGCACTGCAACATCCGCATGAAGAAAATACTATACAAACACCACTATCGAGATATACAAGAAGATGACCCATGAGTCAATATGTGGCCAGATTTCACAATGATAAGTGCATAAACAGTTTATGTCTCTTTGCGATCTGTTATTAAAAATAGGTTAAAAGTGTTCTACTTTTGAAATGACGATTACCTACGGTTTGGTATATCATGACCATCAGGAAGTACCATTATTGAACAAGTATGGATCACAGTCATTATCAATATCAATTGATTGTCATCAGAATACGGGACATTTGTTAGTTTCGGACTCATCAATACTGAACGTCTGTTCTTTGTTAAATGATAAGACTCCAGAAGCCTCTGAGTGCTGTGTGTGCAGCCACTGTCATAATAAAACAACAAGAAGTTGTAACAGTCAAAAACAAGGATACTGTTGACCTTTTTAATAGCATACAAATTTCCTGAATTGTTCAAGCACACACATCTTACGCCCAATCGTTGTAGTACAAACGATGCTCTGTTGACAAAGATCGTACTTTCAGATATAAATTCATCACGAAGGTGACTCTTGCTCTTGGGTGTGCCGTAGCACGGTGATAATCTTCGATCCTAACTTTACTGCTAGTGATCGAAAATATTTCTCTTTCTGAGTTGTAAATCACTATTTGTAGTTTCGGTGTTATTTGAGCATTTCTTGATGGTTACCCAAAATAGTTATGTTCATCTCAGAGATCGACACAACATTTGGCATAGTATACATTTTCCGTTAAGAATTTTGTTTGATTGTGCAGTGACTTGTGGGGTCACTGTTGCAGTAAAAACTCTGTCTATATTCATTTTCGGTGTGCCTTTACTGTTTCATTTGTTGCTATACACAGTGTAGTACTATTATACGCTCTCATTTGAAACCGTCACGTCTGTATTTAGTTAGCATATTTTGCTATTATGATTTGACAGTGACAGTAACAATCTTACAAGTATCAGGACCTGTACAGAGGAAAAAAAGTTTAGAATAGGCTTCAAAATTTCTTATAACAGTGTGTTGATAAATTATACATAAAGTATGTTTACAATTTGGTAAAAACATAACTAAACAATAGTTTTATAATATGCATTGCGCGCTACTCACGTAATATCAAGTTTGTGCGTTATCAATATTTCTAAGTCACATTTAAATATTTTTCCCATGTGTACTTATGTTAGGATAGTGTAATTTTTTACATGTGGATGAAAATATGTGTTCTACCATGTAGCGTGTCATGGCATAGTCAGTATAACAATTCACTATATGGTAGACAAAAACTGACAGAGTGATAGTGTTCATTAACAAATCTGTAACAATTAGTATGTTTACAAATGAGAGGAGAACATGCCACTATTACTGTTGTGTGACTCGTCTAGCACAGTTGCTAAAATATGCTTGCATGTTAGAAATTTCAATATCGATTGCTGCATATTATCAACATTGTGTTTTGAGTACTCCTGTGTATCACTATGGCACTCGTTATTTTTAACAAGGAAAAAAATGTTTTCTGCACATGTACTGTGCAATGCAGTAGATTGACGGGAAATCACTATATGGGGCACAATCACAAAATTACAGTGCCTGTGTTTATGAGCAGGCGACTTAAAATGAATATGTCGAAAAACTGGTGTGAGAATTCTGAAACATTTCCCGATTTACAAGCTTAATGACGCAGTTCACATGTACACTTGTAAGTTTGTGTATTGTCATACTTTTCAGTTGAGAATTTAAAATTTTGCTTTTAACACACAAGCTTATAGAATAGTACAGATTGCATTTCACATCTTTACAAAATTGTGTTTCTGGTTAGTGTGCTGCATTTTGGGTCAGTTGATCTGAGAAATGACCTTAATTTTACATGTATAACAATCAAGTACACTTACTATTATGAGAGGTCTTAAAATGGCTATGTTTAGATTTGAGTGTAAAATTACAACAAACAACTGTTTCACAAGTCTGCCATTACACAGTGACAGTTATGCATGCTACATAACGTTGTAATGTTAAATATCTGAAGTGCACTGAGTTCGAAGCAGCTATGCAGAACATAATGTGTTTATAATTGAAAATTGAGCTATTTTCCAATTAAATCTGAAATTGTGGCAATAAATAGACAGTCTTGGAAAATTAGCACCGTGAAACACAAAACCGCAAAAAAATATGACTAGCATCTGAGAAGTGTCGAAATCTTACTTCGTGCGTTCAACAATATGGTCAAAAGTACTGTCGAACTTTAACACTTTCGCAAATTTTATCGTTGTGATCAAAAGTGTTGCAAATGATACTTTCAGGCATTCGACAGTAAAATTAATCTAACACTTGGGTGCCAAAAGCATTCATTACTGAATCAAAACAGTCTGTTTGACATGATAGCTACGTCTATCAATGTAATTTAAGATTTGTCAAGAAGCCATTTCTGAGAACCAATCAGAGACGGACAACACCAGAAGAAGAAGTAAACAGCAGCCATTTGCAATATTGCTGAGTGAGCAGTTTGAAACCTTAAAGTACAGTCTATCTTCAAATGATTATTTCTAGTAGCAAGAAAACTTATAACAACATGTAAATACTATTAATAAAAAAAACGTTTTTGATGTTGAATCTCATAATGTAATTTGTTATTGTTTGCTTGGCTATATTCTTAACAAAAATAGTTTAAATGAGAAATCATTTTTGTACTAAGCTGGTAAGATACAGCTACAATAGTAGGTAGATAGGAAGGTGCATGTGTAGTTCTATGAGAAAAGTGAACCAATCAGACTTTTTGCTGATGTTGTAATTGTTAAAACTGCCTAAGAAAAGGATGCATTTCTCAAAATTGTCAGTGGCTGCAGATTTTGCAGGAACATAGGTCTAGTAATACTGAAGCGTCAGTTAGATTGGTTAATGAAGCCAGGCAACAGGGAATGTTTTTATTTGATTTGTGTGTTTTGTCTGAACCCACTGAAGCTAGCTTGAAACAAGGAGGAAAATATCAGTTTGATTTCAGTGCTGTCTGGTCACTGAGAGTGAACACTGACTTTCTTTGTAGCTCTCTATACAGGTTCTGAGTTTTAAAACTTAGAATGGCAGAAAATAGCAAAAGGAGGTTTTGTGGATAGTTGGAAGCAGTTACATAAGACCAGCAGCTGAGTTTGCAGTTCATAGTAATTTTGGGAGGGACCTGAAGCTCCCAATTGCTATGTAAGATGGTTTGGTCGTGGTGGCGTGAGATCGAACATCTATGCCAACCATGAACAGACTTTGATAACTCCTCTCCTCCTGACATATCGCTAATACATCTTTGGAGGCAATGATTTGGGCTCAAAACGCTGGGTAGATTTTAGTTGCAGAGGCAAAATTGGACCCTAGCCTTCTATTATGTCTATGTTGCCTGACTGTATTATCATGTTTTCAGATATTACAGAGCGTGGAGTCTGGCAAGCAGAACATCATATGTATCTGATTGACAGAGCTCGCAGAAAAGTAAATGTACAGATAACTGCTTTTCTATGCATGCATGGAATGTATACTATACGTCACACCGAAATAAAATACTGCAAATGATTGGCTATTCCTACAAGATGGTGTGCATTTCACATGCTGGCAATTGCCATTTTCTGGGAGACCGTCGAGATGGAATACTCAAAGTCGCACTAAGACTATCAGACTGTTTAAGGAAATATTACAGTATACACAAAGGTTCTTTTCAGAACCATAGTAATGTAAAAAAAAATAGATCAACTGCATGCATCACGCTACATACATGCCACATATGGGGTTTGCTTTATTAGGATAGTGCGGAAACACCAATAAAATTTACCTACTGCCATGTCAGTTCACAATTGTATGATGTTGTTATGTCTCAACATATTAAGCAATAAGGTATAATCAGGGTTTAGATTAACATCTGTTAATCACCTAGAGGTGTAATATGGCACAAGGTACAGCTGAGTGCCATATTGCCCCTAGGGGTGATTAATGACTCTTTATGTAACTCATGGGACTGCCTTAGCTATATATAAAAAATGTTTTCAAAAAGAAACTCTAAAAAAGTATCCTTTATGAATGTTTTCTCTCATTTAGAGGAGATTTTTAAAATAGTTCTTACACCAGCAGTTTAAGAATGCTGGTTCAAAATCAGAATGCATCATTACACACATTCAGCTGAGCTAGAGGATGGAATGCTGACAGGAACAGACCGTGTACCATGGTGATCAGGCTATACATGACAGTATAACATGTGGATTAATGATAAGGCTGTTGGACTCCTAACAGCCAATAAGATTCAAGCATTTCTGAGAACACCTTATAATTGTATATAGACTAGTATGTTAAATGGTGTAGCATTTACGTGGTCTTACAGTATTGTAGCTGTTACAGTATGGTATGTGTACAACAACAATAAAACACAGTGGTGCTGTTCAATGTATATGTTTCTTTACTGGTATGTCAGGAAATAGAGTTATTTTGAATGTAGCAGATATGCGTAGTAATTAGTATATAGCTACCATGAATGTACAATGGAATTATCATACTATTTAACTTTCAATCGGTTTGTTAGCTGTCTTCACATTTCTTAAGTATATTTCTAGGTGTCTGCACAGTTGTGCAATGTGTGGTTGATCTGTGTTTAACATCACTTTACTATGGTGTGGGAACAGTTCAGTGTAGTAGACATGGATATGTGATGGCGTATCAATGTCATGTTCGATGCAGTAGGCCCCCACCCTGAGACTACTGGATTGTATGCTGGTGGGACACCATAATGTAGCAACAGTTGTTGTTACTGTTGAGGTGGCTGAATCCTTTCTAGGCCACCATAATGCTATTGAGGTGTGTTTCTGCTATGTTGAAGGACATGTGCTCTTTAATTTAATTAGTATTATATGGAATTCGTTTAAGAAATGATTACTATTGTTACATGATACTAATGTAGATATTTGTTTCTGTTTGTATTTCAGAACTAAACAGTTCTAAACTGAGATAATGAGGCAGTGGACCTTTCGAGAGGTGTGTGCACTGCTTGAAGCAGTCCAGGCTAGAGGGAATCCAAAGGTATTGATGAGGAGTACAAACCGGAAACTGGATTCGATGTGGAGGCACATAAATAGCTATTTGTACATAGTTTTAAAAGTTAAAAATGAGACTGTTGTACAGCTAAAGCAGAAGTGGAAGCTGTTGCGCCAACGTTTTTACGTTTTGAAACAATGTGAGGGGATACCGGACAATGATACGTGCTGGTACTACCTCGCATATGAGCTTTGGGAAGCTGCTGGCAAGCCAGCTGCGGGCGAGCGCCTTACTCACCGTAAGTAAATCAGCACAACTTCTCATAATAGTTGTGCATGTGTTCAGAATTTGTAAAATAATTGTATACTGCATGCAATTACACAGACATGAGGAGGGATTATGTTAATGTTGTGTAAATCAGTGTTTATTGCTGTAATGTGGCATGAGGCTATGGCGAGTACTACATGCCCCACACCGTGATTAAGTGACCATTAATATAAACACAAGAGTGCCTTATTAGTATTATCATACCAATATTTTGTAAATAGTGTTGAACATTGTTTTGTATGTGATTAGTCTCTACATACGTTAATCAAAGATTGACATACAGCTAATAACATGTTTCCTACTAATCAAACCTGTATTTCTCACAACGTTTTTAAAATACTTAATACTGTATGTAAGGATGTACTATGAAAACATGTAACCTAATTCTTCCACTTATTTACTGTGCTGTTGTTCAGTCACAAACCAGAGCTTGCTAAGATAGCCATGCCAGAAAATAGCACATTTATACATATACGCACTTACTAATATGGTATGTTGGAAGAGGACAATATATTACTGTTTAGTTATTGTGATGTAGTGTACAAGTCTGTAATACTGTGTAATAAACCATCCCTCTCCTCATGAACGTATCCCTGGTGGTCCAGTGGAAGGAAATGCCCGATCACATGTAGTAAGTGCAATAAACCCACCACTCCTTTCGAACGTATACCTGGTGGTTCAGTGGACCGAAATGCTCAATACACAGACAGACACGTACAAATATACATATCAATAGTGTTTGATGCCCCACAGTTACAGACTATGTAGATAAGGTGTGCTGAGGCCCCTGCACACAGAAATATAAATTATTGTTAATATGTGGCCATAATAGCATGGTCTGTATAATTAGAAGCAATGTTATGTATGTAGTGGCTGATTTACTCTGTTGTTGTAAGTCTTTCAAAAACTGTACTGTGATTCACATCTAACACCCACATATTTTTTGTTTGCTTCATGGTAGAACATCGGAGGTCCCCAGGCTTACACAAGGTAGTACCAGCACAGAGTCAAGCTGTGGAGGGTGGTCAGTCTGACACAGAAAGTGTCATTGTGATTGACTCCGACAGTAAGACTTTATTATCACAAATTTATTATTCTGTTTACAAATAAGAAACGAGGGTTTCTTATGACACAAAGGGTGGGATATTCAAATTGTGCCATTCATATAGCTGCAAGCCATTGAGTTGTGTGAAAATAGTTGCATTAGTTAAATGTCGGGGTGACATTCAAAGGAGTTGCTTAGCTGAGCAACTCCTTTGAATATCACCCCCCAGCCACAGCCACTGTGCATGATGCAGTGGAACTTGCGTCACTGCAAGTTCACAGAGTGGAGCATTCAACTTGCGGTGGCATAAGTACCATTGCGCCAAGCGCAAAATTGTGACATTCAAAATGTGACATGCAAATGGGGTATAATTCATGCAAGCCGCAGTGTGGGGGCATTTGCGTGTGATTATGGTGCCATTTGCATGGCATTACCATGTAGGTCTGCCGATCCCCAAGGAATTGTGCCTGGTGCCCTGACAGGCTGCAGCCATCGGCGAACAATGCCCCCTGCACCCCGATCATAGACAAAACAGTGTAGAATACCCCACAGCTCCCCTCACTGGGCCAATCACGGGCATGGTTCAATTTCCCTCCCAACAGCTCTATCACGGGCAGCAATGGGGCCCCCCACGAACGTATCCCTGCTGATCCAGTGGACCAAAAGGTCAATCGCAGGTAGTGAGTTTAACAGCCTCCTGAACACTAGCTGGGTGGTACTGTGACCACCCCCACCCTCTATGCCCACCACCCGCTCCCCGTCAGCCGGTGGGCAGCAGCATCCACCACCTGTACCCTGCCACCCGCCCGACTGACTGCCGGAGCTGCATGCCCATTGCTGCAGAGTACAGCCACTGGGCGCCAGTATGCTATGCATGACAGTTCAGATTTTGAAATGAATGAATTGATCACAAATCTGACTGTGATGTACAGTATGGGCTGCAAGCCCATTGGCCTTGGTCTGCACCAATGGGGTGTGCAGCCTAATGGGCAGTCAGTTGATGGGCGGCAGGTGGGTGGGACAATGCTGCTGCCCGCCCTGTGAGGGGTGAGCGGGATGTGCCGTGGGTGGGTGGGGTAGGGGACACCAGCCACCAGGGCTATCTTCAGGGGGTTTAAACTTTACCGCCCATGATTAGGCATTTTGGTCCACTGACCACCAGGAGGACGTTCAGGAGGAGGGGTGGGTTATTTTACTTACTCGCCTGCAATCGGGCATTTTGGTCCACTGGACCACGAGGGAACATTTGGGGGTTATTTAACTTACTGCCCGTGATCGGGCATTTCAGTCCACTGGACCACCGAGGGATATGTTCAGGGGGAGCCACTTTGCTGCCCGCGATTGGCCTGGTGTTGCGGGGAGTACACAATGCCCGCGGTCGGGCCTCTGGGAGGGGGTGGGAGGGATTTACAGTTGGGTGCCTGCAATCGGGCTGCAGGGGGGCACAGGGACTAAGGTTGGGGCCAGCACAGGTGGAGCTACTGTGTTTCACCCTGCAATCCAGCAGCTCACCTGTGGGTGGCCCTCGACTTAGGCCTTTTTTTTTGCCTCCAAGTCGTGCAGGCTTGGTTGGGGGTTGTGCCTACACAACTCTGCACAGCCCGGCTGAATATCGGGCTCTGGAGTTCATGCATGGTTCCTTCCCTCCACTTGAGCATGCATTCATTCGCATTGCGCTGTTGCTCAGCCTGTTTTCAGTGGCGCAACTGTCGTCTACTGAATATTGCAGAATGGCAGAATTTTGTACTTGCGCATGTGCAACCTATTGCGTATGGTGCAAGCATTTTGAATATCCCACCCAAAATACTTCAAAAAGGTGTTAACCAAGTCTAGTGAATGTGCAGTGGCACCATGGCACAAGATCCTGTACTACCATAACAAACTGGTATTACTACATGTGTGAGTGGGATACTATTCTTCATGAATCTGACAATGGATGTATGTCCATAGCGGTACATGTGGTGTTGTGGGGGGGGGAGGTCTTCTCCTCTGCTACTTCTGGTGGTGGAGTTTAATGTACAATGAGTAATAGATAACCAATTGTAATGTTGTAGGTGTCTCAGTGGTATTCAATGGTGTGCTGCTTAATTATCTGTTGCTAATTACGACATGTCCCTAGATCTTATTCACTTACTATTTCTATATCTCCTGCCAATGTTTCATTTTTATTATTGCAATAGTTATTAATGGACATCATAGAGTATCTACATGTTTGTTAATGTGTTTTAATAGCCCTGTAGGGGTAATATGCTTAATAACACTTAAACGGCTGCCATATTCAGCTAGAGGGTCATTGAGTGAACAGTAACATTATCGTTATGTTTGTGTTCTTCTTCTTATAATAACACACATTTTAAAACTGTTTAAGGAACAGATCGTCATATAGTTAGGTATACATGTATGTAAATTGAAGGTACATGTAATGTTTTTAGGATGTTTCTGTGTAACAAATATGCATTATGACAATGTTATAACTATTGCCATTGATGGGCAGGCACTGCTTGTTCTGCACTGCATACTACCAATAATATATTTCTGAATTTTATTTCGGAGAAAACGTAATTGAAGAAACAGTGTTAGGGGAATCACCAGGAAAAAAAATGAATTTCTTATATTAACTGTTGTGGATTGGATGGACATTTGTCTTGGAAAAAGATATACACATGGTGTCATAATTTCAACTTTGTATGGCTTTTTGCAGATGAGAAGACTTGTTATATGCATGTAATACTGACTTAACAACATACAACTAGTTGGAGAGACAGCTGTTTCTGTAAAGAGATATGTGTTCATATGATAGTTGTATGAATGATGTAGTATTAGAAATTGATGTTTTAAAGAAAAACACTTTTACCTTGATATTTCATCTATTGATGTGATCATTTTTTTACTTGTTTGCTTTAATAGAGCCCGGGGAAGCTGCTGCTGTTGAACAACTGGAGGTGAAGCAGGAAGCGGCGCCAGCACCACATAAAGTGAAATCTGTTGTTGCTATTATCTGCATGCTTGAGGGAGTACCATATGGTTGTCAACATTCGTGGTGATCAATGCTCCTGTTGATAACTACACCTTGCTGTCTTACTGCGTGACAGGAGTGCACTGTCTGTTAGCATACTCACTGCAAATGTTCAATTGTCACAGAAGTGTGAGCAACACCCCTTCGTTGCCGAGCCAGTACCACTTTCTTTTGTTTGTTGTGGGGGTGAATCACTGTTGACATTATTTACTTTATTTGTGCTGTGACCTTACAAGGGTGGCAATGCGTTGATGACTGCACATACCCAACCCCCTAAAAAACACAACATGGTGGGAGGATATTGTAGTGACCTAAATGGTGTGCAATGCAGAAAGTGTCCAATTATGATTTTTTTGTTTTTTTCTCAATGTACAAGTTCAAAATGTGCCTTGTATTCTTCATGACCCCCTTTTCCCAGTTAAACTGAATAGCTGTGCAGTGTGTCTGTCTTCAGCCTTGCCAACCTCATACTTACCTCTACAATCCAGTGTGATGCTGTTCAGTGCACTGTCACATAGGTGTATTTTTAAAAGGTGATCATGAACTGAGGGAATGTCGATAAAAGTAATAATACAGTGAATAATGGGACTGTTTGCATGTCACCCTATGAATATCACACATTTCTATATAGCACTATGGAAGTTGTCTCACCACATGTAAAATGCAGTACTATGACTACTTGCAGTGGTGCAAATTCCACTACATCATACGTTGCCTATTACTGGGTTGGGTGCTATTAAAACGAGTTCTTGAGTAGTAAAACTGTGTTCAATATTGGGCCACAGACATCACATTGCTACATTATTCAATGCTGCATGGCCTTGCTACACACAGTGTCACACTTTGAATGAGCACCTATACTGTCAAACTGTGTTTTTCATACTTTACTATATGATGCTGTGGTTGCTGTGCAAAATCACTTTTTGGCACAATGTGAGGACATAACAGTGAGACTGTATGTGAGTAAAGGTGGTAATATGTCTATTTAAAACATTTGTTGCGAGTTGAGCATTACATGCTATCATTACAATCAGGTATTAGATATTTCCCATACACTGTAGTAGGTTTGAAAATGTTGTGTATTTATATACAAAATATTTAACACTGTAATTTATTTTTCACCTGCTAATGTACTGCACAGTTGTTTTTTTTCTCACAGCACTATAAAAAACATCGTTTTCTGCCCTGCTATATCTAACAGCCAGAGGGACACGCTAATGCCTGTCATCCTCTGCAGGGTGCGATTCCTTTGTCATCAGTAAGAAAGTTTGTTACTATTACACTATCAATGTTAATGATAGCAAATGAATAATTATTATTGATAATTGTTAATTTCATATTATACCATGGCAAAGACAAATCCTGGGCTCCCATTGGTGACTATGGGACTGTAAGGGTCATGTTATTGCAGCACAACATCACAGCTCTAGTCCCAGCACCAGGGTGACCAGATAAGTTTTTGGAGAAAAACAAGAAGTCACTACATGTAGCTGCTTGACAGTGCAATCCCACATTTTTCATTCACACTCTCAACCGCCTTTAACCTACTGTGAGTGCTTCTGACTCGGGTGCTAGTGATCGCTGGCCATGACAGTGAAAATTGTCCCTATGTTGCTCATTTTCCCAGCAGATATAGTGAAATAACTCACTGTCCCCCACTGACACACAGTGTGTCCATTTTCCTAAAAAAAAAAAACAAACGTCATTATAGACGGCATTTAAATATATGTGTCCGCTGGTCCATCAGCACAGTAATTGTGTACAACTTGCCAGGCAAAACACCTAAAGAAATATTCACCAACATTATCCCTGACTATAAACAGATGTTTTAACTAAAAAAAAATATGTCATTTTAGACATCATTTCAATTTCCACGTCAGCAGGAGCACGAGGCCTTTCAGATTGCCACAGTCCTGTGATTACCGCTCACTTTGTCAAACTCCTGCACTGTTACCATGAACATTGTAAATTAAACAAATTATCGATAAAATGACAGTCACATTCAAATAGGCAGTGCACAAAACTGTACTGCATTCCTGGAAATCAGTAAGTGCTCAAACAACCCGTAACTGCTATTACAGTTCCTCGGCCGCCCTGCGGTTGATTTTAAACCCATTCAAAAAAAAAAAATACTAATTTAAAAAATATTACCCAGTTCCATATTGGGATCTTAGTGTGTGGACTGCTGTACTTTCCTGGGAGGGGGTGGGTGCAGCAGGAGATAGCAGACACACAATAACATTACAGTGGGACTGTTTCTCTATTCATTGTGCCTAACCATTGAGAAATCAAATTGTAAAATACTTTTAAGACTTTTTGTAAAATGTTTTGTTTATTAGTACCAACAAGCCATTGTATAATAGAATAATGTCCTTTGGGGTGTGTGTTGTGCTGGGATAATGTTACTTTTGGGGTGATTAGTTGCACTTCGCCTGTGGCCTCTTGTCTAATGACGACAGGCATGACGTTATCACACCACAACACTTACCGTGGAGTGCATTATTGCTTTAATGTCAGATAGTACATTGAAGAACCTTATTACTGCTGTGCCACATTGTTTTGAAGAATTTTACCGTGTGGCAGTGCAAAAGCACAGTGATGTAGACATTATGGGCATCCAACGGTACAGCAATGAATTAAATGTCTTTATTTTGAGTAGATTTTACCTTACTGCAGTTTAAGTTTTAGGTTAGTTGTCTGAATGTCTTATAGTTATGCTACCTAGAAATCTGTCATTTATGTTCTTTATGTACTTGAAGATGTCTGGTATGGTTTTGGAGCGCATGTCATAACAGTGACTTAATTATTTAAAGTAGTGACGTGTGTTGAGGGCCTGAAATACGGGTAAAAAGCTGTTTGCTTTCAAACTATTATTAAAGTGATCATGATTGTGTACACATGAAAAGTATATTATGATAGTGTTAATGTCAAGGTAGTTTGTTTTTTTAGTGCAGAGATGACTACACATTATAGGCAGACATGGTGAAGTAAAAAATTTTCACACTTGATGATGATGTATTTCAATTGTATGGTATAATAGTGTCGATAATGCAAAAGTATGTACATACTGAATATTTATGAATACTGAAATAAAATATAAGAGTAGCATTCTAAGCCACAGCTAACTATACTTTTTTTTATGTTGTCAGCTCATTAGATTATATAGATAATCAAGTATGACAGAGACAGAAATAAGATAGCTAAATAGTTTAGCATCATACTTAAGACTATTATCATAACTTTGAAATGAATGCATTTGTGATATTGTAGTAGATAAGAAATATTTGAAGTTAAATATTTGAAAGTCATAACTGTTTAATTTGTGTTGTATATTCATCATTACTTTTTTTTAAATCTTTGTAGGGCGCCGGTGACTGCGAAAATGCACAGCCCACTGCCGCTGCTACAGATGGCTTGCGGGCGAGGTTGGCAGTCTGTGTGAGCAAAACACTGTCATCCTTGAGAGGCTGGACAGAATCCAGTCTCTCTTGGATGCACAGCAGCAGACTGTCAACCTCGTGCTAGGGCCAGTCGTAGCAGTGGCTGACAGTGCTGTGCCGAGTAGCAGTGCTTCACCTCCACCAACACCATCTGTTCCTGCAGCTTCCCTGGGCGAAACTGACCACCCTTCATAGTGGTCCGATATCTCCTCCGGAGGGCGCAACAGCTTCCACTTCCTTTGCGCCTCCATATCGAATCCAGTTTCCTGCCTGGATTGCCTCAAGCAGTGCATACACCTCTCGCAAGTGTTGCACAAAACTTACAAAAAATAATGAAAACTTTTTATATATTTTTTTATTTATGTAAAAAAATGTATTTTAATTAAGTATTTATTTTTGTGTATGATGTAATACACACTTTTATAAGGTTTTTGGCTGTATGAATACTATTTGTGTAAATATATATTTTTGTATTGTTTATAAAAAGAAAAATATTTTTGTTTGTCATTTTTTTATATATAAAATATTTTTATAGTAAAAAAAGTGAATTTATACTCTCTTGTGTTTGGTGTGTTATTGTGTAGTAGAGATGTTTCTTGAAAATAGTTTTAACAAGATTTATACAACTGTGATTTTCTCATTTGGTGAAAGCTCATACCACACTATTGTGGTATTAGAGTTGGGATTCTCCATAGAAGTAAGTTAGATGTGTGACAATGCTACGTTACACTATTTGTGGCACACTGTTGTTGTTTCATGCACCTACTGCTACAGAATGTGTGTATGTGTATCATGATGAAGATGAGTATGTACCTGCTAGTACAACAGTGAAAAGTCTGTGTTGGCATACTTACAACAAACTTATGTATTCAGTACCAGGAAACCTCTTCCACCGCTGTTCTCATGATTGGTGGTACTGCCTCAGTTGGTAGTACAAGCACTCTATCAAATCTCAAGTTACTACAGTAACATATCCATTTGTTCAGTAGATGAACTAATGGTGTCCATGTCATGTCATATAGTCTTTTAGTTATGTACATCTTTTTCTTTACATATGTGCTCACAAAGAAAAGGAGTAAGACACTTTTACATAAAAAATATTACATGGAATAACAATGACAAATTACAATTAATAAAGTTATAAAAACAATATGATTCACAGTGAACTACTGTTACTGTTAATAACAATAAATGCAACTACAAGAGTTGAAGTATTTCTGATATTGGAACATTTTTATTATGTATGTGCACTATTCTTACAACTATAAATCATGACCAACAGTTATGTTAAATGGTCTGTTAATCACCCTGTAGGGGTTTAATGTTGAATGAGGCATAGCCGAGTGCCACGTGTTGCTAGACAGTGATAAACTGACCCTTAACATAATACCTAGGAGTGGCTTATTGCTATCATAATAAAACTGTTTTTTAAACAACATTAAACCATGTTCATCATATGGTTAGGCTCTACATGTATGTTAATAAAAACTAAACATAAGGCTGTTAGAATGTTTACAGTCAGTTAGAAAGCTGCATTTCTCAAACCCTTGTTATAATCAGAGATATTATACCTGTACAACTCCTTGGTTTTGCTGAACTCTATTGCTCAGGTGGCCCACCACATGTGGTGTGGTCTGGTGTGGGGCATCGGTAGGTAAGGCCATGCAACTACTAAGTGTGGTACGTTGTGTGCAGCTGCAATCAGGGATGTGTACGTTTGGTGTACATGGCCTCAGTTTTGCTGTTGATCTCCACTGAGCATGCAGTACCTGGTCAGGGGGGTAGGGATGTCTCGTAGTACATTTAGACAATTGTTTGTTATTTCTGTCACCTGCTGCTGGATGTCTGTCATTGGTTGTGTTGACTTGGTCCTCCCCCATACTTGCATATGTGTGTGTGTGTGTGTGTCTGTGTGTGTGTCGTGCTGGGGGGGATTCGGAGTTAGGGTTTTCAACCCTAACAGCGAATTTCCTCACTTTTATCGCTGTGGAACAACCCTAACTGATGCATTAAATGGAGTTTTTTGCCATGAATATATATATATATATATATATATATATATATATATATTATGGTAGCATGGTAGTGCTACCATAGTTAGGGTTAAGGAGCCATTTACATGTTAAACCTAAAATTTTGCACCTTAATAACTTTGCAACCATTTGATGGATTTGGCTGAAATTTGGAATACATGATCAAGAACCATATATCTTGGGATCTGCCAACGTTCGTACTGTTCGGATATATGGCTGCGGAGTTACTAAGCGTGATCTGAGCGCGTTTATGCTTTTTTGCAATTCTTTGGTCATCTCTACAGGTCGCACGGTTTGAGTGATTGGTCTGAAATCTTCAGGGAATGTGTGGCCGGGTTCTCTGATGTGCCTTTTGAAGATTTCATGAAAAAATATTAAACGGTTCAAAAGTTATTCAAAAAACAGTTTCCCATTATAAGTCAATGGGAAAATGTGGTAGGGTCGGTGCCCCACCCCCAACCCCCGAACTTGGATATGCTCTCATGGATACAGAGCATATGAAATTGCCTGCCTATGTTTTGGAGGTAATTTGAGAACATTGTGGCTAAAATATTATAAAAATCTGTTGCAACAGTCTCCTGCTCTTCTAATTTCTTCCTTTACTATCGCTCCTTTTCTGCCATTCCATACTCAAGCTTGTCACCTTTGAGTATTCTTACTGTCCTTTCCTTATTTCCAGCTTGTTTTCTCAAAATAATAATGCCCCAATGTTCAGAACGTTCTGTGCTTGCAGTACTAGCTAATTATGCTAATTTTCCTGCACGAATGTGCGAACGCGGCGACTGCGCGATCGCGTTTAACGCATGTAAGACGCCTTAAAAGGGTTGATGATGCATGCCATGATCTAGTGAATTCTGAACAAATTAGCAGCCTTTTTGTTGGTTTTAGTGTAAGAAGTTCAGAATTATGTTATATGTCAACATTGCAACTGAGAATCATTTGAGAAATGGTGTTTATTTGTTTGTTTAAATAAAATGGTTAAAACTAGTACTTTTATCAGAGAAAGGGCAATGTATGCCACAGTTAAAAGAGAGAGATAAAACTGTTTAACATAAAAGGGATAAAGTCTCCTAATGTGATCCAGAAATGACTTAGACGTACATCTCTCTTTGAAATGTGCTTCCAGCTCTGCTCAGTCCAATTTCCTTATAGGACTGAGCAGCCCTGGTTGTCCCTTTTTTATGATGTAAGTTGGGGGAGGAGCTATCTGAGTCATGTGCTTCTCCACTGATATATAAGGAGGTGAATGTGAAATGTTGTCAGTGTGTGGTAGGAAGGCAAACCTACCAGATGCCTAGCCAGATTCTAGGTGCCTTTTTGGCAGGAATTTTCTTTCTTGTTAAAGATATGATTTCCTGTGCCTTATGTTTTTTTTGAAAGTTATGTACAAGTTCTGCTTTAAGTCCATTTTATTTTTTTCTGCTTCTAATAAATTTTGAAATATCGGATCCTGACTGCTCTCTGGACTTTATTGGACACCCCCACGTGCACAGAAAAGTTAACAAAAAGTTCAACAATTTCGCAAATGCAGTTTTTACTTTCGCAAATGGCCCTTTTACTTTCACAGATCCACCATTTTGTTTTCAGTTGGTGATCAGAAAAATGCTTGGCATTTAAATTTGGGACCCTCTAGCAACACAAATCTTTTTGTGTTTACCTAGTCAGACCCTAAGGATGCTAGGCATGTCTTTAGTTTGAGGTTAAACACCCTAGAAATATGTTTTTCAAGTTTATGGAAAAAGTACTTTCGCAAAGTAGTGTCACACTCATGAAAGTGTCACAAATTTTTGTGAAAGCTTTCGCAAATTGCGACACTACTTTTCCAGGCTATGGCAAAATGACAGCAATTCTTTGCCACCCTGCTACAAAAGAACGGTTTGGTCTTTTGGGCTGAAATTTGAAGGGAACACAGCCAATATCTCACAGATGTGTCTTTCTTTGTTTCAGTGAAAAAATATTACAGGGCGGCAAAGTTACAGCACTCCAAATTTGATGCTTTTTCCCATAAGATAACATTATGGCTTCTGCCACATTACAGGAATCCTTTGCTGCCCTGCTGCAAAATAATGGTTTGGTCTTTTGGGCTGATATTTGGAGGGAAGAAAGCCAACATCCAACAGATGTGCCTTTCAGTGGTTTGGTGAAAAAAATGTTACAGGGAGCCAAAGTTATCACACTCCAAACTTCTCTTTTTTTCCCATAGGATAACATTACTGCGTTAGCCGCGCCTTTCAGGGCCCGTATCTCAGAAACGGTGCGAGATACGGACTTTTCATCAGAAAAATGGTCAGGGCTAGATACAAAACTAGACAAGAAAGTCATACATCATATGACTTTTACATTTTTTTTCTACGTTGTACGGTTCCTGAGATATAAGCAATTTAGTATTCCAACTCCTCATTTTCTGCTCCGAGACCCATTATTATGCATACATTCTTTGTACTCACTGTCTTTCTCTATGCAGCTTTTGGGGAAAACCAGCCTGTGTGCTTACATTACTGTTACCCTTACCACTTCCGCTTGCGGTTCTGTACCTGTTTCACTTACCGTTCCCGTCTAAGGCACCATGTGCGTTACCCTTTGCATTTTCATTTGCACTTGCGTTCGCGTTATTTTAGCCATTTGTGTCTACAGTACTGTTTATCTTTCTGTTTTGATTTGCATCAACATGCACATTACCATTTGCGTTTACGGACACCATTTTACTATGTGACAAGCCATCACTTGGCGGGCCCCGCTCCCGCCACCGCATTACATTCATTATTTCTCATTATCATTCTCAAAAAAGAAGGGAAATTAGAGGCAAAAAACTCCATTTAATGCATTAGTTAGGGTTGTTCCACAGCGACAAAAGCGAGGAAATTCGGTGTTAGGGTTGAAAGCCCCCCTTTGACCCCCTCATCCACACCCCAACCTGCATCAGGGTGCACATTGGGGTTGTCGGTCCTAACTCTCACCCCATTCTCCTATGCTTCTGCTTCTTCACACATCTGATGGGGTGACAGTTAGGGCCGACAGTCTCAACGCTCACTCCAATGCTGGTTGGGGGTGTGGACGGGGCAAAGGGGCTTTCCAACCTAACACCAATTTCTCACTTTTGTTGCTGTGGAACAACCCTAACTAATGCATTAAATGGAGTTTTTTGCTCTATATATATATATATATATATATATATATATATATATATATAGGCTTTTAACATGCACTGCAGGCTATTGAATCTCCCACTGCTGTCTTCTCTTCTGATGTTGGTTGCAGGAAGTCTGGGATTTGTAGTAACAGAAGATGCCAGCCTAGAACTAAGCAAAATTAGTTTGATACAATCTGCTGTACTTGGTGAAACAGTAATTAAGCCAAAATGTTTTTGCACACAAGGTGCATATTGGGACCAGCCCCACACTGGAGTGTGGGACTCTTTGTTCTAACTGTTCTCCTTTAGCATTAGAAGAAGAAAACATACCATACCAGAGTTATTGCTGTCAATCAATGAGCGTGTACTGTATGCAGGATACACTCCTTGACAACTCAGTCGGTGTCTGGCCATGGTGGTCAGTGAAGGGCTGTGCCAGTCACTGATTCATGGAAGGGATGGAGAGCAGGGTGGTGGGGCACTGCCTGGTGGGGGGATGGGGTCCACTAGACCACCAGGAAATGTTATATAAATGGTTTTGGAGGAAACTGGGGATGGGGGGGCATTAGGCCACCAGGGAAGATATACACATATTTATGGAGGAGATTGGGGATCAGGGGGGTCTGCTACTCAACCAGGGAAGATACTGTAAAACTAGTTATTTTCACATTAAGTAATTTTAGTGCAAACACAACTGCAACCATAATTGCATAAATTAAATTTAGTACTAAGTCATTAGGACCACATACAGTACTTTATAATGGGAAAACATGCTAGAAACACTAATTAGCACAAACTAATTTTAGCACAAATCAGTGCTTCAGTGAATATAGCGAAATTTATTTCACAGTGAAAATTTCAAGTTTCACAGTATATATAGTGAAGCTCACCAGGATGAATTGTAGTGTCACAGGTTTACTGCATGACAAAAGGGATTACCTCCCATTGAAATTGCATTGCATGCTGCAGTCACTCTACTGCAGAATTCTACAGTGCTGCGCTTCATCCAGGTGGGCTTCACTGCACATATTAATGGGGGAGATTGGGGATTGGGGGGGTCCTTTAGACCACCATGGAATGATATCTGTGTATTGCAGGGGGAGATCAGGGATAGGAAGGAGGAACCACAGCACTGTAAGACCGACTCGTATTAAAACCTATTAGAGTATGGCAACTACTCTACCTATGATTTATACTGTATGGGGAGAGTGTGTTCCAGGGACAGAATGTGCAGCTGCCAGGGCTGTGCCCTCCTGGTGCCATGTCACATTCTGCCTATGGAACCCCCTCACATGTACAGAATACTTCATAGGTACAGTGCAATATGCATATACTGTACAACAATAGCAAATGTACCCCACCAGGTGCCACAGCACTCCTGTTAATACTCAGCTGTCCCCCTGACCCCCCCATGCTAACTCTTGTTCCCTTTCTGCACCCGGCAGACCATTCCCCATCCCCGTTCCATTGGCACAAGCCACTTAGACCACCACCTAGCTGGTCTAAGTGGCACACCTTGCTGCGTCCATGGCGGAGCTTGCAAAATCCCCAAAATGGGGATGTTGCAACCCCACTATGGTGCAAGTCCCCTTGTGACCTAGCGCATCAGGTTGTTTGATGCAGCATTGGTGCAAGGGGGACTTTGGCACAGCTGCATCAGGATCTGACACAGGCTGCGTTACAAAATCATGAATGATGCAAGTTGTGATGCAAGCCATCCCTTGCACCAAACTCTTTTGACACAAGTCCCTTGCATCATACTACCAGTTTTAAAAATTGGGCCCACAGTCTAAATAAAGTGCATGATACTCTTCTTTTTATTTTTTTAATTTAAAGTTTATTCACACATTTTCCACCATAAAAGGCAGCATACAAAGAAGATGACAGAGATACATTGATACATAGTAAAAAGATGCTGCCCCCTACCTCCCCTTACTGCAGTAACCCATCACAGTACCCATAACTGCCAAGCCTCTAATCAAAAGGCCTTGTAAAAGCCTTGAGCCTATTGTAAACTTAGTTTGGAATCAGAGAGATTAATGAGTGAAGGGGATCCCAGATTGTAGCATAAGTTACCAGTCTGTTCTGTAGGCTAGCTATTGCTTTTTCTGTGCGCAAGTTGGATAAAACTTCTCTTACCCATTCCTGGAAAGAAGGGGAGGACCTGTCTTTCCAGTGATGGAGAATTATTTTCTTAGCCGACAAGGCGACCATGGATATGTGAAACTTACGCACCTTGAATCTAATGGAAGACAGGTCCCCCAAGACACATAGCTCAGGGATAAAATATTCTTGGAGGCCCAGCATGGGGTCTAAGGAAGTTTGAATTGAGACCCAAAAGGTGGAAATACTTGGGCAAGACCAAAGCATGTGAAAAAGTGAGCCCTCATCTTGCAAACATTTGTTACATTTATTGAAATCTAAGTAGCCCCACTTGTGGAGCTTAACCAGGGAATAGTATAGATTGTGTAATAGATGATATTGCATGAGATGCAGTCTATCCTGAGAGATAAATTTGTGACATGACTTCCAGAGAGAATGCCAATCTAACTGCAGGTGGGGGAAAAAGTTGCTCCAAAATCTTGATGGCCCAAAGGGGCCCCCAAACTTTTTGTGAAACAAAACCTGATATAATTTAGAGATTATGCCAGAGGACCCAGAGAGCGGGGATAACTCGGGTATCAGAGAGGAGATGCTCTGTGAGGGATGAATACTACCCAGGGAGATTACTAGTAGATGTCTCAATTGCAAAACTTTGAAGAAAGAAGAAATCAGGATGTGAAATTTCCTAACCAACTCCTCCACTGATAGCCAATTCCCCTTATCATCAGTAAGGTGAGAGCTTCCCTCTTCGAGTTGAGGCAACCAAAAATGGGAGATTTGATTCTTGTTAATAGTAAATGATGGAGAGTTCCATATAGACTGGGCCAGGTCCAGATGGGGAGAGTACTGCAAAAAGGAGCACAACTGTAGGTAGACCTTTAAAGAGGACCTTATTATGGGACAATCTACAGCCATACTTACTTGCGATAACTTAACAAAAAATAACATGAGAGGGTCCAGATTATTGGCCTTAATTGCATCCAATTCTATTTTAAGCCAGATGGATTGTGCTTCCTCTGGGCCGGGAGATACCCACCGTAAACATTTCACAAGATGACTAGCCCAATAATATATAGCCAGTTGGGGGATTTGCAACCCTCATTCAAATTTAGGAGCAGCCAGCTTATGGTAAGCCAGGCGGGGATACCTATCGGCGCAGATAAATTTAGTAAAAATACTGTGAACCTTTTTGAACCAGACTAAGGGAACAAAAGCATTAAGAAGGGACAATGGGTAAAAAATTTTAGGAAATACGTTCATTTTAATTATATTGATTCGGCCCCATAGAGAGATAGGGAGTTTGGACCACCTCTCTAGATCGTGTGTAATTCCCTGCAGTAAAGGATATAGGTTTTCCTTGAACCATACTAAGGGGTTATGTGAAAGTTTAATACCCAGATACTTGAAAGACCTGGGAGTCCAGCATAGCCCCAAGGGACTAATATCAGTTTTGAAGACTTTGTGATTTAAGGGAAAAAACAGGGACTTACTGGCATTTAATTTATAGTTAGACAGAACACTGAGCCTTTCCACTTCACTTAGTAAGGCTGGAACCGAGGATACCGGATGGGACAAATGTATTAACAGGTCATCAGCATATACAGTAACCTTCACTTCATGCCGCCCAATTCTAACTCCTTGTATGGAGTCATTATTGAGAATGTTTTGGATAAGAGGTTCCAGATATAAGTTAAATAATAGAGGAGAGAGGGGGCACCCCTGTCTAGTACCTAAGTAAAGTGGAAAAGAGTGGAAGAAGGCCCCATTCACAGAAATCCTTGCCGAAGGGTTTTTATAAAGGGCGGCAATCCAGGAGATGAACAGAGAAGGGATACGGAAAGCCTTCAAAGTATGAAACAAGAAATTCCAGTTCACCCAGTCGAATGTCTTCTCGGCATCCAAGGAGAGCAGACCCGCTGGGAACCCCACGTCCCTGGTAGCTGAGAAGACATGTGACAAAGTGCATAAATGATCAGAAGATAATCGCCCTTTCATGAATCCAACCTGGCTTGTATCTATCAACTCAGGAAGAACCAATGCTAACCTGTTGGCCAGTATTTTGGAGAGAATCTTGACATCCTGGTTTAAAAGGGAGATAGGTCTATAACTTTGAACCTTATCAAGATCTTTCTCAGGTTTGGGAAGTAGAACAATCAGGGCCTCATAAAGATATGGATCTGTAGCCTCCCCAGATAGGATATGTTGAAATAAATGACCAAGTATTGGTACAAGAAGGTCTCAAAAGACCTTATAGAATAAAGGAGAAAATCTATCTGGACCAGGGACCTTGTTGGCAGGCAATTCACTAATAACCTTGGCAATCTCCTCCTGAGAAATAGGGACAACCAGAGATTCACCGCACCTGTCAGGGAGAAGGGGCAAGTGGGAACCTCTTAAATAACCTTGTATGTCTTCTATGGAGGGAGGGTGCTCCATGTCACTATACAGTTTAGAATAATAAGTAGCAAATTCCGGGGCTATTTCATTGGGAGACACTTTGAGAGTTCCGTCTGCTGATGACCTGATAGGCGGGATGAATCTTATTGACTCCTGCTGTTTAATACGCAATGCCAGTAAACGTCCTGCTTTTTCCCCCGATCTGTGTATTTAGCTCTGGTATGAATAATAGCTAGTTCTGCTTTCTCTTGAAGTAACTCCAGGTATTAATCCTTTAATTTCAGGAGTTTCTGAATATCCTCATCTAGAGGATTAGTTGGAAAGTTTGTTTCCAGAGATCTAATTTGGGATAATAGGGATTTAAGGTCTGGCTCTCGCTCTCCTTTCCTACCAACCACCATGCTAATCAGTATTCCTCTCATGAAGGCTTTGAAGGCCCCCCACCAGATATCAGGTTTTACACCCTCTAAGGGGTTTAGTGAGGAAAAATATTCTATTTTTTCCCTAATAAGTTTGCAGTATTTAGCATCTTTAAGAAGTTGATCATTGAGCTTCCATCTAGTTTCCCTGTTAAATGAATTGAGCAGTACCAAATTGCACACCACCAGTGAGTGGTCGGAGATTGGGCCAGGTTGAATTGAGGAGGTTTTCACCCCGGGCAGGAGGCACTGGGAAATAAGTAAATAGTCAATGCGGGACTGTAAGCCATGTGCCATGGACCTGAAAGTAAACTCTCTGGAGTCAGGGTGTAAGATGCACTAGACGTCACAGAGCCCACATTGATCTAGCAGCTCCCTGAGTGCCTTCTGTCCAGGTGTAACTCCACCTGGGACACTACCCAGTCTATCTAAGTGAGAATCAAATACTTGATTGAAATCTCCACCTAAAATAATTTTAATGGGAATCATTGGGAGAATGATAGACATAAGTCTCACAAAAAATCCAGAGTCATCCTGATTAGGGCCATAAACACAGCCCAATAAAATTGGGACAGATCAGAGGGTACCACTGACCAAAATGAACCTACCCTCGGTATCTTTGATCACTTGTGTAGGAGAAAAAGGGATACTCCTGTTAATCATGAGCAGGACCCCACAGCTATTTGTTGTGCCCTGGGCACTGTAAATCGATCCCACTTGTTGCCTCCTTAATTGCAAAGCTTCCCCTTCTAATAAATTGGTTTCTTGCAAGAAAACTACAGTATCTGTGAATTAAACAAGCTTAAGTGTTTAAGAACCTGAAATTGCTTATGTTGCTTTCTGATCCCCTTAACATTCCAAGACACAAATGTTAACTCATTTACCATCCAGAAGAGATATCATACCAAAATAAATATACTCAGCACACGAGATGCAAAACTCCATTACTTGTATCCCCAGAGTTACTGCAGTAAAACCCACCCTAGTCCCTAACCCACCCAGAAGTAGATACCCCATCCCCTATAATCCCCACCCCCCTGGCCGCACCTCTGCCCCCCTCTCCCCCCAATCTGTCACAAGCTATGTTCAGCACAGTACTGGTTCTAATCCCTCTGCTCCTACCCCCCCCAATAACAAGGTTTGCTATTTAGTGCTGTTGCACACTAAGGACAGCCTTCAAAAATTGAGCCCTACCAGTTGTTCCCCCAACGAGAATGAGTGGTCCTGGGCCTTCGCCTCAATCCGACCAAAGTATGTGCATGAGAAAGAATAACATGGGGGGCTATGATAAGGCAGTCCCAACGCCCGCTCACTCATGGTAGCCTATTATCGAAGGTGCTGGTCTCAGCAACACCTGGAGGGAGAAGGGCCCCAGCTCGCATTAAAGGCGAGAATTAATATAGGATAGCTGGAAACTATAGACCAGAGGAGAATGACATTAAAACTACCTTTCCCCACTCCCAGCCAAAGTCCAGTAAACAGGGCCTCTGGGAGAAATTGAGAGTGCTGCCTCCCAGCTAGTCAATGCTCCTGTTAAAGCCCTCGCGAGTGGAGTTTCCCCTCAAGTCCCTAAAGGTAGGAGCGCCCTCTAGCAGTCAATTCCCAGACCTGGCCCAAGCAGAAGGTGAGATGGAGAAAGCCCAGGACCATCCCAACAACAGCCCCAAAGGAGAAAACAAAAAACAAGCCCACTACCAAACTGGGCCCTTACAACCCCCAATAAAAATTGTTGCCAAAAAACCCTGGCTCGTAAACCCCCCCCCCGAAGGCTCGAAACTCCAGTGACCTTTACATTGGGCCACTATATGCCCATTATGAAATGGAAAGAAAAGAAGGAATGGGGTGGACGGCGGTGACCCCCCCAAGTTCACTGCCAACTATGCAGTCGCCTGAGTCTTTACATTGCTAAGATTTCTCAAAGAAAAAAAAAATAAATAAAAGTTTGAGTTCTTGACTCCGTGCAGTGCTCGATACTACGCCACAGCCATTCAAGGGTCTTTGAAAAGATCAGGCAACATGGACTTAAGGCTCCTCAGGGTTTCTTCAGGGTCTACATAGCTTTTCCAGGATCCGTTAGTTGAAATCTGTAGTCTAGCCGGATAACTCATTCTGAACTTCAGGCCTGCAGCAATTAGTTTGGAAACAATAGGGTGGAACGCCTTGCGTTTCATGTGGACTGAGATGGGTAGATCTTGGGAGATTCTCAGCTTTATGCGTTCCCAGCGAAAGTCTTGTAGGGCATGCACTTTTTGTAGAAAATGTTGTTTCTCCAGATAATTCAGGAACCGGCATACGATAGAGCAGGGGGATTCCTCCAGGGGTGGCTTAGGCCGTAAAGCCCTGTGGGCACACTCTATAATGTAGCCAGAGCCAAATGGGGATGGGCCTGCCACCCGCTCCACCAATTTCTGAATAAATGCCTCGACATTTTGGCCTTCCTCTCCTTCCGGTAAACAGAGAACCACCACATTATTTCTTCGGCTCCGACCCTCAAGGTCTTCAAGCTTGGCTTCTAGGTGAGACATTTTTTGGTGCATTGAGACCAGTTCAGGGTCAAGGCTAACAATTATTTTCTCAATAGAAACAATGCGGGCTGTGTTGTCAGAAACAGATAATGCGAGCTCGTCTAATTTTCTGGATAACTACTTCAAGTCTGTTGCCATGTCCTTCATTTCCTCTCGAAAGGGTTTGAATTCCTCAAGAAATCTGACCAGCGTTAGAGGTTCCTGATCACCACTTTGGCTCGGGAGATCAGATTTAGAACCACCCAAGGCACTGGATTTCTTAGAGGCCTTCTCGGGGGTTGCTGGAGGAGTATGCTTCTGTGGGACTTTCTTAATATAAGCCTCCATCCGTTCGAAAGATAACCAGACCAGATTGCAACAGCTATTGTACAGCGTGAAAACTTAGAAACGAGAGAAAATAATAAAATAGAGTGCCAAAACAAGCTAAATAAGAGATGGGAAGTGGGAGCTGCTTAAGGGAGCTGCTACTCAGCACTCTGCATCAAGTGATCTCTGATACTCTTCTTTTTGAAAACTAGACCTCTTGATCTTCCAATCCTTCCAGTTCCAACTGCTATTGCCTTTTGTTCTCCACCTTTCCACCTTCTATCTACTGATTTCTAGGATCTAGCTTCTTGTCTTCAGTCATCTACTTTTGATTATCTACCTTTATAGTTAAACCCCGGTCCCATACTGAGTATCTGTATTTAAAGACAGGTCTGCTTATGTGCAATAAAAGCATAACTGATCTTCTTGACTGACCCCAGCCCTTGTTAATATTGTCAAAACGTATATTCCTAAATTTCTTTTTTTAAACATCCTTTCGACTTGTTCTTTCCATCCTAAATCTTGTTGTGGCACAATTCTTAATAATTTTTCACTTTCAATAGTCTTAACTGACCCCCTCTAAGAACACCAGAGGAGGGCACTCCTTTACACCCGCGTTCCCAAACATGATTTCCTTGTTTTTGTCGGGGTTCATCTCCATAAAATTCTGTTTTGACCACTCTTCAATTTGACTTACGTCCCCTTGCATATTACTCTGACTTATTTCACTAAATTTGTCAATCACTGTGATATCATCCACATACTTGATATGTGATCCAACAGTTTTAATGTAATTTATCATTATCAGGAAAAGCAAAGGTTGTAATTTTGTTCCTTGTGATTCTTTGCCATTAATACTATCTAAAGCAGATCTAACCCTCTCCACTTCGAACCATTGAGTCCTACCTACCAGAAAGTTGTAGACCTATCTCTCAAAACAAGATGAGGTATTAAGCCTCTGTAACTTTACTATCAATGTATTATGGTCTCTCAAATCAAAAGCTTTCCAGTAGTCGAAAAACACCCCCTTCGCCACCTCACCGTCTTTTCAAGATCTCATACACAGTTCTGAAAACTTTAATTCTGCCAAGATCATTCAGCTCACTTATAATGAGCCAGACTAATTTTCATTGATTTCATTAGAAATCAGTTATGTCATCCATCTTGTGGTAACTTCCTCACATACTGTACTTTGGATACTACACAAGTGAGATGAGCCTAAAATCTTTATACATATCCTGTGGCACAGTTGTTTTAGGCAAGATGATTACAAAGGCCTGCTTCCACTGAGTTAGTACTTTTCCTGATATGATAGATTTATTAAATGTATTACATATTAAGGTTAAATCTGACCCTTCCCTCCACACCTAATTTGGAATTACATTGGAACCGACTGCCTTATTTACATTACATTTCTTCAATTCCTTCATCACATCTTCAGCTTTTACCAAATCTTTTTCTGTCACCTCCCATACTGTACTTCCACTACACTTTTCTCTAAAGGTTTAAGACCTTTGTTAACCTCACATTATGTTTTGTTTAGCTCCTGTATGAATTTCACCTTTATTGCTATGTTTAAACCTACATTTTCTGCCCATTTGTCCAGCTGAACTCATTGTTTACTGTTCCTCCAAAAATTCCTTTGTTTTACATCACCACTTCTGTGGAGCTGCCTTCCTTAATCCCTCAACATTCTTAACATAGTGGGTTAAATTTTCAAATCCTCTGACTGCCACAACCCCTGGGTGCACTGAAAATATAACACACATCGCTTACGGCGATCACCAAGATGGTGTTCGGGAGTTTCAACCCCCTGCATCGGGTGTCACAAGTTTGATCAACTTTCTCTGGTCTAGTTTGCAGGATTCCCAGGGATGTTTTTACGTAGCTTGCACCTGATACTTGGTGCAAGCTGCCATAAAATGTTGAAACTGTCACAATTCCATCTGATATTCAAGAATCAGGTGCAGTTGCGACAAAGGGGTTTGATGCGCTGCCAGAACTTACAGTAAGTGTCATGGAGCAGGGCTTGGCAGATGTTCTGTGCTACACTTCAAAAATCAATCCCATTATGTTCTCCTCAATTTTTTTCTGAACTATTTGCTACATTTTACAGCCTGTTATATTCTCTACTATCACTCTGTTTTAGTGCCACCTATCTTTTTCCTATCAGCTAGTTGAATTCCTTTGTTATCCACAGCTTATCACCTCCTTTCATTTCCACTTCTTTCACTGGGGCAATTTGTTCTATTGTTTCCTGAAAAGTATTTATCATATTTTTTTAAGTTTAAATAAGTGAAATCCAGCTTAAAGCAATCAATGCTCATCTCTCCTGCAATTGCGTCTTACCTTCTCCTTCTTTGCTTCAGACCATTTTTTACTCCTCATTACCGTCTTCTTGTTCCTTTGATTTCTGCCGTTTTCCAGTTTAGATGACATTAATACCAGTTTGTGGTCAGATAGCCTAATATGAGATAAAATAACAGGGGATTCATACTACTCACTAAGATTTGTCACAATATCATCCAACATATTTTCCTCTTGTCCCCTCTCTCACTATCTATTTTAAATTTCTCCCTTGCATTATTCTTGCCGTTGGTAACTTATTTGCATCCTCCACTAGGATTAGTACATACACAAGGTACTTCTACTGTCAAGGGTGGGGCATGCAGTGATGACAGCAGAGGCAATGTGCATGCTCCTGTGCGTGCTTCTCCAGGCATCTGCCCCATCCCTTTCCACCTTGTCAGCATCGGCATGCTGCCCCCAGCCTCTGCTAAGGACCAGGTGTTTGCTGACTACTGGTGTCTCCCGTTCCCTGGGGAAGAAGAGCAGACTCTGTGATGTTCGATCCTTCTCCTTCCCTGCTGACCCCCAGTGGCCCATGCTCATTCCCAAACATGGGTCATTGGCATGGCACGGGGTGTGGTGCCCAGTGTCTCAACCCTCAGCATCACTGGACCGGCTACCTCCCCAGATTCTAAATATTTTATTTTAGTTCTCTGAAGCACCAGTTCAGCTTTTTGAGCTAAGAGGTCTGACTATTGAGCTCTAAAGTTATGTGAGTTTGACACAGCAATGCTATTTCATCTGAATTTGTTTTACAGTGCTGTGTATGAACAGTGGCACTTCATTCAGAGATGACAGCACACATTGATGTTTGATGTTGTAGTACCATCATAGTAACATACTCAAGGGGACACAACATTCTCTTGATGTCTCTACTAATACAGGGAACTGTATCAATTAAAGCAGAAAGAAGTGGGGAAGGTAGTCAGAAAAGCAAAGGCCCAAACTGAGGAAAGGATAGCCAACTCAGTTACATTAGGGAACATAGAAAGGTTAAGGGAGGGATAGGGAAGATTAATAAATGAGAGGGGAGGTGGGCAGAGGGAGACAGTGATAAGGCAGAGATAATGAATGAATACTTTTGCTCAGATTCACAAAAGAAGAAGAGAAGGAGTTACCTAAACCAAACAGTAGAAGCACTCTGGATAGTGGGGTTGATACCAGTCCATTTAAAGAAGAAAGAGTACTGAAAGAACTTCTAAAACTCAAGGTGGACAAAGCAATGGGGCCTGAGCAGGGATTCACCTAGAATCCTAAAAGAGCTAAGGGTGGACCTAGTGACACCACTAACCACACTTTTAACAAATCATGGGAAGATGGGGTGGTACCTGAGGACTGGAGGAGGGCAGATGTGATTCCCTTCACAAAAGTGGGAGTAAGGCAGAAGCAGGAAACTACAGACCTGTTAGTTTGACCTCAGTGGTGGGAAAATGATGGAATCACTTCTGAAAGAAAGAATTGTTGAGTACCTAGAGGCCAGAGGGCACTGGGCCCAAAACAACATGGATTCACAGCAGGAAGGTCATGTCAGACAAATCTAATCAATTTCTTTGACTGGGTGACCAAAGTAATAGACCAGGGAGGGCTATGGATATGGCCTACCTAGACTTTAGCAAGGCATTTGACACAGTCTCGCTTTAAAGATTAATAATCAAGTTAGCCAGCCTGGGAGTGGGTCCCAGGGTGGTAGCCTGGTTGAAAACTGGCTGCACAATAGGACACAGAAGGTAATAGTGAATGGAACACATTCTGAAGAAAGGGGTTACTAGTGGAGTACCTCAGGGCTCAGTACTGGGTCCAGTCCTCTTTAACGTCTTTATAGGTGACATTGCAGAGGGTTTGAAGGAAAGGTATGCCTCTTGTGGATGACACAAAGATCTGTAACAAGTTGATACACAAGGGGAGTAGAAAGGATGAGAAGGGACTTGGCAAGGTTGGAGGAATGGTCAGACATATGGCAACTTGATTCAATGCAAAGAAGTGCAAAGTAATGCACCTGGGAAATAAAAATCCAGGAGAAGAGTACACAATAGCAGGAGGTACTAACAACAATAATAGAAAGGATCTGGTGTAGTCATATCAGATGACCTAAAGGTGGGTATGCAATGTGAGAAGTCAGTAGGGAAAGCCAGGGGATACTGGGATGCATAGGGAGGGCATCACAAGTAGAAAAGAAGTGGTTATCCCTCTATACAGACAGTTGGTGAGACCCCATCTGGAGTACTGCGTGCAGTTTTGGAGACCTCATCTATGCAAGGACATAGACAGGATGGAAGCAGTCCAGAGGAGGGCAACTAAAATGGTGCAGGGTCTACATCAGAAACCATATGAAGAGAGACTGAGAGAGCTTAATATGTATACCCTTTATGAAAGGAGGGACATGATAGAAACTTTTAAGTACCTCAAGGGAATCAACAAAGTCCAGGAGGGTAGCATCTTTCAGAAAAAGAGAAGTGTAAGAACAAGGGGGCACAATTTAAAGTTAGAGGGGGGACGGCTCAGGGGTAATGTGAGGAAATTCTTTTTCACGGAGAGAGTGGTGGACGCATGGAACCGCCTTCCTGGAGAGGTTGTGGGGTCTAAAGCAGTGGAGGAATTCAAACATGCATGGGACAGACATAAGGCAATTATAGTGGGGGGTTGCAGGAAATAGGCTGTTGGTTAACTAGAATCTGCAGCTTATCCAGTAGGTAGGAAAATGGGCAGACTGGGTGGGCCAAGTGGTCCTTATCTGCCATCAAAGTCTATGTTTCTATGCTAATGGAACAACATTAGGAACTGCTTGAATTCCATATATAGTAGCCCTTACCCATACACTATTTAAAAATTACACTATGGAACTACCATGAAAGTTGGAATTTTTCTTCCTCAAAATTTCAGAATGCACTTTGGCATCATACTGTATGCAAAATTCCAACTTTAAAGAGCAAAATAATGATATGAATTGGGGATTGAGGAAATAAATTACAGAATGATGTTTTGCAGAACTGATCATTCTAATACCAATGCTTTATAATACTTTAATTTTACTGGTGGTATAAAACAGCTAACCAATATTATCGATGTTTTATTTGTCCCTAATCTAAGAATCATGAAATAATCATCTTTAATCAGTTTTTTAACAGACTTAAATACTCCATTTCTTACATGCGTAATTAAACCACCTGCTCTTCTTCCTAGATTAGTATCCTTATAACTTGGACATTACATGGTTTGGAACACATTTAGATTGATATCTGTTTTAATATTATGCCAGGTCTCTTGCAAGCAAATCACTGCATTTTCTTTAATAAACGTCAACCAGTCCAATTTATCCAGTTTAGTACCATAACCTGCTATATTCCAAGTTATAAAACTAATAAGAATTTGTTCATTCTTAATCTCATCATATCCTTCAATTGTTGTGTCCCAATTATTTTTAACAATGTCATTATTCACTTTTTTTTCTGGTCAGCTTTCTTCTCCTAATAATTGGTACCTATTTTGGATCTCAATTGATTAATTTATCACAAAATGTTCACCAACACTCTCTACCTTTCTTTCTACATCCTTCTTTAAAGCCTGCTCATTTTCGTTGTAGATGGCATTCAAATCCATAACATGGATTCCCATCTTATCCATTTTCCCATAACAATCCAATATTCTCTGTGCTACTTCTTCATTTTTACATACTGGCCTAGATATTCAAAAGGGTTGCACATGGCGCAACAGTGTGGCGCCATGCACAACCCACTGATGTGCCCCAGCACGATATTCAAATGGGAATTGCACCTGGCACACATCCCGATGCACTGGAGTGCATCAGTAATGTATGCAGGTGCAGGTGGGGGGGTGTGCCCATGCATACTCTGCACATCCCGATATTCAGCCCAGGATGTGCTGAGCCATGCATGTGTGACCCCTACCTGTGCTGCACAAAGATGCTCCAAAAAAAAAAGGAGCAATGGCCAGCCACCCACAGGTGAGCTGCCATATTGCAGGGTGCAACACGGCAGCTGCCACCTCTGGGTGGTCACCCGAGCTCTGGCTGCACCTCTGTGGTGGTGCCCCCCCATGACCGATCGCAGGCATCAGTTAAAAAGAATAAGGTCCAATATCCCTGGTGGTCCAGTGGACTGCTGTCAGCCCAATCGTGGGCATTAGTAAAATAAAAAAAGAGTCCAATATCCCTGGTGGTCCAGTGGACCACTGTCTTCCCGATTACGGGCTTAAGTAAAGAAAAATAAGACTCCTATATCCCTAGTGGTCCAGTGGACCACTGTCAGCCAGATCATGGGCATTAGTAAAATAAAAAAGAGTCCAATATCACTGGTGGTCCAGTGGACTGCTGTCTGCCCGATCGTGGGCTTAAGTAAAGAAATAAAAGAATCCTATATCCTGGTGGTCCACTGGACCACTGTCTATGTCATGAGCTTAAGTAAAGAAATAAACACTCCTATATCCCTGGTAGTCAGTGGACCCCCCTCCCCACCCTCCACTTGCCACTGCCCCATTCCCCCGGTCAGCAGCGGACGGCAGCACCTCACCCGCCTGCCACCCTACTGCCCTCTGACTGACACTGTAGGTAGGGCTGTACACCCATTGGTCCACAGTGTGAGCCAATGGGCATGCAGCCCGTACCATACTACACATTCCAGATATGTGAATGGACACATAAGTGGAATCTGTATTATGGTACAGGTTGCATGCCCATTGGCTAATGCTGTGGACCAATGGGCGTACAGCCCTACTGACAGTGTCAGTTGGTGGGTGGCAGGGTGGCAGGTGGGTGGGGTGCTGCCACCCACCACTGACTGGGGGAGCGGGGCAGTGGGAATCAGTGGGCAGGTGGGAAGGGGGGTCCACTGGACCACCAGGGATACAGGAGTCTTTTATTTCTTTACTTAAGCCCCGCGATTGGGCAGACAGCAGTCAACTGGACCACCAGGGATATTGGACTCTTTTTTATTTTACTAATGCCCATGATCAGGCTGACAGTGTTCCACTGAACCACCAGGGATATAGGATTCTTATTTTATTTTACCAATGCCTGTGATCAGGCTGACAGCAGTCCACTGGACCACCAGGGACATTGGAATTTTTTATATTTAAATAATGCCCACGATCGGGCTGTGGGGCACATTGCCACACTGCAGGGGGTGTCAGTCCCTGATGGCTGCTGCCTGGCAGGGTGCCAGGTGCAAGTCATTGGGGATTGCAGCACCTGCATGCAAATGGTGCCATAATGACATGCAAATGGCCCCATTTGCGCCTTGCATACATTATGGTCCCATTTGCATGTGCACTTTTGAATATCGCGGTTGTTGTGCCTACCACAATGGAACTTGTGCTAGCGCATCCCCCTGCTCCACTCTTGCCACTTGCGCTGGTGCAGTGCCACTGCGCCATGCGCACTGCGGGTGGCCAGGGTGCGATATTCAATGATGCTGAGCCATGGCGAATCTCCGTTGAATGTCACCTGGTCAACGCCCCTGGGCAGCCAAGTTGTGCTGCATCCAGGTTTGCACCACAGCCTGGCACAGTTTGAATATCTGGGCCACTATGTCCACCTGACCATCTCTATTTAAGCTTTCATGCTTATAGGCACTCATAATACCCATTCTTCCTAATCTTATCTGAAAAACATTAGAAATCAAATTACAAATGGACCATGTCAGCTTTCTGGTCTCATTATAAATTCCTGGATAGCCAAACATTGTTATTATTATAGGATTTTCTTGATTATTTACTATCTCATTCTCTTTTTTATATATACAGTTTCTGTTTCCAATTTCAAACTTAGTTTTAAACTGTTCAGTAAGTATCTGTTTCTCCACAGATATTGAGCCACTCTTTTATGAGTAACTCTTATCTACACTATATCAGCAGAAGCAGGATTTGATGGCGTAAACACCTTGAGAACATCTCCCTCATCAATTGCCAATTCAATTATCTCCTTAAATATTTCCATCACCCAATCCTTCAAACTTGTCTCTGTCTCATCAATCAATCTCTTTAACCCATGTAATTTTAAACAATCCTTATCCCATGTATCACCCCCTTCCCATTTTACTTGTTCTTTATTCATTACATTCGAATCCTTCTTTAAATTTTCCTCCATAACTTTTATTTTGTGTTTTTGCCCACTCATCTCCTGCCCCTGCTTTACAAAATCTTCATCCATAATCTTTATCAATGGTTTAACACCTAACCTTTGGGTATCTTCATTTACCTCCATCCCTCTTTCTTCCTTTTCACTCCCTTCTAAACAACTACTAACATTATTTAATTTTATATCATTTTGATCTTTCCCCATCTTATTTCTTTTTTTCTTCTGTGTCAAAATATTATAAAGAATCGGTATGGCAAAGGTTAGAAAGCAATATCTCTGAGGTTTCTATGGAATATCCTGAGGACCCACTATTGCTACTTGGGGACCTTAATGCCAGAGTTGGAAGGTATGATGGGCTAACAGACAATTCAGTTATGCAGTGGATATATTCAGTTACTGAAAACTCTAAGAGGAAAACAAAGGATAAAAAAACTAACTCAAATGGGAAAAAATTGTGTGAAATACTCAAAAATAATGGACTCTATATTTTGAACGGGAGATTGAAGGGGTGAAGAAGGAGTAACAACACATATTTCAAAGTATGGAAATACATTACTTGACTTAGTATGCTGGAGAGGTCATGGTGATTGGTGGAAGACATTAACTATACCTTTAAGAATTGAAAGTGGTCATCTTCCAGTAATAGCTCATACTGATCAATTGAAGGAGGAGATGGTTATAGAAAATAATAACATAAAACCAACCCAAGTGGAAATTAGATATAAAAGATTGATTAGATGGTCTGTGAATTTAGAAATGCAAATTATACAACAATTAGAGTCATTTCTTAATGATATTGAATTAAAACTAAATGAGCTGGATATAATTGAATTTTATGGTAGATTAAAAATCTTCTTTACAGAAATTCAGTCTAAATTGTAAAAAGAAGGAGGTCCCATATATAATAAGCAAGCCAGGGGATGGTTTGATAAGGAGTGTAGACTGAGTTAAAAAAGACTTATGAAGTGTTTGAGAATATATAGACAAAATGGTAGAAAGGAGACATATGATATCTTAAAGATGGTAAGAAAAGAACATAGGAACTTATTACTAGCTAGAAAAAAGGAATTTTATGCTGAGCAATGAAAACAAATGATAGAAACAATAGAAGCTAAGGATAATAAGAAATTTTGGACACTAGTAACCAAAGAGTGTAAGGAATTGTTGGTGGAAAATCTAAATTATATATATATGGTTGATTAGAATACTTCTTGAATGCAATGTATAATATGATTGAGGAGAACTCGTGGCCAACTATGGAAAGGAATATAATAGGTATGACTTTTATTCCAATTACCAATGTTGAAGTCAATCTGGCAATAGGAAAACTTACATTGAATAATGCACCAGGACCTGATATGATGCCGGGAGAGCTATTCAAGATTAAAGACAAGCAATGGGCGGAGCTGTTAGCATCATTGTTTAATAAATGTATATATATAATAACTTTATCCCTCACTCTTGGAGGGGTGCAGTAATAGTACCTATTCATAAAAAGGTAATAAGCATGATCCGAAAAATTATAGGGCAATTAGCTTGCTAGACATTGTGGGAAAGATTTTTGCTAGAATTTTATTAGATCGTATTATGATAAGTTTGGAAAAAGATAGGGGTTTATCCTGTCTCCAAGCAGGCTTTCGTAGGACATATTCCACTATGGATAATTGCTTTATCCTGTATCATTTGTGTGAGAAGTATATCAAAATATCACATAGGTTATATGCAGCATATATAGATTTTTCTGCTGCATTTGATACTATTGACAGAACTAAGTTATGGGACACAATGTATAATTTTGGCATACAACCTGTATTGATAAATATTATAAGATTATTGTATTCATATACTGTACATGGGCACAGGTTAGACCAGACATGAGAGGTAATTTCTCCCTGCAATTTCAAACAAGCAAGGGAGTAAGACAGGGGCGTATATTAGCACCCACCTTATTTGCAATCTATTTGGATCAATTGTCGAGAATTTTACAAATATCTGACACTGTTTCCCCTAAAATTAGAACTGAATATTGCACGGGACATGCATATGCTGATGATCCAATATTATTTTCATTAATGGCAAAATGACTTCAGGATAAATTAAATCTTCTTGAAATATTTGCCAAGGACAGAAATCTAAAAGTAAATATGTCCAACTCTAATAAAATGCTGTTTGGGAAAAAATTTAAGGGAAAAAGGCACATAAATTCCCATTCATTGCAAATTGTAGATGAATATACCTATTTAGGGTTGTTTTTTTCAAACAATCTATGTTGGAAGATCCATTACACTACAATGTACAATAAATTGTTGAATTCAGCTCTGGCATTAAAAAGATTTAATTTGAAGTTTGGAGGTTATACAATGAAACCTTTACTAAAGGCTATAGAAGCAAAATATAACTCACAAATATTATATGGGGCAGAAATAATGGAACACAAACACTTAAAGAAAATGGAAAAACCAGTCATACAGCTGTTGAGATCTACATTGGGTTTCCTGTTAATGACCCCAGCTACATATGTTCGAGCAGAGACGGGATTAATAAATTTGAAGGCATTAGCTGAGTCAAATACTGTTAATTTCTGGATAAGATTAAACAATCAAGAGGACAGCAGAATGTCTAAAAAATGTTTGGAGGAAAGAAATACTGGGAAAAGAATGGTATAATGTCACCATGGCTGCAGAAAGTTAGAAGGATATTGAGGACAATAGAATTAGATCAATTACTGGATCTGACATATCAGAAGGTGACAATTTCTGTCCAATATAAGAAATATATTAAAAAACTATTAATTAGGAAGTTTAACACCATAGATATGGACAATATTAAAAATTCTTATTATTCCTTGTGGTATAGCAGTAATATTTTAAATCATAAATATAAGTATTACTTGGATGTATTAGAAGAACCTGAACTAAGAAAAGTCTATGCCAAATTTAGAATTGAGTCCCAGGATTCAAATACATTAACAGGTAGATTTAATAGAGAGGTAGATATAGTTTACTCCTATTGTCTGTGTGGAGCACTAGAGATAGAAAATTTGTTGCATGTGATGTTAAAGTGTATGTGGTACGAGAAGGCCAGAAATAAATGTCTGGCAGACATAGTTGATCTACACAAATGTGATGATGAATTAAAGATTAACATACTTCTTACAACAAATGAAGAATATATAATAAGGAAAACTGCAAAGTTTTTAGTTAATATTAGGGATATAAGGGCTAGTACTGTTCGGACAATGATTATAAAACCCTAAAAAGCTGAAATTTATTGAGAGATCAAGTTATTATATTACGGATTGTTTTGATTAAGTATATGTACAGGTGTAATGTATACTTATATTTATTACATGTCCTTTTATATTTGATGTTGGTGTCAGTATTACTTATATGTATTTTTTTATATATCTCTTTTTATATGTATTTGTTTCTTTTATAAAGATCTTTTTAGATTGAACAACAAAACTGAACTGAAGAACTGATCAGTCTAAACAGTGGAATCATTGCTTGTATGCATACTGACATTTTAAATTGAGGAATGGAATTTCACAGAACTGTCATTCAGCAGTTTATGTGTCATTCCACAGTTCAGCCAGAAAAGTACATGGAAAGGCTGAAAATTTGCTGAACATATTCAGATGATTCGGATTTCACCAAGGTTGGAATTTTGGAAGCTTTCTTGAAATTGACAAAATGTTGTGAAATGTTCACAAATTCAGAAATCAGTTTCCACCCTGTGGTAGTACTAGTTAACAAGTTAGTCCTACCAGCTAAACAACAGGAAACTAGATAATACAGATTCAGAACAAAATCAGGTAGGAAAAGGCACAGGAAAGACTATTGCATCACAGTGCCATGGAGCTAGGAAAACAGTTATACAACATAAAGCTATTATACTACATAAAGCTTGTACAAAATACCTGAGAAATCCCTGTGTCCTGATTGGCTGGCCTAGAACCATGCATTTCGGACATCACAACCAACAGGAAAAGCAAGTTCTGTCAATGAGGATGTACAACATAAAAGAAATCTTTGTGCCAGCCAGGTTTTAGAATTTTCACATTTTAAAATGAAATGGCAGCCACCTTGTTATCCTTATGTCCACAAAATAAAAAAAAAAATACCAAGTAAGACATACTGTACCTGCAGTGTTATTAAGATTGCTGGAGGACTGCACGCATCATGTCTTTTTATGTTTTTAAAAGTTTTAGACATATTTCCTTTTATTTCCCTTTATTTGTTTGCATTACAGTACCCCCTGCCTGCCTTTTTCTTCATGCTCACATGCCTTCCCACCTGCTCATTCACTTCCACCTGTGTTACACACTCACTCACTCACTCATCACTTCAGTGCAGATCAGCTGTGCTGTGACATTGGCAGTTTTAAAGAAAATAAATTCCCTACTTTATAAGCAGTGTCCTAGACAACCACATCCATATTCCTCATAAAATGTAATTTTTACTTCTGGAAAGAAAAATTGAACTCCAACACAACACCTCTAACCAAAACAGCTTTGTGATTTAAGAATAACCCTTGGACTACAGAATCAGCATCACGTGCAACTAAACCTTTCTATCCAGATTTGGAAACAATATGACATACTTTGCTACAACTTAGAGACAAAAGGCCTCATATTCATAGGGATTTTGTGGTGCACAACACAATCCTTTTGAGCCACACATACTATAAAATAGCATGGTGAAATAGGCAATGACATTCAGCGATTTGAGGAGTGCTGTGCAATCAATAGTATGAATGCAAAAAAGTAATGTATGTGGAGTTCAAACAAGGGATGGAGACCTGAGTACAATACACATTGTGATACTGGAAACACCTATCAAGCCCGATCAGTCAATTAGAGCTGCACAATTTAAGGACTACAAAAAGCATGTTTTAATCAAGCACAAAGAGCCACCACAAACCCCTCCTCAGCACTGCAGCAGGCAAGAACAACACCCAAATGGCCCTCATCATTCAAATCCTGCAGTTTATCAGGGATCACAACCAACCCCATCACAACAGGCACTGGCAATGGTAACATGCAGCACATAGCGTGTACTAGGCATGCCACGTGATGATCAGATAGTGGTCCAATACAGACCAAACCATGCTGTGCTTGTTCAGCTATGTCAATTGCTACATTACCATCTAGCCAGAGCAACTCATAGAAGTCAGGACTTGTCAGTGGAGCTAAAAGTGACTATGGCCATGTGCCTCCAGATACAGCAAGGGACACTTGTTGAATCACTCAGTCTGCCATGTCCCACCTGCTATCCCAGTTCCTGAATGGATTGCTGTACAGGGCTGGGGACTATATATCATCATCATCATCATCATCATCATCACTAAAGCGCCTTATAGAATGCACCATTGCACTCTCTATTCAACAGTAGGTTGACCTTCCCTCGCAATAAGAAGGTTGCTCACACCGGCACATGGGCTATGAAGATTCTGCTAAACAAACATCCCAACCACATCACTTCCCTATTTCACAAATCCCACAGCTGCTATACACTGTGTAAAAACAAATTCATCCTGGTCAACATGCCCAGAACATGAACTGTCCATTACTGAGCTGCAGCTATACCATACCAGCCTATTGGAATAAAATATAAACCTCTCTCAAACTTATCAAACTTGTGTCTGTCAACTCCTTTAAATCCTTGTTCAACAGGTTTTACAGGGAAACCTACCAATGTCACAATGGATAGGTCTACCCACCATGATCTCCCTGATTGATGCAGCACTTCTCATCCCCGTCCCCCCTCCCATCCCTCACACTTCCCTGCCTCAACTTCATCTAGCAGCAAGTACCCCTCCCCAATCCTTCCAGGCCACCCCCATGTCCAGACCCAAACTGTACTGGCTATTATTTGCCCACCCTTATCAATTTCATATGCCACCTTATTGCTTGTGCATACCTGCTGCCTCTCTCAGCCCCAGCTGTTGTTGATCCCCAGATCAACTGTCATGCTCCTGTTCAACTGGCATATTGATGCACTTAGTTACCTGTGTATAGTATGTTTATAATTCTTCACTGCTGTATAATGTGGTTATTGTTTGTCACCCATATCAATGTTCTTCTGCCAAATTAGTTTGTGCATTTCCTTTGCTTCTCCAGTCTCCTTTTGTTCCTCCAGCTCAGCTCTCTAGTCTTCTTACCTTAATATGCTGTACAATTCTTATTGATGTTTTGGATCCTTTCATTATAAAATCTGTAATTGTTTTGTTATGTACTTTGTTGTTCTACCAGGACCTCCTTGTAAATGAGCATGCTCAATGGAGTTTTTCTGCAAATAAACTTGATATATATTTTTTTTTTGAAAAAAAAAACTCACTTAATGCATCAGTTAGGTTTAAAGTGACAAAACATAGAAACATAGAATTTGATGGCAGATTAGGATTGCTTGGCCCACCTAGTCTGCCGATTTTCCTACCTAACAGATAAGCTGCAGATCCTAGTTAACCAACAGCTTACTTTCTCCTACCCCTCACTAGGACTGCCTTATGTCTGTCCCATGCATTCTTGAATTCCTCCACTGTTCTTGACTCCACGACCTCCTCAGGGAGGCCATTCCATGCATCCACAACCCTCTCTGTGAAAAAATACTTCCTCACATTACCTCTGAGCTGTCCCCCCTCTATCTTCAAATTGTACCCCCTTGTTCTTGCACATCTCTTTTTCTGAAAGATGCTACCCTCTTGGACTTTGTTGATTCCCTTGAGGTACTTGAAAGTTTCTATCATGTCCCCTCTCTCCCTTCTTTCCTCAAGGGTATACATATTAAGCTCCTTTAGTCTTTCTTCGTATAACTTCTGGTGCAGGATCTGCACCATTTTGGTTGCCCTCCTCTGGACAGCCTCCACTCTGTCTATGTCTTTGAGGAGATGGGGTCTCCAGAACTGCACACAGTACTCCAGGTGGGGTCTCACCAACTGTCGGTACAGATGGATAACAACTTCTTGTTTTCTACTATTGATGCCTCTCCCTATGTATCCCAGTATCCCCCCAGCCTTCCTTACTGCCTTCTTACATTGCTTGCCCACCTTCAGGTCATCTGATATAATTACCCCCAGGTCCCTTTCCATTTTTCCTGTTGTCAGTATCTCACTCCCCATTGTGTACTCTTCCCCTGGGTTTTTGTTTCCCAGGTGCATTACCTTGCACTTCTTTGCATTGAATCTGAACTGCCATACATTTGACCATTCCTCCAACCTTGTCAAGTCCCTTCTCATCCTTTCCACTCCATCTTGTGTATCAACCTGTTGCAGATCTTTGTGTTGTCTGCAAAGAGACATACCTTTCCTTCCAGTTCCTCTGCAATGCCACTTATAAAGACATTAAAAGGACAGTGCCAGCACTGAACCCTCAGGTACCCACTAGTAACCCTCCTTTCTTCATTGTGGACTTCATTTACTACTACCCTTTGCATCCTATTGTCTAGCCAATTTTTTATCCAGGCTATCATCTTGGGACCCACTCCAAGGCTGGCTATCTTGTGTATTAATCTTTTGTGTGGGACTGTATCAAATGTCTTGCTAAAATCTAGGTAGGCCATGTCCACAGCCCTTCTCTGGTCTACTGCTTTGTTCACCCAGTCAAAGAAATCTATTAGATTCAACTGACACGACCTTCCCATTGTGAAGCCATGCTGCCTTGGGTCCTGTGCCCCACTGGCCTCTAGGTACACAACAATTCTTTCCTTCAGAAGTTATTCCATCATTTTCCCTACCACTGAGGTCAAACTAACTGGTCTGTAGTTTCCTGCCTCTGTCCTGCTCCCACTTTTGTGAAGAGGAATGACATCCGCCCTCCTCCAGTCCTCAGGTACCACCCCATCTTCCCAAGATTTGTTAAAGAGAGTAGTCAGCAGTGTCACTAATTCTACCTTTAGTTCTTTTAGAATTCTTGGGTGAATCCCATCAGGCCCCATTGCTTTGTCCACCTTCAATTTTATTAGTTCTTTCAGAATCCTTTCTTCTGTAAATGGACTGGCATCAACCCCCGTCTCTCAGAGTGTTTCTCTTGTTTGGTTTAGGTACCTCCCCCTCCTATTCCTTTGTGAGTACGGAGCAGAAATATTCGTTCAGTATCCCTGCTTTTTCACTGTCACCCTCTACCCACATTCCCTCCCCTTTATTAAGCCTCACTATCCCTCGTTTGGTCTTTCTTCACTCCCTAATGTACCTATAAAAGGTCTTATCCCCCTTCTTAACAGAGTTGGCTATCCTTTCCTCGGTTTGGGCCTTTGCTATTTTGACTGCCTTCCCAGCCTCTTTCTGCTTTAACTGATGAAGTTCTCTGTCCTGCTCCTTCAGTGTTTCCTTATATTTCCTGAATGCTATCCTTTTCTCCTTAACCTTCGCTGCCACCTCTTTTGAGAATCATAGCATTTTTTTCCTTCGTTGTGTTTTGTTGATTTGCTTTACACAAAGGCTTGTTGCCTCTGTGATGGCTGTTTTGATTACTCCCCATTGTTCTTCCACCCCTCTTTCTTGCCTGTTTGCTAGTGCTTTTCTGAGGCACTCTCTCATTTTCCCAAAGTCAGCCCTCCTGAAGTCCAATACTCTTGTTTTTGTATGGCTTGATTGTATGGAAGTGTTTATCATGAACCACACTGTTTGGTGGTCGCTTGTTCCCAGATGGCTACTCGCTTCTAAATCTGAGATTCTTTCTCCATCCCCATTTGAGAGTACCAGGTCTAAAATTGCTCCCTCCCGAGTGGGTTCCAATACTAGCTGTCTGAGGCATGCCCCTTGTAGAGCATCAAGAATGACCCTGCTCTTGGATGTACCTTCAGCAAAGGTGCTCTAGCTAACATCTGGCATATTCAGGTCCCCCATCAACAATATCTCCCCTTTTTATGCCATCCTAAGGATGCCTTCTATCATTTCCTTGTCCATTCCCTCCCCCTGAGATGGGGGTCTGTATACAACCCCCATGCGGATTGTGGTGCCATTTCCTGTCTCCAGGGTGACCCAGAGTGCCTCATCTGCTCCCTGTTTACTCTTTAGTTCTGTTCCTTTGATCCCTTCCTTTACATAGAAAGCTTCTCCTCCTCCTCTTTTACCCTCCCTGTCCCTCCTGTAGATTGTGTATCCTGGTATGTTGATATCTCAGTCATGGTTCTCTGTGTACCATGTTTCTGTGACTGCCACATTTTCCAGGCAACCCTCTTCCATCAAGGCCACTAGTTCAGGGAGCTTGTTACACAGATTATGGGCACTGGTACTCATCACCCTCCACTTTTTGATGGCCTTACCCCTATTCTTGTCCTTACTGCCTTTGCCTTTCTTTACATTTACCTCTGACCTGCTCCCTAATGACTTCTCTACCTTGGTGTTTACCTCATTAATTACTGTGTTTTGTGGGGGAAGGCTGGGATTTCCCTGCTCCTTTTCAGTGCCTTCCCACTTGGCTAGTTTAAATGCTTGCCGATGAAGCATTTAAACCTCTCTCCTAGGATCCTGGCTTCCCCCCTGGACAGATGCATACCATTGCACCAGTATAGGTCTGCATCCCTCCAGGTGGCTCCCCATTCCCCAATGAAGCAAAAACCCTGAGGTCCACACCAGTTTTTCAACCATTCAATGAATTCCCTGGTGGGGAGTACCCTAGCATCACCCTTGCCATAGACAGGCAGCACCTCCGAGAAGGTTACCATATGCGCTACTTGTCTAAGGCCCCTCCCCAACTCTACAAACTCCTCTTGCACTGCTCTGATCCCATTCCTAGCCAGGTCATTTGTCCCTAGATGGACAATGACATCCAGCTCCCTCTCACGTGCAGCGGCTCCCATGATCCTGAGGATACGCTTCCTGTCCCTCCAAGCAGTGGGACCAGGCAGGCACCCTACCTCCCTCTCCCCTTCCTCCCCCATTTCTACCCCCCTAATGATTGAGACCCCCACCAGGAGTTGTTTTCTTCCCCTGTGGGGTCCCATGCCACCTTCCTATAGGTCTCCTTTGTGAAGGTTTCTAGCTTCCTCCTTGTTCTCCACTGCAGGTGCCTCCATAGAGGAACCACTATCCACCAGAAGAGTGTATGAATTGTGGAGAGGTACAGCTGGAGGGATGCAACTCAGTTCCACCACCCTCTCCCTCCCTGAGCCCATCCTGGTCCAGCCTCTCCTCTTTCTTGGCAACCTCTGAGGTAATGGCATTGGCCCTGGTGGTCCCTGGTTGGGGAAGTAGGTTTCATGAATCCTAGTCAGGTCAGCCTGAAGATGGGCAACCTCCGCCCTCAGACCAGAGAGGTGCCTGCAAATAGGGCAGCATTGCAGCCTTCAGAATGTCTCCCGGAACACTGCCGCCCTACAGCCATTGCACTGCACCACTCCTATCATGTATTATTTTGTGTCCCCTCTCCTGTTTCTCTGTATGCTTACTCTCTCCTCTCCTTACAACTCTAACCCTTTTTGTTCTGGGACAGCAACTTCCTATATTCTTCAGTAGGGAAAGTAGGGAAATGTGGTGTTAGGGGTTTCCCCCTGAACACCCCCCCTCACCCTGCAGGCAGCAAACTAGGCAAGGTGTACCCTAGGTTTTCCAGCCTAATGCTCACCCCATTCTCATACACTGTATGCATCTCAGCTTCTTTACTGATGGAAGGTGATGAGTGTTTGGCTGGAGAATCCCAAGGCACACCCAATATCTGGTTTGCTGCCTGCAGGGTGGGGGTGGGGTGTTAGGGTTGGGAATTCTAACACCACATTTCCATACTTTTGTCACTTTAACCCTAACTGATGCATTAACAGACTTTTTTTGCAAAGAATGTCCTTACTTTTTTCAAGTACAATTGTATCCTCATTTGTCCTCCATAAATGGATACTTGCATGATTACATGGAATAATTTCAACCAAAACAGCAACCAAACTGTCAGCATAGACTTGTCATTAACCCACCTCATAAACGCTGTGCTGTGGATATTCAAATCCACACCAAAACTCCATTCTGTGCCACCGCAACATCATTCTGGGCCACAGGTGAGAAAACAAATTTTGGTCAAGATCTGAAAAATGACAGCTGTCATGTTCATGAGGTACAGAGATACATAGATACATAGACAGTGTCGGCAGATAAGGGCCTATGGCCCACCCAGTCTGCCCATTTGAGCTTGTAAGTTCAGTTTGTTTTCCTAGAAGTCTGTTGCACCTTACCCCTGACCTCCAGAATTCCTTTATGTCTATCCCATGCAATCTTAAATCCCGTGATTGTTTCAGTCCCCACCACTTCCTCTGGCAGGGTGTTCCACTTGTCCACCACCCATTCTGTGAAGAAATTCTTTCTCATGTTTCCTCTGAATCATCCTTCCTCCAACTTCATCCCATGCCCTCTAGTCCTGGAACATCTTTTCAGCCCAAAAATAGTGTTTTCCTGCACCCTGTTCCTCCTGTAAGATACTTGTATGTCTCTATCATATCCCTCTCCCTCCTCTCCTCCAGGAGTACATGTTCAGTTCCTTCAACCTGTCTCCATAGGACTTGTGATGCAATCCATGCACCATCTTTGTTGCCCTCCTCTGAACCTTCTCTACCCTGTCTATGTCCTTACGTAGATATGGTCTCCAGAACTGTACACTGTACTCCAGGTGGGGCCTCACTAGTGTCTTGTATAGCGGAATTATGACCTCCCTTTTCCTGCTGGTGATGCCCCTGCCTATACATCCCAGCATCCTATTTTCTTTACCTGCTGTCTTGTTACACTGTTTCCCTACCTTGAGGTCATCAGAGATGATAACCCCAAGATCCCTTTCCTGCTTGGTGCATGCTATATCCTCACCCCCCAACTGATATATTGTGCCAGGGTTTTTGTGCCCCATATGCATTATCTTGCACTTCTTTGCATTGAATTTCAACTGCCAAACCCCTGACCATTCTTCAAGTTTCTGCAGGTCGCTTATCATTCTGTCTACACCCTCTGGTGTGTCTACTCTGTTACAGAGCTTTGTGTCATCAGCGAACAGTGAAATTCTGCCTTCTAGGTCCTGCGCCATGTCACTGATGAAGATGTTGAATAGGACCAGTACCAGCACTGATCCCTGTGGTACCCCACTGGTCACTCTTCCCTCTGTGGAGTGACAGCCATTTACCACCACCCTCTGTGTCCTGCCACCCAGCCAGTTACCTACCCACCACACTATTGTCCTGCCCACCCCATATTCCCCAGTTTGTGTAATAGTCTTCTATGGCACAGTGTCAAAGGCCTTGCTGAAGTCCAGATAGGCCATGTCCACTGCCCTCCCTGATCCACCTCCCTAGTCACCCAGTCAAAAAATTCAACTAGGTTGGTCTGACATGACCTCCCCTGGTGAAACCATGCTGCCTTGGGTCCTGTAGTCCATTGACAACCAGATGTTCCACCAGTCTCTCCTTCAGTAGTGCTTCCATGATCTTCCCCACTACCGAGGTGAGGCTGACTGGTGTAGTTCCCTGCTTCCTCTTTGTTCCCACTTTTGTATAAGGGGACTACATCTGCTGTCCTCCAGTCTTTGGGTACCTCCCTGTTTCCAGTGATCGGCTAAACAGGATAGCCAGAGGTTCAGCCACCACCTCTCTTAGTTCTTTAAGGACCCTGGGTGCACCCCATCTGGCCCCATTGCTTTATCAACTCTTATTACTTCCAGTTCCTTCAGGACACTCGTGTAAAGGGACTTGTGTCCATTTCTGCACCATTCTCACCCCTTGTACTCCCTTCAGACCCATTACCCTCCTCTTCCTCAGTAAAGACTGAGCAGAAATACCTGTTCAATATGTCAGCTTTACTGTTGTCATCCTCCATGCAGCCCCATCCTCCCCCTTCAGTCTCACTATCCCTCCCTTTGTCTTTCTTTTTTCACTTATGTACCTGTAAAAGGTTTTGTCCCCTCTACCCACTGATTTTGCAATGTGTTCTTCTGTCTGAGCTTTGGCTTCCCTTACTGACCTCCTGCCTCCTTTGCTTCTCCTGGTACTTCTCCTATCCCCTTCTGCCTGTGTCTTTTGTATTGCCTGAATGCAATCTTTTGGCTTTCACTTTCTTTGCTACCTCTTTGGAAAACCATAATGGTCTCCTCTTCCTTTTCCTCTTGCTAACCTGCTTAATACATAATTCTGTTGTTCTTGTAATCCTCATTTTAAATACTGCCCACTGTTCCTCAACCCTGATTCCTGTCCCATTCCCTTAATACTTCTTTCAAGTATCTCCCCATTTTCCCAAAGTCAGCCCCCTAAAATCCAGGATACGTGTTTTGTGTGGTTTGGTTCTGCTCTTTCTGTGATTTCAAACCACAATGACTGGTGGTCACTGTTTCCCAGGTGCTCCCCACTGTTACCCCCATCACACTGTCCCTGTTTGTGAGCACAAGGTCCAGTATTGCCTTCTGCTGAGTTGGTTCCATGACCAGTTGTTTGAGGAAGGCACCCTGAAGGGAGTCCAGGATAAATCTGCTCCTAGTTGATGCTGCTGCTGCTGGGATGCTCCAGTCCACGTCTGGAATATTGAAGTCTCCAACCAGTACTAATTCACCCTTGTCTGCCATCCTTTGGATGGCTAGCATCAGCTCCCTATCTGTTTCTTCCTCCTGGGCTGGTGGTCTATAGACCACACCTGTGCGGATGGCTGTCCCCATTTTCCTTTCCAGCTTAACCCACAGTATCTCTCCACCATTTTGTTCCTCCTGGATCTCTGTGGCCCTTATGTCATTTTTCACATAGAGTGCCACTCCTCCTCCCTTCCTGCCTGCTCTGCCTCTTCTGAATATGTTGTAGCCAGGTATGGCCATCTCCCAGTCATGATTATCATTACACCAGGTTTCAGTGATGGCCACAATGTCCAGGTCTGACTGCACCATGACAGCCTCCAGATCTTCCATCTTTTTGCTAAGGCTCCTGGCATTTGCACACATGGCTTTCCATGATTTGACCTCCCTAGACTGTCTCACTGTTCTACTCCAGCCCTTTCCTTGATTGTCATTTATCCCTGGTTCTCCTTGCTGTCTGCCCTTCTGCTGAATTTTGCCCCTTTTCTGCTTATCCACCTCTTGGGCACTAATCTCCATCTTTTGCACTCTGCTTTGTAGAGATAGCCACTCCTCTGGTTCACTGGTTCCACTGCTATCTGTAGGGGGTGAGCAAGTAGGTACCCTCCTTGCTGGCCTGCCACCCCCCTTTGCTAGTTTAAATGCTTGTCAATGTAGCATTTAAACTTATCATTGAGTGCTTGATTCCCCTCAGGATGGATGCAGGCCGTCAGGCTTGAACAAACCTCCATCCCTCCAGGTGGATCCCCAGTCACCAATGAATCCAAACCCTTTCCTCACAGCACCAGTTCTTCAACCATGAGTTAAAGTTCCTGGTGCATGCACTCCTATGCTCTCCCTTGCCTCTCACAGGTAGTACTTCTGAGAAAGTGACAGAAGTAGCTACTTGCTTGAGACCCTTCCCCAGTTTCCTAAACTCTTCCTGAACTTCCTTTGGCTCCCCATTTGCCAGGTCATTAGTACCTAGGTGGATAATGACATCCAGCTCACCCTCCCGTCTTGCCTTTCCAGTGATCCCCAGGATCTTCCTTCCATCCCTCCATGCCGTGGCACCTGGTAGGCACCTCACCTCCCTGTCCTCCCCCTCCTGTGTTCCTAGCTGGATCCCTCTTATGATGGAGTCCCCCACCAGGATTCGCTTCCTCCTTCTCTGGGGTCCACTGCTTTCCCCGCTGAGGTCACCTCCTTGGCTAACCTCCACATCCTTTCCTTCCACTTCTCTGGGTACCTCTATTTGGTTGTCCTCATTTGCCAGTGTGGCATATGAGTTCTTAGTGGAATAGGATCTGGGATGTGCCTCTGCCTGACCACTCTAACCCTCCTGAGCCCACTGTCATCCAAGTGCTCCTTGTTCTCGGCATCCTTTGAGGCAGTTGCATTGGACTGGGTGGTCCCTGGATAGGGGTGATGGTACTCCTGACCCAGTTTACTTCCACTCTGAGTCTGGCTACCTCATCCCGCAGTCCAGAGAGATGCATGCAGATAGGGCAGCACCTCAGTGTCCAGAAGGTCTGCCTGAATATGGCTGCCTCACAGCCACTGCATTGTACCACTCCCCACATTATACTGCAATTCCACTACTTGTCTGCTACTGAAGCTCTCCTGGTTCCCTTTTTATTAATTTACTGTCCTAAAAATCCTGCCACTGTTCCTCTATAATATTTGATATAGGTGATGTAAAAAAATGGCTATGTTGAAAATTTGGGGTGAAAATATTTAAAATTAATGAAGATAGGAGTGAGTGTAGTTATATTTAAACACATGTGCATAACTTTGCCATTTTTACATATTTTAACACCATGTTTATAACATAGCCTTCTTATAACCCCACCTGTTGTACAAAAAAACAGTAAAATGTTAAAATCACATCCAAAAGGTGATTTCAGCTAGTGACAAAGAAATCACCTTTCCAAATGGATTTGAGAAATACCAGTGACATTGTCCATGAGGTGGGGTCCCCAAAAGACCATGTTGAAAATGTGGTGTCAAAGTATACAAAAATGGCCAAATCAAAGTTGAAAACCCCATTGAAATACATTGAACTGGTAGCAAGACATGTCTTGGATTGGTGAGAGAATCTTGAACCTGGGACCTGTTCAGGTGAGTCAGGGTATGTGGGGGTGTACCGAGGGTGTGGTGTGGTGGGTGTTGAGTGGGAGGTGGGCGTGAGGGGGTCAGATTGGTGAGGGACCATTTTATATTTTGAAAAAAAATTAAGGGCCTTTTTCTTTATTTCAGGTACTGGAACACAGATTGGCGGGTGTGGAGTACCACTAGTCAACATGGCATGTAATTCTCTACAATGGGCACAGCAATCATTGGGGGGTGCCACTAGACACCAGGAAATATAACTCTATACAAGGAGGACAGTGATCGGTGGGTCAGGGCTGCCACTAGACACCAGGGAAATATTTTTTTGTAATGGGGATGATGATCGGCAGGTGGGGGAGTGTCACTAGACACCAAGGAAACATAAACAAGGGGTGGAGATTGAAGGTTGTGGGTGTCACTACACATCAGGGAAATACACAAAATGAATTGGTACAGTAATCAGAGGGTGGGGGGATGCCACTAGACACAAGGGAAATACATTATAGTACTGGGGACATTAACTGGAATTATAGGAAAACATTCTCTCTTCATGAAAAAGGATCCCTTTCTGTGACTCATGATACAAAAAGGGATTCTTCTTTCATATTACACGGTCACAAAAAAAGATTCATAATACAGTCAGACCTCATTAATCAGTTATTGGTGTATCTGTAAACCTGGGTTTCCGAATGGCTTCAGGTGCAAAAGGAAAATCTGCAGTTCTATTAGCATCATTTATCCTAATGTCTTTGCATCTGAATTAGTTGTGCTTGTGCTGCAACAATGGTGATTGATTTGGTATATAGTTGACAGCTTAATCCATTGTAAAGTAGATGCTAATGTAGGTACCTGCAGTAGCTTAACTACTAGCTACTAGCCTACCTGCCACCTAGTCCTCCTCGTATCTTCCAACGCATGGACTGATGTGTTCCCACTCTCGCCCCCTGCTCTCCCCTTGACAAAGGAGTCTCCTCCTGCCTGCTGTGCCCCCCCTCCAGACAAATGATCCTTCTCCTGCCTCACTTTTACCCTAGATAGCTTTAGTCTAAACTGACAATGTTTGAAATCTTTTATTTTGAAATGTATTTCGTCTACAACGTAACCTATTGTGCACTGTACTCCCTCTGTATTTTTATTTTTGCCATTCAAACTTTATTTAAGTTTTACATTACAGAGAATAAAGCCAGGTTGAGAAATACATAACATTAACATCAATATCATATAACATACTGGATTCATTCTCTCCCGCTCAACCCACCATCCTACCCTCCCACACCAGCACAGCATTATAATCGAGCTCATACCCCACCAGAGGTGGGAGAAACCAAAAAGTACCCAGTATCTTGCAGGGAATATAAAGCTAATACGGGACTCCATATTCTATTGAATTTTTTGGTATTATTCTGAAGATTGACAATAACTTTCCCAGTTCTTAGATTGGCCAGGAATTCTTGCAACCACTCAGCATAAGTTATTTCATTACTGTCTTTCCAGTGCCTTAGAACAACCTTTTTAAGTGATAAAGCAATTAAAACCATATAATATTTCATGTTAAGAACATCTATAGAGGAAAAATCCTCCAGGAGGCATATCTCTGCAGGGAATAAATCTGTCATGCCAAAAAGTGGATCTGCCTTCTGCTTAATAATATCCCAAGTTGGGGCTACCTTTGGGCATTTCCAGAACATATGGAGCAAGTCACCTTCATCCTGCCGGCAGCGCGTACATAAAGGGGATTCAGTTATGCCTAATCTGGCTAGTTTTTGAGAAGAGTAATAAATATAATGTAAAATGTTAAATTGCATAAGACAGAGTCTATCCTGAAGCGAAAATCTGTGAAGGTTTTTCCACAACAGGTCCCAATCAAAATTACTATCCGGGAAGAGCGAGGACCAATATGTCACAGGACACAGGGTGTTAGGATAACACCAGTTATAAAGTGTATTATAAATCTTAGAGACTGCTTGTGAGAGACCTGCAAACAGCCCTAACTCCAACTGCGGGCTTAAATCTGTAACCGTAGTGGGGGAAGTACCCATAACTTGAACCAGAAGATGACGTAGCTGAAATACTTTCAAGATATTATTCCGGGGGATAAGAAATTTATTCATAATTTGTGATGAGGAGAGCCAATTTCCATTGTCTCCAATTAAATGCGAAACCTGACTTTCCTTAAGCTGTGGAAGCCAGCTATCTGGCAGCAGTTTGCCATCAATTAGAAACTTGGGGTTACCTTTTAGGTCTTGCGCAGGATCTGAGAGGCTGTCATACTTCAATAGAGCACACAATTGTTGGTGAACCCTGATAGAAGTTCCTATCATTGAATCACGAAGGGCTCTGGGAAGGGAACCAGATTTAATATATAACAAAGTTGATGGAGAAAGGCCATGATCCTTAATACTTGCCAGCTCAATTTTAAGCCAGGCAGGAGTATAATTAGTAGTTGGCCGGAGGTCATCTACGGATAACCATCTCAGATATTTATTTAAATGACTGGTGAGATAATACAACCTAATATGAGGAAGTCTTAGGCCTCCTTTTATCTTGGGGCAGCTAATTCATAAAACACCATTCTGGATTTTTTGTTTGCCCAAATAAAATCAGTAATTACACTTTGAACATTTTTAAACCACTTAATAGGGAGCCACATGTTTAACAAATTAAAAGGATAAAAAAGGCGGAGGAAAACATTAATTTTTATTGGATTAATGTGGCCCCATAGGGAGAGAGGAAAAATGGACCATCTCTTTAAATCCTGGCTGATCGTGTGAACCAGAGAGTCCAAGTTAAGTTGTCATGAAGAAACTAAGCTCCTAGTAAGAAAAAGCCCTAGGTACTTAATGGAGTCCGCTTTCCAAGAGAGACCGAAAGCAGAAATATTCCCATTAAGCACTTATTGGTTAAGTGGAAAAACAGTAGTTTTCTCCAGACTCAACTTATAGTTAGAAACCAGACTAAATCCCCTCTATAGTATGAAGCATGGCAGGAATGGAAGTGACTGGATCTAAGAGTTGCAACAATAGATCATCTGCATAAGCAGAGAGTTTAACCACCCGACCATAAAGGGGAATTCCTTGGACTCGGTGGGAGTCAGATAATGTATGGATAAGGGGTTCTAGATAAATATTAAAAAGCAGTGGAGATAATGGGCAACCTTGTCTTGTCCCTATGTACAATGGAAATGAGTCAAATATCAGACCATTGCAGGATATCCTGGCAGTAGGAAATTTGTAAAGTGAACCAATCCAGTTTTTAAATTTTGTAGGAAAACCAAATGCTCCCAAGGCAGCCAGAAAATACTGCCAGTGGACCCTATCAAATGCTTTCTCGGCATCTAGGGAAACCAACACCGCAGGAAAATTGGCATCCTGGAGGCCAAGAACACGAGTCAGGGTGCATAAGTGATCCACAGAGGATCTTCCCTTCATGAACCCGACCTGTTCCGATCCTACTAGGGAGGGGAGAACTGCATTCACTCAATCTGCCAGGATTTTTGTGAAGATTTTAATGTCATGATTAAGGAGTGAAATTGGTCTATAATTTGAGATGAGATCAGGAGATTTGTCAGGTTTGGGTATTAAAACAATTAAGACCTCAAACAAATATATGTCTGACACTGAACCAGAGATGATAGCACAGAATAAGGGGAGAAGAAGTGGTGTTAATTGGTTGGCAAATGTGTTATAAAAATTGGAGGAAAAACCATCCGGGCCAGGAGTTTTATCAGAGGAGAGATTTTTGATGGTCCTTTCTAATTCAGCTTGGGAAATTTCTTTTACAATAAGGGTCTGCTGTGTTTCAGAAAGGGAAGGAGGTGAGACTCTTCCAAATACTGATGTAATTTATCTTCAGATGGAGGATGTACCATAGGGCCATAAAGCTGTTTAAAGTAACTACAGAACTCTGCCAGGATATCTTGCGGGGAAGTTTTAAGGGAGCCCTCTCTTAAAGAGTAAACAGAAGCAACTAATATAGATGATTCTTGCTGCTTAACCCACAGGACAAGCAGGCGACCTGCCTTCTCCCCCTGATCTGTGTAAACTGCTTTGGTTTTCAAGATTGCAAACTCTGCCTTCTCTCCCAGAAAAGTTAAGTAAGAGTCCTTTCGCTTAACCAACTCCAATCTCTCTTGTTCTGAAGAGTGTGGGTGAGTTTAGATTCTCTGTCATGAATCTGTGCAAGAAGGGTAGCTATATGTGTTTCCTTCTCTTTTTTCCTCCAAGAAGTCAAACTAATCGGAATCCCACACATATATGCTTTGAACACACCCCACACCACATCTGGACCTATTGTGGAGTTGAGATTATCAGAAATAAATTGAGTGATATGATCAGATATATATTCTATCATTTTAGGATCTCTCAAAATTTGATTATTAAATTTCCATCTAGTGCCCTTACCGGGGAAAACTGGCAAAGTGAGCAAGCAATTTACAACTGCGTGATCAGATAGAGGCCCAGTACATATAGCAAAGTTCAGTACCCCTGGTATAAGTGAGTGTGAAAGGAAAATATAATCAATTCTGGAATAAGTCCTATGAACATGAGATGTAAATGTATATTCTCTCCCAGTAGGGTGTAGCACTCACCATATATCTCAGAGGGCCCGTATGGTCTATTAACTCCCTGAGCACATGGGCTGGGGAAAGACATTTTTGAGAAAAAACACTCCTATCTAAAGTTGGGTCAAAAACTATGTTTAGGTCCCCCCCAATAATTATTGGGATATTCAAAAAGGGAACAAGAGCTTGCATAATTTGTACAAAAAAAAAAAAAAACAGGTGTGTCTATGTTGGGACCATATATACTACCCAATAAAATATCTAAGGTGTGTAGTTGACCTTTTACTAGGAGAAATCTAGCTTCAGGGTCTGAGATGATTTGGATAGAATTAAAAGGTAGCATTCTATGTATTAAGATCATTACCCCTCTACTCTGGGTAGTACCTTCTGCCGAATATACCTGACCTATTTGTTGATGTCTTAAACCTACAGCTTCTCCATTTAACAGATGGGACTCCTGAATAAACATAATATCTGCTTTTAAGAAATTAAAGTGTTTTAATATTTTGTATTGTTTAGTTTTGTGCCTGGCCCCTTTCACATTCCAAGAAATCACACGTTGGTCCCTAGCCATTTTAACTTTCTGGCACTATAAGGGAAATTCGAGAAAACTCCAGGCATGGGAACCTCCTGAATATCTTTGTACATACAAATACTGTGCCATTCTCCCCCCACCCTTTCCCTTCCATATCCCTGTTACCCTTCAACAAAACCCACTTATTATAACATACTACAACCAATAATTTGTTACCTTGCTCCCGGCCCTCCCTGGCCCCCTCACCCAAACTACTATGGTTCATGATGGACAGTACACCCAAAATGCCCTCCTCTGCCCAGCCAACCCAATCCCCTGTAGAGACAGAACAAACAGAAGACCTACTAATGGCCACAGGTGGCAATACAACTCTACGCCCCCTTGATTATTTAGTAGCATATCAATGAAAAATGTCCTTAAGAGCAAGAAATATAAACCAACCTGGTATAATCAAGGGGTAGAGATGGAATACAGGCTCAGCTATATAACTAACAATGCTTTTGCATTTTACAACATATAAAGAAAACTGGAGCCCAAATAAGCATGGGGGAAGAGCAAAGAAAAAGGGAAAAAAAGGGGGGGGGGAATGGGAAAATACTCCAAATAAACTGTAGCTTTTCACATTGTTTACCTTATAGTCTACCAAGGTAACCACCTCGTAATATGAAAAACCCTCAAGGCAGTCATGAGTAATGCCACTTTCAAAAATCCCATGAATATAAATTGTAAGTTAACAATGATTAAATTTCACTGACACCAACAAACATTAGGTCTTTGATTTGCTGCTATGAAAATAACAATATCTGGAGGATTCTACATCACCAATACCACATTGCTAAGTACCAGTCCTCCATCATACACGTAGCAAATCCGTTTGTTAAACTAGTAAATCCGGAATCTTTAACGGACATCATGCTATTCAACCAGCTTCAATTCTTACGAAGGATAGGAACGAAAATGCGGTCTCTGTCTCCCTCTTGTGGTGTTATCTGCACATGACAGGAACAGGTAGAATTTGTATCTTTAGTGCTAATGTCCTGACTATAGGACCCATGAGTAGACAAAGTTTTCACTCAAGCTGACTGCTAGAAAAGTCTCTCTGGGTACCAGCTCCTCTCTTTTTCCCTTTGAGAGACCATAATTACCAGCCAGCAACAATCAGAACCAGTTCACTTAAAGTACCTGTCACCAGATTTGAAATGCTGATTACAAAAATGTCAAAGCCTTTCCCATCAAGTGAATAGCTCAGGGAGTGCTGCTTTCAGGCCAATTGTTGCGGCATCCACCTCTTCATATGTGACCCAGGAACCTGAGAGGCACACTTGAAGCCGTGCATGGAACCCCATTCTAAATTTGGTGCCAGCAGCTATAAGCTTCGTGACCAGAGGGTGAAAAGCAGCCCTTCTTTGCCTAACTGTGAGTGGCAGATCCTGAGCCACCCAGAGTTTCACACGTTCCCATTGAAGCTCCTGGGTATTTCGAGCCTAGTAGAGAAAATGTTGCCTCTCCTGGTAATAAAAAAATGAAGCATGAATGTTTGTGGAGGAGCACCCTGTGGTGGCTTCTGGCGGAGTGCACTGTGGACCCTTTCAATGATGTATCTGGATCTGTATGGAGAGGGACCCGTTATTTTTTCAATTATTTTTGGGGCAAATCTGACTGGATCTGAACCCTCTTCGGGTAAGCCAATGATCACGATGTTGTTTCGTCGGCTTGGCCCCTCCAGATCCTCAACTTTGCTCTCCATTTTTGTCAATCTGTGCTGAAGGGCGACCAACTCAAGGTCAATTTTGTCATGTCTGTGTTCCAGGGAATTTATTTGGGCTTCATTATCAGGAGTTCTCTGTGTAAGGTTTTCCAGGGCAGATGCAATAGATTTAATCTCCCCTAATATCTGTTGCATACCCACCTTAAAAGGTTGAAACTCTGCCAGGAATTTTGTTAGGGTAAGGGGTTCCATCTCCAAGGCAGACAGCGTAGAAATGGGCGTTTGATGCATCACTGAGGCCTGCTGCTTTTTCGGGGCCTTTTCAGGGGTGGTTAGCGGCGTATGTTTCGGAGCCGATTTATGCATCTCTGCATCCATCTGAATTCTCGTAGCAGTGGTACCAGGTGTCAGGTTGTATCTGATCTCTCCTTGTTTCAAAAACTAGCAGAAATTCAGGTCGCTTTATGAGTTTTCAAGGATAAGTTGCTGGAGCACCGCGAGGAAGATACTACTCAGTGCTCTGCATCACGTGACTCCCGTACTCCCTCTGCATTGTATTCCTGCACAATTTGCTTAGTTCTAGCTTAATTTCTGTTCCAACCTGTGATGTATTTGTTATTCTGATCCCTACTGCTGTACAATACTGTTCCACCCTGTCCGTATATTTGTTCTGTGATGTGGAACATTTGTAAAAGAGTTCCTGACTCAAAGGTATATCTGATACTTCTCAATAAATAAATAAATAAATTCCCCTGTGGTATGAGAAGCTAAGTTACTGGCTGACAATTAAGTGACAATTTGCATTTGCATTCCCCCACGGAACAAGGCAAAAGGCAAGGCAAAATTTATTTAAAAGATGCCCAATCCCAGAGGCTCTGGGCACCGTACAAAAATTTAGAACAAGCATTTAAAACATAATAAATATGAAAATTACACATAATAAATACAAAGCTTACAGAAATCAAACCATAACTATGGATATACATCTAGACATTAAAAGCTTTAAAAAAGAAAAAAGCTTTAAGCTGGACCTTAAAAACATCAACTGAGGAACCTTCTCTGACCATAGTTGGTAAGGAATTCCACAGAACAGGAGCCGCTGCGCTAAATGCTCTATCGCCAGTGGATTTCAGCCTAGTTCTGGGAATGGTCAGGAAGCATTCACTAAAAGAATGAAGAGGACACGAGGAAAAGGCAGGTGACAGAAGGTTTAACAGGTAACCAGGGCCCTGCCCATGTAGGGCCTTATAGGTGAGAAGACCCACCTTAAAGAGGACTCTCCACCTGACTGGTAGCCAGTGCAACTCTTTCAAAACCGGTGTAATATGGCAAAACTTTTGCTGCCCGGTCAGCAACCAGGCAGCTGCGTTTTGCAACACCTGCAATCTGCAGAGAGATCCTCCTGTGATCCCGAGATAGAGCGCATTACAGTAATCAAGCCTAGATGTGACTAAGGCATGTATCAAAGTAGGGAGGTCCAGAGGCTAAACAAGGGACTTAATCCTGGCAATGTTTCTGAGATGGTAAAAACAAGTACGAACCACGGAGGATATTTGAGCCTCCATGGTTAAGTCTCTATCCAGAATCACGCCAAGATTTTGCACCCAAGAGGAGGCCTTCAATGGCACAGATCATAGGACAAGCCCAGTTCCTGTGTCAGAGGCCATCCTATCACGGACTCTGTTCAACTCCACTACTAATACCTCCGTCTCAAGCAGCTCAGAAGCAGCTTAGAAAATTATTTGTGAATTGCTACTTATGCTAATCATCTGCTTTTAAATGCAGCCCCTTTTCTGTATGTGATCACTAGCGTGGCTGAAAAAATAAATGATTGCTAACAAACGGGGCCAATCTGAGATCTCTAACTAGCAAAAGAGAGAAAGCTATGTATGTGGAAGCAAGCCAGTCCAGAATCCACATACTGTGACATGGCAGCTTATGCTTTTATTTCATTTGGTCTAAAACGTGGCTAGTCAACCTGCTCAGATATCTGGCTAGCCAGAGGGAAATGGTTAGCAGCATCATCAGATTCCAGTGCACTGACCTGAGTAAGACTGGGCAAGCATAAGGAGTTCAGGATGGCACTTAATTTGTGGGTGTCTGAGATGAATTCAAAAGGTGCCTGTGTTTAAGATGTCATGGTAATCGAAAAAAACAATTTTTTTTGGTGAGCAGGTAGGTGTGGAAGACTTCTTATATTCCCTTGGCTGGATACAGGGGTTCAAGAAAAGACATGCTCTCAGCATTAAAACTTTACACGGTGAGTCTGCCAGCACTGATATGAATGCTTTTGTGTCAGTGAGGTTGCAAATAAATGAGGTTCTGAATGGGTGTAGCTCAAGAGCCATTTACAACCTGGATGAGACAGGCCTTTTCTATAGATTGGGCCCTACATCCACGTTACCCCTTACCCCTTTGTCTGGCACAAAGAAATTAAAAGATAGGCTGACTGTAGCACTATGTACTAATGATAATGGCTCAAATAAAGTTAAGCCCTTTGTGACTGGGAAGGCAAAGAAGCTTCAGTGCTTTGGCAGTGACTTCGACCCAGAGCTGTAAGCAAGATATCTTGCCAGCAGCAAGGCATAGATCACTGGGGATGGATTCAAGGAGTGGGTTGCAGATTTCAAACAAGCCATGAGATTGCAACAGAGGCATGTCATTTTGTTGCTGGATAATGTTACTAGTCATACTATTCCTAAATCCTCTCTCATGTAAAAAATAATTTTCTCTCTCCAAACGCCACATCCCACATATAGCCAATGGATGCTGGCATCATTAAAAATTTCAAATGTTTTTATAATAAAGAGATGCACAGGCATTTCTTTGCTTGTGCTGAGTCTCGAGAAAAAAATGAAAATTTCAGTTCATCAGGCTTTGCTCTTGTTACACAGCTCATGGAGGGCAGTTACAGAGACGACAATAAAAAAGCATTTGTCAATGCCGAACATTCGCCTTTGGTATTGCCCTTGTCATGTATTTACCCTGCTGCGTCACATGACCTAGTTGGCAACAAGGCTTTTAATTAATCTGTTTTTTTTTATCCTGGTCAAAAAATTTCAGTCAGCCATCAGTCCATAGTTGGGCCTTGTGTTCCCACCAATGCCTATTGCAATGCATAGGTCACATGCGGCCCATTTGTTACAAAGCAGCCATTTGTTTTCCACACCACCTGGAAACATGCAAATGTGTAGCGCAGAAGCCACATCTGGAACTTTTTTTGAGATATAGCATCCGAAAGGTACCAACCCCATCTCAATGTTATCCTATGAAAAATTAACAAAAATGTAAATTGTTTAACACTAGGTCCCTGCGCTCCCATCTGTAGTACAGCAGTGACAAAAGTGTCAACATAGCCATGGTATTACCACACCTCATGTACCCAGTTCAGAAAATCTTCAAATCCTAGTCAAAACGTAACTCTGCTCTACCACAATGCCATTTCATGCCACAGGTGCAGAAACACATTTTGTCCAAGATTTGAAAAATGACAGCTGTGACATTCATGAGGTGGGATAATAAGACTATGTAGCAAATCTGGTATCAAAATATTTTTAATTGCCACAGTTATGAGCACGTGTAGCGCAATTGCAACAAATGGTCATAACTCTGGCATTTTTTATAATTTTGACCTCAGTTTTGCAGCATAACCTTCTTATGAACCCAGCGCATGAACAATATGACTGTGCTTACACAAATCCTGCCAAAAAGGTGAATTTGCCAACAGACCACAAAATCACCTTTCCAGCAGAAGTTGTATAACAACAGTTGTATTGTTAATGAGGTGGGGTCCCCAAAAAATCATGTTGAAAATTTGGAGTCAAAATCTTGAAAAACAGCAAAGTTATAGACCAAAGCTGAAACCCCTATTGAAATACATTCAACTGTATTTACCTTAGTTTCTCATACTGCAGCCGCCGGTTCCAGCAGGAAGACATATCTTCGATCGGGAGAGATGTTCTAGAACCTGGGACCTCTTCATGTGAGTGAGGTTGTGTGGAGATGTCAAGGGAGATGGGGGGAGGTGGGTGCACTGTGGGAGGTTGGGTGGGGGGGTGCGGGTTTGATTGGCGATGGACATTTTTTTTACAGGTTTCTTTTAAAAAAAAAAGAAGATCAAGGGAATGTTTTCTTTATTTCAGGCTCAGACCTAGAAAATGTGAGGCTGGGGGTGCCACTGCAGAGTACAGAGCAAGACCGGGGCCAGTTGGGGGGGTGTCACTAGACACCAGAGCAAGTCAGGAGTGAACTGGCCTCAGAACAAGACCAGTGAATGGAGGGTGGTGTGTGGGACAGCACAGAGAGAGAGGGAGTGGGTAAGTTTTATTTGTAATAGAGCGGGGACCAGGCAATTGAGGGTGGTGGGTGGGACAGCTCACAAAGGGAGGAAGTGGGATGGTTTTATTTGTAACAGAGCAGGGAATGGTGGGTGGCTGGTGAGACAGCTCACAGAGGGAGGGATCAGGAGGGTTTTATTTTTAATAGAGTAGGGAATGGGGAATGGATGGTGGCGGGTGGGACAGCTCACAGAGGGAGGGAGCGGGAGGGTTTTATTTCTTTCAATTCAAAGTTTATTACTGGTTTTAACCATACAAAGAGCAGATCCATACAGAGTAAAACAGAACACAGGCCAATCTAGACATAATACAGTGGATCTGTCCCTCCACTGCCCACCTCCCCACCCCAACCCCCATTCCCCCTTTCCAGTTTACCCTCCACTCCATCTGCCTCCCCGCCCAGCACAGACCAGTAAGGCTTAGACATTTCAAATGGAGAAGTAGCATCAGGACATGAAACATATAAGGAATACAAAGTATATAAGGGGTCCCATATTCTTCGATAACTTTGCAACCTGTTATTGAGACTTGCTATTGCCTTTTTAGTACTCAAGTTAGCCAGTAGGTTTAGCCACTCAGTATAGGAAATAATTTTACTATCTTTCCAATGCTTTAATACCAATTTTTTTGATGGACATTGAAACCAGGGCAATATCATATTTGCAATTAAGTACAGAAATTAAGGAATAGTCACCAAGTAAACAAATTTCAGGTGTAAATAGCTCCAACAGCCCTAGGAGAGGGTCTGCCTTATTTTAGATGTATGTCCACAAAGGAGCCACTTTGGAGCAAGTCCAGAAAATGTGGAGCAAGGTGCCTTCTTCCTGGAGACACCGGGAACAGAGGGCAGAGAGTCTTAGACCAGATTTGGCTAATTTTTGAGGGTAATAATACAAGTAATGCAAAATATGGAATTGCACGAGACGTAGTCTATCTTGTGTCACAAATCGGTGACAATTATGCCAAAGTGAGGGCCACTCAATTTTTCAATCAGGAAAAAGAGATGCCAAGTATGCTGTGGGGCCAAAACAGTCTTGGAATTCCAATCATATAAAATTGCATATGTTTTGAATACTGCCAACTGGCCAATGTCCGATTGAAAGGAGAATTTGGCTGGTTGAAGGGGGTCAGTTCCCAGCACTTTAATTAGAAGATGCCTCAGTTGAAAAACTTTAAAGTAATACTGTAATGGAATTTTAAATTTGGTTGTGAGTTCTGCAGCTAGGAGCCAGGAGCCATCTTCCTTCAGAAAGCTGGAAAACCAGCCATTCCCTAGATGTAGTAACCATCTGGATGTTAGGACCTGATTGTCAGTTTTGAAGGACAGATTTCCCCAGATAGATTGAGATAGGTCTCTGTTGTGCTTGAATCTCATAAAAGCACATTGTTGGGAGTAAACCCTTATGGATACAGCTACAGGAGTAGATTTGAGAATTGGAGGCAAAAAGCATAACTTTGTATACAAAAGTGCAGATGGTGCTAGTTGACAGGATCGAATTAGGGCTAATTCAAGTTTATGCCAAAGTGGGGGAGGTGTGGGGTGATCCAGCGATAACCATTTAAGATACTTGGTGGCATGGCTAGCCCAATAATAAAATGCAAGATGAGGGAGACATAAGCCCACTTTGAGCTTTGGGGCAGCCAACTTGTGATATACTATTCTAGGCTGCTTTTTTAACCAAATGAATTTGGTGAGAAGTCCATGTATTTTTTTAAACCAATAATCTGGCAACCAGATATTCAATAAATGAAGGGGATAGAATAACCTTGGAAAAACATTCATTTTGATTAAAATAATTCTCCCGATTATGAAATTGGAAGAGTCGACCATCGATCTAAGTTATGACTGATAATTTGTACCAGAGAATCTAGGTTCCGTTTGATTCTGAGGGCAGTGTTTCTAGTGAGTTCAATGCCCAGGTATCGAAGAGAGCCCTGTGACCAGCAGAGGCCTAAGGATGAAATGGACTTTTTAAATACTTTATGATTAAGGGGGAAGACAACTGATTTATTAACATTCAACTTGTAATTTGAAAATCGGCTGTATTCTGTAATAATCCCTAACATAGGTGGATGTGATGTATCTGGATAGGACAGCTGGAGAAGGAGATCATCGGCATAAGCGGAGACCTTAACCTCTTGAGCTTGTATGGTAATTCCTTGGACCACTTGACATACCGTTAATCTCTGAACGAGGTGTTCCAGGTTAATATTAAAGAGCAAAGGGGATAGGGGACAGCCTTGTCTTGTGCCAGATTGCAAAGGAAACGATTCTGAGATTACTCCATTTCCTGAAACTGTAGTAGTCAGGGATTGGTATAGGGCTTGTATCCATTTCAAAAATTCAGGGGTGAAATCAAGGACCCTGAGAGTCTGAAAAAGGAAATTCCAGTTGACTCAGTCAAATACCTTCTCAGCATCCAGAGAGACTATGGCAGCTGGTAAGGAGGCATCTCTGGATGCTGAGAAGACATGCAAGAGTGTTCAGAGATGATCCACAGAAGATCTTCCCTTCATAAACCCGACTTGTTCTGGGCCTGTGAGGTCAGGGAGTACTAAACTAAGACAATCTGCTAGTAATTTAGTTAACATTTTTATATCCTGATTAAGGAGAGAAATAGGGCGGTAGTTTGTCACCAGATCTGGACTTCTGTCTTTTTTGGGTAGAAGAACAATTAGGGTTTCAAATAATGTTAAGTCAGTTTGGGCTCCTGATAAAATATATTGATATAGTGGTAGGAGAAAGGGAATAAGTTGGTCTTTGAATTTTTTGTAAAAATTAGATGAAAATCCATCTGGCCCTGGAGTTTTGTCTGTGGGAAGGCTTTGTATAACTACAGCCAATTCCAAAGCTGATATGGGGGCGATTAGGACATGTTTATGAACCTCAGAAAGGGAGGATAAATGGGACGCCATTAAGAAATTAATCAGAGCCATGTTTGGTGGGGGAGCTGGCATAGGTCCATACAGTTGTTTGTAATAATTGATAAATTCTGCTACAATTTCAGTTGATGACGTTTTCATGAATCCATTGCTCTGAAAGCAAATGGGGGTGGGGATGAAGCGAGATGATTCTTGTTGCTTTATTCTGAGAGCTAACAACCTACCAGCTTTCTCTCCCTGATCTGTATAGGAGGCTTTAGATTGGAGAGTTGCAAATTCATCCTTTTCTCTCAACAGGTCAAGATAAGCATCCTTCTCCCTGATCTGTATAGGAGGCTTTACATTGGAGAGTTGCAAATTCGGCCTTTTCTCTCAACAGGTCAAGATAAGCATCCTTTAGCTTGGCTAGATCCTGTCTAATCTTATCAGGGGAGTGAGGAGCCAGTTTCGCTTCTATAGATCAAATTTGGAAAAGGAGAAGTAATAACTGTGGGTCATGTTTTTTTTTTCTCTTTGAAGCCAGGCCTATCAAAACACCTCTGAGGTATGCCTTAAAAGAACACCATTCTATATCAGGTTTGGTGGTGGAATTGTGGTTAACCCCAAAAAATTGGTTAATATGGTCAGAAATATGTCGGATTGCATCTGGATCCTTCAGCAGCTGATCATTTATCTTCCAACGTGCCCCTCTTTTGGGAAACGATGTAAGAGATAGAAGACACATTACTAAAGAATGGTCAGAATGAGGGCCAGGTTGTATTGAGGAGGCCAGAACTCCTGGAAGAAGTGATTGGGACAGGAGTATATAGTCAATACGGGAAGAAGACTCATGGACTGGAGAGGTGAAAGTGTACCCTTTGTCTTTGGGATTCAAAACTTACCAGGCATCACACAAGCCCAGTTGATCCACTAGGTTGTGTAGTGCCCGTTGAGCAGGGGAAGGTCCTTTTTGAGAGGAGCCGGATCGATCGGGAGGGTTTTATTTCTAATAGAGAGTGGACCGGGGAATGGAGGGTTGCAGCTGGGACAGCTCAGAAAGGAAGGGAGTGGGAGGGTTTTATTTGTATTAGAGCAGAGGCTGGGGAATGGAGGGTGGTGGATGGGACAGCTCACAGAGGATGGGAGTGGGAGGGCTTTTCTCTGATAGAGCAGGGACCGGGTAACAAAGGGTGATGGGTGGGACAACTCACGAGGGAGGAAGCGGGAGGGCTTTTTCTAATAGAGCAGGGACTGGGGAATGGAGGGTGGTGGGTGGGAAAGCTCACATAGGGAGGGAGCAGGAGAGTTTTTTCTAAAAGAGGGGGGTCTGGGGAATGGCATTTTCTTTACTTCTGGGAGGACAGAAGTACTTGGCTTTGTATGCAGACATAAACATAGAGTTGATATGGGTGCTGTGGCGGCTGAATACTGTATATTGAATACTGCATGTGGCCCAGTGCAAACTGCTTACTGTTGCTTGATTACGATGTCGGGGGGAGGGGAGACATACTGTTGGTGGTGGCGCCGAAAGTAAAAGTGCAGATGTCAGTCTCATTACAACACTGATCAGCTGTTTGCTGTGCAGTGTCCTGCGGATCAAAGGAAAAAGCCACCACATTGGTTCAGCTTCTCACCTGAGAATGTCAGGGGATTGAGGAACCAATTTTGCTTCTATAGTTCGGATTTTGGAAAGTAGATGTAACAGCTGTTGTTCGCATTGTTTCTTTCTCTGTGATGCCAGACCTATCAGTATTCCTCTTAGGTATGCCTTAAAAGCACACCAGTCGATGTCCAGTCTAGTGGTAGAGTTGTGATTAGCAGCAAAAAATTGGTTAATGTGATCAGAAATATGTTGAGTTGCACCTGGGTCCTTCAGCAGCTGATCATTGAGCTTCCAACATCCCCTCTTTTGGGAAGAGACGTGAGTGAAAGATGGCATGTGACTAGGGAGTGATCAGAAGGAGGGCCGGGTTGAATAGAGGATACCAGGACTCTGGGGAGAAGTGCCTGAGAAAGCAATACATAATCAATATGGGAAGAAGACCCGTGAACTGGGGAAGTAAATGTGTATCCCCTACTTTTGGGATTAAGGATGCACCAGACATCACACAGACAAAATTGGTCCACTAGGTCATGAAATGCCCATTGAGCAGAAGAAAGTCATTTCCAAAAAGAACCAGATCGATCCATTACTCGGTCAAAAACTAAATTTAAATCTCCCCAAGGATTAATGGGATTGAAAGACAGGGCATGAGGGTATTGATGAGCTGCATGAAGAATCCGGGAGCATCCACATTGGGCTCATAAATGCTACTGAGAAGGAATTTGGTGGTATGTATATTGCCATGAGTCAGTATGAACCTGCCCTGGGGGTTTCTGATAATCTGTGAGGGGGTAAATAGGACTCTCCTATTGATCAGAATCATGACCCCACAGCTTTGGGTAGTGCCTCCGGCAGAAAACACCTGCCCTAACTGTTGTCTCCTCCTCTGTAACACTTCAAGATCCAATATATGTGACTCTTGTATAAAAGTTATTTGTGATTTTAGAATATTCAAATGCTTTAAAACTTTATATTGTTTAAGTTTACGTCTAACCCCTTTTACATTCCATGTAGATAATATGAGATCGCTAGCCATATAATGCAGTGAGAGCAAACCAAAAAACAATCAGTAAAATGACATAAGTACAAACCCATGATACCTTATTAATCTTGAAGGCTGTGCTATCTCCCAACCCTCCTCCCCTCCCCAGTCCCCAGTCCCTTCCCCTTGTGTCCACAAATATTCCTACAAAAAAACCAGTACAATGAACTAACCCAACCCACCTTTCCCCCCTTACTGTTACAAACATCGTTCTGCAGAACACCATACTACTACCCCCCTCTCCAACCACCCTTAATTATTACCTACAAACTATATCTTGTCCAATAGAACATTTAACATAACAAATTTTACCCAGGATCATGACATGGACTATTTGATCCGGGTCATTATCCACAACATTTTTGGTACTATAAACATAAAATGTAAGGTTAAATCACCTTGAGCTGTACAACGCAACCCAACAAACCTTAAAAGCTAAAAACCCCCACATAAAAAAAGAGTGGAGCAAAACCACAAGCTCAAATTTGAGAAAACATAAGGACTTCTTCTCTTTTTGGGATGAAAGAGTCACTATGGAGGCACCAAAAACTGTCCCTCAGTAGTGCCCATAGTCTCTGGAACAGAAAAAAGAATAAACACTAGCCCCACTATTATAGGTGTCATCCATAACAGTGAGACAGAGACAAGGAGATATTTTAGAATCTGATTTAAATAGACTGCTGCTCTGGGAAATAGGCTTTTTGGGCTAGGGAGCATGAAGAATTACTCCCTCAAGTGGAAAAATGGTGAAATCACACAGCCATCAGGGAAACCTTGAACAGAGCATTTGTGCACAAAGTAAAACCATACACAAATAAGTCTGTTAGTTATAACATTCCAGAGTGAAAATGGGGATGGCATAGAACCACTATGAAATTAAATTGCCATGCCAGAGTCTAAATTAAGCATTTAAATCAGATCATCCTGGGGGATATTACAATGAGGCATCACAACATTAAACAACATAAGCAATCCTGGAGACAATTGATATCTGTTTTTCAGTCTAGAAAATCAGGCATTGTATACCAGAAAACGCCTCCCTTCAATCAACAGATATAAGATCAAGCAGGCTCAGGTGCCACGAAAGAGGTCAGGTAGAGCACTCTTGAGACCCACTTGGGCTGTTTCTGGGTCTTCATAAGCCTGCCAGTTGCCTGCAATGAGTACCTGGAGCGTCACTGGATAGATCATTTTGAATTTCTCCCCAGCAGCGATAAGCTTGGTAACTAGGGGGTGAAAGGCTGTTCTGCGTTGTCTGACTGTGACTGGCAAATCCTGGGCTACACAAATTCTGTTGCCTTCCCACTGGACTTCTTGAATTTCCCCTCACTTTGGTGAGAAAATACTGGCTGTCCAGGTAATTCAAAAAACAGAAGATTAAAGGCCTTGGTGCAGCTCCTGGTGGAGTAGTCGGTCAGAGCACCAGATGCGTTCTTTCAATTACATATTTAGGACCGAAAGGGGATGGCCCTGCAATTCTTTCTATGAGCTTCTGCAAGAAGAGTATGGTGTCTTGACCCTCTTCTGCCTCTGGTAGCCCAATAATAACTGCATTTTTCCTGCAGCTATCACCCTCCAAGTCCTCTACCTTTAGTTCCATTTTTGTAAGCCTTTGCCCAACTGTCACAAGATCTGGATCAACCCTTTTGACTTATCTTTCCAAAGAGAAAATTCGGCTTCACTGTCCGATGTTCGGGTTACGATGTCTTCCAGTGCCTGCGAGAGGGATTTAATTTCTGTGGCCATCCCTCAGAGTTCCTCCTGAAAAGGCCAGAATTCAGCCAGGAATCCAGAGTGTGTAAGTGACTTTTGCTCTGTCTTTTAGTGGGTCGTGCCCTGAGGATCGTTCACACTGGTGGCCCGTGGTTTCTTAGGGGTCTTCTCCGGTGTTACTGCGGGGGGAGGGGGTATGTCTCAGTGGCGCTTTCCTCATTTTGACCTCCATGGCTGTGTAAAAGTCTGTAGATGTTGCTCATCTAGTTGTCGAATCTTCCAATAATTTTTTTAGATATTTGTTAGCCTTTGGGAAGTGGAGAAATTAGTTATAAGGAAACGGGTGGCTGGAGAGGTTAAATGGAGCTGCTTTCAATCATGCTGCATCACGTGATCCATCCTCAATAATATATTACTCCAATTTTTGCGTCTTACTGCGGTGCTCCAGCAGGTCATCCAGCCGCCGGCCCCCACCAACCCAGAGGACAGCAGGCTTACTCGCCGTGAGAGTCCGAGCATGGCAATTACCGAACCCCTTGACACAATTCCATGACAGGCCTCCAGGTCAGCAGGTGTGCGGCCATCAAGCTGCTTGGCTGTGCCCAGCTCTTTTCCACCCAAGATTTTTTCCCCTCGGAGCTGGCAGTGCAATGACTCGCTGTGTACACGCAAGCGTCTTGCTAACTCCACCCCATGCTACTGCTGTCTTGTACTTCCCCGGTTTTGCTAGGGGCCACTCAAGCACGACACAACTCTAGCTCACCCCAGAGGAAGCAGAGCAGTCCTGGTATGCTTAATCCAACCTCTCCCCTGCCAGCCCCCGACAGCCTGAGTCCATTCCCAAACCCGGGTCACTGGCGTGGTGCAAGGTGTGACGTCCAGCGCCTCAACCCTCATCACCACCAGGCCGGGACAATAATGTGCTTTTTACATAGAATGGTTAAACACAATAGACACAAAGAAGACACACAACCCCCCCATTGGCTTTGTTGATTCTCACCTAACAGTGACATGATGTCCACTGCCTCCACCCATTTGATCACCGGACGACAAGGAGAAGCCTGCCAAAAGCTGTTACTCTACAGCAGCCATGGCTGCTGGAAAACAGTCCAGTGTCAAGCCAGTCCAAGCCGCATCTTTGAGCATGCACATCAGCATCACAGATGCATATACTTTGGAGTTATGGCTTAAGTGTTCAATAGCTGTTTTCAGTTAACATACTACTTCAACCAAGCAAGCCAGCTATTTAAGAAAAAATAAACAAAAACAATGTATTTGCATCCCCCAAATTCTGAGGGGGTATGATCTTTTGGGGGGAGCCTCGAGCCTGGAAGCCTCTCCAAAGTCTACGCCTATGCTCAGGGAAGTGCCAAAACATTAGTGGCAAGATCTAGGTATAGATTTATTCATATGATATAAAATGAAATGTTTGTGATCCTGCACCCATCTGGCCATTGGCTAACTCTTTAGCCTGCTGATGCACCCTAGCCTCATCATCTCACCTTCTCATGGGACTTACCTTCTCCACTTTTCCCCCGTGACTTTTCCCCCCACAGTGGGGTCCTCAGGCTGGGACCAGGACCCTTGGGTACAGTTATCCAGTTCTTTGGAAAGTGCAAAGATCAGCAAGTGTGAGGTCTACAAGTGTGGTGAGGCTATCATGCTGCACTACTAGGGGTTTCCACCTGAGGTTTGGTCCTTTCCCCCTGAGGGCATGTCATGCTAGGATGTGATATCATATATATGAGACGACAAGGGAGATGTCCTCCCCCCTTGTAGTCCCCACTGCTCTTCCCTCTATTTGCAGCCAAAGGTTAGCGTAGCAGCAGAGATCTGATACCCTCCCACCTAGAAGAAAGAAGGATCCACCAGGAAGTTTGACTTTCCTCCCTGCAGCTGGCTCCTGGTGATCCCAGGCTCCCTCCCAAACCTAGATCACCATCATTGTGAGCAATAGCACTACCCTTGCACTGATGGGCTTGATGAAGAAAGCTTTCTTATGGTTGTAAACAACTGTGACAGATATTTTGAAGTTGTACAGCTGCAGCTCTCAAACAGTGTGCCACCCACAAGGAATATTGGCCTATCATTATATATGAGGAACTGACATCAGATAATAGACAATAATGTACAGCACAGGAGTTTAAGGACTTCATGAATGCTTTTGGTATCAAACATATCATCGTTATTGTGTACTGTCCTTAGAACAATGGATGGACATGCTAAAAAATATGTTAGTATTGTAAAAGAACATTGTGTCAATGTTCAAGCATCTGGACAAGATCTATATCTTGGATTCTTGAACTACAGCTCACACCAGTCAGAGTAAATTTTCATCAGCTCAACAAGAGCTAAATCAATGACTCCAGTCATTTTTTCCTGTGTACCTAACTAAAACGGACATTGAAAGTTTGTCTTCACACTTCATGCAAGCAGACAGACAGTGATGTCAGACAGCAGAAAAGAAATTATTCAACAAAACAGCAAAACACCTCTAAAAATGTAACTTAGACAGAATATAATGTGCAAAACAACTCTTACACAGTGGGACCCTGAAATAATCACCAAAAAAGTGGAGACTCTTAGATCTGACTATCTTCGCAGTGTAGCTGATGAATATGTCAGGTGTAGCTGGCATCATATTAAGCCATGCAAAAGTAAGATGTCTTCTAATATTACACTGTTGAGTGTCCTTTGATCGATGGTGTGCAGTCATGTGTGGTTTCCAGCAGTCCTATGCATCCTGAGATCAGTTCACTTGGGACAAACTTATTTTAAGATGGCTAAGAAAACTGCATTGAAGCAAAAGTGGTTGCTGAAAACATGAAGATACCAATGAATAGCTACTGTATGTTGGGGCTGCTGAATAACTTTATCTAATACTGTTTCACCAGGAGGACAAGATGCAAAATATTATGATGTTAGTAAAATGTTGAAACCCAAGTGTGCTGTGATAAGGTTCAATTGTTTACTTTTGGAAAGAAGGCGGTGTATTGCATTGAGGTTACACTGTCTCTTTAAATGTTACGGCTCTCTAACCTCTTTTAAAAGCTACAGGAAGTAATATATGTGCAATGTGTGTTAACTGAGCAATAAAGCTGCAGCAAGAGTCAATCTGTATTTCATTATAGAAAAAAAATTGGTTCCTGAACAACTTAGAGTCCATGAGTTTATTTATAAACCATATGGAGAACATTACAACCAAGGGCCAGATATTTAAAAGTTAGCTTGGGCAATATCTGGGTTTTACCCATACTATGCAGGATTTGCACTCAGTTTTGGGGTGGGATCTACATTCAGAGACCCCTGTAGCATGGGTTAAACCTGTTAGTGCCCGAGCACTAAAATAATGCTGCAAGCGTGCAAATGAGGGGAGTCCCCTTCTGAATTCAGGTGCAGCGGCAATTTCAAAGGTTTTTGTCGGTGGTAAATGGCACACAAAGGGGTGCTATTTACTGCCTCTGAAAACCCCGACTTGATTGGACACAAAGTCTGTGCCCCCACCCCTCCAATGGCAGGATGGCTATACTGCAGCCACTCAGCCCTCCAACTACTGATCACCTTTCCCTATGGTACACAGTATCACTGGTGTCCAGTGACAGCCCCACTCTCTGATCCCCTGTTCTAGTAATACATAGTATACCCTGATGTCTACTGGCAATCTCCAGGACACCCATGATGATGATGATGTGCATATTCCCCTGGTGTCTAGTGGCACCCCTATCTTAGTAAAATAATATATTCCCTGGTGGCTATTGGCATCCCTCACCTTATGATCCCCATCCTGTTAAAACAACATAGTCCCTGGCATCTAGTGGCACCCTCATTTCAGATCCCCTGCTCCAGTAAAACACAGTATGCCCTGATAACTAATGGCACCTCAACTTCTGATCACCCATCCAGAGCTGTATGTGATTTCTCTGGTGTCTAGTGGCACCCTCCAACCTCAGATCACTTGGTTAATGTCCCTTACACTATCCTTGGTGTCCAGTAGTATTCTTGCCCCCTGAATGCTTGTAAACACACAGACTGGTGAAAAGAAGTGGTCCAGGGGTGTCCAACCCACACCATGAACACCACCCATCCACCCCCCTTTCCATGATGGCTGGGGACATGCAACAAGTTCCAAGACAGGGACCAGTACTGCCCTCCTCTTAGCTCTTTGACCCACCACTGTATGAGCTGCAGGGAACATGTACAGTATGGAGGCAAGCCAAGGAGGTGATATGAGGGCTGTACTGGTCACCGTCTTGGGATTTACCACATATTCCCAGCCACACTGATAAGTTGGGTGGATGGGTAGTGTTCAGGGTGTAGGTGGGGGGCTGCTGGACCACCACTGTCTGCTTGTTCATGTGTTGACCAGCATTCGGGGGTGGGGTTATCACTGTACACCAGGAATATTATAAGGGATATGAGCATGGTGATCAGAGGTTGGGGGTGCCACTAGACACCAGGGAAACCATATATAGCTCTGGAACAGGTGATCGGAGGTTGAGGGGTGCCACTAGAAACCAGGGCAAACTTTGGTTTCTGGGATGGGGGCTTGGATGGTAGGGTGCTCCACTAGACACCAGGAAATACTATTCATTACCAGGATGGAGAATTGGAGGGCGGGGGGTGCTACTAGACACCAGGCCATAATTTGATTTACCAGGACAGAAATCGGAGTGTGGGGAAGCCACCAGACACTGGGAAATCAGGAGATATTATCATCACTGGGACAGGTGTGCCGGGGGGGGCATTAGACACCAGGGAAAATATCGTCAGTAAGTTGGGTGTGCAAGGGGATGCCACTAGACATCAGGTAATATGTTTTCATATATGGGATGGGTGTGCAAGTGGGTGTCGCTAGCCACCATGGGTGATGTGGCTGGTGCCCACTGAATGGGTGCAAATGGGCTGCCGCTTCCAATACAAATGAGCCTTTAATGGGCATGCTAATGATCCCTTAGAGCCTTGTATGCCCATCAGGATCATTTGCATTTTACTACAGAAGATCGTGCCATTGCTTCTAGCACTAATCAATCTGTGGCACAATTCTGTATGGGCTGGAAACAGCCAGATCCATGTCTGGGCTGTACAGCTTGACTAAGCACTGCACTGACATGGGCTGATATTTAGTCACATAGCGCTGGTTAGAGATGCAGTGAATTTAAATTTCACCAGCGAAGTGAATGTGAAGTGGGCACTTCGCATTGTCACTCCACTTCATGGAGTGGCCAACATGAAATGCTCACTTCACCTTGTTATTATTACTTCGCATTGTCATTCTGCCTTAAGGCGAAGTAAGGCGGAGAAACAACAATATTGGCAGCCCCCCACACAGTCACTAGAATTAATGTGCATCCCCAAAATGCTACTGTCGTCTTGTCTCCAGAAAATTCCCCAGTGCTGACAAAGTGAAATGAGAGAGTAACAAGAAATTCAAAGTCTCACAGAATTAATGGCACACTCCAGTCATCAGGGCAGTTGTCAGATAAAGTCACCCGAATTAATGTTCATCCCCAAAATTCAACTGTCTTGTGCCCAGAAAATTCCCTACTGCTGACGAAGTGAAATGAGAGTGTAACAGGACATGCAACAAATTCTCCCATCTTAGAGATGCAGTGAATTAAAATTCCACAGGTGAAGTGCTCGAGAAGTGGGCACTTTGCGTTGTCACTCCGCTATGCAGAGTGGCCAGCATGAAATACCCACTTTGCCTTGTTATTGTGATTGTGACTTCTCATTGTCATTCCACCTTAACCTGAAGTATGGAGGAGTGACAACAATACTGGCAGCCCCCAGGCCCCCACACATCACATGGCTTACAGTACTGTAACTCACATGCTGTACAGGAACGCAAATGCCTATGGCTGTAGTTCCCCAATGACAATGATCTGTATCACAAAACTCCCCAATTTGAAAACTCATATCAATGAGTACAGTGGTGAAGTCTGGAGAGATACTACAAAACAGGTTTACATGATGCAAGTAACTAGTAAAAAAATTAATTTTGTGATTCGTGATGTGATTGGGAATCGTGACTACATTCGTGATTGTGAAATAAGAATTTATTTTTCTCAGACTTGGAGCTGACGAGCATATTGTGAACATGAATGCCTACAGCTGTACTTCCCTGATGACCTGGCTGTTCACAAAACTCTCCAGCTTGAAAACTAATCACAGTGGTGAAGCCTGGAGAGATAGTACAAAACATCAACTTTGTGATTCATGATGTGATTGGGAATTGTGTTCACCACACCAGTATTCCGAAGAGAAGCCAAAGAAACAACTGTGACTTAAGTAACAGATGAAAATTGGGCCCTAAAGAGATGCAAATGCACAGACAGATTAAGATTGCACTGCACACTAAAGAGATGCAGACACAAAGGCACAACAACACCTAACCAGTGTTCACCATCAGAAACCCAAATTTGGAAAAGAATACCTTCTGCTGTTTGGGGGGTAGTGCACAGCAGTAACAGCCCACTACTACCAGTAAAGATACCACAAGCAGTACAAAAAAATTCATGCAGGTGCAGCGGATAGCAGGTTCACACTGCTGCAATTACTCTGTGGCACAATAAATGGTATCTGATTTAATGGCACGCATGCATCGTACACACACTACAAGTAATGCGTAGCAAATTGAAAACCTTTAGTACTACAACCAAATGTTTTAAGCAAACTGAAATGATACACTCCTGCACCACAACAATCATCAAAAAAATGCCAAGAATTACTAAAAATATTACTGCGTGTACATTCACACAGTTATACAAGAAAAATATAACCAAAACAGAAAGACTGCCTTTTTCTCCCAGTTAATCTACCTACACCACAGATACTCCCCTCCCCCAAAGCACACTTCACAGTACACAGACTGACTGTTCTAAATTAACATTAAAAATCCACACACAAACAATAAACACTAGATGATATGAGCACAGGAGGGTTTTCTACAATTGATGTACTGAATTTTGAGCAAAGAAAAATGTCTCAGAAAGGCTTTTTTAACAGCTTTTAGAGGATTTGAGTGGCAGAGCTCTGAGAGGAAACTGTCTCCATCTTCCACTACATACACACTAAACAGAACTGAGGCTGTGCAGAACAATCTAGAGCTCATGTGACCTGCAATCCCATGAAGCACTGCAAATTTGCTTTGGAACTCGATAACAAGGCAAAGTGATGCGAAGTACATTGATTTCAGTGTTACTTCACCTTAAAACTGGTGGAGAAGTGGTTTGGGGAAGGTAGAGTAATGCGAAGTCATTGTTTTCAATGGAATTCGCATTCCCCATTATAACACGAAGTACTCTGCTTCACGTTGTGGAGCACTTTGCTTGATTCTGTGTTACTCCGCGTATCACTTTGCGGAGCAAATTTAGCCCACTACGCCCACCACTAGTGCTGGTCTGCTATCTGATTGAATATAGCACCTCTCAGTCAGGTGCAGCTCAAACCTTTGCAACCCACTTTGGCCCCTTTTTGAATATCTAGCTCAAGATGTTTTCTGCTACCTAACTCCATTCCTGCTTTGCTGGCTGGGAAGACTGCTGTGCAGGAAGTAGAATCTATTTGTTCAACTAATATCACTTCCTGTGGGGCAGCACAACTCTGCAGAAAAATTAATCTTCATATGGTTAGCAGTAATAGCATCACACATGACACTCAACCTAGCTCTTCTGGCTAGGGACAAAAGTTGGAAGAGTTTTATAAACTCATGCCTCCTATCTGATTTTAACACCTACACAGCTCTGCAGAATGCCTGTAAGAAGCAAATCAGTTTGGACAAAAGCTTCTATGGCAAAGGACTCTTTTTGGATGCTGGGTACTCAAGAAAATTCTGGAATCACATAGAAACCTTCTTGGCACCAAACAATCCCAATCTACCAACGACATGGTCCTAAATGGTGTACATTGCACTGATCTGACTACTATTGCTAACTCTTTTAATAAATATTTATCTGATTTGTCAAAATTCACTACCACATTCCCTACTGCTTAACCTATGTCCCTCTCCTCATCTACTAGCCTCATACCTGAGCAACCACCTTTCTACTTTAAGTCCATATACAGAGCTGATGTCCTCAAACTACTAAATGCTAACTTGAATAAATTAGTGGCATCTCAAATCACTGATTTTCTCTCCAAGTATAATCTCCTGTCACCAAATCAGCATGGCTTCTGCAAGGGGCATAGCACCTCTACTGCCTTGCTTCAATTCATGAATGACACCCTTTGTGCCATGGAGTCTGGCCTTCTAACATGTGTAGTATTTATTGACCTTATGGAAGCTTTCGATCTGGTGGACCATCCTCCTCCTCCTCTTCTTGCCAACCTTCTATCCCTCTATTTCTCACAACATTCAGTGGTTTGGTTCAACAGCTACTCATTGAATAGAGTTCAAGTAGTGAAATTTAACTCAGCTATATCAGATAAAGCCTCGATCAACATTAATGTTCCCCGGGGCAGCATTCTCAATGGAGTTTCTCTACAAATAAACTTGAACTTTATATATATTTATATATATATATATATAACACATATTATGGTAGCACGGTAGTGCTACCATAGTTAGGGTTGAGGAGCCATTTACATGTTAAACCCAAAATTTTGCTCCTTAATAACTTTGCAACCGTTTGACGGATTTGCCTGAAATTTTGAATACACGATCAAGACCCATACACCTTGGGATCTGCCAAGTTTCATACTGGTTGGATGTATATGGCTGCAGAGTTATTAAGCATGATCTGCGCGTGAGTTTATGCTTTTTTGGAATTCTACGGTCGCGCCTACAGGTCGCACAGTTTATGCGACCGGTCCAAAATCTTCAGGAACGCAGCGGCCGGGTCCCTGAAATTTTCTTCAAAGATTGTGTAAAAGTATTAAACAGTTCAAAAGTTATTCAAAACAAGTTCCATTATAAGTCAATGGGAAAAGTTAATAAAATGTTCGACAGTGTCACAAATGCAGTTTTTAGTTTCGCAAATGGCCCTTTTACTGTCGCAAATCCACCATTTTGTTTTCAGTTGTTGATCAGAAAAATGCCTGGCATTTAAATTTGGGACCTTCTAGCAACCTAATTCTTTTTGTATTCACCTAATCCGGACCTAAGAAGATGCCAGGCATGTCTTTATTTGTGGTAAACACCCAAATATGTTTTCACATTTCTGGGAAAACTTTGCAAATAACTAGACTATGCGACACTGTCGAATGAATTTGCGAAAGCTTTCCCAAATTGCGACAGTACTTTTCTAGGCTGTGTCAAAATGACAACAATTCTTTGGCACCCCGCTGCAAAAGAATGGTTTGGAGTTTTGGGCTGAAATTTGGAGGGAACGCAGCTGACATCTCACTGATGTGCCTTTCAGTGTTTTGTTGAAAAATATTACACAGCGGCAAAATTACGGCATTCCAAAGTTGATGCTTTTTCCCATAGGATAACATTACGGCGTCTGACGCATTGCAGCAATCCTTTGGCGCCCTGCTGCAAAATAACAGTTTTGTCTTTTGGGATGAAATTTGCAGGGAAGACAGCCAACATCCCACAGATGCACCTTTCAGTGGTTTTGTGAAAAAATATTACAGGGAGGCAAAGTTATGGCACTCCAAACTTCTCTTTTTTTCCCATAGGATAGCATTACAGTGTTCGCCTCGCCTTTCAGGGCCCGTATCTCGGAAATGATGCAAGATGGGGACTTTTCGTTTCAAAATTGCTTAGCCCCCCACTGGGGGTTAAGTTCAAAACTAGTCAGGAAAGTGATCATTCATATGACATTGAAATTTTTTTCTATGTCGTACGGTTCCTGAGATTTAAGCAATTTACTATTCCAAGTTCTCATTCTCTGTTCTGAGAGTCATTATTTTGCATACATTCTTTGTACTCACTGTCTTTCTCTATGCAGCTTTTGGGGAAAACCAGCCTGTGCACTTACATTACTATTACAATTACCTTTTCCGCTTGCGGTTCCGCACCCGTTTCACTTACCGTTCACGTCTATGCCACCATGTGTGTTACCCTTTGCGTTTTCGTTTGCTGTTGCGTTTGCGTTGTTTTTAACATTTCTGTCTACAGTACTCTTTCTCTTTCTGTTTCACTTTGCATCACCATGCGCATTACAATTTGTGTTTAGCACAATGTTACTATGTGCCAAGACTTCATGTGATTTAACGGGCCAGACATATCTTACTATTTCTCATTATCATTCTCAAAAAGAATGGAAATTAGAGGCAAAAAACTCTGTTTAATGCATCAGTTAGGCTTGTTCCACAGCAACAAAAGTGAGGAAATTTGATGTTAGTGTTGAAACCCCCTTTGCACCCCTCCAGCCCACCCCCCAACCGGAATCAGGGTGCACATTGGGGTCATCAGTCTTAACTCTCACCCCACTCTCCTATTCCTCAGCTTCTTTCCACATGTGATGGGGTGAGAGTTAGAGCTGACGACCCCAACGCGAACTTTGATTCCGTTGCAAAGTAGGGCCTGAGGGGTGCAAAGGGGGTTTCAACCCTACTATCAAATTTCCTCACTTTTATCACTGTGGAACAACCCTAACTGATGCATTAAATGGAGCTTTTTTGCCTCTAATTTATTTATATATATACATATAGATATATAATGGTAGCACAGTAGTGCTACCATAGTTAGGGTTGAGGAGCAATTTACATGTTAAACCTAAAATCTTGCACTTTAATAACTTTGCAAGTGTTTAATGGATTTGCCTGAAATTTGGAATACATGATCAAGAACCATAGATCTTGGGATCTGCCAACTTTCATACTGTTTGGCTATACGGCTGTGGAGTTATTAAGTGTGATCTGTGTGCATGTTTATGCTTTTTTGGATTTCTGTGGTCGTCTTGACAGGTCGCACAGTTACCGCGATCAGTCCGAAATCTTCAGGGAACATGCGGCCGGCATCCCTGATGTGCCTTTTGAAGATTTCGTGAAAAAATACTAAATGGTTCAAAAGTTATTCAAAAAAGAAGTTCTCATTATAAGTTAATGGGAAAAGTTAACTAAAAGTTCGACAGTGTCGCAAATGCAGTTTTTACTTTTGCAAATGGCCCTTTTACTGTTGCAAATCCACCATTTTGTTTTCAGTTGGTCACCAGAAAAATGCTTGGCATTTAAATTTGGGACCATCTAGCAACCTAATTCTTTTTGTATTCACCTAGTTGGACCCTGAGGATACTAGGCATGTCTTTATTTTGGGGTAAAACACCCCAGACATATGTTTTTTAAATTTCAGGAAAAAGTACTTTTGCAAAGTACTTTTGCACGCACGACACTGTCAAATGAATTTGCGAAAGCTTTCGCAAAGTTCGACAGTACTTTTCCATGCTGTGGGAAAGTTACAGCAATTCTTTGGTACCCTGCTGCAAAAGAACAGTTTGGTCTTTTGGGCTGAAATTTGAAGGGAACGCAGCCAACATCTCGCAGATGTGCCTTTCAGTTTTTTAGTGGAAAAAATATTACAGGGCGACAAAGTTACGGCACTCTAAAGTTTACACTTTTTCCCATAGGATAACATTACGGCGTTTGTCGCACCTTTCAGGGCCGATTCTCGAAACAAGTAGATACTGACTTTTCGTTGGAAAAATTCTTAGCCCCCTAATGAAGACAAAGTACAAAAGTAGCCAGGAAAGTCATACATCATATGACTTTAAATTTCTTTTCTACGTCGTACAGTTCCTGAGATATAAACAATTTAGTATTCCAACTCCTCATTTACTGCAACCAAGACCCATTATTATGCATACATTCTTTGTACTCACTGTCTTTCTCTATGCAGTTTTTGAGGAAAACCAGCTTGTGTGCTTACATTACTGTTACTGCTTCTGCTTGTGCTTCCGTACCCATTTCACTTACCGTTCCTGTCTATGCCACCATGTGCGTTACCCTTCGCATTTTCATTTGTGCTTGCGTTTGCGTTATTTTTACCATTTGTGTCTACAGTACTGTTTCTCTTTCTGTTTCACTTTGCGTCGCCATGCACATTACCATTTGCGTTTATGGGCACCATGTTACTATGTGACAAGACATCACGTGGCCTCGCGTTCCCGACTCAGCATTAAATTCACTATTTCTTGTTCTCATTCTCAAAAAGAAGGGAAATTAGAGGCAAAAAACTCCATTTAATGCATTAGTTTGGGTTGTTCCACAGCGACAGAAGTGAGGAAATTTGGTGTTAGGGTTGAAAGCCCCCCTTGCACCCCTGCCCACACCCCCAGCCAGAATCGAGGTGCGCATTGGAGTTGTTGGTCCTAACTCTCACCCCATTCTTCTATACCTCTGCTTCTTTACACATGTGATGTGGTAAGAGTTATGGCTGGCAACTCCAATGCGCACCCTGATGCCGGTTGGGGGTTCTAACACCACATTTCCATACTTTTGTCACTTTAGCCCTAACTGATGCATAAACAGATTTTTTTTGTGAAGAATGTCCTTACTTTTTCATAGAACAATCGTATCCTCATTTGCCCTCCATAGATGAATACATGTATGATGACATGGAATAATTTCAACTGAAACAGAAACCAAACTGTCAGTATGGACTTGTTATTAACCCACCTCATGAACACTGTGCTGTGAATATTCAAATCCCCACCAAAACTCCATTCTGCACCACCACAACATCATTCCTGGCCACAGGTGAGAAAACAAATGTTGTCCAAAGATCTGAAAAATGACAGCTGTCATGTTCATGAGGTGATGTAAAAAAATGACTATGTTGAAAATGTAGGGTGTTTTTTTTTTTAATTAATGAAGTTAGGAGTGAGCATAGTTATAGTTAAACACGTTTAAATTTTTAGGTGTGATTCTAGATTCATGTTTACCTTTTTCACTTCAAGTGCAATTGGTTGTTAAAACAATTGATAAGAAAATTGTATTATAAAAATTCATTTCTTAGTTTTCGCCTCACACTAGGAGAGCTATTGCTGTTGGATCCCTTTTACCTCATTTTCATTATGTGTCAAGTCTCAATGTTAATATAGGGAAGAAGGAAATGCATGCTTTAACTGTTACCTATAGCAATATATGTAGGTTTATATTAGCAGCCCCAAGTTGGACCCATCATTGTTATCTATTTTCTAAACTGGGTTGGCTTTCTCCAGTTCACAGGATTCAATATTTTGTGGGGTGTGCGATGTATAAGAGCTTTTATTTTGGAGTGTATTTTCCCTTATCACAGTTACTCTTTCTTAGAAATGTTTTGTCAAGTTTGAGGTCTGCAAATGGCCCTTTATTTAATATTCCTCGCCGAGATTAAAGAGTGGGATGCAAGCGTTTTCTGTGGGTGCCCCAATAAACTGGAATGCTCTTCCTCTTGACATAAGACTAGCCACTTCTGTACCTAGCTTTAAATTGAAACTAAAGCAATATTTTTGTCTCTGTCAGTTTATAATTGTTATTGCTTTGTATTGATTGTTGTTTGTATTTTTGTTATAAGTCTGGGTTGAGCCTGAAAAGGGACCAATGGTCCAGTGTCCTTACCCGGTTAACAAAGAATAAAATGAAATGAAATGTGCATAACTTTGCCATTTTTACTTATTTTAACACCATGTTTGTAACATAGCCTTCTTATAATCCCACCTGTTGTAGAAAAAGGCAGTAAAATTGTCCAAAGGGTGATTTCACCAAGTGACCAAGAAATTGTCTTTCTGGATGGATTTGAGAAATACCAGTGACATTGTCCATGAGGTGGGGTCCCCAAAAGACAATGTTGAAAATTTGGTGTCAAAGTATACAAAAATGGCCAAATTATGCATCAAAATCGAAAACCCTATTGAAATACATTGAACTGGCTAAACGACATGTCTTGGATCAGTGAGCAGATCTTGAACCTGGGACCTGTTCAGATGAGTGAGGGTGTGTGTGGAGGTGTACAGAGGGTGTGGCATGGTGGGTGCTGCGTGGGAAGTGGGGATGAGGGGGTCAGATTGGAGATGGACCATTTTATATTTTGAAAAAAAAAATATTGAGGATCTTTTTCTTTATTTCAGGTACTGGAACACAGATCAGCAGGTGTGGAGTACCACTAGACAACAAGGAATATAATTCTTTACAAGGGGCACAGCAATCATTGGGGATGCCACTAGACACCAGGGAATTTAACTCTATCCAAGGAGGACAGCGATCGGTGGGTTGGGGCTGCCACTAGACACCAGGGAAATATTTTTTTGTAATGGGGATGATGATCAGCAGGTGGGGGCGTGCTACTAGACACCAGGGAAACATAAACAAGGGATGGAGATTGAAGGGTGTGGGTGCCACTACACATCAGAGAAATACACAAAATTAATGCGTATGGTAATCGGAGGGTGAGGGGGTGCTACTAGACACCATGGAAATACATTATGGTACTGGGGATATCAACTTTAATGATAAGAAAACATTCTCTCTTCATGAAAAAGGATCCCTTTCTGTGACTCATGATACAAAAAAGGATTCTTCTTTCATATTACACGGTCACAAAAAAGATTCATAATACAGTCAGACCTCTTTAATCAGTTATTGGTTCATCTGTAAACCTGGGTTTCCGAATGGCTTCAGGTGCAAAAGGAAAATTTGCAATTCTGTTAGCATTATTTATCCGAATGTCTTTGCATCTGAATCGGCTGTGCTTGTGCTGCAACAATGGTGATTGTTTCAGTACATAGTTTACAGTTTAATCCATTGTTAAGCAGATGCTAATGTAAGTACCTGCAGTAGCTTAGCTAATAGTTACTAGCCTACCTGCCCACTTGTCCTTCTGGTATCCTCCAAAGCATGGACTGATGCGTTCCCACTCCCGCCCCATACTCTCCCCTGGACAAAGGAGTCTCCTCTTTCCTGCTTTGCCCCCTCCTCCCCTCCAGGTAAAGGATCCTTCTCCTGCCTCACTTTTTACCCTAGATAGCTTTACTCTAAACTGACAATGTATGAAATGCTGTTATTTTATGTTTGAAATTTATTTTGTCTACAATGTAACCTATTGTGCACTGTACTCCCACTGTATTGTATTCCTGCACAATTTGCTTAGTTCTAGCTTCATTTCTGTTCCAACCTGTGATGTATTTGTTACTCTGACTCCTACTGCTGTACAATACCATTCCACCCTGTCTGCATATTTGTTCTGTGACATGGAACTTTTGTAAAAGAGTCCCTGACTCAAAGGTATGTCTGATACTTCTCAATAAATAAATAAATAAATTCCCCTGCAATATTTTTATTTATTTAGTTTTAGTTGACTGGGTAAATGCACTAGACAAACTCTGCCTTTTTTCAGGCATGACCTGGGGGAAGGGATACAGAGGATTGCCAACTGACCTTGACCAGATTAAGCTGTTGGTGGTATTTTTAGTGAATGGGGGGAAATTTGGCAAGGGCACAGTGGAAATTCCCCTACTCTTTTTCAAGAATGGCCATAGGATCTTTAACATCTACCTGAACTGCCACCAGAACAGGCAGATGGGACCCTGGTTTAACGTCTCATCTGAAAGATGGCATCTCAGGAGTGCACCACCCCCGTTGTGCTGCACTACAGTGTTAGTATTAGTGCCTGGTGTGGGGATAGAACCCACAACCTTCTGATCTCCTGGCCTCAGAGGCAAGTGTGCTACCTGCTGAGCCACTGACATGGTATGAGAAGCTAAGTTACTAGCTGACAATTAAGTGACAATTTGCATTTGCATTCCCCGATGGAACAAGTAGCTCAGAAGTAGCTTAGAAAATTACTTGTCACTTGCTACTTATGCTAATTGTCTGCTTTTAAATGCAGTCCCTCTTCTGTGTGTGATCACTAGTGTGGCTGGAAAAAAAATGACTGCTATCAAACGGGGCTGATCAGAGACCTCTATCTAGCAAAAGAGAGAGAGCTATGGACAGGTATGTGGAAGAAAGACATCCAGAATCCACATACTGTGACATGGCAGCATATGTTTGTAAATTATTTGGTCTAAAACTTGGCTTCTCAACCTGCTCAGATATCTGGCTAGCCAGAGAAAACTGGTTAGCAGCATCATCAGATTCCACTACTCTGACCTGAGTAAGAGTGGGCAAGCATAAGGAGTTTGGGATGGCACTTAATTTGTGGGTGTCTGAGATGAATTCAAAAGGTACCTGTGTGTCAGATGTCATGGTAATCGAAAAAGCCACATTTTCTGGTGAGCAGATGGGTGTGGAAGGCTTCTGATATTCCCTCAGCTGGATACAGGGCTTCAAGAAAAGATTTGCTCTCAGAATTAAAACTTTCCATGGTGAGTCTGCCAGCACTAATATGAATGCTTTTGTGTCAGTGAGGTTGCAAATAAATGAGGCTCTGAATGGGTGTAGCTCAAGAGCCATTTACAAGCTGGATGAGACAGGCCTTTTTTATAGATTGGGCCCCGCATCCACTTTATTGTTTACCCCTGTGTCTGGCACAAAGAAATCAAAACATAGGCTGACTGTAGCACTCTGCACTAATGCTGATGGCTCAAATGAAGTTAAGCCCTTTGTGATTGGGAAGACAACAAAGCCTCAGTGCTTTGGCAGTGACTTTGAGCCAGAGCTGTAAGCAAGATGTTGTGCCAACAGCAAGGCACAGATCACTGAGTTCGAATTCAAGGAGTGGGTTGCAGATTTCAACCAAACCATGAGACTGCAACAGAGACATGTCATTTTGTTGCTGGATAATGTCACTAGTCATACTATTCCTAAAAAACTCTGTCTTGTAAAAATTAATTTTCTCCCTCCTAACACCACATCCCACATATAGCCAATGGATGCTGGCATCATTAAAAATTTCAAATGTTTTTATAATAGAGATGCACAGGCATTTCATTGCTTGTGCTGAGTCTGGAGAAAAAAAATGTAAATTTCAGTTGATCAGTCTTTGATCTTCATACACAGCTCATGGAGGGCAGTTACAGAGACCACAATAAACAAGTATTAGTCAATGCTGAACATTCACCTTTGGTATTGCCGTTGTTATGTATTTACCTTGCTGCCTTCCTTGACCTAGTTGGAAACAAGGCTTTTGTTTAATCTGTTTTTTTTTTCCTTGTCAACAAATTTCAATCAGCCATCAGTCCATAGTCAGGGCTTGTGCTCCCACCCATGCCTATTGCAATGCATAGGTCACATGTGACTCATTTGTTACAAAGCAGCAATTTGTTTTCCTCAGCACCTGGAAACATGCAAAACAGCATAATACACCTAAAGGTATACTATTCTATGAGTAGCACCGTAGCCATGTCTGGAACTTTTTTCGAGATGTAGCATCCGAAAGGTACCAAAACCATCACAATGTTATCCTATGGGAAACAAACAAAAATGTAAATTGTTTAAAACTAGGTCCCTGTGTTCCCATTTGTAGTACAGCAGTGACAAAAGTGTCAACATAGCCATAGTATTACCACACCTCATGTACCCAGTTCAGAAAATATTCAAATCCCAGTCAAAATGTAACTCTGCTTAACCACGATACCATTTTGCACCACAAGTGCAAAAACACATTGGCCCAGATATTCAAAAGGGTTGCTCCATGCGCAACAGGGTTGCTCATGCACAAGTCCAAAACTGCGCCATTCTGCGATATTCAGAAGGAGTCAGTTGCACCCCCGAAAACATGCTGAGCAATAGCGCAATGAAAATGAAGGCATGCGAACTGGAAGGGGCGGATCCATGCCAAAGAGCGATATTCAAACACTTAAAAGTAATGCGCTGAAGCGGCACAGCTGGAAACTCGCACTAGCGGAAATGAGCCAAAATAAAAGGCTCAAGGAAGCGCCAAGAACGCTACCAGGCTGTCAAGTGGGGAGAGAGAGAGACAGACAGAGACAGATGGACAGACTGAAAAGGGCAGGCAAGGAAAGTGTTTCCCATAGTTTGTAGAGGCCAGCGGGGTGCCGGTGCAGTGGAAGTAGCAGTGAGGACAGCGGGGTAACACAGCAACAGCAGCCGGGGGCAGAAGCCAGGAGATGGACAGTGCCAACTTCCACATGGAAGCTGTAATGAGGGGTGAGAATCCATGCTGCAGGGGACGTGGCCGTGGAGGGGCCGTGGTATGCCCCCCACAGGTGGTACCGTGCCCGCATCAGCTTTGAGCTGTACACAGATGTAGAGATCGTGGGCCGGTACTGCCTGAACAGGGCAATACTGAGACGGCTCTGTGAGCTGTGCAGTGATGTGATGCAGGCACCCTCATGACGGAGTCATGCTCTGTCGGTGGAGACCAAGGTGACAGCCTGCATGTGCATGCTCGCCACGGGCACCTTCCAGAGGCTGACAGGGGACACCACAGGCATCACACAGTCGGCCACTTCGCATCCTCACCCAATTCCTCCGGAGCACTGCTGCCACATCTTTCTTGAGGTACATCCATTTCCCCAGCACCGTGGCAGGCGTACAGCAAACATGCAGGAGTTCCACAGGGTAGCACATATGCCTGGCGGCTAGGGCCATAGACTGCACCCATGTGGCCATCCGCACACCACCTGGCCCGTGGCCGCATACTATGCTCGTAACCGAAAGGGATTCTCCAGTGTCAACTGCCAGGTGGTGTGTGATGCCACTGGGCGCATAATCAATGTCTGTGCCACACCCCTGGCGGAGCACATGATGCCTTCATATGGTATCAGTCTGCACTGTGCCATCGATTCGAGAGTGGGGACATCCCACAGGACATCTAGTGGGTGAGTACACATGTATGGAATGCAAACTCTGGGCAGGGTGGAATGACACAGGTGCCATGGTAGTGGCACACAGGGAGATGGCTAATATGGACCTGAACATGACACTGCTCTCCACTATCTCCACACAGGTGACTGCGGAAACCCACTCCGTCCCTGGCTGCTCACACCGTACCAGCGCCCCACGACCCCAGCGCAGCTATTCTATAATGAGGCACATGCCGCAACACGTAACATCATAGAGTGGGTGTTTGGGATGCTCAAGGCATGCTTCCGATGCCTAGACACCTCCGGCGGTGCCCTACAGTACAGCCCCCAAAAGGCCTGTGGGATATTCCTGGCCTGTTGCATCCAGCACAACATGGCCAAAGACCATGGGATAGCCGTACAGGTCGAACAGGGGGACAGCAATGGGGACGCCGGCGGTGCTGGTGATGATGGTGATGAGCAGCCCCCCCTAGGACGGAGGGACCCCCGACTGATCCGGCAGGCCCAGCTGCACCGGGACACCATCACAGAGGAGCACTACACACAACACAGGTAAGTCAAGGGGACATGTGCAACCAACACTGTCCATGTGCAAACTACAGGCACACAGGGGAACACACCAGGGGTGCATGAAGGTCAGGGGAGTGGAAGGGTCCAGGCATACTAACACACCATCAGGGAGGGGTGAGCACTCATATGGACACACACACACACCAGGCACAGAGCATACATGGGCAGATGCACAGCACTGCAGAACCGACATTGCTAACACACAGCACCACCGACCACCCCCACCACCTGTACTGTCCAAGTACGTGTGTCAGAACCTGGGCACCCTTGCACCTTGGTGTACAGTGCAATGCAGGCATCATCATGCACACACACCTGTGGACAGCAGTTGGGAGGGTGTGCAGGTGGTTTGTGGGCTGGTGAGCAGAGCACCCAGCAGTGCACTGCCCACCATGGCACATTGCACACAGGGCAGCACCAGACAGGGCCCACACTGGGAGACAGCTCAGTCATGTAGCACTGTCCCACGGCCACCACGGATGCGCAGTGCGCCCCGCCGCGACCCAACAGCACGGGCAGGCTGAGCAGGGCCACATGGGGTGGCACTGTTGCACCACCAGGGGTCCCACTGCGCGAACGCCACCTTGCCCGCACGGGGTCTGCAGCACCGAACAAACCTGCACCAGGGGTGCTCGGGATGCCCACAGCAGAACCCGGCCGACAGGCCTGGTGTCGCACGACGCCAGGAACGAGGAGTGGAGAGTGCACTGTGTGGGGTGTGCAGTACAGGGGCACCTAACTGTGTGCCCAATGCATCCACAACAGAGACCACTGCCTGGGTCAGCCTGTCAATGGCGGCGGTCACATCCATCCGCATACGGACCAGCTCGGCTCGGTCCCGAGCACAGTCCCTGCTGTGCCGCTCCACGGACACAGACAGTGCCTCCACGGACCTTGCAACCTGTCCCTGCAGCTGTACTGATTCCTGCAGCAGGCAGGTGTGTGCGTCCAATGGGTACTGTGCACCAATGGCATCATGACCCCCAGGGTATGGACGGTCCTGATGCACATCACCCCTTGAGGATGGGCGCTGTTGGCCAGGACCAGGTATGGGCGGATCAAAGGGTGGTGGACATGTGCCACTGCTTGACACTGTACCCCCAGACCTGGTGTGTGACTGCTGCTGCTGCTGCGCCTCCAACCGCTGTGCCCCAGGTCCACCTGTTCCACCGCCGCGCTGGCAACAGTGCCAGACACCTGCACAGCCACCGGTGCTGCCCCACCGGTGCTGACAGGCACAGCCTGGGACTGTGCCAGCATGCTGGTACACAGGTTTGAACCAGAAAGGCCCAGGGGCACGTGCTGGCCTGCCATGTGTCTGTCATGGGACACACACCTATCACTGCCCATTGCAGGCCTTCTATCATCAATGGTGCAGGTACGTGCTACTGCCATGGTCACAGCATGCTGGCATGCTTGCATGCCAGACTGCTGAGACACAGGCTGTGCACCCCCGCACCCGTATCACTGACACCAGAGTTGTTGGCCCAGCGTGCATGCTGCTGCAGTGCCTGCTGGCTGATGGTGGAGGTGGATGGTCCCTCCTCCATGTCCAGCAGGTCCGCATCACTGTCTGGACCCACCACCACCATCTCCTGAAGACGAAAAGGATCTGTAACAGAAAGAGAGTACATGTGAGTGCATGTGAACAACCGCCACCACCCCCCAAACACCACCACCATGTCATACCGTGCAGTGATGGGCTTCCACCTGTCTGGAATCCTCCGCCTGGTATGCCCACAATGGCACTCGGCTGCATGGCTGCGACCAGTGTCTCCTCATGTGGGGTCAGCTGCAACACCACTGGCGGGCCCCCGCCAGTGCCAGCACGTGCCGCCCTGAAGGCTGCCCCTTCTCCTTCAACCTCCTGTGGTCAGTCCCCATCTTTTTCTTGCATTCCTGCACAGAGCACTGGTGGCTTCCATGCAGGTTAATGGCCCGAGCTACCCCCTCCCATGCAGCTGCACGGGACTGAGGGGTGCCCCTCCGTCCACTCAATAGTGGCTCATCTTCCAGGTAGGCCTGGAAGAGGGCCTCCATCTCTGCCGCTGTGAAGTTGGGCCTCCTCCTACGCCCACCGTCCTCACTCTCACCTTGGCTCTGCTCGGTCATGGTGATCTGTATGGGTGGAAGTGGACACCTGTCACTGTACAGTCTACAACATTTCCCCATGAGCATTGTCCTGAACATCACACAGCATGTAACTCACCTCTCACCTGCAGTAACCGAATCTGGCCAGCACAGCCCACTGTCGCACATTTATAGCGCAACACATGCAAATTAGGAGTGGAGCAACTTTAATGACATGCAAATTGCACCACTGCACCCTTGAATGGCTGATCAGATGATTTGCATATGTCGGCTGAATATCGCGAATCTGCGCTTTGCGCAATACGGAAGAGTCAGCTGAGCCAATGGCGCAGATCTGTGCCTGTGTGGTACACTGCATTGCGCATGCCCAGATAGCTTATGCATGCATCTATGGTGCTGCTGACGTGCTGAGCACGATAGGCAATTCAGGCCATGGCCACCATTGTGCCAGTGGCGCTACAGCACTGGCCACTATATGGCGCTGTGGCATTACTGCTCAATAGTCCACTGTGGCACTGGTACGCAGCTGGTCGGTCGCGCAGGATACCTATACATCAGATGGCGCTGTGCGTAGCCTTGCGTCATTGCTCATGACCTTGTGTATGCCCTTTGCCCCCTGCCGCTGTTCGCCTGCCATGTGTACATCCCTATTGCACTGTCTGGTGACAGCGCTGTTCAAACAGCGCGATTGAAGCCTGTGGTGGTCTATTGCGCAACATCTCCACCTGGGGTTATGGTGCAGCAGGGCGCCATATTGCCTGCTGTAAACTGGCTAACATGGCTAGGAGGAGGGCTGTGAGTTGGAGCCCACTGGAGGTGGCCAACCTGGTGGACCTAGTAGAGCCCCAGTATGAGGCACTCTATGGTGAGGAGCCCCTCACCATACCAAGAACAGAGGTGTGGCAGCAAGTGGCCACTGACATGGTGGGGGTCACTGGATGGCACTGGTCTGCTGAGCAGTGCCGGCACCGGTACAGTGACCTCCGCGGAGGAGCCAGACATGTTGGCAAGGCTGCGGCATGTGCCAGGTGGGGCGTGGTGCCGAGGCCAGGTGAGTGTACCATCTATACACCTGTATTCTCGTAGGGTGTGTGCTTTGGTGGCTGTGCATAGGTGGACGGCTCGACACGGGGTTGACTGTGTCAGTGTGTGTGCAGCTGTGCATGGATGGGTATGGCTATGTGGGCAGGCACTCTCACTGGGGCAGGGGGCACTCTGCTTTTGAGTCACACTGATGTTTGTCTCAACATATGTCTCCCACAGGCCGGGATGTGAGGATGCAGGGCCGGGGTGAGGAGGGCTGTGCCAGGGCCCCGGTGGAAGCAGGAGTCGGCCCCCGGATGCAGCAGCAGCAGCCACAGCATCAACAGCAGCAAGAGCAACAGCAGCAGACACAGCTGCTTGAGCAATGTGAGTATCATGACTTCATGGATGCTATTGCATGCTGGGGAGTCCACTAGCCCTGCACAATACAACCATGCAGGACAGGGAGGTCATAATTCCACTATACAAGACACTAGTGAGGCCCCACCTGAGTATACAGTACATTTCTGGAGACACACCAATGTAAGGACGTAGAGTGGGCAGGGAAGGTTCAGAGGAGGGCAACAAAGATGGTGCATGGCTTGCATCACGGGTCCTATGACGACAGGTTGAAGGAACTGAACATGTACTCCCTGGAGGAGAGGGGAGAGGATATGATAGAGACATACAGGTATCTTACAGGGGGATCGGGTGCAGGACACACTATTTTGAAGTGAAAAGATGTTCCAGGACTAGAGGGCATGGGATGAAGTTGAGGCGACGATTCAGAGGACACATGGAAAAGGATTTCTTCACAGAGCGGTGGTGGACAAGTGGAACACCTGCCAGAGAAGTGGTGGGGGCTGAAACAATCATGGGATTTCAGAATGCATGGGACAGACATGAAGGATTTCTGGAGGTCAGGGGTAAGGGGCAACAGACTTCTAGGAAAACAAAGTGAACTTACAAGCTCAAATGGACGGACTAGGTTGGCCATAGGCCCTTATCTGATGACACTGTCTATGTATCTATGTATGTATGCACGACACAGGTGACATGCATCACTGTCCAGTATCACAGCACGTCTGTGTAGGCATCACTGGTGGTCCAGGCATGCACTGGGCACATAGCTGTGTAACTGGCATCGCACCATGTTGCCACGTCACTGGACAGCCTTGTTTGTGCTGTGATGGACATGGGCAGTGTGTGTGCAGTGAGTGCTTAAGCTGGTGCCGCCTGTTTGTGATGGCCATGCATGTTCACTGTGGGTGGGTGCATGCCATCACAGGTGTGGGACACTGGGCCATATGCTTGCAGGTTGGTGGTGTTCAGGGTTGTGGTCAGTCACAGCCATTGACTGTGTTCCCATTTTCCTCAGGCCTCGAGGTTCTCAGGAGGATGGCACGTGATCTTCGGTGCCTCACCCAAGTTGGACTGGAGAATCAAGAGATCCTGCAAGCCATCCGGCGCCATGGAGCTCGGCGAAGGAGGTGCACCAGCAGGGGGAGGACCAGCAGCCAGCTGGGCCATAGCCCACATTACCTTTCCCACTTCTCCCATCCCTACCACCCTGCCTTCCCTCTCCAAGTTTTTATTCCTTCCCCCTTGAACACCCCTACCTTTTACCCATCCCCCCCCTTGTAAATAGTTTCTCTTGGTTTTGTTATTGAATCTTTTAAATATACATTTCTATTTTGATATGAATACTGTGTTGGTCTCTGATTTGCAGCTGGCTATGGGTGCTCAGTTGCAGGGTGTACATGCCATCTGGGGTGGTATGGTCCTGGGTGTGTGTGCGTGTGTGTGCATGGGGAGGTATCTCCAGCATGGCAGTGACTTTCTGTTGGTCTTGCCATCTGCTGCCACCCACTGCTGGGTGCACAGGGTGTGTCTGGCTTGTAGGCTTCTGTGCTGCACAGGGTTGACGTGTGCTGGGGGGATGCATGGTTTCCTGCAGTGCCAGTCAATGCACATAGGTGGTGTCTTGGGTTCACAGTGCAGGGTGTGCTGTGTGTACGGGGGGCTGCTGTGCACTATGGTTGTCAACCCCCTGTGTGTGGCACGCTCAGCATGCCAGTGGTTGTGCTGGGGTGTCATAGCTCCGCTATGCTGTGTTGGCTTGTCCCCATGGGCCAGTAGATCATCCGTCACACCCCTAGTGATGCTGTGCTTGGGGTGTGCAGGTGTGGTGTGGGTTCTGCAGTGTGTTCCTGTGCCCATGTGTGGCATGGCTGGCGGTGAGCCCCAGCCTGCCTCCCTGGATGTGCAGTTCCATTGCTCTGGGGCTCAACTTGCGCTATGGCACCTCTGGAATGCTCAGCTGGGCTGCCCTGGTTGCTCCATAGCACAACATTTTGGCTCAGCTTCTCCTTCCTGGTTGTGCTATGGCGCAGTATGTGCGATATTCAGATGTTGGTTGCTTGCTCAATTTGTGCTGCTCCATGTTTGAATATCGCACCTGTTGTGCATTTGCGCAACTGGTTTGTGCTTGCTCCTGCTGTTGCTCTCATTTTGAGCACAGTTTAAATATCTGGGCCATTTTGTCCAAGATTTGAAAAATGACAGCTTTGACATACATGAGGTAGAATAATAAGAAAGCTATGTAGCAAATTTGGTATCAAAATTATTTTAATTGCCACAGTTATGAGCAGGTGTAGTGCAATTGCAACAAATGGTCATAACTTCGGCATTTTTAATAATTTTGACCTCAGTTTTGCAACATAGTCTTCTTGTGACCCCACCTCATGAACAATATGACTGTCCTTACACAAACCCTGTCAGAAAGGTAAATTGGCCAACGGACTGCAAAATCTCCTTTCCAGCAGAATTTGGGTAACAACAGTTGCATTGTCAATGAAGTGGGGTCCCTAAAAATCATGTTGAAAATTTGGAGTCAAAATCTTGAAAAACAGCAAAGTTATAGACCAGGGCTGAACCACCTACTGAAATACATTCAACTGTATTTACCTTAGTTTCTCATATTGCAGTCACCGGTTCCAGCAGGAAGACATGTCTTCAATCGGGAGAGATGTTCTCGAACCTGGACCTCTTCATGTGAGTGAGGGTGTGTGGGGGTGTCAAGGGGGATGCGGGGAGGTGTGTGCACTGTGGGAGGATGGGTGGGGGGTCTGAGTTTGAATGGTGATGGACATTTTTTTTACAGGTTTCTTTAAAAAAAACAAATGAACATCGAGGGGCCTTTTTTTTATTTCAGTCTCAGACCTAGAAAATGTGAGGCAGGGGGTGCCGCTGCAGTGTACAGAGCAAGACTGAGACCAGTTGGGGGTGCATCACTAGATACCAGGGCAAGTCAGGAGTGAACTGGCACCAGAACCAGACCAGGGAACAGAGGGTTGCATGTCGGACAGCACAGAGAGAGAGGGAGTAGGTGAGTTTTATTTGTAATAGAGCAGGGACTGGGCAATGGCGGGTGGCGGGTTCGACAGCTCACAAAGGGTAGGAGTGGCAGGGTTTTATTTGTAACAGAGAGGGGAAGGGAGGGTGGCTGGTGGGACAACTCACAGAGGGAGGGAGTGGGAGGTTTTTTTTTTCGCAAATAACTTTATTTTTATTAATAAGAAAGCATATAACACACGTAAAATATATAACAAGACCAAATCGCAATACCAGAAGAAAAGAAAAGAAAAAAAAGATAAATCATGAAACAGCAATAACCCTCGCTTCACCCCCCTCCCACAAAGTGGGGCAGCTTCCACAATGGACACTATCTAGAAGAAAAAAAAGGGAAAGAAACTGCCCCTACATAGAACATAATCCGCAGCATTATAAGCCTTTATAATAATGGAGCCTAGACAATCCAACAGTAGTGGATAACAGCTATGAGTTCCTTTGGTAGGTATCTTACGCAGAGAGGGGGAGACAACAGGAAAAAAGACACAAACTAAAAATGAGGGAGTCTACACTCAACGTCTGGGCAGCAAATAAACTAGGGAGGACACTAAGTTTTACGACTCACTTTGCCCCATTCAGGATCTAGTTTTAGAGCTGACCAGACTTCCCCCCAGCATTCGAGAAATTTATCTAAAGAACCAAAGATGTCTGCTACTGCTTTTTCAGCAGAGAGTGCCAACAAAAATTCATCCCACCATTCTCTAGGAGAGGGCTCCCAGGCCCCCTGCCAATGCCTGAGAATGAGAAGTTTAGTGACCAAAGAGACCAAGGCACTTTGCCACTTCAGAGACTTTGTAGGAACTCTATCGTATCTACCCAACAAGCAAACCTCTCGGTTAAAAAAGGCTGATATCTTACAATACGGAGAAATCCATTGTTTAACAGAGGCCCAAAATCTAACAACTTTAGGACAGGTCCAAAGTTTATGATAAGTTGTAGCCAGAGAAGTCCCACAATCGGGACAGGCTGACGGAAAGGATCGATGGATCCAAGAGAGCTTCGCTGGGAATAAGTAAAGGTCATGCAGAATATTAAATTGAACATTTCTCAATCTATCTTGCTTGCTATAAGTATAAATATCCCTCCACACTCTTTCCCAAACCTCCGCAGACCATCCCTTTACTACACTGGAATCCCAATAATAAGCCGAAGAGGATACCTTCTCCGTAATCCTTGATAATATCAATCTATATAACTTAGAAATCGGTTTACGAGCCGGTATCTGCTCGTTGAGCTTCCTCAAGTAGGTCCCTGCTGAGTCAACCCAAGGTCCCTTTCCTAAAAATGTAGTAACACTCCGATAGACCTGATATAACCGGAGCAGATCATTCTGGCCTACTCTCAGTTTTTCCACCAAAGCCATAGACGAGCTTACTGAATTTCCTGAGATGAAATCCCGCAGCGTCCAATTGGAGCCCATGTTACCTATAGCATTCACAATAGGTCTCGCACCTACTACTATGTTAGGGTTCCTTAGCAAAGGTTGCGATAGGTCCTTTCTAAAAGGAATATTTAATAGGGAATAAAGTTGGTGGAGGGCCCTAACGTCCCAACCAAATGGAGTATTTCTGAGTTTATACAGACACTTAGACCAGGGTATATAAGGGAGAGATTGCAAATCTAAATTAAAATCTCTAATTACTTGGTGGTCTAACTGGGAACCTAAGGGGAGATCCGAGACAACATCCACTGTCTTGGTCCACTGAAGACACCTTAGTCCATGTATGGCTAGATAATAGACATAAAAATCCGGGAGCTGCAACCCGCCTGCCTTCTTGGCCCTAGTAAGTTTAGCGTAAGCCTGTCGAGGTGGCTTGTTTTGCCATAAAAAGTCCGAACAGGCAGAATATATGGGCCTAAAGAAGGACTTGGGGAGATAAATATTTAAATTGGACAGAGGATAAAACAGTCTTGGCAAAACCATCATTTTTATTACATTAGCTCTGCCCGAGAATGACAGCGGCAATTTGACCCATCTATCCAGATCTTCCTTGACCTGTTTTATTATCGGCCTAAAGTTAAGATTAGCCAGGGAAGCCAGATCTTTAGAGATGTGGATACCCAGATATAACAGCAAGGACTTCTGCCATTGAAGGCCCAGGGAGGCGCACCAATCTTTGTGGAGGATAGGGGACAATGAGTAAACTTTAGTTTTATTCGTATTTAGTTTATACCCCGAAAAAAGGCTAAAACTAGAAATAACCTGCACTATCTGGAGGAGAGATTTTTCCGAATTCCTAATATGTAAGAGCAAATCATCAGCAAACGCAGATATTTTGTAATCAAGGCTGCCCAGACTAATGCCCTGTACTTGTTTATCAAGTTTCAGGGCCCTTATCAGAGGCTCCAGATAGAGGTTAAATAAAAATGGAGAAAGTGGGCATCCCTGTCGGGTACCTCGAAAAAGAGGAAAAACATTCGATATAAGGTTGTTGCATTGAACCCTGGCTGAGGGACAGGTATACAAGACACGAATATAATCTATAAATTTCTTTGGAATGCTAAATTTATCCAGGACCTCAAACATAAATCTCCAGTCCACTCTATCGAACGCCTTTTCGGCGTCCAAGGAAACCAGAGCAGCTTCTAAGCTCTGATCCTCAGACGCGGAAATTAAATAAAAAAGTTTCCTAAAATGGTCCTCGGATGATCGCCCTTCCACAAACCCGGCTTGTTCCGGGCTGAGGAGCGAAACCCAGGAACCTTTTAATCTATTGGCCAAGATTTTTGCATAAATTTTTATATCAATATTTAACAAAGAAATGGGTCTATAGTTGCCCACTTCTTCTGGGGATTTACCCGGTTTGGCTAGAAAAATGATCCTAGCTTCAAAAAGTGAATGTTCATAAATACCCTGGTCATGCCAAAACTTGTATACTTGTTGAAGCAAAGGGACTAGTTGCTGTTTAAAGGTTTTGTAAAAGGGGGCCGTGAACCCGTCAGGCCCGGGCGCCTTGTCTAATTTCAACGCATCAATAGTTGCCGCTATCTCTTCACCTAAGATTGGAGCCTCTAAATTAGAAAATAAATTAGCTGGGAGTTGCGGAAAGGGAATCTTCTCAAGAAAATCTTTCATAATAGATTCCTGCTTAGAGTTCGAAGAAGTGGAAGTGTATAACTCCCTGTAGTAGTCATGAAATAGATCTAAAATACCCTCAGGGTCAGCGACTAAGGCATTCGTCTTAGGGTGTCTAAGAGTTGTAACCCATTTAGCTGTAGCACGCTGTTTCAATTGCCATGCCAATAGTTTACCGGCTTTAGTGCCCTGCCCAATATATGTAGCCTTCAATCTAGTAGCCGCCCTTACCACCGAGTCTCTGAGGGTATTAGCATATGAGGCTCTAAGGATAGATAGCTCTTTCTCTTGAGATTGAGAGAGAGAACTTGCCCCCTTACTATCCAGGTCCTTGATCCTGTCAAGGCAGTCTGCCAAGAAAGCAGATCTTTTCTTCTTCTGGACCGAGGCAACGCGAATGAGCTCCCCCCTCCATGTTGCCTTTAGTGCTGCCCAGACCTTGTCCGTCGCTGGGAGTGAGCCCCAATTGGAAGATATAGAATTGATTAGAAAAACCTGAAAACGCCTCACAATTCCATCATCAGCTAACAGATTGTTATTCAGAGACCAAGAATGGGATCTTGGGGGGAGAGTTGACCACTGACCTTTCAGGATTATGGGCGAATGATCCGAAATTACTCGAGCTAAGATATCAACCTCTACTACCCCAGCTAACATTTGTTGACTCACCAGAAAATAATCCAACCTGGAGTAGCTCCTATGCACCGGAGAAAAAAAAGTGAATTCTTTAGTGAGTGGATTGAACAACCTCCAAGGGTCCACCACCCCCAGAGAAGACAAAAATTCATCTAAGGCTCTTTGGGCTCGGGATTTCTGAATTCCTTTCTGTAGGGTATGATCAAGCGTGTTAGACTGGACTAAGTTCCAATCGCCCCCCAGAATTATAGGTAAGTTTAAGAAAGGGGTCAAAACCATGGCTAAATTCGTGAAAAAGGAAGGCGTTTCAATATTGGGAGCGTAAATCGAGCCGACCACCAACTTTAAACTGCCTAGTGTGGCCACCACTAAGATAAATCTACCTTCAGGATCTGAAATGATCTCAGATGGAGAAAATGGTATCCCCTTAGCCACCAAAATAGCCACCCCTCGCTTCTTGGATGAACACCCCGCGCCGAATACCTGCCCCACCCATTTCTTCTGGAAATAACCCAACTGATCTGGATACATATGGGTCTCTTGGAGGAACACAATCGCAGGGTCGAAATTCGCTAAATGGTTTAAAATAATGTACTTTTTCCTGTTGTCTCTGGCCCCCTTAATGTTCCAAAACATCAACGTCAGATTGCTATTCATTAGCACAGTTATCAAAGTCTGCTGCAGTGTATTCTAGAAGGCTGCCCTCACCCACCCCACCCCAACAGAATAACCCAAAATACCAAAAGTAAGAATCCCCCCCAAACCCCATACCCCCCCCAGGTCATCCTCTATACACCAGGCACCTAGCCACCTCCACTTAATATGGCCCATGATGCGTATAATGTATACTGCACTTCCCAGTCAACTTGTCAATAAATCACCTGAATTAGTAAGCCCATAGTCTATACAGCCCAATCTTAAACCTGTAGTAATAACAAACTTTTAAAGTTAAACAGAGGTGAGTACCCAAACCCACTGACCATGCTTCCACCGTATATCCCCCCTAATGAATTTTGAGAAGCTCCAAGAAAGGGAGCAAAGGAAAAAAAAACGAAAATCAACTTTCGTATAGGGTCTTAGGGGAAACCCCAAAAATTAAAACCTGCAACTGCAGAGGCTACTCACAAAAACGGGGTAAAAACCTAGTAGTTGAAGTACAAACAGATCTTCATTCAGCACATCTTATGAGCATTAACATATCCCCAGTTGTGTAGCCTAATACTAAAAACTTAGGTCGCCTCTATTATAACATGGAAATAGGGTGGTCACCATGTGTTACATAACAATTGGCAAACATATTCTTATAAGATAACGAAGGGTTTGCACCGCGAAACAACCTTTGGAGCAGTGATAAAAGCCAAAATTAGAGCTGGAGCTCCCTCTAGTGGTGCTAAGTGGTGTTAAACTGTGAACTCCTTATAACAGATAATCACGCTCTTTTAACCCTTAGGCTGCCGGCAGATTTAGAATGCATAGGTTTTTAGGACAAGATATCTTGTCAGCGGCAGCCTAAGGGTTAAATACGAGCAAAATATCATAACAGGGAAACAAAACGTGGAATTCAAGGAAAGAGGAAGGAGAAAAAAAAGGCAGTAAAAAAAAAGAGAAACAGTAACTGCTACTTTATAAGAAAATTGAGATCCCCATGAACCTAAGTGAACCTTCAAATCGATCAAAGTACAGTTTGATAACTTGTAAAGCCCTCATTTCAGCTACCCCTATTGTAGACCATAGACATAAACAAGGTAGCCAAACAATAAAAGCAGCTTAGAACTAATAAAGAGTTCAGGTTTTAGCAAAGAGATCTGGGAATGTCATCTTCAAAAATTTTCAAGGCATCTTCGGGTAGCTCAAAACGCTTCGTGCCGTCTTTCAGTACAACCTCCAGCTTGGCCGGGTACAGCATTCTATGTTTAATCCCTGCAGCCCAAAGTTTTGAGGTTATTGGATGAAAGCTTGATCTTAACAGACGAATTTTTAGCGTTAAGTCCAGGACCAATCTTTGCTTCTTCCCCTCCCACAATATCGCTGAGAGCTTCCTTGCCTCTTTGAGTATAAATTCTCGATCGAGATAATTTAGTAATTTAAATATCAGAGGCCTCGGAGGATCAGTTACAGAAGGCTTCGCCCGGAGTGAGCGGTGGGCCCTTTCGATTATGTACTCTGGGCTGTTCGGAGAGGATCCCATGGTTGCCTTTAAAAATTTCTGCAGGAAGATGATTGCGTTGGTACCTTCGTCGCCCTCAGGGAGACCCAGAAGGACTTAATTATTGCATCTACTCCTCCCCTCTAGGTCATCCAGGCGATCCTCTAATTTATTGATAGCTTTCCTGCAGTCGCCCAGAGCAGGCCCATCTCACCCCAACTTTCTCTCAACAGACAAAATTCTTGCCTCGGCATCAGTAACTCTTCTGGCCAACTGAGTCAATGCTGGCTTGAATTCTGCCACCTCCTCTATTAATTTAAAGAGGGCATCTTTTATCGTAGTCAAATCAGAATAGATACGGCTGGGCATTACACTCTCCTCAGGCACTGCTGGAGACGAGCTGAGACGGGGCCGTTTGGCCTCTAGTTCTTGGGCCGATTCTTCCATTATTGGCAGGAATATAACGGCAATCTCGGTAACCAAGTACAAAAATGTGTAGCTGCAACTGTGACTCTCGATTTAGGTTCACCTCGACAGTTTAAAAGCAGGTAAATCTGGGCTTTTTCGATCGGGGAAGCAAGAGCCCACACTCAAGCAGCCGCTCTCACGCTAGCATCACGTGACTCCCCTAGTGGGAGGGTTTTAATTCACTATTTTTTCTGGGCAGGAACTCGGCCCTGGTCATGGCCCCTTGGAGACCTCCACCACCGCCTATGGCTGCCGAAATCCCTTGGTCACCACCGGCTTGCCCCCTGGAGGGTGGGGCTGTGGCCACCTTCACCGGCAACCCACAGGACTAATGGCTGGTCGGGGATCCGCAGTGACGGTGGTGTCTCGAGGTCCCACGGGGGAGGGCATCATGTGTACATTGCCCTTGCCTTGGCTTTTTCCTCCTTACAGAGACAGGGACATGCAATGATGCTAGTGTCTGCCCTGCCTCCTAGAACTGCCTCCGTCGGTCGCCTGAGGCCCCCCAGCCTCCACTAGGAGCCCTCAGTGCACCGATCGCTTCCCTCACCCTCCCCCCGGAGAAGGAGAGCAGTCCTTGGGATGCTCTATCCTTCTCCCCACCGGCCGGCCCTCAATGATCCGGGTCCATTCCCGAACCCGGATAGCCGGTGTCACGAGTGGAAACCCCACCACTGCACCAACGGGCCGGCCCCTGAGGGTTTTATTTCTTATAGAGAGGGGACCGGGGAACTGAGGGTGGCAGCTGGGACAACTTAGAGAAGAAGGGATCGGGAGGGTTTTATTTGTATTAGAGCAGAGGCTGGGGAACAGAGGGTGGTGGTTTGGACAGCTCATAGAGGGAGGTAGTGGGAGGGTTTTTTCTAATAGAGCGTGGACTGTGGAATGGAGGGTGGCTTGTGGTAAAGCTCATATAGGAAGGGAGTAGAGGGAGGTTTCTAATAGAGCAGGGACCGGGAATGGAGGGTGGTGGGTGGGACAGCTCACAAAGGGAGGGAGCAGGAGAGTTTTTTCTAAAAGTGGGGGGGTCTGGGGAATGGTATTTTCTTTACTTCTGGGAGGACATAAGCACTTGGCTTTGTATGCAGCCATAAACATAGAGTTGATATGGGTGTTGTGGTGGCTGAATACTGTATGTGGCCCAGTGCAAACTGTTTACTGTTGCTTGATTACAATGTCTGGGGTGGAACATACTGTTGATGGCAGTGCCAAAAGTGAAAGTGCAGATGTCAGTCTCATTACGACACCGATCAGCTGTTTGCTGTGCACTATCCTATGGATCAAAAGAAAAAGCTGCCACATTGGTTCAGCTTTTCCTTTTTATCACCACGCAGTTTCTGTCCACCAAGGCAAAACTGTGTAAGCATTAGCATGCCTGATGATTGGTCTGCCACTGTCTCACCCATTGCAGACCACTCTGCATTGGACAGACAATGTCACACCCATCTCAGAGCTATTTGTAGCAAGAAGTTTGCGTGAGCAGCGAACTTAAAAATTGTTGGAGCATGTGCCGATCCTTTCTCACCTGAATCTGAATTTAGTGACAGTGCAGCTGAAAACAATGCCACTGAACCAACTGAACCCACTGAACTCACAACAGAACTAATGCAGGGTCCAGTTTTGATACAGCGCCTGCCTGAAACATTGCTTCAGAAGCTAACAGTCCATCAATTTGTGGCAGATGAAAACACCCTAGAAATGTGTCCACCTAAAACAGATGAAGACATCATGGAAATTATCCACCAGAAACACAGTCCATTAGACATTGATGAGGAAAGTCAAGATTTGCAGTGTGCTCCCCCCCAACATGTCTCTGCTTCCGAAGCCTGAGTTAGCCTTAACAATGTCCTGCTGTACTTGGAACAGCTCAGCACAGCACACCAGAAACTGGAAAGCACATTGGCAGTTTACTAGACATAAAAAAAAATCATTATTACACTATCATCTACACATAGAAGGAAAGCAGATATTCTAGAATATTTTAAGAAATGAAAAGAAATTTATTGATTTTAATAAGATGGTGCACTGTATTCAATTCAGTTCATTAATTGCACTGTGCTATATATGTAATTCAGTTCATTAATTGCACTGTACTGTATTTCATTCATTGCACTGTATGTTCCTAGTCTCACTACTTCCCTGTATTGCCATTTCTGGTTATCAATCTTTTCATTCGGATAGGTTTCCATCAACCCCACCCCCACCCGACAGGATTACTAGTCCAGATTTAATGACTGACCTGAAATGTACTTTAGTCATTCAGTGTCTTTCGTGGAATGCCAAATGGTGCTAAGTAATTTCACAGGCCTGCAATGTTATAATTTCTGAATGAAACTGTGGGATATGTGTGTGTGTGTGTGTGTGTGTGTGTGTGTGTGTGTGTGTGTGTGTGCAAGGTTGATAGGTGGCAGAACTGGGATGAATTGACATTTGTATTTGTTTTTCCAATTGTTTAACCAGGTGAGACACACTAAGCTGAAAGCTTGTTTACAGGTGCAACCGGGGAGCACAGGGAAGTTAAGTGACTTGCTTAGGGTCACACAGTATGCAAGTGGGGGCTGTGGGATTCAAACCCAGGTCTCCAGATTTGCAGCTCAGGGCCTTAAACCACTGTGCTATACTGCCTCCCAACGTTGCTAATAAAATTACTCTGTGTGTCTGTGTGTGTATGTGTGTGCGTGTATGTCTGTTTGTCTGTGCATATGTGTGTGTGGGGGTGTGTGTGTGTATGTATGTCTGTATGTGTGCATATGTGTGTGCATCAAGTGTGAGAGCAGTATAACAGCAGTGGCATTATTGGCTGATTGGCTGACTGAAAATTATAATGTATGTACTGTACTGTACTGAATATAAAGATAATATGATGCACTTTTATACTGTACTCAAATAAGGTTTGTTTTGTTCTGATAAATAATATTTTAACTAAACTGGTGTGATTTAATAAAACAAAGCCATTTTATTAAATATGTTCACATTGACTGACTGGTGTTCCAGTCTCATTCATTTATGTGTTGATTATTTATATGGAAAGAAATGCCAAAATACAAACCATTCCAGATTAAAGAGGTGTGACTGTATTTAAAAAAAAAAAACATTTCTATGGCATGTCTGCAACTGTGTAGTGCAGATTATACCTAATGGGGTCCCGATCATCCAGATAGATGTGTTGTTTCTCAAGGATGTCAGTTATGAGATTTTGAATCTTTTTTTTAGTAAAAATGGAAAAACGATGGTGGCAAACAAAAAAAGAATGTTCCAATGTGAAACAGGATTCCATTTTTGTTTCATACAGCTATCCTGAAGTGCTTAGTAACCCATGCTCAGAAACGTTTTTTTCAAAATTTAAAAAATAATTAACTTTGAAATAGAATATTACTTTTTCACCAGACTAGCAAAAGGCACATACAGTATGTGGGCTAGTCCCTTTCTGCCTTGAAAATTTCAGACAAAGATTCCAAACCTTCTGGGCTATAGGCAAATTCAAAGAAAAACCCAGCAAAGTCAATGAGTGAAAAGTCACTTTTTCACCTCTCTGGAACTCAGAAACTGCACACCTGACCATAACATAACTTGGCGCATCCAGAGATCTACCCTCGGTGGTGGCACATGCAAATTGTCATGCAAATTGGTTTTACGGTTACAATGTTATTAACGTGCAAAATTTGGGATTTACATTGAAGTGCCTACCCAACCCAAACTATAGGGATGTGACTGTGCCATTATAATACATTCTTTGCAAAAAAAACAATGTTAAGGCACCAGTTAGGGTGGCTTAATGCCAAAAAAGTCAGCAAATGGTGCGTTAGGGTTTCAAACCTACCTCCCCAACCACACCCTGCAGGCAGCAACAGGAAAAACCATTACAATTTTACCTCTCTTGCAAATTCGCAAATCAGGTGTGGAGTGTGCCTTCGAGTTGTCAGTCCTAATGCTCACCCCATTCTCATATACTGTACCCATGTCAGCTTATTTACTGGTGGAATGGGGTGAATGTTAGGGATGACATTCCCAAGGCACACCCCACACCTGATTTCCAAAGATGCAGTACAGGTGAAAAGGTAATGGTTTTTCCAGTTCTTGTGTGAAGGATGGGGATAGGGAGTTAGGGTTGGAAATCCTAATGCCCCATTTCCTGACTTTTTTGGCATTAAGCCAGCCTAACTGGTGCATTAACATAGATGTTTGAAAAGAATTGCCTTTCTTTTTGAGACAGTAGAATCGTATCCTCATTCACATAGGAAGGAGCAGAACTTTGGAAGGCTTGTGCTGCAACATAGAGTAGCCTGCAGATAACCAAACAGCAACGGATGTCTCTCTTTAAAGCCGGGGAGTCATAGGGGAGGGCATATCAGTGTTCTGAAATTGGGGGAACGATGCAGTTTGAATGCAGGTTAACTGTGCACTTCTGTTTGTCCATACTGATTGTAAGGTTGTGGGAAATCCGCCTCCACCCCAAGCAATGCAGTCACAGGATAGACAGATAGATAGATAGATAGATAGATAGATAGATAGATAGATAGATAGGTAGGTAGATAGATAGAATAGATAGACAGACAGACAGACAGACAAGATTCAGGAGTGAGCTTCTCAGAACAGGGCACTATAGAAAACGATAAGCGGCACAAGCTGTGGTGCACGTGTGGTCTAAAGTGTTATAGGTGTCAGTGCAGCATGAGGACAAACTTGTGTTACTAGCAATTCATATTTTAACCACAGTTGGTATATTAATACAGTGTACCCTCGATTATTTGCCAACATTAGTGCACCAATTTTTGGCAGATAATAGAGGGTGGCCAATAATAGAGGTGTAATAGTTCCTCACTACCATGACGATCCAACTCATCTGACCTCATTCCCTCCCTAACTCCTTATTTTATTGATGGATTGGAGCACATTCAGCTGAATCTGCTGTGAATTGAAACTTACAAGCACATGCTAACAGGCTCCCCTTTTCACTCCCTTGCATTCATTGATGTATTGATTGAATGAATGAACATGAAATTTACCAGCACACAATGACAAGGGATTCACGTTAGCCTCTGCTCACACCACTGGGAAAGGCAACAGCTCTAACTCAACAAATGTAAAATCAGTGTAACTCAAAGGCAGAAAGCATTAACATCTTGCTTTAACCACTACAACATGGGAGATTAGACAGGCAAAAACATGTGAATGGGACTGACTTGCTTTTGTTGGGGCGGGTGGCTGGCATAACCATTAGAGAACAGGAGACTGTTTATTATTTTTTTTCATTTAATTTCACTTTGGGACACATACTGTACTGGCCATTTTATTAAACTATTAAAATCTTTAATGGCTTGGGTTTGGTGGACCATGTGGGTGGGTGAAGGGGCAGGCAGGCAAAAACACTAAATTGCTTTTGTTGGGGTGGGCATACATAACCACTAGAGAATGGGAGAATGTTTATTTTTTTTATTTAACATTGGGACACATACTGGACATAACCACTAGAGAATGGGAGACCTTTTTATTATTTTACATTGGGACACATACTGGGAATGGGAGACTGGGCAGACCAAAACACATAAATGGGACTGACTTGCTTTCGTTGGGTCCAGTGGGCAGGAGGATAGGCAGACATAACCACTAGAGAATGGGAGACTGTTTACAGTATTTTTTTTATTTATTTCACATTTGGACATATTGGGACACAAACTGTACTGGTTATTTTATGAAACTGCTAAAATCTTTGGTGGCTTGCGTTTGGTTGGGTGGGAAGGTGGGAGGGCAAAAAAAAATGTAAATAGGATTGACTTGCTTTTGGTGGTGCTGGCATAACCACTAGATAATGGGAGATAGTTTATTTCTCTTACAGTGTCTTATTAGTACTGGCATTTTATGAAAATGTTAAAATCTAGACAACAAAGCAGGCTTGTATTTGGTTAGGTGGGGCAGGAAAATCAGGAAATGAAAGAGGTAGAATACAATGGGACTCAATGAAGATGATACAAGGGAAGATGCTGGTGGATGATGGATATAGAGGGTGACGACAAATGACATCTGGGTGACTTTGTAATGCTTTGACTGATAAAAAGCACAACTTTTTTTTTATATTTCAATTATGTTTTTTTTCAGAAGATTAGGTGAAATGTAATGGTTTCTGAATTAAACCCTGCCAGTGATTTGTGCCTCTATGAATGTTATCGCTTCCTTATATTCTGCATTTAACTGCCTTTTTTTCTCAGCCCACTTTTAGTAGATCAGAGCATATTGGAAAACAGACACATCAGTGGACAATCTGGTTGGGGGGTCCTCACTTGAATCCTCAGAAGTGAGACCGCTCACATGTCATAGCCTCGTAGTCAAGCCAAGCTGTCAGAATCAGTCAGCTATCAGACAGAAGAACTGTGTGGCAGGAAACATGGTCCTGAGTTTCTTCACACACCAGATCTTAGTAAACGTAAATGTTGCAGGCATCCTTTAAGCAATTTATCCCTCCAGGGTGTGGGTATACTGGAGGATTTACCCCCGCTGGTATGCTTTGGTCATGAGGTGCAGCCGAGTGACTGAACCACACCAATGGTGTTAAGTCCTCCAGTATACCCACACCCTGGAGGGATAAATTGCTATTATGCAATGATCTACTTTTTAAGGAGATGGAAAAAAAATAAGTTTTTTTGGGGGGGTGGATTTTAAGTTATATATATTTATTAGTGCAGCTGAAAAAAAGATAGTGCTGCTTGGTAGTGTGTTCAGCAACGTCACATGCTTGCGCTCTGGTTCTGTCGCCAGTGCTTTCCATATTAGCATGAGACACTTGGTGAGTGTTTTGTTAACATTCATAACAAAAAACTAAAAAAAAGTGATTTCAGCATGATCCACTCCTGCTCTGGTTGTGTCCTTTTGGTACTAATGTGAGGTGCTCAGGAAGTGCTTTGTGCTCGTCTATGCGGTGGTAATGCTACGGGGGGAAAAAAACTGTTCAAAAAAGTTTGTCTGGTAAATGTAGTTCTGGCAAACAGTTGGAAAAGGTTATGTTTGGCCCAAACTGTTAATCTGAGTGAGTTACTTCACTTTGGAGGGTAGCAGGGGGTCCTGAGTTTTCGTTTAGCGGTGATGTAAGATGGTGACATTTTCAATGAGTTTTAAGGTTTAATATTGATTTTTGTTAGGAGGCTGACTGACACCTTTTACAGTAGGTACACTGGAGGAGTTACCACACTAACAAAGGTGCCAGTCAGACAATGAGAATGCAGGATTTGGTGCTTTCAATTTACCCCATTGTATAATGTCTAATTTATCCCTTTTACCTGTGATAATTTGTTTAAAAATCAAGGTTTTGAGTCTTTTTCTCCCAATGTCTTTCTGTCAGTTGTGTAGGCTCCTGCTGGATACCGGGGACTGCATTGTAGTCCTCTATGTGTCAGTTGTGTATTTCATTTATTGGTGGTGATGTAAGGTCTATTTCTTTCTTTCTTTTTTTTGATCTTTAATTTCCCTCCCAATGTAAACATCTGCCGTTTCATGGAGCACAGAAGTCTGTATGCAGGCTTATTTCATGATCCTGTCTATGGGTGATTATCATGATCAAATTTAAATATTTTATGCAGTTCTACTATTTCTGACACTAGTACAGTGTCAGTGTGTGTCCCATGTTCAGGATTCACAGATTAAAATTCAAGGTTTACGTCCCCCCCCCCACCAATGTCTTCTGTCAGTTGTGTTGGCTCCCACTGGCTGTCAGGGACTGCAGTCAGCAATGAAATTCAGTCTTATTGGCGTGGCTGTTTCAATCAATGTTATTGATTTATTTTGACAGCTGGTAATCATTTTCCCCCTTGCTGTTGGCTTGACATTTTATGAATAAGTCAGGTCAGGTCAGGTCATGTCATGTCATGTCATGTCATGTCATGCTCCTGAGCTTCTTCTGACAGAACAGCAATGTCAAATTTCATTCAGCAACTCCTGAACATGGGGCAACCATTGACAGTGTACCATTGTCAGAAGTAGTGACATCTCCTGATGAAGGGTTTAAGGACCCAAAGCACTGGGGCAAGTAGTGGTCTCAGTGCATTGTGACCTTTTTGATATCCAGCAATAAAGCTCACAAAGTTGGAATTAAGTTGAGCGATTTGTTTTTTTCAGTTTGAGTGCACATAATCAGAACCTGAGAAGTAGTGGGACTGCATCAAATATTTAAATTTGACCACCATAATCAACTATATACAAACCCACACAATAAGCCTGCATACAGACTACTGCACTCTGTGAGACCAAAGAAATTTACAATGGGAGGAGGAAAAAAGACCTTCCAACACTTACAATGAATGAAATATGCAACTGACACATAAAGAGATATAACTGCAGTCCTTGACAGCCGACGGGAGCCAACACAACTGACAGAAGACACCAGGGGAAAAGAATGAAAACCTTGATCTTTAAACAAATTATCACTGTTAAAAAGGTTAAATTAGACAAAAGATGCCTACAACATATATATTTACTATGGTCTGGTGTGTAAAGAAACTCACAACTGCATTTCCTGCTATATAGCTCTCCCGTCTGATAGCCAAGTGCTTCTGACAGCTCAGCTTGACTGGGATGCTGTGACGTTAAGCGATCTTGCAGCTGAGGAGTCAAGTGAGGAGCAGCTGGCCAAACCATCCACTGAGGCGGCTGTTTTCCAGTGGGCTCCGTACCTGCTAAATGTAGGTTGTAAAAAAAAAAAAAAAAAAAAAAAAAGGCAGTTAAATGCAGCATATAAGGAAATGATCACATCCATAGATGCACATTAGAAAACAGTGCACTAATCACTGAAAGAGTTTAATTCGGAAACCATTACATTTTACCTTTAAACGATTAACCTCCTAGGAAAAAGTAATGCTTACTTGAGTAAATGAGTTTGAAGAAACCTTTCCTCACACTCAGCATTTCAAAAGAAAGAAAATAAGTTTAGAATCTGACCTTTAGGGTTCAACATAGTTGATTTTATAAAGCAAGCACTGCCATCAGTTATTCACTACTTGCCCAGCTGATCAGAAAACAAGTTGTATGCCTCAACAGCCAGTTGAGAGTTTCACTTTCCAAGCCCCTAAATCCTTTGCACATGCAGTACTTCAACTACAGCTGGATTCCTTTTACTTTCCCGTCCCCATTCAACAGCACTGAGACTGTTCTGCGCATGCAGCATGTTATCTCCAAGCCTGACTGCCACTGCCAACTTGTAATGCTAAAAAAAAAACATAATTTTTCAAAGGCAAACATTTTAAAAATACAAAACTCCCAAGCATCAATCACACCTAGGAAATCCTTCCCCACCAAACTACATAACTATGCAAAATTTCACAATTGAAAAATGCATAGTTTCTTCCTAGATGTGAGTAAAAATTCAGGGAAAAAAAAGCCAAAACCTTGAAGTCAATGGGAAAAAAATATATCTTTTTCACACTTTAATATCTCTAAAAATACTAAACAGAGTTACATGAGACTTTCAGGGATTTTGGATTCTGTCATGTAGAACAAATCCTGAAAGTTTCATGTAAATCAGTAAAAACGTCTTTCTGCAAGAAAGAAAAAAAATTAAAATTGAGTTTAACACAGAATTCATCAGCCACCCTAACTATAGTGGTGCTACCATGCCACTCTATATATATATATATATATATATATATATATATATATATATATATATATAAAATAAAGTATGGGTGGTGTGTGTAATAAGAAGTTTACACACACCAATGGGTTAGATGCTACACATAAACCCGAGGCTGAGCTTGAGGAGTTTGTACAACATCTAACCCTGGGGTGTTAACTGTAAATTTACATATCTCCCATATTTTATTTTATGTAATTGTTGGTTTCCTTTTACACCACAGCAATTATATAAAATAGCAGAGGTTCTGGCTGATGTGGGACGTGTCTGCTTTTATCTGGTGACGGTGCCTGTGGTTTTAAAATGTCTTTTTGTTCCTGTATATGTGGACTGTCACCAGAATTCTTAAAAATAATATAACTTGCCACCGAATTACTGTGGCAGACTGCAGTTGACTTTTCCTCAAGAGGGAATGCAAGTGGCATGGTCGGGAAGTGGCGAACTGCAGTGGTCGCATGCACAGTGTGAGGAAAACTTTTCGCATGTTTGCCATTATAAATGCTCCTTTATAATGGCAAATTATGCCATGGTTTCCTATGGGAAAAAGGGGAACCCATTTATTATATATAAATATATCACCTCCCCTAGCACCCTGCTAGAGAGAGCTGTCAATATTCAACAATTTTATTGAGCTGCACTCATGCCATCCCTGTTAAGTGTCATTGACTTTATGTAGTGTGTGTGGCCATCTCTGCATCACCAGGAGGCTGGACTGAAGACTGCATCAGTAGGAAGAGCTTTCACTCCTGAAATGTGTAGGTGATGTGCAGTACCACAGGCTATACCAACACTCCTCGGAGCAGCAACAGCTGAGCTAGGACAAGCACAGAGGTAATTAAACTACCTCCTGAAGTGCACCCTAGGGAGGGGTGTTAGCCCGTCAACACACATCAACTGCCCCACCCACCCTGGGTCGACTTTACTTATATAGTCTTCTACCTATGACATCACATCCTGTTCCAAATTTTTACTAAGTCCCCACTTTCCCATTAGTAGCTTATACCAGCCTGCCACCACAGGGACCCCAACTACCCACGTTGGTTTTCACTGTTTGAACTTCCCTCTTCCTTTCCTCCTGGGAACCCCTCTATCTGCACACAGTACTTCTCTCTCCTTACAACCACTCCTGTCGCTGAACTCTCCACATTCCTGTACCCAGATTTCAAACTAGCCTGGCACACTGATCTGACCCAGCTATCAGACAATACCCTAACACTAACCTCAGTGGCCACTAGGAGTCACTATTTCCACCCTGGTTTTGGCCCAGTACTAGCCCGTTTTGAACCTCCTGGATTGTGGAACCTGCCCCTGCCCAAGTCCTTTTTCCTCCTGTCCCACCAGGGATTAGAACCTTGTACTCTGTCCACCAGAGTCCGTGACCCTACCACTAATCCAAAGTGGTATCCACACTTTCCTGGGGACATACAAGATACTTGTACCTTTCTTGCCTTGCTGCTCACATAGGCACTATGTCTGTGCCCTTTCTCCTCAAATGTCTCCCCCCCATTCTCTTGCTAGTACACACATCCCATCAGCCAGTCATATTCACAGGCCCACTCATCCCAGCACCCACAACTCTCCCTGACCTAGTACGATCGCACCCTACACTTACCATGGACCCTGGTCCAAGCACCCACCCTATCCACCCCCACCGTCTACCCTGACACTCCATGGTTGGAGTACATCCATGCCCACCCAAACCTTCGAACCCTGCCCACACCTTTCACCACCATGTCCACCCCCCCGTCCCAGTGTACACCAAAGAAGTGGACTTGCTGCCACGACCGGATCAGAACCTTGGTCCTCCTGCTTCTACTTTCTGGCAACATACATCCCAACCCAGGACCAGCCCCCTCCCACCCATCAACTTGGCCCACTGGCCTTAAAATAGCCTCTATGAACATATGCAGCCTGCTGAAAAAATTTGACGAGCTCCAGTGCTGGGCCACGGCACACCAACCAGACATCATAGCCCTGGTAGAAACCTGGCTGTCCAAATCCACCCCTGACTCTCTTGTCTCCCTCCCAGGCTATACCCTATACCGGGAGGACCGAGTAGGCAAATGAGGGGGAGGCTGTTCAATCTACACTAGGGACATAATTACTGGTCAAGCACTCCCTACCCCTGCCCTTGTAAATGAGGCCCAGGCCCTCACCCTCAAGCTCACCCCTGACCCCTCGAGGGGCCCTCTCTATCTCACTACTGCCTACATTCCCCCCAAAAACCAGAATCTAGCCCTGGTATCTCTAACTGACTATCTGGCCACCCTTCACCATACGGCGGAGCAAATCCTAGTTGGTGACCTAAACGTAAACTGGCTCAGACCCTCCTCTTCCTCAATCCAGGACACTTTTGCCACCCAAGATCTGATGCAACTCATCACCCAACCCACTAGAATAAACTCCAAAACAGGAACCAGCACCCTACTGGATGTACTCATCCAATCGACTTTAAAATCCAAAACATCCAAGTCCTACCAGACGCCCCTAAGTGACCACTCCTCATCCTATTTCTATGGGCAGCTCCCAATCCCAAAACCCAAAACACAAACCACCCTCAGAAGGTGCCTTCACTTCGTGGCTGAAAAACTTAGGCAGTTTCTTACCCAGATAAACCTGTCCCCCATCCAGCATGCACCCGACATTGACACTGCCCTCACTTTCTTCTCCCAAACGTTCAACAATGCCTGTGATCTCTTTGCACCCTTCACAAAAACCCGATCCAAAAAACAGAATGCACCCTGGGTCAGCCCTGCCCTCCTGCAATTACTTAGAGATCGGGATAACCTCTGGCACCGTGCCACTGAAACAGGCTGGCAGGCTGATAGACAAGCCTACAATGCAGCCCAGAATAAGTGCTCTTGGGCGGTCCGTAAAGCCAAGGCTGCCCGCTACCAGGCCACCCTCACCTCTTCCTGGGGCTTGGCCCGCATGTTCTGGGATAATATTAAACAGTTAAATGGGAAGTCACGGTCCCCTCCCCCATCTCAACTCTCTAGTGATGGTACTACTTCCACCAATCCTGCCTTCATAGCTAACTGCCTCAACACCGCTTTCACCGACCTTAGCTTAGTCCTCCCCAGTAATTTCTTTGAACCCCCCCCAAAACAACCCCCTCCCGACCGCCACCACCCCAGCTTCCATCTGCGCAAGGTATCTGCCCGGGAAGCCAGACCCATTCTTATCAAAGCTTTAAATGGCAACAATCCCGGCAGTGACTCACCGGACCCCAGCATCCTCAGGTTGGTACTAGATGAAGTCCTAGCCCCGCTCACCAGCCTGCTAAACCAATCGCTCTGCCTGGGACAATTTCCCTCGGCCTGGAAAACAGCCATAGTCACGCCCATTCATAAAGGTGGTGACAGGTCTGCAACAAACAACTACCGACCTATCTCCATCCTCCCTCCCCTCTCAAAAGCTCTGGAAAAAGTCGTGGCCATTCAAATCACCGAATATCTATCCAAGCATGACATCTTATGCCCTGAGCAGCATGGTTTCCGTGCTGGCCACAGTACCAGCACAGCACTAATTGAATTCTCTAATTTCCTTCACACCTCCCTGGACACCAGCTCACTAGCTGGAGCAGTGTTCATTGACCTATCAAAGGCTTTTGACACTGTCTCCCACCTTCTTCTGCTGAACGCCCTCTGCCACACTGGCCTCGCGGCTGGCCCACTAGCATGGTGCTCAAGCTACCTATGCACCCGGTAGCAGTGTGTTAAAATCAGTGGAACACTTCTCTGATACCCATCCCATACTTTCAGGAGTTCCCCAAGGCTCCATCCTGGGCTCCCTCCTCTTCTCACTCTATCTGAACACCCTGCCCAGTGCTTGCTCTGGCAAAATGCTCCTGTATGCTGATGATGCGGTCATTTTTGCCACCCACCGTAACCCCATCTCCCTTCAGGATTCCCTACAACAGTCCTTCAATGAGGCAGATGCCTGGTTTAAGGAGCACAGACTCATCATTAATCTTAAAAAAACCAAAGCTATGCCTTTTGCCCACCCCCAAAACAAAGCTAGCAACCACCAGCTCCATATTCTTCCTAGTACCAAACAACCCCTGGAACAAGTCTGCTCCTACAAATACCTCGGGATTACCTTCAACTCAGCACTCACATTCCACGAACACATTGATGCCCTTGCTTCTGCCACCAACAAATGGCTTGGCATCCTCTTCCGCCATCGAAACTGCCTCCCCCCAAATGCTCTCCAGCTCGCTGTCACATCCTCAGTTCTGTCCCTGGTAGACTATGGCCTACCAATCTATGGTGCTGCTAGCGCTACAGCCCTCAAAAAAATTCACATAACCCTAAATAAGGCCTGCAGACTGATCACTGGTGCCCCCCAGGCTCACATACACCTGTCAACTGTATAACAATGCTAAACTCCTGACCCTAGAGGAACGGCTTCGCTACCATACCTGCCTACTCACAAAAAAAACCCTACTTGGGCTCTCTCCACCAGTGGTGACTGCATCCATCCACCGGATCCCGCCCACTGTTTCTACACGGTCCTCCTACAAGACCGCTCTACTGGTCCCCAGATCAAGAACCACTCATGGTCAGAGGTCCTTCTGGTACAGAGCCCCACTCTGGTTTAACTCTCTCCCAGCCACCATCTCCAATGCCACCACAATCTCCAAATTCAAAACCACCCTTCGCAGCCAACTCCTCAACACTCGTAGCTGTTCCTATCTATGATTGAGGGCCCACCTCGACCTCTCCACTCGTGACAATGCCCACCGGGCAGCTCCACACCTAGCCCACCCCATCCCCTACCCAGCTCACCATTCCTAAGTAGAACGTGGCCAGAGCCTGCTGTCACACGAGAGTTGATTGTGCATCTAGTGAAACCAATTGTGTCAGACCTATCTCTATTACATGTACCATGTAACTCAAATTTATGTTACCTGCCCAGTGTGACATGGCGCCTCTAACAAATGCCTACTTGAAGAAAACCTGTACTATGTAACCTGTACTATGTAACCTATATGCTATGTATGTCTCAATGTGACGAGGTACCTTTGGAAATGAGCCGCTGGCTCAAAGGTTGTAAACTGATTCTCAAAAATAAACAAATAAACAAATATTTCACTGATGTCCTGGAACAGTTTCTGGGTGGGCCTGTGATGCCTTCATTGGACACAGTTCTATCCTGTGCCAGATGTTTGAAGGTTACCACATCCCAGATGGCTTCCTTCTTGGTAAGTACACACAAATGTCAACAATACAACAATAACCACACCAGCTTACTATTACTGATACCTAACTGTCAGTGATCCACAGGAGATAGTGTATATTCCCAGCATTTATGGATAATGATCTCAGTCCTGCATCCTGCATTGGCTGTGGAGGACAGGTACGAGACCCATATAAAAACATGTAACATACTGTAGTTAAGCCTGTGTTTGGCATGCTCAAAATGTGGTTCAGATGCCTTGAAAGGTCTAGTGGTGCCCTACAATACAGCATAATGAAAGTCTGCCAGACACTGGTTGCATTTTGAATCCTCCACAATATTGCACTGAACCATGGAATACTCTTGTATTGCCTTTAGGGTAACAGGGGACTAGATGGAGATGCCCCCAGATCATGATATACAACAGCAACTTGACAGGTAAAACTATAGGCTAGAAGATAGTCCCAAGAACTGTGGGCACAGCATGTTGTAGAAAACATTAGACAAAAGAAACAAAACTGTGTTTAAAAAAATTATAATCACAGCAACAGAAAAATCAGTCATAATGAAACAAAATGTGTCATAGGTGAATGATGATATTCAAAATAAGGTACATAGAGACAGTAGTGGCTGGTGGGAAAGAAAAAAATAAAACCAGCATCCTGCTTTGCCGTTGATGTCTACATGCCATGGGGTGGTCAAACGAAAGCAAAGCAAAGCCAGCAAAGCAGTATGGGTTTAGATGGGGAGGGGAGTCAAAAAAACAAACAAAATCAGCATCCTGCTGTACATGTTCCATCTTTGGGCCATATATGCTTAGGAGTGGTGGTGGTGGGGAGTAACAACAACCTGCTGTAAAGTGAATGGCCATGCACACTTAGGGTGTGTACCCCAGTGGCCCCAAGATCCACCACATCCACCTCTGCCACATAGAGGCCTGGTTCCACAGTCCAGCAGTAGCACTGGTGCTGGAACAGTGTGAAAGTGGTAGGACCAAAGATGTAAGGGGTAAATTCTCCCCTATTAAATGCATTAACATGATTGCAAAAACTGCTAAGGCCACTTATGAAAGTGGTAGAGCCATGGCCCTAGTGCCCTTCCCCCCATTCCGTAACCTATGAGCAGGAGTGAATCCTGTTCAGCTGACTGCTGATGTTCTCTTGGTTTACGATTATCATCACATGCTAATAGGATCCACAGGGCCAGATTTTCAAAGGGCCCTTAGGTCCACGCAAGAGGCGTCAAACAACCAGCTTAGTCAGATCTAGGTGTGCCAAATACTGTGCACTATATTTTGCAAGAAAAGTGTTCTTTGTGACAAACTCCCCCAAGCTGATGCAAGAGGTCTGCTGCATCGACAAAATGGCATAAGGGATGAGAATGACGCAAGCTGCACCAAAGTAAATGGTTCAAGTTGAGAGAAAAGGGGTGCAAGTTGAGTCAAAACAATGACTCAAGGAATGAAAATGATGCAAAACTGAGTACAAGAATTGTGCAAACTGAGTAAAAAATGGTGCGAGCCAAGTCATAAATATGGTGCAAGTTGAGTAATAAATGACACAAAGGACGAGAATGATGCAAGATAAGTAAAACAAAATGGCAAATAAAAAGGCCAAAACTAAACCCCCAAAATGTTCTAAACTAGTCCTGCAAGAGAATACTGGCCCTTAATAGTAGCATAGTAAGGTCTGGCCACCTGCTTTGGGTATCTTTACATGCTCTAGTGTCCCTTAGACCAGCTCTGGCTGGTCTAACGGCGACATGCATCTTAGGCACAAGGACAGGACTTGCATTCTTTGAAAATCCCAAATAAGGGGATCGTGCACCATTTCAGGGAAGCAGGCATCCCTTCCGACATGGCTCAGGTATTTCTTTGCACAAGCAAGGGGCAAGCCACTCTGGCATATGCAGATCTATCTAGCACCATTTGAGAATCAGAACTGGTGCAAAGTTTGACATATCTTGCTTCTTGCGTCAGTTGTTTTCGATGCAAGCACCCTGCATCATTCTCTGGCCTTTGAAAATCTGGCCCTGGTGTTTGTGGCTATATGCCATACCTTGATAGCTGTTATCTAAGTGTCTTGGTCAGGGAAAAGGCTAGCAGTCTATGACATGGTGTGCAGAGGGTGTTTGTGAGCCTACTATGCTCAGTATATATATGCATTACATGGTGCCATCACCCTCTGGTTTGGGAGACACCACTGTCAGCTGCTCCTGTGCCATGGTCGGGACAAAACATGCCTGCTCCAAGTCACACAAAGCTGCTGTAATTTCAGCAATAGCCCCAACAGTGAATGACAGGCTTGTGGTCATTGCAGTATGCCAGGCAATATGCTGTGCAGCAGCACATTGGTGTTGCACCTGCAGCTTCATGCACAGCCTGAGGAGCTCATACCCAACTGCCTCCTGGTCCTGGCAGCCTACTGTATATCAGGCAAATGTCATCCTCAGCCTGACAATTGTCAGAACTGGTTAGAGGTGAAGCCAGCCCAGTGGTCAAGAGGGCTGAGGCATTTCTGCCTTACCTCACATCATGCCGGCAACGCGGGTTCGGGAATGACCTCGGGTCATCGGTGAGCTGGCATGGGGGGGTGGGAGCAGGATTGAGCTACCTAACAGTGGCTCTCCTCTTTCAGAGAGGGTGGGTCACCCTCCTGTAGTCCTGCCTTCACTGAGCGGAGGTCCAGTGGCAGCACAGGTGGGTATGGGTAACCGGTAGGGTGGGGAGAACCGCAGTGCGTGGCGTGTGCATGCCTCCACATGTGCACATTCATGCCAGGTATGTGAGGGCGGGGGGGCGGAAAAACAGGGAACAAAAATGGATAAAAAGATAACAGAAAAAAAAGAACTGGTTGGAGGTGAGGGATGTGGCTATGTCACGTGGACGGAACACACTCGAGGTGATACTGGCTGTGCAACCTGAACAGCTGTATGTTGTACAAAGGTGCATGCCAGAGCAGGTTGTTCTATATACAACTACAGCATCTCGTTTGACTCCGGACACATGGTCAGTGGTGCAGCATGTCCCTGCTGCACAGCTGGGGGAACAGTGGCTTTGCCAAAGACATCACTGGCCCTTGGATTCGATGCCTCAGAAGACAGACTCATAATCTGGATCTTGTCATCATCTTTCTTGTGGCTGTGTTGTGTTTCAGGTACAATTCAGACTCCTCTTTCTGGGCATCTCCTCACTGTTGAACTGCACCAGAATCTCAGGATGAGTCTATACAGCGTGTGTTGATGGAGGCTGTGGACACTGCTCCTATCCTCCCTAACATACCTATGAACTATGGGTGCCCATGCTGGGTGTTTTGTCATTGCCTTCAGTGCTTTGTTTACCTGTGGAGTGAGGAAGGTAGAACAGTGGTGAGTATTGGACATTGCATTGACAGTACACATCAGGTATGTGGTAACTCATCCACGTGACAAAGGGCAGTGCTGACTGTGACCTTCTGCAGCATGCAGATAATCAGAGATGGGATAAAGCATTGATCACCTTGGGGCAATACATGCACATAATATAACAACCACCACTTTACCCATCAGTACCCAACACCAGTGTGACATGCCAATGTACAGTGACTAGCCATGTGTAGCCTAGGTATCAGTGCAATAGCGGACACTCAATCTTTTGTGATTTACCACCAATGTCAAGTCCACCATTCAGAGCAATTGCCATGGCATCCCACTCAATGATGCTTGTAAATGGTTCTTCATCAGTGATCAGGATGAGTATTTAAATTGGCCACAACTTGTGCCCAAATGGCTGGAAAAAATAGCAGACAGACCTTCTTCCATATGGACAAGCATGCGACTTATCCTTTTTTAATTTTCATTCACAGTGGGAGACATGCTCCCTCTAGCATTGATTGCCTCTGTGAGCTCCTTTCAGGCCCATTCCTGCACAGCTACTGATGCCTTATTCCACTCTAAAATATCTTCCTGGGCAACATAGTCACTGGCCAGTGATCCATGCTCCTTGCTCATGGGGTGCCACTTAAATTTAGCTCCTTGGGCATACAGTTACCTTGGTAAAGAGTGAGAGCAATTAGATGTGAACACTAAACTGAGCTGCACAAAACATAGTAGTGGCTGTACTAAAAATAATACATGCATTCCTGCATATTAAACTTACCAGAAGCTGTCTGCAGTGTCAGTTTGGTACCTGGGTGTGTTGGTGGTGCTGTCTGCTCCATTTTATGTCCTCAAAGTGATAATGAGATGCTAATGTGTAATTTATAGGGGAACTATCAGCTTCCCAGGAACAAGAATGAGGGACCTATAGGTCCTGCTGAGTTAAAACATGCTACAGTGAAATTTTACTGGGCTAAAATCTTAATGTGTATCTGGATGATCCTATGACCCCCTACCAGCTATCAGCCCCCCACAGACAGCACTCTGATGATGCACTTGATGGGCTAAGCCATGGGGGACTCCTATGTGCTACTACAGTGTCTGAAGGGATTAACACGTACAGTGCATGTTTGCACTTCTAACACTGGTACCGATCAACCAAGGAAAGCGCTTTCCTCAGCTGATCAGTACTGGCATTAGAAGTGGAAATATGCATTGTATATATGTTAATCTTTTATTTATTTATTTATTTATTTAAAGTTTCAGAATTACAACCTTTGAGTCAGAGACGCCTTTGCAAAGGCTCCACGTCAGGGCAAAAAGACAATGACAACAAATAAGTAGTAAAAAGGTACCAAGGAGATAACAGGAAGACAGGAGACATTAATCCAAGCTTGGGTAGATTACAGTTTGGGATTGCTTTTGCTGCCCAGGTTTGAATGATATTACACAATTTATGAACTAGAATACTTTGCAGAAGCATTGTATATGTTGGGTTGAAGACCTCGTCTTCAGGTTGATGAACAATGAATACGATAACTTAGTAGAAGCATTTTACATTTTGCAATCTAAAGACCTTGTCACTGGAGGGATAAACAAAGAAAACTAGATTAATTTCAGACGCTTATGCACATTTTGCAGTCAAAGACCTTGTCTTAGGGTTGGATAGCAAACCTGCAGTTTGTGGCGAAGTGTGCTTAGTGCAACAGCATGTTTCTGATTCTAGTAGGTAAATCTTGATGCTGGTTTTGAATTGACTAATGCTTGTGGCTTGTGCTATGGATGGGGGTAGTTCATTGAGCCAGATGAGGCTCGATAAGAAAAAGACCTCTGGCCCTACGAGGTCCTTCTTTGGGGGATTGCGTATCGTGTTTTAGCTGTATGTCTTGGAGTAATCCTGTGAGTGTTAAGTTTTATTAGTGGGTGGAGTCCAATGGGAGCAAAGCCCAATTGGATTTTTTTGGCCTGGAGGCAGGTGTGGTAATCTAGCCTGCCTGCGAAAGTCAGCCAGTTAGCTTTTTTGTAGAGCTCGCAGGTATGGGTTTGCTTGTCACTATCTATTACCAGACGCTAGCTTTTGTTTAGAGCCAGGTTGATTCTTTTATTGCTGTGGGTCAGCTGATCCATATATTGTTATTCCATAATCTACCAGAGATAGAACTGAGCTATTCACTGCCAGCCAAAGGGCGCGGGCGGAAGCATTGTCTATGTCTGAACAGGGTCCCTAGTCTGGCATTTACTGAGGCTGACAGTTGGTCTATGTGCCTGTGATAGGTTAATGATATGTCTAGTGTGATACCCAGGTATTTGAAATGTGATATTTGGTCAATTGTTACCCTGATGGTTGGTAATGTTTAGTTAAGAGCCAAAGTGGTGACTTTGTCTGTGTGCAAAGACCATGGATTTTGTTTTGTTGAGGTTAGTACATTAGCTGGTTTGCTAAATCCAGTGTTCTATTTCATGGAAATTAGTTTGTAGCTTATGCTGAAGAACATTCAGAGTGGAGTCTTTCCAAAAGATTACTGCATCATCTGCATACAGCAGGAGCTTGCAGTTGCAGGCACTAGGGATTGCATTCAGGAATAGGGTGAAAAGGAGCGGGCCTAGAATTGATCCTTGTGGTACACCCGACTTAACTGAAAGTTTAGAAGATAGAGTGGTATTTATTTTTACTTCTTGTGTCCAGTCTGTAAGGTAATTCTTGAACCAGTGTATGGTGTCTGGACCTACGCTGAGTGATGGGAGTTGCTGTAAAAGTAAATCTTGGTTAACAGTATCGAAAGCTTTAGTTAGATCTATGAAAATTGCCCCTGCTAGGTCACCTCCGCCGAGAGCTTCCTGTAAATAAGACGTACGTGAGGGGAGAGAGCAGTGGAAAAGTATGACCTGTTCTGAAGCCATGTTGTTCTTGGCAGAGTAGCGAGTGGTTTGTCAGGTAATCGGTGAGTTGGTCAGCCACTATTCTTTCGAGGGCTTTTGAGAGAGGGGGAAGAATCGTGATAGGTCTGTAGTTACCGGGGTCAGTTGGGTCTCCCTTTTTCAGTAAAGGAGTGATGATACCCCTTTTCCAGAGAGTTGGGAATTGCCCTAAGTGAAGAGATAGGTTAAAAAGTTTGGTCAGGTGAGGGATAGTAACATCTAGTGTTAGTCGCAGGATTTTGAGGTCTAAGCTATCACTGCTGTATCGTTTATCTTTTAAGGCCTGTGTAATATAGCGTTTGGTTTTAATGCATGAGATAGATTTAAACCGGAAAGGTGGACTGCTGGACTTGTGGGCCGGGTTTTGTGGTGACGAGGTGGGAGGGCTAAAGAAGTTTGGAGGGAGTATGTGACTGAGGTCAGAGAAGGAATTATTCAGTGTATTGGCTATGATGATGGGGTCTTGTGAGGGGTGCCATTATGAGTTATTTGTGTGGGTGGCTGGCTAACAGATTTCCACTTAGTTCTTTGATGTTTCTCCAGAACTTGTTCCCCACACCCAGGATTCCGTTAGGGCTTGTTTGTAGTGGTTTGTCTTAGCTTGTCGAATGGCGTTGGTACACTTATTTCTGGCCTCCTGTAGTGCTGCCTGTCTTGAGGGTCTCTGGAGTCAAGGGCTTTATACCAGAGGTTATCTCTATGTGACATCTGGTCAAGTAGGGTTGTGTTATCCACGGTGTATCCCTAGCTTTTATAAACTTTTTGGCAAGGGGGGCATGTTTGTCACAGGCTGAGTTGAAAATGTTTATGAAGGAGGTGAGGGCTCCATCGATGGATGTGGCGGTGTGGACCTGGGATCAGTCACTGGAGGATAGGCTGTGGATAATCTTCGATATTGCTCCCTGTTTGAGGTGTCTTTGGTAGGATAATTTAGGACGTGTGTGAGGGCTCCTGTTGGACCAGGTACAGGAGAGAGGAGAGTGGTCACTAAGGACATCTGGGAGAACTTTGATGTCAGATAGGTGTTTGGGGGAGTTCGTCAGGATGAGATCAAGGAGTGTATTTGCGCCTGTTCTTGGGTCCCGACGTGTGGGGGTTAGTACAACCTGAGTCAGATTGTGGGCCATTGCTGCATCTTTAGAGGGATCAGCACCTTTTGATAACCAATTTGTAGTGAAGTCACCCATTATTACGAGGTCACTATTTGAGGGGAGCATAGCTATGTTAGCCAGGATGGAATCGAATGCTTCACTCTGGTTGTTGGGTATATAAACAGACATTATATACAATGGTTTCCCGCAGGGGCCAATTGTAATCTTGATGGTGACTGCTTGGGCCCCGAGTTTTGGTTTAGGCAAAGGGATTAGTAGTGGCTTAAATTTTGCTCTGATGTAGATAGCGCTCCCACCTCCCCTCTTTTCAACCCTATCATCTCTAAATATAGTGTAGTCATTTAATGCAATTCAGACACTATAGTAGCAAACAGGAAACGCCCATAGCTTAGCCTGTCTGGCATGTCTTCAGAGAGCTGGCTGCAAGGGACTGTAGGAAAATAATGGCTGGTGGGGGGGGGGTGTGTCACAGAATCAACTGGTAAACATTAAGATTCCAGCTCTGTAAGTTATTTAAAAAAAGTTACTTTTTTTTACTCAGCAGGACCTATAGGACCTGTGTTCTTGTTCTTTGGAAGGTGACATTTCGCCTTTAACTACATTAATGATATGTTGATAAATACTAAACTTCTCCACCAGTGTTGTAAACTGGATTCACAACTACCTTGGTCATGAGACTCATAGAACATTGATCAAGGGACACTTCTCCGACATCGGTCATATTAGATACAGGGTCCCACAACGCTCCATTCTCGGTCCCCTACTCTTCTCCCTTTTTTGAGTATTTTTCCCTTCCATGCATTTATACCTCTAACAAGCTCATACTTTATACAGACAATTCAGCCCTTTACTGCAGTGAAAAAAAAACAACTCTTTCCCCCAGATAGAGGGGGGATGGCTCAGGGGTAATGTGAGGAATTTTATTTTCACGGAGAGAGTGGTGGATACATGGAACAGCCTTCTTGAGGAGGTCATTGGGTCTAAAACAGTGGGGGAATTCAAACATGCATGGGACAGACACAAGGCAATTATAGTGGGGGGTTGCAGGAAGTAGGCTGTTGGTTAACTAGAATCTGCAGCTTATCCAGTAGGTAGGGAAATGAGCAGACTGGGTGGGCCAAGTGGTCCTTATCTGCCGTCAAAGTCTATGTTTCTGTGTTTCTATGTTTCTATCCAACTTCAGTAGACGCCACTCCTGATTTCTCCACACTCAGCCTTGTCCTGAATGTCACAAAAACAAATCCATGTTTTTCTCAGGCATCAGGAAAAACATTGACTTTGATTTCACTCTAACTGATAATGATGGCTTCCAGATCAAGAGTCCGCAAATTTAAATAACTTGGGATCCTCCTAGACAGCCAGCTAACCTTTGGAGACCACTTAAATCAACAAATTACACCAAAGACTCAGAATGCTGTACCATATCAAACAATTTATTTGTTTAGTTTTTGTTGACCAGGTAAGTGCACTAGACAAATTCTGCCTATTTTCAGGCACAACTTGGGGAAGGGGATACAGTTGAATGCCAACTGACCTTGAACCAGAGTAAGCTGTTGGTGATACTTTTTGTGAATTGAGGAATTTGGCCATTGCACCGGGAAAATTCCCCTGCTCTTTTCAAGAAGTGCCATGGGATCCTTAACATCCACCTGAACAGGCAGATGGGGCCTTGGTTTAATGTCTCATCCGAAAGACAACACCTCAGGATTGCAGCAGCCCCCCTCATGCTGCACTGCAGTGTCAGTATTGGGATATTAACCCAAGTGCCTGGTGTGGGGATAGAACCCACAGCTTACTGATCTCCCAGTTTCAGAGACGAGTGTGCTACCTGCTGAGCCACTGACACTGCTATTTCTCAAAACCAACTCAGGGGCTTGACTTGCCAGCGGCTTCCTGCTTCCTATCTTAGACTGTAGCTCCCTAGTCTATCCCCCCCTTCAAAAATCTTGACAGACTGAGGTCCATCTACCACAGCATCCCCCAGTTTGTCACAGGTCTCCCCAGGACAACCCACCACTGCACTCTTTACAGAACGGTAAATTAGCTCCCCCTTGAAAACAGGTTCAACAGTAAAATCTGCACCTTCTTCTTCAAATCCCTCATGGGTCTTCTCCCTGACAGAACCTCATCCCTCTTCCCCAGGCCTGCACCCACACCACCCCAGGCCTTCCACTAATAATTACTTTGCAATCCCACTGAACCGCACTTCCCTTGGCCAGCAATCACTCACTTACAGGGGCATAAAGCATAGAAAGAGCAAGGGACTATGCTGAAAATATGGATAAAAATTGTTTGATACAGGACTGCACAGAAGCGAGAATGCAGGCTGAGAGATTTCATTTTGTAACAACTTATTTGAGTCATGCAAAACAATTCACTGATGTTATAACGAAACATTTTTGCATGTTAGCGAGTGAACCCACTCTGAAAGAACTGGTCCAGGAAAAACCAAGTATGACTTACAGGAAGGTTGCCACACTAAAAGATAAATTGGCCTGTAGCCATTTTTAGACAAAAAAGTGAGAACTTGCTTAAAAATGAGAAAGGAATGTGTCAGATGTACAAATTGCCTTAATTGTGAGAGTGTGCAGTCATGTGACAGTTTCACAAGTATAAATGTGGGGAAACACTTTGATATCAGACAGTTCTGTACATGTAGTACTACAGGGGTCATCTATCTTGTCGAATATGCATGTAAGGCTTTTTATGTCGGGAAATCAGGCCAATAATTTTAAACAGAGATTGGGTGACCACCAGAGTCAATTGAAAGGGGGGATCCCCTTTATGCCACTGCAGTTCATATCACACAGAATAAGGTTGACCCCAACCATGGGTTTAAATTCCCAATAATTGACAAAGTAAGCCAGAACCTGAGAAGGGGCAATTTTGATAACCTGCTTAAGAAAAGGGAAACAATTTGGATTTTAACATTGCAGGCCCTAAGAAAACCTGAACTTAACACCTGTCTTGATCTGAAACCCTATTTAGAGGAGAAATAAATGTGTTCTTTGTTGTAATTTGGATATTTTGGGTACGGTTTTTTGTTTTTGTTTTGTTTCATATGAAACCTGTATGAAATCAAATGTGTTCTTAGAAAGTTGATAATTTATTTGATTTGTATTTAAGAATTGATATGGATTGTTATGCACTTTAGGTATAGTGTAGTTTGTAGATACATTCTCCCCCACTTTTCCTTCCTTCAGTTAGTGGTTTGGTGTAAGAATTGTAAGTGGCATCACAGCTGTTATTACGAGCAGTATTATGAATGGGTTCTTGAAATGAATATTTATTTATTCATGTTTTTGGTTACCAGGTAAGTGTACTGATCCAGAGGACCATTTTCAGTCATGACCCAGGCCACCAGGTGGCGATGCAGTGGTACAGAATAGATACAATATATAATCTATACAATTTTTTACAGAGTAGATACAATATATAATCTGTACAATTGTTATACAGTAGAGCATAATTGAACAATGAAACAGACATTTTTACATATGTTCAACTAACATGGCAAACAAAGTACCCTAAGAAAGCAGGAAGCAGTGTTTTGCATTTGTACAATGCATGTAGGTTTCTGCTCTGAGCATAGGGGACAGGGGTGGGGAAATGAGGACACCAGGTTTTGGTAGGATTACATACTAACATACTAACATACTATTTGCCAGCAGATTAGGCCTTATGGTCTATCAAGTCTGCTCGAACCTAGATCCTTAGTTGGGTGCCGAGACCCTCCCATCCCTTGTGCTCCAGAAACCCCTATCATCCATCCCCACCCCACCGGGACAGGCCATCATCTGATACATCCACTTTCTGTGTCTGTCCCACCCTCTCTTAAAGCTCTCCACTGTGGATCTCTGAACCAGCTCACCAGGCAGAGCATTCCAAGGGTCCACCACCCTCTCAGTGAAAACCTCCTCCTCTTTCTCCCTCACCCTTCCACCTTCCAACTTCAAACCATGCCCTCTGGTGATGCCTCCTGCTTTAGTCTAAAGATCCCTCCATGTTTACCCTATTTATTCCCTTGAGGTACTTGAAGACCTCAATCATGTCCCCCTGTCTCTCCTCTCCTCCAATGAAAACAGGCAGAGCTCCTCAAGTCTGTCCTCGAAGTCAAATCCCCAGCCTCGTATCATCTTTGTTGCCCTCCTCTGTACCCTCTCCAGGAGCTGTATGTCCCTCTTCAAGTGTGGTCTCCAGTACTGTACACAGTACTCAAGGTGTGGTCTAACCAGTCCATTGTACAGCCGCAGAATCACTTCTTTGCTCCTAGAGGTGATCCCCTCATGATGCATCCCAACATCCTGTTTGCCTTGCTAGCTGCTCTCCTGCACTGCTCAGTGTTATTCATACATGTATCCACCATGACCCCTAGGTCTTTTTCCCCTGTTGAGGCTTCCAGCACCTCCCTCCCAGGGTGTACCTGTGTTTAGGGTTTCCGACCAAGATGCAACACCTTGCACTTGGTGATATTGAAATTTAATTTCCATGTGTGAGCCCAGCTTTCCAGGGTGTCCAGGTCCCCTTGCAGGCCAACCCCTCTTCTCCTCAACTACTGCTCCCATCTTGGAGTCATCCACGAAGAGACTCATTTCACACCCTATACCATCCCTGATGTCTGATATGTATGCATTAAACAGGATTGGACCCAGGACCGAGCCCTGTGGTACCCCACTACCAACCTCTGTAGGGTTCGAGTTCCCCCAGACCACTACTCTCTGAGTGCGTCCAGCTATCCAGTTTTCAATCCATCTGACCATCAAAGGGCTACTCTTAACCCCATCAGTTTCTCCACCAGACCATTGTGGGGACAGAGTCAAACGCCTTGCTGAAGTCCAAGAATAATACATCCACAGGCTTACCTCTGTCCAGTTCTGATGTTACCCATTCATAGAACTCCACAAGGTTGGTTTGACATGATCTACCTGGCACAAACCCATGCTGTCGACTATCCAGACCTCCCACCTCCTCCAAGTAAACCCCCAATCATTCCTTTAGTATACTCTCCATTAATTTTCCCACCACCGAGGTTAAACTGATTAGGATGGCTTTTGCACTTCTACTCTGCCCTGTGAGCATTTACAGGCAAATTCTTCCAGTAGCTGGGCCTTCAGGTTAGCTTTAAAAGACACATGGGATGGAGATGTACAGACAATTTCAGGAAGGAAGTTCTAGAGGGAGGGGGCAGAGACAGTGAAAGCCTTACCAACCATCACTGTAGAGACACAGGGAACTTCAAGGATTTGACTGGAGGAGGCCCTAAGAGGTTTAGTGGCCATTCTAATTGTGAGTAGGGAAGCATAGGGGGATAGTTGGTTACTTCTGAGAGCACTGTCCACTAGGCAGCCTGTGGCATAGTAAGAGTGTGCCTGCAGAGGGAGCCAGGCCAGAGACTGGTAGAGGAGCAGTGGTGAGTTAACGTGGGGGCTTTGAGAACAAAGCAACAGATGGCATTGTATGTCATACTGAGGTGGGAGAGTTGCTTTATAGACATGTGGGAGTTGATGGGGGAGCAGTAATCCAGGAGTGGGAGAAGGCTGCTTTGTGCAATGGCAAGGCTAGCTTCTGGTGATAGCAGGTAGTTTGTGTGGCACACTACACCTAGCTTCTGGTTAATCTTACTTATGGTCGGAGATACGTGACCATTGTAGATGAGCGATGGGTTGAGAGTAACCCCGAGATATTTGAAAGAGGTGACCTGCTTGAGTGGAGGGCCTACTGGTGTACATACTGTGAGGGAGGTGTTTGATTTGTGGTGGCCTTAATTAGGAAGGGATTGGATCCAAAGAGCATAACCTTTGCCTTTTTCCCATTTACAAGGAGTTTTCTGGTTGTGAACCCCCCGACTGCCACAGCATAGATGCCAGTGAGGGTAGAGGGGATGGATTCAAGGGACTTATTGCTGTGGTAGAGGACGAGGTCATCCACTTAGAGGAGTGCATTGTAATTTAAACTGTCTATCGGTATAGCATTGATAAACATAGAAAAGAGAAGGGGGCCGAGAACTGATCCATGGGGAACTCCAGTGCTGGTGGGAAGTGAAGTTGAGGCAACTTTGCCTATGAGCACGGACTGCAACCTGTTTGTGAGGTAACTATGACACCAGGCTACAGGTCCAGGCACACAGCCAAGTTGACCAAGACTGGAGAGAAGCAGATGATGGTCTACGAGGTCAAATGTGTTAGACAATTCTATGAGGACTGCACCCATAGCCTTTCCCATGTCCATGTTTCTGAAGACATGGTTTGAAAAAGTTGCCAGGGAAGAGCAGGTGCTTTGGTGTTTGTGGAAACTGTGCTGATAGGGACAAAGGAGGTTGTATTTATTAAGATGCTCAGCTAGTTGTGAATGGACTACCTTCTCTAGCAGTTTGTTAAAATGTGGTAGTAGGGAGATGGGTCTGTAGTTTTCCGGAGCTAGGGGGTCTACAGTCTTGAAAATGGGAACCATGTTTGCCTGTTTCCAAATGTTGGGCACTGTTGATGTAGGCAGTGATAAGTTGAAAATGTGAGTTAGGGGTCTGACAAGGGCTGGGGAGATGATCCTCAGAAAAGCAATGTAGAGCCCATCACTTCCTGGGCTACCACTAGGGGGGTTCAGGAGTTTTATGATGGTCTGAAGACCAATGGCAAAGAAATAGAAGGGGGGTAGATGTTTCAGAGTTAGGAAAGATGGAGGGGTTACCGTTTCCATTTGGACTGGTAGGGGGGTTGGGGAGGGAGCTTGCTGAGATACGGGGTCAAGTTGGTAAACATAGCATTGAGGAGGTCAACGATGTCAGTAGGGTCAGTGATGTTGCATGATGGGGATGTAAGTTCTGTTATTTGCTTGTTGGGTTTGGGATTTCGTATTGATCCAATTGAGGCCCAGAATCTACAAGGATTCCCCAGGGTGATTTTTTTGAGCTCAGTAAAGTATTTCTTTTTTAGTGACCTTGCCAGCTGCTTACAGGCATTACGCAGCTGCCTATAAGCATTCCATAGTTGGTGGGATGGGGATTCTTTGAATGATCTCCATTTAGAATCCCTGACCTTCATTTGAACCAATAGTTCCTTTGTTATCCAGCGCACACAGCTGCCTCTAACCCTTCTGGTTTTGACTGGAAAATACTGGTCCTGTAATTTCCGAAGGGTGCTGGAGGAGAAGAAGGTGACAGTAGAGGAGATGTCATCAAGCAGGTATAGGGAGGACCAGTTTAAGGACAAAGCTTCCCTAGTCACGAGGTTACAATTAAGTGTTTAAGGTTGAACCATTGAATTTGAACTTTAATCTGTGATGTCACCACTCTGATGGGGTATTTAATGGATTTTTTAGATGGGGAATATTAGTTTTTGATAAAAGAACTTCAGTTTCAGAAACACTTCAAGCGTACATGGACTTTTAATGCTGTGAGTTACTTTTTATGTGCAATAAAATGCTTGAACTTGACTAGCTGCAAGGTCCTGATTTTGGAAATATGCTGATGCAGTGCTGGTTTTCTTCTATGAGTTTAAGGGCACAAATCTCTTCAATGCTTTTCCACAGCCACTCACCCAGTACCCTTCCACTGCCATCTTCAAAAGCACTTTAATTGGCCTCCTCCTTCTCAACAACTTGACTTGCAACTGCCCCAAGCCTTACTCTATCCATGTTCTCTTATCTATCCTTTTATCTCCCTATTGTCTCCCTCACAAAGCTTTGTTAATAATGTTGATTCTAATCCTGTAAATTTGATGTTATCACTTCAATTTCTTTGTATATTTTCCCTGTGTTTAACATCAATCACATGTATTTATTATTCTGCCAGTCTAATTTCTGCTACACTGCTGTTTCTAAATTCCTGTACTCTTCCCCAAATCATGTGCTTTTCCTCAATCACCTGTATATACTATATATATTATTTTACCTGTTTTTAATTTTTGCTTTATATTTTATTTTTCTTGTTACTGTAATTCTTATCGCTCCACTCATTTTTTTTTGTTTTGCTTCCTACTCTGTTATACACTGGACGCATGTGAAAATTGGAAATTGTTACTCACATGCCTTTCTAGTAAAAATTAAAAATGAAATGAAATGCTTGAAACCTGTGTAACTAATACGTTTGCATGCTATATGGCAATAAAGCAATGCTGTCCAACTGGACTAACTGTTTTGGCCAATGCTAATTCAACATCCATGCATGTAGTGAACTGCATGATCATGACATCAGTGCAGAGCATGGGACACACTCCACAATGTCATAGTGATATTGCACTGCAATGAAATACAGTGTGTTCTGGTATCCAACACTTCCAGGGAAGTTTGCCTGACAAGAGTCTTACGGTGAGAGTCACTGCCTGCATCTCTCTCAATGCCCTGCATAAACCCACATCTTCTAGAAGAGTAGACCTGCACAGTCTGATGGTGCAGTTGCCATGTATTACTGAAACTCCTGCAGGGGGAAGCAAAAGGCAACCATTTATAACAGGATATGTCAGTACTGAAATAGAACTACCAGTGACTTTTGAACTGTATCAGCCCCAGTACATCATTTGACAACCCTGATTACCTTCTGTGTGTTTGTGGTGACAGTTAACAACACTCACATACTAATATACCAACATTCTTCTAAAAAGGAATTCAGGAGGTGTGAGGACTGGTTATCACTACATCGGCCTTGTGTGTGTATGTGGACGAAGGCTAAATGGATGGGGTTTATGCCTAATTAGGTATATAATGTAAAGTGGTGACTGGAAGGCCACTACCAGGGTGGCCCTTAATTGTGGGTCAGGCACATAGGAATGTCCTGGCTGTATGCCCAATTCAACGATCAATGACAAGGTACAGCTCAGTGACAGCATAGAGATGAGTGCTCAGCAGAGTGCTGACTGTTAATTGGGAGTGTAGCAGTCTCAATATAAAACCTATGATCTGGTGGTCATTGAACTGTATTCATGCAATCTGCTTGTTTTAGATCAACAGTTCCTGCAGCTGTTAGTGAATCTGAACAGAAACACCAATCAGAGCCATTACTCAGCAACTGTTTTCCACCAGTTAATTGCATTCCTTGGTATGTAGGTCCTTCAGACTTCAGAATGATGTTTGATGCCTTGACCCTTAGTGGCAGCACTCAGTGGCAGCAGTCAGCAGCATGCTGGTTGTTCATAGGGAGGGTAGCAGTCTACTTGAAAAGCCTGAGATGTACTGGTAATGGTGAACTGTATTTTTGTGAGCTACACCCTTTACCATTAACTGTGCTTGCAGTTGTCAATGAATCTGACCAGAAATACTAGTCAAAGCCATTTTACAGCAATGCTGTTCCACCAGCTTGGACCCTGGGTGGCAGCTCAAAGCAGCAGTAAACAGTAGAGTGCCCAGTACAGACTCAGTAGGCTGAGTCTGCTGAGGTACAGTAGCTGGTGCTGGGGCCAGGAAATTTAATTTGATTAATGTTGTTTGATGTTGTTACTGTCTTCTGATACTTTCATGATTTCATAGGCTTTTACAGTGGCCCAATGGCCTAATGGATAAGGCATCAGCCTCTGGAGCAGGGGGTTATGTGTTCAGGTACTACCCGAGTTGTATTTTTGTGCATTTGAACCAAGCAGCCAGTGCCAACCAGCAGAATGGGGTTGTAAAAGGGGTCTGGGAGTGTACACTAATCTTTGTGCTTTTGCTTGCAAATTATTTTCCATTCTGGGGGCTGAATGCCAGTCACAGAAATCAGGAATCTTGATTGGGTGGGAAAGTGGGACAAAGAGGGGAGACATCCAATAAGGGCTGAACAGGAAGACATGGGGCAAATAAAGGCAACTACTCCTAATGTGTCTCATACACATTCAAGTCCCAGCACTTGAGTGGAACAGCACAGGAGTAGAACAGGTGGAAGATTGGGGTCTGTCAGTGTTGGTAGACATCCACAGGAGGAAACAGGGAAGCAGAAAGCTCTGCCAGGTGACTAATGAAAGGATCCTGTTCACTCCTGTTGTAACACTCACAGCAGGGTAAGGTGGAGAGTAAATGGTAGTCTGAAACTGGGAATTAGCACAACACCATAAAAAGATTTAAGGATGGTATAGTGAAACACTAACAGCAACCTAGCTAGGGTCAGGTTGCAAAAGGTAAGGTAGCAAAGAAACATAAGGGGATAAAGGAAGGAGGAAAACACTTCATACAAGAGGGAGTTACTTGTTGAGTAGGGAAGAAGGGAAAACGCTATCTAGGGTAAGAGTACAATGGAGCAAAGCAAACAAGAGCCAGAGATGAAGTTAGGGTCTGCAGTGACACTGTAGGTAGGGAAAAATGGGCAGACTGTGTGGGTCAAGTGGTCCTTCTCTGCCATTAAATTCTGTGTTCTATTTTTCCATGTTTCTACAGGCAAAGCCTGCAAAATTGAGGAAGATTTGGTATTGTTAGGGGGAGTCTGCAATGTTTGCCATGCAATTTAAGGTATAAGATAAATGTTTATGGGTATAACACTGATGTATTGCAGATATTACTTATATATATCAGGGGGCTAATATCAACACTTAGAGAAAGTGCAAAAAACTATTTTATTTTATTTTATTTTAAACCATCATGGAATTTGCATGTTGACATAAAAAAATTATATTAATATACATTCTTGTTATGAAAAAAGTATATTAATAACACTTATTTTTAAAAAAAGCTCTGTTATGATGTAAATATAGATATTGAGATGTCTCTATATCGATAATAGAATTACTACTGTTACACAATAATGATATAATAACAAGAGTTTTTTCTTAATGGCTGGACTCCAAGCTTTCATTTAAAAAAAGTTTCTTGCCCCAACAGTTCCAGAGTTAGACCTTTCACAAGACACTGTACAGCAGATTATTATCACTGTCTGGTTAGTTTTGCTGTATTCACTATTTCAGAAAATCAGTGAGGATAAATGGATAGTGGAAAAAAAGCCATGATTACCAGCATTAACTGAAGAGAGACCCTATACATAGTGCAATTTTTTTTTCTTTGTTTATTCAATAAAGTTCATTCAAGTTAAAAGCTTGGTCTGGCAGTACACAATGAAATAGCATTTAGTTTTCGTGACCCTGTTTGTAATCCAGTTCCTCATTTCTGTTGCTTCTCCCTCTTTCCTCAGCATGCTCTGTGGAAAGAAAGGTAGAGAACAGAGTAACCTGAAACCTGAAGTGCCATACTAGGTTTAAAAACCTGAACTACAGTAGCTTACCATATTTAAACAACTTCTGTGTGCCCCAGATATGCCAGCTTTAGTAAAACCATGAACACAATTTTTACAATGGCTTATAATTTTGTAGTTTTGTTAAAGCTCACCACAAGCCACTTTGCATGACGTTCTTTCAGATTGACCAGCTTCAGATCAATGTGCAGTTCTGATGTGCCTGCTGCGAGATGTGCTGCTTCAGTCTTGTTTGATTGTAGCCCGGCATATCAGGTAGTAAAATTGTTTCAAAAAGTTCTTGAAAACTTTATTTATTGAGATAGCAAGTGGCTGCAGGACATCAGTATAAGATGCTGGGACACAGATGTGTATAAGGCAGCAATCCTCGAGTTTCCTTATGACAATCTCTGTTGTATGTGCTTGAAAAAGGTCTAGTATGATAAGGACCTTTCTTTCTGATGACAGTCCTAGGTGTTGCTTGGTAAATGTGAAATACAGCACCATTACTGTACATTATCAATAAACTACCGTAGCCTCCTCACTGGCCAAATGATTCAAGGAGTGTGTGTGATATGCCAGTCTGCCATGAATTTCTGGAGAGGGCAGCATGTCTCCTGTGAGTATACACACCACCACAACTGAGACATGCTGCTTGTCTCCTAGTCCAGTCATGGCAACCTGCTTGGAGCTGGCAGAAGCCATAGTCCACTCTGAGACTGGAAGGATGTTAACACAAGTTTCATCAAGATTTAAGGTTCCAGCCAGCCCATCGGTGCAGCGGTTGGATTTCTGCTTGCGACACTGGCGACCCGGGTTTGGGAATGGACCCGGGTCACTGGAAGGCCAGCTGGGGGAGAAGGATTAAGCATCCCTTGGACTGCTCTCCTTCTCTGGGGGGAGGGCAGGGCAGCACTCAGCATATGAGCGGCACATAGTGGAGGCTGGGTAGCTGCACCACGTTGACGCTCAATAGAACGTCAGGACAGGGTGGAGGCAGGTCATTATTGCATGTCTCTGTCCTGCTTAAAGGGGGGACAAAATCCTGAACCTCACTGTCTACATGATGCTCTGTCCTGTGTGCCTCAATCAGCCTCCGGAGCCAATCCCCTGACCAGGTATAAGTACTGCGGCCCTGCTATAGGGGGTCGGTGCCGTGGCCCCACTCTCTGGGGGGAAGCCAGGGATAACTGGGGGATGCAGGCATAATCCGGAGGTGGAGGCAACAGTGGTCCGTGACCAGAGCAGAAAATACCGATGGGAGTAGTAGGGGCAAAAAGAGATAAATAAAAAAAAAAGATTTAAGGTTTCATGTCAAAACAGCGTGAAAAACATAGCACACACAAAAACCATTAGTCAAAAGTAGTATGTGCAGAAACAGCAAATGAATATAGCAACAACCTCCATAAAAGGCAAAAACAGTGCAGAAAATGATTTTCTGGAGGGGCTTTGCCCCCTGCAACCCCCTTAAAACATATAATCAACACCAGGTGGGGTGCAACTCTGGGATGGGGAGAAACTCTGGATGGGGGATATTCTTCGGGAGGACACAACTTGGGGAGAGAGTAAATCCAAGGGGGCAGATAAACTGTTCCCTCTTTAGGGAGGGGAAGGGGATGCAACTTGAGGAGGGGGACAAAGTTGGGAGGGCGAAAGCAGGTACAACATTCATAATAAAAAAAAAACAGGAATTGCAAGATTCAAACCCAGATCTGATGACCACAGAAAGGGAGTCCCACAGCAGTGACTCTAACTGGTAGGCTACACCGCCAACACAGATCCCACTACACCCATTACTGCCTACATCATTGAACAATACCCTGCCTACCTCACTGAAACAACTGCCTACAGCGCTGAAACAATTATGCGCTATTGAAACCATGCCGTTAAAATGCCACTCACTATTATTGATTCACTCTTTTGCACTCACGCATTTGACAGGATACCCAGATTTAATACCAGTTCTGGTGGTATCAGTTCTTGGGCACAGGTTTTGAAATTCTGTTCAGAAAATCAGCTTTATCATATGGAAAGTCATTTGGTATTTTATGAGCTGCTTTAGTGCCTTTCCATTTACTAAAATCCATTCAGTGCAGGATCCCCTTGTGCCCACTCACAACCAAGGTTTAAAGGGTCACCATTTTATATGAGTAAATATGGTTAATTTGCCTTCACAATCACTAATGACATTGTGTGGATACCACAGGCATTGACAACAGCCCCTTGGCTCATAGAAATTTTACAGGTTTATGTAACTGACCTTCCAAATCCTCAGCCAATAAAGGTGGGTGGCCGTGAGATTTTTTTGACAGTTGTGTTGGGTCAGTGGTTTTAAGAAGCTGCATGAGGTGGTCAACTTTAAATTTCCTCATGGTCTTTTCATCAGTCTTCACATCAACTTTAGACTGATGATAGTTAACTGCTACCATAACCTCATGTTCACTTGCATACTTCCCAACTTCAAATCTGGTCTCAGGGGTGTCGTTTGCATATCTTGAAGGACAGCTTTTCTTTTATTTGGGGTAAGTGGATGCAGCTAACTCCTTAGCTAAATTAGCTATAGATGAAACTACAGCAATATCAGTTCTGGAACTTTCAGCTAAGTCAGCACTGTCAAAAGACTTCACTTCAAAATGATACTTTCTTTTACCCATTTTAGCTGACTATATCCATTTGAGAAGAGACATTTTGATTACTGGTACTCAGAGGTCCATGTACAAATTGCATGTCACTTGCATTGAGAAGCAGTAGAAACTGAGAAGCCTGTCACTTAAGTACACTAGTGACTGTACCTGAGTGGGTGTGAAACAGTTTAAGGGGATTTGACAGTTTAGTGTAACTACAGTTGCCTGACAACTAACTGTTGTTCTTGATGCAAGTACGTCAGTTGATTGTCAGTCAGTACTGTATTGAAATTGGGCATGGTGTCATAATGTTGCAAGACATTATGCCGCAGGGCAAAATCATGCTGCCAATACAGTGAGATTTCTGCCATGCAGCATAACACTTTTTTTTGCGGGTAGCTCTGTCTCCGCACCCCCCCCCCGTTAAGGAGGTCTGTGCCCTCAACCCCCCCCATAAAGATTCTCAACTCTGGGGGGGGGGTAACTTGGGGAGTGCACGAACTGTTAAAAATAATGAAAGTTTCTGGGACTCAAACCCGGTCCCAGACACAGTGCGAGGGTTCCTTGCTATAGTGGCTCAGTCCACTGAGCCATGGCAGCTGCTCAGTGGAACCCCATCCCAGCAGAGGTCTTATCCTCTGCCTGGGATGTTTTGAGTGGTGCAATACCATGTACAGCAGTATTCACGGTATTGCACTACTCGCTATAAGCTACAGTGCTGTTGGGGTTTAGCCATAATGCCGTACGTTATTAAGTGTGTGACATTATGACCCAGTTGGTTGAACATGTGGTAACTTTGGGACTGTTAGGGCTACAGATTTATTTTTTTTAAATGAAAGCTTGAAGTTAGCTAAGTAGATATATCATTAAAATATCACTAGTGACCGCATATTGAAATAAAAAGTTTCATATTGATATTAAAAAATAAAATTGTTTTCTCAGTTTTTAAAGTCCTGTCATTTTTAACAACATATTACACCAGCATGTATATCCATGTAACAGCACAAGAGAATGGCATTGTTATGGTCTATTCATGTTAATCGGACTCCAAGCTTTCATAAAATAAGTTTTTATAATTAACAATTCAAATGTTACAGATTTCAAAATACACTTTCAAGCATTATAAAAACATTGCATAAGGTCATCTGTGGGAATGGAAGATATTAGTGGTTGTTCTGTCTAAAAATAAACACATTCTTTTCTAGTTTTATTTTTAACTCCATTCATAGAAACATAATTTGTCATCAAAAAAGGACTGCTTGGCCCACCCAGTCTGCACAGATGGTCTGTGCCTAGTCTGTCTCCTCAGATCCTAACTGGTCTCCTGTGACCCTCCCTACTCCTGCATATTTACTACTATTTCCCTTTGTCTATCACATGCATGTTTGAAACCCCCTACTGTATTCATATCCTCAAGTTCTGTCAGCAGTCTGTTCCAGGTGTCTAGAACTCCTTCAGTGAAGTAGTACTTCCTCACATCACTCAAACTCTGCACTCTACACCACCAGTTCATCACATGCCCTCTAGTCTTGGTGCTCCTTCTTATTTGAAAGAAACTCCCCACCTGCAGCCTGTTTTCCCCTGTAAGGTACTTGTAGGTTTGTATCATGTCCCCACTCACTCTCTTCTCTTCAAGGGTGTACAAGTTAAGCTCCCTCTGTCTCTCAGCATAGGGCATCTGGTGCAACCCCTGTACAATTTTAGTTGGCCTCCTCTGGACTGCTCCACCCTGTCAATGTCCTTTCTGAGGTGTAGATTCCAGAACTGACCACAAACTCCAGATTGGTTCTCACAAGTGAATGATACAGTGGCAACGCCACCTCCCTCCTCCTTCTGGAGATACCTCACCCTATATATCCCAGCAACACACTGGCCATACCCACTGCTTTGTAACACTGTCCCATCACTTTAAGGTCATCAGATATGATAACCTCAAGGTCTTTTTCCTGCTTACTGGCTGTCAGTACCTCCCCCATCCTATAATCAACTCATACGTTCCTATGCCATAAGTGCATGATTTTGCATTTTTTGGCATTGAACCCTGCCATGCTCTTGACCAATCCTTGTCTCTCACAAGATTCCTATGCATTTTCTCCACTCACTTCCTGAGTGTCCACCCTATTACGGATTTTGGTGTCATATGTAAAAAGGCATACCACCTCTTCCAGGTCTTCTGCAATGTCACTTATGAAGACATTGAAAAAGACCAGTCCCAGTGCTGAACCCTGCGGCATCTCAGCAGTCAATGTTTCATTATTAGAATAAGTGCATTTACCACCACCCTTTGTCTCCAATCCTTTAATCGGATTCTAACCTAATTCACCATTCTGGATCCCACCCTAGGCTGCTCAATTTCTTTATCAGTCTTCTCTGTGGCACGGTGTCAAAGGCCTTTCTAAAGTTCAGATGAACCTTGTCCACTGCTCTCCCCTGAGCTATTTCCCTGGTCAATCAGTCAAAGAAATTAATCAGCTTCATCTGGTATGAAGCCACACTGCCTGTAATCCTCCAGCCCATTGGATTCCTGATACTCCACCAACCCTTCCCTAAACAGGGTTTCGATTAATTTCCCCACCACTGGGGTGAGACTGACTGGTGTATAGCTGCTAGCATTCTCCCTGTTGCTACTGTTATGTAAACTAACCATGTCTGCTCCTCTCTAGTCCTCTGGAACCACATCTGTTTTCAGAGAGCTGTTGAATAAGGCTGTTAGTGGGGCAGGTAGCACCTGCATGAGTGTTTTTTAGCATTGTTCGGTGTATTACATCCAGTCCCATAGCCTTGTCAACTTTCCTAGCTGCTAGTCCCTTCAGAACTATTTTTCCTGAAATAGACTTGTGTCTACCACCCCATTCCTCCTGCTTCCTGGTGGTAGACCCCTTTACCACTGTGAAGACTAAGCAGAAGTACCTGTTCAGGATGTTTGCTTTTTCTTGGCCCTCTTCAGCACAGTACTCCCAGCACAGTACTCCCTGCCACCCCCCTTTCCTCATTATCCCTCCCCTTGCCGTCATTTCCACACTTATGTACCTGAAATAAGTCTTATACCCCTTAGCCAACCCCTTGGCTATCTTTTCCTTTGTCTGAACCTTTTCTCCCCTCACTGTCTTTCCTGCTTCCCTCTGTTTTACTTGGTAAATCTCTCTGTCTTCCTCCATCTGTGTTTCCTTATACCTCCTGAATGCCACCCTATTTTCCTTTACCACCTTGGCCACGTCTCTAGAGAACCATACTATTCTCTTTTTCCATCTGCTTTTATTCACTTCTTTCAAGCAGAGACTGGTTGCCTTTATTATGCCCTCCCTCATTTCCTCACTGTACCTCTACCTGGTAGTGACAAAGAAGAATGCGGGGACCCTCACTAGTGGAGATCCCAAGGGGATAGTAGAGGATCCCAGAGGAGAAAGAAACAACTTTTGATGTGGAACCTGAGTGTGAGGGGGCTAGCTTTGGGAATAGGAAAGTGGGCAAAGGCAGGTTAAGTGCCTATATTGTGCCAAGGAGGGATGAAAAGCAGATCCTGAGGATCACTAGGGCAGCAAGACTGGAGGGAGAGCTGGATGTTATTGTCTATCTGGTGACTAAAGACCTGGCTAGAGATGGGGCTGGGATAATGCAGGGGGAGTTTAGAAAGCTGGGGAGGGTTCTTAGACAGATAGTGCTCTCAGTGGCTTTCACTGAGGTGCTGCCTGTGTATGACAGGGAAACCAGTGGGATCTCAGTCCCAGGAGCTTTAAACCATGGCTGATGCAATAGTGCAGAGAGGAGGGGTTCAGCTACATTTGAGACTGCAAACACACTTGGGAGGATAAGGGCCTATACAGTGATGATGACCTGCATCCATCAGGAAGGGGAATCACAGTCATCAGTGGACAGTTTAAATGTTACTGCAATGAACATTGAAACAAGATGCTGGTGGTGGTGGAAGGAATCGGGGAGGTAGAAACTGCCCCCCCCCCACAGGCTAAAGCAGAGAGGAGGCAGGACCAAAAGGGAGAAGAATCTCCCAAGGTGCAAATAGTTAAAAGGAAAATACAATAAAGGGAGAATTATAAAGAGACGGTGGGCAGAAAGAAAAAAATAGGGTAACAAGCAGAGTGGAAACAAAATCTGGAAGGCCATGTGTTCAAATGCTAGAAGTTTAGGAAGCAAGTTTCTGGACCTAGAGGCCATCATGGCAGAGGTCAACCTGGATACTGTGACTATTACTGAGTCACGGTGCACTGAAAACCATGACTGGAACATGGCCATACCAGGCCACACTTTCTTCAGGAAGAGCAGGATGGGAAGGAAAGAAGGGGATGTAGTACTTAATATAAGGGAAACAATAAAAGCAATGGAGATACAGGGAATAAAGGAGGTGGAGGAGGTATTGTGCGTCACCCTGAAGATGGGAAATGGAGTCAGTATTCACACTGGCATGATCTAAAGATCTCCAGCACAGGGGGAAGAATTAGATAAAGTACTGGTAGAAGCCATTGGCAAAATGGCAGAAAAGGGGGAGGTGCTGCTGGTGGGGAGCTTCAATCTGCCAGATATAGATTGGACCCTCCCAGAAGTGGCTTCAGCTAGAAGCAGGGACATGCTTGATTCTCTTCAGGGGCCTTTCTTCAGGCAACTATTCAGTGAACCCAGCCGTGATGGGGTAATACTGGACCTGGTAATCACAATAACAGGGACAATGTCACAGATGTCAAGTTGGAGAGCCACCTGGGCAACAGTGATCACTGTATGGTGTAGCACAATAAATGGACAGCTGCAGAACTGAATCACACAAGAGGGAGAGTCCTAGACTTCAGGAAGGCAGATTTTATAAAGATGAGTGAATGCCTCAAGGATGACCCTGTCGGGGTGGGGGTGGGGGGATGGCCTGAGTGGGGTGGAGGAACAGTGGGCAAAACTAAAAGGGAGCATATTAAAGGCAACAAACCTCTACAACAATCAAGTGAACAAAAGCAAGAGGAAAAAAAGACAACTAACATTCTAGAAAGAGATGTCTGAAACAGTGCAGGCTACAAGGGTAGACTTTAGAACTTATAAGGAGATACATAGGGAGAAGGATAAGGGGATGTAACCAGGGAAACAGAGAGAGAAGCAGGAAAAGAAGGAAGGAGTGCAAAGGCACAAACCAAAAACAGAATAGCTTAGCAGGTAACAAAAGGGAACAAGACATTTTTTTAGGTACAGTATATATGTGAAAAGAGGAAGATCACGGGTGGGACAATAAGGTTAAAAAGGGAAGGGAGAACTGTGCAGAGGGGGACTAGGAAAATGCAGGCATCCTGAACAAATACATTTGTTCAATATCCACAGAGGACAAAGGGGGGGCACAGAAAAGTAACAGAAGCTTCAGGAAGGAAGGTAGACACTAGCCTTTTTTCAGAGGAGAAAGTCCTGAAGTGACTCTCTAATCTGAAGGTGAACAAAGCATTGGGACCAGATAGGATGCACACCAGGGTATTGAGGGAGCTCTGGGAGATATTGGTTGCACCTCTGATAGTCCTGTTTAACACCACATTAGAAGCAGGAGTGGTTCCGGAATAAGGTAGGAGGACAAATGTACTCCCAAGTTCATAAAAGTGGTAGCAGGAAAGAGTATAGCAATTATAGGCCAGTCAGTCTGACATTAGTGCAGTGGCGGGAGAGCTGATGGAATAACTGCTGAAGGAAAGGTTTATGGAATATCTTGAATACAATGGGTTACAAGACATGAGGCTGCATGTGTTCATGTGGTGGGGGGTCATGTCAGACTAATCTGATACATTTTTTGTCTGGGTGACAGAGGATTTAGATCAGGGTGGAGCAGTGGACATGACCTTCCTAGACTTCAGCAAGGCTTTCAACACTGTTCCACATAGCAGAGTAGTAAACAAACAGGTAGCTTAGGAGTGGATCCAAAGGTTGTAAACTGTATAAGAAATTGGTTAGAGAATAGGTGAGGGGATAGGTGACAGAAGGTGGTGATAAATCAAGTTTACTCCAGGTGACAAGTGGGGTGCCTCAAGGATCAGTGCAGGGACCAGTCCTCTTTAACCATTTTTTTAAGGAACATTATAGAAGAGCTGGAATGGAAGGTCTGCTTCTTTGCAGATGACACCAAAATCTTCAATATGGTAGACAATCCAGGAGGGGTAGAAAGATGAACAGAGACCTGAGAAAACTAGAGGAGTGGTCAAGGGTATGGCAGCTGGTTTTCAGTGTGGAAAAAGTGCAGAATAATGAACATAATGAACAGATACCCAGAGGCAGAGTACAAAATGGATGGAGTGTTTTTTTTACTACTACCAGGCAAGAAAGAGACCTGGAGGTAATCATATCCAATGACTTAATGGTGTACAGGCAGTGCAACAAGGTAGTTGGTATGACTAGTGGAATGCTGGTGTGCATAGGGAGGGGTATCACCAGCAGAAAGATGGAGGTGGTGTTGCCTCTGTATAGATAGCTGGTAAGACCCCCAACTAGAGTCCTGTGTCCAGTTTTAGAAATGGTTTCTCTAGAAGGACATAAACAGAGTGAAGGCAGTCCAGAGGAGGGCAACTAAAATGGTTTATGGTCTGCATCACAGTCCCTACAAGTAGAGACTAAAGGACCTGAATATGCATGCCATAGAAGGGAGGAGAGAGCGGGTGGAAATAATAGAGACTATTAAATACCTCACTGGGGGAAAATAAGGAAGAGGAGGGAAGTATTTTTCAGAAAAAAAGGTGCTCAAGAACAAGGGGCCATGCTATGAAGTTGGGGGGGGATAGATTCAGGAGAGATGTGAGGAAGCACTTCTTTGTCTGAACTCCCTCTGGGATCAAGGTACTGTGTCTTTTGAACTGTGTAGGAAAATACTGGATCTTTGGAGTGAAATCGAGGTACTGTGGCTCTGTGATTTTGCAGTTGGTCAAATGGAATCAAGGTAACATGATTCTAGAACTGTTACTGGGGTACAATGTCTGTCACTCTGGGAATCTGAGGCAGATTATTGTGGGATCAAGAAACTATGACTCTGGGGACTTGGGGCTGAGTAAGTAGAATCAAGCTACAGGGAATCTAGTACTGTGAGAAGGGAAATGTGGTAATTTGAAGCTGATTGGGTAATAACTGTGACTCTTATACCATTATAATAATAAAGAGGGCTAGGGCAGCATTGCAGAAGGAAAATGGAGCAGGACAGAAAAGGACATACTAGAGGGGGGTATGGCAACTTGTGGGGTGGTTGGGGACAGCAGAAAGGTAGGTGGGCCAGGGGGCAGCAGGACACGTGGAGGGCCAACACAGGTAGAATAGCTGTTGGCAGGGAGTAGGGGGTGGCACAGAGGAGAGAGAAGAGAATGGATAGGGGCAAATGATTGGGGAAGTTGGTCAAAAGGACAAGAAAGGGTGATGTACCAGGGGAAGGACAGTGGGCAGCATAAGGGAAGGGGGGGCTCGGTGGCAGGAGGGGAGTAGTGGATATGGAAGAGGGAGATTTGTGGGGTGTAGTAACTGTGGAGCAGCCATATTCATGGGCACCCTGTGGAGGCTGGGGGAGTGCCCAGTTTGTCAAAGGCTGGGGAGGCTGTAGGATGAGATTTTAAGGTTAAAGAGTGAAATGTCTTGGACAGAAAGAGAACAGGAAATGGGAAGCACAGACTATAACTGGGTAAACAGAAGAAGGGACAGGGGTAGGGACTGGAGCGTGAGAGAACAATCCACACTGGGGACAAAGGGGGGATATACAAGTACATGAGATGGGGGCCAAAAGGAATGGGGACCAGAGTTACTGCACATAGGCATACAATAGGCTCAAACAGGTACTGGTCACTGATGGAAATGATGGCTGGGGAGAAGGTGCTGTGGAAGAACAGTCCAAGGTAATAGAGAGAAATGTGACAGAGAGGGGGTTGAGAAGGGAAAAGAACCTAATGTGTATCAAGATAGAATGAGCACAGGAGGGAGTACTGGAGATCACGTGATGCTCTTCGGGTAGATAAATGCCTCCATAACCCGCTCCCACCTCAAGTCCACCAAATATATAGAAAACCTAACTTTTAGCACTTAATTGTCATCTAATTTGATCACATATGTTCACTGAAAACCTCAGGACTTCTCCGGAGTCTAAATCAGCCGAGGAGAGGAGACAAGATCGAAAGAATGGAGACCGAAATGAAACAGGCCCTCTCTGCTCACACACCGCCTACTACTCCAGACAAGCAGTCCAAGTGGCCTAAGACCCAGAACGCAGCTTCAGGAAAATCTACGCAGACCCCAACCACCGTCTGCTCTCCGAAGAAAAATTTTTATCAGAGCTGGCTCCATTAAAGACGGCATTTAAAGAGTTCACCACAGATTTAAAAACTATCTAAGAGGAATTAAAAGATACAAACCGTGCAGTCACAAATGTCTCAGCTCATACATCCTCTCTGGAAAAATGGCAATCCAGGATGGAACCTGATTTGTCCTTAATGCGGCAAAAATTCAGTGAACTGGAACTCAAGCTGGAGGATTTGGAAGGCGGAAACAGGTGTAACAACTTGGTAATATTCTGCCTTCCAAAAGAAGCTGAAGGTCACTCGCCAGTGAATTTCACCCAGAAGCTACTCCTAAAGATCGCAGGCCCCCACCTCACTCTGCTTCCTACATATGGAAAAGGGCCCACAGATCCCTCAGGCATAGGCCACCTCCCGGTTCCAAACCTAGGCCCTTTATTCTATGTCTTCTTAGTTACTTGGACCGCCAGCATGTACTGGCCACAATCAAGGAATTGCAAGCGATCAAGTGGGAGAATGCTGACCTTAGAATTTCACTGGACCTCCCAGTCACCACTCGTCAAAAAAGAGCTGAGTATCACTCTAGTATCACCAAGCTGATAGCTGCCAGCATAAAATTTCAGATGTTATACCCAGCCAGGCTGTCTTTTCTGCACCAAGGTACTTGGAAATCATTTGAAAATGCTGATCAGGCTGCCAAGGATCAGTGCTGACTTTCTTGACCTAACTGGTTGGAGGTATGGAATTTAAAGTGTTTCTAGTGGCAACTTTTAATTGGGCTTACGAGGGAGACTGGTTAGGATATCAAGTGAAGATATGGAGACACAGCCCACCAGGACTGCAGTGAACATTTTCCCCTTGGACTCACTCCTCGGATTGAAGACGCCGGAGCCACCGCTTTTAGCTCTGCTATAACCAGGTTTCCATAGCCCTCCCTCGTTGAAAGGGTCCGAAAGATTGCTCATTTTGTTTTCACTTTCCTGAGTCTAGTATGCCCACTTACCCCCAGGGGATTTTCCTGCACCTCCAGCACCAGCTACCCTCTTGAATTCCATCTTATGCCATCGCGAATGTGTGATTAGAGGAGCTGCTCAAAGGTGCGCACGATCTCAATTCTGCTGCACGTATGTATGAACTTTTCGTCATCATGCACCGCGAGTGACAATTAAAAATTAGATATCCTGGTCTTCCACTTAATTACCAACAAGCTCTGTGGCCCTTATTTTCACCTATCCTTCATTTGGATTTTAATTAGATATGAGGGGATTTCTACACTAAGGCCATGTCAATCAGTCATGCTGTGGCCTAACTCATATGGCAAATACTGGGGTCTCTGACTGTCATAGGTTCAATACCAGGTTCCCCCTTTTTTTTCTGTTTTGTGTCACTCTCTCTCCTTCCCTTTATTAACTTGAATTACTTACTGGTTGGTCCCGAAATTAGGGCAATGCTTACTTCCTCCTTTTGTTTTCTTTTACAGGGTAAAGGGGAAGAAAAGTTGGGGGAGGGAGGGGGAAGGGGGAATGCTTTATACATAATGTTGACCAGCGTATGTTTTCGAATATAATTACTTCTATGAGCTTATTGCTACAATACTGTTTAATATTGTTGATGTGTTACTTAGCTGAAGGTTTATCTCTAAGAGGAGTATAATCAATGCTTAGGGGGATTGTAACCACTTAGGGTTTCATTTATAGTATACTCCCAGTTTCAAGCTGTTAAGTAAGATCTTCATAAAGTTACTGCATCTGAAATGTCTTAAATCTTGTTTATAATTCATACTTTAATTACGGGCTGGGGGGGTAGCAAGACTGTCTAGCTTTCAGAAGCAGTCATGAATCAAACATTGGAGTTTGGTCTACCCACTCCAGTCTTACAGAAGGGTTTCTTTCCTATCTTAAGAGTCAACTGTAGATTGGGGAGACCAGGGATATACTTCCTGAGAGTTGGAGATATGTATATGGTTGTTTTGGGATGGGGGGGAGTAGGATAGTTGTACAGGGGATGTCTGCCATGGAACGGGGACTAGTTTTAGTTAATTTAATAGACTTGAACTGGCTTTTTTTTTGTTAAACTAACCATCACCCCTCTTGGTCAAAAAATTACTTATGGTGAGTCTTAAATACTGTTCCTGGAACATAAAGGAGCACTGACACCAGCCAAGAGAACCAAAATTATACTTCACCTTAAAAAACTGCAAATAGATGTAGCCTTTCTACAGGAGACACACCTGTTATCCAAACAAATAAATTACTTTCGGAGAAACTGGGAAGGTCAGGTATTTGGATCTGGTCTGGACTCCGATAAAACAGGGACTTCTATGCTTATACAGCAAATTGCCCACCCAGGTGGCCGTTATGTGATTCTCAGGGCCCTTTTGGGCCATTCAGAATTAATACTAGGATCTATTTATGGGCCAAACAACAATGATCCAGAATTTTTTGCTAGCCTAATGTCCATCCTCACCCCCTGGACTACATTTCCAATAATTTTAGGGGGAGATTGGAACCTGGTCTTCTCTAACCAATTAGATAGATCTGGTCAGACAAGGCAAAAATCTTCACCAGGTCAAAATGCACTATATGAGTTAATGCACTCCCTTGGCCTCATAGTTCCCAGGGGGCTTATGCACCCAGATAGTAAGGAGTATTCCTTTCATTCCCTTCCCCACCACACTTTTTCACGAATAGACTATTTCCTTATCTTAATAGACCACCTACCTGGAGTCTCCCTGGCGTATTATTCAGCTAAGGTAATTTCTGACCATCATATTGTACATCTCCTCCTAGAGGTCTCTCCTAACATAAAAAGAGAAAAACTCTGGAAATTAAACAACCAAATTCTGAAATCTGATGCACACTTAAAACTCCTTAAAAATGTCATTAATAACTTTATGGAATTCAATGCCCTATCAATGCCTAAAAAAGATTTTTTATGGGGCTCCATGAAATGTGCACTGAGGGGAGAATTGATCCGTCTGGCGACTAAGCATAAAAAGCAGAGAACCACAGCCCTCTCCACAACTCTGGCTCAGATAGAAGATCAAGAACGTCACCTCCTACCCTCTGCTCTAATAGAGGAATGGGCAAAAGTTGAATCCCTTCGTGCCCAATACAATCAAATACTATCCGAAAAAGCTGAATTCCTCATGCTCCGATCTAAAATATCCTATTTTGATTGGGGGAAAGAGCGGGGAAGCTTCTAGCCCTCTGTCTTCACACCCAGATAACTGACAAGATAGTTACCTCTATTTACTCGATTTCAGGGTTCTTATTACCTCTCCTCCGGATATAGTGAATGCATTCCAAGAATACTACGGACAACTATATTCAGCCTCTACATATCCCTCTCTCCCTCAACAACTAGATAATTTCTTTCAGGGCATTGATCTCCCAAAGCTATCAGACTCCCAGATTAATACCCTGAAAGCTCCCATAACCCAACCAGAAGTTTGCAAAGCTATAGACTCCCTATCCTGGGATAAGTCACGTGGCCCAGACGGATTCACTACCAATTTCTATCAAACATTAAAAGAGATGATTGCTCCTATTCTCTTAGAAACTTTTCAATATATCTTTAAAAAAGGTATATCCAATACCTTTCTGACTCAGACCATCATAATTGTTCTTCCCAAACCAGGCAAAAATCCTCTTCTTATTCCCAACTATAGACCAATCTCCCTAAATAATGTGGATTTCAAGATTCTTGGCACGATACTCTCAGCTAGAATAGGCCAGGTCTGGGAATCCCTTATTAGTATAGAACAGGTTTGGTTTGTGAAGGGTAGACTATCATCCGATCACCTCAGAAAAGTAGCCTACCTTTCTTCTGCATACAGGGACCTTTTAACACCTGCTGCTCTTGTCTCCCTGGATGCAGAAAAACCCTTTGACACGGTCTCTTGAGACTACCTTTTCTTCTTACTATCCAGATACTATATCCTGTAGGAATTTATACAATGGGTCAAAATTTTATACACATCTCCAACTGCTCAAATACACTGTAATGGTGTTCTCTCTAAACCCTTCTCTCTATTCCAGGGAACCCGACAAGGGTGTCCCCTTTCTCCTTTTCTATTCAGTTTGTATCTGGAACCACTTATTAGGAAAATTAAAAACTCAGCACTGGTATCAGGGATACCAATTGGTTCCACGGAATATAAAATATCAGCTTATGCAGATGATTTACTACTGCATATTACCAACCTCACCCAATCTCTTCCTGCAGCCTTCCAAATTATATCACAGTTTGAGGTTTTCTCAAACTACAAGCTAAACATGGAAAAAATGGAAGTTTTCCCCCTTAACAAATTTACACTGAAGAAGGACATTGAACATTTGGGCCTACACTGGAATACTGAAAAATTCAAGAATCTAGGGATTATTCTCCCTTTATCCCCTCATATTATGAAGAAACTCAACTTAGATGTTTTAACTAAGACTCTAACAGTTGATTTTAAGCGATGGTCAAAATGACTTATTTCTCTGTGGGATCATTTGAGTATATTAAAGATGAATGTATTACCTTGGGTTTTATATCCTTTACAAATGTTCAATGGGGCCCTTCCACTATCATGGTTTTCACAGATGCATAGAATCATTAGTGCCTTTATATGGCAAGGGAAACAAGCTAGGAGAAACTACCTTAAATTTACACGTCAAAAAATAGATGGAGGTTTGCAAGCCCCCTAACTTTTATATATTTTATCTTGCCATCCATCTGGCCAGAATCAGATACCGGTTACTACCCCCAGAGGATATCCTAGAATCTGCCTACTGTCCCTCCAGGATTTGAATCGAGCAGACTCTATGCTGGGACAATGTATTTGACCCTAAGGCACTCCCATTTACTACTAGAAAAAATCTCCCTAAACCTTTACAGGACACACCATTGAATGCCCTACTGCACACTCAACACCAAATAAATAGCTTTCTTTGAATGCATGCATACAGAGATATTGCCCAACCCCTATTTTCTAATCCCAACTTTTTAATTTCAGGTAGGGTAATTAAACTGCACCTTTTTTGGCCAGATTTGGGAGCGATAAGTGTGGACCAATTGGTCCGAGACCAAAAGTTGCTCCCCTTTAAAGAGGCCCGACTCATTTTTAAATGGCCCATGAATCAAGTGCTCAAATTCCTTCAAATTTCTCACCTTCTGATGGATCACTTTGGCCCAGGGACCTGGAACAGTCCCTTAATGCCTGCTTTACTCCCATATATTAGTGCTATCCCTACATCTCATATTATGTCATATTTATATAAATTCCTATTAAAAAAAATTGCCACCCTAGAAGGTCAGAGGTTCTATTGGTGGGACAATATCTTACCACCAAACTCCCCCCCTAGAACTTGGCCCATCATTTGGAAACATCTATATAAGTACATCAAGTGGGATAGATATAGACTCATGCAATATCATATTAATCACAATTTATATTACACACCATTCAAGCTTCACCAAATGGGGGCATCACCTTCCAACCAATGTCCAAAATGTCAACAAGAATCTGCTGATCTATTCCATATGCTATGGTCCTGTGATTAAATCACCTCTTTTTGGCTGGATATTCGAAATCGCTTAGACCCTTTACTAAGCCTAGCTGACAAATTCAATCCAGAAATATGCATCCTGGGTGATTATAGGCAGTTACAAGACTGTCAACAGAGAGCCCACATGGCTTTAATTTCAGCATGTGCTAAAAAAGTAATTTAAAGGCATTGGATGGATGCGTCTATTCCCCTCTATATAGAATGGTTCAAGGAAATTATGTTTGCCTTACAAGCTGAGTTCACAATAGCAGGAATCACAAATAGAGTGGGCAGATACCAACAAAGATGGGAATCACTGCATACTCTTATATCGATACAATAGACCCTCATTTTAGCTACCTTTTTCTATATTCTCTACGAGGGTTATACCCCATATAGGGGCAACCTTGAAGCCAGTATCTCATAATTACAACTTTATTTTAGCTTTTTTATTAAAAATTTAAAAATAGTTCTTAATAAAAGCACGTGGCAGACGTGGATAGGGTGGGAGGGAGGGTATAAGGTAGGATTAGACAACTATACTATATTAAAGTTTTTTTTCTCTACGGCACTTGTCTCTTAATGCTGTAAATTCATGGGATGATTAACACTATGAACATTTATTTCAGCATTGCCATGTTCTCTGTATCGAATGTTGTTACATATTTAAAATGAAAAAAGCTTACTAAATGGAAAAAACAAAAGGAGGGAGTACTGACGAGGGTAGTATAATGGGGCAAAGGGGGGGAAAGTGTGCAGGATGAAGAACGAGTTAGGACAGGAAGGGGAAGGAAGGATGGGAGGGGTAACAAGGGAGAATGGGGGGATTTTAGTGTTAGGGGACTCAATACTGAGAGGGGTTAGGTGGGATAGCAAGGTAGAGAGAGGCATAGTCAGGTCTGGGTGGAAGCCATGCCAGGAATGAAGGTGGAAAGGGTGCGGCAATCAGTACTAAAATATGACAGAAAGGGCAGGGAAAAATCATCTAATTCTGCACCTGGGAACGAATGACCTGGCTGATGGGTTGGTAGATGAGCTGAAGAGGAGGTTTGAGGATTTAGGTCCAGTTTGTGAGAGGACAAGAAGATCAGTTACCTTCTCAGAGGTTCTTCTGGTCCCAATGGCAAGTATGGCCAGAAAACTGAGGATTCAGGAGTTTAATGAATGGCTGGTAACCTGGTGTCAGGAAAAAGGGTATGGGCTGGTAGGAGGGTAGGGGTGACCTTGGAGGACAGCAGTCTATACGCTAAAGATAGACTGCACTTAAACAAAGAGGGGAAGAAAGTACTGAAGCAAAAGTTTGGGGAGTATATTGAGGAGAATTTAAACTAGGAGAAGGGGTGGCAGAAGGGATCAAGGTGATCAGATGCCTCAAGATGGGAAACCATATGGCCTTACCCCCCATAACAGTGAGATAAGGCGAGGAGCAAACAATACAGGGAGGGCCATAAAGGGAGAGGAGGAAGGAGGAAGCGAGGGAGAAAGAAAGGGGATGGAGGGTGGTATCTTTAAATGCTAGAAGCCTGGGGAATAAAAATGCAGAACTACAGGCTCTCATGGTGGAGGGAGTGGTGGACATGGCAGCCATCACTGAGACATGGACCACCCAAAATCATTACTGGGACCTGGCAGTTCCAGGTTACAGACTATTCTGCAAGGTTAGAGTTAAAGGAAGAGGAGGGGGATAGCTCTCTACTTGAGGGAGGGGCTAAAGTGTATTAAGGAAGAGGAGGAGGAGGGAGATAAAGAAGTTCTATGGATGCAAACCCAAGATCCAAAAAATAGGACACTACTGTTGTGGGTGATGTACTGTAAAGGCTACCCTCCAAATTGGAAAAGACAGATGGGGTATTGGCAGAACAGATCAGGAGGAACTGTGAGAAGTGTTGGGTGGTGATAATAGGTCACTTCAACCTGCCGGGAATGGAGTGAGGGACACCTGCCACCAAGTGTAGAAGAGAACAGATAATGCTAGACGCCTTCTAGGATAACTTCCTGATGCAGTTGGTCGGTGAACCAACTAGGGAAGGGAATATCCTTGACCTTTGTACTGTCTAACAGGGAGTGGGTGAGGGATCTGAGGGTGGAGGAACCACTGGCGGGAAGTGACCACCAGACAATATGGTTCCAGTTGCAGCTGAGCAATGAGAGGGGAGGCATCTGGTATAAGGGTGCTAGACTTTAGAAATGCTGACTTCAAAAAGATGGGTGAAGTTGTGCAAGGGTTCCTGGACAGAATTCAGCCTAATATGGACATGAGTTTGAGGTGGGAACTCATTAAGCTAGGGATAGTGGAGATAACAAATTCCTGCAGCAAGTCCCAAAGTAAAAAGGCTAGACAAAGAAACCTAGGTGGATGAGCAGAGTGAGGAGGAAAAGAGTCACCTATAGGAGATACAGGAGAACAGGGAGGGGGGAGGACAGGGAGGAGTACCTGAAAGAAGTAAAGGAGGTGACCAGGGAAGTTAGGGCAGCAAAGTTGTCAAGGGAGCTCAGGCTAGCGAAGGGAATTAAAAAGGGGGAAAAAACTTCTACAGGTACATCAGGGAGAAAAGAGGTTGTAAGGATCAAATAGTAAGGATTAAGAAGAAGGAGGAATGGGTGGAAAAAAGGGGACGAAAAGGCAGAAGCACTTAATGACTACTTCTGCTTGTTTTTTACTAAAGAGAAAGGGGGAAGTACCTAAGGTTGGGGGGAGGATAGTATTAGAGAGGGAGGGGGTGACGGATGGGGAAATCACAGAAGATAGAGTGCTAGAGGGGTTAAGAATGCCCTTAGATGGTAGACAAGGCATCAGGACCGGATGGCATACACCCCAGGATACCAAAGGAGTTGGCAGAGGTCCTGGCAGGCCCTATTGGCAAACCTACTTAATGCTTCTTTGGACTAAGGGTGTGTACCTCAGGATTGGAGAAAGGCTCACATGGTTCCACTCCATAAGAGTGGTCTTGAAAATGAACCAGGGAACTATAGGCCAGTGAGTCTCCTTTTCATAGTGCGGAAACTAATGGAAACAATCCTGAAGGAGAGGCTGGTGATCCTGCTGAAGGTCAGTGGGGTGCAGGACAGCCATCATCATGGTTTTGCCAAGGGCAGATCCTGCCAGACCAGCCTAGTGTACTACTATGGCTGGGTGACTAGTGAAGTGGACAAAGGGCATGCAGTAGATGTCCTGTACCAGGAGTTCAGTAAGGCATTCAACTCGGTGCCACATGGGAGACTAGCATGTAAGCTAAGGGACAGGAGGTGGGGACAAAATTTGTGGGATGGGTGGAGAACTGTCTGCAGGGATGACAGCAGAGGGTGGTGGTGGGAGGTGAATTATCATTCCCAAGGTCAGTGATGAGTGGGGTCCCACAGGGGTCAGTGCTGGGGCCAGTGTTATTTGGGGTATTTATTGCAGACATCTTAGTAGGTGTAAATAGCAAGATCAGTCTATTTGGGATTACAACAAGATGGGAGCAGTGGTTGATGATCCAGGGGGTGGCAGGGATTGTAGGAAGATCTAATAAGGCTGGAGAAATGATCTGACACCTGGCAACTTGGTTTCAGTGCCAAAAACTGTAAGGTGCTGCATTTCTGGGCAAAGAATCCAAAGAGGAGCTACCATCTGGGGGAAGGGGGTGCAGCTAGCTGTGACTGAGGAGGAAAAAGATCTGGGGGCACCCATTACAGGAGCAATGAACAACTCAGCACAGTGTAGGAAAGGAGCAGCAGTGGCCAACAAGATGCTGCGTTGTGGTATGACCTCTTGGAGGAGGGAGGTGATTCTGCCATTATACAGATCGCTGGTCAGACCCCACCTGGAGTACTGTGTTCAGTTTTGGCACACTTACCTGAAGAGGAACATTAGATTGCTGGAATGAGTGCAACGCAGAGCAACAAAGATGATCATGAGTCTGGGGGAGTTACCATATGAGGTTAGACTGAGGGAGTTGAACATGTTAAGTCTGGAGGAGAGGAGGGACAGGGTGCATATGATTGAGACCTTTAAGTACATGAGTGGAATAAACAGGACAGGCAGGAGGAACTGTTCAAAGGGAGGGTGGGGAGAGACACTCAGGGTCATGACATGAGATTGGAAGGTAGAAGGTTTAGGAGGGAGATGAGGAGGTATTTCTTTATGGAAAGGGTGGTAGCAGAGTAGAATGCACTACCAGCATAGGTGGTGACCTATAAAAAAGTGGGATGCTTCAAGAGAGGCTGGGATAGGGCAAAAGGAAGGGTCATGGGGGGATAAGGTGGGAGGGGCAGCTACAGAGTAAGGGTGCTAGCTGCAAAATCGAGCAGACTCAATAGACCAAATGTCCTTTTTCTGCTGTCATTTTCGTATGTTCATATGTTCTTTACAGAAAGAGAGGTGGTTTCTGGAACAGCCTTCCAGAAGAGGTGGTGGGGGTGAAAACCATTTGGGGGTTCAAATATGCATGGAATAGGCAAATGGGAATCATAGTGGAAAGGAAAGAAAGAGGGAGAAAGAGCTGTAGGTGAAGTAGGTATCCCGTGATATGAACTAGTGCATTAAGAGTGAGTACATTTGAGCAAGGTCAAAACAGTGAGTTGGAAATGGGCTACAGTGATTTATGAGCACCTGTCAAGTTTAACACCTTTGTGTTAGCAGGGAGTCAGAGATATATTCAGTATGTAGGTCATTATTGGTGGGGTTAATTCCGAGCTGGCTAGGTAGTGTAGTGGTGAAAATCATTGTATGTGTGGCTTGCGGACCTGGGTTTGGGACTGGATGTGGGGACAATTCTTTAACTTTTTTTTTCCCCCCAAGTTGTTAAGTCCCATTCCACCTGCTTTCCCAACCTTTTTCCCCTCTACCTCCCCAGTTGCCCCGATTCAATGTTCTCCGCCTCCCAACCTGTGTCCCCCAGTGCAAAAGCCCCCATCCCGAGTTTTGCCTTGTCCCTCAAAGTCAGGCTCCCCCTAGTGTCAGTTATTTTTAGTACTGTATAGGGGTGCGGGGGGAAAGGCATGGGAAGCATTGTTTTTATTTGTGGTTTACTGTACTTTATTTGTATACAGCATTCCTGTGAGACCGTGGGAGTAGGGGATCTGGGGGAGCAGGAGTACTGTGTGCTTAAGTACTGCTTGTTTACTGGTAAAGTTCAAATCTTTATTTAGAACTGGAACTTTCACTCAGTGTAGTTTGTGCTTCAGTTTAGTCCTAAATGGCATTCCTGTGAGAGCTTTCACTCAGTTAAAAAAATCAGTAACTTTGAGGCTTTTAGGCCACCTTTCCAGCTACATCTGTTCCATGTCAGCCCCCCCCCCCATTGACCACTAACTGACAGTCAGATAATCCAGATGTGCAAGTGCATGGTTGGGGAGGCAAAGGAAGAAGTTGACTTTTTTCATTTTATTGACAGTCAGGTGTGTGAGCACATGGTCGAGAAAGCAAAGGAATAATTGTACGTTTACATTTTTGTTTTATTTTGGGGTTCACTACAGTACAGTATAACTTTTCTGAGCTTCATGTGCATCCTGCACATGTTGTGTCCTGGGCCGGCAGATGGAACATCCTTCGAAAGTTTTGAGTTTTTGGGTGATTTGCAGGGGGCTGGTTTACGGGCGGCTGAAAAAATGGAAAAACTTAGGTATGGGTTGGGAGCCATGACGAACGTTCATTATAACCAATTGTTCTTTATAAAGAAGTTCATTATAGCGAGTGGTTACTCTACGGGGGTGCAGAAGGGGTGTGGTGAGCATAACCCCCCGCATAAAAAGTAGCCTCACATTGCCCCCTGGAGAGTAAGGAAGTACAGGTCGCTGTGTGTGGAGGACGCTGTAGTACTCATCACCGTTTTGCTTTTCGGTGAAGTGTAATAACTGATTTTGGTTGGTGCCATTTTGCAGACACTGTTATCACATAGAACCAGTTAAGTAGTGTCTGCAATAATAACATTGGTAGGGAAAAATGGGCAGACTGGGTGGACCAAGTGGTCCTTATCTGCCATCAAATTATGTTTCTACATTTCTCTGTTATCCCTCCCTGGCAATCCCACCATGAGGCAGTTTCTGAGGCAGGCTCTCATTTGTTTAAAATCTATCCTCCTGAAGTCAAGGACACTTGACCTCATGTGGGTTGCCTCTGTTCCCATCTTAATGTTAAACCGCACTATATGGTGATCACTGAAACATAGGGGACTGCCCAATATGATGTCTGCAAAGCCACCCCTGTTCATAAGCATCAGATCAATCATTTCCCTGACTATAGTGGGTTCATTGAATAACTGTCTGAAAAATGTTCCTTATAGGGAGTCATGGATGGCCCTGCTCCTTGCTGAAGCAGCAGTTGGAAGGCTCCAATCCACATTTGGCAGATTGAAGTCACCAATTAGCAGCAAGTGTTCATAACTTGCCATCCTGTTACTGATGGCTTCCTCAAGTGGCATATCCAACTCCTCTCCCTGAGTTGGAGGGCTATATACCACTCCAGTACAGATAGCAGCCCCTGCAGCTATCTTTAGGATGACCCACAGTACCTCCAGCCCTTCTTTTCCTCTTGGTGCCCCTACAGTTCTGTGGCCTTGGATCCCTCCCTTACATACTGTATAGTACAAAACCTCCTCACCTCCTCCCTTTCCTGTCTTTTCTGAACAGAGAGTAGCCAGCTATGGCCATGTCCTATTTATAGATGTCAGTGCACCATAACTCTGTTATGGCCAACAAATCCAGGTGAGCCTCTGCCATGATAGCATCCAGGTCCAGAATTTTATTCCCCAGTTTGCTTGCATTGGTGCACATGGCTGTCCATACATTACTCCCTCCCTGCCTGCTTCCCAATTCTCCCCACCTGTGCTGTCATCTGATGCCCACCCTTGATGCACCTCTTCCTTTGTTACCTTCTCCATTACCTGTCTCCTTTACTTCTTATTTCTTGCTTCCCTGATTTATACCCCATTGTCTTCTGCCTTGTCCACTATCCTGTCTTCTTGTACCTCTGCGCCAGGGAACTTTGCTCCCTTTGGGACCTCCTTCACTACAGCTTTATCATCTAGGGAGAGCAATTTCTTCCTCCCTTAGTTCTGCATTACCTCTCCTAGGACTGTGGTCCCCTTCTTGGAAGGATGCAGACTGTTTCCCCTATAGAGGTCCATATCTTCCCAGGTTGGCACTTAGTCCCCAAGGTAGCCAAAGCCTTTTTCATGCACCATGCCTTCAACCAATTGTTAAAAACTGTGGTGAGGAATGTCCTTTCTTTCCTCAGCTGGGCCATATACAGGTAACACCTTGGCAACAGATACCATGTGTGCCACTTACTTGAGGCCCCTCACCAGCTCCTAGAATTTCCCTGCACTACTGCTACCTGGCTCCTTGCAAAGTCATTTGTCCCCAGGTAGACAATAACATCTAGCATCCTCCCATCTCCTACTAGCAGTACTCTCGATGTGCTCACCATCCCTTCAAGCCAAAGCACCTCTCAGACACGTCACCTCCTTCCCCGTTCCTAACCCTCACTCTGAAGTCTATCCCCCTAACAAAAGTGTTCCACACCAGCAACTGCTTCCTTCTTGGCTAGAGCCTCTTTCTCCCTCCGTGGAGCCTTCCCTTCCGTGGGCCCCCACTTCCTCCCTTGCCACTGCTACTGGTGCCTCCTCCTTGCTGCCCCATTCCACCAGTATGATGAAGGAATTCTGCAGTGGTACAGGTTGAGTAGAGTGTACCCTTCCCCCGCCCCCACCCTCACAGAGCCCATCTCGGTCCAACCACTTTGTCTTTGCCTAGGCATCTTCTTGGGGAGCAGCAGCAAGTTTGGTGGCCACTGGATGGGGCAGAAGGTTGTCTGCACTCTTGCCTGCTCAGCCCAGAGTACAGCAACGTCCCCTCACCCCAGAGAGGTGAGGACAAATGGAGTCACACCTCAGTTTCCTCAAAGAATGTGGCTCCACACTCTTTGTAGTGCACCACTCTCATTCTCTTTCCTACTTTTACCTTAGTGCCTGTTGAAACTTCCCTCTGATTTATTGCCTTCTTTCTCTACCTGTTGAATTTCTACTTCTCCCTTTGCTTGTTTAAAAATGTACTTGGTACCCTACCCCAGATAGGCTGTCCCTTCACTTCCCTATTTTAACCCACCTACCTTTGCCTAACTTGCTCTGGGTGTCTGCTACTTCTTACCCCCTTGCCTGAATCTTATTTGTTACCCTACCCTAGATAGAAAGATTCCTAATTTCCCTTTTCTGCACTCCTACCTGTACCTACCTTATCCTGGGGCCTACTACTCCTTACCCACTAGATGCTAACACACTACTTGTATCTCCTGTACCTACCCTGAATTTGATTGTTTCAGTCTTAGTTTCTGTTTTGCATCCTAAATAGCTATACTTCTGATCTTGTTTTTACTCCTGATTTTGTCTTTAACACTCAGTAAGCATGCTTCACTAAGGCTTAATGAGTGCTTGGAGCCACTTCATTATTGTATGTGTTTAAATGCTGCTGTCAATGACAGGTTAGAGACCAATTTTAACAAGTTTGTTCTTAGAAACTTTTTTACCATAGCTTTATATGAATCCTTTGATAACTGTTGCAAGAGCTTTAAACACAATTAATACTACACCTGGTATTAATTCTCCAATTTTTAACCAGCTTTTATTGTTCTCAGTTGAAAGAGTAATAGTTCAGACCGCTACTAAAAAGCTTTTTACCAGAAGTTTGCTAAAGGGCTTAGTACATTTTCTGCTGTTAATTTCAGGTAATATTCACTGAGGAAAATGACTGAATCTTCAGTTCCTCTGGAAAGGCACAAAAGTTTAAATTTGATAGAGCCATCATGTGGAGTGATGGCTGTGCCATTAAATGAAAGGTTCTTTTAATATGTATGAAGCTAAATGTCTCCTCATCTGACTGTTGTTGTGACTGTTTAGGGAGGTACGTATTACTAGCATACCAATGACAGTAGTAGAAACCCATGCCCATCATTACTGTCCTCCACTTCTTAGTGGTAAATAAAAACTACGCTATATATTGCCATCCTTCACATAAACAGAGCATTTTAAAGGCTAATGTCACAGCTTTCTCTGCAATATAACTTTGCAGAACATCACACACTCCCATTACTGTATGTGGGTAGTAGTGCACTCCTACCAGTACCTACCTTATCCTGGGGCCTACTATTCCTTACCCACTAGATGCTAACACGCTACTTGTATCTCCTGTACCTTTTTTTTTTAAGTTATTTAACCAGGTGAGAGACACTAAGCTGAAAGCTTTTTTACAGGTGCAACCTGGGAGCACAGGGAAGTTAAGTGACTTTCTTAGGATCACACAGTATGCAGGTGGAAGCTGTGGGATTCAAACCCAGGTCTGTTCTGCTGGATGTCACCAGATTTGCAACTTAGAGCCTTAGACCACTGCGCTATACTGCCTCCAACCTACCCTGCCCTACCTACCCTGAATTTGATTGTTTCATTCTTAGTTTCTGTTTTGCATCCTAAATGACTATACTTCTGAACTTGTTTTCATTCCTGATTTTGTCTTTAACACTCAGTAAGCATTTTACACTAACGCTTAATGAGTGCTTGGAGCCACTTCATTATTGTATGTGTCTAAATGCTGCTGTTAATGACAGGCTAGAGACCAATTTTAGCAAGTTTGTTCTTAGAAACTTTTTTACCATAGCTTTATAGGAATCCTTTGATAACTGTTGCAAGAGCTTTAAACACAATTAATATTACATCTGGTTTTAATTCTCCAATTTTTACAAGCTTTTATTGTTCTCAGTGGAAAGAGTAATATTTCAGACTGCTACTAAAAAGCTTTTTACCAGAAGTTTGCTAAAGGATTTATTTAGTACATTTTCTGCTGTTAATTGCAGGTAATGTTCACTGAGGAAAATGACTGAATCTTCAGTTCCTCTGGAAAGGCACAAAGGTTTAAATGTGAATTCCATCATGTGGAGTGATGGCTGTGCCGTTAAATGAAAGGATCTTTTCATATGTATGAAGCTAAATGTCTCCTCATCTGACTGTTGTTGTGACTGTTTAGGAATGTATTTATTACTAGCATACCAATGGCAGTAGTAGAAACTCATGCCCATCTTTACTCTCCTCCACTGCTTGATAAAAAAAATACAATACGCTATATATTGCCATCCTTCACATAAACAGAACATTTTAAAGGCTAATATCACAGCTTTCTCGGCAATATAACTTGGTAAAACATCGAGCACTCCCATTACTGTATGTGGGTAGTAGTTTTTATTAAGGGTGGCTGAGATGGTAGCATAACCAATGTAATATATTTTATTACATTTAGACCATACAAACATCAGAAAAACAACTGATCAGAATACAAAGATAGTATGTACTCCTGGTTAAGCAACTAAAAAAAAAAGTATGTAAGCACCATCAACAACAATAAACAGCATCGGTAAACAACAACACAAGCAACATCCCATTCCCATCCTCCCCCCACCAACACCACCCCTAACCCCCCCATCCTCCGAAATCCCCCCAACCCAGAGCACCCACCAAGACCCATGGGGGAAATATTAATGGAAAGGTGCAACAGAGACAAAAGACTAAAAAAATGAGGGCACAAGAAAGGGGGGGGCAGCTATGAATGTTCCAGTGTACAGACCAGGGGTTCCCTTTGGGGAAGTTTAGATGTCCCTTAAATAAGAGCTTCCAGTGGACCCAAGAAGTCCAAATACCTCTCAAGCCTCTCTTGTTGCTTGGCAATGTGTTTCTCCACTTCCAGAGCATGAAAAAGTTCCCGTTGCCATTCAGAGAGTGATAGAATACGGTCATCTTTCCAATGACTGAGAATGACCAGTTTGGCTATAATGGCAATTAGAGAGAGAGATAAGCTTTCCGGGGCCAAAAGAGCTCATCTGGAAAATGACTGATTAAGTGGATTTCAGGGGTGAAGAAGGAATCCAAGGACAGCAAGGGATCATGGTAATTGCTGATACCAGACCAAAATGGAATTGCCTCAGGATAATCCCATAATACATGCTGGAGGGAGCCCACCTCTGTTCCACACCTGGAACAAACCGGTGAAGGACAGCGGCCCATATGGTATAATTTTAGGGGGGTGTAGTAGGTATTATGTATAACACAAAATTGAGTTTAATGATATCTGTCTTGTTTAACATACTCATACAGCCTTTTCCAAATTAGCTGCCAGTCCCTAGGTGCAAGCTCCAAATTCAGGGTATTTTGCCAATAAAATCCAGTCCCAGATAAGCGACTTGGGTCATTAGCCTGAAAATAGGCTTAACAATTAGAAACAGAGTGCAGATTTAGGGCAATTAACTGGAGCACTGTAAGAAGAAAAGGGGATGGTGATGTCCATGGCTGCAGACCCCAAAAAACTAGTCAAAGCTCTGGATAGCTGCACATGTTTAAAGGGGTGGTAAACCAGGAGGGAAAAGTGCTGTTAAATGATAGCCAGAGAAGCAGTCTTACCATCAGAAAGGAATGCTTTATAGAGGAGTTCTACAACGGAGGGCAAAAACTTAAAGGGATTTGGTGGTTAGCAGTTCTAATGTTAGGGTTCCCCAAAATGGGTTGGGAGAATCCTGAGCACAGTCCTTCTTAAGGTATAAATGCAACTGTTAAAGACCATTTGATAGGGGTACTACCAAGTTGGGGAGGAAAGGCAGAGGGTTTGGAATATAGTAGACTAGATAGTTGAATACCATATTAATGGCACAAATGGGATTCCAACCAAAGCCATAAGGGACGATAGCCCCTATCAGGTACACCACTAAAAGCCTGTGCCCACCTAAACACTTTGTTGCTGTGAAAAGCACAAAAGTAAAGGAAAATGTCAAGCAAGCAAAGTCCCCCTCTTTCCTTTGGCTTCGTCAGCTTGAAGTAAGCTTGGCTGACAGACCCTTTCTGCCTGAGGAAGTCTGAAACCAGGCTTTGAAGTTGGAAAAACCCAGGCCTTGGAAAGGTATAAGCCTATCATACCCAGTGGATAAAGGACCCTGGGCAAGATGTTCATTTTAATATTATTAACTCTCCCCCAGAGCAAAATAGGAAGGGCTACCCATCTTGTGAGGTCCTCTTTAATTTGAGAAAGCAAGAGTATTATATTAATTTAGCGAGATTAGTAAGAAGAGGGGATATACAAATCCCAAGGTAAGTGACCGCCTCAGATGCCCAACCTAAATCCATTTCTAAAATTTGTTAAGTACCTGGGCGTTTAATGGCATCACTTGGGATTTTTTTAAGTTAAGCTGGTATCCAGAAACATCAGAGAATTCCTAGTTTATTTCAGCACACCTGGAAGGGAGGAAGTGGGGGACTCCAGATGTAACAGGAGGTCATCCATGTAAGCTGATATTTTATATCTGGAGTCCCCACCTGAATTCCCCAAACTTCTGGATTTCTCTGAAGCCACCAGAGGAGGGGCTCTAGATACAAATTAATAAAGAAAGGGGGATAAGGGACAGCTCTGCATGGTACCCCATTGGAGCAGCACCAGGGCCGACAGGACTCCATTACAGCAGATCCGAGCCATGGGGTTATGGTATGAAACCTTAAACCAGGAGAAAAAGTTCTTGGGAAAACCAAACTTTTTCAGCACCAAAAACAGAAAGGGCCAAGAGACCCAACAAAAGCTTTCTCTGTATCCAGGGAGACCAGGACCACAGGGACCCTACTCTACCCAGATGCAGAGATGAAATATAAAAGTTTAAGGACGTGGTCACTGGAATGGCAGCCTGCCATAAAGCCCACCTGCTATGGTGACACCAGGTCTGTCCAAATCTGAAGCAGGCTATTTGCCAGAAGCTTTGCCAATATTTTTAGATCAGTATTCAGAAGGGAGATTGGGCAGTAGCTACCTGGCAAAAAGGATCCTTACCCAGCTTAAGTATAAGAGAGATCCAGGCCTGGGTAAGGGAAGTGTCCGACAGGCCAGAGGATAAAAAATAATTAAATAAATGTGTTAAAAAGGGGCTAGGATATCCAGGTAAGTAGCGTAGAAAGAATTAACTTACTCAGCTCTAGAATGGAATCTTGAGTGAATGCTGTATTCCTGTGTAAAAATGGTTGTTTTCCTGAGCAGTTAGAATGTTTGAAACTAAAATGGTAATACGCCGACTTGGAGTATAAATAACTAAACAAATATAACTCCTATCACAAAACTTACAGCCTGAAGTTTGCTCACAATAAAAAAAAATCTTTAAAATGAAGGGTCACACATGTTAGTAGCATTAATGTTTTCTCTTTTACAAAGCATGTAACGATGAAATTTACATTTTCTTATTTTTTTTTAAATAATCAAAAAAACACCTTAGAAGTGTCAAATGTGTGTGTTGTATGATGGTTTTCCATCAAGCTCACATCTGTGCATTACACTGCCACAATTTAGAGTATTTCTGAGCTGTTTTACATAATAAAACAGACCATAAACTACGGCATGTGCCAACACATAACGCCAGTAAACCGACTAAATTCGGAAAAATTCTCTGCACAACTGCCCACATGATGCACAAACCACGATAACTGAAAAAGTATGCCTCCTAGCCCCTAGATACCTGCACAGAAAATGTTCACAATAACAAGAGCTTTACAATGATGGGTCACTCATGTTAGTGGCATTTGCAGATATTTTTTTACAGTTCCTGAAATGATAAAAAAGAGCATTTTTTTACATTTTGTTCTCAAATAAAAACCTACATCATAAAAAGTACACCTCCTAGACCCCAAATACCATATGATAATTGTCCACATTAAAAAGACCTTTCAAATGATGGGTCATACATGTTTCTAGCATTTACAATGTTTTTACAGTACCTGAAATGGAGGAAAATCACATGTTGACACTTTATCCCAAAAAAACTAAAACAAAAAAGTACACCTCCTACACCAGTATACTAATTTTCCACAATGAAAAGAGCTTTCAAATTAGGGTTCACACGTTTCTAGCATTTACAATTTTTTTTTTTTTTTAACGGTACCTGCAATGGAGAAAAATAGAATTTTCTTCACTTTTTAACCCAAATTAAAACCTAAAAAAAATCTGAAAGGTAGCAAATGTGTCCATTATAAAGTCAGTATTCTGATAGGTAGGAATGTTTCCTACAGACCTGCACTTTCTAATAACCTTATCCCTTATTGATTGATCCAGAAAGTGCATAATAAGTGCAAGATGCACATATGTGCTCTGGGGATGAGAGGAAGTGAATACCTGACACACATATGCACTATGGGAACTAGAGGAATTTTTCTGATGATACACATATGCGGTATGGGGCTGAGTGAGTTAAGGAAACCATCAGGGCCAGGGGCTTTCCCCTTTAGGAGACTCTTGATGAACTCTCTCACCTCCGACTCAAGTATCTGGGCCATTAAGAGGTCCTGCTGCTGTGATGAGAGAGTGGGTAGGGGAGAGGGAATCCCAATACTTATACATGGTCTGGACAACAGTGGGGGGAGGAACTTCCTGACCATAGAGGGAGCAGTAATACTGGTGGAAGACATGAGCTATGTCCTTGGGCTGGATGAGGACAGGATCATGGAGTGTGGACTGAATGCTTGGAATAACATGTGCCGAGTCCATCTGTGTCAGGCGAGGAGCCAGTAGCGGTCCAGCTCACTCCCTAGCTTCAGGATACCGTGTCTTAGTGCATTGGAGTGTGTACTCAGCCTTTTTGGCTAAGTGTTCATAATATAATTTTCTTAAGTCCTGCAAGCAGGACCACAAGGCAGGATCTGAGTGGGAAGATATAGAGAGTTACAACATTCGGATCTGAGTAAGAGAAGCCCCTCCACTCGTTGAGGGTGACACCTCTTAGCTGTTGTTGCCAATCTGATGCACTCACCCCATACTGCACACTTTAAGGCAGCCCAGAGGACATCCAAGTTGGAGACTGTACTCTCATTATGTGTAAGGAAGTCCTCCAGATATTGTTTGATGGCCTCTCTAGAGGCCAGGTCTGAGAGAAGGGATGGATGTTGCCACCAAAATTTTTCCGAATCCCCTTGTTCCCATATGGTACAATTTAGTAATACTGGGGTGTGATCAGATATGATCATAGGGAAGATGGCGGTATTAACGAGACTGGGGAGGGTATCCTTACTTATCAAAAAATGATCAATATGGGGGAATGATGAATGGAGTGGTGAAAAGTATGTGTACTGACATGTGGAAGGGTGGGAAACTTTCCAGGAGTCCACCAATCCATGGATATCCATCAGCTCCCTTAGGCCACTCTGGCCCAGAGTAAGGCCTTTCTTGCCAAGCTGGATCTGTCAATATCTGTTTGCTGGACCAGGCTCCAATCCCCTCCAATGAAAATAGGCAAGTGGGTGAAGGGGCCTAATGGGGTTGCGACTTCAGTGAAGAAGCATAGGGAGTCCTGATTAGTGGTGGGTGAAGTGCGTAAAATTCACCATGCTTAGTATTTTGCATAGAACCCGAATTTTGTGTAATATTCCGCAAAGCAAAGTGAATAACTTCGCATCTTGAAGTAACGCGAAGTTCCCATTTTTCTCTATGGGCTTTGCATTAGTTAACCTCTTTATTTTGCTCTTTAAGGCACATTTTGCAGTGATTCATGGGATGTAAGATCACATGGGCTATACATTATCTTGCACATCGTCAGTTCAGTGTAGTGTGTGATGGAAGCTGGAGACAGATTGCTGTCAGAACTCTGAGAATCAAACCATCAAAAAACCTTTAAATACATATTTTTGCCACAAAACTGTGTGTCAAAGGTTAGTGCATTGATTCTAGTAAACCCTTGTGTGTTTATATCATTGTGCATTTATTGATTTTGTGTGAATATTGCATGTTAATTTAGTGCATTCAGTCTCTCTACTTACAGACACTGTAAAAGTGTGCTTCAGGGAAGGGGGGATCTGTTGTGTAGATTGTAGAAGGGAGATTCACAGTGAGAAAGGCAGTTTTCCATCTGTTGCTGGCTAGTATTTTAGTATTTTTATGTTCAGGTACACACAGTAATACTTCTAGTAAGTTTTTATCAGTTTTTGTTGTTTTCTGTGCTGCTGTTCATTTTTCAGTCTGTTTAAAAGACTGTGTTGTAGTTTACTGAACTGTTACAAGTTTCTGCGCATTAGCTTTAGTCTGTGTGTGCTGCCAAGTCAGATGCATTTTACTGTGACACAGTAATAGCAGTACTCTTAATTTCTTAGCCTGTCTGTGGTATTTTTACTGCTTCTATCTAGCTACTGCTGTAAATCCCCCTTCCCCCTCTGCAAAATAAGGTGTTGTTGTTCCACTGTAGGATTTCTGAAGATTGGTTAATGCCTTGTTGTGCATGTGTGGTTACATCTGTTTCTAGCTCAACTTCCATCAGGAAGTCACTGTTGCTGTTTTTTGGCTTCCCATCCACAAAAAACTGAATAAATATAACATTGCTGTTTATTGTCTGTATTCAGTCTGTTGAAATTGTTGTCACTGTACCACTAACTTGTGTTTCCCCATTGTACCATGATTGAATACTGTCTCTTACTGCATATTATATAATTTAACCAAAAGAAAAAGACATAATAAAGAAATGTACATATTGTAGTATTTTTGGCATTGTGCTGTCTTGTGAATTCTCTTGAATTTGTTAACAACCCACAAAATTAGAAAAAATCACTGTTTGCAAGAAATGTGATTCTTTTCTTGGTGACTCTGTCTAATCTGAAAAAATGCCCACAAAGACACAGTCAGGCAAAGGTGTTTCTGACTATGGCGTATGAGCCACATAAATCACCGTAACTATAACATGAGGGGGCATAGTCTTAAGCTGGAGGATGGGAGGTTTAGAAAGAGGTCAGGAAACACTTCTTCACAGAGAGGGTGGTGGACACTTGGAATGCGGTGCTGGAAGACGTGATCTTGTTGAAGACAGTGGGCAGCTTTAAGAGATGCTGGGATAGGCATGGTGAAGGTAAGGATCATGGTTAGGCAGGATGGAAGGTGTGGGGAGGGAGGGCAGGCTTCTTCGTATGTTTGTGTGTCACTGAGGTATAAGCTTTGGCTCTGTGGTCAGGGCATTCTGTCACATCACGTGGAATAAATAAAAAAAGAAAAAAAATCCTTGAAGGGAAAAAGTACTGTGCCAGAGAGGGTTAGGCCAGGCAAGGTCCCTGAATCTGTGTGGGTAGCAGCAGTGCCTGCAGCATCACTAGGTGCTGTGTGAAATAAATTATGCATGTGTGTCTGAAATAAAGTCTGCCAGCTAGTCCTCAAGTAACAACAAGTAGCTACGTAGGTAAAAGTTGCGAATTAACACTACAGGTTTACCACAGGCATGAGGAGGATGACTTTGAATGTTCAAGTAGTGTTCAGAGTATCAGTGTGGTGCATATCTCAGCTCGAACGTTGTACTCATTGTTATGTCATGTCATGATCATGGATTCACAAGTTATGAGACAAATCAGGTTCTTCATCTTTACGAATCTCACAACTTTAACCGTTTTTGGTCCAACATACCAAGCAGGACAATCACATATATGTGTGTGCCCAGTCACAATGATGATGGTTCGGCCCTGTTTTTTTTTTTTAATCTTCTGTTGCATCATGAATCAGGACTGGGGGACATCCAGTTATCATGTCACGTCACTCAAGAACCTTGGTCTAGTACGATGCTTCTGTTTGTGTTCATGTTCTGTAGGATGCCCTTCTCAAATCTTTGTCCTCATTAGAAGCTGGACCTATTTAATCCTGTAGATATTATCTCTGCGCTAATGTTGTACAGTTCTGGGAAGTTCATTATGACTGAGTCACATCATGTCACTATCACGAGTCACGAGACACTAGCGTAGGTGGCGTGTGAAATAAAATCTCAGCTCGAATGTTGTACTCATTGTCATGTCACTATCACGGATTCACAAGTCACAAGACAGATCATGTTATTCTTCTTCACAATCACAAATCACAGCACTTCAACTTTTTTTTGTCCAACATACCAAGCAGGACATTCACATCTATGTTTGTACTCAGTCACGATGATGGTGGTGCTGAATAATGCAGGTGAAGCAGACCATCCTGGTGCAGTGTAAAACAGTGTTCCATTGAGGTTGCTGATGCAGTCATGGAAAAAGAATTTCCAAGTGGGTACAACTCTGGCATTGAGGATTGCTAGGGCTGCTTTCCTCCTTTTTTTTTTTTGTTTCTCTTGTTTTCCACTAATGTAAAGTATTTAACAGCGGTGACATACAGGCCAGATGATGGCTATAACAAAAAACAGGAACAGCTCCACAGGGTATTGATACAGAATGGGGTACTGGAGTGAACTCAGAATAATTTCGCCTTCATCTGTTTGCAGGCAGCATCGAAATATTGTGGACTGCTGGTATGTTACAATCTGAAGATGGACAACAGTTTGGATACACTGAAGACCTAGAAAGAAGACAAAAATATTAATGAAAATTGTTTCCAAATGACACATGCAAATCCCCAAAAAAAACATACTTACCTTTCATGGATTGACATTGTTCATACAGCCAAAGTCAACAATCAGACACATGTGGAACACATGTGCAGTGGCAACATGGTTTCATAACTACGGTCATAAATCTGTGTGCTGTAACCTGAGAATGTAAAAGAAAAGAACACTAATGAGAAATTCTTATAATTCACTCAATAACAGCAGTCTCCTCTCCCCCGGAAAGAATTTAAATTTTACAGTATTACATTAGATGGCGGCACATGTGTATGGCATGTGAATGTGACCAAGGCCAACCCATCAATGAAGGGGAAACATTCAATATATATGATGATGATTCCCTGCAAAGGAACAAAATGACAGACTGCCCAGTGTTTACAACAAAAAAACAAGAATCAATACCAATTAAATGGCAGTGTCTCTGAAAAAACAATGACAGTGACATGTACACTAACTTACCAGTGTTGGTATGAATACACACACATAGGGCAGCATGTTTCAGTCAGTGCTGCCAAAGAATTTCCTATAACATCAAATTATAGTTCAACCCATGGTCATCTGTGGCTATCATCATTTAGCAACACACTGCACATCAGCAGCAGCAGAAAACAGATGGACAGCAGCAGAAGCAGGAGCAGACACCAGCAAGCCATTTTCTCACTTGGGACACTCATGTAGATTTCTGGCTGTAGGCACATGCTTTTAGCAGTGTGTCAAGAAATACTTGTGACTTTTCTGAACAGTTTTTCATGTGATTATTCTTCATTGGGACTTTCCATGACATTTAAACAGCAGCAGCATCAGATGCCAGCAAGCTATTTTCTCACTAGGGCTGCTTATGCAGAGATCTGGCTCTAGGTGCACACTTTTAGCAGTGTATCAAGAAATACTTGTGACTTTTCTAAACAGTTTCTCATGATTGTTCTTCTGCGGGACTTTTCATGATTTTTATTCTTTTGGTGGGGTTGTAATTGTATGTGATGGTAGTGTATTTTGATTGTAGTTGTGGGTGTGTTACAAAAACTTAACACGGTCAACAGTAACAAAAAAACTAATATAGCATGACAAGTACAGCAGCAGTGCAATAATCAGGTGACATTTTTTACCAATAGTTCTGTATTCCATTTTCAATTAGTATTTATCTACTGACTTGTCCATATGATGCCCTTCTTTCCACAATTTACGGCTGCTGTGCTCCTTTTTTCACATCTGAAATAATAAACAGTGCACTACTTTCAATCTGCCTTGCAGCCAGTTTCCATCAGTATTGACACTGGGTTTTGTACTACTATTATTTAAAATCATTTTTATTGTGACTAAAATGAACTAGCATGTAATCCAGCAGGACACGTCTACCACCATGAAATTATGGAGCAGTAGGAGTTCAAAAACAGCTGGGTATACTGATGAAAATCAGATTTAAACAATATTAATAGGAGCACTACTTTTATTATTTCATATCTAAAAACAGATGGTAAGTACACTATAACTCATGACAGACAATGAGTGTATCAGGGCATTAATGCATGCCCTAGGTACATTGTGAAGCATGAGGAATTGCCTGAGTGACTTAAAGTACCTGGGAGGGAAGTGCATTAATACCCTGATACACTCATGGGCTGGAGTGGGCTATCACACTTGTAAAACAGGCTAACTAACTGTAAAAAGCAAAAAATAAAAAGCTTTCTACAAACAGCATGCTAACTGTTGGTGTACCTGGGCATTAGTCGCCACATCTGACCTTTCATTAATGACCATTTTAAAATGCAGAATAACATTAATTCTGGAAGGAATGGTATCACACAAGTCAGTAGATGAGGGACAATTGAAAACAGAATAAAATTGTACAAGTCAAAATTGTTAACATATTATTGCACTTCTGGTTTAACACAATACAACAGGAAGAAAACATTACTGTGAAAAAAATTAAATACTTTTGCTGTATGTAAAAAGATTATTAAGTAGGAAAAGAAGGAAAGTGCAGGACAGGATTTTTTGTGTTTTTTTATTTTATAATTTTGGGGGGGATGTTTTTAATATTTTTTTGTGGGGAAAGAAAGTTAGGAAAAATAAAGGCTGAACACACAATACAAGTTAGAAGGAAAACAAAAAGACTCCTGGGCCTGGTTCTGACTAATCAGCAGTTGGAGCACAGCCATTGTTTGCAGCTGATGACCCTCCATTCATTCCAACTGCTGCTGCATTTTGTCGTCCACGTTACCCAGGTGGTCGATCTCACTCCACAGTAGGCCAAGATCTGCCAGTGTAGCTGGGCTTTCAGTTGGGTTACAGGCACATGCAGGTGCGGGAGCTGCCACTTGTTCCTTCTCCCTTCTACAGTGCTTCTCACACCATGCAGGCTGAGGCCATGCTTACACCTCCTGCACTGCAGGAGTGTTTCCTGCTACTTCAGCCACCTTGGCCTCCCACTCTGCATGGTGGAGAGCGGTCAGGTGAATTCTCTGGCCACCTGTTCCCAGAAGCGTACCCTTCAGACCATGCTGTACCATCATGCCACAGATATTACATTTTACCACACTAGGGTCACCTGGTAGTTTGGTGAAAAAATGCCACACTGCCGAGCTGCATGGCGGACCAGGCACAGGCAGTGGGGGCCCCAGATGTCATAGGCTGCTGTACAGTTGGGGGGGACAACCTACTGCTGCTTTTATGTTTGTTCTTGTGGCTGCTGTTCCTGCTGTTGCTGTACTTAAACATTGGCCAGCGGCTTGGGGGGGGGGAGGCAGTGCTAGGCATCAGTGGTGCTGCTTGGCTGGCACCACTAACTCCACTGCTAGTGGACACACCATTTACTGAAAGGGGAGCACTAGGTGCGAACAAGTTTGCACGGTTGATACAAATGCCACCACCACACATCCTTGGGCCAAGACAACCACCACGAGTCCCCACAGGAAAACCACTTCTCTCCAGTTGGAAAAAAAAAAGAATACAAGTATTAAGAAGTATACAAAAAGGAAAAACAATAAAATCAGGATTCAGGAATATGATAACAAAAGGGGCAAAACTCAAAAGCAGAAATATGGCAGTAAACAGAAACACTGAGTAAATATCTAACTAGCACTATGCAGACACTTTTAAAAAGCTCCTTTTCTAGCACAGGGCAAGGGAAAGTGAAACTAGTTAACTGTCTTGCCTGAGTAATGTCTTGCCTGCATCATGTAACCTGCAGACTGTCAGACATGTGATCTGTGTGCTGTTCTTTGCCAACTTCACCTTCTCAAAATGTAATGCAAAGTGAACGTGAAGTGCACAAACACGAAGTCCATTAAGGTAAATTTCAACTTTTTAATGGGAATTTCACATAGTGTTACACAAGTTCGAAGTTGCTCACTTCGTCTTTACTCCGCTGGTGAATTTAAACTTTGCTGCATCTCTACTCCTGACTGGGTCCTTTCACTGTTCCCTTCAGGACTTCTGTGGGACCCAGACGGCCATGTAAGAAAAGATACTGGCTTTCTGAATCTCTAAATTCTTGGAGTACGGAAAAAGGGAGGCATCAGCTAATTACGATTGCTATATCCCCTCATCATTTGCTGAGCCCCCGCCCCCCAAAACTTGACCTACCCAGTCTCTTCAAAAGAAGGAGACATCCGCCATAGGAAGATAGGTCTCCTGTAAAAAGACCACCCTAGGTTGATACACCTTTAAATGTTTTAACACTTTGGCTCATTTACATTTATTCTGGCCCCCCTTAATATTTCATGATGTAAATAACACAGAGGACTGCATCTATAACTAAAGCGTTAATGCAAAATGTATGGCAAAAGGCATACAGCCCTTACGGGTATCATTTCCCTGGATGTAGAAGTGCTCAGTCCACCCCCCCCAACTCAGCCCAAGCCCCCAAGCAACTAAAGAACAAAAGATAACAGGTAGGCAAAAGTAAAGTTGAACAATAAATAAGAGAATCCCCAACAAACCCCTGCCACCCTCTCCCCAGCCCCCTCTCCCAGAACCCTACCTACCTAACAAAGATAATAACTACACACATACCTGGTCCTATGACCACACTTCTAACCTCTAAAGCTTGTGATGTGATCCAGATATCACCCTGGACCTACCCAGCCCCAAGCGTAACATGATTAACCCAGACATAGCAAACTTAGCCAATTGAAACACATGCAAAAGAACCTGTCCACACCCTCCCCCAACCACATCACCTTAACATACAAAGAAAACAAATTTTAATCATCTACGTGACTACAAACAGTAAACTGGAGAACAGTACATTAGCCATTTAACAGAATAAAAAATAGATTAAAAAAATGGGGGATGGGAGTGCAATGCACTAACATCAGCTGGAAGCAGTGATAAAAAAAAAAACATGACCAGACCACTGGCACTGGCAAAAAAAGACACTCTTCAGAAAACCTCGGCCCAGTAAAGGCACTGAAAACACTGTACTAAGCATCCCAGCCAGTAAGACAAAGGGGGTAGTATTAGTCTGAATCCAGGAAGCAAAAATCCACCCAAATGATATACTGTAGGTCTTCAGAAAGTCCAGTCCAGACAGTTAACTACATAAAAACATAAGGGTCCCCCAAAACATAAATTAGAGGAGGACAGGTGTTGGTGCCATTCTCCAGAGAGTTCCCTGATGCCAATGCACAAGAAACAGATAAAACTTGACGGAAAGGAAATCCAAAGTTTTATCAGCCCAAACAGGGTCCAAAGCAAGTGTGAAGAGGGATTATAAATCAAAGGGCAATCCACGTACAGAAAATATAACAAAACCACAGTATTAATAGGAGCTAAGGCAAGACTTCACAGTCTGTCGCTCCAGAGTTGCAGGCAGCCATTCAGTAGAGCACCACAGTGCAAGGAGGAGGAAGAGCAATGCGATCCATATTCCTGGATCACAAAATGGACCAAAAGTGAAGCCGCATCCTGCTTCAAACTGTCCAGGTTTGCCGCACTCATCACCACATTCCACTGTACGGTGAACTTGTCATGAAAGGTGGCAAAGAGTACATAGCACCAGCCAACACCAAAACAATACAAGGTCGGGACAGTGGAAACTGTGGTCTCAGAATGAATAGTTGCCATCCAGTAGGATGCTGAAGTGCGGGGAGGAGAAAAAGCAGTTCAAGCAAGAATCCTGAATAGCAAAAAGAACCAATGTCGAAAATGCATCCTTCTTTGAGCCACCAATAAGTGTCACAATTGCCACATCATTGCACTTTGCAGTCAACAACATAAGTGGTGGCAGAAATCTGTAACCCACCAGCCATCAACAGAACAAATAGGAAACTTGGCTGAGGGGATTAGGCACAACAAAATAACCTCCGTAGATCCATCCTAATTGCTGAACAGTGACAATGTAAAAAGTAGTCCCCAGAATAAGGTGGAGAGGAGGAGAATTCCAGTTCAAACCATAATCTGGCACCAATGCAGAAAGCAAGACCGAAGGAGCGGGAAACACATTTGAACTAAAGCTGACCCACCAAACTAAGGAGTCGATTCCTTTGAAGAGATAGGAAGTGACAGGCTGACCTTCAAAATTTAAGCAAACTTGGAGGGATTCAGCCAAGATATAACAGAAGCCAACACAAAGTATCAGCTCAGCAGGACCGCAGTTATACCCAACATTAGTTCACCAGTTAAGGGGATTTAAACAAATCAGGCAGTAGGGAAACTAGCTCTTAATTGGCTAAGTCCGCTGATTCAGAATTTCTCTGGGCTCCCTGAATGTTAACTTGGAGGTGAGCTGGATATAAAACCTGAAATTGTATTCCAGCAGCCAGAAGCTTAGAAACTAAAGGATGGTATTCAGCTCACTTTTGTCTCATGGCCACTGGAAGATCCTGGGTGATCCGTATTTTCGAGCCCTCCCAAGAGACAGATTGAAGATCTCTGATTTTACTTAATAGATACTGCCAATCCAAATAGTTTAAAAACTTGAAAAATAATGGGAGAGGTGGCTCAGAGTCCTTAGGTAATGGGCAGAGGGCATGATTAGCCCACTCAATGATATAAGTTGGGTCATTGGGGGAGGGTCCCACACATTTTTCACAGAGTTTTTGTGTGAAGAGAATAGAATTGGGACCCTCCACCTTTTCCAGTGAACCTGACATCAGCACATTATTGCAGCAGCTGCCTCCCTCCAGGTTCTCCAGCTTTAATTCCATCTCAGCCATCCGTGGACAGATGGTAACCAAGTCTGAATCAACTTTGCTGCATCATGAGTCGAGGGAGGAAACTGTGACCTCAGTGTTGCCCACTCACTGTGATAGTGAGTTCGTTGCCAATTGCAAAGCTCTCAACACCTCCATGAGAGTCTGAATTGTAGTCTTTAAAGGAGAGAACTCTGTCAAGAAGTACTCTTCCATTAAAGCTATGGAAAAGGAGGAAGATTTTGTCGATGGTGCAGGTTGGGTCTTCACCCGTTTAGGGCCCTTCTCCTTTTCTGGGGTAATCAGAGGTGAATGGTGTGGTGGGGCTGTTCAGATTTCAGCCTCCATTCTGCCAGGCAAAAAAGTAACCAAATTGAACCCAAGACAATCAGATAAACACTCAAAATAAATCCAAACAAAACTCCAGCTGGGAAGTAAGAAAAATGAAGAGAAATAAGCACTCAAAGCTGGAGAGGTCGTGAGGAGCTACCATCTTCCTTCGGCACATCACGTGACTCCGAGATGCTGGCATATCCCTCTGTGGGCCAGAATGTTGTGGGCTAATACCATAAATGCTTCTACTCTAGTACAGTACTAAGAGGATACTGTACTGTAAGGGCATGATGAGTTGTTAAACCAAGGTTCCTTCTGTTCTGTTGCTGTGAAGATGCAACTATGATTTAGATGATCTTTAACACATATTTTTGCACTGTCCTTTATATGAATTAAAAAAAGGAAAAGATGGTTAGGTCCAATACTGGCTTTTCATGGTCCCCTTCTGAGGACCAACTAAGCTCTTTGTTTAACTGGAATGATTTTTTTATACTTAATGTGCTGTATCAATTTCAGTATGTACTCTTTAAGATTGTAATAATTCACTCTGTAGTTAAAATCACAGAGTAGCAATTTTGGTCGTTATGTAATTGGAGATCCTTGAAGTGAAATCTTGAAATTGATTTTAAAAACTAAAAACTAAGTAATTTTGTGCTGTAAAGTATTATTTATATTTTTATGTATACTGTATTTGTAAATGAAAGTTCTGAAGATTGTAAAGACAATATGTCGATCAATAAACTTGTACCTATCTACCTGCCTACCTACCTTTCCAGGTGGGTGTCCAAGTAAGCATTAATCACCGACAGAGGAGGGCTCTACCAGTGAATTAATGCCCGGGTGGGGGGTGTTGGTGTATAAGGCTGCAGGCTGAGTACTTCCAACAACCCTCCGGGCATTAATCACCTGGTAGAGCCTGACACTGGAGGTGATTAATGCACTTGTAACATGGGTGCCATATAATAAGTTTGCGATTCTGTGTATTGTGTTGGTTGATGACAGCGGTAAACATTGACGGTCGCATTCAGTAATGTACGAGTGGGACTGTGCTTCGTTACCCAACATTTCTTTATGTTATGATTTGTTTTGGACTAGAAACAAACATTTTGACAGTTTGAAACTTTACAGCATGATTAGTGTCCACTACCACACCGGATGAAATCGAAAGGTACGGTTGCTCACAATTCGGTTTCAAGACTCAATGCCTGCACAATTCAGCTGTCCCTTTCACTGGCACTGTGCATCATTTGCATACTTTTCTCTCTTTTCCTTACTGTTACCACTATAACTGTCATGTGGATCACCCTCTTACTCATCGTCCACCCATCGCACTATTCCATTCACTCGACAGAACGTGAACATAGCTGTGCAGTTCTGCATGTGTCCGAGTCCTCGATACCTCACTACAATCCACACTGTGACACCACGGTCAGCTGCTGATATGTCTGTGTCTGTGCTACTGGTTCACAGCACTTGTGGTTCCCCCTAACCCTGTGTTGGATCACCTAGCTCATCATTCGACTCGCAGTGCTGCACCATGTGGCTACTTCTGGTACGGCACCAGCGGGCTGTACTGGTGGATTAATCACCGCTCGTTTTTTGTCAGCTGACACCTTTTGACCAATCTTCTGTGTCCATTTGACTCATATCTTTTAGCCCATGTTACAAGTGGAAGTAAAAGAACCCAAGGCACTTTCCACAATAGTAGATGATCTTCCAATGTGTCCTGATCAACATTCCCATTCCCATAAAATTGGTTCATGCAATTGTCCAAGGCTATGTATGGATGCTGATATATGAAATGACTGTCACTCCACATTTACTGTCACTTCAATACCAGTTTTTCATTGCTTGTTAAGCACTTTGGAATATTTACTCTCGGGTGCATTACCAAGCACTAACCAGATTAAACATGGTTTCCCAGTGAGTCAACCATGCCACAATCAGGTCAAGGTCTCACTGGATACTTGCACATTGTGACATTGTTTTTACTGATCCACCTATTTTCATGTCATCAACAAATCTGCTTATCCAATTTTCATTTCCCTTTGGAATATCCAATATATTAATTTTTAACAGTGTTGGTCCAAGTACTGACCTCTGCTGTACCCCAGTTGCTATTCTCCCTAGTTCATGCAATTGTCCAAGGCTGTGTGTGGGTGTTGATGTGTGAAGTATCTGTCACTCCACATTTACTGTCATATCAGTACCAGTCTTTCATTGCTTGTTAAGCACTTTGTAATATTCATTCCCAGGTACATTACAGAGTACTTTTCCAGATTAAATGCAATTCCCCACTAGCTCATCCAAGCCACAGTCATGCTACGATCTCACTGGAAACTTGTACATTGTGACATTGTTTGCACTGATCTTATCTAGTTTCACGTCGTCAGCATGTTTGCTTATAGAATTTCAATTCCGATCTGAATGTCTAATACATAAATTGTAAACAGTGTTGGTCTAAGTACTGACCCCTGAGGTACTCTGATAGTCATATGCCCTTCGGTTGAATTGAAACTACTCACCCTAACATGCTGCTTACCTGATCGCCAGTGTCACACCCATCATGTCAGTTTAGAACAGAGACCCAAAACATTTAGTTTATGAACCAGTTTGATGTGTGGGATGGTATCAAGAGCTGTCTTGAAATCTAAAACAATGTACAAAAAACTACATCCACTGGGGTGGCTGCATTTAAGAAGGATCGTTCTGGCTCGGCTCATAAAAAGTCATCAGCTTTATAATATGTGATATGCCCTTCACAGATCAATGTTGGTTTTGGTAAAATGTCCCAAATTCCTCACAATGCTTCACTAGATTTTTCCCTAACTAAAGTCCTACAATATTACCCACCACTAATGTCAAACTAATTGGACTATAATTCTCTACTACTGATATGCTTTCTTTTTATGTTTGCTTGCTGAAGGCTAGCAAACATATTGCAATTGCTCTTAGCAGCAAGAAGGCTTTATGGGGCCTGACTGTCCTTCACCTGTCACAATTTCAGTATCCCTAATCTTTGCCCCAACTCTGCCACTTCTCCACCTTTATTCCACTTTCTGCTCTGAAGTACTTGGCTAATTAGAAGGCTAAAAACTGTAGGGCAGAAGTGGATGTTCTTGTGCAGCTTGTAGTTCCTACAAGCAATGTTTCCGGCGCTGTTCATGCCACATATATAATGTTTTTCAGTGTTTTGTTTCCGTACTTTGAAGGAATGGCAGAGATGTTGCACAGCAGTCACAGCTTGTTCCTGACTGTGTTTGACCATGCCATTTGGAGGTACTTGCTCTGCCACAGCTTCTTGAGGAAGGGACAAAACATCCTGAAGCACTGAGGCAGATTGCTGTGTGTCACTACTTTTGTGGTGACTGAGATATGTAAGTCTTTTTAATAAAACAACATGTTGTATGGCCTGAATGGATTTTCTGTGTGCCGTTGTCCTTTCTTCAGCATATTCTGCTTTGTTCATTTTAGCAAAGGGCATCGCCATTTTAGTGTAAGTACATCATTTTCATTGTTCTCTTCCACTACCATAACATACTGGCAATGTTGGTTCTCTGACCTTGCCACACCGTGGTACTTTATGTGTTCCCTGACATGCTGCCCTCATTGGAGTGGGAAGAGAACGCTTGCATGTCTTTGTCATGCTCCAAGATGTGTGGCACAGCACATCAAAGGCCGTCCCCTGAGCAGCCACCCAACACCAGCAGCAAATGGCAGCAGGATCAGAGTGAAAAACAACTCACTTCTATATTGAAACCCCTATGCCATAGCCCAAACAGGGGTACCCAACCCCCAGTGTCACCATGATCAACACCTTACCACAGTCTGACACTGGGGCGCCCAACTCCTGGTACCAGCAATCAACACACACACCTCCAGTCACAGTAATAACACTGGCGTGCCCAACCCATGGTGTCACTAAGCATCACCCTATGCCACAGTCCTACAAGGGAGTGCCCAATCCCTGGTTCCATCAAAAACACACATCCCTCGCTATGTTCCAGTACTCGGGTGCCCAACCCCTGGTGCCTCCAGACAACACATTGACACAGGAGTACCTGATCTGCACTGTCCACTCCAGAAAACCACCCATTGTTGATTCCCTTTTTTTTTTTGTTGTTCTTTACACATGAAAAAAGAAAACCATCCATAGATGTCTCATAGCCCCCTGAAACCCATTCAGCACCCATCACCCAACACCCCATTCCTCACTTATCTTACTGGGGTCCCACAAAGTAATCCACCTGAAGGGACCATTAATGCTCTCCCTCCCATGCCCAACTGCAAACTGGCTGAAAACAAGGTGAGTTTGGTTTATGGCTTTTTAATGTGTTTTGAACTTTCACTCACTTTTTCAAGATTTTGATCCTAAATTTTCAACACGCTTTTTTTAACTCACCATATAATAAAGACAGGTGAAATTGTTTTAAATTCCATTCACAGTCACTACATGAAATCACAATTTGAATGAGACTGAAAAAGTTATACCTGTCTTGAATATAAGGTAGGGTGATAGAAAGACAATGTTGAAAATGTGGGATCAAAATCTCAAAAAACAGCAATGTTATGAAGAAACCTTGAAATGTTTTATTATGTATCTTTGGTACTTTGGGATTCTGTCCCAAAGAATTTACCATAGCCTGTGTTTACCCCCACCTTAGGAACACGACAGGTGCATTTAGTCAAATCTTACCTAAAATGTGTTTTCATGGTTGCACTGCAAAGTTCTGTTTTGGGCAGGATTTCATAAGTGACACCTGTCATGTTCTCATAAGGTAGGCCAATAAAAAGACAATGGGCCTTATTTTCAAATCACTGCTAGATTGGTGCACATTGCATCGATCTATAGCCATGGCAAACTCTGGGTTCATCTTGGACCCTGCCCCATATTCCAGAGGAAAGAGGGTCCCTGCCCCAAAGTCCCAAGAGCTGCCACAGCTGCAGGGTTATGGCAAACCTTTGGGGCACTAGAGGGTTTGACAGAGAGTCGTGTCAAGCTCCCCAGCCCAGCACAGCCCTGGTGCAGCTGCTCAGGTGAGGGGGAAAAAGATGCCTGCATGGTTGGGACCCCATAGCTGAGGGATGAGAGGGGATGCCATAGTGGGCTATGGGGGCATGGTGGCAGTGGCAGGGTTCAGAGGTGGCACCAACCAGAGGTGCTATGGCCAGTGGGACAGAGCTACGAGGCCTGAGTACACCAAGGTAGCCATGGACAGACCATGTCCTGGACCCACAGGTAGCAACAGCTCTGGCACCTGCCCTATTGGTGACACAGTACCTAACAGTGTAGGTGAGCATCAGCCAGCCTCCACATAGTGAGTTGTTTAACAGGGGAATGTTGTAGTGCCCAGGGATATCCTTGCCCGGGGAACATCCCTGTCCCCCCACTGTACTTTGTAGCCTGCAGCCAATGCCACCTGCCACATGCCAGGAACTTTGTCACCTATGGGGAGGTGCCAGGTCTGTTGCCACCTGGGGATCTGAGATAGGGTCTGTCCATGCCTCCCTCAGTGTACCCAGGCCCAGAAGCTCTGTCCCACTGGCCATGGCACCTCTGCTAGGTGACACCTCTGAACCATACCACTGCCATCATGCCTCTGTCACCCACTATGGCACCTCCAGAGGTCTCTCTGCCCCTGTTCCTGACCTTGCAGGCTGTCCCCCACTCACCTCTCTTCTAGCTAGTGGGACAGGGCCCTTGGACTAGCTTATGGTTGGTCTAACCTGAGCCGCCTCATGTGACTATGGCAGGGCTTCTAAAATCCCATATAAGGGGGTGGTGCGGCCCTGCTATGGTACAAGCCCCCTTGCAACCTTGTGCATGGGCCCTTCTGCTGCAGGGGTGGCAAAGGGCAGCTTCAGCACAAGGCATCCAGATTTTGATGCAGCCTGCATTCAAAAATCAGGATTGCCACAAAATTTGGCACACGACATCACCTGCATCAAATACTTTTGGTGCAGGCACCTTGTGCGAAATTCCAGCCTTTTACAATTGAACCCAGTATTGAAAATCTGTGGTCAATGTCTCAAAAGAAAAACAATGAAGTTATAAAAAAAAATATATTTTTAAATGTTTACAAATAATGTTACAATTGTTTTACATTTGGAACATACATTTTCAACATATATGTTTTACTATTTCATAAACACGATAGGTGTCATTTTTCAAATCCCATTCCAAAACTGTTTTCATGGTACTTCAGCAAAATCACATACTGGGTAGGAGTTGATAAAAGGCACCTGTCATGTTCATATGCTGGGGTAATAAAAAATACTATTGTGAAAATTTGGGGTCACAATCTAAGAAACATACATTATGGGCTCCATTTTCAAAGGTCAGAGAATGACACATGGTGCTTGCACCAGAAAAGAATGATGAAAGGAGCAAGCTGATTCAAAACTTGTGACAGTTCTGATTTTCTAACACTGCTTGTGCCAAAAGTCAGAATTGCCAGCACCAAAGTGGCTTGTGTCAGGCTTGTATCAAAAAAATGGATGGGCAGTGTTGCAACAAGGCTTGCGTCAAAAAGCTGATGCACCATTCACTTTTTTTTTATTTTCAAAAGTGGAAACTGTTTACGCTGCACCAGAGATGCATGCCACATTTTGACCAGAACTGGCACTGGAGCATATAATGGTAAGTGTAGATTGTGTAGTGGGTTGGTTATAGAGCCACTATTCCTCCTGCGAGACTAGTTTAGCGTGTTTTGGGGTTTAACATGCCATTGCCTTGCCATTTCATTCATGGTGTTTTTTGACTCAGCATGAGTCATTTCTTGTCCCATGCATCATCTTTTTGATGCAACTTGTGTCAAATTCTCACCTCATGCATTGCCTTTTTGATGCAGCTTGCATCATTCTCAGTCCATGCATCACTCACCTTTTAGATTCAGCTTGAGTCATCCTCATCCCCTGTGTCATCTTTTTGACTCAGCTTGAGTCATTCTTGCCCTCTGCATCATCTTTTTGATTCAGCTTTAGTCATTCTCACCCCATGCATTTATGACTCAGCTAGCATCATTCTCTCCACATGCAGCATATACAATGACGTGTGTCATTTTGGGTGACTTTGCCTCAGAGAATGCTTTTCTTGCAAAATAGGGACCACAGAATTTTGTGCACCTGAATTTGATTCAAGGTGGTTGGTTGATGTACCTTGCGTCAGTCTAAGTGCCCTTTGAAAATCTGGCACCATGTGTGACCCACTTTATTTCCCAGTCATGACAATTGCACTATTAATTTCCCAATCATGACAACTGCACTATTTAATTTTTAACTGCAGTGCTATCTACCAACAACTATGCAGCAAATACAAGCAAGCAAACATGAATTGCATTGGTCAATGCTTGTTTCTGGACTGGTACCACTATTGCCTCACTCCATTTAGTGGTTGCTTTAAACATGTGGGGCTCAATTCTAGAATAGCTACATCTGACATAACTGCACTTGCGCCAAAAAGAATGGCGCAAGTAGCACGTTACGCAAGCAGTTGTGGCATGCAGTATTCTACAAAGAGGAGTTGCGCTCACAGTTATGCCCTAAACTTCCTGTGACATGGTGCTAGGGGGTTTACGGCAGCAGTTGCACCCTATTTTGGTAGGGCAGCAACAAAGTCCCCAATGTCGGTATTCTACAAGAACCCCCAGAGGAGAACCTTCAACGTAAGTTACACCAGCATTTAGCTAACTGTACGTATGCCCTCTGGTGGTTCTGTAGACCCATCAGCAGCCCAGCATGCAATCCATGTGCCCTCCCCCCATGTCCAGAATACCCCTGTTTGTGCCCCACAGGGCATCTCTCAACATAGCCCCCAAATTCTCTGAACAGTTCATGCCCCACAGTGCAGCACACACACCCAGCCCACCAAACTCCCAAACAGTAAAAGCCCCACAGGGCTGCCCACACACCCTATGCCCCCAAACCCTCCACTGCTGAAGGGCAGTGCTGTCAACCCACCACCTGTTCCCAGACCCCGAGACACTGCCGCAATCAGTAATTGAATACTGCACAACAGCTCTGGTAGTCTAGTGGCCCCCAACACCTCACCAGCTGTGCCACTCCACCCAGCACCCCCACCTGTCCTCAGCCAGTGACTGGCACAGGCCACCTCTCACCTCCACGGCCAGTCACAGACTGAGTTCTGAAGGAGCGCTTACTGTATAGACTCGCTTATAAATGACTGAATACCCATTCATTTCTGAGTTTGTCTGTACAGTAAGCTTTCCTACAGAACTCAGTCAGCAGCTGGTCGTGAAGGTGAGAGGTGGGCTGTGCCAATCACCAGCTGGGAATGGATGGGGGGTGCCTGGTGGAGTGGCACAGCTGGATGGGGGGCCACTACACTACCAGGTACAATGTTTTGGTCCCCAATGTATTGCACACACATCGGACTGTGTGTACTGTACAGTACACCAGTCACATGGGGATCAGAATAGGTGTTGGGGGACCCTTGGTGGCATGACAGTGGGTAGGGGGCCTCTAGCTCTGCAGGGCTCTGCTGGGGATCGAGCATGGAGGGGGGGCACTTGCACCTTGAAGGATAGTGGTTGCGGCTTGCAACATCCTCGCCAGGTACTCCCTTTGTTTAGCGTACCTGGCTGTATTTTGCAAGTCACAGGACTTAGACGCAGGGACCCTGCCCCTTCTAGAATAGGGGCACAGGGTCCATGTCGCAGCTGCATTTGGCAGAAGTCACCTTTCGTGGCAACTTGCACTATCCTTCTAGAATCCTGCCCATGGTTGTTGCTGTTACTTGATACCCCCATGTTATGGTAAGTGACCCTGAGTGTGACAGTTCTGTCAACTGTTAATTTATCATAAATTCAATAAGAATGATGAGAAGAGTATACTTAGGGATTATAATATTCATTCACATAGTTGAGCAAGTAAAGCTATTCAGGATAAATGTAGCAGTTTTAGTCTTACCCAAATGGTTCTGGTCAAGGCTATTGTTTTTTTGGTTTTTACCAGAAATATAGCAAGATTCAGGAATTTGGATTGCCTTTACACTGGTAAAAACAAAGAATTTTGTGGGAATTGGCATGTTGGACCAGATCAGTAAATCTGCAGAATTTGTGTTTTTCTTAAAATTGCTTCCAGTGCTATTTGCTTTATTTAATGCTCTGTAAATTAAGCCTTCTTTCATTCTGATTATTTATCCACATATTAAAAGAATGACAGTAGAATCATGGTAAAATCCAGAAACTAGACTAACAGTCACTGCTGCAATTTCCAGAATTTCAAGTCTTGAAAACAGAGTTTCATTATTTTAATCACCATAAATCAATGGCCTTGGTTCTGGTGTGACCAGAGCTACAGTAATTCTAAAATGGAACCCCATCTTTATTGAATATTGGTCCATGGACCTGACCAACTGGGGAAAGTGTATGTTTCATCATTTTATTATTCACCTTCAGTCTGCCATTGGTCAGTTAAATCAGCCATGACATCTTTTTCTAGTACTAGGGTCAGGGTGCTACCAAAAAATAAATTATCTGATGTTATGTCAGCCTTGACAGAACATTTATGAGAGGAGGATGGCACTAAGCTAGTTTACTTGTTACAAGCTGAACTGCATCTTTTTCACTAATTTTTGTGCAGTTTCTGTTTTTCACAAGGGTAAAATATCAGAGCAGGAACAAGCAGCAATAAAATGGCCACTTTGGGAGCTGTAGATGGTGTGAGAGTGTGATACCAAGCAGCCAATCAGGAAAGACCAGGAAACTGCTCTGGGGAGTTAAATAGAAGTGCGCACAGGTCTAAGAGTGCTTTTGAGGGAGTAGGATGGCACTCAGTTAGTTTACTTGTTACTAGTTGAACAGTATCTGTTTCACTATTTATGCAGTTTCTGTGTTTTTACAGAGGCAGGAACAGGAAGTAGTAAAATGGCTATTTTGGGAGCTGGGGGATGGAGTGCCCAGGCGGCCAATCAAGAAGGACCAGAAAAATGTCCTGTGGGGTGAAATAGGAGAACAAACAGATCTCAATACATGTTTGGGCTAGGAGGATGGTGCCAAGTTTGTATAATTGTTACTAGCCAAATTGCATCTGTTTTACTAATTTCTGTGCAGTTTCTGTGTTTTTACAGTGCTAGATTGTCACAGCAGGAACAGGAAGCAGTGAAACAGCCATTTAGGGAGTTAGAGGATAAGACAACTGCTTGATAGCAAGCTGGCAATCAGGAAAGACCAAAAAGCTATTCTGGGGGCTAAATAGAACCACTCACCCAGTGGGTTCCATTGTGTTTACATCCCATCATGTGAGTGAAATAGAGCAGTAGTGGAGCATTTTGACTTAGCAGCATCTGTAGGACATCCACAGGATCACCGCAGGTTTGCAGGAGACTCTGGAGGTGGGACACCAGACAAGAAGGAGGTGATACAAAACTACCAACTGTATACTGTGACAGACAGCTAAGAGGCAGGAACCCAATACAGCTAACAGTCTGTAGTGGGCAGTAAACTCCCTGGGGAAAGTAGGAAAAAGTAAGAGGATTACAATAGGGAAAGCAGGATGCACTCTATCTGGGGTAGGTTAATAAGTAGTTCCGGGGAAGCAAACTCTGGCTGCAAGTCTCTCCAGGCCATAGAGTGTAGGAGTACCACATGATTGGGACAAGGATAGAGGGCCAAACCAAGCTTACAAAGCTACTAAGCAAAGGCAGAGGAAGCTAAAGATCATGCATGTGTAAGATAGTCTGTCAGCTCTGGTGCTGAACCCACCCCCCTAATTGTCCCTAATTAAACAACATTATGATAGGTCCCCTGTAAGCCATCTTATTAGTTTATTGTATAAGGTCTTGGGGTACAACTACACAGAGTTCTTGGATAACTCCAGAGGCAAATGGGAATGTGAATTGCAATGAGAGATTCCTCACTCTGCCTGGAGCAAATCAGCCCAAGTTCTCCAGAAGATCTCTGGGTTGATTTACTGGAAAGAATACGCTTGTAAAACTGGATCAGATTTTTCGTTACCCCAGCCCAGTTGGCACAATTAAGGCTAATCCCTGGTGGGGTATGTTGGAGGGGCTGTGGCTTTGGTCTGGCAGACTATAAACACATATTATGGTCTTGCCCTTATTTGCAATCATACTGGTGAGAGGTATTGGCTGTTGTAGAAATATATGGTTATCCAGATTGTCTTTCCCCATTATTCATTCTTACAGCTACTCCTCCAGAGCATCACATTTTGGATATAGGTACCCTTATGCAGGTTACACTGCTTTTGTTGTAAGCCAATACAGTTATAACTAGTAACTAGTGTATCATTAGTGTATAACTAGTGTATCATTAAAAAACAACATTGGAAATGTGGAGGAATCTTACCTTGGAACTCTATGGCCTGGAGAGACTTGCAGCCAGAGTTTGTAATCAAACCACACTTTTACAGTTATGTTGGCAAAATGGGTCATGTACCAACTGCAGCATTATCCAGATTTTGTACCCTGATTTCCAATTAGTTGATTGACTATGAATGTCTAATTGTGCAACTTTTTTTTTTTTATTTGGTCCCAGTCATCTGAATTTCTTTTTTATTGTTCATGCGTAATGTTTGTTTATAATTCTTTATTTTAGTTAGTTCACTCTGGTCCAGTTGTTTGGGGGATTAACTAACTATTTTCTTTTTGATTGACATTATGCTTCTTAATGACTGTAGATTTTAATGCACCTAAAAAGCTAATTTTGTTATTAATGTTTAAGGTTTAGTTAACCAAGGGTACATGGTGGATGATACTGAGTAACTGCGGAATGTTTTTGTATGTATGAATCTTACTAATCATAGATGTACATAATTTGTCTTAGAATTGACCAACTTGTATTCAATTGTTGATTTATGCTGTATATGATTTTTCTATGTATGGCTTTATCTGTATGTACCCTTCCATTGTTATTCTAAGTTGAATAAAGATAAAAAAACGATCATGCATGTGGTGCAATGCTATGGTTGCAGTGCCACAGCCTTCAGGTGATCTTCAGGAGATTGAGGTGCTATCCCATATGTACTCACCTCTCTCAGGTGTAGATATATGTTATTGGACTTTGGGACAAACTATCAAGGGTACAGCAGACTTTCTGCCCACCAGCAGGTCACCAAGTCCACTGCCACTGCACCAGAGGATGCCTAGACAGAGGCAGATTAGATGGACTCTAAGGACCTCTTGGATGGTGGGGGTAGGTGGAAGGGTGTGTGCTTCTTCACCTACTCCACTGCAAAACACTTCTGCTATATTGGCAAAATGGCACAACTGAAAGGAGGTACCCATCACGATGGGAAGGGAGTGTCAGGAGGTCTAAGCCCTCACTCTCAGGTTCTTGGCAATAATGGGAAAGCAAGGAATCACAAACACATTGCATAAGAGTAATAAATCTTGTTTATTACTACCTAAAGGGAAATCACAGTTGCCTTAAGCAGTTCTTACCATTAGAAACTGGGAGCCAGTGCTATGTGTTCCCTATACCTCTAGGAATCTCCTTGTCGCCAGGTCTCTGAGGTAGAAGACATAATGTCTTACATTATGTACCTACGATTGTTACCATAGTTACTGTAAAATAGAAACATTTCTAGTTACAGAGGTGAGCCCTATTGGCTAAATTAGAGGTGGCTCCACAGTCTTAGAAAACATTATACAATTTTGTTGTAATCATCAGTTTGTGGAAACAAAGAAAGTACAGTTTGTACATAGCTGTGTAGTAATACAAATCATCAGAAGATTTCAATGCCGACTCATATATCATAACACTACAAGGACAGAAGTGTCCTAACATCTTGTGAGCAAGAAATACATGTGTATATTAGAAAGTAAAGCATATAGCAATCATGTGCATACATATCCTGATATCTACTCTTGTACAGTAGATGTCCTTAGCCCTATATGTTAGTATAACATATACATAAATACTAGCTGTCTGCAGCGTACCTCTGGGGTATTAATTAGAGTGCAGGGACTTTGTGTAACATTCCCCCCTTATTGCCTCAGAAGGGATAACACAAAGAAAAGTAGGGAAGTGGAAAGAGATAAGGTGTTGTTTACAGACCCGACACACGAGCCTTGTAAAGGAACTCCAGCTGCTCACGATGTAGGTGGAGTGTGTGCCGGAAGCAGCAAAGCATAATGATAAGAAAGAAAAAATATCAAAAATACTTGTATAATTACAAAACCTTTAAAGGTAATCTCTAACCAAGCATTAGTAAGTGCACTATTAAAATCACCATCATTAATAAGATCATATATTGCTTCATTTGCTTTGGTCATGTTATTGCTGATGTGGATGAGGTGTGTATCCTTCCTGTCTAAAAGTGACTTCAGTGTTAAAGTCAGAGGATCAATATGTACAATAAAGTAAGATAAATACTCTGAAAGAGTAAGAAGATAATCAGGGTCCCCATCAATGATATCTGGTTCCACAAGGGGAACAGGGGTGATAACTATGTGCCCAATAATAGCTGTCTGGTGAGGTACGAAACAGAAAATGGTTTGAATAATAGCACATAACTGAGTTCCGTAAGTAAATTGCTTAAAATTAATTACCACACAAAATTCGCCATCAGAGTTACATTGCATTTTCACAGTAGGTAGTCTCCATTTTTGTAGTTGTACTGGGCATGTGTAAATCTGGTTGGAAATCTGTGTTTACAGGTGATGAACCTCCTTCCAGTAAGACTGGTACAATCAAGAAGTGTCTAGAGCCGATGTTGAGTTCTGGTATTCTGTGCCACTGGTGGTGATGTCATCATCCGTGGAAAAGGACCAATCGATACTATCTGGGGAATATCCACATACAGGTTTAATAACATCAAATACGTCACATTGACACAAATAAATATACCCTTTCTTAGCACAACAGTCCATGTGCGGTGAGACACATGCATCCAGAAGATGATGAAAAACCAGAAGAGGTGGCAAGTCGAGGCGTTCTCTGTAGATGTCTTCATCAAGGTGCCCAATGGAGTGTACGGATGCTAGTTTATCAAATGTAGCTGTATTGGGATCAAAACACAGTAAAGAAACAGTAAAAGACACAAACATATTATCCTTAATGGAACATTGCTTAGAAGTAAAGCAAGGACCAGTATTAGAGTGCCTGGTCACAAATCCTAAATTCCTAGCAGTAGAAATAGGAATAGAAACAGATTGTAACATACACATGACAGCACAGTTAGGGGATTTGCAGTGAGGGCTGTACCATTTAGAGAGAAGTCTATCATGTATGATATCAGGGATTCTTCTGGATTCCAGAATGTAGAAGAGATTGTTGATGGCAGTGATAATATATGACCCATAGGCAGAACATAATATTTCATGGGCAATGTATTGCTTATCTGCCTCCTTATTGTTCTGTGCAATAAGGGTGTTAATCTTTTCTTTAGAATCTGTAAATGCCTTAGCAATGTCATGCATATTATATACAGTGTATCTTTCTTCTTGACGAAGGTCATCCACACCATGCAATAATACGGGTATGATGTCACTGATCATACCAGCTTCAAACTTCTGTGAATGTGCTTTGATAGTAGCAATGTCTGCTTTATTCCAGATAGACATTGTAGTACCAAAGAGACCAGTAAGGGTGCCTGTGGCACCAGTGACTTCCAATGTGTCACTAGTGTTTCTTTTATGACTTTGTGAATCATCGTTCTGAGAAGTAGGTTTTCTCCTAAAATTGCCTCCATGCTCGGTGGTATGTACCCCGGCAATAGGGTCTTGAGTACAAATCTGAAAAGCTGCTAAGCTATCAAGTAACAAAGTACTATAAAATAAAGATGTGTTAGTAGTATGACACATACCAAATTCTTTCATATTCCAGTAAGTCAAATTAAACAAAACAGATATATGCATATATTGTAAGTTGTTGATGAGTGAGCCAGGTAGGGCAGTGGCTGTGAGACCACTATGAGGACCAGGGTTTTGTTTTGGACATTCCAAAAGTTGTTTCTCAGTGGAGCTAGCACAGATAAATATATGGCAGCTGAGACCATGTTGTATATGGCACAAAATTTCCTTGCAGAATCCTTAGAAAGTGCATTACAATATGAAGGGTCAATTAAGGCAGTACTATTGTATAAACCTGAATGTCTAAGAGAGGTTTTCTGCAAGGACAAAGTACCATGTAGGGATAATTTTGCATTGGGCCATCCATGGAAAGTTCCCTTGGAGAGTTTGGCCATGGAGAGTATTTGTCCTTGAGACTTGGTTTGCCACTCAATTTGTAGGGTAGATTTATCAGGTGCAACAACTGAGGCAGTGAGGTAGGCATCTGAACCTTCCTGAACTGTAATCAAATTGTCAGGGACATTGATGGAGACTCCCTCTGGGGTAGTTGCAGGCAGATCAAGATGAGTAAAGATGTGCTTTACCGTGCCTTGGATGCAAGGGCTTACTCCTGAGATGAAGAGAAAATGCAACACGATAGCTATCTTGTCAGTGTATCTGAAAAGGAAAATCAAACATTAACAAGGTTAGTACTATTTCACCCAATGGGGTGAGGAAAAGTAATAATACTCCTTTATACAGTTTCAACTAGTTTGCATGTAACCATTTGTCAGTCAATTTGTTATTTTGCATGAGTCTAATTTGATAAACTGCTGGACTGAGCTTGTTGACAATTGGGTAGGGTCCTTCCCACATGTTGGAGAAAGAATGTGTTGGATGCGCAAATCTGAGAACCATTATCTGATCTCCAACTTGCCAATCCACTTCTTGTATGTGTTTGTCAGACTGAATTTTGGACTGCTGCTGGGACCTGCCCATGCAGTTTGCAACATACAAATGAGCATGTATAAGGTCTTTTCTCATTTTCCCCACATATTGATCCACAGAGACACGATCTGCGGTGGGAGTGTGCAGGTCAAACAACAGGTGTTCAGGTAATCTCATACTTCTGCCAGTCATCACCTCAAAGGGTGTCAACTGAGTGGTGGCTGAGGGTGTGCCCCTAATTGCCACAAGGAGTAACAGCAGTAGGGAATCCCAATCCTTGGGATTGTCCTCAATAAATTTGGAAAGCATTTGCTTAATCCATCTGTTGGCCCTCTCTACTTGACCTGATGATTTTGGGTGGTACAGTATGTGGAACTTTTGGTGAACTCCAAGGAGTTCAAGGGCTTCTTTCATCAACTCACCTGTAAAACTGGTTCTTTTGTTGGAGTCCACCATAAGAGGTAGGCCCCACCTGGAGAAAATCTGTTCCACCAGGATTTTGGCAGTGGCTTTTGCAGTACATGTCTTGGTGGGGAAAACCTCAACCCACTTAGAAAAGTGATCAGTTACCACAAGGGTGTATTTGTTATTTCTACTGGCATTGGTAAGGGGACCAATGAAATCGATCTGTAAAGCATGCCAAGGGCCAGAATGCCTTTGTGGTAGTAATTTGGCATTTCTTTTGGTAGAGATGGGGTTGTTTTGCACACCAACAAGACAGTTATCTATATACTGTTTGACATCCTTGGTGACACCAGGCCACCATGTGGTGGTCTTGAGACTCTGAAGTGTGTGTTCCACTCCCTGATGTCCACCAGTGGGGGTGTCATGCACTTGGTGCAAATATTCAGACCTAAGATGATGAGGGACCACCCACAATTTTGTGGTGGTGTCATCTGGTTTGTACCAAATGAGCTTGTCATCCCTGGACAAGTGTAACTTACCTTCATGCCTTCGATATGGGTAATGGGCAGATAGATTCTTCTCGGTGCCTTTGTCCAGAAGTCTGAACACATTCTTGAGTTCAGAGTCAGCATGCTGGTCTTCTGACAAATCCAAGGGGGAGAAGGGTTCAGGTTTCTTCCTGACAGCTGCAATGTGCACAGCTGCTCTGGCTTCTGGATGGTCCATCATCCAGATGTCCCACCTTTGGGCCCTTTCCTTAGCAAGGGTGCTCAGCTGTGTCACTGAAGGCATGATAGGAGTCATGTATGGAGTGGGCCTTAACCTTGTGTACATAGAGTTTGTGAGCAAATTTCTGTGCCAGTGAATGAATGTATATTACCAGTTCCTTGTGTTTCACTGGGGTACTGTCAGAAGAGGTAAAGGAGTTCGTCTGCCAGAAAGGGAGAAATTCTGCAACAGAGCAACAAACCCAGTTTGAGTCTGTAAAAATGAAGGCATCCCCAGTTCCATGTTGGATGAACTCAAGGGCACAGGCCACCGCTGCCATTTCTGCATACTGTGATGACGCTACACTGCAGCGTTTGGAAATTTTAACAGTGTTACCAAAAGGGTAAATCATGAACATATCCATTCCTGTTATCTGTTCTCCCTGATAATAGGAGGTTGATCCATCTGTAAAAATATGACACAATGAGATGTTCTCAAGTAATTGTGGTGTAGCAGGAAAGAAAGGGATGGGATCTGGTAGATCAGGTGGCTGCAGGGTACCGTCATGTGGTTCTCCTTGGGAAAAGTAGCCATGTGCCAGCATGGATGGCATTTTGGTTGGGTGAACCTTGATGTCCCTATCCTGGAGAAGGAGAGACCAGTGCATCAGCCTGGTATTAGAGACTGATCCATCCTTTACTCTGTCTGAGAGTAGGAAGGTTGTTGGGTTGTGGTTTGTTCTGATGATAAGAGAGGAATACCCAGTGATATACAAAAAGTGCTTGACAGCCCAGTAGGTAGCCAGAAGGTTCCTTTCACAAAGGCTGTACTTCTGTTCCACTGGGTCAAGAGCTGTGATGCATATGCAGTGGGTTTTAGGGTGCCATGGACCTTCTGGGCCAACACTGCAGACATTGCAATGTCAGAGGTGGCAGATTCCAGATGGAATGGCAAGGCTGGATTGGGGTTGACCAAAGCTGGAGCTGAGGCCAGGGTCTGCTTCAGTGACATCACAGCTTGGGTATGCATGGGGACCCAAGTCCGGGGAACATCCTTTTTCAGTAGTTCATACAGAGGGGTGGCCTTCTAAGCAAAATCACAAATAAAATCTCTGAAATAATTTACCATACCTAGAAATCTTCTAAGGGTAGCCACACTGGTAGGGAGTGGCAAGTCCTGTAATCCCTGTATCTTCTTCCAGGCAAGGCTTCTGCTTTTGTCTGTTATCCTCAGACCGAGGAAGAGTACCTCTTTCTGTCACAGTTGTGCTTTTGCTGGGTTACATTTGAGGCCTGCCCTCTGAATGAGGGTCAGCAATTCATCCAAGAGATCCAGGTGTTGTTCCTGCATGGCTGTTGCAAGCAACAGGTCATTCACGTACTGCAAGAGGTACCGCCGTGTAGAGAAACCCATAAGAGCCTCCATCATGTGCAGATGGAATAGGAAGGGGCTGTTATGGAACCCACGTGGTAAGCAAGCCCACGTGTACTACCTACCTTCAAAGGTGAAGGCAAACTTATACTGACTCTTGGGGGCCAAAGGCAGTGACCAGAAACCATCAGAAATAACCAGGACACTAAACCATTGTTGGTCAGGGGTCAGTAGTCATAGCACATCTGGTGCTGATGCCACTGTTGGGCCTCAACTAGGGGTGACCTGGTTTAGTCTCCTGTAATCAATTGTAAGTCTCCATGTGCAAGTGTTTTTTTCCACAGGCCACACTGGGGAATTCACAGTGGAAATACATGTCCTCAGTGGACTCAACAAAGTCCAAGAAGGTAACTGCTTTCAGAAAAAGAGATGTGCAAGAACAAGGGGACACAGTTTGAAGATGGGGGGGACTGTTCAGGGGCAATGTGAGGAAGTATTTTTTCACAGAGAGGGTGGTGGACACATGGAACAGCCTTCCTGAAGAGGTTGTGTGGTCTAAAACTGTGGGAGAATTCAAGAATGCATGGGACAGACATAAGACAATTTTTGTGGGAGGTAGGAAGAAATAGACTGTTGGTTAAATAGGATCTGAAGCTTATCCTCTAGGTAGAGAAAAGGGCAGGCTAGGTGGGCCGAGCGGTCCATATCTGCCGTCAAAGTCTATGTTTCTATGTTTCTATGTCCTGATTATACCTTGCTTGAGAAGTGATTTGACTGTTTCCCTAGGAGAAGGAAAGGCCTTGGATGGAAAAGGGTATTGCCTTTGCCTCTCATGGGCTGGGCCTGTCACCTCAATGACAGTGTGCATCTTGCCACAATCATGCTTGTTGGTGGCAAATGCCTCCAGATGCCTTTGTAGGATGGGAAGGAGCTTTGGGAAAAGCTTGTGGTTCTTAAACAAATCTGTGACGTCATACTCTTTGTCATTGGCAGCTATTGTTGCAACCATATGAGAGTCAGGAATCATGACAGTGTGATACTGTCCCTGAATCTGCATCAACAACATGTTGGCCAGGTCTACCACACAGCTGTGTAGTGCCAAGAAGTCAATTCTGATAATACTAGGGTGATCGTGCAGTACCATCAACTGAAAGGTATGATACACCTTCAGGTGTCCCAGTGTCACAGGTAGTGGCAGGGAGCGGTACACAGGTAGCCTAGTTCTGTCTATGCCAGACATATTGGTCTTCCATCCGGTGGACCAAGGTAATGTGGCTGGTTTGTCATCATGCAATACAGATACTGCCATGCCTGTATCCAGCAATACTGTAAGTAGGCGGAACCCAACCTCAGCCTCTGTACAGGGCCTTCCATTTATATCCAAGACCAGCTTGTTTACAACATGGACTGGGGCCTGTAATTGTCAATCCATACTAGTAGAGGCATGGGGAAACCCTTGAAACAGCGTTTGGGCCTGGTTCCTGTGAACCATTTCACCATACTGTACTGATGCTATATAGGGAGCCACTTCCGGGTTCAGGCCTGTAGGGGCCTGAGAGCCTGGATTTCCAGTGTCCCCACAGCCTGTGGAGGCCTGCCCTCCTGGTTGTACTGCAGCAAGGGCCCGAACTGGGACAGCATCCACTACGGAGAGCACTTGCCCAAGAAGGTCTCGGAGGCTTCGCTTCTCATTAGCTATTTCCTTATATGAAGGGCCTGGCCTCTGTTGTTTATCCATATTATTTTTCTGGTGTTTCTTGTTTTTGTGGTAGTTCCAGTTCCCATCACAGGATTGTTGTTAGGCCTGCTGGGGTTGTTGGTTATCTGTAGGAAGGGGCTATTTCTCTTGGGCCTGCCCCTCCACCGTGTAGTGCATCGTGGCCTCCAGGATGGATTCCACGGTGGCTACCTTCTTGGAGCCAGAGCTTGAATCATGGATGTAGAGTTAATAAACTCTCTCTGTTTCCCGAAGAATATCATCAAACCTCACAGTGGTGGAATAAGTGGTTGGCTCTACCTTCTCTCGCAATGCAGGGATCATGTTCCGAAGGAACAAGGTTTTGTATTCAATAAGGTCCGCATCAGCAGCCTCTCCTGCAAGATTTTTTCCTGTTTGGTAGGCCATCCAAAGCCTCTGGTGGAAGCTCGCTGGACATTCCTTCGCATTCTATTTCACAGGGTATGCAAGCATCACTCCTACCACACCTGGATTATGTGCAGTAATGAGTTCAGCTGCAACTTCATCAAAGGTGGCATGGCTATCCTGTTGGATAGCTTCAGGGAGTTTAGCCCAGAGGCCAGGACCAATGGTCTGGCATAGGATCTGGACTTGGTAGTCTGCAGCAAGACTAAGCATTTTGCATTTAGAATGCACCTTTTCCAAGTGGCAACTGAGGTTATTGGACAGGCTCATCTTACCAATGCTGTCAGCTATCTGCTGAACAGAGTGGGATATTTGTAGGGGATTGCTGGGATGATCTTTCGGAGGCAGATTTTCTCAGGTGCCCTGCAGGGCTGCCTGAGCTGCAGCTTCAGCCACAGTGCGGAGCATTCCTTCCAAGTAGCAGTCTCCTGTAGCAACTGCTTAATCTGCATTCAGCGGGTCCATTTCCTTCTCTCGGGAAGGGTCACAGGGCATAAGGCATTATCAATCATTTTTTCTATCTCTTCCCTGTTGTCCACAGCAATACTGGTGATCGGTGGTGCCGTTGGGACTAGGCCTTGGCCTGCACCCACCCATCATGCGGGTCGCCATGTTGGAGTTGCCCATGATGGTCTTCATGCCGTTGATGATGTAGGGAGGCAGGGAGGGCAGTCAGAATAGCAAAGGCCCAAACCAAGGAAAGGATAGCCAACTAAGTTATGGTAAGACCTTTTATAGGTACATTAGGGAGCGAAGAAAGACCAAGGGAGGGATACTGAAGCTTAATGAAGGGGAGGGAATGTGGGCAGAGGGTGACAGTGAAAAAGCAGGGATACTGAATGGATATTTCTGCTCAGTATTCACAAATGAAGAGGAGGGGGAGGTACCTAAACCAAACAAGAGAAACACTCTAGAGATGGGGGTCAATACCAGTCCATTTACAGAAGAAAGGGTTCTGAAAGAACTAGTAAAATTAAAGGTGGACAAAGCAATGGGGCCTGATGGGATTCTCCCAAGAATTCTAAAAGGAGTAAGGGTAGAACTAGTGACACCGCTGACTACTCTCTTTAACAAATCATGGGAGGATGGGGTGGTACCTGAGGACTGGAGGAGGGCAGATGTGATTCCTCTTCACAAAAGTGGGAGCAGGGCAGAGGCAGGAAACTCCAGACCAGTTAGTTTGACCTCAGTAGTAGGGAAATGATGGACTCACTTCTGAAGGAAGGAATTGTTGAGTACCTAGAGGCCAGTGGGGCACAGGACCCAAAGTAGCATGGATTCACAGCAGGAAGGTTGTGTCAGATGAATCTAATAGATTTCTTTGACTGGGTGACCAAAGTAGTAGACCAAGGAGGGGCTGAGGACATAGTGAGACCCCATCTGGAGTACTGTGTGCACTTTGGGAGACCCCATCTCTGCAAAGACTTTGACAGAGTGGAGGCTGTCCAGAGGAGGGCAACCAAAATGGTGCAGGGTCTGCACCACAAGACATATGAAGAGAGGATAAAGGAGCTTAATATGTACTGTATATCCTTAAGAAAAGAAGGGAAAGGGAGGATATGATAGAAACTTTCAAGTACCTCAAGGGAATCAGCAAAGTCCAAGAGGGTAGTATCTTTCAGAAAAAAAGATTTGCAAGAACAAGGGGGCACAATTTGAAGATAGAGTGGGGACTGCTCAGAGGTAATGTGAGGAAGTATTTTTTTCATGGAGAGGGTTGTGGATGCGTGGAACAGCCTTCCTGAGGAGATCATAGAGTCAAGAACAGTGGGAGAATTCAAGAATGCATGGGACAGACATAAGGATTCCTAGTGGGGGATAGGAGGAAGTAGGCTGTTGGTTAACTAGGATCTGCAGCTTATCTATTAGTAGTAAAATGGGCAGACTAGGTGGGCCAAGCGCTCCTTATTTGCCTTCAGATTCTATGTTTCTATGTTTCTATGTGTCATGTGATGGGGGTCCACCATGTTGTGTATGGTGGGGTGTGGTAACTGGGCCATAGTGGGGCGTGACTGGGCGTTGTACTGAGAAATGTTGTCATCTGACTCCTCCTCCTCAGATGACATTGTCAGGACAGGGGCAATGCCACCCATCGCTTTGATGTGACCAGCCAGTACCTCTATCTGATGACGCAGTTTCACCATTTTACATTCACATTCTTCATGACTAACTTTTGCAACACTCTGATCCACATCATCCTGTAACTGCTTCTGTAACACTCTATATGCGGCACTCAATTAGCGATTGTCCCTAGTAGCTACACCTAAATCATTATGTACCTGGTTCATCTCGTCCTAGAGATCTCCTAACTCATCATGGATCCGGTCTCAGACTTTCACATTCCTGCTTCAACATACAAAGTTCCTGCTCATTTTCCTGAAAAGAATGGTGCAAAAGTGAATCCTTCTCATTCCGTAGAGTTTGGAGCTCAGACTCCAATCCTGCTCTCTTTTCAAACATTCAGTTTCCCGCAGTCCCATCTCCTGCTTGAGAGATGAGACTTGCAGACCAAGGGTTCGAAACCTCATTTTGGAGGCTTCTAGAGCAACGTAGAGAGCAACGGCCAACAGCCCTTTAGCTTCACGCTTTCTGGCTGTTTGTCTCATCTCTGAGTACTGGGTTGAAATCCCCAGCACAGGGTTGTCGGATTGACTTCCATCCCACGTGAAGTCAGCCCATCCTCCATGGGAGGCAAGGAAGTTTGAGACATCAAGTCTCAAGTCTGAGCAGATATTTGATACAGTGGCCATTTAGTGGGAGGGAACATAAAATCAGACTGTGAAAAGGTGCCATGCTGTGTATCTATCCACAACAGGTGCTCTATATCACAGGCAGGCTACTGTGCACTTGAAAGCTTGCAACTCAAAACTGCCATGGGGTGAGGTGAGTCGGCATCGACCACACCCAGTAAGCAGCCAGACTTTGCAAGTAGTTACAAAGTGAGTGAGAAATGGGAGAGGTGATGCAAGTGTGCTCACCTTCTGACCCCGTTAGGAAGGGAAAGTAACAGCAATGAGTGAAAACTTTGCAAACACCAAATATTGCCTGCATGCGGTTGCCAATTGTCATGAGATCTAAACCCTCACTCTCAGGTTCTTGGCAGTAATGGGAATGCAAGGAATCACAAACTCATTGCATAAGAGTAATAAATCTTGTTTACTACCAAAAGGAAAATCACAGTTGCCCTAAGCAGTTCTTACCATTAGGAATTGGGAGCCAATGCTATGTGTTCCCTTTACCTCGAGGAATCTCCATGTCTCCAGGTCTCGGCGGTAGAAGAAGTAATGTCTTGCATTATATACCTCAGATAGTTACCATAGTTACTGTAAGATAGAAACATTTCTAGTTACAGAGGTGAGCCTTATTGGCATCCATTGGCTAAATCTGAGGTGGCTCCACAGTCCTAGATAACATTATACAATTTTGTTGTAATCATCAGTTTGTGGAAACAAAGAAAGTACAGTTTGTACATAGCCCTGTAGTAATACAAATCATCAGAAGATTTCAATGCCAACTCATATATCATAACACTACAAGGACAGAAGTGTCCTAACATCTTGTGAGCAAGAAATACATGTGTATATTAGAAAGTAAAGTATATAGCAATCATGTGCATACATATCCTGATATCTACTCTTGTATGGTAGATGTCCTTAGTCCTGTATGTTAGTATAACATATACATAAATGCTAGCTATCTGCGGCATACCTCTGGGGTATCAATTAGGGTGCAGAGAACTCGTGTAACAGGAGGAGGTGAAGATCCTCAGAAGTAGAAGCCCCGAGGGGGGAGGGAGAGGACCCTAGGCCAAGAGGAAGCAGCTGCTGGTGAGGGACGTTATTATGAGGGAGATAGACTTGGGATCACGGGGGAGGATAGGGAGGTGGCATACTTGAGCGATGCTTCACCTTGGAGGGATGGAAAGCGTATTAAGAGGATCATTAGGGCAGCAGGAGCTGGGAGGAAGTTAAGCACCATTGTCTATCTAGGGACAAATGACCTGGCAAGAGGGAAGGTAGGAGTAGTGTATGGGAACTTCAGGGAGCTGGGGAGTGGCCTAAAGAAGGCAACATGAACAGTGACTTTTTTCTGATGCGGTAACTTTGTATGGCTGGGGAGAGACAAGGGTACTCCACATAAGGGCTTTTAAAGACTAGTTGAAAGCATGGTGCATAGAGGAGTGCTTTGGCTATATTAGGGACAGTGGACCAAGCTGGGAGGATATGGATCTTTATAATGGAAACAGTCTGCATTCTTCTAGGAAGTCAGGAGTCAGTCCTTGCTGGGGGATGTAAATGCTATTTGGATAAACATTTAAACTAGTCATGGAGGGAGGTGGTAACACCAAGGAAGCAGCAATTTCCCCCAAGGATGATATAGTGTCAGGGATGGAGGGCCCAAAGGGGGGAGCTCCCTTAGGGCAGAGGCATAGTAAGGCAGGGACTGGTCAAGATGGAAGAAAAGGGGAATATAACTCAGGCAGGGAAGGATAGAGGATTGATGAAGAAAAGGAATGGTAAAAGTAAAAAGGGAAAAAGTGAGTCGAGGAGCTTCAGGGAATAATACAGGCAAGAATGGGAGGGAGAAGCAGAACAGTAAGCAGGCGACAAAGAAAGTGTGAAGAACCATTTGTGCTAATGCAAGGAACCTTGAATATAAAAGCCCAGACTTGGAAGCCATCATGGTGGAGGCTAACCTGGATTTAGTGGCCCTAACAAAGTCATGGCACACTGACCATAATGATTAGAATAATGGTATACCAGGCTACTCTCTGTTGAGTAAAGATAGGGCAAGGAAGAAGGGTTGTATTATATATGATGGAATGAATTAAGCCACAAAGGAACATGGGCACCAAGAGGAAAAGGAATATTTGGACATTCTCTGGGTCATTCTAACAGGCTTTGGGACAGCCATTTGTGGCAGGGTAGTGTACATGCCTCTAGCACAGGGTGAGGAGATGGAGAAGGTGCTCAGGAAAGCCAACAGCAGAATGGTGAGTAAGGGGGAGGTGCTGCTAGTTGGTTACTTCAATGGAGCCTTACAACTACAGCTTTTGCAAGGAGCAGGGCCATTTTTGACTAGTCAAAGATCCCCCTAGGGAAGCAGCAGTTTTGGACAAAGTGCTTATAGACAGGGACAGCATTGCAGAAGTTGCATTGGGCATCCCCTAGGTACCAATGATCACCATACAGCATGGTTCAATATAAGGACAGGGGCAGAGGGAAACCACATGAGAACAAGGGCCCTGCATTTTAGGAGAGTAAATTTTAAAGAAAAGGGAGACTGCCTGAGAGACTACTTCGTAGGAGAAGATTGCCAGGGAGGGATAGAGGCACACTTGGGAATAAAAAGGGAAGGCATAATTAAAACAGAAGAATGAAAAATGATGACCAATAACTTGAAGAATGATAACCTGTACTATCATCTCTGGTCTTCTCACCCCACCCACTTATCTCTCCCATCTTCTTGACCTAATAGCTACTACTCCTCTATCAGTTCTAATGCTTAATCTCTTATGATTTCATTTATAGTACATGACATTTTGTAAATATGTGTGTGTGTATATATATATATATATATATATATATACAGTATATATAAATATATATATATATATTATGCAAAAAACTGCGTTAATGCATCATTTAGGGTTAAAACACAAAAAGTCAGGAAATGAAAAATCTTTAGGGTTGCCCCTCAACCCCCCGTGTACCCACCAATCATCCCAAGATTGACAGATGACAGAGTGTGTCATTGGGGTTGTGAGGCCTAAATGTTGCCCCATTCCTTGTGTAATCATATTGAGAAGCAACAGTGAACAAAAATTAGGCAACATTTAGGCCTCACAACCAATTACACACCCATGATCTGTCAATCTTGGGATGATGGCGGGTCCACAGGGGAGGGCAACTCAAAGATTTTCATTTCCTGACTTTTTGTGTTTTAACTTTAAATGACGACCGTAATGCTTTACATAATTTTCTTACTTTTGAGAAAGAATAAAAACTAAGAACTCACGGAGTTGGTGGAAGCGTGTGCCCTTCGGGCCCTCCACTCCCACCAACTTCTAAACATGTCTCTACCTTCAACACCCTCCAGATTTCAATGTAAAAGACCAAACGGTGTCTGAGATATAATATGTTAAAGTTTGAGATTTTCATTCATCGGACTTGCAGAATTCCACACCTCTTAACATTTTACAGACACAATGACTGAATAGTACATCCATGACACTAAGGCTAGGTACCCTATCAATTTCAAAGCACCACCACAATGCAAAATACTGTCCTCAACACGTAAATTGCATCACGCAATATCTCTGCCCATGTGTGATCGCAATATGGATGTGTGTTCCTAACACTACATAGGTTTTGGTGCATTTTAGAAACATAGAAACATAGAAGTTGACAGCAAATAAGGACCGCAAGGCCCATCCAGTCTGCCCATTTCTTTTTCTACCTTATGAATGTACCACCGGCCTTTGCTCTGTCAATGGCCTATTTATTCATACTCATCTGTATTGCTCCCTTATGCCTATCCCATGCCTGTTTGAAGCCCTGCACTGTATTCATGTCCACCACTTCCTGAGGTAGGCCGTTCCATGCATCCACCACCCTTTCTGTGAAAAAGAACTTCCTCACATTACCCCTTAATCGGCCTTCCTCTAATCTCATGCTGTGTCTTCTTGTCCTGCTATTTTTCTTATATTGAAACATGTTAGACTCTTTCACCTTGTTAATGCCCTTAAGGTGTTTGAATGTTTCAATCATATCACCTCTCTCCCTCCTTTGCTCTAGGGTATACATATTGAGTTCAGTTAATCTGTCCTCATATGTTTTCTGATGCAGTCCATGCACCATTTTGGTTGTCTTTCTCTGGACTGCCTCAATTTGGTTAATGTCCTTGTGAAGGTGTGGCCTCCAGTACTGCATGCAGTACTCCAGATGGGGCCTAACCAGTGTCTTGTAAAGAGGGATTATTACCTCCCTCTTCTGACTTGTGATACCCCTGCTAATACACCCCACCATCCCTCTAGCCATACTGTACATACTACTTTAGAGGTCTGCATGGATTATTTCAGGTAATCGGTGATGATGATACCCAAGTCTCTTTCTTCCTTTGTGACTGCCAGCAACTCCTTTCCCAGCCTATAGGTGGCTTCAGGGTTTCTCTTCCCTATGTGCATGATATTGCACTTCTTTGCGTTAAACCCCAGTTTCCACTCTTCCGACCATTTTGCTAGTTTATCCAGATCTCTTCTCATTCTGCCCACCCCATCTAGATCATCTACTCTGTTGCAGATCTTGGTGACATCTGCAAACAGACAAACCTTACCCTCTAGTCCATCTGCATTGTCACTAATGAAGATATTGAAGAGGACTGGCCCCAGGACTGATCCCTGAGGTACCCCACTTGTGACTTGCATCTCTTCTGACTGTATACCATTTACCACCACTCTCTGTTTTCTGCCCATCAACCAGTTTGCCACCCAGTTGACCATTGTCTGACCCACCCTGAGCGTACCCAGCTTATTTATCAATCTTCTATGTGGAACAGTATTGAAAGCTTTGCTGAAGTCAAGGTAGGCAACATCAACTGCTCCCCCTTGGTCCACCACTCTGGTTGCCCAGTCAAATAAATCTATGAGATTAGTTTGACAGGATCTTCCTTTTGTAAACCCATGCTGTCTTGGATCCTGTGCTCCTATGGATTCCAGATGTTGCACTATCCTTTCCTTAAGGATTGTCTCCATAATCTTGCCCACTACTGAGGTAAGACTGACTGGTCTGTAGTTCCTTGCCTCCTCCCTGCTATCACTGTTGTGGAGCGGGATCACATGAGCCCTTCTCCAGTCTTCAGTCTTTTAAGTGCAAAGTGATCTCCATAAGAGAATGTTCCCAAGCTGTCACAAGGGAGCTGTACTGCACCTTTCTGTCCTGATTTTTGGAGCTATAATATAGTTATTGGTTACGAATTTCTAACTTTTAGTGAGATTATATTCTTTTTGTTGCAGATTCTTTCTTGGCAAGTCTGCCACATTAAGGTGCTTTTGGGAAAGACACGTAGTAAATCTTAAACACAGTAAAGCCTATAGAATAAAATAAGATCTAAGACAATGTGGCATAGACGTAGCTCAGAGCAAAGAAAGACGATTCTTTATACAAAGGCAAAACTGTTTTTTACATACGATATATGGACTTTGGGTGAAATGGGGACATATGTATTATTAAACTTTTCGTTGGTCCTGTACACTTTTTTGAAACATATAGCTCTGCCTTTATCAAAAGCAATTATGCTGCTTTGGATTCTGCATTGAAGGTGATTTAGGTTTTCCAAAACCATCTATCTATACGTACGCACATACATGCATACATACATAGATATACATATATATATATATATATATATATATATATATATATAGAAAGAGAGAGAGAGAGATATCTTCCATTACAAAGTCAGAAAAAGTATACATTAACTATATTTAAATAAAGTGCCATTCTCTTTGGATTTGTACATTACCCCCCCACACACACACACCACCACCAAATTCCTGGTATCTAGGGTCTCCATTACCTGACAGTAAATGGGAATGAAAAGAAAACACCTTAGAAATATTAACACTCTCCCAACCGTATTAATGATTTGTGATGCACCTTACATTCTGCAGCAAAACTCTTATTACAGGAAAGGGCTTTCTTCTGTGATACTTATGTATTCAAAATAAAGAATAATAATGCCAAAAAAAAATCTCTTGGGATCGGCAGGTGGGCAATGTATTCAGCAATGCCCTACATAACACTACAACTTGTCAGTATAAACAATCGGATGTCAATTAAAACACGTGGGAAACTAAGAAGACTACTACTGTAATGGATATCCATGCTTAAGACAGCAATGCAGAAACAGAGACTTGTGAATACAAATGAGTGTACAGCTTAGATCCTCATTAATTGCTAAAGGAACTGAAGTGTGTTGAGGGACCCTGATGTGAACTCATGGGCTGGTGCCTCTCCATGCTGCCACAATATCTCGTTTTGTACAAGTGGCAGTACGTATGCTCACTGGATGTAAGGTAAGGTAAAAGTTTATTTGTTCGACTACAAGTCATTACGAAAAAACAAAAAACATAATACATACATCCATAATATAATAAAATGTGCAGAGTGCACATGTAAAATCCTCATATTACCTCTTAAATAGGCTATGTGAAGCAGACTTCATTATAAAGCAATATGTTATTCCAAATTATTATAAAATCTTTGTAGTAGAAAGTACCTTACTATTCCATATCCTATAAACAGAAACTCTGTATAAGTTTTATGACTGGTGAAGATGGTCTGACCAACAAATGGAGTAGTTCAAAAGATACATCTAGCCCCTAGGAAGAGATAACTCTATCCACTTACTTTTTCCTGACACACACACATATATCCTTTCAGGTATTTTCAGGAGTGGATTCCAACACATGGTCTCTCCGTGTCTTTAACAGGACTCCACCAGTTTTAAATCCCTTCTTATGCCACTGAGTATTTTAGTTATGGTTCTCTTTTTACCACTGGGTCATAACTGCTACTTATGGGTTTAGGACCTACAATACTCATAAACAGGCCAAATACAGGGATATCACCAGTCCTGTCCTATCATGCACAAATTTGATCATGCGTATTTTCTCAACTTCACCCTCCCCATACTAGGAAATTGGAATGGCACATACAGTTTTATGCAGACAAATAGTCCTTCCCATAGCCCAGACCAGATCCCAGGACCACCATGCACAGGGTTAGCCATACCTATGCAGTATCAACAGCTGTTTTTCAAAATTTACATCAACAGTGATCAAGGTATACTAAATGTATCAGTCATCTGACCTGAATTTGTACTTTAAAAGTTCCCTTAACTAGTACATTTTACTATATTGTTCAGCAATGGCAAAGTTTCCTAAAGCAATGGGTATGGTAATACATAATCAAAATATTAAAGTAATTGTCCGGGTTCCCCTCTAAAGAACCCAGACCAATAGTTTAATTGCTTCGCCTGTTTCACCTGGACCCTAATTATTCTAATTGATTCCACACTTGAGGTTAATAAATGTACACCGTCTGCGCAAAATAGTGGCCATATAAAGATAGCCTATAAAACACAAAAATTCACTTTTGTACTTAAAAAACAATAATAATACATCACACATCATAAAACATTTTGTTATTGTGCCAAAAATTCATCTGCTTAACATCAAAGATCCAGGCATTATTCACTCAAAAGTCTGGTATAAGAAGGCCAGAAGCTCCAATGTTATTCTGGAGTCCATGGATTATAATTCATAGGATACAAATTTTTTTTTAAATAGTGCCTCAATTTTGGCTCCCTGGTCAGGAGTCCCTTTGACCTTCATAGAATGTCATTTAATGTTTTCTGCTATAACTATCAGTTTAAATTATGAAGACCATTGGCAGCAAATCAGAGTCCAGAACAGAAAAATAGAAAAGGGTCTTAGGAGGCAAAGCAAATAATTATCTTTTGGGGCAGGAAAGAAATTTCATACCCATCCTTTCTCCAGACCTTACAGGCAACAGGCTCCAAAACCAGGAGACCCAATCACTGCTGGTTTATTCCAGACAGCAAAATGCACAGGTTCAAGTAAGCAGGCCACACATTTTGCCCTGCGTTCCCTACATATATTAAACATTGTTACCTTAAATCCAAAGAGATAATTTTATCAGCACCAAAGTCAAGGCACTGCCCCACTTGATTCCATTCTCCAGTTTCTGGGAGTATATAGAATCTGTCAGGGCTTCTGATGAATTACGTCTCCCAGATGCAACTCCCAAGTGATACAGGCCTTCAAAAACTTTTGTTAAGATTTCTCCAGGGTAGCACCTTCTTGGGTAATCTTCCTTATATATTCCTTGCATCAAGTACACCTGAGGGAAAAAAAATAAAATAACGCTCCATTGAGCGTAATAAGTTTCATATACCTTTTATAAATAAATACAGGCCTTTCAGCACCTACTCTGCACTTCTTGAAGTCTGCCTCCTTTTGTATCCAGCTTCTTGATTCATAGCTGAGATAGCTGCCTTATTCTGCCTTCTGCGGCTCTCTCAGAGTCCCAGATTCCCACCGAAGGCACCATTCAGAGTACCAAGAACTATCCAAAGTGTCCCAAATAATCTACCGCAGGGCACTGTAAAACAAATCTCCAAGGAGTACAATTTCAGTAATAAGCTTCCAAAACCTGTAGGTTTCATTCACCGAACCCAACCTAAACCCAACCATATTTCTAATCAGGGTGTTACAATCGCTATGTGGCCATTATCGCTTGTGTTTTGGCTCGGTTGCTGTCCTGGCATTTCCCTGAAACAAGAATAAAGCAGAAATGTCCGAGTGCTGTTACCAAACATTTATATGCCAAAATATCATAATGTGGCAACTCCTTGAACTAAAACAATATAGGTTCCATTGACCGAGTTCAGGGTTGCAAAAGTAGCAACCCTGAACTAAAACAAACACCACAGAGCAAATAGAGCTACAGGGATCGGAGCAGCAGTGTGGCCATCTTCCTCACTGGATGTAATTAAAAGGCAGAATGTTTTTTAATGCTTTATTTTATTCACTTACATGTGAACTTTTCTTCTTGGTTTCCTTTTTGTGCCCTTTAGATTATTTAACTATTGAAAAAGGAATAAAGAAGCCTGGCCTTTTTTTCTTGCTTGAACAAATGGGATGGTAAAAAAAATCTGGTGAGCGAGTTTGCAGGCTTACACTGCCCACTTCAAATGCCCTTCAAACAAAAGCTGAAGAGGGAAAGAAAGACCCACCTGGCACCACTGTTTGCTAAAATAATAATAAATAGATGTTGTGTAATAAATAATTACAAGAGATTGTAAAGTGGAGTACTTTGGAGAACTATTAATCTTGGAACATGGGGCAGGTATCACCTGCCGTGTAACAAGGCAACTTTATTGTTAAATCACCTTCCGACAGCTACTTTTCTGATAACTCTACTATTTCCACAGCGACTGATGGCTTAGGTTTACTCATAGTTAGCATAACAAGCACAATATTACAGACAAACCAGATAAAATCAGAAAAATAGTTACAGGTTTAAACTCATACCTGCCTGGGGATCCCAAATATGGATTTGCCATTTGAGGGCCCTTTCAGAAGGGGCCATATTTCATTTAGATTGGATTATTTTATGCTTTTTTATAACAGGTTAATTGCAAGCTCTATCTCCCTGCTCTAATTGTCTTATTTTATTGAAAGCATATGGTAGCCAAATGAGTCCCCCATCCAATATTTAATCTGCTGGCATAGAGAGGTTTTGCAATCATTTATACCTACAGGACATGACATAAACACCCTCTACATTTCAAGTAAAAAGACCAAACCGTTTCTGAGATATTTAATGTTAAAGATTAGTAAAATTGCCCTATCTATTCCATTATAAAAAATCTGGCCATCTTGTCCCTATTTTGAGATCAAAGATAGCAATCAAAGAATCTCACGATCAAAGAATTTGCAGGCGTACGATCAAAGAATTTGCAGGCTCACGATCAAAGAACAAAAAATGCTGTAAATCAAACATTTGAAGGGATTCTGGGAAACCACCACCATGGTTCGACAGAACGAAGCCCCCTGAGCAAAAGCCATCCTTACTTGTCTTCCTAGGGCACCCCTGGGCTGAGAAAATTGATTTTTTAATTCAGCCATCTCATCCCTCTTTCGCAATGCATGATCACGATCAAAGAATCTCGCGATCAAAGAATTTGCAGGCTTGCAATCAAAGAAATTACACGCTTGCAACCAAAGAATAGAAAATGGTGAAACATGATTTTTTGACAGATTTAAACATAACCAACACCACACCTCGATAGAATGAAGCCCCTCGAGCAAAACCCACTCTCATTTGTGTCTCTAACCCACCCCTGAGCTGAGATAATTGTGTTTTTAGCTCACGATACAAGATCATGATCAAAGAATCTCGCGATCAAAGAATTTGCAGGCTCATGAACAAAGATCGTTAGCGAGCCGTGATCAAAGATTTTAAAACATTATAACTCTATTTTTTAACCATTTTGAATGAATCCAAAGGTATGGCTCGATACATTGGAGCCCCCTGAATAAAACCCATGTGAGTTTTACTTCAGGAGTGACCCCAGAGCAGAGATATTTTTATTTATATATATATATATATATATATATATATATATATATATATACACACACACACACACACACACACATTATACCTACTCTAGGTACTTTAAACAATCCTTTGTATATTTCATTAAATGATGCTGTATGTGCTTGTGAAACTGCATTTACCACTGTACCAACTAACCCCTGAAGATTAGTCTTTGTATGTACCATTATCATATTGATGCATTATTTCTGCCCGGTAACAAAAATTCAGAAATGTGTGAATATTCCTTATGTTTTGTAACCTATGTTCATACCTGTATCGATATATATTTAAGCTATGTTTCTGTACACAGGAATTTTAACTGTCAATATCTCTGTAATGCAATTGCATTATTTATGAAATGTTTATGTTCCCTGAGTCACTCCTGAAAAAGGGACAACTTTGTCTCAGTGGGCCTACCCGATCATCAAAATTCAAATAAATAAATAAATAAAAAGAGACTGTGATGGAAGGAAAGAAGTGTGGCATTCAAGAGGTATAAGGAAATGCAGAGGTAGGAGAACAGGGAGGTATACCAAGCATAGCAGAAAAAAAGCTGAAAAGGGGGTTACAGGAGCAAAGGTGCAGATGGAAGAAAGGTTTACCAAAGGGCCACTAAAGGGGTTAAGACTTTCTTTGGGTACACACAAAGAGGAACGCAAGTGTAGAGATGGTAAGGATTAGAAGGACAGAAGGGGAGACTGTGCAGAAGGGGCCCAAGAAAAAGTTAACATCTTAAAAAGGTACTTCTGCTCAGTCTTCACATTGGATGGAGGAGAGGCAGATCATGATGGAGAAGCAGGAATGGGGTATGGGGCAGGTGGACACAAGTCCATTTTCAGAGGAAAGAGTCCTCAAAGGACTCAATGCCCTGAGGGTGGACAAGGATATAGGACAGGACAGAATACACCCCAGGGTACTATGAGAACTCAGGAAGTTGCTGGAAACAGTCATGGTTCTGGAGGACTGGAGAAGGACTGACATGGTTGATCTACATCAGAGTCACAGTAAGGAGTAGGTTAGCAACATTAGGCAAAGTTAAGTTGGTCAGTCCTTCTTCAGTGGTGTGGAAATTAATGGAAACCCTACTGAAAGAAAGACTGGTAGAGCATCTTGAATTCCATGAGAGGCAAGACAATAGGCAGCACAGATTCATAGGGTGAAGGTCATGCCAAACAAATCTGATGGATTTCTTTGACTGGGAGATCAAGAAAATAGATCAGGAGAGGACAGTGGACATGCCTATCTGCACATTACCAAGGCTTTCAGCACTGTGCTACACAGGAAACTGATTGACATCGACCAGCCTAGGTGTGAGATCCAAAGTACTGAATAGATGGTGGTGGTTAATGGCCCTCACTTTAAGGATGGGATAGTGACCAATGGGGTACCACTGGCTCGATACTTGGACCACTCCTCTTCAATGTCTTCATAGGTGACATTGCAGAAGAACTGGAAGGGAAGCTATGCCTTTTTGCAGAATGGATGACACCAAAATGTGCAATACAGTGGACACTCAGAAAGGGGTGGAGAAAGTGTACAGGGATCTTGGTAAACTCAAGGAGTGGTCAAAAACATGGTAGTTGGGGTTCAGTGTCAAAAAGTGCAAAATCATGTACCTAGAACATAGACACCCCAGCACTGAGTATAGAATGTGGGAAAGTACTCAATGTCACTAGACAGGAATGGAGCCTTGAGTTTATTACATTTGAGGACCTCAAGGTTGCATATCAGGTAGACAAGGCAGTGGCAATAGATACTGGGGTGCATAATGAGGGGTATCTCCAGCAGGAGGTGGTTTTGCTGCTATGCCCAGTTTTTGAGACTGCACCTCAGAAAGGAAATTGTCAGGGTGGAGGAGCTACAGAGCACAGCAACTCAAATGGTGCAGGGTTTGCACAAGAAGCCCTATGAGGAGAGACTGAAAATTCTCAACATGTACACCCTGGAAGAGAGGGGACAGAAAGAAAGGGGACATGATCAAGACCTACAATTACCTAAAAGGGGATAACATGGTGTAGGTGGGGAGTCTCTTTCAAATGAAAATGAACACCTAGACCAGGAGGCATACGATGAAACTCATAGGGAGAGAGTTCAAGAGAGATGTAAGGAAATAATTCTTAACTGAAATGGTAGTAGACAGCTGGAACAGACTGCCAGTGAAAGTGTTGGAGGCTAAAACAGTGGGTTTCTTCTAAAATAAAATGGGAAAAACATAGGTTTTTTGTCAGAAATAAGGTGGGAGATGAGAAGGTCACCAGAGAACAGGTAAGGTCAGAGGAGGAAGGATAGTCAGGAAACTTCTGAGCAGACTGTATAGGCAAAGCAATCCTTTTCTGCTGACAAATTCTGTCTCTATACAAGATCAGTCCTTTATGGATGCTATTCCTGACATTAATTCTGCTTCTGAATATTTTAAGGATGAGTTTTTAATATTTTGGGACACACATGTTCTGTTTAGAACTTTTTATATTGGACATAAACAAAAATGGACCATATAGAAACATAGAATTTTTCAGCAGAAAAGGACCACTTGCTCATCAAGTCTGCCTAGATGGTCCCTGCCTAGTCTATCTATGCAGACCCTAACTTGTCTCTGGTGACCTTCCTTACTCCCTACCTATTTACTAACATTCCTCTATGTCTGTTCCTTGCATACTTGAAACCCCCTTCTGTTTTTGCCTCCACCATTTGCATTGGCAGTCTGGGACAGGCATTTACATCTCTTTCAGCGAAGTAGTGCTTTCTCACATCATTTTTAAACATGACCCCCCACACACACACAGCCCTCGATTCAATGCATGCCATCTGGTCCTAGGACTCTTTCTCATTTCAAAGATACTCCCGTCCAGAACCCTGTTCACCCAATGTAAGATAATTGAAGGTCTCTACCATGTCCCCTGTCACTCTTCTTTATTCCAGAGTGTACATGTTGGGATTCCTCTGTATCTCCTTGTAGGGCTCTTGGTGCAACCCCTGCATCATCTAAGTTACCCTTCTTTGCACTGCTTCCACCCTGTCTATGTCATTTCTGAGGTGTAGCCTCCAGAACTGGGCACAATACTCCAGGTGGTGTCTCACCAGCAATTACTGCTAGTCTTCTGAAAATAATGAGGGACAGAGACCAAATCTGGTCCTAATGCCACTACCATGGACAAGGCCCTGAGCTACTTCTCCTCAAACTTCCTTGCTATCTGGGCCCTATGTGCCCCGTTAAGGAGATCCAGAGTAAGAGGCTCACACTTGCCCTGGGTAACCTCTGAACTCATGGAACAACTCCGTGCCAGGGACCGAGCATGGAAATCTTTCAAGGCCATCGGTTCTCAACCAGCCAAAGAGCATTACCGGGCTCTTCAAAATGCCTGCACAAGACTCATCCGGCAGTCCATACCAAACTACTTCAAGACGGCTTTTAATAAAAACCACACCCACCCTTCGCAATTCTGGAAATCCATAAAATCCCTCCTCACCCCTCCAACCAAACCTCCCACCCCCACCCTCAACCTCGCAGGCAAAATCATAAATGACCCTTCTCTGGTTGCCACCGAATTTAATGCCCTTTTCTCCACTGCTACTGCCTCCCTACTCTCCCCCCCCCCCACCCCATCCTCCACCCCTTGCTCTCCCCAAGGTCCCTCTGACCTCCCCAATGCTCCCCCCCGGCCTCCTTCTCGCTCCGCCCAGTTACCCCTGACCAGCTGTTGAAAATTCTTCACTCACTAAACGCATCCAAAGGAAAATGCCCATCGGGGCTAGATTCTAAAATGCTGCAGCTCTCCGCCCCGGCCATAGCCTGCCCGCTAGCTATGCTCTATAACCTGTCTTTTAAGTTATGCACCGTCCCCACAAATTGGAAACAGGCCACTATCTTCCACCTCCCCAAGGGAGGGGACCTCTCCTCCCCAATGAACTACCGGCCTATATCTCTGCTCCCAATCCTAGCCAAAATTCAAGAGCGCTTTGTCCTATCCTAGTTGCACACCTATCTAGATACAATCTCCTTTTTCACCCCTTTTCAGGCCGGGTTCAGAAAAAATCACTCCACCACCACATCCCTCCTTCGCCTCACCAACTCCATCCTCACTGGCATTTAAAAGGAGACATAACCACAGCTATTTTTATTGACCTGGAAAAAGCTTTCGACACGGTCTCACATCCCCTACTATTATCCAAACCTGCCCAAACTGGCCTGTCAACATCTGCACTCAGTTGGTTCCACTCATACCTAACAGGCCGATCCCAAGCAGTCCGCATCGGTACGGCTCAATCCCCGACCCTCCCTGTCATCAGTGGCATACCTCAAGGGTCTGTACTTGGCCCACTGCTCTTCTCAATTTTCCTAAATGATCTGCCTACTGTCTGCACAAAATCTGGCATCCATATGTACGCGGACGATACAGTGCTCTTCGCCTCTGGCCCATCTGGTGCCACTGTATCAGCTTACCTCCAGAAGGATTTCAACTCCGTCCAACGCTAGTTTCTGGAGAATCAACTATTCCTCAACTCAAAAAAAACTGCCTCCCTCACCTTCGGCTCCTGAGCCAAACTATCCCGACTTACCGACGTGCCCACATTCTATACCTTGGATAGGTCTCCACTTGAGGCATGCTCCACATATCGCTACCTCGGCGTCTGGCTAGATCAGCACTTGGACTTCTCAGCACATGTAGACGTACTGCAAAAAAAACTACATCCTATGCTGGGAGCTCTCCACCGCAACAAACTTTGCATCCCCCTACCAAATAGGCAAGCAATAGTGCAAAAAATGATCCTCCCAATTGTTGACTACAGCGACGTCATTTATGGCGCCGCCCCCCCCCACATTCTTAGCCAGGTTAAACCCCATTTTCAACTCCTTCTGCCGGTTCGCCTTGGACCTCCCTCCCAATACCCATCACTGCGACCTCTACCAGTTCCTCGACCTCCCGTCACTCCAAAATCGGCGTTTTCTGCACAGTGCTAGAATTACTGCTAAATTCTTTTTTTTTTAATTTAAAGTTTATTAGAAATTTTTCATACACCAAAGAGACAGAACATAAGGATTTACCATGTTATACAAAATGCCAGTTATGTTAAGTCTATCCCCCCCCAACCACCCAGCCTACCTTCTACCCTACCTCCCCCAGCAAACCACATTATTTACATCAGTCATCGTTAACCTACCGTACTACCAATATTTCTCAGTCCACTTAAATTAAATCGAATACAAAGTGTGTAAAGGATCCCAAATCTTATTGTATTTGGGCAATCTATTTGGAGATTAGCACAGGCTTTTTCTGTCCTCAGATTCCCCAGTAATTCCTCGCCATTCTGCATAGAAAGAACTTCTGTATTTTCCAGTTCCTAAGTACCAGTTTTTAACAGATATCATGCTATTAGACATGTAATATTTTCATTTAATAAACTTAATCGAGGTAATCTCCCAGTATACAAATTTCAGGTGTAAAACAATCAGAAATTCCTAACATAGGATCAGCCTTCGCTGAGATTGTCTCCTAAAGAGATGCCACCTTCGGACAAAACCAGAAAATATGCAGGAGTGTACTTTCTTCCACGGAACAGCGAGTGCATAGGTTGGATTCAATAAGGCCCCATTTAGCTAACTTCTGAGGAGAGTAATATAGATTATGTAATATATAAAATTGAGCAAGACGAAGTCTGTCCTGTGTTATGAAACGGTGGCAATTATACCATAGAGAGGCCCAATCCAATGTTAAAGAGGGAAAGAGTCTTGTCCAGTATTCCGTGGGGCCTAAAAACTGTGGAAAACAAAGATCAAAAAGCATGGTATATAACTTAGATATGGCCTTGGGGGCGACTTAAAATTTGGAGATCCTGATACAGTGATTTACTACCTAACCCTGGTGGAGACTGCCCTAGAGTTTTTACTAGAAGATGCTTGAGCTGATACACTTTAAAATAACGGAACATGAATGTTAAATTACATAATTTCTGAAACAGAGAGCCAAGTATTTTCATCTTTTTGAGCGAAGGGGAACCTTCCCCAGCTGCAGTAACCATGTGGAAGGAATGAGCACCCCCAACATGAACAAAGGAGAGTTCCAGAAAGACAGAGAAAGATCCTGTAAAGATTGTGTGCAAGAATTCACAAAGCTGTCGATGAATCCTTATTGATAATTCAATTACTGTGGATTTTAATTTGAGAGGTTGCGAAGGTTTCAGCGACAAGAAGGTGAGAGGTTCAATCCCTATAGAATGAATCATGTAGTCTCTATTTCGAGCCATTACGGACTCGGGGATATGTGTGTTGGTCTATCCACTTCATGTATTTAGAGATATGGGTGGCCCAATAATACATATTTAGGAAAGGCCATAGCCACCCCTTGTGCTTTGGCGCCACCAAGCTGGTGTATGCGAGTCTTGGTTGTTTCTGGGCCCAGATGAATTTTGTGAAAAGTTGATGTAACTTCTTAAACCATGCCCCCGGAAGCCAAACATTAAGAAGACTGAGGGGATACAAGAGACGCGGCACTATGTTCATTTTGATCAGGTTGATCCGGCCCCAGATGGAAATAGGGAGTTTGCTCCACCTGTCCAGATCGTGTGTGACGACCAGAATGAGAGGATCTAAAATTCTTCTTGATGGTTGAGAGAGAAGTTCTGGTAAGGAAGATACAAAGATATTCCAGCGCCTCCGGAACCCATTTAAGACCCAGGGCGATAATCGATTGCCTGAAGACTTTGTGGTTTAAGGGAAAGACACCCGATTTGCTTAAATTAAGCTTGTAATTAGAGAGACAACTGTACTCCTTTATGACCTCAAGCACCGCTGGAATAGAAGTGTCTGGATAAGAAAGCTGGAGAAGGAGGTCATCAGCATATGCTAAGACCCTTATTTCATAACCAACTATGTTGATACCTTGTATTTGGGTATGGGCAAATAGATTTCTTAACAGAGGTTCTAAATAAATGTTAAATAAAAGGGGAGAGAAGGGACATCCCTGCCTGGTACCTGAATGCAGAAAAAAGGGCTTTGAGACACCTCCATTACCTGCAATTCTAGCTGACTGAGCTCGGTAAATAGCAGCGATCCAATCCCGGAATTGAGATGGGAAACCAAAAGCCTTTAAAGCCTTAAGTAAAAAACCCCAGTCCACTCTATCAAAAGCCTTCTCGGCATCCAGGGACATCAAAACTGCTGGGTATTGTGCATCCCTGGACACCGAGAGGACATGAGACAACATGCGAAGATGATCTACAGCGGGACGTCCTCGCATAAACCACACCTGATGCATTCTAATAAGATCCGGCATGACAATGGAGAGCCTATCTGCTAGAATTTTTGTTAAAATCTTTATGTCTTGATTTATAAGGAAAATGGGTCGATAGCTCGGAACCAGTTCCGGATCCTTACCAGATTTCGGAATCAATACTATTAAAGCTTCAGAAAGGGTGGGGTCAGTGCGAACACCAGACAAGATGTGATGAAACAAAGAAAGGAGAGGGGGGACAATCAAATCCTTAAATTTCTTATAAAAGTAGGCCGAGAAGCCATCTGGCCCTGGAGCTTTGTCAAGGGGGAGCTTTTGTATTACCTCCATAACTTCCCAGCTAGAAATGGGTGCCAGTAGTAGGGTGTGATGGGCATCAGATAGAGTCGGTAAATTGGTACGAGAAAAGTAATCATCCAATGTAGAGACTGAAGGTGGGTTACCCATTTTAGAATATAAGGATTTATAATATTGAGTGAATTCCTGCAGTATTTCCCCAGGGGAAGTTTTCAATGTTCCATCGGTTGCCGACCTAATGGGGGGATAAACCTTACCGACTCCTGTTGTTTAATCCTGAGGGTGAGAAGTTTTCCTGCCTTTTCCCCTTGGTCCATATACCTGGCTTTGGTACAGATCATGGCAAATACCGCTTTTTCCCCCAGTATCTCCAGATATTGATGTTTAATTATTGTTAAATTGTCTATGACTTCCTGTGGTGTATTGAGGGTAATGGAACTTTCGATTGACCTAATCTGAGATAATAAAGTCTTCATTTGAAAATATTGTGACTTCTGCGCTGTCGCTTGACTAATTAGAATACCCCTAATATTCACTTTGAAGGCACACCACAAAACATCCAGATTTATATCCGGTAATGTATTCGTAGTAAAGAAAAAATCTATATGTTCCTGTATTAATAGAGCGATCTCGGGCTTCTTTATGATCTGATCATTAATTTTCCACCTCCTATCCCTCTTTGGACAGATAGCTAAGGATAAACGGGCTTGAACTAAGGAATGGTCTGAGGGTGGGCCAGGCGAAATAATACTGGACAACACTCCAGGGATAAGTGATTGCGGAAATCAATAGGCAATCTATACGTGAAGCTGTGTGATGAACTGGGGAACAAAAGGTGTATTCTTTCTGTTTGGGGTTCAAAACCCTCCACAGATCACATAGTCCTAACTGATCCATCAGATCATACAGAGCTTTTTGCGCTGAAGAAGGCCCTTTGCTGTGAGATGGTGATCTATCCCATTCTGCATCCATTACTAAATTTAAGTCACCCCCGATAACCATTTTTGTAGGGAGAAAGGGGAGTAGCTGTAGGATCAGCTGCATAAAAAAATCCCGGATCATCTACATTGGGGCCATAAACACTGCAAAGGAGAATCGGGACCAACTGGATAGCCCCTTTAACTATAATATACCTACCTTGAAGATCTCTGATGATCTGTTCCACATCAAAAGCAACAGCTTTATTAATCAAAATCATTACCCCCCTACTATTAGTAGAGCCTTGGGCGGCAAAAACTTTCCCTATCTGAAGCCTTCTCATCTGTAGGGCCTCCGAATCCAACAAATGCGACTCTTGAATAAAGGTGATTTGTGAACTCAAGAGGCATAGGTGCTTTAGAACCTTGTACTGTTGGAGTTTCTTTCTAATCCCCTTTACATTCCACGTAGAAAACCACACTTCATGCAACATATTTAAAGTAAACAATCAGAACATAGAATATGGTCATAAGCTGGCTTAACAAAGCATGACGACTGATGTATAGTCGGTAACTTAACCTGCGGTTTGCCCCTTCCCATCTCCCCCACCTTAAACAGTTTACCCTATTAAACAACCCTAAATCCCCGTAATAACCCAACTGAAAAACTAAAAGTAGAGCACACTCTTGCTTAAAAGAGTCCCCCCCATCTCTTTACCTATTATGTGCACCATTTTGCAACAGCCTATCATCCCATTCTTCCCCTCCGCTCCCCACCCCTATATAAAGTAAGTACATAACCTAAAACCTAAAACCACCTACATTTTATACATTCCTGTCTGTGTGTAGGAGTACACAAGCCCTTAAACTAATGTACCAGGTTAACAAAAAATAGTACAGCACTCCCCTCTTGTGGCTCTAAACCATCATTACATCCTTGCAGAGGGAAGCAGAGATGCTGACAAATTACTTATTCATTAAAGCTCATTGTCCCCTTATCTAAATTTCCCCTAGGAACATAGCAAACCATCAGACAGTGCTAGTGGAAATATTAACTATGGGCAAAAAGCAAAACGAAGTCCTGGCTCTTCTAAGTAACCTCAAACTAGCGAGCAATCGTAACGAGCATCGCTACAAAAAGAAAAGGGAAACCAAGTTCTTTAATTGCCAGCTGAACCCGTAGCTCCCGATCACAAGCAGAGCAGTCCAAACCCCTTCTTATCAGCTTGCAGCATTGAAATACCTGCGCGGTATTAAGTTCAGAAACCTTTAATCCGAAACACCCTAGGAAGCACAGCAATCAGTCCAGGAAATCAGTTCTCCAGCTCTAGGCACCCAGTCCAGTCGCCAACCTGAAAGTGGGTTATCTCTTCACATAGCCCAGCCGGGAAGTCTGTTTAGGGCAATACTACTGCTCTCTCTCTCCAAAAAGCACTTGCTACTTCTCCCGCAGCCTCTCATGATAAGATAATGAAGCCATCATTTAAGATCGCGAAAAAGATCAGGCATGATTCTGGCAAGTTCAATACGTGCTGTTTCAAACTCTTCATAGGAACGCCATTCTCCGTTCACAAGCACTTGCAGTTTAGTCGGGTAAACCATGCGAAATTTTATCCCAGCAGCAATGACCTTAGTTACTAGTGGGTGAAAACTAGCCCGACGTAATCTGACCGAAACAGGCAAATCTTGGGCGATACGGATCTTACGCCCTTCCCATAGTAACTCCTGCAGTTCTTTCACTTTAACAATCAGATGCTGGTGCTCCAAGTAATTCAGAAATCAAAATATCAATGGTCGGGGGCTGCCCTGGGGGGCAGAATAGGTCGAAGTGCCCTGTGTGCCCTCTCGATTGTATACTGAGGGGCATAAGGTGAGGGACCCACTATCTTTTCCAGAAATTGCTGCACAAATCATATCGGATATTTACCTTCCTCAGACTCAGGCAGCCCAATTATCACCGCGTTGTTCCTATGGCTATGACCCTCTAAATCTTCCAGATTCTGTTCTATTTTGTTAAATTTTTGTTTTAAAAGGGTTATTTCTGGATCTTGCTTGTCAACCCTTTTCTCCAGCGACATAAGTCGGGCTTCATTATCAGAAGTTTTCATAGCTATTTCTTCCATTGTTTGTGAGAGAGCTTTAATTTCTGATGCCATCGTCCGGAGCTCTTCCTTAAAAGGCCGAAATTCTGCCAGGAAATCAGCTAGAGTTAGCAATCCTTGTTCCCCCGAGGTTGTGGAGGGGGGTTGGGTAGTATCCGTACCAGAAGTCCGTGATTTCTTTGGGGCCTTTTGTGGCGTTACGGGCGGCGTATGTTTTGGAGGTGGTAGCTTCATTTCTGCCTTCATGCTGTCTTCCAGATGCACCGGTAAATGCTGCCAAATATAGAATTACTGCTAAATTCTGGTCTCACATGCTGCCCTCCTATCTATCAACATCTCTAACCCGCCCCCCCACCTACCTACGATCTCAGGAACACTGATGCCAGGCTCCTTCACATTCCCCAAAGATCCACCCGATCAGGTCAGGTAGCTTTTAGTTTCAGACTGCCCAAATTATGGAACTCACTGGCAGCCGACATCAGACTCACTACAAGTACTCACCAACGTAATGCCCTCCTCAAAGAGCATTTTGCTACCAACTGCACATGCTTTCCCCATCACTAAATTGCCTGCATGTCTCTTATCAGCTTCTGGCCCATTCTCTACTCAGCACCTTTTTGCCGCTGACTCCTCTCTACTGCTGCTGTAGATACGCTTGCCTACTCAAATAGCATTGTATTTCTAACCACACGATGTAATTGAGAAATTTTCCATGCTAGTACAACACTGCCTGTCGTACTCCTCATCCTTTTTCGTTGTACCTACCATATGCATCTCAGCTTCTGCATTCACCCTTCTGGACCATTTGTTGTTATCTGCAAATTACTCATGTGCTGAATTGTGTGCCACTGTTGTTACCTGCTGATTTTGTATGTACTGATTTTTGTATTTTTGTACTGCACTCCTGTAACCCCTTACTCCAGGGCGCATCTGGAATCAAGCGGTACTCTGCTCAGTATGCCTTCCTGGTAAATCTCTTAAATAAATAAGTACAAGGCCATTAGGTCCCCTTCACACCTTTTTGAGTTTAGACAATTAAGGATACATGTAGAGTAAATCATTAGTGTACCAGGAGTCTGCTAAATATTTTTGTACTAAACAGAATAAAGCTAAGTAATGGTAATAACTTTGTGGCTTTCATTATGGATCTTCTGGGAAATGGCTGTGAGTTTATTCCCAACACCTTAAAGTAAATTTCCAGCTTTTCCACCCAATGAGGTGTCAAACAGACAAGGCATACTGATGAGTCCTGGTAGGACGAAACACATGTCTATGTCTTCTGTTGGCACCCTTTGCAAACTGTGTGAGAGGCCTTTCGGCACCATGCATTTCTGCTTAAAGTTGAACCAGCAAAATATTCTGTGGTGATTTGCATATGCAGCCCATGATGCTTTGCATTGTGGGGGCATGTGTGATTTTGTATTTCTTTGAAACTTGGCTTCCCCGCCAAATGTCCTTTGGAGTATCATTGCCTCAGTGCTTACACACAGAGGTTCTTTGTCTTTCCAGCTTTATGTGAACTGTAGATGGGCTTTATAAGCTGTTACTTTAGTGAAGTGCTTGTCATTTCCACTATAAATTGTAATTTACTTCACTGTCCATTTTGGTAGAGAAGGGATCATATATCGGGCTGCGTATCATGCTGAAATAGCAACATTTCAACAGCAAAAGTCATTACAGTGACAATTTTGACAAAATTCAAAATTGCCACTGTAATGGTCCCGCTGGTGAAATTTTGCCATTTCCCCATGATACGCCACACTTCTGAGTCAAGTTTTACTCGGAGTTGGATCTTTAGAGATTGGGAGGTGCAGGAGGCAAATCCCCCGCCCCCCCCAAAAAAAAACAGCCAGTGTCTGTGGCTGTCGCTGTGCCACATTTCAGCAACTTCATTGTCAATGTGGCTTGGTGGAACCATCGAGCTGGACCAATGGCCATGCAGTCCCTTCCACTTCCTGGTCCACTAGCCCCATGCCTGTGCTTGGACTTTTTTTGACATCTAACCAGGGAGAGCATGGGAACCTGCCCCAATGTACCACATGGGGGTGTTTTCAAAACAATTATTTAACGTAATATTTTATGTAAATGAAAGTCACTGCTCAACTAACAGAATGCCTATAAGTTCCGTGGTGGCTTTCATTTACATAAAATATTGCTTTGACATATAAATAAATGTTTTGAAAATACCCCCATAGAGTAAAATGTAATGCATTCCCATGCTCTCTCTCATTAGATGTCTTAAAATGCCTGAGCACAGGGGCATGGCCAGCAGACCGGGAAGTAGAAGGGATCAGCTGGCAGCCAGTTTGGTCTAATATACAACCCCTTCCCTCCAAAAATGGACTTTGAAATAAATTCCAGTGTATAGTGGAAACGCCTTGTTCTGTACTATGGTAATTGGCTGTAAAGCCCATTTGTATATGTTTGAAATTTCCTTTAAATATTAATGGTTATATCTGTTCAGATGCTCTTGATTTTCTAACAGTTTCAACAAGTATTTTTGCACTCTTGATTTAACATCTGGATGCTTCAGTGCCTCCTGCTGATCAATCTAATTTTTCTAAAAAGAAATTATTTGTGGCAAATGGTAATCCATCATTTTACTTTAAATCTAGTAATACTTATGTATTCCTTAAATGTATAAAGAATTCCAAGGTAATGACTACAGTGGATTAGTATGGTCTTAATTTTAAAGAGAACAGAAAATGTGTTCTAAATCACAGAAGCTAGTAATGTTCCTATTTAAAGAAATGAGTCATATCTTGAAATGGTCAATATTTAATGTGATTTTTTTTAACTTTGTCATATGAAATGTGTCTTACTAACTAACCTTTCAGTACTCCTAATCATAGCAGCACAGTTGAAACAGATGAAAAATTAAGTTTTCCTTTGTTACACTCGCTGATTTTGTTCCTTCCATTCTGAGTGCATAGCTCTGTCTCTTCTGTGTTTCCTCACTGCTGCAAACTGTGATCCTTACACCTCATGCAAGGGAAACAAAGACAGCTGCCAGCATATCAGATTCTGGTGAAGTTGATGAGACTAATTGCAACTCATCCACTGTAAGTGACTTGGAATCGGATTATAATGCTGATTGGGTGATATGTTAAACCTGTACAGAGATAAACCTTAATGCCCGAGATATAAGCTCTGGCTCATCTTATTCCACCAGTTTGGATGATGAAAACATTTGACCACTTCCACATGAGAGCATTCTGTCCTTGGGAAACCAGGAATGACAATCACAATGCACGTTCTATTATACTGTTATGACTTGTTTTTCACTATGGCCATACATATTACTGTACATGTTACTGTGGTTTATATTTCATGTTTTATTTCAGTGCATTCTGGTTTTTGGTCAGGCACAGTTGCCAGAGTGAAACTGCCCCCCCCCCAACCCCTTCAAGCAGATTGCTTCACTGAGGTACTAACTCTTTTAATGTATGTAGAGTTTATGCTATATGAATTTTTATTGGTTCTGAATGTATGCTTTGATTTACAGTCCCAGTATACTCTGCTGCTGTTCTGCCATGATAGCTTACTTTTCATGCTCACATATCTTCTATTTGGTTCTGTTCCCACCAGTTTGTACATAATGACCACATACAAATTAATGTTGACTAGTGTTTTGCAATAACCACCTACTGCTACAATCAGGTACCCCCCCCCCCGTGCTTTCACTCAGATGCTGTGAATTGTGGGTAGCACATTGCATATATATGCTGCTATATGTAGTTTTGTATTGCATATCAACCGTTTTCTCTCTCCAATTTGCAGTGAGTGCTCAGAAGACCTGAAAGCGCAAACTGAAGGTTTATTCTTATGCTCTGGATTTGTGAGTTGTTCCAAAATGTCCTCCATACCCTTTTTCCAAGAGCTCCAGTTTCCTGTAGTTTCTCCAGATTCCCTGCTGTCAAGGAGCCAGCTGCTTCTGATTTACAAACCCCTTCCTCTCCAGCAACATTCTTCTCTTCACAAACTGCTCATGCTTGTTAAATGGGTTACTGGACTTCCACTGGTAGCCACTGGCATCCATATGCATACTGTTACGCAGAAGTGCCACAGCTACTTAGAATGCAGGCAGATTTTAATGTGTTACGGCCTTGTTCCTCTGGTGCTGAAAATGGCCATGTTGTACCGATTGCTCCAGCAACCCTCAGTGACCCTTACTAAGGAGATTTTGTAAAGCAGTAGTAGCCACATGTGAAAGTGTGCAGCTGTGCAATAATGTGCCAGCTGGATGCAGGGCATGTACTATTGCCACTTCCACAGTCTGATTATACCCCTATACCCAGGACCACAGCCCACCATCAGTGCCAACAGTTGTGTCCACACCAAAGCAAGAACTAGTTTCATATGCTCTGTGTGAGATGTTACCCATCAGAAGTCATGACATGTGAAGGTGCAACACTGGGCAAGTGGGAGGAAGGTTGGGTATCAGAACCACAGCCATACCCACCATCCCCTCTTTGACACATGACCATCAGTGTGTAACAATGCACAGTACTGAGGCAGGTCTGATTAAGGCAGGGCATCACAGCCACAGCAAGGTTAACCACCCTACCCTGGACAACAAGGCATCACTGGTGCTCACAGGTCTTGGTACATGCTGCTTAGAGAATGTTGAACATCATCAATGGGCACGTGTGAAGGTGTGAAGTTCAGCAACCCTGACCAGGCCAGAGACAGACAGGGTAGCATAGCCCGTGCCATGATAGTTCCACCATTTCCTTCACATCAGGTTACCATGAGTGCTGATAGTTTGTAGTACATGATTTTTAGGTGATGTTGGCCCTCATCAGTGGCCACATGTGAAGATGTGCAGTTTAGCAACACTGGGCATGCAGGAGGCAGACAGCATAGCAGAGCCAGTGCTGTGCTTACTCACCCCCATCTGCTTCACACCAGGGAACCATGTATGCTGACATTTTGAATAACATGCTTTTTAGGGGATGTTGGCCAGGAGCAGTGGTGATCTGTGAAGGTGTACAGTTGTGCAACAGTGTGTCATCTGGATGCAGGCTGTGTGCCATAGCCAATAGCCACTTCCATAGCCATTGGTGCTCACAGGTGTACATGCTGTGTAAGGGATGTTGGCAGGTTGCAGTGTCCATATGTGAAATTGTGCACTTTACACTACCATGGACACCAGGTCACCATTGATGCTGACAGGTCTTGATGCATGCTGTGCATGGGATGTTGGCTATTATCAATAACCACATGTAAAGTTGTGCAGTTCAGCAACTCTTGCCAGGCTAGAGACAGACAGGGTAGCAGAGCCAGTGGCATGAGAGCTCCCCCCTCATCTTCACACCCGGCACCATGTGTGCTTATAGTTTTTAGTACATGATGTTTACAGAATGTTGACCATCATCAGTGTTCACATGTGAAGGTGTTCAACCACAACAATAGGCATGCAAGAGACAGCCAGGGTAGCACAGCTAGTACCATGGTCACAACACCAATCAGCTTTATACCAGCATACCATATGTGCTGACCGTTTGTAGTACATGATATTCAGGAGATGTTGGCCAGCAACAGTGGCCACCTACAAAGGTGTGCAGTTGTGTAACAGTGTGCCAGCTGGATGCAGACCATGCACCATAGCCACTTCCACAACCTGAGTACACCCCCTACCACAAGACTGCAGACCACCATCAGTGCCTATAGTGGTGCTCACACTGAAGCAAGAAGCAATGTCATATTCTCTATGTGGGGTATTGGCCATCAGAAGTGGTGGTGTGTGAAGGTGTTACACTGTACAAGTCGGAGGAAGGTTGAGTACCAGACCACAACTTGGTTACCCACCTTCTCTCTTATACCAGACCACCAGTGTGCAACAATTCTCAGTCCTGATGCAGGCCTGAGTAAAGCACGGTGTCACAACTACAGCAGTATTAATCACCATACCCTGGACACCAGTGTATCGTTAGTGCTCACAGGTCAGGGCTCCGAGTTTTCCGTGATTCCGCAGATGCGGAAAACCGTGGAAATATCCCCGGAATTTGCCATCACCCGCGGAATTCACGGCCACCCGCAGAACAAACATCCTCTGCCGATGGGGGTGCCCAATCCCCTGTCAGCTTCACTGCCCTCTCTCTAATGTTAGTATGCCATGCTGGGAGCCCACCCCAGCGTGGCAAAAGCTTCATTTGCCGACGGAGGTGCCCAATCCCCTGTTGGCTTCACTGTCCCCCCCCAAATGCTTGTATGCCATGCTGGGAGCCCACCCTAGCATGGCAAAAATGTTGTTTGCCAACAGGAGTGCCCAATCCCCCATCAGCTTCACTGCCCCCTCCCAGCTGCCTGGTGCCATGCTGGGAGCCCACCCAGGCGTGGCAAAGTCCCTCCTTGTGTGTTAATAAAAAAAACCTGAAACAAAAAACTTCCATCGGTGCTTCTTCTGCCCCTCCCCAACCCGCACCCACCCTCAGTACCCACCCACACCCCACCCTCACCCACCCCACCCCGGCCCATCCGGCGCCAATATTCGTGGACCAGTAACACGCCTGCACTTTCAAAGCTGACCGCAACTGAAGAAATGCCGTAAGCTGTATAATGGCATAAATGGATTTTTCAACTTTAGTACATATATCTCAGCCATTTCTGGGAATTTTTCCCAAATTTTCAACATAGGGTTTTTGAGGCCCCACCTCTGCGAACTGTGACACTGTTATTTCGTTAGTTGGTCCCGAAGGTGGTTCCGCAGTCACTGTGCGGAACCACCTTTCTGGAAAGATTAACAAAATGACAGTGTCACAGTTCATGAGGTAGGCTTCTAAAAACCCTATGTTGAAAATTTGGTGAAAATATTCCCCAAAACGACTGTTTTACGAGCATGCATTGCGCAGTTCATATGCACGCTCGTAACTTAGAGCATTTTTAATATTTTCACTCCAGATTTTCAGTATTGCCATTTTACCACACCTCCTTATGAACAGTACAACTGTCATTTTTCACATCTCACCTGAAAAGTGTTTTCACACATGTAGCGCACAATGGCGTGGTAGGTGTGCGAAATCAATTGTCTGGACAAATTAATAAAATCACAGTGATACTGTTCATGAGCAGAGGTCTTGAACTGGCTATGTTGAAAATTTGATGACAAACGCCCATAAAATGACTGTGTTACGAGCGTGCATTGCTCAGTTCCTACGCACGCTCGTAACCTCAAACATTTTTAATATTTTCACTCCAGATTTTCAGTATTGCCATTTTACCACACCTCCTTATGAACAGTACAACTTTCATTTTTCACATCTCACCCGAAATGTGTTTTTGCACATGTAGCGCACAATGGCGCGGTCGGTATGCGAAATCAATGTTCCGGACAGATTAATAAAATCACAGTGATACTGTTCATGAGCAGAGGTCTTAAACTGGCTTTGTTGAAAATTTGCTGACAAACACCCATAAAATGGCTGTGTTAGGAGCGTGCATTTTGTCAGATATGGCAAAAAAAAAAAAAAAGGTAAATAATTAAGGGTAAAAATGTGCCGCTGAATTGCCTCAGAAATTGGTGTTGAGTGCCGCAGAAGTTCTGATGCAAATGAGAACCCTGCTGCAGAACTTTGCTCCGATGTGCTGCAGAAAAATCGGGGCCCTGTCACAGGTATTGTTACATACTATGTCATGGACTGTCGCCATCATCAGTGTACACGTGAAGGTGTGTAATTCAGCAACACCAGCTAGACTGGAGACAGAGAGGGTAGCATAGCTGGTGCTGTGATAGCCCCACCATCCCCTTCACATTAAGTCACCATGTTTGCTGATAGTTTGTATTACATAATGTTTATGGGGTGTTGGCCGTCATCAGTTGTTACTTTAGAAAGTGTGCAGTTCAGTAACACTGGGCATACAGGAGGAAGACAAGGTAGCAGAACAAGTGCCATGCTCACACAGCCCATCTCCTTCACACCAGGGCACCATGTCTGCTGCTAGTTTGTAACTGGCCAGCAGCAGTGGCCACCTGTGAAGGTGTGCAGTTATGCAACAGTGCACCAGCTGGATGCAGTCCATGTACCATAGCCACTTCCACAGCCATTGGTGCTCACAGGTCTCTCTACATGCTCATGTGCTCCTTAGGGGGTGTTGGTAAGAAGCAGTGTCCACATGTGAAGGTGTGCACTTTGCCCTTCCCTGGACACCAGGGCACCATTGATGCTGACAGGTATTGGTAAATTCTGTGCATGGAATGTTGGCCATCATAAGTGGCCACATATCAAGGTGTGCAGTTCAACAACTCTGGCCTGGCTGGAGGCAAACAGGTTAGCAGAGTCAGTACCATGATAGCCCCCACATCCCCTTCACATCATATCACCATGTGTTCTGGCAGTTCGTAGGACATGATGTTTAGGTAGTGTTGGCCATCATCAGTGGTAACATACTGTATGAGGGCTACAGTTCAGCAACACTGGGCATGCAGGAGGCAGACAGAGTAGCAGAGCCAGTACCATGCTCACACCCCCCATCACTTTCACACCAGGGCACCATGTGTGCTCGCAGTTTGTAATACATGTTTAGGGGATGTTGGCTAGCAGCAGTGGCCACCTGTGAAGGTATGCAGTTGTGCAACAGTGTGTCAGCTGGATGCAGGCCATATATCATCACCACTTCCACTGCCTTATTACACCACCCCGACCCAGGAGTGCAGCCCACCATCTGTGCCTACAGTTGTACCCACACAGTAACAAGAAGTGGTGTCACATGCTCTGTGTGGGGTGTAGGACATCAGAAGTGGTGACTAGTGAAGGTGCTACATTGTGCAAGCTGGACTAAGGTCAGGTACCAGAGCCTCAGCCATGTTACCCACCCTTTCCTTGACACCACACCATCAGTGTGCAACACTGCTCAATCCTGAGGCAGGCCTGAGTAAGGTATAGTGGCACAGCCACAACAGAGTTAATAATTCTAACCTGGACACCAGGGCAACACTGATGATGATAGGTCTTGGCACATGGCATGTATGGGGATGTTGGCCATCATCAGTGGCCACATGTGAAAGTGAACAATTCAGCAGCACTGGCCTGGCCGGAGGCAGAAGGGGTGGTAGTAGAGCCAGTGCCATAATAACCTCCCCATCCCCTTCACAGCAGATCACAATGTGTGCTGACAGTTTGTATTACATGATGTTTAGGTGATGTTGGCCATCATCAATAAATTCATGTGACGGTGTGCAATTCAGCAACACTGGCCAGGCTTGAGGCAGATAGTGTAGCATAGTCTTTGCTGCAATAGCCCTCCCATCTTCCTCACACCAGGTCACCACATGTGCTGACAGTTTCTAGTACATGACATTTAGGATATGTGGCTATCATCAGTGACTACCAGTGAAGGTGTGCAGTTCACCAACACCTGGCAGGCCAGAGGCACACATGGTAGCAGAGCCAGTGTCATGACAGCCCCTCCCCCATCTCCTTCACACCAGGTCACCATATGTGCTGACAGCTTTTATTACATGATGTTTAGGGTATATTGGCCACCATCGGTGGAAACATGTGAGGGTGTGCAGTTCGGCAACACTGGGCATGCAGAAGGTAGAGGTGGTAGCAGAACCACTGCTGGGCTCACACCCCCTATTCACCTTCTGACCAGGGCACCATGTGTGTTGACAGTTTATCATACATAGTGATTAGCAGATATTGACCAGCAGCAGTGGCCATGTGTGAAGGTGTGCAGTAGTGTAAAAGTGTACCAGCTGGATTCAGGCTGCAGCATAGCCACTTCCACAGCCTCATTACACACCCCTCCAAGGGACTGCAGCACACCATCAGTGCATACAGTTTTGCCTGGACAGAAACAAGAAGTGATATCACATGCTCTCTGTGTGGTGCTGGTTATCAGAAGGGGCATTATGTGAAGGTGCAACACTGTGCAAGCCAGAAGAAGGTTGTGTACTAGAGCCTCAGCCATGTCGTCCACTCTCCTAATGAAACCAGGCCACCAGTGTGCAACAATGCACAATCCTGAGGTTGGCCTGAATAAGGCATGGTACCACAGCCACAGTAGGGTTAACCACCCTATTCTGGACACCAGGGCACCATTGGTACTCACAGGTCTTGGTACAAACTGTGTAGTGGATGTTGGCCAGCAGCAGTGTCCACGTGCCCACATGTGAAGGTGAACACATTACTCTTTTAAATTTATTCAGATACTTAGACTTTTTCTTAAAAAGCATAGTTCAATACACTCAGTCCTAGTCCTATATCCATGACATAATGACCATCCAGAAAAAAACTAATAATGTCATGTGACAACCTAAGCTTTTGTGGATACCATGTATCCTAGAGTCACTATTCACTTCAGGGGGAAAATGAATTTGGAATATATGCATTTAAAAAGGTCTTAGACAAATATGATCTTACAGAAGTGGTCAGCCCAATATTCCTCATTTCAGATTTGTGACTACTACTGAAAAGTAACTAGCTTCTTTTCTACAGTAAATATTACTGTCAATGTTGTAGCATAGCAATGGGTACAGTTGCAGCCATAGGTGCTGGGTTATTTGGGCCCGTGGAGCATGGGCTGCAGCAATATTTTTTGAAATGGGCCCAGCCCCACCAATAATTTTTAATGAGTGAGGTTTGTAACAAAATAAGGCTTTTTTCCTTTTGTTCGTGAACTTGTTCATGCGCTGTCCTCTGTGACCTGACCCCTAGGGAGAGATCCCCTGTGTTCATTGTGGCATTTTTCAAACTGGTAGCCTTTTTTGTGTGCACATTCTAGTGCACATACACCCAGAGAGAGAGAGAGAGCAGGGAATGTCATTGGGTGATGGGTGAGAGGTGCAAGAGGGTAGTGAACTGGGTCAATGTGAGGCAGTGCCAGCAAACAACCGGAGTCCTGCAGGTCGGGAGGAGAACATCATCTATCTCAGGTAGGCAGAGGCCAATGGAGAGGTTGGGTCAGTCAGCAGTGAACCAGGTGCAGCACAACTCAAGGAGGGAGCCATGCACTACCTCTGGGGAAGTTTTGCAGCATGACCACTGCCGATAGAGTCAGTATAGGTTGTGAGTGGCCAGGCGGGTCATCGCACCAATGAGTCAGGCAGGCAGCTGCTGAGAAGTCTAAAGAGGAGTTGCGAGTCAAAGACTCACCAGTTGAAGGATGACTGGACCAGCAGTCAGACAACCACCGTGACCCATCAGGAAATGGTAAAGTATCCACTGAGTCAAGAGCCACCAAAGCAGATAAGGTCAGAGAAGCAACTGGGGAAGAAACCCAAGTCGAGGCCCGAATACACCTGCTGGGAGACAAAAATAAAAAAAAAATGTTGTGATTGGAGCAATAGAAGTGTGTTTCTAATGCACTGCCACTAACCACTGCTAAAAGGCTATTGCTAGCCAGATGGGGATTTGAGTCTAGTTTGACCAGACCTCACCATATGGGGCATGGGATGGGGGTAAGCCCGTGGGAAACCCATGGGCTTAAAAGCAGGGAAAATAGATGTAATCCTTTCTGGAGGGGCTTACCCTACCTGTCTGCCTTCTGACACTCATGCAAGGCTCCCAGACCATTGCTACTAGTAATGCTGGCTCCCTCCTCTCATTGTGCATGTGGCATGATGAGGGACAGCCAGACTACAGCCACCTCTTGGATGCTTCCTGCAACTTTTATAATTTGGATATATCAGTGGTGCCATTGAAGAGAGGGCACTTTATTTAACCTGTTTGTAGACATCACCCCAATGATCAATACTTAACTGGTGTATTGTGCTGAAATTATGGTTAACACCAGCACTATATCACATGATTGTAAAACCTCAAGGAACAACTCACCACAGATTTGAAAAGGTTCTGGGGACCTTTTGCCCTAATTTTTCATTTCCCTACATTTAATTCTTTTACCCTATTTATTCAGTGTATTTTTCGCTATCTGTCTTTCTGTCTATCTCAATCGAGACTATGTGGACTTTTCTGTTCGATGGTGTTTGTCCATCTCAATAGGGAATATGTGGACTTCTCTTTGATAATGTTGTTTCTCAGTACTAACTTGGGGAAGTGTTGCAAATTATGTTTGACAGGTGAGGTCTTCAACTGCTTATGAAGGTATTCTGGCTTGATTGAAAAGATGCAGACGCAAACTGCAAGCAAATACAAAAATACGAAACTGCCAGCAGATACAGGCCAAATGATCTATCACATCTGCTCAATTGTGCAGCACAGAGGTTAGACTCCTGCTCCTCCCCACCCCTTGCTCCCTCTCTTCTCCCCTCAACTTTCCACTGACTAGTATCTTGCCCTTAAGCAAAACAAAATGGTTATATTAAATGCACGCTGAAAATAGAAAATAGAGTTAAAAATCTACGTTTTGACCTTAGGTCTTCTTCAGGAAATATCTAAAAGAGAAAAAAAAAACAAGTTAGTGTAGAGGAGAGGTAAAATGAGATAGATATATATGTGGAGAAAGAAGAAGGGGGAGGCAAAGGGAGAAGAAGTGATAAATGATAAGATTAAGAGAGAATCTGTGAAACAAAAGGTGATGATGGGAAGATAAAACATAATGGGAGAGAAAGAGCTGGAAGATCCCAGGTAGAGACTGATAAACAGGGCCTTGTAAGAAGGCTGAAAGGTGACAAATGTGTGAGAAGGAGACAGAAATGGAGACACATGGTGAAAATGAAAATAAAATCAGTACAAAACAAATTGACTTTAGGGAAAAAGGAGGCTGAAAGATGTTAGTGGAAAATAAGTCTATCATTTAAACCAGAGGCGCTGGGAGCCAAGGCGGATGATCAGCTTGGCTTCCATGTTTTTTCTATGGTTAGGATCCCGGAAGCCCTGCTGAAGGACACAAACAGAAAGGTCATTGACATTGTGGTCCCTGGAAATAAAGTGAGATACAATGGGTTTAGCAGTTTCACCATTCCTGACCGCTCTGTAATGTTCCCTGAAATGGTCAGCAAGACGCCTACCAGTTTCTCCGATGTGAATAGCTGAACACCTCCTGCAAAGAATACAGTACACTACATTAGTGGAGGTGCATGAGAACTCCTTGGTGATGTGAAAAACACTTATTGGCCCAGATCTCAGTTACACTGGAAATAGAATTGCAGAGTGTAGCAGCGAGCCTGTTGCAAGGTTTGGTACCTGGGGGGAGGAACTGTTAGAGTGGGTAGGCTGCTTTTTACCAGGAGATTATGCAGGTTAGGTGGCTGTGTAGAGGCAATAGGTGGTTCTGTAAAGGAAGCACCAAATGTTAAGGTCAGTTTGCAAAATGGGAAAGTTACTAGTGATGATCCTGTGAAGAGAAGGTGTGCTCTGATGGAAAGGAAGAACTAGTGGAATTCGCCGTTGTTCTTGTGTGACAGTATTCCTCCTGCGGGGGTCCAGGTTACGGGGCATGTTACTGACCCAGGAGAGTGCTCTGTCCACTGTGCTTTTAGGGTATCTCCTGTTGATAGAAAAACTATGCATTATTTGGGTCTGCTCAGCAAAATCATCCTCTTCACTGCATAACCTGCGAAGTCTAAGAAACTGTGAATAAGGCAGGTCATTCTTGACTTGTTTAGGATGGAAGGAGCTATGGAGGAGGAAACTGTGAGAGTCAGTGGGTTTGTAATAGACTGATGTCTTCAGACCAGTGTTCTGGACTGAGAGCTGGATATCCAGGAAAGGCAGTGTAGAGGAGGATACTTCAACCGTGTACTGAAGGGAAGGATGAGCCGTGGTGAACTTGTCAAGGAAGACTTGAGGGTCTCCCTGAGCAGGAGGTGGCCCCACACAGTCATCAATGTAGCGTTTGTAGAGTTCAGGCACAGTCCCTGTGAATGAGAGAAAAACATTCCTCCACCCAACCCACAAACAGATTAGCAAAGCTGGGACCCATCTTGGTACCCATGGCAACTCCACTGACCTGCTGAAAAAAACTGTTATTAAAAGAAAAAGCATTGAGTGTTAGAACCAGTTCTGCCAGACGAGTTAGTGTGTGTGTGGGTGGCTGCTGGACTTCCCGCTTGCCCTTAACCCTATCCCACCTCCTTTTAGAGCTCTCCACTGATTTAAGAGATACCACTTCTCCAGGGAGTGCATTCCATCCTCCTACCACCCTCTCCGTGAAGTAATGCTTCCTCGCCTCCCTCCTGACTCTACCCCCACCAACTTCAGCCTGTGCCCCCTAGTAATCCCTTCTCCTTTTAATCAAAAAACATGCCCTTGGTGCTAACCCTGTTGATGTCCTTTAAGTACTTGAAGGTTTCGATCATATCACCCCTTTCCCTTCTCTCCTCCAATGAGTACAGTTGAGGTACCTCAACCTACCTTCATAAGGCTTCCCCTCCATATCTCTGATCATTTTAGTTGCCCTACACTGTACCTCCTCAGTAACCTGATGTTCTTCTTTAAGTATGGGTTCCAGAACTGTACACAGTACTCCAAGTGTGGCCTCACCAGTGACCTGTACAGTGGCAGAATGACTTCCTCCCTCCTAGAGGTGATTCCTCTAGCAGTACACCCCAGCATTTTGTTGGCTTTTGCCACTGCTCTCCTACATTGAGATGAGTGGTTCATATTCTTTGTGACCATTACCCCCAAAACCTTTTCCTTCTCAGAGATGGACAGCTGAACCCCTCCCAGATGGTACCTGTACCCAGGATCCCTCACTCTGAAGTGCATGACCTTGCTCTGCTTAGCACTGAAACCCAGTTGCAAAGTGTCTGACCACTGCTCAAGCCTTCCCAAATCTTCTTGGAAGCCTTTTCCTCCTTCTACCCCATCCACAGCTGCCCCTATCTTGGTGTCATCCACGAACAGACTGGTTCTGCTCTTAACTCCAACTGTTATATTAGCTATGAAGATGTTAAACAGCACTGGCCCCAGCACTGAACTCTGTGGCACCCCACTGGTGACTTCCCTGTGAGTTGAGAGTTCCCCCCCACAACTCTTTGATGTCTGTCCCCCAGCAAGTTAGCAATCCCCTTAACCAGTTTCTCCCCTGCTCCCAGGTTCCTCAATTTACTAGTTAATCTTCCATGTGGTACCAAGTCAAAGGCCTTGCTGAAATCCAGATACAGGACATCTATCGCCCGACCAGTGTCTAGTTGTTTTGCCACCAAGTCAGAAAAGTGAACCAGGTTTGTTTGACATGATCTCCCAGAGACGAACCCATGCTGTTTGTTGTCCATAAGACCGTTCACCTCCAAGGAGGTCCCCAACCTTTCCTTCAGGATCGCTACCATGAGCTTACCCACAATGGATGTTAGACTGACTGGTCTATAGTTACCAGGCTCATGCTTGGGACGGTTCCACTGTGGGGGTACCATATGTGCCATCCTCCTGTCCTGAGGCACACAATCCGTCTGCAGGGATGTATTGAACAAGTCTGCCAGTGGTGCCGCCAGGACGTCAGCCAACTCCCTAAGGACTCTAGGGTGCAGCGCATCTGGCCCTGGAGCCTTGTCCATGTTCAGTGACTTAACGCCCTCAAGCACTCTGCTCAAAGGGATCTCCCCATCTGTTATCCTATCTCCTCCCATGCCAGTGTTGCCTTGCCCCTGCAGTAGGGACCCATCTCTCTCTCCCTGGTAAAAACTGAGCAGAAGTACTCATTGAGCACTTCTGCCTGTTCAACCCCCTTCAGTACCCAACCTCCATTTTTCTTGATCTGCTTTTTGCAGTTCCTCTTCTCCCTTATGTACTTGAAGAAGGCCTTGTCCCCCTCCTTAATCCCCTCTGCTAGCCTTAGCTCCTTTCAAGCCTTGGCAGCCCTCACAGCCCTGCTCACCTCCCTGGTTTTCCTTGGTACTCCTCCTTATCCTCCTCTCTTTTGGACCCCTTCCATCTTCTGAAGGCCATCTTTTCTCCCTCACCCTTATCTGCACCTCCTTTGACCACCAACGTGGCATCTTGGTCCCTGGGACAGATTTCTCATTAACTAAGCCTTGATTGTTGACTATTGAATACTTGACTATTGCTCCCCAGTGTTCTCCTCCATGTCCTCCTCACTTCTTTCTCATCTAAATATCACATACAATTCTATCTGTCGCCTTGCCCTTTAGGTCCCTTCCTCTATTCACCACTGCTCTCTATATCAGTCCTTAGGCTGGCTCTCTCTGCAGGGCCGATTTGAATATACTATGGACTGTCTAATCGACTCCTCTCTCAGGAACTCACATAAGTCCCCATACTCCTTCCTTCTCACTGACAGGGTGGTAACTCAGTGTCTCAGGGTCCCAATCATCCCCCCAAGTAGTCCCCCATATACCTACTGTCATGGGGAGCAATGCTTTCTCTGACTCTGCCCCCTACCTCTGGAACAGAATAACACCTGCTATCTGTATGTTACCCTCTCATCAATCCTTCAAATTGTAGCTAAGAGACTGGCTCAGGCCACCTGTACCTGCTTCCTTGGAAACACCCTTACCAGAAATCCACCTTAGGGTCCCAGTGTACCATTTACCTTCATTCTGAAGTACTGGTTACAACATACACAACTGACATGTTTTTGACTCTATTGTGAAAATGTTGATTGCTACAGTGAAATCCCTTATGTACTTTATTTTAGACCTTGGACTGGCTGAATAAAGTCTTGATTTGCTGTAAGTGTATGTCCTAGTTTCTCTGCAAGCAGAGAATCATTGCTTTATTTGTCATGAACTTGTTTTTTGTGTCCTTAACCCCTATTTTTATGATATGATGCTTATGTATCACAGTGTCTGATACATAGAAACATAGAAACATAGAAGTTGATGGCAGATAAGGACCACAAGGCCCATCCAGTCTGTCCATTTCTTTTTCTACCTTATAAATGTGCCATCGGCCTTTGCTCTGTCAGTGGCCTATCTATTCATAGTCATTTGTATTGCTCCCTTATGCTTATCCCATGCCTGTTTGGAGCCCTGCACTGTATTCTTAGCCACCACTTCTTGTGGTAAGCCATTCCATGCATCCACCACCCTTTCTGTGAAAAATAATTTCCTCACATTCCCCTTAATTGGCTCCCTCTAATCTCATGCTGTGTCCTCTTGTCCTGCTATTTTCTTATATTTAAACATGTTAGACTCTTTCACCTTGTTAATGCCCTTAAGGTGTTTGAATGCCTCGATCATATCTCCTCCCTCCTTTGCTCAAGGGTATACATATTGAGCTCTGTTAATCTGTCCTCATATGTCTTCTGATGCAGTCCCTGCACCATTTTAGTTGCCCTTCTCTGGACTGCCTCAGTTTGGTTAATATCCTTGTGAAGTGTGGCCTCCAGTACTGCATGCAGTACTCCAGATGAGCCTAACTAGTGTCTTGTAAAGAGGTATTACTACCTCTCTTACAACTTGTGATACCCTACTAATACACCCTAACAGCCCCTAGCCTTACCTACTGCTTTAGAGGTCTGTTGGATGATTTCAGGTCATCAGTGATGATGATGCTCAAGTCTCTTTCTTCCTTTGTGACTGCTAGCAACTCCTCCCAGCCTATAGGTGGCTTCCAGGTTTCTCTTCCCTATGTGCATGATTTTGCACTTCTTATTAAATCCCAGTTGCACTCTTCTGACCATTTTGCTAGTTTGTCAGATCTCTTCTCATTCTGCCCACCCCATCTGGATCATCTACTCTGTTGCAGATCTTGGTGTCATCTGCAAACAGACAAGCCATACCCTCTAGTCCATCTGCAAGGTCACTAATGAAGATGTTGAAGAGGACTGGCCCCAGGACTGATCCCTGAGGTACCCCACTTGTGACGTGCATCTCTTCTGACTGTATACCATTTACCACCAATCTCTGTTTTCTGCCCGTCAACCAGTTTGCCACCCAGTTGACCAACTTCTGACCCACCCCGAGCCTACCAGCTTATTTATCAATCTTCTATGTGAACAGTGTCAAAAGCTTTGCTGAAGTCAAGGTAGGCGAGACATCAACTGTTCCCCTCTTGGTCCACACTTGGTTACCCAGTCAAAAAAATCTATGAGATTAGTTTGACAGGACCTTCCTTTGTAAACCCATGCTGTCTTGGATCATGTGCCCTATGGATTCCAGGTGTTGCACTATCCTTCCTTAAGGAGTGCCTCCATAATCTTGCCCACTACTGAGGTAAGACTGACTGGTCTGTAGTACCCTGCCTCCCTCCCTGCTACCACTCTTGTGGAGCGGGATCACATGAGCCCTTCTCCAGTCTTCTGGGACCTCTACTGTGCTCAGAGACTCACTAAACAGTTCTGCTAATGGCTCTGCTAGTTCCACCTTTAGCTCCTTAAGTACCCTGGGATGTATGCCATCAGGTCCCATTGCCTTATCCACCCTGAGCTTAGCAAGCTCTTGTAGGACCTCTTTCTTTTGTGAAGGGAGTAGTGCTCACCTCCCTCCCCTGTGCCCATGATGCTGAGCTGTGGGCCCTGCCTCTACCTTCTCTTCAGTAAATACTGAGCAAAAGTATCTATTTAGGATAGATGCCTTTACAGGGTCCTCCTCCTCACATGCTCCCTTTTCTCCATTAAGCTTAGCAATACCCCCTCTGGACTTTCTCCTTTCACTAATGTATCTATAGAAAGTCTTGTCACCTTCTTTTACTGTTCGTGCTAGTTTTTCCTCAGTTTGGGACTTTGCCTGCCTTACTGCCTTCCCTGCTTCCCTTAGGGCAGTTTGGTATGCCTCCCTATCTTCATCCCGCTGTGTTCCCTTATATTTCCTGAAGGCCAGCCTTTTGGCTCTGACCTTTTCTGCTACTGTATTTGAGAACCAAAGTGGTTTCCTTCTTCTTTTGCACTTCCTTTCTGTCTAACACAATGGGATGTTGCTTCAAGTATTGCATCCTTAATGCTTGCCCACTTTGCCTGTACCCCTCACCTGTGTTTCTTTTGCCAGGGCTAGCTTAACTCTGTTGGCCATCTTATCAAAGTCAGCTCCTCTGAAGTCCCCTATTTTTGCCTTGGAATGGGATGATTTAGATGTAGTAGCCAAACTGAACCATACCATGTGATCATCACTGGCCCCCAGGTGACCTTCTACCTGGAGATCTGTGATCCCTTCCTTGTTAGTCAGTACTAGATCTAGGATAGCCCTGTCTCTCGTGGGTTGCTGTACCAGTTTTTTGAGGCCTTCCCCCTGCAGAGAATCCACTATGTGTCTACCACTGTACTCACTGTATTATATGTACCTACTGTATTAAAACTTACACCTATTGTCTTTGTCACTGTATGGCCTGGGTTGCAACTGAAAATGGTCCTTTGGATCAGTTTGGTCCCCCTGGTTACCAAAAACATAATAAATAAATAAATTGCCTTGTTGGGGGCGGGGGTTGCACTATGCTGACTGCTGATTATCAGGAGTTATTACTACACAACAAATACTTCCTCCTCTTTATGGTACTGAGCACTGTCAAGCTGCCCTAAGTAGGAGTGTGGTTTGTGCTGTGCCACAGTGGTGTGGTGGGCTGCCTAGTGGCAGAGTGCTGAAGGGGGAATGTTTAGACATTTGAAGTTTAGTTTAACAGTTGAGAGAAAGAAAAAAATGAGGAGGGGGGGCACTCAGTCCCCCTGGTTGGAGGGCGAGGTGACTGTGTTGGGTTGGAGGCTGCTGGCCTGTCACTGAGTGGGGAAGGGGGCAGACAGACAAACAGAAACATAGACCGTGGCGCATAAAAAGACCAGAGGTCCATCTAGTCTGCTACACCTCTTGACCTTTTGTCACTGAAATGAAGTTCATGGCCCGTGGACATTCACAATGTGGGACAGTGAGGGGACACTGACCTTCATAATGAGGGACACATCAAGGCTCAAACATGGAGATAAAAAGTCACTGGGGGGGTTTCATTTCAAACACACAGGAAAAAAAAGACTTTCAGATCAGCTGTACAATGAGTAGGGATGAGGCTGTTGTTTGTCCAAAGAAGTTATGGGTCATGTTCAGCTGGACTGACCACTTCAACAACAGCATATGAGAGTAGAGAGTATATCTTTTCAACAAGAGATAGAATAGAGGTTGCCTAGCCTACCAACAGGATGTGCCAGGAGAGAAAAAAATGTACCATTTTATTCAAAACCTGAAAAAGCAATGTTTTCACTCTTGGCAATTTGTAGGTTTAACAAATGGATGATGTTACAGTTTGTTGAAATGTCTCCAGTATCATCTGCCTGGCTTGTTAAGTGAGTGTGTAGACTATGGGACGAGTGCTATTAGCATAGCACAAAGCTACAGAGAATACAACATACTTTTGTGTACTTGCTACACTGTACTGTAGCTGTGCTAAGCTACTTTTGTTGCATGCTTGCTGTTGATTTAGGCTTTTTCAGTTAATTTGAGTTGGGTGCTCTACCCCCCACACACCCTTGTTTAACAAGGGGTTGTGATGGGGTGAAGCCCCCCAAACGCAAATAAAGTAATAAAAATAACTGACAGTCCAATGTGTTGTAGAGTGTGTTGTAAGTGAGGTTTCATGGTATTTAGACAATGTAGTCTTTATTTTATACGTATGCTCTGAGGTAAAAGAATTAAATACTTTGTAATTGTATTTGTATCAGCACTAGCTTCTTATATGTTCCACAAAGCATGTATGTTGTTGTATATTACATCTGTCTTTGCTACAAGGTTTAATCTTAGAAACATTCAAGTTTGATATATTACATTCATCTTGAAGCAGTGCCGTTCTATGCATGTTTCTCCTTATCTCCATTTGCTATCTGTTTGTGTTCATGGCTCTGTGTAGCATCCTTCATTTAGTGTTAAATCTGACCCTCTCCTATATTAAGATTTAAAGCAGCATACAGTAATTGCGAAAATATAAATGATGGAATGTATCATCTTGTCACTGAAAGACACAATATTACTAACACTCTGACTCTTTGTTTGTTATTCGTTTGCAGATCAAAATTTCAAATATCACCAAAAACAAATGAAGTAGCAGATAATAAATATCAATAACAATATTAAAACATTCTTTTTGTTACAGACCTCTTTATTTTTTTTCAAACTTTAGACAGACATACATATACCTGGATGAACCAGGGTACACAATCCCAAACTGACTGTGTAAACTATATACAGACCACCTATATACATACACAGTTAATGGGACCATCCTCCATAATGATGATATATCCCTATAGCATCTGTATCTTAGGGTAACAGGATCAGCAAATAAACTTAATCAACATAAATATAACCCCTGTAACATAAATCCTGTTACCCAGTAAAAGGTATCAAACCAGAGCCTCAACCTAAGTAGCAGTCCACCCAGGAAGTGGCTCCCTGCTGTGTCCCCTGGAAAGAGAGAGAGAGTCCCCATCCCCCCATAATTCCTAGCAGACCAAGACCGTCATCCTATTACCCTTGCACTTAAACCACCTCAACCCCAGAAAAAGCTGTTATTATAGCCGTTTAGACCAACTTAATAACAATATTAAAACATTCTGACAAATAACCAAATAAATTTGCTTTTAGTCCCAAAAGTGAAATACCTCTTGAAACTGAGATGTATTTAAGTTAATGTTTCTGGATAGTATTCTGAAGTATAATATCAAAGTGGTAAGAAAATGGAATGGAGCATGTTGTTTTAGTAATAATATCAGTGTCAGAGTGGCCCACCTGGATACCTGGATATTTTCAGGTGGGCCCCCATCTGCTGGGTACCAGGCCACCTTCAAAAGTTTGAGAAACATTGCATGTATCATGTATTTCGAATTAAATGGGATATTTCCTGCATTGCATTTCACTGTAAAATGCAAACACAGAGCTAGTGTGTCATAATGGAATACTGATATGAATGTGTCACCCTGGGCCCTCCCCTATTGATTTTTCAGGTGGTTCTTAATTTTCAGGGTGAGTCCCTGTATCAACTTTCAATGTGGGCCCCCTGTACCCAAGTCTGACCTTGAATAACATAACTGGACACATCTAAAACAACTCATTTTTTGTCTCATCATTTAGCTGTATAACTGCTTAACATAGTCATTTTCCTTGATGGTATAACTGAATAGAAAAATACTATCAGAAGTTTTAGTGCAAGACCACAGCTCGAAATATGGAACAAAAATGCTCACTCTGAACTCCGCTTTCCATATGGGGAATTGATTAGTCGAATACGTTCATTCGTGTCTGCATTGCTATACATTTTAAAAGCATGTACATAGTTTAGTAATTGTAAATTAATTTATTTTCAATTGATTGATCTGCTTTATTTCTGCATATTTATCTTCTATTGCTAATGCTTTAGCTTAAACAAAGGCTGTATTTATCTTATTTTTGTTAAAACCAAACCTGTACCACTTTGGTTATGTCCTGCCACTGTATGTGTTTTTAACTTATCACTGTGGTTGACTGATTTTGTTGGGAATTTGTGATACACTGGTATTAATTTAGTTAATTACCTCTAATTGTTTTTTAATTGTAAATTAACTGATACTGGATGTATTTCTCATGCAAACTGAAGTACTTAAATGGATTGTCTGACTTGGTAATGAATTCCTGATGAAGCCTCATTTGTAGAGGTTAAGCAAATGGTTACCTTAGTTTTCTTACCACCTCAGTGCCTTTTATAGTCGTCTTGTATCTTTTGCCACCATATGATTTGGAAGTTACTACAATGCTTCTGAAATAAAGAGTATTTTTTGTACATGGTAGTTTTTCATTAAATCACTGTAAAGTATTTCTCTGAGTGCACAGAGTTCTGATGTAAGAGGTGCACTTTACCCTACTCTAGACACTGGGACACCATTGGTGCTGACAGGTCTTGGTACATGCTGTGTATGGGGTGTTGGCCATCATCAGTGACCACATGTGAAGGTGTGCAATTCAACAACACTGGCCAGGCTGGAGGCAGACAGGGTAGCGCTGCCAGTGCTGATATAGACCCCCTATCCTTGTAGTACAAGCTGTTTCATGGATGTTGGCAAGCAGCGGTGGACAGATCTGAAGCTGTGCAGTTGAGCAATACTGGGCAGGCAGGAGGCAGACAAGGTACCAGAGCCATTGCTGGGTTACCACATCACACTAGGACAGAAAGCTACCATGGTTTCTGACAGTTGCCAGCTAACATGGCAAAGCTGGGCTACTCACCCTATCGGTGCCACTGTGGTACAAAACAGTAGGCTCTCAGTACACACACATCATTGCTTGTGAAATCCTGGTTTGTGCATGGCCCACCTGTACAAACAAAACATGAGGGTGTACATCACCAGCAAACATTGCTATTAAAAGCTGGTGGCTATCTGATAGTCCATTTAGTCCACTGTGTATCGGTATACTCTGTGTATGTGATTTCTCAAAAATGAGCTTTGCATTGTCAAAACAACCTCCTCATTCCTGCTGGATATACCCTTTCTCATGCAACCCAGCATCAAACTACCCATACCAACTGGTTTGTGACTGTGCCATGCCATTTTCTGGTGAACTTAGTGTTCATCTGGTTGCAATGTTTGAAATGTGTTTGACATGTTGCTGTTGACTCTAATACCATGTGTAGCATTACATATGTTTATACATGCTGTAGTACTATGTCTTTTTTTCTTCTTGGTGACTTAGTTGTATAGTTGAAATGTATTGACTGATTGTTCATGTGTTTGCTTTAGCTGTCTGTCTGGAGATTGCCTTAATGGAGGAAAAGTGCATTCTGGTGATTGTGCATGAATCTGAGTTACCAACTGGAATAAACAAGTGATGTGCTGTGTTCTAACAGCTACAAGGGTGTGTGATGGGATTCGGATGTAATTGTCTATATGTTGATGCACATCAAAAGACTGCAGGATGGTGTAACAGCCAGCCTGTTGACAGATTTCAGTGGCTGTGACTTTGCTTCATGTTCAGTGTGCTTTTATTCGTTGTCATTGTGGCTTGGTTGTCTGCATGACATCACCATGGACTGCGGTGCAGTTGATGTGTGCCTTATTGGGGTTGGGGATGCACATTGTGGTTGTTATGTGTGTGTGCGTGTGTGTGTGTGTTTGTGTTAAAAAAAAAGATGCTCTGACTGCTGAGTAGTCTCACTGCTTTTTGTGTAGGAGTATACTACTGCCACACACTGCTGTGCGGTGTCAATGTTTATTTCTTTACTGGATGCCACATGTGTTCTGTGCTGTCTTATTGTTGCATTGGGGGCTTTGAACACTGTCTACAGTGATGTGCCATCTTATTGTTTCATTGGGGGCTTCAGACACTGTCTCATAGTGCTGTGCTGTCTTATTGTTTCATTGGGGGCTTCTGACACTGTCTCACAGTGCAGTGCTGTCTCATTGTTTCATTGGGGGCTTCTGACACTGTCTCACAGTACTGTGCTGTCTCATTGTTTCATTGGGGGCTTCAGACACTGTCTCACAGTGCTGTGCTGTCTCATTGTTTCATTGGGGGCTTCAGACACTGTCTCACAATGCTGTGCTGTCTCATTGTTTCATTGGGGGCTTCAGACACTGTCTCACAGTGCTGTGCTGTCTTATTTCTTTGGGGGCTTCAGACACTGTCTCACAGTGTTGTGCTGTCTTATTGTTTCATTGGGGGCTTCAGACACTGTCTCGCAATGCTGTGCTGTCTCATTGTTTCATTGGGGGCTTCAGACACTGTCTCACAATGCTGTGCTGTCTCATTTTGCCCGGTTTACCTGGATGCCAGCTTCACACACTGCTGTGTCATCTCAGTGTGGTATAGCTTGGTGTATTCCATGTGAAGAAACTGAGCTGCATTCTCAGTGTGGCAGGAGCTGGTAGACACCATTGTCCCACATTGCACTGATGTCACACTGTTGCTTTATTTTTTTTGTTAATTTCCCATTGAATTCTGCTTTACATTGGTTTATGAAGCAACAAATCTGTGCTGTATAACATTTTTCAGCAGCTGAGGAAAATGACCCTGCCCTGGTTCTGCTGTTTACTGTCTATCTGATGCTGCTAACATTTTCCCTCTATCATGTACTACCATATTAAATGTTGTGTGGTCACTCTGCTTTGGGTGCAGTGTACTGTCTCTCTGACTGTAAATGCGATTGCCAGTGTCATTGACAATTGAGTCATACTATTGTTGTTTTGCTGGGTGACTAAGAGTTTCTCACTGTGGCTTGCTTGTGTAGACACTATTTTGCATTATACAATGAGGTCTTTAATTCCATTAACCTGATTGGTCTGCTGGGATCATAACCCATGGACAAATCCCAGCATAATCCATGGGTAAAGTTTCAGGCATCCCAGCTGACCGCTGCACAACAGAAAAAAATCACTACCTCTTTTCTGGTTAGTTTTCCACCTTTGTTTAGCCACGATATTGTCTCTGTCCCAGTAGTCCACTTCCCACAACCCTTCAAACTGCAGCTCCAAGGAACACACTCCTTTAATATTATCTGCTCTCCCAATCACTGTAACCCCCCCCACCCCAAAAGAAAAAAACAGTGAGTGGGAGCGTCACTTTGTGTCATGGAAAAAGCACAGTTACCCCAGAACCGGACGCTGAATGCAATCCTTCGGTGGTAACAACCACACTCGACAGAAACAAGCCACTGAACAGAACATATTTCCTGCACAAAATATGCACATTCAGCCCTTTTGAATCACATTAGTAAACAGCCTTCTTATTAACTTGCCTTTCATTTACTGCAGCTCCTCACATGGCTAACTCCACATAAACAGTGCACAAACTTCACTTTTTTTTGTGATTGCCAGAATGGGAACAGCGAGCTGCTTGAAGTGTGGGTGGGAGTTCCTCAGGTCTGTACTCTAGTTTCAAAAATAAAAGTATGAAGGGGGGTTGCTTTTAGCAAGGATGGAGCTGCAGTTTCAATCTGGCCCACATACAGACTGCTGTATCTTCTTGAATATCTGCTGTCTATGTCTCACCTTCACCACTACAGTCTCTCTCTTTCTTTCTTTCTTCCCCAAACCTTTCAGTCATGGCTCTTTCTCGCATTACAACTTCATTGCTGATGACATCCTTCTACTCCCCAACACACCCAACAGTTGTTTCAAATCACTTCTATCCCAGACTGCATGCCTTACTCACAGCTGTCTCTCTCCACAGAACTGGCTGTTACAACACATCTATTCCCAGCACTGATTCAGTGATGACTCACAGTAGGGAAGCAGTATAGCGCAGTGGTTTAAGACTCTGAGCTGCAAATCTGGTGATGACCAGCAGCCTAGACCTGGGTGTGGATCCCACAGCTTCCACTTGCATACTGAGTGATCCTAAGCAAGTCACTTAACTTCCCTGTGTTCTCAGGTTGCACCTAAAAAAAGAAAAGTTTTCAGCTTAGTGTGCTATTCCTGGTTAAACAACTAAAAAAAAAACAGTACAAATAGGAGGGACTTTGTTATTACCAGTGGATGGATATTATCTCTGCAGTATTAAAAAACATCCCAAAAAATGATTATTTTACTTACTATATTAAAAATATTTTTTGTTTAATTCAAGCAATCATATAATTGCAATAACCCACTCCAGGATGTGGGTTATGTGGGATTTTCCCACTTCTGGTGTGGATTTGGTCACTCTGCCTGCTGCCCCATGACTGAACCACACCAGGTATGGGTAAATCCCAGCATAACCCACACCTTGTCATGGATTATTGATTAATTTTCCATATGAAGTATGCTGTGTTCATTCAACTTGCACAGCACACAGTGCTCTCCGAGTGTGGCATGGCTTGTTATATGCCTGTGTTCCACACTGCTGTGCATTCTCGTACCGGGTCATAATGTCATATGCTTAATAGCTTATGACATTATAGCTAACCAGAAACAGCGCTGTCCATGACAGTGAATGGTGCAATATCGCATATTCTGCTGTACGTGGTATTGCACCATTCACACAATCCCAGGCAGAGGATAAGAACTCTGCTGGGAGTGGGCTCTGCCGAGCAGCCACCATGGCTCACTGGACTGAGCCATAGCAGCAGGAACCGGGTTTGATTCTTGGTCCCAGACATTTATTTTCTCCCACATTGTGAGCTCCCCAAGGTAAACCCCCCTGGAGTTGAGAATCCTTAGTGGGGGGGAGTTCGGGAGTACAGCCCCCCCATAATGAGGGGTGTGGGGGTGGATCCCCCCACAGAAAAAAGACATGCTGCATGGCAGAAATTGTGCTGTATTGGCAGGGTGATATTGCCATGCGGCATAATGTCTTGCGACATTATGACCCTGTGCTGTGCAGTCTCACTATGGACAGTGATGATGTATACCCAATACACAGACTGGCTTGCACTCTCAGAGTGCATTTTGGTGTTTTTTGATATTGTCCAGCCTGATTTTCCTTAGTAAGGTGATTTTCTTTTGTGGATAAAATTGTCACAGACTGTTGTTCATTGTCACTGTTGCCTTGGGAGATAGATACAATTTTCATACTGCTGTGACTTCAAATTTTATCAGTTTGTTCTGTGTGCCATTGTGAAATTCTGTGTTAATATCTCAATATCTCCTAGCTGTGTGGATAATACCTTCACTGAAGGTATAACAGTGTATCTACAAGCAATCAATTTGTGATTTATTTATTTATTTAAAAGTTTTACCAGGAAAGGCATACTGAGCAGACTACCACTCGATTGCATATGTGTCTTGGGGGTTGTTTGGGATGGGATGATACATACAAGTAAAGAATACAGAGGTACAATTACAGAATTACAGAATGCCGAAGTTTACATAGGTTATATACAAAAAGGTAGAAAAGTACTAAAATATAATAGTATAATAGTATATATATATAGTATACAGTATATACAGTATATAGTATATACATATAGTATATAATAGTATTATAGTATATTTAGCCTTTGCTAGCAATGACATATAGCTGTGTTTCCTCCAAGAATATAATTACTAACTTTTGTTGACCTGTTTCATCTCTCATCAACTGTTTGCTGTCACATCTGTGTTAGGTGATACTGTGGATGTTAATGAATTGAAAATATCATTGTTTCTAGAACAGAAACATATTGACATTCAAGCTTTGTTTCCTTTTTGTAATTGTTTGTATTTCTTTTGTTATAGCTATGTATATTAATAAGACATGTATCCACGGTGAAGGGAGATATTTGTAATATTCAGTTATTTTTTTATATTCATAGGTGTCAATGTGGTGTCAGCACCAATGTGGGTGATGATCTTAAATGTATTTGCTGTCAGGAGATTAAGTGTATGACTTGGCAGTGTGATGATGAAAAAGTTAACTGCATCACAATGCACAGCATTTTTCAATCATTTGTATTCAGTCCCAATGTACTACAGACTGCATATTACAACTTCCACCAGCAGTATAATGGTGGTAATGCAGCTCTTCTCTACCTTCACCTTTTTAACCCCCATCCCCCTCCACAACACTGAACCCCGACTTCTGGTGCTCCTTCCATAGGTCAACCAGATCTGGGCAATTTGCCTTCTCATATCACTGTCCCAAGCTGTAGAAACCCCTCCCCCACCATCCGAAATGCCACCTCCCCTTCAGCCCTCTCCTCCTTCCTACATAACTTCACCTCCCCTACATGCACCTGTCACTGACTATCCATTCCTACAGTGCTAGGCCTCCATCTAATCTACATGCTCCTGCACCTAACTCTCCTTTTCCCACAATACTAAGCCCATCATCCCTCGTGCCAACCTAAAATACCCCACCTACCTTGTAATCTGTACTCATCACACAACTACCCCTACCTCATTCTCCACCTAATCCTGCCCATCTATGCAAATTCTGTACTACGTGTTCTTCTACTCACTGATAGGCCTCACCTCTACCCACCTCTCCTCTATAACCCCCTGCTTCTCACTTACATCCTGCCCATCATATATTATGCTTTGCTTTTGCAAAATCTGCCTGTTCTCTACTAAAAATATAATAATTGTGCACTATACTTGAGGTGTACCAATAAATTGCACTGATTCTTGCCAACCTGTGTTTTCCCATCCTTTAGTTCAGATGTTAGGGTAACCAACATGTACACGAAATGTACACCAGTTAAATCATAATCTATATGTACAACTGAACCATTGTTCTCTATGATCCTGTAATACCAAGATATTGTAAATATTATATTGTTGTATAATGCTACTCGTGTATTCTGTTATGATATTGCTGCATTGCTGTTTCTATTTGTAAACTGAAATCCTCCTTCCCCCTACCACCGAGTCACATCTGGAAATGAGCAGTTTAAGCTCATTATGCCATCCTAGTGAAACATTTTAAATTTATAAAATAAAATAAATAAAGTGCACCACCAAACCTATATGAGTAAACAGTGTGTTATTTTGGTTTACGTTCAAGGTTTTGTTGTTTATCAATACAGTATATTGTTGACTGTGATTATGCGGTTATTTACTTTGAAGATACAAAAGCGCACAGAAGGGGCGAGCAGCACTACAGATAGATAAGGTCATGAGATTGGATGGGATACCTCCAATGGTGCTCAGGGAACTGGTAATGAAAATGCTTGAATCCCTGGTAGGACTGTTCAATAGATCATTATGCAGTAGAACAGTGGACTGCTTCAAACGAAGATGGGACATGACAAGGGGGAGGGTTAATGAAGGGGAAGGGTGGAAGGGAGGGGCAGCTGCAGAATAAGGGGTGCTAGCTGCACATTCGAGCAGACTTGATAGACCTCTAGGCCTTTATCTGCTGGCAAATTTTGTATGTTCGTATGTGCATTACAGATGGGTGTAGTTCATTAGGACTGGATGGCAGCAGACATAGTTCTGCTCCACAAGGTGAGAGGACAAGGAACAAGAGGGGAACTGTAGACCTGTCAGGCTTACCTCTGTAGTAGAGAAGCTGATGGACTTGCTGGTCAAAGAGTCCCTCGTGGACTACCTGGAGATCAGTTGTCTCCAGGATAATAAACAGCAAGAGTTCATGGAAGGGAGGTCTTGTCAGACTAGTACGATAGTTTTCTTTGACTAGGTGATGAAGGCATTGGATCAGCAAGGGTTTTGATTTGGTACCTCACAGACAACTGCTGAAAAAGATAATGGATCTGGGTATGGCTAAGGACATAGTAAGATATGTAGGTAACTGGCTAAAGGGGAAGCAGCAGAGAGTTGTGGCTAACATGTTCAAATAAGAAGAGAAGGAGGTCACAAGCGGGGTACCACAGGGACCTGTCCAGGACCCAGTACTCTTCAACATGTATTGTGGCTATGTACTGATACCACCAAGTGCAATGTATGTATGGGAAAAGTAATCTGTGTTTAAATTCTTGAATGTTTTCTTCAAAGAGTATGTAAGTCACATTGTTTGTGAGCAACTCCCTTTTTTCCCAATCTAGAAAGTACCAATACACTGGCTTCCACCAGCTGATATGCTGGTGCTGTGGTTATCTTGGAAAAGATGTCTGTGTACCTCTGCCTTCTTGCTGTTTGAAAGATATTTGATGGTAATATTCAAATGATTCTCGGGACTACTCACATTCTAAACCAGAGAGACTCTAACCACCATGATTTACAAAGCTTTAAGTATGTGACACCAATAACATATTCAAGTTATTATGTTTTCCATTCTGTCTCTGTCTAAATGCTGTGATGCAATGAAAAGGCAACAATGTATTACTTTATAGAACTGCAGTCTAAAACTGACTGCTACTAGTTCAACATTCGTATTAAAATCAAACATGACATATATAAATTACTGTTATTTATTTTTTGGTGAATAAAAACATTACATTACAAGTGGCATTACAGCAGTACTGACAAACATTTTATCACACCTTCCAAAGACTGTAACTGATTAATTGTCAACACTGAAGAAAACAGTCCTGCGGTTCACCTGCCTGCCTACACGGGTAATATTCACCTAGGTGCACTGTATAATAAATACCACATACTCACTCTGAAAATATAACATAACTTTATTGCTAAAAAGTGAGATAAACATAGAACCATAGAATTTGATGGCAAATATGGACCACTTGGCCCATTCAGTCTGCCCATTTCTTCCTACCTACACTATTACCACAGATTGTGCCTGATCTACAGCTCTTTCTCCCTCACCCTGCTTTCCACTATGATTCTTTTGTGCTTACTCCATGCATTCTTGAACCCAACCACTGTTTTTGCCCCCACCACCTCCACTGGGAAGCTGTTCTAGGAATTCACCACTTTTTCTGTGAAAAAATACTTTACTTTAGTTTTTTTTTTTGCATGGGAAAGAAGGACTAGAAAATTCTGCCTATTTCCAGCCTCATTCGTGGGAAGGGGCATACTGATGGATGCCAACTGACATTGAACCAGATTAAGCAGTTGGTGGTATTTTAGTGAATGGGGTAGATTTGGCCAGGACACCGGGGAAATTTCACTACTTTTTCAGCAGGGGGAGCTGCAGAACCCATGGCTGATGCCTCGGAGAGTGAACAGAATGCTGGTGTACCCGCAGGTGAGCAGATCTCCCTCCCTTCCTGCATGTCCATCCCTGGAGACTGACTGCAATAACCAAGAAGATGCAGAAAATATGGAAATGGAGGTAGATCCTCTGCTAGAGCAATCAGAACAGACAGAACACAGAGAGGCAGAATTGCTTAAAATGTTAAGTAAAACACAGAGGAAATGCTTATTGCAGCTGCTGACTACATCAAAAAAAGAACAACAGACATCATGGCAAGTTTCACTGAATCTAGAACCCACTCAGAATGCAGAAGGTAGAGAACCTGAAGAGCTTCTTGGATCAAAGGCGGATGACACAGTAGCGTCAAAGGCCCCAAATGACAAGCGGCCAACACCCAGTGTCTCCAGCAATGCTTCAACATCAAATGTAGTGCCTGACAATCCTACTACCATAACAGAAAATGTAAGTCAACAACATTTTACCAAAGGCACTGAAACTATAAATGAGACTGGTGTTAAAAAGCAAGATATGGGGCTGAGAAAAGGCAGAAAGTCGGAGAGTATTTCTGAAGGGCTTAAAGAACCAGAAACCCCTTGGGCAGTGGGAAAAGTATTGGTGGAGGCAGGGTGGAAACAACCGGAGATAGGAGAGTGGGTTCCTGATCCAGCTGTGCTGCCTATACCAGGAACTTCAGGGAGCCAGTGAGCAGAAAATGTTGTAAATGATTTTGATATTGCATTACATGCAGAAGATGTAGGCTCTGACACTTGGGCTGGAACTGTTAAATCACACCCCCCACCTTTCTCATCCAATGTTGACACTATCTCTTCATCAGACTAAGAGGGATGTTTACAAGATTCTCCACAAAATTGGGGTGACAGGGTACAACATGGAGAGAATCAAATCACTGGACAAATCACTGCGCTACAAGCCCCACAAGTGTGGACAAGATTCAGACAGAGAGGCAAAGAGTTTCAGCATATAGCCCCAGAACAAAGAAATAAATGTTGTAAGACTGCAATATCTAGGAGGCCTAGAACCTCAGCCAGATAGCATCTATGTGGACAGCAATCTAATCAAAGAATCAATGAGATTCTTCTCAAATGAGATATATGCTATTACACATGCTACTGGAGACAGTATTTATGATATGAATTTTAAAACTCCCACAGGTCTTGATAGATTTTAGACAACCTACAAAAAATTTAGATACACAACACTGTGGTTACCATTAAGAGTTATACCCCTTAGAAAACTTGCCATCAAACAGATAACTGTATTTTTTAGGAATGAAGGGGTAAACGTGCATGATATAAAACATTGGCTCCAGCAAAGATGTGACTTATTAGGTGAACCCACCCCCATACTGGATGAAGAACACATTTGGATGGGGGGGTGGAAGTTTAGAATCAAACTTTGAATGGTAGCTCAAGGCCTCAGAAACTTGGCAAGCTCTTTTCTCCTTTGGAAAGACAGAGGATATTATTTTTACCCTGGCCGGCCCAAGATGTGTTTCGAGTACAGGTCCATCAATCACCTTAGCAATTCATGTGACCTGGTAAAGTGCAATCTGTGCTTAGAGTATGGTCACAACAGTTCAAATTGCACAACTGAATTACATTGCAATTTGTGTGACGAATCTGGACATGCCTATCATGCATGTGAATGGGCGATCCATAATAGGAATGACAGGCCTGACCAAGACATACTTTTAAATAAAGCACAAAAAGCAAGTCTTAAAAAACACAGAAAAAGGCAAGAAGAAAGAGAACAAACAGAAACAACTCCTCAACAGCCAGACAACAACCCTCATGGCAATGGCAATGCCTTTAGAGGATGGAGAGAACCCCCACCCGCACCCCAGAAAGAGACTCTTATGGACACTGAAGGAAATGCTGCCTCACAGACTGGAACTATGCAAAATGAAACCACTGCAATAATACCACAACCAAGTCTAGAAAGGAACCATAATAAACAAAAAAAAGGAACAGGACACTACAGTGATGCCACCACCTAAATCAAAAACTGTATTATCAAAGAAATGAATACTAAAGAAAAACAACCCCAAAGCAAAGCTACCCAAAATTTATGAGGCATAGAGGGACATAGCCCTATCTAATAAATATGATGTCCTGCAAAATGTCGATTCAGACCAGGGGGGAGAATCTGAGACATCATCCATTTTTTCATCTCATCAGGAGGTATATTCAGAATCAGAAGATGAGCAGCTGGCGGTGAAAGTGCAGGAAATGAGAAGTAAACAAAAACAACTGGGGGAACAACCTAGATGGAGTGGAAGACTGGGAAAAACATCCTAGACTGGTCACATTTCCCCTACATCTAAAGCCTCACTATAGCATCTCCATGGACTTATAAGGTGGCCAACATAAATGTGAACAGTATTAAGAATAATCGGAGGAGACTCACGACTTTTTCAGTTCAAAAAGATCTGAATTTGGACATCTGCATGTTGCAAGATACCAGACTTGATACAAATGCAGATATCACTGCAGCTAGCAGATTGTGGTGTTGGGGGCCATCTTTTTATTCTATGGGTCTAGAGAGATGTGGTTGAGTAAGGATATTTTTTTTCTGGGTATGACTATACAGTAACAATAATTGTTGATATTTGTCCTGGTAGGGCACTACTTGTAGACTTTTGTCATAATAATGCATTATAGAGAATTCTGAACCTTTATGCACCACAAATGAAAAAAAAGAAGGGGTAGAATTGTTAAATCTGGTAAAACCTTTTTTATTTGCTACTAGGAATTTAATTTCAGCAAGAGATTTTAATTGAGCAATGAACATAGCAGATAGGGGAGCCAGAACTACTAAACAGTATTGTGACACTAACACTCTAAACAAAATTATTGAACATTTTGGCTTGATAGATACATGTCAAACTAAATATGATAGTGGGGATACACTTTTTATAAAAGGACATTAGCTTCCAGGATAGATTTTACTTTTTCATCTCCATCGTTAAAAATGCATAGAGCACATGTTATTCTAGTGGAGAACTCAGACCATTTACTTGTTCTTACTTATATAGGAATATTAGAAAACTTAACCTTTGGGAGAGGGTGCTGAAAATTGAATTCAAAATTACTAGAAAGCAAGGAAATAAAAAACCCAGGTTACAGAAGTTTTAAATGCAAGAAAATCAGTAACCTGCATGGAAGATTACCTACTGTAAGTAGGTGGTGGGTAACAACAAAACAGGAAATAAAACATCTTTTGCAACAACAAGCAAGTTCCATAAATATGGGACAATACAAAAAATACCTGACATCAAGGTCACAATATTTCGGAATAATATCTTTAGTGAATGATGGGTATGGAAATTTTACAGAACAGATACAGGTCATAAGGACAGAAATGGAGACAATGCAGTATTCAGGGGCTATATCCTTGTTATATGAGCATAGGATAAGTACATCAGGAAACACCACCACTGGTGAAAGTTGTAAAACAAGAATCCAACAGAGAACAATGGATAAACTTATAGACCAGACAGGTATAGAATTTCAGTCTCAAGAGAAAATTATGGATATAATAGTACAACACATGAAAGATTTGTATATGGAACCAGAGATAGTAAATGAACAAACACAAAACGCTCTACATAATTTGAGAGTGCCAGAGTTGCCCATTGAAATAAGCACACATCTAATTGAACCCATTAATACACTAGAGGTTGAAACAGCAATACAGTATTTAAAGAATAACACTACCCCAAGGATTGATGGCATAACATCTGAATTCTACAAATTTTTTTAAACAGAACTAGCAGAAATACTGATGGTAGTTTTTAATAGCATGTTGGAAGGGAATATTATTGCCCCTCAATTAGGTACATCTATATAGATTTTCATACATAAAAATAATGATAGAAGAAACATAAAGAACTGGAGACCATTAAGCTTAATGATCACTGACATAAAAATATTGATTAACATACTTCATTTCATGTCATTTCATTTTTATTTTTATACTGATTAGTTTGTGGAACAAACCCATTTTCTCAAACGACCGGTTTATACAACAAAACATAACACATCAGACTTTACAAACAGTAAACATCCAATAAATATACATTATGTAAAACATTTACAAATTGAATTCACCAACAAATTGTTTCTAAGAGCAGTCTTAAATTTTGATAACTGCTTTTGACTTGTAACATTATAAGGAAGATAATTATACATCCTAACAGTGGCAAAGTTCAAGGAATTTTGACCAAAAGAGTATGGAAGAAAGGCAACATAAAACCCTCCTTACTCCATAATCTTGTACAACAAGATTTTGTATTCCTAGAGAACAGACTAAGGATACTCTGTGGCATAATACCTAACTGAACCTTATGCAAAAACAACAGTGATCTAATGTTGGATCGCTCCCTTAAGGCAATCAACCCAAACATTTATAAAGAGAACAATGATGTGTTAACCTCAACTGGCCAGAAGCAAAATGTAACATGGAATGATAAGTAATTTGAAGTTTAGAGAACATTGCAGCAGAAGTATAAGAATATATTGTAGTCCCATAATCCATTATAGATAACAATAAACTATGTGTAAGTAATGACCTAATATCAACTGTAAGATTACATCTAATTTGATAAAGAAACCCCAACCTTTTATATACTTTATTAAATAATTCCATAACATGAGACTCAAAAGTTAGTTGACAATCAATTAATATTCCCAAATATTTGAACAGTCTAACCTGTTCAATTAAATTACCCAAGTTATCCTGAATAATTAGATCCTGTTTTTGCTCTCTCCTGGAATGAGAAAATACCATTGTCTTAGTTTTTGCAGAATTTAACACTAGTTTATGTTTGTCAAACCAATAATGGAGCAAACTAAAATCATATTGTAAGGTATTTTGAAGAGTCAGAAGATTGGGACCAGAACAAAACAAAACAGCATAATCTGCATATAACAATAACTCAGTATTTAAAAAATTAACTGATAAAGAATTAAATGAAGAAAAAAGCAAAGGACCCAATATGGAGCCCTGTGGGACTCCACATTTTAACAATGCTGGCTCCAGTTTTATTCCATTGATTATTGTCATCTGAGTCCTGTTAGATAAATAATCTCCAATCCAAGAAATAACCCCATCTGATAACTGTGCAGCAGATAACTGCTTCAAGAGTATTTCATGATTAACAAGATTAAAATCCTTGGTGAGGTCCACAAAAGCCACTGCAACAAAATCTGTGACATCAGTTGCCTTGGAAACTTGGCTGGTGAACCTCACCAAGGCTGTCTCAGGGTTGTGGTTAGGCCTAAAGCCATGTTGTGAATCTGACCAAAGATTATATTTTGTTATGTGTTCTATCAGCTGAGCTGAGACTACCTTTTCTAAAATCTTAGATACTTAATTGATACATCTCAGTCCTGCACTGTGGAAGGAAGAAACATTCGGTTAAACCTATTGTTATTGAGGAGCTAATGGAAAAGGGAACTCAGAACAGAATAACAGGTTACTTGCTTAGCTTAAACCAAGAGCATGCATTTGACTATGTCTCATAAGTACATGGGAGAAGTTTTAAAGAAATATGGAATACCAGAAAAGTTTGTCAAATGGATAATGCAACTATATAGAATAGCTGCAGCAGTACCTATGGTAAACGGATATTTAGGACCTCTTGCAAAAATAAAGGGGTCAGACAGGGATGTTCTATGAGCCCCATTTTGTCTATATTTTGTATCGACCCCCTTTTGAAATTGATACAGCAAAATCAAGAGTATGAATGTCACAGTACCCAGTGGAGAAACAATCACCAAAACATTGGCTTATGCAGATGACCTATGTCTAATAGTTCCAGACATACTATCAGCAGAGGCAGCACTCAGTTTGGTGGAAAAATTCACAGAGGTGACAGGAGCTAGCTTAAATAATACAAAATGTGTGGGATATATAACAAGTGAAGGGACAGAGAAGGTGAATGAAATTCAAGAAATAAAGATGGTTTATACAAAAATCAACATTTTGGGAATAACTTTTGGGAGAGGTGACATGACTCAAGAAAACTGGAATCGGAAATAGAGGCCTGTACAGAAAAAAGTGCAAATATGGAAAAACTGGCAACAGACCAAAATGAAACAAGCATTTGTCAATGCCGAATGTTGTTTGCTTATAGGTGCTGTTTAGGTATTTGGGAGTGCAAATTCCATGCCTAAGAACTGTCATGTGCCCCCCCCAAGACATACAATGTGTCTTTCTGTTCAGTATTCACAGAAGAGGGGGAGAGGCAAGGGCCACAGCAGTACAGCAGTAACAAAGGTGTGAAGAGGTGAACAATAGCTCATTCACAGGCAGAAGAATCCTGCAGAAGGTGAGTAAATTGAAGGTGGACAAAGTGATGGGACCAGATGACATATACCCAAAGCTATTAAAAGAACTGTGAAGGGAAATAGCAGTACCTCTGGCAGCCATGTTCATTGAGTCATTCAACACAGGGGTGGTACCAGAGAATTGGAGGAGGGCACATGTGGTCCCTCTATACAAATCCAACTGTAGGGAGGAGGCGGGGAACTATAGGCAGGTCAGCCTCACTTCAGTAGTGGGAAATATCATGGAGACATTGATTAGAGAAAGGATAGTGGGGCATCTAGAAGCCACTGGAGCTCAGGACCATAGGCAACATGGATTCATAGTAGGGTGGTCATGTCAGACAAATCTGGTTGATCTCTTTGACTGGGTGACAAAGGAAGTAAATCAGGGTGGGGCAGTGAACAATGCTTACCTTGATGTAATTAAAGCCTTTGACACCATCCCACATAGGAGACTGATAAATGAGCTGAGTAGGCTGGGCATGGGGAAAAGGGTGGTAAACTGGGTTAGAAACTGGGTAAAAGACAGGAGGCAGAGAGTGGTTGTAAATTTGGCGCAGTTTGGGGAGAGGGGGTGACCAGTGGGTGCTGCAGGAAGTGGTCCTGGGGCCAGTCCTGTTCAGTGTCTTCATTAGTGACATTGCAGAAGGGCTGAAGGGAAAGGTCTGCCTGTTTGCAGATGACACCAAGATGTGTAACACAGTGGATACCCCAGAGGGGGTGGAGAAAATGAAGAGGGACCTGGGGAAGCTTGAGAAATGGTCCAAGGACTGGCAACTGAAGTTTAATTCAAAAAAGTGCAAAATTATGCACCTGGGACACAGAAATCCTGGAAAATGTACAGGATGGTGGGGGGGGGGAGTTGCTGACAGTCACAAAGAAGGAAAGGGACCTGGGGGTTCTTATTTCAGATGACCTGAAAATGTCAAAGTGATAAGACATCTGGGAGGGCCAGTGACATGCTGGGGTGCATAGGCAGGGGTATCACCAGCATAAGGAGGGAGGTAGTGATGCCATTATATAAAACCATGGTCAGGCTTCACATGGAGTACTGTGTGCAGTTGTGGAGGTCACACCTTCGTAAGGATATTAACAGGCTGGAGATGGTCCAGAGAAGGGCGAATGAGATGGCACAGAGCTTGCAACACAAGACTTGTGAGGAGAAATTAAGGGATCTCAATATATACTCACTGGAAGAGAAGAGGGAAAGAGGGGATATGATAGAAACATTCAAGTATGTTAAGGGTATAAATCGAACTACTGAGAAGCAGGAGACTGCTGCTATAGGCATATGTGCCAGCTTCTGTGTGATATTCTTATGTTCTTATAAATCTGTAATCGCCAGTATTTCAGTAACCACATGACCACACTGCCTTCTTTAGGCAATTTTATGCTGGTTGATGCCTGGTGTCAGATGGCAGACAGAGGGCTCACCAGATTGTGTTCCCATTTGAAAAACGTCATAGAGTGTTGCTTTACTGGTAAGAGTTTTGGAAAGCTGGTGAAGGTCTCACAATTTTTATTATGATTTTATCTCCTTATGTCTGTCCCCTTTGGTCCCCTCATCCCCACACCCCAACAGTCATCAGTAGCCACAGCTGCAGCCTTCTTCTTGCCAAGATGGTGGGTGAGAAACATAGAAACATAGAATTTGACAGCAGATATGGACCGCTTGGCCCACCTAGTCTGCCAATTTCCCTACCTGATGGATAAGCTGCAGATTCTAGTTAATCGACAGCTTACTTCCTCCTACTCCCTAGTAGAATTGCCTTATGTCTGTCCGTGAGCAGCTGCCTTCACTGTCTGTGAAGTCTGGCATCTTTCAGTGCCGCTTATTGGTCATCTTCCAACACAGGCGAGGTGCTGCCAGCCCAAAACTAACACAGGACAAGCAGGTTTCAAAGTGGGGAAGAAATGGAGTGAGCAAGAATCAAGTACTCATTCAGATGCAGCTTCGATTTTAAGATCAGCATAGTGGTGTGGACACTGCAAATAGAACCCCAGCTCTTTAAGCAGCCTTATGAAGAGTAAAGGCTTCTCGAAGCACTGGGGTTCTGTTTAATGTACTATAAGTGGGCTGCATCTAATTCGGTAATTTACTGTACCTTACATTTAGATGTATGGTGGGCCCAACTTTAAATAAACACTGCAGCTGAATTAACACATGGTGCCATAGAAACACAGAATTTGTCAGCAGAAAAGGATCGCTCAGCCCACCCAGTCTGCCCAAGTGTTCTCTACCTACTTGTAACTCCTGCCTGTGTATGATACTGCATGTCTTATTCTGCCTGCGTCCATCAGGACCTCCTCGTGAATGAGCTTGGTTAATGAATTTTTTCTGCAATGAACTTGAACCTACTCCACTTCCATAGCCCTATTGATCTCCATTGACCCCCTCCTTCTCCATTTTTTAATATACCCCTATATTTATGCCATGCATGCTTCATGCCCCCTACCATTTTAGATTCCACCACTTCTCCTGGCAGTCTGGTCAAGGCGTCTACCACCCTTTCACTAAAGAAATATTTCTTTACATCTATCCTGAATGCTCCCCCCCCCAGCTTCATTGTATTTCCCTTGGTTTGGGTGCTCATCCTCATTTGAAGGAAACTGCCCAACTGTACCCTCTTTACCCCTGTGAGGTACTTTGTAGGTCTTGATCATGTCACCTCTCACCCTCCTCTCGTCCAGAGTGTACATGTTGAGATTCTTCAGCATTTCCTTGTAGGGATTCCTGTGAAAATTCTGAACCATTTTAGTTGCCCTCCTCTGGAAAACCTCCACCTTATGTCCTTTCTGAAGTGTAGACTCTAAAACTGGACACAGTACTCCAGCTGAGGGTATAGCAAAGAGTGATACAATTGCAGCACAATATCCCTCCTCCTCCTACTGGAGATGCCACTCCTTATGCACCCTAGAATCCAATTTGCCCTGCCCATAGCCTTGTCACACTGTACTGCCATCTTGAGGTCCTCTGATATAATAACCTCAAGGACCCTTTCATGTCTAGTGAGTATCAGTACCTCTCCCCATCCTATACCCAGCATCGGGGTTCCTATGCCCTAGGTACACGATTTTACACTTGTTGGCATTGAACCCCAAGTAAGTAAGAAAATGGAATTGATTTGAATGAATTGCAGGCTATTGAGCAGCTTTTCAGGGAGTGTGTATGTGTGTGAGTGGGGGGGGGGGCTCTGCTTCTAGAACTATTTGCTTTTGATTTGGCATAATGTGCAAACAGACTAACCCTGCTCCCCACTCCCTATGCTATATCGGAGATAAAGAGCCCAAATAGCATTGGGTCAAGTATTGAGCCCTGCGGCACTCTGTTTGTCACTGCTCTGGGTACCGAGAGCTACCCCACCACCACCACCCTCTGCACCTTCCCCTGTTACCAGTTCTCTATCCATTTAGTCAGCCCACCTTCCACCCGTACCCCTCCTTCTCCTCACTCTTCTCCTTTTTGGCCTGTGTCCCTCCTCCCGGTAGTCCGCACCCTTTCTCCTCCTTATTCTTACCAGGTGGTGGTGCCTTCTGTACTACACTCAGACCACTCTGCCTGCCCCCTCCCAGGGTTACTACGCCTCCGCTTAACCTATATCTAGGGCGGAGACCTCATCAGGGTCCCCTGTCTGGACCATTCTACCAACCTCAGTCTTTTGGCTACCCCCCCACATTTGTTTAAATGCACCTTAGTGGAGATATACCCCTCTAATCCTGCCTTTTTTTTTTTCTCACTGGGCTACGGTCGGCTTGGTCATCTCAACCACCCCCTAGCCCTGCTCCTGATATCAGGCCGACCTGCTCACCTCCACGGATTACCCCCATGGTGGGGTGGTGAGGAGCTTCCCAGGTCAACCCACTGGAGCAGGATCTGATTGAGGAGGTGCCATTCGGGGTGGACGGGGGGGTCGGGAGCTCATGCTGCCTAACCGTAGCCCATTTTCCATTTTTTTCCCCTTTGCGGAGTGCGGGCATGCAATGACGCTTAGGCACAGCATGCCAAAATCTGCTACACTCTGCCACCCTTTACTACATCACTGTAGTAGCACATGCGGTCATCAACAGGGGCCGCTACAGAGCAGTGAGTCCCTTGATCCCACCCCAGAATAAGAGAGCAGTCCTCCGGGCGTTCAATCCTATCCCTTCCTTGTCAACCCCTGGCGGCCCGGGCTTGCATCCAAACCCAGGTTGTCAGCGTGGCGCAAGGTGTGGCGTCCAGCACCTCAACCCTCAGCGCCAGTGGCCCGGCAGCAATGCTGCCTTTAATAGGCCCCTCCCTTCCTGCTCCACTGTACCCTGTCCCCCTCGTACAAGTCATTATCCCCTCCCCAGACCCTACCCCAGTTAATCACTAACCTAAAATGTTTCATGTGGCACCAATCCCTCAGCCACTTGAACTCCTCAAGCCAACTCTTCCTTGCCATGCTTGGACATGGTACTGGCAGTACCTCCAAGAATGCCACTAACTTCCCCACCTCCTCACACTGCCTGCACAAGTACTCAAGCCTCCCCCTCACTACTTCCACAGTGTCCCCCGCCAAGTCGCTTGTACCCACATGCAACAGTAAATAAGGTTTCTTCCTCCCCCTCAGTGCACGCTTGAGCAGTGCCTGCCCTGCCCCTCCTGCAGTCAACCTGGGGACAGCTTCAACCCAAATTAGGCTGTGCCTTTCCCCCTTTCCGCCCCATCTCACCCATTTCAGCATAGAATCCCCCAGGATGAGTACCCCCCCCCCTTACCCCCTTTCCCTTCTAATGCCCCTTCCTACACCCCAGTATTCATTCTTCACTGTCCCTTACCCCACCAACTGCACCTGCCAGTGACTTCTGTATCTGTACCCCCTACTTCTGTCTTACCCCTTTTCTCTTCCTTATTCCTCCCATCCCCCTTGAACCCCTTCCCAGCCTGATTACTTCTTACTGGGCTTCCCAATGTTGACCTCCCCTCCTCCTCTGCTGATTTCCAACCCCTCTTCTATCCCCACTGTTGTCGATTTAGAGCCCCCATTCCCTTCTACCCCAATAGTGATGCTCCTCCCATCCTTCCCCCTTACCGTAGCCTTCTCTCCTTCAGTCACCACCCCTCCTTCCTTACTAGCCCCCTTCTATATTTTTGTCCTTGCTATCTCTTCCCCTACCTGTTGCCATCCCTCTCATGCCCCACTTGTCCTCCCCTCTTCAGTATGTTCCTGCTCCCCCTCTCTGTCCCATAGCAGAGGTTCAAATCTATTTGTAGTTGATACCTGTCCTACATCTCTTCCCCTATCGGTTCTCCCCTCCTACTTGTTCCCCTCCATGTCACCCCTGGTCCCTCCCTACCCACAGCCATCTACTCTCTCCCCTGGTACTCCTCGTGGTCTCTTCCTCCCCCATCAGGAGGCCCCCCTTGCCTTGGGCACCCCTTCCCTTCTCCTATCTTTTTTGTTAGTGCTTCTGATACTGTGGTCGGTTTCACTCCCTAGTTGTTCTTCCTGCGTTCTCCTTTGCCATCCCCTATTCTACCCCCCCAGGATGCCTACCATACTCATCTGTCCTGCCACTTACACTCCTCCCTAACCTCCAGAGTTCCCCTCTCAAACTAGCCAGTCATCTACAGACCATACACCCCCCATCCTCCAAGCCCAGTCCAGGATCATGGCAGACCCACACCCTGTACACCCCTCCACCCTTCCAAAGATGCCTGCCTTATTGACATGTGGCAGCTGCCCCCTTTTGGCCACCATCTTATGTTATGGGCTCTTACTCCCAGGTTCTGAACCCAGCTACAACTGTTAGGCCCCTATTTACTCAAATTCATGTCCCTCCCACCCTAGTTGCCCTACTGACCGCTTGCCAACTGGGGTAATTCAGTCTCAAATCTCATCCATTAGATACTATATTACTGTAGCAATCCTAAAGCCTTTTTGCCTGTTTTCCACCCCTTAGCTACCATACTTTTTGTTCTCGGCTCTCATATAGTTTCACTTAGCCCAGTTAGAAATCCTATTGCACTCCAAGTATTACTCAGCTCTGTTAGAGAAATAAACAGAACAAATAAATATGTATTATAACAACAACCATAACAGTATAGCTCAGTACTTAGGTCAGTTAGAGAAAGAAACAGAACAACTAATTCTGTATTATTACAGCAATCCTAAAGTATCCAATCATTGCTTTGTCTCCACTCCTGAGACCCTGCTGTAATATAGGTCCACAGAGGAGTCTGGGTGGGAGGGTGGGCAACTGTAAAGTCCTGGCAGAGCTCCATTGAGCTCGCCTCCCCTCTCTCACTTGCTCATTCTATTTCTCCCGATGCTGCAGGCTGCCCTTTTGTACTGGGCTCCTGCTTGCATTGGAACCTTTTTCTGCCCACAAAGAAATCTGCAGCAGTCCTGACAGAGCTCCGTTGAGCTCGCTCACTCCCCCCTCTCACTCAATTGTTAGGTTTCTAACGATGCTGCAGGCTGCCCTTTTGTACTGGGCTCCTGCTTGCATTGGCACCTTTGTCTGCCCACAAAGAAATCCACAGCAGTCCTGACAGAGCTCCGCTGAGCTCTCTCACTCCCTCTCTCTAACATAGAAACATAGACTTTGACGGCAGATAGGGACCACTTGGCCCACCCAGTCAGCCCATTTCCCTACCTATTGGATAAACTGCAGATTATAGTTAACCAACAGCCTACTTCCTGCAACCCCCCACTATAATTGCTTTATGACTATCCCATGCATGTTTGAATTCCCCCACTGTTTTAGACCCCACAACCTCTCCAGGAAGGCGGTTCTATGCATCCACCACTCTCTCTGTGAAAAAGAATTTCCTCACATTACCCTTGAGCCGTCCCCCCTCTAACTTTAAATTGTGCCCCTGTTCTTACACATCTCTTTTCTGAAAGATGCTACCCTCCTGGACTTTGTTGATTCCCTTGAGGTATTTAAAAGTTTCTATCATGTCCCCCCTGTCCCTCCTTTCATCAAGGGTATACATATTAAGCTCTCTCAGTCTCTCTTCATATGGTTTCTGATGTAGACCCTGCACCATTTTAGTTGCCCTCCTCTGGACTGCTTCCATCCTGTCTATGTCCTTGCGTAGATGAGATCTCCAAAACTGCACGCAGTACTCCAGATGGGGTCTCACCAACTGTCTGTATAGAGGGATAACCACTTCCCTTTTTCTAATTGTGATGCCCCTCCCTATGCATCCCAGTATCCCCCTGGCTCCCCTTACTGACTTCTCACATTGCTTACCCACCTTTAGGTCATCTGATATGACTACACCCAGATCCCTTTCCATTATTGTTGTCATTAGTACCTCCCCTGCTATTGTGTACTCTTCTCCTGGACTTTTATTTCCCAGGTGCATTATTAACTCCCTCATTCCATTTCTCCTGGTGCTGCAGGCTGCCCTTTTGTACTGGGCTCCTGCCTGGGTTGGTGTCTTTTTCTGCCCACAAAAATATACGCAGCAGTCCCGATAGAGCTCCGTTGAGCTCGCTCACGCCCCCTCTCTCACTCACTCATTCTGTTTCTCCCGCCACTGCAGGCTGACCTTTTGTACTGAGTCCCTGTCTGCATTGATGCCTTTTTCTGCCCACAAAGAAATCATCAGCAATCCCAACAGAGCTCCGTTGAGCTCGCTCACTCCCTCTCCCTCACTCGCTAGTTCTGTTTCTCCCAGCACTGCAGACTGCCCTTTTGTACTGGGCTCCTGCCTGGGTTGGCACCTTTTTCTGACCACAAAGAAATCTGAAGCAGTCCCAGCAGAGCTCAGTTGAGCTTGGTCACTCCCCCTCTCATGTGCTTGATCTTAATCTGTCCCAAACACTGATTTCCCAAAGTGACTGCGCTATTCTGCACCAGAAGCGCAAAAACACATTTTGGCCTGGATGTGAAAAATGACAACTGTACTGTTCATAAGAAGGTGTGAAAAAATGCCAGTGTTGCAAATCTGGTGTGAAAATATTACAAATTTGCAAAGTTACAAGGGTGCGTGGAAACTGCACAATGCACAGTTGTAACACAGTTGTTTTATGGACTTTCATCACCACATTTTCAACATAGGCATTTTAGGACCTTTACTCATGAACTGTCATTTTCCCAGTCTATTCTGAAAACTGATTTCCCACAGCGACCACATTATTCAGCACCGGAAGTGTGAAAACACATTTTAGCCAGGTTGTGTAAAATGACAGTTGTACTGTTCATAAGTAGGTGTGGAAAAACGGCAATGTTGAAAATCTGGAGTGAAAATATTAGAAATTCGCGAAGTTATGAGTGCAAGTGCAAACTGTGCAACGTACAGTCATAACACAGTCATTTTATGGACTGCCATCACAAAATTTTTAACATAGGCATTTTAGGACCTCTGCTTATGAACAGTGTCACTGTGAATTTCTTAATGTGTCCTGAACACTGATTTCCCACAGCGACCATGCTATTCTGCGCCGGAAGTGCAAAAACACATTTCAGCCAGGATGTGAAAAATGACAACTGTACTATTCATAAGGAGGTGCAGAAAATGTGAATGTTGAAAATCTGGAGTGAAAATATTGCAAATTCATGAATCACAGTGTGCATGCCGGCTTTCGCAATGCATGCTTGTAGAACAGTCATTTTTGGATTTTTCCACAAATTTGCAACACAGGCTTTTGAGAGCCCAACTCATTAACACTGGCACTGTCATTTTGTTAATTGGTCTCAAAGGTGATTCCGCGCAGTGACTGCGAAATCACCTTTTGGGACTGAGTAACACCATGACAGGGGCTGAATTCATGAGGAGAGGTCCCAAAAACCCCATGGTGAAAATTTGGTGCCAAAATTCCAAAAAATGCCTGCGATATGCACCAATGTTGAAAAAACACTATTTATGCCATTATACAGCTTACCAGCATTTCCTCAGTTCACGGTCAGCTTTGAAGAGTGTAGATGTGTTCCTGGTCCACCGAAGCTCGTCGCACCAGACTCTGGATGTAAGTGTGGGGTGAGGGTGGTGCGGGGAGGCAGGATGCGCAGAGGGTGGGCCTGGGTTGTGGGAGGGGCCGCCAGACTTGATGCGGGACTGTTTTCTTGTTTACAGGGTTAAAAAAAAAAAAAAAAATCACAGGATGTTTTTTTCTTTTTACAGGGACATTTGGCATGCTGGGGTGGGCTCCGAGCATGCAACTGGAGTGTTTTTTTGGGGGGAGGCTATATCCAGTGGGGGATTGGGCACCCCCGTCAGCACTTACGGAGGTGGTGGATGAGCTGAGGGGGATTGGGCACCCCCCTTGGCAGACTACACATTGCGGGGGGGTATACATTATGCTGACAGGAGGTGGGCTCACCCGTCGGCAACTTCAGTGATGAACGGGGGACTGAAGCCGGAGTGGATTGGGCACCCCATCGGCAAACAAAGATGGGGGGGCGCATGATGCCAAGGGGGATTGAGCACCCCCCTCTGCATACAGCAGAAATATGGGGGTGGGGAGATTATGCCAACGGGGACTGGGATCCCTGATGGCAAACTAGGTCAGGAGCATGGGGACCACCCTGCAATGACGGGTCTCTCTCTCATTGCAGTGGAATAGCTGACGCTGCAGTGACTAGGCGGCCCCTGATTGCAGTGGCTAAAACATTTCAAGGTGGTGGCATGTTGGCTGAACTGATGTCAGCAGCAGGATGCCACCTCCTTGAGGAAAGAGGTCCAAGCCTCAAAAGGCAGTGGGGGCATTGACCACAACACTGCCACACCTCCACAACCTGCTTCTGCACCAAGCTGCTGCAACATGTTTCTTGCACATGCGTGCAATCAACATAAAAAGTGTCAATGGTAAAAACATTCCTGCCCCCTATTAATATATATAGGAACAATTTTCCCAATACCCACAAGTCTAGACACAAGCATTTTAAGCTTAATATTTCAAATTTTATGGGGAAGTAGGCTGAACCCAATTAAGAGGAAAATTCTATATAGGCCATATAAACATGAAGGGTTGGCCCTATTAAACCCTATTCATTTTTATATTATATTTTTCTTCAAACAAATATTAAGAGTTTTATCTCACACTCCCAAACTGATTGGGAAAAAAATAGCCAAAACCTGTTTAGATTCAATAATGGAGATGTTGAACCTCTCACCTCACCATATAAAGAAAAATAAAACAATGCCTACATTCATAAAGGCTCTAATTGAGAAAACAAAAAAAATGGAAACTAACTGTGACACAAGCCACTATGCCACATAGAAAAAGTGCCTTCTGGGCTATACAGGAACAGGGCTATCAAATTCCATTAGAATATAAAGGTATAGCACCACAAAATCATTACAGAATAGAAAAATATTTAACTGACAAAAGGATACCATCTAGCATGAGGTATGTGGCTGTCATGGACAATTAGGTGTCAAGAGTAATGAGGGTAACACCCCCCTGAACCAGCACATTCTGTAAATATTGCCTGGCATTTTGGGCCATCTTCTCTACCCATTCCAGACTACCCTGAATCCTCTCCACCACACGCCTCCTTCCCTGCTCTCCCTGGTCCCATTGAAGGGGCCTTCCTTCCCCCCCAACCTCCTGAATCAGCCTTTTGTTTTGCTAAATTACCAACTGGCACCTGTGACCAGACCTCTCTGCAGGAATCTTTCTCTCACACTATTTGCACTTATTCCTGCCCTGAGCACTAAATTGCCCAGGGCCCTCCCACCAATTTACTTGACCTTTGTCTCTGGCTTTTTAACTAATGGCCCACCTTTTTTTTTCTGCTCTATTTTAGACACAAGCCCAAACAAGGCTCTCCACTTCAGCTGAGTGGTCCTGGCACTGCTACCTGCTGGCGGCAGGACCTCTGCATCCAGCCCACCCCCTGACCAAGGAAAGCAGGTACATTTGGTCAGCTCCTAGCTCAGAGCTGTCAGGCTTCAATCCCCGTAATTGGACTGGCTCCTGGGGACTGTGGCTGCTTCCCGATTGGATGCTGCAGATCCCCACTGAGAAAGGAAGCACACAAGGTGCCTTTTTCAAAACACAGCTCAGCCACTGCCTTGCTGTAGTGCTCTCTGGACAATTTTTTTTGCGTACCCCCCCTCCTCCCTCCTTTATTAAGTACACTTTCCCAGTGATCCACGCCCCCTGAGGCCTCACACTAGTCAATTACAGCAACTGCTTAAAGGGGCTCTCCTTTCTGTAACTTCTTAAAGGGGTGATCCTCTCTTGAGCTCACTTGTCTCCTCTAAGCAATTCCCCAATATTCTTCTTGACACGTAAACGGTAGGATACCCCTGCCTGTTGAAGATAAATCCTTAAGACATCTGTGCCATCAGGCTGTTTTCATGTATCTTTGCATACCATCGATCCCTGTCTCTTTTAGCTAGTCTAACACGGAGCAGTGATCCTTGAGATTTATAGAACCTAGCTAGTGAGTCTTGGTGCAACTCGCATCCTGTTAACACATTGGGCAATCATGGCAGTCCTCATTTGGTTTCAATTACTTACCTGCTTATGTATGATACCCCACGTGACAGACCATTCAAGCAGAATTGACACTAAGATAGAGTCATGCCTACCACTGCTAGACTGCCTTTATATTAATACTACATATAACTTATGCTGCCGCAACATGACTCCGCACCCTTCTCACTTTGTGGAATCTCCTCTAGGTGGGACCGCTACCTTGTTACCAATATGTAGCCACTCACCCCACCCACCCAAAACCTACATGTCTTGGTGCTATACTGGATGGACCATAGGCTACGCATCCCTAGGTCAGCACAAGGGAAAACTTTGGACTCCGGACCCCCGCACTCAAACTTATACTAGATGCAGAAAGATTTATGCTTTCAAACTACTCCTCGCTGCCCTAAGGAAAATTGTGTTCCTACTGCTTTTGTGTTTAGGTAATATTGAACTCAACCCTGGTCCCACAAAAGCTCTCTCATCTCCATCCGACCGTACAAGACTGAAAGGAGTCAGTTTTATGCATGCAAATGTTTGCAGTCTTTTAAAGAAATTTACATCAGTCCAGGCATGGATTACTCATACCGCACCAGATGTTCTTGTGCTCTCTGAATCCCGGCTTCGGGCATCCACCCCAGATAGAGAGGTTAACATCCCTAACTACCTCCTATTTAGAGCCAATAGGCAGACCAGGGGAGGCGGAGTAGTCATCTACATAAAAAACAAATTTTCAGTGTCCATCCTAGACTCTACCTCTATTGCAGGTGGATTCAAATGTTTGTCCCTTAAAGTTGAACTTTCCCCATCAATGGTTTTCCATGTCATAGGCTGTTACAGACCACCAGCTGTGGGGCCTCAGCTCCTGTCCCTTCTGTCATCTATTATGGGCTCTATCCCCATTGAAACAATTATTCTAGGAGACCTTAATTATGATTGGTTGACTAAGGTCTCATTACTCCTGAAGCAATTCTGTGACTCCCACAGGTTCACATAACTTATTACTGAGCCAACTCGCATTAACAAGAAAAACCCAATGAACAGCACCCTATTGGATATCCTTCTCGTAAGCAAACCATATTCCTTTTCCCATGCCAGAATTTTTTCAGCTGATGTTAGTGACCACTGCTTTATTGCTGGTATAAGAACTGATGCTAAACCCTCATCAGCATCTAAATTTTCCACTAAAAGGTTCAGACAGAACTTCGATCCTCTCTCATACTTCAATGAATTAAAAAACTCTTTGCACTGGCAGAGTTTTTACCTTGCTAAATCAGTGAGTAATGCCTACGACATCTACCATGAAATTATAACCAGTGCCATAAATAACCATGCTCCTCTGGTAAAAGCATGTATAAAAGCTAGAACATGTCATTGGTACTCAGCAGACCTCAAGGCTGCCTTACTAAAAAGAGATCAACTCTGGAAAAAGGCTGGCAAATCACACACAGAAGAAGACTGGTATCTCTTCAGGACAGCTAGAAATGCCTGCACTAAGATGGTCAGAGAGGCCAAGGCCAATTTTTACCAATCTGAGCTAGATTCTGCGTCGAAATGCCCTACCAAGTTCTGGTCCACACTAAAAGAACTGACTGGTCATTCTTCAGGAAATGTGCTTCCCTCCAAAATTACCACTGACAATGCTATAATCAGTGACAGAAATGAGATCCTGCAGGCCTTCAACAATCATTTTGCCACTGCAGGCCTAGCATTCGATAATGCACCGGTAAGCAGGCTACACCCACGGATCAACACTAAGCTTCCAGAACCGAGTAACAATATTGTAACCTTCTCATTCTTACCCACCTCCGTAAAGGAAGTTGAAGATCTTCGCCTAAAATTGGATACTAAAAAAAGTGCTGGGGCTGACTTCTTCAACCCATATTACTTGAAAATTGCTTATCACATCCTTGCCGCACCTATCTCTCACTTATTCAACCTGTCTCTATCGCAAGGTTCCCTCCATCAGTTATAGAAAGTTGCTCATGTCATCTCCCTGTTTAAATCAGGGGATCCCTGTGACCTAAATAACTATGGGCCGATCTCCCTCCTCCCCATACTCTCCAAACTCCTAGAAAAAATTGTGGATACCCAACAGAGATCTTTCATAGACAACTCGAACTTACTAAACCCTACGCAGTCAGGCTTCAGAGCAAAGCACAGTACCATTACAGCCCTGGCAAAAGTAACTAATGACTGGCAACGGGACTTAGACAACAAAAAATTAATCTGTGCGGTTTTCCTGGATCTCAGCAAGGCCTTCGACACCGTCGACCACTGTTTGCTCCTCTCCACTTTACAAACAATAGGCCTAGACTGAACCTCCTTGTGTTGGTTCCATGACTACCTCACTGGTAGACAGCAACAAATCAAGGCTGAAGGGGAGCTTTCTTCACTTAAACTGATAAAACGAGGTGTCCCTCAGGGGTCCATATTGGGACCATTACTGTTTGCTATCTATATCAACAGCCTGGATGTAGGCATTAAGGAAGCAAGCATTCACCTGTTTGCTGACGACACGGTGCTCTACATAAACTGTGAATCTCCTGAAGCTGCCTGTGGTGACCTGCAAACCGACTTTAACATCCTGCAGCACCAGCTCCTCAGTAAAAGACTACTACTTAACACCAAGAAAACCAAGGCAATGCTATTCTCACCAACTGGCCAGCGGGCATATTCTGCCGCTGCTGGTCCATTACCTTCTATCTCCACCTTACTAGGTGAACATCTTGAATATGTACCGAAATTCAAATATTTGGGTGTCTGGATAGACAATAAACTCTCCTTTGTGGAATATAAAGAAGAACTGCTGAAAAAGCTGAGGCAGAGGCTTGGAGTCGTCTTCAGAATAAATTGTCTCCTGACCACAGATGCCAAAAGACAGCGCGTCCAATCCACGTTCCTCTCACTAATTGACTATGCTGACTTCATATATGGCCAGTGCCCAGCCTCACACCTTGCTAAATTGGACGTACTGTATCATAGAGCTCTGAGATTTATAACAGGCCTCCCCTTTTCCACCCACCACTGTTCACTATATGCAGCTGTGGGTTGGCCCTCCCTTCAACACAGGCGGTATAGAAATGCAGCCCTCTGAACACTCCAAGCCATCACCAACAAACTCCTGCAATACATTGCTGACTGTCTCCCATTAAGCCTGATTGGGAATTATGCCTTGAGAAGTCACTCGCTGGTTTCCCTGAAAGTACCTAGGGTTGGTACCCGCTTTGGAAGAGCAGCCATAAGCTTTGACCTGCCCATGCTTTGGAATAGGATACAGAAATCGCTGAGTCTTAGCTCCCCTATTAGTCTTGCTATGTTCTACACCCTGTATGCCAAAACATTTGTGGAGCTCTGTAACTGTTTCCACCATTCCTAGTTGTCCAGCTGATATTTCAGCTCAATCTAAGTCCTTCCCGTTCAAACTAAGTGTTCCCTTACCAAGATTATTCCCCCCTCCCTCAGTCCATTCCAGCCCCACCGGTACTACGTACTCACTGCAAAACACCCCCATTACCCACTCTTATGCCCTGATACCACCTGCTTAGTATCCCAGAATGTTTCTGCCAGCATCTCTGCCTCCTACGCGTGCGCTTTTCCATATCCCAGGGACTTCTTTACAGGCTTTGAACATGTTATTGATAAATAGGATTATAAAGGCATCTCTGTATATATGATTTACCTTTATTTCTACACTGTATATATTTTGTTGTATACATCCTGCTACTGTTGTTTTATGTATATTTTACTTGTACTCTATTCTGTACCCTCATCCATGCAAACTGCAGGCCCACCTTGTAAATGAGCATGCTCAATGGTGATTGCCTGGGTAAATAAAGATTTTGATTGATTGATTGATTGATTGAAACATAAAGGCATGGCAGAAAGAATGTGCCCAAGACAACAGTGCTTGCAACAGAAAGAGACCTTAGAGCATTTTCATATAAACTGTACTTATACCAAAGAGATATGGAAAGAAATGAGTAATAGATGGCAGAACACATACTGGAGTAAGATATTGTATTGGGATATTCCAGAGATTTTTATGGTATTGAAGAAGGGACTTTAAGAATAATATTTACAGTACATGTATCAAATTTATAGAAACATAGAATTTGACAGCAGATAAGGACCGCTAAGCGCACCTAGTCTGCCCATTGCCCTACCTAATGGATAAGCTGCAGATCCTAGTTAACCAAAAGCCTACTTCCTCCTACCCCCCACTAGAATTGCCTTACCTGTATGTCTGACCCATGCATTCTTGAATTCCCCCACTGTTTTACACTCCATTATCTCCTCAGGAAGGCCATTCCACATATCCACAACCCTATCTGTGAAAAAAATACTTCCTCACATTACCTCTAAGCCATCCCCCCCTCTATCTTCAAATTGTGCCCCCTTGTTCTTGCACATCTCTTTTTCTGAAAGATGTTACTCTCTTGGACTTTGTTGATTCCCTTGAGGTACTTGAAAGTTTCTATCATGTCCCTCCTCTCCCTTCTTTCCTTGAGGGTATATATATTAAGCTCCTTTAATCTCTCTTTATATGTCTTCTGGTGCAAACCCTGCTCCATTTTAGTGGCCCTCCTCTGGACAGCCTCCATCCTGTCTATGTTCTTGCAGAGATGGGGTCTCCAGAACAGCATGCAGTACTCCAAATGGGGTTTCACCAACTGTCTGTACAGAGGAATAACAGCATCCTGTTTTCTATTGGTGATGCCTCTCCCTATGCATCCCAGTATCCTGCCAGCCCTCCTTACTGCCTTCTCACATTGCTTGCTCACCTTTAGGTCATCTGATATGACTACCCCAGGTCCCTTTCCATTTTTGTTGTTGTTAGTATCTCACCCCCATGTGTACTGTTTCTCTGGGTTTTTGTTTCCCAGGTGCATTACTTTGCACTTCTTTGCATTGAATCTAAGCTGCCATAATTTGACCATTCCTCCAGCTTTGCCAAGTCCCTTCTCATCCTTTCCACCCCACCTTCTGTATCGACCCTGTTGCAGATCTTTGTGTCATCTGCAAAGAGACATACTTTTTCTTCCAAACCCTCTGCAATGTCACTTATAAAGACATTAAATGGAACCAGTTCCAGTACTGAACCCTGCGGTACTCCGCTAGTAATCCCCCTTTCTTCAGAGTGGACTCTGTTTATTATTGCCCTCTGCGTCCTGCTGTCCAGTCAATTTTTTACCCAGGCTATCACCTTGGGACCCACTCCAAGGCTGGTTAACTATTAATCTTTTGTGTGGGACTGTGTCAAATGCCATGCCAAAGTCTAGGTAGGCCATGTCCACAGCCCTTCCCTGGTCTACTACTTTGGTCACCCAGTCAAAGAAATCTATTAGATTTATCTGACATGATCTTCCCACTGTGAATCCATGCTGCCTTGGGTCCTGTGGCCTGCTGACCTCGAGGTACTCAACAATTCTTTCCCTCAGAAGTGATTCCATCATTTTCCCCACCACTGAAGTCAAGCTAACTGGTCTGTAGTTTCCTGCCTCTGCCTTGCTCCCACTTTTGTGAAGTGGAATCACATCCACCCTCCTCCAGTCCTCAGGAACCACCCCATCCTCCAATGACTTATTAAAGAGGGTAGTCAGTGGTGTCACTAGTTCTACCATTTCTTCTTTTAGAATTCTTTGGTGAATCCCATCAGGCCTCATTGCTTTGTCCACCTTCAGTTTTAAGAGTTCTTTCAGAACCCTTTCTTCTGTGAATGGATTAGTATCAACTCCCATATCCAGAGTTTTTCAATTGTTTGGTTTAGGGACCTCCCCCTCCTCTTCTTTTGTGATTACTGAGCAGATGTATTCGTTCAGTATCCCTGCTTTTTCACTGTAACCCTCTGCCCACATTCCTTCCCCTTTATTAAGCCTCAGTATCCCTTCTTTGGTCTTTCTTTGTTACCTGATGTACCTATAAAAGGTTTTATCTTCCTTCTTAACAAAGTTTTCTCTCTTTTCCTCAGTTTGGGCCTTTGCTATTCTAACTGCCTTCCCAGCCTCCTTCTGCTTTTTTGTTTTACTAAATATATTTTATTAGATTTTCCTTTCTTTTTTTCCCCATCACAATGTTTACAGGCATCCGACATACATTATAGTCTACATACATTACAAGCATTTACATAAAGAAAGAGGAAAGACATTTTTTTATCTCTTGGTATTGTTGCCAGTTAAGTAGAGTACAACAGGATAAACAGATGCCTGTATCCTCCCCAACCCACCCCAACTGCCAATAGGTAATACTGTTTTTCTTATATCACATATAATTCACCTCAAGAACTCTTAAACTGTCACTGGATATTCAGGAGCTCCAGTGTTAGATTTACCCTATTCGCTCTGGATCAACAACAAGCTTATTAAGGGGTCCCAGATCTGTTTTAATTTTTCCATATTATTAGACACTCCCACTACAACCTGTTCTGCTTATATAGCAAACATTATTTCTCATTACCATTCCATATAAGAGGGGGTGATTGCATCTTTCCAGTGCCAGAGTATTATTTTTTTGGCACATGGTGAGATTAGTGCCATATATATTATCGCTGAGATCAGCCCTGAAGGGTGGCATAATCTCCTAGGATACATATCTCTGGGCTAAACTTATCTGACAGAGACAACAGCTTGTCCAAGCGGGATTTGATGTTGTTCCAAAATGGAGAAATTCTCTCACATGTCCACAACATGTGTAGCAGGTCTCCAAGGAGTTTTGCACATCTGGTACAGAGCTCAGAAGTAAGGGCACCTATCTGGTTTAACTTAACCAGAGTGTAAAACAAATTGTGATTTATCTGAAATTGCATAAATTGATACCTATCCCATTTAATATATCTATATAAATGTTTCCAGATTCTCATCCAACTTCTTGACTGCGTAGTTGCTGGCAGTGACTGGTCCCACCAATAACATCTTTGGTTTTCTAACTGAGCCAGTGTGGTCTGCAAGAAGGCATATGAATATGCTATTAAATGGGAAGTCAGAAGAGATACAATGTATGGCTTTAGTATAGGTGACAGAGTACTAGACCAAGGCCCTGTACCAAAGTGCTTCATTAACACATGGGAGATCTGTAGATATTTAAATACATATACCAAAGACCATTTATAAAGAATGCTGGCTTCTTGAAACAACATCAATTTATGGTTGGCAACCAAGTCCTCTATCTTCACAACTCCCATATTAGGCCAAAATGAGGTAATTTTGAGAGGTTTACTGGAAATTAAAAAGTTAGGGTTATTAAAAAGAGGTTGTGCTAAATCCTTATGACCCTCAGTATTAAGAAGGGTGTTAAATTGTTCTTGTACTTCAAGCATAGCACCCAGAGGAGAGTCTTTTAGTTTGTTGGGAAAATTCCTCCTCGTAAGGAAAGGAAGGGCCCTGGGATTCACTTCCTGCGTTAAACATAAAGCATGCTCAATATCTAACCAGAGGGGATGGTAGTGGTACTCGGGAGAGGGGTTAGGGGAAACTAACCAATACCTTATCCTTGTTTGGTGTATCGCTAAGTAATATAATTAAAAGTTTGGGGCCTGTAAACCGCCATCTGTCTTTTGATGGGTAAGCTTAATATAGCTACACCTAGACTTTTTACCTGCCCATAAAAAGGAATTAATTTTTTGCAATTGCAAGAACCAGGTGTTCAGCAGGGCCCAGTTGTACATTTGTAATGGGTATAATACACGAGGTAGAATATTCATTTTTATTATACTCATTCTGTCCCACAGGGTCAAGGGTAGTTGGGACCAGCATTTGATATCTTCTTTAAAAGTGTTAACAAGGGTGTCCAAGTTGAGTTTCTTCATCATTTAGGGGGAGGAATGGAAATTAATTCCTAAGTATCTAAGTTTGTCTGTGCACCATTGTAAACCCAGATTTGCAATTTCTGCCTTCTGTGACTATTTATTAAAGGGAAAGACTTCTGTCTTCTCTAAATTCAGTTTATAATTGGAGAGGGAGCCAAACTGAGAAATTATTGTGAATGCTGCTGGGAGAGATTGTGAAGGGGATGAAATGTGTAGTGATATGTCATCCACATATGCGGATAGTTTGTATTCTGTATCACCTATCTTGATACTGAAATTAAAGGAGAGAAGTTCAGTTTCCTTATAAGGGGTTCTAGAAAAAGATTAAATAGGTAGGGTGAGAGAGGACAACCTTGCCACGTCCCTTATTTTAAAAGAAAAGAAGTGGAGAGCACATTATTACACTGGACTCTTGCAGAGGGAGAAGAATAAAGTATTTTAACCCAATTTATAAATTCCTGGGGAATACCATATTTAGGAAGCAAATAAAAGAGGTAATCCCATGACACCCTATCAAAAGCTTTTTCTGCGTCCAAGGACACCAAAACAGCAGGTGTCAGGGAGTCCTTGGCTGCAGAAAAAAGATAAGTCACCTTCCGAAGATGATCAGAGGAAAGGCGGCCTTTAACAAATCCCACCTGTTCAGGACCAATCAGTGAGTCCCAGACTTGGTTCAATCTTAATGTCATGATTTTGGCAAGGATTTCTAAGTCCACATTAATAAGAGAGATGGGTCTATAGTTGGTGATGAGCAGGGGGCCTTTGCCCGGTTTGAGAAGGACTATTATAGTAGCCTGGGTAAGGGAAAAATCAGATACACCATTAGTATAAAGGTATTGGAAGGTATTTAGGAGAATAGGTGCTAATATATTTTTAAATGCTTTATAAAAATTTGAGGAATAACCATCCGGGCCGGGCGCTTTGTCTAAGGGAAGTGATTCAATGGCATCAATTATTTATTTAATTGTTATAGGGGCCTTTAGGATAAGAATTTGGGATTTAGAGAGTGTTGGGACATTAATACTACTCATAAAAGAATCTAACATTTGCTGCAAAAAGAAGGAGGTGGGCGGCATATATAAACAATTGTAATAGTCTCGAAAGGCTTTACTAATATCCATGGGGGAAGTGAGAATATTACCTGATGGAGAGTAAATAGCAGTAATAATTGTGTCTGATGTTTGAGACCTAAGCCAGAAGGCCAGAAGCTTCCCAGATCTTTCTTCTTGATCAAAGTAGATTTTGGATCTAAGCATGCGAAATTCAGCTTTTTCGGCTCACAATAAATTGTATTGTGCCCGCAAGGATTCCGCTGCTTCCCAGTCCTCTTCCGGGGATGAAGCTGATAAGTTAGCTTCTGCTACTGTGATCTGATTAAATAGAGAGGAAAGGAGAGAGGAAAGGGTCTGGTTTTGTTGCTTTTTACGCTTCGAGGCTATACGGATCAGTTCTCCCCTTAAAGCACATTTTAACGTGCACCATAAAATATCCATTTTAGATGTAGATGGGGAGTTATATGCCATGAAGTCTGAAATAAAAAATTGCAAATGTCGAGTAGTTTCTTCAGATTTTAAGGGATGATTATTAATTTTCCACAATTTGTTCTTTTGAACATTAAGTGCAGCATTTAATATTAGCTGCGCCACATGATGATCCAAAAAAACCTTAGAGGAGTAAAAAACTGATACCACTCCATGGAGGTGTTCAACACTTATAGGAAAGTAATCTAAGTGTGAAAATAAGTGATGTGGGAGAGAATGAAATGAGAACTCTTTCTTCTCAGGATAGGCTATTCTCCAGGGGTCTGTAATGCCTAATGAATGTATTAACTCATGCAGGGCTTTCTGTCCTGATGACAGGGAGAGTCTAGAGTTACCTGATCTATCTAATTTATTCTATAGGACTTGGTTCCAATTGCCCCCCAGAACTGTTGGCAACACTGACCATGTAGCCAGTATTGTTACTAGAGTCATATAAAATTCAGGGTTCTCTGAGTTGGGGCCTTAGATAGATCCTAGAATCATCTCTGATTGTCCCAAGGTCACCCTAATAATAATATAGCGACCTTCAGGATCCGACACCTCTTGTAACAAATGAAATGGTATCTTTCGTATGATAAGTATGGCAGTTCCCCTTTGTCGAGAGTTCAGACCTGAGCCAAAAGCCTGTCCTACCCAGCATCTACGAAAAAGGTTAATTTGAGTAGACAGGAGATGCTTCTCCTGTAGGAATGCTATGTCCACATGAAGACTACGGAGATGCAGTAGTATTTTAGTTCTTTTGGCAGGTGTCTGAGCCCCTTTGACATTCCATGAACAGAAATTATATCCCGTCATTCTAGTTGAACATCCAGAAAAATAATAACCTTATGTACAGGAGCATATAATAGTAACAAAAGTGTATCCAATGAAACCCAGTCACCTATGGCAGTCCCCATCCCGCCCAGTTCTTTAAAATCCTCCTCCCTTCTCAACATAACATTTCCTCTTGAAGAAAACCCAAAATAATAATTCACTGAGCCCCCTATAATAAAAATAAAGAAGGAGAAAATCTTGACCCCTAACACTGGAGTTGAGAGTGGGAGCTCTTCCCCCAATTGTAATGACGTGTCTGCTTCTGCCCCAATGCTGCAGCACATCTCTACTCCCTCCCTCGCCCCCTAAAGAAAACCCCCTGCATCACAACACCGCAATCCCCAGGTAAACTCCAGGGGTGAGCTATACTATGTAATAGCACATGAAATCAATCCGCATTACTATGCATGCCTACAATAATTTCAATTTAGAAATTAACACATGTAATGTTCAATTATTCCCATATGGAACATGAATCATTACTTAATCAGTTTAGACCATATGCATGTAATACAAGATAAAAAAGAAAAACATATCCCCTCGTCATTTCTTAGGAACATCCATAGATTATTGGTAAATTATATGTCAGGGCTTAGCATGCCCGGTTTACTTGAAGGTCTGAAAGGAAACACCGAGAAAAAGAAATAACAAAAAATAAGCACTAGCATATTTTTAAGTCCAGGCCTAGAGCTGTATCTTTGACTCGTCTGTGCAGATACTGGCCAGCTGTTATATCATTGCTGTGTCCGGTCTCTTGCAGAACTTGCCGTAATAGATTCTTGCCTACAGGGAAACCCACACGCACTTGAGCATGATCGAGGAGTCCAGATGCTGCACTGAAGAGCACCTTCCCATTTTCATTTCACAGCCACCACTCCAATATTAGTCTGTTGCACTCAGTACCAAGCAAGAAAACCAAAAGGAAAAAAAAACAAGCCAAATAGGCAAACTCATTTATTTTACAAACCAGCTGTCGGACAAACAATTCTGCCATATCACCACCAGGCTGTTTCTGCTTACTAAGTCGAAGGTCAGTTCTGGAAAGCCGATGTGCTAATTTATTCTCATCCATTAGCCTCCCCAGTTCTTGACATTATCATAGGGTCCATTATGAATATCAGCAGATTCTCTAAGTTGTTTACCATGACAGTTCCTTTCATCACTCAATATTTGAAATAGCAGGATCAATGATGTGTAAATAGGTCAGGGAACATGATAGCAAGATTTTCTGCAGCTTGTCCTGCATTATCAAATGATTTCCAAGTTCCCTGATGCAGAACCGATAATTTGGCAGGGTATATCATTATGACTTTTATTCCAGTGGCAATCAGCTTGGTTACCGATGGATGGTATTTGGCTCGCTTCTGCCTGGTGGCTACCGGTAGATCTTGCGAGATTCTCAGGGGGGTCTCTTCCCATTTAATCTTCTGCAACTCTTTAACCTTAGATAAGATGTGTTGCCGATCTATGTAACTTAACAATCGGACGATGAATGGCCTGGGTTTGGCTCCAGCAGGGGGTCAGGGTTTTAGTGACCTGTGAGCCCATTCCACATGATATGTGGTAGCATATGGTGGAGGACCAGCAATTTTCAGCAGGAGCTTTTGTGTAAAGAGCACTGTGGATGATCCTTTGGCTTCTTCAGGCAAGCCAAATATGACTAGATTATTCCTCCTGTTTCGACCCACAAGGTTTTCGAGTTTAGCCTCCACCTTATTTAATTTCTGACTGAGTGCCACTATGTCGGGGTTTAGACGTGATTGCCAGCCTTCTAGTGAAGTAGTTCTTGCTGCAATGTCAGAGACCTTTATGTTCGTTTCCTTTAATGCAGTCTTCATGCCTTTGAGTTCCGTGGTGAACTCCAGAAGGGCTTGCTTGAGTAGTTCCATTTCCTCGAGAAATCTATCTTCCGATAGCGGAGCAGGGCTGTTAACTGGCATTGCATTTTTGCTTGCAGCTGCAGCCTGTGTTTTCGCCTGTTTAGCCATTTTGTCTGGCGTTTGAGGAGGCGTACGAGCAGGGAGGCCTTGACGCATTTCCACCTCCATTAGGACTGATTGCGCTTTTCCCCCACGAAGAAATGTCGATTGCAAGTATCACCAGGCTGTAAGATGTTACGATGTCGGTCAGCAGACAGTTTTTGTTATGTAGCGGTTGCTTAAATGAGGATTTATAGGAGCTTAGGTGAGGGAGCAGAGCAGCCACACGTCCTCTCAGGGTGAGTGCATCACGTGATACCCCCGCCTCCTTCTGCTTTAACTGATATAGTTCTCTGTCCTGCTCCTTCTGTGTTTCCTTATATTTCCTGAATGCTATCCTTTTAACATAGAAACATAGAATTTGATGGCAGATAAGGACTGCTTGACCCACCTAGTCTGCCCATTTCCCTGCCTGATGGATAATCTGCAGATTCTAGTTAACCAATAGCTTACTTCCTCCTACCCCCCACAAGAATTGCTTTATGTCTGTCCCATGCATTCTTGAATTCTCCCACTGTTCTTGACTCCACAAGCTCCTCAGGAAGGCTGTTCCATGCATCCACAACCCTCTTCATGAAAAAAATGCTTTCTAACATTACCTCTGAGCCATCCGCCCTCTGTCTTGAAATTGTGCCCTCTTGTTCTTGCACATCTCTTTTTCTGAAAGATGCTACCCACTTGAACTTTGTTAATTCCCTTGAGGTACTTGAAAGTTTCTATCATGTCCTCCCTTCCCTCCCTCCTTTCCTCGAGGGTATACATATTAAGCTGCTTCAGTCTCTGTTCATATGTCTTCTGGTGCAGACCCTGCACCATTTTGGTTGCCCTCCTCTGAACATCCTCCACTCTGTCTATGTCTTTGCTGAGATGGGGTCTCCAGATCTGCATGCAGTACTCCAGATGGGGTCTCACCAATTGTCTGTACAGAGGGATAACAACTTCATGTCTTCTACTGTTAATGCCTCTCGCTATGCATCCCAGTATCCCTCCAGCCCTCCTTACAGCCTTCTCGCATTACTTGCCCACCTTTAGGTCATCTGATTTAATTACTCCCGGGTCGCTTTTGATTTTAGTTTTTGTTAGTATCTCACTCCATTGTGTACTCTTCCACTGGGTTTTTGTTTCCCAGGTGCATTACCTTGCACTTCTTTGCACTGAATCTGAGCTGCCATACATCTGACCATTTCTCTAACCTTGCCAAGTCCCTTTTCATCCTTTCCACCCCACTTTGTATATCAACCCTGTTGCGGATCTTTGTGTCATCTGCAAAGAGATATACTTTTCTTTCCAGGTGCTCTCCAATGTCACTTATTAAGACATTAAAGAGGACAGGTCCCAGTACTGAACCCTGCAGTACCCCGCTACTTACCCTCCTTTCTTCACTGTGTACTCCGTTTACTATTATCTTCTACGTCCTGTTTTCCAGTCAATTTTTTATCCAAGCTACGGCCTTGGGACCCACTCCAAGGCTGGCTAACTTGTATATTAATTTTTTGTGTGGGACTGTATCAAATGCCTTTATAAAATCTATGTAGGCCATATATACAGCCCTTCCCTGGTCTACTACTTTGGTCACCCAGTCAAAGAAATCTATTAGATTCATCTGACATGAACTTCCCGCTGTGCATCCATGCTGCTTTGGGTCCTGTGCCTCACTGGCCTCTAGGTACTCAACAAGTATTTCCTTCAGAAGTGATTCCATCATTTTCCCTACCACTGAGGTCAAACTAACTGGTCTGTAGTTTTCTGCTTCTTCCATGCTCCCACTTTTGTGAACTGGAATCACATCCACCCCCCCTACAGTCCTCAGGTACCACCCCATCCTCCCATGATTTGTTAAAGAGAGTAGTCAGTGATGTTACTAATTCTACCCTTAGTTCTTTAGAATTCTGGGGTGAATCCCATCAGTCCCCGTTGCTTTGTCCACTCTCAGTTTCAAGAGTTCTTTCAAAACCCTTTCTTCTGTCAATGGACTGGTATCAACTACCCTATCCAGAGTGTTTCTCTTGTTGGTTGTAGGTATCTCCCCCTCCTGTTCTGTAGTGAATACTGAGCAGAAATATTTGTTCAGTATCCCTGCTTTTTCATTATCGCCCTCTGCCCACATTCCCTCCCCTTTATTAAATCTCTGTATCCTTCCCTTGGTCTTTCTTTGTTACCTGATGTACCTATAAAAGGTTTTATCCCCCTTCATAACAGAATTGGCTATCTTTTCCTCAAGTTTGGGCCTTTGCTATTCTGACTGCCTTCCCTGCCTCCTTCTGCTTTAACTGATAAAGTTCTCTGTCCTGTTCCTTCTTTGTTTCCTTCTATTTCCTGATCACTATCCTTTTCTCCTTAACCTTCCCTGCTACCTCTTTTGAGAACCATAGTGTTTTTTTCCTTCATCTTGTTTTATTGATTCACTTCACATAAAGGCTTGTTGCCTCTGTGATGGCTGTTTTGATTATTCCCCATTATTCCACCACCCCTCCTTCTTCTTGTCCATTTGCTAGTGCTTTTCTGGGGCACTCTCCCATTTTCTCAAAATTAGCCCTCCTGAAGTCCAATACTCTTGCTTTTGAATGGCTTCACTCTACAACTGTGTTTATTGTGAACAACACTGTTTGGTGGTCGCTTGTTCCCAGATGGCTACCCACTTCTAAATCTGAGATCCTCTCTCCATCCCTATTTGAAAGTACCAGGTCTAAGATTGCTCCCTCCCAAGTGGCTTCCAACATTAGCTGTCTGAGGCAAGCCCCCTGTAGGGCATTGAGAATGACCCTGCTCTTGGATGTGGCTGCAGTAAAGGTGCTCCAGTTAACATCTGGCATATTCAGGTCCCCCATCAACAATATCTCCCCTTTTTCTGCCATTCTAAGGATTGCTTCTATCATTTTCTTGTCCATTAACTTCCCTTGAGATGGGGGTCTGTAAACAACCCCAGTGCAGATTGTGGTGACATTTCCCATCTCCAGGGTGACCCACATTGCCTCTCCCTTCCCTGTTTATCTTTTAGTTCTGTTGCTTTGATTCCTTCCCTTATGTAGAGACTACTCCTCCTCCTCTATTACCCTTCCTGTTCCTCCTGTAGATTGTGTACCATGATATGTTGAGATCCCAGTCATGGTTCTCTGTGTACTGTGTTTCTGTGACTGCCATGATATCCAGTCATCACTCTTTCATCAAGGCCACTAGTTCAGGGAGCGTGTTACCCAGACTATGGGCATTGGTACTCAACGCCCTCCATTTTTTGATGGCCTTACCCCTTTTAGGCCCATCCCTGGCCTTACTGCCTTTGCCTTTTTCTGTATTTACCCCTGTTCTACTCCCTATTGACTACTTTAATTTTGTGTCTACTTCACTAACTATCCTGTTTTGTGGGGGGGCTGGGATTTCCCTGCTTCTCTTTAGTGTCTCCCCCCCTTGGCTAGTTTAAATGCTTGCCAATAAAGCATTTAAACCTATCACTTATGATCCTGCTTCCCCTCCTGGACAGATGCAGACCATCACACCAATATAGGCCTGTATCATTCCAGGTGGACCCCCAATCCCCTGTGAAGCCAAATCTGTGAGCTGAGCTCTGCACCAGTTTTTTAACCAGTCATTGAATCCCATGGTGAAGAGTACCCTAACCTCTCCCGTGCCATAGACAGGTGGCACTTCTGAGAAAGTTATCACGTGTTCCACTTGACTAAGACCTCTCCACAACTCCACAAACTCCTGCTGCACTACTCTGATCTCATTCCCAGCCAGGTCATTTGTCCCTAGGTGGACAATGACATTCAGCTCTCTCCCCTGTGCTGCTACTCCCATGATCCTGTGGATTCACTTCCTGTCCTTCTAAGCCATGGCAGGGCAGGCACCTTACCACCCTCTCCCTTCCCTCCTCAAGTTCTACCCCCCCAATGATTGAATTCCCCCACCAGGAATTGTTCCCTTTCTCAGTGGGGTCCCATGCCACTCTACTGTGGATCTCCTTTGTGGAAGTTCCCAGCATCCTCCATGGTCTCCACTATTGGTGCCTCCACAGAAGAACCACACTCCACCAGAATGGTGAATGAATTGTGAAAAGGCACAGCTGGAGGGATGTGCCTCTGTTCCATCACTGTCATCCTCCCTGACCCCATAATGGTCCAACCACTCCTCTTACTTGGCAACCTCTGAGGCAGTGGTGGTGGCCTGGGTGGTCCCTGGGTGGGGAGGAAGATTTCTCAAATCATCGCCAGGTCAGCATGGAGACATGCAACTTCCTCCCTCAGACCAGAGAAGTGTCTGCAAATAGAGCAGCAATGCATCCTCCAGAACATCTCCTGGAAGACTGCTGCTCCATAGCCAGTGCATTGCACAACTCCCCACATGTCTGTGTCCCTTCCTGTTTCAGAGGGTTTTTTTTGTTAGTGTGTGTAAGCGTGTGAGTGTGTTTACCCCTATTCAGTGTACTGTGCCTTTAAGGATATGAACAGGTGTATTTCCTTTGCACTTTTGGGAAGTGATGTCAGAACCCATGATATAAAGGAAATTATGTGCTTGGGGCGGGTGGGGTGAGGGCAGGGTGGGTGGGACTAAGCCCGTGCCTTCCAGAAACAATCAACTAAAACTCTGCCCCACCACCCCAATGAGTGCCTTCCTTCCATTCATACACCTATTTCACAGAGTTTAAGTAACGGGTCTAGTTACAAATGACTGCAAATATTCTCCAAGCTAAATTTCCTCCCTGGCAAATAAAAGTTACTGTAAGAAAAGTCAACCCCAAAAACAGAGAATCAAAACACTGACTTCTACTTATTTAGACAGGCCCCAAAATTAAGAATTCAATTCAGTGTACTTCTGTTAAATCATCTCATTGCTATAAGGAAGCTGATGGCTGCTCTCTGTCTCACCTACAGCAGGCAGAGTCCACAAACAACAACTGTTTTGAATCCACAGTTCCTCAGGTCCCTTTCAGCTACTCCCCTTTTCAGACACCTATTTCACAGAGCTTAAGTAACAAGTTGAGTCACAAATGACTGCAAATATTCTCCCAGCTAAATTTCCTCCCTGGCAAATAAAAGTTACACTAAGAAAAGTCAATCCCAAAAACAGTGAACCAAAACACTGACTTCTACTTACTACACAAGCCCCAAAATTAAGAAGTCAGTTCAGTGTACCTATATTAAATCACCTCCTTGCTATAAGGAAGCTGGTGGCTGCTCTTTGTCTCACCTACAGTAGATAGAGTTCACAAACAATTCCTGTTGTAATGTAAATTTGTTATTCCACAGATAGTATTATCCCCTATTGCTGTTGTACTACAGACAGAGAGAGAAATAAGAAATCAGATGCAGTATGATCACAATAATACTACTCCTGAAGTATGGAAATGGAGATGGGAAGGGACACTATGAATGATAAAAATGTTAATAATTTAAAGAAAGATGGGAACTGAAAAGGGAAAGTATGGGGTGGGGGTAAAACCAAAATCACCTCATAGGTGTAGAATTTAACTTTCATTTGTTTTGGATATCAATGTTTAAAAAAATTCCTTTTGGTATGAAGCAATAGTTGTTTTTTTTTCTTTCTTTTATATACAAATGAATTGAAATATATATCAAATGAGGTGTATGTATCAGATATTGCTGTAGAATATGTGGACCAATATTTTTGTTTGTTTATTTTATACAATAAAAATTCCCCTACTCTTGGCGGGGGCACTGTTGGTTGCCTGTCCAAGATGGCTGACATGGAGACAGAGGAGGAGGAGGACATGGAAGAGAGTTTTCACCTTGCCTGTGAAAATACTGAAGACAATATGGATACTGAAATGTCAATCAACCTGCTGCAGGAAGAGAGAAAGACTTCTGGTGAGGATCACTCAAGAGATGAGATGCTAGGGAGCTGTCCTGATGTTGCTCAGGATGATATGAGAAGCTCATGTTTTCTGTTATGTTCTGAGGGTTCTCCCTCAGAGCAGGCAGCAGCTGGCAAGGCTGCACTGGCAGGTGTGCACAACGAGGGAAGTGTGCAAATGACTACCACAGGATGACAAAATCTTTTGGAAGATGTAACAGAGATTCCGGGTACACATAGAGGCTCACCCCTTTCAGAGTAGACTGAGCCCAAAATTTCAAAACATCAGTGCACCCCAGACCAAGGCATCTCCAGGCTCAACACTGAGGAAGATGCACCTTTGGATTTTCAAACTTGGTCACCTGACAGAGTCCTATTAAATGCTGGCTGGAAATGGACTAGTGATCACAGATGGTTACCGGCCGATCAATGGGAAACCTTCGAGGCATCACAACTTTCAGGGCGGCAGAGCAGTAAGCTACCTGTTACAAATTCCAGTGAGTCAGTTGCTTCGGAGGTGAATAGTGATGAAAGTGAACAGGAACGCACAGGAACTCAGTTGCTGTACCTTTTTTGCAGCAGGAATGGAGTTTCTGTACTTCTTCCCACTGATACTGGAACTAAAAATTCTTAAACCAGCAACATAATGACAGTTTCTGGCCCTGTGACCTGAAATCAGGGTTTCTATAACACCATCTGACTTGTACAACAGTGCTATTTTGCTACAAATACTTCAATATCTCTAACTGAATCTACTAGTGTCTAAAGAGATAGACGTGTCTTCACACAGCTATCCTTCAGATTGAAGATCTTCATTATTCATTTCATATTTGCCAGTGCCTGAGTTCCTGTACTTCTTGTCTACCACTTGCACCACTGGAGGTGAGGGGAGATGTTAAGAATCATTTAAATGCTTCAGCCCAAAATAATTCTGGTCAAGTTCCTTTGGCCTTTGAAAACTGCTCTGATAATGCCAGACCCTCCACTAGTACAACTATTCCATCGGACCTTCTGCCCTCCCAGTCTGGGGCCAGGTCATCTCTGGGCTCCCATACTAATAGAACAGAACAATGTGATAATTCTGATTTGCTCCAAAACTCTCAGACTGGTTCTGAGAGCAATACTGCATGGCATGAGGAAGACCGAGATGAGGATCCCCCACCCAGAGATCAGAGTGGCACATCAAGCAGACCTGGGCCCACATTTTCATAATTATTCTGAAATAAACTGACACAAGCCTGAGGAAAAATGCTGTACATCTTGGGTACAGAGGTGGACTGCAGGAGCATCCAGACAGAGTTTTCATTGCTCGCAAACTGTTAATAGAGTCAATGCTGTTTCAGCCCTCAGAAATATATCTTTTAATTCATGTCTCAGGGGAAGATGTATATGACATAAGCTTTTGCCAGCATTCAGGCCTTGATATATTTTGGACTAAGTACAATATGCTGTGGTCAACACCATTATGTGCTAACTTCATGACCATTCTGCTGACAAAACTTTTGTTGAAAACTGTGACCATAATGTTCCACAATGAAGGTGTGAACATCAACGATATTCTCTTTTGGTTACATAAGAGATGTACTGTACTGGGTCAGCCAGATCCAATTATTGACCAAGAAGGAATTTGGACAGGAGGATGATGATTCAGGGTGAAACTGTTCCAAAATAACTCTGAAATTCACCATATTCCAGACAGTTTTTTTCTAGGCCGGAACAGGGGGTCTTGTTTTTATGCAGGCCTGAAAAAGGCCTGCTATAAGTGTGGCTCCAAAACTCATCTAAGCAGTACACAAGATTGTTTAAAGTGTGCTTTATATGGTGACTTTGGTCATGTCAATGTGGTGTGTACCAATGTCTACAAATGCAATTTTTGTGAGGAAATGAGCAATGCCTATCATCAGTGTCCCTGGGCTGGGCAAAACAGGGCAGATGGGTTATACCAAGAAAATCTGGTCCACACAGCACAAGATAATGCTACACCACAGCAGTCTGCAGAACAAGGCCCGGGTCCCTCGGGAGCCCTCCCTACAGGCGCACACCCCCAGGATTCCCAGGAACCCCAAGGTTCAACAAGCAATACTGAGGCAGAACCCCACAAGACCCCACCACCGTGGAGGCTGAATCTGCTCCAGTGGGTCAAACTGATGACCAGCCCACTCCCGATCAAGTCCCTCCATTGGAAATGCCCCCACTCCCAGATTTCCAGTTCCCAAAATCCAGACGGGTGACTAGGGCATCTGTGAAAAATCTTGCTAATCCATCTCCTGTTACTTTCCATAATTCTTTTCAGGTGATGAAGAATGGGATTACAAGCTGGCTGAGTGATAGGCTGCAACAGGTGGTGGTGAGAGGGGAGCTTTCAACTCCAAGGCCTGTGATGAGTGGGGTGCCACAGGGCTCTGTGTTGGGGCCAGTATTGTTTGAGCTCTTCTTATCAGACATTGCACATGGGGTGGTGAGCAAGATAAGTCTGTTCACTGACAACACTAAAATTGGAGCAGTGGTGAATGGAGAGGAGGGATGGAAGTAGCTGCAGGGGGACCTACACAAGCTAGAGGAGTGGTCAGAGAGGTGGTAGCTGGGGTTCAATACAATGAAGTGTAAGGTTATGCACTTTGGGGTGAAGAACCCAAGGAGAGAATACTGGCTGGGGGGGTTAAGCTGGGGATCACTGAGGAGAAGGACCTAAGGGTAATGATAACAGAGACCATAAACAACACTGCCCAGTGCAGGAGAGTGGCTGAAAAAGTGAACAAAATGCTGCAGTGCATAGCGAGGGTTTTTTCGTCCAGGTGAAGAGAGGCGATCTTGTCCCTCTACAGGTCACTGGTAAGGCTGAACTTAAAGTATTGTGTGCAGTTTTGGAGGCCATACCTAAAATGTTGTATCAAGCTACCGGAGGGGGTACAGAGGAGGGCAACAAAGATGATATGTGGAATGGAGGGGAGAGAGTATGACAGCAGGCTAGGAGACCTGAATATGTACACCCTGGAGGATAGAAGGGACAGGGGGGACATGACAGAGACATTCAAGTATCTGAGGGGAATCAATAAGGATGGGGCAGATGGGGTGTTTAGGTTAAGGAGGGGGAGGGTCACCGGGGGCATGTGCTAAGAATAGAGGGAGGGAGGAAGAGTTAGGAAGGAAATGAGGATACACTATTTCACAGAGAGGGTGGTAGCAAAATGGAATGCCCTACCAGAATGGGTGGTATCATGTAAATCTGTAAACAGCTTCAAAAGGGCATAGGACAGGGAACAGGGGAGAGTGAGGGTAGGGGAGGTGGCAGTGGGATGACAAAGGGAAGGGGGGTGGGGTCTAGGGATATTGGCTGCACACTCGAGAGCAGACTTAGATAGAAACATAGAAACATAGAAGTTGACGGCAGATAAGGACCGCAAGGCCCATCCAGTCTGTCCATTTCTTTTTCTACCTTATAAATGTGCCATCGGCCTTTGCTCTGTCAGTGACCTATCTATTCATAGTCATTTGTATTGCTCCCTTATGCCTATCCCATGCCTGTTTGAAGCCCTGCACTGTATTCATAGCCACCACTTCTTGTGGTAAGCCATTCCATGCATCCACCACCCTTTCTGTGAAAAAGAATTTCCTCACATTCCCCCTTAATCGGCCTCCTCTAATCTCATGCTATGTCCTCTTGTCTTGCTATTTTTCTTATATTTAAACATGTTAGACTCTTTCACCTTGTTTATGCCCTCAAGGTGTTTGAATGCCTCGATCATATCACCTCTCTCCTCCTTCGCTCAAGGGTATACATATTGAGCTCTGCTAATCTGTCCTCATATGTCTTCTGATGCAGTCCCTGCACCATTTTGCTGCCTCTCTCTGGACTGCCTCAATTTGGTTAATGTCCTTGTGAAGGTGTGGCCTCCAATACTGCACGCAGTACTCCAGATGGGGCCTAACCAATGTCTTGTACAGAGGGATTATTACCTCCTCTTACGACTTTGATACCTCTACTAATACACCCTAACACCCCCTAGCCTTACCTACTGCTTTAGAGGTCTGCTTGGATGATTTTAGGTCATCAGTGATGATGATGCCCAAGTCTCTTTCTTCCTTTGTGACTGCTAGCATCTCCTCCCAGCCTATAAGTGGCTTCAGGGTTTCTCTTCCCTATGTGCATGATTTTGCACTTCGCATTAAATCCCAGTTGCCACTCTTCTGACCATTCTGCTAGTTTATCTAGATCTCTTCTCATTCTGCCCACCCCATCTGGCTCATCTACTCTGTTGCAGATCTTGGTGTCATCTGCAAACAGACAAGCCTTACCCTCTAGTCCATCTGCAAGGTCACTAATGAAGATGTTGAATAGGACTGGCCCCAGGACTGATCCCTGAGGTACCCCACTTGTGACTTGTATCTCTTCTGACTGCATACCATTTACCACCACTCTCTGTTTTCTGCCCGTCAACCAGTTTGCCACCCAGTTCACCAACTTCTGGCCCACCCTGAGCCTACCCAGCTTATTTATCAATCTTCTATGTGGAACAGTGTCAAAAGCTTTGCTGAAGTCAAGGTAGGCGACATCAACTGCTCCCCCTTGGTCCACCACTCTGGTTACCCAGTCAAAGAAATCTATGAGATTAGTTTGACAGGACCTTCCTTTTGTAAACCCATGCTGTCTTGGATCCTGTGCCCCTATGGATTCCAGGTGTTGCACTATCCTTTCCTTAAGGAGTGCCTCCATAATCTTGCCCACTACTGAGGTAAGACTGACCGGTCTGTAGTTCCCCACCTCCTCCCTGCTACCACTCTTGTGGAGCGGGATCACATGAGCCCTTCTCCAGTCTTCTGGGACCTCTCCTGTGCTCAGAGACTCACTAAACAATTCTGCTAATGGCTCTGCTAGTTCCTCCTTTAGCTCCTTAAGTACCCTGGGATGTATGCCATCAGGTCCCATTGCCTTATCCACTCTGAGCTTAGTGCTCTTGTAGGACCTCTCTTTTTGTGAAGGGAGTAGTGCTTACCTCCTCCCCGTGTGTCCATGATGCTGAGCTGTGGGCCCTGCCCTACCTTCTCTTCAGTAAATACTGAGCAAAAGTATCTATTTAGGATAGATGCCTTTACAGGGTCCTCCTCCTCACATGCTCCTTTTCTCCATTAAGCTTAGAATACCCCTCTGGACTTTCTCTTTCACTAATGTATCTATAGAAAGTCTTGTCACCTTCTTTTACTGTTCGTGCTAGTGTTTCCTCAGTTTGGGACTTTGCCTGCCTTACTGCCTTACCTGCTTCCCTTAGGGCAGTTTGGTATGCCTCCCTATCTTCATCCCGCTGTGTTCCCTTATATTTCCTGAAGGCCAGCCTTTTGGCTCTGACCTTTTCTGCTACTGTATTTGAGAACCAAAGTGGTTTCTTCTTCTTTGCACTTCCTTTTCCGTCTAACACAATGGGATGTTGCTTCAAGTATTGCATCCTTAATGCTTGCCCACTTGCCTGTACCCCTCACCTGTGTTTCTTTTGCCAGGGCTATCTTAACTCTGTTGGCCATCTTATCAAAGTCAGCTCCTCTGAAGTCCCATATTTTTGCCTTGGAATGGGATGATTTAGATGTAGTAGCCAAATTGAACCATACCATGTGATGGTCACTGGCCCCAGGTGACCTTCTACCTGGAGATCTGTGATCCCTTCTTTGTTAGTCAGTACTAGATCTAGGATAGCCCTGTCTCTTGTGGGTTGCTGCACCAGTTGTTTGAGGCCTCCCCTGCAGGGAATCCACTATGAGTCTAGTTCTGGCAGATGTTCCTGCTGGTATTGACCAATCTGTATCTGGCATGTTGAAGTCTCCCATTATCAGAACCTCCCTTTAGCTGTCATGTTTTGTATATCTTCTAACAGTAATGTGTCTATGTCCTCCCTCTGGTCTGGGGCCTGTAGACAACCCCAGTTCTTATGGCTGTCCCATTTCCTGTTTCCAGGGTGACCCACAGTTCTTCTGGCTCCTTATGTGTATTCTGAATTTCTGTAGCTTTGATATTTTCATTAACATACAGGGCCACTCCTCCCCTTTTTGCACCTCGGTCTCTTCTGAACAATACATAGCCAGGTACTGAAGTCTCCCAAGTGTGGTTACTGGTAAACCACGTCTCACTAACTGCTACTATGTCCAGTTTAGCCTCTGACATTATTGCCTGCAGGTCTGGGATCTTATTTCCCAGGCTGTGAGCATTTGTGTACATGATTTTCCATTGGCCAGATTTTGGTGTGTTAGTTGTTGGGTGAAGTTTGGCATTACCCTGTGCATCGTATGGGGAGACAAACCTTTTTCTTACCTGGTGATGCAAATGACAGCAAACACGCTGAATTCTTTTGACCACTAGCTGAGGGGGAGGTGTTCTTCCATTCGACGTATGGGGTGCTGCACCTCTCCCCATTTGCTAGTTTAAATATTCTGCAAAGACGCCAAACTTCTGCCCCAATGCACTGACTCCTCTTTAGTCAGATGCAGTCCATCAAATTTAAAGAACTTTCCTCCCAGAACTGTTGCCAGTTCCCTACAAATCGTGTCCTTTTTCCTGGCACCAGTCCTTGAGCCACATGTTTAGCTCCCTATCTCCCTTCTCTGACCTTCCGTCCATCTGCTCCCTCTCCCAGACTGGCAGGATCTCAGAGAAGGAGATGCCAGACGAAATAGATGATATTTGTCACCCAGCCTAGTCAGGTGTTCCTTGGTCTCCACAACTGACCGGCTGGCGAGATCATTAGTCCCTATGTGTACTAGGACATCAATGTTTTCTCCTGCTTTGTGAACAATTTGTAGCAATCGGTCAGTGTCTCCATGCTGATGTACCTGGAGACATCTGACCATCACCCTGACTGGAGATGGGTATCAACTCCCGAATCATGGAGTCTCCTATGATCAGAAGTTTTTGGATTCCTTTGTGCTTGTTTAGTTTTGGTTCCTGATTTGGGTGAGTTTTGTTGTGCTAGCTCCTGTGCCGCAGTGTCCTGCTCTGCAGTGTCTTCTGCCTCTTTATTTGATTTCAGAGATAGAGGCAGATACCTGTTTGTAGTATTTATATGGTTTTTGGAGGCAATGTGATGGAGAGCAGAGAGTGATGGGGCACCTGATTTGCTCCTCCTAACCACCTGCCAACCTCCTGGACCAACTACCCTCTGCGGTTGAGGTTTTTCTGTTGGATGCTGGGGAAATGGCGGGTGGTTCTTATAATGCATTTCCTCTTCAATATGAAATTTGAGGCGTGCAATCTCTGCCCATGCTGCCCGGAGCTGAGCCCTAAGATCTCCAAAGGCCCAGCATGTAGGACAGTGTCCTAAATCCTGTAAGACTGGGTGGTTTGTTTCTGTGGGCACATTCCTATGTTCGTATGTTTGTAGGTACTTCACAGTAGTAGTGAGGGGGAGTCTGATTTGGAATCAGATGTCTCTTCATGGTCTGAACAAGTCTCAGAAATGGAGGAAAAACAACTTCAGGTTCCTACTGTCACCAAAAAAAAAAAAGTAGAGGTAAAAGAGTAAAACCCCAGACAAAGGTGATAATCCTGTCTAATGTAGGCTGCTCTTTCACATGGCAACCCTCTGCATAGCTTCTGTTAATGTGTGTAGCATTAAAAACTACCCAACAAGGCTCACTGTCGTGTATTATTTTCAGCATTCTCCACCTGATATCATTTTGTTACAGGAAATCAGACTCAGTTCTCTTTTTTATATTGGACAGGCCAGAAAGAGATGGATGTGGGGCCCCTCCTACTGGTCCTTTAGTACGGACACAGTTGATGGCCTGGCTATATTATTTAAAGGCACTAATTTGTCTTTGCATAGATTAGTTGATATTGTCCCAGGCCATGCCTTATTGAGAGACTGTACTTTTTGGCAGTTTTCGCTGCGTGTCATTAACACATATGCACCTCAGACAAAAGCAGCCAGGGCTAACCTTTTTGAAAGCAGTAGGCCATACCTTTATATAGCTAGACATATTATCTGAGGTGGAGACATGCATTGTGGGTTGGATTTCAAATCCAGGGAAGCCTTACAGAAGGTTTATTGTGACTTCTGTTCCCTCCAGAATATAATAAATATGGCAAACCTATCTAATGCATACAGGAAGCTACACAAAGACCCAGGACATACATATTTCAGAAATCAATTTGCCACAAGGGATAGATTTTATTTTCTGTTCTAGATGTTTGTTCCCCCAAGAATTCTTATTATGACCTTGTGAATTTTCAGACCACTTGATATTTAACTGCCTTTTTAATTTGATAATATTCCTCCTAGGTTACTCTCATCTCCAAAGAGATGGAGACTGAACATTTCAGTTCTGGATCAGGAACAAATTTGTTTAGAGCTTAAATATTTATTACAGCTCAGACACTCAACTAAGTGTCTGTATGATAGTCTCTGGCAATGGTGGCTGGACACTAAATCTGATACTTATTTATTTATTTATTTGCTTTTGTTAACCGGGTAAGCGCATTAGACAACCAAGTGCCTATTTTCAGGTACGACCTGGGAGGTTACAAGGTACAGTCAACACATCAGGCAGAGTAACAGGTTAATGTATAAGGGCATCAGGAATCACAAAACAATTATGGTAGAGTAACAGTAACATACAAGCAAGGTCAGCAGAGTTAACAGGTATAGGGCCAGCAAAGCCCTCAATTACAAGCTTCGCAGGCTGAGGAAATGGTAACAAACAAGATCTACAGGCATCACAATAAACAGTATGGTAGAGTAACAGCTTGTACAAGCAACGGAAAAACAGAGTCAGCTGTGTTAGGCCAGCCATACCCTCGGAAGGGTAAGGATGGTAGATAACTTGGAGAGACAGCGAATAGGAAGGGGGTATTTATTTATACATCTCGGTCTGCTTAAATCTAATACAGAATATATGCAATGTATGGAACATAGGAATAAACTGTATAAATACATGTCCTTATCTCATGACTCTAGACTTCAATTTTAGGCACATATCTCTGAGCTAAAAAAAAGATATTTCATTTTCAGTATAGAAGGGCCACCTCACTAGAAGCTGAAATGAGGTATGATACTGAGTCTCATCCTTCCTCTGATCCTTTTGCAGCCTGCAAATACGGGCTGGATGTCACATTGAACTACAGTATGAGGATGGATCAGAAAAAAACTTTGGACATAGATATTCTCGGAGTAATTAATAAACATTTAATTATGAATTTCTCAACACAACAAAATACTTCTGCCACTTTCCAATCTCTTTTTATGTAATCCCCCACCACCCTTAACAGATCTCCAGAAATCAACTTTAAATGCCCCCATCAATGTAACTGAAGTAGATGTAGCTATTAGTTCTTTAAAAGATGGCTCATCCTAGGCCCAGATAGCATCTCCAGTGCCTTTTCAAAACATTTTTGCCTGAACTAATTCAATCCTTACAGAAGCTATATAATGCAATGTTATTAGTGGCCTCTATAAATAATAAGTCTCGTGAAGCCATTTTGATCATTTTGTAAAAACATGGGAACAAGAAATTATTGAGTATTTGGTGACATATCTACTGAACATTGACTATAAGATTTTGTTCAAAATCCTCTGTAGTACTGTAGATTGCAACAAGTGAGTAGGACTTTAATACATCCTGCTCAGACCTGCTCAATCCCTGAAAGAAACATTTCTGCAAATCTTGCCCTCCTAAGAGATATTTTTGAGTATGGCAAACAGAATAAACTATGAGGATATGTGCTTTCCATAGACCAAGCCAAGGCTTTCGATAATGTTTCCCACATATATCTTTTTCAGGTTTTAACAGCCTGTGGTATCCCAGGGAATATGATTTAATGGTTGGAAACACTTTATACAGGGGCTCAGCTAACACCATTTGTTAATGGGATCTTAGGAGAATCTGTTAACATGAATGTAGGTATCAGACAGGGCTGTCCAATGAGCACACTTCTATATACTTTCACTTTGGACCCTTTAATTTGGAACATTGTAAACAACAATAGCATAATTGGCCTATCACCCTACCCAGGACTAGAAGTTCAAAAGGTGGCCTCTTATGCAGATGATTTATGTGTCTTTTTAGCATCTCATGAAACTGGGCAGGACTTATAGAATGAATTCTCTCAATATTCAGTTCCGTTCAGTTCCATTCCCACATCTGGCACTTGGGTTAATATCCCAGTACTGACACTGTAGTGCAGCATGAGAGGGGTGCTGCACTTCTGAGGTGCCGTCTTTCGGATGAGACGTTAAACCAAGGTCCCATCTGCCGGGATTGGTGGTAGTTCAGGTGGATGTTAAAGATCCCATGGCACGTATCGAAAAGAGATGGGGAATTTCCCCGGTGTCATTGGCCAAATTTCCCTCATTCGCTAAAAATACCACCAACAGCTTAATCTGGTTCAAGGTCAGTTGGCATTCATCTATATCCCCCTCCCCCGGGTCATGCCTGAAAATAGGCAGGATTTGTCTAGGGCACTTACCCGGTCAACAAAAACTAAATAAATAAATATTCTCATGTTTCAGGAGCTGTTATTAATATAGATAAAAGCAAAGAACTCCGGATAGGACCCCTTAAAGAGCAGGATATGAGGTGGTATTCCACTAGCTGGTCCTACTATCCCCATTTTGGGTATACAATTTGGAGAAAGAAATTTACAAGTTTTGAATTGGGAAAATAAAATCAAAATATGCAAAGCTAAGGTGCAACTTTGGAAGAATTGGAAGTTCTCCAAGCAAAATAGGGTTTTGACCATAAAAAAAGTTTTGTTTCCTATTTTTACTTACCTTAGCTTTATTTGCCCCCTCCTATTTGTTTTGAAACTATTCATTGGTTTTTTTTTCCAGATTAAACCCCATAAAAAGGGATCATACTTATTTTCCACATAAAGCTGGTGGTTTGGGTATGATCAACCTCCAAAGTCTTTTTCACTCTTTTTTTTGTAAATTCACTTTAAGATTTGGGTGGGGTACTGAGTTGCATCCCTGGCAACAGTGGACACAAGCCCTGCATCAAGATGTTTGCAGCAAGAGGAGGAGGAAAAAAGAACTTTGGATGATACTAAAAAGAAAAAAGGGAAAAAAAGAAAAAATAAAGCTATGCAGTGGGAAAATGATTAATGTGTGCCCTATTTTTACACCTTTCTAATGACCACTATAAATCTAGCTTCCTTTAATGTATGTGGTTTAAAGAACTACAAATAGAGGATTTTGATCTTTGCCTATCTAAAACAACTGGATTTTGATGCAGTGTTTCTTCAGGAAACTGAATTGAATTCCCTCTTCGAAACAAAACAATTTATGAGAAGCTGCGTGTGGGACTTATTGGACATTTGGGGATGACATTACTGATGGAATTGGGATACTATTCAGAGGAACTAATTTTTCTATTACAAGGGTAATAGATATTTTTCCAGGGAGGGCATTGATTTTAGACTGTACAGTAAGTACAGGGATTTTTGCTTTAGATTTATCAGTACATATGCCCCTCAAACAAAAGCTACAAGGATTGTGATATTTGATTCAATAAAACTATACCTATACACTAGGAAGCATATTGTATGGAGTGGAGATTTTAATTGTAGCCTGATGCAAAAATGTCTGGTGAAACAGTTAAAAAAGTCAATTGTGACTGTCATGCACCAAATATTATAGTGATGGATGCAAACAGATGCTTATTGTTCCTTAGGAAGGACTCAGGGGCCACATATCATAGATATACATCTGCTACCAGGATAGATTATTTTTTCTCATCTGGATTCTCTAAACCAGTTAAGGTATCTGTAAGTCCCACATATATGTCTGATCACCTGGCTGGCTTGGTGGTGCTGAGGGTTGAGGCACTGGATGCCACACCTCGTGCCACACTGGTGACCTGGGTTCAGGAGTGAAACCGGACCAATGGGGGTCGGCAGGTGGAGAAGAGATTGAGCATCTGTAGGACAGCTCTCTCTCTTCTAGGGAGAGGGTTGGGAATGCAATCGCTAGTGTAGTGGCCTCTGGTGGCTGTCGGGGGTGCTGACTAGTGATGCAACAAAAGCGGGGGGCGGAGTTGCAGCATTACATTGCCTTGACAAGCCACACTCCACGAGGGGGTTAGGGAATGTAGCAAAAAGTAGAGAAAACCCCTTTTTCTGGGGATAGATGAAGGCACCTTGCCTACCCAACAGCCCACACTTCCATTATTGGGCTATCTCCACTCCAAGGGGCCATTCGTGTTCACCAAACACTTTGCCCTATAAGATAGAGTGCCCTGGGTGGATAAAGTGGCCCTGCCTCCAGAGGGTTCAGACCTGGAGGTGGTGCTCAGTGGTACGAGGGAGAATGACTAGTCACAGGGGAAGGTAGAGGCTGGGTATCCAAAGTTGCTGGAAGGAGTTCTCCAGGGAGTGGAGATAAAAAGAGTTAAAAAAAAAAAAATAAATTGTCTGAGCACCATATCCTTTTAGATACTTTCAGCCTGGCAACAGCTCCACCTAGGATATTTTCACAAGTACAAAAGTGGAAATTAAATTCCTCAGTGTTAGAGCAGAAGGAAATACAGATTAAAATAGAACAACTCCTGGAAGCTAGGTATTCTACAATCTGCATGTATGAGGACATATGGGAATGGTGGTATGACACTAAAAACAGCTTAAAACAATTAGTTATGTCACTTGGAAAAGAGAAAGCAAATTCAGAGTATATAAAATATTTAGAATACCAAAATCAGCTATATAAATTGATGTCTTTTCCACCAAAAGACCAGGTGAAGTACAAAACTCAAATAGCAGAAATAAAAAAAATAATGTTTACAAGTCAGTATGATAAAGCAAAAACTTTAGATGCAGAAATGAGTTTTGGAACTACAAAGCAACCTGCTTCTGATCTATACATGGCATTTAAGCAACATCTGTATAAAACTATAATTACAGGTCTGCATAATCATGATGGGACAATAGTTAATACTGATATGGGAATGTTAAGAATTGTTCAAGATTTTTTAGAATCTGAATTTTCTACTTGCTCTAAAAGTACTGTTAACCTAGCCACCATTATGATTGCTCCTTTACCTCCGATTGACAGAAAAAGCCAGGAAGGATTAGAGAAGCCTATTACCCTGGCTAAAATATATGGAATAATTAAAAACTCTAAAATTAGAGACTTCCCCAGGTACTATAGAAGGCCTAACAAATGAATTCTATAAAAGGTTTGCTCAAGAAATAAGCTTTTTATTAGAGAGAGTTTTTAACCACATTCTGGAAAAGGGAAGGGAGATACCATATTCAAGGGAACCAATCAATAACTACATTTATAAAAAGGGGGACGGGCAGGATATCAAGAACTGGATGCTGATTAGCATATTAAATCAAATCATAATTTATTTATAAAAAGTGCCTTTCTACAACCGAGGCACTTGTACATAACACAAACAATACAATACATGTTTTCAAATTTATCAATAAAATCCTATATTTAAAATTCACAGTTAAAATACTATCAATGAAAACCACCATATGCTGAATACTAAATAGTGATCATAAAATATTGGCCAAACTCCTATGTAAAAGAATACAATTAGTAACAGGAACTCTGATAGACTCAGCATAGACATGTGCCTTCCCACACAGGAAAATACAACATAATTTATATCTGCTAAGGGAATTGTTTGATAATAGTAATAATAAAGACATCTCTGGTTATATTATAGCATTAGACCAAGCCAAAGCATTTGACCGGGTGGAACATCAATATCTAGCCCAGGTTTTGGAGGCATATGGCATACCTACCAAAATAGTGCAATTGATAAAAGGGCTATATGAAGCTGCATGCTTCATGCCGTCTGTTAATGGTACTCTTGGTGGACTCATTTCTCTAAAAAGGGGAGTTCAACAGGGGTGGCAATTAAGTCCTCTCCTATATACATTTGCTCTGGACCCTATAATAAGGCAAATTAAGGTGGGCAATCAAATTATTGGTTTAGCCCCTAAAAAAGGGTGTTGCAAACAGAAAAAAATAACAGCATACACTGATGACTTATGCATTTTTGTAGCAAAAAAAGATTCAAGGACTAAAGCTCTGCAAATTTTTCAGGATTTCTCCCTTATTTCAGGAGCAGAAATCAACAAAGGGAAAAGTGTAACAATACTTCTAGGTGACACAGGGGAGAGTGCAGAGGATATCTTAGATATTAGAATGACTAGTTCCCCTCAGAAAATACTAGGAGTTTGGTTCAGAAAAGAAGATGCTGCACTTTTTAACTGGGAAAAACAACTTGAAATCTGTGAATTGAAAGTCAAAATTTGGAAAAACTGGAAACTGGGGGAAAAAAGGATTATGATAATAAAAACATTTCTATTGCCTATTTTCACACATCTAAGTTACGTATATACACCCCTGATACAACTAGAAACCAGGATCTTGAGTAATATTTTTCAAATGCTATGGTGGAGTCACCTGAACTCAGTGAAGTGGGACTTTACATACTTATCTTACAAAGAAGGGGGTCTTAATATGATTAATCCAGTTGTATTTTACCATACTGTTTTTATAAATAATACATTAACAGGTTGTTGGAATTTATCAAAGTACCCTTGGCAACAGTGGAAAGCTCAGGCTTTTCAGGTTTACATTGTTAAATGGGAACAAGATCCACACAAATTATTAGCCCAATATCAAATCCCTGAGTATGCAGTATCCCCCTACATAAAATAAGACAATGGAAAATAGAGAAAAAGGACAATACAAACTCTAGGTCATAAGCAGTTGTATAACCATATTGTATTTACATTACAAAAAGTGATTTTGGTGTTTCCTGAATGTACACCCACCAATATGGGTCAAGCATTAGTTATTTTAACTGAATCCCACAGCAAGTATGGCATATTACATGGTTATGTTGTCAAGGAAAATTAGGAGTCAAAGGAAATCTCAAACATAAGTCCATTGAGGAAAGAATTTGTCCAAAACCCACATTTATAAATATAGAAGAATCTATTCAACACTTTTATTTGGAATGCCCTGACAGTATACATTTTTGGTCAGATCTGGCTACCAGGTGGAATTGGACATTTGTTACAAGAATATACTATGGCACTTTGGTATTAGGAGATTATTCAGGAATATAGAAAACTTTCCATGTTAGCACTCCATGTAATATTTGCAATTATAAAATAATATCTATGGCAGAGTAGGTGTCAGTATTTATTGCAACAGATTCATTTAACAAATAATGTCATATCTCAAACTGAAACCACAATTCTGAAAGTAAAAGATAATGATAAACTGAAGTATGCATCAGAAAAAATGTCACATTTATGGAAGAATTTAGGTCATACTTTTTAAAAAAGAAAAAAAAAGGTAAGTATGAAATTAAAAATCTCCTGTATCTTAGAAGGGGAAACTACATTTGAAAGCATTTGAGTTATATATAGTGTTAGAAGGAGGAAAAGTATGTGTAAATTTTTGTTTTTTTTCTTCTATGTTGTGGTTTTCTGTTTTTGTTGTTTGGTTATGGTGTATCACAGAAATGTTGCAATTTTGTTTATCTCATGATGTAATTTTTTTTTTCAATAAAATTCCTCTACTCTGCTGCGAGGGGTGCTGTCCCACCTATGAGCAGGATGGAGGGCTGAAAACGGGGAGATACTGTTGATGGGGGACCTGAATATGCCAGATGTTAACTAGACAGCATGGACTGCAGCCACATCCAAGAGCAGGGTCATTCTCGATGCCCTGCAGGGGGCATGCCTTAGACAGCTAGTGGTGGAACCCACTCAGGAGGAAGCAATATTAGACCTGGTACTCTCAAATGGAGAGAGGATCACAAATTTAGAAGTCAGTAGACATCTGGGAACAAGCGACCACTGCACAGTGTGCTTCACAATAAACACAACCATGGAGACAAGCCATACAAAGACAAGGATACTGGACTTTAGAAGGGCTGTCTTTGGCATAATGGGTGAATACCTGAGGAATGCATTAGCAAATGGCCAGAAAGGAGGGGTGGAAGAACAATGGAGAAAAATCAAAACTGCCATAATGGAGGCAACAAGCCTTTGTGTGAAACAAATAAAGAAAACAAAGTGGAATAAAAAAACACTATGGTTCTCAAAAGAGGTGTCAGGGAATGTTAAGGAGAAAAAGGCTGCATTCAAAAAGTATAAGGAATCACAGAAGGAGCACGACAGGGAACTGTATCAATTAAAGCAGAAAGAAGTGGGGAAGGCAGTCAGAAAAGCAAAGGCCCAAACCAAGGAAAAGATAGCCAACTCAGTTAAGAAGGGGGATAAAACCTTTTATAGGTACATTAGGGAGCATAGAAAGGTTAAGGGATGGATAGTGAAGATTAATAAAGGAGAGGGGAGGTGGGCAGAGGGAGACAGTGAAAAGGCAGAGATACTGAATGAATACTTTTGCTCAGTATTCACAAAAGAAGAAGAGGAGGAGTTACCTAAACCAAACAGTAGAAGCACTCTGGGTAGTGGGGTTGATGCCAGTCCATTTACAGAAGAAAAAGTCCTGAAAGAACTCCTAAAAATGGTGGATAAAGCAATGGGGCCTGACGGGATTCACCCTAGAATCCTAAAAGAGCTAAGGGAGGACCCAGTGACACCACTAACCACACTTTTTAACAAATCATGGGAAGATGGGGTGGTACCTGAGGACTGGAGGAGGACAGATGTGATTCCCCTTCACAAAAGTGGGAGCAAGACAGAAGCAGGAAATTACAGACCTGTTAGTTTGACCTCAGTGGTGGGGAAAATGATGGAATCACTTCTGAAAGAAAGAACTGTTCAGTACCTAGAGGCCAGTGGGGCACAGTACCCAACGCAGCATGGATTCACAGCAGGAAGGTCATGTCAGATGAATCTAATCAATTTCTTTGACTGGGTGACCAAAGTAATAGACCAGGGAGGGGCTGTGGATATGGCCTACCTAGATTTTAGCAAGGCACTTGACACAGTCCCGCCCAAAAGATTAACAATCAAGTTAGCCAGCCTGGGAGTGGGTCCCAGGGTGGTAGCCTGGGTAGCAAACTGGCTGCACAACAGGACACAGAAGGTAATAGTGAATGGAACACATTCTGAAGAAAGGGGGGTTACTAGTGGAGTACCTCAGGGCTCAGTACTCGGTCCAGTCCTCTTTAACGTCTTTATAGGTGACATTGCAGAGGGTCTGGAAGGAAAGGTATGCCTCTATGCAGATGACACAAAGATCTGTAACAGAGTTGATACACAAGGGGGGTAGAAAGGATGAGAAGGGACTTGGCAAGGTTGGAGGAATGGTCAGACATATGGCAACTTAGATTCAATGCAAAGAAATGCAAAGTAATGCACCTGGGAAATAAAAATCCAGGAGAAGAGTACACAATAGCAGGGGAGGTACTAACAACAACAATAATGGAAAGGGATCTGGGTGTAGTCATATCAGATCACCTAAAGATGGGTAAGCAATGTGAGAAGTCAGTAAGGAAAGCCAGGGGGATACTGGGATGCATAGGGAGGGGCATCACAAGTAGAAAAGGGAAGTGGTTATCCCTCTGTACAGACAGTTGGTGAGACCCCATCTGGAGTACTGCGTGCAGTTTTGGAGACCTCATCTACGCAAGGACATAGACAGGATAGAAGCAGTCCAGAGAAGGGCAACTAAAATGGTGCAGAGTCTGCATCAGAAACCATATGAAGAGAGACTGGAGAGCTTAATATGTATACCCTTGATGAAAGGAGGGACGGGGACATGATAGAAACTTTTAATTACCTCAAGGAATCAACAAAGTCCAGGAGGGTAGCATCTTTCAGAAAAGAGATGTAAGAACAAGGGGCACAATTTAAAGTTAATGGGGACGGCCTCAGGGTAATGTGAGGAAATTCTTTTTCACGGAGAGAGTGGTGGACGCATGGAACCGCCTTCCTGGAGAGGTTGTGGGGTCTAAAACAGTGGGGGAATTCAAACATGCATGGGACAGACATAAGGCAATTATAGTGGGGGGTTGCAGGAAGTAGGCTGTTGGTTAACTAGAATCTGCAGCTTATCCAATAGGTAGGGAAATGGGCAGACTGGGTGGGCCAAGTGGTCCTTATCAGCTGTCAAAGTCTATGTTTCTATGTTTCTATGACAGTCCCAGTCAGAAGGAATCCACTGAAAGGAAAGAAGCTTCACAGGTGATGGAGCAGGAGGCTCCCTTTACACAAAGCAGTATATCTGAATTTAGTGACTTTGTTGATGAAGACCTGTTAGAAGAAGAACAAAAACTACAGAGGGATTTGGATAAAAAGAAAGAACAATTGTTTAACATGATGAGTGAAGCTGGACAACAGTACACCTTAAAAAAACAAAGATTTGAGGAAGAAAAAAAAAAGAAAATACCTATCTACAAGCCCTGAGTTATCAGCAGGGAGGAAGTTTCGACAAACTGACCTTGACAGTGATACTGAATTTATGGACCCAGAAACAGATGGCCCAAGTATGGAGATGACAGGATCTCAACATCAGCAGCAGGGCTGTTCTCTGGAGCAAGTGCTCTATGGGATGGGCTAGATAGAATCACCCAATGGGACCCGGATACCAGGCCCAGCAATCCCTCTTTCAGGAACAAGGTCATCTTGACAGAAAGCTTCTAAGCACATTTCCACTAAAATTATTGAACAAACGGCAATCTACGGTCCTTTTCCAGAATTGCTGGGTGAAGCAACTTTGGAACATCCTGGTACCACAAGCCCCAGGATGTCAGGAGTGTTTTGTCTGAAGTTCATTCAGTGGCTGAGCATGAATACTCAGTCAGTAGCAAGGCAGCTGGTACAACTGCACAACATCCTGGGACTGCAAACATGGTACATTCAGGGCCTGTGGAGCCCGGTTCAAATCTATCTGAATCACAAAGCAAGGCACCATCCAGTAGGCAAGCAATGGCTTCACCATCCCCCCAGGTACACAATTCAGTGGTAAATCAAATGGAGATAGAATCACCAGGTGGCATTTCCATTTTGGGGTCATCCCTTCATGGTCATACACAAGGAGCTGGAACAAATCAGTTGGGACATCCCTTAACTGTTACTACACACCTACCAAATCCAACAGCAGCAGCAGAAGTGGCAACTTCAGAATCTATACACGCAGGAAATGAGAGTCATGCCAGTCTTTTTCAAACACCAGTTGAGGCAGCAAAGAGGCATTTTGCAGTCAGAATAAGATATGGGGGGGGGCTCCAACTTTTCCATGATAGGCAATATGTGGGAAAAGAATTAATTAAGGATTCACTACAGTTTAGCCCGACTGATGTATATGCATTTATTTATGCTCTTGGTGATTTCAGTTTTAACATTAGTTTTTTGTCTCAACAAAAAGCTGGGCAAATTTTTGGCTTTGCATCCCAAAGTGCGAGATACTCCTTTATGGGTCCCCTTCTTCATAATAGCTCTTACGAAGGCAACCTTTAAAACAACTACAGTTTAATTCCATACTAAGGGTGTCAATGTCCCCAATATTATTTATTGCCTAAAACAACAATGTGAACTGTGGGGAACTCCAGAACCTATAATTGACGATGAAGGTTTCTGGACAGTTGGGGGAAGGGGGTGGGAAATGTCATGTGTAACTATGACAGAATGATTTGGGGACTGAACATTTACCAAACTGTTTCTTCCTGGGGAGGGACTGGGGTATCCTACTCTACCCAGGACAGCCTTGTATGTGCTATTGCTGTGGTTCAGAAGGACACCTGAATCATAAATGTGATAAAAGGGCATGCTAACAGTGTGGAACTCTGGCCCACACCAGTACTTTTTGCTAAAGTCTCCCAAAATGCAATCTATGTGACTCATGCATTTGGCTCATGTCTGTGGAAAGCACACATTTCCTTGGATTATGGTGAACAGGACTTTTACGTCCACACTGCAACTAAACCTCTTAGCACAAAGCAAGCAGAACAAATCCATAGACAGGTGAGGCCAAACACCCCCTCACCCCCACCCCTCCAAATATGGCAGATGAGCAATTCACAAGGGAAGAACCACAAGGAGATCCTACAACACAATTGGCCACAGAAGACCATCCAGGGAACATGGCTCCAGTGGACAAGCAGGGCCAGGTAGAGGGGAATATGCCTCCACCCCCCCCCCCAGCAGGAGATGATGTTGGTACTGGGGAAGGGGAAAGGAAAATGGACTAGACCTAGTAGGAAAAGGTGTCACTGAACCCAGACTTTCCAACAGAAAACAGATATGAGGTATTACAAACTTGGGGTGAACTTATGGAGGAGGAGGACTATTATATTTCTGCCTCCTCTTCTCAAAAAGATCAGCGTTTGGAAAGAAAGACTGGCAGTCCTTCCAGGGCCTCCACAGCAAAGAAAAAATAGCAACCAGAGCTGTGGTCAAACGGAATAATAATTTATATCTTTCTGCACATTAATCAAACATCTTTTGCTACATTAAATGTAAATAGTATTAAATCAGATACCAAATGTGCAACACATTTTTTGGTGCTACAGCAGTTTAAGCAAGATGTATTTTTTTTTTCAGGATACATGATTGACTACCCTTTCTGAAATACACAAGGTGCAAAACAGCTGGATATGGGGAGAATCAGTTCAGACCATAGGGAAGACACTTACAGTGGCATAGGAATTGGGTTTAAAACTTCTGAAATTGAAATCATAAAAATAGTTGATATATGCCCTGGTAGAGCTCTGTTGCTTGATATTTCTCACTATTCTCAAATCTACCATTTAATTAATGTGTACAGCTCCAAACTAAGGCTGCTAGAATAACTCTCTTGCAATTGATCCAACCTTACCTCCATACTGCTAAATCAGTAGTGATGGGAGGAGACTTTAAAATAAGAATGTTATCCTCAGACAAAAGTATATTCACCACCAAAACCTATTGTGGTGCAGCCTCCTTAGGGAATATGATAAAGCAGGCAGGACTAGGGGATGCCCATGCTACTATAGTGAGAAAACCAGCAGACACCTTTTACAAAGGAACACTATTCTTCATAATAGATTTTTTATTTATTTCCTCTAGACTTAAGCTTTCAAATCCACTGGTTCTTTTAATTGAATCCTCTGATCCTCTAATCATTGCTTAGTGGGGATACAGCTATCCGTTCATAGCAATAATTCAATAGGCCCGGGGATCTGGAGGATGCATGTTAGCCATTTAGAGGATGAGGAAATTGCAGCTGAATTTACATAGTAGTATAGAACAGACTATCAGTTCTATGTATATATGACCACATACTAGATTGGTGGAAAGTTAACAAAATCTGCCTTCAAACTTTTTCTAAAGTAAAAGCCAGACGAAAGGCATTTAAAACTAAGGAGAGACATAAAGAACTCAGGAAGCAATTTCAGAACTTGCTATCCTTACTGCACTCTACAAGAACTGATTTTTCAACACAGATTAACAGGATAAAAAAGGAAATATGTGAGTTCCAGTATGATAGGTTTAAAGCATTGGAATATGAACAAAAATTTGGAACAAAGAGCACGTCCATGTAGTACGACAGATAAAAAAATGTATGTCTAGTATACTCTCTTCAAATGGGAAGGAGATTAAGAGATACCAGCATATCCTGAAGGAAATACATAATCAAGTGCAAATTCAATTTGGAAGTCCTTTCCTGGGGAACACAAATAGGGAACTGTTGCTGAAATCAGCTTAAATGCCTAAATTAACAGAGCAGCAAAAAACAAACAAACACAAAAAAAACATTACTTCCCCCTTTAAAATGGCAGAAGTTGGAGAAGTTATTACAAATTTACAAAAGAGTACTTCCCTGGGGTCAGATGGCCTTCCGGTGGAATTATACCGAGCCCTCTGTGAACTAGGACCTCAAAAATTAATCAAACTTTATAATGCTCTTCTTTCCTCCACAGAGCTACCACCCTCAATGTATGAAGGTATTTTAATATATTTGTATAAAAAAGGGAACAGAGGGGATTTGGCAAATTGGCATCCAATAACTTTATTAAACACTGACTTCAAAATTCTAACAAAATTATTGTGTAAAAGAAACAGCAAAATCTTGCCAGATATTATTCGTAATGCTCAATTTTGGTCCATTCCTGGAAGGATAATCTCTGATGCACTTATACTTTTTAGAGAAATGTTTGATGAAATAACCTAGGACAGACTACAGGGTGTTTGATTAATTATGATCAACAAAAGCCTTTTGACAAAATTTCCCATGACTTTTTATGGTTAGTTTTGCAGCCTTATGGTTTCCCCCAGGAGTTGTATTTTGTTTTAAATTACTCTACCAGGAAGCCTCATTTAGACCATACATAAATGGTAAGCTACAGAAGACAAGTTTACTTAAAAGAGGACTGTGGCAAGGGTGTCCATTAAGTCTGCTTTTATTTATATTAACCATAGACCCTTTAATACAGATTTTAAACTAGTCTTCAAAAACTCATAGAAATACAGGGTCAAAATTGTGTAGAAGTCAAAACAGTCTCATATGCAGATGATCTATGCATATTAGTACAGGATGGTAGTTCAGGGGATATAGTGAATAATGCAATTACGGTTTTTACACAATCCACAGGGGAGGATATAAATGTCACTAAAAGCTGGTGTATAGAAATAGGTAACCCTATTGAGCAGAAGCAAATGGTGGCAAACATTCAGGTGGAACAAACACTGATAATAATATTAGGTGTATATTATGGAAAAGGGGACATGGCCATGTTTACTTGGGAGAAACACATATCAATAGGAAAACATAAAGTATCAGAATAGAACCAGTAGAGAATGGGGAAGCTAAAATGGATTTTTATGATTAAAACATATTTGCTGCCAGTGTTCCTCTATTTAGTTTATGTTTTTCCTCCCCCAAAACAATTAGAGACTGGGATGCTGAGTTGTTTTTTTTCAATGTGTCTAGGGGAGCAGACTTAACCCCATAAAAAGAGGTATACTTTATTTACCACTAAAACATGGGGGCCTTGGAATGGTGCACCCAGTGGCATTTTTTCAAACAATTTTTAGTTTTGCAGATTTGCTCCCAGCAGTAAAACAACCCTAAAAACCATGGATGGGATGGCTGAAACCAGCCTTACAAGACGTATTGCAGGACTGGACCACTGGGGATTTTGTCCATAAAAACAAAAGGAAAATAACCCTCAGTGCTTCTTTTACAAATTGTTTTGATTATCTAAAAAATGGTAAATATCCCCCAGTCTACTGAGTATGCCCACCTGGAAAAAATATATGAGAAAATAGTAGAAGAATAATATTATTTATATCCTGATTTCTCACATAGACTACAATCAGAGACCAAACAGATAGAGAGTATGTTACCGGAAAATAGACTCCCAGCTAAAATGGGGGATGTAATTTGGCTGTGTACTCACAACAAACTTAATGTAAAGGGGATCTTACATCACAAGGGCCTGGAGGAAAGATACTGTCCTAGACGTACCTGTCATCTAGCTTTAAAAACAATGGAACATTTATATTTTCATTGTCCTTTTATCAAAGTTTTTTGGCAGGAACTGGATAAAAGATAGGAAAAATCTTTTTTTTTCAGAACTTACTCCAGAGACATTTTTTTTTTAATGTTTTTCCTTTAGAATGGAACATCCATAATGCTGGCTCCTTAAAACTGGTTGTAGCATGTTTCAAATTTTGGATATGGCAAGTAAGATGTAGATTGGTTCTTCCGCAAATGTTATTAATAACAGAGGAATTGTTTCAAGCTATCTTATAGGAGATACAACAAATTCAACAAACTGAACAGAGACAATTTACTACTGCAGAATATATGAAATGTCGGGGCTCCTTTTATTGGCTTACTTAAAAGAAATTAATGTAATGGACTCATCAGTTGGGTTGTTTTCTAACTTATGTGGTTCATGATAGCTAACCTTTTGTAAGGGGGCATCAATTTAAGAGAAGGGTTCTTTAGTTATCCCTTAACTACTTCAGGACTGTTATAGTTATTTGGAGGTGTAGGAAATACTAGTTTTCTCTTTTGTTTTGTTCTGTAATTCTATATTTTCCTTTCTTTTCTACTTCTTACTTTTATTTACTAAGTGGATTTAACTTAGAACCTTTGGAAATGGGGAGAGGAAAGGGGGAAGGAACTGATTTAATCCAAATATTTTTTTTTTATGAGCTGGGGTAGGATCAAGATGTGATGAATTTCATATGAATTGTATGTTATTTTTTATAAGTTTTTGTTTTGTCATCAAGCTTATAATAAAAAAATCCTCTACTCTTTTCGAGAAGTGCTATGGGATTTTTAATATCCACCTGAACTACCACCAGAACAGGCTGATGGGACCTCAGTTTAACATCTCATCCAAAAGACTGCAACTTAAGAGTTCAACACCCCCCTCAAGCTGCACTACAATGTCAGTATTGGGATGTAATCCAAGTGCCTGGTGTGGCAATAGAACTAACATCCTTCTGATTGTCCAGCCTCAAGGTGAGTGCTCAACTTGCTGAGCCACTGACACTGCAAGTACTTCCTCACATCTCTCCTGAATCTGCCCCCACCAGCTTTTAGCATGTCCCCTTGTTCTTGAGCACCTTTTCATCTGAAAAAATGTTTCTCTCATGTACCTCATTTACCCCTATGAGGTATTTAAAGATCTTTGTCATAGTCCCCTCCCTCTTTGCTTCCAGAGTGTACATACTGAGTTCTTTAATGTCTCCTCATAGGGCTTTTGATGCAGACTCTCCACTATTTTAGCTGCCTCCTCTTGACCACCTTCACTGTGTCTATGTCCTTCTAGAGATGTGGTCTCCAAAACTGGGCACTGTACTCAAGGTGGGGGTCTTCCAGCGATCTTTACAGAGGCAACACCACCTCCTTCTTGCTGCTGGTGATGCCCCTCCCTATGCACTGCAGTATCCCACTAGCCATCCCTACTGTCTTGTTGCATTGCCTGGCCAACTTTAGGTCATCCAATATGATTACCCCCAGGTCCCTTTCCAGCTTAGTGGTCGTCAGTACCACTCCACCCATTTTGCACGCTGCTCCTGCATGTCTGTGCCCCAAGTACATTATTTTGCATTTTTTTTTGCAATGAAACCTAGCTGCCATACCCTTGACCACTTCTCAAGTTTTCTCAGGTCTCTGTTTATCCATTTCACCCCCGAGTGTCTACCCAATTGCAGATTTTGGTGTCATTCGCAAAGAAGCACCCCTTCCCTTCCAGCTCATCTGCAATGACACTTATAATGATGTTAAAGAGAACTGGCCCTTGCACTTGTCCCTGAGGCACCCTGATGGTAAGCATCCCTTCCTTGGAGTGCACTCCATTTACTACCACCCTCTGGTGCCTATCCTCTAACCAATTTCTTAACCAGTTTAACACCTTTGGACCCACTCTTAAGCAACCAAGCTAGCTATCTAGTCTCCTATGTGAAATGTTGTTGAATGCTTTCCTGAAATCTAAGTAGGCCAAACCCTCCACTCCACCATGATCTAAATCCTTTGTCACCCAGTCAAAGAAATCTATCAGATTGGTATGACATGACCTCCTAACTGTGAAACCATGCTGCCTCGGGTCTTGCAACCTATTGGATTCAAGATTATTCCACAATCCCTTCACTCAGAAATAATTCCATTAACTTTCCCACCACTAATGTCAGGCTGACTGGCTTATGATTGACAGCCTCATCCCTGCTATCACGTTTGTGTACTGTAACTACATCCACCCTCCTTCAGTCCTCTGCACCCACTGCTCTTTCCAGTGAGATGTTAAATTGAACTGCCAGAATTACAGCCAGTATTTCCCTGAGCTCCCTCAATACCCTTGGATGCACCTCATTTGGCTCCATTGCTTTGCCCACCTTTGATTAGCAAATCCCTTCAGGACTCTCACACACAAAAAAGGACTTGTGGCCCTTCCCCTTCTCCTTCCTCAGTAAACACTGAACAAAGTATTTATTCTGGATGTTTGCCTTCCTGGTCCACCATTCCCCTTTTAACCATAGAATAGCACCCCTGGTTTTCTCTTTTTACTTCCATACCTAAAAAAATGTATTGTCCCCATTTGTTACCTCCTGGGCAATTCTTTCTTCAGTTTGCACCTTTGCTCTCCTTACTGCATTCCCTGTTTCCCACTATTTATTGTGATATACCTCCCTATCCTCCTACCACTGTGTTTCTTTATACCTCCTGAATGCTACACTTTTTGCCTTGACCTTTTCAAGCACCTGTTTTAGAACTACAGCAGTCTCTGTTTCCTCTTGCTTTTGCTCACTTATTTGACACAGAGGTTTGTCACCTTTACTATTCTCCCTTTTCTCTTTGCCCACTGCTTCTGTACTCCACCATGGTTATCCATGGGGAACTCACCCATCTTTATAAAATCTGCCCTCATGAAGTCTAGAACCCTTGCCTTTGTCTGGTTTGATTCTGCAGCTGTCCTTATATTGAACCACACCATATGTGGATCACTGGTCCACAAGTGGCTTCCATCCTAACGTCTGTAACACTGTCCCTGTTAGTGAATACCAGGTCCAGTATTGCTCCATCATGAGTAGGTTCACTGACTAGTTGCCTGGGGAATGCCCTTGCAGAGAATCCAGGATGCCTCTACTTCTAGCTGAAGTCACTGCTGGGTGACTCCAGTCTACATCTGGAAGGTTGAAGTCCCCCACCAGCAGCACCTCAGTCTTTGCTGCTATCTTGCAAATGGCTTCCACCAGTACCTTATCAAATTCCTCCTCCTGTGGTGGAGGTCAGTAGACATTTCCAGTATGAATAGTGGTTCCATTCACCTTCTCCAGGGTGACCTACAGTTCCTTGGCCTGCCCCTGTATTCTTAGTATCTCCACCGGTTTTATGCTTTCCTTCACATAAAGCACTGCATCCCCTCCTTTCCTACCCACCTGTTCCTTCCTGATCACAGTATAGCCCAGTATGGCCATGTCCCAGTCATGTTTTTCAGAGATAAATGAATGCTGTTGACACTGATGAGACACAGAGGAACTGCAATGCCAAACATGATTTTAAACAATGTCTGTTGGGGGGTGTGGCCTGGAAGCCAAGATGGAGACAGCTTAATGCTCCCTGTCCCTTTCCTTAACTGCCTATCCTTTAGCATACTATGAGTATAGGTTGCTACAAACTGCCTACGAACAGAATTTATTGAAGAGTATAACTTGAGATTTCTATGGAACTTATTACTTCATGAGTTACAACAAGATCACTTACCATATCTGAACAATCCCGATGAAGCCTTCTGACAGCAAGAGGGCTCTAGCACCAGCACAGCATGGATTCAGATACAGAAGAACACTGGGGCTCATCCCCAGAAGATCTGAAAGAAATCAGAGGGATGTTTGCACAACTTTTTGCTGAAATTGAGGATATGAAAGAACAAAACTCTATAACTAAACAGGACATAGTAACAATGTCACAGAGAGTGACGGAAAATGAAAGACAACTATCCCTGCAAGGGAGTACTGTAGACTGCATGGAAAACTACATTAGAGAACAAGATGCAAGATTTCGGCACATGATGGACAAAATAGATGATCTTGATAAAAGGGGAAGGAGGAACAGCCTCCACTTTGTTGGAATTACAGAGGGGGCAGAAGGTCGAGACACAATCTACTTTATACAGCAAATTCTACCAGCCATGCTCAAGCACCAGTGGCTTGCCCCTCTGGAGTTCAAGATGGCTCATCACTCTCTGGCCCCCCTGCCAAGCTGGGGAAAATACCCGTCCAATCATTGCCAAGCTCCTCCGGTTCCAAATTAAGGAAATAATCCTAACACTGGTGAGAGAACAGGGGTCCCAGCACTGGCAAGGCCATCAAGTTTTCATTTTCCCTGACTACTCTCCAGGTCTCACAGAGCACCACAAACAATTTACCCCAGACCGACATGCCCTGATGGCATTGCAGTTGTCTTACAATCTCCGGTATCCTGCTACACTATGGATAAACAGAAATCGGGTCCAGCACTCCTTCCAGGACACTGAGAGTGCTGAAGCATTCATCTGCAGGTCATAGCCTGCAGCACAACTCCATGATCTGGGCAGACAAAGCCATAACTCACCAATGGAGCATTCATCAAGCTCCTCCTATGCCCCAGCAAAACAAGCAGTGAAATATACTGCTGCCGTGGAGTCCCCCACCTCCCCAAACAACACACCGAAATGATGGCAGCAGGCTTCCAGGAAGAGGGGTTGGGACAACACAAAAACAAGATCCATGGGGTGTCAATCAATGGAACCGGGACCAAACTCCCACAGAAGCCACAGCAGGAACCGGCAATCACCTTCAGGGAGCTCTGATGGAGAAGCATATGCTGATTGCAGCCCCATTGCCGTCATCACCAAAATCACCCTGAAGCAATAAACCAAGCCCCAAAGACAATGCCTTATTAGTTTACTGACCAAGGCTAGGGGCTCCAGACAGGTGACCCATCCACAAATGTAGAGCCTCCTGTGGTCCTCCAGAATGATGCTGATGGTCAGGGGCTGATATACTCGCCGCAGGTGTGGCGTCCGCTCCTCGGAGCACAAGGTCCCCAGTGAAGGATTTAGGATGAGCCACTTGCCGTGACATTTTTTTCCAGCTGCTTGAAACCACGAGTGAGGGCCATCCTTTATCCTTGACTGTTGTGGCCTTATTGTTTACACCAGAGCCCAGCCACACCCACAAGGATATCTTTAATGGGAATGTTTCCACTGAGGGCTTTGGTAGGACTGTACTCCCCACAGATGTATACTAAGGCAGTTGAGTTTCTTTGTTGTTGATTCTTTATATAGTCCATAGTGAGGGTGCTAGTTACACATATTGCAAGGTTTACCCTCCCAGTTTTGGCTTATACTGTTATAAAATATACGGCTGTTTAACCCCCATTTGGGAAACTGTTTAGATAGGTTCCTTTAAGGTTCACAAAGGGCAGGGTGTCCCCCAGCCTACATGAAACAAGTCTTTTATGGAATACATGGGCCCATTTATATCTAATTGCCCAAGGCACATGGTGTCTTTGGGTACACCGTCCATAAACATTTCATTTGACCACTGGGAACAGCACCCTTATTCTGTTAATGCAGAGGGAATTGCAGGCACACATTGATGCCTTAAATGGTAATGCTCCTGCTTGGAGTTTGGTAGGACAGTATCCCCCCCCCCAAATGTTATATTGCAGGTTCTACATAACCCATAATGAGGGTTCTTGATTTATATTATGCATATGTAACTCCCTTGTTCCCAGGGGTTACTAGAATCCCATTCGAGCCAGAGGCAGGCAGGGAAAGGCAGCTTGTGAAATGCAAGGTAAATGGATTTCACAGTGCCACACTCTGTTTTTCTGTCTCAGCTGAGCTGGAGTGATGATGTAATCATGGAACTGTTGCAGCAGCAAAAGCCACACTCGAGCTAGCTGCAAGGGAGATAGCTTTAGAATGTTCATTCAGTCTGTAGAGTGGAGTTCCAGGAGGAGGCTGCAGCCTGCAGCAGCTCCTCAGTTTTAGCTGACAGAGGGCTACCACTGTGTATTTGGGTAGATTGTTCTCACCCTAGAAGAAGAGCATAGAAGACAGACATTGAAGTGGAGGAAACCGTTCCAAGTGTGTTTTCCTTTGCCCCAGCCCAAGAGGGATGAGAGCAATCTTCAGGGTTCAGGGGCAATCCCCCCAACCAGTTTGTCTAGTGAAGCTGCCTGTGACAACTTCAGAAACTGTGAGTACTTTTGTGTTCAGCCCAGGAGGGGCACCTGCATTCCTTGGTGAATTTTTGTCTGACATAGGGACTCTGCCATCCAGACTGTTTCTGTTTTAAAAGTGTCTGCCTTCTATGGAGTCTAGAGAGAGACTGTCCAAGTACAAAACTTTTATTCATGTTGTATGTTAAGTGTGAAAAACATTTCAAGATAGCATCTACAAGTTTTCTGTGAGGGTTTTATTAACCAGATGAATGGCAGAGTATAAACTTGGAAGCAAAAGGTGGGAGACCCCCCATCTTGAGTAACCAGTTTACCTCTCCGGGTTCAGTTTGGGCAACAGTTCAATTTTCATTCAGTGAATTTGGCCAGTGCCTGATAGAAATAGTTACTCAGACGTGGGTTGGATTTTCTGTGAGCCTAGATGTGCTCTTTGGTGGTTGTGTGTGCCACCAGTATTCCTCATGAAATATGGGAAAGTCTCCTAGTACTGGCTATGTGTGCCTAGTCAAGGGAAGTGTACCAGTAACTGGCCATGTGTGCCAATCTCCTAATTCAGAACCAGAGAGTTCACTGTGTTATTCAGAACCAGAGAGTTTGCTGTGTAATTCAGAACCACAGAGTCTGCTGTGTAATTCAGAACCAGAGTGTTCTCTGTTCAAGTCAGAACCTGAGGGTTCACCGTGTGTGTTCTCTGTACCTCAGTAATCTGCATTACCAGTAGGAGTAGCCCTGTGGGGGTCCATCTTCGCTTTGTGATTATTATCTGTGTATGTGAATAAACGCCTCACTCTAGAATCCCAACCTGGTTTGGACAGTACTGTTATTGCTTCCACTGTGTCTGGATTTACTTGGGTACCCCTGTGCAGAATTGCAAACCTAGCATAATTGTGAGGAAACTTTTTCTCCCAGGGACCTAGGTTGATGGCCACGGTAAATGGTCCCACTAGGTGTGAGCCAAGCAGTTGTCACACTTGGTTTGTCTGTCTGTGTATGGCAGGCTCAGAAGTACATGTACTGTAAAATGTTTGAAGTGACAACCCCCATCCCTCACTTTGACACCATGTGGTGAGAGGAGCAGCCCTGCTAGTTAGACAAGGGGGGCTGGTGGGGGGTGGTTGCACATAGTATACCTTCATTGTTTTTGCATATATTGTTTTGGAATAAAGGGTTGATTAACCCACTTCCAGGGACATGGCTTTCACAGTTCTTCAAAGGCTGGCAAAGGGTAGGGCTCCTCCCAACCTATGCGATGCAGATCTCTATGAAGTTCAGGGAGTCAGGTACAGCTAATTGCCCAAGGCACAGGGTTTTTTCTGGATACATTGACCCTAAATACCCCCTTTGACCCCAGGGAACAGTACTCTGTTACCTGCTAATACAGGGGAGAGCTGTCGGTACATAGCTATTTTACCCACTTTAATGGCCATGACTAGACATAAACGGGAGCCTACCCAGGTCAGAGCAGCCAACCTAACCAAAGACCTGGAGACACAGGCAATATATCAGACTCACAAGCAGGGTGCCCTGTACTGTGACCAGGGTAACACATCATACAGACAACTGAGAGGGGACTTTCCATACTTAGCAGACATTCAAATCAACCCACACACCTATGACTTATCTCTGAATGTATGTCTTGACAAATAAATTGCATAGAGATACCTCCCAACCCTCCCTTCACATGAGAGGGGACAACAACTATGCCCAAAAGTTAAATGGTTATACTAGGGAACCCACCTCCCCCACAGCATGGGGGGGGCAAACCCTATACCCTATATCTCCTCCATACAGGAGGGCAAAAGGAAAGGTTGCTATGCCAGAACAGGAAATGAGTGCATTCTGCTCCACTGAGCACCATGGATCCCGGAACCTTTTCTTAAAAAGATGGCACACACGATGTGCCACAACTTTCTGTACAGACTCCACCAATGTACTTTTGTAGATAGTTGCCCCGGTTGGACCAACTACAGGTTGAAGTTATTATATGTGAAGAGTAAATGTGAAGTAATATGTTACAACAGTTTGAGTCTGCACACTTTTCCTCAAGTGTATGAGTATGCACCTTGGAGGGCACCCACTGTGTGTCAATATACAAAGGCAACCCATTACTTTAACTCTGACCCCAAATGGCTGATACAGTTCTCACCTCTTGTAATGTCAGAGGGCTAAATTCTCCCATAAAATGAAAGCAAGTATTACCCCAGCACAAAAAACTCAACGCTAAGGTGGTGTTTCTCCAGGAGACTAAACTCTCACACTCAGAGGCAGAGAAACTTAAGAAGGAATGGGTGGGAATAGAAGTGCACAGTACACATACATCAGCAAAGACAGAGGTCTCAGTACTGATACACAAATCTCTCCCTCAGGTGCTAAGTGACAACAAAACAGACAAAGAGGGTAGATGGGTCATGGCAAAGACCACAACTCCAGAAGAATCTTTAGTCTTACTTAACCTGTATGGTCCTAATGTAGATGACCCTGGGTTCTTCATAAAGATCTCTGAACCCCTAGCAGACCATACATCACAACACACACCCATCCTAGTAGCAGGGGACTTTAATGTCACTCAGGACCCCACAACAGATTGGTACCACAGAGCTCACAAACCACAAACAAGAGCAGCAGCAGTGATACATGACCTGAAAAACAAACATGGCCTTACAGATATCTGCCAGCTACTACACCCATGAACTAAGGATTACACATTTCAGTCCGGAGTCCACATCACCCACAGCTGAACAGACTACTGGTTATCCAATCCCCAGATCACACCAGCAATTGGAGACTCCTACATACATCCCATTGTAATCTCCGACCATTCTCCAACCACAATCACCTTGAATTGGGTTACCCCCCCAAAACAAGATCAGCTAATTGTAGACTAGAACCTCTTTTGTTAAAAGACCCCACGTTTACAGTGTGGCTAAAACAAGAAATAGCCTCATTCCTGAGTTTTAATGAAAATGGTAGTGTGAGTGATGGCACTCTGTGGGAAGCCCTTCAGGCCTACATGAGGGGCAAAATGATAGGGTTTCCAATGCATAGAAGAAGTACTAGGGAGCTGGAAGCTGTCAACCTAGAAGAAAAACTCAAAACTCTTGAATGCAAACACAAGGCCGACCACCAGGTGTATCCTAAAGAGTTGCTTGATACCAAGTCAAAGCTGAATGCTATGTATGCCAGGAAGGCCGAACTTGCACTAAGGCTAAAACACAATTTCTGGGGAGGGGGAGGGAAATCCAGCAAAATTCAAGCGTACTGACTCAGAAAACAAAGGGCTGAGTGCCACATCCGGGGCCTTCAGGATCCACAGGAAAGGGTATGCACAGTCCAGAAAGACACCTCAACTATTATGTTGAAATTCTATTCTAAATTATACATGCCCACCAATCCTTCCAATAGTAATTATATTCCTACTTTCTTGTCTAACCTCAGCCTCCCACAAATCTCCCCACAACAAGTACTAGACCTGGATCAATCAACCTTCACAAAAGAAATAACTGAGTCCATCCTAGGGCCCAATAAAAATAAGTCACCAGGGGGATGGTTAACCTATTGATTTTTATCAGCAAATACATACAGAGGTTGCTCCCCTACTGCAAAGAGTGTATACACACTCCTTTGCTACCCAATACAAGTCCTTGTTGTATGTTGATGACCTGCTAATTGTCCATAGTGACGCCCGAAAGGCCATCATTCCACTATGCCAAACACTGACATCCTTTACGAACATGTCAGGGATCATGGTGAACCACACCAAATCCGAAGTCCTACCCCTTAACATCCACTGCCAGGCCAGCCTATTCCAAAACACTAGCTGGAAGTGGGCCAAAAAAAGCATCACTTATCTAGGAATACACATACCTCTCAGTATTTCAGACCTCTACAAAACTGATATCCTGCTGTTGATAGCCAAACTGACTACAGAGATACAGTAGACAGATGGAAAGTGTTACCCCTCTCTCTCACAGGGTGGATTGCAGTACTGAAAATGATGTTTGCACCCAAGGTCTTATATATACACTGGCTCACCTACTGATACGTATTCCAGACAAATGGTTTGATACTCTTAATAAATTGATGGGGAAGTTCCTATGGGAAGGGAAACACCCACGTATTAGCTGGTACAAGCTAAGAAGACACTGGAAGGAGGGTGGATGGGGCCTACCTGATTTTCCCAAATACCATAAGCATTCATCAAAGCACAAGTGCTGCAATGGCAACTGCACAGAGATGCGGCTCCCACCCAGTGGGTACATATTGAAGGAAAGGTAATGGGAGAGGAGAGCCTGTGGTAGCTAATATATATTTAGTCTACACTATTACATTGAAAATTCCCCACAGTCTACATCTCGCTGCTCTATTTGCATACAATAATAAAGGTACTTCATACTGAAACACCTCCATTACCTCTAATGCCCTTATGGGACAACCCACTGATTGTACTAGACAAACACTCAATACACTGGCCTACATGGTGGGCTCAAGGAATATGAGATGTGCAAGATCTAAGTATCCCAAATAGCACTGCTTTGAAAACTTTTCAGGACCTAAGGGGTGAATATTATATTCCCCCTAAGGACTTTTGGAAGTACCTCCAAATCAGGAGTGCCATCCAAAGTCAGAAACGTTCTCACCCCACAACTCAAGGCTCTCACACCCCCTTTGATATAACAACTTGGATTGACATAAAGAGATAGACAGCAGGCAAGATCTATAGGAGTATAAGAGGCATAGACCCTGACCCTACCATACAAAGCAGGCTGAAATAGATGCAAGAACTTAATATCAAGCTTTGAGACTCAGAATGGCAGAAATGCTGAAAAAGGGCCGACACAGCTTGCAGGTAAACAAGAACCCAACTAATCCTGCATCACTAGTACAGAACTCCTCAATTTCTACAACAGAGAGTCATCCTCTCAGGTGACAAGTGCTTTAGATGTCATAACCTCCAGGGATCCCTAGCTCATGTAGTCTGGTCCTGGCCACTGATTCAACCCTTCTGGGACCAAGTCACGAAATGTTGCTACAAACTCCTTCCCAACAACTTTATTATAGACAAAGCCTTTGCTATTCTGGGAATTACCAACTCAGTGTACCCTCCTAATACTCTGGCCTTACAGTGGTGTACAAGTGCCATAATAGCTGCTAAGCAATTCCTATTGAGGCACTAGCACTCTCCAGACATACCCCTTCTTCCATGAATGGCTAACAGCTGTTAGCCAAGTGGCATCAATGGAATGTCTCTCTCACATTGTCATGAATAAAACACAATTGTACCAAGACACCTGGTCCCTATCTCTCCATCTATTAGACCCAGATGGGTAAGCACAACTATGAGCACAAGGGGATTCTCCTGCCACAACAAAGCCCCAAATATTCTTCATATCCCCCTTTGAGTACTTGCCTCGACCCCAGTAAACCAAGCCACATACATATATTCTGCCAAGGTTTGACCTATTGTTATTATCTGTACTCAACTGTTGAAAATGCTCTACTCATGTTCTCCTCATGTGTGTGTATGAATTTTGGACTGTTGGAAAATGTTTAATAAAAAGTTTAACGTTAAAAAGAAATCAATGTCTGTTAACACCATAACAAAAGCAGGAACTGTCATTTCCCACTGATGGGCCAGGGCTTAACCTCAAGTCCAGTGACATGAACTCAGAACTACTGTTCCATTTTTTCATCATTGTGTTACCAGACATTGCTTACATGCTTCTTTTAAAGTACAGTTCCTATGTGCCTTACCAGCAAAATTAGTATTATTTGTTTTCTGCTTCTGTGGATTAAGAGCTGTGTTTTTTTTATAATTCATCAGTGAATCCCTGGTACTTGTTATTCAGTTCACATTGGTTCCTAGACTACTCCTCAGTCACAGTGCATGTATATTGTGTTTGTCTGCTGTTTATTCTTTGGTGCCTGTCTCTGTGTTCTGCCTCACAACTGTGATTGCATAAAATAGCAAAAACATTGAAGAAACACACACAGCAATGAAAACATGAGGTTCCTGGCCTACAGCCTGGCTTGCATATAGTATTAAAACATGTCATAAGTAACAGTAGTAAAATATTTCATATTCTGACCCCTAACAACATCAAGGAAAAAAACCTTCAATGGCATGGTTAACTATTAAGATCTGACTATTATCGATGATGGCGGACTAGAAGTGTCCTGAGCAGGGAGGATCGAGATCTCTTGCATTACTCCAAACCTGTCTGAGATGCCACACGCTGGAACTCTGCCTCATCCAGGCAGAATGAAATCATGTCAAAACGAATAAGGAGAGCAAAAGTACTGAGCAATATTTCTTTGTCTGACACCCCCATCTGTCCAAGAAGAACACGGAATACACATAAAACAAATTTTATTTATTTAGTATTCGGAAAATAACCTTTGAGTCAAGGCTCTTTTACAAAGGTTCCACATCATGTGAACAGAGTATAGACATTCAATTAAGAAGGTTACAGAGTTTTAGGGCATTTGAGGCACTGAACAGCACAACAATCAGGAAAAGGTTACAGAGTCTCTTAGACATTTAAAACACTATACAGCATATGTTCATCAACTTTAGTTGATTACAAGTGCAGGTAAGGTGCAGAGGCACTAGAGGTTAGGTTAGGTTGGGCAGAGGGTCAGTAAGAACAGGATTTTGGTAGGGGAGGAGGGGAGCCTGTAATAAAAGTGGACAAAGAGGCAGGGCTGAGGCCAGGGAGTCTAAGACCCATCCTAGCGTGGAGACATGTGGAGGGGGGGAGAGGGGGGTGAGGGATGTACAGGAGCAGCCCCTTAGAGTAATTTAGATGCATTGTCAAGGAGCATGTGAGAGGGTGGCTTCTGTCTTGTGCTGAGAATAATTGCTGTTAGCAGAACCAGACCTGTTTATCCAGAGTCTATCAGCTGTTGAAGAAGCAGGAGCACACAGAACTGGAGATCAGGTAGTGCTTAGGGTCTGATTTGAAGCCATACAGGCTAGTGGAGTTCCAAATGAACTCAGGTACCTTGTTAAGCTAAAGAGGGGCTCTGTAGGAGAAGGCATGCTGTCTGAGAGATATGCGTGGGGAAAGGCACCTTGAGCACCTTCTGCATTCTGCCTCTGGTTATATGTTCTGAGCCAGGGAGAGAGAAGATGCCTGCTATGCATGGGGGGGGGGCTTTCTCCAGTAATGCTTTTTTGCCTAAGAGGCATGTGAGGAATTTAGTCCTGCGCCCAAGAGACAGCAGGTGTGTCTGTTCGTAGAGGAAAAGGTGTGGGTCATTCGATCGCTGTTCAGGTTGAGCCTGCAGGCCTTGTTGAGAGCTACATGGACCCTCTTGAGCACAGAGTCAGATGCTGTGCTGTAGACAGCCAGGCCATAGTCAGTGGTGGAGAGGATGGAGCTTATGACTATTAGGCAGATGGCTGCCATGGTAAGGTGTTTTCTGTGCCTGTACAGCACACCAAGCTTGGTGTTGACTGTCTTGACCACCTGGTCAACATATTGAGCATAGGATAAGGTGTAATCCAGGGTGACTCCAAGGTATTTGAAGGAGTGTACCTGTTCCAAGGGGGCAAGTACATTGTTAGTAATGTTTATTGTGGGGAACCTTTTCTTGAGCAGGGGCTGGATAGGAGCATGGTCTTGTTTTTTTTTTTTTTGTAATTGAGCAGAAGTTTGTGCTCACCGAACCAGTCATCTATTTTACTGAAGGAGTGCTGAAGTGCTGCTTGGAGTGGCTCAATTTGAGAGTTGCTCTTGAGGATGACAGAGTCATCGGCACATAGGATTATCTTGGCATCACAGGCTTGAGGAAGATTATTTAGGAACAGGCTGAAGAGCAGGGGTCCTAAGATGGATCCCTGGGGGACCCCCAAGCGTGACATCCCTGGGGTCAGACACTGTTTGCCCTATTTTTACCCATTGTGACCTGAGGGACAGGTAGTCTTGGAACCAGAGTGTTTCATTGGCGGCCACCCTCAGGCTTTGTAGCTGGGCCAGTAACAGTGTGTGGTTGATGGTGTTGAAAGTGTTTGTTACGTCTATGAACAACGCCCCTACTAGTTTGCCATTGTCCATAGCTTTGTGAGCAAAGTCAGTGAACTCTACAAGGCAGTCATTGTACTATGCCCCTGCCTGAACCCGTGCTGGTTGGGGCATTGCAGTTGGTATTTACTGATGTAGTCTGTTAGTTGGTCCACCACAATCTTCTCAATTGCCTTGGATGGGGGGTGAGGATTGAGGTCGGCCTGTAATTTGGTACATTGGTCCTGTCCCCGCTTTTGTGGACAGGAGTGACCAGCGCTTGCTTCTAGGTGGCTGGGAATTTTGACAGGGTCAGGGATTTGTTGAATAGTTTTGTAATAGGCTTGATGAGCACATCAAGTGTTTGAGACCCCAGCTTCATGTCTATTCCATCGCTACCCATTCTGGTCTTCCAGAGCACTTTTTTATGAAGAATGCTGCCTCCTTTATAGTAACTCCCTTGAGGTAGAAGGTAGGGTGAGAGGTACTTGGTGCTTTGTCATCTGAGGGAACATTGGTGGGGTGTAGGTAGTCAGGAGGTAGTATTGTGCTTAGATCTGTGAAGGCAGAGTTGAAGGACTCTGCAATGAAGCGTGGATCCATGGTAGTAGAGCTGTTGATGTGGAGCAGCTGTGGGTTTCTCTTTTCTTCTTCCCACAAGAGATTCTTTATGTTTCCCCAGAACATTTTGCTGTCACCCCAGCTTTTATCGACCAGTTCCTTGTGGTGATCTGCGTTAGCCCTCCGTATTAGATGGCATGCAGCAGTTTCTAGCTGCTCGATACAGCTGGTGGTCATGGTCTTTACCCGAGGCCCTGGCTTTGAACCAGAGATTGTCCTTCTCCTTCATCATGGCTAGGAGCTCGCCTGTGATCCAACCATTAGTGTTCCCTCACACTTTCCTCCTTCTTAACAGTGTGTATCAGTTATAAATATTGTTGACTCCAGCAGTCACTGACATTTCTACAGGAACATTGGAAAAATATACACAAATATTACCTACACCTCTGTCACCTTTTTCTCCAGCAATATCCAGCGGACAACAGCTAACATTAGCTGAAATGGCTGGAGGGAAAGGCAAAAAAATGATTCTAGCCTCAGCTGCAGAAGAAACACAGGGGGACCCTATAGAACTTCAAAGCAGCAATGCTGCAACAAACTCAGAACCATGTGATGGAGCATGCAGACCAGTAAAGGAGAAGCAGATAGAAATTTAAACTCCCAAATTCAACACAGCACCGAAAGAGAAATCAAAAAGTGGGGGTGAGGTGGCACTTCAGCACAGCAGTAAAGCTATTGCTTGCAACGCCAGTGATCTGGGTTCAGTAGTGAGCCTGGGCTGCTGGAGGGCCAGCCAGGTTGGCAGGATGGAGCACCCATAGGGCCATTCTCCTTCTCTGGTGAGGGAGGGCTGCATTTCTCTCTGCTATACCACCACTTGGGTGACCACTGGTGGAGATGCATCTGGGGAAGCATTAGCCTCAGTGAGGGGTGGACATTGGCCAGGGCCTGGAGCAATGGCACATATCAACATGCCTTTGTCTCTTTTGTCCCTCTGCATGTGCTGTCGTCTGCAGGGGGTAGGACCAGAAAAACATGAAAAGCCACACGTCAGCTGCTGAAGACAGGTTCCTGGTACCGATGACCAGTGAGATTGGTGAGAAGCTCCACACAGTGTGCCCTCTCTGATGAAGGTAAGAAGAGGGAAAGAGGGACTCTTCCTCCCCACGCTGGGGGGCAAATTGAGGGCTTGAAGGTTCATAGGGAGTGGGGCACCTGTGGAAATGGATAGTCTCCTGTCCTGCAGCACAGCCTGAGTGGTCGCATTGGGAAGCCCTGAAGAGAGGAGCAGGTGTGGTGCAGAAGGGGGCATAAAGAGACAGTAAAAAAAAAAAGTGGGGATGATAAGCTGCAGTGTTCATCAACAGCAAACTCTCAGTCTGCTCTACTAAAGGTTGATAATTCATCAGCACCAAGGGAAAAAATTCCCTGATACAGGTCCCATTGCTGGGAAAGGATTACAACCATCCAACCATGGGGATGTAACCAACAAGCAAGGAAGCAGAAAAACAACTGGGGCAAACATCAGTACACACATGGACGAAGGAGCAGAAGCCATAATACAACCCAATACACACACTGAACACAGCAGCAATAGGTACCTTTCTGTATAGATAAAAAAAAATGTTTTGAAAAGTATTACTGATACACAAAATACTTTGGGATGCTTGACAGAAGCTGTGGCTGATATAAACACCAAACTGGAAGCATTAACATTAAGGACTACAGTGGCTGAACAAAGAATTAGCGATCTAGAAGATTCAATGGACCCATTAAAGAAAACTGTAGCCCAACATACTGCACAGCTAGAATACCTAGTTAAAAAAAACCCAGGTTGAAGAAGACTGTGCTCGTAAGGGTAATGCAAAATTAGGCTGCATTCCAGAAGGTGGAGAAGGCTCAGGTGATCCATTGCCACGCTTTACGGAACTTCTGAAAGAGACAGCGGGTCTGGAGTATCCTAGGCAGAAAGGTTCCTTCAACAGGGTACTCAGAGCTGGTTCTTTAAACAACAGCAGGGCATGGACAGACCCAGATTTATGTACATTAAACCACACAAGTTTCAGGACAATCAACTGTTACTAAGGAAGGCTAGAACTGAGAAGGGTTTAAAAGCAAATGGCTATAAATTCCATGCCTTCCCTGATTTCAGTTTGGAAACTCTAAATGAAAGAAAATCATTTTGTCAGGTCATAGTTACTCTGAGGGCTGGAGGAATTAGATATGCCTTACTTCCCCCAATGTGAAACTGAAATTTTTTTACATAAGTAAAATGCACTTCTTCCTGGACCCAGAACTGACTTTTGCAAGGTATATTTTCTGTTACTGCTTTATTTTTATCTGTAGCAAAGTGTTTCTTACAGGGTATATCTTCTGTGAAATTATTACAGGTGGTGCTTACATTTTTGTGACTTTTTATCATTAGGCTAAGCAAAATTACTGTTTGCCTCTATTTTATTTATTTATTTTTTGTTGAAAGGGTTTTTTTGTCTCAGATGTGTTGCAGTATCCTTCTCACATGGAAGACTGGGAGAGTGAGAAAGCAGCCACAGCTTCCTTTAATCAAGAAGGTTATTTTCTAGACTGCACTGAACTGAATTATTACTTTTTGGTACTGCATAAGTAACTAGTATTGATTCTGTTTTTGGGGTGGACTTTTCTTAGTTTTAACTTTAATTTGCCAGGGAGGAGCTGTAGCTGGGAGATATTTGCAGTCAGTTGTGACTAGACCTGTTACTTAGCCTTTGTGAAATAGGTGTCTGAAAGGAAGGAAGGCACTCCCCAGGGTGGAAGGTAGGACTTGCAGGTGATTTTTTCTGGAAAGCATAGGTTTATCTCACCCACCCTTCCCTCACCCCATACACCCTAAGTGCATAATTTCCTTTATAGCAATGGCTCTGACATCATTTCAAAACTGCTAACAACATACACCTGTTCATATCCTTAAAGACACAGCACACTGAATGGGGGTAGAGACACTCACAAGCTTGCACACACTAAGACAAGAACAAAAAACAAAAAAGCATCTGTAACTGGAAGGGACACAGTCATGTGGGGAGTGATGCAATGCACTGACTGTGGAGCAGCAGTCTTCCTGGAGACATTCTGGAAACTGCATTGCTACCCTATTTGCAGGCATCTCTCTGGTCTGAGGGAGGAGGTTGTTCATCTCCATTCTGACCAGGCAAGGATTCAGGAAACCTGCACCCCCACCCAGGGACCACCCAGACCACCACCACTACCTCAGAGGTTGCCAAGAAAGAGGAGTGGTTGGACCACAGTGGGCTCAGGGAGGGTGAGGGTGGTGGACCAGAAGCACATCCCTCCATTTGTACCTCTCCACAATTCATTCACCACTTTGGTGAAACATGGTTCCCCTATGGAGGCACCTGCAGTGGAGACCAAGGAGAATGCTGGGAACCTCCACAATAGACACCCACAGGAGTGTGGCCCAGGACCACACAGGGGAAGGAAACAACTCCTGGTGAGGAACTCAATTGTTAAGGGGGTAGAACTTGGGGAGAGAGGGGACAGGGAAGTAAGGTGCCTGCCTGGTGCCAAGGCTTGGAGGGACAGGAAATTAATCCTCAGGATCATGGGAGCAGCGGCAAGGGAGAGGGATCTGGATGTCATTATCCACCTAAGGATGAATGACCTGGCTGAGAATGGGATCAAAATGGTGCAACAGGAGTTTGTGGAGTTGGGGAGGGGCCTTAGACAAGTAGCACACATGGTAACTTTCTCAGAAGTGCTACCTGTCAGTGGCATGGATGAGGCTAGGGGCACTCCGCACCATGGGATTCAATGACTGGTTGAAAAGCTGGTGCAGAGCTCAGGGATTTGGCTTCATTGGGGACTGGGGCTCCACCTGGAGGGATGCAGGCCTATACAGGTGCAATGGTCTGCATCTATCCTGGAGGGGAACCAGGATCCTAGGTGATAGGTTGAAATTCTTCAGTGGCAGGCATTTAAACTGGCCAAGGGGGGCAAGCACTGAAAAGAAGAAGGGAAATCCTAGCCCCCCAAAATCAGGGTAATTAGTGAGGTAAACACCAAAATAGAGCAGTCCATAGGGAGAAAGGCAGGGGTAAATGGAGAAAAAGACAAAGGCAGTAGGGAGCGGGATGGGGCAAAAAGAAATAAAGCCATAAAAAAATGGAGGGCAATGAGTACCAATGCCCATAGTCTAGGTAAAACGCTCTCCCTGAAATGGTGGCATTGATGGAAGAGGGATGCCTGGATATTGTGGCAGTCACAGAAACATGGTACACAGAGAACCATGACTGGTATGTCAACATACCAGAGTACACAATCTACAGGAGGGACAGGGAGGGAAGAAGAAGAGGAGGAGGAGTAGCTCTCTATGTAAGGGAAGGGATAAAAGCAACAGAACTAAAGGGTAAACAGGGAGGAGAGGAGAGGAGGCACTGTGGGTCACCCTGGAGACTGGAAATGGCTCCACAATCTGCACAGGGGTTGTATACAGACCCCTGTCTCAGGGGGATGAAATGGAAAAGGAAATGATAGAAGGCATCCTTGGGATGGCAGAGAAAGGGGAGATATTGCTGATGGGGGACCTGAATATTCCAGATGTTGACTGGAGCACCTTTGCTGTAGCCACATCCAAGAGCAGGGCCATTCTCAATGCCCTACAGGGGGCATGCCTCAGACAGTGAGTTTTGGAACCCACTCAGGAGAGAGCACTCTTAGACCTGGTACTCTCAAATGGGGATGGAGAAAGGATCTCTGATCTTGAAATGGGTAGCCATCTGGGAACAAGCGACCACCAAACAGGGTGGTTCATGATAAACTTAGCTGTAGAGTCAAGCCACACAAAAGTGAAGGTACTGGACTTCAGGAGGGCTGATTTTGTCAAAATGGGAGCGTGCGTCTGGGAAAAGCACTAGCAAACAGGCAAGAAGGTGGGTGGAGCAACAATGGGGAATCATCAAACTGCCATCACAGAGGCAACAAGTCTTTGTATGAAGCAAATAAACAAATCAAAATGAAATAAAAAAACACTGTGGTTCTCAAAAGAAGTGGCGGGGAAGGTAAGAAAAAAAAAGATCATTCAGGAAGTATAAGGAAACACAGAAGGAGCAGGACAGAGAACTGTACCAGTTAAAGCAGAAGGAAGCAGGTAAGGCAGTCAGAATAGCAAAGGCCCAAACCGAGGAAAAGATAGCCAACTTGGTTAAGAAGGGGGATAAAATCTTTTATAGGTACATTAGCGAGCAAAGAAAGACTAAGGCAGGGATACTGACGCTGAACAAAGAAGAGGGTGGTTGGGCAGAGAGTGACAGTGAAAAAGCAGGGATTGTGAATGAATACTTCTGTTCAGTAGTCACAATGGAAAAGCAGGGGGAAATACCTAATCCGGTCACTAGAAGCACTCTGGTCAGGGGGTTGATATTAGTCCTTTCACAAAAGAAAGGGTTCTGAAAGAGCTCTTAAAGCTGAAGGTGGATAAAGCAATGGGGCCTGATGGGATTCACCCCAGAATTTAAAAGAACTAAGGGAAGAACTAGTAACACCACTGACTACCCTTTTTAATAAATCATGGGAGGATGGGATGGTACCTGAGGACTAGAGGAGGGTGGATGTGATTACCCTTCACAAAAGTGGAAACAAGACAGAGGCAGGAAACTACAGACCTGTCAGTTTGACCTCAGTGGTAGGGAAAATGATGGAATCACTTCTGAAGGAAAGAATTATTGAGTACCTAGAGGCCAGTGGGGCACAGGACCCAAGGCAGCATGGATTCGCAGTGGGAAGATCATGTCAGACAAATCTAATTGATTTCTTTGCTTGGGTGAACAAAGCAGTAGACCAGGGAGGGGCTGTGGACATGGCCTACCAAGATTTTAGCAAGGCATTTGACACAATTCTGCACAAAGATTAATAAACTAATTAGCCAGCCTGGGAGTGGGTCCTAGGGTGGTAGCCTGGGTAAAACACTGGTTGAACAACAGAACACAGTGGGTAATAGTAAATGGAGTCCACCATGAAGAAAGGAGGGTTACTAGTGGGGTACCGCAGGGTTCAGTACTGGGCCAGTCCATTTTAATGTCTTTATAAGTGACATTGCAGAGGGTCTGGAAGGAAAAGTATGTCTCTTTGCAGATGACACAAAAATCTGCAACAGGTTGATACACAAGGTGGGGTGAAAAGGATGAAATGGGACTTGGCAAGGTTGGAGGAATGGTCAAATGTATGTCAGCTTAGATTCACTGAAAAGAAGTGCAAAGTAATGCACCTGGGAAACAAAAACCCAGGGGAAGAGTACACAATGGGGGGTGAGATACTGACAACAACAAAAATGGAAAGAGACCTGGGGGTAGTCATATCAGATGACCTTAAGGTTGGCCAGCAATGTGAGAAGGCAGTAAGGAGGGCTGGGGGGATACTGGGAAGCATAGGGAGAGGTATCACAATTAGAAAACAGGAAGTTGTTGGCCCTCTATATAGACAGTTGGTAAGACCACATCTGGAGTACTGTATACAGTTCTGGAGACCCATCTCCACAAAGACATAGACAGGGTGGAGGATGTCCAGAGGAGGGCAACCAAAATGATGCAGAGTCTGCATCAGAAGACATATGAAGAAATACTAAAGGAACTAAGGATGTATAGCCTTGAGGAAAGAAGGGAGAGGGGGACATGATAGAAACTTTCAAATACCTCAGGGGAATCAACAAAGTCCAAGAGGGTAGCATCTTTCAGAAAAAGAGATGGTCAAAAACAAGGGGGCACAATTTGAAGATAGAGGGGGGATGGCTCAGAGGTAATGTGAGGAAGTATTCACAGAGAGGGTTGTGGATACCTGGAACAGCCTTCCTGAGGAGGTTGTAGAGTCAAAAACAGTGGGGGAATTCAAGAATGCATGGGACAGACATAAGGCAAATTCTAGTTGGGGGTAAGAGGAAGTAGGCTGTTGGTTAACTAAGATCTGCAGCTTATCCGTTAGGTAGGGAAATGGGCAGACTAGGTGGGCCAAGTGGTCCTTATCTGCTGTCAAATTCTATGTTTCTATGTTAAGCAGAGAAACTATTAAATGAAAACAAAAATGAGGAAAGTTCTTTTCAGCCCTCTGTGCAGCACTTTTTAAAAGAAAACCCCTTTGCAGGGACCCCAAGGTCACTAAAACATGTAATATCTTTAGAAAACAGAGTTTCCACCTTTTCAGATGTATGGGAAAGAAGAAATCAAGAAGAAAATCTTAGAAGGGAAAGTCTACAAAGTCCTATCCCAAACCTGAGCTATTTTTTTTTTTTTATTTAGTTTTTTGTTGACCAGGTAAGTGCACTAGACAAATCCTGCCTATTTTCAGGCACGACCCGGGGAAGGGGGATACAGATGAATGCCAACTGACCTTGAACCAAATTAGGCTGTTGGTGGTATTTTTTCGTGAATGGAAGAAATTTGGCCATTGCACCAGGGAAATTCCCCTGCACTTTTCGAGAAGTGCCATTGGATCTTTAACATCCACCTGAACTACCACCAGAACAGGCAGATGGGACCTTGGTTTAACGTCTCATCCGAAAGGCGATTAAAAGCAACAACTTAAAAAAGGGGGATGACGATGACTTTTTGCTGACTTTTTGCCAAATGGAGGGAAACAGAGGGAAAACAATGAATGAAGGGGGAATAAAGGGCAGGAGATGGATTAATATATAAAGAAAAAATAATAAATATTTCAGTATAACCCTTCTGTTATTTTATCTCCCAGATACTGCTGATTTCCATGATGTGAGCTATTGTTTAGACAAGTACATTCTTAGTCACCATGAAATTTGCCAGGTTTCCCCTCAGTCTAGGTCTAGTAAGCTGGGTACTGTTCGACCTTTCTATTAAGAATATGCAGCACCTAGAGAGAAAGACTTATTGAAAAGTCTACAGTAATTAACATGAAATATAATAGTAGAAAAAGAACAAGCATTTGTCAATGCCGAATGTTGTCGCGCTGGCATTGTCTTTGATAGTGCAGTGCGGGAAAACATTTTGGGCAGGATGTGAAAAATGACAGCTGTATAGCTCATAAGGAGGTGTAAAAAAATGCCAGTGTTGAAAATGTGGCATGTAAATATAGCAAATTTGCGAAGTTACAAGGGTGCATGGGAAATTTGCAATGCACGCTTGGAACACAGTCATTTTATGGGTGTTCAGGCACCAATTTTCAACATAGGCATTTTAGCACCTCTGCTCATGTACAGTGTCACTGTTATTTCCTCAAACTGTCCCAAAAAGTGATTTCGCACAGCGACCACACTATTCTGCGCCAGAAGTGTGAAAACACATTTTGGGCAGGATATGTGAAATGACATCTATACTGTTCATCAAGAGGTGTGGAAAAATGCCAATTGTGAAAATCCAGAGGGAACATATTACAAATGCTCGACGTTACGAGCGTGTGTGCCATCTGCCAACTCACACTCGTAACACAGTCATTTTATGGAGTATCGTTACCAAATTTTCAACATAGGATTTTAGGACCTCTGCTCATGAACCGTGTCACTGTCATTTTCACAATATGGCCCAAACACTGATTTCTCACAGCGACCATGCTATTGTGCGCCGGAAGTGAGCAAACACATCTCGGGCAGGATGTGAAAAATGACAGCTATACTGTTCACAAGGGGGTGTACAAAAATGACAATGTTGAAAATCTGGCATGAAAATATTGCAATTTATGGTTATGAGCTCAGTAGCAACCGAGCAACACACGCCAGAAACAGTCATTTTCTGATTGCCACCACCAGTAAACATAGGCTTTTGAGAGGCCACCCATGAACACTGGCACTGTCATTTCATTAATCAGTCCCAAAAGGTGATTCCACGCAGTGACTGCAAAATCAACTTTCGAGGCCTATTAATGCCATGACAGCGACAGAATTCATGAGCAGGGATCCCAAAAACCCCAAGTTGAAAATTTGGTGCCAAAATTCCAAAAAATGCTTGAGATATGCAGCAAAGTTGAAAAAACCCTATTCATTCCATTATACAGCTTACCAACATTTCCTCAGTTCACAGTGGGCTTTGAAGAGTGCAGACGTGTTCCTGGTCCACTGAAGATCATCACTCTATGCTTTGGAGGTAAGTATGGGGTGAGGGGGGTGTGGGGAGGCAGGGTGCGCAGTGGGTCAGTGAGGGTTGTGGGAGGGGGGGCCAGGGAGAAGGCCGAGGAACCATTTCCTTTTTTACAGCAAAAAAGATAAAATAAAAGACATGTGGGGACCATTTTCATTTTTAATAGGTGCTTTAGCAGGCTGGAGTGGGCTCCCAGCATGCCACCTGTATGTGTGTGGGTGAGTGGGTGCTTTAGCCGATGGGGGATTGGGCACCCCCATCAGCAAACAAGGAAAGTGGGGTGGAGCCGCAGGAGCCGAGGGGAATTGGGCACCCCCTCGGCAATCAAAAAAAGGAAGGGGGACCACATTATGCTGATGGGTAGTTGGCTCCCCATCGACAAAATTTGAGGGAGGGAATGATACATGCTGATGGGGATTGGGCACCTCTGTCAGCAAAGAGAAACTGTTGGAGGGTGCATGATGTCTAGAGGGATTGGGCACCCCCTCAGCGATCAAAAAAAGGGGGGGTTACATGATGCTGATAGGGATTGGGCACCCCCGTCGGCACACAATAAAGGAAGGGGAGTTGACAGGCAACAGTGACAGTCACTGCCACCATGTTGCCTGCATGTAGGAAGAGGCATGCTGTGGTCACACTGCATGAGAGCTTCACTCTCATTGCAGCAGACCTTTTCTCAGAAGTTGTCTCCTCATTAGCCAGGCAGGGTGTTGGCCCCTGCTGCTGGCTGATTGGGGAATGCGGGATGCACCTACTGGTGTGTGCCCTGCATTTGCCCGACAGCGACCGCGCCTCCAAATCTCCACTGCTGCAAGATGTTGGCTGCGCAAGCGAGCCAACATAAAAATAAAAGGGAGATAGGAAAATAGACAAAGTAAAGACAAACTAATGTAGCTGGGTACTATGACCTCTCAAGATTAATCGGCAACAGTTTTTATGCAAGCCTACATACTCCAGATATGGTCTGTCTCATTAAAGTGAAGGAGTCTTGATGAATGGCTCGATAGCTTACTGCTGAGAAAGGTGCCTCTCCAGGCATCCTCCCCAGCCTCCTAAGCTGTGCCAAAGCATTTTAAAAGCAAATTATCCATAAACTTACCACAACTTCCATAATCTAGATATAGTACATCTTAGTGATAGCATAACATAGGTTTGAGTCGTTCAGTTAGTCCATTTCTCAAATAGTCCATTGCCCTTTTCTTTTTACTATTGTAAAATTATTCAATAAAAAGAATAAAGTTGAAAAAAAAGACATTTGCCATGTTTAGACTGTAATGTTTTTTCATTACTTGGTTTTCTCTTTATGTGGTTTATCTCTGATGGAAGAATATGTTAATTATATGAGATCCTTGGAATTCCTTGAGCTTAGGAGGTAGGTGGTTCAAGGAAGCTGTCTTTAGTTGGCGTAGTGGGAAACAAGGAGACTATGTCTCCCCAGGAGGGGGATGGTCAAAGGGCAGGGAATTGTTCAATATAGATCAGGGGATCTCATATATGGAATATAAAGTACAAAGAGGGAATATGGAAAGAGAGAGGTAAAGAAAGGTGATGGGGATATTACATTTGCTCATAAAACTTAGTTTTAAGTCCAGATTGCTGTTGGTTGGAAATGGAATAAAACAGAAAAAAAAGAGACAATAATAAATCAAGTTGATATAAATTTGAAAGAAACACAGTAGATTCTTGTAGAGGAATGGTATGCAGATAGTTTTGCTGAAATTTAAAAAAAAGATTAATATAACATTGAATGTTCAAGGACTCAGAGGTAGACACAAAGCGAAGAAAGTATTTAACTTCCTAGATGGTAAAAAATCAGATATCTTAATGTTACAGGAAACACATTTTTCATTAAAGAAGCATTATTTTATTCCAAAAAATGGGAAGAAGGAAGATTCTCAAACTACTCTAACTAGGGATGTGCAAAAGTTGCCATTTCCGCCTTAAAGGAACTTTTGCAGAAATGTGTCAACTTTCGTGGAATTTTCTGATATTCTACCTGTGGCTGATCGGAAAACTTTTGAATGTTTGGGGTGAAATTTTGCCCCTTTCCACCCCTCCCAACCATATTAAATACCTCCCTGTGAGTAGTGGTTCCTTCCCCCATCCAATGTCGATACCTGTCCAACACCCTCTCCCCATGGCTAGAGGTTCATCCACCCAATCACCCATCCACCAAATGTGAACTTTAAAATAACACCACACCCTGGTGGCTAGCAGTCCCTCTACCCATGTGACATGTATTTTAAGCACATTGATATGGACTGTATTGGCGTTCAGCTTTCCCTAACCCATTTTTCTGCACCCACTCACCTCTGGTGTACTCGGTAGCCTGAACTGAGAACAGTGATCTCCATAAACTAGGACATCTGAACTGCTAGTGCTTGAATGCCATTACACAACAGATGACCTCTGTGATCTTTCATAAAGCATCTACGTGATTGGGTAGGGATGGTATTGTGACTGGTACCCCTTGACACAGTCTGAGATCCTCTCCAGGGTGTCTGCCTCCAGACATGCGAATACCACCACACAGTACTGTGGTAGGCACATTTATAATAGCTTGGGTATCAGGAATATGGGCTGCCAGTACACTGCCAGTGTAGAAAACAATAATGGCAGAAGCTGCAAAGTGATCCATCCCCGTCTATAGCAGCACATGGAATGGTTTAGTTATAGAGATAATAGAAAGTAGGACAATATAACTGTCTAGCATGGGCTGGGGTATAATATTTCCTTTATGGAGTGGTGTCCTGAGTATATGCCTATGTTATAGGCAGGCCACTGGTAAGTTGCACAAAAAAATATCCAAAGAACACAGAGAATTTTTGCAAAATTTGATGGGGTGGTACCTGAAGACTGGAGGATGGTGGATGTGATTCCACTTCACGAAAGTGGGAGCAGGGCAGAAGCAGGAAGCTACAGACCAGTTAGTTTGACCTCAGTGGTAGGGAAAATGATGGAATCACTTCTGAAGGAAAGAATTATTGAGTACCTAGAGGCCAGTGGGGCACAGGACCCAAGGCAGCATGGATTCGCAGTGGGAAGATCATGTCAGACGAATCTAATAGATTTCTTTGATTGGATGACCAAAGTAGTAGACCAGGGAGGGGCTGTGGATATGGTCTACCTAGATTTTAGCAAGGCATTTGACACAGTCCCTCACAAAAGATTAATATACAAGTTAGCCAGCCTTGGAATGGGTCCCAAGGTGGTAGCTTGTATAAAAAATTGGATAGACAACAGGACGCAAAGGGTAATAGTAAATGGAGTCCACAGTGAAGAAAGGAGGGTAACTAGTGGGTTACCGCAGGGTTCAGTACTAGGACCGGTCCTCTTTAATGTCTTTATAAGTGACATTGGAGAGCACCTGGAAGGAAAAGTATGTCTCTTTGCAGACGACACAAAGATGTGCAACAGGGTTGATACACAAGGTGGGGTGGAAAGGATGAGAAGGGACTTGGCAATGTTGGAGAAGTGGTCAAATGTATTGCAGCTCAGATTCAACACAAAGAAATGCAAGGTAATGCACCTGGGAAACAAAAACCCAGGGGAAGAGTACATAATGAGTGGTGAGATACAAACAACAACCAAAATTGAAAGGGACCTGGGATTAATTATATCAGATGACGTAAAGGTGGGCAAGCAATGTGAGAAGGCAGTAAGGAGGGCTGAGGGCATACTGAGATGCATGGGGAGAGGCATCAACAGTAGAAAACAGGAAGTTGTTATCCTTCTGTACAGACAGTTGGTGAGACCCCATCTGGAGTACTGCGTGCAGTTCTGGAGACACCATGTCCGCAAAGACACAGATCGAGTGGAGGCTGTTCAGAGGTCAACCAAAATGGTGCAGGATCTGCACCAGAAGACACATGAAGAGAGACTAAAGCAGCTTAATATGTATAGCCTCGTGGAAAGGAGGGAGATGAGGGACATGATATAAACTTTCAAGTACCTCAAGGGAACCAACAAATTCCAATAGGGTAGCATCTTTCAGAAAAAGAGGCGTGCAAGAACAAGGGGGCACAATTTGAAGATAGAGGAGGGATGGCTCAGAGGTAATGATAGAAAGTATTTTTTCACAGAGAGGGTTGTGGATGCATGGAACAGCTTTCCTGAGGAGGTTGTGGAGTCAAGAACAGTGGGAATATTCAAGAATGCATGGGACAGACATAAGGCAATTCTAGTGGGGGGTAGGAGGAAGTAAGCTGTTGGTTAACTAGAATCTGCAGCTTATCCATCAGATAGGGAAATGGGCAATAGAGGTGGGCCAAGCAGTCCTTATCTGCCATCAAATTGTATGTTTATGTTTCTATGGAAAAACTGAAGGGAATTAATTATGCATCCCCAGAGATCCACCATAGATCTATTATTGTTTTCTGCAGCACCTAGTGGCCAGATTAAATTTTTTAACAGACATATGATATCACAGAAGTTAATTGTGCCAGTCACCATGGTGGGTTTCAAAGCATGGATCCCTTGGCTTGGCTTACCATCCCATGCTATACTCAGTGGACTGCACAGCACAGCCTCCCATTATTCCCAAAGGTCACCATTGGAAATCTGGGGGGTAACATTAATACCATACTTACCCATACTGCTAATACCTGGCCATGCACAACCCAGTCACTGGCATCAGCACACATGATCATTATTCAGACATAGTGTCCTGGGCCCTATTGTATCTCTAGGACAACAGAGCTCCATGACCTCCCTTCCTGCACTCACTGTGGCTATAAATACTATTGACTTGATTTTTGAAGCCCTGTGGCTGTTTGGATTCATAAAAGCATCCCCATATGGACACTGTTGCTCCCAATGTTCAGATCTTGTTTTCCAAAGCTGACAAGATGCTTGTACATGGCTGCTCTGACAACACATGCACCCAGTGTTCCAGTATGAGAGGCATACTAAAGGCAGGGAAGAGAGGGTAAAAAAGGTGGTAGGGAATATGGGTAGACTGGGTAGGTCAAGCGGTCACTACCTGCTATCAGTTTCAATGTTTCTATGTTTCTGTGGTAGTGAACCTGATTCCTTATCGCCTATCCTCAAATCTTGATCCCCAGTATCATAATTATTTTAAACTTATTCCCTGCTGGTCTAGTGGCCCCTCCCCCAACAGGTTATGTCCAACCCCCCTCCCCATCCCAAAATGGAAAGAACACTGGCACAGATCTCCACTTTCCTTCATGGCCGGCAGCCCACTAAGCAGTCAATTAATGAGCATGTGCCCAAACAGGAGGCTCTTTTTCATTGATAGCTCAGTGGGCTGCTGGCCATGGAGGAGAGCTGAGGGTTGTTCCAGTGGCTCACTCCACTGCAGGATGTGGAAAGTAGGTTGGGACACTACCTGTCAGGGTGGGAGTGCAGGAAGAGACACTAGACCACCAGGGAATAAGTTTAAAACAATTACTATATTGGAGATTGGAAATTGGGTTCAGGAAGGGGGAGTTAATTACCACTAGACCACCAGGGGAAAAAATATTTTACTTATACGGGGATAAGGATTGCACTGGCGGGGGCAATCCTACTTTGACATGGGTGGGTGATTGGGTGGGGGGGGGAACCGCTAATCACCGGGTTTGTTTTTTTATCATACACATGAGCGGGTGATGGGGTAGGTGGATGGACCACTAGCCTCCAAGCATTTATTTAATTTATTTTGGCATTGGGCTGCTATTAGGGGTGACAGTGACACCTTTTAAAGTAGAGTGTATGGCAGGCAGAATTTCCGCAAAAGTTCAGCTTTCGCTTAAATTACTCCTGCGAAAGTTTTTTCCCGCACACCTCTAACTCAAACATGGCAAGATACAGAGCAATTTTTATTTAAAAAAAAAAAGGAATAATAAGTACATTAAATGTGGTAAATCAATCACAGACCCAGAGGGTAGGTTTATTATAGCAGAAATAAGAACCTAGGATAGGATGTTTACCATTTGCAAATATTTATGCCCCTAATACTTATGATTCTAAATTTTACAGTAAATTTGTTTTTCATTTAGCAACCGTCAAAGGTTCCTGCATCATTGGAGGGGACTTTAACTCAGCACTGAAGAGCAGGCTGGGTAAATCTTCCTTATTCTCAGACAATATGATGGGTATAAGAAAGCAGCTTCATGGATATATGGCAGATTTAATATTAATAGATACATGGAGAGAACTAAATCCGTTACTACAACAGTATTCTTTCTTCTTAGTACCCAACCAATGCTATACAAGAATAGACTTGTTCATCATTGCACAGCAACTACAGCACTGTATTAATTCTGCCAAAGACCACAACCTAATAGTTTCAGACCATACCCCACTGAAACTTAATTTAAATAGTAATCAGATCAAGAGAGATAGACAATGGTCATTAGAAACAGCTCTATTACTTGACAAGCAATGTACTAAAAAAATAGAAACCTCCATTAAAGAATATTTTGAACTCAACAAACACAAGCACACCTCTTAAAACATCAACTGGGATGCATTCAAAGCTGTAATAAGGGGCCTGGTCATAAGTTATTTCACAGGAATAAGGAAGAAATGACAAAACATTTGACATACATACAGAACAACAAGAACCTGCTGTGATCAAAAATGAACACTAAAACAGAACACACAATGTCATGCATTGCCAGAAGGATGGAGACTGCTTGCTGCTAAGCCTGGCCATTCTGTCATCCAAGTCTGCAAGTAAAGGTCCAACCCTGAAAGGCTGACCCATGAGGGTCTGCTCAGCTAAAACCTTCCCAGCTCAAGAGAACCTTTAAAATTAATTAACAGTTTAACTAATTTTGTTTCATAATTCACCCCGTGTTATTGCCATTGTGACTGAGAAGCCCCCCCCCCTCAATCCAACAACTCTTGCTATCTGGCTTAGCAATGGAATCTGTGTGGAACTGGTGTCCTACATTTTTGACTAGGCAGGGAAGCTCAGACATAATGTCTTGGTACTATTAATATAGTTGGGTGCAGAATTTGAGTCCTCCCACCCCCTGTGATCACTCTGCTCTGAATTAAGTAGAAAAACTTCACTTATGATGAAAAGACTTGTGCTGCTGTCAGCTTACCCAAGGATGTTGTTGAATGTGCCAAAGACTCTGGAGAATCCATACTCTGGTTAGCTGGCAACTGCACTGGGAGAGGGGTTCATTTCTATGCCCATCATCTATATGATCCAGAGCATCAGCAGATGGCTTTAGCAGCAAAGTTTGACTTCTGAAGCTCTGACATTTCCAAAGTAGAGTCTTCTTGCCTGTTTGGAAGTCACCACTGTTGTGCAGTCATTTCAGCAGTTGCCCTACAAGAGGGAGCTCCTGGGACTGTGCGAATACTGTTCCTTTTGAGTGTGTGGTAAAATGCATGCCCACTGACACCTCCTCCATGCACTGCCATTGATTGTATAGCAAACTGGAGTTAATAGCAAGAGAGAGGTGTAGGCTGTCAAGCCTTGTCCAGATGTGGCTATTAATTGGATGACAGGAGCGGTCATTACCTTTCTCTTGTAGCTCGCACCAGAGCTGAGTTAAGGTAAGAAAGAGGGCTGTGAAGGAGCTTGTGATCCACTAGAAGCTTTGCTTGTTGTAGTTTGATGGATGGGAGTCACAATTTTAAGCCCTCAGGCAATTGTCTTAGTATGAACCTCTGTACTCGCTCACATAAATTGGCCATACATAGGCTGATTAAAAGGAAATAGGAACCAAGCTTTAAAGTTCACACATATAAATCTGATTCTTACAGCTGTTGAGTGCCACCAGTTTATTTAGCAGTTGGGTAGGAGGAGGGTCAGTCAAAAAATGTAGGGGATTTCAAAAATGTCTAGTGGCTTGAATAGCTTGAATATCACCTTGTTTTCAGCCTCTTCTGTTGTTTGCTCCTGGCAGTGGGGTGGATGTTCGATGGGTGAGGAAAGATTTTGGGCAAATATTTTGGTAGCTCAGCTTGAAATATCTCTGCACTGGAAACTCCTTGGAGCCCTGATTCATTGTGATCACTAACCTTGCCAGGTGCATCATCCAAAATTTTATTTTGGAACTGTGGAGCGATTTCATGATACTTTTGTAAGCTAGTTGTTTGTTCCTCACCACTGATGTCATGTCTCTGAAAGTGTGGCTGTGGTTTCCTTCCCAGGAAAGAGAGGAACATGTTCTATCTTGACTCAGAATGCATAATTTGTCCAGAAAGTTCAGATACCTTAAAAAAATTGCCCTAGGTTTCCACTGGGGGGGGCCTGTGGTCTTAGAGAGTGGTGAGCCCTTTTGATCAGGTATTTTGTTCCATCCTTGGGGGTGCAGCCATCTCCTCTAATAGTTTTGCATGAACCTCAACATGTTGGCCCCTTCAGCCTATTCTGGGATGCCCATGAGGACCAGGTTGTTCTTTTAACTTCTACTTTACTGGTCCACGATGTGGTCTTCAAGCTTGGCCACTTTGTTCTTCAATTCTGCCATTAGTTTGTCATTCCCAGCCTGCTTGTCTTCCACAGAGCTGATCCTTGCCTCAGTGTCAGACACTAACCTTGTCAAAGGTTTCAGGGTTGGCATAAAAGAGCAAAGTCTTGTGGCACTTCAAACATAGCAGTTCTAATAATGTCCAGAGCTGTGAAGAATCTAATTAGCTTGTCTGAGGTGGTTTCATGGCCCACGGTTTCTGGCAGTGCCTCTAGTGGTGAGTCCTGCTTGTGCCGCTTGTGTGGGCTATGAAAACAGTGTGATTGGCAGTGCTGCTGGTACATTTCTAATGGCCACTCTGTGCTTTCTTTAGGAGCCATCCATGTAAAATTATGCTCTGATGTATCCACCATCTTTATCTATTACCTTGTGTGAGTTTAATTGAGAGTGATAGTACAAAACTGAGTTTTAGCCGTGTTTCTATTGTTGAGGTGCAGAGCTGAGAGGAGAGCTGCATCTCATGCTGATTAAATCATGTGACCTCCTGAGAACACATAATTTAATAGCTATAGTTTTATAAAGTTAAATTGGAACACCTGACACCTGATGTGTAGGGATGTGTAGGGTTAAGCAAAATTCTAGAGAAAAGGAGTTCCACAGTTTTGTGGCATAGCAAGAGGTCTGGTCAGTGGAAGGGGTAAGGTTAGTAGAGCTTAAATGCAAGAATCCTCCAGAGGAAAATTTGTTTGCTCTGGACTACAACTGCAGAGGCTTAACTGGACCTGTTAGCCATAATAGAAACATGGGCAAAAGTTAAAAACAATTGAGACCTTCTGGTGCTGGGCTACTCCTCCTACTGGAGGGACAGACAAAATGGAAGGGGGAAGGTGAGATGGCACTGTAGTTAGTGAAGGTGTAGAGACCACAGTGGATTCTACTCTCTGGGCATGGAATAGAAACAGTTTCAGTGACACTAAAAACAAAAATGGGAAAGATCAAGGTTAGAATCATGAGCAAGCCATCATACTAGAAGGGATACGTACGAAATCCCGACACTTGGATGCCCGACATGAAAATGCCCGACTCCAATTTCCCATCCGGTACTCGAGCCCGTCATAAATTTTGCTGACACACAAAATCCCGACATTAAAGTGCTTGCTGCAAAACCTCTATAAATATGTCAAACCTCTATATAAACTACTTCGCATTTCCCATTTCACAAGCGTTTTCAAATATTTTAACTGCTCCACAAACCTGTTGTTTGCCACATTCAAAGCGCATAGGTAACAGCTTTCATTCTGTGACACAGAGCACAAGCATATACTTGTAGCAGCCCATTATAAACACAACCAGTCTTTGTGGGGTGAGGAATAGATTGTACCCCACCAGCCAAACCCAAGAAGTCATCCCAGATGCCTTTTAATAGGAGGTGGAGCTGGGGTCCAACGTATGAGAATATCAGGTGTTGTAATCAAGCTAATCAGACTTCAGGTTTATCTCCACCCCAAAGAAAGTGTCAGAGAAGTTTATCAAGAGACTTTCAAACATTTTCCAGAACAAGCAGAGCCAAATGCCAAAGCAGGTATAATATTCTAGGGAGGACCATCATTTGTATAGTATGTAATTTTCCCCATAAAGACAAATGGAGATGTGCCCGCCAGTTGAAATGAGCCTTCTCCATGTCCAGTGCAATAGCTGCTACTGACTCTGGAGAAGACTCGACAAACCATAATAAATTAATCAGTCGCTTTATAAGCTAAAAGATGGCCCACTTTCCCTTCACCTTCCCAGAAAAGCTTGTCATACTCTAGATAAGGCAAATTTGGCTTTTTGCGAGTTAAAAATATTTAGGTGGTATTGGGTGTTCCTCATCAGTTGTAATAACACTAGGAAGCGGTCCCCATTTCTTGTTGCACAGCTAGTCTTGGCATCTATATTCTGGTATCTTTTTGATACCAGAGTAAAGTAGGTTATTTACAAACACAGGCACTACGAGCGGGCTTTAGATGGCAGCAAGCAACATGCATTTTTTTTGACGGTGTTTTGTGTGTCGGCAAATCAACCCTGACAGTAAAATGAAAGTCAGTATTTAGGCACCGGGAATATAGCTGTCAGGATTATCAATGTCGGGATATCATACAAGACCCTACTAGAATGAGGAAGGGGACATGGAACTGAGGAGGAGACTAAGAAGGCATCAGACAAAAAAAAGAAGTGGTGCTGGTGGGTGATCTAAATATGCCAGATGTAGACTAGGAAATCCCGGCAGCCAACAATCCAAGAAGGTAAGTACTGGTGAATGTGCAGCAAGGCAGCTTTCTCATGCAGCAGGTTAGGGAACTGACTAGAGAGGAGGACACCCTTAGTCTGGTTCTGGCAAATATTCATATAACAACAGAGGTAGTGGTGAAGGAATCCCTGCATTTCAGTGACCATAATACAGTACAGTTTATCATAAACACAGGTGCACATCACTCTAGTTCAAACACTGTGGTCCTGGACTTCAGAAGGGCATACATTTGCAAGATGGAGAAATGGAAACATAGAATTTGATGGCAGTTAATGACTGCTTGGCCCATCCTGTCTGCCCAAATGCAAGAAAAAACGCAGAAGGAGAAACTAGTAGGGTTATAGAGTAGAAGTAGCAGCCATTTACTAAATGGGTTGTTATAAAGAAGGGTGTAAAGGAAGTGACAACATCATGCAAGAGACAGGTGGACAAGAACAACAGCACAAGAAGTCGATCAGGTTTTCCATAGGCAAAAAGGGCTGCATTCTCAAACTGCATAGGGAAAAAAGCAGGGAGAACTGGCAAAATCATCTGCAAAGGCTAGGAGGCCAGATACCATATTTTGCTTTCCTGCAAACTGCTTCTTTAGTAGTCTCACTCTGAGTGTTCTAAACATACTTTGCTTAGCAGTCTGACAGTGTGCCTGTTAAGATTTTGAGTGCAGTACACTTAGGAGTCCCTAAGAGGATAAAACACATGTCCATACTTTGTCATTCTTAACCTAAGTTAGATCAGACATGCAAGCATGTTTAAAAGGCAGCATCTGATCTGGTAAAACTTTGTCAGCCCTGCAAAGAAATACTCTGCTACCGAGTCCAAAATCAAAAAATTCCCTCAAACCTCACAGTCACTGACATTTCACCTCATTGATGCTTTAAGACAAGAACATCCCACATACATGGGACAAATTATGGTGTAATTATGCAAATTTCAGTGTTAGTGTGAAATAATTGCTGAAGTATAAGTGCAAAGCACACTAAATGCATGCAATAAATATTGTCTCATTATCATGGTATGTGGATCATATGAAACCCAAGTGGCATAAACATATTAAATAAGCTCAAGGAAAGGAAGGAAAGTGGTGACGGAAATGGGCAGAGGTAAGGGAAGGGTTAAAATAATGAGAGTCCATGACATTTATATAGGATAAATGTTCATAGCAGCAAGTAATATCACAGGTTTGGACCAAATGACAGTACAGTACATTACATTTAAACACATATCTGATAAACATATAGCCCATAGAAATGCATAAGATTTCCAAGTCCTTATTTTTTATGTTGGTTGCGTGCATGCACAAACCAATGTATTGTTGCAATACAGGATTTTGTGTGTGTGTGTCACTGCCGAGCCCATTGCAATACACAAAACCAGGGGCTCACAATGAGCTTGGCAGTCGGCACCAATGACCACTCGGTGTGGTCTGCTAGGTGAGCTGAACAGTCATGCACTTCAAAGGGCCAAATCCACTCCAATCAGAGAGGGCATTGGTCCTTTGATCTGCATGATGCCCGCATCAGTAAACAGCTGATAGGCTTGTGAGATGAAAGGGAAAGTCTTGTGTAACAGCGGCTTCCAAAAAAACAAAAACAAAAAATATCTCCTCCCCAGACCAAAAGAAATAGACCCCCATCCCCCTCAGTGTGGGACACTGGGTAGCCCACTCCCAGTGTCCTCAAATGTATAATATACCTGTAAAAAAGAAAGCAGCCCCCCGATGTCTTTTATTTTTTTTAAACCTGGAAAAAGAAAAAGGTCCTCGTCATCTCTCCCCACTTCCCCATCCCCACCCCTCCCTCTGTGCAACCAACCCCTTACCCCCTTAACCCATACTTACCTCCAGAGGTCAGCAGCTACGATCTTCTCTTGACCGGAACACGTCTGCACTCTTCAAAGGCGAACCACGAACTGAAGGAATCAAGCTAAGTCATATAATTATTGTCAATGGGGTTTTCAACTTATGTTGATATCTCAGTCATTTTGATGAATTTTGATCCCAAATTTTCAACATGGGGTTCTTGAGACCCCACCTCATGAACACTGACACTGTCATCTCATTAATTGGTCCAGAAAGATGATTTTGTGGTCACTGCACAGAATCACCTTTTGGGACCGATTAATGAAATGACAGTGTCAGTGTTCATGAGGTGGGGTCCTAAGAACCCCATGTTAAAATCTGGTGTAAAAAGTCCCAAAAATGCCAGTTTTATGAGTATGCATCTCACAGTTTCTATGCATGCTCGCAACTTCATCAATTTTTGTTATTTTCACTCCAGATTTTCAACATTGCCATTTTTTCACATCTCCTCATGAACAGTATAGCTGTAATTTTCCACATCCTACCTGAAATGTGTTTTTGTATCTGTGGCACAGAATGGTGCAGTTGCTGTGAGAAATTAATGTTCAGGATGGATTAACAAAATCACAGTGCCACTGTTCTGTCAAAAAGTCCATGTTGAAAATTTGGTAAAATAATTCCAAAAAATGATCGCGTTACAAGAGTGCGTTGTGCAGGTTCTATGTACGCGTGTAACTTAGACAATTTTTCATATTTTTACTCCAGATTTTCAACATTGCCATTTTTCACACCTTCTCATGAACAGTATACAGCTGTCATTTAACACATCCTGACCAAAACATGTTTTCACACCCGTTGCATAGAATGGTGTGGCCGCATTGCAAAATCAACTTTCAGGACAAATTAATGAAATTACTGTGCCAGTGTTCATGAGGTGGAATGCTGAAAAGGCCATGTTGAAAATTTGGTGAAAAAATTCCTGAAAATGCTCAAGTTATCTGCATCCATTGAATTTTCTCTACGCATGCACATAACTTTGTTGGATTGGAGTGCAGGATAAAATAAGGATACTATTATACTATCTCAAAAAGAATGGAAATTCATTGCAAAAAATGACATTATTGCATCAGTTAGGGTTTTTATTAAATCATCAAAAGCTGGAAAATTCAATGTTGGGGTTCCCATCCCTACCACCCCCCACCCTCCACACACCAACACGTGTTGGGGTGTACCATGGGGTCATTAGGCCTAACTCTCACCCCATTCTCCTATACTGTACCATGTCAGCTTGTTTACACATGGAATGGGGTGAGTTGGGTCTGATGATTCCCATGGCACACCTGATGCATGTGGGTGTGGAGTGTGGGGAGTGGGGTGGTGGAAACCTAACATCGAATTTCCCAGCTTTGACTATTAATAAAACAACTGATGCTGATGCATTAACATACTTTTTTGCAATGTGATCTGCTTGCTGTACTATAGTAACAAGCATCATGGTTTCATTCATTAGAAGCTGGCGTTCGGCAGTGGAGGAGGGAGGGTTGTACTGAGCGGGACCAGTGGGTGGCAGCAGCAGTTGCCTTCTCTTAATAAGGAGAACTTGGTGCTGGGTGCCAGGTGTGGGGTGCAGGTGCTGGGGGGGTGATGGATGGACAGAGTGGTCAGGTCATTGCTTGTTGTTGCTTGGGGGGGTTACTCTGTATTCTTGGTGTTACTGACTCTTGCTTAAATTTGGGGGATTACTGTGTATTCTTGGCACTGCTGCCTCTCACTTACATTAGTCGGGGGCCTGCCATGGAGGAGAGTGGGTTGTGCCTATCCCCATTAAAAGTTTTTTTTTTTTTTGCAAAAAAAAAAAATAAATTTATTCCTGATGCTGGGTGGATAGGAGGATGGGATTTAAATAGGTGTTACTGAAAGAAGTTGCTGCCTTGAAAGTACATAAGTCTATGGGACCAGATGAGGTACACTACAGGGTATAAAGGGAGCTCAGGGAAGTGCCAGCATTAAACAAGCAACCAAGGTTCGGCATTGACAAATGCTTGTTTCCTTATACTTCCAGTGTAAAACAGACATGTTAAATGCATAAAGGATCCCTTTTAAATGCATACTTTTTCCATCAGTTCTGCTGTTCAAGTGTGGACTGACTGGCCCAGTTTTACTTACACTTCATGTAGTTGACTTACTGATTATCACTTAATTGTCTTTTAATGAGCTGCCCTACTTAAACTGATGTGTTAATCACCTACTTCAACCTTTTAACCATCTAACAAAAGTCTCAAAAGCTCCCTCCCTCACACTGAAATCAAAGCAAAGAACCCAAAAGAATTTCACAGAAGCACTTTACCAGAATCACAGAAGAACCCTTCCTGACACATAAATTAAATGAAAGAATGTCACAGAATGCCACAAATCACTGTACAGGAATCATAGAACCATCCTCCCTCACATGAGACTCAGATCAAAGAATGCCACAATATGTCACAAATCTCTTTATGCCAATCAAAGAAGCCCTTAAGTACTACAGTGAAGCCCGCTTAAGTGCACACCCTCGGGATATTGCAAAAGTGTGCATTTAACCGGGCTGTGCATTTAAGCGATCAATTCAAAAAACACAACCAAGAACGTCTTATTTTACCCATGCTTTATTCAACAATAGCGCATCAGCTTTAAAACATAAATTAAATAACTGCTGTCACACATATATCCCACTTCTGCATAAAATCAGTTATTTTCCTCTGCTTTGTCGATTTCAGTGCCAGCAACTGCACATAGCTTTCAAAATTAAACAAAACATTGACGTCTTGCTTCTCCTTACTTAAAAAAATTCTCTTACTGTTTCAAGCTCTCTAGTGCACGCAGCAAGCGGCAAATCAGTTCAGTATCCTGTGCTTTCTCCTCGTGTTCGTCTTCAGTAGCCTGCGACCCACGAATGTGACTGCATATTTCCTCTTCCGCATTACCGGCAGTGATGACATCAGCGTCTGACCTAGGACAGAACCCTCCCTTTCAATAGCAATTTGCTATTGTCTCCTGGTGTACTCCGCCCCACGATGCATCAAGCATCTATATGGCATCCCATACAGAGATCTTCTTACTGATCTCAGACACTGCTACAGGGGACCAGAGTAAATGTGGATGATTAGCTTTTGGTTGTTAATCGTGGACACTGTCATCAGTGTGCTGTTAAGGTGGACCAACATTAAAGGTGGACCTAATAGATGTGCACTTAAGAATTATTTGTCTCACTATTTTAATAGGATTTCAGACAAAAATATGTGTACTTAACAGAAATGTGCACTTAACCACGATGCATTTAAGCGGTATATTTAACACTGAGTACATAGGAAAAAAATCGGGATATTGAAATACCATGCACTTAAGCGGGATGTGCACTTATCCGATGTGCACTAAAGTGGGCTCCACTGTACTGGCATTTATTTGCCCTACCCAACCCACTGGTACATGCTGCAAGTTGTGATCCCCATTAAAAGAATACAAGCTCTGATATATGCATAGTCCCCTTAAATGCATACTTTTTGGTGGTCCCAAGGGTATGCATTTAAGAGGGCTGCACTGTAGTTCTGTCTAAAAGCGCAGTCAAGAAACAGAAAATTTGACAGCAGATAAGGACTGCTCGGCTCACTCAGTTTGCTCATTTTCCCCTAACAGCAGTATCACTGTAGCCCCTACATGACCTACAGCTTTCTCCCTCCCCACTTGCTTTCTTTTATGATTCTCTTGTGCCTGTCCGATGCATTTTTGAACCCCATAACTGTTTTCACCACTACCACCTCTGCTGGAAGGCTATTCCAGGAGTCCAGCACTCTTTCTGTGAAGTACTTCCTTACTTCTCTCCTGAATTACCCCCCCCCAGCTTCATATCATGTCCCTTGGTCTTCAGCACCTTTTTTCCTGAAAAATACTTCCCTCCTGTACTTTATATGTCCTTGTGATATATTTAAAGGTCTCTGTTCCCCCTCTTCTCCCTCTTTTCCAGGGCATATTGAGTTCCTTTAGTCTCTCCTAATAGGGCTTCTGAAGCAGATCCTGCACCATTTTAGTTGCCCTCCTTGGGACAGCCCCCACACTATCTGTGTTACTGGACACAGAACTATAGGTAGGGTCTTACCAGCAATCTATACAGAGGCAACACCTCCTCTCTCTTTCTGCCAGTGATTAGAAGTGTTGCAAAATTAAATTTCACTGTGAAACTGGCAATTTCACTGCATGAAATATTTCACATAATTTGGCTGTTCAGCAAAATATTTTGCGGGGTGCAAGTTGCAAAAGTTTGCTGGTGAAATGCAAAATTTTGCTGGTGAAATGCACAATTTTGCTTGCAACTGGTGAATTTCACTGTTTCGTGGGTGAAATGTTGCTCTCCGCTGCTGAAATTCTGCATTTCACTTCCATGAAAAATTTTGTGAAATGGCCGAATTACACAAAATATTTTGCATAATGAAATCTGGCAATTTCGCACATAACTACTGCTGATACCCTTCCCCATGCACTCCACCATCCCACTCACCCACCCAACTACCTTGTTGCATTGCCTGGCCACATTTAGATCACTTGATATGACCACCTGTAGGTCTGTTTCCTGCTTGGTGGTTGTCAATACCACCCCAGCCATTTTGTATTCCACCCCTGGGTTTCTGTGCCCTAAATGCACAATTTTGCACTTTTTCACATTGAAACCCAGGTGCCATACCCTTGATCACTCCTTAAGTTTTCTATGGTCTCTGCTCATTCTTTCAACGCCCCCCCCACAAGTGTCCATCCTATTGCAGATTTTGGTGTCATCCTCAAAGAGGAAAACCTTCCCTTCCTGCTCCTCTGCCATGTCACTTATAAAGACATTAAAGGGTACTGGTCACAGCACTAATCCCTGATGCAAACCACTGGTCACCCTCCCATCCTCAGAATGAAGTCCATTTACCACCACCCTCTATCACCTCTCCCCTAACCAATTTCTTACCAAGTTTACCACCTTTGGACGCACTCATAAGTTACCCAGCTTGCTTACTAGTCTTCTATGCAGAATGGTGTTGAATGCCTTACTGAAATCAAGGTAGGCCATGTCCACTGCTCTACCCTGATCTAGTTGCTTCTTCACCTCATCAAAGAACTCCCCACCCCCCCGGTGAATCCATGCCACCTCAGGTATTGTAATCCACCGGATTCCAGATATCCCACAGTCTTTTCCTTCAGCAGTGATTCCATTAGCATTCTTACCAGAAATGTCAGGCTGAATGGCCCGTAATTTCCAACCTCCTTCCTTCTACCACTTTCGTGAAGTGGGACTACATGTGCCTTCCTCCAGTTCTCTGGAACTACTCCCATTTCCAATGAGCTGTTAAATAGGACTTACAGAGGTTCAGTCAGTACATCAATAAACTCCATAAATACCTTGGATGAACCCCGTCTGGCCCCATTGCTTTGCCCAGTTTCAGATTAGTGAATTCTTTCATTACTCTTTCCTCCCAAAAAAGACTAGTGGCTACCACCCTCCCTCCAAAACTCCTGTTACTTTTTTGTCCCCCGTGATCACTGAACAAAATCATTTGTTCAGGATGACTACTTTTTCCTGGTCCCTCTCTGCACAGTACCCCCTCTTCCTTTTCAACCTTACAACTCACCCCTGATCTTCCTCTTTTCATGTACATACCTAAAAAATGGCTTGTCCCCTTTCATTACCTCCTGAGTTATTCTCTCTTCAGTTTGCACCTTTGCACTCCTTACAGCTTTCTCTGCTTCCCCCTGTTTCCCCTGGTGCACCTCCCTATCCTTCTCCCTTTGCTTCTCCTTATACCTACTGAATGCTACCCTTTCAGCTTTTACCTTTTTAGCCACCTCTATCGAGACACATTGGTTTCCTTCTCCTCTTGCTTTTGCTCACTTGTTTGATGCAGATATTATTTGCCTTTATACCCCCTTTTAGCTTTTGCACTGTTTGTCTACCACACACAGATCATCCCCCATGTGAGATCATCCCTGAGGCCCTCACTCATCATTATAACATCTGCACTCCTGAAGTTCTGGATCCTTGCCTTTGTGTGGTTCTATTCTGCAGCTGTCCTTATACTGAGACACTCTGTATGGTAATCACTGGTCCGCAGGTCACCTCCCACCTTGATGTCTACAGCATGGCACCTGTTTGTGAGTACCAGGCCCAGTATTACCCCATCATAAGTGGGTTCTCTGACTAGCTGCAAGGGGAGTGCCCCCTACAAGAGTCCAGGATGTCCTTGCATCCAGGAGACTGAAATCCCCCACCAGCTGCACTTCCTTCTCCTCCTCCATTTTCTGCCACCTTGCAAATGGCTTCCACAAGTACCTTATCTAATTCCTCCCCCTGTGCTGGAGGTGTGTAGGGCACTCCAGAGTAAATGGTAGCTCTGTTCCTCATATCCAGGGTGACCCACAGTACCTCTTCCTCCCCCAGTATTCCCTTTACCTCTGTCACTTTTTTGCTTGCCTTTGTATAAAGCACCACAACCCCTCTTTTACTCACCCTCTCCTTCCTGAACAGTGTACAACCTGGTATGGTGGTATGGCCATGTTCCAGTCATGGTTTTCAGTGCACCATGACTCAGTAATGGCCACAAAATCCAGGTCAGCCTCTGCCATGATGTCTTCCAGGTCTGAAATCATATTTCCTAGATTTCTTGCGTTCACACACATGGCATTCCAGGTTTCATTTCCTGTCAGCTTGTTGCCTCCTTTTTTTCCATTTTTGCCAGACTCCTTTGCCCCTCTCTTTTTTTATGCTTCTGTTCCTTCCCCCTTCATTTCTACTACTCTGTTTCCTTTATTATGTTGCACCCTGGGAGATTCTTCACCCCTTGGGTTCCATTTACTTTCTACTTCAGCCTATGGGGAGGGCAGATTCTGTCTTCCTGATTCTTTCAGCCACCCCTCTGCCTAGTTTAAATGTTTATAGAAGTGACATTTAAACTTCTAGTGAAGACTGCGGTTCCCCTCCTGGATGGATGCAGGCCAACACCCCTGTATAGGCCCTTATCCTGCCAGGTGGGTCCTCATTGTAGACAATCCCCTCTTCTCTGCACATGAGATGAAGCTCTTGGTACAGAGAACCCTCTCCTCCTCCATGTTGTAGACAGGAAGCACCTCAGTAAAAGCCACTAAGGACACTACCTGTTTAGGATCTCTCCCCAGCTTATTAAACTCCCCTGCACAATCCCAGCCCTATCCCTAGTCAGATCATTAGTCCCCAGGTGGACAATGAAATCAAGCTCCCCCTCCCATTGTGCTGCCCATGCAATCCTCAGGATCTGCTTCCCATCACTGTGGCTCATGGCTCCACATAGGCATCTAACCCACCTCTCCCCCTTTTTCTGTTCCCAAATCTACCACTCTCAAAATCAAGTCTCCAACCTGAAGTTGCTTGCTGCTCCTCTGGGGACCTGAAACACCCATCTTGGTGTTTGCACTATGGATGGCATCCACATTTTCCCTGGTCACTACTGCTGGTGCCTCCTACTTCCAATCCCACCTCACCAGGGTGAAATAGGAATTACATAGTTTTATCAGTTGCAAAATATTCCTATCTTTCACCACCTCCTCACTTCCTCAGCCTACTAAAGTTCAGCAATTCCTCTTCCCTGACATCCTCTAAGGTGAGGGTGGTAGACTCCATAGCTTTTGGGTGGGTGAAGAGGTTCCCCCAAATCCTTCCAAACTCAACCTGGAGTTTAACAATTGCATTCCTCAACCCAGAGAGGTGCATGAAGATGGGGCAGCACCACAGTCTCTGGAAGGTCTCTCTCTGAAATCTGTCACCCCACAGTAACTGCACTGCACCACTCCCAGCATTCTCAATTGCTACTCTCCCTGTGTTATATGAAAATACTTGTGTACCCTTACCCCTGCTAGAGTGTTTCTTGTTTTCCACTTTTTTGTTTGTTATGTTGCTTTGTAACTTTACCCTAGATAGTGTCTCTTCCTTCTGCCCCTCCCAACAAGTAGTTCACCTTTTTGTCTGACAAGTTTTCTCCTTCATTTTCTAAATAGTTTAAATATAGGACTAAATAGACCAAATGGCCTTATTGAACTGGATTTTTTGCATGTTCATATGTTCGTAAATGCTGTGTTACATAATAGCAGCTGTCATCCTAAACATGTGACAAAAAACATACCTGTGGGACTTTTCATGAGATTAAAATGAACTTGTTGTACAGAGCTAGCATATAATAATGAAGCTGACAATTTAACTGACAGGCTTCTGTGCAAGGGATATACTCAAAATTGTGAGGTAAATGCTAGATGGAAGGTTACTAACATCAGCATATCTGATTTTATGAGAAATAGACAAGTGTCAAAGAAAAAAAAATTCCAAATTTTATCAGAACATTCAGCCCACAGCAAAAAGACTGAGAGGGGTCCTGGAAAAGAACTGATATATCCTAGAAATGGAACCAGCATAAGGTGGTGTTACAGAAACTGGCTCAAACATTACATTTCAAAAAGGCAAAAATCTGGGTGACATATTCTTGCATAGTCGATCTGTTTCAAATAATACTGACATAAGAAGAACTAAACTGTCTGGCACCTTTCATTGTGGTAACTCCAAGGCTTGTGACCACATGCAGGTGGGACACTCTTTTGTTCAGCTGATTACAGGAATGAATACATGGTAATCTCTTCCATTACCTGCAGTGCTGAATCTGTGATTTATGCTGCCAATTGTACTTGCCAATGATTTTATATTGTTGACGTAATAAGGATATTCTGTACTTGAACAAATGAACATTAGCACAGCATTAGACACACACATAGCATGTATTAGTCATGCATGTCATGACAAATGGACCAGGACATGTTTTTAAATTCCAGGGGCTAGAAAGAGTCATCATGAATGCTTGTGGGAGAGAAGTTGATAAACTTTTGTGCTGGGAGACCTTCAGGCAGCATACATTAATGGCTGTGAGTGCCCAAGGCCTCAACGAGCATTTCCAGCTAGCCCATTTTTATGGCTCTGGGTGGAGCCCACAGCCATCCTGCTTTCACTTGGAAAAAAGGTGTTTCCATGGAACACATATTTTAGGAGGTTTTCAGTGTATCCTTCCATTTTGCAAATCTCCATGGCAGTTAAAGAAATACTCGCTTCTTTCTGTTTAATTAGAATGATGGACACAAAACTCCAAGCTGTTTTTCTTTGAGAGCAAATGTGCACACCTTCCAAACAAATCTAATTATCTTTAAAACTATTCCAGGTGCACAAAAACAACTAGTGTGAAAGCTGTTCAAGGCAAAAAGACCTTTCTCATGAGGTTAGTCACTAATCTGAATTCTTTATATTTTGTAAAATATGGTTTTCCAAACGACCTCATTTTTTTTCTCTTTGAGTGAACACAGTAAGAGTCATGCCAAGCAAATGTAAATGTCAAAGAAAGTATAAAAGTTATCAATATACAACCAACATAAAAATTGTTCGGAACAAAATGACCTTTCAAATGAGGGTAGTCACTAATCTGAATTCATTAGATTTTTAAAAAACAGCCATCCAAAAGGTGAAAATCATGATGAAAAATGAAAATTCAGGTAATTAGATGGCCATAGTTTAACAAATATAAATAATGCAACTTAATGAATAGGCTCATTTGAAAGGTCTTGTTATCCTGAGCAGCTTTCATACAGGTTTATTGTCTGTAAGTTGTACACTTTTAGAGATATTTACATTTGTTTAGCATAATTCCTTCTGTACTTCTAAACAGCCTCCTCTTTGCAAATTACTTTGCCAAGACAAGATTAGTTTCATCAAAAGAATGCTATCCCAAGGTCAGATTTTACTGACTTGAAAGTTCAGTCCTTGACACAAGCTATAAACCAACTGAAATTTCATTTTAAAACCCCCTGTGTGTGTCTGTGATAGCATTACTAAATGACAATGATTGAAAACACAAGGGCCCGGATACTAAGACTGCACCAGACTGTGGCACAAGCCTGGGTGCAGCACAACTTGGCTGTGCAGGGGCATTGACAGGGTGATATTTAACAGAGCTGTGCCATGACACTGTGGACCAATGGGCATACAGCCCTACCATATGGTGTCAGTCAGCAGGCAGCAGGGTGGCAACTGGGTGGGGAGCTGCCACCCACCACTGACCAGGGGGAGCAGGGCAGTGGGGCTCAGTGGGCAGGTGGGGAGGGGGATACCGCTAGTCCAACAGGGTTGTTTTGGGGTGGCATTATTTTCTACTGATGCCCACGATTGGGCTGTGAGTGGTCCACTGGACCACCAGAGATATAGGACAATTAATTTTTAAAGCCCGTAATGGGGCATGAAGCGGTCCACTGGACCACCAGGGATATTGGACGGTTTATTTTTATACTTAAACCCATGATTGGGCATGAAGCGGTCCACTGGACCACCGGGGATATAGGATGATTAACAAATTCTACATATGCCCACGATCGGGCTGCGAGCGGTCCACTGGACCACCAGGGATGTAGGACTATTATTTGTATATGTATACCTGCAATCAGGCATGGGGGGCACCACCAGAAGGTGCAGATGGAGCTCGGGTGGCCACCCACAGGTTGCAGCTGCTGTGTTACGCCCTGCAGTATGGCAACTCACCTGTGGGTGGCCAGCTGTTGCCCCTTTTTTTTGGCTCACCTGTGTGCAGTTCAAGTAGCGGTTGCACATGCATGAGTTCAGCACATTCTGGGCTGAATATCGGGATGTGCAGAGTATGCATGGGCACACCCCCTCACCTGTGCTGCATACATTACTGACGCGTTCTGGTGCATCAGGATTTGTGCCAGGTTCAATCCCTGTTTGAATATCCCGCCGGGGCAGATCAGTGGGTTGTGCATGGTGCAACAGTATTGCACCATGTGCAACTCTTCTGAATATCCAGGCCCCAGAAAATAATTTTAAAGAGCAGCTGACACCTTCAAGAGAGCGTTAACAAAACATAATATTTAGATAAAGTTTAGCTTGTATTTCACATTAGTTCTTTATTCCTCCTCCCCATTATTTATTACTGAGGTCATTTGCATGAAAACAGGTTTTTCACTCCTGAAGAGTTTATCTGGCCAGCTGTTGTCCCTTTTTTTAGTTCACCTGTGTGCAGTGCTAGTAGAGGTTACACATGCATGGGCTCAGCACATTTCTGGCTGAATATCGGGATGTGCGGAGTATGCATGGGCACACCCCCTCACCTGTGCTGCATACATTACTGATGCATTCTGGTGTATCGGGATTTGTGCCAGGTTCAATCCCTGTTTGAATATCCAGCCGGGGCAGATCAGTGGGTTGTGCATGGTGCAAAAGTGTTGCACCATGCACAACTCTTCTGAATATCCAGGCCCCGGAAAATAATCTTAAAGAGCAGCTGACACCTTCAAGAGAACGTTAACAAAACATAATATTTAGATAAAGTTTAGCTTGTATTTCACATTAGTTCTTTATTCCTCCTCCCCATTGTTTATTGCTGAGGTCATTTGCATGAAAACAGGTTTTTCACTCCTGAAGAGTTTATCTGTTTCTGTTGCTGTCTCCCTACCCGAGGCCATAATGTACTGCTTGTGACATCACAGTTACTTTCATGGCAACAGATTGTGATGTCACAACAGCATTATGATTTGAAGTAGGGAGTAAGATATAAAGGCAGATTAACTTTAAAGTAACTTCAAGGGATAAAAATCATGTATTCATGCACATTTTGTCAGTACTAAATAATGGGAAGGAGAAATCTAGAATATATATGGAATACAACCAGAATTTTACCTAATTATTATGTTTTTCAAAGTTTTCTTTGAGGCATCAGTTGCTCTTTAAGCAATAAATAGTAAGAAATGTTAAAAGTTTTAAAAATATTTCAAACAGCCGCACATAAGTGATCAATTCCTGTCTCCTTTATCTCAAGGGGTCATTTATAAAATATGCAGACAAGCATGGGGACCACTTTTTTCAGAGCATGCCACCACTGGTAGCAACCACTTCAAGACTGTTACTACCTTATCCTAATACAATCAGGGGAAAACCAGAAGTAGTCTACCAGCACTGAGATCAATATGGTTTAGACATATTTACCAGAAATTACTGCTTAGAAAAGAATGAGAAAGTGACTGTGATGGTGAGCAAATTCAAGAACAGATCTCTAGTTTGTTAATAGTCTCCTCCTGAGTCTGATTTTTATGGTTGTGTGGGCCAGACTCCACAGATATTTTGTCATCATCAGATTTGTAAAAGAGCACTGTGTAAGCGCATAGCTGGACTACTGTCTGATGTTGTGCCCCAATGCTCCAAGCATAGTTTCCAGTGATTCTGGTAATGCAGTCCTTCTCCTCTGCATGCCGCATAAACATACCCTCTTCCTGGAGCACTATTTTTCCTTTCTGCAAGTGTGGACATGATGGCCGCTGTGTACAACATGGTGGCGTAGACATAAACTGTGCATGCATGAGTATCATGCATATGTATGTAACCCCCACACCACTTTTGGCTAGCTGGCACCCCCTTAAAAGAACTACTGACAACTACATGGCATACAATTTTCTTTTGGCAGAGTTACACTCATGGTATCACCCCTAGCATTGGAGTGTATAACTGGCTCATTATCTAGAGGATGAGGAGTGGAGACACATACTAAAATGAACCATTTTATTTACAGCCAGGTCCAGGGGAGAGGATGCTAGGTGTATGCTAGACCTAACTGCTGAGGATCCCCAATGACATTCACACTAGAAACAATAAGCGAAATGTCCAAAGCAGTAACTGGAATTTTGCAGTATGGCTTTATTTACAGATGTTACTTAAAGCAATGGTGGTCCCCCATATGTTTATCATTGCAATACAGGCACATTCTCTTTTTGAGGACACATAGCTAGGCAGTACTCTTTTCCACAAAAACATCTCTCTTTTTTTTGTACTTAGCCTAATACCCGCTTTCAGACAACATCTGATTGTGTATTTAATTGACATAGTAGTACAGGGGAAAACAGTTCTGCTGACTAAGCCTATTTATAAATGACAAGTAGTAATGTGGCTTTACCTAAGATGTAGCTGCTATTAGGTACTATGAACATTTAGAAAATTAAAATAGGTAGCCAGATTTTATCAAATTTATCTAATTTATTTTCCCTGCCATAGTAAATTTTCTGTAGCCTTCCACTATCAGTGAGTAGGTTAAGCCATTCTTTGAAGTTTGGGGCTGTCTCATCCTTCCAGTGCAAAAGTATAACCTTTTTTGTTAAGACCATTGAGAGGGATTGAAATCTGCTAGCTTTGTCTGATAGATCCAACCCAGAAGCCTGACTGAATAAAAGAATTCCAAGATTGAATGGAATGTTCTTGTCCAGCACTTTTGAAATTATTTCTCTTATTTTTTTCCAATACTGAAACAGTGCTGGACAGAACAGCAACATGTGACTCAAGGTCACATTATCCCTTTTACAATTGGTACAAAGGTTAGATAGAGTTGAACTGAATTTACTAAGCCTGTAGAGATTATAGTATAGGTTATGAATTACATTAAATTGAACTCTTCTGATTTTAGAATTTTTAGACTCTTTTTCAGGAGTAGAGAGAATCTCCTGCCAATCAATATTATGACTAACTCCCCTTACTTCCTTGAGCCAACTTTACCTCCAGTGATCAATGTCCCATTTGCAGGCTTCCAATAATAAATTATAAATTTTAGAGATCGGTTTGGTTTTGTTGAGCGGACTGATTACTAACATCTCTATAGGTGTAGGGCTAACTGGCAGAATCTCATTATGCAGAAAGAAATCTCTTAATTGTAGAAAGGCTATATAGTTTCCAGTTGGAAGATTGAATAGTCGCTTTTGTAATTCAAATTAATTTAAGCTGCCATTCTCTAAGCATTGTTCCAATTGAGTCAACCCATAGAATTTCCAGTTTAAAAAGTTCTTATTAACCTGTGTAAATTTTTTTTTTATTTTATTTTAAACATTTGTTTACCGGGTAAGTACAATGAGCCAAAGGCCAGTTTTCATGTACGACCCGGAGACCATACATATACAGTCAAGATGTTTACAATTAACAAAACTCACATCACAGTACAATACAACATTAAACATACATTACCAAATTACAAATAAATATATATAAAATAATTACTGAAAACAGCAACAATGCAATTTAGCAAGAAAATAATTTCTTAACCTAATTTTAAAAGTTTGATGACAAACATTTTCATATAAAACAATAGGAAGCTCATTCCAATTTTTAGCAGCAGAGTAAGTAAACGAACCATCCCCCATTTTAGTCTTAGTTTTTGGGACCTTTAACTTAATTTGTTGATCAGGCGAAGTTCCGTAGAATTTATTTTAATGTGTAAAGTGAATATAATGAGAATCTGTACCTTGCGAAGAACTTTATCTGTTAATAAACATAGACTGTATAGACAACCCATCCTGGGAGGAAGCCAGGCAGATAGTCTATACAGTTCACAGTGATGAGTAGAATAGGACAACTTAAAAGTAAATCTACAAATACCATGAAACACATTAGTAAGGAGAGATAACTCTCTATTTGACAAGTTAGTAAAAAGAAATGCATTATAATTCAACTGTGGTAATAAGACACCCTCTGCTATTGCATGTCTTGCTGGTAAAGTCAACAGGGATTGAAACTTGAATAATACACCAAGTCTCTGATTTATCTGACAAGAAATAAATTTTACATGATCAGAAAAGTTTAAGTGTTGGTCTAACAAAACTCCAAGATATTTAAATTGTTTTACCTGCTCCATCCCATTACCCAACAAATCAGAGATGGACAAATTCTGAGATCTATTTAATCTAATTCTAGATCCAAACAGCATACATTTTGTTTTCAAATTATTTAATGCCAAACAATTCTCTTTTAACCACCCACATAGAATAGCAAAGTCCTTATTTAAGGACTTATTTATGAGTTCAACAGAAACTGAACTTTTATACAAAATAATATCATCTGCATAAATCAGGCAATGTGTATCATTCAATAAAGATGGAACAACATCTACAAATACCGTAAACAACAAAGGGCCCAAAACGGACCCCTGAGGCACCCCCTGTGACAAAATTTTACTAGTTGAAAAATCTCTATTTAGTCCTACTTTAAGTGGATGATCAGACAAATAACTATGAAACCAATCAACAGCAATCTCTGTTATACCATAGCGTCCTAATCAGCAAAGGATGACTTACAAGATCAAAGGCCTTGGACAGGTCCACGAACACAGCACCAGTGAGCAGACCCTCATCCATAGCTACACTGGTGTGGTTCATGAACCTGGCCAAGGCCATCCCCGTCCCATGATACTTACAAAACCCGTGCTGATCAGGAGTCCTAAGACCATTATCTTGCAAATAGGCAGTAAACTGCTCATTCACAAGTCTTTCAAAAATTTTACCCAAAGGTGGCAAAAGAGAAATAGGATGATAATTATCCATGTCCATTCTATCACCAGATTTATAAATGGGTTTGATTACTGTCTGTTTCTATACATCAGGGAAACATCCAGTAAGCAAAGACAAATTATAAATAGAAGTAAGTGATTAAGTAACATATTCAGAAATCAATTTTAAGAACCGGGTTTCAAGTTCACATGCACTTGAACAAATTATCACGTGTTTCAAAAGATAATAAACCCGATATGGTTCAATAATTGAAAAAGAAAAAGAACCAAATGCAGAAACAACATGAGATTGTCTATCTTTACACAGGTCCTGAGTAAAGGCCTGCGTATACCTAGACAAATCAAGGAATTTGTCCAAAAAAGAATCACAGATAACCTGCACATCAGAAATCACCTGACCATCTTTACTAAAAGCCCAAATAGATTCTTTTCTTGATGGATTAATTAAAGAATTTATAGAAGACCAAAACCTTTTCGGATTATTTAAACTAGATGTGAGTTAATATATAGCAGTGAGAATAACGAAATAGAGCAGTTTGAGCCTAATACCATGTGCACATCATTCCAAGCACAGGAAGTAGTCTTTTTTGAATTTAGAACCTTATTTTTATAAATTTTATTTTCACAATTAATAGATTCTGAAATGGAATATGGGAGCTCTCTAAAATTTCACTATCTTTATCTGCTCTATCAGAGTTGTCGTTAGACTGAAACCAGTCAATGGTAGGTTCAGTCTGAACAGCTAAATAGTACAATCTTAGATTAGGGAGACTAAGGCCTCCCTGATTTAATAGGAAATACAGAATTGACAGACTTGTCCTTGGATGTTTATTTTGCCATATAAATTGTCTAAGCCATTTGTCTATTTTAGTGAAGAAGGTTTTGTTTAAATATATAGGAAGAGCTTTAAATAGAAAAAGAAATCTTGACAGAATATTCATTTTAATAATGTTAATCCTACCTGTAATGATTAAAGGTAGATTAGCCCATTTTTTCCAGATTTGCCCTGATGGTAGCTATAAGAGGTTCATAAATATGTTTAAATAGGTTTTTTATTTCTTTTGTTAATGTAACACCCAGGTATTTCATTGTAGTGTTAATTGAAGAATTGAGGAGCATGTCAGATCCATCCATGGCCCACCCATTATAGATGGCTTCAGCTTTTCCCCAGTTAACTTTATAACCTGATATTCTACCAAATCTTTCTAACTCCATCTCAAGCTCCTTCTCCTTTGGATTATCTAGATAGATCAGAATATCATCTACGTACAGGGATATTTTACAGAAAATTCCATTAATGTTCAGACCATTGATGTAGTTGTTATTTCTGATTGAAATGGCAAGAGCCTCAATAAAGATCACAAAAAGCAAAGGAAAGAGTGGAAAGTCCTGTTAAATGCCTTTATATAGATGGATGAAGTCAGAGAAATTAGAGTTGGTCTTAATCCTAGCTCTGGGGTTGCTATAAACCATTTTCACCCTGCACATAAATCTATCTCCAAAGTTCAATTTGGCTGGACTGGTCAACAAGAAGGGAAGGGCCAATTGACTCTATCAAAGGCCTTCCTGGCTTCAAGTGAGATGATGGCCATCTCACTTTGGCCAGTTAGTTATAAGATACTGATGGCCTTTCTCACGTTTGCCATTAAACGTCTACTCAGGATAAACCCTGTTTGGTCCAGATGTATGATGGTCTGAACATGTGCAGCAACTCAGCTCAAATTTTCATCATGATTTTGCAATCATATTCATTAAAGTTATAGGTCTGTATGACCATATTTTAGGGGATCTTTGTCTTCTTTCAAAATGAGTATCATTATAGAGTCATTTAGAGATTTCAGTAAGGTCTCATCCTTCTCCATATCTCTATAGGCTTGAAATAAGAGTGGGCAGAGAATGTCAGAGAACTCTTCAGAGAATTCCATTGTAGAACCATCAGGGCCTGGTGATTTTCTGTTTGGAGAAGAGTGAATTACTAATTTAATTTCCTCTATCATTATAGGGCTATCAATTTTTAAGCTCGATGAATCTGAAAGAGAAGTACTAAGGAGGTCTTCAAAAAAGTTGTCTACATCTTTTTGAGAGGGATTAATATCAGGTGTATATAAATTATTTATTTATTTATTTTTGAAAGTCAGATTTACAACCTTTGAGTCAGGGACTCATTTACAAAGACACCTAGTCACAGGGAAGGTAGACATGGTTACAGTGTGAGATACAACAGTGGTAACATACAGGTGCAATACAGATAACAAAAGAACAGACTAGAACAGTGGTTTATGGAATAAAGTTACATGAAGTAAATAGCAATTGTATAAAGTATAACAATAGTAGAAGTCACAACCCTTGTCGTACTGGAGAAATACCTATGTGGAAGGGTGAGGAGGGGCCAGGGGTGAGGAAAAGAAAAAAAAAGAAGGGGGAATGCAGTCCAATGGACATTTTCAAGGCTATGGGCCAGAAACGAGGAGGGACCTCAACATTAGGTTGATTAAGGGCAATTAGAGCTGTTGATTAAGGGCAACTACAATTGCTGTAAAATATGTGTGAAAACCCTTATTAATTTCTAAAGGCAAAGTCGATATTTGACCAGTCTCTAGCTGGATTTTTCTGTATAGCATTTTGGTTGTGTTCATATTGTAATTGATATGCTAATAGTCTATCAGGCTTCTCAGAAAAAAATAGTAGTGTGACCTAGCTTTTTTGGAAAGCCCTATCCACCCTGTATAAAAGTAGAGCATTCAATTCCTCTCTTATTTTTAATACTAAGATTAAATCTTTCTCCCGTGCAGATAGATTAAATGAAGCTTCAGCAAGTAGGAGTTTGTGTTCTAATAAGACTACTTTTTCTTTATAGATTCTTCTCTTGGTAGCTGTATAGGAGATAATCCATCCTCTGAGGCAGACTTTCAAAGATTCCCATATTTTTATTGAGGGTAAATCCTCTTTTTTATTATTTTGGATTAAAAAGTGAACCTCTTCTCTTATTTTCTGCTTAAAAGAAACATCATTCAATAAGTAGTTGTCAAACTTCCAGCAGTAATCCCTACTGTTGTTTAGGCTGTTTAAATAATTTATCAGCAGATTTACAGGGGAATGATCTGAGATTTTTATTACTCTGTAATTAATGTTTATGCAATTATTCACTATTTCTTCTGAAAGAAAAAAATAATCAATTCTTGAAGCCATTCTATAGACATTAGAGAAAAATGAAAATTTATTCCACGTAGGGTATTTTTCCCTAAAATGTCTATTGATTTTAGATCCAACATAAAGTCCTTTATTGTTTTTATAGCTCATTTTTTAATATCTTCTGATCCACCTGATCTATCTAGATTAGTTAATGATAGGTTAAGATCCCCATCTGTAATGTAGGGTCATGAGAAGTCAGATAGAGAAATAAAAATGTGTACATAGAAATTCAGATCACCTTCATTTGGGCCATATAGAGAACTAATGGTCAATATTTTACTAAATCTTTGAATAGTTGTTATAATGTCTTGGCCCCAATTGTCAATTTCTTTCTTTTTAATCACAATATTTAAAGAGTTTTTAAAGATCAGAGCAACACCTCTGGAGTTATTTTAAAAGCAGGAGCGGATCCAATCACCTCTACATAAATTACAGATATATTGTAAATCACTGGAGGCAAAGTGAGTCTTCTGTAGCAGTAAGCAATTAGCTTGTATTTGATTCACATATTGTTTAACTGTGTGCCCTTTTCACTCTGTCCCTAGCCCTCTTTATGTTCCAGTTTAAACATTTCAGATTTTCAGCCATTCCTTATTAAATTTCTTATTAAATTTACCATGACAAAGAAAGAAAAGCCACCTGCATATATAGGCTGTTGCAGTTCTTCTTATGAATTTAGATCTTAAGTTTTGTTTATAGAAAAGAGTATACTGTGCCTGTTTACATCTTTCGCCCCCCCTAAAGAAAGACATACTACTATCAACCCAGTACCCAAACTTAATGTTGGGTTCCCCCCTAAGACTCTCAACAAGATGGTCGTTACTTGCTGGAGAGTGAAGTGTGAAGCAAGCTCTCTCGCTGGCCACTAGCTATTTCAATCTATACTGCTTTCCTCTTGCAAATTAATTGATGATAGAAGTTTTTCATAAGCTAGATGTTTTTCTAATAAATATATATATATATATATATATATATATATATATATATATACATATACATATTTTTATAGATAACTCATTGCTGTTCAAGAATAGCAGCTCATTGTTGTAGGTCTCAGCAGTCCCAGCAATTCTGTTCAGCCATTGCCTTCAGTATGGAAGAAATAGTTTTTTAGGTACTGAGCTGCCTTGTGAGGAGTATAAAAAATATGCTGTCTTCCGTTCAGGAACAATTTCAGGCATCCTGAGTGTATCAGGTTGTGAGGAATACTTTATCTCTTACTACTGTACATTTCTGATCCCATCAAATGATTTTCACTTTGCCATAACTGAAGGAGGAAGATCAGGAAAGACTTGCAGGTGTAAATTTTTCACATGTAGGCCTTTGTTTAACCTCATGTTTGGTAATAACTGCTCCTTCATTTGAAAGTGGTGAGGTTTGACAAATATAAATTTAGGACATCTCTTCTAGTGAAGAAGCTTCAATGGGTTCTATACAGTTCTATTTTCTCCTCCAGCCGTTTTCTACCCACTGCTTCTGTTAAGAGTTCTTCCATGAACTGTAAGGTATTTGTCCCTTCAGACCCCTCAGGTAGCCCTCCTATTTCAAGATTATCCCTTCTTGAATGGGACTGTAAGTTCAGTACTTCAAGCTGTAGTTCCTGCAATTCTTTCTGGCATAGGTTTGCTTTGGTTTGAAGAGGAGCCAATTGATCTTCTATTGATCCAACTCTGATTTCCAGCTCAGAGACCCTCTTAGTTAGGCTATCCATTTTATTGTCCAGAGATGTGATCGAGCCGTTCAAAGAGTTAAAGGCTAGGGAGATGGATTGGAAGCCTGGACACATTTCTGCCATCATTGAATCCTGCATGTGCTGTATTTTCAGCAAGATGTTGTCATTGCAGCCATTGGGACCTGCTGGAGCCTTTGTGTTGGATAAGAGTGTTTTAGGTATAGTGTTGTTGGTACTGTTTATCATCTCCCCTCCTGTAGGTAAATCTGCAACTCAGTGTCTCTGAATGTTATCCTATAAGCTGATTACTGGAGCTGTCATCTGTACCATAGAGGCCTCCTTATTTTTAGTAGCTGGAGTCAAACTTGTCGGTGTTGTATCCTGGTGGTCTAAAGTGTTTTAGGGTATTACATGTTCTTCTGCACTTGGATCCAAAACCAAGTTCTCATCTTCCTGTGACTGTGGCTGTTTTACTGATTCATTGTCCATATTCAGAATGCCATCTGTAGTGAATTTGATATCAGTAGAGCCAACTTTGGCCTCATTGTCTATAGAAGCCGCCCCTGATAAAATAAGGAACTGATAAATGGGCCCATCAGCAACTAGTTCTTGAGGTCCAGGGCCTGGATTGTTTCTTTTCCCACATGAGGGGATTTTAGTCCCAGTAGAAGAAATGGTGGGGGTGTTCAAAGTAGAGTGAGAGGGAAAGGTGTTACCTAGGGGCTGCTCAGTTGAGTTCATTGTGTCTAATAAGCCTGCTGATTTTGTAGAGAGCTGGACTGCATGTCATCGGGTTTGCCTATGTGATTGATCTTGGTCCACTTCTCTAAATCACCTGACTTTTTTGGACATCGGTCCTAAGAAGGAATGACAATATAAGAGAAAACTGTGGACACTGATAAAAGAAGAAAACAGGTAGGCTTATTCCAAGTAGAGTAGTCCCCGGTTTTTATGTTGTAGCTGTGGAGACGAGGTTCAGATGGCTTTCAAAAGCCAAGAGAAAAAAAAAACAGAACAGAGGGAAACTCCCTGAGCTGGGGGAGAGAACTATACTGTTTCCCCTTTCTTCTTCTCTTCTCTCCCTGTTCTTTTAGTTAGTATATGGTCCAAAGAGAAAAGTGAGAAAAAGGAAGAAAAAAGGAAATTCCTTTGTGTGGCCCTGACTGAACAGCTCTTGCTGGACTCACACCCATAATTGATTGTTTCAAAACATTTCGCAATATGTTTCACAACATCAGAAGACAAACAAATAGGTGAATGAGCAAGAGACTGAAAAATATAGTTTCTCCACCCCTCGCTCATCTTACTCACTGCAACCAACTGGAGATAGTTGCTGACAGCTGTAGGAGATTTTCACCAAACAATCAAGTGATTTATTTAAGTCCCTTGATTCTCCAGGTTTAATGCCATGGATCACCCGAGTGTGGTGGTAAAAAGTAATTTAGACATTTTTCCTTACATATCACTTATCTTGATGAGGAAAAGCAGCAGGAAGATGGCAAAAAAATGAGGGTTAGAATTGGTCAGCTTGTAAAGCTGCTCATGCACTCACCTTCAGCATGCCATCTTGGTGGTAGGACCTCACAAAAAACATCTCTATCTCTCTTCCAAAGTGTATATCTGTGGGATGTGCTACACACTTTAAGCATTTTCCACACATTCCCATTTCCAAAGTGTAAATCTGTGGGATGTACCACACACTTTAAAATCCTCTTGGTGCATGGTTGTTGTCCAGGGAACACTGGTGCCATACATGAACCACTTAGCCTTGCATGAAACTCCAGATGGCATTCTTCATCCTTTTCCCCAAACAGCCTCCACCATTCCTTCAGGATCACATCAAATGAGTCTCCAATCCCCAATAAATTGTTAAAGACTCCCAACTTTAACTTTAAATTCAGCACAGTTGTGTTGAAATGGGCACTGACCGGTATGATCTAGCCTTATTTAGGACACACACACCTCAGACAACTCCCTCAGAGAACAGTCTCAAATTCTGTAGTCACAGATTAGTTGTTCTTTCCTCCCAGTCATGGAAATAACAAAAGGTGCCTTTCTTTATCTGGTAGCTGTCAGATTCTACTCATTGTTCTTCCATGAGGCAACTGTGAACTTCAGGAACTTCAGGGGATTACCCCTTGGATCATAGATACATAGATGTTGTTGGCAGATAAGGGCCTTGTGGTCCATCCAGTCTGCCCAAGAACTACATTCCCTCTCACTCATCGGGAGAGAAATTAAAGAGTCCTGAAAGCAAACTGAAAATTTTACCAAACTAGGGTGAGAAATGCCAGGGCTGCCTTCGACAGAGCCCCAATGGTAGAACTCCTGCAAGTCTAACTGCCACACTTGAACTTACTGAACATTCTAAGCTCCCCAAGAGTAGCTGACTCTAAAATGGTTATGTTTCTGTGAGAGTTCTAAATGACATAATCATCCTTCTCTCAGGCTAGATGAGTAAACAATGATGTAATTATGTAGAAAGCACCTAATGACCTCCCCACGAACTGCCTTTTCCTACCTGACTAAGACTAGTACTAATGGGATTCTAGTAACCTGAATGGACTGGGTTGTTACATGTAGTTATGTGAGCACCACCGTATTGTGCAAGGCTGACTCTGAGGCAAACTGCACATGTTTGAGTATCACACATGCGCAGTACTGTAATCGCTGCAGTATTATGGCTGACTCCTGTGCAGTGAGATCACAGCATATTCTGTTCGCTGCTCTTGCCATTCCTAAAAGCTCTCCACAGCCATATTGGCTGTGACCAGAGATTGTTTTAAGTAGTGTCCTTCAGTGATGCTGGTTCCTTGATTGTGCTTTTAGACTGAGCTACTGTCATTTGCTCCAAACCTTTGAAATTGCTTACTACTATGGACATTTATGGAATATATTGTTATGGGCTCTTATTATTGTTAACCCTTCCATTACCTCCACTTATTATTTTTAACCCTTCGCTTACCCTCCATCCACATTCCCTTCCCCTTCCCTTCCCCTCCTTGTGCTTATTTAATATTGTGCTTGGGTTTCTTATGTTCTACATACAGTACAGAGATAATGAGACATTTACTGTATGTATTTATTTTGCGTGTTTTGCACTTATACTTCAGCACTTATTTCACATTAGCACTTTGAACTAATTTACTTACTTGCACCATAAATTGTTTCATGTATGTGGTATGCTCATGTCTTGATAAAGCAGCAGAGTGACATGAAATGTCAGTGACTGATAGGTGGTGCTACTTCTGTGTTTTTTCTTTAACTTAATAAAGCTTGTGAAGCACATCAAGGTTTGGGAGATTTTTTTTTAGTTTAGATACAATAACCAAGTATTTCTTTGCTGTCTGTACCTTAGTTTTTACTTAAGCTCATTCCTGTGTTATTTTGAAGCTGCCACTTCTGCTATTCCTTTTGTCAGACTTACACAGGGATTTGCATACCCATCATGTCTTGCTCTGGTAATGAGGTGTGATTGTATGTGTATCACTTGGAAAGATGCATAACTATCAAACAGCAAAGTGAGGTCTGAATCATGGTTAAACAAAGTAAAGAAGAGACAGAACTGAGGGAAAATGAAGGGAGTCAAAAAGGGCGAGAAAGCATTCTTAAGGAACATTAGGTGAAACATGAGAAGCAATGGCATAACCACATTAAAGAAGGAAGGGCCATAGATGGAGGAGACTGTACACTAAAAACGCTGATATACTAAATGATTGCTTTTGTTCAATAATCATCATGGCGAAGTGCGGCCATTGCCTGAGTATGGGATTCAAGCCAAATAGGGGGATGAATGGGCTAGAAATAGGACCAGTCTCCAAGGGAAGGATTCTTAGAGTTCTCAAATTCCTGAAGGTGGAAAAAGTACCTGGTTCTGATGGTCTGCACTTTGGAGTGTTGATGGAGTTGTGACAGTGCCATTGGCAGACCAGTTTACCTGTTCCCTACAGAAAGGGGTTGTTACAATAGACAGATTTTTAGTGAATAGGCTTAGCATCATTTTTTGCTCTCATCTTAATGTTATATTGCTATTTTCCTCTGTTGCTCCCTTCACCCCCTTCATAGGACACACCTGCAAATCAGCTGCTACCAGCTCAGTGTAACTTTCCTGGTAAAAGACTTGAAAGAAATAATAAATAACATACTAACTAACTAACTAAACAATACATAAATACTACCTTCATACAGGTCCCTGGTTAGGCTGCACCTGGAGTACTAAAACAATTCTGGAGTCCACACTTCATGAAGGACAGGGACCACATAGAGGCCATAAAAAGGAAGACTCAGGGTTGATCCTAGGGCAGCATGGGAGGTTGTACAAGGAATAGTTGACAGACCTTAACATGCATACACTGGCGATGAGTAGGGAAAGAGGAAATATAATTGAGATGTACAATTTCTTACAAGGAATAAAGAGGGTACACTGTAAGGACTTGCTAAAAAGGAACCGGGGTGAAGTGAGTAGAGGGCAGGTGTAGAGGCTAGAGGGGGGAGATTCCAAACGGATGTCAGAAAGATTTTTTTCATAAAGTGGATAGTGGACAAATAAAACAAAGTTATCAGATAGGTGCTTGAAGCAAAGACTGTAGAAGGGTTTAAACTTTGGTGGACACATATAGTATAAATGAATACTGGGCAGAAGAGGGGAAGTAATACCTTGGAAAGGAGGTAACAGTCAGTCACTAGGGCTACTGGAACTTTGCACCCAGTGTGACATTAGGGTGAGCATGGAGCAAGGTAGGAACATGTCAGACAGGATGGACCACTGGGAATTTTTCTGATGACACAGCCTAAGTTATTCTGTTTCTATAAAAAGGTGTGCAGGCAGGAGGATAACTAGGTTTGCTTCTTAGTTTGATTGATGGGAATGCAATTAATTGACTAGTCTTTTATTTCCCTGCTGAATACAGATATGTTAGCAGGTGATGAGACTGACAGTATTCAAAGGGATGGTGTAGGGGGATTTGATGTCTGTTGTATACATCAAGATGCTCACCTCACTGAGCAAGGGAACTGTCAAACAGAAGGAAGGCACAGCTGGCTTGTTTCAAGTGAGATGTGAAAGCTTCAACCAATGGCTTCATATCATTGTCAAATGAAGTAAAATTGGTGGTAGGATGTTAATTAATTTAAAATGTTGTTCACAAGGACAGCCCCATGAGACATGACTTGTTTCCATGATGGTTGGGTGGAGGAAATAGGAAAGCAGTACATAAAATCTAATAATATAGAAACAGAAACATAGTTATACTATTAGAGTGAGTACAATGCTATGTATGCATTAATCATACAGCAAATTATATTCTTGGTACAGCATATTATATCCTTGGTATAGACACTGTTCCACGGTCCATTAAGGTGGGTAAGTTGGCAAGCATTTTTTTTAATGAGAAACAAGTTACAGCCATATGTAAGTTATACAAAAGAAAGAGTAAGTCTAAGAATTCTCAAAACCAGTTTGTGTGCTATGTGACAAAATTCTTTTTTTTTTTAATTAATAAATACTGAGATGGAATTTGAACCCTGATTTTGGTCATCTGCAGTTGGGTCTTATGGGAGAATGAATTACAAATGTAATCTGAGGAGTTTCTTCATGCCCAGGCATGCCCACACTTGTTTCATGATGGAAGACAAATGGCATCTGAGAAGCTGAATTGAAATTGTACCACACTACAAAAGTGCACAAGTTTCCTTGCCAGCCTTTAAAACTGTTGAAGTAGATTTTATAAGAAGGCAGTATAACCAGTGATTTAAATAGTCACATAAATAAATTTACTTTTGATTGGATGCCCAAAATATTCAACTGAGTGCAACATCTCATTTCCAGTGGGGTCCTACTGTACATTTATCCAATTTTACAGCTTGGAGTGCTGAAGGCCAAGTTGTGACTGCAGTGTCTGTGGTGGGATACAATTCTGAGATCTCTTACAGTATATCAGTTTAGCACCATAACTACCAGACACCATTTCTTCACCTGCTTTCTACTTGCATGTTTAAGTAACCAGTTTTATTTAGAAATACTTTAACAAAGTATACGATTTCAGCAGTTCGTAAGCAAGGTATGAACCTGTCATTCACATCTTGTGCACGTTCTTGCATTAGTATGGACAACGCGTAGAAAACATCAATAAGTAGAAAAATATTCTCAATGGCAATATGAGAGAATGTCGACAACTTCCTGTGATAACTCCTCAAAGCATGTTAGCTCACATTAGCAAATCTGAGATCAATGTGTAGATGTTATCATAGTGGCTAACTCTAGTAAATTTTATAACACTGGTATTAAGGGGAGAATGGGATACTGAATATTCATGATTATTAATGGAATTATGAAGGTTCAACATGGGCTCTGGCCACATAATTCTGAAGTGAGCCATGGAAGTTCTGGCAGCACATTTATACAACATGTACAGTACAAAAGGGCAATCATACCTATTTTTTATTATACAATGGGTCTCTTATTCCAGCATTCTCATTGGCTCAAAACTGGCACCTTCCAAGTGTTGTAAAATGTAGTATTACCAATGCAAAAGGTGCCAGTCAGCCGTATGTGCCCAAATCAATCTGACCCTGAAAACACAAACAAAAAGGCACCATTTTTCCATCCCACTAAAATGCAGCAACATAAACACTTACTCTGTTAAAATCACCTCACAGTCACCAAAGCCAAACCTGCCCCTCGCTCCTTCCAGCTTCAGTGCTGTACACTTCTCCCTCCTCCGACAATGACTCCGTCCCGCCTCCGATTAAGCTGAAACTCCTCAAAGAACTCAATAACCATGATCACACAGTGGCCACTCACAGCAACAGGCAGCCCTTTACAGCTTCTCCCTTTAAACTTTCACCTCCCTAATAAAAATAAATGCTCCCATGCCTTGCAGTTAAAGTATAATTCATTGAAATAAACAAAATAAAAAAAACTGCCTGCCATGCGCAAGTTCCTCACTGTCAACTGTCCCAGCCTCCTTGTTAGTGCAAATCAGGATGCCGGAGCTGATTTCAGTGGCCATTGTTATTCTGAACCGTCACAAACACCGCATACTTTCATTACTGTATCCGAGCAGTGGAGAACAGCAAGGGGACAATTTTTCAACACACCACAAATGTAATTTTCTTTGTACCTGCATCTCCTCTGTATGTCTCTCACCACTACATTCACGATCTCTCACTCCACTCCCACTCGCGCCATTCTCCCGGTCTGTCACTCTGCTCCTGCTTTATTCATGGTCTGTTCTCCACCTGAACTCCCACTGCCACTTTCCAAATACTTTAAATAAAAAAAAACATAAAAAGAAGTGAAAAAAAAAATTTCTCGCAACGTATACAGTTACTGTCTCCTTCCTGAACAGTTGAACCCGGAAGCACACAGTCTCCGGTGCCACACATTACTGCTTTCAGCACTGACAGTCACTTAAATCTCCCTTGCTGTCTCTGTAAAAAAAATAAAAACATTACCCACAACTGCAGTCCTCCTTTTAATGCAAAAAAAAACAAACAAAAAAACAACACCCAAACAAAACAGCACTTCTCTATATATGGTTGCATTATGATAAATAGGGAACTGTTTTTTGTGGTGTAATGACTAATGTTATAAAAATGATTATGAGTGGAAAAAATCAATTTTTCTTTTAATTTTTGTTACATAAAAATCAAGGGGAACATTATATAATCGCAATAAACCATTCCAGGGTGATTGTGATGCTGGGATTTATCCACGCCTGGATGATTTGGTCACCCGGCCTGCAGCCTCGTGACCGAACCACGCCAGGTGTGGGTAAACCCAGCATCACCCACACCCTGTCATGGTTTATTGCTTAATTATTCGGTTTATATTCCTGTCTGTCTCTATCTTTGATTTCCTTCAGGAACACTCATGGTGTACTGATTCTCCTTTACCCCATGCCTGGAAGCCTGGCCTCTATGGAACCTTGGTTATACCTCCCCAGGTGTGATCAGGGTGGGCAAATTAATGTACCTTACATTCATATATCATTGGGTTGCATCCAGGTGGTAGTGTAGGTCCTGTATATAACAGGATCCACTGTCTCAATGATATCAAGGAAATTTATCTAAAGTTCCTCCTGTTCACTTGGGGCATCACATGCACTGACATCAGGGCATATATGCCTGTGCACTGATGTCCATGATAGTCACATTCCTTTCTCAGCCCTGAATATGTAAAAAGAGCCATTATAATTTTTTTTCATATAATTATATATGTGTTCCTTTCTGTCTCAGGTTTTGGTCTACTATAGAAACCCCATGATGTATGATCCTTATGTACCCCATAATTGGATGCCAGTTATAAGTGAAACCTTGGTTATACCCCTCCGGTGTAGCTAAGGTGGAGGATGCACTCCTGATTCACATATCAAAGATGTCATCTAAGCAGTAGTGTGAGGTCAGGATATAAAGGGATCCAGTGTCCTCAAAGCCAGGGTGATTTTTTTTGGTTTCCTCTTGTCTCCTTGTGGTGTTGTGTGTACTAACAATGGAAACAAGCACATGCAATGTTGGCTTGCATACCGGTGTCCATGACAACACCGTTCCTTACTCAGCTCAGCAACACCACCATCACCTGTTGTCGCTAAGATGGTAGTGTTGCGGCTGAGGATGCTACTCACCCTCCTGGGAGGAAGAAAGCATTCTCTAGGATGCTGAGTCCATCATTCTCACCCCAACCAGCACCTGACAATCCTTCTCATCCCCAAACCCCTGTGTCATGAGCAGTAGTCATTCTGCTGCACCAATAGGCTGGCTTATTAGTCTATTTTTATTATCATTTTTATGTTATTTGACAGTTTATTTACCCAGAATAGCCCAGCTGAGAGGCAACCTCTCATTTTCAGTGGGGTCCTTATTCTACCCATTTCTGCAGCTGGATAGACTAAAACACATGTGTGTTAAATGACTTGATCAAAATCACAGCGAGCTCTATGTATTAAAGGTATTCCTGCCCTATGTGCTTATATTGGGATACACACACCTTTGGTGTCTGATGGACACCCGTGGATACACTAACAGTGTGCAGCTCCTCTGGACCCCTGTCTGGGACTGTGCACAGGGGAAATTGAGGAGACATACCAGGAAACATATTTACATGGAAATGATGGTGGAAGGATGGAATAAGTCAGTGGAAGAGGTGGTATGTATGATGTTGGTAGGGAGACTGAAACATTGGTGGGACTGATACATGGATCAAGTAAAGGCAGTGTCAAAAAGGGAGGGTAGGACGGGGAGTGAAGCTTCTAGGGCTCTGAAATTCCATATTAAATATGTAGATCTTGCCAGATGCGATTGGACATAGGACTTGTTTTCTTCTGACAGATTCTATGTTTTCATGTTTCTATGGTCAAAAGGTTTCTGAAGTTGTGTGTTTACAAATTGACAACCAATGGTTTTGGACTATTTTGGGTCAACCTGGACATAACACAATGAGATGTCTATCTCTCCCAAAATCTTCTAGTAAGATGTCTGTCAGCCACCTTACTACACAAACGAACCTGCCACAACCTGCTAATACACAGCACCTGAACACATTATTCACAAAGCTTTCTGAAGGTGCAAAACCTTCCCTAAGTCCCCCAAACTGCCGCAGCTATGGAAACAAAGGAGAATTTGCACTGAGTGCTATTAACAAAACCCTCTGCAGCTGTGGAAAAAAAACACTATGGATTGTGGAAAAAGGTGCAGCTGCAGAAGCCACTGAGGAAAAATATGTGTAAGATAAGTAAGGCACATCCCCTGAAAGGCTATTCACAACCAGTTTTTTTCCGCAGTTGTGGAAAAAATGTTACACACAGTGGAATGAGGTGTAACTCTCCCTCAGCAAACTGCAGTAGTGCCCCAACAATTGGAATCAATTAAGGTGGAGATGAGGCACAGGTAATAGCATCCCAGATAGTATCGCAGTGGCTGATGTTGCAGCAACAAAAGCACACATTTCCATGATATGGCAACAGGCAACAACCACCAGACCCAGTGCAGCCTATGATGGAGCCCCACAGGCAGTAGAGCCTGGCCAGCCTGCAGTGAGTGCTACCCCTGCAGGCAACAGGAACATCCCAGGGAGGGAGAAGCAGCAGTGACAGTTGGCCACTGTTGTGCCATGGTATTACTGGTACCTGTGGTGCTGCAGTCATCCCAGTTGAGGGACTGGCTGTTGGTTTCTTTGTGGGTGCTTGCAGCTTCATTCTATGGCAGCAGTGTTAAAGTCTGCTGCTCCATCTAATTAAGTTCACTGCTGCTGTGCCTTTTAAGCTATTTCTGCAGCTGTGGATCCACAGATGCAGATTTTCAGCACTTGCTGAATTTCTGCAGCTGCTGAATTTCCACAGCTGTGGGGATTTTGCGGAATTCTGGACCTGCTCAAAATTTCTTTATGAATATCATGCAACTACGTTTCCGCAGTGCTGCAGGCCTTTTTCCCACAGCTGCAGGATTTTTGGCTTTCTTTGTGAATCTTTCCCATAATATCTTGCCACAGTAATATAAACAATAAACTCATCTCCAACCCAAGACACACCTTATAGTAAAATGAAATCTATAAAAGCATACTTTTTTACCTTTCAGCCAGGCTCCTAGCTGTTTCTGTCTTGGAGGGCCACTCAAATTGTAAAAACCCTTGAGAAGATCTTATATGTAGGTGTCACGAGTCCTGAGATACTGTAAGAATATCTAAATTATCTGTAAATCAAAACAAAGTAGCAGTCATTTCGTGTAATCTTAAAACTAAAAGTAATGTCACTGAGGGGCAAGCTGTATATAGTTAATTATTGCTTTCCCCTCTGTGTCATCACTTTCTGTTTTAAGATTATATGAAATGGCTGCTGCTTTGTTTTGATTTACAAAGGATTGAGACGTCCATATCTCAGGATTCCTGACTCAACAAGGAAGTCCAACATCTCATTTGAAAGACCCTTTCATGGGCTTTCACAATTTGAGTGATCACTGCAATGTTTACTTCCCCTTTGAAAAAACAGTCCTGTCAAACCTGCCATGTTCATACTCATAGAGCACTAGGCTACATGAGTTCATGGTGGGAAGGTCATGCCAAATGACCCTAATCACATTTTTTGACTGAGTCACTAGGGAACTAGTCAGATGCCATCCAGTGGACACCCTCTACTTTGATTTCACTAAGGTTATTTATTTGGTGATGCACACCTGCCTGCTGAAAAAGTTGGAGGACCTGGGAGCAGCCAAGTACTTAGTCAGTTGGGTAAGTAATTGAATTAGGGACAGAAAACAGACAGTAGTGGTCAATGTGGTCAGGTCTGATGGAGGTGCAGTAACTAGTGCTGTGCCCCAAGGCTCAGTGTTAGAGACAGTCCTGTTTAATGCCTTTATCTGTGACATCAGCATATGTATTCAGGGCAAAATTGCCTTATTCATGGACAATACCAAGATAGGAGGAAGGGTTGACAGTGAGGAGGTGGATAAGGACCTACAAAAAGACCTACAGAGGTTGGAAAGATGGTCCAATATCTGGCAGCTGAAGTTCAATGCCAAAAACTGTAAGGTGATATATTTGGGTAAAGGGAACCCAGGGACAGAGTACCACCTCAACAGAGTTCAGCTCAGAACCACAATGGAAAAATGGGACCTAGATGTCATCATAAGCAACACCTTTAAACAGACAAGCCAATGCAACAAAGCTTATGGCAAGGCCAATAAAATGCTGTGATGTATAGGGAGGGGATTCAACAGCAAGAGAAAAGAGATAATATTGTCACTCTTCAGGTCCCTGGTAAGGCCTCATCTGGAGTACTGTGTCCAGTTTTGGAGTTTATATCTGAAAAAGGATATAAATAGGTTGGAAGCTGTCTAGAGAAGAGCAACCAAAATGATCCAGGGCCTTCAAGGGCACTTGTACGAGGAACATTTGGAAATGTTAAATATGTTCTCACTGGAGACAAGGAGGGAGAGGGGTGACATACAAGTTCCTGAGAGGAATAAATAAGGTGCCAGCCTTGGACCTGTTCAACAAGGTCTCTGACTCTAACACTAGATTGCATGAGTGGAAGTTGAGAGGGGAGGAGCTTCAAAAGGGAGCTTAGGAAATGCAATTTTGAAGAAGCCATAGAATAAACTGTCAGCTGAGGTGGTGGAAACAAAATGCGTGACATCATTCATGCTGGGGTGGGACAAGGCTAAAGTATGATCAAAAGCAACAGGAGCAGTAGAAGGCACTAGGCAGCATGGGGTTTAGGTCCTGGGATCTGAGAGGGTCCAAGGAACACATGAGCAGATTAGATGGACCCTTGTCTCCTTCTGCCACCTTTTTTCCTGTTTCTATGTTTCTGACAATGGCAGCCAAGACTGCATGTTGTGCCACTGTGTTACCCTGGAATGCATGTTGTGCCTCTGTATCAGCTTCTACTGCACTTGTTTAACAAATGCTGGCTGAGTTAATGGATTATGTTCCCATGCGTTTTGTTCTTCATTCTGTTGAACAAATTCAGGCCAAGCCAATGTATTCATCCCATGTCTCCTAGTCCTTGCTGGATGTGAAGAAATAAAGGCCCAGCCACTGGACTGCACCTACAGTACATATCTCCCACTGCTCCAGGTAGCAAATAAAGGCATCTGTGCCTTCAGTGCATGCTGAAGGAAACAAAGATTGGCTCAGTGGCAGTTGGCAGCTTTTGAGCCTTAAGCTTCAATGGGAGGTGAACAAATGGAGACAAAACCTCAGGCTTGTGGTTTGAAGCCTTCTTTTCCAATAGAATATAACGCAAGGCCTGCAGTTTTGGACTCCATGATTCAGGAAGCAGTTTCCCAGATTAGCAGACTTACACTGTATGTTTTAAAGTCTACCTCTACTCCACTGGGAAGAAAAAAAAAATCATGCATAATAACTGTTTTAAGTACACAATAAAAGTAGCAGTCTGTTTACAAAAAATACATAAACCAAACATCACTTTTTGTACCATCAACAGCATGACTGCTCAGCCACTCCAATTGGCAGCCTGCATTGAACAGACTACTTTGCACCTAATGAAAATATTTAATGAAAGCTAATTTTATTTAAAATATTTCAGAATTCGATAAAAGTTTACACAATTGTGATACATTACTCATTTTGTAAGTGCAAAAAGGCATTCCAATAACAGCACTTCCAGGTGCTTAAGGCACTAACCTATTGGCTTTGTGCATCAGTAACCAACCAGACGTGTGTGCCTCACTATACAGTTGGACTTGTGGTTATCACACAACCCATACCCAGCAGTATCTAATACTTACTTGGCTGATACATTATGGAGGTTGCACCAGGCAGATACAGCATCAAATATAACAATGTATTGCTTTACACAGGACATATCTTGAAACAAGCTATTTAGCTCAGTAGGTTTTTCTGGTGAAACTCTTGAAATAAATGCATACATACATACATACATACATACACACACACAAACACTCACACATAAATAAATAAACAAACAAATAAATACATTTTACCAGGCTGATTTTATTTAGGGTCAGCACCTGATTTACAAAATGAGAGCTAGTGGAGATAACATAGAAGTAGTAACTTTGTAACACTGCAGTTGTAAATGGCAGTTTAAAGAAACATAAGATTGAGAGTCACAGTAGTGACTCCAGTCATGTTAGAAAAATGCTGATGGAAGCAACACCATAGAGAGGCATTTTTGCACCTGGGTCAAGCCACACATTTTGCACCCTCCATCCTGTACAGAAAAGAAACTGTTCTTGCATCTTGCATGCAAGAAACAGGTAGGGATAAAACTTTGTTGGAATTATTTAAGCATACAAAATAAGTTTTGAGGGTACATGCACATGTCCAGACCACAGCCCTTGCATCCCCATGTGCTGGACCACAGCAGCACCTCCACAATCCCCTCCACCAAGGACACAGAAGTGCAGTACCTCTCCTTAGCCACCAGGACTGCAGCTCCTCCATCACCCACAGGATTACAACACCCCTCTCAAGCTTGATTACCTTCCCTCTGCCCTGAGGAAAGAAGCCATCTCTCTATAGCACATTTTCCCTCCCCAAGACAGCAAAAATTCTAAAACCCCACCCCCCAGACAACAGCACTTCCAGTCAGACCAGTCCCAGGAAAACACCCCACCAAAGCCCCACAACCCTGACCCAATTACAGCAACACCATCAAATTGTTCCCAGACTCCAGCATCACCAATGCCCCCCCACCCCATCTTAGAACAACATTATTTCCACAGCTCTTTTTTGGACAGAATAACCTCCACAGCCCCCATGAAGACTCCATGGACATTGCCAAGACACCACAATAATGATGAGATACAACCCAGCCCACTCAAGGACAGCAGCAACACCCTAGAGTCAGCCCCCCAAACAGCAGAAACCACCATATCACACAGGATAGTCATAGCAGCACCCAATAACCTCAGTCCAGAACAGAATTTCCCAGCCTTCATCATACCCATTGTTATCTCCTGTACATGACTGCAGTCTTATTTTTTGTTTGCTTTTCCCAGTGAGGCAGTAGGACATGGCAGAGCGGATGAAGAAAGGAGGGGTTGGATTGGGAGGACATAAGTTGAGGGACAAACGAGTTACAAATCAGGATAAAGAAATCAAAGATGGATCAGGGAGGACAGGGCTGTACAGTAACCTGGAAGGCTCAGGGAGATGGCACACTGTGCCCAGTAAAAGTTTTGTGGGCTTACGCCGCAGAGAGAGGGGGTAGGACTGGGAGGTTATTTGTACAAGGAGATGGGAAAAAGGTCACAAGTTATCAGGTCATGGCCATGCTTAAGAAGGGCATGCAATTTCTGGGGGAGGACCCATGTAATTATTCATTGCACTATCTATGAATAGGGGTTCCTTCTCAGTGGGCAGCAGCAGAGGAAATGGTGGCTAATATGTTGGATAAGGGACACTGGTGGTCTGCCAGTTACAAGAGATACATTCGAGCACTAAAGTATGAAGATTAATGCATCATCTGTATTTTCTTTTGCAGACACGCACCATGGGGAGTGGGGGGAAGGGCATAGAACTGTAAAATGGAAAGAAACCAATGAACAGGTATAAGATTTATTTTATTTAAATCCTGTAGGAAGAGGGAGGATAATGAAAGTCTGGATATGTGGCCACTCCTATATTTTTTTGGGCAGAAAAGAGAGCGGAGAAAAAGGCTGTGGGAAGACAGCTCTACCAGGATGTGAAAAAATGTAGGTTGGTGTGGTGTGGCATCAGAGGGATGAGATGGGGTCAACTGCTTCCCACCCTGAAAGAAATGAAGGAGCGGCGACCAATTCCAGACTTAATTATCATACATCTAGGGGGCAAAGATATAGGGGGAATACCATGTGTGGACACATACATGCAGATTAAGAAGGACTTGGAATTAATACAACAGTGGTGGCCAAGGGTATGCCTAGTATTGTCGGATATGATCCCAAGAAGGATATGGAGGAATTAACATAATCATAGAGCTGTAGACAGGGCCAGAAGGAAAATGAATAGAAGGGTAGGAACACTGATAAGAAAAATGGGGGGGGGCAGGTAATACTTTGAGGGGTGGAAGAATGGGTAGCAGATTTGTACAGGTCAGATGGCATGCACCTGTCAGATCTAGCCATAGATGTGCTTAATATGGAAACTATGGGTTTTATAGAAGAATGGAGGAGACATGCAGAAAAAGGGATATAAACAAAAAAAAAAAAAAAAAATGAGGAGGTCCCCTAAGTGGTGGGGGAACAATATCCTAAACTGAGGGGAAAGCCAGTCATCTAACGCAAGCTGGAGACTGACTAATGGAAATAAAGGGGAGGGAGGGGAGAGAAAAAGGAATAGGATGAAAAGAAGAAAGAGCTGAAGGAGGAAAAGCAGTCTCGGTTCTCACTGTCATCTAACAGAAAAAGAGAAGAAGAAGGTACCCAGGTTTTCACCTGAGGGAGTGAGAAGAAGAAGAAGAAAGAGGGATGATCAGAGATTGATATATGGATGCAATAAAGTACAATTGTAAAAGAAACTGTAATAAAAGATGATGAGATGGAAAATGGAATTATGATATATAATAAATTAATTGCCAATCTTAGCACAACAACATGCAATGGTCTCTGTCTTTTGTGAGGGAAAAAGGGGGGAATCCAGGACAATGGAGTTTTCCCATTAAGGAGCAGACCAAGTTGTCCAGATGCACCCCTTCCTCAAACTGGAGATGGTGTGCTCAGAAGGGGAGGAGGAGAAGGAAGGGAAGGGGCAGAAAAACAGAACAATAGGCAAGAAAAAGGAAGGGGAGGGGCTAAGGGATGTATATAATGGACAGCACAGGAGTGGATCAGACACTTTTGCTGAAGTTTTGATCCTCCCACCCACCAAAAGCTACAAAGCATGAGGGAAGACAGTCAAAAAGGACTGTATATGGTCTGTCAAAGGTGGATGACAGAATTGTCTGGTAGGATGGTTATGGACTGCCAAAGGTGGATAGCAGAGAGGAGGATAAAAGGGGGAAGGAGGGGAGGGGGAAAGAAAAATTAATAGGATGAAAAGAAGAAGGAGCTGAAGGAGGAAAAGCGGTCCCAGTTCTCACCGTTACGTAACAGAAAACGAGAAGAAGAAGGCACCCAAGTTTTCACCTGGGGGAGTGAGAAGAGGAAGAAAGAGGGATGATCAGAGATTGATATATGGATGCAATAAAGTACAATTGTAAAAGAAACTGTAATAAAAGATGATGAGATGGAAAATGGAATTATGATATATAATAAATTAATTGCCAATCTGAGCAAAACAACATACAATGGTCTCTGTCTTTTGCGAGAGAATGCAACGAAAAATGAGCTGGATGTTAACATTAAAGGATATGAGTCTGAGTCCCAATGTGTGAAGAATTTTTATCACCATTAGCATTATTAAAATACATCTGTATGCAAAGTCATGGTTTAATCAGTGAACTTTCTGTAAAGTAATGGGGCCGAATCTCAGCTTTGGAACAGTAAGGTAAGAGTTCAAGTCTCCCAATCAGTGGAATTTTATGAACATTTACTATATTCAAAATACAGTATTTTTTATGTAAAGGCAAAACTGCATTGGAGAACCTTCTGTAATTTAATCATAAAAGTGCTCTGCATTGAAACAAAATGTTAAGAGTTCAGTTCCAACAATGAGTGGTATTTTCCTGTATGTTTATATCATTAAAGTATATGTGTCTTACTATGCAATATACTCATCTAAATTATAGCAATATATTTTATTGACTAAAACAAGAGTTTGCTGGGGTCAATAATTTTAGTGTTGCTACAGCATGTTACAAAAGTGATAATGTTGCCCCCCACCCTCCCCAAAGGGGTGTAATTCTGCCTTTTTTCCCCCTCTGGTTTCCTGATGGCCTGTATCTGCAACAGGTAGAGTCACTGATGCAGTGGTGGCACTTTTCTGATGCGGTTCATAGGAACAATAGGCAACTACCAAAATGTTCCTGTCAAGACTATGTTGTGTTTTAGTTTATAATATAAATGCTCCTTCTAGGATTAGAGCTGTGGTCACCCGCTTCATAGGTTCTCACATAACCTCAATGAGCTGCAGCTCATAATAATGCAGATTGGTGGCAAATTGATCAAGTGTTCAGCTACCAAACAAAGGAACAGCAGTGTGAAGCCAGGAAAGAGCACAGTATTTTGTGTTTTCAGAAAAAGACTGTGGTTCAATTCCTAACAGGAATTTCAAGCAGCAGAACTAGTGAATAAACATTTAAATAAACTGGTTGACAAAATGGGCAAGAACATTAATATATTTGATTTTCTATTTGTTTTCTTTCATTTCATTCCCAAAGCAAGATAGAGGACTGTCAAGGTCTTAAAAGTTCTTGCTCATTTGCCAGGTCCACCATCATAGAAACAATGAATTTGAAGGAAGATCAAAGTCTAGTGGCCCATCAAGTCTGCCCAAGCCTGACTACTTTTTGTATTGTGCCCCTCTCAGTCCTATTAGAATGAGCCTGTCCCATCCCGTTTGGAACCTACCCACCGTATTTGCATCAGTGACCTCCTCTAGAAGTTTGTTAAAATATGTTACTACTTTTTCCATAAAAAGTACTTGCTAACATCCTTCTTGAACCTCCTGCACCAGCTTCAGGAAGTTACCCTTGGTACAAACAAATGTTAACAGTGCACACCAGAATAATACAAAAAGTGAGCAATTTAATACAGCATGGATCAACTATCCCGATACTTTGAAGTCACCCTGCCTCTTCATCAGGGAGTGGAGTCTCACAAACCAACTACCTTCTTAAATGTAGGCACATTTTTAAGTGACAATGTGTGCAGTCAAATTTGTAGAATATAAAAATAAATGGTAATATTAAGAACAACAAAAAAAATTTGTAGATCAAGAAAGCTCCAACTGAAATAGTCCAAAGACAAATTTCTAGGTGACTCAGAGAAAATAAACAGCATACATTGAAGATCAAGTCTGTATGGTAAATTAATACATCAGCCACAATGACAGTGGTATCCACCAAGTGTAATCACCCCAAATGAATCTCTCATATGAAAGGCATACAGTGATGCCAAAGAAAGCTAGAAAGAAGACAGCAAAGAACTAAAAAATAAATATTGGATAAAAAACATGATGATGTCCACTTGAATAAGAGTGCAAAGTCTGAATGTGACATGGGAATAGAAGGGCTTGTGGGGGGCAAGAAATGGATAGGAAGACAGACAAAGGCATACAAAGCAGATAAGAGATAAAACACAGAAGCAATGATTGAATAAAAGGAAATGTAGAGCCCAAAATGGATGTAGATGATAGGAGAATGTGTTGCAGTAAACTCATGGATGAATGGATAGATCTAAATCTCTCCTAGGAAAATAGCTATGAAAACACAAGGAAACAGTGGTTAATATGAACATTAGAAAGTACTCTATACGTACATAGAGGATAGTGTCTGGGCTTCTTCTGTTAACCATGTTATAATCTCCTCAAGTGGTTGCCATGCTGACCATGTAAACCTTGAGAGCATAGCTCAAGAGGTTTGCGGTCACCATGGCAACCGTGAGAGGAGATTACAATGTGGTTAACAGCAGAAGACCAGTCATTGTCTTTCATACTGTCTGGAGTAAGTCTGCTGTTTTAGTGATGAACGTCCCATCACTAAAATTTAAAATCACCATTGTTAGAGGTTTAGCAGTCATGCTTAAACTGCCATGTCAGGATGAGTTTTAAAATAGAGCACATTCTACCACGAGCTCCATTAGTAAAAAAGAAAGATGCCAGTGAATTCTGTTCTATCTTGTAATCCCACCAGTCTGACATAGGCAAGAAAGGTTTACAGATTAAACATCAGAATGGTGAGATTACAAGATGAAAATAAGATAGCAAGCAGTGCATGATTAATGCCCCCCATACATTATAGTCCAGTAACAAATGGAAGGTGTTACATACATATAATCCATACAAAGATGAAAGGAAGAATAACTAACAATTATCAAAGATTATGAAAAAAACACTGACATCCAACTCTTTATGAATCCCTTTGGGGTCCATAGAGTCTAATGCAAAGACCAACCTTGACTCCATTTAGTGAAGAAATTTGATTCTAGCTCCACCTCTGGGTAAGGGTTTGTTGTCTTCAATGGCTCAGAACTTTGTGTACATGAGGTCACTATGACGGTGGTCTTTGAAATGAGTGCCGTGTGCTGAATCAGGGCTATTATTCCCGATATCCCTTGCATGCTCCAAAATACTTACTTTAACCTGATGTATGGTTCTGAGCACATAAATCAGCGGGCAAGAATTCCGAATAACATTAACTACAAATTCTGTGGAGCAGTTTATGAATTCACAGAAGTCAGTTTTGGTACTGGTTGTAGGATGTTCGTACATTTTGCCAGGTAAAGAATATCTGCATGCAGAACAGTGTCCATGACTGTAAGAACCAAGTGGTTGGGATGACAGCCAAGTAGGTTGATGCTGTATAGTTTGTATAAAGTGGCTGTGGCACAACTGATCCTCTAGATTTATGGCACAAATAAAAATAATATAGGGACATTGGTAAAATAAACTAGGAATACAGCAGTTAGAGAACACTCTCCAGTTTTGAGTAAGATGTTTTTAACTTTGGTCCCAGTGTAATTGCACTTGAGTACTAGTGTTAGGAGCTTATCTTTGTGCTTTCTTTGTCTGGGTGTGAGTAGATTGGCTCTACCCTGATTTTTGTCTGTCATTAGAGCAGTGTACAGGGTAACTTTGTCATAGCTCATTTTACAAAATCTGGTGTACATTTCCTTGGCTTGGGTATCAAAATCTGTTTCTGTAGAGCAATTACAGTGCAGTCTCAGAAACTGGCTGTATGGTACTGAAGTCATCAGGGATGGGGGTTGAGCACTGGAACCATGTAAAACAGAATTGCTTGACGTTTCTTTCCAGTAGCAGCTAAATTTTATGGTACCATCCTCACTGGAAGTACGACACAGTCCCCCCCCCCCAAAAAAATAAATAAATACAGATTTAGAGTTAATAAGGGATGTACATTTTAAATTGCAACTGTTATCATTAATAGCAGTGACAAAATCCTATGTCTGTAATTCAGTACCCTGCAAAATGATAAGCAGATTATCAGTGTAATGATGCCACTAAACTATATGCTCTAAAAAAATTGCTGTTAGTGCTAAACACACAACTATGTTCTCACTGTCCTAGATAGAGGTTTGCATAACTATGTGGGACAGACCTAAAGAGTTTGCTGTCAGGGTTTTTTATAATCGTTGATAACTTTTAGTTATCCTGCATTCTGTCTTTGCATGGATTGTATTAGGTGTGCACGGATGAGCTTTGCAACACTTCCAAATCTTCCTGATTTGGAAGTACAGTCTAGTGCAGCTCAAATGCACGGAGAGAAAAAACTAGTGCAGGGGATGCGCATGGGCAGCAAGCTCTTGTGCATGTGCAAGATCAATACTCATGATGCCCTTGCGCTCGCACGGGATTTCAGCCCCATTTAAAAAAAGAGAATTACTTGACTCTCGGCGCTCGTTTTTTTATTTATGCACACCACCAGAACCTTAGAAGATCACAATGCTGCAGAGAAACGTAATTTTCCATGCTGCATGCCCAAAAACTACACTTCGTGACTGCGCTTGTTCCAGATGCTCGGGCTCATGCAGCATGTGCTTCCGGGTGGTGGGTGAGTTTATGTCGGCCCGACCGGCAAGCAAATCTTTTAAAAATAAGCAAAAGTGGAAAATTTGCATCAGTTTGTGATGTATCAGGGAATAATAGAAGCAGTCTTTAATATTTGTGTGCTAAGAGGCTTACTACTTGCGTATACACAAAAACGGACAACCAAAGCTGACAGTGCCCCTTTAAACATAATCCAGCTTGAGAGTTGTTTTTATGTCCACAGGGGTCTACAGGCATCTTGCTTCAGAAAAGCACTCACCAGATCTGGAACCAACCAAACAACAAAAGTGGAGTTTGAGCACAATACCTCCACCAGCAGAAGCACTCCGCCGTGCTGTGTTTTTCTTCTCCAGTGCACTTTTTGAACTTTTAAATAGCTAACCTACACATGTAAAATAACAAAGTTTCACCACCTCTGCAGTCCTGCATTCACTACTCCACTGAATAAAAGTATAAACAGAGAAAAACCACAGAGAAAATGATGGCAGCTCACAGTGCAAACAGCTACCCCACCACCCAAGCAGCAACCCACAGCACAACTGTAGAAACCCCTTGCAAACAACACTGGGCAAACTCTGCAAAAAAAAAAAAAAAACAGTTTATGCTGTATCCCAAAGGTCCAGTCCCAACTGTACAAAACTGCTACAGCTCCCCTCCTCTTCTGGCCCAACTGCCCAAATGCAATATTTGGATATAGGCGGATATTCAATTATTTTCTTTTAGTGGGCTTTCCTACTGCTTATTCGGCCAACCTTCTTTCTTTTTAAAGTGACCTCTTACATTTTGCTGCTGCCTCCAAACAATGAACATCTGCGCCCCTGGGTAGGCGCAGTTGCGAACAGTCCTGCTTACTTTTTGGAGAGTTAACACTGCATCATCAGATCTGTGATTCTGGCAGCACCAGAAGAGGAAAAAAGCTGCTGGGCAGCTGAAATCCCACACAATCGAGACCAGACCCCTGGGACACAGCAGAAAACAAAGCCTTGTGCAAAACCTGCACAGTACTGCCCGTACAAAGCTTTCGCTCCAACTGCACTATGAGTTGCCACCTGTACCACAAGCTGTTGCTGCCTCCCTCTCCAGTTTTCTCTCCATTTGCACTCACCAAAACAGTGAACAAAGACATGACTCTGCTCCTCAAATTGTGTGGACTAACCAGTCAAACAGACTACTGATCTGATCAAACACGATAAAAGTTTATTAAGCTGACCAGTATAAAACCACAAAATGCATGTGCTGTTTCCCTTTTTGAGATGTGGTCAGCCAGAGCATTATTCCTATCCATGTGTTCTATTGCTTTTAACGTTTGCCTGTGTGTAACTTTAAGTTTAGGTGTTGTTTTGTCCACATAAAAAGATTTGCAGGTGCATATAGCCATATACACCCTACCAGGTCAGAACAGCATTTCCTGAATAGTGCTGTCTAAATTTCGCTGTAGGAACCGTGTCTGCCTGAATAGCGACAGGGGGTAAAATAGCACATAGCAAGTACCGCTACACCAGTAACTATTCAGTGACTATAGAGGGTGCACAAGAATAGGAAAATTTCAGTAGCTGGCTGAGCTGCTCCTGTGGCAGAGAGGGTAAGGTCAGCAACTTAGGCAGCACAAAGCAAGAGACCTGGGTTCTGTTCCAGGTCTCCTACGCATGTGGATACATTTTTCCCCCACCCCAAAGTGTATTTTTTATCTGTCTGCCATGACAGAATAAATCCCCCCTCAAGTTTCTCCTTGACCCCAAGATCCGTGGCCCCTTGGAGTTTTTTATATAAATTCTGGTGAGTTCAGGGGGTGGAGTCCCCAGCTAAAAACAAACTGAATAGTGTTAGATTTACCACTGGTAGTGGTTGTCAGTGTGGTTTAGGACTGATACCAATGACACTGTTTTGTGTTGTGGCATTTCTACTTGCCGCTGTTCTTGAAAGTGCTTATTATACTGCGTTCTTATGGTCGATACTGTTCTTGTCGGCACTGTATGGACCTAGAACCATATATACTACATGAGTTGTATTACAGTTAATAAACATCACAGCACTTACCCACCACACTTTGTGTGATAAGCTGGAATACCACATAATATTAAAGATGAGTAATCCAACTTTAATACTGCATGTTACTCCAGCTTTAAGCAATGTGTGGTGGGTAACTGCCATGACTGTCTTTGACTGTGCATTCATATCCTGTCACTGAGCACCCCGAAAGCCTTAGTGTGGCTCTGCTTTTGCCTTTACAGTTAATAAAAGCATTAACTTGGTGACCCTCCATTTTTTCTGGGATTTTAAATGCAACATGCTCAAAGCTCAGAGAGCAAAATCACATCTTACCACAAATTAGATCCCTAGGCTCATACTTCGCATGTGTGTTTGAAAAGTATTACTCACTATGCAAATCAATTCCACTTATGAATTTGATTTGGCACAACACTGGGAGGCGATTGCTTGTGTAAATGCTAATCCTTCCTACCCCTGCTGTATAGCTCAGCCACGAAACTGCTCTGCTTTGTGCCTCCTGCCAGTGTTCTCCATTCTAGTTTGTTTGTACAGCTTTCTCTCTCCTCCAATACACCCAGTGACTTACAGCAGCTTTAAAAACATAGTTTTAGCAGCCAGTAAGTTGGGAAATGCCAAAAAATAAACAATTGTCCACCAAAGATCATGGTGCTACTTGTATTTGTTCCTTTTATTAAGGGAAGTCAATATTAAAACAAGAAATCAAGGCCAGCCTGGTGGCACTGAGGGTTGAGGTGCTGGATGCCATACCTCATGCCACACTGTCAACCCAGGTTTGGGAACGAGCCCGGGACATTAGGGGTTGGCAGGGGAAGGAGAGAATTGAGCTCTCCTCTCCTGGAGAGGGTGGATTGTGGCTCCCGCTACCACCGCAGCTCTCAGTGGAGACTGGAAGCATTGCAACTTGCAGGAGCCATGCTGAGGGGTATGGAGGTGATGGCAGATCTCCTGTGGGTGGGTGCAGGATTGCACCCATCACATGCAAGACATTATTGCATGTCTGCAGCTCCAGGATCAAGAAAAGTGGAAAATCCCTGGCACCCGGGAAAGTGAAAGTAGATTCAGCAGACAGGCCCACCACATTTAGTGCCGGACTCACCCAGCAGCTTCTGGGTCTCCCCCATGTGTCTCGACTGCACTCTAGATTCTAGATAGAGTGCCCATCAGTAGTTAGAGTCCCCAACTTGGGGGGTTCAGATCAGGGTGGATGGCAAGTTGGGGATGCAGTGGGGAACATCCCTGGGCAGAGGCATGGTGTGGAAGGTCTCAGGTGAGCAGTAATGGGTCTGCTCCCAGTGCCCTGCTGGAGAGAGAGCTATGGTTACCAGTGTAGGAGGAGGAGAAAGAAAGTTTACAAAAAATACACAAGAAATCAATCTCATGGAGCATCAGTCTGCTAGTTATGCCGTGATTTGGGAAGCAGGCTGCCGAATGAGCTCTGTGAGCCATATTTACAGTAGCTGGTGAAAAAGGTTAAAAGCACTCCTTGGAAAAGAAATTGGTCTTGCTGCTAATATAACAGAACTAAGACAGCATAAATATCTAAACAATATGTGGGACTCGTGGAGCAGCAGCTGCTTTTTTATTTTCAATTCCAAGGGGCAAGCTGCTTTGAGAATGCCAGGAGTCAGATTCAGGACATAAAAAATAAGTTTTAATTTTGACTTATGTGCCTGGCACCTTCTTTCCATTAAAAAAAAAAACACTTGACCCCAACAGCAGTGTATGTAAGCTTGGGATCCCATTAAAGTAAATAAAAAAAATGGAAAAAAAAAATTCCCTCAGCGGTCTACCAGTTCTACTCAGAGCCTCTTAGTAAGGAAGACCTGCTGAACAGAGGGTTAGGGTTAGCTCCATAGTCTTATTTATTTATGTAACAATCTGGAGCTGGCATATCCTTATTTGTGCTATGTATTTGTTTCCAGAAGGAGCGTTCTTTTACTATTATATAAGTGTACAGCCATCTATACTGCTTTCAAATACATTGTTCCCCAATCTGAGAAATAATTAACAAAAATAAAGATTATCTAAGCAATACAGGGATTCTTTTTTATTCTGCATCACCAGTTGGCACTTATAAACATAGCAGTAACCCAGCATTTTAAATGCACTCTGCACTTTAGCAATTTGCTCACTTTAACTTATTATCCAAGCTAGCATCACTTTACTGGTGCATTTTCTTAAACAATGACACACTTTGAAACCTTGGGAGGACAGGAAAAAGAAGGAAGAAAAGGAAAATGAAGTGGGAGAGAGATAGAGAAGCAAAATTTGGGGGGGGGGGGGTTCTGCTGCTGGTAGACCTGTTAGAGGTAAGGTGAAGCAGTAATGTAGGATAGAAAAGGATCAAAAGCTTCAAGATGCCATTGCAACAGCCTTGAAAAATAAATGACAGTATATCCTCCTAAGTTTCATAGGGATTGACCCTACCACAGTATTTCAGTAAGCAACATTAAGTTTTTGTATTTTGCATTGTTTTGTAACAAGGACCCCATTTAAAATTAGCTCTGGTCAACTGGGAAACCCTTATTCATATGAACATTTATGAATAAAATATATTACTATTACAATATGCTGACAAGGATGATACCACTGCTGTCAATCTAGGAGAAAAGATTGACAGCAGTAGAAAATAGAAACATAGAAGTTGACAGCAGATAAGGACCGCAAGGCCCATCCAGTCTGCCCATTTCTTTTTCTACCTTATAAATGTGCCATCGGTCTTTGCTCTGTCAGTGGCCTATCTATTCATAGTCATTTGTATTGCTCCCTTATGCCTATCCCATGCCTGTTTGAAGCCCTGCACTGTATTCATATCCACCACTTCTTGTGGTAAGCCATTCCATGCATCCACCACCCTTTCTGTGAAAAAGAATTTCCTCACATTCCCCCTTAATTGGCCCCCCTAGTCGAGTAGACTAGACTAGTAGAAAAGGTAAGATCACATTTCTGGAATGGCATGTGCATTTCAAAAATGTTTACAGCTGACTACTATATTGTGGTCATTCTGTTGGACCCTCAGTTCAAAAACTAATTTGAGACATTCTTTGATGCACAAGTATGCAATACAGATATATAAAGACTGGCTTATCCATCTGGTCTCTGCACGTATGGCACAAAATAAGACCATTAACACAAATAAAGCAGAAGAACAACACTCATTATCATCCCTTGCAACATTAATAGGTAGGTAGAACAGAGGGAAGAAGAAGGATCCCAGTGTGCTTCCACTGCTAGCACTGAACATCACAGAAGTCACCTTTTTTTGTTTCCAAGTCAACCGGCTACTACCACTCCAGGAACAACGGTTTGACTGTGGCTTAATGAAAAAACATGGCAAGTCACTTTCTGACACATTGGTGCCTGAAATGCCAGGAAACAAAATGGTGCAGGATTATCTGGATGAGAACATGCCACTAGCAGGAGACAAGCCTCTACTCGCACCAAAAAAGACCAGTTGGCCCACTTTGACAAAGGTAGCTGTTGAACACCTCCATTGTCCACCTGCAACCTCAGTTGTGCACTTGCAAGAACATTCTGTACTGAGAGTGTATTTTCAGTGCTGGCAGAGGTATCACTAGCAGAAGGCATGAGGTAGTGATGCCATTGTATAAAATTCTGGTGAGACCTCACCTAGAGTACTGCATCTAGTGTAGGGTCTAGAGTGTCTAGAGCACTGTGTGCAGTTCTGGAGGTGCACCTTCATAAGGACATTGATAGGGTGAAGGCAGTCGAGAGAAGGGCAACTAAGATGGTAGAGGGCTTGCACCAGAAAACATATGAGAAAAGATTAATGGATCTCAATATGTACTTGCTGGAGGAGGGGAGGAGAGGGATTGGGGGGGACATGATAGAAACACTCAAGTACATTAAGGGCTTAAACAAGGTGCGGAGGGAGAAATCAACCAATACAGGAGGAGTACAAGATCAAGGGGGCATGATATGAATTAGAAGGGGACAGGCTAAGGGGAAATGTAAGGACATTTTTCTTCATGAAGAGGGTGGTAGACACATGGAATAGGCTGCCACAGGTGGTGGTGGAAGCAAGTACAGTGAAGGGATTTAAACACGCATGGTAGAGGCAAAAGGGAAGCTTAGATGTGGGAAGAAGGGGGTGAAAATCCAGTGATCAGGTAGGGTCAGAAGCCACAAACAAGTGTAGGGTTTACAGGCAGACTCAATGGGCCTTGCAGTCTTTATCTGCCTACAATTTCAATGCTTCTGTGTTTCCTCACTGTGGGCCACTGCATGGTCCTGATCTTTTGAGTGCTTCATCAGTCTAGTCAGTTCATTATTTTATTTCATTTCTTATTCAATTTCCTAATGCTTTGTAATGATTACTCCAGTGTGAACTAGTCCAACAGTAAGAGAACTTTGACAAACATTACCTAGTTTGCTGGTCAAAGTTTACATAGTTAGACTTTGGGAGGTTCCCATAGTTCTACATAAAATGCCTGGCAGCCAAATAAAAGAGACTATTAGACACAGTTGAGATGGTCATCCTATACTGGAGTTTGCTTCCCTCCCTACCTAGTACTTGTGATAGAAGGACAATATCTCCTGAAGGTAGCCAAGAAACAAACATCTGCCAGTTCCAGCAAACAGAAATAGATCCCGTTAAAGAGAGGTGGACAGACCTAGCAGCATACAGATCATGCCAGCTACAATCTAATAGGCCAAAAGTAACGACAAGGGACATAAATCAGCCTGGAGGAACTAAAAAATATATAATAATCATAGGTGACTCTATGTTAAGGGCAGCTGATAGAATAATATGTAAAACCAAAAAGGATCAGGTTATGTTATCCTTTTTACCCGGGGCAGGGATAACAGATATAAAAAAAAAAAACAACTGCTTCCTGGGCTCCTAGAGCACACTACTAATCCACTTATTTTTCTGCATATAGGAACAAATGATATCGGAAAAAGACTACCCATATTCAGATGGACTTTGAGGAAGTGGGCAGGGAGCTCCAAAAGAGAAACTGTTGATTGGTTACATCCGAGGTACTCCCAGTCCCATGGGCAGGCATACAGAAAGTAAATGAATTAGTACAGGCTTTCTCAAATGGTGATGCTATCCTCCCTGAGGAGGCCCCAATCTGTTCCAAGGAGGCTCAGTCAAGCCTGAAAAAGTACTATTTTTGAATTCTGAGTTTTAGATATTTTGTGTTAAGGGATGAGGCAAACAGAAAGGATAATAGTACTGTAGGTGCATGTAATTATTTACATATCAGTGACCAGAAAAGGTCCACTGAACCAAAGCTTATTTTGGGGGTACCCAGGGAAGGATAGTGTAAATAAAATTCAGTAGGTAACTGCAAAATAGTCAAGCAGTACAAAATGAACAACAGTGCAAACAAATAGGCACAATGAACAAATAATGAGGGGTAACAATTGACTAATAAGACTGGTAACAGAACAACCAAAATATGGTACTAGGAGCAACAGCAGGAGGGAGCAAAAGGATCTCTGACAACAAGTTGCTTAAGAGCAGGCCAGCAGGTGAGAGGCAAAGGTATGTAGGAAGGTTATGCCAGATACATGGGAAACACACAGACAAGGCACTCTGATCCATGAAGGTATTGCAACAAGAGGTATCAATGGCATGAGAGTCAAAATTATGGGGCAAGTTGGCTGGGTGTGGGGAATTTCTAATAAACTGAATCAAATGAGAGCCAACTGCTTAAAGGAGTTTCACTTTAATCCTGATGTACTGTATGTCACAAATGCACTCAGCAGATCAGGCCCTCTGCTCCCACAGTGCCAACCTCCAAGAGCAGTATTGTGAACAGGTAATAGACAGGGTAACTCCCTGTCTGATTGTGGGTCCAAATCACATTTAGTCTCTAGTTCTGGGGGGATTCAAACTGTGAACCTTATGCTAGCATACGCAAATGCACAGGTTCAGATAATCTGCTCTTCTGGGGGATGCCAGATATCTTTCACCTAAGGGCACCTAAGCAGGTATCCAAAATAAACCCTTAAAACTCTATAAAAGACCTTAGGTATATTCTTACCTTTTCTCACCTTCAAGCTTATGAACAGTTTTTGTCAATCTTAACCCTCTACACATCACATGCAAAAAGAACTTTGAAGACTAACCTAGGCAGTCTTTGGAATAAAAGATTTACTTAAAAATGAATAAAAATATGTTAAACGTAAACACAAAAGACTATATCAAAAGAAAGCACACAATCACTTAAAAGAAAAGCAAAGAAAACTACAGACAAACTCCTACCAACATACAGTTAGACTTGTTCTATATAATGTATTACCTCTTTACAGTGCTTAAGTTAGATCTTGTTTTTTAAGAGCCCAAAAAGAAAATGTCACTCAACTGAAACACAGAATACAGTTTAAACTTTGTGTTTCCACCCCTTCTATGATTTCATCTAGCTCCTTCTTTTAGAATATAAACATTATACAAACAATGATCTTCCTGTCAGGAGATATTTTAAATACTGTGACTTCAGCAAACACTAATTTCCCAATATGACTCCTTAATTAACATCCCCTCTTTGATCTTGAGCATTTCCTCCTCCCAGGGCACATCACAGGACTTTTATGACTTTTCACACCATGGTATAAAAAATGTTTTTTCCTCTAAAACGTCATAAAAGTTTATGATCCCTGTATCCTGGCAGCTGGATCAGTTCTAATTACAGGAGATCCTTAATTAAGTCTCTCTAGTCTTTTAATTACCTCCTGGTTTCAGGTCACTTGACTGTAAGTGAAACATGTGGGTGGGGCACTCATGGAAGCACTGACAATCACACACTATATTTTTATATTACAAATATCATAGAACAATCATAACCAGCTGGTCAAGTGTCACACTGTGTAAAATATGTTGCTTTTCTATGGGGAGGCCCAAGATTATTTCAGTATTTGGGGGAGGCTCAAGATCTTTTCCATGGCTTGGGGGAGACTCACTCTGACAAAGTCTGAGAACTATTGAATTAGATTTAATGGACGGTTAAGAAGATGGTGTAAGTGAGAGAACTTTGAGTTTATGGAACACTGGCATAGATTTGAAAATGTGTATCAACTTTACGCCCACGATGGGCTCTATCTGAACAAAATGGAATTAGAGCATTAGCAGATAGATTCAATACCAAAATAAGCAATGATTTAAATTAAATAATGGGGTGGGAGTGGTCAAGGTACCAATGTTTATAGCAGAAAGTAAAGTTAATTAATTAAACATACTGACTGGAAAGTACTACTGTTGCATGCGCGTAGGCTAAATAACAAGAAAGATGAGTTGGAGTTTGTTTATCTTAAATAAGGACAATATTGCATTATGTGCAATCACAGAAAACTGGTGGAAAAAGAATAACTGGGGGACAAATATCAAGGGGTATCCATTATTTGGACATGATTGAGAAGGAAATAAATGGATGAGGGGTGTCCTTATACTGTATGTTTAAAGGTATGAAATGAATGTCTCAAAGGACCCAGACTATGAACAGCTTCTTGCACAGCTAGTCCCCTCTAGGAAAAAACAGGTAATTGTGGGAGTATACTACAGACCCCCCCTCATTAAATTCTGAGAGAACAATTGAATTATAGCCCAAACTGGAAAACTAGATCCATCTAAATGGCTGTTGCTCTAAGGAGACTTTAATTTTCCTGGAATTAATTAGAGGTCCTGGGTTCCTTCCTCACTAGCAGAGGCAACATTTCTTGAAGTATTGGATTCACTGGTATTATTAAACCATGTGGAAGAAGGAACAAGAAATACCAATATTTTAGATTTGGTTATTGGCAATCGAGAGGACTTAATAAAGGAGTGGAAGATCGGGGTACCTCTATTAGAAATTGATCACAATATGGTGGAATTTTATATAGAGATTAATACATGTATACAACATGGGGTTACCAAAATTATGAAATACAACAAGGCAAACTATGAGCAACTTAGAAATAAGGTAAAAAACTGGGATTGGGAAAAGCAATTTATGGGAATAAAAGCCCCTGAAGGGTGGTTGTTATTGAAACAATTCCTCCATGAGATAGTTGAAACTGAAATATCAATAACACCAAAATATAACATAAAGGGCAAGATCCCAGAATGGTTTACCTTAAAAATACACAAGCTAATTAAAAGTAAAAACAGGGCATATAAGCAATATAAGAAGAACGGAAGTGGGAGATATAAAGACAAATACCAAAAGAGACTGCGGGAGTTGAACAAAGCAATAAAAAAGGCAAAAAAGGACTTTGAATTTAACCTGGAAAATAAAGTCTCTGACAACTCTAAGGTTTCTATAGTTATCTGTACTCCCTAAAAAATGACAGCAACACTGTGGGCCACTTTTACTAGGGAGTAAGATAGCAACTGACTATAAGGAAATGGCAGAGCAATTTAACAATTACTTTGAAAGTGTTTACCATAAAGGGGCTACACTGCAAAGTGGCACTAAAGAAAATACTCATTGTGCTCTGAAAATAACTCTGGAGATGGTCAAAGATAAGCTAGACAACATTAAACCAACTAAGTCTACAGAACCAGAAAATCTGCATCCCAGATTGTTAAAGGAACTGGCAACAGTCTTATGTGATCCCATTCAGGCTATTTTCCAATCCTCTGTAGATGAGGGAGGCATGCCAGATGATTGGACAACGGCACATGTTGTTCCAATATATAAAAAAAGTTCTAAACTTGAATGTTCAAATTATTGACCTATCAGCCTGACCAGCATCTTAAGTAAGGTCTTGGAATCCATTGTCAAAGAATATATTGGAAACCACATACAGGATGATGGGCACTTAGATACAAAACAATATGGGTTCACAAGACACAGGTCATGTTTAACAAACTTTCTCTCCTTCTTTGAACCAGTAAGTGTGGCCCTAGATAAAAATCTACCAGTGTATATACTATATAGATTTCAAAAAGGCCTTTGATAGTGTGTCACACCAGGAACTGATCAACACATTGAGAGAAATAGGGCTAGACAGATGTATTATTCACTGGATTACAGCTTAGTTGGGAAAAACAAAACAAAGAGTATGTGTAAAGGGGTATATGTCTGGTTGGGTCCCTGTGTCTAGTGTGGTGCCACAGGGATTAGTTCCAGATCCAGTCCTATTTAACATTTGCGTAGCTTCTTTAAACTGTAATTCTAGGGCATGGCTAGCAAAATTTGCCAATGGCATAAAACTGGGAGCAGTGGTTTTAAATGAAAAAGATGCAAAATCATTTCAAGAAAACATAGACAAATTGGCAAAAATGGCTGGTGAAAAGAAACTGAGATTTAATATGGCAAAATGTAAGATCATGCATCTGGGTAAGACAAATCATAGTTATAGATATAACATACATGGGCTTAATGTGTCATCTACAGAAATGGAGAAAGATTTAGGAATCTAGATAACCAAAAACATGGAATTTACTAGTCAATGTACAATAACTACAAATAGGGATTATGGTATCCTGGCTTCCTAAAGGAAGAACATAAAGAGTAGAGTTAGAGAGGTGATAGTCCCACTTCATGTGTCACTGGTTCACCCACATGTGGAATATGCAGGGAGTTTTTGGATGCCTAGGTTGAAGAGAGACCTTAAAGTGGAACTGTCATCAACAGGGTTTCTTAATGTCTCTAAGTCCATAAAAAGCTAATTTGAGTCGGCCATTGTATTTATGTGTGAGTCTTTGCAGTCCAGAGTTATTCATATGTAAATCAGCCTGTAATTAAGGGCTGGGGGCAGCCATATATTTTAGGCTCTTGACAGGAAATGATGTCGCTGAGGGACTTGGCCCTCCATTTACTGTAGGTTAAATAGGAAATCATCTATTTTGTTAAATGTGTTTTAAAGTGTTATTACACCACTTTCTACATTTATAATAATTGTTTTGTATGTGCATTGAAACTAGTAGAAATGTAGAAACATGGAAACGTAGACTCTGATGGCAGATAAGGACTGCTTGGCCCACCTAGTCTGCTCATTTCCCTACCTGATGAATAAGCTGCAGATTCTAGTTAACCAACAGCTTACAGTAAGTTATCGCATTTACATTTCAAACTGTTATTAGTAATAATCCATCTTTAGGATTGCTTTAACCTCTAGGCTATACTGCCAGCTGACCATTAAAAACTACACATATCTCGAGTCTGGCTCTGTGGTGTCAACAGGTATTGGGGCCCCATATCATGATTTCTAAACCCTGGCTGTGTTCATGTCAGTACAGATTTCTGGGGTTGCCACAGCACCAATTTCTGTCTTTTTCCATTCCCTCTCATACTGCCTTTTCTCTTACAATTTTGGGTGTGAACTCAGGTCTACAAGATGCAAATGTTGCTACTTACCTACTGGCCTTGCAACATGAGGCCAGCCTTGAAATGTGTAGTTTTTGATTTACAGCTGGCAGTACAGCCAAGAGGTTAAAACCAAGACCTGTGAACAAGCTTCTTTTATCCAGCAGAATGGGTTTTTATTCCAACATGCTCTTCTTGTGTATTGTGTGACCAGCACATATCACTTAACATTCCTGTGGTCTCAAAACACACCCAGAAATAAGTTGGAGTTGTGTGCCTTTCCCAGACAAAGACAATAAAAACTATCTGAGCATATGTTATGATTCTGAAAATATTATGCTCTGTCTATCCAGATTTTACCTGAAAAGAAAATAAAAAAATGGGACATCATTAGTAGTTTATTAATTACAAAAACACATAGATGGACAACACTGTTAAAACATGCATAATCGGAACTGTATTATTAAAATATAGAATAATATGTGGGTGGGTGTGTGCAACCAGAATTTTACACACACACAAGCACGCACACACAAACACACACACACACACACACACACACATATATGGTATGGGATGCTAAATTAACCCCAAGGGCAAGGTCCAAGGGGTGTACAAAAACATCCCACACCAAGGGTGTGTGCAAAATTCTTGTTTTTACACCTACCCACCCATATACAGTGGTTTCTGCTTAAATGCACACCTGTTTTGCAGAGGCAAAATGTGCATTTAAGCGGAATGTGCATTTAGCCAAAATTTTGTTTTTCAGACCGGAAGTGAAAGAAGAATTAATTAAAATAAACACGGCTGTGGCATTTCACAATCAGTCACTTTATTCAGTCTCTACACACACAATTCTGGCACTCTTGATTTAATTTCTGTACTGTATGTAAAAAAAAGCATTAAATGTCTATATTTCCCATGGAGTTTGTTACGCTAAAAAAATAAGTTATCTTACTCTGCTTCGGATTTGCAAGAGCGAGCTGAGTTACATAATGCTCAAATTCAAAAAGCCTTGTTAAATCTTACCCCCCAAGCATGGATGAATGCACCAATCCTATCTAGGCACTGGAGTGACTCAAACATGGACACCTCAGGCTCATTGTTCTCAACTGCATCAGGGTCTTCATCATCCTCATCCTGCCGACCCAACACTTCACTGCAGATGTCAGTGTCCTGTAGCATTCTGGTTGTGGGTAGCTGCTCATCCATGTCCTGGTATAATTTAAAGTCCTTTAAGTTCGTGTTCAGGAGAAGTACTGGTGCAGGCTTTTCAATCCCTTCATCCTCCACAACACTCACTGATGATGATGCCGACCTGTCAACAAATCCAGCTTTTTTAAAACATTTCTTGATTGTTTCGACCCTCACTTGCTGCCATGCTCTATTGAGCATCTTTATTACATCTAGCACTGTGACAGTTTTAGAAAGTGCAGAGCGGGAGGTAAGGCTGCCACCATCCATACATACAATAATTCTTTCGATCATCTAAAAAAGCAAAAAAAGGTTAACATGTAAACAGAACCCTAAAAAAGAGACCAAATAAAGAATCTAAAGTACTGCAATTAATGAATGAGGTGTTGTTTTCTTACCTGCCTTCGATAGTGGTGTTCTACATTTTTAATGATGCCCATATCTAGAGGCTGAATTAGTGAGGTGGTGTTCTGAGGCAGGAAAAACAGTTTGATGTGGCTCAGGGTGATGGCTGGGAGTGCTGAGCAAGTATCGAAGAGCAAGGCAATTTTTTTTCTCTTGCGCTGAATTACTGAAATAACATTTTTCAACCAGCTGGAAAATATTGAAGCAGTCATCCAGGCATTAGAGTTACTGTCATATTCAACTGGCAGTGCCTCCATAGACAGTCCTGAAAAGCACCTTTTTTGGGGGGGATTTTCCAACCACTAAGGGTTTCAATTTCTCAGTCCCACATAGGCTATAACAGAAAAGTACCAAAATCCGCTCCTGAGCTTTTTTACCACCAGAAGCGGCATCTGATTTGAAAGTCAATGTTTCTTCAGGGGTTGCTCTAAAATAGAGCCCAGTTTCATCACAATTAAAGATACAGTTTGGATGACACTGTTTCATTATTTGTGGGATGACAGTGGATAGCCAATTGTCTGCATTCTCACCATCAGCATCTTTTTTCTCGCCATGGCAGCACTTGAAAATTATTCCATTGCATTCCTTCCAGCGGCTCAGCCAGCCACTTGTCGCAGAAAAAGAAAGGCCCATATTTGCAGCTAAATCCTCTGTTTTTTTTTGTAGAATCAGGCCATTGATTGGGGCATCAACACTGTGAGCTGTGGAGAACCAGCGTAGGAGTGCAGCTTCTACCTCCCCGCTCTTCCTGCAACGCCGCCTTTTTTGGTCTTGATTGTCCGAACGCTCCCACTTCGAGAACAATCTATCTTTACTTGCCACAATTCGGGCGACAGTGGATACATCGACACCAAACTGTTTGGCTACATCTGTTCATCTAGTGTCCAGCTGCTCCAACTGCTGCAACAAAGATATTTTTTGTCCCAGTGTAAGGGTTACCTTCCTGCACTCCATTGTGCTAAATGCCTGCATCTCAGATTAGCTGTTAAATACTGCTTTCACACCTAATCCTGTTCATCCTGTTCACCTGTGCACTAAAGAGGTGTTAATTACATGGATGAAGAGGTGTTGGTGAACAGATAAAATGTGTATTAAACCAAAATGTGTACTTAAGCAGTATGCACTTAACTGGAATTTTTAACACTGAATGTATAGGAAAAAAAGGGAGAGAAAAAAGCATGCATTACACAGGAATGTGCACTTAAGTGACATGCATTTAAATGGAATCCACTGTATTATTTTATTTAATTAATGGTAATAATTTTGTTTCTCTTTCAGCACAGTTTGGTTAGTGCAGCACTTCTCTCAGAGATAGACACACACACACACACACACACACACACACACACACACACACACACAGCCTTTCTTTCCCTTTTTTTTCTTTCTTTTTTACATTACAATGGGAAAGGCATTCTGGAAAGCTGTGGTCCATTGGCAGAGCTGCAGCATGTAAGACAAGCTCAAAGGGCATGAGCGGCAGGAACAACCAGATTCATTTGTTTCCTTTACGGTAGAAAATCCCATTCCATTCAAAGTATTTCAGTAAGAAACTGTTATACTTTTAACTTCATCAAAAAAAGTAAAACACTCTTTTAATAATGGATTTCAGGTTACACATGTTTTAACAATGTTGTCCGTCTATGTGTTTTTGCAATTAGTAAACAATTAATAGTGCCCTAATTCTTTTCTTTTCAAGTCTACATGCTGAAATTGTTTTCACTGTCTTTGTCTGGGAAAGGCACACAACTACAGTACAGCTTGTTTTGGGGTGTGTTTTGGGACCACAGGGAGGATAAGTAACTTGCTCTGGTCATACAATATACAAGTAGAGCTTGTTGGAATTAAAACCCATTCTGCTGGATGAACAAATCTTGTTCACAGCTCTTTACTTTAAACTCTAGGCTATGCTGCAAGCTGTTAATCAAAAACACATTTCAAGGCTGGCTCCATGATGCCAGGCCAGTTTGAAATGCAAATGTGATAACTCACTAGTTTCAATGCACATATAAAACAATTATTATAAATGTAGAAACTGTTGTAATAATACCTTAAAACACAATAAAACATATGATTTCCTATTTAACTTACAGTAAATGGAGGGCTAAGTTCCTCAGTGACATCATTTCCTGTCAGAAGCCTAAAACACATGGCTGCCCCAGCATTTAATTACAGGTTGATTTACATATGAATAACTCTGGACTGCGAAGACTCACACAAAAATACAATGGCTTACTTAAATTAGCTTTTTATGGACTTTCAGACCTTAAGAAATCCTGTTGATGACAGTTCCCCTTTAAGAAGATGGAGAGTGTCTAGAGGCTAGCAACTAAGATGATAAAAGGGATGAGTGACCTGTCCTATGAGGAAAGACTGCGAGACCTAGATCTCTTCTCATTGCAGTATAGAAGATATAGAGGAGATAAGTGCTTGGTGTACTGGGCTTGCACAGAAACAGGTCTTTGGGAGTGTTTAGGACTAGAAAAAAAGATCCAATGCAAATACAAATCAGGGTCACAATTACCAATTAAAGGGTGAGTGTTACAGTAAAAACCAAAGAGGTGGTTGGTTTTCCCAATGTGTGGTGGCATGGTGGAACACATTACCTGAATTTCTGGTTTCCCTGTGGCACCGTGGACCATTTTAAATCAGCACTGGACAAATACAGTAAGGAATATTGTTATCATTTTAAAGTATAGGTTGAGCAGGTCAAAAATGGCCATAAGGCTAAAGTACCTGACAATATCTTATGGAATCTTAAAACTTGGTTCAAGCCTGATGACCTTGCTATAAGTTGACAGACATTAGTGTGTTTTAAATTATCCTGACCAATGTGCCCAGATATAAGCACCTTTCCCAAAAAACATGCCATTGCTTAAATGGCATTAAAAGACCATTAATATTAAGCACTGTTACTTGTAATTTTGCCTGAGGGCCTACTTGCAAGCACAGATCCTAAATAAACCAGTCAACTCCCTCTGAAGCAAGGCATGCCTTAATCTTAGTCATGACTCCCAAATAGAACAACTTCTCTTGGTCGCTGCAAGCCTCTGGATCTCTTATCTTCTGGGGTACCACTTTATTAGTTGGGATTCCTCTTCAGTCTCAGACCTGGTGCAGTATTAAAGGGGCTAATCCTGGAGGTTTGTCTGGCTCACTTCTCCTCAACTGCAGAGATTCTGTGCTGATCCACACATCCTGGTGTCTGATCCCTCAGGGCAGCTGCAGCCCATTATATGGCTGTAATGACTGTTAATGTAACCTAACCAGCAGGCCTGGATTCTGTTTCCCCACTCCATGTTGTCCCATCAGCATCATCCCTAATGCTGGCTGACATGCAAATGCCATTCCTTTCCTCACCAGGACTCAGTAGCATCCTTCGCCAATCATCTCACAGGCACAAAACCTGTGATGGTACAGCTCTTTCAAGACAGTATGTCTTGTCCCTCCAATAACTCTAACAGATCTGCCAGACTTCAGCACATTCCCCTACTTATATTCTCTGATCAGGTCCAGCTTCAGTTGGCTCAGGTGGCTGTTAATCAAATCCAGCCTATCTTGGAAGTCCACAATTTATAGTCCATTGACGCACAAAAAGAGCACCAGAATTCATGTTCCTCCCATAACACAGAGGTCTACTAGAGCTTACATTGCATTTCTGACCCCTGATTGGCTTCCCTACAGGGTCAGGTTGCATTTAGAAGGTCCAGGTGCACATGCTGCAATGTCCTTCAATAAGGCTCGCACCATTATTTTTGCCTTCTGCCCCCTGGTTCAGATGACAGTGTGGACAATAACTTTTGTACATGGCAGGGTAGTGGTTGGAGCATTATTTCATCAGTTGCAACTGCCCAACTTTTTATGTGTCTCCAACCAGGTTTCTGCTGCTGGAATACATCTTGAGACTGCATGAGGTGACTAGCTAGCAATGACATAAAGTTAACAATGAAAGGGGAAAAAATAATAGAAGGGTTTCAAAGGAAAATCACTAAAACAAATTTAACATATGAATAATGTAGTACACGGTGAAAGGCTCGTACAACTTGACATTTACTCCATAGAATACAGACAACTTTGTGGAGACCTATGCTTTACATATAAGGCCATGCACAACCCCGTGCTTATGGAAACCATAGGACTAGTGAAGAGTAGTTCTACTGTGCATACAAGAGCACATAATCTCAAATTAAAGAGAGACATCTGCCAAACTCGTAAGGGAAGCCAATGGTTCATGCAACGTATCATAGCAGCATGCAATGCACTCCTAACGTCAATCATAGAAAGTAAAACTATGGATCTATTTAAAAAACAATTAGACCAGTTTATGGGTAATAAGAAAATAACTAACCCTAAATTTAATTATAATCCATCTGTATAGTTGGTGAGCTCTCAAAAGGTGACTGCCACCTGAGCCCATAAAACTCTATGAAACTATGAAAATATGAAGTTGGCTTTCATACCCCCATGAGCAGTTATTACCACATTAGTGATGTGGTGCATCACATGTCTCTCCTCCCCCTTGAAATAAAATAGCTTGTGTCCTTGACCCTGTTCACACTGCAGCATGGTAATGGAAATAATTCTTAACATCAGACTAAGTCTTACCATGCTGTAGCATCTGCACTATCCCCAGTGGGTTCAAGTATGTTTTTAGAAATGAACCAGAGTTCCAGCAGTTGAAGCTGAATTCCGTATTTGATGCAGCATGGTTTGAAAGCATGTTAGGAAACTACTTTCCATCATGCACTGCATGGTAGCTACTTAACCTATCACACTTGACTGCTGAACCATGCTGAGAGACCTATGAGCAGCCGCACTAGAGGTTAGTCCAAATTATATACTGAAAGATTTAAAAAAATTGTGCTTAAGCCTAGGTCTTATCAGAGTTCAAGCACAGTTTTTAAAGATGGACCACAAAACATTTGTATGTAGACACAAACCGTGCTATGATGCTTTAAAACGGTTTAAGCTCCCTTAACCATTTTAAACACTGTAGTCCGAACAAGGCCTTACACATGCATGCACACACGCGTACACACACACACACACACACACACACACACACACACAGGTTCTCCCGTCTGTCTCACTCTCTCTCTGGACCATTGTAAACTATGCGGAAGGGGACAGGAACTCAGGTGAACCTAGAAAACCTGTTGTAATGGTCTAAAGTCTGACAACTGATATTCAGCAACAAGAAGTTCAAAGTACTGCACTCAGAGAGACAAACCCATGCAAAGAATATTGGGTGGGAGAGGATAGACTGGCCATTACAACAGAGGACTGTGAGCCTTGCCAAAACTTTTAAAATAAAAGAAATAAATAAAATTAAAAATCACCTAGTCACTCCCTCAAGTGAATGAGTCAATGTAACAAAGCATACAGTAAGGCATCATGTGTGCTGGGGTGTATATTGAGGGGTTTTGATAGCAGGAAAAGTAGTGATACTGCTCCTATACAGATCCCTTATAAGGCCTCATCTGAAGTAGAGATGCTGTGAAGTTAAACTTCACCCACAAAGTTCGCCCGAACTGCTGAAAATCTGCACTTCAAAGGATTCATGGAGTTTCGAAAAAACTTCGGAACTTCTATTTGCATAATTTGTGGGAAATGTTTGAATGAAATTTGACTTTTTTTACTGCAAAGTGCAAATTTTGCAGATGAAGCACGAATTTCACACTCCGTGGTGCAATCCATGAAATCCGCGCTCGCAGATTTTGCGAAATCACTCTGCAAATTACATGACATCCACAAATTAACTCATGGAGTGAATTTTGTGGACTTCACACATCTCTAATCTGGAGTGCTGTGCTCTGTTCTGAAGCCCTCAACTAAGAAAGGACATAAGCAGGCTGAAGTTGGTGCAGAGAAGGATCGCCAAGATGATCCAGAGCCAGCAAGGCATTTCCTCCAAGGAACAGCTGGTGGTCCTAAATAAGTACTTGACTGAGGTCAGGCATGACAGGTGGGACATGAATCATGTCACATGATTTAAATATATACTGTTTTGAGGTGTATAAATAAGGTGAAGAGTGAGGAAATATTTGTTAGAAATAGAAATGTCATTAAATCAGAACTAATTTCCAATTTCCCAAGAGAGTTCAAAATGTAACACTGTCCTATCATAGGATAGGAAGGAAAGGGCTTCAACTTGATGGTCATCTAGAACAGGGGAATGAAAATTAGCACATGTGGGTCCAAGAGCTAAAGAAGAGTGTTGTGGCCCAGTAATTGCTGTAGGGAGAGCTAATGCCACAGGCATAATATCCCTCCAAAAATCTGTTATTTTAAGTTGGCTAGAACCTTCTAAGTTAATGGGTTTATTGTCAGCGAACTAATAGATTTTTGTTTAATTTTTTTACCTTTATTACCATTTTGAACTTTGCTTTTCAGTGGGGGAGAGACCATCAATGATCTTTTTTTCCACTTCTAGTGCTAACCATGATAAACCTTATTAAGGCATTTAGGAATAGCAAGGAAAAAACAGTTGTGTCCAAAAATCTACATTAAAAAGTCACAGGGAATTTATAGACAATGACAATAAATGAGCTGCAATTGTTAATATGCACATTATAGCCACTTGTAAGCAACAAATATCCCAAAGATATTGTAAATTCAAGTCCTAAATTCCAACAGTATAAGTTCAACAGTCAAGTTTACTTCAGACGTTAACTTCTCAGGGTTGTACAATTACTCATATTTCAGATCAAATCCAAAGTTGTTTTATCAGTGTACCCTTGTGGGGACTTTAAGTGTTGGATTTCTCCTGGGCTTCTTCTTGAAAAATGAGGCCTGTTCTTGAAGTCCCCAAAAGTATTCTAGTTATAAGGACAAAAATCAGAATCAGTGGTAGTCCCACCAGATAGAAACATACCTGCACTTTATTTAGTCGTTTTCAAAATTTTTAAATGATCTCCTTTTAAAATAAAAACAAATCAAGGAGTGGGAGCCACTAGATACCAGAGCATCAATGTTTCAAAGGTTCATTATGGGTGATCAGAGGGGGACCAGACACCAAGGAATACATGCTTCAGAAGTCCACAGTGTGTGACTGGGGGGGAAGCACTAGACATCAGGGCATGTTTAAGAAGCTCAACATGGGCAATGGGAGGGGATCACTAGACACTAGGGCTTACATAGCATGGGTGACGGGAGGGGAACCAATAAACACTAGGGCATACATGTCTCAAAAGTCCAGCATGGGTTACTGGGGAGGCACAGTCCATGTGTAATGTTAAGGGCTGGGTTTGATAGGGTTAAACAGTGCTGTTTGGCTTGTATGGCACACCAGGGGCCTTTTAATATGGCTCCTAACTGTTGCTGTTATACACAATTAGCATTGTGCTAGCCCAGTTAGTGCTGTGTTAACTCTTTGAATATGGGGACAATGAACACTAAATAATAGTCATTTAAGAAAATGATCTGGGTATCTCCATTTATACATCATTTAAACATGATCATTATCAAACTGACAATACTGCAATATCTACACCATGTAACACTCTTGATGTTTCAGACAGTCTAAAGTGTGAAGGCATCAATGTTGTTTTTTAGATAAATACAGCTATGAGGTTGTGCGCTGTACAAGTAACTGCATGGCTTCTCTTATGGGACAGGTGACATCATGTTCATATATAACTTTTAAGCATAACAAGATGTTTGCTCGGCATCTTTAATCCCCAAAATGAAAGTGCTTATAAATTAAAATGAACTTATCTTTCCTGACATTCAGCCAGTTTTGAAGAAGATGGCAAGCAGTGTGCAGCAACTGTAAGATGGCTGGCAAAATGCTAGAGTGTATCACAGTGGAGTTAAGGGTAGTTACCAGCAAGGAAGTAATCCTGGCAAGGCCCCACCTGGAGTACTCAATACAGTTCTGGGATCCATAGTACAGAATTGACATAGAGGCAGTCAAGCAGGTGTAAACCTAGATTCAAGATTGGACTCAGGCCATCGAGGGACTGACTGATGGAGGGAAGATTGATCATCCCTTGACAGCTCTCCTCCCTTGGTGGGGGGGGAGTCACATTTCCCACAGGTCTGCTGCCATCTGTAGGAATCTGTGTGGTAGCACAGTAGAATAAAAAGAGAAGGGGTCCCCATGCCTAGATGCCAGAGGCATCTCTCGAGAGGCAGAGTATGCACATCATGTTGTTGCATGCGTGTGGGTCTCAGAGGATTGAATGGAGGGAAAATATCTTCTGGCCATAGTTTGATAATGGTCTTAGCTCTTGCAAGTCCCACACTGGTGATTGAGTCCTTCCAAACAAATCCTGTGGCAGTGAAGGCATCAGAATTTGTAAGTTCCAGGGGAGCCAAGTGATGGTCATGGGAGACTATTACAGATAGGGGCAGGCTGGGGGTGAATAAGGAGCATAAATTCAGGATTGATATCCAGAGCTCACTCTGCAGGAGTGACAATATTTGCCATATCACACTCATGTCCATCATGTATCCTCTATATATATATATATATGTGTGTATGTATGTATCATTCAAGTGATGTATTAAATGGTGTTTGAGACCAAGTAATAGAAATTCTATACATTTGAGATTGGGTTGGATTATTATACTTTTCTTGCTTGTTGTATGGGGCCTGCTATCCTAATAAATCTTATATGGCACATTAGACGTTAGATTCCCCATTCCAGTATTCCATTGCACTTTTTTTTGGGGAGCTTCTGCTCCTAAACATCTCTAGTGATTTTGATTTAAGAGGGCTGTTTTAGACATGTAGTTCTGAAATATTATTTTGACCTGTGGTTATAATCCCCTTCAGCATCCAGTGTGCAGCAGGGTGCAGGCAGTGCAGGCAGACAGCTGCAATACTAGAGAGGAGCTATTGTATGCTTATTTGATTCTGTGTCCATGACATGCAGTTTTTACAGTGGAGAAATTAAATGTGTTTTGAAAACAAGTGGTGCATTTTAAGTAATGAAATGTAAAAGAAAAAAATGTCTTCAAGTCTATTAGTGACTAATGAAAAAAATATTGGTTATGCTGAACAACTTGTACAAGGTAAACTGATAAGTTAAAAGGCAACTCTGCTTATTGTACACATACTGTTTTCATCTATGGTGAGGTGTTTGGTGAAACATTCATGATAAATCTTGCTTTTCAGAAATGGCAGTGGTATTTTTTTCTTTGTGATATCTTTTGAGCTCACACTCCTTCTCCTTAGATATTTCCTTAATGCTTTTATGCATACTTCAGAATATCATTCACTGTCATGATCATTTTTATCATGCATGTTTCACCAAACACCTAACTCTCAGTGTAAGCAGTCTACAGCACGTACAATAGGCAAACTTGGCATGTAACCACATTATCGTGATTTTGTTTTTTCACAATACATTTGATATCTCTAGTTTTTATATATTGCATTTTGGAATCCAGACAGACTACTGCAGTCTTTGTGCTCCCCTGTGCTGCCCTTTTGCCTGGAGGGCAATCACTAATTCTAAGATGTCAGTACTCTGTAGTGGCCCCAGCTCATCAAGGTATCCATACATTCATTTCATAATATTCTATGTTTCTGGAAAGGATTCATGCTGAAGATGTAGAAAAAAGATTCAATTTGCAGTATGTTGATGTTTTACTAAACTCCTTCCCCTGCTATTGCAAAGTGTCTTCTAATCAACCCACCAATTGCTTTTCCCTTTCAGCAAGAGCTAGGTGTTAATTATGCATATATTATATAGTATTTATGCCTTCAGTTCATACAATTCAGCAGTTTAGAAACTGGTGAGAGGATGGCTCTTTGTGTTAAATAAAAAGCATTATTTAATGCAGTATTTCTAGAAACAAATCAGTACTATCCACAAAATGCAAGTAAAACTAAGTGACTTATTAACACCATTTCTGACTGTGTCTGTATACGCCCATAAACTGCATGATATTGTAATGTGCAGCACCAGCATGGCAGATCACTATCTCCTGTTAAAAAATGAAGGGCCAGATATTCAAAACTTTGCCCCAGGGACAGATTAGCACTGCCCAGTGTGCAGACTTAGCCTGGAGCAAAATGCAAGCTATATTCAAAAGGAATAGCCCGGTGCAAAACCAGCTGCATATAGCAAGCAAAGAACGCCGGGCAAACAGGGCCAGGAGTGCAGAGCAAAACAGACCAGGAATCAGACAGCACTGAAAATAGCAAATAAGATAGCACTTAATATAGCACACAGGCAGGCAGTGCAAACACACAATGGAACACAGTGTAGAGGTGAGACAGCCTTACCCTGGGACACATGCAATGAAACGCAAGCCAGAATGAGGTCCCAGGAGCAGACGGCAGTGCACATCCAGGAAGATGACACACATGCACAGGAATGGCAAGCAACAACCAGCACCCATGTGGGAGACCCAAGGAACAGTACAAACCAAGTGAAACCCCAGCACCCAAGAATGACACAGGAAATAGTAAAATGTAGCAACTGCAAAGTAATAATATAAAAACAAAGGGAAAGAAAATGGGAACAGAACAGTGCTGCAAACCAATACTAAATCTAAATACATAGTCTAACACTAAACAACTAATGCCCCAACCAGCACTGGATGACCCACCCCCAAAACAAAGAATGAGAAGGGTACAAACCCCCAGAAATTGAGATGCTAAGACCTCCCCCAATACACAACACCAACAACCAGAAGCCCACTATGGGAACAACAACATGAACACATATAAACAACCCAAACTGTGAAATGGCAAACATATTTACAAACATCATCAGAATGTACAAGAATGCACAGGAGAAGGGTGTAAAGGGGTGGAGGATGCATACAGGGACACAGGAACAGAGGCCAGGAAACAGAGACCAGTCCAGTAAGGCAGGTGAGGGAAGCCAACATAATACGGGATGAAGGGCATGGCTAATTGCCCGCTGGTTCCAGGAGATGTGCCTCCAACTCAGATGCCACCCTTCTGGTCTCTGAGATGAGGATGGCTTGCTGCTCTATCAGTCCTCTGTTACAAGATGATGAGAGGCAGCAGATCTTCCATGCCCTCTGACTCCTCAGGCCTGGTCACCCACAGTGAAGAATGAAGTGGACCTACAGGAGGAAAGGGGAGACCATGAGGATGGGACACTGGCCATGGGGCATACTGCAGCCACAGGTGGCCATACAGGGATTTACAGCATGTCCTGAGAGACATTCCTGAGTGGAGGTGAGGGACGCAATGGTAGGCCCACCCAGAAGGTGCCCACACAGCAGGCCTGGGTAACACAGGCCCCAACCCAATACCCAACATACATGATGGCGACATGTTCAACAGCACCATGGCACAGGTGACACCGCCCACCTCAGGACAGCACACAGTGAGACAGGGCAGACACACAGCTGGTCCCCTGGAAAGCTGTGTGCAAGGGCCATGCTACAGCATGAACAAGGGCACCCATATGTCAGGACATGCTGCCAAAATACAGATAGCTATGTACCAGAATTCAGAGCACAACAAGAGCATCCAAAGGTGTACCAGAGCAGTGCAATGCAGTCAGAGTGGCTGGACAATGACTAACCTATGCCAGAGCTGAACAGGCATACCGAGCGCAGATGGTGGCAGGGGTGGGCCAATGCATGCCACCAAGCAAGGCCCCTGGGAGGCATAGAGTGTGGTGCCCTGCAGTCACACCAGTCACATGGGTGATTATAATCAGACCCTGTCCAGTGAAGCCCATGGACAGCAAGGTAATGCCAACCATGCACAGGTGCAGGAGCCATGGGGGACAGAGAGATGGAGCACACGGTACCACAGAGGTTAGCATGACAACTGAGAGGATGCATGCCCCACTGATCATCTGCTGCCACAGCCCCTACCACCATTTGGCACCCTCGCAGCAATGCATGCTGACAGTGGCTTACAGCCCCCCCCCCACAGGGCACACCAGACTGGCAGCCAGCTCCTGGCCTGTGCTGTTTTCTCCATTTGTGCCTTTGCACTCCTGACTGTTTTCACTGCCTCCCTATGCTTCTCTTGATTTACCTGTCTATTCTCCTCCCTCTGTTTCTCCTTACACCATCTGAATGCTAGCTTTTTTGTCCTTACCTTCCCAGCTACCTCTTTTGAGAACCATGTCAGTCTCCTTTTCATTTTGCTTACCTGCCCAATGCAGAGGTTGGTTGCCTTCTCTATGGCCCCTTTTATCCTGTACTCCATCCAAGTTCTCCCACTTTGCCAAGGTATCCCTGAGGCATTTTTCCATCATTGTATAATTAGTCCTTCTGAAATCCAGGACCTTCACCTTTGTGTGAGTCACTTCTGACACAGTTCTTATATTGAACCACATCAGACAGTAAAATAAAATGATACAGGCAGTACATTTGTACATGCTTTGGGGGAACCCTGTTGTATTACAGTACTTATAATTGTAAATGCCATTGTGCTGTTCTTAGGGTTCATAGGATCTCTATCTGGTCAGTTAGTATTAGCCATGTCAGACCAGCACTTATTCATGCTAAAGACATGTAACATAGGGCACAATCATGTCTGTCTATTGCATCTTTAAACTGTTTCATATTACTACAGGATACTACATCTGACGGCAGAGCACTTCACTTTGTTACCACCTTCTGGGAGAACCAATGTTCCTCTACCTAGTTTTATATGAATTCCATTTTAATTGGTACTGGTGTCCTTGATTGATTATTGTTGTGGTTCTTGCTTGGAGTCTCAAGCCTTCCTACAGGTCAGGCTCTTGAAAGGCCCCATAAACCAGGAACATGTCTCCCCTGTGATGACGGTATTGCAAGGAATAAATGCTGTTAATCTTTCACCATATGTTTTACAAGACATCCCATCTGCCATTCGGGTGGTCCTTCTCTGAAACTCCCCCTCCAATTTCTTTAGGTCTCCCTTTAAATGTGGTAGGAAAAACTGCCCACAATACTCTAAGTGAGGATGGACCGGTGATACAAAAAGTGGGAGCGTCACCTCCCTGCTCCTATTACTTATATTTTTCTGACTACAAGAAATAATTGCAAACCCCTTTTTGGCCACCATAACACAGTGTTCAGAACAATTAAATGTACAAGAGATCTGTACTCCCAGGTCTCTCTCTGAATAAATGTTTTGCAGCTTGATTCCATGTATGTAATGGGAAATCTCAGATTCTTTTTCCTTAGATGCATAATCTTGCATTTACCAAGATTTAATCTAAGTTTTTTTCTTGGCCTGAACCAAATTCATGAATATTTTCCTGGAAAAAAGCTGCATCTTGTGTAGTAGTTACCAGTGCTCCCGACTTAATGTCATCAGCAAATCTTTTACCCCATACAATGGTGTTTACTGTTAGGGTGGATACCAGGATGTTGAAAAGTACTGGTCCCAGTACTGATCCCTGAGGGACCCCACTGCTAACTATGGCACAACTAGCTGTATATCCTTTAATTACTACTTCTGTCTTCTATTTGTCAACGAAGCTGCTATCCATCTAATTGTGCAGTCATCTAGTTTGATTTCCCAAAGCATATTAATTAAATTAGAATGTGAGACACTGTCAAATGCCTTTTTGAAGTCTACATATAGTAGGTCCACTGGGAGTCTTGGATCAAGGGCCTCACTGACAGGATCAAAAAATTAAACCAAGTTTGTCATACAGGACCTTACCTTTTGGAATCCATGCTCCTGTATGTCCAAAAGCCAATTTTTCTGTATATATTGCTCAATGTTTTCCTTTAAAAATCCTTCAGTTACTTTTCCCACAATGCTAGTAAGGCTAATTGGTCTATAATTGGCACATGATGTTATGCAAAAACTTTTTCTCATAAGAACCACCCCAACTCACAAATGAATGTCTAAAATGTTTAAGTGCTTGTATCAGGGGAAGCACTGTGACAAAAAAGATGGGATGTATGCCTTACACTTTTTTTTCTCAAGAATCAGACAAAGAAAATGAAGGATCAAGTTCTGTGAAATGCAGAGAAAGCAAGGAATCAACACATTGTTATATCCATATTGTTCAGTACACTCCTGAAAACTGTAATCTGTATATCATCATGCGCAGTTACAGTAAATAAGTCTATGAGCATAGCACCAGTACAAACACATGATGACTGGATTTTATTTATTTTTATTTATTTAATTGTTCAGAAAATAACCTTTGACCAAAATGCTCTTTTTCAAAGGTTCCATGTCAAAGGGATATTCCATGACAATTACTGTATAGCGGAAACAATACAACAGAAGCATCACAAAAATATGAACAGTACACAGTAAGCATATTATGCAGGTTACATTTGGGACCCCAACATTTAGCTATACATGTGGTTATAAAATCCAAGTGCTGGATTAAACAAGTTGGCTGGAGATGGGGGGGGGGGGTAAGGATTTGATTAGCATAGTGGGTGGGAGTGGAGGAGAATGCGGGGCAGAGCACCAGGCTGATTACCTTTAGAGAGACCAGGGACCCCACAGAGAGGTTGAGCAGCAGAGTTCGGAGAGCTGGTGAATATGATGGATAAGGTGCTAATATGGATGGGGGGCATAACATCCACAGCTACTTTATACTAGGTAGAGTGGTCAGCCTGGATTATCTACACACACAGGTGCCAGCAGCAGAGAGGTGCTGCATCAGTTATTGTTTAAATACAGTGAGGTTGGTGTTATTTACGTGTTCTGGGATCTCATTTAGCCAAATGGAAACTCTGTAGGCAAAGGACCTTTGAGCAAGTTAGGTTTTCCTGAAAGGGACAGCTAAGGAGTTTCTGGTAGTGCCCCAGGTGTGGTAAGAAGAGTGACTAGCCTGCGACAGGAGTTTTAGATGGGGGGGGGCATTTTCAAGGAGGATTTCTTGCAAATAGGGCATGATGTTTGGTACTTTATTCTGTTGTTGAGATTCAGCCAGTTAGTTTGTTCATAGAGTGAACAGGTGTGAGTCCTGTTGTCAGCTCCTTCTGTGATTGCTGCATTAAACTATATGTATGCAATTACTATAGAATGCCTAAAATTGGTAAGCAGCAATGCAAAATGTGTATTTACAAATCTAAGCATACATAACTTTTCAGGTTTCTGCAAACCAAATATTTGCACGTTATTGTCCCATCCTCACAATGTAAAACTGATGCCTATTTTGCTGTTTATCATGGTTAGTGTGCCTGATTAATTGTTTTATTCTACCTACAGGCCCAAACAGTGTGTTACTTACTTGGACCAGAGATTTACGAGGCAGAAGAATCAGCTTTTTTAAACAAAAAAGTATCACTCACTACCACAACTATAACACAGAAAGAAATTTTAGTAAATGAGATTGCCATTCAAACTGATGCCATGAACAATGATTCATGTGATTTACGATGCAAACTGGAACATTTGCAACAGACCCTGGCTTATTTGCATGGTGTGATAGCTCAGCAAACTAAGATGCTTGAGAATCAAGGGAAAATGCTTGAAGATCAATGCAAAGTCCCACAAGAAACAATAAGAGAAAAAGACTTCTTAAACTAGTTGAAGAGCTTACAAGAGATAGATATGTCTATATGCAACATCCATTTTAAGATAAGTACTCTAACATGATGATGCCTGACCTGTGTAGTACACCTAGAAGATCTGAATCCCATACACCACATTCCCTTACACCACTAAGTGGAACATCCATTTCTACACCAACAACAAACAATGAAACCATCATGATTACCCCACCACACCCCAAAACACCTTCCTTGAGTGCAGGTCAGCTGGAAGATATAGAGTTGAGCAACATTACCATGAAATGGAAAGGGCACTAGTTGCAAAGGCAAAAGGGGATGTGGAAAGATTTGCATTTTATGTATTCAGATCACTGATACCACATGAGGTTTACCTTCAGTGGACAAAAATATTTAATTTTGATGGTGCTAGAAGAAAACCTGCTATCCCTAAAACTGTCCATACCAAACTCATGGAAATGGTGGGGCATCAGTTTAATGTACAGGTCAATGATACCTAAAAATTAGAAATTAAATAAATGAAACCCTTCAACAGAAGCGTAAATATTGTGTAAAGTTATATTTGTGAACTTTATGATAACTTGTTTAATAAAACAGCATTTTCCTATTCATCAGTAGTGCCTGTTGTTGTATAGTGGCATTAACTTGTCGTTTGTTACAAAAGTTTAACACATGTTGTATTCAAGAGCTCACCATGAAATAAAAAAAAATTATGTATTTTTTTTCTTTTTAACATGTATGCCACTTTTCATAACATTACATTACAGTATGGATATAACACTTTCCTTGTGTGCTTTTTTTCACCAAGGACCACTATGTAAACAATCTGTTTGAAGCTTTATTGAAATTTGCTGTTCTACTCCACTACTGGGGAAGGGGGGCATTTTGGAATAAGATTTGGAGTGATAAGATTTAAATACCCCATCTCATTTTACATAATTAATAGGTACTGCATTAATGCCACTAGACAATACAATGTAGGACAGCAATCATTCTATACATTAGGTGTACTGTGTTTACACATGTGGGGTTTTGACACTGGCAGATCTCAAGTGTTTCTGGAGCTCTGTGCTGTAACCATTTCTCATGTATCTACTCACACTGTTGCTCACGGATAAACTGAATGACACAATGTTTGTCTAGTGGAGGTAGTGTATACAGAACATATAAAGGATGTAAGTGGTGCTGGGAGGACTTGATACTGGATCTAAAAGGATGTAAGTAGTACAGGAGGAACTTAAATATGGGTCTAACAGAGTGCAGGTGGTACAGGGAGGAACTTACACATTGTTCTCACAATTTAGGTGATGCTGGCTAGAGCGTAATTTGGGCCCTAATGGATATAAATTGTGCTGTAGAGGATTAAATCTTCATCTCAGCTTGGTTTAAGTCATTCTGCAGGGACATTCCTCTGGGTCTCACAGGGTGTAAGTGGTGCTCGAGATGTTTGAACCAGGGTCCAACAGGTGGTGTGGCAAGGACTTGCTACTGGACCTCACAAGGAATAAGTTATGGTAGTTTGCCTTTAAATGTTCTGTATCATTATGCATTACTCCATCACTCTTTCAGTCCATTCAATACTGTGAAATAGCCTTCCTCTTTAAAAGGTGGACTGGGCCAAGCAGTCCTCATCTGCCAGAAAATTCTATCTTTCTATGTTAAGTTCCATATTTGTTACTGAGTTACTGTGCTTCACTTAAGCATGAACCTGGGCTTGAACAAGTAGTGGTGGTCCTCTCCAGAATCTGAGAAAAAGATGGGCTGGTGCTTGCATCAGCTGGTGCTTAAATCCCCATCTAGTGTTGTGATTGCCACCCTCCTTGTGTTTGTCACCTGGTCCCTTGCTCCCCCAAACCAATTTTTCCCACATGCTGACCTGTTCATCTTAGGACTGCTCCAGTCTCTCTCTCTCTCTCTCTCTCTCTCTCTCTCTCTCTCTATCTCTTGCAGGGATGGAGGAGAGTATTTTGAAGGAATGGTGCAGGTCCTGCCTATAGAGCCAAAGGTGAAGTGCTGCTTGTGGGAGACTTCAGTTTGACAGATATGGATTGGAGAACCCAAAGTGCAGCCTTAGCCAGGAGCAGAGGCATCCTGGATGCCCTGTAGGGTGTGTGCCTTAAGCAGCTTGTAACAAAACTCACCAGAGAAGGAGCAATATTGGACCTGGTACTCAACAATTGGAACAGAGTCACAGATGTAATGGTGGGTAGCCATCTAGTGTCCAGTGATCACTGTTTGGTGTGGTACAATGTGAAAACAGTGGAGGAGTCAAACCACATGAAAGCAAGGGTCCTGGATTTCAGATGGGTCAACATGTAAAAAGATGATAGAATGTCTCAAGGAAGCTATGGTATGGGAAGAAGAAGGGGAGTGGAATATAGACAAACAATGGGCTAACCATAAGGGAGCCATTGTAGAGGCAACAAGCCTTTGTGGTAGGCAAATGAGCAAAACAAAGATAACAAAAAAAACACCACGATTCTCTAAGGACATGACTGTGAATGTACGAGAAAAAAGACTAGCTTTCAAGATGTACAAGGAAATGTGAGGGAGACAAGGAACTGTGTCTGGGAAAGCAGCGGGAGGTGAGGGGATCAGTCAGGAGTGCAAAGGCACAAATGAAGTAAAAAATAGCACAGGCAATTAAGAAAAGAGACAATTCCTTTCTTAGGTACTGTACATTAGTGAAAGAAACAAGACCAGGCATGGAATTGTGAAGTTAAAAAGTGTAGGAGGGGTAGAAACATAGAATTTGATAGCAGATAAGGACCGCTTGGCCCACCTAGTCTGCCCATTTTCCTACCTAACAGATAAGTTGCAGATCCTAATTAACCAACAGCTTACTTCCTCCTACCCCCCACTAGGACTGCCTTATGTCTGTCCCATGCATTCTTGAATTCCCCACTGTTCTTGACTCCACGACCTCCTCAGGGAGGCTGTTTCATGCATCCACAACCCTCTCTGTGAAAAAATACTTCCTCACATTATCTCTGAGCCTTCCCCCATCTATCTTCAAATTGTGCCCCCTTGTTCTTGCACATCTATTTTTCTGAAAGATGCCATCCTCTTGGACTTTGTTGATTCCCTTGAGGTACTTGAAAGTTTCTATCATGTCTCTTTTCTCCCTCCTTTCCTCAAGGGTATACATATTAAGCTCCTTTAGTCTTTCTTCATATGTCTTCTGGTGCAGACCCTGCACCATTTTGGTTGCCCTCCTCTGGACAGCCTCCACTGTGTCTGTGTCTTTGCAGAGACGGGGTCTTCAGAACTGCACACAGTACTCAAGATGGGGTCTCACCAACTGTCTGTACAGAGGGATAACAACTTCCTGTTTTCTACTATTGATGCCTCTCCCTATGCATCCCAATATCCCTCCAGCCTTCCTTACTGCCTTCTCACATTGCTTGCCCACCTTTAGGTCATCTGATATAATTACTCCCAGGTCCCTTTCCATTTTTACTGTTGTCAGTATCTCACCCCCCATTGTGTACTCTTGCCCTGGGTGTTTGTTTCCCAGGTGCATTACCTTGCACTTCTTTGCATTGAATCTGAGCTGCCATACATTTGACCATTCCTCCAACCTTGCCAAGTCCCTTCTCATCCTTTCCACTCCATCTGGTGTATAAAGCCTGTTGCAGATCTCTGTGTAATCTGCAAAGAGACATACTTTTCCTTCCAGTTCCTCTGCAATGTCACTTATAAAGACATTAAAAAGGACAGGTCCTAGTACTGAACCCTGCGGTACCGCACTAGTAACCCTCCTTTCTTCACTGTGGACTCCATTTACTACTACCCTTTGCGTCCTGTTGTCTAGCCAATTTTTTATCCAGGCTACCACCTTAGGACCCACTGCAAGGCTAGCTAACTTGTGCATTAATCTTTTGTGTGGGACTATATCAAATGCCTTGCTAAAATCTAGGTAAGGCATGTCCACAGCCTCTCCCTGGTCTACTACTTTGGTCACCCAGTCAAAGAAATCTATTAGATTCATCTGACATGACCTTCCCATTGTGAATCCATGCTGTCTTGGATCCTGTGCCCCACTGGCCTCTAGGTACTCAACAATTCTTTCCTTCAGAAGTGATTCCATCATTTTACCTACCACTGAGGTCAAACTAACTGGTCTGTAGTTTCCTGCCTCTGTCCTGCTCCCACTTTTGTGAAGAGGAATCACATCTGCCTTCCTCTAGTCATAAGGTACCACCCCATCCTCCCATGATTTGTTAAAGAGAGTAGTCAATGGTGTCATTAGTTCTACCCTTAGTTCTTTTAGAATTCTTGGGTGAATCCCATCAGGCCCCATTGCTTTGTTCACCTTCAATTTTATTAGTTCTTCCAAAACCCTTTCTTCTGTGTGAATGTGTAGGGGATCTAGAAAAAAACAACAATACTGAACAAATATTTTTGTTCAGTATTCACAGAAAGAGGGGAAAGAAAATGACCACTATTGAGCTATATGAGCACCAATGAGAAAGAGAAGGACCCCAGCAAATTTATGGAGGAAACAGTTGTAAAGGAACTCAAGAATCTGATAGGGGAAACGGCTATGGGGCTGGATGGGGCACATCTAAGAATATTAAAAAAAAATGTAGAGAGGTGCAGGCAGTACCACTAACAGCCCTATTTAACAACTCAATAGAGCCGGGGTGGTTCAAGGGACTGGAGGAGGGCAAATGTAATCTCTCTCCACAAAAGTGGGAACAGGGAGGAGGCTGGCAACTACAGGCCAGTCATTATAGCCTTGGTACTGGGGAAATTAATGGCATCATTGCTAAAGGAAAGGATTGTGATATTTCTTGAATCCAGTGGAGCACAGGATCCAAGATAGCATGGATTCACAGCAGGAAGGTTTTGTCAAACAAATCTGATAGATTTCTTTGACTGGGTGACCAGGGAAGTAGATAATGGAGGAGCAGTGGATCTTTCCTACTTAGATTTCAGCAAGGCCTTTGACACCGTCACACATAGGAGGTTGGTAAATAAGTTGGGCAGCCTGGAAGGGAGCCCAAAGATGGTAAATTGGTTTGGAAACTGGTTGAGTGATGGGACAAAGAGGTTGGTGGTAAATGGCATTCAATTTGAGGAAAAGTGGTGTGACCAGCAGCGTGCCTTAGGGATCCATGCTGGGGTCAGTCCTCTTTAATGTCTTCATAAGTGACATTACAGAAGGGACAGTATGCTTTGCAAATGACACTAAGATCAACAACAGGGTTGGCACTCCAGAAGGGGTGAAAAAATGAGAAGGGACCTAAACATGCTTGAGGAGTGGTTAAAAGTGTGGGAGCCAAGATTCAATGCAAAGATGTGAAAACTCATGCATTTGAGGCACAGAAACGCAAAGGAGGAGTACAAGATAGGGGTAGAGGTACTGAAGGTCATCAGTCAAGAAAGGGAACTGGGTGTAATCATGTCTCAAGATCTAAAGGTAACCAAACAATGAGAGAAGGCTATGGGGATAGCTAGTGGGATGCTAGGGTACATACTGTATAGAGAAGTATCACCAGCAGAAAAAAGGAGATGGCAATGCCACTGTACAAGTCACTAGCGAGACCTCATCTGAGATACTGTGTCCAGTTTTGGAGGTGGCATCTACAGAAGGAGGTAGACAAAATAGGATAAGCCAGAGAAGGGCGACAAGAATGGTGCAAGGACTGCACCAAAAGTCATATGAAGAAAGACTGGAGGATCCCTGTATGTATTCCCTGGGGGAGAGGAGAGAGAGGAGGGATATGATTAGGGCTGCACAAATCTGTAGAAGTTCTACTTCACAAACTTTGAGTAGAACCCAGAAAAGTTCTACCAGGTTCTATCTGGTTCTACCACACTGAACCAGGTAAAATTGGGTTCTACCCCTAAGTTCTACCAGGTTCTGTCTGGTTCTACCAGGTAGACTCAGGGAGAATTGAGTTCTACCAGTGAAAACAAGGTTCTACAAGCTATAACCATGTTCTTCCAAATATAACCAGGTTCTATCAAGAAAACCATATATTCTACTTGTATAATCAGGTTCTACAATATACTATAAGTTATACTTTGTTCTGGCTAGGGAAATCCCCATAAGCATTTTTATTTTGCATGTTTGTGATGTTGTACAGTAGTACTACAAAAGTAAAAATGGTATGCTTTGCAAAGTTTACAGGATTCTGTCTCAGTGCATCAAAACTTTGGGACTGTATATACTGTACTTTACCAAACAAGCACAAAATGTGGATTTTTTACTCAAGCACAACTAGGTAGAACTTAGTTATGCAATATATTATATTGTAGAACCATACAGAGTCCTAGTGTAGATGTTATAAAATAGTTATTTATTCTAAAAGAGATCACAGCACTTAACCAGCTGTGGCAAGTGGGTGTGCCAAAATAAACAGGGAGATTTACATTTTAGTCCCAAACAAGCCAGTAAACAACTGCTGCTGCATCCAGTCAGGTAGTTAAAGTAATGAAGACATAGGCAAATATATTCTGAAACAGGTCGGTAAACAACTGTTGGCTGCATTGAGTCAGATAGTTATACAGTAAGTAATGAAAACTCAGCGATATTTAGCCTTAAACAGGTCAGTACAGCACTGCTGACTGCATCAAGTAGCTGCTCCAAAAATTTTAAACAGGGAGATTTATTCTCAAACAGGTCAGTAATTAACTGCTGACTGTGTTGATTTAAGTAGTTCAGTTAGTGAAAATATAGGTAAATTATTTATTCCCAAAGAGGTCACAGCATTCTACCAGCTGTGTCAAGTAGCTGCACCAAAATTAGCAATGAGATTTAAATTGTATTCCCAAACACATCAGCCAACAAATGCTGGCCACATCGAGTTAGGTAGTTTAAAGGGACACTGTCAGCTTTGCCCCTTCATTTTTTTCCATATGTGGAAAGTGTGCCTCCTAGTACACACCTATCACTCATGTACTGCAAAACACCCCGGCATATATAAAAGTTTAGCTTTTTTACCTTATACAGTAATTTTTCTTAAAATAGTGATTCCTTTGGTTCAATCGTAATGCACCCACCTCCTGGAAGCACATCCATGTTGGGAATGCAGGTCTGCCACAAGCGCGGTCCTGAAGTGTGATTTTTTTCACATGCAACCAGTAACAGCATGTTAATCTTGTCCAGTCTAGTCTAACAAAATGCTGCTGGTATCTACAAAAGCAGACCAAGCACTGCGAGGAGCACAGTTCTGGTGTGGCAAGAGTGGTAAGGCCAAGGCAGATTTTCTTAGCCAGGAGGTGGGTCTAGTAATAAATCCTTCCTTGAAAATGGAGCCATGACGTTTGTTTATAGAGCTCACAGGTATGGGTTCTTTTACCAGTACCTGTCACAAGATGATAGGACTTATTAAGAGCTGTTTTTATTCTTTTATGTAGTGAAAACACAGGAATATTTCTTCCTAAACAGGTCAGTATAGCACTGTTAGCTAGTTAAGTAGTTTAAGTAGTGAAAAAACATGGAGGTTGGGCTGCATTGAGTAGATGCACCAAAAACAGATACATTTTCCCTAACATGTCGGTATAGTATAGAACAGCACTTCTCTGTCATGTTGCTTAAGGGGAGATTTTTTTAATCCCAAGTCCCAGTCCAGTCCCAACACAAGGATAAGTCCAAAAAAAGAAAAAAAAAACTGCCTTGCCCTTATATGGTATATGGTTAGTTGCCTGTAAGCCTCTGTCCCTTACATGGTATATGGTTAGTTGCCTGTAAGCCTCTGTACCTCCCAGACACACACGTCTGGTTTGGAGTCTTGGGCTACAGTAAGTAGGATTTTATTTAGGAGGAATTGGAATGGTGAGATAGCAGGGTCCACTCCAGAGTCCACACCGACCTCCCCTCCTTGATGCTCCTTTACATGCCCCCTTACTGACAGCATTCATTGAAAGAGTCCTCCTCCCTGAATCTCCAACTTTAACTGCCCTGTCTCCCAGTCAACTCCTCCAACAGACAGGAATCAGGAGGAGTTTCATATTTTGAATAACCCATCACTCTCTTTTATCCCAATTAACTTCTATATTCTGACAATTAGTGCTGCATCAATCACATATTTTTACTCTAACCTTCCCCCTCTCTGAATAGTTACATATACTGCTATACTCACTGCCGCACATAAACCCCTTATCTGCACCTTGAACAGCTCGCCCTGCAATCTTCCTAATTACCATATTCATCTTTTCCCTCCTAATCATGTTAGTTTGCCTTCCCCATCCCCATACCCCTCCATCCCTTACATCTCCACCTCAGACCCATCCACCTCCCCTATTCTTAACTCAGCCAACTCTTTCAGGTAACTACCCCACTGCCCTTGGCCAACAGGTTCATCGATACTCTCACCCACTACCCTCCTTGCCTTCCTACTTTAATTAATACTCCTCTCATATACCCATCCCGACTCTTCTTACCCCCACATTCACACAGCTCAAGTACTCTAAGACAGTAAATAACCTCATCAGACTCATCATAACATTGCTACTCCATACAGCTGGGAATGCAGAAATTAACCCAGGGCCGACCTCTTCCCACTCTCATCTCTCCAAAGGACTCAAAATCATTCATCTTAACATAGCTCCTGTAATGAGCACCCCCTGTTCTCCTGTATTGCCTGTGAGTGACTCTTTTCCTCCTCACCCTGTCTATGGCACCCTAGATCATCCAGCTAAGTTTCTTTTCCCTAGCTTTTTACTTTGGGCTTTGCTCCAGGAATGTGTTGCCTCCACTATCCCTAGCTTAATGAGTTCATACCTCTGATTTGTGTCCATGTTAGGCTGCATTCTGTCTAGGAACCCTTGCACAACTTCACCCATGTCAGCCTTAATACATGGTATCATCATGTACCATACTGATACCTTTGAAGTACTTGAATGTTTGTATTATGTCTTCCATTTTCTATCTGAACTCTAGAGTACCTATTTAAGTCCTTGAGTTCTTCCTCGCAGGGCCTCTGATGCAGACCATGAGCCATTTTGGTTGCCCTCTGCTCTTTTTATGAACTTCTTGCTTTGATGACTGGACAACCTTCTACTGAATCTCCAGAAAATGTTTTTTTTAATTAACAAAATCAGATTTTTTGATAAATTGTACTGTTCGTAATGCTTTCGTGGATTATTACTAAAGTGTATTTGCAACTGAAATAAATTTTTTTAAAAAAGAATGTTTACAAAAGGAAAGGAGAACTTTGTCACATCGAGCTTAGAACCAATTAACTATTGGACAGAAGTCAGAAACCATACCAATGGACGCTTGTCAGCAGAGAAAATGCATGCTGTTCTAGTAATCTAGTGAGTTTCAGTTTTTAGAACACCTGAAATCTGATATGCTCGTTAAGTACTAGCAGATCTGTATGGATTGAAGTAAATATGTTTTACTATAGTCTGTCCTTCTGATATTGCTGTTGACAATATTTAAGAAAATCAGTAGCTCTGCACAGATTACTTGCACTGAATTAGGTAGGGGAGAGAGAAAGAAAGAAGGACAAAAAAGAAAATGTTCACCTCAATAGGATTTGAACTCTGTACTCTGTGGTTAGAGAGTAGAAACCCTGCTACTGTACTACTGATTAAAAGGAATGATACATGCTGCCTAAGAGAACAAGACATTCTTAGGGCACTTTGAAAAGTGATCAGCTGGCTAAAGGGTGGTGGCAGTAAGTTAAATGTAAGTTGTTCTCAACTGTATCAGACCTTCTTGGACTGCTCTTACAATATTTTGATAATGAGCTCACTTATACTGAATTTAGTAAAACATTTATCAAAACATTTATTTATAATATGAAACACACACAAAAGATGCATGATCAGGATGTGAACTCTTCATGTTCTGATTAAGAAACAAATGCTCTACCAATGTACTACTGATTAACAAGTAAAACAAAGGCTTCTCTAGTGAACCACATACTCTCAGGATACCTTTAAATCTAATCGACTAGCAGCATCATTTTGATTGAGTTACAATCTTTTAGGCTTTCTGGGGTTGCTGTTGATAATATACAGTATAAGATAATCAGCAGCTCACTTGAACTCAATTAAGTAAAAAGTGTGGTATCAAAACATTTATTTTTGTAAGCAAAAAAAGCAGAGGCAGGAAGCTGCAGACCTATTAGCTTGACCTCAGTGGTAGGAAAAAATGATGGAATCACTTTTGAAAGAAAGAATTGTTGAGTACCTAGAGATCTGCAAGGCACAGGACCCAAGGCAGCATGGATTGATAGCAGGAAAGTTATGTCAGATGAATCTAATAGATTTCTTTAACTGGGTAACAAAAGTAATAGACCAGGAAGGGGCTGTGGATATGGCATACCTAGACTTTAGCAAGGCATCTGACACAGTCCCACACAAAAGATTAATAAACAAGTTAGCCAGACTGGGAGTGGTCCCGTGGGTGGTAGCCCTGGGTAACAAGCTGGCTGGACAATAGGGACCCAGAGAGTATTAGTAAATGGTGTAATACTCTGAAGCAGGGCAAGGTTAGTAGGAATACCACAGAGTTCAGTATTCAGACAAACTTCTTTAATGTCTTTATAGGTGACATTGCAGAGGGCTGGAAGAAGGCATGCTCGTTTGCAGATAAGCAGCCAAAGATCTGAAACAGGATTGATACACAAGAAGGGTGCAAGGATGATAAGGGACTGGACAAGATTGGAGGAATGGTCAAACTACATGACAGCTAGAATGCACGAAAAAGAGTGAAGTAATGCACCTGGGAAACAAAAACCCAGAGGAAGAGTACACAATGGGGGGGGGTACTAACAACAACACAAATGGAAAGGGGCCTGGGGTTAGTCATATCAGATGACCTTAAGGTAGGTAAGCAATGTGAGAAGGCAGTAAGGAGGGCAGGGGGGAGACTAAGATGTACATGGAGAGGCAACACCAGTTGAAAACAGGAAACAAGAAGTTGTCATCCCACTGTACAGACAGTTGGTGAGACCCCATCTGGAGTACTGCATACAGTTCTGGAGACCCCATCTCCACATGGACATAGACAGGATGGAGGCAACTAAAATGGTGCAGAGCCTGCAACAGAAGCCATACGAAGAGAGAATAAAAGTGCTTACTATGCATACCCTTGAGGAAAGGAGGGAGTGGGGGACAGAAGAGAAAATTCTTGAGTACCTCAAGGGAATCAACAAAGTCCTGTGGTGGGAACATTTCTTAAAAAGAGATGTACAAGAACAAGGTGGAAACAATTTTATGATAGAGAGGGATGGCTCTAGGAAACAATGTGAGGGAAGTATTTTTCACAGAGATGGTGAGAATGCGAACCAATCTTCTGAGGAGGTTGTGGGGTCAAAAACTACTAGAGAACTCAAAAATGCATGGGATAGACACAAGGCAATTAGAATGAGGGGTAGGAGGAAGTAGGGTGTTGGGTAACTGGAATCTGAAGCTTATCCAATGGGTAGAAAATGGGCAGACTAGGTGGACCAGGTGGTCATTATCTGCCATCAAAGTCTATGTTTCTAAATTTGACATATTACCAAGGTTAGAACTCCACACCATTTTGTGGAGCACTTTAAAATTTACATACGCATTTCCTATCAGTAACTTTATGTTCTAATACTATTTGTCCCTGCTCAAATTTGTGACATATGAAGTTTATCGTTTGCCACCATAGATCACTACTTAAGTGCAAAGTAAAAAAAAAATACATATATGTAGCAGCTGTGCCAATATCATTTTTCTCTTACTTGTACTTTTTACAGAAATACTGTATTAGCATACATGTCAAGGGTGCTTTTCTAGGCAGCAACCCTGTCATGCACATTTTATTTCATGAACTTTCTGTCATGAAAGGACAACCTCCTATCTACACCTATTGTTACAATTAGCTTTTTTTGCTAGTGTTCTGTTACCAGAAGTCAGAAACCATACCGACGGACTACTTGTCAGTAGAGAAAATGCACTATACTCAAAACACTTGAAATCTGATCTGCTGTTTAAACACTGGCAGCATTGTAAGGATTGGGGAAATATGTTTTACGATAGTCTGCCCTTCTGGGATTGCTTTTGACACTATTTAAGCTAATCAGTAGTAGTAGTAGTAGTAGTAAATCTTTTTTTTATTCAAATATGAATAATTGGACACATTCACTTGAGCATAGATCATTTTCAATGAAGTTCCAAGTTTGCTTAGGAGATTCCACACATAAATTGACAATACCACAAAATTGATGCGAACAGCAAGTAAAACAACTAACCAACAATAAATAAATAAGGTTAAAATAAAAACAATTCCAAAACACATAACAATCAGACTTTAAGGTGTTAACAGTTATTACATAATGTACTCTTATTTAGTGCAGACATATACCATTTCCTTGGTTCACTTTTGTTATGCTTGGTTTTATTGCTTCTCAAAGCTGGAGGGGATCTATTCCATAGGCTAGTACCTCTGGCAAGTACAGAAGATCTACCTATATTTAAGTTACATTTAAGCGAAACAAACTGAGTTCCAGTTGAGGCCCTTAGACTTTCCTTGGTCTTTCTAACCTCAAATAGGTTAGTGATATAATTAGGTACTTTCTTATGTCAAACTTTAATCATAAATTGGAGCAAGTGTAGATCTCTTCTCACTGTAGGACTGACCCAGTCCAATTCCTTAAAGAGTAGACACCTATGTGTTCTATAGGAGGCATCTAAAACAAAAAGAGCCAGTCTATGAAAGACCAAGTCTATGCTACTTATATGTTTTTCTAAGGCTCCTCCATAGAGCAGATCACCATAATCCAACACTGGAAGTGTCAAAGAATTGACTACAGTCAGACGGACTTCTCTGGTCATAAACCTTTTATATCTATACAATACACCCAATTTTCTATTAGTGTTCTTTGTAAGGGAGTTTGTATAGATATCCCACCCTAAACTAGGGTCTAACCAGACCCCAAGATATTTATATGAGTCCACCTGCTTGATGGCAGTGCCATCAACTGTATGAATTTCCAAAGGCAAATCTTTTTTATTATTATTATTATTTTTAAACAACAATGATTGTGTTTTATTGGTATTTAGAATAAGGTAATTCAAACCTAAAGAATTCCTGAATTTCATGAGGCACAATTGCAGCCTCTCATTTATAGATTCTACAGTATCTCCTCAAAGATCAGAACAGTGTCATCAGCATACATATGACACCATGCAGATGTAGATACAACCTTGAGGTCATTCATAAACATTAAATAATAAAGGCCCCAAAATCGATCTCACGGTACTCCATTTTTTATTTCAGTATCTTAGATTTATAGAGCCTACTTCTATGAATTGTCTATGGTCCATCAAGTAAGAAGCAAAACCATTTAACTGATTGAGGAGGATGCCAATCTCACTGAGTCTGGACAGGAGAACCCGGTGGTTAAGGGTATCAAATGCCTTTGAAAGATCTATAAATAAAGCACCTGTCATTAACCTCCTGTCCAGACTCAGTTGGAGATCACTTACAACCTTTATTAATGCTGTTTGTGTACTATGATGTGCCCTAAAACCTGATTTAAAGGAGCCAATTTATTATTTTCCTCAATAAAGCCTTTCAATTGACAAGATACAATCTTTTCAAATATCTTAGAAAAATCTGAGACAAGAGTGAGATGGGCCAATAATTGCCCAACTCGCTCTTGTCTCCGGCCTTAAAGATAGGTCTAACCTTAGCAGTCTTCCGTCCATCTGGAAATTCCCCACTCTCAGTAGATAAATTGAAAATATAGGCCAAAGGATATGCCACACAAGGTGCTGCATATTTCAGCAATGAAGAGGGGATCTCGTCTGATCCTTTCGCCTTGGAAGTATCGAATTTCAAAAGTTCAGATTGTATAGATTCTGGGGAAATATAATCAAAATCGAAGCCACCTATTTCACCAACTTCTGTAGTGGTATCTCTATAGTTTGTCTTCGAGGTCTCATTTTGATCACTATAGGCCCTATCTAAAGGGCTTGATGAGGCCACTTTTTGAGAAATAGTTATTGAAAGCATCGACCATTCCTTTACCCAAAGGCAGTGAAATACCATCTTTTTCTATTTTATTTATACAAGTCTGCTTATTTTTCCCTGTTAGATTCGAAATAATTCCACAGAACCTCCTCGGGTTCCTTTTGTGATTAGCCTCCAAGTTGGAATGAACAAACTGTTTTTTAGAGTCCCTAATTTTAGTAGTATAAAAATTTCGAGCCTGTCTATAGGAAACCCAATCCTGATTTAACATGGTTTGTTTTGCTTTCTTCCATTTTTTATTTCTATCTTTCCTAATCCTATATAATTCAGGGGAAAACCAGGCATTACCTTCATTTTTTGTCAATCTTGATTTTAGGGGTGCATGTTTATTACAGATAGCCATAAATTCTCTTAGGAAAAATTCCCAAGCGGCTGATGAAGTAGGGATCAATTCTAGTCTATTCCAATTGATATTTTCAACATCATTCATAAAACTAATATAATCAAAATTTTTAAAGCTTCTCCAAATATTTTTGATTTAGCACCTATTCTAACCACATTATTTCTAATCCAGTAAATAACTTGATGATTCGAAAAAGATTCTGGAAGAACTCCAGCCTTAAAATAAAACTGAGGAAAATTAGTAAACATCATGTCCAAAGTTGTAGATCTCTTAGGATCTCTATGGTTAATTCTGGTTGGTTTCAGAATCAGCTGGGTCAAACCCAGTCCAAACTGGAAATCAACCAGTTCATGATTCCCATCTACAGTTAGCCAATCTACATTAAAATCTCCAGTTATAAGTAATTCATGAGTATCTCGATAGCCAGTCAGAAATGCATGTAAATCTGGAAAAACATGCACCGAAACCTTGGGCGGTTTATAAAGCCCAACTAACAGCAAAGATTTCCAGAAAGGTACCTCTAATTCCAATACCAACACTTCCAGACCATTGCTAAGAAAGGGGTAATATACCTCATGAACGGTTAGATTGCAATCTGTATAAACAATAATTCCCCCCCTTTTAGTTCTGTCCCTTCTAAACAATTGGAAATTTTCCAAGTCGACAGATGAGTTCAGAGTTCTACCATCCAACCAGGTTTCTGTTAAAACCAGAACCCCTGGGTCACGTGATGCACCTGGAAGCTTAGCGGACGTCTACGGGGCTCGGTCTCACTTAAATAATAAAATTTTAAAATTTCTGGACCTCTCTGCAACCTCTTACTCGCAGTATTAGCCTCCAGAAGGAAAGGAGAAGTGTTTAGAAGAGGACTTACGGGTTTTGGCAAGAATGGACGAATGAAGCAGGAGCTCTAGGCGAAACGGTCCCCAAGGCTCTTCCCTGGCAGCCCCCCGAAGACTTAACACCAGCACGATTCACGGAGATCTTACCACAATAAAGATGCCTCTTTAAACTAATCGAGGACGTAGCAGACTTTAAGCCTGCTTTAACCTCCAATTAGCACGTCGAGTCACAGATGTAGCAGCTCGGGTATCCTCGTTGGAGCGCAGTGTGACAAACAAGGCCCTGCTACGACTGAATTAAGAAGGTCTTTATCAAAACTAGAGGATCGCCTTGAAGACCTCAAGGCAGGAATCGTAGAAATAATCTTGTCCTACTTGGACTGCCAGAAGGGAGGAAGGACCTAACATGATTGTATTCTTACAGAAAATGTTGAAAAAACAATAGACCCTCCAGCTAATGGACCAGAATACATCATTGAAAGGGGGCACAGGGCCCTAAGAGCAAAACCTCCTCCAGCAGACCCTCCGAGGCCTATAATTTTTAAACTCTTGAATTACCTCGATCGAGAACAGATATTGAAGGAGGCAAGAAAGCTCTCAGCAATCCTCTGGGAGGGCAAGAGACTCCGTCTGGTACCAGATTTAACTATCAAAAGTAGGATGGCGAGGGCCAGTTTTCGGCCTATTACGTCCAAGCTTTGGGCTGCAGGAATTAAGCACCGCATGCTATACCCTGCCAAACTTGAAGTTACCCATAAGGAAGGGAAGAAGCTGTCTGAGACACCTGAAGAAGCCCTGAAGGTGCTAAAGGACTTATTTCCGGACCTTTTTCACAAAACCTGAAAGCACGGCTGCTGAAATAGCTTCCAGTATATTCTGAATACCTGGACTGAATATACTACAGCATAATCTGGATATATTTCCAAATACTTAAAGGCCGGACATTTAAAGACTATTAAGTCTACGTTCTCACTCCCCCTCCTGTCCTTTGTGTCCCTCTTCCCCTCCTTCCTCTTTCCCCCTTCCCCTCCCCTTCCCTCCAGTTTTTCTATACCTTCCAGTTTCTATACTTTTCCATATTTGCCAGGTCATCTTTTTTTTGGGCTACATTAGGGGTAATGGGACTAGTATGCCTAATGAATACTTCTTAAGGCAATATTTATCATGCTCAGAGGAGGGCGCAAATGGCATTCTCTGTTAAGGGGTTCTATGGGGGATGTGCCCAGAGCAGTATTTCTGGTAGATGGCGGGTATGCTGCGGTGGACAATGGGCACTTCTACATGTATCAGTCTCCTCAGTTAACCTTTGGTGAAGGAAAGACCCTGCAGCTAAGACTAATGGGATTTGTTCCCTCAACCAGGCCTAATTGACCCTCCCCTCCTTCTCTTTTGGGGGGTTGGATGGGAACTTTATCCATCCATTAATTGTTTGACTTGTTGGTTATTAGTAGTTAACAGGCTAGGCCCATATTTTGAGTTCTAAAATTATTTGTTAAGGGTCTGATTAGAAGAACCTGGTGACAGTGTTTAACCTAGCGTAATCCTTTAGTTTTTAGGGCTACTATTTTCAATGGATACTTATTAAATTAATAGAGAGTTATGGAGATAGCCCTCATTCTAGATTCTGTTGTTGACCTTTGTAGCTAGCTAGATGGACTGAAGTGTACATTTCATCTGAGTAGAATACTAAAATGTTTATTCAAGATTGTTATTTTAATTCTAGACCTCGAGGAGAGAGTTAGTTGACCAACTTTTCTTTTTGTAGTAGAGGCCCCACCTTCAAGCGTGCCCGCGGTCCAGCAAGATTGGAGGCAGCCTGGGGCGAGGTTAAGTTGAATTATAGCGATTGGGGAAGTGGGTGGGTTAGGACAACAGAGAAGATTTTTTTCTTCTATTTTTTGGGTAAGTTGGGGTTATTGGGGGGGGGGTCTGGCAGCCCAACAGTTTAAGTGTTATTTTTTATTACTCGTTATATGGTTTCGGAGCTGAATATAATTTCCTGGAACATAAAAGGGGGAAGGGACAACAAAAAGAGATACATCGTCCTTAACCATCTGGCACGTTTCAATCCCTCAATTGTTTTTTTGCAGGAAACACATATGACACCTGAACAACTTCCCTTTCTTAAAAAGAGATGGGTGGGCCAAGTTTTTGGGGCTGGGTTTTCCACATGTAAAAGAGGGGTGGCTGTTTTAGTGGCCAAAAGTGTTCCCTTTTCTCCAATAGAGGTGATCTCGGACCCAGAGGGTAGGTACACCCTTGTTGTGGGTAAACTGGCGGGTGCAAATGTAGTGTTAGGCTCTATTTATGGGCCTAACCAGGAATCTCCCTCTTTTTTTATGCAGCTGGCGGTTCTCCTCGCTCCTCTAGCTGATAATCCATTAATTTTAGGTGGGGACTGGAATTTGGTACAATCCAACTGCCTGGACCATTCATGGTCTAAAGGCTCCCGTCCGTCCTCCGCTCAGACAGCAATGTTCGAGTTTATGACTTCGATAGGTTTATCTGACCCATGGCGTTTAAATAACCCTAAGACTAGGGAATATACCTTCTTCTCCCCAGTCCATAAAAGCTACTCTCGAATAGATTATTTTTTAGTAAGCCACCAACTACTCCCTCTGGTTCACGAGGTCACTATTTCTGGTCGGGTAATTTCCAATCATTCTCCTGTTGGCCTCCGGGTGCCATCCACTTTCCCTGCCACCTAGATCATATTCGTGGTCTCTTAATAATCACTTACTCAAAGACTCTTCCTTACTTGAGAAATTTAGAACTTTTATGCTTCAAGCTATTGAAGAGAACTGGGGATCTCTTCATGCAGTGGACCGAGTGTGGGCGGCGCTGAAGGCCACATGGAGAGGTGAATTCATTAGATTGGTGACAATCCGCAAAAAGAAAATTACACGTTCCGCAGTGGACTGTTTGAATAGAATTAGGACTCTAGATGCCATAGATGGAGATCTAAGATCTCCCCTCCCAGGAGCAAGAACTTGCTTCGCTAAGAGCTTGGTATGAGGCAACTATGAAAGAGAAGGTAGAAAGATCTGCTTCCAATTTGAGGGCTTCTTACATAGGACAAGGTAGTAAAGCTGGGAAGATGTTGGCCTGGCAGTTGAAAAGAGCAGCAGCAAGATGGGTTGCTACGTTAAAACATCCCCTGACAGGTGATATAATCTTGGGCCCTGAGGATATTCTGAATGTTTTTGTCGACTTCTATAAGAATTTATATGCGAGTGAGCCATTACCATCACAGGCGCTTCACAGTATGAGAGAGTTTCTTACAGATATCCCCTTTCCCCAACTCCCCCCGGACCTTAGTTGGGTTTTAGAGGCCCCCTTTAAGCTTGAAGAAATTTCACAATCCATTGATGCTTTGAAACTTGACAAAGCACCAGGCCCGGATGGATTTACTGCTTTGTTCTATAAGACCTTTAAAGAGACCCTGATCCCGTTATTATGACAGTTGTTCACCTTTTGGTGTGAGGAAGGGATCAAGGATCATTCTCTTTTTGAGGCAAGGATTATTCTTTTGCCAAAACCAGATAAATCCCCGGACCTTGTGACGAACTATAGGCCAATATCTTTATTAAATATTAATGTTAAAATTTTTGTTAAGATTTTAGCCAATAGGTTAAAATCAGTATGGATGGGGCTATTAAGTCCCGAGCAAGTTGGGTTTGTGGCGGGCCGCTCGTTGGCAGACCACTTTAGAAAGCTGTTTTACTTAATACATGAATCCACGAGCCCAGACAAAGAAGCCTCTCTGGTCGCCTTAGACGCGAGAAGGCATTCGATAGGGTGGAATGGGAGTTTATATTTGAGGTGCTCTCAAATTTGGCATCCCAGACAATTTTCTGGGCTATATCCGTTTTTATACATGCCCTCTGCGAGGATTTCTGTAATAACCTGATATCGCCTCCTTCAGACTAATGCGTGGAACTAGACAAGGGTGCCCCCTTTCACCATATCTATTTAATTTATATTTGGAGCCCCTTATCAGAGCAATCAAGATGGATACTGGTATCCAAGGGGTACGTATTAAGAATGATGAATTCAAGGTGTCCGCTTTTGCAGACGACTTATTAATCCATACATGGTATAGCCAGATTTCTCTCCCACAGTTGTTTTCCACTATCTCGCGATTTTCAGAGTTTTCTGGCTATAGGCTGAATAAGAGTAAAACGTTAGTCTACCCACTATCCCCTCACCTACAACGTACTTGGTGTTCTTCTCTGGGCCTGAGCTGGCAGACGAGCTTCCTTCCATATTTGGGTGTTAAAGTTTCGAAAGACTTAACACAATTATAAGATTTGAATTTTAAACCCCTCCTTAAATCGATTAGAGATGACCTCGGCAGATGGACCAAACTTCCACTTTCCTTTTGGGGGAGAGTCAACACAATTAAAATGATGATCTTGCCAAAAATCTCCTATTACCTCTTTAACCTCAACGTGCACCTCCCAAAGTCTTTTTTTAACCTTTGTCATAAATATTGTACTGACTTTATTTGGAATGGTAAACCTCCCCACCGGGCCTACCGCAAGCTCACCCGACGTAGGGAAGAAGGAGGCCTGCAGTTGCCTGATTTTTATACTTATTATTTAGCAAGCCATATGGCAAGGTCGGCCCAATGGGCATCTGAAATCCTGGCATCTTCAGCAAGTGGCGCCTTAGATGAGTTGATGGCCCAAACCGTTAATTTGGATCCAGAGGCCCTCCTCTTCTCTCCCTGGCCTAGAATCCCATTTAAACTTAAAGATACCCTACTTGGCTGGGATATTAAAGCCCTTCACCAACTCTATTCATTTTAAATATCTCCTTTAAAAAGATTTGTCACAACCTCTTGTTAATAACTCGAACCTACTAATTGGCAATCAACCAATAAGAAGTAGAGTAGGTAATTCCTCTAATAAACTTAGAATTGCCGACTTTGTGTCGGGTGGATACCCGGTTCCTTTTTCAGAACTGATGGGGAAGTTTACAGTAGATTCTAAGGATAGATTTCGGCTATATCAAATCCAAAACTGCGTTTGTTCATTTCTGAAAGGTGGACAAGGGCAGGAGCAGGCAGGAAGCTTGATAGCGAAGATAAATATCTAACAAAGCGATATCCAAAATTTACAAATTTATCCTCTCTTCAAGAGAGTCCAAGGCCTCTCCTGCCCCGCATTACTGGAAAGTGAACTTGCTCTTAAATTGGCCAGAAGAGACCCGGATAAAAGTCTGGCAGGATCTATATAATTGTATTAAGCAAGATAGACTAAGAGGCCTACAATTCAATATTTTACACAACTTGTACCTTTCTCCGGCCAAACTTTCACGCATATACAAAAATAGATCTCCTAAATGCCAGGATTGTGGCAACCCTCGGCTACTACCTTACACAAACTTTGGGAGTGCCCCAAGGTAACTAAATTCTGGGATTTAATCCATTTATGGATGGCCCCTTTCTGCAGGTAGTGGCATATTTCAACCTCGAGACCTGCATTCTTGGTAAATTCGCCATATTTCAGTCCATAGCTCATAAATACCAGTTAGCATTAATAACCTTAGTGGCTAAGCTGTTACTTCTTTAACATTGGTGTAGAGGTATACCTCATGCAAAGAATGGTGGGACGCCTTTCTGTAAGCTCTGAATGCAGAAAGGGTTGTGGCTTCTGTCTTTAACTCAGGAGAGAAATTTGATAAATGCTGGGGCAACATATATCGATGTCTAAAGGTCAATATGGTTAGTAGTACAACTACCACATAGCTTAACACCGATATTCTAAAATAGGTGATTTAACTTTTTGCCTTATATTATTAGCTGTTAAAGAATTGAAGTGGCCTAGGGAACGATTATTCCCTTCTCCCACATAGTTTAGTCTATCTTTATTCTCTTTTTATCTGTTTTACCCCTTCTTTACTACCATATATCTCCAACCCGCCCTACTAACCTTTTCCTAAATTACTATCCTGTCTCCGTTTTATATCTAGGGTGGGTTTAAAGGGTTCATCACTTTGGGATACACTCTTTCTTAACTTTTTATAGTGATCCCTATGGAACCCCAATTCTATCCTAATATCCCTTTATTTGTTGGGCTGCCAGATCTAGCGGGTGGGGGGAGTCGTGGCTGGGTGGATCTTTCTTTTTATTTCTCTTATATTCTTTTGTATTGTATCCCACTTAATGTACCAATGTAAGAGATGTATTGGGTTGGGTGATGATGTGTAATGTTTGTTATTATTGAAATAAAGTATAGTTATTTGCAAAAAAAAAAAAACCAGAACCCCTGGTTTAGCCTCATTAACCCAATCTCTCAACTCATCAAACTTATTTCTCAAACTCCTAATATTTAAATGAGTAATGATCATAGATCCATGTTTCATAGTAGTCTCTTTTTCATCATAAAATATATTAGGGGACCAGGATTTGGGTGTACATCACCACAAATTAACAAGCAGCACACAGTGAGCCTAATAAAAATACCCCTCAAGTTCAGCTTCCATATTCCCTTGCGGAAAAGGCCTTTACAAGGCCTATTTCCCAAAAGAAACAGAAACTGAGGCACAGTCTGCACCAAATGCACTCTAAGGAATGTATTAAAACATACATTAGGTAGAATCTCAGATGAAATGCATACATTCTGGTGAACATTCAATGTCCCTGAATCAGTGAAAGAATGATACTGAAGGTCAGTCAATGTCCCTGTGTAACTATGTGCAAACTGAAGCACACTAAACGTATTAACTACAAACTGACACATTAAAATGTTTAAAACAAACATTTTGTAAAATCCTCCAATTAATACAAAAATATGTCTAAAAATCAACCAAACAACCAAGAAACACACAACGATTCAAGAAAGCAAAATAAACATAATATACAACAAAACTAAAAAATACTTACAATCCTTCATGGAAGCAGCCGTACCTTAAGCAGAATAAATGAAAGAAAGGACTTTCCTAATTTAAAGAATACTCCAAAATAGAAACCCCCCTCAGTAGATCTGCACAGATAACTTGAACTGAATTAGGCAAGGGGAGAAAGAAAGAAAATGTTCACCTTCATAGGACTTGAACTCAGTAGCCTAGGAAGAAAAGGCAGACACCCTGCTAGTGTACTACTGATTAACAAGAAGGATACATGCTGCCTAAGAGAACAAGGTAGTCTTAGGGCACTTTGAAATTTGAATCAACTGTAAAAAGGATGGTGACTGTGAGTTAAATGTAAGTTCTCATCCTCTTAACTGTATCAGACCTTCTTGGACTGCTTTTGGCAATATTTTGATAATGAGCTCACTTATAGTGAAGTTAGTAAAACATGTTGTATCATCTTTTGTTTATAACACATAAAAAAAGATGCACAATAAAAATTTGAACCTTTTATTTTCTTTTTAACAGACAAACACTCTACCAATGTACTATTAATTGACAGGTAATGTCACAGATTTGCTCAGCTGATCAGCCCTCTACTCCCAAAGTGCCAACCTCTAAGCCTAGAATTGTGAACAATTTAACAGAATAAGGTAACCCTCTTGTCTGTTTTGTGGGTTCAAGTCACCTTAGTCTCAAGTTCTGCAGGGATTCAAACTGATAACCTCTTGTTAGCATACCCAATTATCAGGCTTAGATAATTCTGTCTTTGGGGAGCCAGATATCTTTGCCTATGTGCACCTAACCAGGTATAACAAAATGAACCCTTAGAACTCTATGCAAAACCTAGACAACTCTATCTATTTCCTAGTTTGGTATCACAATAAGCTCATACACACTGTCAACTATAATCTTCAAAGCTTCACTTATATAAAAAGAAATTTCAAGGCACACCAGGCAGTTTCTGTTTTTAAATATACATCTTTACTTTAAAATAGGTAAAATAGGAAAACAGAAAAATCACGGAACAAAATATCCCAACACGTACAGCCTTAAAACAAACAGGTTTAAAAGTGCAGATTCCTACACAAATAACACTCAGACTAGACTTGTCTAAGGTCCTTACTTCTTAATCTTTCAGTGCTTTGTGGTTTCTCTTCTCTCAGTCAGATAATGAAAAAATGAATGTCCCCTCTAAGGTTTGCTCAATAGGTTTAATAACAGTCTTGAGCTGGTCTTCTCTCTGAGGTCACCTAACTCCACCTTGGTGTATAAAAATGAATATTTTATAACACAGGCTGTCCCACTAAGATATTTAAAAAAATAATAGATGACATAAGGAATTGCCTCTCTTCATGTAACTTGTCCAAACCTGTCTGGGATCTGCTTTATCCTAGACATCAAAAGTCGCTTGGATGTAAGTCACTGTATATTCCATGCAAATGTATATTGGAAACCTTAATTTAGTCTGGAACCTGGTATCCCCAGACATCAAAGGTCTCTTTACATAGAAACATAGAAACATAAAAGTTGACGGCAGATAAGGACCGCTAGGCCCATCCAGTCTGCCCATTTGTTTTTCTGCCTTATAAATGTGCCATCGGCCTTTGCTTTGTCAGTGGCCTATCTATTCATACTCATTTGTATTGCTCCCTTATGCCTATCCCATGCCTGTTTGAAGCCCTGCACTGTATTCATAGCCACCACTTCTTGAGGTAGGCCATTCCATGCATCCACCACACTTTCTGTGAAAAGAATTTCACATTCCCCCTTAATCGGCCCCCCCTAATCTCATGCTGTGTCCTCTTGTCCTGCTATTTTTCTTATATTTAAACATGTTAGACTCTTTCACCTTGTTAATGCCCTTAAGGTGTTTGAATGCATCAATCATATCACCTCTCTTCCTCCTTTGCTCAAGGGTATACATATTGAGCTCTGTTAATCTGTCCTCATATGTCATCTGATGCAGTCCCTGCACCATTTTGGTTGCCCTTCTCTGGACTGCCTCAATTTTGTTAATGTACTTGTGAAGGTGTGGCCTCCAATACTGCATGCAGTACTCCAGATGGGGCCTAACCAGTGTCTTGTAAAGAGGATTATTACTCCTCTCTACGACTTGTGATACCCTTACTAATACACCCTAACACCCCTAGCCTTACCTACTGCTTTAGAGGTCTGCTTGATGATTTCAGGTCATCAGTGATGATGATGCCCAAGTCTCTTTCTTCCTTTGTGACTGTTAGCAACTCCCCTCCCAGCCTATAGGTGGCTTCAGGGTTTCTCTTCCCTATGTGCATGATCTTGCACTTATTTGCATTAAATCCCAGTTGCCACTCTTCTGACCATTTTGCTAGTTTATCCAGATCTCTTCTCATTCTGCCCACTCCATCTGGATCATCTACTCTGTTGCAGATCTTGGTGTCATTTGCAAACAGACAAGCCTTACCCTCTAGTCCATCTGCAAGGTCACTAATGAAGATGTTGAAGAGGACTGGCCCCAGGACTGATCCCTGAGGTACCCCACTTGTGACTTGCATCTCTCGGACTGTATACCATTTACCACCACTCTCTTGTTTTCTGCCCACAACCAGTTTGCCACCCAGTTGACCAACTTCTGACCCACCCTGAGCCTACCCAGCTTATTTATCAATCTTCTATGTGGAACAGTGTCAAAAGCTTTGCTGAAGTCAAGGTAGGCACATCAACTGCTCCCCTTGGTCCACCACTCTGGTTACCCAGTCAAAGAAATCTATGAGATTAGTTTGACAGGACCTTCCTTTGTAAACCCATGCTGTCTTGGATCTTGTGCCCCATGGATTCCAGGTGTTGCACTATCCTTTCCTTAAGGAGTGCCTCCATAATCTTGCCCACTACTGAGGTAAGACTGACTGATCTGTAGTTCCTGCCTCCTCCTGCTACCACTTTTGTGGAGCGGGATCACATAAGCCCTTCTCCAGTCTTCTGGGACCTCTCCTGTGCTCAGAGACTCACTAAACAGTTCTGCTAATGGCTCTGCTAGTTCCACCTTCAGCTCCTTAAGTACCCTGGGATGTATGCCATCAGGTCCCATTGCCTTATCCACCCTGAGCTTAGCAAGCTCTTGTAGGACCCTTTCTTTTGTGAAGGGAGCAGTGCTCACCTCCCTCCCCCCTGTGTCCATGGTGCTGAGCTGTGGTGAAATGAGCTGGCTTCCTCGTAGGCAACCCATAACATTGCCTGTGTCCCTTTTCTCTTGACGCCTAGAGCAAATCAAAGGATCTCCCTGAGGGCATTATATAAAAGGATATCTTGGTTCCTGCCTTCAAAGCAAACTAACAAGATAATTGTACCTCAGACATCTGCAGTTTGAGTTATGTCCTGTCCTTTGAACTTATTCCTGGGGCAGGGGGTTTGATACATCAGTTCCAGCAAGACAGCATTTTCTCTTGACACAGTCCATCACACATTTTTTTTATATTTACAAAAAAAATGATACAGGGATCAGAACCAGTTGTCCAAGTGTGACAATTCCTCCTCACCTAGACTGAATTTCAGGGATCTATCCCCTGCATGGGATGAGCTTTCCAAATCAGTTCACTCCTCATACACATGGGACAACCCATCTGAGTTCTGATTGGTCACTGCAGCCCTATGTAGAATGGTCATACCATATCCTTGCAAAGCAAGACTCCATCTTAGTAATCAACCATGGTTTTTCCCCATCTGCATCAGCCAAATTAGGGAGTTGTAGTCAGTCTGCACCACAAAATGCTGCACATACAAGTATGGCTTCAATTTCTTTAGGGCCCACACTATGGCAAGACACTCCTTTTCCACCGTGGAGTATGACTGCTCCTTGGGAAGTAACTTTTTACTCAGGTAGACTATTGGGTGGTCCTTCCCTTCGCTGGATGTCTGACTCAGTACTGCCCCCAATACCCACGTCTGAGGCATCAGTCTGAACTATAAATGCTTTACTGTAGTCAGAACTTGCCAAAACAGGAGTACTGCACAGTGCCTCCTTTAGTTTGGAAAAAGATTCCTCACAGGATGTACCTTGGGTAATTTTCTTGGGCATCCTTTTTTTGGTCAGGTCAGATAGGGGAGCAACCAGGGCACTGTAATTAGGTACAAATTTTCTATAGTACCCTGCTGTCGCAAGAAGACTCCTGACCTGCTTCTGAGTTTCAGGTCTGGCTATGCCTGGATGACCTCTATTTTGATTGGGTTAGGACGGAGCTGTCTCTGCCCTACCACATGCCTGAGGTTTGCTACTTCTCCCATGGCCACCTAGCACTTCTTGGCTTTGACAGTGAGCCCAGCCCTCTGTATCCTGTCTAGCACTTCCCAATGGTGGGATAGGTGTTCTTCCCAGCTGATACTAAAAATGGCAGTGTCATCCAGGTACACCACAGTGTACTCCTCAGCACCATTTAACACCTGATTCACCAACCTTTGGAAAGTGTCTGGTGCATTCTTCATTCCAAATGGCATTACTTTAAACTCAGATAAGCCTATCAGAGTGATGAAGGCTGAACACTCCCTAGCTCTGTCCATCTACTGTACCTGCTAATACCCTTTTGTCAGGTCAGTGGTCACAAGGTAGGTCACCCCTCCAAACTTGTCCAGGAGTTCATCCATCCGGGGCATTGGATGGGCGTCTGACTTTGTGACTGCATTCAGTCCATGATAGTCAACACAGAAATGAGTTGAGCCATCTGACTTGGGTACAAGGACCATGGGTGAGGCCCAGGTAAGGTGAGATCTCTGGTTTACCTCTAAATCCAGCATCTCCTCCACTTTCCTTCTAATGTCTTTTTGGACAGCCTCTGACACACAATATGCTGTCAACCATATGGATGCCTGTGTTCCTGTCTCCACACTGTGTGTCACTAAGGGGGTTAGTCCAGGCTTGGCACTAAACAAGGAAGGAAAGTCTGATGAAACCTCCCTTACTTTCTGGATTTGGCCCGGGGTGAGCTGGGAAGACAATTTTACTGCCTCCACAGAGGACTTCCACTTACTCTCTTCCAGCAAGTCCAGAAGGGGGTATCCTTCATCCATCCCTTCCCCATGACTACACACTGCATACACCATGTCAGCCATATTTGCATATGGCTTCATCATGTTGACATGGTACATCCTTTCTTTCTGTCTTCGGTCAGGTAACTCCACAATGTAGTTCACGTCATTTACCTTCCTAACCACTTTGTACAGTCCTGCCTACTCAGCTTGCAGCTTGTCTTTCTGGACCGGAATAAGGACCATGACTTACTGACCCACCATGTACGAGCGAGCTCAGGCTCTGCAGTCGTACCATACTTTTTGTTTCTGTTAGGCAACTGCCAGGTTGCTCTGGACTGTCCCCATAAGCTCCTTCAGCCTTTTCCTAAACCTAAAGATATAATCCACAATGGGAGATCCCTAGGTGGTGTGCTTGCCTTCCCAGTCCTCCCGGATCAAGTCTAGGGGCCCATGCACCAGGTGTCCATACAAGAGTTTGAAGGGGGAAAATCCTGTTGACTCTTGGGGCACCTCCCTGTATGCAAACAACAGGTGGTGAAAGTATTTCTCACAGTCCCTCCCATGCTTTTCAGCAAATGCCCAGAGCATTGACTTTGGAGTACCATTGAATCTTTCTACAAGTCCTTTGGCTTGTGGGTGATATGGTGTTGGGCATCTCTGCACCACCCCACACTTCTCCCATAAACATTTCATCAGGTCCAGCAAGAAGGAACCCCCTCGATCGATGATTACCACTTGCAAAAACCCAACATGGGTGAAAATCACAAGTAAGGCATCTGACACTTTGTCTGTCATCAGTGAGGATAGGGTGACTGCCTCTGGATACTGGGTGGCATAATTCACCACAGTCAGGATGTCTCTCTTCCCTGAGTAACTGGGGGTATTTAAAAGCCCCACAATATTCATTCTCACCCTCTGGAATGGCTCCTTCACTATGGGCAATGGTATCAGGCTGGCTTGGGTTTTCTTGGCCGTCTTCCCTATTTCTTGGCACCGGTGACAAAACCTGCAGTACTCCTTCACCTGCTGGGTGAAGTTAGGCCAGTAGAAATTCTGGGTTAATCACTGAGTAGTGCACACGATTCCCAATGACCAGACAAGGGAATATGATGGGCAACCTTGAGCAACTGCTCATGATATCTCTGGGGAATGACAAGCTGCCTGCCTAGCACCCCTCCCTCTGTATGTGCTGCCTGAGTAGAGATAAGTCCATTTTCCCAATAAACCTTATGTCTGCCATCACCCTCTGTAGCTGTGTGGTTACTTGCTACTGGGGAAATTTCTACTCCCTTTTTATCAGTCTCCCAATCTAGAGACACAAGCTGGGGAACCAACCTCTCAGTGGTTTCCACACTGGTTTCTGTGGGGTTCAGGTAACTACAATTTTCCCTTGCCACTTGGCTATGGGTAACTGCACACACCACCCCCTGCTGGAGATTGTTTCCCAGTATTACATCCACTACCAATGTTTTGGCTACAGCCATCTGTTGCACAGTTCCTCCTGTTTCACCCCAGTCTAAGAGAACACTAGCGAGGGGCAATGTTTTCTCCCTACCCGCAAAAGTCCTGTACAGTAATGCATTTATTGGGTATAAGCTGACCAGGCTGTACCAGATCCCCCCTTTACCAATGTCAGGGATGCCCCTGTGTTCCTTAACCACTGCGTCTGTACACCATTCACCATGACTGGGTGCATGTGTTCCCTCATGTTCACTGGCATGCTTCCAGGGACACAGAAACAACCTACTTCTTTTCTAGCACGCTGTTGTGTATTATGGCTCACCTTTTTGGGACACTGTCTGGCAATATGCCCAGTTTCTTTACACATCCAACAGGCATTTCTTACTTCAGTGAAATCTTTTCATTGAAACCTGGGGCTAACTGGTTTTGGTAGAGGCAGTAAGGGTTTTAGCTGCCCTGAAGGCACACTTTTCCCTTTCTGCACTGCCACACCTGCCCCATTCACTCTCAGAGTAGGTCTGCTCTTGGCCTAGCAGTCCAAGAGTTCAGCAGCCTCTTGCACTTTTGGATCTTGGTCCTCTAGCCAGGTTTTTAGCTGTGCTGGGCAAGTCCAATAAAATTGTTCTAATAAAATCACATTTTCAATTTTATCAACAGAGTTTGCCTCAATTCCTTCCCACCAATGTTTTAAAAACTGATGTTGTTTCATGGCTAGCTCCTTGTAGCTCATATCAGGGCTTCTCCTGAGCTTACAGAATTTAGCTCTGTATGATTCAGCAGTTAATTCAAACTTCTTTAACAGTGCAGCTTTTAGCTTGCTATAATCATTGCTGTCCTCATTGTCCATTTGACCCAATGCATCCTGAGCTTTCCCGGCAAGTAGTGGGGATAGCTGGAAGCTCAAGGACTCTCCATGAATTTTAGCCTGAATACAAACTTTTTGAAAAGAATTTAAAAAAGCATCCTTGTCCTCCCCCTCTTTAAACTCAGCTATTAATTTGAAGTTCAATTTGTAACCCAGTCCTGCAGTCCCAGTTAAACCCAAGTCACTGACCTGCTCTAGTGCCACTGGTCAGAGTCTCATCTTCTCCAGTTCAAGTTGTCACTGGTGCTTCTCTCTCTTCTCCACTGCAGCTCGCTGGTGCTTACACTTCTCCTGGACTGCCTTCCTCGGTTCTCGTTCTGCCTCCAGTTCCATCCTGTGCAACTCAATTTGCAGCCTGAGTACCTCTGGATTCAGGATACTGGTGACTTCACCTGCTGCTTTGGCCCTTCACTGACAGTGGCCCTGCTGTCCTCCTAATTGGCTCTGGACCCTTCACTGGCTGCTAGCCCTTCCACACTTAAAGTTGATCCCTTTCCGTCACAGTCTGTGACTTGCTGCTCTGGGTATCTGCTACCATCAGGGCTCTATGAGGTTATGCTTTTTGCCTGTCACCTCGAACAGAACTCCTCTGTTCTCGCACAACTGTTTTAAGTATTCTACAGTGGGTTTGCTGCAGTCAGAAGCCATCTTCATCCCTAACTACTGCTAATCTGACTGGCACTTAGAAACAAAATACAATGGGTAGGGACTTGATTGTAAGCCAATGGATATAGTTCTGTTTCCTTTTGAAATAAAACACTACCTTTCTTTTTGTTTCAAGTGAGCTGAACAGTCTCAAGCTGTCACACTGAACAATGAAGCTTATACCAACAAACTCTTTTTTTGCCACTGCTGCCAACCAGTCTGTCACAGATTCACTCAGCCAGTCAGCCCTCTACTCCCAAAGTGCCAACATCTGAGCATAGAATTGTAAACAGTTTAACAGTACAAGGTAACCCTCTTGTCTATTTTGTGGGTTCACCTTAGTCTCAAGTTCTGAAGGGATTCAAACTCATAACCTCTTGTTAGTGTACCCAATTATCAGGCTCAGATAATTCTGTTTTCGCGAGGCCAGATATCTTTGCCTAGGGGCACCTAACCAGGTATAACAAAATGAACCCTTAGAACTCTATGCAAGACCTAGAGAACTCTATCTATTTCCCAGTTTGGTATCACAGTAAACTCAAACACAGTGTCAACTATAGCCTTCAAAGCTTCACTTACTGTATATAAAAAGAAATTTCAAGGCACAACAGACAGTTTCCATTTTTAAATATATATTTTTACTTTAAAATAGGAAAACAGAAAAATTACAGAACAAAATATCTCTACACATACAGCCTTAAAGCAAATGGGTTTAAAAGTGCAGATTTCTACAAATAATATTCAGACTAGTCTTGTCTAAGGTCCTTACTTATTAATCTTTCAGTGCTTTGTGGTTCCTCTTCTCTCAGTCAGCTAATGAAAAAATGAATGCCCCCTCTAAGGTTTGCTCAGTAGGTTTAAAAACAGTCTTGAGCTGGCCTTCTCTCTGAGGTCACCTAACTCCACCTTGGTGTATAAAAATGAATATTTCATAACACAGGCTGTCCTACTAAGATATTTAAAAAAATGATAGAAGACATAAGGAATCGCACCTCTTTATGTAACTTGTCCAAACCTGTCTGTGATCTGCTTTATCCTAGACATCAAAAGTCTCTTAGATATAAGTCACTGTATATTCCACATAAATGTATATTGGACTCCTTAATTCAGTCTGGGACCTGACATCCCCAGACATCAAAGGTTTCTTTGATGAAATGAGCTGGCTTCCTGGGAGGCTACTCATAACACTTCCTGTGTCCCTTTTCTCATGACCTAGAGCAAATCAAAGGATCTCCCTGAGGGCAATTTAAAAATGGATCTCTTGGTTCCTGCCTTCAGAGCAAACTAACAAGATAATTGCGCCTCAGATATCTGCAGTTTAAGCTATGTCCTGTCCTTTGACCTTATCCATGGGGGGTTTTGATGTGTCAGTACCAGCAAGACAGCATTTTCTCTTGACACAGTCCATCACACATTTGTTTATAGTTACAAAAAAATGATATGGGGATCAGAACCAGCTGTTCAAGTGTGACAGGTAAAACAAAGTCTTCTCTAGTAAACCACATACTCTCACAATACTTTGAAATCTAATTGATTAGCAGCATCATTTTGATTGAGTTACAATTTTTCAGCCCTCCTGGGATTACTGTTGATGATAAATATGATACTCAGCAGCTCATGTGAACTGAATTAGGTAAAAGTTGTGGAATCAAAACACTTCTTTTTGTAACAAATAAAAAAAAAAATATTGACATATTACCAAGGTTAGAAACCCACACCATTTTATGGGGCACTTTAAAATTCACACACACATTTCCTATCAGCAGCTTCATGTTCTGATACTATTTTGTCCCTACTCAAGTTTGTTATACATGCAGCTTACTGTTCTTACTCTTTGCTACCATGGATCACTATTCAAGTGCAAAGTAAAAACCAAAAATATAGCAGCTCTGCCAAAAACATGTTTCTGCTACCTGCACTTCTTACAGAAATACTGTATTAGCATACAACGAGCGCATTTTTAGCAATTCCAATATGGCCACCAGGCTGGGCGCAACACCATTGTTGTTCCTTTGATTTTATTTTATTTTATTTTGTTTATATTTGCTTATATTTGCTTAGTCTTAGTTTTATTTATTTTGTGTCAATCCAGGCTTTGATGCTTCATTGCCACCGGGTGGAGAGCGTTGAGCAGGTCTGCTTTGGATTATGAGAGTCGAGAGACACCGAGCAGTGTTCCTGATGAGTTCTGGAGAACTGTGCTGATCTCTGGACAATTTTTCTCTGTTTTTGCCGTTTTAGTCGGCGGCGGTTTTTGACACCAGAGGGGTTTTATATTCTACTTGTGGAGCTGGAGAGAGTTGCTGGTCTCTTCTGGCATTCGTTTTGTGGATCAATGTGATCTTTTGGAGAGGAGATGCCAGAGGGGTTTTGCTTCTTTATCGGATGAGTTTGAAGAAGAGATGTTGGAGGGGTTTTTGCTTCCTCAATGGATGAGTTTTGAAGAAGAAATGCCAGAGGGGTGTTGTTTCTCAATGGATTGCAGTGGGGACCTTGTGTGTTGGACTCTGTTCCCTCCAATGACTGCATGGAGGGTATATTTGGAGGGATTTAGAGTCAGCCTGGACACTGTGAAAGCTGGTAAGACTTAATTGGAGTATTGTAGATGTCCCCATGTGATTATTTTTAACTTTTTAGAAACTCCTCTGCTCCAGCTGGTGTTTTTCAGGGTTTGCCACTCCACAGGGGGTTGGGGTATTTTCTAGTTAGGGAACTGAGTGGAGTACCCTGCTCCCTTGGACCTTGGAAATTGCTACTAAGGTGGCTTCTTCATAAGGTCCTTTGGAATGAGGGACATAAACTGCCCTGGTGTGCATATGACAGGGAGTAGTGGGGTTGAAATTGTGCCTTGGACTAACTCCCCTCTTGGACCTCTTGATTCTGCTATATAAAGTTTCTGTGGACCTCCGCCTTGGATTGTTTCCCTCCTGGAGTTATGTGGCTGTCCTTTCTGGATTTGGATCCTTGAACTTAAGTGGATTTTTTGGATCTGCTGCAAGAGGCTGTGGATTGCTATCATCTTTCAGATCTTATTTGGACTCCCGGGTGGTGAGAGGACCCTGGGTCCAAAACTTTTATTTGCTTGTTTAATTCTTTTTGCTTATTTTACAGTTTGGGTTTTTCCCCTAACAGGGAGAAAGACTGATATTATTGTCCCCAGTTGTGAGAGAATTGGGGGAGTTTATCTTTTTTATTCTTTATTTGGTATTGTACATTTTTATGTTGTCTTGGCAGTGAGAATGCCATTGTATTCTCTTTCCCCAGTAGTGAGAGGACCAGGAGGAGGGATTATACAGAAATTTATTATTTGTTTTGTTTTATTTATATGTTATTGAAACTGTATAGTTAATTTAGTTTGAATTTTTGGTTTATTTTGTGTTTTATTTTAGTTAAGCAGCGACATGTGCTGGCCTTTATCTCACATGGCGGTGCGCTATTCATCCTCCTCTCTTCACGCCCTCTGCCCCTTTTGTACTCCTCCCCTGCAATTTGATGTTTATCAGTGGTGTAGAGCATTAGGGATTGCTCGTGAGAGAGAGTGAGGGGGCGGGGTTGTGCGAACAGGGGAGGCTGAACGAGCGGGGCCATCGTATTGGGGTTATTAAGTCCAGAAGGTGCCCTGGGGTGAAATGGAATCCTGAGCAGGGTTCACCCTGTCTGGTAACCATACCCAAGGGCACTACTGATTTCAGTAGGCAGATAGGCCTGACAACCTCTGAGGTTTGTCCAACTTGGGCAGTGTTATGCAATGCTAGGTCTGTTAGGAATAAGACTGCTATTATTGCTGACCTTGTTGATTCGCCTGACCTGGCTTGCATAACCGAGACCCGGCTGGATGAAAATTCTGGCCCTATAGTAGAGGCCAGGACTCCGGCCGGGTACTCGGTAATACACCCCCTGAGACTGGACCACAGGGAAGGGGGGGTTGCAGTCTGTTTTAAGACTGAATTGGGTCTCACGAGTGTGCTAGTAGGGGAAGCTGAGTCCTTTGAATGTTCAGTTGTAGCAGGTGTAGGTGTTTGAATCATTCTCATTTACTATCCACCCTGTGATGGAAACGCTTCTTACAGGAAGTAGCAGACTTCCTCATTGACATGTTGTTTGAGTCACCCAGATTGATGGTGCTGGGTGACTTCAAAGCCTGGGTCGACTATAAACTCTCACAATTTGGTAGTCACTTCCTCCAATTAATGTCTTCTTTGGGCCTTACACAGGTAGTTTCCACTGCTACGCATAAATCTGGGCACTCTCAGGACTTAGTTTTCCTACTAGAGATTGATGCATCCGACATGGGGGTGGAACCAGTCACTTGGTCTGACCACTACACTGTGAGGTTCAATTTTTGCACCCCCCCTTAGGAGGCTATCACCTGTGGAGATGGTCAGGTACCACCCATTATGGAATGTTACTTCACAAGGCCTAGCGGTGGTCCTTGACCTTTCATCCCCCATGTTGGTGAGCAGTAATCCAGAGGCACTTGTGTTGGCCTATAATAAGGCCATCATGGTTGCCCTGGATTTTATTGCTCCTGTTTATGAACGCCCTTTTTCTCTGCACCCCAGGGCCCCTTGGTTTGATGGGACTCTGAGGGAGATGCAGAGAAAAGGGCGAAGGTTAGAGCGTTGTTGGCGTAGATCAGCCCTTGATGCCGACCACCTTAGATTGATAGAACATTATGCTAGCTACCAATCTGCAATCACCCATATGAAGGCAGAGTTCCTGTCCAGGGAGATTGCAGTTTCTCAAAATCGACCGGCTCAGCTGTTTTGAACTGTAGATAGACTGTGCAACCCAGCCTGTCTGCAAGTTCGGAAAGCCTTTTTGCAAGTAGAGTGCGATGAGCTCACTTGTTACTTTGCAACTAAGGTGGCTGACATCTGGGCTGATCCGTGTTTGACAACCTCTAAGGGTGATGTTGTGGGGACGTGCGAGAACACAGTGCCTCATTTCTCTTGGAGTTCTTTTTATTGACCTGAGTTCATGGATATTATGAGGCTTATCCATAGTGTGCACCCTACTAGCTGCAGCATGGACCCTGGACCGACTACCCTAATTTTGGGTTGTATTGATATCATCGGTCCAGTTTTGACGCAAATAGTCTGGTGCTCCTTGGAGTCAGGTGAGTTCCCTAGCTCCCTGAAAGAGGCGGTGGTGACACCTGTCTTGAAGAAAGCTTCCTTAGACCCGGACTGTTTTTCAAGCTACAGACCTATCTCTAACCTTCCCTTTATTGGGAAGGTTATTGAAAAGGCTGTAGCTGCTCAATTGGATGACCATTTAACCATCCATAGTATCTATGAATCCTTCCAGTCTGGTTTCCGTAAAAGACATAGTACTGAGACTGTGCTGGTTCGGGTGCTTAATGATCTTCTGAGGCCGAGGGATAAAAAGAGACATTCCATCCTGGTTCTCCTTGATCTCTCCTAAGCATTTGACACTGTGGATCACGTGGTGTTGTTAGCACGCCTGAGGCAAATCTCCGGAATGTTGGGAACCATTTTGCAATGGTTCACTTCATTCCTCACTGGGAGATCTCAAAGAGTTGTGTCTGGGATTTTTTCCTCTGGCCCAGTCTCTTTGTTGTGTGGAGTGCCTCAGGGTTCTGTGCTGTCACCCATGTTGTTTGCAGTGTATATACTGCCCCTTGGAAATATCATAAGACGGTATGGGCTGAGGTTTCACTGCTATGCTGATGATACCCAGCTATACCTGTCTTTTGCACCTGACCAGGATGGAGCTCTCTCGATGTTTAACAACTGTCTGGGGGAAATCCAAGACTGGATGGATTCTAGTTGGTTAAAATTGAACTTGGAGAAGACTGAGGTGTTGGTGGTGGACCTGGGTGGTCAGATTGAGAGGTCGTGTACTAGCACGCCTTCTGGAATTTTTCTTGGTGGCGTGTCATTGCCAGCCTCTGAACGGGTGCATAACCTTGGAGTGATTTTTGACGACAAGCTGACTTTACAATCTCAGGTGTCAGCTGTCGTCAGCACTTCCTTTTACCATCTTAGGAATATTGCCAGGGTTAGGCACCTTGTTCCATCTGACTCCTTGCCAACGTTGGTCCACACCTTTGTGTCCTCACACCTGGACTACTGCAGTGCCCTTTATTTTGGGCTTTCTGGGGTTGAAATCTGCTGCCTGCAGCTGGTTCAGAACGCTGCAGCCCGGGTTTTGACTGGGACAAATAGGTCCTGTCACATTACCCCAGTGCTGCACAAACTGCACTGGCTGCCTGTTTGGTGGTGGATCACCTTTAAAGTCATTTTATTGACTTTTAAAGCCCTTCACGATCAGGGTCCATCCTATCTGAAAGACCTCCTGGTTCATTATTGCCCTGGCTGATTGCCCCACTCGGCTGACATGGGGTTGCTGGAGATTCCAAGAGTGAGTTTAAAAACTTCAGGCAGCAGAGCTTTTTCTCATGCTGCCCCCACTCTTTGGAATTCTCTACCACGCCGGTTACGGGATTGCACCTCCGTGGAGATATTTAAGAAAGAATTAAAAACTTTTTTATGGAAAATGACCTTTTTGGAGGATTAAGCTAGTTAGAATGTGATTGGATTTTATTGTAATTTATTGAAATGGCTCCCCAGTACCAGCATCTTGTTGAACCATGGAATTATCTAGAGAGCTTTGCATGCTAAGCCCCCCATTAAGTCACTCTGCCAGAGCTATTGTGATGCTGTCCTGCTGCTTGTTCTCCTCTCACTTGTCACACTTTCTGCCTCTGCTGTGTCCATGGAAACAATCAACAGTTACTCTCTGGGACTCCTGGTCAACTGCCCTGTTGACCAAGTGCCACAAGTGTATTTTATCCAATAAGACCTGCTCTACACCTTGCAAGAAAGGATATGTGCCTTTAGAACACCATCAGTAGGCTTCAGGTTGGTGTAAACTCTAGCACACATGCTTGTCTACTCCCTATGCACAGGTATAGCATTTCCCAGAACTGGTCTTGCTCATCCCATTAAGAGAATAGGACTCTCACTCCAGAGCTATTGACATGGTCTCCACTACCTTCCTCTGCAGCCTTCTTGCAACTCAGTTGGACAGGTAAAGCTGGAGCTGGAGATCTCCATTGCCTGTTTTCTGCCCTTCTGTCTCTTCCTTCTTTTAATCAGCTGTGCTTGCTGGTCTGTTATGTTATGTCTGCACTATTCAGAAAATGCAATACAGACCATGTCTGTGTCAATATCCACAGTACAGAATGTTGCTATGGTAGGTAGTCAACCATAGAAGAGTGCAATTTGTCCAGTCCATGAATAATAGGGGAAGTATAGTACAGTGAAAACTGTATAAACATTTAAGCAAACTGAGTACATGGTCCCAACAATACTGGGAAACTTGTTCTGAAACATGGTTTATAGTACATCCCTGTCTCAGGGAAAGGGTCAGGAAAATACATGACCATGACCAATGTAAGGTGTACTGAGAACACTGTTTTCTGCTGGGGAATGCAATTGAACAATACTGGCTGAGTGGCAGGTGAACCCAAGGCAGCATTCAGCCTGATATAATTTCAACTAAGAAAGGGGAGAGACTAATGATGGGGAGGCATGTACCATAAACAGTATGAGGTTTATTAGACAGGGTACTCTCATATCGGTTGATAGCATGCTAGACAGACCCTACTGGACTGTTCTTCAAGTGAAGACAACAATGAACAGGGGATCTGAATAAGGGGCCTTGCTGGAAATTAATTTTACTCTACTTGTTCAGTTATGCCCTCCAAATGCTAATTAACTCCCTCCTGGAGATTCCCTGTTATGCAGCAGCAGTAATAAGGCACTGTGGTTGAACTTATTGCCACAGGGTTATAACAAGGTATAGTTCAGTTCTGTCAGATGGAAGCACCTTGAGGGGAAAGTTCTAGACACTACAGGGTGGGGAGTATGGCTATGCAAGAAATTAATGTAATTCCCTAAATACCCCAAATAATTGGGTACTCTGTACTAAGATCCGAGTACCAAGCATTTGCCACCAGGCAGAGATTATTTGGGGAAAATATTCAGTGAGATTTCAAAATCTCATTGAGCTTCCTGGGAAATCAGAAGATATTTCTAGAGCTCACAGAAGCTGTGACAGTCTTACTCTTTCAGGAGCAAAGGAGAGAATACAGATACTTCTGAACAGAGTATTTGTAGTCTAGAAACCCAAACTTCGAAATACTTTGCACAATCTTTGTTTTATATAAAAAAAATTGGTCCGATGTTTGATTGCTGCCATTAATTCAGGATTGTTTCATTGATGTGTTTGTTTCAGCCTTTTGTTTCTATGCTCAGATATGTTTTTGTCTGAGGCGTGCAGTTGACTGACTACTCCCTCCCTCTGTTCATCTCACATAGGCTTCAAGTGTGTGCTTTATGGGTGTGTTGAGTTATGTGGGTTTCTTATTCAGGTTTGGGGTCATCTAATTCTGGGCTTGGTTCAATGTGCAACCATTGTAGGGCAGTCCTCTGACAACACCTGCCACTCACCACAAATGACTTTTCAGAGCATGCTTTTTTTTGAGGATGCTCACTTCATGAACACAGCAGTGTGAATTCAGGTTTTTTTAAATGCTGCACTTCTTGTGAAATAGTGACATAATTGACGATACTGAGCAGTGAGCAGTCTAGATTTCTATTGCTTATGCTGTCTAAGGCCAGATCATTAGCAGCCCCATAGCATTTGTGTCCAACAGTGTAGTGCAATGGTGCAGGAGTGGCCTCTGACCTGGGATCTCTGAAGGCCTTCTGTTGCACTTCTGAATGTATCAAGTAGGCTTGTGATGTCTTAACTGGCAAATCTGTAAGCATAAAACTCCCTATTTAGGGTGCACCTCCTTCACAACTGCGGTGTCACCTTATATAAGTTTTATTTTTCAATAGAAAACAAATAGAACCATTGAAGTCTACATACAATCAGACTTAATTTTGGTTCAAAAATGGTTGCAAAGAAGTGTTTTTTCACCTTAATATTTTTAAGAAGTCCATTGTATTTGGCAGTAAAGTAAAAGTTTTGCCTATCCCTTGTTCAATGTTTATACGGGTTGAATGAAGCAATGCGGTTGAAATGGTAGATCTTTTAAGTATGTGGGGTTTTATTTGGATCAATTTTCATTTTACAATGTCCATATTGATTTTCTGATTAAAACTGTAAATAGTAGACTTGGCCAACTGTATGGAATACATGCTTTTCTTTCTGTTAATTCAAAAAAGCTTTTTGTTCAGTCACTAATATTTTTCAGTTATTAATTATGGTTTGCCAGTGTACTCTTCCGGTACTGATGCAGCTTTGAATAGAGTCAAAATGTCATATCATGACATCAGATTTGTTCTGAGCTATTTCAAGTATACACATGACTATAATTAGTACTCTGTTTTAAATTAATTTTCATTGGGTGATGTGACCTAGCCACTAAGTATGACAGATGTTAATTAGCTGGGTTCCCAAAGGCATGGACTTTTCTGGCAGTGAAATCAAATTTAATTAACCTTGGTACTGGCAGGATCAAATCTAAAATATAGATGAATCCAATGGCATTGACAAAATCCACACACACAAAAAAGCTTCTGTACTCTCCTGTTTGAACCTCAGGAGAGATCGGTGAGTGGAATAATGGAAGGCCACACTAGATTGCATGCTGCATCAACCAAGAGTGGCACAAGCAAGGAAACTCAGGATTCAGCAACTGCAGCTCTCCTGGGTGTGATTATTATCATACAGCAAGAGGTAAAGGTTGGATTTGTGAACATCACAGTGCAGATAAAGCATTTGCAATCTGTAGTAACTAGCCTCGCAGAAACTTCTGCCACCAATACCTCTCATATAGATGAACAAGGAAAGAGGACAAGTGAACTTGAGGACTTAGTTTCTGTTATGACACGAGACAAACAAGTACAAAAAGAGCAGCTGAAAAATCTAATCAGAGAAACAGAGTTTGCCACACAAATATTAGAATCACTGGACTACCAACAGGGTCTTTTTTTTATCATAGAAGATTTTATTAAGGCTTCAGGTTTCCAAGTTTTACATCACACTCCCATATTCATTTCTCTCATACATGCAGAAATAATCCTCAAGAACCATAGACTTACAATACACAGCATATTACGAAAGACTAAGCACCTATAGTCAGAATATATACATTACAATGCATATATAGCCTATCCTTCCTAATTGCAGCTCCTAATTTGTCAATAGGGTAGATAGGGTGTGTAAGCAGGTCCATCTGAGAACCAGAAAGGGGGGGGGGTTGCACAAAGGGGGAGGGATGTTACACAGTGGTGAGTTGAAATAAGGATCCCACTTTTTATAGAAATAACCCAGGTGGCCTCGATAGGCATAGGTGAACCTTTCTAGCAGTGCCAACTTTGCCAGAGCTGAATGCCATAATCCTATGCTTGGGCTGTTGAGTTGCCTCCATTGCATTAAAAGGAGCTTCTTGGCTTCCAACAGAGCCAGCATGACCCATTCTTGAAGGGGCTTTGGTAACATAGTAAGGCTAGACATATCCCCCAACAATAGTTTAGAGTCTAGCTGAAGATTCCTTGTACCAAAGACCAGACAGCAGTCTTTTCTAACTGCAGCCCACAAATTAGAAAGTTGTGGACATTCCCACAATATACAAAATAAGTGGGTTGTTGACATCTCCAGCAATGGGAGTGTGGCAACAATCCTGCAGAACGCAGAATGGCCAGAGTTCTGTACCAGCACAACAGAATTTTTAGCTGTATTAATTTACTTTCAGAGTCCTTGTACAACTAATGCACATTATGAAGACAACCGGCCCAGATAGTTCCAGATATAGTTATGCCCATCTCGGCCTCCCATCGGATTCTACAATGTTCTGTGGGGTTGGATTGGGAGTCTCTACCTATAGCGTAGAATTTACCTATACGGCCACGTGAGGAGGTTTCTTTATGTAGGGTAGTAAGCCACTCCCACTTGTTGTCTAACCGCATTCGAGAAGAAAAGGCATATATAAGGCTACGTATTTAGAGATACTGCAGAAAATCAGTGTTTGATAGATTACATTTATTCTTTAGCTGAGCAAAAGATAATAGTGTGTTCGAGCCAGGCATCATAAGATCCATCACATATCAGATGCCCTTACTCTACCAGGAAGGCCAATTAAGAGGCTGTCCCTCTAGTATGATAAAGGTGTTATGCCATAACCCTGAATATGCCAGATGTGGGGCCCACACATCCCTGGGGTTCAGAAAAGAGTCATAATTTACTGCCAGGCATATTAGGAGTGACACACAACTGAGGAAAGGCCTTTAGGGGAGGGATGGGCACAAGACCCGGGGGAGCAGGCTGAGGTACTAAATGAGTACTTCACCTCAGTTTTCACCAGGGAAAATGGGGGTGCTGCATCATACATGGGAGGAGACAGAGATACTGAGGAGGGGGGACCATTACCGATCGGCAGGTCTGGGGAGAGGGGGAGGCATCACTGGCAGGTGGGGGAAGGGCTAAGCAGGGAGAAGGGGTACCGAGTGGAAATCACAGCTGAGAGAGTGAGGGAAGCCTCAGCCCTTAAGACGGAGAAAGCACCGGGCTGGATCAAATTACATCCCAGAGTGCTGAAGGAACTTGCAGATGTCCTGGCAAAACCCTGGCAGAGCTTTTCACCATCTCTCTGAGGACAAGGTGGGTGCCCCAAGACTGGAAGGTGCGCATATAGTGCCTATCCACAAGGGGGGATCAAGGGAGGTGGCAGGGAACTACAGGCCTGTCAGCCTGACCTCAGTGGTGGGCAAGGTGATGGAGGGCATTGTCAAGGAGAGGCTAGGGGGGACCTGGATAAGTCAGGGTGCCTGGACGATAGACAGCATGGATTCATCCCGGGGAAATTGTGTCAGACAAACCTGGTGGAGTTCTATGACTGGGTGACAAGTGCCTTGGACCTGGGTAGACCAGTGGATGTCCTCTTTCTGGACTTCAGCAAGGCATTTGACTCTGTTCCTCACATGGGCCTGTTGGATAAGCTGGGAGGAATGGGGGTGGGGAACCAGATGATCAGATGGATAGGCAATTGGCTCCAGGACCGGACCCAGAGGGTTGTAGTTGGTGGGATAGTCTCATCCCCAAGGAGGGTCATTAGTGGGGTCCCACAGGGATCAGTCCTTGGGCCCCTTCTGTTCAACCCCTACGTATCTGACATAAGGACAGGAATCAGGAGTGAGATGAGTCTCTTTGCAGTGACTCGAAACTGGGGGCAGTGGTGGATGGGGAGGAGGGGAGGGTGGCCCTACAGGGGGACCTGGAGGCTCTGGAAAGATGGTCTAGAAAGTGGAAGCTGAGGTTCAATGCAGGGAAATGCAAGGTACTCCACCTGGGGGCCAGAAACCCAGGTCAAGTGTACACCCTGGGGGGGGAAATGCTACAAGTCTCGATGGCTGAGAGGGACCTGGGGTGGTGGTGGATGTCAAGATGAACAACTCGAGACTTGTAGGAGGGCAGCAGCCAAGGCCAACAGGATGCTGGGATGCATCGCTAGGGGGATCACCTCCAGAAGGAGGGAAGTGATACTCCGTCTGTATAACTGCTTGGTGAGGCGACACCTTGAGTACTGCGTGCAGTTCTGGAGGCCACACTTAAAGAGGGACATTAAACTCCTGGAGAGGGTCCAGAGGAGGGCAACCAAAATGATTTGGGGCTTGGGGGACAGGACCTATGAGGAGAGGCTCAAAGAGCTAAATATGTACACATTGGAAGAGAAAAGGGACCATGGGGACATGATAGAGGTCTTTAGGTACATGAAGAGGGTAAATAGGGGAGGAACAGTCGGGTGCTTCGAAGGAAGGAGGAAGGGCCACTAGAGGGTATGGCTGGAAGCTGGAGGGGGAAGATTCAGGGGAGAAAGGAGGAGGTGCTACTTCACTGAGAGGGTGGTGGAGCCATAGAATGCACTGCCTAGGGGGTGGTGGAGGCAGAGACAGTGGAGGGGTTCAAGAGGGGGTGGGACAGGTACAGGGGAAGGGTTCTGGAAGCAAAATCCAATGCAACAAGAATATCCGGAACTGGGAAGGGAGAAGCCAGAGAAGGCGAGGGGGACAGCAAGGTCAGCACCCAGGTTGGGGACTGACCAAACGAGCAGACATGAAAGACCGTTAGGCCTATTCTGCTGGCATTTTAGTATGTTAGTATGTTAGCTGTGGAACCCCAGGGACTCAGCAACAATCTAAGTGGGGTTTGGGCCACTATATCCATTTCAAGGCCAACCCACACTGACAGGAGGTGGTAGACGGTACAAACCACTTTGTAATTTGGGCAGCTGTACATGCTAGATGATAGTTCTGAAACCAAGGAGCCCCAAGGCCTCCTTTAGACCAGTGTGCTCTAAGTCTGATTCTCTCCATCTATGTGCTTTATTTTCCCATAATAAGGTAGATACCATCTTCTCAAGGGAGGCAAAGAGTTTAGGAGAGATTCGTATTGGAAGATTATTGAATAAGTATAGGACCCTCGGGAGCATAAGCATTCGTACCGAAGCCACTCTGTCCAACAGGGATAGGTACAATTTTCACCAGCACTCCATTTCTACATTTAATTGTTTTAATGAAGGGGAAAAGTTAGTTGATTCCAAGTTTGCCCAAATAAAAGGTATGTAGATCTCCAAGTAGGAAAAACCTTGTGGATCCCAGCTAAGTTCCATACCATGAAGACATTCCCTTGAGCAGAGTGAATTTATTGGGGCCAAAACAGTCTTCCATTGATTAACCTGTAGGCCTGATAATTCTGCAACACTTTTAAGGACTGAGAGGGCTACTGGTAGCGAATCTTGGGGGTGGGATAAGGTAAGTAACAGGTCGTCTGCATAAGCTGCCACAGTATAGGATTTACCGTATGCTGATATGTCTGTAAGCCCCTCTGCAGTGTCCAGAGCTCAGAGTAAAGGGTCCAGGGCAATCAAAAAAAGAAGGGAGGACAAAGGGCAGCCTTGACGAGTGCCCCTGTACAATGGAAAGGGAGAAGAAATAGTGGATTTAGTAAGAAACCTAGCCTTTGGAGAATTATAGAAGGTCGAGACCCATAAGCAAAATTGGGATCCAGATCCGTATAATTGAAGGATCTCATGGAGATAGTTCCACTCTACAGAATCAAAGTCCTTTGCAAAATCCACAGCTAAGGTGGCCATAGGGCTTTTAGCTCTACTCGACCAGGCATTTCAAGTTCAACAACAACTTAGTGCTATCTGAGCCTACCTTTCCAGGCATAAAACCAACTTGAGATGGGTGGATAAAAAAGGCCAGGACATCCTGCAATCTGGTAGCCAGTATTTTAGCCAGAATCTTTGTGTCAACTGGCAGTATGATATAGGGCAAAAATGTGAACAATTCAGGGGGTCATCAGATTTTTGGGGTATTACGATAATCAAAGCCTTATTCATTGTAGAGGGAAGGGAGTCTGAAGAGTGGGCACATTGTAGAATGAGTAACAGGTAGGGCACGATTTCTTGATCCAAGGCTTGGTATATCTCGACGGTCATTCTGTATGGCCCTTGGGCTTTCCCATTAGCCATGCGAAATAAAGCCTGTCAGACTTAGGGCTCTGATCTAGGACGATCTAATAGATCAACTTGCTCCTGAGATAATGAAGGTATTGTGAAACCTTGACAAAACTGACGCAATTTATGTGAGAGCTGTTCTCGCGTATCTGTGGCTTTAGATTGATATATAGACTGATAATAGTGTTTCATGGTCTCATTAATGCCCTTCGGATCACTAACCACTGAGCCTGTGGAAGTGTGGAGAGCATGTGTCTTTGAAGATGCTTGCCGCTTCTGCAACTGGTAAGCAAGAAGTTTCCTACCTTTACGCCCCCTTCCCAATATTGATGTTTAGCCCTAAGCAAGGTCCATTCTGCCTTATGATGTAAAAGTGAATTTATGTGATATTTAAGCCCTACAGTACACCTTGTCAATGAGGGATTTCTAGTAGCAGTGGTCTGGGAAACCTTAAAACAACCCTCTAGAGCAGTGAGTTCTGATTGTAGCGACTCTAACTCTTTTTTCTGGGTTTTATTCTGATTCACAGCAAAAGCAATAATATGACCTTTCAGTGTGGCTTTAAATGCCTCCCAGACCATGCTATCTGAGACTTCTCCCCCCCCCCGAGTCAAAACTGAAATACTCCTGAGTTGCTTTCTGCATCGCTTGTTGAAATTCAGGATCTTTAACTAAGAGGGGGTTACATCTCCATCTTGTGCCAGTGTTCCGACCTTCAGGGTTATAATAGGTAATCAGTACCGGTGCATGGTCTGATATAAGTATATTGCCTATGTCACTATGTGAGATGGCACTTGAAGCTGACTGGTTAGCTAACCAATAGTCAATATGACTATGAACTTCATGCGGTGGGGGAATAGTACATGTAGTCTTGACCTGTAGGGTGATCATGCCTCCAGACATCCACTAAGCTCCACTCTGTTATCATTTCTTGCAAGGCAGCATGTGCCTTCGTGTGGGTTTGAGGTGTAGGATGAGATTTGTCCAAAAATATGTCTGACACTAAGTTAAAATCCCTACCTGTTATAAAGAGAATATTGGACTCAGACTGTGCTAGCCCAGCTAAAGCTTGGCTCAAGTTTGGGAAAAATCCATTTGGTCCACATTCAGGGCATAAAGATTGCATATTATCAATTTGTCCATGCCAGACTTTAGTTAAACTATTACCCACCTCCCCTGTTTATCAGAGCGAGACTCCTTCACTGACCATGTACTCAATGTTTGGATCAAAATGGCTACTCCCTTTGACTTAGAGGAAGCTGAGCTGGCACGTATAGTGCCGGAGATGTGTCTCCTGTAGAAGAGCTATATCTGTGTGCATGGAAAGCAAATGCTGAACACCTTAGCTTTTTTTATGGGGTAATTAAGGCCCTTTACATTCCATGACACTAGACACAGACCCTGTACAGTGGTTGGGGGCATAGTTATAGATACATCAGAAAGCTATGGACTTCCTCCAATGTGTTCAAAAAGGATAGACCCCTAATACCCTATTGAGAGCAGCTACTTGACAGATCAACTATGACCTGCTAACAGATATCCAGAGGATACTACGCACAACAATACGAGAGAAAATATAAATTGTCAATAACAACTACAGGAAGTGTATCCACTAATAGTTATATTTAACACAGACTAAAACTAGATACTAATAAGCACAAAAACCTATGCTATGCAGGCATAGGTCCAAAAGGACTAACAAGAACAGAAACCCGCGCTACCCATGGCCCAGGTCCAAAAAAGCGATTAACCGCTAACTGCTACAGATGTTTCAGGGAAAGAGGATAAACAAGAACAGTATCCTCAACTCCACTTGCGTCTGTGCTTAGGGGTTGTTGAGGAAAGTCATGACCCAAACTGGACGTATCCTCTCTCATCCGATGAATAATTCCCAAGTGAAGGTATAATCCTGGGGGTGGAGGTATAAGCCAAGTAGGAAAGGGGAGAAGGATTAAGGGGAAGGGAAAAAAAATAGAACAAGGAGGTAGTAGGGAAACTGCCCTAATTGAAAACATAATGGCCACTCCCCCTATAACATTTGCCCCTACAGTGCAGGCTCATTATTACTCTAAGCATCAAGCTATAAAGATTCAGCAGCTCTAACACTGCTTTACTTTCGGTTGCCAGACTTAGAAGATGCTAGTGTGAAAGGAGAGGGGATCATTCATCCCTTAAATCATGGGGGGGGGAGGGCCCTTCTCCATCATAGTAACCTGCATCAGGGAGCTTCAGCAGTAGCAGAAAAAGGAAAAAAGCTCTGCCATTCCTCTATATCATCAGTAAACAGAGCAAATGGAAAATCATACAAACAAGATGCACAAACTGCAGTCAGTACAGTTGAAAAGTCAGCCAGGGGATTCTCCAGCATGAGACTTTGGCTGTTGGGAGCTACCACTGAGATCAGGAACTTCCTCATAGGCTAATGCGGCTGCATATGATTTTAACCCTGGTTTGAGCTGACTGGAAATGACCAACACTTCCAAAAGAGAAGATTCCAGGATATCAACCCAGTCCATACGATTCCCTTGACTAGGCAAGGATGACTCTATTATATTCACAGGGCAGTCTGATAGGATCTCAGAAGGGTCATCTCTAGGCATCTTCGCTGGAGGAGCTGTTTACTGCTGCTCAGGTGACAGTTGTTGACCACTCCTAGATCACTGTTGCTGTCTTGGGGTTGAGATGGTGCTCCTGGGAGGAAGGAAAGGCTGCCCCACATTAGCAGCCTTTGTGGATGCAGGTACGAGACTTGTAGAGGGGGTCTTTTCACTGGGGGATTCATCAAACCAAGGACCTGGTCCCATAGCACCACGACCATCTAGGTTCCGCTGCTGGTAATTTCAGTTCCTAGTTCTGGTATCAGAGGGGCCCATAGCCTTCTGGGGGATTTAGTATGAATGGGTAGGTTAGGCCAAAACTTAGATGCCCATCTCTCGATCTCCTTAGGAGTGTCTGCCTGCAATTCTCTCCCTTCTTTAGAGACCAACAACCTGGTAAGACCCTTGAATCTGTACTGGAAATTGTGGGCAGATAATATTTTCTTGATAGGACCATAAGCTCTGTGTTTATTTGCCATTTCTTGCACAAAATCTCTATATATAGAAATCAGAGCTCCTTGCCATCGAATTTGACCCAGATCTCGAGATGCACTTAAAATGCATTCCTTTGTAGAATATCTCAAGAAATATGCCACGATTGGCCTTGGGGCCAGTTGCTGTTTATCCTTCCTCCCAACAATTTGGTGGGCCTTTTCAATCTCAACTGGGCCTCTCCAGTGCTCCCCCAGCATCTTAGGGAGCGTCTCATTAAGAAACCTTTCCATAGATGTTCCTTCAGAGCCCTCAGGAACTCCAACAATTTGGAGGTTGTTACGACTCCTCCTATTCTCCTGGTCTTCCATTCTAGTAAGCAATGTTTCCAACTGCAGATCTTGCATCTGCACTCTCCGTTCTAATTAAATTTTGCAGCATTTCCAAAATTTCCACTTTTTGCTCTGCCACATTTAGCTGATCCTGTATCAGATGTACCTCTGCAGTGGTGTTTGTTAATGTAGTATTAATAGTATCAACTTGCAACAGAATCATCTCCAACATATGAGTAATATATGTAAGTGATTTAGCCACCAAAGGCAACTGTGTAATCGTGCCTTGTGTTGGGGAGGTTATAGGCAGAGAGCCATCAGCCACCACCATATTCGGGGTCAGTTGAGCTGGAATGGATGCTGCTGTAGACTCCACCTGCAGGCTGAGTGGGGAAGATGCACCAAGACTTCTGAGGACTGGGGCTGCAGTTCCTATGGCCTAGCAGATAGGTGAAACTCTTGGGTAACTGGTGCAAAAATAGCTACTTTAGAATATTGTACCACCAGAACGAGTCACACCGGACGAGTCAGAGCAATCTCCCGAGTAAGTGTTTAACAACAAAAAATTTACATCCTGGGATTAGACAGACCCGCCGTGGGTTATTCAAAGAGGGGGAAGGAGCCCAAGAATTATGCTGCCATTTCCTTGGCGCGAAAGCCACCACCAACAGGGTCTTGAGGGCAAAAAAGGAGGGAGAGCAGTACAGAGATGGCTGGCAGACAAACTGGGCATGGATGACATGGCAGCAGATTTTCAAATACAATGAGCCTGTTCCACTGGTCTTAACCCCAAACAGGGTGAGAGGCCACAACATTATCTCATAATGTACCTTCATTTTCCAGAGAGGGAGAAATTTCTAAGGGCAGCAAGATCTCAAGGAACAATTCCTGTAGGAGGTGGGGGAAGTGTCCACTTTTCAAGATCATTCAAGAGATGTCCAACTCAGTTTGTGGGAGTCAAAGCAACGCTGCACATTCATGGATGGGACTTTGCCCTGTTGTGTCTGGGAAACTAAAAGTGCTTAAACAGGGATGCCCATCAAAATGCTTTACAAAGCTACAAGATGCTGAACACTACATAAATACATAAGATTATGTGGCTGAAGGGGAATTGAGATCCAGATAGTGAGCAATGGCCAACACTTGAAAAGGGTGGTGGCAATCTGTAATAAATATGAAAAGCAAATGATCCTAAGGCAGTAAGTTTGAATTTTTCCTATAAGGCAAAACTGTGTCAAATCATAAGAGAGGAATGTTTCATGGAGGGTTAGACTGTATCCTTGCTCAACATTATCAAAATATATTTTATTTACTGTTAAAGGTGGTGTTTTTTTGTAACAATTTATTTAAACCTTCAAATTCATGAAAGTAAAATGGCCATGACCACATGTTGGAAAGGTGCATGGGCACCACATGGCAGGAGAGCTTCATGAGTGGATACTGTTTGACATTTTTTTGGTGCCTGTAAAAGACTGACATATAGCAAAATCAACCTAGCAGCTCTTGGCAAATCAGCTCCATCAGTGAGACAATGCCACCCACAGTCCATGTCCATTACAACCTACATGAACTTGGTTGCCATGGTAACAAATTTTAAGCTGGTGTGTGTACCACTGTTACATATAGCTGTACAAAAATTCAACAAAGTGCATGTAAATCTCTGGAAAAATGCTGAGAATTAAAATTCAAAGACACAGGAGTAACACTGATTTACTGAATGAAAATCAGTAGCCAGTCTGACTGTAGATCACACTGTGGATAATAACCTGAACCCAAAGCACATGTACAATCTATAATCTCTTTCTGTCAGGATTCAGTGGCTTTTTTCTCTGCCAGGTTTCGTGTTGTGATTACCAATTTGACATGAACTGATGAAGCATAAAGTTTGTTTCTTTCTTGTTTGTAGTGCTGAAAGAGTGGTTCTCCAGCTCAACTCCCACTATGCTGGCTCATTCTCAACCACAGCTTGGGCTGGGGATCTCAGCGAGAAGTGATGGATGCTGCACACGTCTCCTTACCAGCTGTATCTAACTCTGAGCTGCAGGTATGTTGACCTAGGTAACTATTCACACCAGAGCGAGGCTGGGTTGTTATGAGATGCTCCCATAAAATCTTACCAGATCACTGCTGACATGTAGCAGAGTACTGGTTTTCATCAGACCAGGCAACTGAATATTGTCAGTGTTTGCTGGGCATTTTTTCTTTCCTCTGGTATCTGGTCTGCTAAATTAGTGTTGGTTGTGTCTACTTTGGGGAACTGATGTGCCAGGATGCATAAAGGCTCAACTCACACCAGATCCAGGTTCATATTCTCTTGACTGAAACTCAGGCTGTGATTACTGATGAGAGCTCCTTGGGAACTGCAATACCCTGGAAATACACAGCATAGATCCTGACTGGGTGATCTGGACATGAGTCCTAGAAATAACCTGTGCACCATACTCTCAGTGATGGGACATATCAAAACCCAGGCCACTTGAAGGGTGAGCTGACAATGAGGATGATCTGTCCAGAGGACTGCTCATCATTTAACAACTTGTCAAGCTCCTTGGCCTATATCAGGTGTCAATGGTGCTTCTCCCTGGTGTATATATGATATGGTCATGAGCAAACGTCTCTGAGAGATATTAATAAGAGGAAGAGTGCATGATCACATAGGGGGCATTCCCTGGGTTTGTGAGCAGGATTACCAGAAGGTGTGGAGGGAAAGCATGAAAGAATAAAATGTAACGGTAGGATGCACAAAGGGACAGAACTAAACAGTCTTTAATCCCTTAATCCAAATGCAGAAAATGTTTAGGAACACAATTTAAAATAGACTTTTACATACTGGTTCTACAACATGGGCATGTTTATTGCTATGAGGGGAGAACCAGTTGGAGGGGTAGAAAAAAATGATTTAAATGTTATGTGGTTAGAAAGGACCACCCCAATGGGCAAATCCTCACTTAAGGTGTGATGGTTGCTGTCTTATGATCTTGCCTATTGGGGTTTACATTACTTTAGTAAACTACTGCCTTAGTAGATAACTAATTAAAATACCATGTTAGATCACTATTAAAAATATTAGGTAGTAGAGAGGTGGGACTCAACCTCCAGCCTATCAGTACAGTTCAATATAAGGTGCTGATGACAGCTAAAGTGGGTAGAGTGCAAAAAGAGTACTAGCCAGAAGTCTTGAGTTGATTTAATTTGGTTCAGCTCTCCCTCCTATCCATTTCTTTTGGGGGGGTGCTTGTATACTATGGGTGGGATTTTCAGAGTGTGCCAGACAGGGACACAAGCCTGAGTGCAGTGCAACTGGGATGCACCAGGGAGTGTGCTGGGCGATATTCAACGGTGCTGCACCATGGCTTAGCACCATTGAATATGGCAATGTGGCCTCCCACATTGCGCATGGCACAGTGACACTGCACCAGTGCAAGTGGCAAGAGAAGTGCAGGGAGATGCGCCAGTGCAAGCGCGATTGCTCTAGGTGCAGAAACTGCAATATTCAGTGGTGGATATGCAAATGGGGCCATAATGCAAAGCAAGGTGCAACTGGGGCCATTAGCATGTCAGGTGCACCGATCTCCAGTGACTTGAGCCTGGTGCCCAGCCAGGCTGCAGCTGTCAGGGACCGATGCCCCCTGCATATCACAGCAAAGTGCCCCAATGCCCAATTGAGGGCATAAGTATATTTGTAAACATGTCCCATATCCCTGGTGGTCCAGTGGACAGCTTCTAGCCCAATTTCAGGATAGGTGTAATAAATAACATTATAAATTATCCCTGGTGATCCAGCAGTATCCCCCTCCCCACCTGCCCACTGAGCCCCACCACCCCGCTCCCTCCAGGTCAGCGGCGGGTGACAGCTCCCCACCCACAAGCCGCCTGGCTCCCCACTGACTGACAGCATACAGTACAGCTGTACACCCATTGGTCCACAGTGTGAGCCAATGGGCATGCAGACCGTACCATACTACACAGTTCCGATATGTGAATGGATCCATTCACATATCTGGACTGTGTAGTACGTGAGGAGTCTGCTATGCCCATTGGCCCACACTGTGGACAAATGGGCATACAACTGTACTGTATGCTGTCAGTTGGCAGGTGGCTGGGTGGCTTGCGGGTGGGGAGCTGCTGATGACTGAGGGGATGGGGTGGCGGGACTCAGTGGGTAGGTGGGGAAGGGGGTACCGCTGGACCACCAGGGATAATTTATAATGTTATTTAATACATCTATGCTCGCGATCGGGCTGGAAGTGGTCCACTGGGCCACCAGGGATATTGGACATGTTTTCTATTATACATACAGTATGCCCATGATCGGGTGTGGGGGGTTGTGATGCTGACAAACCCTGGCTCCGGAGCTTGGGTGGCCACCCACAGCTGGCGGCTGCCGTGTTGCACCCTGCAGTACTGCAGCTCACCTTGGGGTGGCCAGCCATTGCTCCTATTTCTTTTAGGTTCAACTTTGAGCATCAGTGTGTGGCACAAGTAGGGATTGCATCAAAATATGTGCGGCACATCGCAGGCTGAATGTTGGGATGTGCGGAATATGCATGGGCACACCCCCAGCACTTGCGCTGCATATATTACTGGTGCACCCTGGCACATTGGGATTTGCATGGAGCATGTTCTCCTTTTGAATATCATGCTGGGGAGCATCATTGGGTTGTGCATGGTGCAACACTGTTGCACCATGCACAACCCCTTTGAATATCCTACCCTATGTTTAGAAAGCATCTTACTGCCAATATTAAATATGGTGGAAATCACATTTATCAAACAATGCCATTTAGGTATGGAGTGCCTAGAGATTACTGGAATGTTACACACTAAAAGTGTAATAGGTGGGGCTGGGGGGGTGGCAAGTTCTTTGTTTTTTCATCTGTTTTTACATATGGGGAGGAAGGGGGGAAACAGTTTACTCAGTTTTTAAAATTGTTGGTTTAGCCTCACAACCTTACATAAGGCAAAGTGTTCTGTTCTCAGATAAAGTTCACAAAAGGCTTCTCAACTGTAAAGTAATAAGTATCAATGTCAATGCTCTGTTAACACATAAGGTAACATTTGTGTATTATTTTCTGGTGGATAGTAGGTTGAAAATATGTTCTTGGAATATTAATAGTCTGCAGACTCATACAAAAGGAAAAAGATTCCTGGACAGAATCAAAGCTTTGCAATCTGACATTGTATGTCTGCAGGAAATTCATATGTTGATTAAACAAGTAAGACACATGGCAAAAATTGAAGGAGGGAATGGTATGGTTCCTGTTTAACTTTCAAGGATAGAGGGGGAGCTGTATGGTTAAGACCAAGGTTCCTGGGATGGTCACACACATAACAAGAGATGACAGTGAGGGACGATATGTCCTTTTGCAAATCCAACTTAATTCAGGGCAGGCCATTGAAGTGGGATTGGTGTATGCACCCAATGTGGATAACTCAGGCTTCTTTAACATTTGCAGGTCCCTTGGTGCTGAATAGATATTTTAATTGTGTCCTGGACAATATATTCAATAGATCTTCCAGGATGGGGGTCACGTATCCAGACATTGGAGGGCACTACAGGATTTAATGAGGGATCATAGACTAGTATATTTGTGGAGACATCTGAATTCTGGGGAAGGGAATACACTTTTTACTTGAACTCTGCCAAGAGCAGTGCACCACTAGATATGGCCCTAGTTTCTCAAGACCTCCTACAGACATTAACATCTGTAGCTCATGGTACAGTCCTAGCCTCAGATCATTCCCTTATTCAGAGAGTGCTAACAGGCTTGAGCTCACCGTAAGCTGAGCAAGCATGGAGATTAGATCCTGTACTGATGAAAAATCAAGACTTTAGGAATTATATATTTGACTCCATATCATGGATTTCTTGATAATTAGCCCTCCAAGCACAACATGAGCCTTGATGTGTTGGGATGCTCTAAAAGTGGTATTCCATGGGGGTATAATCTCATACTCGGCCATAAAAATAAACTGGACTGCTGAGATGGAGGAGCAAATAAAAAAACAGGAAAACTGTACATTGTAAATCCAATTCCTGAAAACTATCATTCTCACAGAAGCTTCAGTGGCAATATAATACCACCAAAACAGCAACTATAGAAAGAGCTCTGTTGCTTATCTAAGAGGGTGCATATTTTGAGGGAGTTTCTGAAGAGAAATGGTTGCCCTGGCAACTCCGTAATAGACAAGGGAGTAAGAACATAGCTCAAATTCATGACGGTACAGGTAATCTGTAGTACAGTGATAATGCAACATGAGATTGCTTTTGCTCCTATTATGAGGAGCTGTATAAGTCAAAGGTCATCACAACATAGGCCCAATAGAATATTTTATCAGTAAGGCCACATTGCAAAACATAAATGTCCAAAACACATTGAAATTAGGTGGTCCAATTCTGTGGGAGGACATACAACAAGTGATTAAACATTTAAAAGGTTGGAAAGCCACAGGCCCAGATGGGAGCCAACAGACTTTTTCAAAATTTTTAGCCGAGACCTGCAGGCCCTCTTGCAGGATATGATATGGAAATGCTTGAAATTGTGAGTTTTGCCACCTTCAATGAGAGCAGCCACTACTGCTGTACTCTTAAATCAGGGTAAGGATCCCTTGCAATGTTCCTCGTATCGCCTGATATCCCTCCTTGCTTCTGATTATAAAATATTGGCAAGAATTCTAGCGAGCAGATTGGAACAATTACTGCCCTCCATTATACATGAAGACCAATCTGGCTTGTAAAATGTATGCAAGGGAAGCTAAACATCAAATTCACTCTGAACATAGTTTGGAGGTGATCAGAGATGAAATAGCAGGGAAGCCCATAAATATTAGCACTCGATGCTGAAAAGACATTTGATAGAGTAGAATGGAGATACTTGTTTGAAACATTACAAAGATTTGGATTGGGTGAAAACATGATAAAAGGGGTAGGAGCACTATACAACTTGCTATTGGCCCAAGGTTTTGTTAATGTACACTAACTAAACCTCTTCAGCTGATCAATGGCACTAGACAGGGTTGCCCACTGTCCCCCTTAATATACATAATGTCCTTGGAACTATTAGATGCAGTAAAAATACAGTATCAAAGAATTCAGGGGTTAATCTCTGGCAGTTGAGACCACAAAATAGCCTTATTTCCAGATCACCTCCTAGTCTATGTTCAGGACCCACAGAGTGGTATTCTAGCACAGCATGATGTACTATCAGAATACAGTGCCCTAGCTGGACATAAGATTAATTCGACCAAATTTAAATTAATGATCTTATGGCAGGGGAAGTCTGGTTTTCTGGTAAAATTTCCCAATAAAATTAAATTGGTGAAATATTTGAAATACTTATTCATAATGATTCCTAGAAATAGTTCAAATCTATACAAAGAAAACTACATAAATAAAATGGTAACACTTTATTTTAGCGTCCTTAAGTACACTGTGATTACTGTATAACTATGCTGTAACTTCACTGTAACTACTGTGGAGTTACATGTAATGACTAAGTAGCTGTTAAGTAGTTTCACAGTTGTGTGTTAAGTAGTTCCACACAATTTGCATGAAGTAACTACACTGTAACTACTGTGTAGTTACATGTAACTACTATCTGCATTCAGTTTCGTATGTTCATATAGTCAGTGGGAAGATGAAGGGGAAGAGAGGGGGCAAGAGGTGGGGGGAGCAGCAGGAGCCTAACCTCTGAGCTGCACAATTGAGCAGATGTGATAGACCATTTGGCCTGTATCTGCTGGCAGTTTTGTATGTTTGTATGTAGTTGTTAACTAGCTTCACATGTGGGTATGGTGTAGTTATGCAACTTTCATACATGTGCAACTATTACAGTCTCCCTTTTGGCACAGATCATTTCATTCTGACAAGTGTAACTACACATGTAACAGCTGTTGCAAAGTATGTAACAGAAAATCTATTGTACAACTACCACTCTATCTCTTCTGGTATTGTGTTATTTGCTTGTATTAGGGCAACTACACATGTAATAGCTATTGCAAATTGTAACAGCAAATCTGTTGTGTAATTACTATGTTATTACTTTTGACATTATTAAATCTGTTCTTACAAGTGTAACTACATATAAATGCAGGTTGTGTGCACTGTTTCAACTGTCTATGTGTATCTGACATTTATTTAAATGGTAATCACACAGAAAAATGTTAAAGTGTAATCAGAATGGTAACTAAAATATGAATACAATCCGACTTCAGTCTGCTACAGTTAAATGCACTTAGTGGCAACTGTTTAGATGATGTTCCATGTCTGTATTCCAGTTTTTCATTAACTTACAGGTTAGTAAACATGCAGTCTAATACTGTGAATTGATATGTAACTGTACTCAAAAATATTTCATTTGCATAATTGCTAATTGGCACTCTAACAATATTGTGGCTAAGAAATAATAGTACTGTTTTCACAGTTAATGCCAAGGTAACATGTATTTGCAGTTGCACACAGTTACATTTATCATATGTCAGTACTGTAGCTGTGATGAAAGTTCTCATTCAGAAATCAGTCCCTCATGAACTTACTGATTACTAAACATGCAATTTAATATTAGTCCATATTCAAATAGGCAGCAGGGAATGAGCCAAATGTGCATTCTCAGGCTACTGATCAATAGCAGCCATCCAATCAGATGGACTGACCAGAAGCAGACTGGACCCTGCACTCTGTGTGGATAGGAGAATTGTAAGTTATTGGTGTTCTTCCCATTAATGCTGTTTTCCAGTAAGGGGACCTACTGGTCTGCCTATGTTTACTGCCTTGCCCCAACCCTCATGGTATAGTCAGAGGGCTGGGATAGCTTGATGTGAAGGATGATGCTATGGCAGCCACACCATTCAGCCAGTGGGAAGGGCAGGTAATGGCTAAGGAAGGGTCCCTGCCTGAGTATCCAGCACCACCCACCTCCACTCCACATAGCAGATCAGTGTTAAAGAATAATATGTAGTCATGCCCCACCCCCAGCCACCTATCTGGGCAGTTGCAGGCCAGGAGTTTGGTTGTAGAAGAGATGTGGGTCACTGCCACAGAAGCAGCACATTTCTTAGTAACTACAGCATAGTTACAAGCCAATAAGTAAATATGAAAATGATTTGTATTGCATAAGTAAACAATGTAGTTATATAGCAATTAACAATATTAGATTGCATGTTTATTAAGCAGTAACTGCATGACAGGATGATTTATAAAGGGAAATATACATCAGAACCACAGCATTGACATTAAATGTCAGTGTACAGTAGTTACACCCTTCTTCTTGCACTTTATTTAAAATGTCAGTTTCTGCATACTTTCTTTGCAAATACATATTAGTTAGCATTAAATGTGGAAACAATGCCACAGAAGTAATACAATCCTTAATAACTACAACACTGTTACACCCTTCTTCTTACACTTTAAGTGTCAGTTTCTGTGTATACTCTTTGTAAGTATACGTTAGTTAGGCATTAACTGTGGAAACAATGCCACTGAAGCAGTGTGTTCCTTAGTAACTACAGCACTGTTAAAAGCCAATAAGTAATTATGTAAATTAATTATATTTTATTGTATAGCAATTTACAATATTAGATTGCATGTTTATTTTTAGTTCCTTTTTTTGGGGGGGGTCACAGTGTACAAGTGATGGCTCTCTGATTTGAACCCAGTTCTCCAGGTTTGTAGGTCAGTGCTTTTAACCACTACGCTGTACTGCAGTAAGTTCATGAGGGAATGATTTCTGAAGGATAATTGTAAGTGTCAATAACTACACTGTAATGAGCTGGCCCGGCGGCACAGAGGGATGAGACCCTGGATGTCTAACCTCGCACCACGCTGGTGACCCAGGTTAGGGAGCAGACTCGGATCATCAGGGATCATAAGGAAAGGAAAGGACTGAGTGTCCAGAGGACACCTCTCCTTTTCTGGGAGGGAGGGTGGAATATCCAACTCTCTGGTGACCCCCAGATTAGACTGGGGGTACAGGAACAGTCGGGATCTCCAGTAAGGGGATTGGCTGTGGCGGTACTCCTGTGAATGTGTGCAGGAGTGAGCACATCTTGTGCTGGTATGCATTGCACTGCTGAGCCTAGAGGGGACAGAAAACTGGAAATGCCCCAGGCTTGGTAGGCAAAGGTGGGTCCAGTGGGACAGCCCCATGCACAGTACCAGGTCCTGCCAGCCAAAGACTGGCTCTCCCTCTGCTCCCTGGTAGCTCTACTAGATAGAGCACCAGTAGGAGTCAGCATTCCTACCCTGGAGGGCTTAGAGCCGGGGGGGGTTGGGTGGCCAGAGGAGACAGAGTTGACATGGGCCCAAACCAGGTCTCAGTTGTGGGGGCTTCAGGTATGCGGAAGAAAGGCTGTACCTGAGAGACCACACCAGAGAGAGGCCAGGAGATCAGTGAATAGGGGGCATAAAATAAGTTAAAAAAAAACCTACACTGTAACTACTGTATAACTGCACTATAACTGCACAACTATGTAGCTGTTAACTAGTTTTGGAATGCATGATGAGTACTTACATAACTTTAAATATGCTGCTTTTTGTGAGATTTACCTATACCTCTACTGAACCCACACCCCTGTCCAGATGCTGCCCATATGGGTGGCTGGGGGTAGAGCATGGCTACCCACCTCAGATGAGAGTCCTAATTCTTTTATACCTAAGACTAAACTGTCCCATTGTACAATGATGAACAGTCATAAGACTGACTGATTGTACATTATGTATATTGCACCCACACTTTAGTTGCTACTTTATTGTGTTTCAGCTGTATTCTTTCACTTAATTGTACTATGCTGTACTCAGTATACTCATAGTTTCATAGAGTGATATGGGCTCGGGAGCCAAAAATGCCCTTAAGGAGCTCGCCACCAACTTCATGGAATAATTCTAATGTAAATACGATATTTTTTTTGCTTCCCTTATAATTATCTGTTGTTTAAAGGATTCTATATTAACACTTTCCACAATTTTCCTTGGCAAAGCATTCCACTGAGTCACTACCCTTTGTGAAAACCATTTAATCCTTTTTTGTGTTTTACAGTTCACACCTCTAAGTTTGTAACTGTGTGATCATGTATGGGTCTTAGTTATTCTGTATCAAACCTAAAGTTTCAAACAAACACCGGTCATTAATTGCTTTAAATATCGTGCATAAATCTCATCGTATTTGTCTATATTGTAAAGAAAAAAGACCCACTTCTTGTAGTCTTGATTTATATTGTAAGGATCCCAGATCTCTAATTTTTTTAGTTATTTTCCTTTGGACTCCCTACACTATTTATTTTCCTTTTTTTGTGATTGGTCCATTAAAGGAAGAACAATATTCAAGTTCAGCCCTTCCATACTTGTGTAGAGTGGTAGAATTACTTTTTGGTCTCTGCTTTTAATATGTTTAAGAATGCATCCTATAATTTTGTGACACTTTTTTACTTTAACCAAAGTATGATTATCAAAAGTTAAATTATTATCAACAAGAACCCCTAAATATTTCTCATTTGTTGTTACTGCATGTGGAACATCATTAATTTTGTAGATGAAATTTTGGTTATTATGTCCAAAGTGCATGATCTTACATTTTTGTTCGTTAAAACACATCTTATTTTCCATTGCCCAGGAGCAGATTGCATTTAGTTCTTCCTGGAACTGGGTTGCATCTTGTGTATTGTTAACTATACAGCCAAGTTTGCAGTCGTCTGCATACTTGGCCATCCAGACCTTGTTAGATGGTTACATTGTTAATATTAATAAATTGAACAAAACAGGGCCCAAAATTGATCCCTGCGGGACGCCACTACTAACCTTTGCCCATGATGACAAATGTCCTCTGACAGAAACTCTCTCGTATCTATTCTGTAGCCATGATTTTACCCAATTAATTATATTAGAGAGAAAACCAAATATACACATATAATGTATCATAACCTGATGTGAAACTTATCAAAAGCCTTGGAAAAACCAAGTAGGACAACATCCATAGGTAACCCCAAGTCAACGGATGCACTTACATTCTCATAAAAGTTTGACAAGTTAGTCATGCATGATCTGCCCTGAGTAAATCCATGTTGAGTTAAGTCCTGTAAATAATGTTTAGAAATGTGTGCTTTGATTCTAGCTAATAATGTTCTTTCAAATAGTTTACCAATAACAGAAGTGAGGCTAATAGGTCTATAATTGGATACTAGTTGTTTATTACCGGCTTTATAAATGGGGGGTAACTATAGCCTCATTCCATACTTGAATTGTCTCACCTTGATTAAGTGATGCATTAAACAAAACTGTCAGGGGGCCACATATAACGTTAGCCATTTCTTTTAGGAATCTTGGTTGTATATTGTCAGGTCCTGGTGATGACTGTATTTTAAGTTTTTGGAGTAAAGTTCTAACCTCAGTCTTAGTAATTGGTGATATATACTCTTTATTACCCTGCTCCAAAATTATTGGGAGGGTATCATCTGGAGTAAATACACTCACAAAATAATTATTAAACTCGGTCACCATTTCCAATTCTTCATTAATAAGATCCTTATTGTTGGCAATTGGTCCAACTGTAGAATAGTTTTTCCTTAAAGAACCAATATAATTATAGAAAGATTTATGATTGTCCTTGGTTTTAGTTGCTAAGTTTAATTCAAAGTTACTTTTTGCTTTTCTAGTGTGGTTTTTAACCTTTTTTGTTTTTTCTTTCTATGCATTCCAAGTAATTGGGGATGGATTTTTTTTGTATTTCTTATAATAGGCCTTTTTTCTTAGTTAATTGCCTTATTTATATTCTTATTCCATCATAGGAGTTCTATGTCTATTATTATATTTTGGCCTATTTGGCACCCATGTGTCAAGATAATAATTAATTTTATCCTTCATATGATCCCATATTTGACATAGGTCTAAATCTTTGAGATTATTTCGTAATTCCAAGAGCTTAAGTATCTGGTTATTTCACTATAATTTGCCTTATTAAAATCCTTGATTACTGTCACACCATTAGTGATGTTATTACATACGTTTAATTTTATTGATACCATATTATGGTCACTATCTCCAAGTGGTGTTATAATAGTTGGTGTGAACATTCTATCTTCTATATTACTTAGGATGATATCAAGTATGTTGTTCTGTCTGGTCCCTTTGGTTACAATTTGGGTTAAGTTTTGGTGAATTGTAAGTTCAATAAAAGCAGTTTCTACTAATCCATGACCCTCTAGTTTAGGCCTGTTTATTTTTGGAAAATTAAAGTCTCCCATTAATATATAATTATGTAATGTATCCATGCTGTTTAAGGTTGACAATAGTTCCATGTCTTCAGCTTGAGATGAGCTAGGGGTCTATAACAAAGGGCCACTACTAGTGACTCCTTAGGTAGATTTATTTGAGCCCAAATTGCTTCTATTTTATTCTCTAATGACTCATTTGGGGTTATGCTGTGGGCCATGTAGTTATTAGAGATGTATAATGCAACCCCTCCACCTCTGGAATCACTTCTATTTTTGTAAAATTTGTTATAACCCTGAATTTCTGTGTTCCATTCCTGGTCTGAAAACCATGTTTCTGTGACTCCACAAATGGTTACATTTTCTTTTGCTAGAATATTTTTCAGTTCCTCAATTTTTTTTTATCAAACTACGGGCGTTAGCTAATAAGATAGTGATAAATCCTGCATCTTTGTTTATTTGTTTTTTGTGAAATTTTAATTTTTTTGAATTATTATTACTTTTAATATCTTTAATTAAATTTCCTGATAATACACCAGTTTCAGGAGGACAAAAAGTAGATTGCCCCCCACCCAGGAAATTAGTTTAAAGTTTTAGTAATAAAGTTTGTTATATGCTTTGCCAGTAAAAGATTTCCTCTCCTGCTTACATGTAATCCATCCCAAGAATAGAATTTTTCATGATGGCAGAATTCCTCCCAGTGTGTAATACAAGGTATTTCCTGTCTCAGTGTCCATTTTCTCATCCAGTTATTTATATTTCTAATTTTTAGTGTTTGAAAATGAGATGCTTTTGGAATTGGTAGAATTTCAGAAAGTACAGCAACACAGCCTAATTCTATAAGTTTATTTATGAGTACTACAAAACATTTTTTTATGCTATCTTCTGAATCCCTAACGATATTGTTCACTCCAAGGTGTATGATAACAATAGAGTTTGGCCCAACGTTGCTTAATATATTTTCTAACATGACAACTATGTCCATTATTTTAGCTCCACCAAAACTTGATAAAACTTTAGAGGTTTTATCTGGGTTACACACTGCTCTGTCCAGGTGCTTGATTATTGAATCTCCCAGTACTACTATATCTTGCTTTACAGTTTCAGTGGTTTGGGTTACAATGGGAGTAATATTAATTTCAGTATCTGAAGAAACAGTAGATGTAGTCAGTCTGTTTATTTCAGTTTCAGGGGCATCACTAGATAAAACATCATAAGCATTGTACAGAGGGTGATTAAAAGTGTCAGCTTTTCTTCCTTTTTTAGAGACCTGGGAATTTTGTACTGTAAACCATTCCTCATTTAAATGTGGAGTAAAAGCCTCCTCTCTAGTCTTTTTTTTTTGCAGACTGTACAATAGAACACAATACAGTTGCAGGTTGATCATTTACCTGGATATCACCAGGCTGCAATATAGTAGCTGGTGTTTCAAGTAGTGGGCAAGGTTCAGCAATTGTTACATTTTGTCCCTCCATAAACCTTGAGGCCATTTGTTTTTGGCTTGCCTCCAAATGTTCTAGTCATTCATTAAATAAACTGATTTCTTTAAGAAGTTCTTCATTTTGTAGACATTTATGACATATAAATGATTCTTTAGGGACTATGTCCATAATGGAAACATGTTATAATTAGAGCATTTAACCCCAAGGTTACCATCTAAGGTCATAATAGTGTCCATGGTAACTACTGTATTTTTATACAAGGATAATAAGCAGTAAACACTATATTTTATATACTCAATTCTATTGTACAACTGATACCATGATATTTTGAAACTTACAGTTAGTAATAGCACAAACGATCAGCTTTTTTTAAAATCCTGGATCACACGATACACGCCAACACGCAAACACACGCTGACGCATGTGTCTTTACACACGTCTTCATGCACGGACATGCAGTGTCCTGCTCATGCTCACCCTGCTCACAGTAGGGCTTATATTTAAAGAGTCCTTGACCAGGAAGTAGGCTAGGGTGGTGAACGCTACCACGTTCCGCAAGTTTTTAAAATTATAATGAGCAGATATTAAAGTTGCATAAAGTCCACTCATGTGTGGATTTTATATTCGCCCTTGTTGTATAATCCCTAAATTTAAACAAAATAAAACATAATACTAGTTGTAGTTTTGTACTAAGGATCAAAAACTACAACTACTCTTCCTGCATCAAATCAGTTTTGGCAGGGATCCAGTATCTTATGCAGTGAGCACAGTGTTCAAAACAACAGTTCCATATTTAAAACAAAGCTTCTCCCTGCTGTGAAAACAGCAGAACAGACAATAGTGCAAACAAAGCACCCCGCTCGCAGTAGGGCTTGTATTAAAAGAGTCCTTGACCCGGAAGTAGGTTGGGGGCGAACGCTACCACGTTCCACAAGTTTTTAAAATTATAATGTGCAGATATTAAAGTTGCATAAAGTACCAATCATGCATGGATTTTATAGTCTCCCTTGTTGTAGACTCCCTAAATTCAAACCAAATTAAACGTATAATACTAGTTGTAGTTTTGTGCTAAGGACCAAAGAACTACAACTACTCTTCCTTCATCTAATCAGTTTTGGCAGGGCTTCAGTATCTTATGCAGTGAGCACAGTGTTCAAAACAACAGTTCTGTATTTAAAATAAAGCTTCTGCCCACTGTGAAAACAGCAGAACAGACAATAGTGCAAACAAAGCACCCCACTAACAGTAGGGCTTGTATTTAAAGAGTCCTTGACCCAGAAGTAGGCTAGGGGGCGAACGCTACCACAATGCACAAATTTTTTAAATTATATTCAGTGTATTCTATTTCCTATACCTTTCTCTGTCATTGAAAGTGCATTGTCTGTATTACCTACAGTATCTACCATTTTTATGGCCCAGGTCATGCCTGAAAATCCATTGAATCAGTGCACCTGCACAGTAAACAAAGCCCTCTCTCTCTCTCTCTCTCTCTCTCTATCTATCTTAGAGGCAAAAAAAATCCATTTAATGTATTAGTTAGGATTGTTCCACAGTGACAAAAGTGAGCAAATTTGGTGTTAGGGTTGAAAATCCCCCTGTGGACCCCCAACCACCCCAGCCAGCATTGGGGCGCATTAAGTGCGTCAGCCTAACTCTCACCCCATCACATGTGTAAAGCAGCAGAAGTATAGGAGAATGGGGTGAGTTAGGACCGACAACCCTAATGCTTACCACAATGCCAGTTGGGGTGGGCTCGAGGTCCAAAGGGGTTTTCAACCCCTAACACCAAATTTCCTCACTTTTTCACTGTGGAACAACCTTAACTAATGCATTAAACAGAGTTTTTTGCCTCTAATTTCCCTTCTTTTTGAGAATGATAATAAGAAATAGTGAATGTAATGCAGCGGTGGGAGCGTTGGGCCCTTTGGGCCCCGCACTCCCGCCATGTGATGTATTGTGGCATATTAACAGGAACAGCAACGCAAATAGAAGTGCTAACAGTGGTGCACATGGTAATGCAAGCGTGAATGAGAACAGAAAGGGTAACGCACATGGTGGCATAGACGGGAACGGTCTGCCACGTGATGTGTTGTCACATAGTAACATGGTGCCTGCAAATGGAAATGTCAATGGGCATGGTGACGCAAAGTGAAACAGAAAGAGAAACAGTACTGTAGACACAAATGGCAAAAAATAACAGAAACGCAAGCGCAAAGGAAAAGCATAAAGGATAACACATGGTGGCATAGATGTCAACAAAGTGAAACGGGTACGAACCACAAGCGGAAAGGGCAACGGTAACAGTAATGTAAGTGCACAGGCTGGTTTTCCCCAAAATCTGCATAGAGAAAGACAGTGAGTACAAAGAATGTATGCATAATAATGGATAACGGAGCAGAAAATGAGGACTTAGAATACTAAATAGGTTATATCTCAGGAACCGTACAACGTAGAAAAAAAATTTAAAAGTCATATGATTTGCGAATGTCCTGGCTAGTTTTGCACTTGTGGGCTAAGTGATTTTCTGATGAAAAGTCATATCTCGCACCGTTTCCGAGATACGGGCCCTGAAAGGTGCGGCGAACGCCGTAATGTTATCCTATGGGAAAAAAAGAGAAGTTCAGAGTGCCATAACTTTGCCTCACTATAATATTTTTTCACCAAACGACTGAAAGGCACATCTGTGGGCTGTTGGCTGTGTTTCATCCAAATTTCAGGAAAAAAGGCCAAACCATTATTTTGCAGCAGGGTGCCAAAGGATTCCTGTAATGCATCGGGCGCCGTAATGTTATCCTATGGGAAAAACTGTCAACTTTGGAGTACTGTAACTTTGCCACCATGTAATATTTTTTCAACAAAACACTGAAAGGCACATCTGTGTGATGTCAGCTACATTACTTTCAAATTTCAGCCCAAAACTCCAAACCGTTCTTTTGCAGCGGAGTGCTAAAGAATTGCTGTAATTTTCCCACAGACTAGAAAAGTACTGTAGCAATTTACGAAAGCTTTTGCAAAAATTTGTGACATTTTCATGAGCACGAAAGTACTTTATGAAAGTACTTTTTCCAGAAATTTGAAAAACATATTTCTGGGGTGTTTTACCCCCAAAATAAAGACATGGCTAGCATCCTCAGGGTCCGACAAGGTGAATACAAAAATAATTAGGTTGTTAGAGGGTCCCAAATTTAAATGCCAAGCATTTTTCTGATCACTAACTGAAAACAAGATGGCAGATTTATGAAAGTAACAGGGCCATTTGCGAAAGTAAAAATGCATTTGCAACACTGTCAAACTTTTTGTTAACTTTTCCCATTGACTTATAATGGGAAATTGTTTTTTGAATAACTTTTGAACCGTTTAATATTTTTCATAGAAATCTTAAAGAGCACATAGGACCCCAGCCACAAATTCCCTGAAGATTTCGACTGATCATCAAAACCGTCGACCTGTAAGGCCATGACACCATTAAATTCCAGAAAAAGCATATAAGCATGCGGCATCAGATCATAATAACTCCACAGCTGTGTATCCAACCAGAACAAAACTTGGCTGATCCCAAGCTGTATGGATCTTGATCACCGAGTTCCAAATTGCAGGCAAATCCATCAAGCGGTTGCAAAGTTATTAAGGTGCAAAATTTTGAGTTTAACATGTAAATGGCTCCTCAACCCTAACTATGGTAATATATATATATATATATATATATATATATATATATTCATGGCAAAAAACTCCGTTTAATGCATCAGTTAGGGTTGTTCCACAGTAAACAAAAGTGAGAAAATTACGCTGTTAGGGTTGAAAACCTAACTCCGAGTCACCCCCAACACCACACACACAGACACACACACATTCAAGTATGGGGAGGACCAAATCAACACAACCAATGACAGACATCCAGCAGCAGGTGACAGAAATAACAAACAATTGTCTAAATGTACTACGAGACATCCCCAGTCACCTGACCAGGTACTGCATGCTCAGTGGAGATCAACAGCAAAACTGAGGCCATGTACACCAAATGTACACATCCCTGATTGCAGCTGCACATAGCATACCACACCTTAGTAGTTGCATGGCCTTACCTACATGCCCCACACCACACCACAACTGGTACTGTGCAGTTATTCAATATAAATGCTGAAGGTGCATGATGACAGTTGTAGAAAGGTTTTAACACTACTGAGTATACATTAATTAAAGAAGCACATAAATTAACTACAAGACACTAGCATGCTCAAGATAAAAGTAGTGATACATTTAGTAGGCGATTTACATAGTAGTACATTTACTGCAATGGTTTACTCAACATAGAGAGGCTGATGTAAACGTATGGAAAAGCATTGCCTGTTCAACGCTGAGAAATTGGTACTGCCAGTATCACATGCATTCTTACTGATGAAGGTGTACTGCTGATGTACATACATAGACCTTCAGTGAGTTTCAATATTAAAGATGCAGTAAGTATTCTTTGTAAGAAAGATTGTAATTGCATGGATCAGGCCAAGCAACTTCTAAATATTATAGCACTACTGAGCCAACAATGATGCACCTGTATCGGACATGTATATAGGATAGATTTTCCTGTAGGCACTTACTGAGTATGTTGTACCTGATAAAGACAATCTCATTGCATCTGTGATGATAACTTATTCAAATAGTAATACATTTGCTATTGTTGCAATGAGTGATCTATGCCACTTATGGACACAGTGTGATTTTTTTAACAGTTGTTTCATACTCAGGCTGTATACCCTGTTTGGGTTTGCCACACTTCTGTCACTGATGCTATCAAAGTGATAACTATGTTAATTCTGCTACAACAGGAATCAAGTAGGTATGGTGTAGATATAAACAGAATGTCTTTTAGTATTGATTTAACTCATAATGGGGTAAGTGTACTAGGACAGCTGGGGTTATCCTCTATCACTGAAACTGTCAGTTACAATCACACTAGGGTTTCGATGACTGTGATGATCAAGTTACACTGTTCATCTTCATGAGTTCATATTCACAGCCATTCTCCAGTAACTAGACAGTGTATGATGGTAACTGGGTGGAACACTATGTTTGCAAAGCTGCTGCAATGTGCCTAGCAGAGGAGAGTATCTACTCATAAAGACAATTAAGCAATAAGGCATGACCAACAGTTATGTTAAATGGTCTGTTAATCACCCTGTAGGGTTTAATGTTGAATGAGGCATATCCGAGTGCCACATGGGCTAGACAGTGATAAACTGACCATTAACATAATACCTGGAGTAACTTATTGCTATCATAATACAAATCGTTTTTTAAACAACATTAAACCATGTTCATCATATGGTTAGGCTCTACATGTATGTTAATAAAACTAAACATAAGGCTGTTACAATGTTTAAGTCAATTAAGCTGCATTTCTCAAACCCTTGTTGTAATCAAAGATATAATACCTGTACAACTCCTTGGTTTTGCTAACTCTATTGCTCAGGTGGGCCACCACAAGTGGTGTGGTGTGGTGTGGGGCATCGGTAGGTAAGGCCATGCAACTACTAAGTGTGATACGTTGTGTGCAGCTGCAATCAGGGATGTGTATGTTTGGTGTACATGGCCTCAGTTTTGCTGTTGATCTCCACTGAGCATGCAGTACCTGGTCAGGTTGGGTGGGGATGTCTCTGTAGTACATTGACAATTGTTTGCTATTTCTGTCACCTGCTGCTGGATGTCTGTCATTGGTTGTGTTGACTTGGTCCTCCCCATACTTGAATGTGTGTGTGTGGTGCTGGGGGGTGAGTCGGAGTTAGGGTTTTCAACCCTTACAGGCGAATTCCTCACTTTTGTCGCCATGGAACAACCCTAATTGATGCATTAAAGGGTTTTTGCCATGAATATCCTGTCTTTTTCAGAAGTATCACTCAGCATACTACATGATTTATAGTCCTAAGAATAGTACATACATATAAACAATGTTCCAGTATCAAATATTTACAAGTGTTGTGGTTGCATTTACTGTCATTGTCTTAATTACTTTATTAATTGTCATTTGTCATTCTAGTTCCATGTAGTAGTTTAATGTTAAAGTGTCTTAATCATTTTGTTTGTGAGCACATATGTTAATTTAAAATGCATAACTAAAAGACAATATGACATTACATGGACACTATTAGTTCATGTACTGAACAAATGGATATGCTACTATAGTAACGAGATTTCATAGAGTGCTTCCACTACCAGCTGAGGTGGTACCATCAATCATGAGAACAGCTGATTGGAAGAGGGTTTGTTGTACTGATACATATACTTTGGACCTGCAGGGCTATGTTCGGGGGGGTTTACTGCTTACATCCCAAGAACGGGAGCTTCTCGGTCCACTGGACTACCAGGGCTATGTTCGAGGGGTTTACGCTTACGTATCCGTGAACAGGAGTTTTTTGGTCCACTAGACCACCAGGGCTTATGTTAGGGAGCAGCTTTACTGTTTACATCCCGTGAGCAGGAGTTTCAGTCCACTACACCACCAGGGCGTATGTTCGGCGGGGGGGTTGTATTTCACACTGATACACCCTGAAATCCAGCTTTTCTAGTACACTACAGACCACCTGGGATGTGACCGGGGGAGAGTTGTTTTAAGCTAAAGCAGCCCGTGGTCAGGCTTATGGGGAGGAACATTTCTGCTGTTGCCTATCACGACCAGTGGTGGGGTAGTGTTGAGATTGTCCTCTTTTGACCCACGATCCAGGCTGCCTTGAGGGACATGGAGTGGGTTGAGGGCAAGCCACAGCTGTCAGCTGTAATGTGGGTGCCATACAATGCAACAGGTTACCTGTGGGTGATCGTTGACTTGAGCATTTTTTGGCCTCAAAGTTGTGCAGGCATGGGTTGTGGGTTGCACCCAACTACAACTCTGCAGCAACGCTGAATATCCAGGCTGTGCAGTTAATGCCTGGTTACTCCCCCAGTTCATCATGCATTCATTTGCATTGCACTGTTACTCAGCATGTTTTCTGTGGTGGAACTGCCTCCTGCTGAATATCGCAGAATGGAGCAAGTCTTGACCTGGTATGAGCACTACCCTATTACACATGCATAGCCCTTTTTGAATATCACTGTGGCCCCATAAAGTATAATACTAATGAAGGAAGGCATTTGTCACACAGACTGGTGGCCTTGGAATGAGCTCCCACTTGTCACTTATTTGACCTAAATCAAAGATGCTTTTTAAAAAACTCAGCTGTATAGAAATTTTTTATGAAGGAAGCTAACATGACTACATAAGAGATACTGGCTAGGGAACAGTATGGCCTATTCTTTACTGTCAGGCCTCCTCCACTCCCTTAGAACATTTGTATGAACCTTTCAAATAACTATCTTTATATTAGGGTTACAATACCACTACATATACGCAATGTTAAGATGATATGGTTATGACAATTGCCCAAAAAATGTTGGTTCTTGAATGTCACACTTTATCTCTTGAATAGCAATAGCACATCAAACATAAGAGAGTATAGTTTAACTTTTTTACTATAAAATGGTTTCAATATAAAAATAACAAACAAAAATATTTTTTTTTATGGATACAAAATAGATTTTACAAAATAATATATACATACAATGAAAAAACATATATAAGGTGTGTATTGCATCATACACAATAATAAAATTAAATAAAATTGTTTTCGTTATATTAATAAAAACATAAAAAATATATTTTAATGTTCTTTTAGTTCAGTCAAAGAACTGCGAGAGGTGTATGCACTGCTTGAGGCAATCCAGGCTGGAAAGCACAAGTTCAATGTGGAGGTGCAAAAGAAGTGGAAGCTATTTAAGCCCTCGGGAGATGATACTGGACCGCTATGAAGGGTGGCCAGTTTCACCCAGGAAGCTGCAGGAACAGATGGTAGCCTTGGAGGTGAAGCACTGCTACTTACAGCAGCACCATCACCCACTGCTCTGACCGGCTCAAACCACGAGGTTCACAGTCTGCTGCTGTGCTTCCAAGAGAACTGGTTTGTCCAGCCTCTCCAGGATCACAACATTCTCCATCCACAGACTGAGAACCTCCGCATGAGCCGACTGATAGCAAGTAACTTTCCTAATGCACCTTCGCAGTCACGGCGCCTACAAAGATAAAAAAAAAAACAGTTATGATGAATATATAACACAAATTCAACAATTACAACTGTTAAATATTTCACTTCAAATATTTCTTATCTAATGCAATATAGAAATGCATTCATTTAAAAGTTATGATAATAGTTTTAGGTATGATGATAAACTATTTAGTATCTAATTTGTCTCTCTGTCATACTTGACTATCTATATTATCTAATAGCTCACAACATAAAAATGTATAGTTAGCTGTGGCTTAGAATACTACTCATAGATTTTATTTCACTACTCAGAAATATTCTGTATGTGCATACTTTTGCATATGTTACACTATTATACTATAGGTTGAAATATGTCCTCATAAAGTGTGAGAATGTTTACTTCTCCATGTCTGCCTATAATGTGTAGTCATGTATTCAGTGAAATTAAAGTACCTTGACAGTAGCAGTATAATAAAAAAATACTTTTCATGCGTACACTATCATGATAAGTTTAATGATACTTTTAAACCAAACAGCTTTTTACCCGTGTTTCAAGATCTCAACACACATCAGTACTTTAAATAATTAAGTCACTAATATAAGATGTGATGCAAAACCATACCAGATATCGAGCGAGCAGTGCAGAGTTGTGCAGAAGCGCAGCTAAAGCTGCGCCTGCACAACTTTGAAAAAAAAGGATCAAGATTGAGGGCCACCTACAGTGAGCTGCTGCATTTGCAGGGCTTGAACACAGCAGCTGCCACCTGTTGGCTGAGCCTCAACACTCTATCTCTCGTCTGAACTGTTTTTTGTTTTCCCAAAATGGCATGTTACATTACTTCTCAAAATGTTGAAAAGAATAGGAAAAAGCATTAGAACATAATCTAATTTTAAATTAAGAAGCCCACAACACTATTAAAATGTTTGCATTTAAGTTCATAAAGTCGCAATTTATCAAATTGATATATTTAGCATCATTTACTATAGAATTTTGCAAAAAAATGTTAACACTGAATGTGTTACAAGTCCTCACAATGTGAAACAGGAAGCTTTAGTGAATTAAAATGAGTAACATTCCTCACAATGTGGTATACTTGAGAGATATGCACTCTACACCCCCTCATCAAGGCAATCACGGGCAGCAATGCCTGCCCCCCAACACTCATGTCTTTTGTTGGGGTGGGTTGCATAGCTACATCCCCATTGGGATTTTCAGGATATGATCGGGAGGTGGTGGGAGGTTTCAATACTCAAGCCTGCAATTGGGCTTATCAGTCCACTGGTATCACCAGGGATATATTCAGGAGGTAGGGAGGTGTTTCATTACTTAATAGTGCAATTGTGCTTATTGGTCCACTGGATCTCCATGTCTGTGTTGAACGGGAAGACACATTGCTGCCCCCAACTGGGCTACTGGGGGGGTAGGGTATTAACAGTATGCCTGCAATTGGGCCAGTGGGGGGGATTTAAGCTCTTTTGCCTGCAATTAGCCTGCACGGGGCATCCTTCCCCAACGGCTGCTACCTGGTAAGGACCCAAGCGCAAGTCCTCGGGGATCACCACACCTGCATGCTAATGGAATGAAAATAGGGCCATAATCAGATGAGAATGTCCCCACCCCATGCCTTGCCTGAATTACAACCACATTTGCATATTACCTTTAGAATATCGGGATTTTGAGACCACAAGTAGAGATACTGCAGTTTCTAAACTTGCAGCTGCTGCAAGTTACACTAGCCATACACAGTGGATGTGCTTAGAGGTGATATTCAAAGTACTTCCTCAATACCACAACTCCTTTGAATATCACCCTGGACACACCCCTGTGCAACTATTTTTTGCACAACAGAAGGAGCCTAGCCTATGATAGAATATAATGTTCATCTAAAAGCAAATGTTTTAAAAGTAGACATATTACCACCTTTACTCACATACAGTCTCCCACAGTCATCTCCTTACACTGTCCCAAAAGTAATTTGAGACAACAGCCACACCATCATATAGTGATGTTTTTTAAAACACTATTTTAAAGAATAGTTGCTCATTGAAACTATGACACTGTCTGATTTGCTAACCCATGCATCATTGAACTACTTAGCAATGTGATCTATGTGGCCCAATATTTGCTACAGTTTCACTACTCAGCCAACTTCTTTTTCATAACACAACACAGAAACATGCACTGTATAATGTAGTTGGAATTTGCACCACTGCAACCTGTCATAGTACTGCATTTAATTAAACAATAATGACAGACAGTGTAGGCGGTATTGGGAATACCCGGACCAGCCAGGGCGTAAGAGGCCCGGCGGCTGCAGGTGGATGGCCTTATACCTCCCTGGCTCGTCGGGCATGCTCAACACTACCGCCCACCCTGGAGGGCATTATGCGGCTTAAATAAGCCCATGGTACTATTTTATTAAAGAAAAATATATTTTATGTTTTAATGTAAAACTGTTTTATTTTATTTCTTTTGTAATAAAATAGTTTCCTCCTCATGTATCCTAGTCATAGATCCTGTAGTTGTGGGTTTGGAGGCAGTTGTCTGTTAACATAACCACCCCACCACACAGGACTACAGAGTTCAATCAAGATATGTTTAATAAATTTGTCTGTTCCTTGTCCACCTGCTTAGCTTACCGGCCCCTCTCGCACAGCTCAAACCCACGCTGGCCTTGGAGAAAGCAATACAATTCCCAGTCGAATGTATCCAGGGGACTGCCGTTTTCCCTTCTACCAGCAGAGGCTGTCGTCGTTTCGAGCTGCACTACGCTACCGTTCAGTGGCCTTACAGCTTCCCAATCAGGCCAAACTAATCCCACAAAAGTAGAGTGAAGCTTCTGAGGAGGAAACAGTAGAAGCGGGGAGGGCAGAGGTATAGAAGAAGGGAGGCGAGAACAGTGAGATCATCGGCTAGTGCTGTCTCATTTAGGAACAGAATCAGTGCTGAGAGGCGCGTCAGAATAGCATTAGCTGCAGTAGTTGCCGATCCTAAAAATGCAGGAGTACAGTCTTGGCAGGTGGGTAAAGTGACAGCCGGGAGAGTAGCCTTAATTTAAGTCAGCGCTAGTGGAGTTAGGGCTACAATAAAGCTGTAATATGGAAAAGGTGTTGAAATGCAGCTGTGTACGGCATCCTAACGATTGTTTAAATACAGACATCTTTAAAGAAATCAAAATCAATACACTTCTGCGAATGAATTTGCCTTACAAAAGTTGTTCAGAACAGTAAGGTGTGTGTGTGTGTGGTGAGGGGCAGTGTCTTTTGGACAACTTGTCATTAATGGGCCAATATCTCTCGTTAAGTGGGGAAAAAAATGGCAGTGATTTCAAATTTAGTTGAGATGTTTTTTAGCCAATGAGCAACCTGGATGGGCAGAGGGATACTTGAGTGGGTGAGAGGTACTGGGGCTGGAACTTTTTGTTGCTGGGCATGATTAAGAGAAGTTAATGTACCCCCTGGGAAAATGCTAGCCAATCAGATGCCAGGAAATAAAAAGCCCATTTCTAGTGTGGTGAGACAAACATGCTCATGCTGATCCAGCAGGTTCACAGTAAGGCTGAGACTAGACCCGTGATGTTGTACTGAATTAACATCACAGGTCCAATAGACTTGACCAATCAGAGTCAAGGATTTTTTCTTGCCATTGTATAATGTTAAATAACCTACTAAATGTATCCCTTCAAGCTCAAGAGCAGCAAAATGCCCAATTGCAGCCAGTAAGTAAAACAACTCAGCCCTTGTGCTGAGCATTATTGTTTTATTGATATATATGTAGAGACTAAGCACATACAAAACAATGTTCAATACTATTTTCAAAATATTGCAATGATAATACAAATAAGGCACTCTGACTGTATATATCAATGGTCACTTATCACTGTGTGACTGATGTAGTACTCAAACATGCCTCATCCCACATTACACCAGTAACGCACACTTTACACAACATTGAATAATCACTCCTGATGTCTCATTGCTTATTTATGCATGCACAGATATGAAAACTCGCCATTCTGAATGTCAGACCCTACGCTGCTCAAAAATAATTGCCGCGGGTGTGTCCAGGGTAATATTCAATCAAATTGTGCTATGGACCAACTTCTTTGACTATCGACCCCAACCACAGCCACTGGACATATACACTGCAACAGCCACCACAAGTTGCCAGGTTGAACATTAAATTTGCAGTGGAAGAAGTACCATTAATCATGCAAAATTCAGATATTCAAAAAGCATGCAAATGAGATAATAGTTTATACAAGACAAAAGGTGGGATCTACATCCCATGGCCCCACTTGCATGCCATTAGCATGTAGGTGCATGATCCACAAGGATTTACCTAGCCACCTACTAGGCAGCAGCCATTGGAGACAATACGCCTGCGGCCCAATGACACCACACTATCTCACTGTCTACATTTACCCTCCCCAGACAGATCCTGAAGCCCAATCACGGAAATAAAACAACGCAGCCCCCCGACACATCACGGCCCCCATCACAGGAAATACAGTAACATCATTCATAAATGTGAGTGTCATGTATTATGGGCTACATCAACGCTATGTTCGGCATCAATGGGCATGCAGTGTACCAGGCAGTTATTCGCAGGAAGCCGGGCAGCATGCAGGTGGGATGCTGCCGCCCACCACCTAAAGGGGTAGCAGGCCGGAGGAGCAAATACAGGACTAGGGACTAGGCCCAAGCTGACTTTTGAGGTGGTAGTAACCCGACATTCTGCCCATGATCAGACAATCAACTGGACCACAAGGGAGATATTTTGGTTGAAGAAGGAGCATTCTGCCCATGATCACGCACTGGGAGGTGATACGTTCTGACCGTGATGAGTTGGAGATGTGTGAGCAGGGACATGTATTGATTGCCCTCGATCATACTGTGGGAGATCATAAGGGGGCATGTTACTATTCTGCAGTGAGACCAGAGATGTGGGGGGGGGGTATGTTACTATATGCACACGATGGGGCTGGTGGGAGACACAAGAACCAACTGGGGTCCAGCCAGGGTGGCACTGTGTTACCCTGCAATACCAGCAGCTCACTGGAGTGGCCGTCCAACATTTTTTGGTGAGAACCAAGTTGGCAACCATATGTTCGGGGTTAGCATGCCCAACATCTACAACCCACTGAATATTGTGGGCAACTTATGCATGGTTCCTCCCACATTAACCATGCATTCATTTCCATTGATCTTTTGCACAATCTGTTGTAAGCGCAACTGCCTACTGGTAAAATATCGCACAATAGTTCAAAGTTGGACTTGCACATACACAACCCTGTTGCACATGGAGAAACCCTTTTCAATATATGGTCCACATAAGACGTTTTTACTAGGTCTGAAAACATTGACAACTATAATTAAAGTTGTGCTGATTTATTTCAGTAGTAAAACGCCCCCACTTGGCTTCCAGCAGCCTCCTAATTCATGGCGGGTAGTACCAGGCATTAATAGTTGTCCAATATACCTCCATTCCTTCAGTACATAGAATCGCTGGCCAACAGCTTCCTTCTTTTTAATTTACCTAGGCTTATTTTTAACTTTTAGTACAATATATAAATATATTCACGCGCCTCCACATTAATCAGCTTCGGTTTGTGCTCCTCATGAGCACCTGAGCATCCCAGGCCTGGACTGCCTCAGCAGTGCACACCTCACATAAGGTCCTGCCTCTGTTGCCAGTCAGTCTTAGTAGTTCTGAAATACAAACCCAAAAATATGCACATTAGTAGCGCAACAATATTCATCATTTCTTAAACAAATTCTATACAATAGTAATTAATTACATCAAAAGCCACCTGTCCTTCAAGACAGAAACACAGATCAGTACCATAATAGAACAAAAAAGGATACAGCCACCTTGACAGTAAAACAACTGCAGTACACTAACATGCTACCTTAGTCTCGCATCAGAACTGTATCAAACATCAAGTTTGGGATACCTTGACATATACATCTGTACCACAGTGAAATATTAGCACAACATTGTAATGTGATGTAAAACCAGATGAACCACATCACGAACTGTTTTATTGAAGTTGAAACACCATTATGGTAAACAGGCTTGAAATAACGGGACTCTCCACGGCTCGGACACCTGTTTTCATTGGGACAACGTACTTTCTTGGCATCGCGGACGGGCAGTTCTGATTACAACTTTGCCACACATATTAGGCTGCTAGGCCCAACCACAGCACTCTATATAGAAAAAGGTGTCAGGTCCTCATGATATGAGATGCTGACCACTAATATGCACTTCAGTTTTAGTACCACCTGCCACTAGGCGCAACAAGGGCACTCTAGTAGCTCCTCATGTGTCTGTCTGCATAGTAAATAAATTACACATAGCAAAATTATGTGGGTGAGTCAATCCATCAAGCAGGAAGGAAGGGGTATGAAATATTTTAACGCAGCTTCTGGAAGCCAAAACTCCACAGATGAAACTTCATGAGGCGAGAGTTAGCAAACACAAATATACAGGTGCGATTCAAATATATCCTTCATGCTCTAGTGTTCAAGGATGTTTACCATGTTCATTTGCCAATACTACCTGACCTGCCCATCATGATTGTTTTCTCAGAATGAAAACTACATTTACCCACATCACTAACATTCTGAAAGAATCATACTGTGACGATTACCAAAGTAATATCAAACAGTTATCACTGTCAAACATCCTTCAACAATAAACCAGTAAGGATATATTATCTACAACCTGCAAACTCGAAAAACTAAACATTATACAACAAAAGCATGCAGAGAATTGAACCTCACTTCACCATAGCAGCTAAACCTGCACGATATAAAATCTATTACTGACCCATTAATATGGTTCTGAAAGAACCTTTGTAAACTATCATATTCCTCAAACAGTCTCACAATCTTAAAGAGACAAGTTATCTTGAAGGTCCCGAAAATGACAATTACCAGCATCACGAAAGCACACCATCTGGTAGGAATAGCCAATCATTACAGGATAATTTAGAATTATAGTATGCATTCTATAAAGCATAAAAAAGCAATAATCTGTACATTTAACTTTTATCTGAGCTCTGTCAATCAGATACATATGATGCTCTGCTTGCCAGCTCTAGCTCTGTAATATCTGAAAATATGATAATAAGCGAGCAACATAGACATAATAAGCAAGTCCAATTTGCTTCGTTACATCCCACATCGTTTTAAACCAAATCATACCTCCAAGATGTATTAGCAATGTCAGGAGGAGGTGAGTTATAAAAGTCTGTGCATGGTTGACATAAGATGTTCCCATCTCATTCACCATGACAAACCATTTTACATGCAATTAAGGACTGCAGGTCCTTCAAAATCACTGAACACAAACTCAACATATGTATGTAACTGCTTCAACTATCCACAAAATCCTTTCCTATTTCTGCCATTCTAAGTTTTTTACTCAGAACTGCAGAAACTACTAGGGACTGTTCACCTGCAGTGACCAGACCACTGAAAATCAAACTGTATTTTCCCTCCTTATTTCAAGCTAACTACTGCATTCAGTCAAAACACAAACATAAAAACAAAACATTCCCTCATACTGGCTAGAAGACCAATGTAACTCATGCATTCAGTATTACTAGACATGTTCCTGCAAATCTAAAACCACTGAGAACTAAACAAAATGCATACTTTTATATAGGCAGTTTTAAAAATTACAACATCAGAAAAGTCTGATTGGTGCGTTTTGTCATACAACTCCGTACTTCTATCTCCTCATTTGCAGCGCATCTGTACAAGTAGTACTGAACTTCTTTCTTATAAACTATTTCTCTTAAGAATATAGCATGCTATAATAACAATTAACATCATCAGATTAAACACCCAAAAGCGTTTTGATTAATAATGCATTACATGTTCTAATAAGTTTTAAACACAAGAAAATATCATGAACATAGACTGTACTTACAGTTGAACTGCTTCTCTCTCTGCAATTTCAAATGGATCTTGTTTCTTCTTCTTCAGTGTTATCAGTCACTGATTGGTTCTCAAGTGGCCTAACAAATCTTTAATTTCATTGGTAAACTATCTGTCCTCAAACAGACATTTAATTATTGATAAGAAATGTTTCAGCCACTCCCAAGTATTACACAACTTTACCACCAATACGAAATACATTGCGACACTTCGATAGAAAAGTAAATTTGAAAGTGTGAACCCACCAGCGCTTTTGACCATAAGTCTCGAAACGCACGAAAGAACGATTTCATACTCAATGCGAAAATATTTTTTCACACTTTCGTGCTCAAAGAAATAATTTTCAAAATTGATATATGTATTTTTTAGTTTCACATTTTATGGAAAATGACTTAATTATCAATTTAAGCATAATCTGCTGCTAACTGCCTCAAACTCCAGCAGTGCAGATAATGATTAAATGCTAAATGTGTCCTAAAACTGTGCAACACACTTACCAAAACACTTATTTGTTGTATTTTTACCTCAAGCGTCCTCATATATCCATGCGACCTCTGCTCCAACATTACATATATATGTAAAATTTCAACAGAATAGTCATTTCTCATAGACTCATGTAAGCGCGACATAAACAAAACACAGTATCATCAGAAGCGACAAATAAATCTACACTATTCAGAACATTGTCATCTGGGTGATAACACCTTCAGAGTGGGTAGTGTAGGAAAACCAACCAGCCAGGCGTAATGAGACCGACAACAGAGGAGGAAGGGCTTATAGGATCTGGAAGGCACAGTATTTCCCTATATCAGCCACCCTAAGAAACGAAAATACATAGAAAATATGCCTGTAAGAAAAAAATGGAGAAAAAAATGAAAAATATATATAAAAAAAAAATGGCTTCAAACAACTTTTATATTAAGCAATCCCTCTGGCTGTTTTGAGTTCTATATTGGAACCATTATGTGAAGGCACTGTTGCATGCACTGTGACTGAAGCTACCAGACGGGAGACTCTGAATCTCGATCAAGATACTGGGTGACCGTTCGTGAAGATTTTTTTTTGTAGTACTCTGTACCTGCCAGTAATTGGGACCCGCGAGATTAGTAAATACAGTAGAGGGACTTGTGGCATTTGTTTAGATTTTCGAATAGACCCAGGCAACAGTCACAACACTTTCCTAACTTACAGTGGCGTGAATGAGACATGCTACAACTTTAAGCCATGTAATGGATTGCCCAGTCTTTGACAGACCATGATACACATTTTTAGCTGTTGTAGTAGATGTCATTGTTTGATTTTGTTTAGTACTATGAGCTGTTGGGTTTCTATCTTATGTATGTATTGTTGTCACGGGGTGACATCATGGTATTCATTCATTTTAACAAGTGGTACAAATAGCGGGAGCTTGAAGACTTGGGTTGGCTACAAATACACAAGTAATGCAGCACCAGAATAAAACTTCTTTTTGCGGTATCTATTCAAAATACCGACCCACTGAGTTGGTATCATGCCAATCAGAAGGGAGGATTTTCAGACCCATTTTCAAAGCAAAATAGTAAAGTCTGAACTGAGTATGACACAACACAAAGTTACTAATTTTAAACTGCAATGCAAACTTGTAAATCAGAAATATTTAGAATTTCCACACACATTTTGAACATATTGAATTTATCTGTTCAAGCGTATCCACAGTAATTTACAGACTGTATTCCACACGTTATTTCTGCAGAACTTCATCATGCACACACAAGTAAGAAAAACATTCTTTGCCATGTTGTGAAAAATCACAGCTCGGTACAATACACCAGCACAAAAACACATTTACAATGCAGCATAACATTAATTTCTAACATAAGAAACCTGTCTACAACACACAAACACACCACCACAAACAGTAACAATAGGTATATCCTCCGTAATTGTAAATGTACTAATTGTTATACGTTTCAATAATGCACACTGTCGCTCCTGGATTTCTTGGTCTGCCATATGCTTAATCATCAAACTGACTATCACATATGCAGCTACAGCATAAAACATGTTAATACAGATAAAAAATACTTAGCCATCATAATGGTAAGAACCTGCGTGAAAAAACATTCAAATGTCCACAAAATATTGAGATGAAAAAATTTCTGATAATACACAGCAACTTTGCAATGCATTCATAAAACTATATTTCGCGTCTTTCATAAATTGTTACATTCTTAACATGCTATTCTATTAATACACATTATAAGAAATTACTGAAGCATATTCTAAAACTTTCTTATAATAAGATTCAGTAACTTCTGTAGATTGCCTGTCACTATCCTTTATAATACCTGAAAATACCAGCTAAATACAGGCGTGGAATTATTGTCTCAAAGCAGGCGGTATAATGGTACTACACTGTTATGGGGCAACAAACAAAAGTAAGATCCCAAAAAATGAACATCGACAGGCATTACTGCAACAGTGACCACATCAGTCACTGCAGAGAAACAAAATCCATTAAAAAACAAAATGTATAACATCACAAATGTTGTCGATCACAGAGCCGAAACACAACTATCTTGAATATAACCATCAACAGGCAGCTGTGATAAACAACCTTGATGAAGGCGGCCCCAATCCACCATAATTCCACAGTAACATCATTCAAAATATATGTGTTTCATGGCAATTCACAGCGTGAAACCACACAAGACATGCTGTAGATAACTCTCTTTGTTCCTAAAGCCAAAAGTGTCAAATTTCGACAGCTGTTCACTAAGCTGAATGTAGTCATGCCTGTGGAAAGTGCGGGCAGATGCACTAGTCCATCGCCTGAGGACTTCATCTCAATATCTGTGCGTATGTTACAGAATTTGACGCAATGGGCTCAGAGTTGATACTCTATCACAGACTACACAGCTATAGATGTCTTCAACCAATACTGTTGGCCTCAGCATTATCTATCACTGTCAATCCATTTCTGGACAGTACACCTTACCAAAGATTGCACAGCTGGATGGTTAGAGTGTGACGACTCTACAACAACTTTTAAACAGAGACTCCCATCACCTGAAATGCATATCTTCTAATATTGAAATTGACAACCCATATTTCAGAAAAATAGGACAAAACATACCATTTTAACATGGTACTTGTCCCAAAATGTCATAACTCATTACTGTTGTACAGTACAACTGTAAATAAACAATACAATTTCACCAAATTGAATTCAAATACAGATATTACATAGACTGCGACATGTTACATCTTGTGGAGATCAGTGACTACATGAAAATTGTTGTAGTAGCCAATCAGCACCAACAATATTTACAGACACTAAGAAACCATGATTACATGTCTATACAAAGATGCATCTAAAAACGTTACTAAGCTGCACGCTGGGTGGAAGTGTGACGATTCTACAACAACTTTTAAATAGACACTCCCACATCACCTGAAAATCCATATCTTCTAATATTGAAGAATGATGACAACCTTCATATTTCAGAAGAATAGGACAAAACATGTACCATTTAACATAGTACTTTGATACAAAATATCATAACTCAATACAATGTACAATTTACAACTGTAAATAAACAATAATTTCAACAAAATGGAATTCAAATACAGACATTACATAACTGTGACATGTTATCTTGTTAGATCAGTGACTACATAAAAATTGTTGTAGTGTCTTCAAAACGGTGCCAACAATATTTACAGTCATAGAAAACCATGATTACATGTCTGTGAAAATACCCTTATAACATTCAACAAATTCCACTCTCAGAAGTAGTCTTTTAACACTTCTGACTCTTCACATATAGAGAACATCATTAGATCACCATGCAACAGTGTAGAACATCACGCTTTCAGACATAGTACTAGTACATGTAAAACATCCGGTATTGATAATGCAAGCTGACTTACACAACTAATAATAACCAATGCTCAATCTAATTTAGCGACTCTTACAACTATTTAAAATTACTTGTACATAATAGAAACATTGTTTTCAAGTGTACATTGTTAATAAGTTGTTTAATAATTGAACTAAAAATAGCAGTGTAGCACTAGTACAAGTGAATGTCTTACATATTACTCTGCAGTATACTAACAACGTAACTAAGCATAAGTTTGTTAAAAAATGCATTCCATTACAGTTTAGCATTTACAAGTTTAGAATTACTTAAAAGCCAATGAAATTGATAACATTTTTATTCATAAAAAACATTTTTTTGTACTTGTCCACATAACTAACTGTACCGTATTGCAAAAATATTGTAAATCAGGCACTGTTGCTGATCACACAAACTGCATACCTGTTCCAACAATGTTATGATCACCTCAATTGAAAGTTGGTGAAATTTTCATTGCACCTAGTCAGTGACATATTTAATAGTAAGATCAATGTCACTAAACTTACAATTATGTAAACTATACTACCAGACAATCAGCATATGGTTTTCCCCCAGGAACATCACATTAGATCACAATTACAACAAAACACTTACTTGTCTGTCTTATGTCTAATCACACTTCACAACCAACTGACCCTTATTAACATAGCAGACAAATGACTCACATGTTACAACATACAACCATTTTTAAAAGTAACATTTTTACAAACTACATTCACATTCAATGCAATAGCTTCAGCCTGACTAATAAAATTACAAGTCAAATGCCAGAAAATAGTTCACACATATAAACAAGTAGTGAAGCACAACTAAAACACACAACATCAGTTAGTTTCATATAATATCACACATAGTCAATCCACATTATACACTTATTATTATTCTTACATTTACAAATTTCACAAATAATGATTGCACACACAAAATTGTATTGTGAGACTGCTTCTGTTAACAAAATTTTAATTTGGATAAAACCTTTTCTCCATTTGACAAATTGGCAATAAATTTTTAAAACCATAACCACAATATGGAGCACATTACCACAAATACCATACTGAAATGAAAATAAGTGTCTATGACTTAAACATACAAATCAATGTTTACTAATACTGCTACAACTATACCTCATATATTTGTTTGCTACCTACGACATACATTCAGTAACACAGCAACACAAGGGTAACACACATGGTGGCATAGATAGGATCGTCAGCACAGTCTCACCCATGACATAAAGCAGCGAAGTATGGGGTGGGGTGAGGTTGGAACCCACAATCCAATACACCCCAATGCGGTTAGGGGTGGGCAGGGCAAAGCAGGCCATGCGCTACAGACATGATGTGTTATAACACAATAAAACAAACACTGCAAACACAAACTAAGTGCCACGGGAGGAAGCAGGGTACAAGTGGGTGTTCATAACAACAAATTTCCTCACTTTTGTCACTGTGAACAACTAACTAATGCATTAAACAGACTTTTGCCTCTAATTTCCCTTCTTTGAAAGATAACAAAATAATAAATGTAATGCAGCAGCAGAGAACAGGGCCCTTCCAGGCCCCACAACCAGAATGAGAACAGAAAGGCTAATGCATACAGTGGCATACACAGGAATGCTGTGCCACTGATGCCTTGTCAAAAATAACATAGTACCTGTAAATTGATGTCAATGGGCATGGTGACACAAAGTGAAACAAAAAACAGTACAGTACACAAATGGCTAAAGTAACAAAACACAAACAAAAAGAAAAAACAATAGGCGCATATGTGGCATTGAGTCGATAGGATCATCAGCCTAACTTCACCCATGACATGTAAAACAGCAGAAGTATAGGACAATGCGGTGAGAGAGTTAGGACCACAATCAATAGGCACCCTGCCAGTTTGGGGGATGGGCAGAGGTCAAGAAGATTTCAACCTAACCGCAATTTCCTCATTTTGTTGCTGTGGAACAACTAACTAATGCATTAAACAGTGTTTTTGCCTCAATTTCCTTCTTTTTAAGAATGATAACAAGAAATAGTAAGATGTAATGCATTGGCGGGCTTGGGCCCTTTGGGCCCCAGCGTGTGTTGTGGCATACTAACGGAGACAGCAACACAAAAAGAAATACCAACAGTGGCACACATGCTAACACAAGCATAGAATGAGAACAGAAAGAATTACGCACATGGTGGCGTAGACGGAAATGGTCTGCCACATAATGTGTTGTGACATAGTAACATGGTGCCTGCAAACTCAAATGGCAATGGGCATGGTGAAGTAAAGTGAAACAGTAAGAGAAACAGTACTGTACACAGAAATGGCACAAAATACCAGAAACGCAAGCGCAAATGAGAAGTTCGGAGCACCATAACTTTGCCTCCCTGCACTATTTTTTCACCAAACCACTGAAAGGCACATCTGTAAGCTGTTGGCTGTCTTCCCTCCAAGTTTCAGGAAAAAAGACCAAACCGTTATTTTGCAGCAGGGATCCAATGGATTTCTGTAATGCGTCGGGGGCCGTAATGTTATCCTATGGGAAAAACTGTCAACTTTAGAGTACTGTAACTTTGCCGCCATGTAATATTTTTCAATACAACACTGAAAGGCACATCTGGCAAGGATGTCGACTCCGTTTCCTCAAATTTCAGCTCAAAACTCCACTCTGATTCTTTTGCAGCGCAAGTGCCAAAAGAAGTACTGTCATTTCCCACAGACTAGAAAACTACTGCGCAATTTAGAAAGCTTCATAAAAATTTACATCTTTAAATAAACACAAAGTAATTTATGAAAGTACTTTTTCAGAAATTTGAAAAACATATTTCTGGGGTGTTTTACTAAAATAAAGACATAGCAAGCATCCTCAGGGCCCGACTAGGTGAATACAAAAAATAGGATTGCTGAGATGGTCCCAAATTTAAATACCAACCATTTTCTGATCACCAACTGAAAACAAAATGGCCGATTCTGCAGTAACAGGCCCATTTGCGAAAGAAAGTAAAAATGCATTTGCGAAAGTGTTGAACTTTGTTAACTTTTCCCATTGACTTATAATAGGAAACTGTTTTCTGAATAACTTTTGAACCGTTTAATATTTTTCAGAAATCTTTGAAAGGCACATCTGGGACCCGACCGCACATTCCCTGAAGATTTCGGGCGGTCGATTCACAAACCCATAGCTACCTGTAGAGCGACCATAGCATTCAGAAAAGCGTTGGCGCACAGATCACCTTAATAACTCCATGGCGTATATCCGACCAGTACAAAACTTGGCAGATCCCAAGGCCTATGGTTCTTGATCTACAAATTCCAAATTTCAGGCAAATCCATTAAACAGTTGCAAAAGTTTTTAAGATTGCAAAGTTTTGGGGTTTAACATAGAAATGGCTCCTCAACCCTAACTATGGTAGCACTACCGTGCTACCATAATATATATATATATATATATATATATGTAATAGAGCAAAAACTCTGATTTAATGCGATTGATTGAGGGTTGTTCCACAGCGACAAAAGTGAGGAAATTAAGCTGTTAGGGTTGCGAAACCACCCCATAGACCCCCGCCCACCCCAACCAGCATTAGGGGTGCGCATTAGGATCACCAGCACCCCTAACTCACCCCATGACAGGAAAAAGCAGCAGAAGTACAGGAGAATGGGGCAAGAGTTAGGACCCGATCCCAATGCGCTCCCCAATACCGATTGGAGGGGGTGGGCAGGGGTCCAAGGGGTTTCAACTAACAATTTCATCACTTTTGTCGCTGTGGAACAACCCTAACTAATGCATTAAATGGAGTTTTTTGCCTCTAATTTCCCTTCTTTTTGAGAATGATAACGAGAAATAGTGAATGTAATGCAGCCGCTGGAGCGCGGGGCCCACCACATGATGTGTTGTGGCATACTAACAGGGGCAGCAACGCAAACAGAAATGCTAACAGTGGCGCACATGGTAACACAAGCACGAATGAGAACAGAAAGGGTAATGCACATGGTGGCGTAGACGGGAATGGTCTGCCACGTGATGCGTTGTCACATAGTAACATGGTGCCTGCAAACAGAAATGTCAATGGGCATGGTGATGTAAAGTGAAACAGTAAGATAAACAGTACTGTAGACTGAAATGGCAAAAATAACAAGCATAGCGCAAATGAAAAAGCAAAGGATAACGCACATGGTGGCGCAGGCGTCAATGGTAAAGTGAAACTAAATACGGATCCACAAGCGGAAAGGGCAACAGTAACAGTAATGTAAGCCACAGAGGCTGGTTTTCCCCAAAACCTGCATTGAGAAAGATAGTGAGTACAAATAATGTATGCAAAATAATGAGTATCGGCGCAGAAAATGAGCTCTTGGAATACTAAATACATTATATCTCAGGAACCGTACGACATGGAAAAAAAATTTAAAAGTCATATTATTTATAACTGTCCTGGCTAATTTGAATCTTAGCCCCAGTAGGTGGCTAAGAATTTTTCCAATGAAAAGTCCGTATCTTGCACCGTTTCCGAGATACGGGCCCTGAAAGGCGCGGCGGACGCCGTAACGTTACTCTTTGGGAAAAAAAGAAAAGTTCGGAGCACCATAACTTTGCCTCCCTGTAATGTTTTTTCACCAAACTACTGAAAGGCACATCTGTGGGCTGTTGGCTGTCTTCCTTCCAAATTTCAGGAAAAAAGACCAAACCGTTATTTTGCAGCAGGGCTCCAAATGATTTCTGTTAAGTGTCGGGCACCATAATGTTATCCTATGGGAAAAACAGTCAATTTTGCAGTGCCGTAACTTTGCCGCCATGTGATATTTTTTCACCAAACTACTGAAAGGCACATCTGTGTACTGTTGGCTGTCTTCCCTCCAAATTTCAGGAAAAAAGACCAAACCGTTATTTTGCAGCAGGGTGCCAAAGGATTCCTGTAATGCTTCGGGCGCCGTAATGTTATCCTATGGGAAAAACTGTCAACTTTGGAGTGCCATAACTTTGCCACCGTGTAAAAATTTTTCAATACAACACTGAAAGGCACATCTGTGAGATGTCAGCTGCGTTCACTCCAAATTTCAGCCCAAAACTCCCAACGGTTATTTTGTAGTGCAGTGCCAAAGAATTGCTGTCATTTTCCCACAGACTAGAAAATTACTGTCGCAATTTGCGAAAGCTTTCACAAAAATTTGCGACACTTTCGTGAGCATGAAAGTAATTTGTGAAAGTTCTTTTTCCAGAAATTTGAAAAACATATTTCTGGGGTGTTTTACCACAAAATAAAGACATGGCAAGCATCCTCAGGGCCCGACTAGGTGAATACAAAAAAAATTAGGTTGCTAGAGGGTCCCAAATTTAAATGCCAACCATTTTTCTGATCACCAACTGAAAACAAAATGGCCGATTTGCGAAAGTAACAGACCCATTTGCGAAAGTAAAAATGCATTTGTGAAAGTGTTGAACTTTTTGTTAACTTTTCCCATTGACTTATAATGGGAAACTGTTTTTGAAATAACTTTTGAACCGTTTAATATTTTTCACGAAACCTTGAAAACGCCGGGACCCTGGCTGCATGTTCCCTGAAGATTTCAGACCAATCCCAAACCCATACAACCTGTAAGTAGCGACCACAGAATTCAGAAAAGCGTGAACTGTGCACAGATCACACTATATAACTCGGCAGTCGTATATCTGACCAGTACAAAACTTGGCAGATCCCAAGGCCTATGGTTCTTGATCATAAATTCCAAATTTCAGGCAAATCCACAAAACGGTTGCAAAGTTATTAAGGTGCAAAGTTTTGAGGTTTAACATAGAAATGGCTCCTCAACCCTAACTATGGTAAGCAGTACCGTGCTACCATAATATATATATATACACATATATATTTATATATATATATATATATATATATATATAACACACAATATATATATATATACATCTATATATATATATATATATATATATATATATATATATATATATATATATATATATATATATATTAATGTTAGGGTTAAACCCTTTGCACCCCTCAGCCCACCCCAACTGTACGGGTGCATATTGGGGTCATCAGCCCTAAGTGTCAACCCATCACATGTGGAAAGAAGCTGAGGAATAGGAGAATGGGGTGACAGTTAGGACCAATGACCCCAATGCACACCCCGATTCCAGTTGGGGGGTGGGCTGGAGGGGTGCAAAGGAGGTTTCAACCCTAACATTGAATTTCCTCACTTTTGTCACTGTGGAACAACCCTAACTGATGCATTAAATGGAGTTTTTTGCCTCTAATTTCCCTTCTTTTTGAGAATGATAATGAGAAATAGTGAATGTAATGCAGCGGCGGGAGGGCGGGGGTGATGTCTTGTCGCACTGTAACATTGTGCCCGCAAACGCAAATCGTAATGCGCATGGTGACGCAAAGCAAAACAGAAAGAGGAACAGTACTGTAGACAGAAATGTTAAAAACAACGGAAACGCAACCGCAAATGAAAACGCAAAGGGTAACGCACATGGAGGCGTAAACATGAACGGTAAGTGAAATGGGTACGGAACCACAAGCAGAAACAGTAATGATAAGAGTAATGTAAGCGCACAGGCTGATTTTCCCCAAAAGCTGTATAGAGAAAGACAGTGAGTAGAAAAAATGTATGCAAAATAATGACTCTGGGAACACAAAAATCAGTAGTTGTAATAGTAAATTGCTTATATCTCAGTAACCATACGACATAGAAAAAAATGTAAAAGTCATATGTATTATCACTTTCCTGGCTAGTTATAAATATAGCCCTTGGGTGGCTATAATTTTTTGACAAAAACTCCGTATCTCACACCGTGTTGAGATACGGGCCCTCAAAAGGACGACCGTAATATTATATACCATGGGGAAAAACAGAAGTTCGACTGCCATAACTTTTGAACAGTTTAATATTTTTCACGAAATCTTCAAAAGGCACATCAGGGACCCCGGCCGCACGTTCCCTGAAGATTTAGGGCCGGTCGCGCAAACCGTGCTATCTGTAGGCATGACCATAGAATTCCAGAAAAAGCGTAAACATGCACACAGATCACGCTTAATAACTCCGCAGCCATGTATCCGACCAGTACAAACCTTGGCAGATCCCAAGGCATATGGGTCTTGATCATGTATTCCAAATTTCAGGTAAATCTGTCAAACGGTTGCAAAGTTATTAAGGTGCAAAATTTTGGGTTTAACATGTAAATGGATCCTCAACCCTAACTATGGTAGCACTACGTGCTACCATAATATATATTATATATATATATATACACATATATATATATATATATATATATACACATATACATACACACACACACACACACACACACACACACACACACACATATATATATATATATATATATATACACACACACACACACACACATATATATATATATATATATATTCATGGCAAAAACTCTGTTTAATGCATCAGTTAGGGTTGTTCCACAGCGACAAAAGTGAGGAAATTTGCTGTTAGGGTTGAAAACCCTAACTCCGAATCACCCCCAGCACCACACACACACAGACACACACACACATTCAAGTATGGGGAGGACCAAGTCAACACAACCAATGACAGACATCCAGCAGCAGGTGACAGAAATAACAAACAATTGTCTAAATGTACTACGAGACATCCCCACCCACCTGACCAGGTAATGTATGCTCAGTGGAGATCAACAGCAAAACTGAGGCCATGTACACCAAACATACACATCCCTGATTGCAGCTGCACACAACGTACAGCACTTAGTAGTTGCATGGCCTTACCTACCGATGCCCCACACCACACCACAACTGGTACTGTGCTGTTATGCAATATAAATACTAAAGGTGCATGATGACAGTTGTAGAAAGGTTTTAACACTACTGAGTATACATTAATTAAGAGAAGCACATAAATTAACCACAAGACACTAGCATGCTCAAGATAAAAGTAGTGATACATTTAGTAGGCGATTTACATAGTAGTACATTTACTGCAATGGTTTACTCAACATAGAGAGGCTGATGTAAATGTATGGAAAAGCATTGAATGTTCAACGCTGTGAAATTGGTACTGCCAGTATCACATGCATTCTTACTGATGAAGGTGTACTGCTGATGTACATACATAGACCTTCAGTGTGTTTCAATGTTAAAGATGCAGTAAGTATTCTTACATAGTAGTACATTTACTGCAATGGTTTACTCAACATAGAGAGGCTGATGTAAACGTATGGAAAAGCATTGCCTGTTCAACGCTGTGAAATTGGTACTGCCAGTATCACATGCATTCTTACTGATGAAGGTGTACTGCTGATGTACATACATAGACCTTCAGTGTGTTTCAATATTAAAGATGCAGTAAGTATTCTTCGTAAGAAAGATTGTAATTGCATGGATCAGGCCAAGCAACTTCTAAATATCATAGCACTACTGAGCCAACAATGATGTACCTGTATCGGACATGTATATAGGATAGATTTTCCTGTAGGCACTTACTGAGTATGTTGAACCTGATAAAAACAACCTCATTGCATCTGTGATGACTAACTTATTCAAATAGTAATACATTTGCTATTGTTGCAATGAGTGATCAATGCCACTTATGGACACAGTGTGATTTTTTTAACAGTTGTTTCATACTCAGGCTGTATGCCTACTGTTTGGGTTTGCCACACTTCTGTCACTGATGCTATCAAAGTGATAACTATGTTAATTCTGCTACAACAGAAATCAAGTAGGTATGGTGTAGATATAAACAGAATGTCTTTTAGTATTGATTTAACTCATAATGGGGTAAGTGTACTAGGACAGCAGGGGTTATCCACTATCACTGAGTCTGTCAGTTACAATCACACTAGGGTTTCGATGACTGTGATGATCAAGTTACACTGTTCATCTTCATGAGTTCATATTCACAGCCATTCTCCAGTAACTAGACAGTGTATGGTGTAACTGGGTGGGACACTGTGTTGCAAAGCTGCTGCAGTTCCTAGCAGAGGGAGAGTATCTACTCATAAAGACAATTAAGCAATAAGGCATGATCAACAGTTATGTTAAATGGTCTGTTAATCACCCTGTAGGGGTTTAATGTTGAATGAGGCATATCCGAGTGCCACATGTCGCTAGACAGTGATAAACTGACCATTAACATAATACCTGGGAGTGGCTTATTGCTATCATAATAAAACTGTTTTTAAACAACATTAAACCATGTTCATCATATGGTTAGGCTCTACATGTATGTAAATAAAAACTAAGCATAAGGCTGTTACAATGTTTACAGTCAATTAGAAAGCTGCATTTCTCAATCCCTTGTTATAATCAGAGATATTATACCTGTACAACTCCTTGGTTTTGCTTAACTCTATTGCTCAGGTGGGCCACCACAAGTGGTGTGGTGTGGTGTGGGGGCATCGGTAGGTAAGGCCATGCAACTACTAAGTGTGGTACGTTGTGTGCAGCTGCAATCAGGGATGTGTACGCTTGTGTACATGGCCTCAGTTTTGCTGTTGATCTCCACTGAGCATGCAGTACCTGGTCAGGTGGGTGGGGATGTCTCGTAGTACATTTAGACAATTTTTTATTTCTGTCACCTGCTGCTGATGTCTGTCATTGTTTGTGTTGACTTGGTCCTCCCCCATACTTGAATGTGTGTGTGTGTCTGTGTGTGTGTGGTGCTGGGGGGGGTGAATTTGGAGTTAGGGTTTTCAACCCTAACAGCGAATTTCCTCACTTTTGTCGCTGTGGAACAACCCTAACTGATGCATTAAACAGAGTTTTTTGCCATGAATATCCTGTCTTTTTCAGAAGTATCACTCAGCATACTACATGATTTATAGTCCCAAGAATAGTGCACATACATATAAAACAATGTTCCAGTATCAGAAATATTTCAACTGTTGTGGTTGCATTTACTGTCATTGTCTTAATTACTTTATTAATTGTCATTTGTCATTCTCGTTCCATGTAGTAGTTTTAATGTTAAAGTGTCTTAATAATTTTGTTTTTGAGCACACATTAATTTAAAATGTGCATAACTAAAAGACAATATGACATGACATGGACACTATTAGTTCATGTACTGAACAAATGGATATGCTACTATAGTAACTTGAGATTTCATAGAGTGCTTCCACTACCAACTGAGTGGTACCATCAATCATGTGAACAGTGGTGGAAGAGGTTTGTTGTACTGAATACATATACTGGACCACCAGGGCTATGTTCGGGGGTTTACTGCTTACATCCCAAGAACGGGAGTTTCGGTCCACTGGACCACCAGGGCTATGTTCGGAGGGGGTTTACTGCTTACATACCACGAACGGGAGTTTTGGTCCACTAGACCACCAGGGCTATGTTCGGGGGGCAGCTTTACTGTTTACATCCTGTGAACGGGAGTTTCAGTCCACTACACCACCAGGGCTATGTTCAGCAGGAGGGGGGGGGGTTGTATTTCACACTGATACACCCTGCAATCAGCTTTTCAGTACACTGAACCACCAGGGATGTATTCAGGGGAGGGTTGTTTTTAAACTAAAGCAGCCCGTGGTCAGGCTTGTGGGGGAGGAACATTTCTGCTGTTGCCCACAATAGGGCCAGTGGTGGGGTGGTGGTGGGGATTGTCACTCTTTTGACCACGATCAGGCTGCACGAGGGGACATGAAGTGGGTTGGGGGCCAGCCACAGCTGTCAGCTGCTGTGTCGTGCCATGCAATGCAGCAGGTTACCTGTGGGTGATCGTTGACTTGAGCATTTTTTTGGCCTCAAAGTTGTGCAGGCGCAGGTTGCAGGTTGCACCTTCACAACTCTGCACAGCCTTGCTGAATATCAGGCTGTGCAGTTAATGCATGGTTGCTCCCCCCTGCAGTTCATCATGCATTCATTTGCATTGCACTGTTACTCAGCATGTTTTCTGTGGTGGAACTGCCTCCTGCTGAATATCGCAGAATGGAGCAAGTCTTGACTTGCGCAGGCACTACCCTATTACACATGTCACAACCCTTTTGAATATCTGGCCCATAAAGTATAATACTAATAGAAGGAAGGCATTTGTCACACAGAGACTGGTGGCCCCTTGGAATGAGCTCCCCTTGTCACTTATTTGTCCTAAATCAAAGATGCTTTTTAAAACTCAGCTGTATAGAAATTTTTATCAAGGAAGCTAACATGACTACATAAGAGATACTGGCTGGGAACAGCTATGGCCTATTCTTTACTGTCTGGCCTCCTCCACTCCCTTGAACATTTGTATGAACCTTTCTATTATCTATCTTTATATTAGGGATTACAATACTACCACATATACCCAATGTTAAGATGATATGGTTATGACAATTGCTCAAAAAAATGTTGGGGCATGAATGTCACACTTTATCTCTTGAATAGCAATAACACACCAAACACAAGAGAGTATAGTTTAACTTTTTTTACTATAAAAATATTTTCAATATAAAAAATAACAAACAAAAATATTTTTTTTTTATAAATACAAAAATAGATTTTTACAAAATAATATATACATATAACGAAAAAAACAGATAAGGTGTGTATTGCATCATACACAAAATAAAAACTAAATAAAAAAATTGCTTTCATTATATTAAAAACATATAAAAATATATTTTAATGTTCTTTTAGTTCAGTCGAAGACTTGCGAGAGGTGTATGCACTGCTTGAGGCAATCCAGGCTGGAAGCTGGATTCAATGTGGAGGCACAAAAGAAGTGGAAACTGTTGTGCCTCGGAGATGATACCGACCGCTATGAAGGGTGGCCAGTTTCACCCAGGAAGCTGCAGAGGAACAGATGGTAGCCATGGGGTGGAACACTGCTACTTGCAACAGCACCATCACCACTGCTCTGACCGGCTCAAGCACAAGGTTCTGAGTCTGCTGCTGTGCATCCAAGAGAGACTGGATTTTGTCCAGCCTCTCAAGGATCACAGCATTCTCCTTCCGCAGACTGAGAACCTCGTGTGTGAGCCGTCTGTAGCAGCGGCAATGGCCTGTGCACCTTCGCAGTCACCGGCGCCCTACAAAGATAAAAAAAAAACAGTTATGTTGAATATATAACACAAATTTAACAATTACAACTGTTAAATATTTCACTTCAGATATTTCTTATCTAATGCAATATCAGAAATGCATTCATTTAAAAGTTATGATAATAGTTTTAAGTATGATGATAAACTATTTAGTATCTAGTTTGTCTCTCTGCCATACTTGACTATCTATATTATCTAATAAGCATACAACATAAAAAAATGTATAGTTAGCTGTGGCTTAGAATGCTACTCTTAGATTTTATTTCACTACTCAGAAATATTCTGTATGTGCATACTTTTGCATTATTTACACTATTATACCATAGAGTTGAAATACATCCTCATCAAGTGTGAGAATGTTTACTTCACCATGTCTGCCTATAATGTGTAGTCATGTATTCAGTGAAATTAAAGTACCTTGACAGTAGCAGTATAATAAAATACTTTTCATGCGTACACCATCATGATAAGTTTAATGATACTTTTAAACCAAACAGCTTTTTACCCGTGTTTCAAGATCTCAACACAAATCAGTACTTTAAATAATTAAGTCACTAATATAAGATGTGATGCAAAACCATGCCAGATATCGAGCCGAGCTGAGCAGAGTTGTGCAGGTGCAACCCCAAAGCTGCGCCTGAACAACTTTGAGAAAAAAAAAGGATCAAGTTGAGGGCCACCCACAAGTGAGCTGCTGCATTGTAGACGCAACACAGCAGCTGCCACCTGTGGCTGCCCTCAACACTCTGTCTCATACGTCTGAACTGTTTGTTCCCAAAATGTGTTACATTGCTTCTCAAAATGTTGAAAGAATAGGAAAAGCGTGGAACACTTAATCTAATTTTTAAATTAGAAGCCCACAACACTGTTAAAATGTTTGCATTTAAGTTCATAAAGTCTGCAATTTATCAAATTGATATATTTAGCATCATTTACTATAGAATTTTGCAAAAAAATGTTAACACTGAATGTGTTACAAGTCCTCACAATGTGAAACAGGAAGCTTTAGTGAATTAAAATGAGTAACATTCCTCGCAATGTGGTATACTTGAGAGATATGCACTCTACACCCCCTCATCAAGGCAATCACGGGCAGCAATGTCTGCCCCCCAACACTCATGTCTTTTGTTGGGGTGGGTTGCTAACTACATCCCACAATTGGGATTTTCAGGATATGATCGGGAGGTGGGGGTTTCAATACTCAAGCCTGCAATTGGGCTTATCAGTCCACTGGTATCACCAGGGATATATTCAGGAGGTAGGGAGGTGTTTCATTACTTAATAGCGCTATTGTGCTTATTGGTCCACTGGACCTCACGTCTGTGTTGAGCGGGGAGACACATTGCTTCACCCCAACTGGGCTACTGGGGGGTATTAACAGTATGCCTGCAATCGGGCCAGTGGGGGATTTACGCCTTTTGCCTGAACTAGCCTGCAGGGCATCCTTCCCCAACGGCTGCTACCTGGTAAGGACCCAAGCGCAAGTCTTCGGGGATCACCACACCTGCATGCTAATGGAATGCAAATAGGGCCATAATCAGATGAGAATGTCCCCACCCCGTGCCTTGCCTGAATTACAACCACATTTGCATATTACCTTTAGAATATCGGGATTTTGCGACCACAAGTAGAATGCTGCAGTTTCTAAACTTGCGCTGCTGCAAGTTACACTGCGCCATGCACAGTGGATGTGCTTAGAGGTGATATTCAAAGTACTTCCTCAATACCACAACTCCTTTGAATATCACCCTGGACACACCTCTGCACAACTATTTTGCACACCAGAAGGGCTTGCGCCTATGATAGCATGTAATGTTCATCTAAAAACAAATGTTTTAAAGTAGACATATTACCACCTTTACTCACATACACTCTCACAGTCATCTCCTTACACTGTCCCAAAAAGTAATTTTGAACAACATCCACACCATCATATAGTGATGTTTTAAAAACACTGTTTTAAAGAATAGTTGCTCATTGAAACTATGACACTGTCTGTTGCTAACCCATGCATCATTGAACTATTTAGCAATGTGATCTATTGGTAATATTTAGCACAGTTTCACTACTCCAACCTTCTTTTCATAACACCCAACCCAAAACACGCGACCGTATAATGTAGTGGAATTTGCACCACTGCAACCTGTCATAGTACTGCATTTTAATTAAGCAATAATGCCCGACAGTGTAGGCGGTATTGGGAATACCGGACCAGCCAGGGGCGTAATGAGGCCTGACGCTGCAGGCGGACAGCCTTATACCTCCTGGCCTGTCTGGTATTGCTCAATACCGCCCACCCTGGAGGGCATTATTGCGCTTAGAAAATGGCCCATGGTACTATTTTTATTAAAGAAAAAATATTTTTATGTTTTAATGTGAAAACTGTTTTTATTTTATTTATTTTGTAATAAAATAATTCCTCCGGATGTGTCCTAGTCGCAGTCCTGTAGTTGTGGGTTTGGAGGCTGTTGTCGTGTTAACATAACCACCCCCCTCCGTACACAGGACTACAGAGAGTTCGATCAAGATATGTTTAATAAATTTGTCTGTTCCTTGTCCACCACTAGCACAGCACCGGCCCCTCTCGCACAGCTCTGACCCTGCTGATGCTGAGCTTAATACAAATTCCCAGTCCGAATGCGTCCGGACGGCCGTTTTCCCTTCTACCAGCAGAGGCTGTACATCATTTCCGAGCTGCACCACGCTACCATTCCGTGACGCTACAGCTTCCCAGTCAGGCCAAACTAATCGTACAAAAGTAGAGTGAAGCTTCTGAGGAGGAAACAGTAGAGCGGGAGGGCAGAGGTATATAGAGAAGGGAGCGAGGAGCAGTGAATCGTCAGCTAGTGCTGTCTCATTTAGGAACAGAATCAGTGCTGAGAGGGCGCCGTCAGAATAGCATTGGCTGCTGTGGTTGCCGATCCTAAAAATGCAGGAACACAGTCTTGGCAGGTGGGTAAGTGACATCTGGGGAGGTAGCCTTAATTTAAAATCAGCGCTAGTGGAGTTAGGGCTACAATAAAACTGTAATATGGAAAAGGTGTTGAAGTACGCTTAGCGGACGTCCTAGCGCTGTTTTAAATACAGACATCTTTAAAAGAAATCAAAATCAATACACTTCTGCACCGAATGAATTTGCCTGACAAAAGTTGTTCAGGAACAGTGAGTGTGTGTGTGTGTGTGTGTGTGTGTGGTGGGGGGCAGTGTCTTTTTGAGACAGCTTGTCATTAATGGGCCAATATCTCTCGCTAAGTGACAGAAAAAAAATGGCAGTGATTTCAAATTTATTTAGATGTTTTAGCCAATGAGCAACCTGGATGGGCAGAGGGATACCAGGTGGGTGAGAGGGTATGGAGCTGGTACTTTTATTTGCTGGGGATCTATTGAAGTTAATGTACCCCTGGGAAGAGTACTAGCCAATCAGATGCCAGAAATAAAAAGCCCATTTTCTAAGTGTGGTGAGACAACTTCCATAGTGTTATTTAGAAACGTACGATATTCATAGGGTGAACGCAAACAGTCCCATTATTACCTGCATTATTAGTTTTATTTGACATTCCCTCAGTTCATGATAACCTTTAAAAAATACACATATATGCCAGTGCACTGAACAGCATCGCACTACATTGTAGAGGTAAGCATTAGGCTGGCAAGGCTGAAGACAGACACACTGCACAGCTATTCACTTTTACTGGGAAAAAGGGATCATGAACACTATAAGGCACACTTTTAAACTTGTAGATTGAGAAAAAAACTAATAAATCATAATTGTACTTTATGCAGTGCACAACATTTAGGTAACTAATATCCCACCACCATGTTTGTGTTTTGGGTGGTTGGGTATCTGCATAATCAGTGCATTCCCACTATATAAGGTCACATCACACGAAAGTTAGTAATGTAAACAGTGATTCGCCACCCACAAGAAACAAAATAAAGTGGTACTCCTCAGCAACAAAGCTCTGTTGCCACACCCCAAACTATTTTACATTAGCAGAGAGTATGCCAATAGACAGTGCACTCCCCCTATCATGCAGTAGGACTGCAACGTGTAATTCTCAACAGGAGCATTGATCACCACAGAATGTTGACAACCCTATGGCACTTCTCAAGGATGCAGATAATATCAACAACAGATTTTCACTTACGTGGTGGACTGGCGCCGGCTTCCTGCTTCACCTCCACACGTTCTGGAACAGCAGCTTCCCCGGGCTCTATTAAAGGAAACAAGAAAAAAATAATCACATTAATAGATGAAATATCAAGGTCAAAGTGTTTTCTTTAAACATCAATTTCTTCAATAATGTATTTTCAAAAACATTACTCACAAAATATAATTGGTAGTATGCAGTGCAGAACAAGTAGTGCCTGACCATCAATCACAATACTTATAACATTGTCATAATGCATGGTTGAGACACATGAACATCCTAAAAACATTACATGTGTTCAATTTACATACATGCATACCTAATTATATGACGCTCTGTTCCTTTAATAGTTTAAAAATGTGAGTTATAATAAAAAAACAAACACAACGATAATGTCACTGTTCACTCAATGACCCTCTAGCTGAATGTTGCAGCCATGTATGTGCTATTAACCATATTACCCCTACAGGGGTATTAAAACACATTAACAAACATGTAGATATTCTATTATGCACATTAATAACTATTGCAATAATAAAAATGAAACATTGGCATGACATATATAAATATTAACTAAATACAATCTAGGGACATGTCATAATTCTCAACAGATTATTTAGCAGCACACCATTGAATTCCACTGAGACACCTACAACACTAGAACAACATTAGAATTTGTTATCTATTACTCATTATACAATGGCAAGAAAAAATCCTGGACTCTGATTGGTCACTCTTGGGCAGGACCCGTGATGTTAATCAGTACAACATCACGGGTCTAGTCTCAGCCTTACTGTGAACCTGCTGATCATCATGATCATGCTGATCATTTCTTGATTGTTTCGTCAGCTCTTAAAAACAAAATATTTTCCCACACAAAACATCTTTAAAATTATTTTTTCTGTATAACAATGAGCCGTGTCCATAATAGCAATAATGCCCGACAGGGGTGTAAGCCGTTGAAGGATAACGTCACGCCTGGATTGATAGCACACATAGGCCTGCGGCCTCGTACCCAACACCCGAGTAGCGTTAACACACCTGCCACCCAGTCAAACAATTTAATACATTGAGCTCCACCACAAAATTAGCAGAGGAGAGACCTGCCCCCACAAAAACACCGCATCTACGCTATGCACACCCATACATTGTCAGATTCATGAAGAATATTATTCCGCGTTTTCACGCTCCCATCTGTAGTAATATCAGTTTGTTATGGTAGTACAGGATCTTCTGCCATGGTGGCACTGCACAATCAATAGAGTTGGTTAACACCCTTTTTAAGTATTTTGGTGCATATTCAAGATAGTTGACCCAAACGCCGAGCGCCCACTGATGACTCCCAAATGTATCCCTGATGCTCCACTGCCCTGAAATGCCCGATCGCAGCCATAATTCAGCAATAATACCCGACAGAAGTGTGTGTTGTGCTAGGATAACGTCATGCCTCAGGTGGTTGGGCCGCGAGGCCGCAGGCAGTCGTTCAGCACAACGAGGTGTGACGCGATTATCTAACAATTCTACACCCTGGAGAACTCTTGCTAATACTAATGGCTCATTGTTATACAGAAGAAAAATAATTTTAAAGATGTTTTTGTGTGGAAATATATTTTTGTTTTTTAACAGCAGACAAAACAATCAAGCAAATGATCAGCATGGTCATCAAGCAAATGATCAGCATGCTCATGCTGAGCAGCAGGTTCACAGTAAGGCTGAGACTAGACCCATGATACTGTACTGATTAACATCACGGGTCCAACCCAAGACTGACCAATCAGAGTCCAAGATTTTTTCTTGCCATTGTATAATGTTACGTAACCTACTAAATGTATCCCTTCAGCTCAAGAGCAGCAAAATGCCCAATTGCAGCCAGTAAAGTAAAACAACTCAGCCCTTGTCCTGAACATATCGTCCTGTTCTACTGACTGAAATGTTTATTTGTTGGTAGTTAGCATAATACCCCCATCTGAAGATAGCCCTGGTGGAGTGGGTGTTGCAGGATATGTTACCACCTTTCTCTATCATAAAGCTGCACCGCAGTATTGTTCCCCATGCCTGCAGCCTGTTGGGGGCACCACACAATTTCTCATGGACCAACAGACCTGCATGGAATAGCATGAAAATCACAGCATAACAACATGCAAATGTGCCCACACTGCATCTTGCAATGATGATAATACCACATTTCATGTCACATTTCAAATATTGCATCAGAGACACAGCTGTCCAGCTAATTTGCACAACACAATACCTGTATCAATGCCACAATTTCAATATCACACACTTGTGTCGAGAAACCCTCATTTCTTATTTGAAAACAACCTAGAACTTTGTAATAATAAAGTCTTACCGTCAGACTCAATCACTAATTACACTGTCAGTGTCTGATACCCACCCTCCACAGCTTTGCTTGCTGTTGGCACTACCTCGCTCACAGCTGAGGAACGCCTCCGATGTTCTACAATAAATGCAAAACAAAAACATTTGAATGTTAGATGTAATCAGAGTACATTTTTTTAACACTGACAACAACAGTTGTTAAAAATACTACTTCTAATTTCTATCAGATGTTGATTGCTGTAGTCAATCTTTGATTATACAATGGCAGAAAAAATCCTGGACTCTGATTGGTCAGTCTTGGGCTGGAACCGTGATGTTAATCCAGTACAACATCACTGGTGTGATGTTAATCAGTACAACGTCACGGGTCTAGTCTCAGCCTTACTGTGAACCTGCTGATCAGCATGAGCATGCTGATCATTTGCTTGATTCTTTCATCTGCTCTTAAAAAAAAAAATATTTTTCCACACAAAAGCATCTTTAAAATTATTTTTTTTTTCTGTATAACAATGAAACATTGCATAATAGCAATAATGCCCTCCAGGGTGTGTGTGTTTGGGATAACGTCACGCCTCAGTTGTTGGACACACACGGACTGCGGCCTGCGCCCAACCACCTGAGGACGCAGCGTTATCGCAGCACTGACACACCCTGTTGGGCATAATGCTATTGATATATATGTGAGACTAAGCACATACAAAGCAATGTTCAATACTATTTTCAAAATATTGCAATGATAATACAAACAAGGCACTCTGACTGTATATGTATCAATGGTCACTAAATCACTATCAACTGACTGATGTAGTACTTTCGGTCGTGCCTCATCCACATTACACCAGTATAGACACATTTACACAACATTGAATAATCACTCCTGATGTCTCATTGCTTATTTATGCATGCACAGACATGAAAACTGCACCATTTCTCCTGAATCGCCACAGCCCTGTGTTGCTCAAACATCATTATGTATTCGGATGTGTCCAGGGTAATAGTCAATCAAATTGTACAGTGGACCAATCCCTTTGACTTTCACCCCCAGCCACAGCCACTGAACATGTCGTGACTGCAACATGCACCACCAGCAGTTGCCAGAGTTGAACATTAAATTTGCAGTGGCAGAAGTACCATTGCGCCATGCTACAATTCTCAGATATTCAAAAGCTGGCATGCAAATGAGATAATAGTTTATACAAGATGAAGGTGGGATCATTTACATCTATTATATGCCCCATTTGCATGCCATTAGCATGTAGGTGCATGGGATCCACAAGAGATTTGCACCTGGCAGCCTACTAGGCAGCAGGCATTGGAGACCGATGGACCCTGCAGCCCAATGACACACACACTATCTCTGTCTACATTTACCTCCCCAGACAGATCCTGAAGCCCAATCACAGGCAATAAAGTAACATGACCCCCACCCACATCTACACGAAGCCCCTTCACGGGCAATACAGTAACATCATTCATAAATGTGGAGTGTCATGTACATTATGGCTACGTCCATTAGCTATAGTTCGGCATCAATGGGCATGCAGTCGCACCAGGCAGTTATTCAGCAGGCAGCGGGGCAGCATGCAGGTGGGATGCTGCCGCCCACCACCTACAAAGGATAGCAGGCTGGAGGGCTTCATACAGGACTGGGGGAACTAGGCACCAGGCGGACTTTTTGAGGTGGTAGTAACTTGACATTCTGCCCACTGATCAGACATTATAATCCACTGGACCACCAGGGAGATATTTTGCTGGAGAAGGGTCACATCTCTGCCCATGATCACACTGGGGAGGTGATGCTCCCGCCGTGATTGGGCTTCAGGAAGATTGTGAGCAGGGAGGTCATGTTACTATTGCCCTCGATCATACTGTGTGGGAGATCTGTAGGGGGCATGTTACTTTATTCCTGCAGTCGCGTCAAGAGATGTGTGGGTGGGGGTATGTTACTATATGCACACAATGGGGCTGGTGGGGGCACAAGAACCAACTGGGGTCCAGCCAGGAGTGGCAGCTGCTGTGTTGCACCTTGCAATACAACAGCTAACCTATAGGTGGCAGTCTTCCATTTTGGGGGCTCAAGGTTGTGCAGCCATATGTTGGGGTTCGCGATGCTGGCTATCTAGCCAACCCCACTGAATATTGTGTTGGGCAGCTTATGCATGGTTCCTCCCTCGTGTAATCCATGCATTCATTTCCATTGAATCTTTTGCACAATCTGTTGTCAATAACATAACTGCCTCCTGGTAAATATCGCTAATAGTTCAAAGTTGGACTTGCACATGACAACCCTGTTGCTCATGGAGGAACCCTTTTCAATATGTGGTCCACACTATAAGACGTTTTTCACTAAGTCTGAAAAACATTGACAACTATAATTAAAAGTTGTGCTGATTTACTTACGGTGAGTAAGGCAGCCCCCGCACTTGGCTTCCAGCAGCCCCATAATTCAGCGAGCGAGTAGTACCAGCACGTGTCGCTGTCCAGCATCACCCCTGCTCCTTCAGTACATAGAATCGCTGGCGCAACAGCTTCCACTTCTTTTTAATTGCACCACGACTTATTTTTGAAACTTTAGTGCAATATATAAATAAATTATCTACGCACCTCCACATTGCATCCAGCTCAAGCCCAGCTCCCATGAGCACACGAGCATTCCTCGACCTGACCTGCCTCAAGCAGTACACACCTCTCACCAAGGTCCATTGCCTCATGTTACTTGATCAGTCTTAGTAGTTCTGAAATACAAACCCCAAAAATATGCATATTAGTATCATGTAACAATATTCATCATTTCTTAAACAAATTCTATACAATAGTAATTAAATTACATCAAAGACCACCTGTCCTTCAAGATAGCAGAAACACAGATCATACCATAATAGAACAAAAAAAAAGGATACAGTCACCTTGACAGTAAAAACAACTGCTAGTACACTAACATGCTGTGCTCTAGTCTCTAACGTCAGAGGAACTGTATCAAACATCAAGTTTGGGATACCATGACATATCCATCTGTACCACAGTGAAATATTCAGCACAACATTGTAATGTGATGTTTAACACAGATGAACCACACATCACAGAACTGTGTGTTTTATTGAAGTTGCAAACATACATTACTGGTAAACAGGCCCAAAATAACGGACTCTCCACCGGCTCGGACACCTGTTTTCCATTGGGACAGGCGTTTCTTTCTTGGCCTGTCCCTTGGGCGAGCAGTTCTGATTTACAACTTTGCCACACATATTAGGCTGCTAGGCCCCAACCACAACACTCTATATAGAAAAAAGGGATGCAGGACCTCATGATATGAAGATGCCCACAGGACTCGAAATAAGGGGCACGACCACTAATATGCACACTTCAGTTTAGTAATTACCACCTGCCACTTTAAAGGCAGCAACTTAAGGGCACTCCTAGTAGCTCCTCATGTGTCTGTCCTGCGTAGATAAATTAAACACGGTAGCCAAAATTTAATGTGGGTGATTCAATCCATCAAGCAGGAGACGGAAGGGTATGAAATATTTTAACATGCTTCTGGAAAGCCAAAACTCCTACAGATGAAACTTCATGAGGGTGAGTTAGCAAACACAAAATGCTACAGGGTGTGATTCAAACTATATCCTTCATGCTCTAGTGTTCAGGATGTTTTACCACTGTTCATTTGTACAATACCTTACCTGTAGCCTACACATCATGATTGTTTCTCAGAATGAAAACTACATTTATTCACATATGCACTTTAACATTCTGAAAGGAATCATACTGTGACAGGTTACAGGTAATTATCAAACAGTTATCACTGTCAAACATCCTTCAACAGTAAACCAGGTAAGGATATATTCTCCTACAACCTGCCAAACTCGAAAAACACTAAAGCATTAGAAAGCATGCAGAGAAATTGCAGACACTCACTTCACCATGGCAGCTAGGCTACTGCATATTATAAAATCTATTATTTGACCACATTAATATGGTTCTGAAAAGAACCTTGTGTATACCTATCATATTTCCTCAAACAGTCTCACAATCTTAAAGGACTTTCAGGATTCCATCTTGAAGGTCTCCCAGAAAATGACAATTGCCAGCATGACGAAGATGCACACCATCTGGTAGGAATAGCCAATCATTACAGGAGCTAATTTCAGGGTGGCCCGTATAGTATGCATTCTATGCATGCGTAAACAAGTAATCTGTACATTTACTTTTATACGAGCTCTGTCAATCAGATACATATGATGCTCTGCTTGCCAGACTCTACGCTCTGTAATATCTGAAAATATGATAATACAGGCAGGCAACATGAGACATAATAGAAGCAAGGTCCAATTTTGCTTCCGTTACTAAATCTACCCATAGTTTTAAACCCAAATCATTGCCTCCAAGATGTATTAGCAGTATGTCAGGAGGAGTGAGTTCTCAAAGTCTGTGCATGGTTGGCATAAGATGTTCCATCTCATTCACCACGACCAAACCCATTTTACATAGCAATTCAGGAGCTGCAGGTCCTTCCAAAATCACTATGAACTGCAAACTCAGCTGCTCATCTTATGTAACTGCTTCCAACTATCCACAAAATCCTTTTCCTATTTTCTGCCATTCTAAGTTTTTTTTACTCAGAACTGCACAGAAAGCTACTAAGAAAGGGACTGTTCACCCTGCAGTGACCAGACAGCACTGAAAATCAAACTGATATTTTCCCTCCTTATTTCAAGCTAGCTTCACTGCATTCAGTCAAAACACACACATAAAAAAAACATTCCCTCCTGCTCTGGCTTCATGAACCAATGTAACTCATGCATTCAGTATTACTAGACTATGTTCCTGCAAAATCTAAAACCACTGAGAACTAAACAAATGCATGCTTTTTATAGGCAGTTTTAAACAATTACAACATCAGAAAGAAGTCTGATTGGTTGCGTTTAGTCATACAACTCACGTGCGCATTCCTATCTCCTCCATTTGCAGCTGTATCTGTACAAGTGAGTAATGAACTTCTTTCTTACTTTAAACTATTTTCTCTTAAGAATATAGCATGCCACATAATAACAATTAACATCATCAGATTAAACACCCAAAATGTTTTGATTAATAATATGTACATGTTCTAATAAGTTTTTAAATACTAGAAAATATCATGTGAACATAGACTGTACTTACAGTTTGAACTGCTTCTCTCTCTGCAATTTCAAAATGGATCTTGTTTTCTCTCTTCTTCAGTGTTGTCCGTCACTGATTGGTTCTCAGAAGTGGCCTGACAAATCTTTAATTTCATTAGTAGAGCTATCTGTCACACAAACAGACTATTTAATGATTCGATAATGAATGTTTCAGCCACTCCCAAGTATTACATTAACTTTACTTTCGAATGCACGAAAGTACATTTGCGACACTTTCGATAGCACAAAAGTAAAATTTGCAAAAGTGTCGAACTTCGACAGTACTTTTGACCATAGTGTCGAATGCACGAAAGTACGATTTGCGACACTTTCGAATGCACAAAAGTTATTTTTTCGACACTTTCGTGCTCACGAAAGTAATTTTCAAGAATTGTCTATATATTGACACAGTTTCACATTTTATGGAAAAATGACTTAATTATCAATTTTAAACACATAATCTGCTGCATAACTGCCTCAAACTCAGCGCAGTGCAGATATTAAAGATTTACAATGTAATGCATGACAAAAACTGTGCAGCGTACACTTGCAAAACACTTATTTGTTGTATTTTTACACTCAAAGCGTCATCATATATCATTGCACGACCTCTGCTCATAACATTACACTCTTATATGTAAAATTTCTACAGAATAGTCATTTCTCACATCGACTCATGTAAAGCATAGCACATAAACAAAACACAGTATCATCAAGAGCGACAAATAAAATCTACACTATTCAGAACATTGTCATCTGAAGTTAACAATAACACCCTCCAGAGTGGGTAGTGTGAGGAAAAACCAAACCAGCCAGAGCGTAATGAGACCTGACAACACAGGAGGAAGGGCTTATAGGATCTGGAAGGTACAGTATTTCCCTATGTCAAGCCACCCTGGAGGGTATTCTGCACAGAAAATGTGCAAGGTAAAGGAAAAAATATGGAGGAAAAAGTAATAAAAATATATATAAAATACAAAATGAGCTTCAAACAACTTTTATGATTAAGTAATCCCTCTGGCTGTTTTGATTTCTATACTATTGGGGACTCCATTATGTGACAGGGCACTGTTGGCATGCACATGCGACTGAAGCTACCAGACATGGGAGGGCTCTGAATCTCGATCAAAATACTGGGTGACCCGTTCATTGAAGATTTTTTTTTTTGTAAGGTACTCTGTACCTGCCAGTAGTTTGGGACTGGCGAGATTAGTAAATACAGTAGAGGGACTTGTGGCATTTGTTTTTAAGAGTTCTGAATAGGGCCAGGCAACAGTCACAGCACTTTCCTAACTTACAGTGGCCATGAATGGAGACGTACTGCAAACTTTAAGCCATGTAATGGATTGCCCAGATCTTTGACAGACAATGATACACGACATTTTTAGCTATTTGCTGGTAGATGTCATTGTTTTGAAGTTTTTGTGTTATGTGCTTCTGTTGGGTTTTCTGTCTGTGTGTGTGTGTGTTGTGCGAGAGGGACATCATGGTCTTGTTCATTCTTTACTTACCAAGTGGTACAAAATGGCAGGTGAAAAGCTGAAGACTTGGTTGGCTACAACACACAGTAATGCAGCACCCCGAATAAAATCTTCTTTTTTGCGGGTATCTATTCAGAAATACCGACCCACTGAGATTGGTATCATTGCCAATCAGAAGGGTAGGATTTTCAGACCCATTTTCAAAAGCAAAATAGTAAAGTCTGAACTAGAAAAGTATGACACAACAACAAAGTTACTAGTGTACCTGTGAACTGCAATGCACAAGCTTGTAAATCAGAAATATTTAGAATTTTCACACACATTTTTGAACATATTGAATTTATCTGTTTAAGAAAGCATCCACAGTAATTTTTGAGACTGTGTTCCACACAGTTATTTCTGCAAGAACTTCATCATTGCACAGCACATGTAAGAAAAACATTCTTTTGCCATGTTGTGAAAAATCACAGCTTCAGATTACAATACACACCAGCACAAAAACACTATGTTACTACAATGCAGCATCAACATTGAAATTTCATATTATGCAACCATATCTACCAACTGTGCCACACACACACACACTCACACAAACAGTAATAGTGGCATATCCTCCACGTAATTGTAAATATACTAATTGTTATACATTTTAATAATGCACACTGTCACTCTGAATTTCTTGGTCTACCATATACTTAATCATCAAACTGACTATCACATAACACGCTACACCATAAAAACACATGTTCGTACACAGATAAAAATAACAGCCATCATAATCGTAAGAACACCGTGAAGAAAAAACATTCAAATGTCCACAAAATATTGAGAATGAAAAATTTCTGATATTACATAGCAGCTGTGCAATGCACATTCATAATAGCTATCATTTGCTTGTCTTTTCACATAATTGTTAACATTCTTAACATGCTATTCTATTAATACACATTACTATAAGAAATTTACTGAAGCATATTCTAAAACTTTTTTTTTCTTTCTCATACAGGTGCCTGATACTTCTGTAAGATTGCTTACTGTCACTGTCAACTATAATACCTGAAAATGCCAACTAAATACAGTCGTAGGTGTATCTCAAAACGAGAGCAGTATAATAGTACTACACTGTTGTATAAGGGCAACAAACAAAAAGTAAAGTTACCAAAAAATGAACATCGACAAGTATTACTGCAACAGTGACCCTACATCAAGTCACTGCACAGAGAAACAAAATCCATTAAAAAAAAAACAAAAATTATAACATCACAAATGTTGTGTCGATCTGTAAGATCAAAACACAACTATCTTGAGTGTAACCATCAACAGACGCTCAAATCAACAACGTAAAATGAAAAATTGTGACTTACAACTTAGAAAAAGAAAGTATTTCCGATCACTAGCAAGTAAAGCTAAGATCGAAAGACTTATTACTGCTGTGCTACGGCACAGCCGCAAACAGATCAAGAGTCACCTTTCTCTGATGAATTTACGTCTGAAAGTCAACAGAGCACTGTTTGTACTACAAAGATTGTGGCGTAAGATGTCTCATGTCCTTGAACAATTCAGGAAACATGTATATAGCATCAAAAAAAGGCTTCAACAGTATCCTTGTTTGACTGTTGACAACTTCTGCCATGTCTTCACAGGACAGTGGATGCACACACAGCACTCAGAATCATATTTCTGGGAGGAGTCTTATCATGACTTAATGAAACAACAGACGTTCAATATTGATGAGTCCGGCAAACTTACAAATGTCCTCAGTATCTCTGATGATAATCAATTAGATACTGATGATGACTGTGGTCCAACCATAGTCTTGAATAAACGGCACTGCCTTACATGGTCATGTGATGCTACCTGCAACTGTAGGCAATCATCATTTCAAAAAGTAGAACAGTTTGTTAACCTATTCATAATAACAGATCGTAAAGAGAGACATAAGCTATTTACAGAAATCGACCATTGTGAAATACGGCCATATACTGGACTCAAGGGTCACTCACTTGCATGTCTCGATACTGGTGTTTGTGATAGTTTTTTTCACAACATGCAGATGCTCGCAGTGCATCAGACAGGCATGCGAAACTTTGTCTACAGAGTATATGAAGTACAGCGAGCTGTGCATCAATACACTTCTTTAAATGACTTATTGCAGTCAGGTGACATGCAGGGTGCCATCACTTTCATGAAAAAAGTGCAACATATTCCTTCTGAACCAGAAACAGGTAATTTCCAGTGTCACACTTCAACAGAAAAATCTGTTTTAGTCTTAGAAAACGACATTCTGAAACAGTACGGGAAGGAAATTGCTAAGTTTGAGATTGCAAAGTATCAGAAGTTTGATTCTGTATGTGTGTCATGCGACCGTTTGTGCTACGCAAAACAAACTGTCACAGTCAACCTAGAAACCTGGTCATCATACAATGACATGTGGTTGCGCCTCACAGCATTCTTGCTTCTGAAATCTGACTTGCATCCACAAGACACCATTGTACTATGCAAACACTGTTTCTCAAAACTGAAGTGCAACACTTTGCCAGGAAGGTCAGTGCTAAACAACATGGAAACAGATGTTACACCAACTGAGATTTCAACATTGAATATGTTTGAACGTATTCTAATTCAGACAATGAAACCATTCCAAATGATTCTACGTCTGACCACAAAGACATGGAAGATTCCACAGAAAGAGCTAGTTAGATCTCTAAAGGGTTCTGTGATGTATCTACCACTTCCTCTACAGGAAAATGTTCAAGCTATCTCAACAGAAAATAGCTTGGTCATTCTAGTAAATGTTGTGCCTACAAAGGCCAAGGTCATCTGGCAAGATGTTGTCAACCTGCAAAAGGTAAAACTTGCTCTGGCTTATTTAAAGAGAACAATTCCTTTTATATAGACCTTGACATAGATCAAATGGCCAGCCTCTCTGTGCAACATGATCTATTAGAAAAAGTAAGCCAATCATTGAGAAAGTCACTACAGACAAGTGACAATGTGTATGAACAGTACACAATTCACCCACTACATGGTGAGAGATCCATTAGGAGACAACATTGATCTCTATCAAATGAAGCAGGTGGAAGGTGAGACCTCAGCATTTGGGAGGCAACACTAGAAACACGCTGCTTCCCAGACCTATTTCCAAAAGGGTCAGGCGGATGCCTAGATGAAAGAGAAGTACGGGTACAGGGTGCTGAGTACCGCACCAGCCGTATCCTGAGCAAAGATGGCAAATTCAGACGTAACATACAGTACCTGTTCCATCTGCTCTGGGAAAGTGAGCTTAGCATTCTGTCTGCATCTATAGCACATACCATTCGTCTAACAACTCCACTAGATGGAATTACAGCTGCTCAATTTCTGGAGAAATTGAAACAGAAAGATGAAAATGTGCAAGTGAATCTGTCTTCCATACTTTCAAGCCTACATGGCACCAAAGAATATTGGTATCGCAGACACTCAGAAGTGATGACAATGCTACGAGAGTATGGCGCAGTCACATGGTTTGTCATACTTAGTTGTTCAGAATATGCCTGGGACGAACTCATTGAACTGTTGAAGTGGGCAAATTCTGATGTCAAAGGCATCTCATAAATTACTCTCGGAGAAATGTGTTCACTTATCCTGGGTCTGTCACAAGACACTTTCACAAGCGCTTCCATGACATTCTCAATTTCATCTTATCAAAGGACAATCCTCCTCTAGGCATTGTAGAACACTACTTTTGGAGGACAGAATATCAAGCACGAGGTGCCCCTCATATCCATATGTTATTATGGATCAAGGATGCGCCACGAATCGGTGAACATGATGCAGCAGAAGTGCTATCATTCTTAAAAAAATATATCACTTGTCACATTCCAGACAGGTATGACAGTCTGACAGTATGGAAGTTGGTTCAAAAGTTCCAGCGACATATTTGCGCAAAATATTGCCGTCGAGCAGTAAAGAACAAATCTAATTGGTACATGTGATGTCGCTTTGGATTTCCTAGAAGAGTTTGTCAGAATGGTGCCATGAATGACCTTTTCTCAGCAATGCGACACCACTTGAAGCAAAATCAACCAAGAGGGTATACGAGTTACCCAGAGATGAAAAAGAGGTGTATATCAATGACTACAACCCAACTCTTCTCCTAATGTGGCAAGCAAACATAGATGTTCAGTTTGTGGCTGACAACTCACTAGCCCTGGTTCGCTATGTAACTTCGTACATAACCAAACATGAACAGACTAGCTTGCAAGATCTTTGGGAAGATACTGCCAGTTCAAGCAAAAGCCTGACATCTCAGCTGTGGTCATTGGGTTTGAAGACTCTTTCACACAGAGAATGTGGAGCTTACGAAGCCAGTGACTGCTTAATGGGTACACATCTGTACGGGAAGTCTGACGCTGTACATTTCCTCAGTGTAAACTACAAAGAGAAATGGAAGCGTGTACTGATTCCTCATGCTGAAATTGAGGAGCTTGCTGTCAATACAACTTCTTCAAAACATATCTTGAAGAATAACCTGATAGACACATACTACCCACGTAGACACAACGAGATGAATGATATGTGTCTGTTTGAGGTGGCTAAGTGGTATGACTACAAGACAGGTGCAGCACATGACTCAAGATGGCACATTTACAAGGTCAATGGACTAGATGGCTGTCTTGTGAAGAGGAACAAGCCATGGCTTATAGATCACTGCAAACTGCATCTAGGCTCATCAGAGAGCACAGAACATTACTACTTTGCTCTCCTATTCCTATTTAGACCCTGGAGGAGTGAGTCTGAATTAAAAGGTGACTCTGACACATTCGAAGAACAGTTCAATCTCACTTATGAGAATTTCCAAACTGACTACTCACAAACATACATACAAAGACTAAAAGCTGAGAAAGAACAGCTCGAGCAGGCAGAGAAGCAACTCAGGAAGACACTCCAGTTATTTCACAAGACAACCTTGATCCAGAAGGACAAGGTGTTCTAGGTGACCCTCTGCCGTTAAATGCCCCAGAACTGTTAATCTCAGAAATTGAGACAGCCATGCAACATGGCACACACTCTATGGTCAACCCAGCTGACGTAAGAGAAAGACTAAATCAGCTGCAGCATACGGTACACTCCAAAGTGGTTGAAGCTGTCCAACATGGTATACTACATGAAACAAAAAAATGTGACTGCACTCAGCACAAACCACTACTAATGTTTGTCAGTGGTTCAGCTGGCACAGGAAAGAGTTTCCTGATTGAAGCTATCACTTCAGAAATACAGAGTGTGACAGGCTCTTAAATGTCTGTTGCTGTGACTGCTCCCACAGGACTAGCAGCATACAACATTGGTGGAGTAACATTACACCGTCTCTTTATGTTGTCAGTCGAACATGGGAGAACTGGAGAGTATCATAAACTGTCATTCGAGGTTGCATCTCAGCTCCATCCCATATTCACAAAGATGCAGCTACTCATCGTTGATGAAATCAGCATGGTCTCCAATGTCATGCTAGCCTGTATTCATCTGCGTCTACAGCAGATCTTAGGTACTGACGATGCAGTGCCATTTGGTGGCAAAAGTATACTTGTGCTGGGAGACCTTTTACAACTTGCACCAGTCAATGCAGAGCATGTATTTACAACTCTGACTGCCAAGCAAGCTAGGAATATCCTCGGTTGCATTGCAGGCTATAACATATGGGAATTATTTACCTATGTTGAGTTGTCTGAGAACATGCGTCAAAGTGGTGAACTAGCTTACAAATCACTTTTAGATGAAGCTCGCACAGGTTCTCTATCACCAGAACATGTTTGTATGTTAAATGATCGAAAAATCACAGTAGATAGTACATGCATAGAAACAGCATGTAATGTCTTCAGCGACATATACTCTACTGCCAGACACATAGTGTATTTTATGCCACGACTAAAGAAATGCACTGAATTCAACAATCTAATTCTACAAAGAGAGAACCAAGAGATTGTCACTCTCCATGCAATTGATACAGTTGATGGCGTTATTCTTATTCGAAAGCTAGTAGCAAAGATGACTGAACGACTAAGTGAACTGAAGTCAGATGTTTCACGAACAGCTGGCCTAGAAGCTGTTCTCACACTTTGTAAGAATGCACGTATCATGCTACGATGTAATCTAGATGTCGAACAAGGCATGGTAAATGGTGCCATGGGAAACATCACTGACTTTATCTATAATGTACAGAAGACATTTATTCAGACACTTGTAGTGCAGTTTGACAACATGCAACACTCTGTACACATAGATCGAACCTGCATAAAATTCCAGGTTTTTAAGGATATCTACGTAAACAGGAAACAGTTCCCATTATGTGTTGCATACGCTGTCTCCATTCACAAATCTCAGGGATTAAGTTTGGATTCAGCAATGATAGACATAGGTACAGACATTTTCAAAGATGGCATGAGCTACGTTGAACTTTCACGTGTACGAAGCCTTTCTGGATTGCACATCATTAGTATAGCACCTCAGAAAATACGAGCTGACAAGCGATGTATTCTTGAGTACAACAGATTACGTACTCTACATCAGCCACAAATGTCTTTAATACCACTGCCTACATATATATGGTCTCACACAATTCAGTCACAGCTAGGCGAAGCAACAAACAGCAGCAAGCTTCACAAAGTGATTAAAAAAAAGAGTTCAGCAAAGGCCACAACCTCAAGTAAACATTCACAACCAACAATTCATCAGAAATCAGTTGGTGTAGCTGCTGTACCACTGTTTGACAACAGCAGTAGAGTAAACTGCTATGCTAACTCAGCTATGCAAGTTTTTCTACATGCCACAGTTTGTGCAAGCAATATCTGCTACAAGACAATCCCCATCAAATGCTTTGAAGCAGATTATCAACATGACTTCTGACCACTTAACAATGTACACTCACTAACACCACTACGACAGGTGTTATCTACATATGCTGGATGTAGTACATTTGCTGCAGACATACAGCAAGACAGTACTGAGTTTATGATGGCTGTGATAAACAACCTTGATGAAGAGCGGCACCCCAATCCACCAGTACTTCACAGTAACATACGTTACAAAATATGTATGTGTTTCATGTGGCAATTCACAGCGTGAAACCACACAAGACATGCTGTGGATAACTCTCTTTGTTCCTAAAGCCAAAAGAGTCAAATTTCGACAGCTGTTCACTAATGCTGAATGTAGTCATGCCTGTGGCAGGTGTGGAGGCAGATGCACTCAGTCCATACGCCTGAGGACTTCATCTCAATATCTGTTGCTTATGTTGCACAGATTTGACACCAATGGGCTCAGAGTTGATACTCGTATCACAGACTACACAGCTAGTAGAATAGTCTTCAACCAATCACTGTTTGACACTCACAGCATTATCTATCACCATGGTCAATCCATGCATTCTGGACATTACACCTCGTTACTAAGGTGCACAGCTGGATGGTTAGAGTGTGATGACTCTACAACAACTTTTAAACAGAGACTCCCACGTCACCTGAAAAATGCATATCTTCTAATATTGAAGAATTATGACAACCTTCATATTTCAGAAGAACAGAACAAAACATGTACCATTTTAACATGAGTACTTTGTCCCCAAAAATGTCATAACTCGTTACAATGTTGTACAATTTACAACTGTAAATAAACAATACAATTTCAACAAAATTGAATTCAAATACAGATATTACATAGACTGTGACATGTTACATCTTGTGTAGATCAGTGACTACATGAAAATTGTTGTAGTAGCTTCAATCGGCGCCAACAATATTTACAGTCACTAGAGAAACCATGATTACATGTCTATACAAGATTATGCATCTAAAAATGCTACTAAGCTGCACAGCTGGATGGTTAGAGTGTGACGACTCTACAACAACTTTAAAATAGACACTCCCACACCACCTGAAAAATGCATATCTTCTAATATTGAAGAATGATGACAACCTTCATATTTCAGTAGAATAGGACAAAACATGTACCATTTTAACATGAGTACTTTGTCCCCAAAAATGTCATAACTCGTTACAATGTTGAACAATTTACAACTGTAAATAAACAATACAATTTCAACAAAAAAATGGAATTCAAATACAGACATTACATAGACTGTGACATGTTACATCTTGTGTAGATCAGTGACTACATGAAAATTGTTGTAGTGGCTTCAATCGGCACCAACAATATTTACAGTCACTAGAGAAACCATGATTACATGTCTGTGAAAGATTCTACCCTTATAACATTCAACAAACATTCCACTCTCTCAGAAGTAGTCTTTTAACACTTCTACTGACTCTTCACATATAGAGAACATCATTAGATCACCATGCAACAGTGTAGAACTATCACGCTTTCAGACGTAGTACTAGTATTGTACATATGTAAAAACAACTACCGTTATTGATAATGCAAGAAGCTGACTTACACAACTGTTAATAATAACCAATTACTGAATCTAATTTAGTGACTCTTACAACTGTTTAAAATTACTTGTACATAATAGAAACATTTGTTTTCAAGTGTACATTGTTAATAACTTGTTTAATAATTGAACTAAAAATAGCAGTGTAGCACTACAGTACAAGTGAATGTCTTACATATTACTCTGCAGTATACTAACAACATGTAACTAAGCATAAGTTTGTTAAGAAATGCATTCCATTACAGTTTTAGTATTTACAATTTAAGAATTTACATAGAAGTCAATGTAAGAATTGATAACATTTTTTTTGTTCATGTAAAACATTTATTTTTTTTGTACTTGTCACATAACTAACTGTACCGTATGTACAAAATATTGACAATTGTAAATCAGGCACTGTTGCTGATCACAACAAACTGCAGACCTGTTCCTGACAATATTTATGATCGCCTCAATTGAGGGGACGGGTGGGGAATTTTCCATTTGCACCTAGTCAGTGACATATTATTTAATAGTAAGAATCAAATGTCACTAAACTTACAATTGTGTAAACTGTACTACTTAGACAATCAGCATATGGTTTTTCGCCCACCTCAGGAACATCCACATTAGCAGTCACACAATTACAACAAAACACTTGTCTATCTTGTGTCTAATCACACTTCACATCCAACTGACATTCCCTTATTAACATAGCAGACAAGTAATGCACTACACATAGTTACAACATACAACCATTTTTTAAAAAGTAACATTTTTTACAAACTACTTTCACATTCAATAGCAATAGCTTCAGTCTGACTATTAAAATTACAAGTCAAATGCCAGAAAATAGTTCCACACATATAAACAGAAGTGAGTACTGAAGCACAACTAAAAACACACAACATCTGATTAGTTTCATATAATATCACACACTTAGTCCAATCCACATTATATAGAGAATAATATATGGGGTGGTGTGTGTAACGAGATTTTACACACACCCGAGTTGTGGGATGCTACATAAACCCCGAGGGCGAAGCCCGAGGGGTTTATGGAAATGCATCCCTCAATGAGGGTGTGTGTAAAATCGAGTTTTACACACCACCCCATATTTTGTTTTTTATAATTGCTGGCCTGTGCTTTTTCACCTCAGCAATTGTAAAAAATCAGGCAGTAGACTGGTGGTCAGGCAGTGACAGACTGCTCAGGAGTCTGTGCTGTTGTGGTCCGTGGTCTGACAATTTACATTGAATAGTTAATTTTTTTAAGTCACAACATGTATGCTATTTTTTTAAGCTTACCAGCGAAGAGGAGTTGCTGAGCTGTGGAATGCTTCCGGTACAAAGAGGTGAAGAGATCTGCTGGCTCTCGCGTGCTGGCAGGGAAACCAGATGTACGTTTAAATATTTTCTGTTTGGTTTTCCCTGCCAGTGATTAGAGGAAGAGATTTTTGTTTGTAATTAAAAAAATATTCACCGCGAGTGCGATGGGGCAATGTTCCAACCGTCGCGTACACTGAAGGAGGACCGGATAAGTGGCGCATGCGTGCTCCAAGGGGAAACCCAGCACGTGTTTGCCGTTATAACCAGGGCAGCTGGTTATAACAGCAAATTATAACTGGGTTTCCCTATGGGAAAAAGCGCGCGTCAGTAATTATACACTTATTATTATTCTTACACATTTACAAATTTCACAAGTAATGATCACACACATGCAAAGATTGTATTGTGAGACTGCTTCTGTTAACAAAATTTTAATTTTGATTCAACCTTTTCTCCATTTGACAAATTGGCAATAAATTTTTTAAAACCATAACCACCTGTGTCGACTCATTACTTTAAATACCATACTGAAATGAAAATAAGTGTCTATGACTTAAGCATACAAATCAATGTTTACTAATACTGCTACAACTATACCTCCATCTATTTGTTTGCTACCTATGACATACAGTCAGTAACACAGCAACACAAAGGGTAACACACATGGTGGCATAGACGGGATCGTCAGCTCTAAGTCTCACCCCATGACATGTGTAAAGCAGCAGAAGTATAGGAGAGTGGGGTGAGAGTTAGGACCCACAATCCCAATGCACACCCCAATGCACACCCCAATGCCGGTTGGGGGGGTGGGCAGAGCAGTACAGGCCATGCGCTACCGCCACATGATGTGTTATGGCACAATAAAACAGACAGCACCGCAAACATAAATGCTAAAAGTGCCACTTGGGGAGTGGCAGGTACAAGTGGGTGTTCACCCCTAACAGCGAATTTCCTCACTTTTGTCACTGTGGAACAACCCTAACTAATGCATTAAACAGACTTTTTTGCCTCTAATTTCCCACAACCATGAATGAGAACAGAAAGGCTAATGCATATAGTGGCATACAAAGGAATGCTGTGACATGTGATGCCTTGTCACAAAGTAACGTGGTGCCTGTAAATTGAAATGTCAATGGGCATGGTGACACAAAGTGAAACAGAAAGCAAAACAGTACAGTACACACAAATGGCTAAAAAGTAACAGAAACACAAACAAAAAAGAAAACGCAAACAATGGCGCATATGGTGGCATTGGAGTCTGCATTGGGATCATCAGCCCTAACTCTCACCCCATGACATGTGTAAAACAGCAGAAGTGTAGGACAATGCGGTGAGAGTTAGGACCCACAATCCCAATGCGCACCCCACTGCCGGTTTGGGGGATGGGCGGGGGGTCCAAGGGGGGTTTTCAACCCTAACTGCGAATTTCCTCACTTTTGTTGCTGTGGAACAACCCTAGCTAATGCATTAAACACAGTTTGTTGCCTCTAATTTCCCTTCTTTTTAAGAATGATAACAAGAAATAGTGAATGTAATGTAGTGGCGGGAGCACGGGGCCCTTTGGGCCCCTGCTGGCCTGCTGCATAATGTATTACAGGGAGCCGCTGGGCCCTTTAAATTCCCACGCCCCGCCCACATGATGTGCTGCTGTGGCATACCAATAGGGACAGCACTGCAAACAGAAATGCTAACAGTGGCGCACATGCTAACACAAGCACGAATGAGAACAGAAAGGGTAACGCACATGGTGGCATAGACGGGAACGGTCTGCCACATGATGTGTTGTGACATAGTAACATGGTGCCTGCAAACACAAATGGCAATGGTCATGGTGAAGTAAAGTGAAACAGTAAGAGAAACAGTACTGTACACAGAAATGGCACAAAATAACAGAAACGCAAGCGCAAATGAAAACGCAAAGGATAACGCACATGGTGGCGCAGACGTCAATGGTAAGTGAAACGAGTATGGATCCGCAACCGAAAAGGGCAACAGTAACAGTAATGTAAGCACATAGCCTGGTTTTCCCCACAACCTGCATTGAAAAAGACAGTGAGTACAAATAATGGATGCAAAATAATGAGTATCAAGAGAAAATGAGATCTTGGAATACTAAACACATTATATCTCAAGAACCGTATGACGTAGAAAAAAAATTGAAAAGTCATATTATTTACAACTGTCCTAGCTAATTTGTATCTTAGCCCCATTATGGGGCTAAGAAGTTTTTCGACGAAAAATCCGTGGCTTGCACCGTTTCCGAGATACGGGCCCTGAAAGGTGCGGCGAACGCCATAATGTTATCCTATGGGAAAAAATGTCAATTTTGGAGTGCGGTAACTTTGCCGCCATGTGATATTTTTTCACCAAACTACTGAAAGGCACATCTGTGTACTGTTAGCTGTCTTCCTTCCAAATTTCAGGAAAAAGACCAAACCGTTATTTTGCAGCAGGTTGCCAAAGGATTCCTGTTATGCTTGGCGCCACAATGTTATCCTATGGGAAAACTGTCAACTTTGAGTGCCATAACTTTGCCGCTGTGTAATATTTTTCAATACAACACTGAAAGGCACATCTGTGAGATGTCAGCTGCGTTCCCTCAAATTTCAGCCCAAAACTCCCAACGGTTATTTTGCAGTACAGTGCCAAAGAATTGCTGTCATTTCCCCACAGACTAGAAAATTACTGTCGCAATTTGCGAAAGCTTTTGCAAAAAAGTTCGACACTTTCGTGAGCACAAAAGTAATTTGGGAAAGTACTTTTTCCAGAAATTTGAAAAACATATTTCTGGGGTGTTTTACCACAAAATAAAGACATGGCAAGCATCCTCAAGGCCCGAATAGCTAAATACAAAAATAATTACGTTGCTAGAGGGTCTCAAATTTAAATGCCAACCATTTTTCTGATCACCAACTGAAAACAAAATGGCAGATTTTCGAAAGTAACAGGCACATTTGCGAAAGTAAAAATGCATTTGCGACACTGTAGAACTTTTTGTTAACTTTTTCCCTTTGACTTATAATGGGAAACTGTTTTTTGAATAACCTTTGAACCGTTTAATATTTTTTCACCAAATCTTTGAAAGACACATCGGGGACCCTGCCTGCACATTCCCTGAAGATTTCAGGCCGGTCACATAAATCGTACGACCTGTACGCGTGACCATAGAATTCCAGAAAAGCGTAAACGTGCACACAGATCATGCTTAATAACTCTACAACTGTATATCCAATCAGTACAAAACTTGGCAGGTCCCAAGGCCTATGGGTCCTGATCAAACATTCCAAATTTCAGGCAAATCCATCAAACGGTTGCAAAGTTATTAAGGTGCAAAATTTTGGGTTTAACATGGAAATGGCTCCTCAACCCTAACTATGGTAGCACTACCGTGCTACCATAATATATATATATACACACATATATATATTTATTTACACATACATATATATATATATATATATATATATATTTTGCATGGCAGTGCTACCATAGTTAGGGTTGAGGAGACCGCTTAAGGTTAAAGGGTCAAATTTTGCACCTTAATAACTTTTCTATTGTTCAACAGATTTGCCTAAAATTTAGTAGGCATTATTGGGCATGGCAGATCTTGGGACCTGGCAAGTTTCGTACTGGTCAGATATACGGCTGCTGAGTTACTAAGCAACAATGAAAAGTGCGCTTACACTTTTTTGTGAATTCTTTGCTTGCACCTACAGGTTGCATGGTTTGTGTGACTGGTCCAAAAACTTCAGAGAATGTGCGGCCAGGGTCCCCAATGTTCCCTTTGAAGAGTTTGTGAAAAAATATTAAACGGTTCAAAAGTTATTCAAAAACAAGTTCCCATGTAAGTCAAAGGAAAAAGTTAACAAAAAGTTCAACACTTTTGCAAATGCAGTTTTCAGTGTCGCAAATGACCCCAGTAGTGTCGTGAGTCAGCCATTTTTTTTCAGTTAGTGATCACAGAAATGCATGGCATTTAAATTTGGTACCCTCTAGGGACACAATTCTTTTTCTTTTCACCTAGTCGGGCCCTGAGGATGCTAGCCATGTCTTTATTTTCAGGTTAAACACCCCAGAAATATGTTTTTCAAATTTCTAGAAAAAGTAGTATTGCAAAGTTAGCTAGCCTGGGAGTGGGTCCCAAGATGACAGCCTGAGTAAAAAATTGACTGGAGAATAGGACACAGAGAGTAATAGTAAATGGAGTCCACTCTGAAGAAAGGGGGGTTACTAGTGGGGTATCGTAGGGTTCAGTATTAGGACTGGTCCTCTTCAATGTCTTTATAAGCGACATTGCAGAGGGACTGGAAGGAAAAGTATGTCTCTTTGCAGATGACACAAAGATCTGCAACAGAGTTGATGCACAAGGTGGGGTGGAAAGGATGAAAAGGGACTTGGCAAGGTTAGAGAAATGGTCAAATGTATGGCAGCTTAGATTCAATGCTAAGAAGTGCAAGGTAATGCACCTGGGAAACAAAAACCCAGAGGAAGAGTGCACAATGGGGGGTGAGATACTAACAACAACAAAAATGGAAAGGGACCTGGGGGTAGTCTTATCAGATGACCTAAAGGTGGGCAAGCAATGTGAGAGGGCAGCAAGGAGGGCTGGGGGGATACTGGGATGCATAGGCATCACCAGTAGAAAATAGGACGTTATTATTCCTCTGTACAGACAGCTGGTCAGATCTCATCTGGAGTACTGCATGCAGTTCTGGAGACCCAGTCTTTGCAAAGACATAGACAAGATGGAAGTTGTCCAGAGGAGGGCAACTAAAATGGTGCAGCATCTGCACCGGAAGAAAATATGAAGACAGACTTAAGGAGCTTAATATGTATAGCCTCGAGGAAAGGAGGGAGGAGGGGGGACATGATAGAAACTTTCAAGTACCTCAAGGGAATCAACAAAGTCCAAAAGGTAGCATCTTTCAAAAAAGAGGTGTGCAAGAACAAGGAGCACAATTTGAGGATGGGGGGGCGGCTCAGAGGTAATTTAAGGAAGTATTTTTTTCACAGAGAGGGTTGTGGATGCATGGAATGGCCTTCCGGAGGAGGTCGTGGAGTCAAAAACAGAGGTGGAATTCAAGCATGCATGGGACAGTCATAAGGCAATTCTAGGGGGTGGGGGTAGGAAGAAGTATGCTGCTGGTTAACTAGGATCTGCAGCTTATCCAGTAGGCAGGGAAATGGGCAGACTGGGTGGTTCAAGCGGTCCTTATCTGCTGTCAAATTCTATGTTTCTATGTTTCTAAAGTAGTGTCGCACTCATGACACTTTTGCAAAATTTGCGAAAGGTGTCACAAATTGCGACACTAGTTTTCCAGGCTATGACCAAAATTACAAGAGTTCTTTGCCACCCTGCTGCAGAAGAACGGTTTGGTCTTTTGAGTTGAAATTTGCAGGGAAGGCAGCCAACATCTCACAGATGTGCCTTTTGTTGATTTGGTTCAAAAACAAATGCACAGCTGGCAAGTTATGGTACTCCGAATTTGGCATTTTTTCCCATATACTAACATGGTGGCGTACGGCGTGCCTTTTGGGCCTCGTATCTCGAAAACAATGTGAGATACAGATTTTTTGTTGTAAGTTACATAGCCCAATGGGTTATGTAACAGCAAAAACCTAGCCAGGAAAATTATGATTTTTATGAAATTTAAAGTTTTTTTCTAAATTGTGTGGTTGCTGAGATATTAGCAATTAAGTACTTAAAATGCTCGTTTTAAGCTTTGATGCCCATTACAATGCATACATTCTTTGTACACACTGTTTTTTTCTATGCCTTTGTTCAGCAAAAACAGGGTGTGTGCTTCCGTTACTGTTACAGTTACTGTTTCCACTTGCATTTATGTCCCTGTTTGCATTACCGCTCCTGTGTACGCCACCATGTGCGTTACCCTTAGCATTCTCATTTGCGCTTGCATTTGCATTACTGTTACCATTTGTGTTTCCACTACCGTTTGTGTTTTTGTTTTGGTTTGCATCAACGTGTGCATTGCCATTTGCGTTTCCAGCAGCCCTTTCCTTTGCGTGTCCATTTCTCTTTCGTTTTGCCTCTTTCTTGCTGTTGCTGTTACCATTTGCATTTGCAGTTACGTTACTGTACCTGTGTGCATTACATTTGTGTTTCCATATGTGCTTGCATTCCCTTTTGTGTTTCTGTTTCCTTTGCTGTTATTGTTGCTGTTACCATTACTATTTGCGTTTACAATTGCGGTACTGTGCCTGTGCGCATTACAGTTTACATTTCCGTATGCGAATCTGTTCCTGTTTCTGTTTCTGTTTCCTTTGGCGTTATTCTTCATGTTAACTTTACCATTTGCATTTACAATTGTGGTACCATGCCCATGTGCATTATGGTTGGTGTTTACGTGTGCGCTTGCGTTCGTATTTCCATTTCTGTTCCCTTCTGCATTCTTTTTGCTGTGACACTTAACTTTTCCATTTAAAATACTGCTGCCATCACTGTTCGCCTTACCAGTTGCATTTTCATGTGCACTTGCATGTCCGTTAGCATCACTCTTCACTTCGGCGTCACTTTTCGCTTGTGTTTCTATTAATGTTTCCTTCACCATTTACATTTATGTTACCATGAAACTACTTGTAGAAAGATCTAGTAAGTAGGGGGAGTGGCTTAGCTAGAAGGAAGGTACATTTAAAGACTGCCTTAGAAAGATTCTGCTAATAGCTTGGCAGAAGACACCAGGAGAAAGGACTGCTGTGTGACTGGACTTCTCTGCTGGGACTAAAGAAGAAGAACTTTTGTACTTGGACCTTTAATTTAGGGTAAAAAAAACTAACATACAAAACAAAAAAAAGTGTGTGTTTGTCTGAGTTAACTGAACTGAATGGTTATCTGAACCGTTATCTAGGTGTAAATCTCAGGTGACTGAAAGGACTTAATAACTGTGAGGTTTAAATTACTTGTAGAAAGAACTAGTAAGTAGGAGGAGTGGCTTAACTAGAAGGAAGCTACATTTAAAGACTGCCTTAGAAAGATTCTGCTAATAGCTTGGCAGAAGACACCAGGAGAAAGGACTGCTGTGTGACAACTTCTCTACTGGGAATATATTGCCCTCCTTCCCTCCCCTCCCCCACCCAAAGCTAGTTCTATTTTATAGGCACAGGATTTGACTGATTAACAGGAACTTCCTGTTTGGGAACAGGAAGTGAGTGATCACAGAACCACCAAAGACCCACCATCCTAGAAGGGCAAGAGTAGCTCTTTGGCCCCCTAGCTGCTAGAGGTCTGCCTCTGAGCAAGTAAGGGTCTACTGAGAAATATAGGATATTCTTGTCTCAGAACAGGACAATCAAGAGCTTAAAGGGCACACAGGCAGAAAGTAAGGAGAGAGAAAAAACAGAGGAAAGAGTAAGGATTGCAAACAGTTAAGGGGCCAGAAATAAGACATGATTGGAGTGGTGCAGTGCAGTGGCTGTGGAGCAGCAGTCTTCCGGGAGATGTTCTGGAGGATGCGGTGTTGTCCCATCTGCAGGCACCTCTCTGGGCTGAGGGAGGTGGTTGCTCATCTCCAGGCTGAGTTGGCCAGGATTTGTGGGACCTCCTTTTCCATCCAGGGACCACCAGTGCCACTGCTGTTGCCTCAGAGGTTGCAAAGAAAGAGGAGCAGTTGGACCACAGTGGGCTCAGGGAGGGTGAGGATGGTGGAGCAGAGGTGCATCCCTCCAGTTGTACCTCTCCACAATTCCTATGCCATTCTGGAAAAGTGTGGTTCCTCTATGGAGGCACCTGCAGTGGAGACTAAGGAGGATGCTGGAAACCTCCACAAAGGAGACAAACAAGAGGGTGGCAGGGGACCCTGCAGGGGAATGAAACAACTCATGGTGGGGGACTCCATTGTTAGGAAGGTAGAACTGGGGGAGGAAGGGGAGAGGGAGGTAAGGTGCTTGCCTGGCGCCATGGCTTTGAGGGACAGGGAGCAAATCCTCAGGATTGCCAGAGCAGCAGCACAGGGGAGGGAGCTGGATGTCCTTGTCCACCTAGGAACAAATGACCAGGCTAAGAAAGGGATTAGAGAAGTGCAGGAAGAGTTTGTGGAATTGGGGAGGGGCCTTAGTCAAGTAGCATGCACGATAACCTTCTCGGAGGTGCTGCCCATCTATGGCATAGGAGAGGCTAGGGTGTTCCACACCATGGGATTCAATCAGTGGTTGAAAAACTGGTGTGGAGCTCAGGGATTTGGCTTGATTGGGGACTGGGGGTCCACCTGGAGTGATGCAAGCCTATACTGGCATGATGAGCTGCATCTGTCTGGGAGGAGAACCAGGATCCTAGGTGATATGTTTAAATGCTTCATTGGCAAGCATTTAAACTAGCCAAGGGGGAGGCACTGGAAAGGAGCAGGGAAATCCTAGCCCCCCCAAATAATCACGGTAGTAAGTGCAGCAAACACCAACATAGAGGTGTCGATAGGGAGAAGGGCAGGGCTAAATGGAGAAAGTGACAAAGGCAAGAAGGACAGGGAAGGGGCAAAAGGGAGTAAGGCCATCAGGAAATGGAAGGTAATGAGTACCAATGCCCATAGTCTGGGCAACAAGCTCCTGAGGTGGTGTGGCCTTGATGGAAGAGGATGCCTGGATATTGTAGCAGTCACAGAAACATGGTACACAGAGAACAATGACTGGGATGTTAACATACCAGGGTACATAATCTACAGGAGAGACAGGCAGGGAGAAGAGGGGAGGAGCAGCTCTCATGTAAATGAAGGGATAAAAGCAACTGAACAAAAGAGTAAACAGGAGGAGAGGAGGCACTGTGGGTCACCTTGGAGACTGGAAAGGCACCACAATCCACACAGGTGTTAGGTACAGACCCCATGTCAGGGGAGGGAATGGACAGAATATGATAGAAGGCATTCTTAGAATGGCAGAGAAAGGGGAGATACTGTTGATAGGAGACCTGAATATGCCAGATGTTAACTGGAGCACATTTGCTGCAGCCACATCCAAGAGCAGGGCCATTCTTGATGCCCTACAGGTGGCAGGCCTCAGACAGCTAGTTTCAGAACCCACTCATGAGGGAGCAATCTTAAACCTCGTACTCTCAAATGGGGGCAGATCTAGAAGTGGGTTGCCATCTGGCGATAAGTGATCATCAAACAGTGTGGTTCACGTTAAACTCAGCTACAGAGTCAAGCCATTCAAAAGTGAGGGTACTGGACTTTAGGAGGGCTGACTTTGGCAAGATGGGAGAGTGCCTCAGAAAAGCACTAGCAAATAGGCTAGAAGGAGGTGTGGAGCAACAATGGGGAATCATCCAAACTGCCATCACAGAGGCAACAAACCTTTGTGTGAAGCAAATAAATAAATCAAAATGAAAGAAAAAGCCACTATGGTTCTCAAAAGAGGTGGCTGTGAAAGTCAGGAAGAAAAGGATAGCATTCCGGAAGTATAAGGAAACATAGAAGGAGCAGGACAGAGAGTTGTACCAGTTAATGCAGAAGGAAGCAGGAAGGGAAGTCAGAATAGCAAAGGCCCAAACTGAGGAAAAGATAGCCACCTCAGTTAAGAGGGGGGATAAAACCTTTTATAGGTACATCAGCGAGCGTCAAAAGACAAAGGGAGGGATAGTGAGACTGAATAGAATGAACGGTGGGTGGGCAGAGGGGGACAGTGAAAAAGCAGGGATACTGAACAAATATTTCTGCTCAGTATTCACAAAAAAGGAGGGGGAAGTGCCTAATCCAATTAACAGAAGCACTCTTAATATGGGGGTCGATTCCAGTCCTTTCACAGAAGAAAGGGTTCTGCAAGAACTCCTAAAACTGAAGGTGGACAACACAATGGGTCCTGATGGAATTCACCCCAGAATTCTAAAAGAATTAAGGGAGGAACTAGTGAAACCACTGGCTACTCTTTTTAATAAATCATGGGAGGATGGTGTGGTACCCGAGGACTGGAGGAATGTGGATGTGATTCCCCTTCACAAAAGTGGGACCAAGACAGAGGCAGAAAACTACAAACCTGTCAGTCTGACCTCTGTGGCAGGGAAAGTGATGGAGTCACTTCTGAAGGAAAGAATAGTTGAGTACCTAGAGACCAGTGGGGCACAGGACCCAAGGCAGCATGGGTTCACAGTGGGAAGGTCATGTCAGACGAATCTAATTGAGTTCTTTGACTGGATGACCAAAATAGTAGACCAGGGAGGGGCTGTGGACATGGCCTACCTAGACTTCAGCAAGGCATTTGACACAGTTCCGCACAAAAGATTAATAGTCAAATTAACCAGCCTGGGAGTGGTCCCAGGGTGGTAGCCTGGGTAAAACATTGGCTGCACAACAGACACAGAAGGTAATTGTAAATGGAGTCCACTCTGAAGAAAGAGGGGCTATAGTGGGGTACCGAGGGTTCAGTATTGGGTCCAGTCCTTTTAATGTCTTCACTCAGTGGCATTGCAGAGGGACTGGAAGGAAAGTATGCCTTTTTGCAGATGACACAAAGATCTGCAACAGGGCTGATACACAAGGAGGCATGAAAAGGATGAAAATGGACTTGGCAAGGTTGGAGGAATGGTCAGAAGTATGGCAGCTAGGATTCAATGCAAAGAAGTGCAAAATAATGCACCTGGGAAACAAGAACCCATGGGAAGAATACACAATTGGTGGGGAGGTAGTAACAACAACAAAAAAGGAAAGGGACCTGGGGGTAATCATATCAGATGACCTTAAGGTTAGCTAGCAATGTGAGAAGGCAGTTCGGAGGGCTGGGGGTACACTGGGATGTATAGGGAGAGGCATCAGCAGCAGAAAACAGGAAGTTGTTATCCCTCTGTACAGACAATTGGTGAGACCCTATCTGGAGTACTGTGTCCAGTTCTGGAGACCCCATCTCCGCAAGGACATAGATAGGATCGAGGCAGTCCAGAGGAGGGCAACTAAAATGGTGCAGGGTCTGCAAGAGAAGCTGTATGAGGAAAGACTAAAGGAGCTTAATATATATACCCTTGAGGAAAGAAGGGAGAGGGGGGACATGATAGAAACTTTTAAGTACCTCAGTGGAATCAACAAAGTGCAAGAGGGTAGCATCTTTCAGAAAAAGAGACGTGCAAGAACAAGGGGACACAATTTAAAGAAAGAAGGAGGGCAGTTTAGGGGCAATGTGAGGAAGTATTATTTCACAGAGAGGGTAATGGATGCATGGAACAGCCTTCCTGAGGAGGTTGTGGGGTCTAAAACTGTGGCAGAATTCAAAAATGCATGGGACAGACATAAGGCAATTCTTGTGGGGAGTAGGAAGGAATAGGCTGTTGGTTAACTAGGATCTGCGGCCTATCCTGTAGGTAGGGAAATGGGCAGACTAGATGGGCCAATCGGTCCTTATCTGCCATCAAAGTCTATGTTTCTATGTTTCTATGTGTGTCACTATTGCTGTTTGTGTTTGCGTTGCTGTTCTTGCTACTATGTCACAAGACATTACGTGGTGGGAGCACAGGGCCCTAATCATTCTCAAAAAGTAGGGAAATTAGAGGCAAAAAACTCCATTTAATGCATCAGTTAGGGTTGTTCCACAGCAACAAAAGCAAGGAAATTTGGTGTTAGGGTAGAAAGCCCCCCTTGGACCCCCAAACCCACTCCCCCAACTGGCTTAGGGGTGTGCATTGGGGTCATCAGTCCTAACTCTCACCCCATTCTCCTATACCTCTTCTTCTTTACACATGTGATGGGGTGAGAGTTAGGGCCGATGACTCCAGTGCGCACCCTGATCCCGGGTGGGGGGTCTGCTGGGGGGGTCCAAGGGGAGGCTTTCAACCCTAACATTGGATTTCATCACTTTTGTCACTGTGGAACAACCTTAACTGATGCATTAAATAGAGTTATTTGCATATATATATATATATATATATATATATATATATATATATATATATATATATATATATATACATATATATATATATATACACATATATATATATATATATATATATATATATATATATATATATCTGTGGATTGATGGTGGGTGGTGCCGGATACACATGCAGGGATTCTTTCTTATCCATTACAGGCCCTTCCCACTAGTTGAATGAGGTGGCAGCCATGGCATCTTCCTTCACACCAAGCTACCACAGCTCTATGAATATAACATGAGGAACATCTGATGGTGAACACATTCATGTAACAGTTAAGGAAGAGTTCCTACATGTGTGTGTCTGGCACAACCCACCATCACTACAAACAGCAGATCAGTGACTATATATATATATATATATATATATATATGTATATATATACATACATACATATACATATATATATATATAATGTATGGTAAGTGCCTATTAATCATCATAATCAGCAGTCACACAGCTTTGTTATGCATTGTTTAGAATTTTAAAAGTTGTTAACCACACTTTGGAACATCCAAACAGTGGCATAACAAAAAAAAAATGTACCAGTGTGCCATAATTCTCACACATAGAATGCAAACAGTGTTTTTTTGACCATACACTATAAAAGATGATGGCTGGAGATCGGGTGACAACCATGCTGAAATCACCTCTCATGGTTGCTAGGGCTACAGTAAACCTCTTGAGCTGCGCTCTCGAGGTTTACCATGTTGCCCTAGCAACCACTCAAGGTGATTACAGCATGGTTATCACCCGATTCCCAGCCATTATCCTATATATATATATATATATATATATATATATATACGCAATGGGGTGGACATATATTCAGTGTGATAAATGCATATAATAACTGGTCAGCAATTTCTCTCAATGTACTGACCAGGTTGATATTTTCCATAACAACCGGCTGGTTGTTATGACATTCATGAGCCATGCCAGTCAAACTATGCTGCTGCCTCATTGGCCAACATTCTGTATGAGGGCGGGGCCAAACAGTCTCACAAACTGCTGGAGAAAAATTGCTGGTCTGTTATTATAAAAAATAAAAGATGGGGTGGGTGCTTCATATGAGAATTTAATGCACACCCTCATTGTAGGATGCTTTATGTAGCATCCCACAACTCGGGTGTGCAATAAATTCTCATATCAAACCCTTCCCCATCCATTATTCTCTATTTATCTAAGTTACTGTATGTATAAATAAATTTATACATACAGTCACCATTTATACACACAGTTGCTATGTCACAAATCTCTTTAGAATTCATTTAGAATGTTCGGCCTCAGAAGCAGTACTAACCACATTCAAATGGAAATAACTTTAAAACGAAAAAAAATAGCATGGTACTGCGAGCACGAAAATTGTTCAGCACAAAATTCTCTACAAAATGAATGGTGTTCCATGTATAGATACCTTATAGATTTTTTAGAATTAGCAAAAAAGCAGAAGAAAATGTATTTTTTGTTCACTTTTTTGACAAACAAATGTGAATAACTTTAAAACAAAAAATGATAGCATGGTACCGTGAGCACAAAAAATGTTCAGCACAAAACTATCTACAAAATGAGTGGTGTTTCATTTATAGATACCTTTTAGTTTTTTTATAATTAGCAAAAAACAGCATAAAATTCAAATTTCTTTTCCCTTTTTTGACAAACAAATGTGAATAACTTTAAAATGAAAAAGGTAGCATAGTACTGTGAGCATGACATTTTTCAGCAAGAAGTATTCTACAAAATGAGTGGTGTTTCATTTAATAGCAACCACTATGCTAGGCAGACATACTCTAGGAAAGTTAACCAAAACTCCCAGAAATTATCATTAAAATAAAGATACAGTCAAAACCAAATGTTTCTGCACTGATAGAAAGCATCCCTACTGCATAAATGAAATATACAATGGTGAGCTGTCAGATAAATGATTTATCTACACTTGTGCTGTTTGACCTCGGACACCTCACTCGTGGCTTACACCACTCGTGAAGTTACCCAAGGTCAAACAGCACTTGTGTAGATAAATCATTTATCTGACAGCTCACCATTGTATGTCCTATATATATATGTAATAAACCACTCTGAGGTGTGCGGTTTCGCTTTGATATATGCACGCCTTGGTGTGCATCAACCACCTAAGGCATGCATATATCAGAGTGCGACTGCACACCTCAGAGTGGTTTTAGACCCTTTATGTTTAACCCTTGTAGTGCTACCATAGTTAGGGTTCACTAGTACTTTTAAGGTTAAAGGGTCAAATTTTGCACCTTAATAACTTTGTCACCATTCAATGGATTCACCTGAAATTTGGTATGCACGGTTGGGAATGGTAGGTCTTGGGATCTGTCAACTTTCTACTGGTTGGATATACTGGTGCGGAGGTATTAAGCAACAATGAATTGCACAATTACACTTTTTTGCAATTTCTTTGCTCTTGCCTACAGGTCGCGTGGTTTGCGTGACCATTCCAGAAACTTCAGGGAACATGCGGCCGGGGTGCCTGATGTATCTTTTGAAGATTTCATGAATAAATATTAAATGGTTCAAAAGTTATTCAAGAAACAAGTTCCCATTATAAGTGAATGGGAAAAGTTAACAAAAAGTTTGAAAGTGTCGCAAATGCATTTTTTACTTTTGCAAATGGCCCTTTTACTTTTGCAAATCAGCCATTTGGTTTTCAGTTAGTGATCAGAAAAATGCTTGCCATTTAAATTTGGGATACTCTAGCAACCTAATTCTTTTTGTATTCACCTAGTCGGACCCTGAGGAAGCTAGACATGTCTTTATTTTGGGGTAAAACACCCCAGAAATATGTTTTTAAAATTTCTGGAAAAAGTACTTTCACAAAGTACTTTCGAATCTGCACACTTTCGAATGAATTTGTGAAAGCTTTCACAAAGTTTGCCAGTACTTTTCCAGACTATGGCCAAAATGACAGGAGTCCTTTATCACCCTGCTGCAAAACAGCCGTTTGCTCTTTTGGGCTGAAATTTGGAGGGAAGACAGTGAACATCTCACAGATTTGCCTTTCAGTGGTTTGGTGAAAAAACATTGCACAGCTTCCAAGCTGCAGTACTCCAAAGTTGATGCTTTTTTCCCATAGACTAACATGGTGGCATACGCCATGCCTTTCGGGACTCATATCTCGAAAACGGTGTGAGATATGGATTTTTCATCATGAGCTACATAGCCCTATGTACTACAAAACAGTAGCCAGGAAAATAATTTCTGTGAAATTTAAATTTTTTTCCTACGTCATACGGTTGCTGAGATATTTCCAATTAAGTATTTCTGATACTCGTTTTAAGCTTCCATTGCCATTACAATGCATACATTCATTGTCCACACTGTCTTTCTCTATGCAGTTGTCCACTATAAAAAGGTTATGTGCTTCTGTTACTGTTCCACTTCCTGTTTCAGCTTGCATTTATGTCCCCGTTTATGTTACTGTTCCTGTCTATGCCACTGTGTGCAGTGCCCTTTGCATTGTCTTTTGCTCTTGTATTTATCTTACTGTTATAATTTCCATTTCCACCTTGTGTTTGCATTGCTTTTCCTCTTACTATCTCACTAGACATCACGTGGCAGGATTGTGGGGCCAGAAGGTCCCCACACTCCTGCTGCTGCATTACATTCAGTATTTTTCTCTCCTGCTGCTGCATTCCATTCACTATGTCTCGCCCATGGTGGGAGTGTGGTGCCCAAAGGGCCCTGTGCTCCTGCTGCTGCATTACCTTCACTATGTTTTGTCTGTGGTGGGAGTGTGGGGCCTGAAGGGCCCCACGTTCCTGCCACTGTATTACATTCACTATGTCTCATCTGTGGTGGGAACATGGGACCCAAAGGGCCCCACATTTCTGCCACTGCATTACATTCACTATTTTTCATCTGTGGTGGGAGTGCAGGGCCTGAAGGATTTTGTACTCCCGCTGCTGCATTATGTTCACTATGTCTCATCTGTGGTGGGAGCATGGGACCCAAAGGGCCCCGTGCTCCCACTGATGGATTTTGTTCACTAGTTCTCATCTGTGGACATCAATGGCACACTTTACTGATTGCAGCTGCACACAAGTTTTCACAGTTAGGAGTTGCACATTCCCACCTAGGAATTTGCCCCCCCAACCAGAGGAGTTACTGTATCCTGAGTGGAAAGGTGCAGTAAAACAAAAGGCCATGGTCATTAGTGGTACACATCCTTGGTTGCAGGTACACTTCAGTCACCATACTTATTATTTGTGCTGACTCAGTAATGCAATACTCCTCCTACACTGTACATTAAGTATTGTGTCCTGGGTGGATAGACAGAGCTAATTTTAGGTTGTGGAGTTCAATGGTACAGATCTCTAATTGCAAATACACTTAAATTAGCATAGTTGTGAGTTGCATGGTGTCATCCAGGCAATGCCCCTCTCCCTCTGTACACAGAACAGATACTGCATGGTGAGTGTAGAAGTACAGCAAAAAATAAGTTCATGCACATCAATGGTACACTATTCTGATTCCACCTGCACACAAGTTTTCACAGTTAAGAGTTGCACAGTCTCAGCTAGAAATTTGCTCACCCCCAACCTGAGGAGGTACTGCATCCTGAGTGGTGAAGCATAGTGAAACAAAAAGGACATGGATATTGATAGTACAGCTCCTTGTTTATTGGTACACTACAATAACCACAGTTATGACCTTTCTCATCTGTGATTGGAGCGTGGGGCCCAAAGTGCCCCACGCTACCATCGCTGGATTATGTTTACTATTTCTCATCTGTGGACATCAATGGTATGCTTTACTGATTGCAGCTAAACACAAGTTTTCACAGTTAGGAGTTGCATGGTCTCACCTAGGAATTTGTCCCCCCACCAGAGGAGGTACAGTACTGTATCCTGAGTGGAGAGGTACAGTAAAACAAAAGGCCATGGGCATTAACGGTACACCTCCTTGGTTGCAGGTTTACTGCAGTCACCACACTTATGATTTGCGAGTACTCAGCAATGCAATACTCCTCCTACACTATAGATTAAGTATTGTGCCCTGGGTGGATAGACACAGCTAATTTTAGGTTGTGGAGATCAGTGGTACAACTCTCTAATTGCAAGTACACTCAAGTTAGCACAGTTGTGAGTTGCATGGTGTCACCTATGCAATGCCTTCCCTGCCACCTGTACACAGAACAGATACTGCATAGTCAATGTAGAAGTACAGTAAAAAATAAGATCATGCACATCAGTGGTATGCTATTCTGATTGCAGCTGCACACAACTTTTCACAGTTAAGAGTTGCACAGTCTGAGCTAGGAATTTGCCCCCCCAACCCAAGGGGGTACTGTATCCTGAGTGGTGAGCCATAATGAAATAAAAAGGACATGTACATTGATAGTACAGCTCCTTCTTTATAGGTGCACAGCAGAAACCACAGTTATGACTGTCTCCTAAGTGGATAGCCACAGCAAAAATAAGCCCATTGATATGAATGTTACACCTCTCTGATTGCAAGTACCGTTAGGAGCTGCATGGGTTAGTCAGGCAATGCCCTATCCCCAGACTAGGTATTGTGTACTGAGCTACTGCAGCCTGAGTGTAGAGCAACAGTTAAAGAAAGGGATGGATATTTACGGTAGAACTGCCTGATTGCAGGTAGAGTCTAGTTACAAGACTAATTACTTTCACGGTCTCAGGCATGCAATGATACCCATCACAGTGATAAATAGGAAGAATGTAGCAATGAACATCATGCAATATGCTTAAATGCAGTACTGCAGCAACACCAACATACATAGTATCACTGTAACATTATGATAAAAAAAGACACAACACAGGTAGATAAGGCTTAAAAAGATTTATTGCCTAATTAATCATTGTGAGAAGGCCAAATTAAAAATCCAATTGGTGCCCAAAAATCAGTCTCACAAAACAACTACATTTAAATGTTTTTCATTGTTACTTGACATACATGTAAACCAGTATCACAGACAGTAAATCAGTGACATGAAACAGAATAAAAAAACACAGAAGGGCAGGCATAATATCACCCCGTTTACACTGTTTACACATATGAAACAGCTATGATGTTGTTATTGTGTGACTGATAGTGTGAATGTTCCTGGATTGGACGAAAAATCAGATGCGACTTATAAACTCATAGCAGCAGAAACTGGCTATGGTTTACTTAGAAATACATTTTTAAACTAACAGTTAAACATTTATATTACTGTATTCTATGTGTAGACATACAAATACATACACACATTGATGTACATGTTAAGATATACTGCAATATTACTGCATTTGAAAATTTTAGCCCTCAATGGAGGGATTTGAAAATATCAGGAACAAAAATGCTCAGTTGTCATCGATGAAAGTGTCTGTTTTGCTTTTAGAACAATTGTTAACACGTCAAGTCGAGGTGAAACAGATTTCTGATTGTACATGGTAACAGTATTATACATCTCTGTTATTCAAAAATAATTGCATTGGTTCAGAACTAGTTAAACATCTACATCTGTTACAGCTTTAAGGTTATGAAACAATTTTACTAAATATGTTAATATAACATGTGGTATGATGTTAAAAATTTGGCATAAATGATACAGATATCAACAATGGAACACCTTAACTTGTTATTAATGATGGACTACAACATTACAGAACATTACACATGTGAAACTGCATAATATCTCATGATAAGAAATATCACTGTGTTATGTTTAAGAGAAAATTCTTTGTTATAAAGCTATCAACTGTTAGAAAGAAAATTCAATAGTTATAATGCTATCATTCAAGCGTATATATGTAACTAATACTATTGGTTGCAATAGAGGTACTAAAAGTACAACCCAAAATTATATTAAACATTGTATGCATATATATATTTCTTTGATCGGATCTGCTAGCAATGAAATGGTTATAGTAATGCTGTTGTGAAAAACAGTTTAGATATTTATTCAAGGCGCTAAAAATAAGAAAAAATTATTACATGGCACACTGACAGTTCTCAACACTGACGGAGTGCTTGTCTTTTACATGTGACAGATTGCTGTAATCTTTGAATTGATATGATACACAGTGCTATAACTTCATGGACAAGCATTGTATTTAGTACAATCACACATCTAGCTAATGTGTAGTGTTTTTCCATGTCTGCAGATAACACACTCATAACAAAAGACTATGGCAGAAGAGTTTGACCAGATAGGAATATTTCTTTTGACATGCAGAAGTTTTTGTTAGACATGTAAGTGTGGTTTCTCTAGTGACTGTGAAGACAGCTGGTGCCGATTAATGATCATTGCAAGTACAGTATTTTCACTGTGTCACTGATCAACGCAACAATCTTAAAGTCATAATAACTGTATATACTGTATACACAACACAGCCATTTGATATATCTCCCTGTATAATCAAGACTATACATTTGGTAATAACAAATGACAGTGTAACTAAACTCATTCCATAAGAAAAAATGGACAGCAAAGTAAAGGAGCTTCACATGTTGTGTAACTGTTCCTCTGACACATTAAGATTGTTATAATTCTTTAGTATCAGAACATATGCATTTTTTAAGTGTCATGTCAGTCTCTGTTTGAAAGGAATTGTTGCATCGTCTCCCTCGACCCATTCAGTTCTGTACCTCAACAAAGAAGTGTAATGTCCAGAATGTACAGACTGGCCACAGTGGTTGATGATAGCATGAGTGTCAAACACTGATTGTTTAAATACTACCCTGCCAGCTGTGAAATCAGTGATGGGTGTGTCAACTCTGAGCCCATTGTAGTCAAATCTATGCAATACTAGCATAAGATATTGAGATGAAGTCCTGAGACATATGGACTGAGTACAGGTACCTCCACACCTCACACACAGGTGACCACTTACAGCATTAGTAAACAGCTGCCGAAACTTCAGTTTTAGTCTGAGGCACAAACAGAGGAACCGACAGATATCTTTCTGTGGATTCTCATTCTGAATGACGCATGAGGTATATGTACTTGGTAACATATGACACAGTAAAATAAATAATACACAGAAGTTCCTCTTCATCCAGGCAGTTTATGATAGCCATCATAAACGGTAGCATCCTGCTGCATGTTTGCAGCAAATGTACTGCAGCTATCATAATGCGCTCTGCACTTGCCGCAGAGGTGTTAGTGACTGCAATATTCTTAGACTGATCAGAAGCCATGTTGACAACCTGCTTCAACTCCCTTTGATAGTGCAGTGTCTTGTGAAGCAGATATCTCCTCAACAAAGTGTGGCATATGGAGAAAGACCTGCATAGCTGCATTAGCATAGCAATTAACTCTAGCACTGTTGTCGAACACATGAACAACAGCCTTCCAACTGACTTCTGAACACCAGCTGGTGCCGCATCTTTATTTGACATTGTGACCTTCTTAGAACTCTGGACAGTTCCATCAGTTGTGCAAGCTCATTTTCTTTTGTTACCCACTGTAGACTGAATGATGTGAGACAACCAAGTACGCTGGTAGTGGTATTAAAGACATCTCTGGCTGGTATAGAGTACGTAATCTGTTGTACTCAATGATATAGTGCTTGTCAGCACGTATTTTCTGAGGTGCAACTGTTATGATGTGCAACCCATAAAGACTACATATACATGAAAGTGCTACGTAGCTCATGCCATCTTTGAAAATGTACCTATATACCATTACTGAATCCAAACTGCGCTTGAGACATGTGAATGGTAACAGTATATATGCAACATATATGGGAACTGTTTCTGTTCATGTAGATATCCTTGAATACCTGAAACTTGGACACAGGTTCTATCAATTTGGACAGGATGTTCCATGTTGTCAAAGCGGACAACAAGTGTCTCGATAAATGTCTTTTGATCATTGTAGACAATTCAGTGGTTACCCATGGCACCATTCACCATACCACGCTCCACCTCAAGATTTCATCGTAGCATGATACGTGCATTCTTACAAACTGTAAGTGCAGCTTCTAGACCAGCTGTGGGTGAAACATCTGACTTCAATTCAGACAATCGTTCAGCCATCTTAGCTATCAGCTTCCGACTTAAAATGACACCATCAATTGTGTCAACAGCATGAAGTGTGAGAATTGATTTTCTCTCTGCAACATGACACTGTTGAACTCAACGCATTTCTTTAGCCTTGGCATGAGACATACAATGCGTGCGCCCATAGAACACACATCACTGAAAACATCACATGTAGTTTCTATGGATGTAGTGTCCATTCTGATTCTTCAGCCATTTAACATTGCAACATGTTCTGGTGACAAAGAACCTGTACAAGCTTCATCCAACAGTGCTTTATAAGTCATGTCAGCATTTTGGCACATGTTCTGATACAGCTCGACATAGATAAATAACTCCAACAGGTTAAAATCTCAATGCAGTGATGTGTATTCTGGCCTACTTCACTGATCAGAGCTGTAAAGACATGTTCTGCATTCTACAGGTGCAAGCTGTAAAGGTCTCCAAATACAATGCTTTTTCCACAAATGCATCTCCATAGTCAGTCCCTAGGATCTCCTGTAGACATAGATGTATACAGGCAAGCATCAAATTAGAGACCATGTTAATCACATCACTGATGATTAACTTCATCTTACAAAACATTGCATGAAGCTGAGATGCAACCTCAAATGATAGCTTACGATACTCTCCTGCTTTGCCATGCTCCACTGGCAACATGAACAAATGGTGTAACGTCACGCCACCAATGTTGTACGCTGCCAGTCTGGTGGGAGCACTAACAGCAACAGACATCGCTGAGCCTGTCAAGCTCCATATTTCAGCCATGATGGCCTCAATAAGGAAACTCTTACCTGTACCAGCTGAACCACTAACAAACATTTGCAGTGGTTTGTAGACAAGGCAGTCACATTTCTTCTCTTCATGCAGTATCCCATGATGTACTGCATCAGTAATTTGAGAGTGAACCACATGCTGTTGCTCATTGAGTCTCTGTCTCAACTCAGCTGGGCCAGCACCACAGTGTGTTCCATGTTCCATGGCACTCTCCACTTCCGACATGAGTACTTCTGGGACATTCAGAGGCAGAGGTTCCCCAAGAATACCTTGTCCTTCTGGATCAAGATTGTCCTGTGAGCTAACAGGAGTATCCTTCTCAAGTAGCTTCTGTGCCTTTTCAAGCTAATCCTTCTCAGTATCTAGTCTCTGTATGTATATCTCTGAGTATTGACTTTTGAATGTCTCGTAACTGTGATTAAACTCTTCCTCGAAAGTATCACAGTCACCTTTCAATTCACCCTCATTCCTCCTGGGTTTAAATAGGAATAGAGAGCAAAGCAGTAATGCTCTCGCTGTCAGAGTGTGCCTAGATGTAACTTACAGTGGTCAATGATCAAGCTTATGTCTCTTAACAAGACATCCATCCACTCCTCTGACCTTGTAAATGTCATGTGTACAATCAGGTGTGACATCTGTCTTGTAGTCATTCCACTTAGCCACCTGATATAGATACATTTCATTCATGTCTTCATGTCTACAGGGGTAGTATCTGTCAAAGAGGTTATTCTTCAAGATATGTCTTGAAGAGGGTCTATTGACAGCTAGTTCTCCTCAATCTCAGCATAGGAATAAATACCTTTCACTTCTCTTTGTAGTTTACACTGAGAAAACGGACAGCATCAGACTTGCCGTACAGGTGTGTACCAATCAAGTGATCACTGGCCTCATAAGCACCACATTCTCTGTGTGAAAGGGTCTTTAAGCCTAGTGACCACAACTGAGAAGTCAGGCTCTTGCTTGAACCAGCAATATCTTCCCAAAGATCTTGCAAGCTAGTCTTCTCATGTTTAGTTATGTACAAAGTGACATACCGCACCAGAGCCAGTGAGTTGTCAGACACAAACTATACATCTATGTTTGCTTGCCAGATTAGGAGAAGAGTAGGGCTGTAGTCATTGATGTACACCTCTTTCTCATCTCTGGGTAACTCATATACCCTCTTGGTTGATTTTGCATTCAAGTGGTGTCGCATTGCTGAAAACAGATGATTCATGCAACCATCCAGACAGACACATCTAGGAAATCTGAAACGACATCTTGTGTACCAATCAGATTTGTTCTTCACTACCCGGTGGCAGTATTTACCACAAATATGGTGCTGGAACATTTGCACCAACTTCCTCAGTGTTGAACTGTCATACTTGTCTGGAATGCAGCAAGTGATATATTGCTTGATGAATGCAAGCACTTGTGCTGCTTCATGGTCACCTATATGGGGGGGCATCCTTGATCCATAACAACATGTGAATGAGGAGCACCTCGCACCTGATACTCTGTCCTCCCAAAGTAATGTTCCACAACACCATGAGGTGGATTGTCCTTTGACAAAATGAAAGTCAGAATATCATGGAACTACTTGCTGAAATGCCTTGTGACAGAGACAGGGTCAAGTGAGCGCATCTCTCCAAGAGTCATTGATGCAATACCCTCAGCATCAGAGTTTGACCACTTCAACAGTTCTATGACCTCATCCCAGGCATACTCAGCACAACTGAGTGTGACAAACCATGTGGCTGCACCATGCTCTTGCAGCATTGTCATCTCCTCAGAGTGTCTGCAGTACCAATATTCTTTGGTGCCATGTAGACTTGACAGAATAGAAGACAAATTATCTTGCACATTTTTATCCTTCTGCTTCAATTTCTGAAGAAACTGTGCAGTTGTAATTCCAGCAAGTGGAGTAGTCAGATTAATAGTATGTGCAATAGATGCAGACAATATGCTAAGTTCACTCTCCCACAGGAGATGGAACAGGTACTGTATGTTGCATCTGAATTTGCCATCTTTACTGAGGACACGGCTTGCTTGGTTCTCAGCACCCTGTACACGTGCTTCTCTTTCATCTAGTCGACCACCTGACCCTGTTGGAAATAGGTCTTGGAAACAGCTTGCTTCCAGTGTTGCCTCCCAAATGCTGACAGGCTCACCTTCCACCTGTTTCATTTGATAGAGATCAATGTTGTCTCCTACCGGATCTCTGCTATGTAGTGGGTGAATTGTGTACTGTTCGTACGCATTGCCATTTGTTTCCACATTGACTTTCTCAATCATTGGCTTTGTGCTATCTAAGTCATCATGATCAAGAAGCACAGCAGTGATTTGGTCAATATTAAGGTCAGCATAAAAATGACTGTTGTTCTTTAAGTAAGTGCAAGCTTTACCTTCTCATCATTTACAACATCCTGCCAAATCACCTTTGACTTTGTTGGCACACCATTTACAACAATGACCAAAGTGTTTTCAATGGAGATAGCCTCCACATTTTCCTGCAGAGGAAGTGGAAGATACATGATGGAACCCTTAAGAGATCTGATGAGTTCTTTCTGTGGAATGTTCAGTGTCTTAGCGTTCATCCGTAGAATAGTTTGAAATGGTTTATTGTCTGAATAAGAATTCGTTCAAACATATTCAATGTGGCAATCTCAGTTGGTGTCACATGTGCCTCCATGTTGTTCAAGACTGACCTTGGTTGCAGAATGTTACACTTCACTTTGGAAAATCAGTATTTGCACATCACAATGATTGGGTTTAACTCGAAGTCAGACTTTAACAACAGAAATGCTGAAAGTCGAAACCACATGTCATTGTATGTAGACAAGGTTTCTAGATTCACTGTGACCATTTGTTTCCTGTAACAAAGCCGTTCACATGACACACATACAGAGTCAAACTTCTGTCTCTTTGCCAACTAAAATTTGGCTACTGATTTCCCAAACCGTTTGAGAATATCAGTTTCTATGACAGGCATACAATTTCCATAATAGAAAAATAGAATATGATGGCAGATAAGGACCACTTGGCCCACTCAGTCTGCTCATTTCCCTACCGAATGGAAAAGCTGCAGATTCTAGATAAACAGCAGCCTACTTCTTCCTACTCCCACCCCCTAGAATTGCCTTATGACTGTCCCATGCATGCTTGAATTCCACCACTGTTTTTGACTCCACAACTTCCTCCAGAAGGCCATTCCATGCATCCACAACCCTCTGTGAAAAAATACTTCCTTACATTACCTCTGAGCTGGCCCCTCCCTCTATCTTCAAATTGTGCCCCCTTGTTCTTGCACACCTCTTTTTCTGAAAGATGTTACCCTCTTGGACTTTGTTGATTCCCTTGAGGTACTTGAAAGTTTCTATCATGTCCCCCCTCTCCCTTCTTTCCTCGAGGTTATACATATTAAGCTTCTTACATCTCTCTTCATATGTCTTCTGGTGCAGACCCTGCACCATTTTAGTTGCCCTCCTCTGGACAGCTTCCATCCTGTCTATATCTTTGCAGAGATTGGTTCTCCAGAACTGCATGCAGTACTCCAGATGGGGTCTCACCAGCTGTCTGTACAGAGGGATAACGACTTCTTGTTTTCTACTGGTGATGCCTCTCCATATGCATCCCAGTATCCCCCCAGCCCTCCTTACTGCCCTCTCACATTGCTTGCCCACCTTTAGGTCATCTGATATGACTACCCCCAGGTCCCTTCCCATTTGTGTTGTTGTTAGTATCTCACACCCCATTGTGTACTTTTCCCCTGGGTTTTTGTTTTGCAGGTGCATTACCTTGCACTTCTTAGCATTGAATCTAAGCTGCCATACATTTGACCATTTGTCTAACCTTGCCAAGTCCCTTCTCATCCTTTCCACCCCACCTTGTGCATCAACTCTGTTGCAGAACTTTGTGTCATCTGTAAAGAGACATACTTTTCCTTCCAGTCCCTCTGCAATGTCACTTATAAAGACATTGATGAGGATCACTCCTAATACTGAACCCGGCGGTACCCCACTAGCAACCCCCCTTTCTTCAGAGTGGACTCCATTAACTATTATCCTCAGTGTACTATTCTCCAGCCAATTCTTTACCCAGGCTATCATCTTTGGACCCACTCCCAGGCTGGCTAACTTGTATATTAATCTTTTATGTGGGACTGTGTCAAATGCCTTGCTAAAGTCTAGGTAGGCCATGTCCACAGCCCCTCCCTGATCTACTACTTTGGTCACCCAGTTAAAGAAATCTATTAGATTCATCCCACATGACCTTCCCACTGTGAATCCATGCTGTCTTGGGTCCTGTGCCCCTCTGGCCTCTAGGTACTCGACAAGTCTTTCCTTCAGAAATGATTCCATCATTTTCCCTATCACTGAGGTTAAACTAACAGGTCTGTATTTTCCCACTTCTGCCCTGCTCCTACTTTTGTGAAGTGGAATCACATCTGCCCTCCTCCAGTCCTTAGCTACCACCCCATCCTCCCATGATTTGTTAAAGAGGGTAGTCAGTAGTGTCACTAGTTCTACCCTAAGTTCTTTTAGAATTCTGGGATGAATCCCATCAGGCCCCATTGCTTTGTCTACCTTCAGTTTTAAGAGTTCTTTCGAAACCCTTTCTTCTGTAAATGGGCTGGTATGAACTTCTGTATCCAGAATGTTTCTATTGTTTGATTTTGGCACCGCCCCCTCTTCATTTGCAAATACTGAGCAAACATATTTGTCTAATATCTCTGCCTTTTCACAGTCACCCTCTGCCCACCTCTCCCCTTTATTAAGCCTCACTATCCCTCCCTTGGTCTTCCTTCACTCCCTGATGTACCTATAAAAGGTTTTATCCCCCTTCTTAACTGAGTTGGCTATCTTTTCCTCAGTTTGGGCCTTTGCTGTTCTGACTGCCTTCCCAGCTTCCTTTTGCTTTAACTGATACAATTATCTGTCCTGCTCCTTCTGTGATTCCTTGTACTTCCTGAATGCTTTCTTTTTCTCTTGAACCTTCACTGCCACCTCCTTTGAGAACCATAGTGGTTTCTTACATCATTTTGTTTTGTTTATTTTTCACACAAAGGCTTGTTACCTCTGTGATGGCAGTTTTTATTATTCCCCATTGTTCTTCCACCCCTCCTTCCTCCCATGTGCAAGTGCATTCCTTAGGCACTCACCCATTTTGTCAAAGTCAGCCTCCTAAAATCCAGTACTTTTGCCTTTGCATGGCTTGCCTCTACAGCTGTGTTTATTGTGAACCATACTGTTTGATGGTCGCTAGTTCCCAGATGGCTTCCCACTTCTACATCTGTGATCCTCTCTCCATCTCCATTTGAGAGAACCAGATCTAAGATTGCTCTCTCTCGTGTGGGTTCCAATACTAGTTGTCTAAGGCATGCCCCCTGCAGGGCATCTAGAATAACCCCACTCTTAGAAGCTGCTGCTACAACTGCACTCCAGTTAACATCTGGCATATTCAGATCACCCATCAGCAATATATCCCCTTTTTCTGCCATTCTAAGTATACTTTCTGTCATTTCCTTGCCCATTTCCTCTCCCTGAAAGGAGGTCTGTATACAACCCATGTGTGGATTGTGGTGCTATTGCCTGTCTCCAAATTGACCCGCAGTGCTTCTTCTCCTCCCTGTTTACCCTTTTGTTCTGCTGCTTTGATTCCTTACCTTATGTAGAGAGCTACTACTCCTCCTCTTTTACCCTCCCTGTCCCTCCTGTAGATAGTGTATTCTGGTATGTTTATGTCCCAGTCATGTTTCTGTGTGTACCATGCTCTGTGACTGCCATGATATCCAGATGTTCCTCCTCCATCAAGGCCACTAATTCAGGAAGCTTGTTACCCAGACTACGGGCACTGGTAGTCATTACTCTCCATTTTTTGATGGCTTTACCTTTTATAGCAGCATCCCCCACTGACCTTTCTACCTAGGTCTTTTTCTAATTTAGTACCCTGTTTTGTAGTAAGAGGCTGGGAATTTCCTGCTGTTTATCAGTACCTTCCCCCTTGACTAGTTTAAAAGCTTGCTAATGAAGCATTTAAACTGATTGCCCAAAAGACTTGTTCCCTTCCTGGACAGATGCATACCATCTTGCCAGTATAGGCTGGTGTTCCTCCAGGTAGAACCCCCTGTCCCTAGTGAAGCCAACCCCCTGTACTCCACACCATTTTTTCAACCATTCATTAAATTGCATGGTGCAAAGTACCCTTGCCTCACCCATGCCATAGACAGGCAGCACCTCTGAGAAGGATACATAGATACATAGATACATAGACAGTGTCAGCAGATAAGGGCCTATGGCCCACCCAGTCTGCTCATTTGAGCTTGTAAGTTCAGTTTGTTTTCCTAGAAGTCTGTTGCCCCTTACCCCTGACCGCCAGAATTCCTTTATGTCTATCCCATGCATTCTTAAATCCCGTGATTGTTTCAGCCCCCACCACTTCCTCTGGCAGGGTGTTCCACTTGTCCACCACCCATTCTGTGAAGAAATTCTTTCTCATGTTTCCTCTGAATCATCCTCCCTCCAACTTCATCCGATGCCCTCTAGTCCTGGAACATCTTTTTCGCTTAAAAATAGTGTTTTCTTGCACCCTGTTCCTCCCTGTAAGATACTTGTATGTCTCTATCATATCCCCTCTCTCCCTCCTCTCCTCCAGGGAGTACATGTTCAGTTCCTTCAACCTGTCTTCATAGGACTTGTGATGCAATCCATGCACCATCTTTGTTGCCCTCCTCTGAACCTTCTCTACCCTGTCTATGTCCTTACGTAGGTATGGTCTCCAGAACTGTACACTGTACTCCAGGTGGGGCCTCACTAGTGTCTTGTATAGTGGAATTATGACCTCCCTTTTCCTGCTGGTGATGCCACTGCCTATACATCCCAGCATCCTATTACTGTGTGTACTACTTGTCTTAGGCCCCTCCCCAACTCTACAAAGTCCTCCTGCACTGCTCTAATCTCATGATAAGCCAAGTTATTTGTCCCTAGGTAGACAATGACATCCAGCTCAGACTCCCATGCAGATGTTCTCGTGATCCTGAGGATGCGCTTCCTGTCCCTCCAAGCCATGGCACCAGGCAGGCACCATACTTCAGTTTTCTCTGCTCCCCTGGTTCCATCAGTAATAGATGCCCGAGTAATCCCAGTATCAGTCACACTGCTAACACTTTGCAGCTGTTTTAGAAATTTAATTTCACCATGCATGTCACCAGACAACAGTAACTCATTGAGATGAGTATACTGAGCGACAATTCACCAAACTTCATACTGTATACCCTGTACACAAAGTCCCTCATGCCTGATTGATGTACTCCCTGCATGCACATATGGTGAAAGACACTGTCACAAACACCACTATCTATGCATGCAAGGGAGTGACCCATAAGTCCAGTGTGTGGAGGATCTCACATAGGTCGATGGTCTCAAACAGTTTATGTCTGTCTTTACAGTCAGTAATTACAAAGAGGTTGATAAAGTCCTTAACTTTATCAAATGATGATTGTCTATGGTTGCAAGTGTCATTGCATGTCCATCAGAGACAGTGACATTTATGAGGCTTAATACTTGCCTCTGAGTCATCATCTGAGTCCATCATAGAATAATCACACACACTAAGCACATTACAGACTTTGCTGGACTCATAAATGAACAACTTGCTGTCCTTTTTCTGAGAGTAATATGACTCTTCCCAGAAAAATGCCTCTGAGTGCTGTGTGTGCAGCCACTGCCCTGTGAAATCATAGAAGTTGGGCAGGTTCAAGAGAGGATATCGTTGTAGCCTCATCTTTATATCATACACAGTTTTCCTAAACTGCTCAAGTACATGAGACATCTAATGCCACAAGTGTTGAAGAACAAAAACTGCTCTATTAATAAATGTCCATACTTTCAAGCACAATTTCATCAAGCTGAGATGACTCTTGATTTTTCTGCTCTGTCTCATCACGGTAGCAATAAGTCTTTCAATCTTGGCTTTAGAAGCTAGAGATCAAAAATACTTTTGCTTCCTCAGAGAAGAATCAGGAGCAATAAATTTTTGATGATGCTTACTGCATGTGTTAATGCATGTCTTTGCAACAGTTGCTTTTCTGCTCACAGATCTGCACAACTGCTTCTTGGCTACACATTTTTTTCTTGCTGTTGAGCAAGCATGTCCTTCACCAACAGACTGATAAATTCTGAATTAACTTTTTCTCATGATTGTTCAATATTTTTATTTATTTATATATTTATTTCAATCTAGGATTATAATACCTTTGAGCCGAGGCTCTTTTACAAAGGTTCCACGTCAGCGTGTGCAACAGTCATCATTTTAGTTACAAACATATAATCATTGACTTATAGACATGTAATAACCAGTACAAAGACTTGAGCTATGATCAAGACAAAGGGAAGGGGTGTGGGTGGTGCGGAAGTGAGGGTAGGTGATCGAGGGGGGAGGAGGTGCAGGGGGCAAGGGGGAGTATGGGAGGTGGTTGGGGTGGGGGCAGGAGTGGAGATACAGGGAGGTGGGTAAGGGTGGGAGACAGTGCAGCCAGGGGGCCATGTAGAGGGAATATGACAGGTAAGGAGCTGGGGTGCAAAGACTGATTGTAAGTGCTGGATGCTGGGGCATTTGCAGCTGGAATGGTGGAAATGTTAAGATGGGCAATGGCAGGATACAAGCAGTGAGAATAGCAGCTTGGACTTGAAGAGGCTGAGTGTTGGAGTGGTCACTATGTGGCTGCCAAGAGAGTTGAGCGAGTTGGATGCCCGATAGGTGAATGATCATTGTCCTTGGGTGGTGTGACATGATGGGATATGTAGTAGATGGGAATTGGATCTCCTTGTAGTGACGTTCCTATTTCTTGGCTTAAGGAGGGCACAGAGACACCAGGTGGGGCCAGATCCATTGTAATTTTCTTGGCCGTGATCCAGGTTTGGTGTTTTAAGCGTGTGTCCAGTCGAAGCCATCCAGATTGGGAAAAAAGGTCACATGTGTGGGTACGGCGATGTGAGCCAGTGATGAGATGACAGGCCTTATTCAGGGAGATTGTGATATTTTTGAGAGCAGAGGTAGTTGCAGGCTCATATATGATAAGACCATAGTCTATGATGCTGACGATGGAGCTTTGAATGACCACTGCCAGTGCATCTGGGGTTAGGTGTTTCCTGTGCCGGAATAATATGCCTAACCTCACATTGGCAGACTTTGCAACATTGCTGATATGGACAACGTATGAGAGGTGGGGATCAAGGGTGATACCAAGGTACTTGAACAATTGTGTTTGCTGTAGGATGGCTCCTTGTTTGGTTGCAATGGAGAAGTGGAGTTGTTTGTTTTTGTTGTGGGGGCATGCAGAAGACCATAGACTTGCTTTTTTCTGATTGAGAAGCAGTTTATGATTTAGAAACCAGGATTCAATGGAATAGAAGGACTGCTGAAGTTTATTATGTAATTTGATTTGATCAGAGTCTGAGGGGAGGATCACAGCATCGTCAGCGTAAAGAATTATTTGTTCTGGGCAGCTGTCTGGTACTGAGTTTAAGAACAGGCTGAAGAGGAGGGGTCCCAGAATGGAGCCCTGAGGGACTCCTAAGCAGATTGGTCTAGGGTCTGAGAGTGTATCAGTGATTCTTACTGTTTGGGACCATTCTTCAAGGTAGCTCTTAAACCAGCCAATGGAGTCAGTTGGCAGTCCAGTGTTCTGAAGCTGGACAAGCAGGAGGTGGTGATTGATGGTGTTGAAGGCTTTAGTTAAGTCAATGTAGATTGAGCATAGTAGTTCACTGGAGTCAAGTGCATTGTGGATTGCACAGGTGAAATCAAGTAGGGCTGTGGAGGTGCTGTGACCTTTGCAGAACCCATGTTGTTGCTTGCACTGGATGTTGTACGTATCCAGGTATTCTGTGAGCTGGTCCGAGACGATGCGTTCTAGTGCCTTGGAGAGTGGGGGTAGTAGGGAGATAGGTCTGTAGTTATTGTGGGCAGATTTGTCACCACTTTTATGGATTGGGGTGACAGTGGCAGATTTCCATCTGTCTGGGAACTGGCTAAAGCTGAGGGAGAGGTTGAAAATTCTGGTCAGAGGACTAAGCACTTCAAGTGTGAGAGACAGGATTTTGAGATGGAGGGAGTCATTACTAAATCTTTATTTACCAAAGGCTTTGATTACATATTTGCGCACTTAGTGAGCCTTGACTGCTTTGAAGTAGAAGTGGGGGGAGCTGGTGGGAGTAGTGTTCATTGCAGACAGAGGGGCTTCACCATCTTTGAAGTAGTCCTGGGGTAGGACAGCGCTGAGATCGGTAAAGGCTTTGTTAAAGGTATCCGCAATGGTTTTTGGGTTGAGGGTTGTGGTTCTGTTGATGTTGAGTATTGATGTGGGGTTTTGAGGTGGATTCTCGGTGAGTTCTTTTATGTTCTTCCAGAATTCCTGACCATTGCCCCTGGAGTTTGTGAGGGCATGATTATAGTAGGCGGACTTCATTTGCTGGATGGTTTTGTTGCAGTCATTGCAGGCACATTTGTAGTTTTGGATGTTTTGCCTGCCAGAGTTTCTGGCCAGCTCCCATAGGTGGTCTCTTTTTTTTAGCATCCTGAGGAGGTCACCTGTGAGCCAAGGGTTACTGAGTGATTTGACTTTGCATTTCTTAATAGGAGCATATGTGTCACAGGCCACAGTAAAGATGTTTATGAAGTGGTCAAGGGCAGTGTTTACATTGGTTGCATTGAAGATAGAGGACCAGTCTTGATGAAGGAGGTGGGATTAGAGTCAAGGAAGGTGACCACTGGATAGAACCCTACTGGTGATAGTTTTTGGTGGTCGTTTGATGAATTTATTTGACCAGGTGCAGCTAACAGTGGAGTGGTCACTGAGAGAGTCAGGGAGGACATTAGTTTTAGATATCCACGATGGTTGACTGGTAAGGATCCAGTCCAAGAGTGTGCTGGTGCTGGTCCTGCAATTTTTCCTGGTTGGTGAGTCAACCATTTGTGTGAGGTTTGCTGCAGCAATGGTATCCCTGTGTGCACCAGCATTGGCTGCAGGCCAGTTGATGTTGAAGTCACCTAGGAGGATGGATTTGGTGTCCAGTGGGAGTGACTTTACAAAGTCAAGAACAGCTGTTAGACCAGTTTCCTGTTCTTTGGGAGGGATGTAGATGGTGGCAACAGTGAGGGTTTTGTTTTGGGCTCCAAGGAGGATTCCCACTGACAGTAATGGAGCAGTTGTGGGTTGGAGTGAGGTAAAGATGTGGTTCCCCTGTATGGAGTCTTTTAGGTTGAAAGCGCAGCCCCCACCTCTTTTGGAGAGGTGATCCAGCCTAAAGACGTAGCTAGAAAGGCTGATTGCATGGTCTGTACTGATGACGTGAGTCAGGTTTCGACAACCGCCAGGATGTCAGGGCTGTGCTGGCTGGTGAAGGCCTATAGAGCATCCATTTTAGGAAGGAGGCTGCAGATGTTGGTTGATATGAATGAGAGGGCACCCGAAGGCTTGCTCAGATTAATGGCTTTAGAGTAGAATGGGCCAGGGTTTGGGTGCAAATTGCCTGACAGCATTAGGAGCAGGATGACTAGCCTCAAGGAGCTGCAGTGTATTTCTTTAAGGGAATGCTTTCACCTGCTAGCATCTCAGGAAGTTGCTGAGCATGAACAATAGTAGGTGAGGTTAAGCATAGACAGGGGGGACCAGAGTGGAGGGCTAGGACCAGTGTGGGTGTAGGACAGTTTCATGGTGGTAGGATGGATCCTGGGCAAGGGACAGTGACCAGTGTGCAGCGTACCTAAGTGGAGGAAGGATGTAGGAATGTAGAAGCTGTGGTGGAGGGAGGGAGGGAAAGCAGACTTTTGGTGCATGCAGTAAGGGAGAAAGACAGGTAAGAAGAAATGGAATAGTGGTAAAGAACAGTGGAGGTGCATGATTAAGGTAGGATTTGGGGTAGGTAGAGGGAGGGTGCTAAGACAGGCTGGTGGGGCTAAAAGAAGGGGGCAGAAGAGCAGTAGCTGGATCAGTTGGAAGTGAGGATACAGCCAGGAAGGCAAGGCAGCCAGGGACTGTGTCTTTCAGAGGGTATATATTTTTTTTTTCTAATGAAAGACCAAGAATCCCTCTAGTGGCAGGTCTGTATAACCTGCTAATGGAAAACTAGCCACTTCAAAAAAAAAATCTTGAATTAGTATTGTTGTTTTTTACATGGCTCTTAAGCAACAGAGACATACTATTATACCTGTTCTGTCTCTGCGTAGACTTCTGTCTTTGCTTAGAAGGCATTTTCCCTGATGTATAATTCACGCTTGAGTACAGCAATGTTACAAGAGAAACAGACACCTATATGGGAAATAAAGAAAAGCAAAAAATTAGACTTCATATATGTTATTTGCTTCTAACATTACATAATATAACAGGCTATACATATGTGATATAACAACAACACATTGTGTTTTCAAATTGTGGCAGATACAACTTCTAAAATAATAATCAAGAATTGTGTGCACTTCTGTATTTGTCCATAAAAATAGGAAGTAGGATAGTTATCCCTTCACAAATTATTTTTTTAAAAACATGAAATAGTGTTGTGCATTTGAAAGTGTCTCAAAAATAGTGTCAATTGTACAAAAGTGTTGCAAAAAATAGTTTTGAATGTTCAAAAGTGTGGAACTAAATTTCAAAAAATATGGCATCGAATGTGCAACAGTATCGCAAAAAATACTTTCTAACTTCGACACTTTCAATAAAATATTTTCACACGTTCGAAAGTTTAGAAAAAAGTAGTGTTGAACCTTCAACAGTTTCGCAAAAGTACTTTCGTGCGCTCTAAAGTATCGCAAATTTTTACCAATGGGGAGTTACTGTGTGCATCAATGAATGATATCTTGATTGCAATTTGATTGACAGGTTGTTCTGCCAGTCCTGTGCTAGCATGATCAGGTCATGTAAGACAGACAATCAGAGATGGAGAAGAGTCAAGAAGGACACAGCAGCCATCTTGGAGTGAACAGCCACAAAGCACGTTTCTCACTGCAAGTACATCACATTTTATAAATTATTTTCTACTATGATAAAGTGTTAGAAACACTTAAATAGTATTAATCAAAACATTTTTTACTGCTCTATTTGACTATGTTGCTAGAAATAACCTATGATATTGTATTATTTAGGTATAACTTTTTAAAGTCAGACAGTCATTTGGTACTTACTTGCACAGATACAGCTGCAAATGGAGGGAGATAGCAAGGTGTATGTGTACCATAACAGAAAAAGAAACCAATCAGACATGTCCCTGCACTTGTGATTGTTTGAAACGTCCCATCAAAATTATGCATTTTTTGCCACCTTGAAATTCTCCTACATTTTAGCTTAAGCAGAACTGCAGTCATAATCAGTGCACACACTACATTGGTTAAGGAGGGCTGAGTATTAGCCAATGATTACTTTAATTGGTGACTTATGGGTCAGCCCACAGAAGCAGTGTTTAACTTGAGAGGGAAATTGCAGTTTTATTTTCACTACTGTCTAGGTACTGCAGGGTGATCACTGACTTTTTTGGTAGCTCACTGTCCACTTCTAAGTTTAAAAGCTGAGAATGGCAGAAAACAGCACAAGGACTTTGTGGAATGTTGGCAGCAGTATTGTGAGATGAGCATCTGAGTTTGCTCAGAACAGTTATTTTGGGAGAAACCTGCAGCTCCCAAATTGATGTGAAGTGGTTTGGCAGGGGTGGAATGAGGTGGGAGCATCTCATGCATACCATGCACAGACTTTTGAGTACTCAAGCTCACCCTGATATACTGGTGATCCATCTTGGAGGGAATGATTTAGGCACCAAACGCTGGGTAGATTTAGTGTCAGAAGCAAAATTGGACCTTGCTTCTATTATCAGTATGTTGCCTGCCTGTAAAATCATTTTTTCTGATATTACAGATCGCAGGGTCTGGCAAGCAGAACACCATGCATACCTGCTTGACAGAGCATGCAGAAAGGCGAACATACAAATATCTGCATATCTACGCATGTCTGGAATGCACACCATACGTCACCCTGAAATTAAGTATTGTTATGATTGGTTATATCTACCAGACGGTGTGCATTTCTCACATGCTGGCAATTGCCTTTTCCTGGGAGACCTTCAAGATGGAATCCTCAAAGTCCTCTAAAAATATCAGACTGTTTGTACACCTTTTGAACTGTAACAAAAAATGGTTCTTTTCAGAACCAAACATGTTGGTCAAAAAATAGAATCAGAATATACATCACTCACAGAGTAGTAACACATACTTGGGGATATTCACAGTGGAATGCTGGGCTGGTAACACTTGTGCTTGGATGCACTACAGGTGTTTTCAGAGTGATATTCAATGGTGTTATGCCATGGTTCAGCTATGTTGAATGTCACTGTGGCAGCTGCATTCTGCATGGTTCTGTGCCATTGTGCTAGTGCAATCAGCACAGTGGAGCAACAGTGTATACTAGTGTGTCAGTGGTTCTGCTACCTGTGATTACTGTGATGTTCAGTTGTTGATATGGAAATGAGTGCAAAAGACACTGGGCAACTGTTTTCATTTTGTCAGGTGGTTTGGCATGCTGGGGTAGGGTTTCAAGCATGCCACTTAACTGTGTGTCTGTCACTGGGTGCTCTAGCTAATGGGGGATAGGGCAGCCCCATCAAAAAAACAGAAAAGGGGGTTTGCAGGAGTTGATGTTGGATTGCCCCCCCCCTCAGCAAACAAGGAATGGGGGAGGTACAAACCAAGAGCGATTTGTCAACCCTTGGCAAACAAAAAAATGTGAGGGGGTTACATTATGACAATGGGAATTGTGCACCCCTGTTGGCATACAATTTATGGGTGTGTTCACAGACAACACTGGCTGTCACTGCTGGCATGTTGGCTGCACGTAGGGTGCAGCGTGTCATGGTCACACTGTGTCAAAGCTTAAGTCTCATAGTAATTGACCTTTTTTCTGATGTTGAATAATTAGGTAGACAGGGTGATATCAGCTGCTGCTGAGTGACTGCGTAGTGTGGGACACACCTACTGATACATACCGTCCACTCTCTCAACAGTGACCGCGCCTCCAGATCTGCAGCATCACAAGATGTTGCCTGCGCAAGTACAGGATCATAAAATGAAAATGTTTGTTCTTTAACAGAAAGAAAGCTACACTATGGATGTACCTGTACTCTACCTGTGGTATATGTTATTAGTTGAACACAGCATGATACAACTCAGAGTTGTGTATCGTATTAGTGTTTTTCAATACAATAATTCCCATACATGAATGGTAATATTAGTAACAATGACATCTGAGTTTTGGAAATGACGCTGTTACCACGTTCTAAGCACAACAGTTAATAAAATACATTGAAATCTTGATCACAAGGCATGACAGTAATAGAATGTTTATTTTTTTCAATGTAGAAAACAAGCTTGACAAAATGAGACAGTGGTCACTGAGAGAGGTGTGCTTGCTGCTTGAGGTAGTCCAGGTGAGGGGTAATGCTCGCATTCTAATGAGAAGCACAAACTGTAAGTTGGATGCAATGTGGAGGCGCATCAACAGCTTCCTTCATGTGATACTGAGGGTCAAGAATAAGACTGTCATCCAGCTTAAGAAGAAGTGGAAGCTCTTGAACCAGTGCTTCTATGTGCTGAAGCAGAGAGAGGAGATACCAGAGAATGGCAAGTGCTGGTACCACCTTGCACATGAACTGTGGGAGGCTGCAGGCAAGCCAGCTGCGGGGAAATGCCTATCTCTACATAAGTTATTCAAAATAATTTCTTCTAATTAAATCATATCATACTACAGGTACAGAGGTGTAACAAAAACAGTCTTTCTTTGATTGAGATGATTGTTGCTTTAGGCATACTATTATCACAGTATGACGCACTATTCAATTCTCACAAGTGCAAAACAACTAAATATTTCATAAATCATGAGGGACATAATTGCTTGTGTCTTTGTTTAGTTTTTGGTCTTAAGGATGTGATCTTAAGACTTGAAGTCTTATTATGTACTTGTAGTATTGCATATCTCTTGCTGTTGTGACATATTAGTGGGGGAATTACTATGCAGTATCTATTGTATTGAAGCAGACTTGAATTTCATATGCCGTATTATATAAGTACTAAGTATAGTGTACTGAGTCAGTTTGTTACCTTCCATTTATCAAATATTTATTTGCACTAATTCTGATTCTATATGCATCTCCAATGAGTCTGTTGTAGCTGATTAAGGACAATGTCAGGTATCAGAAAATGTTGATAGCTTAGAGAGTGCTGCGAAATGAATAAACATTGATATCGAATACTTAGGGAATCTACATATTTTCTTTTTTCACAGATCAGCACAGGTGACTCCCCAGCCCCACCTGAGGTGGTACCAGCACAGTCAGAAGCTGTGGAGGCTGAGAACTCAGACTACAATAGTGTAATTGTTGTTGAATCTGATGGTAAGATGCTCATAGAAATTATTACTATGGATAATTGAGATGGTATGAGGACGTCACATAAGGTGTGTATTAGACTATTTCACCGACATCTTTTAACAAAATACTGTGCAGAAAGTTACTATGAGTACCAGTAAGCACCCAATAATTCTCAATATTCCAAACAACAAGGAATAGTGCTTAATAATATTACTGGTGATTCCAAACGGAAACTTTTTTTCTTTCCAGATGTACAGTTCTTACATGCATCTCACTTTCTCTTTAACCGACTATGTTCTAATACTGGTGAGTAACTTTCTAGATACCAATGTTATCTGTACAATTGTTAGAATATGGAATTCTTATCTGTTTTTTGTCAATACATGTCATCTTCCTTCACTATAAGAACACATTTGTAAACATCTGAATTTTTTATTTTTTTTCTCATCTCGCTTTCTAAATGACTAATGTAGGCAATCATATCGATATATTTTATGTCAATCCTAGCTGGTATTTTCAAAGTGTGTTTGCATATTGATGTAGTACCCACTAATGCGAGACCTACAGATGTGACCAAACACAATATACAACTTCTGTAACAGTAAATGTAGCAGTAATGCTCCAATGAAGTTCCTACCAAAGTTGACTGTGTGTGTTGTAATAATAACTATATCTGAGGTGGGATAGTTGGACAAATGCAGAACTATAATGGTATTTGTGAAGTATTGTGTTTCTCTGGTGCATTGCTGGATACGCATTGACACCTTATTATGTGTTTTTGTGAACTTAGTAGTCGGTAGTTGGACTGTGATGCACCCTTCACTAACCATCCAATCAGGTATTGCAGCAAAATCCTTCTACCTGCTTAGTGGTGGGTGCTAGCTCTTAACAGGGCTTTTGCAATCTTGGGAAACTAAATGTTGTTTCTTTACACACGTAGTATGCTGCCACATTTTAGAACTGTGGTACACTAACTGTCCCAGTCTTGCTGAGTGCTGAGATATCGGGTGCCACACCTCACATCATTCTTGCAACCTGAGTTTGGGAATGGGCCTGGGCCATTTGGGGTTGTCAGTAGAGGACTAGGATTCAGTGTCCTCATTACTGTTCTCCTACTGCTCATGAATGGACTGTTCTTATGTTGTGCTCTAGCAAGTAATAGTGACAACTAGTGGCACAGGTGATGCATGTGTGATGAAGTGGACATAGTACGTCAGACAACTGTACATTTCAGCATGGATAGCATTGTATGTTTGTGGTACCATTGGGAGAGTAAGTGTAAACGGGATGGGTGTGAATGAGTAGGTGGATGGATACACACACATGTGCAGGGAGACTGTTGTAGAATTGCACTGGATGAGTATGACACTGATCTGAGTGGCAAGGGATGGCAACCTCTGCAATAGGTCGGCTGTGCTTGTGCCAGACCCCCTTCATGTGAATGAGTTTGCTGGTCTCCACATGAACAGGGCTAGCAGCTGGATGTCCCTGCTGGTAAACGACATGAGATTTGCCAAAACACAGATGTGTGATAAGATAAGACAACTATGGTGTTTGGTTTAATAACATCATAAGTAATATGAAAAATTGTTTTTCACAATTAAAGTGTTGTGCTATGTTTAGATATTGTGGCATACATTTCAATATTCTTCACTTATATATTTTATAGTAGCCAGGGAGGCAGTGCCAGTACCACCTGTGCAGGTGAAGGAGAAGCCTGGCACCAGATCTGGGCGTAAGTACCATAATAGAAGATGTTCACACAAGATGTACTGTCACCTCCCCAACCTTTCTTCAACAGTATGGAGGACCTTGTCACCTCTGAGCCAGCCATTCAGCTTCTGATCACTAGGTAGTCTTAGAGCTGTGTACCTAAGTGTGAAAGACATGAGTAAGTGGTGATGAAAACAGTACTATAGTACACAATCTCATTATGTGGATGGACCATTCATACATTGAGGTCCTGTAATACAATCTGTTGTGCATACTCAGAACCTAACTTTTTTGCTTTACTATCCATACAGCTGTACCATATGGTGTCACTTTCTGGATAGTTGGAAGGTATCTTATTGTAGAGTGTAACCTGTTCCTGAACATGCAGCAGTCATGATTACATTGTTGTTTGTCAGTGGGTGGGTGTTCAAGGTGGTACTAGTGCATGAAGGGGTAATCTATGATGTGCAAAGACTACTATGACCTATGAGAGGAGCTGTACTAAAATCAGCTTTGAGTACCTTTATATATTTATCCCAATGGGTGTGCAAGGGTGAGACAGTGTACTGGACAGCCGTATCATACGTAAGCAATAAGACATGACAGGGTGGTGGTTATGTGATAACCGCACACCTAGGTGGGTGGTGAGACACAAGGCTGTAGGCTGAGTGTCCTTCTGCACTTAGGTGTGCAGTTATCACATAACAACCACCACCCTGGAGTGTCTTATTGCACTTATAAAATGGGTAATAACTATGGAAAAAAAGGATACTGACAAGGTGTTTAAATTTTTAAAACTTTTTAACATTTATTTAAAAACAGAATAGAGAATTAATTGAAACATTGAGAAAAAATAGTCCTTTGGTAAACTTTTTGAATGGTCAGAAATAGCAACTAGCAAATAGCAAGCAACAGTCTACTTGTTGTGCATCCCTTCTACAAGACACATACGTGGTTGCTCTTTAAGGTTAGCAATCATGTGGGATTTATGAGTACTGTTGCAGGGTTTAAATTACCTCCCTATTCAGAGCTTTCACTGTTGCTATAATTTTTGGTGCCTACCAGCATGCAACGTGCACTGTCATCTTAGAATCGGATCTGCTTGTACTTTTTGGCTCTGGACTGCATTTTCCATGACAGTTTACTATTGACTGCACTATGTTGTTGCCTTACAACTTTTCAATGCCTGTTGCTGCACTAGTGTTCTGCTTTTCATGATTCCGGCTAACACTGCACAACCTGTTATCGGGGGTGGAGGGTAAGTGGTCATGCAGTGCCTTACGAACTGTTCCGTGTCACCGGGCAATTTCTTGGATCCAGTGCAACTAACACACGATAGATCTGTGGCCTGATCAAACATGTTTTTTTTTTATTGTGGGAATTATTCTGACAGTGATTCACCTATCCAGTTACTCTGCTACTGTGATATGTGTGAAGCACTGAAGGCAGGTGGCCAGTGATGCGCTGTCAGAGAAATGGAACTGGGACTGGACTACATTTGTGTGCTGTAATCTACTCATTTTTTCTCCCACTCTGATATTTCTTGTATTTCACATATTTCTGCTGATGGGAAAAGTATTCGGTGGCTATGGGAGGGATGTGGCAGCAATGATTTGCCAGCTTTTTGGGGATAAAGGTGAGTGAGCATACAGTCAGCTAGTAGGACAGTCAACCAATGCTGAGATCGAATACTCTGGTTCTACACCTACTGTGAACAGCTGGATGTGTGGCCTACTAAGACAAACACTGCAGGTGGATTTAGAAAAGGACAGTGATCAAGCAAACATTGGACACTGAGGTATGATTGTTTTATATTGCCATTTTTTATTCATTTGTGTTACGGGCTCATGTTTCTTTTTTTTCTTGTGGTGCTGCCACTTGCCAATTTGCCTAAGTCAGATGCTTTACTAACATGGAGGTCAAACATTTCACATCAGAATGTAGAAAAGGCATTTATTTCAAGGTAGATGGTGCACTGCTGCCTGAAAAGGTTCCAAACCCAGTGGTTGTTATTCCTTATACCACTGGATTCCAAACCCTTTCAGCCAATCAGAATACAGGATATTTCTTATCCATTTTATAAATGTATGTCATCATAACCATCATTGTATGTGGAGGTGGAGTGTACTGGAACAAGAAGTATATAAATAGATGTAAAGCTCATGATAACTAAGATGGAAAGGTCAATTGGGCTATTATGGATAAGCAGCCAATTGAAGACAAGTTATCAGTTGAGTGGGTAGAGTGCAGTGTAGTAATACAACTAGTAAACATATCATTAAAGTGTGACAGGTACACAAACACCATAGTGAGGGTCATATATTTATACAAGTGTTTTGTCACTTTACAGAGTGCCCTCACTTAAGATGGTGCACTGGCCACTGCCGCTGTTACTGCAGGCTTGAGTGCAAGGTTGACAGTCTTATAAAAGACAATGCTGTACTGCATGAGGGACAGTGACTGTCAACCTTGTGCTTGAGCCTGTGGGGACAGAGGCAAGTGACATGGTGGCCAGTTCCAGTACTTCACCTGCACTAGTTGCATCTAGTCTCCCTGGCCAGGAATGAACAGCCTCTACAGCTCCTCTGGTATCTCCTCTGTAAAGTGCAACAGCTTCCATTTCTACTGCACTTCCATATTACGTCCAACTTATGGGCTGGACTGCCTCAAGCAGCAGCACACCTCTCTTTTACAGTTGTGTGTGAATAGGGTAAATAGTTTTTTCACTATTTGTCTTATATGCAAATATTTTTGTACATTTTGTTAGAACTAGGAATATATATTTTTTATATATTTACTTAATTTATCAATGCAAACTGACAATGAATATGTTTTATTTGTTTTTCTATTTATTCTTGAAGAAAAGAAACATTTTTTTATTTTTTTACTCATTTTTGTTAGGAACAACCTGTTTTCATTTGCAAATTTTGTTAACTATTTTTTCAAATCTTTGCATTTCAATATATAAATATTTTTGATAAAGAACAATTTGTCTTGCTGTATTCTTTACTTGTGGGGAGATGTCAATTATCAATACATATGCCACAAGTCAGCAGCCATTTTACTTATTCTAGGTCAAGAAAGGGTATTGCATGTACCATATAGGTTTAAAGGTATTACACATCACCAATCTAGCACACACAAAAAAAGAGGAACACATATCTTATGTGAATTGAATGTTGACCATGCATGGTACTGTTGCTCTCAGTGTGTTCAGTTTCATCATATCCTGTCAGGAAATGATTTGAACATGAACATACAATTTCTAAGTACTATACACACTAGCTGACAGACCATGTCAGCAGGTATTGAAAAATCAAAATGGTATACTTGAGGTGGATCACAGCTGACTATTTACTACAGACTATTCAGTAGATGACTTTTTATGTTCTTGGATATTTGCGCATTTGACTATGTGTGTCTGGTACTGCCACTACGACATTGTACATACTATTAGTACTTGTCGTTCTAAAAAAGAAAGAAAATTCATGGCAAAAAAACTCTGTTTAATGCATCAGTTAGGGTTGTTCCACAGTGACAAATGCGAGGAAATTTGGTGTTAGGGTTAAAAACCCTAACTCTGCATTCACCCCCCCCAGCACCACACACGCACATAGACACACACACACATGCAAGTAGAGGGGAGGACCAAGACAACATGACCAATCACAGACAACCAGCAGCAGGTGACAGAAATAAAATACAACTGTCTAAATGCAGTACAAGCCAACCCCACCCACCTCACCAGGTACTGCATGCTCAGTGGAGATCCACAGTAAAACTGAGGCCATGTACACCAAAAGTACACATCCCTAATTGAGAGTGCATACAACATACCACACTTACGAGTTGCATGGCCTTACCTAGTGATGCAACACACCACACAACATCTGGAACTGTTCCCCAAGAATAGAACCACAGAAAAAAACTAAGGAATAGTACATGTATGGTGAGTGTGGTTGCTTTCAGGTATACATGACTTAACAATGTTAGGCAATGGAGGCCTTAGTGATACAGTGCCCCACCCACTGAGATCAACTACTGCATGTTCATAGAACAACTCTAGTGAAAATGAACCCATGAAGATCAACACCGTAACTCTGTGATTGTAGTTTTGGAAAGGTTTGTATAGTTATGACTTGCAGAGTCTGAAATACGGAGTAACAGTTCTCATCTACTAGTACGCTTGGTGCATCATGACTGCAAAGTTACAGGTAAAGAATCTGTATTAACATCTACAGTGCACCTTCCTGTTTGCTGCTGTTCTCCAGTTAGCACAGTTATCAGTACTATGGCATCATGCAGATAATGGCCGTCCATGCACCAGCACGACATACTACATTGTAAGTGGACACTAATGGCTAAAAAATACAGGTATTAACCAATAAAACATGACCATGGGTTATGCTAATGGTCGGCTAATCACCTTCCAGGGGTGTACTGTGGCACAAGGTGTAGCCAAGTGCCACATGTCCCTAAAGGGTGATTAACTGACCATTTACATAATCCTTGGGAGTGCCTTATTGCTCTTATAATAAAACATGTTCTTAAACAGTGTTAAACCTTGTTCAGCATATGGCTAAGCTCTACATGTACTGTATGTCAATAAAAGATTAACATAAGGCTATTAGAATGTTTGCAGCCAATCAGAAAGCTGCATTTCTCAGACCCTTTTTATAATGTAGCTAAATGGCGCACCTCACTCATTGTGAGGATACTCAACTTAGCACTATTTTGACTTTTGTAGCGTTAGACAGCCAGTTCTATGTTTTAAACCATGTACTGCATCTCCTGTAGAGAAGTATAGGAAAAGTCAGTCTATTGAGATCTGTTGTACACCTTTGTCATTGTCAGTCCAGTCATGTTAGATGTTGATAAGTTGTGTGAGCTTACCTAGGCAATTACACAACCTGGCACATATCAGTTACTGCATTCTGAATATATGAACACTATTCAAAGTAAGTCCATGGACATGAACAGAAGACCTACATCACAGAAACTGAAACTGTCTTGCATCCATTGTGAGTTGTAGAACATTGTACATGCAGTAGCTGCACTGTGCATCCAGATCAAGCTATGTATGTTGACCGAACAGACATGTAAAGTGTAGTACAACACAGATGAGAAACAGAAATACAGCATTGATTGTATCTTGATACTGGCTGCAGCTTTTATTACATTTATATAGCTGTATTTCATCATGTCTACTCCTAAGTGTACAAACATATACACAGGTCCAAACAGAGATTTGCACTGTTGATATTCATTCAGGGTGCACTATCATGTCTGTTGGGGCATGGTGCATTGCTAGGTATGGCCATGCAACTCATAAGTGTGGTATGTTGTGTGCACCCACAATCAGGGATGTGTACTTTTGGTGTACATGGCCTCAGTTTTACTGTGGATCTCCACTGAGCATGCAGTACCAGGTGAGATGGGTGGGGATGTCTTGTACTGCATTTAGACAGTTGTATTTTATTTCTGTCATCTGCTGCTAGTTGTCTGTGATTGATCGTGTTGCCTTAGTCCTAACCCCTACTTGCATGTGTGTGTGTCAGTGTGCATGTGTGTGTGTGTGGTGCAGGGAGGGGTGAATGTGGAGTTAGGGTTTTCAACCCTAACAATGAATTTTCTCACTATTGAACAACCCCAACTGATGCATTAAACTGAGTTTTTTTGACATGAATATATATATATATATATATATATATATATATAATATATGTATTTAGAAAATGTCTTTTATTTGGTGGCATCTGATTGGCTGGTACCCATTCACAGGGGTACAATAACTTTCAATAGATGCCCACCAAATAGAAAGTCCCAGCTCAGACTTGCCTCATGCCCATGCAAGTATCTTTGTGCCCAACCTGATTCATCATTGGCTGAAGCAATAGGCATGCAGTTTCAAACTGCCGCCATTTTTTCTATCAGTCAGTGAGAGCAAGTGAGAGCCTCCCCACACACACACTGGATCATTAGACCACACACCACCCAATAATAAAAAAAATCACAACAGTGTACATATAAAACAAATAAAAACAGCCCTTTTTTGTTTACTTCTTATACTTGCAGACCAAATGTGAAGCATACCTAACGCAGTCCGAGTCAAAACTACACTATGCCCCGTTATCCTATGACTGCTCAAAAACCAGCACCCTGTCTACAATGGCAATCGCATTCAAAAGTACTTCCTTTCTGAATCCTATGGCATGTTGGTGCCAGAGAGTTCACATCTCCCAGCCATTGAGCCCGATCCATCCCACTGTGAGCTACATGTCCACACCCACTTCTGTTCTCACTGCAACTAATACATTCCCTGCCATGCTGTCAAGTGGACACTGATAGCAACACGGAACACTAGAGAGTGTGATTTGTTTTTTTGGTGGGTGGTGATGCAGGGATCGCGATCAACAAGTGACTGGGATAGTGCTGCAAAGACATTCCCTGCCATTCTGCCAAAAGGGAACCATCGATAGCAACAGGGGATTGTGATCAAGCAATGAGATCGGTAGGACAAAACAGTAGAAAAATGTTGAAAGCATGAAAAAATAAAGAAAGAAACAGAATGTGTTTTCGGGACCCTCAGCGACATACTTTTCAACCTTTTGTCACTGAAATAAGGGGCATGGGCATTTTTGCACTGATAGCTCCACCACATGCACGAAAGTAGCGAGTTGTCCCATACATTTCATCATGTCATCCCACTGATGCGAATGCGCTAATTAAAAAAAAAAAACGGGAAAAAAGGCAGCCTATTTCAAAGTAAAAACAGAAATGTCTGTTATGAAGGCTCCTCTTGCAACATCTGACCTAATGCCACCACAGCAACATAAACATACAGATGCAGGGACTGAGGCACAGACAGCACTGCTTTCAAAATAATAGCTACAGAGCCCTCTAGTGTCAGTACTAGCAGTATGCATACTAAATTAAAAAAAACGGTTCTAATGCTGGCGGAGGAATTATTTTAAAACCAAACTTAATTTAAAAGAATTTTTCCTTAACTTTTATTTATTAAACTTATGTTGTTTCAGTACCCATTTTCTAAGTGCAGTAATACCCTCCAGGGTGGGCAGTATTGGGGAATACTTGACCTTCCAGGGCTATAAGGCCCTCCGCCTGCGGTCTTGCGGCCTCACACCCTCTCTGGCAGTCCCGTATTCCCCAATACTGCCCACCCCTGTCGGCATATTACATATATATGGAGAGAGAGAGGATGTTTGTTTGTTTGTTTGTTTACTGGGTAGGTGCACTGATCCAGTGGACTGCTTTCAGGCATGACCAGGTCCATAAAGATGGTACATAGGTAATAACACAAAAGCAGCACATTTAAAGTTATGTAAGTACACAGCACACATTGTGAAACTAGTTGACAACTACATAGTAGTGTAGTTACAGTGTAGTTATACAGTAGTTACAGTGTTGTTAATGACACTTAAAATTATTCTTCAGAAATCATTCCCTCATGAACTTACTGTAGATAGTGTAGTGGTTAAAAGCGCTGAACTGCAAACCTGGAGAACAGGGTTTGAATCCCAGAGCCACCACCTGTGTGCTGTGCAATCCCCCCCCCTCCAAATAATAAGTAAAAATTAATGTGCTGCTTCTGTGGCATTCTTTCCACAGTTATTGACTAACTAACATGTATTTTCAAAATAAGTACACAGAAATTAACCCTTAAAATAAAGTGTAAGAAGAAGGGTATAACAGTGCTGTAGTTACTAGGGAATGTGCTGCTTTTGTGGCATTGTTTCCACAGCTAATTCCTAACTAACAAGTATTTGCAAAGTATGCAGAAACTGATATTTAAAATAAACCATTAAAAGAAGGGTGTAACTACTGTACACTTACATTGAATGTCAATCCTGTAGTTCTATTTTCCTTCAGAAGTCATTCCCTCATGCACTTACTACTTAATAAACATGCAGTCTAATATTGTTAATTGCTATACAACTATATTGTTTACTTATGCAATACACATGTACGTAATTACTTATTTGCTTATACAAGTGCTGTAGTTACTAAGAAATGTACTGCTTCTCTTGCATTGACCCACACTTCTACACCCACATTTCTGGCCTACTACTGCCCAGGTGGGTGGCTGAGGGTGGGACATGACTACATATTATTCTTTATCACCAATCTGCTGTGTGGAGTGGTGGTGGGTGGTGCTGGATACACAGCAGAGACCCTTCCTTAGCCATTACCTGCCCTTCCCACTGGCTGAATGGTGTGGCTGCCATAGCATCATCCTTCACATCAAGCTATCCCAGCCCTCTGACTATACCATGAGGGTTGGGACAAGGCAATACACATAGGCAGACCAGTAGGTCCCTTCACTGCAAAACAGCAGTAATGGGAAGACCACCAATAACCCACAATTCCCTTATCCACACAGAGTGTAGGATCCAGTCTGTTTCTGGTCAGTCCATTTGATTGGATGGCTGCTATTGATTACCAGGCATGGGAATGCATATTTGGCATATTCCTTGCCACCTGTGTGAATACGGTCTAGTACTAGATTGCATGTTTAGTAAGCAGTAAGTTCATGAAGGACTGATTTCTGAATGAGAACTTACATCACAGCTGTAGTACTGACATATGATAAATGTAAGTGTGTGCAACTGCAAATACAGGTTACCTAGGCGTTAACCATAAAAACAGTACCATTATTTCTTAGACACAGTATTGTTATAGTGCCAATTAGTAATTATGCAAATGAAATATATTTTTGTACAGTTACATATCAATTCACAGTATTAGACTGCATGTTTAGTAACCTGTAAGTTCATGAAAAACTGGAATACAGACATGGGACTTCATCTAAAGAGTTGCCTGTCAGTGCATTTAACTGTAGCAGGCTGAAGTTGCATTGTATTCATATTTTAGTTACCATTCTGATTACACTTTAATTTTTTTCTGTGTGATTACCTTTTAAATTAATGTCAAATAGACATAAACAGTTGAAGCAGTACACACAATCTACATTTATATGTAGTTACACATGTAAGAACAGATTTAATAATGCGAAAAGTAGTAATACAATAGTTAAACAACAGATTTACTGTTACACTTTGCAATAGCTATTACATGTGTAGTTGCCCTTATCTGAACAAATAACACAATGCCAGAAGAGACTGAGTGGTTGTTGCACAATAGATTTTCTGTTACACTTTGCAACAGTTGCTACATGTGTAGTTACAATTGTCAGAATGAAATGATTTGTGCTGAAAGGGAGACTGTAGTGGTTGCACATGTATGCAAGTTGCATAATTATGCCATACTCACATATGAAACTAGTTAATATCTTCATAGCAGTTACATGTAACTACACAGTAGTTACAGTGTAGTTACTTCCTGGAAATTGTGTGTAAATACTTAACTCACAACTCTGAAACTAGTTAACAACTATGCAGTAGCTACAGTGAATTTACAGCATAGTTATACAGTAATTACAGTGTAGTTAAGGACACTTAAAATAAAGTGTTACCCATAAACCTTCCCACTAACCTCAAGAAAGATTGTGACAGATGGGAGGGTCTCCCTATAAGCTTGATAGGCTGAATCAATTCAATCAAAATGAACATCCTACCTAAGTGTTTAAATTAAATCAAAACATACTGATTAAGATTCCAAAATATTTTTTTCTGGCAGTTATACAGTGTTTTGAACAAATTCATGTGGTGTGGAAAAACTGCTAGAATAAAGAAGACAATGTTGCAGCTCCTATTGTGCAAAGGAGGGTTAGCACTCCCTAACTTTAAGCACTATTACTGGACTGTCCAGATTTTTTTCTTAGACAACCCATTAAATGATCCAGACCTGGTGTGAAGAGTGCTAGAAGAGGAAGTGGTTGTAGGTGGGTTAATTGTGGGCATTCTGTCACCATCCCTGAACCAGAATCATCCTTTACAATGTACGAAACCCTTAACCAGGACATTTACTAGGTTGTGGATTGGGGTTCATAAATATATTAATCACCCACAAGTCTTATCCCTGAATACTGCCCTACACATTGGCTTTATGGATAAAAGATGCTACAATGTGTTCTTTCACTAAACATTACTGAGAGACAAAAACTGGGTTTATCTACAGTTGGCGATTTGTTATACAGAGGCAGACTGAAGTCTTTCCTAGAGCTACAGGAACAGTTTGAAATCCAAACTCTTGATTTCTTTACCTACCTGAGAGTTAGTGCAAAAAGTTTGTGTGCCCAGGAAAATCACCAGTCTTGTACAAATGATTCAGTAAGGTATCTGGTGGAGCTTGCCAAGTTTCCGGTACATTCAAATCCAACAACAAAGTTCTGGCCTGCTTGAGCAATGAATGCTACTGCACATGAAGTCTTTTTAAAGTTTGTTATTTTTATTTTATGAAGTCCCAACGTTTGACCTAGTATTAGGCTTCTTCTGGGAAATGGTAAACAGATTTATAAACAAATATTTACTATATTTCACATTTGAAAATAATATTTAATTTTTTAATCTTCAATGTTTAATATCTTTCCATATTAGACCATGCTAGTCATAAATGACTGGATGTACCAACTTTCAATTGTAGTTATTAAAGCAATATTAAAACCAAAATTATATTTAACCACCTGGATATCCTTTACATTCATTAACAGTCATAAAATTCTTATACATTTTGCCCAACTAGATGCCACTAATATAAATGCATGAAAAATTCATTGCCCTACTTTTTAACAATGTCAGCAAAAGTCAAACATCTGCCAAGTCTCCTCAAGAATTGCCTCCTGTATATGTTCACTTTAAAAATAAATAAAACACTTAGGTCAAGTGCTACATACTCCAAATTGCAACAAACAATGCTACTTTATCATTTATAGTTTAAGTTCTCAGTATTCACCTTTTTATTTATTCTACTTTTTGATCTCAGATATTTTTCTTCAACCATTTCACTGATAATTAAATAAATAAATAAAAGGGGACAGAAAGAAGAAAAAAAAGAAAAAGTTATAACAAAGAACATCAATTGTTAATTTAAGTGCTTTTTTAAAGTTATTTGCACACATTATACAGTATTTCTAATATGTTCATACACTCGATTTTAAATATTCACCTTTTTATATGGTACTTTGCTTTTTAACATGTTTTCTTAATGCTTCATGCTATTAGGCAATGTCCTCCAGGGAAAACTTGGGGGGGGGGGGTTGAGAACAAAAAAGCAATTACTTTTTTATTTACCTACATAAGTGTTAAATCTTGTGTTCAAAAACCAACCCATTTTTTTATATATATATTTCAATCCACCTCTACTCAAATTCCTTAAAAGCTTAGTAATTAATGTAATGTTCTTTCATTTCCTTTGAAATTCAGATTTAGCCTATTTAAACCATGTGTGCACAGAACAAACCTAAATCAGTTCTCTAGTGCCATGTGCTTCTAGCATCTGATGCAGTTACATGCAAAGCTTCATTTGTTTCCCCTAATTTTCCTTTTTAGCTTATCATATAAACATTCTCCTCTAAATGTTACTAAATAATACAATTCACTTCATAGTCTAAAACTTTTCATTCGCTGATTTAATAATCCTTTTGCTGTTAATTTAATAAATTCTATGACCAAGTGCATTTCTAAGTTTAAGTATTACACAAAAAAATCTGACTTACTCAATGGAGTTCTGAAGGCAGACTGGCAGCACTGGCTGCTTGGCTGACTAGGCCTCTTTATGTCAGGGAGAGAAGTCACATGGCACCAAAGCTTGTGTCATCATTCCTTGCCAAAGCAAGGTGGTCGTCATAGCAACCAGTGACTCCTTTCCCTGACATTTCAGCATTGCAAGGATAATTGACTCTGCTGCAAAGTCTTTTAAAGGGATATACACAGTTTTTAAATATATACTGACTCTTTATGGAAGTGACTGAATTAATCAGTCCATTCACTGTTCACAGAAAAATATATAGAAACTGCATAAAATATTAAAAAAGGTATATAGTAAATAACACAATTCCAAGTGCATTTTTAGTACTTTATAATATATCTACCTTTTTATATGGTACTTCGCTTTTTAACATGTTTTCTTCATGCCTCATGTCTATTAGGCAATGTGCACCAGGGAAAGCTTGGGGGGGGGTTGAAAACAAAAAAGCAATTACTTTTTTATTTACCTACATAAGTGTTAAATCATGTGATCAAAGGCCAACCCATTTTTTTATATATATTTCAATCCACCTCTACTCAAATTCCTTAAAAGCTTAGTAATTAATGTAATGTTCTTTCATTTCCTTTGAAATTCAGATTTAGCCTATTTAAACCATGTGTGCACAAAATAAACCTAAATCAGTTCTCTAGTGCCATGTGCTTTTAGCATCTGATGCAGTTACATACAAAGCTTCATTTGTTTCCCCTAATTTTCCTTTTTAGCTTATCAGATAAACATTCTCCTCTAAATGTTACTAAATAATACAATTCACTTCATAGTCTAAAACTTTTCATTCGCTGATTTAATAATCCTTTTGCTGTTAATTTAATAAATTCTATGACCAAGTGCATTTCTAAGTTTAAATATTACACAAAAAAATGTGACTTACTCAATGGAGTTCTGAAGGCAGACTGGCAGCACTGGCTGCTTGGCTGACTAGGCCTCTTTATGTCAGGGAGAGAAGTCACATGGCACCAAAGCTTGTGTCATCATTCCTTGCCAAAGCAAGGTGGTCGTCATAGCCACCAGTTACTCCTTTCCCTGACATTTCAGCATTGCAAGGATAATTGACTCTGCTGGAAAGTCTTTTAAAGGGATATACAGAGTTTTTAAAGTATACTGACTCTTTATGAAAGTGACTGAATTAATCAGTCTATTCACTGTTCACAGAAAAACTACATAGAAACTGCATAAAATATTAAAAAAGGTATATAGTAAATAACACAATTCCAAGTGCATTTTTAGCACTTTATAATATATTCACCTTTTTATATGGTACTTTGCCTTTTAACATGTTTTCTTCATGCCTCATGTCTATTAGGAAATGTGCACCAGGGAAAGCTGGGGGGGGGGGTTGAGAACAAAAAAGCAATTACTTTTTTATTTACTTACATAAGTGTTAAATCGTGTTCAAAAATCAACCCATTTTTTATATATATTTCAATACCACCTCTACTCAAATTCCTTAAAAGCTTAGTAATTAATGTAATGTTCTTTCATTTCCTTTGAAATTCAGATTTAGCATATTTAAACCATGTGTGCACAAAACAAACCTAAATCAGTTCTCTAGTGCCATGTGCTTCTAGCATCTGATGCAGTTACATACAAAGCTTCATTTGTTTCCCCTAATTTTCCTTTTTAGCTTATCAGATAAACATTCTCCTCTAAATGTTACTAAATAATACAATTCACTTCATAGTCTAAAACTTTTCATTCGCTGATTTAATAATCCTTTTGCTGTTAGTTTAATAAATCCTATGACCAAGTGCATTTCTAAGTTTAAGTATTACATAAAACAATCTGTGACTAACTCAATGGAGTTCTGAAGGCAGACTGGCAGCACTGGTTGCTTGGCTGACTAGGCCTCTTTATGTCAGGGAGAGAAGTCACATGACACCAAAGCTTGTGTCATCATTTCTTGCCAAAGCTAGGTGGTCGTCATAGCCACCAGTGACTCCTTTCCCTGACATTTCAGCATTGCAAGGATAATTGACTCTGCTGGAAAGTCTTTTAAAGGGATATACAGAGTTTTTAAAGTATACTGACTCTTTATGAAAGTGACTGAATTAATCAGTCCATTCACTGTTCACAGAAAAACTACATAGAAACTGCATAAAATATTAAAAAAGGTATATAGTAAATAACACAATTCCAAGTGCATTTTTAGCACTTTATAATATTATTTTACTACATAGCCCCACCTAACATTCCCAGTTAGCTGCAAAACTGCTGCTCTTAGTAAAAGGTGACATAATTATATCAGCTTGAGATGCTAAAAGGTATGTAGTTAAGATACACGATTTTGATTGTGTAGTAACACTTAAATAGTATTATGCTCACTAGCCCTATTTGACACTCTCAGCAAGTTGCAGAAATGATGAAAATGATAGACGGGACCATAGCTGGATCAACCATTTTCTTTTCATTATAAGTAAGTTAACCGCATTTGTATCTTTTACTTAAGGATAAATGAAGGAGAGATTGCTACAATATTTGGAGTCAGATGGATATACTTTTTTTCTTTTTTGTCTTCGTGTCATACCTAGACCTTACCACTGTAGTTCTAATATTCATAAACATTTTCTATTTCTTCTTAGTCTTCCCAACACACCTGCCAATTAACATCCTCATTTAAACCCAATTTCTCATGTATAAGGCCCAATTCATACATCCAAAACATCTCTCTGTATGTGTATGAACATATTAGAAATACTGTATAATGTATGCAAATAACTTTAAAGAAGCACTTAAATTAACAATTGATGTTCTCTGTTATAATTTTTTTCTTTTTTCTTCTTTCTGTCCCCTTTTATTTATTTATTTAATTATTAGTTAAATGGTTGAAGAAAAATATCTGAAATCAAAAAGTAGAATAAATAAAAAGGTGAATACTGAGAACTTAAACTATAAATGATAAAGCAGCATTGTTTGTTGCAATTTGGAGTATGTAGCACTTGACCTAAGTGTTTTATTTATTTTTAAAGTGAACATATACAGGAGGCAGTTCTTAAGGAGACTTGGCAGATGTTTGGCTTTTGCTAACATTGTTAAAAAGTAAGGCAATGAATTTTTCATGCATTTATATTTGTGGCATCTAGTTGGGCAAAATGTATAAGAATTGTATGACTGTTAATGAATGTAAAGGATAACCAGGTGGTTAAAATATCATTTTGGTTTTAATATTGCTTTAATAACTACAATTGAAAGTTGGCACATCCAGTCATTTATGACTAGTATGATCTAATATGGAAAGATATTAAAAATTGAAAATTAAAAAATTAAGTATTATTTTCAAATGTGAAATATAGTAAATATTTGTTTATACATCTTTTTACAGTTCCCCAGAAGAAGCCTAATACTAGGCGAAACGTTGGGACTTTATAAAATAAAAATAATGAACTTTAAAAATACTTTGTGTGCAGTAGAATTCATTGCTCGAGCAGGCTAGAACTTTGTTGTTGGATCTACCTGAGAGTTAGGCAATACCTTACTAACACCAACCTTAAGATGTGCCCTATTGAGGAGATAATGTACAACCCACAGCCCATGACTTTAACCCTCTCAGCACTTTATAATCTGTTCCTGGAATCAACTGACCCACCAGATATTAAATCTAAAGATACCTGGGAGAGGGAGCTGGACATACCAATAGATGAATCTCTATATATTCCACCAAGCCACTTCAACAACAAAGTTGTTGACGTCTCCCACAGCTACAACATGTTGCCAACAGGGAACACATTGACTGGCAACTCCATCAATGGACTTCCATGGTACCCCAAGCACCAGGGCTTTCCTACATTGCTTGCAGTGGGCTTCACCCCATGTATCACCCACACAGGGGGCTCTGCCCCTGCACCGGCTGGACCTATATATAATTAACTCCAAGTGGACAGACTACGGGTGAATGTGGCCAACACCAGGAGTCACTGCATCTGTTCAATGCTCCAACAACCCATTCAACACTGTGTATGGTGAATGGGTTGATGTTGCTGTGTTGGTTTGGCCGTTTTGGTGTCGCTAAAACACCAGTAAACCCTCTCTATGGAAGGACATGATAAAGCTTGTACACCAATGCTCTTTACCAAACAAACTTATGCAAATTCAATTAAATTATGTCTACAAAACCTATTTAACACCCTGTAAGTTGCATATATATACACCCACTAGTCCCAAAGTGTGTCCAAAATGTTAAGTTGAAGATGGTAACTTTCTTCATATGGCCCTCATGTGTAGAAAAATGTCTCTCATTTGGATGGAAGTACAAGCAAACAAGCAGAAAATTTTGAGGTGTAACATATCAAATACACCATTAGAATTCATGCTAAGTGCTGAGGAAGCAGCAGCTCCCAGAAAGAAACACAAGTTATTGGATGTCACCTTGGTGAACGCCAGAAAAACCGCAGCACAACATTGTACTAGCAGCACATCTTTAAGCATATCTCATTGGATGAATAACCTCATAGTGTATATGTGCCCAGAGAAGTGTCAGTTAAATGTTAATGGACTTGAGCCTTTATTCAGAAAACCTGACAGCTTCTTATTGATGCAATTGAATCTGCAGAAGTTTGGGGTAGATAGTTATGCACTGTGATCCACATAGGAATAAATATATGCTGTTATGCTTTTTCTTTCAGACCTCTAACATATCAAATCCTGTATTTAATGAAATTCAAAATTTTGGGAAGTACTGTGTAAGATTAACTGTGTTTGGGACTGTGCATCTTTGTTTGAAACCTTTTCAATAAAAATGTTAAAAAAAATCATTTTCATTTGATGTTTCCTGTTTTTTATTTTCATTTCATTTGGAGATTATTACAAGGCTAAATACAGTGACCCAGATATTCAAAAGAGTTGAGCCATGTGCAATAGGGTTGCGCCTGCACAAGTCAGAAAATGCCCCATTCTGCGATATTCAGCAGGAGGCAGTTGCACCCCCAAATCACGCTGAGCAACAGCACAATGATAATGAATGCATGCGCAACTGAAGGGGGAGGAACCATGCATAAATGGTGCAGTGGTATATTTAACAACATGCGCAATAGAGGAGCAAGCGGAAGTTGCGCCATAGCGGAAATGAGCCAAAATAAAAGGGAGCAAGGGAGAGGCACAAGAACGCTATCGGAAAGCCACATGAGAGCCAAAGATAGCAGGGAAAACTGGGCAGAAGGGACACACAGGGCCAGGCAGGAAAGGGCACCTGGAAGCAACAGGCACAGGGGAAGGTGTGGGGAGACAGTGCAGAAGGGAGAATTACACCACACAGCAGTGAGACCAGCACAGGAAGGTGTTCCCGGTGCAGGGGAAGTAGCAGCCATGACAGCGGGGGGAATACAGAAACAGCTGCCAGGGTGGGTGAACACAAGCCAGGGACATGGCCAGTGCCACCTTCCAGATGGAGGCCATAATGAGGGGGGTGAGAAGGCGGGCAGCAGAGATGCATGGCCATGTAAGGGCCCATCGGCGTTATGTCCCCAACAGGCAGTACCGAGCCCGAACCAGCTTCGAGCTGTACAGTGATACTTAGATTGTGGGCTGGTACCACCTGAATCAGGCAATTCCGAGGCAGCTCTGTGAGCTGTGCAGTGTTGTGATGCAGGCACCCACACGACGGAGTCAAGCCCTGTCAGTGGAGATGAAAGTGACAGCTTGCATGTGCTTGCTCACCACGGGTACCTTCCATAGACCAAATGAGGACACCACAGGCATAACCCAGTCAGCCACCTCACCCAATTCCTCAGTGCACTGCTGCCACATGCTGCGGAGTACGTCCATTTCCCCAGCACACTGGCGGAGTGCACAGCAAACATACAGGAGTTCCACAGGATAGCACATATGCCTGGTGTCCTAGGGGCAATAGACTGCACCCATGTGGCCATCTGCACACCACCTTGCCCTGAGGGGGCCGCATACATAAATCTCAAGGGCTATGCCAGCATCAACTGCCAGGTGGTGTGCAATGCCAGGGGCGCATAATCAATGTCTGTGCCACGCACCCTGGGGGAGCAGATGATGCCTTCATCTGGCACCAGTCGGTACTGTGCCACAGATTTGAGAGTGGGGATATCCCCACTGGCCACCTAGTGGGTGAGTATGCAAACCACATGGACAATCATAGGGCCTTGTGGGCATGGTCAGAGGTGACATGGGTAGTGGCCTACATGGCCCGGGGCAGGGTGATGCTGATCACCAAACTAACCTCCATCCTCTACACACAGGTGACAGTGGATACCCACTCCGTCCTTGGCTGCTCACACCCTACCAGCGGCCCGCAACCCCATCGCAGCAGTGCTACAATGAGGCACACGCCACCACACCTAATGTCATCGAGTGGGTGTTCGAGATGTTGAAGGCACGTTTCCATTGCCTGGACACCTCTGGCACAGTGCCCTACAGTACAGCCCCTCAAAGGCCTGTGGGCTATTCATGGCCTGTTGTATCCTGCACAACATGGCCAATGAATGTGGGATAGCTGTACAGGTCGAAGAGGGGGACAGCGATGGGGACGATGAGGTCGCCAGTGACAATGGTGATGGGATCCCCGACTGTTCCGGCTGGCACAGCTGCACTGGGACACCAACACGGAGGAACACTTCAGCCAACCCAGGTAAGTCATGGGGCCATGTGCAGCCAACAGTGGCTAAGGCACAACTCACAAACATGCATGGACACACACCAGGGGTGCATTTCATCAAGGGAAGGGGCCGGGCATGGAACCACACACACAACCAGGGATGGGAGAGGTCTAACGTGCCATGCGGATGGACACACACACACACACACACACACACACACACACACAATGCACCAGACATGCACAAAGGATAGGAGGAACACCAACCCAGAACACCACCCCTAGCCACACACATTTTCACAGACCACCATGCCCACTGCCTGTCCATGTGTGTGTGTCATATTCTGAGCACCATTGCTCATTGGTGTAGAGTGCAATGCAGGCATCATCATGCACACGCAACTGTGGACAGCAGCTGGGAGGGTGTGCAGATGGACTGTGTGTCTGCATGCAGGGCCAGGTACCCACCCGTGCAATGATCACTGAGAGAAACAATGCACACAGGGCAGCACCAGACAGTAGCTGCATTGGGAACAGGTCAGTCACGTGACACAGTGCCCCGGCTGCCACGGATGTGTGGGCGGCCCCGCCAAGACCCGCCAGCACTGACAGTCTGACCACTGGCTGCATGGGGTGGCACCGATGGTTCCCCAGGGGTTCCATGGTGTGAACATGACCATGCTCGTGCAGGGGTCTGCAGCACACCAAACATGCCTGCACCAGGCATGCTCGAGATGCCCTCAGCTGACCCCGGTGTTGACAAAGAGGGTGTCACATGACACCGGGAATGGGGGGTGGACAGTGCACTGCATGGTGTCTGCAACGCATGGGCACATGACTGTGTGCCTATTGTGGCCATGACAGCAGTGAATGCATGTGTCTGCCTGTCAATGGCAGCAGTCACATCCTCCTGCAGCTGGTCCATCCTTGCCAGGATCAGAGCGGTGTCTCTGCTGTGACGCTCCTCTACCCACTCCAAAGCTGCACTCAGTGCATCCACTGACATCGCAAGCAGCATCTGCTGGTGGACTGATGCTCATCCTATAGGTCATCTGCCTCCTCAGCATCCTGTCCTTCAGGGTATGCATGGCCCTGATGCTCAGCACCCCTTGAGGGTGGGCTTTGCACACCAGGACCAGGTCTGGGCATGTCCACTGGCAGTGCACAGATGCCTCCCCTTGACCCTGTACCCCCAAGCCCATTAGCAGACTGCTGATGCTGCCACACTGGCTGCCACTCCCCAGGGCTCACAGGTTCCACTGCAGTGGCCGCAACAGTCCCACTGTCCTGTACACACACCAGTGCTGCCCCACTGGTGCTGACAGGCACAGGCTGGAACTGTGATGACATGCAGGCCTCCACAGCAGCACCACCCACAGCCATGGCCACGATGTTACCTGCTGTGTGGCCATCCCATGGCACACACATGTCACTGCCCATGCCGTTAGCGACATCATCATCGGTGACTGACCCAGCACCAGCCCAAGTCACAGCATGTTTGCATCCATGGATGCTGGCACGCTGGGACATGGGCAGGGCCTCCTCCACACCTGTTCCAACAACATCAGTGTGGACAGCCAGGCGGGCCCACTGTCACACTGAGCCACTTATACCTGTGGAGGTGGATGGGCCCTCCTCCATTTCCATCTGACTGTCCTCAGTGGACAGGCCCACCACCACTGGCCCATGCAGATGCTCAGGATCTGTAAGGGAAAACAAAGTTGCATTACTGCATGTGACCTACCCTGCCCCCCATAGACAGACCATGACCTACCATGCAGTGATGTGCTACCACCCATCTGGAAGCCACCACCCGGAACACCCTCAATGGCACAATGCTGCATGCTTCCAGCAACCCTCTCCTCCTGTGGGGTCAGGTGTACCACCTCCAGCTGTCCCCCACTTGTCGCAGCTCATGCCACCCTGATGGCAGCCACCTTCTCCTTTATCCTCCTCCTGTCTGTGCCCATCTTCTTCTCACACTCCTGCATGGAGCGCTGGTGACTGCCATGCAGGTTCACTGCACATGCCACCTCCTCCCATGCAGCAGCACAGGCCTGAGATGTTCTCTGCCGTCCGCTGAGAAGCGGATCCTGATCCAGGTAGGCCTCAAACAGGGCATCGGTCTTGGCCTTGGTGAAATTAGGCCTCCTCCTCCTCCCACCACTGTGTTCCTCCTCTCCCACAACTCGCTCGGTCATTATTTAGCCTGTAAGAATGACAGTTGTTACCTGTGACTGTGCAGTCCCATGCATGTCCCAAAATCCACAGTCCACAATCCCAAACAGCATGCAACTCACCAATAGACTGCAGTAACCGACTATGGCCAGTGCAGCCCAATGTCGCCCTTTTATAGCGCAATCCATGCAAATGAGGCGAGGCAGAACTTTAAGTGGATGCAAATTGCAGTGCTGCACCATTGAATGGCTGATTAGCTGTTTTGCATATGATGACTGAATATCATGCTATTGTGCTTTGCGCAATTGTGTTGAATGTGCTGAGCCAAGGGCGTAGTTCTGTGACATGCGCAGTACACACCTCACTGTGCATGCCTGGGTTGCTGACGCAGGTGTCTGCCACGCTGCTGATGTTCTGTGCATGGGAAGCAATGCAGGGTATGGCCACCATTGTGCCAGTGGCCCTACAGTGATGTTTACCTATATGGCGCTGTGGCATTGGGCCATCATAGGTGCACTGGGGCAACAGCGTGGTAGGCCACTACTGGAGGTAGCACACAGGCATCCAATCATGCTACATGCATTGGGTTCCAATGGCACTGTGCCTGTCTGTGCGCTAGAGCCCCTTGACCCTGTGCCTGACCTTTGCCCCCTAGGCACCATGCATCAGGCATGGGTGCACCACTATCGCGCTGTTCGGTGACAGAGAGATAGGGAATGGCAGCACTGTACTGCACAGCATCTGCACATGGTGGAGCTGCACTGCAGAGTGCCATTTTGGCTGACTGAGCTAGTAGAATGGTGCGGAAAAGGGCTGCAGAGTGGAGCCAAGTAGAACTGGCCAACCTAGTGGCCATAGTAGAGTCACTCTATGGACCACTGTTTGGGGAGGCACCCCTGGACAGGTCCAGGAGCCAGATGTGGGAAAAGGTGGCCACTGCACTGAAGGAGGCCATCGGAAGGGGACGGACAGTGGAGCAGTGCCGCCACAGGAATGCGACCTGCTGAGGAGGGAACCAGACCTGCTTGCCCGCCTGCATGCACATGCCAGAAGGGGCACGGTGCCATGGCCAGGTAGGTGTTACGTCCACACACTTTTATCTTCCATATGGGTATCACAGTTGTATGTGTCCGGCACATGGGGGAGGGACCGTCCAGTGTTTGCTGTGGTGGTGTTATCAGAGTGTGAGGTCGGTGGATCTGGCTGGGTGGGAGTGCACACACCTGGGGGCAGGGGGACTTTACTACAGGATTGTACTGATGTTCCTATCTCCATGTTTGCACCACAGGGCTGGAGGAGCTGCGCCTAGCCCGTGAGATGCAGTGCCACCAGGAGGACAGGGACGTGAGGAGGGGTGATGGTCCACAGTGCCCAAGGGACTGGCCCGATGATGGTGAGTGCCATACCTCCATGATTACTATTGCATGCTGTGTAACAGTGTGGGCAGTGGGGCATGGCCACCATCCATTGACACCACTGCCATGCACGTAACTTGTTACAGTCAGCACTGTCCAGTGGCACTGCATGTCTGGGAGTGCATTGATGGTGGTCCATGGGTGCACTGGGTACATGGCTGTGCCACTGCTTTCGCACCACATAGCCATGTCAGTAAATGGCCACGGTGGTGCTGTGCATGACTTGGCCAGGGGGTGTGTGCAGCGTTCCGCATGGCTGTATGCACCTGGGTGGGCAGATCTTGTGGACATGATCACTGTGGGTGGTCACACACCATCACAGAGGCATGTCCCATGGCCGTATGCCATGCACAGTGGGTGGACTGTATGGGGCTGTGCATTCACACCTGTTGACTGAGCTTCCTTGTCCTAGGTGTCCACCAGCTGATGGAGATTCAGGAGGCATTGAGGGAGATCCTGAATGTGGCAAGGGCATCGTTGGAGATCCTACAATGGATTGACCAGCTTGGGGTCCGCAGGAGGCACCGGAGGCAGAGCAGCCAGAGCGGGAAGTGGGGCTCCTGTTAACCATCCCTCTGCCCCTGATATCCCCTACCCCCCTGTACCCACCCTCACACCTCTCCTTTCCTGTCCCATTTGTTCACCCCTGCCCCTTACCCACCCCCACCTTGTTTGTGGCTTTCCCCTCCAACTTTGTATATAGTATTGTAAATAGTTTGTTTTGATATTGCTTTTGAATACAGATCTTTTGATATGAATACTGTGGTGGTCTCTGATTTGCAGTGGGCTATAGTGCTCAGCTGCAGTGGTGTGCATCGGGGTGGTGCAGTCATGGGTATGTGTGTGTGTGTCCATGGGGAAGTGACTATGGTGTGGGGGTAGCTATCAGTCAGTGTCTGTGGTGTGTGTGTTGTGCCCTGTGCACTGGATGACTGTATGCAGTGGTCCATGGTGCATGCTGTGTGTCCATGGCACTCCTGTCAGCCTGTCCATGGCCTGTGCAGCTGACACCCATGCATGTCTGTGACCAGCATGGTCTGCTGGCATCTCAATGGTGGCTGTCCATGCAGGGCAGCCACTGTACCCATCACAATGCTGGGTTGCCTCCTGTCACTGGTGTGGTGCATGTCTGCCTGGGGTGACACTGTGGCCTCCACCTCCATGCTGTGGCTTGTGTGTGTTGCAGGGGATGTGCACCACTGTCTGTGACTTGTGCTCTGGGCAAATGATGGTGGCGTACAGGTCCACAGTGCCAACACAGGGTGGCTGCCACTCCTGTGCCATGGAGGACTGCAGGTTGTGTGTACACAGTTTACATGGGCCCACACTGGGGGCTTGGTTGCCCCCATGTTGTTGTGCCCTTGGGTATGGGTGGGTGTCTGTCCATGCACTGTTTGGCATCCAGTGTGGTGCATGCTTCCACGCACCACTGTGGGTGTCTGCGCCGGTTGTTGTGGCCAGTGCTGGGTCAGGGTGTGTCCTTGGGAGAGTGTGCAGGGTGCTGTACCACTGGTGGTGGTGTCCAGGGCATGCCCTGTCCTGTGTGGGGTACCTCGTGAGCCGACGCATGGTCAGTCTGTCAGCTGTACCTCGGGGGCACTGTGCATGGTGGCACTGTGTATGCCATCATTGCATTGCTGTGTGCTGCCACCCACTGATGGGTGCTCGTGGTGGGGCTGCCTTGCATGGTTCTGTGGTGTACAGGGCTGCATTGTCACAGTGGGGGTGGTGGCATGCATGGGGTTTCCTGCAGAGGTGGACACTGCTCCTGGGAAGGGTGTCTGGCAGTCATGGTGCAGGGTGTGCTCCACATTGGGGGGAATGCTGTGGCATGGGGTGGTCAGCCCTACTTGTGTGCCAATCACAGCTTGCCAGGGGGTGTCATGGGGCACCATGGCCCGGCTGTGGGTTGGTTGCTTGTCTCCATGAGCCAGTGGTTATTCCAGCCCTCCCCAGTTGTGCAGTGCATAGGGTGTGGGGGGACGATGTCTGTTCTGCTGTGTGTTCCTCTGCCCATCTGTGGCATGGGTGGTGGGCCCCTACCTCCCTGGTTGTGCAGTTGCATTGACACCCTGCTGCTGGGGGGGGGCATCCCCTGGTTGCGCTATGGCACCTCTGGACTGCTCAGCTGAACATTCCTTGTTGTGCTATGGTGCAGGTGGTGCGTTATTCAGTCGTCAGCTGTAGGTGCAGGTTGGCCGGCTCAGTTTTTGAATATCACGCCTCTTGTGTATGGGCACAATTGACTTGCACTTGTTCCTGCTATTGCACACTTTTTGGGTGCAGTTTGAATATCTGGGCCAGTATCTTTTTTCTTTAAGGATTCATTCAGTTTAGTGGGACTTCTCATGTCACACACTTATCCACATCATTAAAACTAAAACTTCCTTTTTATGACTGTGGGTGAAGCCTACAGCCATATTGTTGTCTGTAGCTGGAAAAAATGAAGAAATGTGGAACAATTGTTTTGGACATTTCAATGTACAATATCCTTCCACATCTATAATCAGATGCCAAATGAAATAAATTACTCCCTTCTTTATGTTTAAAATGTTGGAGACAGCACTAAAGCTCCTTATTAGATGGCCATTAGGAAACTGAAACAGCTTGTTAAATATCGGTTGCCTATTAAACTGGAGATTTGTTTACCCCCTTCAAAATGCAACAAATTGCACATTTATATACTTAGCATTTAAACATGTTATTGCTACATGCTTCAGCTGGGCAATTATTGTTTATCAAGAAGGATTCACACCTCATAAATGTCACCTTTTCCAAGGAACAAATGTACAAAGATTTACACTTTTTCTTAACCTCTTAAGGCACTTTCTGATAAGTACTGTCTCACACATATGCCAGGTCTTGTGTGAACTATCCGAGCTACAGTAATTATATAGCAATCAGTGTATATATTGAGCTATAGCAAACACACACACACACACACACACACACACCACACACACACTCTCACAATCTTTCACACACACACCATCCTCATGGCCACATCATTCAGCATAAATACTGCAATCTAATATACTATAAAACAATAAAGAATCTGTTTGTTTATGTCAGTGAACACAGTGAAGTTCCTTTAAAGTGTTACTGTACTATCTAAAACTAATATTAGATTTTAAAAGCAGCCAACCATTACCTGTTATATCGGTGGTACTTTTTCTTTTCCTTTGTTTAATTAGAAAATGGTTTACCTGATGGTAGTAGGTGTGATGTGTGGAACATCTCTTAGCCTGGTAACTGGCATGTCGAACTCTACTGCCTCCCACTATATCATCAGCATTGTGATCTCAGTGACTTTGTAACCGGTCTGTTTTTAAATCTGACATGGAACTTTAGCAAAAGAGTTTTTTTTGACTCAAAGGGTTGTAATTCCAAGACTTCAATAAATAAATAAATACATAAAATAAAAACACATTATAAAAATGTGTAAAAGGAAGACCACATTGAAATTGCCTCTTATCAGATCTGCATATCCCAAAAGCTCTCCACAGCCATATTGGCTCTGAACAGAGTTTGTTACAGAAATTGTTTGGCCCAGCATTCATTTCTCTATAATACCATAAGAGAATGGAATTTGTTACCAGCTGACTTTCACTGGTCTAGGGCTTAGGAATCATTCAGGAACAAAATTAAACAACATTACATAGATAACTCAGTGTTTAAATGTTCTAATTTATTAGTGTGTTATTATCATGTTTGAATTGTTTATGTACTTGTTATATCTTCCAGGTTCCCAATGAAAATGAGCATTTGATGTTCTTGGAGTTTAGCTGGTTAGCAAATTAAAAATACAAAAAAGTACTAAATGTGGGCATGATTAGGGTGTTTTATCTAAATGCATGTATGATTGAGGTACCTTAGTGGCTGAACTGCTAAATAAAATTAGCATCTATAACTAACTACTTATCTATTTTAAGAGTACAGGGTATGGTACTAATAGTATTGTGCTGAAAGACTGTGGTAAATTATCATCTATATTCAACTACCTATCTAGGGTAGTGGTACAATATAATAGTCTAAGAGGGACAGTAAAGCAATCCAGGTAAGACAGGAACTGTAACAGAACTCCACATGAAGAATAAGGTAGGCCTTTTTGGTTCAGGTCTAAGGGCAGTAGGCAGATAGAGGAAAGAAAATAACAGTCTAAAGGATATAATGGGATCAGTATGTAGATGAGGTACAGCAGGGAAGTAGTCAGTTGGGGGGACTGTGGGGCACTCTTCTCCAGGGTTGCACTCTGAATGACGAGGCAATGTCCCATTAGCAGGACCTTTGTGGAGCTCCATTCTAAGTTGGTAACAGCAAGAGATGAGATACCTCAGCTGTGGCCCCAGCTCAGCTGGGGTCAACACCTTTATCTTCACCCCTCCCAGAGGACTGTTGGGCAAGGGAGATTGAGGGTGGTGGGTAAGGGGATGGTGGCAGGGGAAGTCACAAGTGGATCAACCAATCCCTCACAATCCTACTAGCAAATTGCTTTGCACTCCTAGAGGAGAATCAGATACCTGACTCCATGGGGGAGAGGAACTCTAAGTCAGTCTTAGAAATGAGCAAGAAGACTTGGTAGCACTCAGGGGTGAGGAACAGGAGGTCAGTAAGTACAGTCTTACTGACCAGGGGCTCAATGATTAGGAGACAGTAGCAGGCAGGGGAAATATGAGGGGGATGGTTAGATGCCATGCTTGTGTATCAGCTGTCTGAGATATACATAGGATAGGGAGGATAGTGGACAAGGGAGGGGGGTTGGTGTGTGGGTACTCTTGGCTACCAACAATCTGAAGAACCATCCTGTGGAGACAGTGAAGCATAACTTTAAGAGGATGAGTGACAGATTGAAGTCACACTCAATTTACCTGGCCTTTTCTGAGTGAGAAAGATAGATTACTGATGGAAAAAATAGGAGTTCAATGGGTGGATGAAGGGATAGTGTAAGGTGTTTATACCACATATGGAGTTTATATCTGCAGTAGCAGTGGAGCTATAAAGATCCAAATATTTTGAAAATGTTCATACAATTTAATAAAATTGTGAAATGTTGAACTCCTGTAACTTACAATTTACACAACTAACTACCTCTGTAATTAGCAGATTCTAAGACTGTACCAAAAAAGTATGTACATAAATTTTCAATTATTTAGCTCCAAAGATGGTTTAGTTGTAAGCATAGAAATATTTACAGAAATGTTCACATGAATAATAAATTGGTGTACTTTGAGATCCTATAACTTTCCAATCCATCATCCACATATCACTCATCTTAGCATCTCTTTGGGAGCTCTTTCAAGCAGTACATGTGCCAATCATCAGATCTCTAGCTATGAGATTAACCTAGTTATGTCTAATTAAAGAATTTGGGGAAATTTCACATTTTGTGAAATTCATGGAATTTCATAGAATATCATGCCCCTCTACAGATCCTTGGTGAGGTCACACCTCGAGTACTGTATCCATTTCTGGAGGTCTCACCTAAAAAGGACATTGACCATCTGGAGATGGTGCAGAGAAGGACCACAAAGATGGTGCAGGGGCTGCATCATGAGCCATACAAGACAAGACTCAAAGAGTTGAATTTATTCTCTCTGGAACAGAGAAGAAATGGAAGGGGGGGTGATAGAAACATTTAAATACATCAAGGGCATTAACACAACTCAAAAGGAAAACCCTCTCTCAAAGGAAAACAGAGCAGCGTGTACAAGAAGGCACAACTTGTGTCTGGTGGAAGGCAGGTTTAAAAGCAACTCTAGAAAGTACTTTTTCACTGACAGTGTGATAGATCCACGGAACAGTCTGCTACCAGAAGTAGTTTCATCAAAGACAGTAAGGGAATTCAAACTCAATTTGGACAGGCAGTGTGGGCAACTTAGGAAAAAATTATAACTAGGTGGGTAGCCACCTTGGGCAGAGTAGATGGACCACATGGTCCCCATCTGCTGACACTTTTCTTATGTTCTTATGTTCTGTTATGTTCTTATGTTCATTCAAGGTCTGTGAAATTAGGATTTGCTAATTTTGCCCAGTGTTAACCAAAGCTCAAAAGGACTGACTTCAGAAGAATAACTTTGCTGGTCTGGGACAAGTTAATCAGACTGACAGCATCTTGGATGTAGATGAAAGATGGAGGGGCAATCAAGGGGCCATTTCCGAGTCAACAACATTTCAAATGAGATTTATAATCAAATAAAACAGGTACAAGAGACCAATATGATTCTTTGGAAGTGTCATGGAAGCAGTGAGAGTTAGAAGGAAAGCTTTTACCAGTTACAAGGAAAAACAAGGTATAGAAGTATGGGGAGAGTACCAAGTGGTAACAAGGGAAACTGAGAAGGTGGTCAGAGACACAAAGATGGACACAGAGCTATATATTGTGAAACAAGTTTAAGGGAGGGGGAAAATAATTATTTATTTGGGAAAAAAGAAAGCTTGGAGGATGAATTGTTAGGCTATGAGATGGAGGTAGGATAATTGAGGAGGTAGAATAGCACCTTTGTATCAAACTTCGCCCTATGTAAGGAATTATTAATGTTTGCAAAGTTTCCAACTTTACAAAGTTCCAACGAAGACAAATTATGCAGCTTTGCTTGACCTTCACTTTATCTCTACTCTTGAGCAAGTCATCATGCATGTGTTGTCTCTTCTTGTATTTCTTGTTTGGGGAGGCAGCTTTCCCAAACAAATGGGTGCACATCTGGGTGCCCACAGTTTTTAGACACCAACAAACCTATCATGTAGTAACTCTTGTAGTCATGCATATACGTTTCTGTTTATGGAAGATTAGGGTTACATTCAGTCTTCAAGTTTTCAAGTTCAGGTTTTAGTTTTCAAGGTTATTTATGGTTAAATAATTAAGCTAAAGCTCACTTACAATGACACCCATACACAGATACATACAAATGTTACATCACATAACAAATTTACTAAGTAAAAAAATTACTTACAAAAATTCTTAATATGCAGTATGTATATCCACATAAATAAAAACATTAATCAATTGGAAAACATTGGTGTTCAAACACTTTGAAGGGGATCAATTTATATATCAAGGGTTTTACAATTACTTAATCTCTTTCCATGTGTTTGGCCCACATTTGGGGTAGCGATTAGAATGACGTTTTAATTTGTCTAAAAGAAGGGATTTTTTTTCCTTGTATTTGAAATACATCAGGAAAGGAATTCCGTACTAAAGGCACCGAGTAACTTATGAAGTACTGTATCTGGTCCTTGCAGTGACAGTCCAAGTGGATACCAGTTCTAAGAGACATGCACTTCTATGGGATGTATGCTTTTTCCTAAATATCAATGTCTCTGCTAGATGTTCTGGAATTTTGTTCTGTATATATTTTAGTGCAAAAAGCATTTTGTGCAAGGTATGTTTATTCGTGAGAGATGTCCATCCTAATTTTTAAATTAATCACAACTATGAGTATCATTCAGACTTTTTAAAACTAAGTATGTCAGTCTGGGGAAATATGTGTATCTTGTGTAATGTGTCTATTGTACAGAACTCACAAGCAATATCGGCACAGTAACAAATGGGACATTTTTGAATCTGTGCAACTTGTAGTCTTGTCTCAAAATGCATGTATCCTTTGTTCCTATACAGGACTCTCAAACATTTACCAATTTTATTTATGAGTTTTGTAACATGGAAGTTACTTGATCTCTGGGTCTCTATACAAAAGCCTAAATATTTGTACTTTTCTACCTGCTCAGTCTTATTTCTGCCTTTGGAAAGGATGACCAATGTATTTTATTTTTAATGAAATCGGATTGAAAAGTGACTGTAGACTGTTAAAAGCAGTCTGTAACCATAATTGCAGTGCCCCACTGGAGGCATTGTAGGTGTAGACCACCATATTAGCTACATATAGTATTTTACACATCCAGTGCTCTCTCCTAAACTCCTTAAATACAATAAACATAACTGAGGGCCTACTATGGAACCCTGTGGGACTCCATTTATAATAAGCAGTTCTCTTGGCTGCTGCCCATTCACTTAGACTTTCTGAGAACCATCAGTTAGGTAACTGTTAAGCCAGAACAATACACTTCTCCCAAACCAACCAATCCCCCCCCACCAACTTCCACAATAATATCTTATGGTTCCCTATGTTGAAGGCCTTAGGGAGATCAACAAGAAGGGTTGTCTTAATAAAATACAGACCACTTTGTTCTAGGCCCTGTGACAGTGAAGGTGGGCTCAGTAGGGGATGGGGAGAGGTTGGATAGGGAAGGGGAGGATGATAGAGGAGGGGTTATGACATCAAAATTGGGGTGGAGACAAGGGAAAAGAAATAAGGTTCATTGGTTATATGGAAATGGGGAGAGAGAGAAAACATTAGAGTTAATGGGAGGGGCTTGAGCCCTTAAAAGGGGCTGCACAACTGCAAATCCCCCTCATTTGATAGCCAAAATGTTTGTTTTCGGTCAGCACATCAGCCAGTGAGAGAGGTGAATTGATCTTCTTGTTTCAGGTAAGTTTGTATAGGAAATTTGAGCACGTTTGGACAAAGAACTTTGAGTATGGTTAAAAAAAAGCTTGCCGGCAAAGATTTATAGCAAGCAGATTTGCTGTGGTACATTAGACTGTGGTAGTAACTGTGGTAGTAACTTTACACAGAGGTTTGTTTAGCTTTTGCTGCTGATTGTGGGAGAGAGACTGCATTTTGTGTTGATTTACTGATGCTGTTTTGTATCAATTTAGCCTGCTAGCAATCTGAGTTTGGATAGTTTTTTAATGGCAGAGTCAGATTTGGTTTAGCTCAAACAGGTTTTGTGGATGGTTAGGCCTGGGCCTGGTAGCTGACCAGTAGCCCAGAACAAATAGCAGAACACATGTGACAATTAGCGCTACAGATCAAAGATGGTCCCTGAAATTGCATTCTCCTGGTTAAGAGCAGCAAAATCGCATGGTTTATCTTGGCAGTGATGCAGTTGGGCACCTGAAATCAGTAGAAAAGTGCCTGATTTGGATAGGGAGCATCTCTGTGGCTGGCGGTCATGAGGGGGTTGTAAGGCCTAATGGGAAAAACCAGGGAGTGAGCGTGTGGCCAGTCACAGCCACAGAAGTAATAAAAAACTGGTCTTTCAGCAGTGAAAGTGGGGAAGTAGAGTGCTTTTCTTTGCAAGCTGTAAGGAAGAGAAGAATAATTTCATTTTTGGAGCCAGCCTCCATGAGGAAACACTGCAGGGACAGGAAGGGAGTGGGGGAAGGAGTTGGGAGGTGAACTATAGGCAACAGGCCTCATGTGAGTAAGGCAGGCTGAGGGGTACTTCCCAGGATAGGGGGAACCAGGAATTCATTGCTGGATCTGTCCATTGTGGCTGCATAGTGGTTGCTTTAGATGAGGGCAACTCAGTTGGGTCAGCTGCACTGTGGCTTTGGTTCAGCTTGGGGGGGAGAAAAAGGAGTTTTTCTGATGGACCGCATGGTGGACGCCATACTTGTAATGGCATGTGGGTGGCTGAAGGCAGCTGTGTGGCAGCCACCATTTTGGGGAGGGGATGCTTAGAGGGCCTCCAAGGTTGCATCACTGGCATTGAGTTGGGTGCCACTGTGTGTTGCGGGGCCTGGAAGGTTGGCTCGCATGGTAGCAACCAGATGAATAGTGAGGACCTAGTGGGGTGGGCCTCATGGCAGCCTTCATCTTGGATGCATGGCCAGACCACTCGGTATCCGTCATCTTGTTCTCAAGACATGAGGTGTTGGTCGACCTGTGGAACAGCAACTACACTGACAATCAAAAAATAATAATAATAATAATAATTATACAATGGCAAGAAAGAATCCTGGCTCCTGATTGGTCAGTTGGCCATCACAGCAGAGATGTTATCCTGGCATAACATCCCTGCTGATGATATGCTTGAGCACCAGCACCACATTGTTTGCATCTTTTCTTAAAAAATATTTTAAAACACTAAATAAAATTCTTTAAAATTATTTTTTTTCTCTATAAAACAACGAGCACATTGTATAAAAGGAATAATGCCCTCCAGGGTGGGTGCATGCTGGATAACATCCCTCTCGCTGGATGCCCACTGCCGTGGCCTCGGCCCAACCACCCGAGGTGGGATGCCGTTATCCCAGCATAACACCCACCCTGTCAGGCATTATTCCTTTATTGTATATTGACAGGTGGATGACCCCAGATTGGGGGCACAGGTACCTGGCCAAACAGTAAGTAGGGAGAATTTGGAGGAAACAAAAGGGGAGCACTAGTTTGAAGAATGGTAGAATGTATAAAAATTGGGGACCAATAAGAATATCACCCCTGTTGGTTGCCTGTATGTTTTGGGTTTTTATAGCCCATTTGTATTAAAAAAAGCATATAAAATGCAAAAACACAAGAATTTGATGGAGATCCTCATGGAGGGGTTTCCCAGCACAGGGACTGGGAAATAAGGTGCTCTGGGGATATCAATAAGGTGGCTAAATCAGCCAAGAGTTGTACCCCAAAGAAGAAGAAATTATCATATATATTGAGCAGCCCAAGGCAAGGAGGAGGTATTGGTCAAGAGGCAGGGAAGGATGCCCCTACAGGATTTAGACTATACCCAAGGGGGCCATTGGGCAACAGGAGTTTTCATTGATATTCACAGTTATATATTTCTCTTTCAGATAAAGTTAACAGGCACCATGAACACCAGGGTAAAGCAATCAATGGAAGAAGATGCCATGAAGCTTATAATAAACCTGGTTGATAGGGCTCATCAGGTGCTGGACACTGTGGAGGACCTGGAACTGAACAATAGGGATCCAAATGAGAGAGGGAAGAAGAGGAAGGACGAGGCAGGTGCTAGAAAGAAGGGTAAGAAGTCACCAAAAGGTGGAGCCCCTCGGGCACCAACCTTGAAGGCAACTAGGCCTCAAAACCCCTTTCCAGAACCACTGCCAGAACTGATACAGGTCCCAATGATGCTTCCGTTACCTTTACTGCTTCCTTCCCTGCTGCTGAAGCCACTGTCTGGTCCCAGTCTGGTGTCAGTCCCCACACCAGTGCCTGTGCCACAACCCATGCCAGCTCCACCACAAGAGCTGCAGCCCATCCTAATCCCTCAGCCTGTTCTGATACTGATGCCAACCCCATTACCACTTCCAGCTCCTGTGCCAGTGCTCAGTCCAATGCCTGAGCCTCTTACTGTGCACAAGGGCCTGTGAAGTCACCACCAGAACCAGTACCAAATTCAGGACCTCAGCTGGGACTTTCCAATACCCCCCAACCCAATACAAGTACTGGTGTAATTTCCGTGGAAAGTAATATAAAAGAATATATTGAGCAATTGTTGGGAGTATAGAGGGGTGACGGGATTGAAAAAATGGAAAACATTTTGTCAGAGCTAAAGACATTGCTTTGTATCATCCGAAGAAATTAATACTTAAAAATCTTCTCCTGCCAGCCCAGTGGCACTGAGGGTTGAGACACTGGATGCCACACCCTGTCCCATGCCGGTGACTCAGGTTTGGGAATGAGCCTGGGTTGCCAGGGGTTGGCAGGGGGGAAGAGAGGACTGAGTATCTGGAGGATTGCTCTCCTCTCTCAGGGGAAGGGGACTAATCATCCCACCAACTGAATGCCCTCTGGCAGTAGCTGGAGGGCAGTGCTGGTAGGGATGCTTGAAGCTGACATTCTCATGTTGAAAGGGCAGGGTGGGAGAAAATTGAAAATGCTGCAGTTCCCACAGGACCTATTATGGTCCAATCGCATCAGCGAGTCTACTCCTGCTACCAGATTTGATGTACCAGGGTGGTGGGGGTATACCGGCACCCCCACCTGGCCCTGCCATTTAGGGGGGCAATCCATGGGGGAATCTCAGGGGTGGATGAGCTGGGGGTTGGACCAGAGGATGAACCCCTCCAAGGGAGGGGTCATAGCCCATGAGTGCGGTGGACAGTAGAAAAGATAATTAAAAAAAAAATCCTCTCCTAGCTAATGCTTTCTATAGTAAGAAAACAGATTGTTGCAGCCTTAAACACACACATTTTGAGGTTCCTGACTGAGGCACTAGCTGCTTATAGAAAAAAAAAAGATCAAAGAACTCTAGTCTGATACCTCCTGGGGGCCAATGGACTTTTGCAGTGTCCACCCATTGTAGGTGTGAGTGTCCTTTGTTTCAGTACCATTATGTACATCCTGGTTTTCCAAATATTTACTGAGCGACTAAGATGTGCCCGTTTTCAAGGAATTTATTATTTAATTATTTTAATTTGTAACTGCAGATTAAGTTCCTTGAGATACAAGTCTCAGTTATAGACTGTCCTGAGTGAAACATAAATACATATGGCATTCAAGAAGATGCTTAATAATAAAAACATTGACATTTGCTCCATGATCACAAAAGATAATTGTGCAGTGATTTTACTGTAAATGCAGGTAACCTGGCTACGGTCCTTCTGAAATGGAGTAAGAAAATTCTAGGACTGAGTTGCAGCACAAGAAAAGGTTGCTGACCCAAAGTTGAAGTGAACTTTAGGAAAGATAGAGAATGATACTGGACAGCTCTATGATTAAGTGTGATGAAAAAATAATCTTTTTCTGATAAATAGGGAGCAATCAGACTATGAATTCGTTCAAAAAAACAGGAACACCATTGAAACAGTCTTCTAAGAGACAATGACAACCAGTTCAAATTATATAATAATGAGCAGTGATGAATATCCCATATGAACAAAGATCCTGACTGCACATGTGAGGGATCTTTGTTCATGCCTCTTGCACTCATGCGTGGGATATGGGTGCCGATTTCAAAATGTAACTTGTACTCCTTCCATTGCTCGGTTTTTAGTCGGAGATGCCAGAGGCATTTTGTTATACTGGAAATGCCAGGATTTACTTGGTTTTAATGCTGCCTTGTGAAAAAATAGCACTTCAGGAACTTAGCCGTGGCAGAATTGCATCCAAAACTTGGATATGCTTCTGAGTCATGGGTCAATTACTGTCGACCCGAGTGAAACAATATTTCTCAAAAAATACAAAAAAGGTACTAATGCTTAAGTATTTTACACAGTGGGACATTCTGCTTTAGATGTGTGATAGGCATGTGCCAAGAGGCACACTTTTTAAATCTGGGGAAAAAACGATGGGGCAAAGCTGACAGTGCACCTTTAAATACAGAAGATAAGCGGTTTATAAATAAAGGAAAAATGAAAAGGGCATTACACTAAGAGGTAAGGGTGTCAGAACATCATAAATAGTGGTGGGGGTGACATTTTGAAGGGCACCTGGCACTTATAATCAAGTGCTAATTTAGAAATGGCAGGTAATGTCTAAAAGGTAAAAGTGTGGTTTCACTTGGACATGGCCAGAGGGATGAGTAGGACTAAAACAAGGGTCCTGGACTTTTAGAGGGCTGACTTTGACAGAACAGCAGATGTTCATCAAGGACACTGTGGTTGGATTTCAACATGCACAGCACTGGCATAAGAAAAACATAGAAGTAAAGCAAAGGAAGGGTCAGAAGCCGTAGTCAAGTATATGGCTTATGGACAGACTGGATGGATCTAGCAGTCCTTATCTGCCAACATGTTCTATCTTTCTATGACAGCTTTCTGGGACCAGAGTAGGGATTGATGTGGAACAGAAATGGGCTATAATACAGAGGACAATACTCCCAGCCTCAGACTATTGCAATTTACCAGATCATCTGCTGCTCACTGCTCGTATGAAAAATGTTAGGTAAAAAATACAGGTTTTCAGTCTTAGAGTCCCACCACTACCACATAAATGATTTGTTTTTGAATACTGACCCCTATGCACAAAGGTGCGGAGTGGCTACACACCACATATCTAGGATGCATAGTCACCCTGCACCAAGTGTGCCTTCCATGCAGGATACACAAACAGGGGTTACATGGACCCAATGCATCTGATCACCCTTGTCCGTGGACTGCACTACAACGGGGATGTTCCAGGGCATGCCAGCACTGCACGGTATTCATTAAAACATGTACTGCTGGCTGCGGGGGTGCACAGGTTTGCACTTAGTGTGTCAGCCAGGACCAGGCGTAACTCGGTATGCACCCCCACAGATGCCACAGAATCTGCCTAGTGCACGTACCAGGTCAACAAAAACTAAATATATAAAATGACGCACCACTATAGAAGGCTGTAAATTGACCTCTAAAAAGATTAATGAAACTATCTTATGTACAGTTTCAAACAAAACAGATATTTACCCAGAATTCATTTTTGGATAACACTATTATAAGCTATAGAAATAATTGGGGGAAAATACTTTTGATAGTTTATTTGATTACCACCAGATTTTTAGAGAGTCACATGGTAGGCATTTCTTAACTCTATCTCTGGTCTAACAAAAATCATGCCACTTATAGCAAGAGTAAAGCATCTTGTGTCCATTCTAGGTATAACAAATGAGATTTCATGAGATTTTGTTCCCCTAAATTTCCTGGAGGATAAATGGGGAATCTAACAAAATCCCTTGACTAATTTGGTGCTACTACTTTATTTATAGATAATATAAGTTGCAAAAAACTGTGTTAATGCTGTAGTTAGGATCAAAGCCACAAAAGTAGGGAAATGTGGTGTTAGGGTTTCCAATCTTAACACACCACTCCCACCCTGGACATACCAACAGGCGTTTGGGGGTGCCATGGGGTCACCAGTCCAAACACTCACCCCATTCCATAGGAAGTAAGCTGAGATGGATTCGGTATAGGACAATGGGGTGAGCTTTAGGGATGATGACCCCAAAGCACACCCCTGATGCCTGTTGGTGTGTGCAGGGTAGGGGTGGGGTTTAATGGTTGGAAACCCTAATGCTGCCTTTCCCTACTTTTGTGTCTTTGACCCTAACTAGAGCACTAACGCAGATTTTTTTGAAATTTGCTTCCTTACTTTTTGAGATAGTGTAACAGTATCTTCATTTTTATTTTACTCTGGAACCACAGGGTCCTTTTGGACCCTGTGCTCCCATTCCTCAATAGATGCGTGTATGTATATATATATATATATATGTATGTATGTACCTGCACTTCCATGTATAGGACAACAGTGACCAAATCGCCAGCATTACCACTTTATTACCCCACCTCATTTACCCAGTACAGAAAATTTTTGAATCCCAGTCAAAACGTAATTCTGCGCAACTGCAACGACATTCCATGCCACAGGTGTGAAAACACATTTTGGCTAGGATTTAAAAAAGGACAGCTGTGACATACATAAGTTTGGGGTAAAAAGAAGGCTATGTTAAAAATCTGGGGTAAAACAAATTTACATTTCTAAAGTTGCGGTTGCAGCCATCCCTCTAGTTAGGGCACTTTAACTGCACAACTTGATATAATAAAAGTACTTTCAGTACATGCAAGTTGTATCTAATATAAAATGTAATGGGTGGATTTTTGATTTTCATGTATGTACCTTGTGTTTTGAAAATGCAATAACATTTTGAACATAAAAAAAAAATTCCAAAGTTGCAAGTGACATAGTGAAATTGCAATGAATAGTCATAACATTGGCATTTTTTCATAATTTGATCCAAAATGTTCAGTATAATCTTCTTATGACACCATCTCATAATCCCCATAGGTGCAAATGTTCAAATCTGTGCCAAAGTGCCATTCTATGCCAGAGGTGCAAAAACACGTTACAGACAAGATGTGAAAAATATCAGCTATACTGTTCATGAGTTGATATGGAAGAATGACAATGTTGAAAATATGAACTCAGAATATTGAAAATTACAAAAAGTTATGAGTGTGTACAAAAAATGTTCAAGAAATTCTCATAACTTAGCAATTTTTAAGAATTTTTCCACCAAATTTTCAACATGGCCTTTTTGGGACCCCACCTTATGAACACTGACACTGTAATTTCATTAATCTGGCCAGAAAGGTGATTTTGCACAATGAGGCCCAGATATTCAATAGGGTTGTGCTATGCACAATAGGGTTGCTCCAGCGCAAGTCCGAAAATGCGCCATTCTGCAATATTCAGCGGGAGGCAGATGTGCCCCCCAAATCACGCTAAGCAAGAGCGCAATGATAATGAATGTATGTGCAACTGAAGGGGGGGAGGAACCATACATAAATGGTGCAGTGCGATATTCAACAACATGCGCCATGTGCAATAGGGGAGCAAGCAGAAGTTGCGCGATAGCGGAAATGAGCCAAAATAGAAAGAGACAAGGGAGAGGCACAAGAACACTACAAGGAAGGACATGAGGCTGAACTCTAGCCACACAAACTGGGCACGAGGGACACACAGGTCAGGACAGGGAAAGGGCACCCTAAACACACAGGCAAAGGGAAGGTATGAGGAGCCACAACCAGTGCAGAAGGGGGAAGTGCCACACAGCACAGAGGCCACCACAGGAAGGTGTTCCCGGTGCAGGGGAAGTAGCAACCAGGACAGTGGGGGGAACACAGAAACAGCTGCCAGAGGAGGGTGAACACAAGCCAGGGACATGGCCAGAGCCACATCCAGTTGGAAGCAGTAATGAGGGGGGTGAGAAGGCAGGCAGCAGGGGGGCGCAGCTGTAGAAGGGCCCGTTGGCGGCATGCCCCCAACAGGCCTTACCGAGCCTGCACCAGCTTCGAGCTGTACAGTGATACTGAGATCATGGGCTGGGACCACCTGAATCAGGCAATTCAGGGACTCTGTGAGCTGTGCAGCGATGTGATGCAGGCACCCACACAATGGAGCCATGCTCTGACAGTGGAGACTAAAGTGACAACTTGCATGTGCTTGCTCACCACGGGTACCTTCCAGAGACCAACAAGGGACACCACAGGCATAACCCATTTGGCCAAGTCATGCCACCTCACCCAATTCCTCAGTGCACTGCTGCCAGATGCTGCGGAGTACATCCATTTCCCCAGCACACCATTGGAGCGCACAGCAAACATACAGGAGTTCCACAGGGTAGCACATATGCCTGGAGTGCTAGAGGCAATAGACTGCACCCATGTGGCCATCCGCACACCACCTGACCCTGAGGGGGCTGCACATATCAGTCAGAAGGGCTGTGCTAGCATCAACTGCCGGGTGGTGTGCGATGCCGGGGGTGCATAATCAATGTCTGTGCCAAGCACCCTGGAGGAGCACATGATGCCTTCATCTGGCACCAGTCAGCACTGTGCCACAGATTTGAGAGTGGGGACATCCCCACTGGCCACTTAGTGGGTGAGTATGCAAACCACAAGGACAAACATGGAGCTTGGGAGGGGCATGGTCAGAGGTGACATAGGTAGTGACCTACATGGCCTGAAGCAGGGCGATGCTGATCACCAAACTCACCTCTGCCCTCTACACACAGGTGACAGTGGATACCCACTCTGTCCCTGGCTGCTCATACAATACCGGTGGCCTGCAACCCCATTGCAGCAACACCACAATGAGGCACATGCCACCACATGCAATGTCATTGAGTGGGTGTTCAGGATGCTGAAGGCATGTTTCCATTGCCTGGACACCTCCAGCGGTGCCCTACAGTACAGCCTGTCAAAGGCCTGCAGGCTACTCCTGGCCTGTTGCATCCTGCACAACATGGCCAACGACTGTGAGATAGCCATACAGGTCAAAGTGGGAGACAGCGATGGGGACGATGAGGACACCGGTGATGATGGTGATGGGCAGCCCCCCCTTGGGCGACAGGACCCCCAACTGCTCCTGCTGGCACAGTTGCACCGGAACACCATCACAGAGGAGCACTTCAGCCAACCCAGGTAAGTCATGGGGCCATGTGCAACCACCAGTGGCAAATGCACAACCCACAAACATGCATGTACACACACCAGGAGTGCATGCCATCGAGGGAAGTGGCCTAGTTTGGAACAGCACACACCACCAGGGATGGGCAAGGTCTAACAAGTCACACGGTCATACACACACACACACACACACACACACACACACACACCCACCCACCCCTCACAAGACAGGCATAAAGGGTAGTAGGCATGCCGACCCAGACTACCACCTCTAGCCACACACATGTCCACAGACCACCACGCCCACTGCCTGTCATTGTGCGTGTGTTAGACACTGGGCACCATTGCACAGTGGTGTACAGCGCAACGCAGGCATCATCATGCACACGCAACAGCGGACAGCAACTGGGATGGTGTGCTGATGGAATGTGTGTGTGTGCAGGGCTGGGTACCCCACCTGTGCATTGCCTGCTGAATGACACAATGCACACAGGGCAGCATCAGACAGTAGCCATGGTGGGAGACAGGTCAGTCACGTGCCACAGTGCCACGGCTGCCACAGATGCATGGGTCACCCCACCAAGACCCACCAGCAGTGACAGGCTGACCATTGGCCTCACGGGGTGGCACCAACAGTCCCCCAGGGGTTCCACTGTGTGAATGCGACCATGCTCATGCAGGGATCTGCAGCACACTGAACATGCTTGCACCAGGCATGCTCGGGATGCCCACTGCTGAACCTGGTGTTAACAAGGATGGTGTCGCACGATACCGGGAGCGGGGGGTGGACATTGCACTGCGTGGTGTCTACGATGCATGGGCATATAACTATGTGTCATTGTGGCCATGACAGCTGTGAATACCTGTATCTGCCTGTCAATGGCAGTGGTCACATCCTCCCGCAAACTGTCCATCCCTGCCAGGAGCAGAGCAGTGTCTCTGCTGTGCTGCTCCTCTGTCTGGTGCAGAGCCGCACTCGGTGCATACACCGCCGTCAGAAGCCGCATCTGCTGATTGACTGATGCTTGCAGTATGCAGGTGTGCTCATCTAAGAGGTCCTCTGCCTGATCAGCATGCTGTCCCTCAGGGTGTTCATGGCCCTGATGCTCACCACTCCTTGAGGGTGGGTGCTGCACACCAGGGCCAGGCCTGGGCATGTCCACAGGCGGTGCATTGACGACACCCCCTGACACTGTTCCCCCATGGCCATTGGCTGACTGCTGATGCTGCCCCTCTGGCTGCCACTCTCCAGGGCTCAATGGTGCCGCCACAGTGGCCACAACAGTCCCACTGTCCTGGACAAACCAGTGCTGTCCCACTTGTGCAGACAGGTACAGGCTGGGACTGAGATGACACACAGGACTCCATGGTGGTACCACCCACAGCCATGGCCGCAATGTCACCTGCTGTGTGGCCATCCTGTGGCACACATGTGTCACTGCCCATGATGTTAGCTCCATCATCATCAGTGTCGGATCCGGCACGAGCCCGAGTCTCAGCATGCTGGCATCCATGGACGCTGGCACACTGGGACACAGGCAGGGCCTCCTCGGGACCTGATCCATCAACAACAGTCTGGATGTCTAGGCAGGCCCACTGTCACCCTGACACCCGTATTCCTGTGTAGGTGGACGGGCCCTCCTCCATCTCTATGTTACTGGCCTCAGTGGAGAAGCCCACCACCGCTGACCCAAGCAGATGCTCAGGAGCTGTAAGGGAAAAAAAGTAGCATTACTGCATGTAACCTACCCTGTCCCCCCGATACACAGACCATGACCTACTATGCAGTGAAGGGCTACCACCCATCTTGAATCCACCACCCGGAACACCCTCAATGGCACAACGCTGCATGCTGCCAGCAACCCGCTTTTCCTGTGGGGTCAGGTGTAGCACTTCCAGCTGTCCCCCACCGGTCACAGACCATGCTGCCCTGATGGCAGCCACCTTCTCTTTAATCCTCCGCCTGTCTGTGCCCATCTTCTTTTTGCACTCCTGCACAGTGCGCTGGTGGCTGCCATGTAGGTTTACAGCATGTGCCACCTCCTCATATGCAGCAGCACGGGCCTGTGGTGTTCTCTGGCATCTGCTGAGAAGCGGCTCCTGGTCGAGGTAGGCCTCAAACAGGGCATCTGTCTCGGCCTTTGTAAAATTTGGCCTCCTCTTCCTCCCATGACTCTTTTCCTCTTCCTCCATCACACGCTCGGTCATGATTCATCCTGTGAGAATGACAGGTGTTACCTGTGACTGTGCAGTCCCATGCATGTCCCAAACACCTGAGTCCATACTCCCAAGCAGCATGCAACTCACCATAATAGACTGCAGTAACCGACTATGGTCAGTGTAGCCCAATGTCACATTTTTATAGCGCAACCCATGCAAATGAGGTGAGGTGCATCTTTAAGTGTATGCAAATGCAGTGACTGCGCCATTGAATGGCTGATTAGATGATTTGCATATGCCAGCTGAATATCACGCTGTTGCACTTTGTACAATTGTGTTGAACGTGCTGAGCCAAGGGCGCAGTTCTGTGACATGTGCAGTACACACCTAACTGCGCATGTCCGGGTTGATGACACAGGCGCCTGCCGTGCTGCTGATGTGCTGTGCATGGGAGGAAATGTAGGGCATGGCCACCATTGTGCCAGTGGTGCTACAGTGCTGTTCACCTATATGGCGCTGTGGCACTGGGGCATCATATGCGCACTGGGGCAACAGCGCTGTAAGCCACTACAGGAGGTGACACACAGGCACCCAATCGCGCTACATGCATAAGGTTCCAATTGCTATGTGTCTGTCCATGCGCCAGAGACCCTTGACCCTGTGCCTGACCTTTGCCCCCTAGGGGCCATGCGTCAGGCATGGGTGCACTACTATCGCGCAGTTCAGTGACAGTGTGATAAGGAATGGCAGCGCTGTACCACGCAGCATCTGCACGTGGAAGGACTGCGCTGCAGAGTGCCATTTTGCTTGAACTGGGCAGCAGAGATGGTGCGGAGGTGTGCTGTGGTTTGGAGCCAGATAGAGCTCGCCAACCTGGTGGCGATAGTTGAGCCCCATGCTGGGGCTTTGTTTGGGGAGGCACCCCGGACAGGGCCAGGAGTGTGGTATGGCAGGAGGTGGCTGACACCCTGGAGAAAGCCACCGGTATGGGGTGGACAGCGGAGCAGCACTGCCACCGTTATGGGGACCTGAGGCGCAGGGACCCAGACCTGCCTGCCCACCTGCAGGCACGTGCCAGGAGGGGCATGGTGCCACGGCCAGGTAGGTGCAACATCCATACACTTTTATCGTCCACAGTTGCATGTGTCCGGCACATGGGGGGGCCATCCAGTGTTGGCCATGGTGGTGGTATCGGGGTGTGGAGTGGGTGGGTATGGTTGTGTGGGATTGCACACACATGGGGGCAAGGGGATTTTGCTACCAGATTGTTCTGATGTTCCTCTCTCCATGTTTGCACCTTAGGGCCAGAATAATGGCGGCACAACAAGAAGGGGAGGTGTCACATGGTGGAGCAGAGGGACAGGATGGGTGATGGTGGTCTGTGGTGTGTGGACCAGCCTGCTAATGATGAGTGCCTTACATCCATGATTACTACTGCATGCTGTATAACTGGGCAGGCAGTAGGGCATGGCCATCATCCATTGACACCACTGCCATGCACGCAACTTGTTACAGTCAGCACTGTCCAGTGGCACTGCATGTCTGGGAGTGCATCAATGGTGGTCCATGCATGCACCGGGCACATGGCAGTGGCACTGCCTTCACATCGCATAGCCAAGTCTCTGTACGGCCATGATGGTGCTGTGCAGGACATGGGTGGTGGGTGTGTGTAGTGGTCCACATGGCTGTGGCTGCCTTGGTGGGCAGGTCTTGTGGACATGGTCACTGTGGGTGGTCGCACACCATCACAGGGGCATGTCACATGGCTGTATGCCATGCACAATGGGTGGGCTGCAGGGGGATGGACAGTCACACCTACTGACTCTGCTCCGTCATCATAGGTGGCCGGCAGCTCCTGCAGATCCAGCAGGACATTCAAGAGCTGCTGCGGGTGGCAAGGGAGACGTTGGAGCTCCTGCACCGCATCCCTGCCACGTGGTCAGGAGGAGGAGGAGCTTGCATTGGCACCAGGAAGAGGAGGACCGGGGGAGCTATTGACGTCCCCATGCCCCAACTTCCACCTTCCCCTCTTTGACCCACCCTCACACCCCTTCTTTCCTCTCCCATATGTTCACCCCTGCCCCTTACCCACACCCACCTGTTATGTGGCCCTTACCCCCTCTTGTATATAATTGTAAATAGTTTTATTTGAAATTTTTTCAATATATACATTTTGTTTTAACAACTGTGGTGGTCTCTGGTTTGCAGCGGGCTACAGGTGCTCAGCTGCAGTGGTGTGCATGGCGTCAGGGGTGCTGCGCGCATGGGCATGTGTGTCTGTGTGTGTGTGTGTGTGTGCAGAGGTGAACCACCTATGGTGTGGGCTGGGGGATCAGTCACTGTCTGTGGTTTCTGTGTTGTACTCTGTGCACTGGATGCCTGTGTGCAGTGGTCCACAGGGCCTGCACTGTGTGAATGGCACCCCTGTCAGACCGTCCATGGCCTGTGCAGCTGACACCCTTGCATGTCTGTGATATGCACGGTCTGTTGGCATGTCAGTGGTGGCTGTCCATGCTGGATAACAACTGTACCCAGCACAATGCCAGGTTGACTGCCATCGCCAGTATGGTGCACATCTGCCTACGGTGGCACTGTGACCTCCGCTGTTGTAGTCCCCCATCCATGCTGTTGCTTGTGTCTGTTGCAGGGGATGTGCTCCAGTATCTGTCACTTGTGCTCCGGCAGCATGCTGGTGGCATACAGCTTCATGGTGCCTGCACAGGGTGGCTGGCACACCTGTACAATGTAGGGGTGCTGGCCATGTGTACACGTCAGCTGTGGCCACACGCCAGTGGCTTGGTTGACCCACTACTGTGTCCCTGTGTTGGTGTGCCCTTGGGTATGGTTGGGTGTTTGTCCATGTACCATGGTACATGCCTCCATGCTACACTGTGCATGTCTGTGCTGGCTGTTGTGGCCAGTGCTGGGATGGGATGTGTCCTTGGGAGGGTGTGCAGGGTGTTGTACCACTGGAGGTGGGGTCCGGGGCATGTCCTGTCACAATTGGGGTACCTCATGTGCTGACGCATGGTCGGTCTCTCATCTATACCTCAGGGGGGACATGCAGGGCAGCACTGTGTATGCATCTGTTGCATGGCTGTCTGCTGCCATGCACTGCAGGGTGCCCATGGTGGGGCTGCCTTGCATGGCTCCATGGTGCACAGGGTTGCATTGTGACAGTGGGGGTGGTGGCATGCATGGGGTGTCCTGCACTGTTGGGTGCTACTCCTGGGCAGGGTGTATGGGGATCATGGTGCAGGGTGTGCTCTGCATTGGTGGGATGGTCTGGTATGGGGTGGTCAGCCATCCTTGTGTGCCGGTCACAGCTTGCCAGGGGGTGTGCTGGGGCATCATGGCCCGGCTGTGGGTTGGTTGCTGGTATCCATGGGCCAGTGGTTATTCCAGCTCTCCCCCAGTTGTGCAGTGCATGGGGTGTGGGGAATGGTGTCTGTTATGCTGTGTGTTCCTTTGCCCATCTGTGGCATGGGTGCTGGGCCCCTGCATCCCTGGTTGTGCTGTTGCATTGCTGCCTGCTGCTGAGGGAGTCCCTGGTTGTGCTATGGCACATCTGGACTGCTCAGCTGGACATCCCTTGTTGAGCTATGGCGCATCAGATATGCTCAGCTTCCCCTCCCTAGTTGCGCTATGGTGCAGGAAGTGTGATATTCAATCATCGGCCATAGGCTCATCTTTGCCTACGCAGTTTTTGAATATTACGCTTCTTGTGCATGGGCACAGTGGACTTGCACTTGCTCCTGCTGTTGCGCACTTTTTGGGTGCAGTTTGAATATCTGGGCCTGAATGTAAAATCACCTTTCAAGCCTAATTAATGAAATGATAGTGATAGTGTTCATGAAGTGGGGTCCTCCAAAGCCCATGTTGAAAATTTGGCAAATAATCCCTTAAAATGGCAAAGTTATGAACATAAGTTCAAAACATCATTGAAATACATTATATGGCACTTACCTTGATTCCTCAGTTTGCAGTTCAGCTTTCAAGAGTACAGACATGTTCCGGTCCACAGAAGATGACAGCTTATGAGCACCAGTGGTAAGTATAGGGTAAGGGGGTGGGTACTAAGTGAGAGGGTCGGGAAGGGAGATGGGGATGGCAGGGACAATGAAGGATCATTTTATTTTCAGGTTTTAAAAAAAAAGACATTAGGGACTGTTTCCTTTTTTGCAGGAATTTAAACATCCCTGGGGGGAAGCCACTAACCACTAACAAAAAGTTATAAAATATGGGGATCAGAGGGTGAAGAGTGCCACATGACACTAGGGGAACATACCAAAGGGTGGGGGACCACTAACACCAAGGGAGGAATACTACATATTTAATATGGGGATTGGAGGGTGGGGGGTGCCACTGGACACCAGGGATACATAAAGGAGGGCGAGGGGATACCAATAACACCAGTGGATCAATTTTTCATATAAAATGAAGTATGGGAATTGGAGAGTGGGGGGGTGCCACTAGACACACGGGAAGCTAGGGCTCTCAGATGAATCTGAAGCAGGCAGCAAGAGTTCCAGCTGTGGCTACAGAAGTCAAGAAAATCACTCTGTTCTCAAACAAAGAATTTGGGGAAACACTCTTCTCAGTAAACTGGGCACCCAGAATTGTGGGTGCCCAGAAAACATATATGTGGGTACCCTATTTAAAAACAAACATCAGAATCTAGCTAAACTGGTTCTATTTAGCGAGGTTCTGATGTTTGTTCATTAAAATCATGGCATTTTTGTGTTGTTTCCACATTTGACAGTTTGTGAAAGAAAAAAACATGATGGTGGCTGGCACAGCACCAACAATGTTTGATGCCTGCCAGTTCAGTGGCACAAAATCAAAAACCAGCATTTGTGGCATTATATATTTACTTTTGCACAAAACGTTATCTCAAAACCCCTACTGCTCATGTGCTAGTAGGAAAACACTAAAATGTAAGGCCTTATATCTCTGTAACCCTTTTATATTTTTTCAATGGTCCTGTCAAAGACACAGCCTTGAGACAAAACACATGTCCCCTGCAAGTCTGAAGCAACACTTCCTTTCCAAGTAAGCTGTAGGTGAGAGAAAAAAAAATAATGTTAAGTATAGGAAAACATTTTTTTTTTCTTAAAATTACTCATGTATATTTCAGAAACCACACAAGCTGTTGTCATAAAAATTTCCACACAGCAAGACTTTTCCTTCTAGACAACATATACAGGCCCAGATATTCAAAAGGGTTGCGCATGGCGCAATAGTGTTGTGCCATGCACAACCCACTGATGCACCCTGGCACGATATTCAAAAGGGGAAAGTGCGCCGCACAATTCCTGATGCACTGGAGCACATCAGTAATGTATGCAGGCACAGGTGGGGGGGGCGTGCCCATGCATAACCTGCACAGCCCGATATTCAGCCCGGGATGTGCAGAGTCATGCATACGCAACCCCTACCTGTGCCTGCACAAAGTTAAGCCAAAAATAAAGGAACAAATGATGGCCACCCACAGGTGAGCTGCCGCATTGCAGGGTGCAACACAGCAGCTGTGGCCACCCTAGTTCCTGCCGCACCTGGCGGCACCCCTCCATGCCCCATTGTGGGCATCTGTGTAGCAAAATCCCCCCAAGTCCAATATCCCAGGTGGTCGAGTGGACCTCCCTGAGCCAGATTGCGGGCATCAGTAATAGAAACCCCCCAGTCCAATATCCCTGGTGGTCCAGTGGACCAATTGCTGCCAATCACGGACATCTGTACTCATCCATTACTCCTAAGACCCTGGTGGTCTAATGTACCCCACCCCACCCCACCACTGGCCCCACCCACCCCATCAGCCAGTGGCGGCAGCACCACCGCCTGCTGCCCACACCACCGACTGACAGCTCAGTAGGGCTGCACGCCCATTGGTTCGCAGCATGAGCCAATGGGCGTGCAGCACATACCGCACTACTCAGTCCAGATATGTGAATGAATTGATATTACCATTTTCAGTCCAGATATGTAAATGAATTCATTCACATATCTGGACCGAGTAGTACGGTATGGCTGCATGCCCATTGGCTCACGCCAGAACCAATGGGCGGCAGCCCTACTCGAGCTGTCAGTCGGCGGGCAGCTAAGTGGCAGGCAGGTGGTGCTGCTGCCCACCGCTGATGGTGGGGATCGAGACAGTGGGGTTCAGTGGGCGGGTGAGGTGGGGGTACACTAGACCATCAGGATCTTAGGGTATTGGATGAGGTACAGATGCCCGCGATCAGGCAGCAATCGGTCCACTGGACCACCAGGATATTGACTGGGGGTTCATTACCGATGCCCACGATCGGGACATAGAGGTCCACTGGACCACCAGGATCACAGGAGGGTTTTTTTTTTTACACGAATGCCCGCGATTGGGCTGCAGAGGTCATCGGTCCCTGATGGCTGCTGCCTGGCAGGGTGCCAGGCGCAAGTCCTCAGGGATCGGCGCACCTGCATGCTAATGGAATGCAAATGGACCCCTGTGCGTCTTGCATAAATTATGGCCTCATTTGCATGTCCCCTTTTGAATATCGCTGGTGCTGTGCATGGCGTAATGGCACTTGCGCTAGCACATCTCCATGCTCCATTCTGGCCACTTGCGCTGGTGCAGTGCCACTCCACCATGCACAGTGGGGGTGGCCAGGGTGCGATATTCAAAGCTGCTGCGCCATAGCACTGCTCTGTTAAATATTGCCCAGGCCACACCCCGGCGCAGCAAAGTTGAACTGCGCCCAGGCTTGTGCCGCAGCCTGGCGCAGTTTGAATATCCGTGCCACAGAATTTAAGCTCATTCCATCACTGAGAGCCAAAGATATTAAGGTTAAAAAATTGAGTTTACCATTAAACAACCTGTCTACACTGAAAACTGTTTACTGATTTAGACTTTACCTCATCTTTCAGTGGCTTTTTCCACTTGCCCACTACTCTTTCAGTGAAAAAGTGTTTGTGGGTGTCTGTCTTGAATCTCCTTCCTACTAGTTTAAGTGAGTTCCCCTTTTTTCATCTGCAGAGGGCAGAGCCCTGCAGACATCTTACGATCAAAAAAGGACCCATACTCCAAGCAAACAATTTAGGAGTTGCATCACAGTTTCCTCCGCGATATGTGAAGCACTCCACTGTGTCAATGCAGTCTTCTCATAGGCAGTATTTTACTGCCATCTAGAAGTCACATTTGCACCATTTCCTCACTGCAGCATTGGCCCAAGTCTCTCATGGTGTTTCAGTCTCCATTTGGACCCACATTACCATTCTCCTTGTAAAGAGAGATTGGAGGAGCAGCTACGTGGAATCATTTGCAGCAGCATTGGGAATGTGTGAGCTGGCAGTCCGCACATTCACATTGGTGCATAACCATTTTCTTGCAATGATAGTGGTGCATGTGGAGCTCTCTCAGTGCTCCCAGACCTCAAGATCACTTAGTTGGGGTCTGGAGATACGAGGACTGTGGTGCAGAAGCCACAAAACAATTTGTTTAAAGAGTGTCAATGGCCACTCTGGGACTGAATATAAACATAGTAATTCGCTTTACATGAATATTAATGAACCCTGTCAGGTTCATTAATATTCATGAGCAGCTCATTTTTTGTGTTAATATTCAGTCCCAGAGCAGTCATTGTTGCTCTTTGAAAAATATTGTTTCTCAGCTTCTGCACTGCAGCCCTGGTGTATCTGGACCCCAACTAAGTGATCTTGAGGTTTGTGAGCACTGGGGAGCTCCTGATGCCCTGCTTTTGTGGCAAGAAAATTCATGCATGCCAGCACACATGTGGGAACCACCAGCTTGCACATTCTCAGTGTAGCTGCAAGGGGTTCTGTGTCTCTGCTCCTCCAGCCCCTCTTCTGTGACCTCAGCTACATTGGTATTGTCTCTGGCCAGAGTTTGTTCCTGCTGTCTGAGCTCAAGAAGAACAGTTCCTTGATATCTACTGTATTTATTCCATGGAAGTACTTGTACATTCCTATCATGCCACCATTCCCTTATTTTTTCAACAGTGTACAAAGTTCAGGTTTCACAGACTCTCCTCATATGACAGGTCTCCTAGTCCCTGGACCATCTTTGTTGCCTTGCTCTGTACAGCTTTCACTTTGTTGCTGTCTTTCCTCAGGTGTGGTGTCCATTACCTTATGTAGTGCTCCAGATGTGGGCTCACCATTGAGCTGTACAGTGGGTATCACCTCCCAACATCTGCTGCCTGTCCCCCTTTCTATATATCCCAAGATCCTATTTGCCTTTCACACAGCTCTGTTACAGTGTGCTCTGGATTTAGGCTCTCTGATTTCACGACCCTAGGTCCTTTCCTTCATAGTGTTTCCATCACCCCCTCCTCATTCTGTACTGCACTACTGGGTTCCTTTTTCCCAATGTACAAGATCTTATATTTTGTTGTGTTGAAGCTCAGCTGCCAGATCTTTGTTTGACCAATTCTCCAACCTGCCATATCCTCCAAAGGTTCCCTTATTCCTTGCTTGATGTAAATCCCAATGCAGATCTTTGTGTCATTCGTAAAGAGGCAGATGTTGCCCTTAATGTCTTCCCCTATGTTACAAATGAAAGCATTTAAAAGGATAGGGCCCAGCACCAATAACTGTGGTACTCCACCTGTAACCTCCCTTTCTTCAGAGAACTGGTACATTTATTATGACGCTTTGCATTCTTCTCCTCAGCAAGCTTTCCACCCAAGCTGACAAATTTTCCTCCACCCCTAAGTCCCTTGTCTTCTAGGCCAGTATCTGGTGGTAGACAGAGTCAAAGGCCATGCTGAAATCTAATTTTCCAGCTTTCAAAGCTATACATTCTCAACAAAACATACACATGCATCATAGACACGGATAATGTTATCCTGTGGGGTTATTGTTTTGCAGCTCATGTAGACAGGAGTCCATATTTATTATTCTGCATCTGTATTACATGTGCTTTGTAGCTCTATCCCACACATTAAAATCATCACTGTCTGCATTGTACCTGTACTGTATGTGTAGCTGGCAACTACAGTCAGTGTACTGACTAAACTGATACTGCATCGTAAGAGGCTACATCATCCTACAGAGAAAACAACATCACTAGGGAAATGTACCTCATGTGAAATGTTATATGCTTAGCCTTCAGGTTTCTTAGAAACTCATGCATAGTGAGGTGTGTGTGTGTGAGTGTATGTGGCCAAGGCCATTCAGCATTGTGCGTGCATAAAGCACATGTGTGAGCAAGGTCAAGACATGGTAGCGAGAAGACTAAAAATAGGAGGATTCCAGTTTCTTACTGTCTTATGTAAGTCATATATCGAATATTAATTGCCCCTTACATGACTTAACTTCCAAATAAGGCCCACAGGAGATGAGACCTATGGCTTAATCCTAGGACTTGACAAAAAGCATATAGTTCAGTACTACAGACTCTGTTAAGTTTTCTACCACTAATTCATTTTGAACTGATCTTTAGGAAAGATTGCCCTCTGGTGTTTATTTTGCAATTTAAGGAAATGTTTCACTAATGTAGATACATATTGCAAAATGAGAGTGTTTACTTTAAACAGAGTGAAGCAAGAAACCTCAGAAAGGCAATATTGATAGTATTTCAAGAAAAAAAATGTAATTTTACTTAGAAATTGTGATGCAAGCACCATGGATGCAATGTAACAATATTTCACGTATTAATTTCTTAATGGAAATATTAGGCAATGGGTATTTTGAAAGTATATCAATTGTTAAAAATAGGAAGGGAAAATCCTGCATCCTGATAAGTTGTTTAGCTGTACATTAGAATGTTGAATGCATGGCTAAAAAACAAGTACTGGCCAGCTGGACACCAGACATGATAGTAATCCTTGTGCTACTCCTTGGAATGCTAAAAAAAAATCAGAATCTTAAACAAAATTCAGGAGCCATTTTATTTTTTTTGCCTTTATCAGAACTTCCCCTGGCTCCCTAACAGTCAATCACACTAAACTGAAGAAAAATAAAGAACAACAAGCATAATTTACTTTAATACCCTTCAGCTCTGTAACATTTGTTCTCCATTTTAACAGTTTTAAAGATAATTCTTATGAACTGTGACACCCCCCCCCACCCGTTCACCACTCGTACACTTGTTCAGGCTGTTGCACTGATTCACAAATATATAAAGGCAAAAAATAAGCATTCTTCAAACAATTTAGGGGTGGTAAGTATTTTTTTTAATCGCACTTAAGCTCACTGTCATATTTCCCCTAAAACTGCACTAATGGAAAGTAAACTGTGGTCAGCACATTGTCAAGTCACCTTGCTTCTTCCCTCCCTCCCTCCTTGCTGACAGTTGACCCATACATCCATGATCCCAACACTTGCTAGCTGGCCTAATTTTGCTGCAGTGTTAATGGCCATTAAAAAAAATTATTAAGGCAGACACATTTTTAAACAAATTAAAATACCAGCATCCGTGAATGATCATGGTCACTGGAAATGGGGGAGGTACCCAAAGACTGGAGGACAGCAGATGTAGTCCCCTTATACAAAAGTGGGAACAAAGAGGAAGCAGGGAACTACAGACCAGTCAGCCTCACCTCGGTAGTGGGGAAGATCATGGAAGCACTACTGAAGGAGAGATTGGTGGAACATCTGGTTGTCAATGGACTTCAGGACCCAAGGCAGCATGGTTTCACCAGGGGGAGGTCATGTCAGACCAACCTCATTGAATTTTTTGACTAGGTGACTAGGGAGATGGATCAGGGGAGGGCAGTGGACATGGCCTATCTGGACTTCAGCAAGGCCTTTGACACTGTGCCACATAGAAGACTATTACACATACTGGGGAATATGGGTGTGGGCAGGACAGTAGTGTGGTGGGTAGGTAACTGGCTGAGTGGCAGGGCACAGAGGGTGGTGGTAAATGGCTGTCACTCCACAGAGGGAAGAGTGACCAGTGGTGTACCACAGGGATCAGTGCTGGGGCCGGTCCTATTCAACATCTTCATCAGTGACATTGCACAGGACCTAGAAGGCAGAATTTCACTGTTCGCTGATGACACAAAGCTCTGTAACAGAGTAGACACACCAGAGGGTGTAGACAGAATGAGAAGGGACCTGCAGAAACTTGAAGAATGGTCAGGGGTTTGGCAGTTGAAATTCAATACAAAGAAGTGCAAGATAATGCATATGGGGCACAAAAACCCTGGCACAATATATCAGTTGGGGGTGAGGATATAGCATGCACCAAGCAGGAAAGGATCTTGGGGTTATCATCTCTGATGACCTCAAGGTAGGGAAACAGTGTGACAAGGCAGCAGGTAAAGCAAATAGGATGCTGGGATGTATAGGCAGGGGCATCACCAGCAGGAAAAGGGAGGTCATAATTCCGCTATACAAGACACTAGTGAGGCCCCACCTGAGTAGTGTACAGTTCTGGAGACCATACCTACATAAGGACATAGACAGGGTAGAGAAGGTTCAGAGAAGGGCAACAAAGATGGTGCATGGATTGCATCACAAATCCTATGAAGACAGGTTGAAGGAACTGAACATGTACTCCCTGGAGGAGAGGAGGGAGAGAGGGGATATGATAGAGACATACAAGTATCTCACAGGGAGGAACAGGGTGCAGGAATACACTATTTTTAAGTGAAAAAGATGTTCCAGGACTAGAGGGCATGGGATGAAGTTGGAAGGAGGATGATTCAGAGGAAACATGAGGAAGAATTTCTTCACAGAACGGGTGGTGGACAAGTGGAACACCCTGCCAGAGGAAGTGATGGGGGCTGAAACAATCATGGGATTTAAGAATGCATGGGATAGACGTAAAGGAATTCTGGAGGTCAGGGGTAAGGGGCAACAGACTTCTAGGAAAACATAAGCTGAACTTACAAGCTCAAATGGGCAGACTGGGTGGGCCATAGGCCCTTATCTGCCGACACTGTCTATGTATGTATCTATGTATGGTCACACTTCTCGCTCTTCCACAGACTTCTGCTCTCTTTCCATTACACTCCTAACCATGGTCCGCTTCGTACTCAGTGTGTTTGTCAGCTCACAGGCTTGCTCACCACAAGCAGGTTGACTGTTCAGTCCATACTCTGCACCCGTCAATGGAAATGGGTGGTCTCCACTCTGTCCTCCCCATCACACTCTCTCTCTCTCTCTCTCTCTCTCTCTGTTTCTCTCACATACCATTAGACACAAATCCCAGCTGCTCCTTAAAATGTCTTTTAAAATGTAGTTACATACTTAGAAATGTATCTAAGCATACGTGTGTGTGTGTATGTGTGAGGGGGGAAGTTAGAAAGAAACTACAACAATGGCAACTAAGTAAGGACAATTGTCCTAAGGCAATTCAATTAACTCTAGGCAGAAGGCTATTATACCAATAATTCCACCAAATACATTGGTTATTTAACATTTAAACATGTTTAAATTAAGTATTAAGTCACTTAAGAAAGAAACCCATTTTAAAAGCACAATGAGACACTCCAGTGGTGTGCATTAGACAGATCTAATGTACAGCCAGTAACTGAAGGCACTCAGCCTGTGGTCTTACTATATACTATGCTCCTGCCCATGCATTAGAACTGTTTAATGCACACCCTGTCATGTCTTATTGCTTACATAATGACACCAGCTCCATACTTATAGCATTTGTGGTATGCCATACCATAACAGTAGTAAACATTTAAAGAGACATGTTATGGTATGTTATGGACCTATGCATGACAGATTTTAATCACTAGAGTTAATGCTGTTAATCTTTCAGGCAAAATTTAAGTAAAATTAATACATGGTAACCTCCCCCACCAGGATCTTTGATCAGTTTTTGAGCTGCATTATCTGTATGCACACACACACACACACACACACACACACACACACACACACACACACACAAACACATTTCTTTATTATTTTTTAATTAAGTAATAAGCTGATTATTAGTTTAGTAACTGGTAATTAAGAGTTTTTGTATGCCACACAAAAAAAATGTTCTAACTAAAGTTGAGGTGTGTATAGTAAATAGCATTCCTGCATTGCATCACAGTGAACATTATTTAGCCATGTCTGCAGGTGTTATATCTTGAAAATACTGTGCTTTCATCTGTCTTATGTTTATATCACATGAAAGTACTGTTCTAATGTACATCAAAGTAAGACATATACAGCATCTTTGGCATGTGGCCTACGTCTAGGTGTATTCATAAACACAACCTGATCAATGCATTGGTGATTGCCATGCATAATCCACATGCTGATGCCCTATATAATTATATTAATCTAGTAGTGGAAAGCTATTATTTTTACCTACTTTCTGCAAGATGCATACAAGTTATTGATTTTCATCATGCTTCCATCCAAGCCTAAAATATTGTTTCCATGCTCCCTCTGGTGGAGCACACAAACTAAGTCTTCTTTTTTTGTTCATCCTAATGCTTTTTGTGTTAGTCACTATAACCAAGAAATGCAACTAATTATTTATTTACATAGCTTTTGTGCCTGTGCATGCATGCTACTTTTAGAGAGCTGTAATCTTTCAGGGTTTAAGATCAGACACATGCCTAGTGACTGCTCATAATAAAGTGCAATGACAGGATTTCCTTTATCATTAGTCAGTGACTGACTAGAGGAGAAAAAGGTCCAGCAAATCATAAACGATTGTTAAGGACTAGAATAATGCTTCACATTACTGTTCTTCAGTATCATATCAGATTTCAAATAAACCCCATTTATTTCATTTCATATAAAAATGAAAACAAAATTTCCATCCAAGAAAAACAAAAACATTCTTCTTACACTGATTTTCCATTACTAGTTTGTAAAGATTATTGGTTGGCAACTGGTAATACTGATTATAATATTGATATAATAACTGGTCAGCAATTTCTGTCATTGTACTGACCAGGTTGATATTTTCCATAACAACCGGCTGGTTGTTATGACATTCATGAGCCATGCCAGTCAAAGTATGGTGCTGCCTCATTGGCCAACATTCTGTATGTGGGCAGGGCCAAAGAGTCTCACAAACTGCTGGAGAAAAATTACTGACCTGTTATTATAAAAAATAAAAGATGGGGAGGGTGTTTCATATGAGATTTAATCAATATTCGCTAGGGATAAAGCGATAAACCCTCGGGCTTCGCCTCAGGTTTATGTAGCATCCCACAACTCGGGTGTGCATTAAATTCTCATATCAAACCCTTCCCCATCCATTATTCTCTATTTATTGTGTGTTCCAGGATGGCTGCAGGTGAGCAATAACATTGATCTTGTGCTCTGTGGTCCTTTGAAAAAACATTTTATAGATTTAAAGTATACTGATGTAAGAAATGCTTCAAAATAACCTGGTAAGGAAAAGATTACATAGAATTGCATTGATTCTTTGGAGGCTGACTAATCTCAAGAGTGTTTAATAAAAAGGGGCTCACATGATAAATTTGGTAGCGTTGTTATGTCATAACTGATTGACACAATTAGGGATCCCCTTGTGATGACATTCTGTGGAGATTACTGGCCACAGCCTCAGCGGAAGAGGAGTCCATGAACAAACTAGTCAAGATCAAACTTTTCTGTGATGAAACTGCACAGCAACTCAATCCTCCAGTACCTACAGTGGTTCTGGACACCACATCTTTGTTGAATGCTATGCAAAGGCTTGAACAAAAGACTGGCTGTCTAATATCAAAATAAAATGAGAACCTTAAGAAGAGTAAGGCAATTCAGTCTGCTACTTTTACTGAAAGAAACACATCCTTTTTGAAAACAGAACCATTAGTGAAAACAAGTAGTGTGCTGGCATTAAATAATAGACAAAACATGATATTGCAAAAACCAAAAAACAAAAGCTTTAAAAAACTTGTAAAAGTATAAAAAACTCTGACTGGTGGCACACATAATTATTAACATATTGAATTCCAGAATACAGTATAAGAGAACTTCTTAAAGCAGCAGTACTGGAAAATCAGGAAGTGATTATCAAAATTCTGCTTTTCAGCTAGAAGCATGCAGTCATAGTTTCGGTTTCCATATAGTGATCTTTACTTTTTTAAATATTTAAAATGTATTTCCATTCTTGTGAATCCACAACAAATATGGCTGGCTCCTAATCTGAAGATGTTCTCCTGCCTCACGTTGCATCACACCTTTTCCTTACTTCCATGGAACCCTGTGCTGCACATTCCCACGCTCATGTGCACTTGGCAGCAGGTGGGTCCAGTTCAACATGGCAGGTAGAAGAAATGTAAACAAAAACAAAGAAAAACAGAGCAAATTACAGGTTAATAGCACCATGAAAACAAGAATGTTTACCAGGTAAGTGCTCTAGAGAGCACAGGCAACAAACCATTGGAAAATATTCATTTTTTTATCTTGTACTGCTGCTTTAAAGTAATATCCCGGGGTAATACAGTATGTCTTTTGTCAGCGGAACATTCAGGATTCCTTAAAGAGGGAGAGAACATAATAACGAAAAAGTGATTTCATTATCTGTTTCAACAGATAGAGGTCACCAAAGGCCATCTGATTTAAAAAACGTAAGAGGATAAAGGACAAGCAACAATTTTGTTTACCCTCTAATTTGAAACTGAAGAAGCTCTATGATCAATGTCACTTGTAAAACTGAGGTTATATGGCCTACAGGAGGGAGCAGAGTGCTCTTGGATATCAAAATTTGTGGAACAGTTAATCCAGGACAAACTTGATTTTCCATCGGATGTACATTTTACATCAAACAGATTCATCAGATGTTAAGGCCTAAACCTGCAGTGATGCTCTGATTGTGTCATAATGCATTTTTTTAGCTACCAGACCAAGGCACTGGTGCTGTCAGTGGCCTGGAAAAAAATGGTGTGATTATGGTTTAATCAGGATTATGCTTCAGCAATCCAAACCATGAGAATGGCTTACTCCCAGTGCTTCAGGGCTCTAAAGACAGAGGGCATTAAATACCAGATGCCATACCCAGCCAAACTGAGAGTTCATTACACTGATGGGACAATATTATATCACACAGTGCAAGAAACTCAAGCTGATATTCAGCATTGAGACATCTCTTTTCCTCAACAACAGAGAAAATCATCCCATAGATATGGGGGACTTAATGCCAAGGGACATTCTGATAACCTTCCTTTTTCCCCTACTCATGAGGGGTGCCTTAAATCCTCTGAAGCAGCTGAACAGCAGGCACCAGCCACCCTTCAGACCATCTAAGATATTTTGAAATATTTTCTGCACATCTCAAAGTAAATTCAGGGGTCCTAAAATATTTTTTCATCTTCTTCAGATGACTTCAGTGTCTGGGCCTACTGGCTTTTGAAATGTGAGGCCTATATTGGGAATATGTCTCTCAACTGGGAGACTATGGAGTTGATCTGCTACCTTTTATCTGGAAGACTACAGAAAACAAAATGTCGTTACCTTAAATCTTTTGGGACTTGGAGTTTGGAGCCTCCCTCTGTTTGATCAGGGTAATATGATATAGTGGGTAATACAAATCTCCACATGAGAGTCAGGTATGACCGGGGGAGGGCATCTGGCAATTAATTATTTAGTTTTGTACAAATGCTCTTGGGGCCATCTGCATGAGGTCCTGTCTGAGGGACATAAGCCAGTTGGGTATGTCCCATTTGATAGTAGCTAGGGATTTATCCTTTGGGAAGAGCCCCCCCATTATTATTCTACTCTATTCATCCAATACCATAGAAGAATAAGGGTTGGTAGAGGTGTGGCAGTGGGTGGAGCTATAGTGAGGGCCCCCCCCTTCAGGTTGGAGGAGGGCTCCCTGGACCAGCTGCACTGCTTCCTGCTCACTCGTGCCCTTATTACTTTCACCAAGCTCCTGGAGTCTCTGCCAGTTAGGCAGGGCCTGGAATGTTCTGGACAGTCTCGTGGTGCACATCAGCACATACAGGTTCATTTGTTGGCAAAACATTTATACTTTTATTTTTTATGGGTACGGGGTCACAGCCAGAAGAGACTGGATGTAGCAGCACTCTAATACTATCACCATTTGGTTGTCACTTGGGCCCCGCAAAGGTGGTTCTGGGGTGCACTCTTTCCAGGAATGACCTGGCAGCCCTTGTCCTCTGCTGGTCTCCCTTCTCCTAGCAGGGGCAGGCTTTGATAACTCTCATGTGGACTCCATCTGAATGGGAGGGGGTGCTGAAATGTGTTAATTAATAAGGTTACATTTTCATTTTTTATGATTTGGGCTTAAAACAATCATACTCAGATAATTATAGTGTGTTTGGTGGGTATTGTTAAACAAGGGAGCAGAGGATCCAAGACAGCATGGGTTTACAACAGGAAGGTCCTGTCAAACTAATCTCATAGATTTCTTCGACAGGGTAGCCAGAGTGGTGGACCAAGGGGGAGCAGTTGATGTCGCCTACCTTGACTTCAGCAAAGCTTTTGATACTGTTCCACATAGAAGATTGATTAATAAGCTGGGTAGGCTCAGGATGGGTCCCGAAGTTGGTCAACTGGGTGGCAAACTGGTTGATGGGCAGAAAACAGGGAGTGGTGGTAAATGGTATACAGTCAGAAGAGATGCAAGACACAAGTGGGGTACCTCAGGGATCAGTTCTGGGACTAGTACTCTTCAATATCTTCATTAGTGACATTTCAGATGGACTGGAGGGTAAGGTTTGTCTGTTTTCAGATGACACCAAGATCTGCAAGAGAGTAGATGATCCAGATGGGGTGGGCAGAATGAGAAAAGTTCTAGATAAACTGGCAAAATGGTCAGAAGAGTGGCAAATGGGGTTTAACACAAAGACATGCAAGATCATGCACATAGGGAAGAGAAACCCTGAAGCCACCTATAGGTTGGGAGGGGAGTTGTTGCTGGCAATCACAAGGAAAGAAAGAGACTTGGGCATCATCATCACAGATGACCTGAAATCATCCAAGCAGACCACTAAAGCAGTAGGTAAGGCTAGAAGGATGTTGGGGTGTATTAGTAGGGCTATCACAAGTCGTAAGATGGAGGTAATAATCCCTCTTTACAAGACACTGGTTAGGCCCCATCTGGAGTACTGTGTGCAATGCTGGAGGCCACACCTTCACAAGGACATTAACCAAAATGAGGCAGTCCAGAGCAGGGCAACCAAAATGGTGCAGGGACTGCATCAGAAAACATATGAGAACAGATTAATGGAGCTCAATATGTATACCCTAGAGCAAAGGAGGGAGAGAGGTGATATGATCAAAACATTCAAACATCTTAAGGGCATTAATAAAGTGAAAGAATGTAACATGTTTCAATATAAGAAAAATAAAAGGACACAGCATGAGATTAGAGGGAGGATGATTAAGGGGAGATGTGAGGAAGTTCTTTTTCACAGAAAGGGTGGTGGATGCATGGAACAGCCTACCTCAGGAAGTGGTGGATATGAATACAGTGCAGAGCTTCAAACAGGCATGGGATAGGCATAAGAGAGCAATAAAGATGAGTATGAATAGATAGGCCATTGACAGAGTACAGGCCTATGGCACATTCATAAGGTAGAAAAAATCAGCAGACTGAATGGGCCTTGCAGTCCTTATCTGCCATCAACTTCTATGTTTCTAAGGGAGCAATATCCCACCATTCTGTTAAAGAATGGAGAAAAGATTGATGCCTAGACCACCCATTGTTGCATGTGTCCTTATGCATGGCTACATATAATGATATCAAAACTACACAGGTTACCATGTGCAGGGGGCCCAGCCAATTGCTGGATTTCCCCCTTCCAGCACCACTTTCATCTCTGGCACTGGATAGGAGAGCTGGGACACATCTAAGTCCCTCTAAATGGAAGTCATATCTGTTGTTCTCTTATTGAGACTTACTGTTTTACAGAATTTGAAGTTTCGAGTCATGTTGGCCAGTGTTCACATATTTACTGTATTTCTATTTTCATGTACTGAAGACTTGCTTTTGTTTCCTGATATCACCAAGATGTCAAGCAGTTTTGAATCTTGAATAGTATATATGGGTACTGAGTCTGTGTCTTTGGAATTGCCAAGTGTAGCTGGGTCTAACACCTGGCAAGTCTGGTCCCTCCAGAGAATATTCTGCCACTTATTCCATTATGACATTGGCTTTCCCTCCTAAAATACTTTTGTATAATGTTAAAAGAAACTTAGAAACATAGACTTTAATGGCAGATAAGGACTGCTTGGCCCACCTAGTCTGCACATTTCTTTACCTATTGGATAAGCTACAGATCCTAGTTAACCAATAGCCTACTTCTTCCTATGGGATAGATGTTCCATTAAACAATATAGGATACTGCAAATGATCTGGCAGGAATGTCTGAAAGTCCTTCTTTTACAAGAAATGGGTTTATCATCCTCGGAGCATAAAAAAACTCTTTCAATTTGGGTTTGATAAAGTAGAGACCTCTAAATAACAGTGACTGGAGATGTGGAACACTATATTGTTCCCCAGAGGAATGACTTTCTCCCTCCATACTAAATTGATAGACAAGGAAAGTAAATTCCTTATTTTTGTGGGCCACCACTGTGAGGTGCTATTTACTCTGGTCAGTGTTTAAGAGGTGTATTTAGTCTGATCTGTAATATTTAATAGATTGATATAATTTATTATGTTGATTGCACACAGCGCAAGAAACATATTGCAGCAACTTTCTCAGAAGCAGGCTGTGGAGGCACGGCACTGTTGTGGACAATGCCCCCACAGCCTGCAAAGGCATGTCTCGCTTCCCCCAGTGCCATTGCATGCTGCTGGTGACACAAGTTTGGAATGTTTGCACCAACTTGTGACAAATCAGCCACTGCAATCAGCAGCCGCCTTGTCATTGCAGCGTCAGCCTTCCGCTGCAATGAGGGAGCGACCCATCATTGCAAGGCAGGATCTAGCAACCCTGATATTGTTTGTGAACATAGCAGTGGGTTGCCGCCGTGTTCACAAACAATATAACCCCCCACCACCACCACCATGTTTAGTTGATGATGGGGGCCCCAATCCCTGTTGGCTGTGGTGCCCGTGTTTCTGTTGCCAATGGGGGAGCCCACTCCCCATCAGTATTCTGTAACACCCCCCTTCTTTTATTCCTGCCAACGGGGTGCCCAATCCCCATCGGTATTATTAATTATTACCCCCTCTGCCCTTCGTGCACTGACGGGGGTGTGCAATCCCCCATTGGCAACTGCTGCCCCCCCAAAATAAAGCCTCTGGTGGCACACTGGGAGCCCAACCCAGCATGCCACATGCCCCTGTAAAGGCAAAACTGGTCCCGTGACGTCTTTTGTTTTTTAATCCCCTGCAAAAAGGAAACACTCCCTTGTAGTCTCCCTGGCCCCCATCCGCAACCCGCACCCACCCACTGAACATCCTGCCTCCCCACACCCCCCTCACCCCATACTTACCTCCAGAGCTCTGAACGATGATCTTCGCTGGACAGGGAACACGTCTGCACTCTTCAAAGCCAACCGCGAACTGAAGAAATGCCGGTAGGCTGTATAATGTATTAAATAGGGTGTTTTCAACTTTAGTGCATAACTCAGGCTTTTTTGGGACTTTTTTCACCAAATTTTCAACATGGGGTTTATAGGACCCCTCCTTATGAATGCTTGAACTGTCATGGTGTTAATTGGCCCTGAAAGGTGATTTTGCGGTCACTGTGCAGAATCACCATTGGGGACCGATTAATGAAACGACAGTACCATTGTTCATGAGGTGGGCTCTCAAAGAGCCTATGTTGCAAATTTGGTGGAAAAAATCCAAAAAATGACTGTTTTACAAGTGTGCACTGTGCAGTTGCTACACACACTCGTAACTTCGTGAATGTGCAATATTTTCAAGCCAGATTTTCAACATTGGCATTTTTTCACACCTCCTTGTGAACAGTACAGCTGTCATTGTTCACATCATGGCATAAATATGTTTTCAGACTTGCAGAGCAGAATATTGTGGTTGCTGTTGGAAATCAGTGTTCAGGGCAGATTAAGAAAATGACAGTGACACTGTTCATGGGTAGAGGTCCTGAAATGGCTATGTTGAAAATTTGGTAACAATATTCCATAAAATGACTGTCTTATGAGCGTACATTGTGCAGCTTGCACACACGCTCGTACCTTCACAAATTTATAATATTTTCACTCCAGATTTTCAACATTGCCATTTTCCCACACCTACTTATGAACAGTGCAGCTGTCATTTTTCCCATCCTGGCCAAAATGTGGTTTCACACTTCCTGTGCAGAATAGAGCGGTCGCTGTGGGAAATCACTGTCCGGGACAGATTAATAAAATGACAGTGATACTGTTCATGAGCAGAGATACTAAAATGCCTATGTTGAAAAGTTGGTGATGATAGCCCATCAAATGACTGTGTTACAAGTGTGCATTGCACACTTTCCACACACCCTTGTAACTTCACAGATTTGTCATATTGACATGCCAAATTTTCAACAATGGCATTTTTTCACACCTCCTTATGAGCAGTACAGCTGTCATTTTTCATATCCTGAATGAAATGTGGTTTCACAGTTGTGGCACAGAATAATGTGGTCGCTGTGGGAAATCAATGTTCGGGACAGATTAAGAAAGTGACAGTGTCACTGTTCATGAGCAGAGGTCCCAAAAGCTCTATGTTGAAAATCTGGTGATGAAACTCCATAACATGACTGTGTTACAAGCATGCATTGAACTGTTTCCACGCACCCTTGTAACTTCACAAATTTGTGATATTTTCATGCCACATTTTCAACAGTGGCAGTTTTTTCATACCTTCTTATGAGCAGTACAGCTGTTATTTTTTACATCCTGGCTAAAATATGTTTTTGCATTCCTGCCGGAGAATAGCATGGTCACTGTGGGAAATCAGTGTTTGTGAAAGATTAAGATCAAATGAGTGAGGGGGAGAGTGACCAAGCTCAACTAAGCTCTTTCAGGACTGCTGCAAATTTGTTTGTGGGCAGAAAAAGGCCCCAATGCAAGAGTCCAGTACAAAAAGGGCAGTCTGCAGCACTGGGAGAAACAGAATGAGAGAACAAGTGGGGGAGGGGAGAGAGCGAACTCACCAGAGCGCCGTCAGGACTGCTGCGGATTTCTTTGTAGGCAGAAAAAGGCATCAAAGCAGGCAGGGGACCAGTAGAAAAGGCCAGCCTGCAGCAGTGGGAGAAACAGTATGAGTGAGTGAGACAGGGGGGACTGAGTGAGCTTAACGGAGCTCTATTAGGACTGCTGCGGATTTCTTTGTGGGCAGAAAAAGGCACCAATGCAGGCAGGAGCCCCGTACAACAAAAGGGCCACTTGCAGCACCAGGACAAACAGAATGTGCATGTGACAGAGGAAGGCTGAGCGACCTCAATGGAGCTCTGTCAGGACAGCTGCGGATTTCTTTGTGGACAGACAATGGTGCCAACGCAGCCTGGAGCCCTGTAAACAAGCTCAACCTGCAGCGCCAAGAGACACAGAAAGAGTGAGTGACAGTGCGGTACTGAGCGAGCTTAATGGAGCAGTGTCGGGACTGCTTCAGATTTATTTCTGGCAAGAACAAGCCACCGATGCAGGCAGTAGCCCAGTACAAAAGGGCAGCCTGCAGTGGCAGGAGACACAGAATGAGCGAGAGAGGAAGGAGGCGTGAGTGAGCTCAACGGAGCTCTGTTGGGACTGCTGCAGATTTGTTTGTGGGCAGAAAAAGGCAGCAATGTATGCAGCAGCCCTGTACAAAAGGACAGCCTGCAGTGGCAGGAAAACCAGAATGAGTGAGTGAGAGAGGGAGAGTGAACAAGCTTTTTTTTTTCTTTTTTTTTTTTTTTTACCATTCACTTTTTATTCAGTTTAAAATTTTGAACAGCGACTTGTAAAGAAGTTACAATACATAGTGTACAAAGAATTGGTAGTTAACAATCTTATAAAAAAAAAAAACGTTAAAATGAGTCTCCTGTGAGCCCTCCTAACCCTCCCCCTATTAACCCCTCTAATCACACCCCCTCACAAGGCGCTGTACTATAAACCTTCTGGCATGGGATCTATCTCTACTTGGTTATGAGTAAGCAATTATTAACGGGACCAGATTTTCTCAACAGAGGCAATTGATTGTGAAGAATTGCTATCATTCTCTCTATCCTGAGGCTTGCGAGCAATTCTGCCATCCATTCCAAGTAGGATATTATAATGGAGTCTTTCCAGTGTTTAAGAACTAATCTTTTCACAGTAATAGAAATCAATGCCATGTGATATTTCCTCAGTTTGACCGGGAAATCCGACATGACTCCTAATAAACAGACCTCGGGGCAGAACATCTCGTCTAGTCCTAACAATGAGCTGGCCTTGTCCCTTATTTCAGTCCACAACGGGGCGATTTTTGAACAATACCAGAAAACATGGAGCAGGTCTCCTTCCCCTAGACCACATCTATAACACTTAGGCTCTTGTACCACCTTTAGATCAGTTAATTTTTGAGGAGAGTAGTAAATGTTATGTAGAATTTTAAATTGGGTCAGTCTGAGGCAGTCTTGCCTCATGAACTTATGACAGTTCCTCCAAATTTGTGGACAATCTAAATTAACATTAGGGAAAGCCCTAGCCCAATATGATGAAGGAGCCAGGTTTTCAGTGAATGCCCAGTGGAACAGGACCTGATAAATTCTGAGACAGCATGGAGGTTCCTATCAAGGGACGATGGTCAGCCCAAAAGGCCATAATTGGGGTGGGGTAGTCCCATTCAGCCCAATTTTCTGGAACTAAAAGGTGTCGCAACTGATAGATCTTGAAACAGTCTTTCGTGGGTAAGTTAAATTTATTAAGTATTTGAACTGTAGTGCTAGGATCTCCATCCCTCGTTAAGGAAATCCTTAGCGCACAGTCCCCAAGCTTAGGTAGCCACTTTTGAGTGATAGTTTTATTCCCAATCAGCCATTGAGGGTTGCCCAAGATTGGTTGAGACCTGTCCCTGGTATAGTCATATTTCAGAAAATTGCAGAGTTGGCTATGAATCCTTAAAGAAACCCCGACGGGGGAGTTTTTTAAGGAGGGAAGAAGTTTGGGGGTAGTATAAAATAAAGCCTCAGGATTGAGACCCAAGCTCTTAATTAAACTAACCTCCAAACTTACCCAAAGCGGAACATATTCCGTGTTGGAGGAGGAGGCAGGTGAGAAAACCCATCTACCATATTTATTCATATGCACCGCCCAGAAATAAAGAGCAAAATGGGGTAATTTCAACCCACCCTGCGACTTGAGCACCGCTAGCATAGCATATGACATCCTGGCTTTCTTGTAGTTGGAGAGTGAACAAGCTTAATGGAGCTCTATTGTAACTGCTGCAAATTTCTTTGTGGGCAAAGGCAGCAATGCAGGCAGGATCCCTATAGAAAAGGGTAGCCTGCAGCACCGGCAGAAATGGAATGATAGAGTGAGAGGGGGAGTCAGCAGGCTCAACAGACCTGTGTTGGGACCGCTGCAGATTTCTTTGTGGGCAGAAAAAGCCACCAACAGAGGCAGGAGCCCAGTACAAAAGGGCAGCCTGCAGCGCCAGGAGAACCAGAATGAGCGAGTGAGAGAGGGGGAGTGAGCCACCTCAATGGAGCTCTGTCGGGACAGCTGCAGATTTCTTACTGGACAGAACAAGCTGCCAATGCAGGCAGGAGCCCAGTATGAAAGAGTAGCTTGCAGCACTGGGAGACACAGACTAAGCGAGTGACAGAGGGGCAGTGAGCGAGCTCAACACACCAATGCAATCAACATTCAGCATTGACAAATGCTTGTTATAGCTGCTGTTGTACATAGATAAAACACTGAATTGGACTCTGGTGTCATTGCTTTTCTAGGTAATGGAAAATTGTCAAGAAAGTCTGAGTTAAAAAAAAAACAATATACAGTGGTGCCCACCTGGATTCAACACAATACTGCAGTACTCTATATGAGAAAACTGAGGAAACTCAAGAGTGGTCAAGGGTGTGGCATCTGGGTTTCATTCTGAAAAATGCAGAAAAAGGAACTTAGGGCACAGAAACCCAGACATGAAGTACGAAATGGGTAGAGTTGTATTAACAACAACCAAACAAAAAGGGACCTGGGGTAATCATATCAGATGACTTAAAGGTGGCCCGGCTATGCAACAAGACAGTTGGGTGGGATGCTGGGATGCTGAGGAGCATAAGAAGGGGTATCATCAACAGAAAGAGGGAGGCACAGCAGAAAGAGGGAGATGATGTTGCCCCAGTATAGATCACAGATAAGCCCCCCCCCCAGTACTGTGACCAGTTCTGGATACAACACCTTTGGATGGAAATAGACTGAGTGGAGGCAGTCCAGAGGAGGGCAGCTAAAATTAGGCAGATTTGCATCAAAAGCACTATTGGGGGAGACTAAAATACCTCAATATGTACAGTACAATCTGGAAGAGAGGAGGGAGAGATGGGATGTGATTGAGACCTTTTAATACATTACAGGAGTAAATAAGGCACAGGAAGGAAGAATTTTCCAGAACAAAAGGTGCTCAAGAACAAGGGGGACATGCCATTAAGCTGGAGGGGGTAGATTCAGGAGAGATATGAGGAAGTACTTCTCAGAAAGAGTGATGGAATCCTAGAACAGGCTTCTAGTGGAATTAGTGGTGGTACAAATGGTGGTGGCATTCAAGAATGCATGAGATAGGCATAGGAGAATAACAATGGAAAGGAAGGGGAGGGAGAAAGAGCTGTAGATCAAGTAGGGTCTGCAGTGATAATGTACATAGGGAAAAATGGATATTCTGGATAGGTCTAGCGGTCCTTATCTGCCATCAGATTCTGTTTCTGTGTTTCTACATCAGAGTTCCTGCAGCAAACAAGGCAGTTTAAGTTGCAGTAATTCCATTTCTCATGTAGTAACCTGAGACACTGAATTGCATCCTGTGGGCTCCATTATATAGAAAGGCAAACATTTGCTATTGGTTCACAAAAGACTAATATCTTGATACTGTTCTTAGTACAAATTAATTATTGTTCGCTATTTAACCTGAATGTGAAACATAAACAAAACTGCTTAGATATGTTTAGGCAGATGTTGACATCTCTTGTGATCAGTCTCAAGACTAAGTGACCTAAGGGGTTAGTAATAGCTGAAGAAAAGCAACGGTCATTGTTACCTTGAGGAGAATAATGCATATCTCTGTACTGTAGAGAATGTGTATCTTCATATTTTAGCAATACTAGCTCATTCCAGTTGCCTACAATTAATGGCTAGTAAATGGCATTAAATTTGTGTTTGCATGTGCACATGCAAGCTATATTTCTTAAAGGAAAACTACACCCAAAACTTAAAAAAATGTATGCTGTGCAGAGTGTTTTAATTTGTATGTGAAGTTCTAGTGTTTCCTTCCCTCTGACTGGTATTAGGAGTTTCTCCTAAATTAGCCTGGTAGCTTTAGGGTAGTTTTACTTCCCCTGGAGATCTCCATATCAAATAGCTTTATTGCATTTCTGTGTCCTACAATGTGCCTTGTTTCATGTGATGGTGATGTTGCAGAGCCCATAAATCCAGCAGAAAGCATAGCATTACAATCAGTTCAGAACAATAGAGATGGCTATATTTTAAAATCTGTACAATTCAGCTTGGTGACCACCCTCATCTTAAAGGTTTTACTGTCCTGAACAACTTTGCTGCTGGTAATTTTTATGCAGCTTGTAAAGCTTCCAAGATATTTAGTTTGTTTGGCATGTGTGTGCTGAATGTTGGGTCTCTCTTACATCACAGTCACGTGAGACAAGATGCACTGTGGGAATAAGAAATACAATTACACTATCAGGTATGAAGATCCCCAGGGGTCATAAAACTAGCATAAAACTAGCAGGCTAATTTGGGAAAAACTCCTAATACCAGTCAGAGGAAAGGAAACACTAGAACTTCACATACAAATTAAAACACTCTGCACAACATATATTTTTTCAAGTTTTGGGTGTAGTTTTCCTTTAAGCATATGGAGAAAACTCTAAAAGGGTATCAAGACTCTACACTCAAAACTATAAACGGATAGCAAGTTCATTATAAAATATGCCAACATTTCTTACACGATATCATAGTTTAATATGTCTACAAGTAATCTGATCTCACTTGAGGTAAATACGAAAATATGGAGATTAAATATTAGAATGATTTCTACAAATGAAAAGGCAGGGAAATGGCCATGTATTTCTAAGTATGCAACTCATATATAATTGACATCATTTTGTTTATATTTAGTCATAATTTATTTCCTTCCTTCCTTCCTCCCTCCCTTCTTTCTTTCACTTTTTTAAAGCATGACACACTGAGCTAAAGATTATTTTTAGGTGCATGGGGGGTACAGAAAAAAATGGAGTGGGAGCTAGGTAAACAGTAAATGTGCATTCCAAATGCAAGCATATAAACAGTAAATAAATAACAGTAGTGCAGTAATAAATGCAATATGTGCAGTATACTGCTTTATCTTTAATACATAATGAGTTCAAAACTGTTACCAGCCAGCTCCTTCTTTATCTGTTGCCCTTGCCTTCTGAAGGCAGTTATTGCCTAGATTATTAAACCCACTTAAAATACACCATGCTGATGTTCAGAACCATGTAGTACAGTACAGTGTATTCAATCAAATAACCATTTTGAGTGGAACAAGTCAAAATGAAAGATAATCCATGTTTTGCATGTATTTGTTTATCATTTCTCGTATTGCTATAGAAAGTCTCACGCTCAGTGCCCCAACACAACTATAAGCTCAGATTGATGATTTTATAACTTTCAGTTTGATGCCCCATCATTTCTTATTCAGGTGTTTTGTGTACACTTTCCAGTAACTCTACTTTCTTTGAGGCAGCCAACATTTTAAACAGCACAACAGTTCCCAGTTTCAACTAAAGGTGGCGGCATGGGTCTATGTTTCCCACAGACCAGGCACTGACACAAAAAGCTCCAAAACAAGGCTTTAATTAAAACTGAATGTGTTTCTGTCTTTTGAGCTCAGTAATTGCTAGATCCAAGCAACAACAAACTCTATATGCTGCTCAAAGAAATTCAGGCAATAGCAAATAAGTCAGTACTGAGCAGCAAAGAATAATTGAATTTATGTATCCTTGAGAGCTAGTATCTTTCTCATTAGCAGTTTCACTCTTCTATTTGGACTACTTGCATCTGGTATTAAGAAGGTGAACCAAAAAACATGTCAAAAGTGGCTAGTAACCAGGCTCAGTGAATGTACACCTATTACAATACACAACAGAAGTAGCGTTCCCACTTTGTTTGCTACTATGAAATGCGTAACAGACTGATATAGTTACTTACTTACTGCCCTATCTGTAATTTATATTACATTAATGATACCTATTATAATATGTAATATTGCTATGGCCTATATGTTTGAGTGAATGAATTCTTGAATTCAGTAACTTTGCTTTCTCTGTCTTGTCAGCTTGCATTCAACCTCTGTATATTTTAATTCTGGTTCCTGCATAGATAAATAAAGCATACATGCACAAATAAATCTACAAAGACCGATGAGTGCTACATGTGATGTGACTGTTCTTATAATTAATCCACAGTGGTTCAAAATATGTTTATAATACACAGATAAATAATGACTACATTTAGTGATTTCCAGAGGTGTGTACCATATCGTTTCTTTCTTTCTTTTCTTTCTTTCTTTCTTTCTTTCTTTCTTTCTTTCTTTCTTTCTTTCTTTCTTACTTTTCAAGCCCTGACCAGTCATGCAGAGCATGCAATAAATATTGCTATTAAAAAGGTAATTTGTGTTCCTATATTTTTCCCTGGCTGCATTACAAACTTCCTCAGGCCAGGAAGGCAGGCATGGAACTGCCTTCACAGCCAATACTAATACTACTGTTTGATTGTCCAGCAAGGGGTAGACAAGCCCCAATAACCATGTGACTCCCCTCCCTAGGCATCACATATCTTACCTGCATGATTCACTTGAGCCCTAGCAGGTCCCAACATGGGATTCAAGGACTTAATAAGAACTTCAGTATCCCACATGGGAACAGATTATTCTAATCAGAGCTGCTGTACTTGTACCATTTCTCATGCTGAGAAAGCAGGCAATCTGCTTCCTTCTCTCAGCCAATACCAATGTCACCTGTTTTTGGAGCAACAGACAGGATGTAAACATTAGGTGGCCCTTACACCCTTCAGAGAGCCAAGCACTCACCCCTGTGCTGCAAAGGTTGTGCAGTTGTTCCCAGTTTGGGACTGTATGGCTTACAAATTAATTCTACTCTCTCTGGAGACAGCTCAAAGACAGTCACTGTGCCACAGTGTTGACAGCACTAAAGACATCTTTACATAGATGTTTGCAATAGTATACTCATGCGTGTCTCAGCATTTGAACCGCTCATGCACTACAGCACATATTCAGTAATAGAACAGTTTGTGGAGATATTAAAAACCATGTTGGGGGCAGATGCATGATATACAACAGGAGGCATTATGCTGATGCCTACAATTATCACAATAAAAGTGAAAACAGCCTGAGATTATATTTATTTGTATAGTAACTTGTGACTAGAAAAGCACACTGAAATGTAAAAGCTTTTTACAAGATGTATCCTAAAGTGGGTTACCTGTGCCTCTTTTGTTGATAGGGCAATGTTGGCAATAACTTCCCTGCTCCTCTTCAATAAGTGCTTTGTGATCTTAAACTTCCACAGAAGGATTCTCAGTTTAACATCTTGTCTGAAGGATGACATCTCAACAATGCAGCACCACCTCATACTACACTACTATATCAGAATCAGGTGTTGGACTACAACCCACAACATTTCCCACGTTTCAGATGTTCTTGCACAGAGTCAAGCATGCTACCTACTGAGGTACTCAAACCAAACTTATGCTGTCCACTCCTCCTGTTCCTGATACTGAACTCACTTGGTTCTTGTAAAAATTCAGATTGGGGGAGTGACTCAAAGAACTGGTATTTGACTAGAACTTTTCATTTTGAGAACCTCTAGACCTTTAAGAAAAGGATCCACCATTTGATTGCTTTCATTTCTCTTTATTTTCTTATTTTTATGTTGTCTTGTGCCTGCACATGAAACATGTTGCGGTAACTTTGGAAGAGCAGGTTTTGGAGGTGCGGTCCTGTTGTGGACTGTGTCACCACTGCTTTTTGGGGCTGGGCTCCATGGCATGAATTAGATCGCACGCTGTCTATGACAGCAGTGAGAAAGCGTGTCCACCACCTTGAAAGGTTTCAGACACTGCAATGAGGGAGCTCCACCTCATTGCAGGGTGTGCCTTACCCAGTGTAAGTTTCAGTGAGAAATGACGGGTGTGCCATCTGCCTTGCACAGTCCCCAGAAAAGCTGACTTAGAGGGTTGCCCAATCCCACTGTCAGCATCATCATGCCTCCCTCCCCAGTTCATCTACCAATGGTGAAATCCAACCCCTGTCAGCATCATCCCCCCAACATTCTTTTTTATTTGCCGATGGGGTGTCCAATCCCATTCGGCTCCAGTCCCCCTCTGAAAAAAAAAACATGCAGGTGACACACTGGGAGCCCACCCCAGCATGTCAAATGTACCTATAAAAAAAAAAAAACCTTCCCGTGATGTTTTTTTTTTACCCTGTGAATTAGAAAATGGTCCTTCGCAGTCTGTAGCCCCTTCCCCCAACCCACGCCCATCCAATGTGTACCCCACCTTCCCACACACCCTCACTCCATACTTACCTATGGAGTCTGGTGGGATGATTTTCAGTCGACCGGGAACACATCTGCACTCTTCAAAGCCGACTGCAAACTGAAGAAATGCAGGTAAGCTATAAAATGGCATAAACATGTTTTTTTCAACTTTGGTGCATATCTCAGACATTTTTGGGAATTTTGCCACCAAATTTTCAACATGGGGTTATTGGGAACCCTCCTCATGAATTCAGTTACTGTCAAGGCATTATTCAGTCCCAAAAGGTGATTTTGTGGTCACTGCGCGGAATCATCCTTCGGGACCGATTAAAGAAATGGACAGTGCCACTGTTCACGAGATGGGCTCTCAAAAAGCCTATGTTGCAAATTTGGTGAAAATTAAAAAAAAATGACTGTTTTATGAGCGTGCATTGTGCAGTTTCCACGCACACTCATAACTACGAGAATCTGTAATATTTTCACTCCAGATTTTCAACATTGGCATTTTCCTCACCTCCACATGAACAGTACAGCTGTCATTTTTCACATCCTGGCCAAAATGTGTTTTCGCACATCAGTGTTCAGGACAGAGTAAGAAAATCACAGTGACACTGTTCATGAGCAGAGTTCCTAAAATGCCTATGTTGAAAATGTGGTGACCAAAGTCCATTAAATGGCTGTGCTATGAGCATGCATTGCACAGTGGTTTTCACGCACCCTCCTAACTTCACAAATGTGCAATATTTTCACTCCAGATTTTCACATTGGCATTTTTTCACACCTCCTTATGAACAGTACAGCTACCATTTTTGACATCCTGGTCGAATTGTGTTATTGCACTTCCCACACAGAATGGTGTGGTCACTGTGGAAAATTGGTGTTTGGGACAGATTAAGAAAATCACAGTGAGTCAGTTCATGAGGAAAGGTCCTAAAATGCCTATGTTGAAAAAAAGGTGATAAACATCCATAAAATGACTGCTATGCAAGCGTGTGTTGTACAGTTTCTACGCACGCTCATAATTTTGATAATTTTTAATATTTGTACTCCAGATTTTCACCATTGCCATTTTCTCACACTTCCTTATGAACAGTACAGCTTTTATTTCCCATATCCTACCTGAACTGTGTTTTCACACATCCAACGCTCAGTGGTGCAGTCGCTGTAGGAAAAACAATGTTCAGAACAGAGTACAAAAATCACAGCAACACCGTTCATGAGCAGAGGTCCCAAAATGCCTATGTTGAAAATCTGGTGAAAAAAATCCATAAAATTGCTATGTTACAAGTGTGCATTGTGCAGTGTCTATGCACAGTCATAAGTTCGAGAATTTGTAACATTTTCACTCCAGATATTCAACATTGTCATTTTTTCACACCTTCTTATGAACAGTTCAGCTGTCATTTGTCACATCCTGCCCGAAATGTAGTTTCGCACATCTGGTGCACAATTACATAGTCGCTGTGGGAAATCAACGTTTGGGTAGATTAAGATAATCATAGTGCCACTGCTGTTGAGTAAAGATCCCAAAACGGCTATATTAAAAATTTGGTGAAATAATTCCACTAAATGACTGTGTTACAAGCGTGCAATGTACAGTTTTCACACACACTCATAACTTCGAGAATGTTTAATATTTTCACTCCAGATTTCCCTCATTGCCATCTCTTCACACCTCCTTATCAATGGTGCAGCTGACATTTTCATGTGGTGCAGAATGGCATGGTCATTGTGGGAAATCAATGTTTGATACAGATTAACAAAATCACAGGGGCACTGTTCATGAACAGAGGTCCCAAATGCTTTCATGAGGTGGGGTCACAAAAAGGACATGTTTTAAAATTTGAAGTGTAAATACCAACACACACCCCAGGCATTAGGGTTTCTAACCATTACATCTCACCCTGTACAGACTAACAGGCATCAGGGGTGTGTCTTTGGATTGTCTGCTGTACTGCTCATGCCACTGGTCCTCCACCACCACCCTGCAGCCACTGACAGGCATCAAAGTGTGCCTTGGACTCTTCAGCCCCAAAGTTCAACCCATTCTCTTATGCTGCACCCATCTCAGTGTACTTTCTTATGAAACATAGAAACATAGAAACATAGACTTAGACGGCAGATAAGGACCGCTTGCGCCACCTAGTCTGCCCATTTCCCTACCTAGAGGTTAAGCTGCAGATCCTATTTAACCAACAGCCTATTTCTTCCTACCCCCCACAAAAATTGCCTTATGTCTGTCCCATGCATTCTTGAGCATAAGGCCAGATGACCGCAAGGCACGACGCAACACTTGTCAGACTCTGCAGGGTAGGGTGAGGTAAAATAGCATGAGCATTATGGAAAGTGACCCAAACACACACCCCAGTGCCTGTCACTCCCTGCAGGGTGGGGAGGGGGTGATGTCAGTTCTATACATCACTGCTGCTTCTATTATGTGTCTCTCTAACTCCTGCACTACCAATGCCAAAACCAGCAAGACAACATTTGGCACTGACAAATGCTTGTTCTTTTATCTTTTTCTTCAATAATATATAGGTGATATCCTTTTACAATTTCTTCAAATGCATCAAATTTTAATTAAAGTTAATGTTTCAGGACTTCATATTGTCCCTTCATCAGAACCATGAAGCTACAAAAGAAAATAACAATATCTGAGTAAACAAATTGTCAACATATTTATCTATTCATGGTATCTGCATCATTTAGAAATACAGGAGGAACATACCTGCATTATTGATTCACCAACACCTTTTCTTAAAAACACCACAAATCTCACTCAATATTGTAAAGACAAAGTAATTTTTTGTTTTACTATATAAATTCATGTCCACTTGAAAATACTCTTATTTTGCTTGGAGGGCTTGTAATAAGAAGGGGGGGGGTGTCTACCCTTGTATATCACTGTGAAACTATCCGTGTATATTTGAATATACACAAAAACACCTAGTAGTTGGCATTATGCGACTTTTTATTGTTTAAAGAGATGCTAAACTTTTTACGTTTTAAGCTCTTATTATTCCTTGAAATGTAATCAAAAAGTTCTATGCGACTGCATACTATAATATTCATGCTTGTTATTTATATTTATTTCATAGTTAAGCCTCTTATTTTGTGAGTGGATTATCTGAAAGCTCACATAAGTGTGGGATGATTTTGAAGCTCTTTTCTGGAGTCTAGGAGATGCTGGGCAAGGGAAGGATGGGGGAGAATGTAGAGTACTAGTCTGCTCGGGGTCATCAAATTGTCCTTCTTATTTTTTTAAGAAAAGGTGTTTGGTGAATCAATAATGCACCATTGGCACAGCCTTCCACTCACCTCCATGGCTGGCAGCCTTACTTAGTTTCAATGAATGAGCGTGTGCTTGTACAAGCATGTACACATTCATTTTGGTGCTCAGTCAGGCCACCAGCTGTGGAAGTGAGTGAAGGGCTGTGCTGGGTGGCCCTATTGGGTTACAGGGGAAGAGGGGTGGGGGTTGATAACAGGGTGGGAGGTGGGGGTCCACTAGACACCAGGGAGTTTTTTTTTTTTAAGAAAGGATCGAGGGATCTGGGGGAATGAGGAACGGGGAATGTTTCTATGTTTCTATGATCTGGGGGATGGGGTGGGGGAGAAATATGTTGGAGGGTTACTACTGTACTAATTTGGGCTGGTGATCAGCAGGGAGGGCCACTGGACACCAGGGACAATATTTTTAACATGTGGGCTGGTGAACTGCCAAGTAGGGAGAGGGCAGCCCACTAGACACCAGGGAGCAGGAAAGGATAAATTTGGTGTGATTTGTGGAGGGTGAAACTTAGCAGAAATTTCGTGAAACATTTCGCACAGTGAAACTGCCAATTTTGCTGCAATTTCGCAGGCAAAATTTTAGTTCATTGCATCCTTATACAAGAAACAGCAAATCTGGCCCATTACTGAAACAATCTAATAGCCAACAACTAGTGCCCTCATACTGTATTCTAATGGTATGTCTCCACCCCTGTACATACTGTACCTACTGTACATAATAAGAGACACTTGCTGTACTTGGCTGGAACTTTTTGCGTGGCACACATAATATCCTTAATGAACAAGTGCTTAGTAAGGATGTACTATATAGCTTAAAGAATGACAATTTGGGGCCTTTAGATGCCTCTGTAATCACTTTGCTTGATTTCATTTGTTTCTTTAATCATGTTTTCATCATTTTATTTATATGTTGCCAACTATTAGCAAAAAACTGAATGGAATTCTTGCATTATGATATCAGAAAAGTGTTATTGGCAAGGTGGTCAGAGAATTACAATTGGAATTTACAAACCTGCTTTCAGATTTTCATAGAGAAATAATACTTTCTGCAAGCAAAATATGATAGATTTAATAGAAATATATGACTTTAGATAACCTGTGACCTTTTGTTATAATTTAGCAGGTGACATTTTGTTCATAACCAAATTTTACATGGGACGAAGAAAAGAGAACCATTTTACTGTTTTAAAAATTGTAAAAATCATATAGATGTACCACAATATTCTTTTCTGTGTTCATTAATGATCTCCTCTCTGTATGCACTAACTCCAGCATTGATATGTATGTGAACAACATTGTCCTCTTTGCCTCTGGGCCCTCCTCTGCAGTTATTTAAACTCCTCTCCAACATGACTCCAACAATGTCTTGACTTTGTTCCAAGCTCACAGCTAAAAAGTAAACACTAAGAAGACAGTTACTATGACATTTGACTCCTCGCAGAAGCTAGCCAGATTCTAAACCCAACTGGTGCTCTTCTCCCTGCATGTCCCCCCTCTTGATTCTGTTCCCGCTTTTAAACATCTGGGAGTTTGGTTAGACAGCCACCTTGACTTCTCCTCACATATTGATGCCTTAAGCTCTAAACTCCACCCCAAACTTGGCATACTGTATCACAATAAGGACTCCCTCTCCCTCCCAATTCATTGATATATTATATATATATATATATATATATATATATATATATATATACACACAAAACATGGCAGATAGTAAGGTAAACACTGAGGTACAGAGCTCAACAGAGGGCAGGACAGAGGTAAATGGAAAAATAGACAAGGGCAATAAGAGCAGGGATGGGGGAAAAAAGGATAAAGCCAACATTAAATGGAGGGCAATGAGTACCAATGCCCATAGTCTGAGAAACAAGCTTCCTGAGCTAGTACCCCTGATGGAAGATGAACAACTGGATATTGTGGCAGTCATGGAAACATGGTACATGGAGAACCATGACTGGGATGTCAACATACGAGGGTACACAGTCTACAGAAGGGACAGGGAGGGTAAAAGAGGAGGTGGAGTAGCTCTATACATAAGGGAAGGGATCAAAGCTACAGAACTAAAAAGTAAAGAGGGAGGACAAGAGGCACTCTGGGTCATCTTGGAGACAGGGAATGACATTACAATCTGCACAGGAGTTGTATACAAACCCCCATCTCAAGGGGAGGAAATGGACAAGAAAATGATAGAGGACTTTCTCAAAATGTCTGAAAAAGGGGAGATACTGTTGATGGGGGACCTGAATATGCCAGATGTTAACTGGATGACATGTACTGCAGCCACATCCAAGAGCAGGGTCATTCTCGATGCTCTGCAGGGAGCAGACCTTAGACAGCTAGTGTTGGAACCCACTCGGAAGGGGGCAATACTAGACCTGGTACTCTCAAATGGAGGGAGGATCACAAATTTAGAAGTCAGTAGACATCTGGGAACAAGTGACCACTGCACAGTGTGCTTCATGATAAGAACAACCATGGAGACAAGCCATACAAAAACAAGAATACTGGACTTTAGAAGGGCTGACTTTGGCACAATGGGTGAATACCTGAGTATTGCACTAGCAAATGGCCAACAAGGAGGGGTGGAAGTACAATGGAGAAAAATCAAAACTGCCATCATAGAGGTAATAAGCCTTTGTGTGAAACAAATAAAGAAAACAAAGCAGAGTAAAAAACCACTATGGTTCTCAAAAGAGGTGGCAGGGAAGGTTTAGGAGAACAAGGCTGCATTCAAAAAGTATAAGGAATCACAGAAGGAGCATGACAGGGAACTGAATCAATTAAAGCAGAAAGAAGTGGGGAAGACAGTCAGAATAGCAAAGGCCCAAGCCGAGGAAAAAATAACCAACTCAGTTAAGACGGGGGATAAAACCTTTTATAGGTACATTAGGGAGCATAGAAAGGTTAAGGGAGGAATGGTGAAGATTAATAAAGGAGAGTGGAGGTGGGCAGAGGGAGACAGTGAAAAGGCAGAGATACTGAATGAATACTTTTGTCAGTATTCACAAAAGAAGATGAGGAGGAGTTACTTAAACCAGACAATAGAAGCACTCTGGGTAGGAGGGTTGACACCAGTTCATTTACAGATGAAAGAGTCTTGAAAGAACTCCTGAATCTCAAGGTGGACAAAGCAATGGGGCCTGATGGGATCCACCCCAGAATCCTAAAAGAACTAAGGGAGGACCTAGTGACACCACTGACCACACTTTTTAACAAATCATGGGAGGATGGGGTGGTACCTGAGGACTGGAGGAGGGCAGATGTGATTCCCCTTCACAAAAGTGGAAGCAAGGCAAAAGCAGGAAACTACAGACCTGTAAGTTTGACCTCAGTGGTAGGAAAATGATGGAATCACTTCTGAAAGAAAGAAATGTTGAGTACCTAGAGGCCAGCGGGGCACAGGACCCAAAGCAGCATGGATTTACAGCAGGAAGGTCATTTCAGATGAATCTAATTGATTTATTTGACTGGGTGACCAAAGTAATAGACCAGGGAGGGGCTATGGATATGGCCTACCTAGACTTTAGCAAGGCATTTGACACAGTCCCACACAAAAGATTAATAATCAAGTTACCAGCCTGCAAGTGGGTTCCAGGGTGGTAGCCTGGGTAACAAACTGGCTGCACAACAGGACACAAAAGGTAATAGTGAATGGAACACATTCTGAAGAAAGGGGGTTACTAGTGGAGTATCTCAGGGCTCAGTGCTGGGTCCAGTCCTCTTTAACATCTTTATAGGTGACATTGCAGAGGGTCTGTAGGGAAAGGTATGCCTCTTTGCAGATGACACAAAGATCTGTAATGGAGTTGATACACAAGGGGGGTAGAAAGGATGAGAAGGGACTTGGCAAGGTTGGAGGAATGGTCAGACATATAGCAACTTAGATTCAATTCCAAGAAGTGCAAAGTAATGCTCCTAAGAAACAAAAACCCAGTATAAGAGTACACAATAGCAGAGGAGGTACTAACAACAACAAAAATGGAAAGGGACTTGGGGGTAGTCATATTAGATGACCTTAAGGTGGGTAAGCAATGTGAGAAGTCAGTAAGGAGAGCCAGGGGGATACTGGGATGCATAGGAAGGGGCATCACAAGTATAAAAAGGGAAGTGGTTATCCCTCTGTACAGACAGTTGGTGAGACCCCATCTGGAATACTGTGTGCAGTTTTGGAGACCCCATCTATGCAAGGACATCGACAGGATGGAAGCAGTCCAGAGGAGGGCAACTAAAATGGTGCAGAGTCTGCATCAGAAACCATATGAAGAGAGACTGAGAGAGTTTAATATGTATACCCTTGATGAAAGGAGGGACGGGGGACATGATAGAAACTTTCAAGTACCTCAAGGGAATCAACAAAGTCCAGGAGGGTAGCATCTTTCAGAAAAAGAGATGTATAAGAACAAGGGGGCACAATTTAAAGATAAAGGGGGGACGGCTCAGGGGTAATGTGAGGAATTTTCTTTTTTCACGGAGAGAGTGATGGATGCATGGAACCGCCTTCTTGGGGAGATTGTTGGGTCTAAAACAGTGGGGGAATTCAAACATGCATGGGACAGACATAAGGCAATTGTAGTGGGGCGTTGCAGGAAATAGACTATTGGTTAACTAGAATCTGCAGCTTATCCAATAGGTAGGGAAATGGGCAGACTGGGTGGGCCAAGTGGTCCTTATCAGCCATCAAAGTCTATTTTTCTATGTTTCTATTGTGAGCTGGTCACTAAAATGATACTCCCAATATTCAATCATGATGATGCGGTCTATGGCACTGCCCCCACTACCTCCCTCTCTAAACTCAACACTCTACTGAACTCTTTCTGCCATTTTGCCACCAACCCCCCTCCCCAAACTTACCATTGCTCCCTTTTCTCTTCTCTCACCACCTTGTCCCTCTCCCACAGGAGGCTAATCTGCTGTTTGTCTTTCATTGCTAAATTCTGGTTTGGTCTGCTCCCCCCATATTTCCTCTCACCTATCCCATGCTACTCTTTCTTCTTATACTTTGTGCTCTTGAGATCCCCACTCTTTCTCCATTCCCCATCCCCACTCTAATGCTGGGAAGTCTGCCTTCTTCTAGCACCTCCGTCTCCTCTGAAATCAGCTCCCCCCCTCACTTTTGAAATTCTCACTCTTCCCATACCCTCAAACAGCATATTTGACTAATTCCTGCCTCCTCTTGCTCTTGTCCCTCCACCTCCATTGTCTTGCCCCCACACCCTCCCTAGTCCCCTCAGACCTAACTACATTTTCTTTGTCCCTACTGAAAGGTCTCTCATTATTTGCACTTATTGTAATGAATGTCTTTTCACTATGGCCTATGACTGTGCATCTCATGTGGTCTTTGACCTGCCTGTATCTTATTTTAAATCTGGTGATTATTGTTGTACTGTATATGAACCCCAATGTATGTTTTTTATTTTATTTTGCTTTGTACTTTTGTCTGCACTGTACTTGAATGTTTCCTATAACCCCCTTGTTGTCATTGTGCCTTTACCCCTGGATCTCACCTGGAAACCAGCTTCGGCTAAGTGTACCTATCCAGGTCACTAAATTTAAAAAATTAAATAGTGCAAATATGTAAAAGGCAACATTTGATGATGAAAGAAAGGCTGACCTTCATGAAATATAAGGGAATGCAGCGGGATGAAGATAGGAAGGCATACCAAACTTCCCTAAGGGAAGCAGGGAAGGCAGTAAGGGAGGCAAAGGCCCAAAATGAGGAAACACTAACACAAACAGTAAAAGAAGGTGGCAAGACTTTCTATAGATACATTAGTGAAAGAAAAAAGTCCAGAGAGGGTATTGCTAAGATCAAAGGGGATAAGGGTGTGTGTGAGGAGGAGGAGGACCATGTAAAAGCATCTATCCTAAATACACACTTCTGCTCAGTATTTACTGAAAAGAAGGTAGAGCAGGGTCCACAGCTCAGCACCATGGACACAGGGGGGAGGGAGGTGTGCACTAGTCCCTTCACAAAAGAAAGGGTCCTACAAGAGCTTGATAAGCTCAGGGTGGACAAGGCAATAAGACCTGATGGCATACATCCCAGGGTACTAAAGGAGCTAAGGGTGGAACAAGCAGAGCCATTGTCAGATCTGTTTAGTGAGGATCTGAGCATAGGAGAGGTCCCATAAGACTGGATAAGGGCTCAAGTGATCCCGCTCCTCAAGAGTTGTAGCAAGGAGGAGGCAGGGAACTACAGACCATACAGTCTTACCTCAATGGGGGCAAGATTATGGAGGCACTCCTTAAGGAAAGGATAGTGCAACACCTGGAATCCATATGTGCACAGGATCCAAGACAGCATGGGTTTACAACAGCAAGGTCCTGTCAAACTAATCTCATAGATTTCTTTGACTGGTAACCAGAGTAGTGGACCAAAGGGGAGCAGTTGATGTTGCCTACCTTGACTTCAGCAAAGCTTTCGATACTGTTCCACATAGAAGATTGATTAATAAGCTGGGTAGGATCGGGGTGGGTCAGAGGATGGTCAACTGTGTGGCAAACTGGGTGGCAGGCAGTAAACAGAGAGTGGTGGTAAATGGTATACAGTCAGAAGAGTTACAAGTCACAAGTGGGGTACCTCAGGGATCAGTCCTGGGGCCAGTCCTCTTCAATATCTTCATCAGTGACATTGCAACTGGACTGGAGGGTGAGGTTTGTCTGTTTGCAGATGGCATCAAGATCTGTAACAGAGTAGATGATCCAGATTGGGTGGTCAGAATGAAAAGAGATCTGGACAAACTTTTAAAATGGTCAGAAGAGTGGCAACTGGGGTTTAACTCAAAGAAGTGCAAGATCATGCATATAGGGAAGAGATATACTGAAGCCACCTATAGGCAGGGAGAGGAGTGGCTGGCAGTCACAAGGGAAGAAAGAGACTTGGGCATCACCATCACAGATGAACTGAAATCATCCAAGCAGACCACTAAAGCAGTAGGTAAGGCTAGAAGGATGTTGGGGTGTATTAGTAGGGCTATCACAAGTCGTAAGAGGGAGGTAATAATCCCTTTGTATAAGACACTGGTTAGGTCCCATCTGGAGTACTGTGTGCAATACTGGAGGCCACACCTTCACAAGGACATTAACCAAAATGAGGCAGTCCAGAGAAGGGCAACTAAAATGGTGCAGGGACTGCATCAGAAAACATATGAGGACAGATTAACGGAGCTCAGTATGTATACCGTAGAGCAAAGGAGGGAGAGAGGTGATATGATCGAAACATTCAAACACCTTAAGGGCATTGACAAGGTGAAAGAGTCTAACATGTTTCAATATAATAAAAATAGCAAGACAAGAGGACACAGCATGAGATTAGAGGGAGGTGATTAAGTGGTAATGTGAGGAAGTTCTTTTTCACAGAAAGGGTGGTGGATGCATGGAACGGCCTACCTCAGGAAATGGTGGATATGAATTCAGTGCAGGGCTTCAAACAGGCATGGGATAGGCATAAAGGAGCAATACAGATGAGTATGACTAGATAGGCCATTAAAAGCGGAAAGGTCGATGGCACATTCATAAGGTAGAAAAAGAAATGGGCAGACTGGATGGGCCTTGTAGTCCTTATCTGCCATCAACTTCTATGTTTCTATGTTTCTATGTTACTGATCTTTTTAAGACAGCTTTACTGGTAATTTCTTGTCTGTAATACATACATTGAAACTTCTTGGAGTCCTAAGACAATCTTAGTATATCATTAATCTGGGTGGAGGTTGTTTTTCAGAAATTGCATTCTTATACACGTTGTGGCACTTCTAGCTTGATTTAAGTGCCATCTGCTCAAGTAGAGTTATTTCATGTCAAATTTATATGCAGTGGAATTCTTTGTATGTGTTCTGCACCAAGCACCTTTGACCCTGGTACCCTCCCAGCTGAAGGTAGCATGGTACTTTTAGGCTTCTCTGACATCATCTTCTGTTTTTTTTAATGAGTATTTTAATCCAATGGGGATTTTTCTGTTTCTTTATCTGCTTGATCTAGTTGTTAAAAGTATTGTTTTTCTAAATAACTATCATTACACTTCTGACAATGGACTTGTTAGTCCAAAAGCTAGAGCACTCTGTTCTTCTTGTTACATCTATTTTGGTCCATTAAAATGTATAAAATTATTTGCTTCTGGATCTATTTAACCACATAATAGTTTTCCAGCTGTGGAACAGTGTTCCATGGCTTATATAAACTGTGAAATGATACTCCGCAGTTGAAGTTTTTGCAGACTGCAGAAAAGTTTTCTGCTGTTTATGTAAATGGAATACTATTCTGCAGGTTATGTAAACAGTGGAAATTTATTCTGTGGTTTACATTAAGTTCTGAGACAATTCATCCAGCTGTGGAATCATGGAAAAATCAAGGCTTTGTCAATCCTGCATATTATTGTTGTGACTTTATGTTTGCACTGCACCTTATGTTTTGCTATGCAATTCCTACTGTAAGTCAATTGTAAGCTTATTGTATATTTGAAAGGAAAGGAAAATGCCTTTGAGCGTGATTTAAGAAGGCTACAAGGAACCCTATGTGGAACTCAAACCTCATCAGAACGTTAATCAATAAAAATGAGAGTTATTCAAACTAAGAAATAAATCCAGTATAGATATGACAAACTATAAGGAGTTTCAAAAATGTTGTAGAAAGGAAATCAGAAGGTCTGAAATGGAGGTGGTGTTAAGGAGAGAATTAGATAAGAGTAGTAATAAGAAGGAATTCAATAATTATGTCAAAAGGAGAAATAAGAAAAGTGATGATATTAGTCCAATACTAGCCTTGATGGGGGCAAGTGACTATACCACCAAACTGATAAGGTTGATCAATTTAATAATTACTGTACTTTTCATCAGTCTTTAATATGCAAGGATGTTAAAATGAGTCATCTAATAGGACTGAGTCAACAAGATACCCTGGATGACAGGAATCAATTTACAGTATTTATTTTTTCCTTATAGTTTTTTTTTCTTCCTTTGGGGCACTGGGCAGGTTCTCCTCCGGTCCTCTCCTTGAGAGGACTAGATACACCCCCCTCACTCTGGGGCATCATCTTACCTGCCTGGGGGATCTTTTTTTCTGTTTTCTCCCCACATTCCAAGACCACATACATGGACATGCATGTGCATGGAGGCACGCATGCAGTCCAAGGGTCAGGTGACTGCCTCTTCCTCCCACCCAGCCTAATACCAAGTCCCCCTCTAGGCTTTGTGCTGCCACTGATCCACCACCTGGTGGCATTCAGGAGCTGTGAAAACCCAACATCCTTCCCCAGGAGAGGAGAGCTGCCTGGTGGCAGCTTGATCCAACCCCCACCCCCGGCCAACCCCTGGTGTCTCATGCTTATTTCTGAACATGGGTCACCAGTGTGGTAAGAAGTTAGGTGCCAGTGCCTCAGCCCTCTTCCCAATGGGACAGCTATTACAGGAATCAATTTAAAGTGGAGGATATAGTGAAAGAACTAATAAAGACAGAATCAAGTCCCAGGCACCCAGTGAACTACATCACAGGGTTGTTAAAGAAATGGAAAAGGTTATAGCAGAGCCTCCTACACAAATTATATTCCTCTATTAGAAATTCTGAAGTATCAAGTAACTAGACAGAGGCTAATGTGGTGATTTTATGTAAAGGAGGTAGATATACATATGTTATTAAAGACCTAGTAGCCTTACTAGTGTGGCTTGCAAAGACTGTAACATTATGGATAGACTGATAAAGGAAAAGACCTATACATGGACAATTACCAATAAAATCTACATTGACAACCAGCTTGGGCTCAGGAATGGGTGTTCCTGTCAGATGATACAGTGCATAACAACAAAGGTGGATAGAGGGAACCCCCCCCCAGATGTGGTTTATTTAGAGCTATGCAAGGCATTCAATAAAAATGTACCCCATCAGTACTTACTCCACAAACTTGACACAATGGGATTAGCTGATGCACGGATCAAATGCTGGCTGAGCAATAGGATTAGAGGGCTAGATTCATGAAAGAAATACTACATGGTAAATGCATGCTACTTCAGGTAACCTGTGCTATTTCATACCTCCTGATTCAGGAAACATCTCTGGTACAAAACAGCAGCAATTAGCAGGGACACAACAACACTGCAGCCCAACACTGTAGAACTATCACATGATAACTGCAGGGTTCCATCAGCTAAAGGATAGCAAGTCAGGACACCCATGTCACTGAGACCTAGGACACAGCCAGAAATGCAGGTATAGTAGCAAAACTTAACCAAATAGTGTAATTCATAAGGGATGAAGGCACTGCAACACACAAAACTGTACTAAATAGAGCTACCTTCATTAGCATGGCCATGAGTATTATACCAGCCACACTCCCAGAACACTGTAGCACAGCATGCAAGAAGCAAATACTGTAGCACACTGTTCCTGCTGTGTGAAATAAGGGGTTCTTAAGCATCCTTTGAATAGTAGAGGATTACATCAGGATAAAAAAGTGTCAGAAAATGACAATACTGGCAGCAGCCCATGCTGAAGAGAATGAAAAGGATGCAGGGGTTTATCTGAACTGTTTTTACAGTGGTTCCTGCCTCTACCCATTTCCACAACTGAGTGGTCATGAAAACTGGGAGGTCATATGACTTGCCCAAGGCCACACAGAGATAATTTGGCTCTAGCACAGTTTGAACCTGTGTTCTTCTGGTTCCCAAGTCAAGAAGTCAAGAGACCACACAAGATACTACAGCCCTGAGTATCCAGGAAATTGACTGACTACTGCATATTGAATGACTGCACTTTTCACAGCAGATAGCATGTGCTCTATACCCATTCTGAATCACACAGTGCTTGGACTACTGCAGGCTTCTGTGTAATAGTGCCTGTGATGTCATCTTCTGCAGGTTAGATAACTCGCTAATGACCTCAAGAACATTAATATTCGATTTGCAAAACTGCACCATGTGTTTTATGAACACTGTGCCAGTTAATAGTTCTCCTGTTGTTTCTTGAATTCTCTGGTAGTGCAGAAAAGGCAGTAGTCTCTGTATTTACTACGTGCTACTTTCACCTTCCTGAATATAGCCCAGAGGGTTTGCACTGAAGTAAGCAATTCCTCTTGGAGCAAATTTCTTAGTACTATGCAACAGCGGTCGATCTTGGTTCTGAGATTGTTCAGTCTATATGTTAGTGACTTGCTCTGAAATAGGAACATAATGTTGCAGTGGTAAGTTCACAAACAACACTAAGATTGGTTGCCCTATTAGATCAATAAATGATGTCAGCATTCTATAGAAGCATATTGATACTGGCTGTGATTCACTAATGGGTGGATTGCTTACACACCATGTAAAAGAGGTGCATAGGCAACCATACATGGGAAGGCCACAGATCAGACTGGGCATGCCAGGGGGTGCACCTCATTCTGCACCCCTGCACCAGGGTGCTGTGTACCATTCTAGGGCTGCAACATGCCCATGGGGGTAAACCTGATGTACCTCATTATGCACCCCCCAAAAGTCAACATTAGGGCGTGGTGGCCACAGGAACCCCGGTACACAACTGCCACATCTGGCTGGGCCAACTCAGAGGGCCGGGCAAAGCTGTTAAGGTAAACTCCCATTGGTTATACACTGGATGGTGCATGCAGTCCAAGGACCCACTGCCCATGCATGGACATGGATCCACTATGGGACCCAGACCAGGCATCCAATTGGGTGTCTGCCTGGATCAACCAGTCCATACCTAACCACCCCAGTGACCATGTGTGCTGGGGGTCACAGACAGGCAGCTGGTGCTGGTGACTGCTGGCCGGAGTGTGCCTGTCCACAGGTGCAGAGCTGCACAGTTGGGTTATACATGTTTTGGACATGACACCTGCTCCACAGTGAACTGCAACCATTAAGAGTTACTAGGGTAGAAAACAGGGTATGTTGCACAATGTAGCCAAATGTAAGATTATACTTTCTGGCAATGGAAATATTAATACCACCTGGGTGGATCTAAAATTAAAAATGGGAAGAGCAAAATGAATTAGGAGTAATCATTACATCTAATCACAAATCAACCAAACAAAGAAGTTCAGTAATAGTAAGGGTTAATGCAATAGCCATGAACAGTGAAAGCATTTTTTTTAGCAGAGCAAGTGAGGTGATGATTTCACTTTTCAGAACATACTGTGTGTGAGATAACATCTGGAGTACTGCTTGCAGATGTAGTCACCACACATAAGGAGGTAGGTCAATGGCATGGAAGGGGTCTATGTGATAAAGGTGAACTCCTAAAGGCGATCACCGTTATCGCACAGAGTGCTGAAAACCTTTTCATCACTCTGACAATCCCAGTACACAGGACAACGGTGCTAGGACATTTTTTACTGCTTTCTGTGAGGTGGCTGCACCCCCCCCCACAACCGCCCATACCTCCCTACTTAAGGATTCTCAACTACAGCGGGGTCCATGTTTGGGGAAGGGGTAAAAGCAGTAAAAAAATAAAGGTTCAAGCCAGGTGAAATAAAATTGCACCAGCGCCTGGACCCAAACCCAGTACCTCACCCAGCCCAACCACTAGCCAACCCCTGATGCCACAACACAGCTCAGCCATCCACCGCAGTGCCACCCCACAGCCCCTCTGTCCCCTCCCAGCCCACGCTCGCCATGCTTGCTCCCCCCATGCATGTACACATAGCGACATCCTGTCACCCAGTTCGCCCATCCACTTATCCAGTCACCCCCCCTCCCTTTGCCATGAGGGATTGTGCCAGGAAGGAGTTGCCGTTACAGACGGTGCCCTTCTCCATACACCCACCTCATGGGTTACTGCATGGAAGGGGTCCAGAGATGATTCACCAAGATGATAGATGGAATTAAAAAAAAAGAATGGTGATAGACTGGATTTTCTGGGTTTGTGTAGCCTTGAATTAAAAAGACTGAGAAGTGATTTAATGACCATGTTTAAAATAATGAAATGCAAGATAACTATAGACCCTGAGGAATTTTGTGAATTAAGGGCCATTGGATAAACAAGGGGACATAAATATAAAATCATTAGGTCTGGTGTTGTAATTGAAGTTAGAAAGCACTTCTTTGGTAAAAGGGTGATCAAGTTATGGAACAGCTTACCATCAGATCTAGTCAAGGTTGTCCATGTAACACAGGAAGAATAGTAGTTGGGAATGCTAGGAGTGGTGCAGTGCAGTGGCTGTTGGCAGCAGTTTTCGGAAAGATCTTCTGGAGACTGTGGTGCTGCCCCATCTGTGAATACCTCTCTAGGTTGAGGGAGGAGGTCATTAGACTTCAGGCTGAGTTACTAGGATTCATGTGACTTCTTTCCCCAGTCAGAGGACACCAAGTCTGCATTGTTACCTCAGAGGATGTCAAGGAGGAGGAATGTTTGGATTATGGTGAGCTCTGGGAGGATGTGATGGTGGATCAGAGACACATTCTTCAGCGGCTACCACTTCACAATTTCTATGCCACTCTGGCAAAGCAGGACTGCCAGGAGGAGGTACCCATTGTAGTGGCCAGGGAGGATGTGGTGGTCCTCCATAATGGAGATCCCAAGGACGGTGGAGGAGGACCCCAGAGGATGAGGAAGTAACTCTTTCTGTGGAACTTGAAAGTCACAGAGAAAGATTTGGGAACAGGAAGGGTGAGGGGAGGAAGGTTAGGTGCTTATTTGGCTCTGGGGCCCAAAGGGTTGGGAAGTGGATCCTGAGGATCGCTAGGGTGGCAGTATGGGAGGCAGAGCTGGATGTCATTGTCCACCTGGGGACTACTGACCTACTATGTCATTGTCTACCTGGGCAGTAACAACCTGGTTAGGGATGGGGCTCGAATAGTGCAGGGGGAGTTAAGGGAACTCCGGAGCAGTCTTAGACAGGTAGCATGCTCGGTGGAATTTACTGAGGTGCTGCCTGTCTAAGCCAGAGAGAAGGAGATGGATCTCTGCACCAGAACCATCAACTTATGGTTGAAGGAATGGTGTAGGGATGAGTGGTCCAGCTACTCTAGAGACTGGGAATCCACCTGGAAGTATAAAGGCCTTTACAGGGGTTATAGCCTTCATCGTTCTTGGAGGAGACCCTCAGTCCTCAGTGAATGGTTTCAATGTTACATTGATGAACATTTAAACTAGCTGAGGGGGTTGGTTGAAGGAATTGAGGAGGCAGAAACTGCCCCCCAAAGGCTGAAATGGAAAGTAGGGAGAACCTGAGGGGTATACAGTCCCCTATGGTGCAAACTAATAATGGCTGCAGGGTGGTAGAAATGAAGGAGGATTAGAAGGAAAGCATTGAAATGATGGAGGAAAGGAAGAGTGGGCAAGAAGAAAAAAGGGGAGGACAGACAGAATGGAAAAATCTGGAAGGCCATGTTAGCAAATGCTAGAAGTCTATGTAATGTGATTCCAGACTTAGAGGCCACCATTGCAGAGACTGACCTGGATATTGTGGTCATCACTGAGTCATGTTGCACTGAAAACCATGACTGGGATGTGGTCATATCAGGCTATACTCTGTTAAAGAATGACAAGGTGGAAAGGAAAGGAGGAGGTGTGGTGCTCTATGTGAGGAAAAACATTCAAGCAACATATATAGAGGGAATACATAGGGGGCTGATGTACTGTGGTTCACCCTGGAGATAGGGGAATGGAGCCTCTGTTCACACTGGTGTGACCTACAGACCTGAGGTACAGGTTGTGGAGTTAGATAAGTACTGGTGGAAGCCATTGGCAAGATGGCAGGAAAGGGGAGAGGTGCTACGGGTTGAAGACATCAGTCTGTCAGATGTAGACTGGTGCCTCCCAGCAGCAGCTTCACCTAAAAGCAAGAGCATCCTCAACTTACTGCAGGGAGTGTTCGTCAGGCATTTAGTCAGTGAACTCACTCAGGATGGGGCTGTACTTAACCTAGTATTCACAAATGGGGACAGTGTTGGAGATATCAAGTTAGGAGGCCACCTGGGGGACCAGTGATCACAGTACAGTTTAGTTCAACATAAGGATGGCTGCAGAATCAAACCACACAAGGGTGAGGTCCCTGAACTTCAGGAGGGCAGATTTTATGAAGATGGGTGAATGCCTCAGCATTGACTTGGTTGTGGTATAACCTAGGTGGGGTGTAGGAAAAGTGGGAGAAGCTAAAAGGGGCCAAAGTGAAGGCAACAAACGTCTGTGTTAGACAGATGAGCAAAAGAAAGAGGAACAAACATTTGTCAATGCTGAATGCTTGATGCTTGTTAAACAAATTCTGTTTTATTTTTAGCCCAACTTTTGAAGATACTTGTTTCAGGATTTGCCTTATAGACATGACTTGTATCTTTATAGTATATTGGCCAAACTGTCATTTCACACCAGAAGTGTGAAAACACATCTTTTAAAAATGACACACATCACAATTATGAGGGGATGTGGAAAAATGGCTATGTTGAATGTTTGGAGTTAAAATATTGACAATTAGTTATGAGTGAACGTTGAAATAGTGTAATGTTCAGTTATGGCCTAATAATTTTACAGTATTTGTACACCAAAGTTTGATCATAGCCTTCTTATTATCCCACCTAATGAATCCAGTAGGTGAACATTTTCAAATCCCAGCCAAAACGTCATTCCATACCACCAAAATGTCATTCCACGCAATGGGTATGAAAACATAATTTGACCAGGATTTGAAAAATGGCAGCTGTCCCATTCATGAGGTATTGTGAAAAAATGGCTATGTTGAAAATGTGGGGTCAAAATATTGAAAATTACCAAAGTTATGAGCCTGAATTCACAAAATTCAATGTAGGTTCATAAGTTTTTTGTTTTTAGATATTTTTATGCCAAATATTCAACAAAGCTTTCTTATGATCCCACCTCATGAAAAAGAGCAGAGAAAATGTTCAACTCCTGCCTAATAGGTGGTTTCATGCAGTGACCACAATATCCCCTTTCAGTAAAGATCTGCTTAATTTCACTATAATTGTTCATGTGGTGGGGTCCCAAAAAAGGCACTTTGAAAATCTGCGGCAAAAATATTAAAAAATGGCCAAGTTAATACACTAAGTTTAAAACCCCATTGAAATACATTGAACTGCATACCCGATTTCCTCAGTTCGCAGTCCAGCTTTGAAGAGTGAAAACATGTCTGTGGTACAGAGAGAATTACAATGTTGGATCTCCTGTGAGTAAGTAAGGGCTTTGGGGGCTTGGGTTGGTGGGTGCTGAGTGGGAGGCTCAGGTGGGGGGAATAATGGCCCAGCAGACACTGATGGATTGTTTTCTTTTTTACAGGTTTTAAAAAAATAACAAAACAATGAGGGGCAGTTTTCTTTATTACAGGTGGTGACACTAGGGGATTGGGCACCACCAGTGTCAGTGTTATATTTGGCAGCACCATGGGTGAACTCCCAGGTGCTGCATAACTAAAATGGGCAAGGTGGGGGGTACCAGCCAGCACTGGGGATAGAGCACCCCCATACTGTAATAATAACATGGGTTGGGCTTGGGGGAGCAGTTATGGTGGTGGTTACAACATATATCGATGGACATTCTTCTCTTTTGTGGTGGGGTAGCAGCTGGCACAGGGGTTTTGTCACCCCATATGTCATAATAATAACATGGGTTGGGCTTGGGGGTGCCAGTTATGGTAGCAGCTGCAACAGACATTGATGGACATTTTTCATTTTTACAGTGGGGATATTTAGGCATAAATTGGCCAAAGTATTTGTATTTTCTGTAGTTATTCTTTGGCACATGTTTTCCCTTTTTACTCCACTTTAACCCAAATTGTGCAGATCACTTAGAATGTGAGGCGCTAATAAGGTCAGAGCCCATAAGCAGCTCCTTTTATGACTAGATGTAATAATCTAGTTTTCCACCCATGGATATGTAGTTATCTAAATTATTTTTAAAGATATTTTATTTTAGACTTGTCACTACATATTCCGATAATCTGTTCCACAAATTTGATGCTCGTTGGTTAAAAAATATTTTCGTTTTTTGGTTTTATAATGATTAAGTTTGACTTGCAAAGGATGGCCCCTTATTGTTATATCATCATTTTTGTATTCTATATTTAACTCTGTCATAAAGACTGGATCATTTATGATATTATAAAAGAGAAGCATATCACCCCTTTGTCTACATAGTTCTAGGCTATATAGACCTAGGTTAGTTAATCTTTCACTTTATTGCACACCATTCTGATTTTTTATAGATTGTGTAAATCTTTGTTGTACTTTCTCTAATTTATTTCATTCTTTGTATATGGGTTCCAGAACTAGCAGCCATAATCTAAATGTGGTCTGACATATGATAAATACAATGGCATTAAAACATCAGATGTCTTTTAATGTTTCTCTTTAAAGCCACTAGTGTTCTGTTTGCTTTGGCTATGGTGGTGGAACAGTGCTGTTTTAGATCCGTCTTATTATTAATTATGATGCCTAGACCTTTTTTATTTGTTTTCTGTGGTATTGCACAGTCATTTAGTTTATATATGTGTAAAGGGTTATTTCTCCCCATATGTGTACTACAGCATTTGTCCAGATTTAGTTTCATTCCTGCTTTTGTGGTCTATGAGGCAATAGTATCAATATATCTTTGAAGTGTGATTATTTGATCTTCGCTTTGACATGGCCCTCCAAGTTTTATGTTGTCATCATAGTTGGTAATGAAGTTACTGATATTCTCTTCTAAGTCAGCTATAAAGATTTGACATATTATTGGTTCCAATATGGAAGCCTGGGGCACCCCACTTATTACCTTATCATTAGGAGATAAGTTGCCTCTTATTGCTACTTTTTGTATTCTATCCTTTAGCCAGTTATTTATCCATCTTGTTATATGCATATCTATTTTATATTTGGTTAGTTTTCCACTAATATCCCAGTAAGGTGCTAAATCAAATGCCCTGCTGAAATCGAAGAAAATAGCATCCATAGGTATTCCGTCATCCAGCTTTTTGCTGATGTGCTTGTAAAAACATATTAAATTAGTTGTACATGAAAGACCTGATTTGAAACCATGCTGATTAATATCAAACATCAGTATCAGTGGCTCGGTAGGTAGCACACTTGCCTCTGAGGCTGGGAGATCAGAGGGCTGTGGGTTCAGTTCCCACATCTGGCACTTGGGTTAATATTCCAGTACTGACACTGTAGTGCAGCATGAGAGGGGTGCTACACTTCTGAGGTGCTGTCTTTCAGATGAGATGTTAAACTGAGGTCCCATCTGCCTGGATTGGTGGTAGTTCAGGCGGAAGTTAAAGATCCCATGGCACTTATCGATAAAAGAGTAGGAGAATTTCCCCGGTGTCCTGGCCAAATTTCCCTCATTCACTAAAAATACCACCAACAGGTTAATCTGGTTCAAGGTCAGTTGGCATTCATCTGTATCCCCCTCCCCAGGGTAGTGCCTGAAAATAGGCAGGATCTGTCTAGTGCACTTACCCGGACAACAGAAACTAACTAAATAAATAAATAAAACATAGGGATATTTTTTTAAATGTTCAATAATTTTATCTTTTTTTAAAGACTCAAGGATTTTACAAGGAATGGAAGTTAGACTAATAGGTCTATAATTGTTGATAGACATCTTATTGTCTTTTTTGAAAATTAGCATTGCCTTTGATCCACACTGATTTCACTGACTGTGTGAATCCACAGGCAGGTGGCTGTAAAAGCTTATGCTGGGGGCAAGGCAGCTCATATTCATACCACAAAAAGAAGCAGGAGGGAGTGTGGGATGCATGCATGCTGTGTAAGGTGGATGAACTAGAAAAGCCATGTATGGCCAATCCCAATGCACACCCTGAAAAAAGCAAAATCACCAAACTAGGAGAGGCTGCACTCCTATGATATGTGACTCTTAATGTCTGATGGAGTATTCAAAAATAGAAAAGACTATGAAGAGCTGATAAAAGTGAGGTGCTGACTTGATTTGCCAAAATACAAAAATAAACAACTTCAACCTCAAATGTTGTGGGTGTTTTTCTGTTTGTTTTTGTAATGAAATTCACTTTGTGCATTGAACTAGTGTTTAACATGGAATGTTACTAACAGGGTGATTAACATTGATCATAAAGATGAATAACATGAATGCAAACATATTCTTGCTAACTAAATTATATTTTATTTAGGTGAATATTTATAAAAAAAACATCTTACTGATGGAAACAGATGACTAGAGGGAATACTAAGCAAGTAGGAACTCATCTGCATTTCCTCTGGAACTGCTTACTGTACTTATAATTTTTTCTGTGACTATTTATTTGATGTGGAACCTTTGTAAATGAGCACTTGTGCTCAAAGGTAATCTCCAAAGTATTCAATAAATAAAAGTAAATGAAAGGAGAATTTGAACTGCTCTTTGGGTTGTCTACTATCTGTGAATATGGAGAGATTTATTTGTTTATGTTTTATATGTATATATATATATATATATATATATATTTATAGTATTTGAAACTAGAACCCACAATCCCTAATGAAGCCCAGTGGATGAAATATTTTGTACACATTGGGACTTAATGATTGATTCAAAATGAAAAAATTACTGAAGATTTAAGTATGTGGCTATATAAGTTTTGTTTTATGCACTTGTAAGCACTGCCATATCAATGCTATCCCCCTTTGTAATGCCCTATGCAGGCTTGTCTTGGTCTGCCACCCCGATCCTACTACTGCACTATGTACTGGGAGCTAGATTACATCCTGCCATAAGGCATTCTTTTCACACTGTCCTGCTAGGTGCCAAATTTTGCTTAGGTAAATTACTGGGCTACCTCAACAATTTACTCAGACACACCACCACCAACTCCTCCTGTTCCTTATGCTCAGAGGAGGGAAATAGACTACAAACCTGTAGGTGCAGATACAATGTGGGTCAAGCTTCTATCAGGTATAGACTTGCTTCCCCATGAACTGGCCATTCCCCTCACTCACTGCCCTCTCCAGTTACCATTCTGTGAAAACCTTCCTCAAGTAGAATGTAAGCCCCCTCAAACATGTCCAAACTGACATAATAGTGGCCCATAATCCTTATTCAGGGTCTCCTAGTATGCTTCTCTGGTCTTAGGTTTAATTCCAGATCTGACCTTGCTCTGGGAGAAGGGTTTCTCCATGTGTGTTGTACTACTTAGGGTATAAAAGTATGTTCTAACTGTTAGAATCTAACATGTACCTTTTGGCTTCCTGGCACAGTGTAAAGTGGCTACCATTCTGACCCTCTGGGGCTGTGTAAACATACCCCCTTTAATATCCACTGTACATTGTGATTTCTGTATGAAATTATTTTTATGAATTATATATGAATCATGATTGGCCCCCTTCAGAGCTTGCAGACAGACCCATTTTGTACCATTCAGTGGCATTATTTTTTACATCCACCATACAATATGACTATGTATATAATCTCTGACCCTTTATTTATTGTGTATTTCTTTCCCTACCCTTTATTTCTGAATTTTTAATTCCACAGTGATCCCTGTTCCCCTTCCTCCATTTCACAGCTGATAATAAGCCTTAAAGGTCTTTGGTAGATTGCATGGTAAAATATGTTCCAAATAAATAAAATAGGTGCAGAGGTACTCATGGAAATAAATCTGATACGTTCATACCATCAGGGCTAGAGTAATAATCCCTATTTATACAATGTAGCTCAGAGTCAAACTTTACAGATCAATAATTTATTTTAGCTACTGCACTAGGCATTTGCATGCACGTTAGACAGGTCACAAATGAACTCTTAACCAATTGGAAAGCAACTTGAACAAATAACCAATACTTGATGATGCCCTAATGGCTTCTGCTGCTCTTAAAACACACCAAAGCAAAAAAACAAAGGCTCCACTCTAAATCGCCTGTGCCTAGTAAAAGCAAAGTATTAGCAAACAAATGGACTGGCACCAGGCTTCAGCATACAAACATATTTAATCTGCAAAAGTAGCATACATAATAAATGTCCACAAACTGTAGAACAAATCAGCAGAACCCCTGACCAGATTTTGCCTGTAGGCTTTGTCAGTGGACAAAAGCCAATGGGTGAAACCTGGTCAGGAGTTCTGCTGCTTTGCTCCACAGTTTGTGACTGTTTATTATGTATGCTACTTTTGCAAATTAAATATTTTTGTATGCTGCTGCCTGGTGCAGGTCCATTTGCCTGTACTTAAAGCAGTGAAATTAAACAGAAACAATGAAATCTTCATAAAAAATAACAGATATAAAAGCATTGTATAAACTGGACACATAATGGCCTGGCTCAGAATATGCCACATAGTATGATTTATGAGGAGGAAGGACCTAGGACAGTAACTCATCTGTGTCAGTCAGTAGTAAGTTATGTAAATCCTGCCCCTCACTCATGGAGATGAATGGGAAATTTTGAGTCAGGCCATTGTCTGTCCAATATACCTATATCCCACATGTCAGTATATTATTCCCCTCCAACACCAACAAAAGAAGGAGGATCCTAACTTAAATATATGCCATGATTGTCTACTTTAGCTTTCCTCCTCAGGGAGATGCTGTACTTGCCATTTTCCATGCTAAAGTAAGAAACAAATTTACATTTTATATTTTGTATATATAACTTTGGCCAGGTTCAACAGATTTAATTACAATTTAGCTTGCATCATTGGAAGGGAAAGGTCTATTGATGTTCTAAATTTGGTTTGCATCCCTTGTGTGGTTTGTGAGATACAGAGTGTTCAAAAATAATTTTTTTTATGATTTTAGCTGTTTTTTTTTCTCAACTTGTATCTCACAATCAGCTGTAGCTACAGACATGAAACTTTCAGGATAGAACAATTTGGCCTCACAGATGTGCCGTTTGAAGGTTTGGAGAAACAATATTAATCTGTTCAAAAGTTATTCAATTTAATGTTATCCATTATTTCCAAAGGTAATAAATATATATCCCTGGTGGCATAAGATTCTAAATCGGAACAGCGCTCTGGCATAGGATTTTATGCCAAAGTTTAGCAATGTGCAGATGACTCTATGTCAGAGCAGCTGTCAGGCATAGGATTGTAAGCCAAAGGGTACAGGTGCAGGTCAGCACCCACACCCCCAAAAACAACTGTGGGATATTGGGGAGCCCACTCCCAGTGTCCCCAAATCTGTTTTGTACCCCTATAATGAAGGAAACAGACCCCTGACGTAATTTTTAACTTCAGTGCAGAATTCTGCATCCTGCCATTTTTGATGCAGAATCCTACATCAAAGTGCTCATTTTCACTGAGGTCAGGGTGCCCAGTCCTCGAGTTGACATTCAATCCCCCCCACTACTGTGGCACACTAGGGAGCCCACCCCAAAGTGCCGAAATAATTGCATTTATGGTTTTCCCGACCCCGGGATGCCAACTCCTGTTGTCGGTTGCCTTCCCAAACCCACTTCAATTGCTGACAGGGTACCCAATCCCCCTATCAGCATAAGATATCCCCCCAACTCATGTGGCACTCTGGGAGCCCACACCAGTGTGCCCACATTCAGTTTTCTGTTCCTGTAAAAACAGTCCCAATGTTTTTTTTACACCTGTAATAAAGAAAACAGTCCCTTGTTGTCTCCCCAGTCCCCCCTTCTCCATCCCATACTCCCAATGAGCACCCACCTCCTCTTACCCCCCCCTTACCCATACTTACCTCTGGAATTCAGGAGCAGCGATCTTCTGTGGACTTCAAAGCCCAACCGCAAACTGAGGAATCAAGGTAGGCTCATATTATGGCTCTAAATAGGCTTTTCAACTTAGGTTGATCTCTCAGCCATTTTTAGTACTTTTTAACCAACATTTTTAACAAGGAGTTATTGGGACCCCACCTCATGAACAGTGTCACTGTCATTTCATTATTCGGTCACAAAATGTGATTTCGTGGGTTACTACACAGAATCACCTTTCTGGATCGATTAATGAAATGACAGTGCCAGTGTTCATGAGGGGAGGTTCCAAAAAGCCCATGTTGAAAATCTTTTGCAAAAATTCCCAAAAATGACAGCATTACATGTGTGCATTGCACAGTTTCTACACAGATTCATAACTTTGCCATTTTTTAATGTTTTCACCCCAGATTTTCAACATTGAGATTTTTTCATACCTCCTCATGAATAGTGCAGCTGTCATTTTTCACATCATGCCCAAAATGTGTTTTTGCAGCTCTGGTGCAGAATGGTGCAGTCGTGGTGTGAAATCAACTTTTGGGCTGTACTAATAAAATCACATTGCCACTAATCATTAGGTGGGATCTCAAAAAGGCCATGTTGAAAATTTGGTGCACAAATACCAAAACAAATCTCACAAAACTGAGATAATATTATACTATGTCAAAAAGTAAGGCAATTAATTAACAAAAAACTTTGTTTAAAACAAAGTTAGGGTTATACACATAGCTCTTCAACCAAAGTGATACAGGTCGGGAAATTGGATGTTAGGGTTTACAGTTTTGATACCCCTCCCCCATCAAACCCCACCATTGGAACCGCACCCTCACCCTCCACACACCAACATGTATCGGGGTGTGACTTAGGGTCATGGTGGGTCCCACATCCACCCCCCACACCACACTACCATCACAACACCACCCCCAGCCTTCATTCACCAACAAGCATTGGGGAGTACCTTAGGGTTGTGGGCCCTAACTCTCACCCCATTCTCCTATACTGTACCATGACAGGTTCCTTTCAGATGGAATGGGGTGAGCATTAGGGCCCATGACCCTAAGGCACTCCCTAATGCTTGTTGGTGTGTGGAGGGTGGGGGTGATGTTGCAATGGTAGGGTTGTGTGGGGGGGGTGGAGGTGGGACCCACCAAGACCCTAAGTCACCCACTGAAGCATGTTGGTGTATGGAGAGTAGGGGTGTGGTTCCAATGGTAGGGTTTGGTGGGGAAGGGGTGTTGAAATTGTAAACCCTAACATCAAATTTCCTGACTTCTAACATTTTGGTTAAAGAGCTATGTGTAGAACCCCAACTTTGTTTTAAACAGAGTTGTTTGTTAATATAATATATATATATATATATATATATATATATATATATATGGTAGCACGGTAGTGCTACCATAGTTAGGGTTGAGGAGCCATTTCCATGTTAAACCCAAAATTTTGCACCTTAATAACTTTACAACCGTTTGATGGATTTGCCTGACATTTGGAATGTATGATCAAGACCCATAGGCCTTGGGATCTGCCAAGTTTTGTACTGATTGGATATACGGTTGCAGAGTTATTAAGCGTGATCTGTGCATGCGTTTACGCTTTTCTGGAATTCTGTGGTCGCGCCTACAGGTCGTACAGTTTGTGTGACCGGCCTGAAATCTTCAGGGAACATGCAGCCAGGGTCCCCGATGTGCCTTTCGAAGATTTCGTGAAAAAATATTAAACGGTTCAAAAGTTATTCAAAAAACAGTTTCCCATTATAAGTCAATGGGAAAAGTTAACAAAAAGTTCAACACTTTCTCAAATGCATTTTTACTTTTGCAAATGGGCCTGTTACTTTCTCAAATCGGCCATTTTGTTTTCAGTTGGTGATCTGAAAAATGGTTGGCATTTAAATTTGGGACCCTCTAGCAATCTAATTTTTTTTGTATTCACCTAGTCGGGCCCTGAGGATGCTTGCCATGTCTTTATTTTGTGGAAAACACCCCAGAAATATATGTTTTCAAATTTCTGAAAAGTACTCAAAATTACTTTCGTTCATGAAAGTGTAGCAAATTTTTCATGTAAAGCTGAAATTACACAGTAATTTTCTAGTCTGTGGCAAAATGACAGCAATTCTTTGGCACTGCACTGCAAAATAACCGTTGGAGTTTTGGGCTGAAATTTGGAGGAACGCAGCCGATATCTCACAGATGTGCTTTTCAGTGTTGTATTGAAAATATTACACGGCGCAAAGTTATGGCACTCAAAGTTGACAGTTTTTCCATAGGATAACATTACGGAGCCCGAAGCATTACAGGAATCCTTTGGCACCCTGCTGCAAAATAACGGTTTGGTCTTTTTTCCTGAAATTTGGAAGGAAGACAGCCAACAGTACACAGATGTGCCTTTCAGTAGCTTGGTGAAAAAATATCACATGGCGGCAAAGTTACGGCACTGCAAAATTGACGGTTTTTCCCATAGGATAACATTACGGCGCCCGACACTTAACAGAAATCACTTGGAGCCCTGCTGTAAAATAACGGTTTGGTCTTTTTTCCTGAAATTTGAAGGGAAGACAGCCAACAGCCCACAGATGTGCCTTTCAGTAGTTTGGTGAAAAAACATTACAGGGAGGCAAAGTTATCGCGGTCCGAACTTTTCGTTTTTTCCCGTAGGATAACATTACGGCGTTCGCCGCGCCTTTCAGGGCCCGTATCTCGGAAATGGTGCAAGATACGGACTTTTCGTCAGAAAATTTGTTAGCCCCCTAATGGGGCTAAGATTCAAATTAGCCAGGACAGTTGTAAATAATATGACTTTTAAATTTTTTTTCTACGTCGTATGGTTCCTGAGATATAATGTATTTAGTATTCCAAGATCTCATTTTCTGCGCCGATACTCATTATTTTGCATACATTATTTGTACTCACTGTCCTTCTCAATGCAGGTTTTGGGGAAAACCAGCCTGTGCGCTTACATTACTGTTACTGTTGCCCTTTCTGCTTGGATCCGTACTCGTTTCACTTACCATTGACGCCTGCGCCACCATTGCGCTATCCTTTGCGCTTTCATTTGCGCTTGCATTTCTGTTATTTTTGCCATTTCTGTCTCACAGTACTGTTTATCTTACTGTTTCACTTTACGTCACCATGCCCATTGACATTTCTGTTTGCAGGCACCATGTTACTATGTGACAACACATCACGTGGCAGACCATTCCTGTCTACGCCACCATGTGCGTTACCCTTTCTGTTCTCATTCGCGCTTGTGTTACTATGTGCGCCACTGTTAGCATTTCTGTTTGTGTTGCTGTCCCTGTTACTATGCCACAACACATCATGTGGCGGAGCGCGGGCCCTTCCGCCGCTGCATTACATTCACTATTTCTCGTTATCATTCTCAAAAGAAGAGGAATTAGAGGAAAATCTCCATTTAATGCATTAGTTAGGTTGTTCCACAGCGACAAAGTGAGGAATTGTAGTTAGGTTGAAACTCCCTTGATCCTCACTTTCACCGGCATTGGAGTGCTCATTGGGATCGTGGGTCCTAACTCACCCCATTCTCCTATACTTCTGCTGATTTACACATGTCATGGGGTGAGGAGTTAGCTGACGATCCCAATGCGCACCAATGCCAGTTGGGGGGCGGATGGGGTCCAAGAGGGTTTTCAACCCAATACAGTGAATTTCCTCACTTTGTCGCTGTGGAACAACCCTAACTAATGCATTAAACGGAGTTTTTGCCTCTAATATATATAATTATATATATATATATATATGTATATATATATATATGTTATGTATATATATATATATATATATATATATATATATATATATATACACATACACATATATACACATATAAATATATATATGTATATACATATATATAGATATATATATATATATATATATATATATATATATATATACACACACATATATATATATATCTATATCTATAGAGGGTTGAAAATCCTAACTGTGCATTCCCCTTACCACCACACACACACACATACATACATGCAAGTAAGGAAAGGAACAAATCAACACAACCAGCAGGAGATGTATACCTGTGTTGCTGTAGGAAGTGGAGAAATCCAACTTTGGATATCATACATTATTTACAAAGTTGTTCTACAAGGTTAGTTCACATAAAGGTGAACCAAACTGGCAGTAGTGAAAATGGTGTACCTCACTTCATTTTCAACATATGGGTGGCGAAAGGCATCACGGGTGCTGCAATGTTAGTCTATGGCAAATTGCTCACTTATGGAACAATGTAACTTTGTAATCCATAAATACTTTAGCACAAAAGCAGAAAAAGGCACCTCTGTGAGACCAGGTTTTGCCACCCTGCAAATCTTAGCCAAAAGGACAAAACCATTTGCTTGCAGGATGATGGCAAAGATGTGCAGTCATTAGGAGCATACTTTTGCAAAATACTTTCTCAAACACAAAAGTGTTGCAAACGGAAGACACTAAAGTACTGCATTTGTGAAAGCATATAAACTAGTGTCGCAAAATACTGTCGCAAAGACAAAAGTGTCACAAACAGAAGACGCAATAGTGTCATGTTTTCAAAAGCATGCAAAATACTGTCACAAACACGAAAGTGTCACAAATGCATAGCACCATACTGTCACATTTGTAAAAGTGATTTTCAAAAGTATTTCAGGGAATGTGCAAAATCCTGTTTTGGATCTTGCGAACCACAAAATACCATATGTGTAGTCTGTGTTATGTGTTGGTGGCAGCGTGTGGCCCAAGATTTTGAGTTCTCTGTAATGATATATGTTTTGCAGTGTGAGGAATGTCCAGGATCAGGGTTAGCAGTGACAACCCCATGCAGCAGCCTGATGCGGGCATGGGTTGTGGTTTATGGTTTAAATAGTTGTATATTGTTCCTGTTACCTGCTGCTGGTTGTGTGTGATTGGTTATGATTTGCCTTGGTCCTTCCCCTACTTAGATGTATGTGTGTGCATCTGGTGGTCGTGGGGGCAGAGGGGAATGTGCAGTTAGGGTTTTCAACCCTAACACCGAATTTCCTTGCTCTTGTCACTGTGGAGCAACCCTAACTGACACATTAAATGGAGTTTTATTGCCATGAATATATATATATATATATATATATATATATATATATATATATATATCCTATGCACTAATGGGGCAGAGTGGCTATGCATGCTTATCTGGGGCATGCAACCACTCCGCACACTCTGCACCCCCATGTGGGATGCTTTAAGACAGGCATGCAGCACATATGTGCCTGATTCCCTGACTGCACAAGGAGCAAAGTGCCAGGGGTGGATGAGGGGCATGCCAGCACTACACGCCATGCATCAAGACACGTAGTGCTGACCATGGGGATGTGGATGGGTGTGCAGGCTATGCCAGGGAGAACCCTGCCATAAGCCTGATATACGGACCCCACACCCATCGGTGGAATGGCCACCCACACTGGGGAACATGGCAGCCTTGCCCCCTCCATGTCCACCAAGCACTGCCTGGCCCAACACACAGGTGTGCAGCCCCTATGAGGTACCACCCCTCACAGTGTCCCAGGGGTTCAGGGACATCAGCCCACATATGGTGCCCCCCCAACTGCACTGCTCTCCCACCTGACACCAGCCCCTTGTGGCATATGGAGGGGTACATTCCCCCACATCCAGGTGCACCACTTCTATGCCCCATCACGGAAAAGCCAGTGGCATACCCTCCTCTCACCCCCTCAGCCGTCAGCCATCAGACATCTATGGGGCATGCTGCTAAAGTGCACCATGCTATGCAAGAGAACCAGTGTGGAACCTGGTCCAGGTATCCAATTGGATGCCTGGCCAGACCCACGACCCCACCCCTGGCTGCACTGCAGAGCCCTTTGCCCCAAGGGGCTGAGCCATGGACAGGTGGATGGCAGTCATGCATGCTGCCAGTGCGCACCTGTCCACCGGTGTGGAGCTCCGTGGGCAGACAATGTGCCTCTGGCACATATTACCCACCCATTGGTGCATAACACCCATATATTGTAATTTGTAACATGACTGTGGTGTGAAGCTGCCCTAATTGTGATGGCTTTGGCTCCTGGCAGCACAATTATGCCCCTAAGTAGTCAAAACTGGTGCAACTGTGTGCTGAGAGCAGGATCCAGAAAAAAAGATATTGCTTCAAAAAAGTACCTTAGAACCTAAATATACAGTATGTAACTTCCTTGTCCTGGTCTGTGCAGCACCTCTGCATCAAGCTCCAACCTTCATGACAAATGAAAAAATATTCAGCACTAAATGTCTGGAACTGTTGCTGTGTAACTTCTTCTGTATGAGCACCAAGCCTGCAAATAGGCAAATAAGCATCCCCCCAAAACAGTCAAGCTGGGGACATTTAAAAGCTTATAGAACTACCCACCAGGCATGACATTTATACTAACTAAATCTTTAACTAGCTTGAATATTGAATGACTTGCATTTATGCTCTACAATTTTTTTATTATCATAAATCAATGTGCATAAACTGTTTTCATAGAACTATGTGGGAAAGAAAGTAACAATTTAGGATTCAAATTTACCATCATGTACTTGAAATGCCTTAAAAATTAAAGCATGTGATTTACATTATAGTCTTGTATTTTGTAACACATGGTTAATTCTATTCTTCTGACTATATTCATTTTGGCAACTCGGAATTCTTTGAAATGAAATGCCTTGGTGACGTTCCTAAAAAAAATCCCTTTTTCATATCCTTTCTAGTGATGAGCGAAGCTGGTACAATTCACTCTGTGAAATAGTTTGTGAATGTCACACAATTCGTAGAGCAAGGATTGAATGCAAAGTGTGGAACTTTGAGGGTGAACTTCAATACTTCACTGCAAAAATGTCCCTGGTGTCTAGTGGGTGCCCCCTAGTTGCCTATCAATATAAAATATTAATTAAATCCCTGTTGTCTAGTTGCTCCCCCACTGATTGCCGGCCCCCAATGTACAAACAAATATTTTTTTTAATTAAATCCCTGGTGTCTAGTGGTTCTCTGACTCCCACCAATTGACATCCCCAGTACATAAAGACATTTTTGTTTTTATTAAATCCCTGGTGCCGAGTGGTCCTCCCACTGATCGTGGGCCCTGGTGTAAAAATACATTGTTATTCATGATTAAATCCCTGCTGTCTAGTGGACCCCCCACCCTGTCAGGTAATGCCCCACTGCCCTGCTCCTCCCCACCCTGACACAGAGTGGACAACCAGCATGGCCTCCACTCTCCACCATGGCTAGCTGCCTGACTATGATGGAATGAATGAGCATGTACTTGTGCAAGTACACACTCATTCATTCTAGCTCAGTCAATTGGCCAGCTGTGGTGGAGAGTAGAGGCTGTGCTGGTTGCCTGCTCAGGGTTGGGGTGGGGGGCAGGGGTGGTATTACCTGATAGGGTGGGGCATGGAGGTCCACTAGACACCAGGGATTTAATCATGAATAATAATTTCTTTTTATATTGGGGCTGGCGATCGGTGGGGGATCAGTACATACCAGGGATTTAATTTAAAAAATAATTTAATTGTATATTGGGGCCAGCAACCGGTGGGGGAGGGGTGGACCACTAGACATCAGAGATTTAATTAGTATTTTACATCAATTGGTAGGAGGGTGCCTACTAGACATCAGGGATTCACATTGGGGGCACAGCGATTGGTCTGAAGGAACCACTTGACACCAGGGAATAAATTTAAAAAATCTTTTATTTGTTCATTGGGGGCCAGCGATCAGCAGGGAAGACCACTAAACACCAAGGAATGGGACTGAGGTTTACCATTTGTAACTTTTACTTAATTTGGGGATTTTTTAAGTGCAATTTGCACTTAAAAACAACAAAGCAAGGTGAAGTTACAGATGGTGAATTTTTCATTAAATGGGTTAACTTCCCAAAGTGATTCATGGAGGCGAATATGGTAACTTCACTGAAAATTCACCAGTGAAGTAAAACTTTGCTGTATTACTAATCCTTTTACAATGAGTATTTATGTGGTCTGTTTTTAAAGTTGAGCTCTTCTTGTATAAATATTTGCCTTCTTTGCCTCATCTTTTAGTATAGCAAGAAAAAGTTTATTGTTGAGACTTTCTTTGCCTCCAACGCGCAGCCTATTTTTTTTTTCATTTTTGTATGATAAAGAACAAAGAATCAGAGGCTCTGAAGTTTCAGTGTGGTGGCTAGTGCTATTGATTGCATTTTATACATCAAAGTGGATCACTGGGCAATTTCAATGTGCATTTGTTTTTGTGGGGGGAACGTTCAGAATGTAATGACTCCTCTTGTTATATTCAATCCTAATAAAACAAATTGAACATATAAAAGTAATCTTCTTAGCCAACAACTTATCATCAAGATCTTGAATAAAGTAAATCAATAAATCCAGAACTGTCGATGACTGACTCTTAACAACTTCACATGGTACAGCTGTAACTCTGATTCTGCATCTCTCCAGAAAGCTTTCTGACCTTTATAATATTGACATTTTGCAAAGTGTCACAATAAACAGGCAGCATCTATTTTAATCATACATTGTCAAGGTGCTGCCCTTTCAGAATGGTGGACAAGAATAGAAAATGCTTAACTGATTATTATGCAGCTTTCAACAAAAAATGTTTGTATTCTGTCAGTTCAGTGTCTCTTTTAAGCAGACTGCATTTTAAAAAGTTGTGCCAAATGAAGATAGATAGACAGACAGACAGACAGACAGACAGACAAATCAGTCATCCTCTTCTTTCTTTCTTTCTTTCTTTCTTTCTTTCTTTCTTTCTTTCTTTCTTTCCACCATGAGATGCATCTCGCTTTCATGAAAGGTCCCAGGGGACAACAGAGGGAAGCACATTATACACATATTGTTGGATATTTGCAAACAATTTTCAGGAAAAAATAGAGAGAGTGCAACAAGTTGGATGTACAGCCACTTTCTATCTGTAGAAAGCTGTTTGCGCTGGGGCAGCTTTAGGATCTAAATTTCATCAGCGGAACGTGCAAAGATCATATTCAGCCATAAGGATTAGCTGCATGAAGAAAACATCTGGAAGTCTTCAGGTTTGGATGTGTTGTGGGGTGCACAGTAGCAATAATCAGTAAAACTTAAAAAGTAAACCAGGTCACTGCCTTCCAGAATCATGGGATGCCCTGAATAATAACTGACCTTGACATATTGATGACAGCAGTGAAAATATATATGTGTCTGACTGCCATTAATTTGTGGATTTATTTTATACACTAGACACAATATGAAACTATAAAGTATTTACTGTTATTGACTCAAAGATATCCCCATCCTTCCTGTTCCTCGCCAACTGTAATGTGTATTTATTAAATGTGAAGTAATCAATGACTTTGTCTGGTTCTATGGTGAAATCACATGAAATGGTTTTCTTCTTGGATAAATTACCTAAGCAAAACTTCAGGAACATCTCAAGACAACTGAGCACTGTCACAGCCCTGAATAATAACTGACCTTACCATAGAAAATGCTGTTGGTGGAAAGTCATTCTGACAGTTTCTCAGAAACTAGGGCTGCTGAGAATTTGCACTGGACTATACACTGTTTCTGGCTAAAAATATGCAGCATTTTCCTAGAAATGTGGTGTTTGTCAAAACGATTCAGAAAAACAACCTCAGTTCTTTACCGACAATCATTCAAACTCAATCATAAAACAATTTAAAACATGAGAGGTATTTGCTTTTGATATTCTTCTATATGTGGGCTACACTCTATAACATATAATGCAGATCCTAAGAATGGGCTGGGCAAAACTGTACAGCAAATAGACAAAATGCCCATTCAGAAATGGACCAACTCATGTATGTTAACAAAATTTGCACTGTGCCTTCATTCTGAAGAATATTGTTTATGGTTCAGATTCAAAGGGCAAACATGGGTTTATTGGCAACACAAAGGTCAATTGAAAGCTGCATGCCGATCAACTTTTGATGCAGTTCAAATCCCGGAAAGGGTGTCTTTACGTGGCATGTGTTTATTGACAAGAACGTCCATTCATAAAATGTTATTTTTAAGTTTTATTGCATTTAGCAACCCAGAATGATTCTTTTCTTGCAATGACCATATAACTATAGGTGATATTAATGTTTTACATACAAGAACATTAATAACATAATAAACCAAATTCGTTTAAACAGAATTATCATATAACTCCAGTTCATGAATAAACAAACACATTGTCCACAAATAAATCTGTAGACAACATAGATATAGAGATCAGCTTCTGGTTATATGGTTTCAGCCTTTAATTTTTGAAAAACTTGCCATATTTTCAACACAAAAAATTATTTCTAGTCATTTCTAAATTGGTACTGCAAAAACCTCTGCATCTTGTGCAGCACTGGCTAAAATTACATCTTCAGTATATGTGTATACATATATATATATATATATATATATTCATGGCAAAAAACTCCGTTTAATGCATCAGTTAGGGTTGTTCCACAGCAACAAAGTGAGAAATTCGCTGTTGGGTTGAAAACCCTAACTCCGAATTCACCCCCAGCACCACACACACACAGACACACACACACATATTCAAGTATGGGGAGGACCAAGTCAACACAACCAATGACAGACATCCAGCAGCAGGTGACAGAAATAACAAACAATTGTCTAAATGTACTCATGAGACATCCCCACCCACCTGACCAGGTACTGCATGCTCAGTGGAGATCAACAGCAAAACTGAGGCCATGTACACCAAACACACATCCCTGATTGCAGCTGCACACAGCGTACCACACTTAGTAGTTGCATGGCCTTACCTACCGATGCCCCACACCACACCACACCACACCACAACTGGTACTGTGCCGTTATTCAATATAAATGCTGAAGGTGCATGATGACAGTTGTAGAAAGGTTTTAATACTACTGAGTATACATTAATTAAGAGAAGCACATAAATTAACTACAAGACACTAGCATGCTCAAGATGAAAGTAGTGATACATTTAGTAGGTGATTTACATAGTAGTACATTTACTGCAATGGTTTACTCAACATAGAGGCTGATGTAAAGCGTATGGAAAAGCATTGCCTGTTCAACGCTGTGAAATTGGCACTGTCAGTATCACATGCATTCTTACTGATAAAGGTGTACTGCTGATGTACATACATAGACCTTCAGTGTGTTTCAATATTAAAGATGCAGTAAGTATTCTTTGTGAAGAAGATTGTAATTGCATGGATCAGGCCAAGCGACTTCTAAATATCATAGCACTACTGAGCCAACAATGATGTACCTGTATCAGACATGTATATAGGATAGATTTTCCTGTAGGCACTTACTGAGTATGTTGTACCTGATAAAGACAATCTCATTGCATCTGTGATGACTAACTTATTCAAATAGTAATACATTTGCTATTGTTGAAATGGTGATCTATACCACTTATGGACACAGTGTGATTTTTGACAGTTGTTTCATACTCAGGCTGTATGCCTACTGTTTGGGTTTGCCACACTTCTGTCACTGATGCTATCAAAGTGATAACTATGTTAATTCTGCTACAACAGGAATCAAGTAGGTATGGTGTAGATATAAACAAAATGTCTTTTAGTATTGATTTAACTCATAATGAAGTAAATGTACTAGGACATCAGGGGTTATCCTCTATCACTGAGTCTGTCAGTTATAATCACACTAGGGTTTCGATGACTGTAATGATCAAGTTACACTGTTCATCTTCATGAGTTCATATTCACAGCCATTCTCCAGCAGCTAGACAGTGTATGGTGTAACTGGGTGGGACACTGTGTTTCAAAGCTGCTGCAGTGCCTAGCAGAGGGAGAGTATCTACTCATAAAGACAATTAAGCAATAAGTCATGACCAACAGTTATGTTAAATGGTCTGTTAATCACCCTGTAGGGGTTTAATGTTGAATAGAGGCATATCCGGTGCCACATGTAGCTAAACAGTGATAAACTAACCATTAACATAATACCTGGGAGTGGCTTATTGCTATCATAATAAAACTGTTTTTTAAACAACATTAAACCATGTTCATCATATGGTTAGGCTCTACATGTATATTAATAAAAACTAAACATAAGGCTATTACAGTGTTTACAGTCAATTAGAAAGCTGCATTTCTCAAACCCTTGTTATAATCAGAGATATTATACCTGTACAACTCCTTGGTTTTGCTTAAATCTATTGCTCAGGTGGGCCACCACAAGTGGTCTGGTGTGGTGTGGGGCATCGGTAGTAAGGTCATGCAACTACCAAGTGTGTACGTTGTGTTAGCTGCAATCAGGGATATTGTACGTTTGGTGTACATGGCCTCAGTTTTGCTGTTGATCTCCACTGAGCATGCAGTACCTGGTCAGGTGGGTGGGGATGTCTCGTAGTACATTTAGACAATTGTTTGTTATTTCTGTCACCTGCTGCTGGATGTCTGTCATTGGTTGTGTTGACTTGGTCCTCCCCATACTTGAATGTGTGTGTGTGTCTGTGTGTGTGTGGTGCTGGGGACTTGAGTTAGGGTTTTCAACCCTAACAGTGAATTTCCTCACTTTTGTTGCTGTGGAACAACCTAACTGATGCATTAAACGGAGTTTTTTGCCATGAATATCCTGTCTTTTTCAGAAGTATCACTCAGCATACTACATGATTTATAGTCCTAAGAATAGTGCACATACATATAAAACAATGTTCCAGTATCAAAAATATTTTAACTGTTGCGGTTGCATTTACTGTCATTGTCTTAATTACTTTATTAATTGTCATTTGTCATTCTCGTTCCATGTAGTAGTTTTAATGTTAAAGTGTCTTAATCATTTTGTTTGTCAGCACATATGTTAATTTAAAATGTGCATAACTAAAGACAATATGACATGACATGGACATTATGTAGTTCATGTACTGAACAAATGGATATGCTACTATAGTAACGAGATTTCATAGAGTGCTTCCACTACCAACTGAGGTGGTACCATCAATCATGTGAACTGCGGTGGAAGAGGTTTGTTGTACTGAATACATATACTGGACCACCAGGGCTATGTTCCGGGGGGGGGTTTACTGCTTACATCTCAGAACGGGATTTTTGGTCCACTAGACCACCAGGGCTATGTTCGGGGGGCAGCTTTACTGTTCACATCCCGTGAACGGGAGTTTCAGTCCACTACAGCACCAGGGCTATGTTCGGCAGGAGGCGGGGGTGTATTTCACACTGATACACCCTGAAATCAGCTTTTCAGTACACTGAACCACCAGGGATGTATTCGGGCAGGGTTGTTTTAAACTAAAGCAGCCCGTGGTCAGGCTTGTGGGGAGGAACATTTCTGCTGTTGCCCAATAGGGCGGGGGTGGTGTTGAGGGATTGTCACTCTTTTGACCATGATCAGGCTGCGAGGGGACATGGAGTGGGTTGAGGCCAACACAGCTGTCAGCTGCTGTGTTGTGCCATGCAATGCAACAGGTTACCTGTGGGTGATCGTTGACTTGAGCATTTTTGGCCTCAAAGTTGTGCAGGTGCAGGTTGCGGGTTGCGCCTTCACAACTCTGCTGGCCTTGCTGAATATCAGGCTGTGCAGTTAAGCTGGTTGCTCCCCTGCAGTTCATCATGCATTCATTTGCATTGCACTGTTACTCAACATGTTTTCTGTGGTGGAACTGCCTCCTGCTGAATATCGCAGAATGGAGCAAGTCTTGACTTACGCAGCACTACCTATTACACATGTCACAACCCTTTTGAATATCTGGCCCATAAGTAGAATACTAATAGAAGGAAGGCATTTGTCACACAGAGACTGCTGGCCCCATGGAATGAGCTCCCTTGTCACTTATTTGTCCTAAATCAAAGATGCTTTTAAAACTCAGCTGTATAGAAATTTTTATGAAGGAAGCTAACATGACTACATAAGAGATACTGGCTGGGAACAGCTATGGCCTATTCTTTACTGTCTGACCTCCTCCACTCCCTTGAACATTTATGAACCTTTCTATTAACTATCTTTATATTAGGGATTACAATACCCACATATACCCAATGTTAAGATGATATGGTTATGACAATTATTTAAAAAAATGTTGAGGCTAGATATACACTTTATCTCTTGAATAGCAATAACACATACCAAACACAACAGAGTATAGTTCAACTATTTTTTACTATAAAAATAATTTCAATATAAAAATGACTAACTAAAATTTTTTTTATAAATACAAAATAGATTTTTACAAAATAATATATACATACGAGAAAAAACATATAAAGAGTGTATTACATCATACACAAAATTAAAATAAAATAAAAATATTTTTTTCTTTATATTAATAAAAACTTATAAAATATATTTATATTCTTTTTAGTTCAGCCGAAGACCTTGCGAGAGGTGTGCACTGCTTGAAGCAATCGGGCTGGAAGCTGGATTCAATGTGGGCGCTAAAGTGAAACTGTTGCCCTCGGGAATGATACGGACCGCTGAAGGGGCCAGTTTCACCCAGGGAAGCTGCAGGAACAGATGGTAGCCGTGGAGGTGAAGCACTGCTAGTTGCAACAGCACCATCACCACTGCTACGACCGGCTCAGGACGAGTTCTGATCTGCTGCTGTGCATCCCTACGAGAGACTGGTTGTCAGCCTCTCAGGATCACAACATTCTCTCGCAGACTGGGAACCTCGTGCGTCTTCGTCTATGCTGTGACAGTAGCCTGTGCGCAACCCGCGGTCGCGGCGCCCTCAAAAGATAAAAAAGCAGTTATGATGAATATATAACACAAATTCACAATTACAACTGTAAAATATTTCACTTCAAATATTTCTTATCTAATACAATATCAGAAATGCATTCATTTAAAAGTAATGATAATAGTTTTAAGTATGATGCTAAACTATTTAGTATCTAATTTGTCTCTCTGTCATACTTGACTATCTATATTATCTAATAAGCTCACAACATAAAAAAATGTATAGTTAGCTGTGAACTTAGAATACTACACTTAGATTTTCTTTCACTACTCAGAAATATTCTGTATGTGCATACTTTAGCATTATTTACACTATTATACCATAGAGTTGAAATACATCCTCATCAAGTGTGAGTAATTACTTCACCATGTCTGCCTATAATGTGTAGTCATGTATTCAGTGAAATTAAAGTACCTTGACGGTAGCAGTATAATAAAATACTTTTCATGCATACACTATCATGATAAGTTTAATGATACTTTTAAACCCGAACAGCTTTTACCAGTGTTTCAAGATCTCAACACACATCAATGCATAAATAATTAAGTCACTAATATAAGATACGATGCAAAACCATGTGCCAGATATTGAGCCGAGCTGAGCAGAGTTATTGCAGGCGCAACCCCAAAGCTGCACACCTGCACAACTTTGAGAAAAAAAGGATCAAGTTGAGGGCCTACCCACAAGTGAGCTGCTGCATTGCGGATGCAACACTGCAGCTGCCACCTATGGCTGCCCCTCAACACTCATATCTCATACATCTGAACTGTTTGTTCCCAAAATGTGTTACAGTTGCTTCTCAAAATGTTGAAAGAAGAATAGGGAAAAGCGTGGAACACTTAATCTAACATGTTTAAATTAGAAGCCCACAACACTGTTAAAATGTTTGCATTTAAGTTCACATAAAGTCTGCAATTTATCAAATTGATATATTTAACATCATTTACTATACAATTTGCAAAAAAATGTTAACACTGAATGTATTACAAGTCCTCACAATGTGAGAACAGGAAAGCTTTAGTGAATTAAAATGAGTAACATTCTCGCAATGTGGTATACTTGAGAGATATGCACTCTACACCCCCTTATCAAAGGCAAATCACGGTCAACAATGTCTGCCCCTAACACATATCTTTTGTTGGGGTGGGTTGCTAACTTCATCCCCAACTGGGATTTTCAGGATATGATCAGGAGGTGGGGAGGGGTTTCAATACTCAAGCCTGCAATTGGGCTTATCAGTCCACTGGTAACCAGGGATAATTCAGGGAGGTAGGGAGGTGCCCATTACTTAATAGCCAATTGCGCTTATTGGTCCACTGACCCACGCCTGTGTTGAACGGGAGACATACTGGCTGCCCCAACTAGAGCTACGGGGGAGGGTATAACAGTATGCCTGCAATCAGGCCAGTGGGGGGATTTGCTCTTTGCCTGCAATTAGCCTGCAGAGGCACCCTTCCCAATAGCTGCTACCTGGTAAGGACCCAAGCGCAAAGTCCTCAGGATCACCACACCTGCATGCTAATGGGATGCAAATAGGCCCATAATCAGATAGAAATGTCCCCACCGTGCCTTGCCTGAATTACAACCACATTTGCATATTACCTTTAGAATATCGAGTTTTACGACCACAAGTAGAATGCTGCAGTTTTTAAACTGCGCTGCTGCAAATTACACTCGCCATGCACAGTGGATTAATGTGGTGATATTCAGAAATACTTCCTCAATAACACAACTCCTTTGAATATCACCCTGGACACACCCCTATGCTTATTATTCATCACCAGAAGGGCTTGCGCCTATGATAGCATATAATGTTCATCTAAAACAAATGTTTTAAAGTAGACATATTACCACCTTTACTCACATACAGTCTCACAGTCATCTCCTTACACTGTCCCCAAAAGTAATTTTGAACAACAACCACACCATCATATAGTGATGTTTTCAAACACTGTTTTAAAGAATAGTTTTCATTGAAACTATGACCTGTCTGTGCTAACCTATGCATCATTGAACTATTTAGCAATGTGATCTATGTGGCCCAATGTTGACACAGTTTCACTACTCAGCAACTTCTTTGGCAACACCCAACCCAGAAATACGCACCGAGTAATGTGTAATGGAATTTGCACCCACTGCAACCTGTCATAGTACTGCATTTGACTAAATAATAATGCCCCACAAGTGTAGGCGGTATTAGAATACCGGACCAGCCAGGAGTAATGAGGCCCGACGCCGCAGGTGGATGGACCCTATACCCTGGCCGGCCGGTATTGCGCACACCGCCCACCCTGAGAAGGCATTATGACTTATAAAATGGCCCATGGTACTATTTTTATAAAGAAAAAAATATTTTATGTTTAATGTGAAAACTGTTTTTATTTTTATCTTTTGTAATTAAATAGTTCCTCCGCATGTGTCCTAGTTGCAGTCCTGTAGTTGTGGGTTTGGGCTGTTGTCATGTTAACATAACCAACCCACCGTACACAGGACTACAGGAGAGTCTGACCAAGATATAAGCGCATAAATCGGTCTGTTCCTTGTCCACCACTAGTACAGCATCGCCCTCTCGTACAGCTCCGACTCCGCTGACGCTGAGCTTAATACAAATTCCCAGTCCGAATGCGTCCGGACCGCCTTTCCCCTTCTACCAGCAGAGGCTGAATGTCGCTTCCGAAAGGCACCCACGCTACTGCCCATGACACTACAGCTTTAGTCAAGCCAAACTAATCCCATAAAAGTAGAGTGAAGCTTCTGAGAGGAAACAGAGAGCGGAGGCAGAGGATAGAGAAGGGAGCGAGCAGTGAATCAAGGGCAAGCAAAGGCTCCATTTAGGAACAGAATAGTGCTGAGAGGGTGCTGTCAGAATAGCATTGGCTGCTGGTGGTTGCTTATCCTAAAATGCTGAAGCACAGTCTTGGCAGGTGGGTAAGTGACATCGGGGAGGTGCCTTAATTTAAAGTCAGCGCTAGTGGAGTTAGAGCTACAATAAAACTGTAATATGGAAAGGTGTTGAAGTACACTGAGCGACACGAGCGTCCTAGCGCTGTTCTAAATACTGACATCTTAAAAGAAATCGAATCAATACACTTCTGCACCAGATGAATTTGCCCTGACAAAAAGTTGTTCAGAACAGTAGAGTGTGTGTGTGTGTGTGGTGGGGGCAGTGTCTTTTGAGACAACTTGTCATTAATGGGCCAATATCTCTCGCTAAGTGACAGAAAAAAATGGCAGTGATTTCAAATTTATTTAGATATTTTTGCCAATGAAACACCTGGATGGGCAGAGGATACTTGAGTGGGTGAGAGGGCTACTGGGGCTGGTACTTTTTATTTGCTGGGCATCTATTGAAAGTTAATGCACCCCTGGGAAGAAATACTAGCCAATCAGATGCCAGGAAACAAAATGCCCATTTTAAGTGTGGTGAGACATCTTCCATGAGTGATATTTAGAAAGCGCACGATATTCGATAAGGTGAGCGCAAAACAGTCCCACTATTACCTGCATTATTAGTTTATCAACATTCCTCAGTTCATGATCACCTTTAAAAATACAAATATGCCAGTGCACTGAACAGCATCCGTACTACATTGTAGAGGTAAGCATTAGGCTGGCCAGAGGCTGAAGACAGACAAACTGCACAGCTATTCACTTTTACTGGGAAAAAGGGCACATGAAAATGATAAGGCACACTTTTAAACTTGTAGATTGAGAAAAACTAATAAATCATAATTGTACACTTTATGCAGTGCACAACATTTAGGTAACTACAATATCCTACCACCATGTTTGTGTTTTTGGGTGGTTGGATCTGCAGTGATCAACATACCAACCTTATAAGGTCACATCACACGTAAAGTAAGTAATGTAAACAGTGATTACGTACCACCCACAACAAACAAAATAAAGTGGTACTCCTCCAACAACAAGCTCTGTTGCTCACACCCCAAACTATTTGACATTAGCAGGGAGTATGCCAACAGACAATGCCTCCCCCATCATGCAATAGGACTGCAACAGGTAATTCTCAACAGGATCATTGATCACCACAGAATGTTGACAACCCATGGTACTTCTCAAGGATACAGATAATAGCAACAACAGATTTTTTCACTTACGTGACGTGGTGGACTGGTAGCTTCCTGCTTCCTCCTACGTTCTGGAACAGCAGCTTCCGGGCTCTATTAAAGGAAACAAGAAAAAATTATCACATTAATAGATGAAATATCAAGGTCAAAGTGTTCTTTCTTTAAAACATCAATTTCTTCAATAACGTATTTTCAAAAACATTACTCACAAATATATAATTGGTAGTATGCAGTGCAAGAACAAGTAGTGCCTGACCATCAATCACAATACTTATAACATTGTCATAATGCATGGTTGAGACACATGAACATCCTAAAAACATAACATGTAAGTTCAATTTATATACATGGCTACCTAATTATGTTGACGCGCCTGTTCCTTTAATAGTTTAAATGTGAGTTATAATAAAAAAAAACACAAACACAATGATAATGTCTGTTCCCTAATGACCTCTGGCTTCAGATGTAGCAACCATGTGTGTGCTATTAACCATATTACCCCTACAGGGGTATTAAAACACATTAACAAACATGTAGATATTCTATTATGCACACTAATAACTATTGCAATAATAAAAATGAAACATTGGCATGACATATAAATATTAACTAAATAAAATCTAGGTACATGTCATAATTAGCAACAGATTGTTAGCAGCACACCATTGAATTCCACTGAGACACCTACAACACTAGAACAACATTAGAATTTGTTATCTATTACTCATTATACAATGGCAAGAAAAATCCTCACTCTGATTAATCCACTCTTAGGGCGGACGTGATTTTAATCAGTACAACATCATGGGTCTAGTCTCAGCCTTACTGTGATCCTGATCATCATAGACATACTGATCATTTGTGATTGTTTCGTCAGCTCTTAAAAAACAAAATATTTTCCCACACAAAACATCTTTAAATTATTTTTTTTCTGTATAACAACGACCACCATTATAGAATAACAAGTGCTCAATAGGTGTGTCGTTGGGATAACCACACCTCAGTTGTTGGACACACTCGACCTAAACCCTCGCGGCACAACCACCGGCGTGACGTTATCAGCGACACACCCTGTGAACGATTATTGTAATTGTACATTGAACTCACCACCAAAATTAGCAGGGGAAGACCTGCCCCCCACAACACCGCATCTACAGCTACACCACACACATTGTCAGATTCATGAAGAATATTATTCCACACTCACATCTGTAGTAATACAGTTTGTTATGGTAGTACAGGATCTTCTGCCATGGTAACTGCACAATCATGAGAGTTGGTTAACACCTTTTTTAAGTATTTTGGGTGCATATTCAAGATAGTTGACCCAAACACCGTACCACTATGACCCCCAAACGTATCCCTGATGCTACACAGCCCTGAAATGCCCGATCACATCCATAGATAGCAAAAATGCCCGACGGGGTGTGTAATGGTAGGATAACATCACGCCTCAGGTGGTTGGGCACGAGCCGCAAGGCGAAAGCGTTCAACAACTGAGGCGTGACGATATCAAATGACACCACCCTGGAGGGCATAATACCAATATACAATAGCTCATTCTTATACAGAAAAAAAAATAATTTTAAAATGTTTTGTGTGGGAAAACATTTTTGTTTTTAAACAGCAGATAAAACAATCAAGCAAATGATCACAATGGCTGCTGCTGGATCAGCAGGTTCATGTGGGAGATCAGGACCTGATGTTGTACTGATTAACATCACTTCCAGTCCAACCAGACTGACCAATCAACAGTCCAGGATTTTTCTGCCATTGTATAATGTTACGTAACCTACTAAACCATCCCTTCAGCTCAAAAACAGCAAATGCTAATTACAGCCAGTAAGTAAAACAACCTTTAGCCCTTGTCCTGAACATATCTGTCCTGTTCTACTGACTGAAATGTTTATTTGTTGATAGTTAACCATATATTACGTCTGAAGATAGGCCTGATGGGTGGATACTTGCAGGATATGTTGGCATTCCTTCTATCATAAGTAAAGCTGCACCGCAGTATTGTTCCCCCATGCCTGCAGCCTGTTAGGCAATTCACACACCCCTCATGGACCAACACAGACCTGCATGGTAATAGCATGCAAATCACAGCATAACAACATGCAAATGTGCCCACTGCATCTTGCAATGATGATAATACCACATTTCCACAGTCACATTTCAAATATTGCCCCAGAGAGATACAGCCGTCCAGCTAATTTGCACAACATAATACCAGCGTGTATCAATGCCATAACCTCACATCACACACTTGTGTCATGAGAAACCCTCATTTCTTATTTGAAAACAACCTAAGAACTTTGTAATAATAAAGTCTTACCGTCAGACTCAATCATAATTACACTGTCAGTGTCTGACTGACCCCCTCCACAGCTTAAAAGCTGCTGGCACTACCTCGCTCGCAGCTGAGGCATCCTCAATGTTCTACAATAAATGCAAAACAAAAACATTTGAATATTGAGTGTAAATCAGGCACATTTTTAACACTGACAACAGTTGTTAAAAATACTACTTTCTAATTTCTATCCGACGTTATTACTGTATTCAATCTTTGATTATACAATGGCAAGAAAAAATCCTGACCTGATTGGTCAGTCTGGTCATTAACCTGTGAAGATCAGTACAACATCACAGGTGTGATGTTAATCAGCACAACTCACGGGTCTAGTCTCAGCCTTACTGTGAACCCTGATCAGCATGAGCATACTGATCATTTGTAGTCTTTCATCTGCTCTTAAAAAATATATATTTTCCACACAAAAACATCTTTAAAATTATTTTTTTTCTGTATAACAATGAAACATTGCATATAGCAATAATACCTCAGGGTGTGTGTCATTTGGATAACGTCAAGCACCAGTTTGGACACCTCAGACTGGGCCTCGTGCCCAACCACCTGAAGTAGCGATGTTATACGCCTTGACACACACCCTGTTGGGCCATTATTGCTTAATAGATATATATGTAGAGACTAAGCACATACAAAACAATGTTCAACACTAATATTTTCAAAATATTACTATGATAATACAAATAAGACACTCTGACTGTATATATATCAATGGTCACTTAATCACTGTGTGACTGATGTAGTACTCAGCTGTGCCTCATCCCACATTACACTAGTAAGCATACATTTACAAAACACATTGAATAATCACCCTGATGTCTCACGTTTATTTATGCATGCACAGATATGAAAACTGCGCCATTCTGAATCATCAGCCCTGCGCTGTTTCAAAAATACTCACAGACGGGTGTCCAGGGTAGTAACATTCAATCAAATCGTGCTATGGACCAACTTATTTGATTATCACCCCAGCCACAGCCACTGGACATGGCGCTGCAACGGCCACCACAAGTTGCCAGAGCTGGAAAATAAATTTGCGGTAAGAAGTACCATTCGCCATGCACAAATTTCAGATATTCAAAAGCTGGCATGCAAATGAGATAATAGCTATACACAAGATGAAGGTGGGATCATTTATATCTATTTATGGCACCATTTGCATACCATTAGCATGTAGTGCATGATCCATAAGGATTGCACCTGGCCGCCCTACTAGGCAGCACGCTGGAGACCGATGTACCCTGCAGCCCAATGACATGGCTCATCTCTCTGTTCACTTACCTCTCCCCAGACAGATCCGAAGCCTAATCACAGGCACAGTAATAACATGACCCCCAACCCACATCTACCGACCCATCATGGGCAATACAGTAACATCATTCATAAATGTGGAGTGTCATGCACATTATGGGCTGCACGTCCAGTGGCTATAGTTGGCATCAATGGGCGCACAGTCATACCAGTCAGTATTCGACGGGCAGCGAAGCATACGGTGGATCTGCCGCCCACCACCTGCAAGGGAGCGAGCGGGGGCTATACAGAACTAGAAATACTAGGCACAGGCTGACACGGTGGTAGTAACGACATTCTCACAATCAGACATTACAATCCACTGGACCACAAGGAGATATTTTGGTTGAAGGGCTTCATTCTGCCCATGATCACTAGGTGATACGTTCTGGCCGTGATTGAGCCGGAATATGAGCAGGGAGGTCAAGTTACTTTATTGCCTCGATCACACTGTGGGAGATCTGTAGGGGCTGACTTTATTCCTACGGTCAGGCGTCAAGAGATGTGGCGTGAAATATGTTACCATATACCGATAGAATGGTGGGGCACAAGAACTAACAGAGGCCCAGCCAGGAGTGGCAGCGGCTGTGTTGCACCTGCAAAACAGCAGCTCCTGTAAGTGACCAACTTCATTTGGGGGCTCAAGTTGTGCAGCCGTATGTTGTGAGCGCGGTATCTACAACCCCAATGAATATTGGGCAGCTTATGCAATTCTCCCTCTATTAACCGTGTTCCAGTAATCTTTGCACAATCTGTTGTCAACACCTGTACCTCCTGGTAAATATCCTTTAATAGTTTAAAGTGGACTTGCACATACACAACCTATTCACATGGAACCCTTTTCAATATGGTCCACACTATAAGACATTTTCACTAAGTGAAAACTTGACAACTATAATTAAAAGTTGTGCTGATTACTTCGATGTAGTGCTGACTTGCTTGGCTTCCAGACCTCATAATTCATAGACGAGATAGTACAGCATGTGTCATTGTCTGGTATCACCTCCAGTCCTTCAGTACCTAGAATCGCTAGCGCAACAACTTCCACTTCTTTTAATTACTACAGAACATTTTTATTTTAGTGCAATATATAAATAAGTGCAGCGCCTCCACATTGCATCCAGCTTCGGTTTGTACTCCTCATGAGAGAGCATTCCCAGGCCTGGACTGCCTCAAGCAGTGCACACACTCACAAGGTCTGCCTCATGTCCTTGATCAATCTTAGTAGTTCTGAAATACAAAACCCCAAAATATGCACATGGTATCGTAACAATATTCATCATTTCTTAAACAAATTCTATACAATAGTAATTAAATTACATCAAAGACCACCTGTCCTTCAAGATAGCAGAACCAGATCAGTACCATAATGAACAAAACAAACAGGATACAGCCACCTTGACAAAACAACTGCTAGTACTAACATGCTATGTAGTCTCTGCATTAGACACTATCAAACATCAAATTTGGATACCATGACATATCCATCTGCACCACAGTGAAATATTCGCCAACATTGTAATGTGATAAACACAGATAAACCACACATCACAGAACATGTTTTGCACATATAAATAATGATTCACGCGCTTCCACATTGCATCCAGCTTCGGTTTGTACTCTCCTGAGCACACGAGCATTCCCCGGGCCTGACTGCCCTCAAGCAGTGCACAATCTCTCTCAAGGTCCATCGCCTCATGTCACTTGATCAGTCTTAGTAGTTCTGAAATAAAACCCCAAAATATGCACATTAGTATCATGTAACAATATTCATCATTTCTAAACAAATTCTATACAATAGTAATTAAATTACATCAAAGACCACCTGTCCTTCAAGATAGCAGAAACACAGATCAGTACCATAATACGAACAAAACAAAACAGGATACAGCCACTCTTGACAGTAAAAACAACTGCTAGTACACTAACATGCTGTTTCTAGTCTCATGCTTTGAGTAACTGTATCAAACATCAAATTGGGATACCATGACATATCCATCTGTACCACAGTGAAATATTCGCACAACATTGTAATGTGATATTAAACACAGATGAACCACACATCACAGAACTGTGTTTTATTGAAGTCGCAAACATACATTACTGGTACACAGGCCTTGAAATAACATACTCTCCACCCGGCTCGGACACCTGTTTTTTCATTGGGACAGGCGTTTTACTTTCTTGGCCTGTCCCTTGGACAGGCAGTTCTGATTTACAACTTTGCCACACATATTAGGCTGCTAGGCCCCAACCACAGCACTCTATATAGAAAAAAGGGATGTCAGGACCTCATGATATGAAGATGTACCACAGACTCGAAATAAGGGCACTGACCACTAATATGCACTTGAGTTTTAGTAATTGCCACCTGCCACTTTTAAAGGGCAGCAACTTAAGGGCACTCTAGTAGCTCCTCATGTGTTCTGTCTCATGAAATAAATTACACACGGTAGCCAAAATTTAATGGGGTGAGCCAATCCATCAAGCAGGACCGGAAAGGGTATAAAATACATTTTAAATATTTTTTCGCTTCTGGAAAGCCAAAACTCCTACAGATGAAACTTACGAGGCGCTAGTTACACACAAAATCCTACAGGGTGTGATTCAAATATATCCTCATGCTCTAGTGTTCAAGGATGTTTACCACTGTTCATTTAGAGATATCTTACCTGTAGCCTGTCCACATCATGATTGTTTTGTCAGAATGTAAATTACATTTATTCACATATGCACTTTAACATTCTGTGAAAGAATCATACTGTGACAGGTTACGAGTATTATCAAACAGTTATCACTGTCAAACATCCTTCAACAGTAAACCAGGTAAGATATATTCTCCTACAACCTGCCAAACTCCGAAAAACACTAAAGCATTAGTACAGCAAAGCATGCAGAGAAATTGGCAGACACTCACTTCACCATGGCAGCTAGGCTACTGCATATTATAAAATCTATTTTTGACCACATTAATATGGTTCTGAAAAGAACCTTTGTGTATACTATCATATTTCCTCAAACAGTCTCACAATCTTAAAGGACTTTCAGGATTCCATCTTGAAGGTCTCCCAGAAAATGACAATTGCCAGCATGCGAATGTACACCATCCAGTAGGAATAGCCAATCATTACAGAATTTAATTTCGGGTGACGTAGTAGTATGCATTCCCATGCGTAAAAAGCAGTAATCTGTACATTTACTTTTCGCAGCTCTGTCAATCAGATACATATGATGCCTGTTTGCCAGACTTCACGCTCTGTAATATCTGAAAATATGATAATACAGGCAGGCAATATAGATATAATAGTAGAAGGTCCATTTTGCTCACATTAAATCTACCCATCATTTAAACCCAAATCATTGCCCAAGATGGATTTGGTATGTCGAGGAGAGTGAGTTCTCAGTGTCTGTGCATGGTTGGCATAAGATGTTCCATCTCATTCCACCATGACCAAACCATTTACATAGCAATTTGGGAGCTGCAGGTCCCTTCCGCAAATCACTATGAACTGCAAACTCAGCTGCTCGTCTTATGTAACTGCTTCCCATTATCCACAAAATCCTTTTTCCTTATTTTCGCCATTCAAGTTTTTTTACCCAGAACTGCGTACAGAAAGCGCTTACAGCGGGACTGTTCACCCTGCAGTGACTAGACATAATTGAAAATCAAAACTGATATTTTCTCTCCTTATTTCGTTTGCTCACTCATGCTCAGTCAAAAACACACATAAAAAAAAACATTCCCTTCTGCTCTGGCTTCATGAACCAATGTAACTCATGCATTCAGTGTATTACTAGACTATGTTCCGCAAAATCTAAAACCACTGAGAACTAAACAAAATGCATGCTTTCATAGGCAGTTTTAAGCAATTACAACATCAGAAAGTCTGATTGGTTAGTTTTGTCATACAACTCCGTGCAACTTCCTTATCTCCTCCATTCTGCAAGTTTTCGTATCTGCATGTTGAGTGCTGAACTTCTTTTCTTACTTTAACCTTTTTCTTAAGAATATAGCATGCCACATAATAACAATTAACATCATCAGATTAAACATCCAAAAACGTTTTGATTAATAATATGTACATGTTCTAATAAGTTTTAAATACTAGAAAATATCATGAACATAGTATGCACTTGGTGGCTTGAACTGCTTCTCTCTCTGCAATTTTCAAATGGATCTTGTTTCCTTCTTCTTCAGTGTTGTCCATCCTGATTGGTTCTCAGAAGTGGCCTGACACATCTTTAATTTCATTGGTAGAGCTATCTGTCACTCAAACAGATCTATTTAATGATTCGATAATGAAATGCTCTGTCACCTCAAAGTATTTAAGATTAACTTTTTCAATGCAGAAAGTACATTTTTGCATTTTGCTGCGATATAGCACAGTAAAATTTGTAAGTGTGTAACCGACAGTACTTTGACCATAATGTCGAATGCTGCGAAAGTACACTTGCGACACTTTCGAATGCACGCAGTATTTTTTTCGACACTGTGCTCACGAAAAGTAATTTTCAAGAATTGTCTATATATTGACACAGTTTCACATTTATGGAAAAATGACTTAATTATCAATTGTGAACACATAATCTGCTGCATAACTGCCCCAACTCCACAGTGCAGATATGTAAGATTTACAATGCTTAATGCGTACTCACAAACTGTGCATCGCATACTTGTCAAAACATCTATTTGTTGTATTTTTACACTCAAACGCCCTCATATATCCATTGTATGACCTCTGCTCATAACATTACATCTTATATGTTAAATTTCTACAGTGGAATAGTTCTTTCACATCGACTCATGTAAAACGAGCACATAAACAAAAACACAGTATCATCAAGGAGCGATAAATAAAATCATACTATTCAGAACATTGTCGTCTGAAGTTAACAATAACACCCTCCAGAGTGGTAGTACAGAGAAAACCAAACCAACCAGAGGCGTAATGAGACCCGACAACACAGGAGGAAGGGCTTATAGGATCTGAAGGTGACAGTATTTCCTCATATCAGCCACTCCTGGAGGGTATGACAGAATTCTAGAAAATGTGCACTGTAAAGGAAAAAAAATGGAGGAAAAAAAAAGTATTAAAAATATATAAAAATACAAATGAGCTCAAAACAACTTTATACTAAGTAATCCTCTGGCTGTTTTTTAGATTTATATGCTATTAGACTCTATTAGTGATAGGCACTTGCTGGCATGCACTTTGTGACTGAAGCTACCAGACACGGAGGGCTCTGAATCTGCGATCAAGATACTGGGTAACCGTTCATTGAAGATTTTTTTTTTTTTATGGTAGTTCTCTGTACGCCAGTAGTTTGGGGACACTGGCGAGATTAGTAAAATGATAGAGGGACTTGTGGCATTTGTTTTTAGATTTTCTGAATAGGGCCAGGCAACAGTCACAGCACTTTCCTAACTCAGTGGCCGTGAATGGAGACATGTTGCAAGCTTTCGCCATGTAATGGATTGCCCAGTCTTTGACAGACCATGATACACTTGCATTTTTAGCTATTTGCTGGTAGATGCTGGTTGTTTAGAAGTTTTTGTATGAGTATACAGTTTGTTGGGTTTTCTGTCCAAAAGTGGTGTGTGTGTGTGTGTGCAGGGGGGACATCATGGTCTTGTTCATTCATTTGCTTACCAAGTGGTACAAAATGTACAGGTGAAAGCTTGAAGACTCGGGTTGGCTACAAATACACAAGTAATGCAGCACCCCGAATAGTAACTTCTTTTTTTGCGGGTATCTATTCAGAAATACCGACCCACTGAGATTGGTATCATAGCCAATCAGAAGGCTAGGATTTTCAGACCCATTTTCAAAAGCAAAATAGTAAAGTCTGAACTGAAAAGTATGACACAACATAAAGTTACTAGTGTACCTGTGAACTGCAATGCACAAGCTTGTAAATCAGAAATATTTAGAATTTTCACACACATGTTTGAACATATTGAATTTATCTGTTCAGAAACGCATCCACAGTAATTTTTAGACTGTGTTCCACACAGTTATTTCTGTAGAACTTCATCATTGCACAGCACATGTAGAGAAAAACATTCTTTTGCCATGTTGTGAAAAATCACAGCTCGAATTACAATACACACCAGCACAAAAACACTATGTTACTACAATGCATCATCAACATTTAAATTTCGCTAACATGCAACCATATCTACACAACTGTGCCACACACACACCTACACAAACAGTACAGTGGCATATCCTCCACGTAATTGTAAATATACTAATTGTTATACATTTAATAATGCACACTGTCACTCTGAATTTCTTGGTCTACCATATACTTAATCATCAAACTGAACTATCACATAACACACTACACAGCATAAAACACATCTTCGTATTAACGGATAAAAATAACAGCCATCATAATCGTAGAACACACGTGAAGAAAAAAACATTCAAATGTCCACAGAAATATTGAGAATGAAAAAATGTCTGATATTACATAGCAGCTGTGCAATGCACATTCATAACAGCTATCATTTGCTTGTCTTTTCACCAAATTGTTAACTTTCTTAACATGCTATTCTATTAATACACATTACTATAAGAAATTTACTGAAGCATATTCTAAAACTTTTTTTTTCTTTCTCATACAGGTGCCTGATACTTCTGTAAGATTGCTTACTGTCACTGTCAACTATAATACCTGAAATGCAACTAAATACAGATGTAGGGTATCTCAAAACGAGAGCGGTATAATAGTACTACACTGTTGTTATAAAGGCAACAAACAAAAAGTAAAGTTACCCCAAAAAATGAACATCGACAGAGACATTGCCAACAGTGACCCCTACATCAAGTCACTGCACAGAGAAACAAAATCCATTAAAAAACAAAAATGTATAACATCACAAATGTTGTGTCGATCTGTAAGACGAAACACAGCTATCTTGAGTGTAACCATCAACAGACGCCCAAATCAACAACGAAAATGAAAATTGTGACTTACAACTTAGAAAAGAGTATTTCCATCACTAGCAAGTAAAGCTAAGATCGAAAGACTTTATTACTGCTGTGCTACGGCACAGTCTGCAAACAGATCAAGAGTCACCTTTCTCTGATGAATTTAGATCTGAAAGTACAAACATTTGTCAACAGAGCACTGTTTGTACTACAAAATTGTGAGTAAGATGTCTCATGTCCTTGAACAATTCAGGAAACTTGTATATAGCATCAAAAGGCTTCAACAGTATCCTTGTTTGACTGTTGACAACTTCTGCCATGTCTTCACAGGACAGTGGATGCACACACAGCACTCAGAAGCATATTTCTGGGAAGAGTCTTATCATGACTTTATGAAACAACAGACGTTCAATATCGATGAGTCTGGCAAATTTACAAATGTCCTCAGTATCTCTGATGACAATCAATTAGATACTGATGATGACTGTGGTCCAACCATAGTCTTGAATAAACGGCACTGCCTTACATGGTCATGTGATGCTACCTGCAAACCGGAGGCAATCATCATTTCAAAAGTAGAACAGTTTGTTAACCTATTCATAATAACAGATCGCAAAGAGAGACATAAGCTATTTACTGAAATCGACCATTGTGGAAATACGCCGCCATATACTGACTCATGGGTCACCTACTTGCATGTCCTTGATACTGGTGTTTGTGATAGTTTTTTCACAACATGCGGATGCTCACAGTGCATCAGACAGGCATGCGAAACTTTGTCTACAGAGTATATGAAGTACAGTGAGCTGTGCATCAGTACACTTGTTTAAATGACTTATTGCAGTCAGGTGACATGCACGGTGCCATCACTTTCATGAAAAAAGTGCAACACATTCCTTCTGAGCCAGAAACAGGAAATTTCCAGTGTCACACTTCAACAGAAAAATCTGTTTCAGTGTTAGAAAATGACATTCTGAAACAGTACGGAAAGGAAATTGCTAAGTTTGAGATTGCAAAGTATCAGAAGTTTGATTCTGTATAGTGTGTTCAAGTGACTGCTAAAGCATGCAAAACAAACTGTCATGAGTCAACCTAGGAACCGGTCATCATACAATGACATGTGTTGCGTCTCACAGCATTCTTGCTTCTAAATCTGACTTTCATCCACAAGACACCATTGTACTATGCAAACACTGTTTTTCAAACTGAAGTGCAACACTTTGCCAGGAAGGTACAGTGCTAAACAACATGGAAACAGATGTTACACCAACTGAGATTTCAACATTGAATATGTTTGAGCGTATTCTAATTCAGACAATGAAACCATTCCAAATGATTCTAGTCTGAACACAAAGACACGGAAGATTCCATGAGAAAGAGCTAGTTAGATCTCTAAAGGGTTCTGTGATGTATCTACCACTTCCTCTACAGGAAAATGTTCAAGCTATCTCAACAGAAAATAGCTTGGTCATTCTAAGTAAATGGTGTGCCTAGAAAGGCCAGGGTCATCTGGCAAGATGTTGTCAACCTGCAAAAGGTAAAAGCTTGCTCTGGCTTATTTAAAGAAGAACAATTCCTTTTATATAGACTCTGACATAGATCAAATGGCCAGCCTCTCTGTGCAACATGATCTATTAGAAAAAAGTGTCAATCATTGAGAAAGTCACTACACAGACAAGTGACAATGTGTATGAACAGTACACAATTCACCACTACATGGTAGAGATCCATTAGGAGACAACATTGATCTCTATCAAATGAAGCAGGTGGAAGGTGAGCCTGTCAGCATTTGGGAGGCAACACTAGAAGCACGCTGCTTCCCAGGCCTATTTCAAAAGGGTCAGTCGGACGCCTAGATGAGAGAAGTAGCTGCACAGGGTGCTGAGTACCGCATCAGCGTGATCTCCGAGCAAAGATGGCAAATTCAGACGTAACATACAGTACCTGTTCCATCTGCTCTGGGAAAGTGAGCTAGCATTCTGTCTGCATCTATAGCACATACCATTCGGCTAACAACTCCACTAGATGGAATTACAGCTGCTCAATTTCTGGAGAAATTGAAACAGAAAGATGAAATTGCAAGTGAATCTGTCTTCCATACTTTCAAGCCTACTTGGCACCAAAGAATATTGATATCGCAGACACTCGGAAGTGATGACAATGCTACGAGAATATGGCGCAGCCACATGGTTTGTCACACTTAGTTGTGCAGAATATGCCTGGGACGAACTCATTGAACTGTTGAAGTGGGCAAATTCCGATGTCAAAGGCATCTCATCAATGACTATCAGAGAAATGTGTTCACTTGATCCTGTGTCTGTCACTAGACACTTTCACAAGCGCTTCCATGACATTCTCAATTTCATCTTATCAAAGGACAATCCTCCTCTAGGCATTGTAGAACACTACTTTTGGAGGACAGTATATCAAGCACGAGTTGCCCTCATATCCATATGTTATTATGGATCAAGGATGCACACCACATCGGTGAACATGATGCAGCAGAAGTGCTCATCATTCATCAAAAATATATCACTTGTCACATTCCAGACAAGTATGACAGTCCCACACTATGGAAGTTGGTTCAAAGTTCAGCTACATATTTGCACAAATATTGCCGATGAAGCAGTAAAGAACAAATCTGAATTGGTACACGCGATGTCGCTTTGATTTCCTAGAAGAGTTTGTCAGAATGGTGCCATAGAATGACCTTTTCTCAGCAATGCGACACCACTTGAAGGCAAAATCAACCAAGAGGGTATACGAGTTACGCAGAGATGAAAAAGAGGTGTATATCAATGACTACAACCCAACTCTTCTCCTAATGTGGCAAGCAAACATAGATGTTCAGTTTGTGGCTGACAACTCACTAGCCCTGGTTCGCTATGTAACTTCGTACATAACCAAACATGAACAGACTAGCTTGCAAGATCTTTGGGAAGATATTGCCAGTTCAAGCAAAAGCCTGACATCTCAGCTGTAGTCATTGGGTTTGAAGACTCTTTCACACAGAGAATGTGGAGCTTACGAAGCCAGTGACTGCTTAATGGGTACACATCTGTACAGGAAGTCTGTCGCTGTACGTTTCCTCAGTGTAAACTACAAAGAGAAACAGAAGCGTGTACTGATTCCTCATGCCGAAATTGAGGAGCTTGCTGTCAATACACCTTCTTCAAAACATATCTTGAAGAATAACCTGATAGACACATACTACCCGATGAGACACAACGATATGAATGATATGTGTCTGTTTGAGGTGGCTAAGTGGTATGACTACAAGACAGGTGCAGCACATGACTCAAGATGGCACATTTACAAGGTCAATGGACTAGATGGCTGTCTTGTGAAGAGGAACTGCTCATGGCTTATAGATAACTGCAAACTGCATCTAGGCACACCAGAGAGCACAGAACATTACTACTTTGCTCTCCTATTCCTATTTAGACCCTGGAGGAGTGAGTCTGAATTAAAAGGTGACTCTGACACATTCGAAGAACAGTTTAATCTCACTTATGAGAATTTCCAAACTGACTACTCACAAACATACATACAAAGACTAAAAGCTGATAAAGAACAGCTCGAGCAGGCAGAGAAGCAACTTCAGGAAGACACTCCAGTTAGTTCACAAGACAACCTTGATCCAGAAGGACAAGGTTTTCTAGGTGACCCTCTCGCCGTTAAATGCCCCAGAACTGTTAATCTCAGAATTGAGACAGCCATGCAACATGGCACACACTCTATGGTCAACCCAGCTGGACGTAAGAGAAAGACTAAATCAGCTGCAGCATACAGTACACTCCAAAGTGGTTGAAGCTGTCCAACATGGTATACTACATGAAACAAAAATGTGACTGCACTCAGCACAAACCACTACTAATGTTTGTCAGTGGTTCAGCTGGCACAGGAAAGAGTTTCCTGATTGAAGCTATCACTTCAGAAATACGGAGTGTGACAGGCTCTTCAATGTCTGTTGCTGTGACTACTCCCACAGGACTAGCAGCATACAACATTGGTGAAGTAACATTACACCATCTCTTTATGTTGCCAGTCGAACATGGGAGAACTGGAGAGTATCGTAAACTGTCATTCGAGGTTGCATCTCAGCTCCGTCCCATGTTCACAAAGATGCAGCTATTCATTGTTGACGAAATCAGCATGGTGTCCAATGTCATGCCAGCCTGTATTCATCTACATCTACAGCAGATCTTAGGTACTGACGATGCAGTGCCATTTGGTGGCAAAAGTATACTTGTGTTGGGAGACCTTTTACAACTTGCACCAGTCAATGCAGAGCATGTATTCACAACTCTGACTGCCAAGCAAGCTAAGAATATCCTCGGTTGCATTGCAGGCTATAACATATGGGAATTATTTACCTATGTTGAGTTGTCTGAGAACATGCATCAAAGTGGTGACCTAGCTTACAAATCACTTTTAGATGAAGCTCGCACAGGTTCTCTATCACCAGAACATGTTTGTATGTTAAATGATCGAAAAATTACAGTAGATAGTACATGCATAGAAACAGCATGTAATGTCTTCAGCGATATATACTCTACCTGCCAGACATAGTGTGTCTTATGCCAGACTAAAGAAATGCACTGAATTCAACAATCTAATTCTACAAAGAGAGAACCAAAGATTGTCACTCTCCATGCAATTGATACAGTTGATGGCGTTATTCTTAGTCAAGCTAGTAGCAAGATGACTGAAAGACTAAGTGAACTGAAGTCAGATGTTTCACGAACAGCTGGCCTAGAAGCTCTTCTCACACTTTGTAGAATGCGTATCATGCTACGACGTAATCTAGATGTCGAACAAGGCATGGTAAAAGGTGCCATGGGAAACATCACTGACTTTATCTACAATGTACAGAAGACATTTATTCAGACACTTGTAGTGCAGTTTGACAACACGCAACACTCTGTACACATAGATCGAACCTGCGTAAAATTCCAGGTTTTTAAGGATATCTACGTAAACAGGAAACAGTTCCCATTATGTGTTGCATACGCTGTCTCCATTCACAAATCTCAGGGATTAAGTTTGGATTCAGCAATGATAGACATAGGTACAGACATTTTCAAAGATGGCATGAGCTATGTTGCACTTTCACGTGTACAAAGCCTTTCTGGATTGCACATCATTAGTATAGCACCTCAGAAAATACGAGCTGACAAGTGATGTATTCTTGAGTACAACAGATTACGTACTCTACATCAGCCACAAATGTCTTTAATACCACTGCCTACATATATGTCAGTCTCACACAATTCAGTCACAGCTGGACGAAGCAACAAACAGCAGCAAGCTTCACAAAGTGATTAAAAAAAAAAGAGTTCAGCAAAGGCCACAACCTCAAGTAAACATTCACAACCAACAATTCATCAGAAATCAGTGGGTGTAGTTGCTGTACCACTGTTTGACAACAGCAGTAGAGTAAACTGCTATGCTAACTCAGCTATGCAAGTTTTTCTACACATGCCACAGTTTGTGCAAGCAATATCTGCTTCACAAGACAATCCCCTATCAAATGCTTTGAAGCAGATTATCAACATGACTTCTGACCACTCTAACAATGTACATTCACTAACACCACTACGACAGGTGTTATCTACATATGCTGGATGTAGTACATTTGCTGCAGACATACAGCAAGACAGTACTGAGTTTATGATGGCTGTGATAAACAACCTTGATGAAAACGGCACCCCAATCCTCCAGCACTTCACAGTAACATACGTTACAAAATATGTATGTGTTTCATGTGGCAATTCACAGCGTGAAACCACACAAGACATGCTGTGGATAACTCTCTTTGTTCCTAAAGCCAAAAGTGTCAAATTTCGACAGCTGTTCACTAATGCTGAATGTAGTCATGCCTGTGTCAGGTGCGGAGGCAGATGCACTCAGTCCATATGCCTGAGGACTTCATCTCAATATCTGTTGCTTATGTTGCACAGATTTGACACCAATGGGCTCAGAGTTGATACTCCTATCACAGACTACTCAGCTAGTAGAATAGTCTTCAACCAATCACTGTTTGACACTCACTGCATTATCTATCACCATGGTCAATCCATGCATTCTGGACATTACACCTCGTTACTAAGGTGCACAGCTGGATGGTTAGAGTGTGACGACTCTACAACAACTTTTAAACAGAGACTCCCACGTCACCTGAAAAATGCATATCTTCTAATATTGAAGAATTATGACAACCTTCATATTTCAGAAGAATAGGACAAAACATGTACCATTTTAACATGAGTACTTTGTCCCCAAAAATGTCATAACTCGTTACAATGTTGTACAATTTACAACTGTAAATAAACAATACAATTTCAACAAAATTGAATTCAAATACAGATATTACATAGACTGTGACATGTTACATCTTGTGTAGATCAGTGACTACATGAAAATTGTTGTAGTGGCTTCAATCGGCACCAGCAATATTTACAGTCACTAGAGAAACCATGATTACATGTCTGTGAAAGATTCTACCCTTATAACATTCAACAAACATTCCACTGTCTCAGAAGTAGTCTTTTAACACTTCTAGTGACTCTTTACATATAGAGAACATCATTAGATCACCATGCAACAGTGTAGAACTATCACGCTTTCAGATGTAGTACTAGTATTGTACATATGTAAAAACAACTACCGTTATTGATAATGCAAGAAGCTGATTTACACAACTGTTAATAATAACCAATTACTGAATCTAATTCAGTGACTCTTACAACTGTTTAAAATTACTTGTACATAATAGAAACATTTGTTTTCAAGTGTACATTGTTAATAACTTGTTTAATAGTCGAACTAAAAATAGCAGTGTAGCACTACAGTACAAGTGAATGTCTTACATATTACTCTGCAGTATACTAACAACATGTAACTAAGCATAAGTTTATGAAAAAATGCATTCCATTACAGTTTTAATATTTACTAGTTAAGAATTTACATAGAAGCCAATGTAAGAATTGATAACATTTTTTTTTTCATGTAAAACATTTATTTTTTTTTGTACTTGTCACATAACTAACTGTACCGTATGTACAAAATATTGACAATTGTAAATCAGGCACTGTTGCTGATCACAACAAACTGCATACCTATTCCTGACAATATTTATGATCGCCTCAATTGAGGGGTCGGGTGGGAATTTTCCATTTGCACCTAGTCAGTGACATATTATTTAATAGTAAGAATCAAATGTCACTAAACTTAAAATTGTGTAAACTGTACTACTTAGACAATCAGCATATGGTTTTTCGCCCACCCCAGGAACATCCACATTAGCAGTCACACAATTACAACAAAACACTTGTCTATCTTGTGTCTAATCACACTTCACAACCAACTGACATTCCCTTATTAACATAGCAGACAAGTAATGCACTACACATAGTTACAACATACAACCATTTTTTAAAAAGTAACATTTTTAACAAACTACATTCACATTCAATAGCAATATCTTCAGCCTGACTATTAAAATTACAAGTCAAATGCCAGAAAATACTTCACACATATAAACAGAAGTGAGTACTGAGCACAACTAAAACACACATCTGATTAGTTTCATATAATATCACACACTTAGTCCAATCCACATTATACACTTATTATTATTCTTACACATTTACAAATTTCACATGTAATGATTGCACACATACAAAGATTGTATTGTGAGACTGCTTCTGTTAAGAAAATTTTAATTTTGATTCGACCTTTTCTCCATTTGACAAGTTGGCAATACATTTTTTAAAACCATAACCACCTGTGTCGAGTCATTACTTTAAATACCATACTGAAATGAAAATAAGTGTCTATGACTTAAGCATACAAATCAATGTTTACTAATACTGCTACAACTATACTTCCATCTATTTGTTTGCTACCTATGACATACAGTCAGCAACACAGCAACACAAAGGGTAACACACATGGTGGCATAGATGGGATTGTCAGCCCTAAGTCTCACCCCATGACATGTGTAAAGCAGCAGAAGTATAGGAGAGTGGGGTGAGAGTTAGGAGCCATGATCCCAATGCACACCCCAATGCCGGTTGGGGGGGTGGGCAGGGCAGTACAGGCCATGCGCTACTGCCACATGATGTGTTATGGCACAATAAAACAGACAGCACCGCAAACATTAATGCTAAAAGTGCCACTTGGGGGACTGGGCAGCGGGGTACAAGTGGGTGTTCACCCCTAACAGTGAATTTCCTCACTTTTGTCGCTGTGGAACAACCCTAACTAATGCATTAAACAGACTTTTTTGCCTCTAATTTCCCTTATTTTTAAGAAAGATAACAAAAATTAGTAAATGTAATGCAGCAGCGGGGCCCCGCGCTCCCACAACCATGAATGAGAACAGAAAGGCTAATGCATACAGTGGCATACACAGGAATGCTGTGCCACATGATGCCTTGTCACAAAGTAACATGGTGCCTGTAAATTGAAATGTCAATGGGCATGGTGACACAAAGTGAAAAAGAAAGCAAAACAGTACAGTACACACAAATGGCTAAAAAGTAACAGAAACGCAAACAAAAAAGAAAACGCAAACAATGGCGCATATGGTGGCATTGGAGTCTGCATTGGGATCATCAGCCCTAACTCTCATCCCATGACATGTGTAAAACAGCAGAAGTATAGGACAATGCGGTGAGAGTTAGGACCCACAATCCCAATGCGCACCCCACTGCCGGTTTGGGGGATGGGCGGGGGGTCCAAGGGGGGTTTTCAACCCTAACAGCGAATTTCCTCACTTTTGCTGCTGTGGAACAACCCTAACTAAGGCATTAAACACAGTTTTTTGCCTCTAATTTCCCTTCTTTTTAAGAATGATAACAAGAAATAGTGAATGTAATGCAACGGCGAGGGCCCCGCACTCCCGCTGCATAATGCATTGGCGTGAGGGCCTAACGCACATGGTGGCGTAGATGGGAATGGTCTGCCACATGATCTGTTGTACATAGTAACATGGTGCCTGCAAACACAAATGGCAATGGGCATGGTGAAGTAAAGTGAAACAGTAAGAGAAACAGTACTGTACACAGAAATGGCACAAAATAACAGAAACGCATAGCGCAAATGAAAGCATAAAGGATAATGCACATGGTGGCGCAGGCGTCAATGATGCATTGGCGGGGATCTTGCAGGCCCTTTGGGCCCCGCGCTCGCCACATGATGTGTTGTGGCATACTAACAGGGACAGCAACACAAGCAGAAATGCTAACAGTGGTGCACATGCTAACACAAGCACGAATGAGAACAGAAAGGGTAACGCACATGGTGGCGTAGACGGGAATGGTCTGCCACATGATCTGTTGTGACATAGTAACATGGTGCCTGCAAACACAAATGGCAATGGGCATGGTGAAGTAAAGTGAAACAGTAAGAGAAACAGTACTGTACACAGAAATGGCACAAAATAACAGAAAGCATAGTGCAAATGAAACGCAAGGATAACGCACATGGTGGCGCAGCGTCAATGGTAAGTGAAGCAGTACGGATCCATAGCGAAAGGGCAACAGTAACAGTAATGTAAGCGCACAGGCTGGTTTTCCCCACAACCTGCTTTGCAAAAGACAGTGAGTACAAATAATGTATGCAAAATAATGAGTATCGGAGCAGAAAATGAGATCTTGGAATACTAAACACATTATATCTCAGGAACCGTACGACGTAGAAAAAAAATTTAAAACTCATATTATTTACAACTGTCCTGACTAATTTGAATCTTAGCTCCATTGGGGGGCTAAGAAGTTTTCGGACAAAAAGTCCGTATCTCGCACCGTTTCCGAGATACGGGCCCTGAAAGGCGCGGCGAACACCGTAATGTTATCCTATGGGAAAAAAAGAAAAGTTCGGAGTGCCATAACTTTGCCTCCCTGTAATGTTTTTTCACCAAACTACTGAAAGGCACATCTGTGGGCTGTTGGCTGTCTTCCCTCCAAATTTCAGGAAAAAGACCAAACCGTTATTTTGCAGCAGGGCTCCAAATGATTTCTGTTAAGTGTCGGGCGCCCGTAATGTTATCCTATGGAAAAACTGTCAATTTTGGAGTGCCAGAATCTTGCCGCCATGTGATATTTTTCACCAAGCTACTGAAAGGCACATCTGTGTACTGTTGGCTGTCTTCCCTCCAAATTTCAGGAAAAAAGACCAAACCGTTATTTTGCAGCAGGGTGCCAAAGGATTCCTGTAATGCTTCGGGCACCGTAATGTTATCCTATGGGAAAAACTGTCAACTTTGGAGTGCCATAACTTTGCCGCCGTGTAATATTTTTTCAATACAACACTGAAAGTCACATCCGTGAGATGTCGTCTGCTTTCCTCCAAATTTCAGCCCAAAACTCCCAACGGTTATTTTGCAGTGCAGTGCCAAAGAATTGCTGTCATTTTCCCACAGACTAGAAAATTACTGTCGCAATTTGCGAAAGCTTTCGTAAAAATTTGCGACACTTTCGTGAGCACGAAAGTAATTTGCGAAAGTACTTTTTCCAGAAATTTGAAAACATATTTCTGGGGTGTTTTACCACAAAATAAAGACATGGCAAGCATCCTCAGGGCCCGACTAGGTGAATACAAAAAAATTAGATTGCTAGAGGGTCCCAAATTTAAATGCCAACCATTTTCTGATCACCAACTGAAAACAAAATGGCCGATTTGCGAAAGTAACAGGCCCATTTGCGAAAGTAAAAATGCATTTGCGAAAGTGTTGAACTTTTTGTTAACTTTTCCCATTGACTTATAATGGGAAACTGTTTTTTGAATAACTTTTGAACCGTTTAATATTTTTTCACGAAATCTTTGAAAGGCACATTGGGGACCCCGGCTGCACATTTCCTGAAGATTTCGGGCCGGTCACGCAAACCGTACAACCTGTAGGCGCGACCACAGAATTCCAGAAAAGCATAAATGTGCACACAGATCACGCTTAATAACTCCACAACCATATATCCAATCAGTACGAAACTTGGCAGATCCCAAGGCCTATGTGTCTTGATCATACTTTCAAATTTCAGGAAAATCCTTCTAACAGTTGCAAAGTTATTAAGGTGCAAAATTTTGGGTTTAACATGGAAATGGCTCCTCAACCCTAAGTATGGTAGCACTACCGTGCTACCATAATATAAATTCTATGCAAAAAAACTTAATTAATGCATCAGTTAAGGTTCTTCTACAGTGAGAAAAGCAAGGAAATTTGATTTTAGGGTTCCCACCCCTTGCACCCCACCCCAGCCTGCCCCCACCAACAGGCATCAGGGTGTGCATTGGGGTCATTGGCCCTAACTCTCACCCCATCCCATTGTAAACAAGCTGAGGTGGTGCAGTGTAAGAGATTGGGGTGAGAGTTAATGCTGATGACCCCAATGCACGCCCTGATGCCTGTTGGTGGGGGCAGGCTGGGGGTTGGGTGCAAGGGGTGGGAACTCTAAAATCAAATTTCCTAACTTTTTTTGCTGTAGAAGAACCCTAACTGATGCATTAATGAAGCATTTTGCATATAATTTATTTACTTTTTAAGAAATAATGAAAAGTAGAATGTTATGCAAGTTGGTGGGAGCGCTGGGCCCTTCAGGCCCCGTGCTCCCACCAACTTGTAAGTGTTGGGCCACATTACACAGCTGATGACTAAAAAGTACAGTGACAACAGCACAACCAGCCACTAAATGAACATGAATGTAGTTGAACAATAGAAAATGCTGTCTGCAAATCATTAAGTGCACCAAGCAATCTGTCTGCAAACAATAAATTGTCCAAGATGTAAACACTGCAATTCACATCTAAAGGACATCCCATCCACACTCTCCAAATTTCAAGTGAAAAGACCAAACCGTCTCTGAGATATAACATGTTGCAGTTTGAAATTTTCATTCATCAGACTGGCACAGTTCCACACCTGTTGACATTTAACACACACAACAACTGGCAACTACATCCATTACACTAAGGCTAGGTATCCTATTAATTTCAGTGCACCACCACAAGAAAATCGCTGTCCGCAGAACATAAACTGTGCCATGCAATATCTCTGGAAAAAAAAGTTCCCAACATGTAATCATTGTAATTTACATGCACATGACATGCCACAAACACTGTCTAAATTTCAAGTAAAAAGACCAAACCATTTTTGAGATATTCAGTCTTAAAGTTTGGTAAAATTGCCTATCTATTGCATTACAAAAAATCTGGCCATCTTGTCCTGCCCTCGCGATCAAAGATGGTGATAAAAGAATCTCACAATCAAAGAATTTGCAGGCTCACGATAAAAGAAATTGCTCACTGGTGAACAAAGAGTGAGGGGCGAGATTGCCAGATTTCAAAATAGGTTTTTGTAGCCCAGGGGTGCCCTATAAAGTTATATAATGGTGGGTTTTGCTCAGGGGGCTTCATTCTGCCCCATCTGAATAAAAAAACAGTACTTTTCATTATCCCTGGTAGCATAGCGGCCCCCTCCCCGGAATGGTAATGTACATAATGATGCCTGTATCTCTGGTAGTCTAGAGGCCCCCCAATGAGTATCTTATTAATATGTTTTTTTTCCATGGTAGTCTAGTGGCCCCCCATGTGTGTTTATTTATATATTTTTTTCATATCCCTGGTAGTCTAGTGCCCCCCCGATCTGTACTTCATTATCATTATTATTGATAACCCTGGTAGTCTAGCGGTCCCCCCATCATAATAAAATAAATAAGCATGTTCCATGTCCTAGTAGTCTAGTGGCCCCCACCCAGCCATGCCAGCCCACCCAGCATCCCCAGCCAGCGACTGGCACAGCCCACCTCGCACCTCCATGGCCAGCAGCCAACTGTGTGTATTATCAGTACTAATTCAAACAGGTGCTCAGAAACAATTTCAGGCACCTGTTTGAATCCACTACTAATACACACAGTCAGCAACTAAGCCATGAAGTGAAATGAGCTGTCTCAGCTGACTGGAGAAGAGTGAGGGTGCTGGATGGGCTCACATGGCTGGGTGGGGGGGACACTAGACTACCAGGACATGGAAAATGCAAATTTATTTTATCATGATGGGGGGGCACTAGACTACCAGGGATATGAAAAAAATATGTAAATATACACACATGGGGGGCCACTAGACTACCATGGATAAAAAAAAAACAACATATTAATAAGATACTCATTGAGGGGCCACTAGACTACCAGGGATACAAGGATCGCTATGTAAATTATTATGATGGGGATGGGGCCGCTAGACTACCAGGAATAATGAAAAGTAATTATTGTTTTATTCAGATGGGGCAGAACGCATCCCCCTGAGCAAAACCCACCCTTACATAACTTTGTAGGGCACCCCATGGCTACAAAAATGCATTTTAAAATTTGGCCATCTCGTCCCTCGCTTGCAATGCATGATCGTGATCAAAGAAGCTCGCAATCAAAGAATTTGAAGGCTCACAATCAAAGATCGTTAGCGAGCCATGAACAAATATTTTCAAAGCTAGTAACTCTATTTTTAGACTGATTTGGATGGAACCAAAGGTATGGCTCGATTGATCGGGGCCCCCTGAGTAAAACCCATCCATGTTTTACTTCAGAAGTGACCCCTGAGCTGAGATATTTATATTTTTCCGATCGGAAAACTGAAAACAAGATGGCAGACCTCGCTATCAAAGAATTTGAAAAATCCTCCGGTACAAAGATTCTTGAACCGTGAGGCTGAAAATTCTTTGACCGCCAGGAGGGACCAGATGGCCAGCACTCCATTCTTTGTTCGCAAAACATATATAAATGTTTCCATTGACTTATAATGGGAACTTAAAAGTGGCTTAACTTTTGAATGCCTTCATATTTTTTCACCAAATGAGAAGAGGCATGTTCGGCCTCCAAAGCTCTTTCAATTGAGCTATCTTACAGTGTGGCATGCTATGCAACGGCCATGCAGGGGCATGTCCAATATCCCAAAAGCTGCCTCCAAAAATGGATAATTTTGCATTATTCAACAATTTTGTATGCAAAGGCCGTAAGTCCAACCAAAATGCAATTTGGCAAATCAAGAGATGCATCATGCCCCACTGTGCATACCAAATTTCAGGCAAATCCGTTAAATGGGTCCAAAGTTATTAATGCCCAAACTTTTGACTTAAGTATGTAACTGACCACTGAACCCTAACTATAGTGGCACTACCGCGCCACTATAATATATAAATAAATCATTTTAATGAAAGCAATAATGTGTTTTATAGCACAATAGGAATCAGAATGAAAAACTGTCAGCACAGCTGTATTGCCAACACTGTTCAGTGAAGAGGTCCTTTAACATGACAATTAGAATCAAACTCTTAGTGTGGATTTATAAATTCTGGATGATATAGTTCAGCTAAAGTTTTTAGGAAAATGTTTAAAATCCATCATATGGTTCATGTTCCTGTGCAGTATGATGTTCATTTATAAAACTGCTTCAGGTGGTTCAGGAGTGTGAGTGTGTGAGAGTGTGTGTGTGTGCAACACAGTGAATGAAACACTAACAGGAAGGCCACTGATGCTGAAAGTAGATCAACTGTTTCCTGACCGGCTTCATGCAAATCAAAGGACCAAAGTACTTTTTGATTGGAGCAGCTTCAGTCCTCTGAAGTACACAAAGTTTCTGCCCAACGAGCAGGAAGTGATGTCATGACCACAGTGTGTGGTCATTGGTCTAGACTACGAGCCCCTCCCAGTTTCAGCTGCAATGGGCTCGGCAGTGACACATACCCCAAAACCCCATTACTTGTCACAAAACATTTGGTACGCAGGTGCCTCAAACGAAAAAAGAGACTTCTATGGTTTTGGAAAGAGATGGTAAAAAAGGAAAAACATAAGAGGTTAGCTTTCAAAAGGTACAAAGAGACATAGACAGAGGAGTATAGGGAGATGCACAGTATAAGGAAAACAGACAGAAGCAGTGAGAGCAGTAAGGAGTGCAAAGGCACAAACTGAAGCAAGAATAGCCCAGGCAGTAATGAAGGGGACAGGATATTGTTTAGGTATGTAAGTGACAAGAGGAAGACCAGAGGTGGGATTGTACAGTTAAAAAGTAGGGATGCACGGATATCAACATTTGCCTGGATATCAGATCTGGATACCCTGTGACTACCAACTGATCAGATCTGGTTTTTCATCATACTGGACAGTAGTAAGTTGTGAAAAAAGGGTTTCACTTGACAGAGTTCAGGCCTTAAAGGGATAATGTCTCATACAGCCTATTTTACAAAAAATTTCCATAGTCATAAATGAGACTATTTCATGGGATCCAGGCAGCAATTATAATTAAGGATTGCAAGTCATGTATATGCTATTCTAAACCCATTCATTTTGATTTGGTTTGCTGGAGACTGCTACTTTGCACATTCATCTGGATCATTTAGGTATTTGGGAGTTAAGAAATGTGTATTGATGCAGAATGTCTGCTCTTTTTTTATAAAGCATTGATGTGTTACTGACCTTTGATATGTTGGTGTTTTTTGCACCCAGAGGAGTACAACCCACAGTCTATGAGGTGAAAGCTGAGTCTTAATGTTTTGCCCTTGACTTAAAAATATGTGCTCTGTTAGTGTTTCCCACTACCCACTCCCTCCCCAAGTCTCCCGATGATAAACTGTAATCCCTGGGGATGTAGTGTATCCTGTACCACACCGCCTCCCCCCCCCGCTCAACAGCATGATCTCACCAAATAATAATTTGACATTTGCTCTGGTGGTATAATACCACTCTCCCCACACCTCATGTATCTTGAAAACAAATTCTGGTTATACTCTCCTGTGGTCTAATGGTTCACAACCTTCCTCTCCCCAACAGGTATTGTCAAACTATCCCCCACCTCTCAACTTTCATGCCCAATCCTGTGACCAGCACACCATTTAGCACTTTAATGTTTTGCTGCCAGTAACAACTTCTCAGTACCTAAAATCAGCCACTACCTGACCCCATTTGTACAGCAGTATCTGATTGGCTGGATAGGGTCAGAAAGTATGAAATCTGACTGGTTCAATTTATTGGGTTGAATATCCGTGCCTTTCTATTAAAAAGGGAGGTGGGACTGTGCAGAGGGGTACCAGGAAAAGACAGACAAAATGATCAAATTCCTATACTCAGTGTTCACAAAGGAAGGAGAAAGGGAGAAGCCACAAAAAAAATATCAGAAGCTGTTGAGGAAGGGAGGAGGACACTAGTCTGTTTTCAGAGAACAGGGTGCAGAAGGGACTTGTAAATCTGAAAGTTGACAAAGCAATGGGACCAGATGTGGTGCATCCAAGGGTGCTGAGGATGCTCAGGGAGGTACTGGCTGCACCTCAGACAGTCCTATTTAACAGGTCACTGGAAACTGGAGTAGTTCCAGAGGACTGGAGGAGGGCATAGTGCCACTTCACAAAAGTAATAGCAGGAAGGAGGCTGGAACTTATAGCGCCATTCAGGCTGACATTTCTATTTTTTCTTTAACCCTTATATTTATCTACCTGATCTGCCTCTTCCCTCCACTCTCTTGGACACCGTCATTTGGACCCCCCCGATCCCTGCCGTGGTCTGCCCCTAGCGTGCCTCGATCACACACACACTCCCTTGAAGACCCCCCCGGTATAACCCCATGGGTAGGGGTGGAGAGGGGATGCCCACTGCTTACCTCTCCAAACCAACACTCTATGTGTGTGCACGTAGATCTGACACAAGTGGAGTCTGCCTTGACGAGTGGTCGGAGAAGTCCTAGGGAGGTGTTGTCGCCTAGGAAGGATGAGGTGTTTTTTCTGGTTTCTTCCCCCCGACATCAGCGTGCAATGAGGGGCTGTGAACTGGGAGGCACACTGAAATGTACGTCTTGCTCCACCCCTCTGCCGACAGTCAGCCAATCCCCATTGCTGCTTCTCCATCTACCACTGTATCCATCCGGGCTCCGCTAGGTGGTTGTATTGCAGCAGGAGCCTGCAGTCACCCCCCCCGAGAAGGAGAACTGCCGTAGGGTGCTCTATCCTTCTCCGCCCCAGCCAACCCCCGATGACCCATGCTTGTTCCCAAACCTGGGTCGCCGGTGCGGTGCGAGGTGTGGCATCCAGCGCATCAACCCTCAGCACCATCAGGCTGGCCAGGCTGACATTTCTGATGGGAAAGTTAATGGAATCACTGCTGAAGGAAAAGGTTGTGGAATATCTTGAATCCAGTGGGTTACATGACCCATGGCAGCAAGGGTTCACGGTGGGGGAGGTCATGTTAAATTAATCTTATAGACTTCTTTGACTGGGTAACAAAGGAATTAGATCAGTGTGGGGTGGTAGACATGGCCAACTTAGATTTTAGTAAGGCTTTTGACACCATTCTACATAGGAGACTAGTAAACAAGCTGGGTAGCTTAGCAGTGGGTCCAAAGGTGGTAAATTGGATAAGAAATTGGTTAGCAAATAGGTGACAGAGGGTGATGATAAGTGGAGTGCAATCTGAGGAAGAGAGGATGACCAGCAGGGTGTCTCAGGGATCAGTGCTGTGGTCAGTCCCCTTAATGTTTTTATAAAAGACATTTCAGAGGAGCTGGATGGGAAGGTCTGCCTCTTTGAGGGTAAAACCAAAATCTGCAAGAGGGTGATAGAAAGGATGAGCAGAGACCTGATAAAACTCAAGGAATGGTCAAGGGTACGGCAGCTGGGTTTCAATGCAAAAAAAATGCAAAATAATGCACCACGGGAACAGGTACCTGGGGACAGAGTACAAAATGGGTGGAGTGGTATTGACAGCAACCAAGCAAGAAAGAGACCTGGAGATGATCATACTGGATGACGTAACAGTGTCCAGTTAACATGGCAAGGCAGTTGGAAGGGCTAGTGAGATGCTGTTGGGGTGTATAAGGAGGGGAATCACCAGTAGAAAGTGGGAGGTGGTGTTGCCCTGTACAGATTGCTGATAAGTCCCCTACCACCTGGAGTACTGTGTTAAGTTCTGGCACCCTATCTCCAGAAGGACATGAACAGAGCTGAGGCAGTCTAGAGGAGGGGGACTAAAATGGTACAGGGTCTGCACCAAAAGGCCTACGATGACAGACTAAAAGATCTCCATATGTGCACCATGGGGGGGGATATGATATAAACCTATAAGTACCACAAGTATTTTTCAGAAAAAAAGGAGTTCAAGAACAACGGGACATGCTATGAAGCTGGAAGGGTTAGACTCAGGAGAGATGTGACAGAATACTTTTTCACATAAAGATTGGTGAATTTCTGTAACTGTCTTCCTGTAGAGGAGGTGGGAGAAAAAAGAGGGCAGGGTCAAGAATGCATGGGATGGGCAAAGGAGTATCTTAGTGGAAAAACAGAGAGAGTGAAAGAGCCAGAAATCTATTAGAGTCTGTTTATGATCCTGTAGGTAGGGAAAATGGGCAGACTGCATGGGCCAAGCAGTCCTTATCTGCCATCAAATTCTATGTTCCTTTGTATGTTTCCATGTAAGTACAGAATATCATTGAAATACCATTAAAAAGATTTTGACAATATAGGAATACAGATATATATAGTGCAAAATAAAACAACATACTCAGAACAAAGCACATGATAAATGCATCAGAAAAAAATGATAAAATTTGTTTACTGACTCCCCAAGGATGTACTCTATCTGGAAATGGGTGCTTGCTCCTTGTGCTATTCCAGGTCAACACACATCAAATAAATTGGAAAACAGGCAAGATGCAAAGGGAACCTTGCAGCAGGTGACCCTTTTTCTGTGGTCACGTACTCTAACACTAGAACAGATCAGGTAACCCGGGGGGAGAGGGGAGGCAAAGGGAAGGATACAAGAAGAGATTTTGGTAGGAGTTAGGCCCACTCAGGGACAGGAGGAATCTATGGCCAGAAGGAAGGATCTATGAAGGGTATATAAGGACCTTCTTACTGTAGCCCAACCATTTTGTTTCTGATCCCATTTAGATCCAACAAGAACCACATAATGTCCACCTCAAGGGGTTCAGAGCAAAGGACTGGGTGTGACAGAGGACTGTGTCCATAGCACCATGGACTTGGATGAGCACAGAGTAAGGGAGAGCAGTGCATTACATGCCAGGACACCATGGCAGCACCTTCCCCTAGAGGCCTGGGTTCAGTGGTTTAAAATAAGAAATGGTCAGTTTGAGGATAAACACACAAAAAAAGAGTTAGTTTTGGATGCAGATTCATAGAATGGTGATTAGCACAGAGCACCTCAGCGGTATCAATCAAGCAGAGGCGGCTATCACAGAAAGTAGCAGTTTTCCTGTATTTTTGTTTATTAGACTTGTGCATAAACAAAGATGCCTGGAAAATGGCAGGCAGTGGGGAAAATGAGGATGGCAGAGTTTGAAAAGCCACTGGTGTCTTAAGTATAGGCATGTGGCACGGCATGGTGGGTTGCTTGCTTTTGGAATGTGAATGGAGCAGGGCCATCAAAACTTGACATTGCTAGTCCATTGAAGCTTTTCACTCAGACAACCTCTTCTGGGCAGCCAGCAGGGCAGGGTACAGTACCCAATCAGCTGGCACCAAAAGGAAAGCTAACAAGAAGAGGGTACCAGCACTCCAGCAGCCAGAAAACAAAAAGCTAACAATATCTTGGCAGACAGTGGCACAAAAGCAGGCCCCAGTGAAGATGCAGGAGAACACATCAACCATGCTGGTGTATCTGGAACAAGGTAGGCCTAACTTTGAGGAGTGGAGCCCTGTGGGGAATATTGGGTCATTTATTTTCAGGTCAAGTTTGAAATTGAATTATTGGCCTGTTCCAACTTTTTTCCTTTTCCACTAGAAACAACTCTGTCCTTTCTGTAGGATAAAATGGCTGTGAAGTTTTGTCTAGGTGTAGTGTAAGATTTAGTGTCATCTCAGACTTTGTTTAGTACCAGACCCGATAAGTGCTCAATGGAGGCTTTTGAAACACTAGCGCTCTCTGTTTTTCCTTTTGTCTTACAAAACCAGTGTGTGTTAGAATGTCATGAAATAGGATAAGGATCAAAACATGCTTTGTTGACTTAAGAGAAAAACATGTTTATCAAATGTTTCAAACTGAAATGTAAGCAACATTTAATGTAACCATGGTAATGTATGATGATTTGAGATGAAAAATGTTTGCTCCAAGAAGTGCACTGTATAAAAAAGTGACCATTTCTTGAGAGAACTATGATATGTCTGAACAATAATCAAATCAAATCAAATCAGCCTTTATTTATAAAAGGCGCCTTTCCAAAACCAAGGTGCCTGTACATAACATAATAAAATCTATAAATAATTAAAACAATATTAGAATTAATCTAAGGCAACAGCATTTAAAAATCATTGTACGCAAGGCTAAAAAGATATGTTTTTAAAGCCCGCTTAAAGCTTTGGACAGTCGGGCAATCCCGCACCTGACGAGGTAGAGAATTCCACAGGGTTGGTGCCATGAAACTAAAAGATCTGGCCCCAGAAGTTTTTAAGCGAACCTTGGGAATGTCTAGCAATCCCTCGTCACTGGAACAGAGAGAGCGGAAGGGACAGTAGGAACAAAGGAGATCTTTCAGGTAGTCAGGTCTCTGATCTTGTAGCACCTTATAGGTCAGCAAACCAACCCTGAAGGTGATTTGCCACCATATTGGCAGCCAGTGCAGTCCGCGGAGCACAGGCGTTATATGACTGGACCTAGAGGAACCAGTCAATAGCCTGGCTGCCGCTTTCTGCACTAGCTACAAGCAGCGAATATCAACCCCCGGTAGCCCAAGATAAAGGGCTTTGCAGTAGTCAAGGCGGGAGGTAATGAAGGCATGGACCAAAGTAGGAAGACCGTCAGGAGGAACCAGGTGCTTCACCTGGGTGATGTTCCTCAGATGGTAAAAAGAGGCTTTGACAACTGCCGACACCTGATATTTAAGTGTCAAACAGTCATCAAACACAATGCCCAGGTTCTGCACCTGTTCTGAGGTAGTTAGCTGAACACCCACAAGCCATAAACCTGAGGGTGATCCCGCCAACACACCTGCCTCCCGGTGACCTAGGCCCACAACCAACACCTCAGTTTTCTCTGGATTCAACTGCAGCCAACTCACATTCATCCAGTGCTGCATTTCGGCCAGACAGTTGTTAAAGACTGAAAAGGCAGCATCTTGGTCGGGCACAAAGGACATGTACAGTTGAGTGTCATCTGCATAGCAGTGAAAACTCAAACTGTACTGCCTAATAATCGCTCCTAATGGCAACATGTACACCACAAACAACGTTGGTGCCAAAATGGAGCCCTGTGGCACCCCATAGGATAGGGGGAATAATGCCTAGGAAAAAATCCCAGACACCACCCTCCGAGTCCTATCCTCGAGGAAAGATCAAAACCAACTGAGGACTGTACCAGACAGCCCACAGATAAACTGCAAGCACTCTAATAGCACACCATGGTCCATGGTGTCGAATGCTGCAGAGAGATCAAGAAGGACCAAGATGGAATGAGTCCTACGATCTCTCGCTATTAGGAGGTCATTTAGTACCCAGACAAGAGCTGTCTCGGTACTATGTCTCTTCCTAAATCCGGACTGGAGAGAATCATAGACATTGTGGCTGGTCAAATGATCATCCAGCTGCGATGCAACCACCTTCTCAATAACCTCACCCACAAAGGGCAGGTTAGAGATAGGCCTGTAGTTAGCCAGACAATCCTGGTTCTAGGATGACTTCTTAAGAAGGGGCTGAACCACAGCCTCCTTCAGAGGATTTGGAAAAGTCCCCCTCTCCAAAGACCTCCAGACTATCTCAGCAAGGACCGGACTGATTTTATCCACACAGCCCACTAGGAAACATGTGGGGCCCGGGTCCAAACCACAGTTGGTTGGATGTAATGATTGGATGACCATCACAATGTCACAGATTGTGGGAAGGCTGAAGTCAGACCACGCAAATTAGGTGTCCGTCATCTCCTGCCGACCATCACAGCTCCCATTACTCTTTTTTTTTATTTTTTTTTATTTAGTTGTTTAACCTGGTATAGCACACTAAGCTGAAAGCTTTTTTACAGGAGCGACCTGGGAGCACAAGGAGGTTAAGTGACTGGCTCAGGGTCACACAGTATGCAAGTAGAAGCTGTGGGATTCAAACCCAGGTCTGGTCTGCTGGATGTCACCAAATTTGCAGCTCAGAGCCTTAGACCACTGCGCTATACTGCCTGCCTTCCATTAGGAAGGGTCAAGCGGATATCAGACCCAATTGTGGCAACCTTATCTGAAAAGAATTGAGCAAACTCCTCACACCATTCTTGAGAAAATGCTCTTCTGGGCTGAAGACAGATTGGATTGCACAATCTGTCCACAGTCTGGAAAAGCTGAGCTGGTCTATTCTGTGCAGCAGCAATCTCTCTGGACAGTAATTCTGCCTTCATACGAGAGATTGTTGATTGATAGACCACGTAATGGTCCATCAAACTAAGTTTGTCACAATCCAGGCCTAATCTCTGCCAGCACCTCTCTAACCTTCGTCTAACTCTCCTCAACTTCCTCAGAGTCTCATCAAACCAAGGAGACCTGGGGCAAAGAGTGAGGGAATGGACATGAACAGGAGCAGTGGAATCCAGGGCTCCTGCTACCACCTTATTATAGGCAAATACCAAGTCCCCTGGATCCATGCAATCTCTCGGTAAACCCGATAGGTCCAGTACCACCATCAGGCCATCTAGGGAAACACCCCTCAAAAGGCGGTACTGGACCATCTCCATAGGGGCTGGCCTACTAGGGGTGGCCTCAAAACTGAACCCAATGGAGTGATGATTAGACCATCTGACTGGTTCCACCACCAAATCGGATATCTCCATCCCCATTAGGAACACCAAATCCAATGAATGTCCACCAATATGGGTCGAGGAGGAAATAACCTGTGTGAAGCCCAGTGAAGTCATTAACTGGTGGAAGTCTTGACCAAACTGCGAGAGTTCATCGTCGACCCAGGAATTGAAATCCCCCAGAACCAAGCATCTGGGGGATCCCAATGCTAGGTCAACAATGAAGTCTGTGACACCCCGCAGGAAAACATTCCCATCACCTGGTGGATGGTAAACGAGAAGTATCCTGCACCCCACACCCTCGCCCATTATACATTCAAAGGAGTTGGTAGTTCCCACTGGTACCTCCACTAGGCCCAGTTCTGATCTAAAACAGATAGCAACACCCCCGCCCCTACGATCCACCCTAGGGTGGTGTATCACTAAGTATGTGGCTGGAATTGCTGCTGCCAAAACTGGGCCAGCATTCTCATCCAGCCAGGTCTCAGTGATGCATGCCGGTCAGATGTTCCAAAAAAATCTGCTATAATATCGGTCTTGTTTTTAATAGACCTGGCGTTGCATAACACCACCCGAGTAGGATGAGCACCTGAGGATGACCGTATTACCTGCTGACTATAGGCAGAACACTTGAGTATGGGAACCAGACAGGGAGGACCCCTTTCCTGGACCCATTTCGCCCCAGGGAGTTTCCTTGTCCCCACTATCCCTATCCGCCCACTCCTTTCCATTCTGTCTCCAGGCCCAGCCCCCGTCCTCCTTTTTCTAACAATCCCCAGAGCCCTACACCCTCCGTACACTTCTGGCAATAGGGGAGGACAGGAAAAAGGACAGAGGTCCCTGAGTCTGGAGGGGGAATAATACCCGACCATCCTTATGCTTCTCAACACATATTTACCACCCTAAGCAAATAACAGCAAGTAAACAATCTCAAAATACAGAATTAACCCACTTCCAAATGTAAGGTAATGAAATATATTGTAACAAATATACACAAAAAACTAAACAAATACAAGACACTATGTAACAATTTAGCAGCTGAATAAAAGTCCAGTTAGGAAACAAAATAAGTCTCAGGATTTTGAATTAAGGTCTCTCACCCCCAAACCCAAACACATAATACAACAGAATACAACAAATAATTAATCCCCCCCCCCAGTCCTCTCACCACTGGGGAAGTCAAGACGGTATTGCCCAACATCTAATGCCATCAAGAGATGTGGTATTGCTTAATATTTAACCTTGCCATCAAGAACAATGGCATTTCTTAACATCTAATGCCATCGGCTATTGTGTTTTGAACATCCAAGACCATCAAAACTGTCTTTTCAGCATCTAATGTCATCATCACATCATCTACAGCAATGCTGTAAATCCATCTATTGCAACTCAAATTTATGGGACCTCAGGAGAAAGACAACAACATGTAGAATCCTATGCCATCTACTATGCCTCAAAACCATGATGCTGCAAATCTTTCAGTAATAAGACTCCCACCAGCTCCAAACATCTACAACAGGATCAGACCACCGAGGGAGAGATTGCCAGTAAGCATCACTCACCCCCGCCATGGACCAGATAAAAACAAATATTTGTACTGAAAAAGACTACAAGACATAACCAAACCATTCTCCCTAATTAACATATCATCTTTGGCAAGAGAATAAAACGTCCTGGAGTGGGTTTTAACCTGGGGCTCTGGGTTTGAGTAATTAATTTGCATGCATGTTTTGCTAAGAACTGCATAAACAGCCATCATCCAGACTGGTAATATGCCAAGCTAAAATTGGGACTGCAGTACTGAGAGTATCAGCTAAAAAGAAACTGTTCTAAGAACATACTTTAACAGTTCCCTCTTCCTGGGGAAAGCAAAAGACTGTCAGCAATGTTATATTATTCTAATATAAGTGCACAGGTATGAATGTATTTGAAAGAGACTGTTGCTTAATTACTTGCTAATTACTTATATGCCATCGTTTTAAGTTTGTGTTGCTTAATATAAAATCTACTGAATGGTATAGCACAGAATTTGTAAGTAACTAAGTAAGTAAAATTGTATTTGTGCGAGGCATCCTTCCATAGCTCATGGTGCCCTTACATCATACTCACACAGATTATAAAACAATTTGAAATAATACAATTGAATTCAACACATAAAATCTTAAAAGTTCTTTCAAAGGCATTTCTAAAAGCATATGTATTCAGGGAGTTTTTAAACCCTTCTATGGCCAGGCTGTCTCGTATCTGACGAGGTAAAGAATTCCACAGGGCAGGGGCCATAAAGCCAAAAGATCTTCCTCCAAACATTTTTAAATGTACCCTGGGAACCTCTAGCAATTACTCATTAGAGGATCAGAGTGAATGGGAGGGACAGTAGGGAGCTAGGAGGTCTTGTAGGTATTGGGGTCCCTGATCATGTAGGGCTCTGTAGATCAGCAATGAGACCTTGAAAGTGATCCACCACTGTGCAGGCAGCCAGTGCAGTTTGCGCAGTTTGTGCAGTACAGGTGTTATATGACCGGATCTAGGGGTTCCAGTTAACAACCAAGCTGTTGCGTTCTGCACCAGCTGCAATCAATGAATATCCACTCCGAGAAGCCGTAGGTAGAGGGCATTGCAGTAGTCTTAATGGGTGGTAACAAAGGGTGTGCTGACACAAGCTCAACACCACCACCATGAACACCAGCACAGCAACAGATTTCACCTGTCAGCGGCGAGTCGCTGTGCTGGTACATGGAGGACACTGGCGGTGCGGATCCTGGTGTTGCGCTCCCCACAGTCCAACTCCGACTTGGAGTTAGATATCTAGAGACCAAAGGGTGTAGGCGGCAGATCCCTCCACATGGGAGGTTTGGGGGCACAGCGCCCATATAGAAACACACCGGCATCCCCAACCGGCACGATGCCAACATTTGGCATTGTGTCTGTCGCTGTGGGGGATGTCGGTGTGAGCGCTGTCGTAGTGCTATAGTAAAACCATGACAAAGATGTGGACCAGTGCAGAAAGATCCTCAGACGGAACCAAGTGCTTCACCTTGGCAATGTTTCTCAGATGATAAAAGGTGGATTTGACTGTGGCTGACACCTGAGCCTTCAAGGTCAGGCCTTCATCAAACACCATCCCAAGGTTCCACACCTGGCTCAAAGCATTCAGCAGGTACCCTCCAAGTTGTAAACTGGAGGGTTTTCCTGCCGATGATCTGATCATCGTCAGATCAGGGTCCTCAACCAATACCTCCATTTTTGGGGGGTTTAACCTCAGCCAGCTTGCACCCATCTAGTTCTGTATCTCCAGTATGCAGTTGTTAAACACTGAGACTATATCAAACTCCTGGCCAAGCACAAAGGACATGTACAGTTGAGAATCATCTGCATAACAGTGAAAACTCAACCTGTACCACTTTATAATGTCCCCTAGTGGCAACATATATGCTGCAACCAACACAGGGGAAAGCACCGAACCCTGCAGTACCCCACAGGGCAGGCCCCAAGGGATGAGAAATAAAGTCCTGACACAATCCTCCGTGATCTGCCCTTGAGGAATGATCTTAACCCGTTGAGGACCACCCCCTCTAGTCCACAAAAGAACCGTAGGCATTCGAGAAACACCGCATGATCCACAGTGTCAAATGCTGCTGAGATATCTAGGAGAACCAAGATGGAACAGGCTTTCTGATCTCTCACCACCAAGAAGTCATTAAGTACTCGAACCAGAGCAGTCTCAGTGCTATGACTTTATCTGAAGCCAGATTGGAGATGGTCATAAACATTGTGGATGGATAAATGATTCTCCAGCTGCAGAGCAACCACTTTCTCAATAATCTTCCCTGTAAAAGGTAGGATAGAGACTGGTCTGTAGTTAGCAGGGCAGTCTGAGTCAAGGGAGGGCTTTTTCAACAGATGCCTAACTACCACCTTTTTAAAGGATCTGGAAAGGTCCATCTCTCCAATGAAGCCCAGACTATCTGAGCTAGGACTGGGCTGATAATCTCAACGCACCCTACAAGATAGTGTGTTGGGCCTGGATCCAGACTACAGCAAATTGGCCGAAAAGTCCGGACAAGCCTCACTATATCCATGACTACTGGCTGTGTGACATTGGATAAGGTCATCTGGGTATTAGTACCACACGGTTGACCACTGCAAGGCCCAATAGAGAGGTATTGGCTGATCTCTATCCTAATGGTGGATACCTTATCAGTGAAGAACTGAGCAGAAACTCCTCACATTTTCCTTGTGACAGCGCTCCACCAGATTGCAGCAGGCTGGATTGCACAGTCTGTCCATGGTTCGGAATAGCTGGGCTGGTCTGTTCCTCACTGCAGCTATTTCCCTGGACAGGAATTCTTCCTTCTTATGGGAAATCAATGATTGGTATACCTTATAATGGTCCAGCAATCTGAGCCTGCCCCCTCCTGGCAAATTTTCTGCCAATGTCTATCCAACCTTCACCTATGTCTTTTCAATTCCTTAAGTTTCCCATCAAATGATGGGGCACCCTGGTGAGAGGTAAGGGGATGAACATGAACTAGAGCAATGACATCCAGGGCCTCAACTACTGCCCTATTACAGGCCAGCACAAGAGGCCCTGGGTCACTACTATCTGATGGAATTCTTGAAAAGTCTAACACAATCATGAGGCCTTCAGGCGTTACCTGTCTTAAAGGATGGTACTATACCATTTCCTTAGGGGCAGACCCATTTCAAGGGGTCATAAAAATAAACCTCAGGGCCTGGGATTGTGGTCACATGATGCAGGGCAGCTAGAAGCAGCACTTCTGTGGAGCTCCCATTCACCACCCTTTTATATATTATTCTTTTTTTCTCCCTACTTCGATCCAAAGCGAGCAGTGGTCTTATTTCAAGTTCAGTCATCTTAACTGCACTCACAGAGTGGTTTTTGGGCTAAATTGAGCATCTTTATTGGTCTGTATCGGAGATGGAAGCGGAGATGAAGCCGGTCAGCATAAAATACACCCCACCATCAACTCCACAAAAAAACTTGGAGTCAAGGTTCAGGGACTACCTCTAAGGTAGCCTCGTCCAATGCTCCCCCGATTCCTCTTACTGAGGATTGCTTTCTCCAAGAGCTGTTACCATTTAAAGAAACATTGGAGGATATCTAGGTGAAGCTAAAGTCACTATGAGGAGACCTCAGCATGCTAACGACTAGAATGGGAGATTCGGAGGCAAGAACCTCCTCTCTAGAGAGGTGGAAGGAGAAAACGGACACAGAGATCATTCAGATGAGGCAGCAAATTGTGAAACTTCAACTAAAAATGGAGGACTTAGAGGGAAGAAGTCAGATAAATAACCTGCTGATATTGGGCCTCCCTGAGGCCAAAGAAGGTGCCAATATTTTCCTCTTCCTTCAAAAGTTTCTGCCTAAGGTGGTCAGTCCATCTCCCCTCAATCCCCATTACCATATAGAGCAAGCTCATCGCTCCCTTCGACCTAAACCAGCATCTGGTACACTTCCAAGACCCATCATTGTTAAGTTTCTGAGCTTTTTGGAGAAGCAACATATCTTGGCCAAGGCAAGGGAGCTGCAAGCAATATTGTGGAGTGGTTCTAAACTACGTATCACCCAAGACCTCCCTTATGAGACACGGCAGAAACGATCAGCTTTCCATCCGACGGTCAGCAAACTGATTGCTGCTGGCATTCGATTCAGAATGAACTACCCAGCTAAGCTACAGGTGTCCATCGATGGGACCTGACATACCTATGATTCTCTGGATCAAGCCTCAAATAATCTCAAGCTTAAGCTGCCCAACTTGTTCAAATTGGGCTGATCAGTTACTGCAATGTTGGACTGATAATTGTCACTTATGGTAGAGAGGTTATATTCTCACCTGCTTGTTGGTCTTAGTTCTCTTTTTGTTTCCTTTGGCTTCTTTTTGGTGGGGGGCAGGGGATGGATAGGTCAGAGAGCGACCTAGTAGGCCTTGGGCCTGTTCAGTGAAGTGCAAGCTGCTTTGCCCGGTGAGAGGAGAGGAACCTTTGTTCTGGTCGGTGTTCCCAGGGGATGCTAAACAGACCAGACATTCTGGTTCTCTTGGCTTTTTTTGGCCCCTGGTTGATTTTCCTGTTCCTGTATGGGTGGAGAGGGACCTGGGACCCTTGGGAAGGCAGAGACTCGAACTGGGGTTTTGGAGGTACCCACCCTCTAATTTTAATCTGGGCAGTGCAGGGCAGCTCTAATTGGCGTTCTCCACAGTAATCCCACCTGCTTTCAAGTAGGTCTAAACAGTTAACTCATAATTTTCCCTTTGTTTGGGTAATAGCTGAAAGTAAAGGGCTTTCAATTAACAGTAGGGTCTCCAATGTCTCACTTCTGACTTTCCGATTTCTTGATGGAATAGTAAGGCTATTCTGTTTCACCTAAAGGGGTTGGGGGGAATGGGATCCCCGGGTTGGAGCTCACTCTGGAGGGTCAGCATTGTGCACCAAAGCGAGGGAGGGATGGCACCTTTATTGGGGGGCTTTTCAACACTGGCACTTTTGCTTCCATTCTGTGGTCACAGTTAGGGACGGAGAGGCATTCAGCCTCCTGGCATTGTTACCTGCACACAGAAGCTGCCTCCCATTAGAAGGGTGTCTATGGGTTTAGGTTTTCCGATTCAAAATGTAAGGAAACTCTTATACTTTAGGTCCCAACTGGGAGTCTTTTTGTTCATAGTTGGAAGGGATTGGGGGGGAAGGGGGTCTCGAGACACCGCCGTCTTTCCTTCTCACTGCTCTGTTTGGAGAGGTTATTGTATGGTTAATGATACTTTTATTTGTGTTAACTTGTACAAGTAATAAGGGGTGGAGAGGAGGACGGGGGAGACTTAGATGTCTATATGCCTTAAGATTTTGAAGGGGGGGGAGGATGTGCCTTTGGGGATGGTTTTCTCTTGTAGAGATGTTCATATGTTTGCTTTTCAAACACAAACTAAATGGTTATGATGTCATTTAAAATTGCTACATGGAACGTCAGAGGTGCCAGGGATTTATCTAAGAGATACGAGGTTCTCAAAAATTCTGGCCTTTTGAATATTGATATCCTATTGATACAGGAGACCCATTTAATGACTTCAGAGATCAATGGGATACGCCGGCAAGGGTATTCTCAGATTTTTGCTTCCTGTGGGTCATCTGCGAGTTGAGGGGTGGCCATATTGATGAAAAGATATGTCCCATTTCTAGCAGAAGAGTGCCTAGTAGATCAAGAAGGTAGATCTGTTATAGTTAAGGCACCCTCAACAATGCTAAAGTGGTGTTGGGTGCTAACTACGGCCCTGTGGGAGGGGATACGGACTTCCTTATGAGGCTAGCTGACAAACTGAGTGATTTTCTGCCCTCCCCAATAATACTCAGGGATTGGAATATTACTCTGTCTCAAGATCTGGATAGATCTTATAGTCCTCTAAAACCACCTTCCCCTTTACAGCTTGCTCTAAGGGACTTCATGGACTTATTGGGGCTATGCGACCCATGGCGTTTGTTTAATCCCTCTGGCCAACTTTTTTCCTTTTACTCTCAAGTTCATCGGTCATGGTCCAGAATTGATTATATTTTGGTTAGTAACACCCTTATGTCTGGTATTTTACAGATGGGAATAGAGCCAATTGTTATAGCCAACCATTCGGTGGCATGGATCTCGATTTCGCCAGATTCACAGGTCCAAAAAGATTCCTCCTGTAAATTAAACACACAACTTTTAAAGGAGGAGCGTACAGTTTCTCATATTAAGTCATTGATCTCGTCTTTTATGGCAACCAATTCAGGTTCAATCAATCGGGAGGACCTGATTTGGTGCTCCTTTAAGTGCTTCATTAGGGGAGAATTTATTAAGCTAATGTCCAGAAGGAAAAAACAGAAAGAGACTAGGATTCTGGCACTCTCAAGCCAGATTAGACATGCCGAAAATACCCTATCCTCGACATCTTCCCAGATGGACTTAGAAGCCCTAATGAAACTCAGAAATGAATATTCAGACCTGTTAAGAGAAAAGGTGGAGTATGCTATTCTCAAGACCAAGGCTCGCTATTTTGACCAAGGGGACAAACCAGGCAGGATGCTAGCCCTCCGACTGCGGGAGGTAGAAGGCTTGAGATGGATCCCTGCTTTGTCCTCCATGGACGGTTCACTCAAGACTTCCCCTCGGGACATTTCTAAAGTCTTTGAATCTTTTTATCAGGACCTTTATAGTATTGGTCCTTCTCTGCCTTCCCTTTTCCAAATTGAACAATTTCTGGATGGCCTCCAACTCCCCTCCGTACAGGCCCACCAGTGTGAGCTTTAGGTCTCTCCCATTACGCTGGCAGATGTGGAAGAAGTGATCGGGGGGCTAGCTCTGGATAAATCCCCAGGTCCTGATGGCTTCCCTTCTAACTTTTATAACATTTTTTGCAAGGAGACTGCCCCTCTTCTCTTGAAGCTGTTTGAGTATATGTTTACTTATGACCTCCTAGACCACCCTCTGTTGGAAGCCACAATTGTCCTGATCCTGAAGCCAGATAAGCACCAGAATGAACCAGCCAGTTACCGCCCAATTTCACTACTAAATTATGACATGAAAATTCTAACTAAAATCCTATCTCTCAGAATTAAGCAGATTTGGGCTAACTTGTTGAGTCCCAAACAAGTGGAGTTTGTACAAGGCAGATCCTCTGCTGACCATCTACGTACCCTCTCACACATTTTTGAGTCCTCCCAAGAGTCCCAAGCTCCCATGGTCTTAGTTTCAATAGATGCAGAAAAAGCCTTCGATAGAGTTCACTGGGATTTTCTCTGGGCTACCCTTAAGAAAATGGGTTTCCCAGACATGTTTATCCAGTGGATTTGGATGGTATATAAGTCTCCTACTGCCAGAATTTACTGTAACAGGGTCTTTTCTTCCCATTTCCCTTTATTTACCGGCACTAGACAGGGATGTCCTCTTTCTCCTTTTTTGTTCAATCTATATCTAGAACCCATTCTGCTTAGCATTAAAAGTTCTCCTCAGGTTACAGGATGTTCAGTACATCAACAAATCCTGACCCTTTTGGCTTATGCGGATGACATCCTTTTACACTTAGCTAATCTGGAATGTTCTTTAAAATCCATTCTACAAATTATTGCCCAATTTGGCAAGGCGGCCAATTATAAGCTTAATCTATCCAAGTCAGTTATTTTTCCGTTAAATGATAGCACACCTCGTGCCAATTTTACTCAGTTCGGTATGAAATGGTCTTCCTCTTCATTCAAATATTTAGGTATACACCTTACTAGAGACCCTGAGGCCTTCAGGAAACTTAATTTGGATGACCTAGTCTCAAGGATACAACAAGATTTTCAGAGACGGTCCACCCTCCTTTTGTCATTGTGGGATCATATAAGTATTATTAAGATGAATGTGTTACCTCGGGTTTTCTACCTGTTAAATTTACAGAATATTTGCCTTTCCACATCCTACTTTCATCAGCTCCACTCTGCTATTATCAAATTTATTTGGCAGGGCAAACAACCCAGGCGAGCCTTTTCCAAGCTTAATCTACCTATGGAAAGAGGAGGTCTTCATCTCCCTAATTTTATGCTATATTATTGGGCCAGTTTTTTGTCCAAGGTGGGGAGGTGGTATGGTGCTAGTTCTGAGGTATACCTTCCTGTATGGCTGCTGTTGGAAAGAAAGATGCTGGATAAATATAAGCTTCAGTTATTCAGAGCTTTCTATTATTCCACTTCCGTCCTACCCCCTCACTTACAAAGTAGTGTCATAGGGGTTTCTATTAAGGTGCTGACTCAGTGTTGGAATTTCCTTAATATCTCAGTCAAAAAAGCTATGGCTCAGCCTCTTACTTTAAACCCCAATATCAGAATTGGTAGCTCTCCAATTCCCCTAGACTGGCTTCCTCAGTTACAAGACTGTTGTGTGGGAAATCTTTTTTCTCAGGAATGGATCAAAGAAATATCTTTTTACTTCAAGACTGAGAAGTTAATAGCGAGCACTCAGAACTGTTTTACATCCTTTAACAAGAAATGGGGCAAATTGTATGCTCTTTATTTGCATTAAGTCTAACATGAAAACACCTCTGATTGTTTGATTTGTATTAAGTTTCTTCTGATGCTGGTTACTGTACACTGATTAGTTCTTGGTATGTCTCCGAATAGATTTTTTCTATAAGTCACATCCCTGGGGAGGGGAGGGATCTATGATGGGGGTTGCGGGGTATAACAGTGGAGGGAGGCATGGGGTTTGATGTTTCTTTAGACTTTAGGTTCACAATACATTCTAAATGTAACTTTGAAATTAGGATTGACCTGGTAAGTAGCCCACGCTCTCAGTGTCTAATGTGGGTGTATTTCTTTAAAACTCAATAGAGATTCTGAATTTCAACCAAAAAAAACCTCAAGGTCTGATGGTCTGACTATCTGATAGTCTAAACAAACTAGACACCCTGTATCATAGAGCTATTAGATTCATTACTGACCTTCCCTCTAGCACCCATCATTGCTCTCTCTACAATGCAGTCAGCTGGACATCCCTGCAACATAGAAGAAGAAAAAATGCTGCTATCTGGATCTACAAAGCTCTGACAACAAACTCCCTTCCTACATCTCAGATTGCTTCAACCAGATCACATCCAGGCCCTACACCTTGAGGATCAACAAACTGATCCTGCTGAAGATTCCATCACCTGCACCCGGTATGGAAGAGCTGCAATCAGTTATTCCCTGGCACTTATCTGGAATTCTATCCAAAAGACATTGAAATGGAAACACTGATCCCCCTTACATCCTTCAAAAGCTGTACACCAGCCTAATCCCAGATTTATGCAATTGCTTCCAAGGCCTAGTCCTCCCACACCCCACCCCCACACCCCTCTCTCCCCACCTCTTCTAAATCTCATCCCTATTCTTCTATCGTTGCTCTGGTCCTTTTCCACATCAAACCGCAAACATATTTGCTCACCATGTACCGTTATCCAAGCCTTATCCCCACCAGACTGTTTGTTTCTCACCTTAATAGGTTTTGGTTTACTGTCCTTTGCCTTGTATATATGTAAATAATTGTATATCTATCTCACCCATAAATGTTTGTATTTGTGCTATTTCAATATCATGTTTTTTGTATACACTCTGTAACCTTTTTTGTTATGACCACTCAGGTCCATCTTGTAAATGAGCTATGCTCAATGATGTTCGCCTGAAGAAATAAAGATTTTGATTGATTGATTGATTGATTGATTGATAGGATCCACCTCCGTACCAGAGATTTCCATCCCCAGGTGGAACACCATGTCCAACAAGTGCCCCCCTCATGTGTTGTGGTGGTAATATCCCATGTCAAGCCCAATAATTCCATCAACTGGAAGAGGTCTTGTCCAAAAAGCAAGAGTTCATTGTTGATACAGGCATTGAAGTCCCTCAGAATTAACCATCTGGGGGCCTCCAACACCGTCTCGGCAACAAAGTCCACTACCTTCTTCAGGAATACCATCCCATCCCCCGGTGGATGGTAGATGAGAAGGATCTACCATCCACCGGGGGATGGTACTGTAGATGAGAAGGATCCTGAAACCTGCACGCACAGCTACCATACACTCGAAGGAGTTGGTTGTCCCCACTGGCAACTCCTTGAGGTCCAGTTCCTGTCTAAAACAGACTGCGACCCCTCCGCCCCTATGGTCCACTCTTGGATGGTGAATCACAAAGAACCTAGCTGGAATCACAGCTGTCAAACTGGGCCCTGCATCTTCATCCAGCAAAGTCTTGGTGATGCAAGCCAGGTCTGCAGAGGCTAGTAAATCAGCAACCACTGTGTTATCTATTTGTCCCATGAAACTCATGACATTGTGGGATTCATGTTAAGTCCACTATAATGGGTATTAAGATTTGCTATTGGGCTAATATAAATTAAATCTGGTTGCCTACTACACATTTGTTTTCCAAGTTTTGGTTTGGGTAACTAAAACTGTGTCATAACATTTACAGACCAAAGAAGATGAGGGCGCTATTGGTCAGCACATTTTACAGTGATATCCAGAGGGGGAAGCCTGTGTCTAAGAGATCCAAATATGTGAGAGGGGTGGCAAACACCCAGCTGGCTGAGCAGCACCTGCCAGGGCCCACTTTAGAAAGCACAAGATAGGTCACAACAATTTGAATGATCCAACTGACCCCTCCATTTAAACTACACCCACCCAAAATCTATTACCAGCCCTCACCCATTAGATCACTTGACCTGGCAGACTAAGCAAAGTTCTGGTAACCACAGCCCAGGCACAGTTGGTGGAGCAGTTACCAGTTAGCACTGGTACAGGCTCAGCTGCCCATGGTGCAGACTGAACAGGTGGGGAACCTAGCAGGGACCAGTGGTCTCTCCCCTCCACCACGAGTCACAGCGGTTGATGTGGGGAACACCTAAACAGTTTATTTATGTAGTTTTACCAGGAAGGTGGACTTGATCAAAGATACATTTTCAGCCGTGCCTGGGGAGTTGGGGTTTACAATAGGTATAAGTTTCATAGGTTAGTATCGAGTAGAGGAGACCATGTCCATTATGCTCACCATTAATCACATAGAGAAAAGATAATTAATAACTCACATTACATACTGAATAAAAATGTCATATCACACAAAGTGTACATAATTAAAAAAGAATTGATGTTAATAATAAATAGATAATCTCAATATTTTGGATGATCATTAAGTAATGTCAAAACAATTGCAAACTGTCAATAATTCTAAATGTCCCTGCAGTTTCTTTTTGAAGCTGCTAGCTTTCAAGTCAAAATCCATTCTCATTTCATATGCATTATTTATCTTTACAGGACCGTAATAGGAAAATGAATGTTCAGCCAGCTTTGATTTTATTTAAATTTCACAAAATCTTTGTAAGGATGTCTGTCTCAGAGATTTTGGATTTTGTACTTTATACCATTTTTTAACATCGTTGGTATCCATGTGTTTAGAGTTTTATGTATGAAAGTCAATGCTGCATATAGAACACTGTACCTCGGTGACAGAGTTCTGAAATGTTGATATATATTACAATGATGTTCCATTTGATTTGAATCTGTTGCAGATCTAACTACATTATTGTTAAGTAATTTCATACTTATGGAATACTGTTTCCAGCAAATTATAGAACAAAACTGAGTTATATTCTAAAATGGAAAAGGGACCTTCTTTTGCAAATAGTTATTTTAACATCCATTGTTAAATTGTATTGATTCCTATATAACTATTCCAATTTAGTATTAATCTTTTATGTAATCTTAGTTATTTGATCACTAAAAGAAAGTGTTTGATCTAGCATGATTCCCAAATAGTTGAAACATGGTACTTCCTCCAGTTCATATCCATTTAATTATTTAATTTTCATAATGCTTCCTATTAAACCATTTTTTTGTCATGTTCCAAGAATCATGATTTTTACTTTCTTTTCATTTACTAATATTTTATTTTCAGGTAATCACGTTTGCAATTTATGATACAAAGGTTGCATTTTTTCCTCTTGGTCCACTCCGGTCCTACCTGAACTATAAAGGACTGTGTCATCAGCATATATTTTAATTGATGCATTATCACAGATCCCTGGTAGATTTGTTTATAAAAATTAAGAACAGGAGCAAACCTAGTACTGAATCCTGTGGCACCCCGTATCAGTCTTTTTAAGACTGAATCTTTAAGATCAAATCAGTACTGCTTATGTTCTGTCAGTCAGATAGTTTCTGAACCAATCAAGTCTGTAATTTCTTACATCCAATTTCTCTAACTTAATAATATGGAGTGGCCCACCAGGTCAAAAGCCTTGGTCAGGTCAACAAGAATTGGTCCAGTGAGCATTTTCTTATCAATATTATCGTAAATATCACTAGTCAACCTGACCAAGGCTGTTGACATGCTGTACCCCCCAAAGAAAACATACTGATCTTTTATTAAAAGATTGTTTCTTTCCAAGTGTTTGGCTAATTGGTTAAAAATACTTTTTCAAGAAGTTTACCTAGCATTGGTAGAATAAAGAAAGGTTTATAGTTCGTAATGGCCTGATTATCTACAGATTTAAAAATTGGTGCTACAGTTGCTGTCTTCCAACATTCTGGAAGTCAATTCATGCATTATGATAAGTTAAACAAATATGCCACTGGTCTAGCTAACTATTAAGCTGCTGTTTTTACTAGTCTTGATGGAAGTCCATCTACTCCAGCCCCCTTACTGCCTTCAAGCTTTAGTAGTAACTTTTTGGTGTCATTTGTTGTGACGCTAAAACAATTAAATGTCTTGGTGCAAGTATCATTTAGAATTACATTTTCATTTCCAATAACATTTTGTTTTATTTGTTCTTCATAAGCTGGCATAACTGTAAAAAAAGCCACTAAAAGTTTCAGCAATTTCACAACTGTGTTGCAAAAAATTCTATTTGGATTTTATCTTGTCACTTTCTACTTTTTTCCTCAGGTTGATAAAATTCACTGAATGAGTTCAGAGCATTCCTTGGATTCAAAATATCATTTAACTGCTTGTTCTTGTACAATGTTTGCTTAGACATTTTTATTTCAGCTTTGCAAAGATGCCAAGATTTCCAATAAACATTCATTCATTGTTTAGAACCTGATGTTTTGAACTGTTTCCATGAGGTATTTCTAATTCTTATCAATTCAAGTAGTTTTTATTTTATCCATGATAAGTGCTTAATTCTTACTCTTTTTTTTCTGGAGCAGGACAATTTATTATTTCCATTACTGAGTGCTTAAATAAGTTTGTAGCATTTTTAATCTGAGTTTGCTCATAAAGGGATGACCAATTTACTTTGATTCTCTAATAAACACTTCATCAGGTAAAGAGCTAGTGTACTGCCCGGAATTAATAATAACTTTCAGATGTAGTCCAGTATCACTTCTTATACCTGAAGTATTTTCTTTTTTCTTTTACTTTTGCTAATTAGAAAATTTTCCCCCTGGCAGTACTTGGATGATGTGTGGAGCAGCTCTCTGTCTGGAGGCTAAAAAGAGTCAGTACTCTTCCTCCCACTATGTCAGCCACACTGAAAGAAAACTGACTATGACATCACTAGTAACCAAGCAGAACCATTTCTCACTTCCAGATTATTCTTTCATATGAAGCAGCAGAGTCTGGCCCTTCTTGGTTACTAGTAATATCACACTTTCCTGTATTTGGATTGGTAACTTGTGAAAATCAATGCTGAGGCTGCAAGGGTTGTGGTACCTCAATGTGTTTGGTCATATTTCTGATCATATAGTGGAGGAACATAATTTGCTGTTTTTTTGCCTCCAGACAGGGGGCTGCTGTACACAAAAGTCCAGTACTGCCAGGTGGAAAATCTTCTAATTAGGAAGTAGAAGAGAAAAAATACTTCACATATAAGAAGTGATAGCTGGCTTCATCTGGATATCACTCTTAACTGCAGGCCATACACTAGCTTTTTCAGTTCTTCAAAGACCTTCTTTCCCTTATTAATATTTTATTATATTTATCTCTCCTTTTTTTTACTTATCGTGTACACTGGACAATGGTTTGATATAACATCAATTAAGACACCTGCTTCTACCAAGAAATGAAATCAATTTGCTAATACCAAACATATTGTTGAACCACCACAGTTTTATAATTTTTCATAGTTTGCACCTTAATACAGTAACTTGATTAAAAGTCACTTGCTGTTAAAAGATGTTTTATCTTATCACAATTTTTAAGGTTGCCCAATCTATGTTAAAATCCCCTTCATTATATGTTCTTTTTTCCCATTACCCATTGTTGCTAGTTTTTCCAGTACTAACACTGTATCTCATGTTTAGTTGTTTTGGGGTAGAAGAAATAAACATGAACAATATACTGTACCACTGTACCTTTTCACCTCCTAACTTGTGCTTCAATGTTAAGTGTTTGATTAATTCCATTTTAAATCAAAGAGCTAGTGTACTGCCTAGAACTAATATTAATTTTTAAAAGCAGTTAGCCATTACCTTTTAAATCTGAGATACTATTTATTTTCCTTTTGGCTGATTAGAAGTTTGTTCACCTGATGTTACTAGGTGTACTGTGTGGAACAGCACTCTGCCTGGTGGCAGACATTTCTATCTCTGTTTCACCAATTACATCATCATCACTGTGACCTCCCTGACTGTGACATAACTGCTGCTTAGGAACAGCAACTCAGTTGCTGCCAGAACAGTTGCCTCTGATGGCATTGTCAGTGTGATCACAACGCTGATGATGTATTGAGAGACTAAAGATATGTCAGCTGCCAGGCTAAGAGCTGTTCAACACATCCAGCATAATATTATTAGATAAATAAATTCTAATGTCCAACAGAAAAAAAAGAAAAGTACTTCAGAAATAAACAGGTAGAACTGACTACATCTTAAAATCCTGTATCCTTTTCCTATCTGTCTGTTTTGGTTCCACTAGCTCTTCTACATCAGTTTGTTTTATATATATATATATATATATATATATATATATATATATATGGAAACATGATGGCATGAGTGGAATATGGAAAATATTTTCACTCCTGCAGAGTGAGCCTGGATATTTCACGAGTACCGAAGACACGAGTGGAATATACAGTGCTCACGAGGCAGGAGTGAAAATATTTTTCATATTCCACGATGTTCCCATCGTGTGTCCTATTTATACAATGGGGCCTCACTGTTGCAAAATGTACAATTTGCATGGCTTGTGTGGGGTTAGTGTGGGTTTAGTGCGGCTTTGCGCGATTGCGTGGCTTTGCGTGGGTTTAGCGCGGGTTAGTGCTATTGTATATTTGTAAATATTCTCACAGTGGTGATGTCATCACTGTGGTTATTCAATGGGAGTGAGAATAACACATGGTATCTCACTCAGTTATCCCTCACTCCATTGTATAAATATATATATATAATACATATATATATATGTATATGTATATATATATATCTATATACATATATATATATATACATATAAGCTACACAGTAGTGCAGCTACAATTAGGGTTGCCTGGCCACTTCTATGTTAAACCACAAATTTTGCACTGTAATAACTTTGCCACCATAAGACAGAGTTGCCTAAAAGTCTTGCATGTGCAGTTGCGGAGCGGCAGAGTGCCAAAAATGTGCAAAACCGTGGTTTTGCATATTCCTTTGCTCGTGGTTACAGACTGCATGATTTGACCATTGGTCTGAAATCTTCAGGGAAAATGTAGTCTGTGTCACTAATGTGCCTTTTGAAGATTTTGTGAAAAAGTATTAAACTGTTCAAAAGTTATTCACAAAACAAGTTTCCCATTATAGTCAATGGGAAAAAAAAATATATGTGTCTCTCGAAAGCTCCTGCCACAACATTTTACTGTCACAAATGGCCATTTTACTGTTGTGTGGTAGCCATCTTGTTTTCAGTTAGTGAGAGAGAAAATGCCTGGTGTTTAAATTTGGGACCCCTTAGGTAAACACTGACAGTTGTGTTTACCTAGTTGGGCCCTGAGGATTGCAGCACTATGTTTTTGGGGGGTCCAGGTGATTAGGACACCAGCATCATGGTGCCATCAATCAGGGCACCAGCAGGAGGTCATGGACCTGAAATCCGCATGGGGCTGGGAGCGCCACCCAACACAGTGCAGCCGAGCAGTGCCACACACCGCACACCTGCTGACCCACCCACCAACAACCTATGGGGTCACAGGAGGTGCAGCAACATGAAGGAGCACCACTGTGCCCAGTGTGACACAGACAGTGCCCCCATGGACCCAATGTACATGTGACCAGGGCGCCAAGTACCAGACCACATAGCATAGCCACAGTCCCACACACCCAGTGCCACAGTAATACTGCACCCAACACTGATGCCCACCAACAGTAGAGCCAACCACACAGTGGCTGAGAGCCACACACGGAAGATGGGCCATCTTGCAAGGTGGACCCCCCCAGAATGTGCTTGCCTGAAGTTATTGGAAGGTGGAATTTAATGCCTGTGATATGCGATAGTACAGTTTTCCACCACATTATCCCATGTTATGCTTTCACAGTTGTTACAGCCTAGAGGTATATAGTTTGTCATGCTGATGTTTGGAAGCATCTGTTTAATATGTGGACAGCCATGATACATGATTATGGTGGTGGTGGGCAGCGGTGCCGTGACGCTGACAGGGAACAGCATTGCCCATGTGACAGGTACTGGCAGGGGGCAGCAGGGCATGCAGCTCTACTCACAGGTGCCGCATTGCACTCCAGAGTGCCGAGTGCCCTATTACATGAGTGCTCTGATTGCAAGGGTGCCCTTGCTGTTTTTGCCCTCTCGCTGGTGCTCTGAATAATGGTGCACTGATGATGGTGCCTGGACCACCAAGAACCCTTTATTGGGGGCAAACCCCCCATGAAATACATTTTAAGTGATTGGATCCCCTGTAGTGTCACAAATTGCGACAGAATGGATGTGACACTTTTGCAAACTATGAAAGTGTCATGCCCATTATTTCACAAATTTTTGTGAAAGTGTCACAATTTGCAACAGAACAGCACCCAAAAACATCAATCCTTTGCCACCCCACAGCATCAAAATGGTTGGGGCTTTTGGGCTGCAGTTTGCAGGTTGACAAGCCGTAGTCCCATAGATATGCCTTTTGCTGGTTTGGTCCCAAAACATTCAATGGTCCCATAGTTACAGTGCTCCAAAGTTGTGAAATTTCCCATAGGTTAACATTGGAGCACCCATGGTAATTTACAATGCCCGTATCTCGGAAACGGTGCAAGATATGGATTTTTCATTCTGCCCAACTTAGTCCACCTTTAGGTTGAGGTTTCAAAGTCATGATAACCACTGCAGTGGAATGTATTTCATAGTTGCTATGGCTACTGAAATATTGCCAAATTAGTGTTACAATGGTACCTTTTCAGTACTGTACTGCTGCTGTATGGCTGTGTACTTATGTGTAAGTGGGGCGCAGGGCCCACAGTGCCTGTACTCCCACATATGCATAATATTATGCAAAAATTGGCAGTGTGAGGGATGTGTAGGACCTGGAGGGCCTGCACTCCCACTACCACTTACCAGTTACTAGTTAGATTATGCTTTATCAAAAAAAGGGACATTCATTTCAAAACATTTTATTAATGCATCAGTTAGGGTTGATAGCACAGCACAAAAAATTTGTAAATGTGATGTTAGGGTTACCCCCCCACACTCCCCACACCCACACTCCACACACCAACAGATATAGAGGTGTGACATGCGATTGTCAGACCAAACTCTCACCCTGTTCTCCTATACTGTAGCATATCAGCCTGTGTACACATGGAATGGGGTGAGAGTTAGGCCTGATGACCCCATGGCACACCCCAATGTCTGTTGGTGTATGGAGTATGGGAGTGGAGGGTGTGGGGGGTAACCCTAACATCACATTTTCAAACTTTTGTAACTGTGCTATCAACCCTAACTGAGGCATTAACAAAGTTTTTTTGCAATGAATCTCTCTTTCTCTCTCTCTCTCTCATTCTCTCTCTCTCTCTCTCTCTCTATATATATATATATATATATATATATATTATGACATGGTAGTGCTACCATAGTTAGGGTTGAGGAGCCATTTACATGTTAAACCCCAAATTTTGCACCTTAATAACTTTGCAACTGTCTGACAGATTTGTTTGAAATTTGGACAACATGATTAAGACCCATACACCTTGGGGTATTCCAAGTTTTGTACTGGTCGGATACACTGCTGTGGAGTTATTAAGCATGATCTGCATGTGCATTTACGCTTTTTCTGGAATTCTACAGTCACATCTACAGGTCGCACAGTTTGAACGGCTGGTCCGACATTTTCAGGGAACATGTGGCCAGGGTCCCCAATGTGTCTCTTTAAGATTTCGTGAAAAAATATTAAACGGTTCAAAAGTTATTCAAAAAACAATTTCCCATTATAAGTCAATGGGAAAAGTTAACAAAAAGTTCGACAGTGTCGCAAATGCACTTGTTACAGTCACAAATGGCCCTTTTACTGTCACAAATCTGCCATTTTGTTTTCAGTTAGTGATCAGAAAAATGCTTGACATTTAAAATTGGGACCCTCTAGCAAGCTAATTATTTTTGTATTCACCTAGTCTGGCCCTGAGGATGCTAGCCATGTCTTTATTTTGGGGTAAAACACCCCAGAAATATGTTTTTCAAATTTCTGGAAAAAGTACTTTCGCAAAGTAGTGTCGCACTCACGAAAATATCGCAAATGTTTGCGAAAGCTTTCGCAAATTGCTACAGTACTTTTCTAGGCTGTGGGAAAATGACAACAATTCTTTGGCACCCTGCTGCAAAAGAACGGTTTGGTGCTTTGGCCTGAAATTCGGAGGGAACGTAGCCGACATCTCACAGATGTGCCTTTCACTGTTGTGTTGAAAAAATATTACACAGTGGCAAAGTTACGGCACTCCAAATTTGACACTTTTTCCCATAGGATAACATTACGACATCCGACGCATTGCAGCAATCCTTTAGTGCCCTGCTGCAATATAACGGCTTAGTCTTTTAGGCTGAAATTTGGAGGGAAGACAGCCAACATCCAGTAGATGTGCCTTTTAGTGGTTTGGTGAAAAAATAAAACAGGGAGCCAAAGTTATGGCACTCCAAACTTCTCATTTTTCCCATAGGATAACATTACGGCATTCGCCGCGCCTTTCAGGGCCCGTATCTCAGAAACGGTGCAAGATACGGACTTTTCATCGAAAAATGCTTAAGTACAAAACTAGCCATGAAAGTCATAAATCATATGACTTTTACGTTTTTTTTCTACGTCATATGGTTCCTGAGATATAAGCTATTTAGTATTCCAACTCCTCATTTTCTGCTCCAAGACCCATTATTATGCATACATTCTTTGTACTCAATGTCTTTCTTTACGCAGCTTTTGGGGAAAACCAGCCTGTGTGCTTACATTACTGTTACCATTGCCCTTTCCGCTTGTGGTTCCATACCCGTTTCACTTACTGTTCATGTCTACGCCACCATGTGAGTTATCCTTTGCGTTTTCATTTGTGCTTGTGTTTCTGTTATTTTTTGCCATTTGTGTCTACAGTACTGTTTCTCTTTCTGTTTTTCTTTCTGTCACCACGCCCACTGACATTTCCATTTGCAGGCACCATGTTACTATGTGGCATGACATCACGTGGCGGACCGTTCCCGTCTATGCCACCGTGTGCATTACCCTTTCTGTTCTCATTCGCGCTTGTGTTACCATGTGTGCCACTGTTAGCGCTTCTGTTTGTGTTGCTGTTCCTGTTACTATCACACAAGACATGAGGTGGTAGGAGCGTGGGGTCCAGTGCAGGGCCCCGAGGGCCCAACACTCCCGCCGCTGCATTACATTCACTATTTCTTGTTATCATTCTCAAAAAGAAGGGAAATTAGAGGCAAAAAAACTGTGTTTAATGCATCAGTTAGGGTTGTTCCACAGTGACAAAAGTGAGGAAATTTGGTGTTAGGGTTGAAAACCCCCCTTGGACCCCCTAGCCCACCCCCCAACCGGCATTGGGGTGTGCATTGGGGTGTTCAGTCCTAACTCTCACCCCATTCTCCTATACTTCTGCTGCTTTACACATGTGATGAGGTGAGAGTTAGGTGGATAACCCCAGCGCACCCCAATGCTGGTTGGTGGTGGTGGACTGGGGGGTCAGGGGTTTTCAACTAACACTGAATTTCCTCAATTTTATCACTGTGTGATAACGATGTCAATTGATGCCTACTATATATATATATGATATAGAGGCAAAAACTCCATTTAATGCATCAGTTAGGGTTGTTCCACAGTGACAAAAGTGAGAAATTCGCTGTTAGGGGTTGGAAACCCTAACTCCAAATTCACCCCCAGCACCACACACACACAGACACACACACACACACGCAAGTATGGGGAGGATCAAGTCAACACAACCAATGACAGACATCCAGCAGCAGGTGACAGAAATAACAAACAATTGTCTAAATGTACTACGAGACATCCCCACCCACCTGACCAGGTACTGCATGCTCAGTGGAGATCAACAGCAAAACTGAGGCCATGTACACCAAATGTACACATCCCTGATTGCAGCTGCACACAACATACCACACTTAGTAGTTGCATGGCCTTACCTACTGATGCCCCACACCAGACGACACCACATGTGATGGGCCACCTGAGCAATAGAGTTGAGCAAAACCAAGGAATTGTACAGGTATATTATCTCTGCTTATAACAAGGGTTTGAGAAATGCAGCTTTCTAATTGACTGTAAACACTGTAACAGCCTTATGTTTAGTTTTTATTAACATACATGTAGAGCCTAACCATATGATGAACATGCTTTAATGTTGTTTAAAAAAACAGTTTTATTATGATAGCAATAAGCCACTCCCAGGTATTATGTTAATGGTCAGCTTATCACTGTCTAGCGACATGTGGCACTCAGCTACACCTCATCCAACATTAAACCCCTACATGGTGATTAACAGACCATTTAACATAACCGTTGGTCATGCCTTATTGCTTAATTGTCTTTATGACTAGATACTCTCCCTCTGCTAGGCACTGCAGGAGTTTTGCAACACAGTGTCCCACCCAGTTACACCATACACTGTCTAGTTACTGGAGAATGGCTGTGAATATGAACTCATGAAGATGAACAGTGTAACTTGATCATTACAGTCATCGAAACCTTAGTGTGATTATAACTGACAGTCAGAGATAGAGAATAACCCTTGCCGTCCTAGTACACTTATCCCATTGTGAGTTAAATCAATACTAAAAGACATTCTGTTTATATCTACACTATACCTACTTGATTGCTGTTGTACCACAATTGACATAGTTATCACTTTGATAGCATCAGTGACAGAAGTGTGGCAAACCCAAACACTACGTATACAGCCTGAGTATGAAACAACTGTTAAAAAAATTACACTGTGTCCATAAGTAGCATAATCACTCATTGCAACAATAGTAAATGTATCACTATTTGAATAAGTTAGTCAACACAGATGCAATGAGATTGTCTTTATCAGGTACAACATACTGAGTAAGTGCCTACAGGAAAATCTATCCTATAGACATCTCCGATACAGATACGTCATTGTTGGCTCAGTAGTCCTATGATATTTAGAAGTTGCTTGGCCTAATCCATGCAATTACACTGTTCCTTACAAAGAATACTTACTGCATCTTTAGTATTGAAACACACTGAAGGTCTATGTATGTACATTAGCAGTACAGCTTCATCAGTAAGAATGCATCTGATACTGGCAGTAAGAATTTCACAGCATTGAACAGGCAATGCATTTCCATACGTTTACATCAGCCTCTCTATCTTCAGTAAACAGTTGCAGTAAATGTACTACTATGAAAATCACATACTAAATGTAACACTACTTTTATCTTGAGCATGCTAGTGTCTTGTAGTTAATTTAAGTACTTCTCTTAATTAATGTATACTCACTACTGTTAAAACCTTTCTACAACTGTGACCATGCACCTTTAGCATTTATATTGACTAACGGCACAGTACCAGTTGTAATGTGGTGTGGGGCATTGTTAGATAAGGCCATGCAACTACTAAGTGTGGTACGTTGTGTGCAGCTGCAATCAAGGATGTGTACATTTGGTGTACATGGCCTCAGTTTTGCTGTTGATTTCCACTGAGCATGCAGTACCTGATCAGGTAGGTGGGGATGTCTCGTAGTACATTTAGACAATTGTTTGTTATTTCTGTCACCTGCTGCTGGATGTCTGTCATTGGTTGTGTTGACTTGGTCCTCCCCCATACTTGCATGTGTGTGTGTGTGTGTCTGTGTGTGTGTGTGGTGCTGGGGGGGTGAATTCGGAGTTAGGGTTTTCAACCCTAACAGCGAATTTCCTCACTTTTGTCACTGTGGAACAACCCTAACTAATGCATTAAACGGAGTTTTTTGCCTCTAATTTCCCTTCTTTTTGAGTAATGATAACGAGAAATAGTGAATGTAATGCAGTGGCGGGAGTGCGGGGCCCTCCGGGCAAAGGGCCCCGAGCTCCTGCCACATGATGTCTTGTGGCATAGTAACAGGAACAGCAATGGAAACAGAAGCGCTACCAGTGGTGCACATGGTAACACAAGCGCCAATGAGAACAGAAAGGGTAACGCACAAGGTGGCGTAGACGGGAACGGTCTGCCACGTGATGTGTTGTCACATAGTAACATGGTGCCTGCAAGCAGAAATGTCAATGGGCATGGTGACGCAAAGTGAAACAGAAAGAGAAACAGTACTGTAGACACAAATGGCAAAAAATAACAGAAACGCAAGCGCAAATGAAAACGCAAAGGATAACGCACATAGGGTCCCGCGCTCCCACCACATGGTGTCTTGTGGCATAGTAACAAGAACAGCAATGCAAACAGAAGTGCTAACAGTGGTGCACATGGTAACACAAGCGTGAATGAGAACAGAAAGGCTAACACACACAGTGGTGTAGACGGGAACGGTCTGCCACGTGATGTATTGTCACATAGTAACATGGTGCCTGCAAATGTAAATGTCAGTGGGCATGGTGACGCTAAGTAAAACAGAAAGAGAAACAGTACTGTAGACACAAATGTCAAAAAATAACAGAAATGCAAGCGCAAATGAAAACGCAAGGGATAATGCACATGGTGCAGGCGTCACGGTAAGTGAAGCGGATGCGAAATCGCATAAGCGGAAAGGGCAACAGTAACAGTAATGTAAGTGCACAGGCTGGGTTTCCCCAAAACCTGCATAGAGAAAGACAGTGAGTACAAATAATGTATGCATAATAATGAGTATCGGAGCAGAAAATGAGGACTTGGAATACTAAATAGGTTATATCTCAGGAACCGTACGACGTAGAAAATAAATTTAAAAGTCGTATGATTTACAACTGTCCTGGCTAAGTTTGAATGGGGGCTAAGTATTTTTCCAACCAAAAGTCCGTATCTCACACCGTTTCCGAGATACGGGCCCTGAAAGGCGCGGCTAACGCTGTAATGTTATCCTATGGGAAAAAAAGCGAAGTTTGGAGTGCCATAACTTTGCCTCCCTGTAATATTTTTTCACCAAACCACTGAAAGGCACATCTGTGGCTTGTTGGCTGTCTTGCCTCCAAATTTCAGGAAAAAAGACCAAACTAATATTTTGCTGCAGGGTGCCAAAGGATTCCTGTAATGCGTCAGGCGCCGTAATGTCATCCTATGGGAAAAACTGTCAATTTTGAAGTGCCGTAACTTTGCTGCTGTGAAATATTTTTTCAATACAGTACTGAAAGGCACATCTGTGACATGTCATCTGAGCTTCCTCAAAATTTCAGCCCAAAACTCCCAACCGTTCTTTTGCAGCGGAGTGCCAAATAATTACTATTATTTTGGGCATAGTGTCGCAAAGTAGTGTCGCAATTTGTGAAAGCTTTTGCAAAAAATTTGCAACACTTTCATGAGTGTGACACTACTTTGCGAAAGTACTTTTTCCAGAAATCTGAAAAACATATTTCTGGGGTGTTTTACCACAAAATAAAGACATGGCTAGCATCCTCAGGGCCAGACTAGGTGAATACAAAAATAATTAGGTTGCTAGAGGGTCTCAATTTTAAATGCCAAGCATTTTTCTGATCACTAACTGAAAACAAGATGGCAGATTTTCGACAGTAACAGGGCCATTTGTGACAGTAAAAAGTGCATTTGCGACACTGTCGAACTTTTTGTTAACTTTTTCCATTGACTTATAATGGGAAATTGTTTTTTGAATAACTTTTGAACCGTTTAATATTTTTTCACGAAATCTTTGAAAGGCACATTGGGGACCCAGGCTGCATGTTCCCTGAAGATTTCAGGCAGGTCGCATAAACCATGCGACCCGTACGTGCGACTGTAGAATTCCAGAAAAGCGTAAATGTGTGCACAGATCATGCTTAATAACTCTGCAGCTGTGTATCTGACCAGTACAAAACTTGGTAGATGCCAAGGCCTATGGTTCTTGATCATGTGCTCCAAATTTCAGGTAAATCCATTAAATGGTTGCAAAGTTATTAAGGTGCAAAGTTTTGGGGTTTAACATAGAAATGGCTCTCAACCCTAACTATGGTAGCACTACCATGCTACCATAATATATATATATATATATATATATATATATATATATATATATATATATATATATATATATATATATATATATATATATATATATATATATTAGAGCAAACAACTCCATTTAATGCATTAGTTAAGGTTGTTCCACAGCGACAAAAGTGAGGAAATTCGCTGTCAGGGTTGAAAACCCTAACTCCGAATTTACTCCCCACCCCAGCACCACACACCACAGACACATTCAAGTATGGGGAGGACCAAGTCAACACAACCAATGACAGACATCCAGCAGCAGGTGACAGAAATAACAAACAATTGTCTTAATGTACTACGAGACATCCCCATCCACCTGACCAGGTACTGCATGCTCAGTGGAGATCAACAGGGCCATGCAACTACTAAGTGTGGTACGTTGTGTGCAGCTGCAATTAAGGATGTGTACGTTTGGTGTACATGGCCTCAGTTTTGCTGTTGATCTCCACTGAGCATACAGTACCTGGTCAGGTGGGTGGGGATGTCTCGTAGTACATTTAGACAATTATTTGTTATTTCTGTCACCTGCTGCTGTATGTCTGTCATTGGTTGTGTTGACTTGGTCCTCCCCCATACTTGATTGTGTGTGCATATCTGTGTGTGTGTGGTGCTGGGGGTGCTGGGGGGGGGGTGAATTCCGAGTTAGGGTTTTCAACCTAACAGCTAATTCCTCACTTTTGTCGCTCTGGAACAACCCTAACTAATGCATTAAACAGAGTTTTTTGCCTCTAATTTCCCTTCTTTTTGAGAATGATATTGAGAAATAGTGAATGTAATGCGGTGGCGGGAGCATGGGGCCCAAAGGGCCCCGCGCTTCCGCCACATGATGTCTTGTGACACAGTAACAGGAGCAGCAACACAAACAGAAATGCTAACAGTGGCACACATGGTAACACAAGAGCGAATGAGAACAGAAAGGGTAACTACCTACGGTGCTACCATAGTTAGGGTTGAGGAGCCATTTCTATGTTAAACCCCAAAACTTTGCACCTTAATAACTTTGCAACCGTTTGATGGATTTGCCTGAAATTTGGAATTTATGATCAAGAATCATAGGCCTTGGGATCTGCCAAGTTTCGTACTGGTTGGATATACAGCTGTGGAGTTATTAAGTGTGATCTGTGCGCGCGTTTACGCTTTTCTGGAATTCTGTGGTCGTGCCTACAGGTCATACGGTTTGCGTGACCGGCCCAAAATCTTCAGGGAACGTGCAGCCGGGGTCCCGATGTGCCTTTTGAAGATTTCATGAAAAAATATTAAACGATTCAAAAGTTATTCAAAAAACAGTTTCCCATTATAAGTCAATGGGAAAAGTTAACAAAAAGTTCAACACTTTCGCAAATGCATTTTTACTTTCGCAAATGGGCCTGTTACTTTCGCAAATCGGCCATTTTGTTTTCAGTTGGTGATCAGAAAAATGGTTGGCATTTAAATTTGGGACCCTCTAGCAACCTAATTTTTTTGTATTCACCTAGTCGGGCCCTGAGGATGCTTGCCATGTCTTTATTTTGTGGTAAAACACCCCAGAAATATGTTTTTCAAATTTCTGGAAAAGTACTTTCGCAAATTACTTTTGTGCTCACGAAAGTGTCGCAAATTTTTGCGAAAGCTTTCGCAAATTGCGACAGTAATTTTCTAGTCTGTGGGAAAATGACAGCAATTCTTTGGCACTGCACTGCAAAATAACCGTTGGAAGTTTTGGGCTGAAATTTGGAGGGAACGTAGCCGACATCTCACAGATGTGCCTTTCATTGCTGTATTGAAAAAATATTACATGGCGGCAAAATTATGGCACTCCAAAGTTGACAGTTTTTCCTATAGGATAACATTACGGCGCCCAAAGCATTACAGGAATCCTTTGGCACCCTGCTGCAAAATAACAGTTTGGTCTTTTTTCCTGAAATTTGGAGGGAAGACAGCCAACAGTACACAGATGTACCTTTCAGTAGTTTGGTGAAAAAATATCACATGGTGGCAAAGTTACGGCACTCCAAAATTGACAGTATTTCCCATAGGATAACATTACAGCACCCAACACTTAACAGAAATCATTTGGAGCCCTGCTGCAAAATAACGGTTTGGTTTTTTTTCCTGAAATTTGGAGGGAAGACAGCCAACAGCCCACAGATGTGCCTTTCAGTAGTTTGGTCAAAAAACATTACAGGGAGGCAAAGTTATGGCGCTCCGAACTTTTCCTTTTTTCCCATAGAATAACATTAAGGCGTTCGCCGCGCCTTTCAGGGCCCGTATCTCGGAAACGGTGCGAGATACGGACTTTTCGTCGGAAAATTTCTTAGCCCCAAGAGGGGCTAAGTTTCAAATTAGCCAGGACAGTTGTAAATAATATGACTTTTAAATTTTTTTTCTACGTCGTACGGTTCCTGAGATATAATGTATTTAGTACTCCAAGATCTCATTTTCTGCGCCGATACTCATTATTTTGCATACATTATTTGTACTCACTGTCTTTCTCAATGCAGGTTTTGGGGAAAACCAGCCTGTGCACTTACATTACTGTTACTGTTGCCCTTTCCGTTTGCGGATCCGTACCCGTTTCACTTACCATTGACGTCTGCGCCACCATGTGCGTTATCCTTTGCGTTTTCATTTGCGCTTGCGTTTCTGTTATTTTTTGCCATTTCTGTCTACAGTACTGTTTATCTTACTGTTTCACTTTACATCACCATGCCCATTGACATTTCTGTTCGCAGGCACCATGTTACTATGTGACAACACATCACGTGGCAGACCATTCCCGTCTACGCCGCCATGTACCCTTTCTGTTCTCATTCGTGCTTGTGTTACCATGTGCGCCACTGTTAGCATTTCTGTTTGCGTTGCTGTCCCTGTTAGTATGCCACAACACATCATGTGGTTCGGGCCCCACGCTCCCGCTAACGCATTATGCAGTGGGAGCGCAGGGCCCTTATTCACTATTTATCGTTATCATTCTCAAAAAGAAGGGAAATTAGAGGCAAAAAACTCTGTTTAATGCATTAGTTAGGGTTGTTCCACAGTGACAAAAGTGAGGAAATTCGCTGTTAGGGTTGAAAACCCCCCTTGGACCCGCCCACCCCCAACCGGCATTGGGGTGCGCATTGGGATCGTGGGTCCCAACTCTCACCCACTCTCCTATACTTCTGCTGCTTTACACATGTCATGGGGTGAGAGTTAGGCCATGACGATCTGTCGCACCCAATGCCGGTTGGGGGGTGGGCGGGTGGGTCAAGGGGGTTTTCAACCCTATAATTTCCTCACTTTTGTCGCTGTGGAACAACCCTAACTAATGCATTAAATGGAGTTTTTTGCCTCTAATATATATATATATATATATATATGTATATATACACACACACATATTTAATACTGTCATGGTCATGCCAGTATAGTTAGGGTGAAACTGTACTTTTATGTTAAATTCCAGACATGGAACCTTAATATCTTTGGAACCATTCAATGGATTTGCATGAAGTTTGGCAAGCATAATCTCTCAGTGTAGGTCTCTTGATCTGGCGAAATTTGTGGGAATCCGTTGAGTGATTTCTGAGATATAAAGTGTTAGAAAACAGAAAAATCTTTTTTTTTCAACATTTCTTTGTCATTCTGTATCTCAGAAACAGCTTTTGGTTTTGGTATGAAATTTTCAGAGAAGAAAGCCGTTGGGTCACAGATGTGCCTTTTGAAGGTTTGGTGAAAAAAATATTATTCCGTTCAAACGTTATGACATTTTTAATTTTCCCATTATTTCCTATGGGAAAATTTATGTCAGTCACGAAAAATATATTGTTCACACAATACGAGTAGTTTGCGCCACATACCAGCTTCTTTTCGCAAAGAAGGCTGGTATTTTGAACAAAGTTCAAAGTCATTCGATTGATTAAGCTGTGTTGCACCTGCCATCCTGTTTACCTCTTAGCAAGGATTTTGAAGTATAGCACATTTAAAAATGAAAAAAAAATAGAACACAGCTAAAGAGGACCCACTTCAGGTATATTCTGGTGTGTTTTTTTGTTTTGTTTTAAGCTGGCCCCAAATAAGTTTTTTTGTCAGGTGTTAGCTTACAGAGAATGGCTTGTATCCCGTTCTCTGTATGAGAAGAGTGGTATTTTTTTAACTTCTGAACCATGGCTGGAACTCGTGCTGCCAGCTGCAGAGCCAAGGAGACCTGCTTTGTTCACACCAAAATGGGGTGCCCAATCCCTGTGTCAGTATCTATACCCCCCCACACACACACTTATTTGGTACACTGGGTGCCCACCCCAGTGTGCCCTACATTATTTTTAACCCTGTAAAATAAAGAAAATCATTCCCCGACGTCTTTTTATCTATGAAGAATCCTGCATCAAAATTTGCAATAATTTCGATGCAGGATCATGCATCAAACTGTTCTGTCCCCCCATTCCTATTTTTCACACTGACATCAGGGTGCCCAATCCCTGAGTCAGGGTTTATCCCCCCTCCAGTATTATGGCACACTGGGAGTCCACCCCAGTGTGCCGAGATAAATGGTGTTTTTTTTTTTTAACTTTCCAACATCAGGATGCTCACTCTGGTGTCAGATGCCAAAGGACCCTGCACTCCTTCTGTGACATATGGATATTGTTGTGCTGTCTCAATGGAGGGATGGGACTGCAGGGTCCAAAGGACCCTGTGCTCCTACCAAGAGATAGGAACACTGTTTTACTCTCTCAGTGGAGGAATGGGAGGACCCTGCACTCTCACCATAACATTTGGATACTGTTGTACTATCTGGATGGAGGGATGGAAACACAACGTCCAAAGACCCTGTGCTCCCACAGTAAAATGAGGATACTATTATGCTACCTCAAAAAGAAAGGAAATTAGTTGCAAAAACTTTGTTAATGCATCAGTTAGGGTGAATACCATATCAACAAAAGGGTTGGAAACCCTAACGCCCCACCCCCAGGGTTCCCACTCCACCACCCCATACCCCCATCCCCCAACACTCCACACACCAACATGCATCGGGTGTGCCATTGGGTCGTCAGGCCTAACTCTCACCCCATTGTCCTATACTGTAGCCTGTAAGGTTATTTACACATGGAATGGGGTAAGAGTTAAGCCTGATGACCATATGTCACACCCTGATGCCCTGGTGTGTGGAGGGTGGGGATGGGTATGGAGTGGGGAACCCGCTGCAGGGGCTAGGAGTTAGAAACCCAATACCTTCATTTCCCTGCTTTTGTTGCTATGTGGTATTCACCCTAACTGATGCATTAACAAAGTGTTTCAATAAGATATATATATATATATATGTATTCTTTGCATATTCTTTGCAAAAACTGTCTTAATGCTATAGCATCAAAGAAGGGTAATGTGGGTTTAGAGTTTCCAACCTGAAAACTCCAATGCCGCCCCTAAGGCATATCGGGGTGGAGTCTTACTAGGGGTTGTGAACCCTAAAGCTCACTTGATTCTATATATTGTACTCCAGAAACATATACACATAATAGGGCGAGCTTTAAGGTTGACAACCCTCAGGAAGACTTTGCCCTTGATTTGCTGTAGGGGAGGCATTGGGGTTTTATGGTTGGAAACCCTAAAGCCACATTTCCCTATTTTTGATGCTGTAGCCTCTACCCTAAATGTTGCATTAACACAGGTTTTTTTTTTGCAAAGAACTTCCTTACTTATGGAGATAGTATAATGGTATCCCTATTTTCCTGTTGGAGCATACTTCAATGCATCCATCCTTTTTGAGATGGTGTAATCATATCCCTATTTCTCAGATGGAGTGCAGGGCCTTCTGAGTCTTGCGCTCCCATCCCTCCATAGATGCATATACATATCTTGATGGGGAAGCACAGGGCCCTCCATTTGCCAGAAAACAGCAACCAAATTGTCAACATAACTTTCCTATTACCCCACCTCATCAACCCAATTGTAAAAATGGTCAAATCTCCACCAAAAGTAATTTGTACCACAACAGTGTCATTCTGCACTAGAGGCGCTAAAATACATTTTGGGCAACATTTGAAAAATGACAGCTGTCACATTCATGATGGTCTTCCTAAGGGGGACACATGGTTGAAGCACAGGGGTTTCTTTTGGTGACCACACAGTACTGATTGTTTTGGAATTTGTTCCACTATGCTACAAATAAATACTTTTTTTTTTGCAACTTTTGCTTGCTGCTTGTTTATTTAGGAGTGCAGCCATTGACTCTGTGAACCATTCACTGGGCTGACCACCCAGTTTGCACCCACCTATCTCTGATAGAAGCACAAAGCTAACCTGATTTGTAGTTTAACCAATGACCTGTACAAGGGCAGAATGACTTCCTCCCTCCTGGAGGGTATTTTTATGGCCTTACATCCCAGCATTTTATTTGCCTTGACTGCTGCTTTACAGCACTGCCCAGGATGTTTTATGTCACCCCTGACTATCACCCCTAGATATTTTTCCTCCTTTGAGTTGGACACCTGAAAGCACCCCATCCAGTAGCTGACCCCTGGGTTCATAGTCCCCAGGTGCATGACCTTGCACTTTCTGGCATTGAAACCCAACTGCCAGATGCCAGACCATTTCTCTAGTCTGGCCAGATCCTCCTTGATTCCCTGTCTCCCCGCCTCAATGTCCAACCTCCCACAGAGATTAGTATCATCTGCAAAAAGTCAGACTTTACTTTTGACCCCTATAGCTTTGTCATCAATAAAGATGTTGAATAGCACTTGACCAAGTACTGATCCCTGTGGGACCCCACTGGTTACAGGTCAAGACTAAGATAGTTCACCCCCTCCTGTCTCTCTCTGTTTCCTTTCCTGCAGCCAGCTCTTGACCCATCCCAGCAGCTTGTCCCTGACTCCCAGGTTACTCAGTTTGCTAAGTAACCTTCTGTGCGGCATGGAATCAAAGGCCTTATTGATGTCCAGGTATAGTACAGCCACTGCTTGGCCCTTATCTTGCAGCCTTGTGACCCAGTCAAAAAATTCTATCATGTTCATCTAGCAGGATCTCCCCATGACAAACCCATGCTGCCTATAGTCACAGAGACCATTAACCTCCAGAAAGTTTACCAGCCTTTCTTTTAGAATGATCTCCATTAATTTGTCTACAATGGATGCTAGACTGACCAATCTCTAGTTACCAGGTTCATCCCTAGGTCCACTCTTGTGGAGTGGCACCACATGAGCCATTCTCCAGTCTTGAGGCACACACCGTCTCTAGTGAAGTGTTAAACAGATCCACCAGGGGGTCTGCCAATACTCCACCAGTTTCTCTCAAGACCCTTGGGTGTATGCCATCCAGGACAGGTGCTTTGTCCACCTGAATGGCCCTGAGACCTTCTAAGACCCTGTCCACCTTGATCACCCCATCTGTTTCAAACCCCCCATTCCAAACCCTATATTCCCCTGCAGCATAGGTCTGTCCTTTACTCTAGTGAATACAGAGCTGAAGTACTTGTTCAGTGCCTCGGCCTGAACTTCACTATTTTCACCCATTACCTTTCCTTCTTAATTCTAACAATCCCCTCCTTACTGCTTCTTCTCTCCATTATATATCTGAAGAAATCCTTTCCCCCTCTCTGATTCCCTGTGCTAGCCTTAATTCCTTTGCAGCTTTAGCTGCCTGGACCACCCTCTCTGTTTCATGGGATTTTGCTGAGTAAACTAAGCTGTTCTTCTCACTGATAGTACACCTGTACTTCTGAAAGGCAACTCTCTTCTCCCTCACATTCTCTGCTATGTCCTTGTTGAACCAGCTTGGTCTCCTGGTCCTGGAATTTTTACTCAGGGTCCTCAAGCAGTTGTTTGTGGCCTCATTCAGACCCAACTTAATGACAGACCATTTCTGCTGTGCATCCATCCATGGTCTAATTTCTTCAAGATGCCCTACAAGTACGTTCTCCATATCTCTAATATTTGATCTCTAGAAGTCCACCACTCTTGTCTTGGTCCTAGATGCTTCTTTACCCATATTGAAGTAAAACCACATTGTGTGGTGCTTGCTACCCTCAAGGGATTCCTACACTGCTATTTCTTAGACATGTTCTCCATCTGAAAACACCATGTCCAGTATGGCAGCATCCCTGGTTGGCTGTGTAACCCCCTGCACTAGGAAACAGCCCTGGAAAGCTTCCAGGAGAAGATTTTCACTGGCACAGGAGGTAGCCAGGGTACTTCAGTCCGGTTTAGCAGCCACCGTGGGATCTGTTCAGGTGTGTGAGGGTGTGTGGGGATGTGGGGTGGTGTGTGCTGAGTGGGAGGTGGGGTGGAGGTGTTGGATCAGTGATGGCTTATTTTTTTTACAGGTTTCTAAAAGAAAATATTGAGGGACCATTTTCTTTATTACATGGAGCACAATGAAGGGAGGGTGGGGGGTGCCACTAGACAGCAAGGAGATTGTCACAAGGGGGATGGTGATCAGAGGGTGGGGGATGCCACTAGAAATCAGGGAAAGTATAGAAATAATGGGGATGGGGATTGGAGTACAGGGGGTGCCACTAGAAACCAGGCAAAGTATGGAAACAACTGGGATAGGGATGAGGGGGTGCCACTATACACCAGGGAAAACTGATTTCATAGTGGGGATGGGGATTGGAAAATGGTGGGAGCCACTAGACACAAGGGAAAGCATAGAAACAACAGTGACAGGGATCAGAGGGTGGGGGCTGCCACTAGTCACCAGGGTAACGGATTTAATATAGTAACCCTTGCTATTATGAACCTCACTATAGTGAATTCTCAGCTATAGTGAATGGTCTGCTTGGTTCCTGTTTTCTGAAGCCCTAAACCCAGAAACCACAGATTAATACAAATAACCCCTCCAGTCTTATACCGTGTCTCAAATATGTTCTTTCCTTAGGTTCAGAAACAGCTCAGTTATCACAAAATAAATAAAGTGCTTGTAGTGCATTACTGTATCATTCATGCCATTTACACAGGATGTGTTCAAGAGAATCTTTGTGGCACTGTATTTGAACTTCTCCGCCATCAGCTCTGCCCTGCAAAATACAGTACCGAACCTATATTTACACCTCAGCAAGCTAACCTCAGATTTATATGGGTAATTTTCCATTTTCAGTGTGCATTACACATAAAAAGGCAGCAAGAACCACATTTCAGGATCAAGTGGTACTCCCTGTAACTACAGCCAGTGCCAGTTCCTGGAAGTAACAGCAAACCTTCACCTCTACCTCTGCTTGCATCCCACAGTAGCGAGGGCACTTAACACACATGTAACTACTGTATATGTCAAACAAAGGAAACATTTAAAAAGTGCAGCAAGTACACATTTCAGTATCAGTGAGAAACATTAAAAAAGGCAGCAAATACTGCATTTCAGGATAGAGTGGTGCTCCCTGTAACTACAGCCAGTGCCAGTTCCTGGAAGTAACAGCAAACCTCCACCTCTGCCTCCGTTTGCATCCCATAGTAGCGAGTGCACTTAACACCCACATGTCCTATGGTAGCGTCCCTCACACTAATGAACAACTTCCTATAACAAATGTACAGTATGGATCCCAAGCCTTTTGTTATAGTGAGGGGTTACTATAATGGAGATGGGGATTGGAGCAAAGGCACACATTTCGACCATCTTATTTGTTGGCAACAGCCCCTCCTCCCCATGTTTAACAAATCAGAGAGGGTACTTGTCAGTTTGTTTATATTTACTTTTTTCTTTTACATAAAAACATATTAATGCTATGTTTCATCTGTTAACTTGAAATCATCCTGGCTATGTTTCTTCTGCTCTTTCCTGTAAATTATTGTAGAACATTCTCATGTTTGCCCTGATGTAAGTTAATGAAAGACTCTTATAGGTCATAGATTGAGCACCTGTTGCTATGGAAAACCTACTTGTATTACCCAAGCACTAATGCTATTCTGGGCACAATGACAAGTTGATCTAGACCTTGCAAATTTTGTTTCAATTTACCTGCACCACTTTTTTGGTGTCAAAGTGAATCCCAGATTAAAAAGATAGGATGGATGCATAGAGATCAGAGGACTGGGGGAGCCACTAGATACCAGGGAAAGGAATTTGCCCTTATGAAAAATGGTCTTTTTTCATTACTCATGATACAAAAAAGATTCTTTTTTTCATATCACACAATATGAAAAGAGATTTAAACTGGCAAAAGAAACATTTAAAGGGCATCACTTCAACAGTAAAGTGCAGAATCCAGAAAAAGGGAATCCTGATAACCAAGGTACATGAGTTGGTTGCTTCTCTGCATCTCATTTTTGGGGGTTTCCAAATCAGAATTTCAGGAAAAATGGAAAACAAGATGGCAGCCAAATGGAAAAGGATTTTTCACTCATGAAAAAGGATGACGTCAATATGAAAAAATAATTATTTTTTCATTTCATGCAGCTATTTTGAGGTGCTTACTGAGCATGCTCAGAATCAAGTTATAAATATTTTAAATTTAAATAACTTTGGGATGGATTGATTTTTTTTTACAAAATTAGTAAAGAGTACATCTTTGGGGCAGACCCTTTCTACCCTGAGCATTTCAGACCAAAATTCCAAACTGTACAGGCAGTAGACAAGCTCTAAAAGAAATCCCATTCAAACCAAAGGAAAAAAACTACAAAAAATTAATTTTTTTCACTAGCCAGATATCAGAAATCGCACATCTGACCAGAACAAAGCATGGCACATGCAGAGATCTACCACACAAGACCACACTTGCAACATTTACATGCAAATCCATTCATTGGTCACAAGGACATTGCAGTCCAAAATTCGGGGTTTAACATGGAAACTCCAGTTCAACCCTAAATATAGTGGTGCTACCATGCCACTATAATAATGGGCCTTTGATCTGACATGACAGTGATTTGCAGTCCTAGTTTGTTTGCCCTTCACAAAAAAAAATACCTTTTTTCGTGACTCATGATATGAAAAAAGATTTTTATTTGTATCACGCAACACGAAAAAGATTCATAATATTAAAAAAATTATATTTCGAGGGCATTTCTCCAACAGTGAAGTGTATATTACACCTAATGGAGTCCTAGTGAGCCAGATAGATGTGTTGATTTCTCTCCAGGATGTCACTTTTGTGGCTTTTGAAAATTTGTTTTAGAATAAAATGGAAACAAGATGGCAGCAAACAAAAAATGTCTATTCCAATATGAAAAAGGATTCCTTTTTTGTTCCATACAGCTATCTTGAAGTATCTGTGGAGCATGCTCAGAACCAAATTGTTCATATTGAGGCACAGTCTTAAGCTGGAGGGTGGGAGGTTTAGGAGGGAAGTCAGGAAGCACTTCTTCACAGAGAGGCTGGTGAACACTTGAATGCGCTGCTGGAAGAGGTCATCTAGTTGAAGACAGTGGGCAGCTTCAAGAAAGGCTGGGATAGGCATGGGGGAAGGTAAGGATCATGGGTAGAGAGAATGGGAGGAGTGGGGAGGGAGGGCAGAGACATTAGCTCAACCTGTGGACCCTGCAATATGAGCAGACTTGATAGAGCAAATGGCCTTCTTCTGCTGGCTTCTTCATATGTTCATATGTTCAGATTTTCAAAATGAAATAACTTTGGAACGGATTAATATTTTCTCACCAAACAAGCAATTAGCACATCTGTGGGCTAGACCCCTTCTACCCTAAAAAAACATCCAGACCAAGATTCCAAACAGTTTGGGCTGTTGGCAAGTTCAAAGAAAAAAAACAACAACAAAATCAATGAGTGAAAAATCACTTTTTACGCTTTCTGGAACTTGGAACCTACACATCTGACTAGATCAAAACTCGGTCTATATAGATATCTACCCTAAGAGACCATGCATGCAAACTGTCATGCAAATCTGTTGAACAGTTGTGAAGTTATTAAAGTGCAAAATTTAGTGTTTAAAATTAATGTGCCTACTCAACCCTAACTATATGGGTGTGACAATGCTCCTGTAATACAGGACAGACTGTGAGAGAGATTGTATCCTGGACAGTATGTAGAATATATAAAGTAGCCTGTTAACTAGAGAGGTATCATTATTGAAGTATTCATGTATAATGAACTGTAACCCTTACATACTGTTGTCAGGCATGCACACACATATTGTAACACTCTAGCCTGTGTATGTATGGCTCAGAGTATCATAGCCCAAGGGGTTTCCATTTCCCATAGGTTAGTGGCTACAATGTTGGTGCTCAGTCTAGTTGCTACATAAAGGTCAAATATGTAATATCACACCAAAAGGGGCCCCCGTATCATAGGATGTAATACTACCAGGTTTTTACCCATTACATGTTGCTACCTTGATCTAATGAACCCCCATTATCCAGACAACCCTATCTAAAGGACTGGTGGCATGTCTTCCAAATGAATATTCTCTGAAGGTTTTATTCCCAGTTTTACAAACTCCATATTATCTGAACTAATGTCATGTCTCCCAAGCAGTCTGGATAATCGAGATTGTACTGTATGTAGCAACAGATAATGGGTACAAACCACTTGTGCTGGCACACAACAACTAGTGCTCCATCCCACACCTTCAGGAGGACAGAGGTGTGCAATGCATGCCATGCAGTGTCAGGTTACTCCAAGTATTGTCCAACCAGGTGAAGTGTACCCTGCACTGCATGTCAATTTCTGTTTGTGTATTGCCACTTGACATTTGCACAAATAGGTGGCATGCTTTCCTCTGCTCTCCACGATGCCCTGCACACTAGTATGGGTGTCTGTCTCTATTACTGTGGGTACCAGGGTAGGCAACAGAGTATTGGGGCAATGGGAACAGCCATGCAATCTGTGTCTGATGGCCATCACAAAGGTGTTGCTATCCAGTAAGGTCATTGCCAAGTGACCCATGTGCACTCATTACATCAGTACACTTGCCAGATATCTCCGTGGCATAGCTGTAGGTTGGTGCCACCAGCCATTACAGTGCTGCCATCCCAATACTCAGTCCAGTCTGCCACCATTGTTTCATGTCTGTTGGTGACTGGCCATTGTGCACCATGTCCACAGATTGGTCTGTTTGTCCCCAGCAAGTCAGTGCCCATCTCAGCTCTGGTGCAGTCAGGGTTGTTCCAGGCTTACACTTCTGCACCCAGATCATGGAGAAGCTGGTAGCCTCTGTCATTTCCTCCTGCGCACCATCAATTTGGTGCATAGGACAGGTTGGGGTAGCTCTGGAGACACCACTCTCTCATCTGCTAAACTCACTATGTCATACTCCTGCTGCAGGGTTAATACAATAAAAAATACTATGAATTTCTGTGCCATCTACAGCATCAGCATTCAGTAAAAAAATAAAATGGTCAAAAATATTTTTAAAAAATCCCATCTGCTCCATTCCCAGTCTCTTAAGTTCACCCTTGGAGATCAAAGGTGGTAGATGCATGCTAGCTATGAATGCCTGTGAGAAGAATGGGGGACATGTGGAAACAGTGATCATTCTCCAAGGCTGGCAACATTGTTATATGCTTTGTTTATTCCTGCAGACAGTAGGCAACAATAAGGTTTTCTGTTCATGTTTGCCTTATATTTAATGTTTTTGTTTTTGCTTGAAATACAGTGATGTGCAGCTCATTTTAACTCAACTATTTTTCTTTTTTATTAAACCTCATTTATTGGTTGTTCTCAAGTTTTAATATTAAGTGAGAAAAGTCCTGAGTACACATCAGACTGCTTATGTTGGAAATGGTGATGTATTTCATCCTGTAGATTCACTCTGCCCTGTTCTTGCTACTGGGCCTGCAGCTACCACTTTAAGCTCACACTGCACTCTTTCATCTACAGCATGATTTCACTGGCCTTTCTGCATGAAATTACAATTAAATGTAGTGATTATTAGCTAACTAAAACAATCATTTTCTGTGATGATTTTGAAAGTTTTCAGAGCCAATGTTAATCCTTTTTCACAATAAATGAGCTCTTTCAGTAATGAAGTACTTCCTTTGTGACAAAAAGTTGAAAATGGCACAGAAATGTACACAGCATGAGTCTCTGGCATTACTGATTGGTTGTGGTCATGTCACGTGCCAACAGTTCGGAAATTCACAGTACATATTCCCTGTAAAAAGAGCTGTGTCATGATGTCAAAGGGGTTGAAATGCCAAAGAGAAACCAAATTTCTTTGGAACTGCTTAGCTAGTGTACAAAACATGACATTTTGGTATGCTTACCAAATACAAAGTCAGCATTGGCTTATCCTTAAGATACACTAGTCTCAATTGGATGTCCTTTGAAAATTATTGCAATTTCTTTGGGATTAATAATCTGTGAAAACTATTAATGGGTGAATTCTCAGTGTCACTCTCCACTAAGTTTTTAACTATTTCAGCTACTCAGTGTACTCATTTTATGATTCATTTATCTTACCTCTACTATTCAGACAAACCCATTTTGGACCATGTGCTTCTTTTTACCAGTTTACAGAAGAGTGGAATGCATTGCCCTCACAGTTGTGAAGTGTATCCATTTTCCTTGCTTTAAATACATGTATGGATGTTATTTATTGTTTTTGTGTTCATTTTTGATTGCAAATTTGTGCAGTTTAAATTTCATTCACTCTTTCTCTATTTTTGTGTTTACAGTATATTACAAATCCCCTTGAAAACAGGTAGACATACCCTTGGATTCTTACCCATTTTAACACATAACTAAAATGAATACATTACTTACTCTATCATCAGGGTAAAGGTGAATATTGGGATTTGACTGCAGCAGATGAGGGGGAGGTGATTTGCAAACAGGATTAACAGTAGGGGGCCCCAGAATAGAGAACTGTGGAACTCCTAGACTGAAAGAGCAAAGAATGGCTATTACACCACTAGCATTAACAACCTGGGACCTGCCAGAAAGCAGCCACCAAACCAATCCAGCAGACTACTGGTTAACTCTAGTAGTTGTAGCCTTTACTATAGATGATGTCTACTATATCAAAGTTTTCTGATACACTGAAAAATATACCATCTATTAGGTGGCCTGATTCAAGCACCTTTGCAGTGTCACTGCTCACTTTTAACAGAGTTGTAATGGTGGAATGTCTGGATGTATATCATAACTGTTTGTCTGTTGATAGATTGCTGCCTAGACTGTAGGTCATCAATTGACTTTGCACCAATTTATTTAACAGATTATTCAGAAACAAAAAAAACTGATACAGTATTGGGTGATAGTTATTTGATAAGATAGAATACCAGATTTATGGTGAAGCAATACAACAGTATGGCTTGCTTCACAATCTGTGTTATGTGACTGGTGCAGAGGATAAGGTTGTAAAAGAAAGCTGTTGGATGGTCCAAGCAGTCAACAATGAGCTTTAGTAATGTTGCCTCGATTCCATCAAAAGCTCAAGCTTCCTCACAGTGTCCAGGTTGCAGTGCAGCTGTAGAATCTCTTCTGGTGTGGTGTCATGGAGAAGAATGAAGAATGTGTCACTGAAAGTTATTTTGCATTCTAATAGCATTGCTAAAATTGTACCTTTATTGTAGAGTACTGTATAGCATTTCATGTGCACTTACAGTATATTATTATACAATATACTGCTGTTTTTGTATGTCTGCTTTACTGCTGCATAATGTGTTTTGCCCCTTGTAACCCCTCTCCAAGTCACACATGTAAATGATATTCTTGCTTTGTCTCTTTATGCTCATGTGGTGAAATAAATTTAATCAATCACTCAATTAATTAAAAACTAAACATATTGCAATAGAGGCAAAGCTGAGTTCTAAGCACTGCATGGCAAGGTAAGTTCAGGTTATTAAAATGTTGCTTTTAATTATGTATTCATTTACAAATTAATGACAGGAAAAGGTAGATTGACACAAAACCATTTCCATGTGCAATACAGGGATGGAGAAGGAGGTAATGGAAGAAAAAGAGTATAGCAAAATGCAAACATGCAGTATCAAAACAGTGAAACCATAAACAGAAAAAAAAACATACAACACATTATCATATTGTAGCAGGAATTCAAGTAATCTTGGTGGTAACAATTCAAAAGATCAGGAGAAATCCTAATAATAATTTTAATATGTTTTAGTATGTAGTCCTGAACCCTAGCCTAGGTGGCAGTTAGTCTTTCACAGATCAATTTCAGCTCATGGATAACAGTGGATGTTTAGAACACTCTATGAGACCATACAGAAGAGGCAGTTTGTAGGAAAATCAGTATGTGGGATCCATAAAAGGATGCTGTGAAAGAAATATCCAAATTGTTTATTTTCTGTGCATCCATTCAAAACCTGCACAGTCTCTTAAGCTTCAACCCCAGTGAAAGGCATCATGGGAATGCAAATGCTTGTGGACGTCAGAATGACAATTCTTTACCAGAACAGACGTTACCTTTTAATCAGACTTGGAATCACAGATGAAGAAGGAGCACACTGACTTAATTTCTTATCAGGCATGGGTTCAAGGCATTCTCAGTTACTCTTACTGAGGGAGGCTTGGAGGGCTTTAAGAAGGCCCTAAAGACCCACTTATGGTGCCAAGCTTTTACAAACTGATTTTAGCTCTGCACTTATATTTTTTATTGTGATTTTACTGTTATTTTTTCCTTGCTGTACAGTGCCTTGATAGCTGAAAGGTGCTATATAAAGATACTATTATTATTTCATTACTGAGTTCTTGATGTAGTTTGTTTGTGATAAGCTTGCCATACTATTTGATCCAACTGTACTGAAAGGGTGGCGTTGTGAATTTGCTCCCCATACAGAGAAAGTTGCTTATCAAGTTGAAGTAGGTTATAGAGGCTAAGACTCTTAAGAGGATACTGCATCACTAGGAGAAATTTCTTCGTGAATGAAGAGTTGCTTTTTTTTCTCTCTCAATTATACATTGCTTGCACACAAAGGTGTATACAGTATATATAGTATCAGCCTTGTGTACACACAGTAGCCGCAGTGTATGAATCCCAATTATCCCTCTACAGACTATAAGTGGCTGTTTAAATCAAAGGTATAAAGGGGCAAAAAATCAGAAGGAGGAGGTTCTTCATTGTCTTCTTCGTGTTTGCACTCCTTAAGTACCAAGCAGTCTGCACAGTGACTAATATAAGCTTTAAAATTTGCATTTGTGTTTACTTGTTTTACCAGGAAAAGCTCCATTGAGCAGTGCTTATTTAAAAAACAGTCATTGTTAAGACTGGTAACAGCACAGAAAACAATACCAGTACATAATATATGACATACTAGATTATAGAATTCATGAGCAGAGTTACACAAAATACAAGGGTGATATGCAACAGGAAACAAAATATAAGAAACAGAGAGCCTGGGTAAGCATATGTAAATGAAAAACCATGAATACAACAAGGAGTACTGCTAAAGTCATAGAGTTCTTCCAGCAAGTGCATTTATCTATCAACGACTTTCTGTCTGCTTAAATGAACAGAGACTGATCAGTGAGATTAATTTGGGAGAGTCTTGTAACCTGTTACAGAACATGGGGGCAAGTCAGTTGAATGCATCCTGCCAGATTTGGATACATTGCTGAAGGCCTCCAAGAGGATGATGTCTTTAGTCCTCAGATTGTAGAAGCTAGAGGACCTATGCAAAAAAATGACAAGATATAGTGTGGCTCTGCATTTCAAAGTGCCTTGTAAGGTCATGTACTGCATATAGGTTTTTTAGGCTTCTGAAAGCCATAGGGGCCACCAACTGATTCATAGAGGGTGCAATTTTGGGTTCTTGCAGGCAAACCAGAAATAAATTATAGAGCACTATGGTATAGGACATCTAGTTTAGCTTGTTGCAAAGCAGCAACGTCTCTATACGCTTGGTTGCCATAATCAAGAAGAGGCAAACATATGTCCTTAATTAATCTTTTCCTTGCATCAGTGGAAAAGCAACATTTGTTTCTGTAGCAGAAACCTAGCCTCAGCCATAGCTGCTTACAAAGGGTTTCAATGTGCTTGCAGAAGGAGAGTTTACTATCTAACCATAAATTGAAATATTTAATAGTCTACTTTTTTCCAAACTGTCACCCATTAGGGTAATGATACAAAGGGCAGTGTTGGCTGATGCCTGCTTGCTACTTAGTGCAAAGATCATGGATCATATATTCAAATGTTTGCCTGATAGGCAAAGTGATTGCACATTAGTTGGGCAGGGTTTGTGCCTGAGCATAATATTCTCAGGGGATAGTAGCATGCAGTACAATAGATAGTGTGCATGCTAAAAGATGATGTATTTGGTGGGCAAAGGTGGGTGGGGATATGAATACAGTTGCAGTGCTATATTCAGTGAGTTTGTTCTGCACAACATATTTAGCACAGACCACTTTGTGCAGTAGAATTCCAGCTGGGAAAAAAGCCCAACTTACTCTGAGCAGCTGTAACAGCCAGCAGAGCCACTACAGCCAACAACCAAGATGGTGGTTGGGAAAGCACACCTACTCTCTGGTGTCTAGTGGCACCGCCCACCCTCCAAATCCCATCCCCATAAAAGCACATGCATTTCCTGGTGTCAGGTAGCACCCTCACCCTCCTATCTCCACCCCCATATGCCCAACACAGTCCCTTCTGTCTAGCGGCACCTCCTACCCTCTGATCTCCATTCCTCTAAAAAATAAAACATTCCCTGATACCCAGTAGTACCCCCATTCTCAGATTCTCAAATCCATGAAAAAATAACTCAGTCTCATATGTCCAGTGGCACCCCTGTCCTCTAATCCCTAGGCCCATGAAAAATAACACAGTCCCTGGTGTCCAGAAGTAACCCTTGTCCTCCAGGGTATCCCGTGATAATCACAACTATATAATGCCGACTTAACAAATCGTGACTAAATCACGGCGATTACATGTTTGGCGACTTGAAACAACAGTGTAATAGCCATAACAGCGAAACTTACTGCCACACAGAATTCAAATATCATGACTGCCGAAGATTAATGACTAAGCAAGTAATTCTAACACTCACCGCATGCGCTTTCACTCAGAGTAAAGCATGGCCCTCATAGCACCATATTCACCATATGCCATAACCGAAATAGTCACATGGTTAGTGTGTCATTACCACAAGACTATCCCATGCTACCATGACAACCAGAGCATACCCAGTCACCAGCTGAGGATGTCAAAATAGTGATGTTTCTTACTGTTGCAATTCAGTGCTATTCAGCACGTAATCCTTTATTATCAAGATAGAAAAAGGTTGTTTAGAGACCTTGGTGATTTTTATGCTCACAGTTCTGTAGACACATGTTCTCACACTTGAAATTGGAAATTGTAGGCGAGTCCTCAGAGGTGATTGTACCTACTCCTCCGTGAGTATTTGCTCACAGTTGAGCACACCCTTTCATTCACGTCCTTGTACTTTCTTTTTTTTTGACCCTGCAGCAGACCCAGACACCATTTGCTTGACTTTCATCTCTGTTAGGCGCTGTTCTTCCTTTAGGCACTGGATAAGTTTCCAGATACTGGGGTGACAGGCTCCTATGCCACAGTTAAATCCGCGATGCCACCCCTCAACTGCATTGTTTGTTCTTGCAAGACCCCTTGAGGTGGCATCATAACAATTCCATTGTTCTGGTGGGAATGCTGCAGTTCTTCGTCCTGATCTCCCCCTGTGTTTTCCAACCAACGTAGATTCCAAATACTCTAGCAGTGACTTTAATAATTCTTCATTTGTTGAAAAAAATTCCTACTCCTGCATTGCATCAAAGGTACAAATTACATCTTCTGTTGGGACAAAAGCAAGTGATAGCAACATGCACAAGTGCAAAGAGAAGTCAGGGTCTGAGCAATATCTCTCCTGCACAACTAGATATTTTTGAATCTTACACCATATGGCTTGTGCAAAATGAAAGAAGCAGCCATGAACTTCAGTCTCAGGGAAAGCAGAGTGAAATGCACACCAGGCAGACTTCTCAAAGTCCATTATTGCTGTTTCTGGTCTTAAGGTGGAGCACAATGCATGCAGCTATGTGTACAATCTACTGTGTGCTGCGGTTGTTCTGGAGCACATCAGCACATACACTGTGGTTACAACTTGCCTGGCCTTAATGCAATGAACTGTGTGCAACTGATCACATATTAATAGACAAGATCTAAAGGTGCCATCAAGTAACCAGGTGCTACTGTCCTGCAACATTTTTAAGTTATCAGCTGTGGCAAACATTTGCAGTCTATCCTTTTCCTTGCCACTGTCAAATATTAGGAATGGCTCTCCTGCCAATGTAATATCGGACTCTTCAGATATTTCAAGATCCTCAGTGGAAGCAGGGGTTGCTGGACACCCATGTTCTACCTGCCTTATCCTTTGTATTGTCCTTTTAATAAGTGGGACAGGAGGCAGATGCCCAGTTACAGCATCAGGTGCAGAGGTGGTACACTGCACAAGTACCTGCGTCGTGGACTCTACACTTGTTCAAGCTCATTCTCAAACATCTGCCATGGTCTTCTGCACTCCCACATCACCAGCATCAGGAACATGTGTGTGTTTCTTTAACTGAGCAATCACCTTATTTCCAGCAGTGTGCATTCTGGCAAGGCAGCTAAACTTATGTGAGTCTCCACAATGCCAGTATATCTTCTCTCCCTTTTCTTTATCTTTTCTGTAGGTGTAACCACAGTACACTGCCAAGAGCTTACTTTTCTGGCTGGTCACTAACTCAAAATCCATGCTGACTCACAGTACAACAGTGAAACTAGCAAATGGTGAAGGGTATCCAACTTGTCACTTGAATGACCATGAGACTCAGGTAGGGATAGGGAGCATATAATTCTGGGTATATGGAAGTGATGTTGAGCAAAGCAAGAAGTGGATTTTAGGGATAATGATATGGATAGGGTTAGTATGGATTATGTTTGTACTGAGTGGAGATTTAGGCATTGCTCTGCTTTCCTTGACACTATGCATGATTTTGACACATTAGCGATCAATGCAGCACTATAATGCTGAATCACGCACTTGCTGGTCACTTTTTTAATTCATGATCATTTCCTTCGCTATTCTGTGGTCACGATTTTAACATGAAACCCTCCTCCAGTCACTGGTCCCATGAATAATAACTCAGTCCCTGGTGTCCAGTGGTACCCTCATTCTCTGATTGCCAGCCCTTAAGATTAAAAATAGTTCCTGCTGTCTAGTGGCATGCCTCCACCCTCCAATTGCTGTCCACTATCTAACAAAGTCATTCCCTGGTGTGTAGTGGCACCCACAGCCCTCTGATAACTTGCTACTGTTTCATAAAGACATCCCTGGCATCTAGCACTTCCCTGCACTGCCTGCACCAGGTATACCACCCTGACAATCTTCCCATTAACATATTCACTGGCACCATGGGGAGCCCTGATGGTGACCAGCATAGCCCTCCTCTCACCACCTCGGCTGGCCACCATATACAATGACATGGAGTAAATATCCTGCATACTGTAAAGGGAGCACATCTACTGGCTACTGTATACACTATGCATGCTCCCTTTGCAGTACACAGGACACACACTCCCTGTCATTTCATATGGCAGCCAGCTGAGATGGTGAGAGGAGGGCTGTGCCAGTCATCATATCAGCTCCCCATGGCACCAGCAACTTTGGTGAAGGGGGGCTGGCACAGTGGTGTACCCAGTGTGGGCAGAGCTGTGGGCTGCTAGATGCCAGGGATGCGTTCTACTAAATAGCAGAAAGCGATCAGAGGGTGGGAAAACAGATAATCAGCTGTCATATTCTTGGACAGGAAATCAGAGAATCAACAGAAATGATATAATTGACAGAAAACCATGCAGACAGACCCTGCATACTTAAGTTACTAGATTTATGGTTAGGAATATGTTGATGGAGACACCAACCACCAAAACAGGAAAAAATCAAAATCCTTATTTATAAGCAATAAGAACATCAAAAGACTGACTACATACATTTAAGAAGTTTAAATGTGTGTCTTCCCAGAAGTCCACAAGTTTCTATACAGTATTTTCAATAAATGGTGGAACCTACCTGTAAGGCATGCTGTTTCACTACAAGCTATTTGTGTCTTAGGGAAGTAAAGTATCAGATGTTCAGGAAGTCAGTCACTTATAATAAGTTTGTTAGACCATAGATGTGGAAAAAAGATTGAATATATTTTGGTGCCATTTGCTTCGGATAAAGGAAACTTTTTCCTATGAATCACAATTGTGTTTTGTTTTAGGGAGTCATTGTGTCTTGTCCTAGCTTTGTAAGCATGACTGATAATGAAAGGACTGCTGTAACTACAGCTGTTGGTTGTATGAGAGTTACAGGAACTGCCTTTCAGGGATTGAGAACTGTGGGTCTTTGTGCAATAACAGTGTACCTCTGTCAGCCTCACATTGTGGAACACCAGATCCAGACCCTTAGTTTACTACTGACTGCCCCACTCCTGGCATGTGCTCTATAGTACTGTCTGACTTTACACAGTGAAAATGTAATCTTTATCATTTGTAGTAGTAGAGTGCAATGTGTACCAATGCCTGATTTCCAGCTGCCAGAAGTATTGGGATGTGGGGGGATGGTCCCTGACCTGAATTGAGTGTTCCCCTTATTTACTCACAACTAAATTATGGGCAACAGCTCTAAAGTGAGCCCCTGTAGGTTACACATACAATCATTTAGGTATAATGGAAACCATATGATAGGGCTCTATAGGGATCTTAAACTAGTTGACAGTAAGCACACTCCTTTTACAGTACACAGGATGTTTATTCCTTAAGTATCCTGACAATAGGGCATGGAAGCTAGGGCATGTGAAACAGGGTGGATGAACAATGCCAGAAGGAATAAGGGCTACAAGGATTTTGGCGTGTCCTGTACTCTGAGCTTGTTGGGGGGAAGGGGGCACTGATACGGAATGTCTGTCATCCCCCAACATGTGCCGGCTGGAGGTGTTTATATTATCACACTGGGTGGTACAGGGGGCAAAGCCCCCTGCATATACTCACAAACACAGCAGCTGCTTCTGCTCCTACAATTATTGCACTCGTGTCTGAGGATGACACAATTTGCAGTTGCTCTCATTCCTCCTGACGTTGTTCATCCACTCTTATTTACCATGCCCTGGAAAATCCTCCCTAATGTGGGTGACCCCATTCTCTGTCATTACATACAATGGTCAGCTAAGGTAGTGAAAGGAAGGCTGTGCCAGTCACTGTATGGGCTCACCATGGTGCCAGCAACTATGGTAAGGGGGGTGGTAGGGTGGTGTTTCCAGTGCAGGTGGTGTGGGGGGGCACTAGATGCAGGGACTTCTTTTAATAAACTGCAGTGAGTGAGCAGAGGGTGGGTATTGTCTCTAGACACCAGGGAATGAAAATGTTAGATAGCAGTGAGCAATCAGAGGGTGGGGGTACCACTGGATGCCAGGGAATGATTTATTTTTTTACTGGGATGGGGATAGAAGGTTTGGAGTGCTACTGCACACCAGGGACTGATTTAATATTAACCGAACAGGTAATTGGAGGATGGGAGGTGTCACTAGAGACCAGAAAATCTTTAAACTTTTACAGGGAAGGGCAGTCAGGGTGCAGAGGATAGTCACAGGAGGGGCACAAACTTGCTGCCATTTCCCACGTAAATGAGTCCATAATGGGCATGTATATAGCCCCTTAGTGCCTTGCAAGTCCAATGGGCTTATTTGCATGGTGCCTACTAAATATCACACTGGGGGTTCTCTGTGCTATATGATCTGGGGGTGCTGTTCCATGCACTTCACAGATCCATGTCAGGGAAGTGCTACTCAACTCAGCACTGTGCCGACATGCTCCTGTATTCATTCAGATAGCACTGGTGCACTATCCAACTGAATATAGCATCCTTGGGATCGTGAGAAAGGGCAAGCACATCACAAACCTTTGCACTCCACTTTTGCCTATTTATCAATATTGAGCTGCATGAATTTTATTTTTGAGGCATTAAGGAGAGGTTTGGAAGCAAACAATTTAGTTTGAAGCATATTAAATTCTGATCCACAAATCTATATTAATGAGACAAAACAATTAGAGACAAATATGTTTCAGCACTTTGTAGGAAATGCAGTTGCATTGTTAAATTATGTTTGATTTATTTTTGTAATGTTTGGGGGACCAAGTACGGCACACTGAGCTCTAATAGACTGTTTCTTTGTGTGTCTTGGGGAGTGTTACATGGACTTGTTTAAATGATGGGGGAAGGTTGAACAGGACACTGTGGAAAATTCCTTTCTCTTATGATATGTATCACAAGATCTTTGACTCTCTCCTGGACAGCCACAAGAGCCTGCCTGAAGAGACTGTAGTTTAAAATATTATTCAGTGTATAGCATCGTAACAGGTCTGCTACCACTAGTGTTGCACTACCTTCTCAGTACTAGGCATAAGCATAAGTTACTAGGTTGCAGGGTTGGTAGAAAATGCAAATTACACTTACCTGTATTTCTGTGAATTTCCTGAACTTTCAGGGAAAATGTGTGAAATGTTGCAACACTTTATTTGGTCATAACTTAACAATTCTTGGGGCTAGAGACCTGAAAATTAGCATGATTTCTTATTATAAAGGGGCCTAAGGGACTTCAAATGTCATGACATTTGGATGAGAAGCTGTGTGAATCTACAAATGTTCAAAATATATAAATTTATTTTTGGGGAAATAGTCTGAATATATTTCTTTGCGTACAACTTTACCACCACTGGAGCTAGATACTAGAGCATTTGCATACATAACCTTCCTATCAAGGTAGTTGAAACTGCAAACTATGGAGAGATGTGGTTAAGTAGATTTTATATTACAGGGGTTTAATTATTCATGAAATGTTGTGAACATTTACCAAACATTGGGATATTTGTAGATCCACTACCATTACAGGTACTGTATGCACCTGACATTTAGCATGCACACCCGGTGTCAATGGGTCCTGAAATCTAACAAAGCTGGAGACATTTAGCTTAGTAGTTTAACATTTTCAGTGGAAATACTGCACATCACTTACTGGCAAAGTGTTCTCAAAAACCTATGAAAGCATAGTAGGTAACGCCACACGAATTCCACCTTTGGAATTTAGACTTTTGCAAAGCACTTATTGCCACCAAATTCATTTAGCTTTGTTGAGCTCTTTGCAGTCTTGTCATTCTTTTCAGGGTGACTGTTTTGTCACTCGCCATGCTATTTTCTCTGTGATTAACCAGATGGAATCAGTGTAACTCCTTGTCACACTTGTCACATCCTTGGCTTTCCAAGGCACTTTCCTTTGATAGGAGAGCCACCTACTCTTCTTCCTGTCATATCTATCCCCGTGGAATAGCCAAAATATTTATTTACTGTCAACCCAGTTATTTCCTTCACCCACCAGGTGTCTGCGAGTGCCTCTATGTCCTGGATTTTCAAGTGCATTGGGCTTTCAGACAAGTCAATTTTGCTGTGTTTGATTCTCATATGCCATGTAATCAAGTGAGAATTGTCCCTCTTTGCATCCTTACTCCAGCCAGTGGTCTACTATTTTCATGCTACCCAACTCCACTGCCCTTCCCTTGGTGAACCCATGCATCTGACTCCTGCCATTTGAAAGCCCCACAACAGTTGCCTCCCTTATTCCTTTGCTCATTTCCCACTGACTACCCTTTCCATTGACATGATCATTCCCAATACCTTTTGGTACAGCTGTAGGCCATCTTGGCTAGGCATTGAATCACTGTCATTTGACTTTAATGCAGGCAGGCAAATTACCTTAACTGTTGGAGTATAATGGTCCTGTGCTGCCCCTTCAACACTCCTGCAGCAGTTGTACCCAGCACTACTTTCCACTATTGTTAATGGTACGTGGATACTTTTGTCACAGTGAACTCCGTTGCAACCAATGATAATGCTTGCAGTTACTGTTCTGAAATGCTAAAAATATACTGTACATGTTCATCTAACATAGAGACATAGAAGTTGTTGACAGGTAAAGACTCTTTGGCCCATCTAATCTGCCCATTTTTTCTGCCTACTGTGCCACCTCAGATCCTTCATGATCTCTAGTAGTCCCCACCCCTTATGTTACTTCTATGGTCCTCTTGTATCTGCCACTTGCATGCTTGAATCCTGCAGCTGTTTTGGCATCTGCCACCACTGCTGGGAGGCTGTATCAGGCTTCCACCACCCTCTTTGTGAAGAAGTATTTTCTCACATCTCCACTGAGCCTCCCCCTCTAGCTTCGTAGCATGACCCCTTGTCATTGCATCTGTCTTTCTGTGACAAATGCTACCTAACTGTACCTAATGTTTCTATAATATCCCTCTTTCCCTTCTTTCCTCCAGTGAGTACATATTCAGTTCTCTCAGTCTCCTCTAAACTTGAAGGGCTTTTGCTGCAGTCCCTGCACCCTTTTGGTTGCCCGCCTCTGTACTGCCTTCACCCTATTTTTGTCTACCCTGTCTTTGTCCTTCCAGAGGTGAGGCCTGCAGAACTGTACAGAGTACTTGAGGTGTGGTCTTACCAGTGAGCTGTACAGCGGTAATATTACTTCCTTCTTTCTACTGGTGATACCCCTCCCTATGCAACATAGCATTCTACTAGCCTTTCCCACTGCCTTTTCATTCTGCTTGACTAACTATCTTCAGGTCATCAGAAATGATTATCCCCAGGTCCCTTTCCCGTTTAGCGTTTGTCAGTACCTCCCTTGTCAATTGCTACATAGCCTCAGGTTTCTGTGTCCTAAGTGAATGATTTTGCATTTTTTAACATTGAAACCCAGCTGCCAAACACTTGACCATTCTTGTAGCCTCCGCAAAGCATTCCTCATTTTTTTTACCCCCCTCCCAGTGTGTCCACCCTGCTGCAGTTTGTTGTGTCATCCGAAAACAGGCAGACTTTCCCTTCTAACCCTTCAGCAATGTCACTAATAAAGACATTGAAGAGGACCAGGCCTAGTATTGACCACTGAGGCAACCCGCAGGCTACCCTGCCTTCTCTCGAGTGGACTCCATTTGCCACCACCCTCTGACACCTGCTGCTCAACCAACTTCTAACCTAATTTACTACTTTCTGTCCCACTCCAAGATAGGTTAACTTATTCACCAGTTTTCTGTGTTGAACTGAGTCAAAGGCCTTCCTGAAATCCAGGTAGGCCACTCCACCCTGATCCACTTCCCTGGTCACCCAGTCAAAGAACTCAATCAGGTTTGTCTTGCAAGTCATCCCCCATGAAACCATGTTACCTTTGATCCTGCAATCCACATGTTTCAAAGTATTCCACAATCCTTACCTTTAATAGTGATTCCAACACATTTTCCACTACTGAAGTCAGGCTGACAGGTCTGTCATTTCCTGCCTCCTCCCTAATCCCACTTTTGTGAAGTGGGACCACATATGACCTTCTCCAGTCCCTTGGAACCATCCCTGTTTCCAGTGATAAGTTGATCAAAGCTGCCAGGGTTGCAGTCAACACCTCTCTGAGCTACTTCAGTATCCTAGGGTGAACCTCATCCACCCCATTGCCTTGTCAACTTTTAATCTTGCTAGTACCATGAGTACTTCCTCTTCTGTAAAAGGACTAGTGTCCACCTCCCTACCAAGTCTGCCCATATTCTTTATCTTTGGCCCATCACCCACACCTTCAATTGTAAATATTGAATAGAAGTATCTGTTCAATATTTTTGCCTTCCCTTGATGCCCTTCCTCACAGACCCCTACTTTACCTTTTATCCTTATTTTCCCCCATTGATTTTCCTCTCCTCGCTAATATATCTGAAGAAGGTTTTATCTCTTTTTTTTATTAACTAGGCAATATTCTCCTGTTTGTGCCTTTGCTCTCCTCACTGCCTTCAATACCTCCCTTTGTTTCTCCTGTTAATTTATCCTATCCAACTCCTTCTGTGTTTTTTTGTACTTTCTGAATGCTAATTTTTTTTGCTCTTACTGTTTCCGCTAGCTTTCTAGAGAATCATAGTAGTCTCTTTTTCCTCTTGCCCTTGCAGTCCTGCCTGGCACAGATATTTGTAGCTTTTTCAATCCCTCGTTTATTTTTGCCCACTGGTCCTCGACTTCTCCTAGCATCCATATCCCTGCCAGAGCTTTCTTGAGGCATTCTCTCATTGTCTTGAAGTCTTCCCTACTGAAGTCCATGACCATCATCCTTGTGCAGGTCAATGCAAACAGTTTGTATACCAAACCACACTGCATGATGGTCACTGGTCCCCAGGCAGTCCATCACTGTGATGTCAGTAACACTGTCCACATTTTTCAGTACTAAGTCCAGTAATGCTTCCCCATGAGTGAATTCCATTACCAGTTGCCTGAGGAATGCCCTCTGCAAGAATTCCAGGATGTCCCTGCTCCTGGAAGTTGCCACTGCGGGGAGTCTCCAGTCAATGTCAGGTAGGTTGAAGTCTCCCACCAGAAACAACTCTCCATTACGAGCCATTCTATTGATTGCTTCCAGCATTTCCCGTCCACTTCCTCTGTTTGTGAAAAAGGTCTGTATATCACTCCTGTATGGATAACAGCCCCATTATTTTTCTCCAGAGTTACCAAAAGTTCCTCTGCTCCACCATGATCCCCTTGTACTTCTGTAGCCTTTATGCTATCTCTTACATAAACAGCTACTCCTCCCCCTTTCCTTCTGACCCTGTCCTTTCTTTACAGAGTAAATCCTGGTACTGCCATATCCCATTCCTGGTTGTCACTGCACCAGGTCTCAGTGGTGGTGACTAGATCAAGGTCCTCCCCTGCCATGGTGGCCTCTAGATCTGCAGTCTTGTTGCCCAGACTTTGAGCATTCCCACACATGGCACTCCAAATCTTTCACCCTCCATCACCACCAGCCCCTTTTTTATTCCCTACCTCCATTTGTGGGGGAGTGCTAGCTAGCCCCCCCCCTTGCTGACCTCCATGCCTTTCCTAGTATCATAATCCACTTAAACAGTTTAAATGCAGGCTCATTCATGTATTCTATCAGTTTTTCTCTAAGTTCTGTAGACCCTTCCTAGCTGAGATGCAGTCTGTCCTTTGAATATCATCCTTTATCCTTCCACTTGTCCCCCCATCCTCCAATGCAAACAGATCCCTCCAAGGTGCACCAGTCCCTTCGCCACTAATTGAGCTCCTCTTTTCTCCTTTCTCTGCCTGTACTGGCTCTGGGGACTGGGGTTACCTCTAAGAATGCCACTGAACTCACTAACTCATTGCAGCACCGTGCTAGCTCTTTAAACCTTTGTTGCATCTTTTCTACCTCATTTCCTGCCAAGTCATTTGTCGCTAGGTGAATGATTAAATGAGAATGATCTGCAGGGTTATTTTTTTTTTCACATTATTTATGCTTTTCCCCCCTTCTCTGGCTGGCTTGTCTCCCCTCTGAACCCCCGCTTCATTCCTCCCCCTGGACTTAGTAGCTCCAGATTCCCCCAGGGACTATCCACTCTGGGGTGAGGGGTGATGGAAAACTGAGCTCAATCTGCCAGACAAGATCCAGTTGGAACAATGCCAGGATATCACTGTGGGGCATGTGTGATGTCAGAGAATCATCCTGCCACCCAGGTTTATTATTTTTCACATTTTTATCTCTTCCCCAAGGTGTGAAGGAGCTGGCATGCAATGATGTCAATGGCAGTATTACACATGCTTCCATATGCAGCACACTGGACATCTGCTGTGTCTCCCTTCCCTGCATTGTGGTGCCAGTGGTCTGTCCCCTAGCTGTCACTATGTGCCAGGATAACAATGAGCACTATTACCATCCCACCCCAGAGGAGGAAAGCAGTCATCAAATACTTGATCCTCCTCCCCCATGGCCAACCCTCCAATGATTAAGGCATGGAGCATGATCCTGGGTTACCAGCATCATGAAAAGTAGCTCTACTGCAGTGTCATTAGGCTGGCAGTATTTGCAGGGATGTTTAAGAGTCAGCAGATGGCATTGTACAGAAACAATGCCATGTATGTAACCCATGGCATTCTAGCCTGGCATCTCTTGAGATCTGGCAATAAAATCTAGACTCTGAGTTTAGTGTGTGCACTACTTTTTTTCCATTCATTCCCCAAGCCATTTAGTTTATCAGAGCTGTAGTTTGCTGGTAAACTGCCAGTAGACAGCTGAGTGCAGTGTGATGGCCATGACTGTCTTGCTGGTTCTTCAGTCAAGATACTGATTGGCATGAGGATTAATGATGGTGAGTACCACTTTTATTATAGAGCTTCCTATGAATGTTACCTTGTTGCCACCCTGCCCCATGTGTTCCATCCTCATCTGTTGAAGTTCAATTTTATGGCTGGGCAAAGTGCATGACTATGCCTTCCAAAAAAGTATCACAGTTGTAACATAGACTCATAACACTGGCCAGCTCAGTGATATGATGGTAGACCTACTGCTTGACATACTGGTGATGTAATTGGGAGCAGACTTGGGTCATTCAGTGGTCCACCAGGGAAGATAAGATGGAGTGTCCTAAGGACTGCTGTCTTTTCTCAGGGAGGATGCTCCAGGATTCTGCTCTTAGTTTGTCACCTGGTGAAGGCTAGGTGGTAGCACAGAAGGATCATCGTATATGCTGATATGTACAGTGGTGTGGAAGCTTACAGTACATGCATGGTGCATTATTGCATGTTAGAGGCTCTGGAGAGAAAATGAAAGAGGAATATCCCTGATTGGCTTGGTGGGCACCTAGTCCTCCATAGGCTAGAGATCACCATCTGGCCAGGGCTTCAGAATCTGGATTGTATTCTGGGGCTGGATGGCCCTCCCCGGAGGCTCCACTATGGGGGGAGGATCTGTGGGGGACTTGCTTTCATCAGGAGAGTCTCAGAGATGGTGGGTAACTGGGTGTGTGGTGAGGGAATCATGGTGGCTGACCAGCAGAAGGTAGGCAAAATAAATGATGACAGGAAAAAATCTCATAAAATTTTACTTTAATTAATGATATTCATTTGCAATTTTTGGTATATTATCATGTGGCCATCCTTTAAGCTAGAGATTAGAAAGTAGATACAGACACACATCCTCTGTTTAAGAGACTATGGGCTGGATTCAGGAATCCAAGCCATACCACCATAAAAAATGGTGTAACCACCACTGTCTGCCTGCCACTGTGTGCAGGACTGAATACTCTGATGGTGGCAGGCAGCAATAGTTTTTTTGTGTTTCAGGTGAGTGGCCAATAATGAATATTCATGAGTCTATGGAGTATATGGCAAGGCCCCCAGCCCAACACACTTGGTGCAGTGGATACCATGCTTCGATTAGACCCTGAAGCAGGGCACATGGCACAGAGCTAATAATAATATTACCATAGTGACAAAAAGAGGGCTACAGACCTGTGCAATGAGAGGTAACATGGAAGATAAACTTCCCCATCCCTATGTAGTGCACTGTCTCCAGGGAGTACCAGCATATTGTAAACCCCCTGCACTGTTTCAGTGTTCAGCATGGAGGGGGTGATGGAATCTGGAAGGTTGGAGGGGGTGTCAAAGGCACATTCCTCAGCCACAACCAGTATCACTACAAAATTTCTCGCCACTCTAGTGGAGTAGGATTGCCAAGAGGAAGCATCTATGGTATTGACTGGGAAGGACGTGGGGGTCCTCCCAAGTGTAGGCAGCAAGAGAGGTGAAAAAGTACCCTAGAGAAGGGGGAAGCACCTTCTGGTAGGGGACTCAGTTGTCAGGGGTATACAGCTGGGAGTAGGAAAGGAACAAAGAAGGAGGTCAGGTACCTACCCAGCTCCATGGCATGGAGGGATGGGAAGCATATCCTATGAATCATTAGGGCAGTAGGAAGGGAGGAAAAGCTGGATGTCATTGTAAATCTGTGAACAAATTACCTGGATAGGGATGGGGTAGGAACAGAGCAGGTGGAGTTTGGGGCACTGGGAATAACTTTTAGTCAGATAGCACTCTGTAGCTTTATTTTGAGGTGCTATCTGTCTACAATAGGGGGAAGTAGACAGTGCTCCACACCAATGCCTTCAACTCATGGTTGAAGAAGTATTGCAGAGAAGAGGGATATATCTATACTGGGGACTGAGGTCCTGCCAGAGACGATGAGAACCTATAAAGGGGTGATGGCCTGCATCCATCCAGAGGTAAACCACAGTTCCAAGTGGACAGCTTAAACATTACTTTGATGAACATTTAAACTAGCTGAGATGAATGATGGAAGAAAAAGAGGAGGCAGAAACTGCCGCCCCCCACAGGCTGAGAAAGAATGTAGGGAGATCACGAGGGGTAAGAGTCCCACTACAGTGCAAGTTAATCAAGGAAGTAGGGGGTTAGCAAAACAGGAAGGGGGAAAAGAAGAAGTCAGAGGTCAAGATGGAGGAAGGAGGAACAAAAGGAACAAGCATTTGTCAATGCCGAATGTTACTTGCTTGTATGTGCTGTTTATGTATTTGGAAGTGATAGTTCCATGCTTTCCTCCCAAGACATCCACTGTGTCTTTCCATTCAGTATTCACAGAAGAGTGGGAGGGGCAAGGGCCACAACAGTACAGCAGTTGCCAAGGGGGTGAAGAGGTGGACAATAGTCCATTCAAAGGCAAAAGAGTCCTGCAGGAGCTCACTAAATTGAAAGTGGACAAAGCGATGGAACCAGATGGCATAAGCCCAAGGATATTAAGAGAACTGTGAAGGGAGATCGCAGTACCTCTGGCAGCCATGTTCACTGAGTCATTCAACACAAGTGAATTGGAGGCAGGGGCATCATTTAGGGGTCACCAGGCGTCGCATTCATGACCCCTATGAAAATTATGTAACCCCTATGACAGGACTTGTGATCCCTGCTTGCCCTGGGGCTCCCTATGGGACCGGATGCACTTTGTTGGCTGCTGCTTGCCCACTTGGCAGCATAACATGCCCCCTTGGCCATGCACATGCTTGTGCTGCTGCACAGTGTGTGAGGAGGACCGGAGAGCCGGTTTCTTTCAGCCAGGGAGTCAAGGAGCCTGACAGTCTGTGCTGTGCTGCAAAATTAGCATAGACACATACTGTTGATACAATCAGGGATGGAGGATGGCGCCGCACCAACTGTCTTGCAGGTTAGCTTAGCCCCATTGCCCCCCCTAAAATCTTGGAACTTGGGTTAAGGGCAAGGCATTGAGAAGGCAAGTGCAGCAGTGCCACTTTTTTACTTACTTGCTGGGGCTGGCGTTGCTGTGATTGGCTGCCTGGCTGGCTGGGAGGGGACTGGCTTAGTGGCGCCTTAGGCACGAATCCGTGATACACACGTGCATGGGGAATCAGTGGGATTTGAATGCTGGGGGTCCCTGGGTTCATCGTCTTGGTGCAGCAGACAGTCAGAGGCAGGCGGCTGAGAGAGACAGTCATCGGCATCGGAGTCGGGCAGCAGGCAGCAGCCAGCCGGGGCATTGGGGCAGAGTGGCAGACACTCGAGGGCTAGCAAGAGTAGCAAGGCAAGGATTAAACTAAAGCGCCATCAAGCCGAGAGCTGGAGCAGCTGATCGATCCAGGTGGGCAGCCACGGGGCGATCGATCAGATCCATCATATGCTGAACAAGAGACATATATAGGTAAACAAAATGCACCGGTTTGCATTAAATACCAAACGCAATATTTGTTTCCTTAAATCTTCCCACTGCATTTGTGATTTACACAGAAGTGCTGTTTTACCCCCAACACCACCACTCTCTGCCATGGCCTATTCTAAAGGTTTATTATTAGCATTCTGGGATAGCCTAAAAACACCACTGAACAGGACCTGACCAAACTGGTAAAAGCTGGACCAGGCACAAGTTATGTGATTTATGTCAGGCCATCTGGTTTTTACTGGTCTTGTCCTATTCCAGTGGCATAGTTTTCACTAAGTCCCAGACCACAGGAACCAGACAGGACCAGATAAGTAAATGCTGGACTGTCCCATCTTGCCTGACTGACTAGACCAGCAATATTTGTGCAACTTGCATCTGATCCTTCCAGAATAGCCAGTCTGGCTTTTATCAGTCTCTTCTGGTCTATTCCAGTGGCCCAGTTTTCAGCAAGTTCCCATTTAGGTTTCCAGATCAAAGAGATAAGGCCATTACCTCATTACTTGCAACTGTACAGCTCTTGGTAAACATTTTTTTTCATTCTGCAGTATTCTGGCTTTAGTCTATTTCCTATACATAAACTACTGTATAATCAGCATAGCATGCTAAGTAATTTCCCAATTTTATAACAGTAGAAAATAGTTGTATATTTTATCAGCACAGCACTTCATTAATAAACATAAAATACAGAATGTTTGTTTAAGATACATTTTTGAGAGGTCAATGCAAAGGTGATACAAATAGCCTCAACAGAGTTTCAGCTTTGGTTTAGTTGAATGCTGCTTTTGTAATGATCTGCTTAAGAGGTTTATTTTCCCAGAACTTATATATTTACTTATATTTATGTATATATTTACAGGAAATTGAAGCATCTTAAGTTTTTTGATGGGGCACCATTATGCCACCTTAAGAGCAGGGTGACATGAAGCTGGGAGGGGGTCCATGGGCATTGTTGTGCACAGGGCCCATGACCATGTAAATCCAGCCTGGTCACTGCCTGTGACATCTGTGAGCCTCTCAGGTCCAGATTTAGGTTCAAACACAGTACTGAGACTGCACTGGTCAGGGTGCACAATGATCTTCTCAGGTCGCAGGATAGAGGAAAACAGTCAGTTCTTGTTCTCCCTGATATCTCCTCAGCTTTTGACACTGTGGTTCATGGGTTGTTGTTGGACCACCTTAGGGAGTATTTTTCAGTCACTGGCATGTCATCTTTTGGTTTGATTTGTAAAGCACAATTAAAACGGTGGCTCAGGGAAGACACAATGTCACATTGCAGGTGCACTTACTGAATGAATCAGCATAGAACACAGAGCTATAAAAGTAGCAAAATTGGTCAGCACTCCACAAATGCCCAGTTCAAAAATCCACAAGTAAATGTGCAACACGGATGGGCCAAGAAACTTTGATATTTCAATTCCAGCAGCTTTGCTTTATTTTAATAAACACACAGCAGTAAATACAGATACCCATGCTCTGGTATCCTGCCACCTGGTAAAGTTCCGTGATGTTTCTGTGTATGTACTTTACACTACCTGGATACCAGAGCATGGGTACCTGTCCTACTTTTACTGCTGTGTGTTTATTAAAATAAAGCAAATGTCACCCTATCTGGCCCCGCCTACATTGTGGCCCCGTCCACATTGTTCCCCCCCACCTTGCTACCCGTATGATTTTGCTGAAATGACGGCCCTGATTGGAGGAGGGCACATGTGGTCCCTCTACAGAAGTCCAGCAGCAGGGAGGAGGTGAGGAACAATAGGCTGTTCAGACTCACCTCAGTAGTGGGGAAGATCATGGAGACATTGCTTAAAGAAAGGATAGTGGGGCATCTAGAAGCCATCGGAGCCCAGGACCATAGACAACATGGATTCACAGTGGGGACATCATGTCAGACAAATCTAGTTGATTTGTTTGACTGGGTGACAAAGGAAGTGAATCAGGGTGGGGCAGTGGACAATGCTTACCTTGATTTCAGCAAAGCCTTTGACGCCATCCCACCTAGGAGGCTGATAAACTAGCTGGGTAGGCTGGGCATGGGGGAAAGGGTAGTAAACTGGATTAGAAACTGGCTAACAGACAGGAGGCAGACAGTGGTGGTAAATGGTGTGCAGTCTAGGGAGAGGGGGTGACCAGCAGGGTGCTGCAGGGATCGGTCCTGGGGCCAGTCCTGTTCTATGTCTTCATTAGTAACATTGCAGAACATCTGAAGGGAATTTTTTCACCAAATTTTCAACATAGCCATTTTAAGACCTCTGCTCATGAATAGTGTCACTGTGATTTTCTTAATCTGTCCCAAACATTGATTGCGCACACCAAATGTGCCATTGTGCGCTACATGCATGGAAACACATTTTGGGTGACGTGAAAAATGGCAGCTGTACTGCTCATAAGGAGGTGTGTTAAAATGGCAATGTTGAAAATCTGGAGTGCAAATATTAAAAATTTGCGAACTTACAAGCGTGCGTAGGAATTGCTCAATGCACGCTCATAAAACAGTCATTTTTAGGAATTATTTCACCAAATTTTCAAAATAGCCATTTTAAAACCTCTGCTTATGAACAGTGTCACTGTGATTTTCTTAATGTGTCCCATACATTGATTTCACACACCGACTCCGCCAATGTGCGCTACATGAGCAGAAACATGTTTTGGGCAAGATGTAAAAAAAATGACAGCTGTACTGCTCATAAGGAGGTATGGTAAAATGGCAATGTTGAAAATCTGGAGTGAAAATATTGAAAATTCATGAACTTACGAGCGTGCGTAGGATCAGCACAACAAATGCTCCTAAAATAGTCATTTTTGGGAACTTTTTCACCAGATTTTCAACATAGCCATTTTAAGACCTCTGCTCATGAACGGTGTCACTGTAATTTTCTTACACTGTCCCAAACATTGATTGCGCACACCCACTGCGCCATTGTGTGCTACATGCATGGAAACACATTTTGGGTGACATGTGAAAAATGACAGCTGTACTGCTCATAAGGAGGAGTGGTAAAATGGCAATGTTGAAAATCTGGAGTGATAATATTACAAATTCACGAACTTACAAGCGTGCGTAGGAATTGCGCAACGCACGCTCGTAAAACAGTCATTTTTAGGAATTTTTTCACCACATTTTCAACATAGCCATTTTAAGGCCTCTGCTCATGAACAGTGTCACTGTGATTTTCTTAATGTGTCCCATACATTGATTTCGCACACTGACTGCACCATTGTGCGCTACATGCACGGAAACACATTTTGGGCAAGATGTGAAAAATGACTGCTGTACTGCTCATATGGAGGTGTGGTAAAATGGCAATGTTGAAAATCCAGAGTGCAAATATTGAAAATTCATGAACTTATGAGCGTGCGTAGGAACTGCGCAACACACACTCGTAAAACAGTCATTTTTAGGAATTTTTTCACCAAATTTGCAACATAGGCTTTTTGAGAGCCCACCTTATGAACACTGGCACTGTCATTTTGTTAATTGGTCCTGAAAGGTGATTTTTCACAGTGACCACAAAATCACCCTTAGACCCGATTAATGCCATGACAGTGACAGAATTCATGAGAGGTCCCAAAAACCCCATGTTGAAAATTTGGTGTCAAAATTCAAAAATGACTGAGATATGCAGCAAAGTTGAAAAACCTATCTATCCCATTATACAGCTTACGGCATTTCCTCAGTTCAGCAGTGGCTTTAAAGAGTGCAGATGTGTTCCGGTCCACCAAAGATAGTGCTCCATGGCCGGAGGTAAGTATGGAGTGAGGGGTGTGGGGAGGCAGGGCGCAGTGGTGGTGCGGTTGTGGAAGGGGGGCGGGAGAAGCATCCAATGGACATTTTTGTATTTACAGGTGTTTTGTTTTTTAATAAGACTACGAGGACGAAGACTACGAGGGACATTTGCCACGTTGGGGTGGGCTCCCAGTGTGGCAGCTGGAAGGCTGTTGGGGTGCTGGAGCCAACGGGGGATTGGGCACCCCCATTGGCCATAATATCATTTTGCCACACTGGGGTAGGCTCCCAGAGTGGCACCTGGATGCTTTGGGGGGGCGTGCAGCCGACAGAGATTGGGCACCCCCGTCGGCCATAAAACATTTTGCCATGCTGGGGTGGGCTCCCAGCGTGGCACCTGGATGCTTTGGGGGGGCATGGAGCCAACGGGGGATTGGGCACCCCCGTCGGCCGTACAGTGTGGGGGAGAGCGGGAAGGCGCATGCGCACACAGTATGTGTACATGCATGTGTGTGTGTGTGGAAAGGGGAGCTCTTCTCACTGAAGCGGAGCTCTCCCTTTCAACTGTACAACCACTGCATTTTCAACTGCTATCACAGACAGATGCAGCAGTGATTGGGGAACTGGGTCCGCACCTGCAAACGCACTGACTGCATTGGAAGACGGGTGCCACACCTCCAAAAACTCGGATGATGGCACTATGTTTCTTGCACATGCATGCAAGCAACATAAAAAGGGGAGCAACAAGCAAAGAGCTAACAAAATCTAGAAGGCCATGTGTTCCAATGCTAGAAGTTTGAGAAATAATATCCCAGACCTACAGACCATGATGGTAAAGGCTGGATCCATGACAGTTGGTCGACAATTTCGTTGTCGACTGACATTACAGTGACTCCTTTAGGCTGGCCTCATTTGAGGTCAGCCCACAGCAATCCCTGCTACTAAATTAATCAACTCTGAGTCAGAGTTGCTTTGGGGAGGAGGGTGTAATACCCCTGGAAAGCAGTGCTGGGGTCCCGTGCCGACACTACAATGACCTGGTGCTGTTGTCACTGTAGTGTTAGTTGTGGTAAAGTTGTTGCAGTAGCAATGGCATACCATGAAGGCTAACCTGGATATTGTTGCCACTACATGGTGCACTAAAAACCATGACTGGGACATGATCATGCTAGGCTACATGATTTTCAGAAGGAATGGGGAAGGAAGGGAAGGTGGGGGGAATGGTGCTTTATGTGAAGGAAAGCCTAAAAGCAGCAGAAAGAGAGGGAATTTTTTTGGGTGGGAAGAGGTGCTATGGGTCACCCTCGAGCCAGGAAATGTAGTCACTCTTCTGACAGGTGTGATCAACAGGCCACTGGCACTGGAGAAAAATCTAGATAAGGAAATGTTTGAAGCAATAGCAAAATGGCTGAAAAGGAGTAGGTGTTGCTGGTGGGGGACTTCTATCTGCTGGATATAGATTGGAGCCTCCCTGCTGAAGCTTCATCTGGAAGCAGGGACATCCTGGACTCACTGCAAGGGGTGTTCCTCTGGCAACTAGTCAGTGAACCCACTTGAGGTGGGGCAATACAGGACCTGGTGCTTACTAATAGTGACAGTGCTGCAGACATCAAGGTGGGAAGCCATCTGTGGACCAGTGATCATCCTGCAGTGTGGTTCAACATAAAAACAGCTATGGAATCCAACCACAAAATGCAAAAGTCTTGGACTTCAGAAGGCTGATTTTACAAAGGTGGGTGAATTCCTCAGGAATGACCTATCAGGGTGAGATGACTGAGGGGGTGGAGGAAAAGTGTCCAAACTAAAGGAGAGCATTGTGAGGGCAAAAAAAAAAAACTATGTGTCAAGCAGGTAAGCAAAAGTAGAAGAGAGAAGACACTGCTATGGTTCTTGAATAAGTTAGCAGAAAAGGTAAATCTTAAAGAGTAGCATTCAGAAGGTATAAGGAGACCCAGAGAGAGGTTGGCAGGGAGGTGTATCAAGGAAAACTGAAAGAAGCAGACAAAGCAGTAAGGAGTGCAAAGGCACTAACTTAGGAAAGACTAGCTCAGGGAGTATCAAAAGTGGACAATACATTTTTTTAGGTATGTTAGCAAAAAAAGCAAGATAAAAGGAGATACTATATGCATAAAGAGGGAGGAGGTGAGTGTACAGAGGGTGATCAAGAAAAGGTAAACCTGAACAAATACTTCTGCTCAATGCTCATGGTAGAAGGGGAACGGGAGGGACCATGAAAAGGCTTCTAGAGCTTCGATGGGAGGGAACTGGCACTAGTCTGTTTTCTGAGGAGAAAGTCTGGAAAACACTCATTATCCTGAAGGTGGACAAAGCTATGGGGCCAGATTGACTGCAAGGTTGCTGAGGGAGCTCAGGGAGGTATTAGCTGCACCCCTTACAGACCTTTGTAGCAGATCACTGGAGATTGGCATGGTTCAAGAGAACTGGAATAAGGCAGATGTAGCCCCACTTCACAAAAGTGGTAACAAGGAAAAGGCAGGCAATTATAGGCCTATCAGCCTCACATCAGTGGTGGGTAAGTTAATAGAAACACTAAAAGAAGGATTGTGGAATATCTTGTATCGACCAGATTACAGGATCCAGTGCAGCATGGTTTCACAGGGGGTTCATGTCAAACAAATCTGATAGATTTCTTTGAGTGAGTGACCAAGGAGTTGCATCAGGGAGGAGCAGTGGACATGACCTACCTGGATTTCAGCAAGGCTTTTGGCACCGTTCCACATAGGAGACTGGTAAGTAAGTTGGGTAATTAGGAGGAGGGAAATAAGGTGGTAACCTGGGTAAGAAACTGTTTATGGGATAGAACACAGAGTGCAGTAGTAAATGGAGTTCACTCCAAGGGAGGGAGGGTGACCAGTGGGGTAAATTAGGGATCATTGTTGTGACCAGACCTCTTCAATGTCTTTATAAGTGACCTAGCAGAGGAAATGGAAAGGAACGTCTGCCTCTTTGTGGATGACACTAAGATCTACCACAGAGTGGACAATTGGGGGGGGGGGAGAGAAGAAGGATAGGCAGGGATCTGAGAAGACTGGAAGATGGTTACTGTAGGCTTACTTGAATTGTCTATATTCTTCTTGAGTTTACTGTATTTCCCTGTGGAAGCTGTGGATTGTTCCTATGATGATGATGTTGTTGTACTGAGAATTTCTTCTTTCTGCTTTTATGTTTGCAATTGTATTTATGCAAACTTTCAATAAAGTGTTTATTCACAAAAAAATACCCCCCCCCCAAAAAAAAAAGACTGGAAGAGTAGTCAAGGGTATGACAGTTTGGTTTTAATGCAAAAAAGTGTAAAATAATGCACTTGGGCCATAGAAACCCAGGAGCAGGGTACAAAATGGGTGGAGTGATACTAACAAAGACCAAGCATAAAATGGACATAGAGGTAATCATATCAGATGACCGAAAGGTGGCCAGGCTGTGTGACAAGGCAGTCAGAAGGGCCATTGGGATGCTGGGTGCATAGGAAGGGGTATCACTGAGGGAAGAAGTGCTGCCCCTGTATAGATTTCTGGTAAGACCCCACCTTAAGTACTGTGTTCTGTTCTAGAGGCCACTTCTAAGGAAGTGACATAGACAGAATGGAGGCGGTAGAGGAGGAGGGCTGCCAGAATAGCGCATGTTCTGTATCAAAATCCCTATGAGGACAGGCTTAAGGAGCTAGTATGTACACACTGGAGGAGAGGAGGGAAGGGGCATATGATGGAGACCTCTAAATACTTCATGGGGGTTAATATGATACCAGAGGGGGTATTTGTCAGAGCAAAATGTGCTCTAGAACAAGAAGGCATGGTATGAAGCTGGAAAAGGGTAAATTCAGGAGGGATGTGAGGAAGTGCTTCTTCTCAGAAAGGGCGTTGGATGCCTGTTGCAGCCTTTCAACATAGGTAGTGGGGGTGAAAACAATGGTGGGGTTAAAAAATGCTTGGAACAGGCACTAGGGAATCATAGCAGTAAGGAAGGGACGGAGGGGAAGAGATGGTTCCGTAGATCAAGTAGGGTCTTCAGCAAAAAATGAAGGTAAAAAATGGCAGACTGGGTGGGCCAGTGTCCCCTATCTGCTATGTCATTCTATGTTTCTATGTTACTATGCTGCATGGGTGCCTTAGGAGGTTTTCAGTGGCAGCAGACAGCAGAGTCAGAAATATTTTATGTTCCAGCAATGCTTTCTAGACCAACAGCTGACCCATCTTGTATGCCATACTCGCTGTGCAGTGAGTAAGCAGATGTAGACAGTGGTACCCTGAAGCATACTGTTTGGTGCTTATACTGTACCTCAGTCCCCACTACTGGTAGAGATCTGTGACTTGTTACATATTTATGGTGTGGAGTATTAATGTAAGAAAAATATAATTTAAATTAGATGCATTACAATTAGAGGGAACTAACAGAAATATAAATTTTGACAAAATGTTACCACATTTTTGTGGAGGTTTTGCACAAGCAAAATCTAAATTTTACTAGAATTCTACCAATGGAAGTTAAAGTTCACTCAGACTTACTAGGTGGGACTAGAATCATGGCCTTCTGTTCTGTATACCATTGCCGCAGTGACTCCCTGATCGTGAAGACCACCACAGCGACAGGAATCAGGTAAAATCCGCCAGTCACTGTGGTGGTCTGTAAGGTGATCGGGACTGCCTTGCTGGGTGTTTGCCCCCAGTCCAGCTCTGACTTGGGGTTAGAATCCTAGAGACTGGGGGGTTTGGGGGCACAGCCCCCCTGATGGATACATGAAGGCATCCTCGACACTGCAATGCCGACAGTTAGCACTGCCTCTGTCGCCGTCGGGGATGTCTCCATGATGACTGTTGCTGCAGCTTGGGTAAACCCTTCTGGCCATCCAACCTCAGAGGCAAATGTGCAAGTGACTGAGTAATAGACATCATCCATGATTCAGCTTTATCCGATATGTACTGCATCTTGAAAATAGCCTGCCTGTAAACCAGCATATATTGTAGGTTTCACATATGTTGCTGTGCACAGTGCTTATGTAAATTAATGAACCCGGTATTATATCATTTGAATAGATCATTTTGACTTGTTTCCCCCCCTAGCAGTTATGTAAGCAATAATACCTGACAGGGTGGGTGGTATTGGGCAATACCTGACTGCCCAGGGACATAATGAGGCCTGATGCTCCAGGCAGAGGGCCTTATAGCCCCTTTACAGTCCAGAATTGCCCATATCACCCACACTGGAGGGTATTATTGCATACAGAAAATGGGCTACCTGTGTCATTTTTATAGAATTGCAAAAAATGCTATAGTAAATCTATAAAAAATTACTAAAATTGAATGTTTAGTTGTTTTTGTGGTAAAGTAGTCCCTCTTGTTCTTTCATTGGCAGTAGAGGGCACTTGCCCCCCCGAGTTTGTTTTCTTGTTTGTGCCTTGGTCTACCACCCTCTTGGTCTAACTTTTCTACAGCTTTGCCACTGAAAGGGAGAGGGGAGTGCAGGAGACATAAAAAAATGTTTCTGCAAAGAAAGTCATTTATAACAGAAAACCCTCTCCTGCTGCCTTCACTGGAGTGACCGCTCAACGATTGTGGTAAGTTGTGCACTGCACTGAGGTCAGTCAGTGTGGCATTGACATACTGAGAAATGTTCTTGGAACCAGTGGGAAATAGGGAGGTAGTTTTGGTCAAATGGCTTTTCCAATTGTTGTGTCTGTTTCCAGAAGGTGGTCTTACGGGAAGCTGCAATTTCTTGATGAAAACAGGCATGGAGAGGCGTGTGCTGTGGTTTTGAAAACTGCACTGCTGAATTTGGTTATGTGAAGACAATCACATTGATGGCTTGGTTTCTCTTGGATCATTTTACCAGCCTAACCAGGTCATTTATTAGTTATCTAATTCTCTCCTTAGTGTTCACCCTTGTGATGATCTTGGTGTCATGTTATTTGGCAGATCTCTCCCTGTATCTTTTCTCCTGTGCCAAATATATTGAAGAGAAAAGGGCCCACAACTGATCATTGTGGCATCCTGCTTGTGGCATTTTTGACATCTGAGTATTTTCCACAGCCATCTGAGTCTTTCCCTTCAGCCATTTGTCCACCCAAGCTGCTATTCATTCTTCTACCATGATGTCCCTCAGTTCTTTTGTCAGTTTCCTGAGCCAAATGTCTTACCACTGTCAAGGTATAGTATATTGACTTATTGCTCTTTTTTTGGCTGCCCTGGTCAGCCAGCTGAAGAACTCAATGAGGTTCATTTGGCATGACCAGCCCTTGGTGAACCAATAATGCTTGTTGTTCTTTAACCCATGTACTTCAAAGACCACCAGCCCTTCCCTCTTTATGGCCTCAATTATCTGTACCACAATAGACATCAGACTGACCAGGGTATATAGCAGTTATCCAACTCTTACTCCATTCTGCTTTTATGGAGAAGGACCACATAAACCTGTCTCAAGTCCTGGGGCACCACCCTGTGTCCAATCAGCAGTTAAAAATATTTGCAAGTGGAAATGTGATTGCCTCTGCTGCCTCTTTCAGTATTCTAGGATGTAGCCCATAAATTTGACACACAGAAATAAGACATACAATATATTACAAATATAGCATTGCAGCTCTGATGAAGTATTATGAACATCAGCTGTCTGCACTTAAAAAGTACACTGCTGAACCACTTGTACTGTACAAAGAGAAGGGATGCAGAGTGCTTCATATAAGCAACCCTACCCATCTCTACTCTTCATACAAGGGTAGTAATCTCAATATCACAATGTGAGAAGAATGGAATTACAGATGTTGCCAACATATAAAGTTCAAGGGTCCATCAAGTCTGCCCAGAAAATGTTCTATCTGTCCCCCTAACCTACTCTCTTATAGGGATATTTATCCCTGGCACCTAACTCAATGCACCCCATCTTTCCATCCACCACCAGTCAACTCCTTCTTATGGGCTTACTAGCTCCTTATACCTATCCTACTTGTGACTTTGATTTTAAATTGAACTAATGCACACTGTGTGCACACATTAAAGTTAATACATTTCAGGCCAAAACTGTTGTTTAAAACATATCATACTGATATACACTGTACACTCTTAAATGTTTCCTCAAGGTACAGTAGCTCTAGGCATTGCTGTTGAGTCTTTGACAAAGCCAAATCATTCACTTTAAATGTAGTATTTAGGCCTGTCTAACTGTTATGGAGGTATTAACATTTCAAAAGGCATCTTCCAATACACTTGATTTGATTTATTTATCAGTTTTAGTTCAGACTTTCTTCTTGATATGTATTACATTTCTGGAACCAAACCACTTCCACTAAATAAAAACAAAGAAATGATGTGGAGGAACTGCATCACTTAAAGAGGCTATTGCTCCATTTGGTGAAATTCATTCCTGCCAGTACAGTGTCATCACATCTAGAACACATTAAATAAACCAGAGAAAAAGCCATCATTAGTAAAATATGTGGTTGTTTTAATGATGATGTATATGCAGTGCTACAATGTGATAGTACTTGAACCTTCAAACATCCATACAAATAGTATGCAAACACAATCTGAATACAAAACAACACACACACAAAAAAAAATGAGCACAAGCAAGATCTCAGTAAGGAAAATTATGCCCCCAGCATCACTTTCTGCAGCCCCCACTGCACACATATACACACACCTCTACCAGCTGAAAATGTACTGTAATACTTCAGACAGGAAAAAGAAAAACTCTAATGTATATCCAACACCAAGGAAATAAAATGATTAAGCATTTAGTGCAATACAAAAAAAAATGCCATCGCTGACCTATAAATTTCAACCACTGTCATGACACTGTACACATATGGGTGCAATAAGCATGCTTGCCTACACCTTGGATGTACTGTAAAGGGAACAAAGGCTACATTCCTTTCAGTCAGAACAGCAAGTATGGCAATACAGTAATGCTCGCAGAGTAGTTTTGAATTAACAAGAAAAGTGTGTGTCAGTTGTGTGTGTGTGTGTGTGTGTGCGTGCGTTTTGCTATATTTGTCTCATTTATCCAAATACAGGTATAGTATTTCAAAGAGATTACAGTCAGTTCAACGTCTTGAACACCAGGTGGCTCCAGATGAACGTTTCACCGTTTGCAGAACAAAGAACTTTCTTAACATTTTTAAAGATCTGCTAACGTGTTCTTCAGTTCATTATCTGGTTATAGTATAGATTAATATTTTGGGGGACGATTGCTGCATTTCTGTTACCAGTGTATCAACGATTGATGCATCCATAAGTTACTCTGTCTATGCGAAGTTTAAATAAAGGCCACAGAAAACAAAGACTAACATTTCTAATTAACTTTATAGAGGTATATTAGTCATTATACACTGGTGGTACCAAGTCGCCTGGAATTTAACTGTACATAACTTAATCAGCTATCTTTTTCCTCTTAAAATACACACACACACACACACACACACACATATATATATAGTATATATATATATATATATATATATATATATATATATATATACACTCTTAAATAGTACACGATTCTTAATTGCTTTATAGTAGATACAGGAGGCTTCAATAATTGTGTGCAAATTCTCTTTTCTCTAAGATTACTTAAATTGCTTGGGCAAAACAGTGTATTTGAAAATGCATAATCGGCAGGACTGACTATTGGGAAACAGGAGTATCAAAAATCCCTTTGAAGTTTCACGAGCTTGAAAGGTAGGCATTGTACTTTCAAATATTAATAATCTCACTCTTTCATGCATATCAAGTAAGTTTTAGAAATAGCACTGAAATGCAGTTAAATGACCGCATGAATCGTGTCACATTTAAAGGCCTTATATTAGCAGTAATATGTTACAGCTTTGATTTACAGCTTTAGGAAAGGCGTCCACTTCGCAATACCCAATGTACAAGACTAACAAACAATGCATGTAGCTGGCATCTCAGTAGAACAGGTATATTCTTCGCATGAACATCATTCGTGGTGTGTGTGTGTGTGTGTGTGTGTGCGTGCGTGTGTGGCGGGGGGGGTAAAAGGACGCACCAGTGCAGAGTAAAGCTTAGTAGAAACATATAATTTTATAGTGCCTAAATCAGCGGTGTTTGTTTTGGACCTCTTTTTGAAAATTGTTTAGCTGTGATGCCAAATGGGGGAAAGGAAAGTGAGGGTATTTCCACTGAATACTTGGGCGGGAGTAACTTGAAGGTCCAATGTTATTCATTATTCCCTTAATCTATATGCATGATTTAAGAAGCCAAGGTTAATATAAACAGTCGAGCGTATGTAACACGCGTTATGCAAGGCACTAATCAACCCCTTTATTTGGTTTTTACAGTTCCATTCATATGAGTTTTCAAGAATGGTGTTTTAACTCAAGGCTAAAAGAAAGGTTTCTTTAGAGTATATGGCAATAATTCAACAATCGTCTAGAAATTATTATTATTAAAATAAGCAGCGATCTGTATGCCTCTCTCTTATAGCGGAAGTATTTGTTAGTCATCATTTTCACATTTTTTCGGCAATAATGTTTTTCTGGCATAAACAACAATATATATATATATTGTCATTTCATTCCTAAATGAAGATAGGGAATTCTAAAGTTTTTAAAAAAGTTTCACCTCCTGTGCCGTGCCCTCCATGAAAAATATATATATATATATATATATATATATATATATATATTGCTACACTGCTGTGCTATTTATCATAAGAAGCATGCGGTACCACAATCCCAATACACCCGCAATGTACATATAGCATGCACATTCAACAGGTAACCTCAGAAGATATATTGAAAAACTGTAACTGCGGTAAGTACAAACATAGCTGTCAGCAGACTTAAAAAAATATGAGAAAATATCAAATACACCGAAGAGGAATCTAATTATGTCAGAAATATAGTTTGATAAAAAAATGAATATGTTGTCCTGTAACAAATACTGCTGCTTTAAATTAATGTTTTGAACGTCGTTATCTGTTACATACACTCTAGCAGTAATGTCCACATTCAAGTTGGCCTGTGACTTTAAAAACTATATTCATACTGTACGCAGGAGTTAAACAAGACTCCAGCTTCGTTTTTTATACATAATGTTCAAGAAGCCCCGTGTTCCCAATTGTACAGTAATATCGTTGGTAACAAAATTACTGAAAGTTGCTTTGTTTGAGAATACAGTACAAGCGAATAGATGTTATAGTTCATTTTGCGAACACCATCGGCAAGTCCATGCAGTAAAGTGTGATGAAGAAAAATTGTCTTTCCAAACTTTAAATCAAGAATACAGTAAAGCATTATGGCGCAGTTCTGCACTCCAGTAGCTTATGAAAGCTTTTTCTGAAACTGTCGTCTAAAAACGCATAAAGGAAAGGGTTCAGACAACTGTTAGCATAGCTCAGACTGGTGATGAAATAGGAAATCCCAATGATCAGCGGCGTTTGCTGAATATCTGTTGTAAGTGCTACAATAGTGCTGAGGTGGTATGGAGTCCAGCAGAAAATGCATACAGCGAGAATAATGACTACCATGAACGTCACTCTCTTCTTGGCTTTGTCCAGCGCCTTGGCATTGGTGTTTAGGCGCATGCTTCTTAGTTTGCAAAGCATCATGGTATACAAGATGCAAATAGTAGATACGGGGATGGCAAAACCCATGATAAGAGTGTAGATTCGACTTGCTTTCCACCAGATGCTTTCTGGATCTGGAAACACAAACACACATTGAAGTCTGCCCCGCTCATTATGAATTTTGCCAAAAATGGTAAAAGGTAAAATGATGATTGTGACAAAAGCCCATACACAGAGACTAACTATTTTGGCAGCTCTATAGGTGCGGTAGGACATCTTTTTTGACTTTACGGTTGCAACAACTACTAGGTACCTATCAATGCTCATTACAGTTAGGAAGTAAATGCTTGAGAAGGTGTTGTATTGGTCAATGGAAATAATTAACTTACACATCAGTTCCCCAAAGGGCCATTGCAACAGGAGGTAGTCTGCAATATTGATGGGCAACACTAGTGTAAACAGCTCGTCGGCAATAGCCAAGTTAAGTATAAACATGTTAGTGACCGTCTTCATTTTGGGAGCTTTTAAGATCACATAAATGACAGCGGTGTTTCCTGTGAGTCCCACAGCACATATGACGGAGTATATAATGGGGACTGCAATGTAAAAGTTTGGAATTGGACCTGGAGTTGTAATGTTGGTCCATTCATAGCTTTGTGCGCTGCAACTGTCCAACCCACCAACACACGAAGAGTTAAGTGATTCAGACTTAAAAGAGACGTTTTCCATCTTCAGCAAAATACTTAGTCCATCGATCGGAACTGATTCGAGAAATACTTCACCCGTGATTGACTCTAAGGCGGTACTATATACTGTATCTGCCTAAGTCATGGGTACAATATCTAGGTCAATTGATGTATCTCACGGTTCCTTTTTAGTTTTGATGATGAATAGAGTCGATGATGTACTGTAAAAACAGTCCAGCACAGTTTGATATCCTCTTCTTCAGCATCTTGCAAGACTTACCTATACATGTTTCCCAATCTGTATAAATGTTTGCCATTATTTAGATATCTTCACATATCATGCCAAAAGATGTTTCTTCAGCCAGTCTTCATACGAGTGCTTAGGCTACTGGAATATTAAAACACGTTTTAGGAAGACTGCAGAGTTTGAAAGAAAACGAGACAGACTATAAACAAATTTCGCCATTCTATATAACTACAATTCCCAGTTATCTATATGAATTATTAGGAGGAGGCAGTACAGTTTGTATGTATTATACGGTATCAGTTGTAATAATCCATTTGTATTTCGCAAGCGGTTGGAAAACTTACAGGCAATGCAATAACTATCATTATTATTTGACATTGAGCTTACACCCTTACGTCCAAATGTTTCGTTTTCATTCTGTAAATTAATTCCAAAATCAATCCAGTTCAATAGGAAGAACATCTGCTAAAACGACTTTGCTTGAGAAATATTACATTCCTATTAGTAATCCATTTGTTTGCCGTATGCCTTCTGAAATATATTTCCCTGTATTAAATTTGCATAACTCTTATTCTTACCTTATAATTCTGGGGTATGTCGCTGTTTGTATTCGCCAGTGATGTGGGCTGCCTTGCTGCAGGATTAATAACTGATCCTGAGATCAGATCTGCTACTGAAATGTTGGACAGCTTCCTGTAAGCTGAAATATTGGACAGCTCCTTTCAGGATACTTGTGCGTGTCTCTCTCTCCTGAGAATCAAAGCGCAGACGCAACACGATGGTCTCCTGTGGTCGCTTGCTGTAAATTGTGATTAAACCACAACATGATGAATAACTTCAATTTGTTTAAAATAGTTCATATGGCCAACGGTGATTACAAATAAACCCAACATTGCAATGATTCCCTTCCTTGTATTAGAAAGCCACTTTTCTCTTATTTTACAGGGGTGAGTTCATTACTAAACCACGAGGACCAATATGCCATGCTAGAAAACTAGTATGTTAACCTCCATTTTTACCTTATAAAAGAGGAATTCTCTCCGCAAGGTTTAACTAACTAAATATTTAAAAAACTAATTATCGTATTTTCATTTTAAGTGAAGGACTGCGCTGAGACATCCAGTGTAAACTTCAACACGATTTGTATTATTTCATGGTAGTGTATTGTTGTTAAGGTCATCCCTGATCCAGTCTTTCAAAAGATACAGCACGCATGGCTGCAGTTCTACGTCAAACAAATACATAGCATTTAACTATATCCAAGGTTCTGGCGGAGTTGAAATTTATACCCTCACCACCACCACCATTAGGCACTTGGATTTTCTTGTGGTGAGTTTTACAGTAAATATTGCATATTTTTAGGTCATGAGTTCACTGTTCAGGCAATTCATTTATAATCCATTATTCTGATTAACTTAATTTAATTTAATTTAATTTGTGCTTGTCGGGCAACAAGTGAAGTGTGGTTGATCGCAGAATTGTAATTGGCAAATTTGCCAATTGTAGTAAGCACCTTTTGCCTTATTAAACTGATAACTTCTAGACACTGACAGAAAAATCAGCAATTCACAGAAAGTATTCAAATACAGTATATTGTTCACCTCTGTAGCAGCACAGCTCTTAGAATATGCAGCATAGTATATAACTTACCAGCACAGGAAGAGTTCGAATTGTGTCGATAATTTGCATGCAATAGAATGAGTTATGTTAGAAAAAAAAAATAACAGCAAAAAAAATAGAAATAAAATGATATGGGTTGCATGTGATGACCACATGCCCAGCTGAGTAGTGAAGCAGGAGGCTCTGGCCTAGTGCCTTCAGCACCTGAAAGTGTGATTATCATATTACCCTTGAGTGTCCTATTGCACTTATATATCAGAGTTACAAAATAAATATTTAGCCAAAGAAAATGAGCTTTAAAAATAAAATTATTCTGAGTGTGTACCTAGACATGAAAAAACTGACATCAAGGGAAGGACTGTTGAAAAATGATGCAAGGACTGTGTCAGCAGCTGCAGCCATAGATTTTTGAGAAGCTGGTGAAACTAGACCATTTTATACACCTGGACCATATTTTTAAACAATGATCAATTTTGCAGCACATGGAACAACTTTATGGCTGTTTGTATGTAGATGTAGGTGCAATCAACTTGAAAGATGCATGGAAGAGACACCAGATTTGATGCTGAGTTGACCAAAGAACTGTAGCTCAGCTGAATATCTGTCTTAGCCACACTGACAGAAAATTCTTATTATTTGACACATCATATGTATCAAAAGACTGACACAGTGGCATTTGTTTGAAGCAATGTTCTTTCAAAATCCTGCCCCCAAGTATAAATGTGCACTTGCACATGGAAATACGCTATGGTTTGGGTTATTTGATGACTACACAAAGGAACTGTTTTCAATGGGAAAATAAAAATGCACAGCTGCTGTCAACTTACAGTCAGCAGTCTTCAGACTGGGGGGGGGGTGGGGGCTGGCAGCAAACACAAGATGGCAGCCTGAATCCAGAGCTCTGAGTTTTCCTGAAAACAATTCTACAAAATTCAGAAGCTAACCAATGCCAGATCTGTCATCAAGACCCTAGGGTGAAAGCCACTCACCTAGGGATCCTGCAGTTCCGTCAATCTCCTGATCCAGTCCTGGTTTAGGTAATAATTTGTTGTGGATGATATCCTCACCTCTCACTTACCTTTAATGAGCAAAATGACTTCTGTTATGGCAGACACCCAGACACAGCAAACGGACCCTAATTTGAGAGAAATAAATGTCATGTTTGAAATGATGATGTCCTAAATGGAAAAACTCAAACTAGCATCTCAAAGAACAACAGTGGACATCATTGATCTCTCATAAAGACAAAATGTCTCAGAACAGCACATTGCTGACATGGAGGATAAAAGAGACTGGCTCATGAACTACATCAGAGAGCAGGATTTGACCCTCTGACTGTTCTGGGACAGAACTGAGGACCTGGAAAATCAAATCTAATGAAATAACATCTGATTTGTTAGTTTCCCTGATGGGTATGAGGGGAAAAATACTTCCTAATTCCTACAAACTGTGCTGCCTGAAATCCTGGGAAGATGTTGTTTTGCTTTGGGGAAGATGTTGTCTTGCTTTGTTGGAAATAAACAAAGTTCACTGCTCCCTAGAACCCAAACTGCCACCTGGAGGCAGACCATGGCCCATCCTTGCTTGTTTCCTAATATACCCTGTTAAAAATGAAATAATGCAAGTTGCCAGGGAAAAAGACAACCCCTGACTTGGCAAGGGCATGGAATTCAAGCTCTTGCTGATTTCTCTCTGGCCCTCTTTGAGAAATACAGGGCCTTCATAACCACACAGCATGTCTGCACTGACCAGGACCTCCCTTACTCATTAAGATACCCTGCATTTGTCATATCCAGGTAAATGGAGTCTATTGTTCCTTTGACTTTCTGGAAGCTGCTGAGAGTTTCCTGGAGAAGCAGGCCCCTCAACTTAACCGGAGCAAATATAGGCCTCCCGGGTGCTGTGCAAGTACCCAAGCCACCACCCAGGCAATGGATAACACCTCTGCTGATCTTCCTCCCTCTAGCAGCAAGAAACTTGGCCTTCATCTTTCATCACCACCGGTAGAAGAAGACATGTGGCTTCCATCCCCAAGCACTGTAGGAAGAACAGACACAAAAAGGCTAGAGAAGGATGGAAAAGAAAGTCCTCTCCAAAAATAGTCATATCCACAGAAAAGATTCTCACTCCTCGTCTGGCTCAGCTTCTCCTTCACTGGGCCACAACAGAATCACACCCCAGATAAGACTTCCTGGTGAGAATGCACAGGCCCATCTTTCTCTGTAACAACCCACCCAACAACCAATGCAGAATGTTGCAGCCACTAAATCCTGAGTGGAAGCAGTGGTGCAAGGCAACCTCCCATCAAGCAGTGCCATAAGCAAGGAGGAGGCAGCCAACAACAACCTGAAAGGGGATCCTAATACAGGCCAAGGAGGTACCAAATCCACTGGCAAAGTGATCCTCTGTTAAATGGTGATAAAGACTGTTGATCTGCATGGGAGTCTCAGGGACTGGTCTTTTATGTATGCCCCAGAGTCTTCACCCCGACCCTTTTGTTTCCACAGATACTAGGTCTCTATTTTTAGCATGACCCAATCAGGACTCTGGGGTAATTAAGGCTGTGCTTCAGCTTAAAGTGGCAATGACTAGGGAGGGATGGCTATCAGACACATAGCTCACTTAATGTAAGCTACCATATTGCCCTTTTTAAATGGGTACTCTCATGCTCCTCCTTGACTGGACCAGCTCCCTGGTTCCCAGTGGGTCTGTGGCCAAAGGGGAAAGATGTAGTAGCCAGTTTTAGGAATGGCCATCAGATAACCTGTATGGCTTATAGATACAAACCACTTGGGATCTCGACAAAGTGGCCCCTCACTCGTCTGATCAGGTATGCTTTTTGTTTTTATCCAGAATACATGTAAATACCCAAGCTTTGCCAAAGATGCAGCCTAGACTTTGGGCTCTTTATGGGGTTTGGGCAGATTAAAAAGATTTATTTTATTTATTTATTTATTTGAAAGTATCAGATTTACAACCTTTGAGCCAACGGCTCATTTAGAAAGGTACCTCATCACATGGAGGACAGAGAAAGAAAAAACCAAAAACAAAGTGGGTACAGTTACAATGGAATAGCCATCATGTATAGATTACAGACGTTGTTTACAAACATTATATACAATTTTGGATACAGATATTTACATAAGCACAGCAAAACTTTGTTACCATGAGAGAGTATCTGTTACAGTATAATCCATCATTATTTATGAGCCAGAGGTGGATTAGACAATTATTGATGTGGTGGCAGTTCATAATGGACTTTGTCAGAGGTTTGGGCCCTAGAGGGCATGGAAGCATAGGCTAGTTGCAGTTGCAGGAGCAGACATTGAGGAGGTGGTTGCAGAGAGCAAATTTGAAAGGGGCAATCTTGGGTGTGCTAGTAATGGTGTCTGGGAGTGCATTGAACTAGACAAGGGACCTGTAGTGGTAGGATCTCTCGGCAAGGGAGGTTTTAACCCTGGGTACCACCAGTATAGCTTTGTCCGAGTTGTGGGTGGAGATAGAGGGGGTAGCAAGTTGGAGGGAGGCAGTGACCCCAGGAGGGGAGAGACTGAAAAGAATTTCTTGGTCAGTAGACAGGTCTGGTAGTGGAGTCTTTCATCAAAATTGAGGACATTGACAGTGGAATAGAGGGAGCAGGTGTGGGTGAGCCTAGAGGCACCAGTTAAGAGCCTGCAGGTCTTGTTGAGGGAGGTTTGAATTTTCTGGAGAGCAGAATTATCTGCTGCCCCATACACAAGGAGCCCATAATCCACTAGGGACAGTATAGAGGAAGTAATGGCAAGCCTAAGGGCATCAGGAGGGAGGCAATCCGTGTGCTGGTAAAGGAGACCAATCCGAGTGTTTACGGCTGCTGCTAGAGTGATTATGTGGTCGTGGAAGTTAAGGGCAGAGTCGATGGTGAGTCCAAGATATTTGTGGGTGGATACCTGTTCGGGGGGGGCTGGGTGCTGGGAAGGATGAGGAGAGGTGTACTGTTTGCTTTGTTTTGGTGGTGGGAGAAAATCATTAGTTTTGTCTTTTTTAGGTTTATGACCAGTCTACAGTCCTTGAACCATGTTTTGGCCTGAATGAAAGTGTGTTGTAGGGAGTCCTGGAGGGGAGTAGGTTTATGGCGTAAGACATAGAATCATCCACATACAGTGGGATTTTTTTGGAGCAGGCATTTGGCAAGGAGTTTAGGTAGAGGGTGAAGAGTAGTGGACCCAGGATGTAGCTCTGGGGCACCCTAGAGTGGACAGGTAGTGTGTCAGACAGGGTCCCATTTATTTTGATGCATTGGGACTGGGTGGAGAGGTAACTGGCACACCATGCCAGGGGGCATGTGGAGAAGATGAGTTGGTAGAGGGAGTCAAGAAGGAGTGGATGGCAGACCATGTCAAAGGCCTTGGAAAGGTCTCGGAACACAGCTCCAGCAATGTTACCTGAGTCTAGGGAGGAGTGTAGAAAGTTGGTGAATTCTAGGAGGGCTGTGGTTGTGCTATGGCCTGAGTGAAAACCATGCTGCTCCAGGCATAATATGTCATTCTTGGCTAGGTATTCAGTGAGCTGAGTGGCAACCACTTTTTCTAAAGCTTTTGGGGGGGGGAGTGTAGGTGGGTCAATAGTTACTGGGGGAGGATTTGTCACCACTTTTATGAATGGGAGTAACAACGGATGTCTTCCAGGCACTGGGGAGTTGCCCCAGGCAAAGGGATCTGTTGAGTAGGTCCTTTAGAGGGACTAGGACTTCATCGAGGACTAGCCAAAGGAGCCTAGCTGTATAATGATGTATAATGGCAGGGACTGTACAAAGAAGTGAGGAAGGGCATGGCTACCCCTGGATGTCTGCCACTTCACCTGGACATATAGAAGAAGTTGGGTACTGGCTATCAGACCAAAATTGAGGTTAATCCACTGCAGCTTCAGAAGCCTACCTACTGGATGGTAGACCTATTTTGACATGCAGTTAGCACAATGATGTGATGATGCCCTTGGGAAGAGGGGGGAGGTTTCACTGACTGCATCTCAGCCCCCAGAAAGCCTTAGTTCCTACAGCACATCCAAGTTCTCATAAATGGACTGGGGACAGATCTATTTATGCCTGGTGACACTCTTCCTCCCTTTCTGTATGGAGGCCAAGAGGGTTACAAGATATTTATGTAGGATAGGATAGTCCCATGCACAGCAGGGATTCTTCATGTAACCTATATGATATGTTGTGACCTCCTTATGTGATCAGGCCGGTTATAGCTGTGTATATGACTGTTTAATGTTGTCAGGGAGATTCTAGAGTTATATCTGGAGTGGAAATATGATGGAACCCTCAGAAGGGATTGTCGGAGTGTTGAACAACACATGTCCAATGCCTAGGACAACGGTTCGGCTCAAGAGATATTGGGGGGAGGCAAGGGGGACATTGCAGATATTTTTGTTATGCTGTGTTGTTGTTTGCTACCTCTACTTTTAAAGTATAGTCTTAATTTCTGGACATTGGGGGGGAAAGGAAATATATGTATTCTACCTAGGGGGATAGATAAAGATATGCATAACAATTTTATGGGACTTCGGTGTACCTCAGAATGGAATAAAAGTGTATTTGCTGGAAAAAAAGTCTGGACAGACGTTAAAAAACTTAAAGAGCTACTGATGCCTCAAAGAAAACTTTAAAAAAACATTATAATTAGGTACAATTCTGCTTGTATTCTATTTATATTTTATATATTTCTCCCTTCCATAATTTATTAAGAAAATGTGTATGAATATATGATTGTTGTCCCTTAGAGTTTATTTTGAGTTCATCTGCCTCTATAACTTACTCCCTACTCCAAGCCATAATCCTCTGCTGTGAAATCACAGTCTGTTGCCATGGGAGTAATTGTGAGGTCACAAGTAGTGCTCTATGTCTTCAGGTAGGGAGAAAGCAGCAGGAATAGATGAATTCTATAGGAGCAGAAATCCTGTTTTTTACACAAATGACCTTAATAATAAATAATGGAGTTTAGAAATATAGCACTAATGGGTAATATAAGTTGGACTGTGTCTAAATATTATGGCTTGTTAAAGTTCACCTAAACATGTCACCAGCTCTTTAAGCCCCAGATTACCTTTTTAAAGGAACCCAAACAAACTTCTAAAGAGGCTGCTAAATTACAGAATGATTAGATGGGTACAGAGGTACATAGTGCTGCCCTCTCCAAGAAGAGGGGGGAGTCAATTTTGCTGCACCAAGAGAATGGTCAGTGTTACATGTAAAAAAGGGCAAAGAGGGTCAGTGGGTCTTATTAACTGCTGATACTCCAGAGGGCTCTATCCTACTGTCCAGTGTTTATTCCCTAATACAGATGACCCAATCTTTCTCAACATTTTTCACAGGAATTGATAGACAATAATCTACTGCACAGAAAATTACTATTAGGTGGGGACTTCAATTTAACTTTAAATTCTGAAGTGGACAGGACCAGGGTGAAGCAAGAATCACATTCCTGGGTGGCTCAGGCAGTGGAACAGATGATAGCAGTTTGCCAAGTTACAGAGGCTTGGTGGATTCAGCATTTAAGAGTAAGGGATTGTACTTATTTCTCTGCCTCACTTGGCACCTCTAGCTGTATCAACATGTGGCTACCAGCCCAGCAGATCATCCTCCAGATGATCACTGCACTTATTCATCCCATCATCATCTTGGACAGTGCCCCATTAGAGTTATCCGTTATATGGGAACTACCTCAAAAGAGGTCACAGTCCTGGAAACTGGATCCCCTACTACTTGAGGCTCCAGTGTGCCTACCATGGATAAAACAAGAGGTCCAACTGTACTCAGAGACAAATGATACAGGGAATATGTCAGACTTAGTCCCCTGGGAGGCATTTAAGGCCTCACATAGAGACAGTAGCATGACATATGTGGCTACAGATGCAGAACCAGTGAAGCCAAGAAATTGACACTTGAGGACAAGCTCAAAACTTTGGAGATACATTTCAAATGGGTGAGAAGAGCACCCCCTGCTCCCCTGATAGCTCAGCTCAACAGCACTAGGATCAAACTTAACACCCTTATCAACAGAATGGCAGAACGTGGCATCCTGTGCTGTGTCATATGTTCTGGGAAGGGGAAAAAAGTCCAGTAAGCTGTTAGCCTAGAGGCTAAAGTGTAGGGAAGCGGCTAAGGCAATTCAGATCCTGCAGGATGACTCACGCTTAACCCTCAAGAACTCAGAGGGGATGAACTGAGTTATGAAACAGTTCTATGAGAAACTATATGATTCTCCATGCCCACCTGGATCAATTGAGTTGGAGGCATTCTTCTAATCCCTACCTATCCCCAGAATCTCTCCATTGCAAAGAGACATCCTTGACATCCCATTCACACAGGATGAAATCTAGAGAACTATTCAAGAGAAGAACCTTCACAAAGCTCCAGGGGCAGATGGGTTCCCTATTGATCTGTATCAGACCATATGCATGGACATCATCCCATATATACACAGGGTGTTTTAAGCATGTGCATACGCAAGGGGAACTGCCACCTTCCTTGAGGGACAGAGTGATTACCATCCTCCCAACAAAAGCAGAAATCCTACTCTCCCAGGGAGTTACCATCCTATTTCTCTTATTAATGGTAACACAAAAATATGGGTGCAAGTCCTTGCAAAAGGCTGGAGACAGTAGTTCCAGGTCTGTTACATCCATCTTAGGTTGAACTCATTGGAGCAGACATAGCTCTGATCATCTCTGATCCCTGATTTCACTGCTGCATATATCCCCATGGCTCACCCTCACCATCAGTGGCAGTGGCAATTGATTTTGAAAAAGCATTTGACTCCATGGAACTCTGGATAGAATAGGCAGAGGTCCACTATTAATTTATTTGATCAAGCTGTTGTATAATTAAGCAGTAATGCACTACAGGGTGTGTGTTGTGCTGGGATAACGTCATGCCTGGGGGTGGTTATGCATGAGGCCGCAGGCCGAGTGTGACTAATCACCCCAGAAGTGACATTATTCCAGCACAACACACACCCTGGAGTGTATTATAGCTACTATACAATGGCTCCTTTGTAAAATTTAATAAAAAAATAGATTGGAAATTTGTTTAAAATGTGTTTTATTCCTGATTTTTTTCATTGAGTAGGAATACATAATGAAAAATAGTGCAGTTCTATTGTTTGCTCAGTAGGTGGTGGTGCTGCATTTGCTTTTCAGTTCAACACTCCCCCACACACACACACACACTCTTTCTTTTTTTTTCTTTTTCTGTTTTTGCCATCAGGTTTAACTGAGCTGGTTCTGCAGTCTTGCATGTACCGGCTGAGGATTTTTTTTTTAATATATTGCTGCATGTGAATGATAGGGACTTGGGAGAAGGACGTAGATGTGCATTTCTGGTTTTTCTACTTAAGATTGTGTGTCTCTTGAAGTAAAGGAGAGGTTTACCCTGCTGTTTTTTTAGGGTAAAAGCTATTTTAGCCCTTTTTTTGGTTGTTGTTTGGGGAGAGTTGCTGTTCTGTGAGGAACTGAGAGGTATCAATGAATCACGCGACCAACAGTTACGGTCTCTGCAGGCACTGAAGCTGACTGTTTGGGGAAGAAATGCCCAGAAGTAGAATTTTTCTCTGAGTTCTGTGTTGGGGGACTAAATGGTGATTTGTTGGGTGGGAGGTTTGAACTTTCAGGTGTAACATGTAGTGAACGGCTTCAGGGCAGGAATGACAGAAGCAGACTCACTGGCAGTGATGACGACTGAACCAGGCTGTGATGCAATGATTCTAGCAGCGGTTTATGAGACCATTTGTGTACTGGGACTAGAGCCATGATATTGTACTGGGATAACATCATGGCTCCAGTCCCAGATGGACCAATCAGTGTCCTAGATTCTTTTATGCCATTGTATAATGCCTCAGTTGCTTCCATTCTCATGAACGGGATGAAGTCTCCCCTCTTCTTGCTGTAGAAAGGCACCAGGCAGGGATGCCCTTTACCACCCCAACTCTTTGTCCTGGTGGTCACACCTCTGGTAATAGCCATTAAAGGCACTGTCTCCGTACACGGACTCTTGTGGGAAAGGAGGAACATAAAACATTTATGCATGCAGACAATCTTCTCCTAACCAAATCAGATTCTGAGCAGTCAGTCTCACATCTGTTGACCTTGCTTCAAAGATTCTCTACTGTGTCAGGCCAGAAGGTAAATCATTCCAATATGGAAGTCCTACCTCTGAATTCAAAATGCTCAGAGGAATGGGTTTTACAATAAAGGGCTAGACTGAACACCTGAAGGGATTACTTATCTGGGCATTAAACTACATCACAATTCTTCTAAAATCATCATCATCATCATCATCATCATCAAATCTTTATTTATTGGGCGAGCATCACAGAGCAAGGCTCATTTACAAGATGGACCTGATAAGGTCAAGGTTCAACAATTGATACACAACAGATACATCATACACTTATATAAAACAGTTATACGTATGGGGAAAAAAACATTTATAAACACATTGATGTACAGTAAAATTCACATGATAAAGTGGGTTATAGGAAAGTTGAGCTAATATTTACAGTATATACAGTGTATACATATCCCAGTGGAGGGGCCATGGCAAACACACAGCATAATGTAATACTAGGATGGTGGAAGGTATTACTGGTGCCATAAGATGGGGTGTCTGCCTGGGAGGGAGAACTGAAGAACAAAGATTATGCCATATATGTTGAATTTTTGGGAGGGAGATTGTGAGATGACAAAGCTAGCTCTAGCGATAGCAACTGCATTTCTCTGTGAAGAAAACTGTACAATGCTGTTTAAAGGATGCAATTGGAATAATATTGGACAGTTTTAGGGGTTTTTGTAGGGTGTTCCATGCTATAGCTAGAGAATAGCTGATTGCTGCCCTCCTAGCTGGGTGTTGAATTTGGGCAATTTGAACAGGATGATGTTGTTGCTTCTTAGGGCATAGGAGCTAGGAATGGTCTGAGTGAAGCAGTCAGAATATAGTTTGGAAGTTTTTTTGATAACGCTCTTTAAATCCATAGAGCTGCATTTCTGTTCCTTCTGAGGTGTAGGGAAACCCATCCAACTGCAGCATAAAGTGAGCAATGATGGGCATTAGATGGCAGATCTGTTATGAATCTTATTGCTCTATGGTATAAGGTATCCAACTTGTGTAGGTAGGAGATGGGGCAGTGACTATAAAGGAAGTCTGCATAGTCAACAACTGAGAGAAAAATGGCCTGGACTAACCTCATCTTTGAATCTCTGTTTAGGAAGGGTTTTAACCTATAGAAAAGGCCAAGCCTTTGGCGAAGCTTTTTTAGCAGTTCTTCTAAATGATGAGTGAAGTCGAGTCTGCTGTCAATCCACACACCTAAATATTTGAATTTTTCTACATACTCCAGATTTTCTCCAAGTATAGTGCATAGCTGGGGGAGAATGATTGAAGAGGAGGTGCTGGTGGAGCTTTGATTTGTGAACATCATTGCTTTAGTTTTCTTTGCATTTAACAGAAGCTTTTTCTCAAGTAGCTGACATTGTAACAAGGAGAATTCTGTTTATAGGATTTCATGGGCAGCTGCAGAAGAAGGGTTGCTGACATACAAAACAGTGTCATCAGCAAAGAGGTGTACAGTGGATTTGGTGAGGGTTGAATCAATATTATTTATATAGATGGCAAAAGGATAGGACCCAGGATAGAACCTGGGCCTCCTCTTAACAGTGGTTTTAATGGGGATAAGTCACCTTCAGCTTTTACCTGCTATGACCTACCGGTAAGATAACACCTGAACCACTTAAGGGAGGGTGGATCTAGGCCAATGGAGTGCAAGGATGATAGTAGAAGCTCGTGGTCCACGGTGTCGAATGCTTTGCTCAGGTTCAGAAATACTGCACAGACATTATTCTTTTTATCTAATTCAGTTTGCCAGTCATTTGTGACCTTGGCTAGTGCAGTGATAGTGCTATGCTTGGCCCTGAATCCAGACTGAGCTGGATTCAGGAGGTTAGCATCGTCAAGATATTCTCTTAACTGGGTACTCACTAATTTCTCCAGCATCTTGGATAGCACTGGTAGAATAGAAATGGGCCTGTAATTATTAAGGTCCATAGGGTCCCCTGATTTTAGAAGGGGAGCCACTTGGGCTGTCTTCCACAGTGTGGGAATAGAACCAGAGTTTAGAGATAGGTTAAAGAGATGTGTTAGGGGGACTGCAAGTACATGGGATGCAATCTTTAGAAGTAGGGGTCCAGGAGTCTGCCCTGTGCTTTTTGGTATCCAGCTGCCATAGTAGGTCCTCTACTTGCTTCAACAGTACAGATTTGAAGCTGAAGGAAGAGTCAGCTCTCTGAGCACGAGTGTACTGGGAGCTTAATTGTTCCCACAGGAGGTTAGCTGGAGAGGTGTCAAAGGCAAGGCCAGCCGTTGTGAAATGGTTATTGAAAGCATCCAGAATTTCCATTTTGCCAGTGATAGGGCCATAACTGGTGTAATTGAGTTGGTAGGGAGGTGCTAGAATCCTGCCCAACCATACCTTTGATGGTACCCCAAAACCTAGCAGGATTATGATAGGAGGAGTCGAGCTCAGCCAAGTAGAAGGCAGCCTTTGCAACCCTAACTTTCTTGGTGCATCTATTCCTGGCTTTCCTAAAGATCATCCAGTCATTTGCATTCTTGGTTTTCTTGCCATTTTCAGAGTTTGTCTCTCTCCAGCAGTGTAGCTTTGAGGTCAGCTGAAAACCAACGACAGGATTTGTTTTTATTCGGATACTAGAGATTGGGGCATGGATGTTAAGGGCACTTATTATAATGCTATTTTGCACCTGCTGTGCTTTTTCCACAGAATGGGCAAGATAAAACTCTTGCCAGCTTAGAGAGTGAGCTAGATCATGCAGATATCCTTCAATATTGATGTTTTTCTTGGATCTCCTCATGAGGAATTTTGCAGGGGTTGTTGTTTTCCTGGAAGATCTTACCCCTACGATGGGACAGTGATCACTTATATCGCAGATAAACACTCCAGCATGTTTGAATAGATGGGGTTTATTCACTAGCATAATATCAAGTAGTGTGCTGTTATTACAATTCCTTGCATTAATTCTTGTTGGCTCATTAATTAGTTGTGTGAACCCATATGTATCACAGAATGATACCAGAGGTGCAGCTGCCTGGGTAAGCCAGAATAATGACTTATTCAGTGCTGGGCTTGAGCAGATTCCCCAGGTGGGATAAGAGCTTGAGGTCAGCAGAGGGGGGTCTGTAGCACAAAACTAGCTGAAAAGCTGCTGTATTGGGGAGAGAGACTTTTAGGGATAGGCATTCAAATTCCTTGGGCACAGAGGCTGCAGCAATATAGGATATAGGTATACCGGATTTTGCATATATAGCTACTCCACCGGCCCTTGTTTGGCGATCCGCTCTGAATAACTGATAGTTGGGTAGGTTAACATCCCTGTCTGCTGTGGTGGGTTTGAGCCATGTCTCAGATACCACGAGAAAGTCTGGCAAGGTATGGGCAACGCAGGCTTGTATCAGTGTAAGTTTTCAACAGACTGCATTCATTAATATGCAAAAACTGAGGCCTTTAATTGAGGTTAGGTCTGCTGGAGAGATATTACATTCTGGGGGTCCAGGGTTGATTTCCACATTACCAATACAGAGCAATAGAAAGAGCAGGAGTTTCATGAGGGCTGCCAGAGATAGGGAGAGGGGGCTGTCTTTGGTACTCCTTCTCTTATTCTGTTGCCACTCTTTTGGGGTGCTCCATGTGGGGTTATGGAATTGTGTTGAGACACCGAGTAGCAGTTTGGTGGTCAGGCGAAGGGGGAATCTGTATATCCAGTAGTGGAGCCTTGATTGAAATACATGTATGGTGGTTTGTGTCTCTTTTTGTGGGTCACCCCACTGTAATCGATGCAGCAATGGTATGGCATATGTGAGGGTTTGAACATCAAACAATGGGGATGATTCAGAGAGACTGGGCAGATGGATCACCATAGTTTGAGTGATAGGGACATCTTCTTTGGGGAACCCCATGGCTGACAGTGAAAGAAGTAGCAGAAGTAAACTCCCCATTGTGAGAGAGATATTGTTAGTTGGCTACTGGGAGAGTAGTGAAGTTGCTGATTAGTTGGATCAGCAAGCCGGTGGAACAGTTTATTGCTTTAGGTAATGCTGAGGGCGGGGAAGAGATTTCGGCAGGAAGATGCCTATAAAAGTAACACACAAGAGGGGGGAAGGGCGGGTGTGCAAAAATTTTGCGGCTTTCCTGAGTCCTCCCTCGCTGTCCCTCCCAGCCTCGTGGTTCCCTGGGTCGGCTAGGTTTCCACTGTCCACCCGCTGGCGGAGCGAAGCCCCGACGCTTCAGGCTGGGTGTTGTGGGGCAGAGATGGCAGTCTGGAGAGAGACAGAGGAAGGTGCACTCAGTTAAATAGAGGCAGAACAAGTGTTCCTGCTTGTCACAGTGCCTAAATCTGCACAACAAAAGGCTGGGGGGGGGGGACTGTGGTGCCTCAGTGTCTGGCCCACCTTACAAATGCAAAAAGGATTTGTAATCACAGCAAAAACAGAAATCAACAGTTTCCCCTTGCAATTACCTTAGCAGAAAACAGCACTTTTAGGTGTTTTACACAATATAAGGAAGGAAAAGTGATGCTTCAGCGTCTGGCCCACTTCGGTTAAAAAGGATTTGGAATTACAGCAAAAAATACAACAAATCAACAGATTCCCTTTACAGTTGCAGCAATAAGAAGACAGCTCTTTTTGGGAGATTTTTACAAGAATACAGGGAAGAAATTCCCAAGTCCCAGACAGATTTTGGTAAAGCATAAGTCAATGGGGCAGGAGAGCCAATCGGTCCTATACTTTTTCCCAGAGCTAGCTTCAATCAAGATGGAATTTGAGTGATGGAAATCATTACATTGCTCCCTTGCTGGCAAAATTAATGCAGTCAAGATAATCATGGCACCAATATTTCTACATCAGTTCTCTCATTTAACCTTCCAGATGCCCCCAAAATGGTTCACAAAAGTTGACATAGTACTTGGTCATTGCCTGTGGGAGAGAAAGCCCCCCACGTTACAGCCAAATGAAACCAAAGACTCACTGGAGTAAAGGAGGGTGGGGCCTCCCATTGCTTCAGGCTTAACACATGGTCTTTATCTCTTCCCAAACTGTTAAATGGTTCCATGACCCAAGTCTAAAAGACTCCCTATGGCTCAGAATCAAATTAGCAACAATGGGGTTTAGATCACCTGTGATATATCAATACTCAAAGCACAGGGAAGCTCAGATAACCTCTCCCACAATTGGTATCTCTATCAAGTACTGGAAAAGATCCTCAAGGCTCTTACATCTTACTACACCCCATTCATTCATACACCTCTGTGGGGTAACCCTGATGTTCAGATAGGAGGGCAAATCCTTTCTTGCGGGTTTAGGTTGCAGTCAGGCATAAGGTTAGTCAAAGACCTTTGTATTTCAGGAACAGCAATATTGGACTCCTTTACCTCCCTAAATGCAAGGTACCATCTCTCCAAGGCAGACTTCTGAAGGTATTTACAACTCAGAGATATAATCATTAAATTAAAGGCCAGCGATAATGACAAACTGGACATACAGCATCCATAGCCTTTTCTGGTATGGGAAAAACTTACCAAAGGAGTTGCCAGCTGCATATTCAAGGCCTTATTGGGTGCCCAATCTGACCAAATGGACAAGACCTGGTTGCAATGGCAATTAGAGTTGGGGACCCCTTTTGCAGAGACACAGTGGATGAATGGCTGGGACAGACAAGGCAAGGCAAAATTTATTTAAAAAAAACACCCAATCCCAGAGGCTCTGTGTGCTATACAAAATAAATACATACATCTTCAAAGTAACAAACAGATGGATAACACATTTAACGTCAAAAAATGCAAAAATTAATAACACAACATATGAGCATCACAATCAACCAGAAATTAATAACTCAGCTCTGAAACACTTGGGAGAGTAGGAGGGCCTTAAGGTGGGCCTTGAAAACCTCCAAGGTAGGGCCTCCCTAACCCCAGGGGGCCGCGAATTCCAAAGGATGGGGGCGGCAACACTAAAAGCTCTGTCGCCAGCAGATCTCCCCCTCATTCTAGGAATTGCCAGGGGGCCCTTACAGGAAGAATGGAGTCGGAGGGCAGAGAGACCAGGTAAAAGAAGGTCTGACAGATAACCAGGGCCTGCCCATGTAGGGCCTTGTAGGTGAGAAGACCCACCTTGAAAGGGATCCTCCACCTAATCGGCAGCCAGTACAGCTCACACAACACTGGTGTAATATGGCAACATTTTTGCTGCCCATTAAGTAACCGGGCAGCTGTGTTTTGCACTAGCTGCAGTCTGTGGAGAGATCCTCCTGTGAACCCGGGGTAGAAGGGGGTCAATGCATCTCATCAAGAAATGCGTCAGCACTGGGTCCAGTTCACAAACAGTGTGCTTCAGATTGGTTGCCACCTCCATGATCTCACTTACCTCCACTGGTCTAAACTCCCCTCAACCAGGTGGAGTGCACTTAGAATACTTCAGGCGACCACTGCCAGCTATGACATTGCTGACTGAAGAAACCACCTGCCAGATATAGGACACTCTGTCTGAGAAGAACCGAGCAAACTCTTTGCATTCAGCATTAGCTAAAACCTTCTTCAGCTGTAGACAAGCAGGATGAAGTAGCCTGTCCACAGTCTGGAAAAGTATAGCTGGTCAGTTCTTCCCGGGAGCAATCTCCCTGGACAGGAACACTACCTTGTTGTGATTGATTGCCCCTGGTATGCATTATAATGTACACGCAGGGCCAGTTTGTCCCCCTCCAGGCCGGACCTTCTCCAGCAGAGCTCTAACCTCCAACCCTTCCTCTTTATCTCCTTGAGATCCCCATCATACCACGGGGACCTCAGGTAAGAAGATTTGGATCATACACAGACAAATGCGAGGGAGTCAATGGTGTCGGATAACACCTTATTATTTTTATTTATTTATTGAAAAATTTCACCAGGTAAGGTACACTGAACAACAAGTTGCTCGTCTCCCGGTACGACCTGGGGGAAAGGGTGATGGGAGTTACATAGTATCAATGAGTACGCACCCAATTATACAATATCATAAAAAGCATAGGTTGTAAGTGAACAATATATTGGCAAGAAAGCAAATAGTTGAAGGCAGAGTACATTTAAAATCCTGAGGCTAACAACTAGAGGTGAGATAGCATGACAGGTCGAGTAGCAATAAGAAGCTATATACAACTGGAGCCAGAATAGGATCCGAGACTTTAAGTGCATCAAATTGGGATGAAGCTAGGCAGATGGGGCAACAGACAGAGGGTGAGACAAGTGGGGGGGGGACTAGGGGCAATTGCAATTTACAGAAAGGAAATTATGTAGAGCTTGGTTTAAGGAGCCAGGAGAGGAAGAGGATTGGATTTGTGTAGGAAGTGCATTCCACAGTTTAGGGAGATGATAGGAGAAGGAGGGCTGCCCACTAGAGGTGGATCTCCAGGGGACTGTCAGAGTTCTGTGGTCATGGGATCTTAGGAGTCGAGAGGTAGTGAGTTGGGGGGAGATTAAGGAGTTTAGATAGGAAGGGAATGTACGAAGCCAGGACTTAGAGATGAATTTCGTGCACTGATGCAGTTGTCTATTTGTTAGGGAAGGGAAGGCTAAAGCTCGGTACAGGTGATAGTGGTAGGTAAGGGGTGGTGCATCTAGAGCAAACCAACAGAAGGAGTTAAAAAGAGTGTCCAAGTTAGCTAGGGACATGACAGGAGCAGAGCAATAGACGATATCGTAATAGTCAAAGATCGGGAGGATAATTTTTTGAATCAGTTCACGTCTAGCCTGGTGTGGGAGGCAGGAGTGGTTTCTATAAAGGGCGCTGAGCTTTGGGCAAAGCTTTTTTATTATGGCATCTATGTGGGCAGAGAAAGTGAGCTGTTGATCCAGCCACATGCCCAGATACCTGAATGACTCAGTGACAAGAATAGGTGCCCCATCGAGGGTAGTGAAAGTGGGGACAAATTGGAGCCTTGACAGTTTCTGACACATGCCGAATGTCATGGACACAGTATTTTTGGTGTTAAGGAAGAGTCTGTGAGATTGAAACCAACTATGGACATTACTGAAATCACATTGGAGCCTGGAGGCGATAACCTCAGGTGAGGACCCTGTTGAGAAGAGAACCGTGTCATCAGCATACATATGTATGGATGATGAGGTGCAGATGGATGGCAGGTCATTTAGAGAAATGGAGAAGAGAATCGGGCCAAGTATGGACCCTTGAGGGACCCCAGAGTGTATGGGTAGAGTAGGAGAGATGTGGTTGGATATTTTTACAGACTGTCTGTGGTCATTTAGGTATGTCCTGAACCATTTTATGGCGCATTCCAACAACCCGGCAGACGAGAGGAAGCAGAACAGGAGGGAGTGGATACGGTGTCAAAAGCTTTACCTAGATCAATAAAAATGGCAGTGGTGATGTGGCCACAGTCCATGCCTGTCAGGATGGCATCGGTGAGCCGGAGTAGCGAGGTTGAGGGGAGTGGTGTTTACGGAAACCAGATTGATATTGGGTGACGAAATTAATGTCACTGAGGTACGAGGATAGTTGGTCAAGGACTAGTTGTTCTTGTAGTTTGGCTAATGTCGGGAGGAGTGATATAGGATGGTAGTTTTCAGGGGAGGAGGAGTCACTGCCCTTTGGGAGGGGGAGGACGATTGCATGTTTCCAGTCAAGGGGAATCTCCACCAATTGAAATGAGAGATTGAGAAGGGCAGTCAGTGGGAGAGCAATGGCTGAGGCGGACAGGTTTAATAGCTTCGGAGCCAATTCATTAAGGGAGCTGCCTTTGTTCAGGTTAATGGCTTCCAAGGCTATCAACATGTCAGCTGTCAGGATTTTGGAGAAGGAGAACCCGAGTGGGGGAGGCTGGAGAACTTCTAGTAGGTACAGAGGTTGACTTGTTATTGGACGGGAGAGAGCCTAACAAGGCAGAAGAGCAGGAGGTAAAATGTGAATTGAAAGATGCAGCAATGCCAGGGAGGTCAGAGATGACACTGTTGTTTATCTGGGGGGCCTGAGGGAAGAAAAGGGAGTGAATTACCTTCCAGAATTTAGATGGGTTATTTATATTAGTGTTAAAAGTAGAGCTGAAGTACTCGGCCTTGGCCAGACGAATGGCTTTTGTGCATTTGTTTCTGAGGACACAGTAGGTTTCGTAATTCTTAAGAAGCATTGTGCTTTTTTGGAGCATCCAGGCTGCATCGCATACCCTTTGGCAGGCAAAGAGTTCAGGAGAGATCCGGGGAGGTGATTTTCACGGACGCAAACTCTGCATAACAGTGCATGTTGGTTCCAGACTTCAAGGAATTGGTCTCTGAAGTATTTGGCTGCATCATCTAGGTTACTGGCAGCAGATATGGGTGTCCAATTTGTGTTGGTCAGATCGTATAGAAGCAGGGCAATGTTCAGGGATTTGTAAGAATGGATTTGTAGAGTTTTATAGGGGGACTTTGACTTAGTGGACTCTATGTACCAGGAAAGTCATGCAATGGTCACTAAAGGCATCAGCTAGGGTACCCAATTTAATGACCCTAAGGGTGTGAGTAGTAAGGGCCCAGTCAATGAGGGAGTGGTTATCCGTCTTATGGTTTAGTCTAGTCAGAGCTTGGATGAGGTTAGGTTGAGCGCATGTATAGCATTTAGCTCTTTGCTAGGTATTGTGGACCAGTTTATGTTGAAGTCGCCCATAATATATAATTCACCAGCAGAAGAGTGGCTAGTTAGGGTGGCTATGAGGTCAGTAGCGATTTTATGTTGTGAGCCAGGACAGCAGTAGGCACCTGCCACAAAAATTGGTTTAGAGAAGGGGAGGAGAGAGAGATTTGCAATAGCAAGGCCTTGTAAGCTTTAGGTATTGCACTAAAGAAGACGGAAGTGAATTGGATGGCAGAGAAGACATAGATAGCTACTCCTCCTCCTCACCCAAGCCAGTCCTGTCGCGATATGGTATAGCCAGGGTGAGTCAGGAATGAGTTGCAGATATTTTTATTCAGCCAGGATTCAGTAGTTATTATTATGTCCGGGTTGAGCGTAGCCTCCAGTGGCCGTTGCAGGACTATTTTTGGGGAGGAGGCTCCATATGTTAATGTGTAAGGCCAGTTGGAAGAGCTGTGAGATGTGGTTGAGGTCTATCTGCGGGAAATGGTTGAGCAGGGCCAGGGTTGAGGTTTATGTCACCAGCTGATAAGAGTAGAAGGACAATAATAATACAATGCAGTTTTGCACTCTTGAACCAGGAGGGGTTGTGTGAGAGGCTAGGTCTGGGGCATTGACTGATACCTAAGGGGGGCCAGGAGCTAAGCAGCCTTATAAGGGTAAAGCGTATAGTCAGCTGGGCTAGAGAAGGGCAGGGGCGAATAGGTAAGTGAGACCAGGATCTTGTAATGGGAGAGGGGGAGTTAGTCTGGGTGTATGCAGAATGATGGATATCATTTAGTTTCAGTTGAGGGAATGAGGGATTGTATGACGGAGGGAGGGCAAGTGCAGTGAGCATCAGAATGACAAAGTGTAAAGTCGGTGGCAGCATCTTGGTTAAGTTAAAAGATAACTTTATATTTAGTATCCAGATTGTTATAGACCCTAGAAAAGACCAGAGTGACAGGTTATCCAGCCAAAGAGCCTGTAGATAATGGAGAGGGCATGGGGGGGGGAGCAGCAGGGACAGAGAGGCTACACTGAAGGAATTTAGCTATCCGGCTCAGGAGCAGCTGAGCAGTAGGTTCTGTGAGAGCCAATGGAGATAGTGAACAAAAGGGAGGTGGGGCGTATGACTATTTAAAGGAGGCCTGGGAGGGGGTGGGGGGAGGGAAGAAAAGACTCAGCAAGAAATATCATGGCTGGCTAAGGTGCCGAGCTGTTTGTCCAAGCTTCAGAAAGGTGCAACAATCTGGTGAACCACTATGGTCGGCTGACCAATCGGGAGACAGTGCCGAGGAGCAGAAGCCAATCGTAGCGCAGCCAGTCCACGCTTGAGGCAACGGGGAATACCTTGGTAGCTGGTCTGGGGGTGGGTTCCAGGAGGGCGGCAGGAGCTGAAGGGTCATATCGGTGGTGGCCGAGAAGGGCGCTGCCTTTCGCTGTACAAAAACGCCACTCGAGGTGCATGTGGATCTGGGGAGGAAGGAGAAAATTAGTTTAAATAAGGTGGAGGAAGGTGAGGTAGTGAAAAAAAAGAATTTAAATCGGGGGGAGGCTAGTGGCAGACTGAGCATGGGGGGTGGGGTGAAGGCAAGAGAAACAAAGAGGTGTAAGTGGAGAAGGCGGGGGCTGGGGTGCAGCAGGACAGAGGTAGTAAAGGTAGGATACAGCTGGAGGCAGTGGGGGTCAAAGTGTGAGCAGGCTTGTGGCTAACAGTAGAAGGTGGGAAGAGATAATGGATGAGGAGGAGAAGAAGAAGGAGGTGGAGGAAAGCATGAAGGAAAGACAAGAAAGGACAATCAAGTGGATCAGGAAGAGGGTAGGTAAGCGAGACTGAAAAGCGGCAGGCTGTGGGTCCCTTTGCTAAGGCTAGAGTTACCAGGCTATACAGTAAGAAGGCATGCACAGTTTTAGCTACAACATTACACTTAATGTTCACTAAAATTACAGGTAAAATTAGGCAAAGTAAAGCAAAGCACAGGCAGGCATTAACAGTACGTTACAAAAAAGACTCAGCAAGAAATATCGTGGCTGGCTAAGGCGCCGAGCCATTTGTCCAAGCTTCAGAAAGGCACACCAATCGGGTGAGCCATGATGGCCAGCCGCCCAATCGGGAGACAGAGCTGAGGAGCAGAAGCCAATCATAGCGCAGCCGGTCCGTGCTTGAGGCAACGGGGAATACCTTGGTAGCTGGTCCGGGGGTGGGTTCCAGGAGGGCAGCAGGAGCTGAAGGGTCCAGTTGTTGGTGGCCGAGAAAGGCACCGCCTTTTGCTGTACAAAAGCGCCATTCGGGGCACACGGCAGATCTTGGTAGCTGGTCCTGGGGTGGGTTCCAGGAGGGTGACAGGAGCTGAAGGGTCTCGTTGGTGGTGGCCGAGAAAGGTGCCGCCTTTCGCTGTACAAAAGTGCAGCTCGGGGCGCACGGTGAATTATAGGTGTCAACTCCAGCACCAATGCCTCTGACGCATGCATCACCCATACTAGATAGATCATCTGCCACCAGAAAACCCTCAGGGGTCAATCCCCATAAAGGGCAACAGCTCATCTTCTCAGTAGGGAGAGGGCATCTGGTGAGAGCTCCGAACATGAACTGCATCATGCAATGATCGGACCAAGCCACCTGATCAATCTTGAGATTGTCTATTTCAAGCCCTAGTGAGAACACCAGGTCTAACATATGGCCGTCCTGATGTGTCCGCGGCAGCAACAACTTGTGTCAGTCCCAGAGATGACATGGTCTGGAGGAGGTTATGACCAAGCCAAGAAGATTCATCGTCAGCCCAAACATTGAAATCACCCAGAATAAAACATCTGGGGGTTTCCAATGTTTCACTGACAGTGAATTTGGCAGCCTCCTGCAGGAAATTCCCCACCATCCCTGGAGGGCAGTAAATAAGGAGATCCTTGCAGCCTACACACGGACCCCCACGAACAGCCACACATTCAAAAGAACCTGGAGTTCCCACTGGGTGCATGATGAATGCCAGGTCGGATCTAAAACAGATGGCTACACCACCATCCCTATGTTCCTCTCTGGGGCAATGCACCATGGTATACCCAGGCAGGACAGCAGCCTCAAAAAGTGGGCCCGCATCATCCCCAGCCCAAGTCTCTGTAAAACAAGCCAGATCAACCGAGGAAATCAAGTCCACAATAATTGCGGTCTTGTTCCTGCTTGATCTGGCATTGCATAGCACTGCCCTCAGGGGATTGGTGGGTGATGCAGCCCCTCAGGTTACCTGACCACTCGGTCTGGTGGATTCCCTGGGGACAGGCACCAAACACATCTGGCCTCACCCTTGTGCCCGTTGTAACCCAGGGTGCCTTCTAAGTCTGACAACCCCTTTCCTACCACACTTCACTATGCATGGGGCTCCCCACTGCCCATTGATCACCCTGGCCCCTTCAAATCCTCACCTCCCGGCAACATCTAACTGTAGTATCAGAAACCATGAGGGAGGTGAAGGGCCATAAACCATGCAAAAGGGATCCCCAAAAAATTATCCTGGCCCTCCCAGGCCTCCCCAAATAACCCCGGCACATCATCACTAAATATGAAACCTTAAATTACTAAACAATAAATAAACAGTCCAAAACAATTAGCACTCTGAACAGTTCAACCTTAACACAAAATATAAAATAAACACAAGCAATTTACATTATTAAACAAAAATAAAACAAATTAAATAAATCTAAACACATACCTAGCCTAATTACACAAAATATAAAATAATTAACTATATCCAACTAATATTATACTCTCTACAAATGAATATAGCAATTAGCAAAATAGATAATTCCCCCTTAAGCTGCTAATTACACACAATGAACTGATATGTTGGAGCTAAATCATATCATAAATTAATGCTCAAACAGCCCAGTCCTCCCCCCCCAAGTACAAACTCAGACAATAAGCCTGTGGCAAATATGACTCCCTGGAGCCTCTTTATTACCTAACCTATTGTTGGAGACAACTGCATATCAAATACTTTTTCCTATACTGAGTGGCACTTGTGCCATTCACAACACTCACGCTTGTGAGTGGCACTGAAATTTAAAGCCCCACAGTCCCAGCCTCTTCAGCTGCATTCAGTCAGCTCCCCCCGAGCCCCCTACACACTAATGGTAAAGTTAAAAAATTATATCATAACTCAGTCTCTCACACTGGCAAAGTCCTTACTGCATGTAGGGGAATCCTCTCAGTGCAGGAACATCTTGTAACAGGCAACAGTGAGCAGCAGCGAGCACGGAATACATGCACGGAATACATACATCTGCATAAAGCATGCAGAGGCAGCAGGAGCAGGCTGATATGATATAAAACCCACCCCCAGTGGTACAGAACCCCACAGGCCCTAAAGAAACTTGGGTTAATGAGTCACAGTCTATGCTGGTGATGTGGGCTACCAGCTGCTCATTCTACACACATACTACTGGGATTCCTAGTTATCCAGTCCTTCTGTACTGACATAAGGCACATATGTGCAGAAATAATATGTCCAGATACCCAAATAAATGCTCCAACACTATGTCTGGGTTTCATCATTAATGGTTTTGCTCAGTCATCTCTGAGTGTGCAGCGGGTACTGCCATTGGAGTAGTTACAAAAGGGCTTCTGCTCTGCAACTGGAAACTTATAAGGTGCCTACTGTTGCTGAATGACTCCAGGCAGTAGGCCAATTGGCATCTACTGAAAAACTTTCCTGCTTTGCCTCTCAAATGATATATCAATATAATAAATGTTAGGACCCATTCTTACACTCAAAGTACTGCTATAACCTGGTAAAAACAACCCCCCGTACTCCCTAGATGTTAGAATAGGTAAAGTAACTGCGATAATCTCCAGCCATTTAACTTGATAAATAATACGTTGCTCTAGAGTAGCAAACTAGTTGAGTTAAATGTTAATGGCTCCCCCATATACTGTAGGGGATAATTTTGTGTTCTGTTGTTTGGTAGAATGAAAGAGCAACTTTGCATGTATCCATGTGTTGGCACCCTTCAGTTATGGCGGCATTATCTATAAGTAGTTTGGATGATGAATTTCTTCCTCAATAGCACTGGTAGCAGATGTGTGATCTTAGGTTAGGATTATATAGTTATAAATTCTATCTAGATTGTAGTAGGCTTTCAACATATTAAAGTCTTGCTTGTATCTATGGTGCGTATTAGGCTCTGTTCACACAATGGTATTTAAAATGTTTTAAGGAGCTTACAGTAAATCAATTTAAATCACCATAGCACGATTTGTGTCCGCACCTATAATGGATTGTAACACATTTTTTAAAACTGTGCTTAAACCCTGATATGATCTAGGCTTAAACATAGTTTTAAAACTGTTACAACAGGTAAATCAGACTTACCTGTAGTACGGACACTAAGGCATGGTTCTCCTTCATGTCATTACATGGGAACCGTTCCAAGTTAAATTGATCTGGAGGCAGTGGTGCGGATGCTCTCTACCATCTTTAAGAATGGTTTGAGACACACTGGAATTAGTGCAGATGCAACAGCATGGACACTACAGTATGGTAATTAATCTGTTTGTTTTTTCTTAATTTAAGTTACTGTGCTGTAGTGTGAAAAGGGCCTTATTATGCATTGTATGTACAACTGTATACTTTTTTTTTGTTTGCTCAATAAAAAGATTAACTACAAAAGCAATCTGCAGGCCATGCTACCGAAGTTTCCATCCTGCTCCCCTCCACTTAGTGTCTGCTACAAGCTAAAAGGGCCTCCAAGGGATGTCTCTCCTGGTATAAGAGACTCTGAGCATGGTATATGGGTAAGAGGACCATAAAGCAAAGCTGAGTGGTTCTGTTTGCCCAAACCTCAAGAGGTGAGTCTATTATGCCATAGGATATATTTATTTTCTGGCACATTTTTTGTTATTTTAAATCACACAAGTTTAGCTCAAGTGATTTACAATAAGTTTAGAGATGTTTTTTATTTTATTTTATTGTGCCACCTCATCTCCTGGTGCTGAAGTGGATCACTGTCTCCTAATGCCCCAGTATGAGAGCACACTACACACAGGATAAGAGTTACAGTGGCTCTGTGCACTGTTTGGCAGAAATCATGTTAGTGATTTATAAATACATTGGGTAAGCTATTCCTGATTAAGTGAGACCTCATCGTTTCTACTGCATTTGTACAACACCTGCTTCCTGTGGCTGTATTTAAATATGGCCTGCATTCTTGAACTTACGCATTACTGACTTTACATTGCTTCCCTTTACAATTGTTTATAGTTTGTAATGCTACACCCTCACTGTAGGTTTGCCTGTCCTGCAATATACCACTTTTGCCTAGGATGTTTGCCAGTTCTACATGGTGTGCATAGCTTGCCAAATCATTCACAGCTAACCCTGGTTACTTCTTAACACCAACTGACATATTTTAAGAAAACACTCAGTTAGTCAACAGTAAAGCACATGCACACTCTGTTTCTGGCTGTTCCATGTTGTAGTTTGCTGCACCTATAACGTACTTGGGTTTTTAATCTGTATGTGCTGTACTCATGACTCATCTGCCCTTCTTCTCCTTTTGTTCCTGACTACTCCTCCTTGCTCCTCAGGCAACCATTCTCATGTATATTCTTCCTCATCCTTCATCCACTATTATTCACTGCTCCCTTTCATTCATCATTTTCACCCTTCACCTGCCTCTTTTATCTCCCCCTTCTTTATTTCCCTTCTCCACTGATCCCTTTACCAAAAGGATCAGTTTCTCTTAAACTTACCCTAGACACCTCCAGAGCTTCCTTATTTCTAACTGTGACCTACATCCCACCTAGGCACCAGAACCTCACCTTCCAATCACTCCTCGACTACCTCTCCTCATTGCCCCACAAAGTGGAACAAATCACACTTGGTGATCTCAATATAAACTGGCTTGCTGACTCTGCCTCCCAGGCCAGGATGCTGCAGCTAGACTTGACCTTACTCAGCTGGTCACACACCCTACCAGAGCCAACCCTGCTACTGGTACCTCTACCCTACTTGATGTCATTCTCGGCAACAAGCCCATTAAAGTATCCAATCTCGCTATGCTTCCTGATGTTGATAGCAACCACTATCCTATCACTTTCTTCTGGTCTTTCAAGAAGCCAAAACCTCCACCCAAACTGGCCACCTGGTATCACCTATGCTGAGGTAAACTAGCTCAGCTAAAAGAATGCCATGTTCTTTGGGACTGGTCTCCAATTGATCATGCCTCAGACATTGATGCCACACTTCACTACTTCATCCAAGCCTTCATCACAGCTTGTGAAACTTTTGCTCCCCTCACCAAAGCAGTCATCAGAGACTGTGGCTCTCCCTTGGTCACCCCATCACTGCTCAGTCTTATGCATCATAGAGACAATCCCTGGCACAGAACCATGGACTCTGGTAAAGCTGCTGAAGGCAATCCTACCACGCTGCTAGAAATAGGAGCACCTGGGCCATATGCAAATCCAAGGCCAATCACTACAGGTCAACCCTTGCCTCCTCCTTGGGCTCATCCCACAATTTCTGGGACAATATCAAGGAGCTCAATGGTAAAACTGTGACCTCCCCATCCAACTCAGTATCAATTGGGCATTATTAACTGACCTGTTGGATATTGCTGACTATCTAAACATAACCTTCTTTGATCTCAGCTCAGTACTCCCTGTAAATTTTTTCAACCCTGTTCCCACCCTGCCCCACCACAGTCCAGTCACTTGACTCCCTTTCTACTTTAAGGCCCTCTACCAATATGAGGCTCGACCCTATCTCCTCAGAGCACTCAAAGGCTCTTGCCACAGCAGTGACTCACTGGACAATAAACTGCTCAAAAGTGTCTTATACACTGTTCTCAACCCTCTTACCAAGCTACTAAACTGCTCCCTCTGCCTCAGCCAATTCCCCCTTGTTTGGAAAACTGCTGTGATAACCCCTCTTCACAAAAATGGTGATCACACCATACCTGGTAACTATCTACCAATTTCTATCCTCCTGCCACTCTCCAAAGCCCTTGAACAAATCATTGCAGATTGGCTCACAGACTACTTCTCTACCTATGACCTCCTTTGCAAGGAACAGCATGGCTTTCATTGTGGCCACAGCACCCCCACCACCCTCAGAGAGTTCTCCAATTTCCTCCACTCGCTGCTTGACAAGGGGCATATTGCTGGGTCAGTCTTCATTGACCTGTCAAAAGTATTCAACACCATCCACCACTCTCTAATCCTGTCCTCACTCCAGCCTCTCAGCCTCTCGTAGGGGATCCTTGGCTGGTTCTCCAGCTATCTCTTCACCCAAATCCAATGCGTCAAAATTGGCACTACCATTTCCAGTCCCTGCCAGGTTCATTCTGGTGTCCCCCAGGGCTCTATCCTGGGGCCCCTGCTCTTTAGCTTCTTCTTAAACATGCTCTCCTCTGCCTGTGAGGGCAACCTCCTTCTCTATGCCAACGATGCAGTTCTGTTTGCCTCCCACTCTGTTCCTGCCCACCTACAAAACTCCCTCCAATGTTCCTTCAACCAGGCTGAAAGCTGGTTCTCGGACCACAAGCTAGTCCTGAACCTAAAGAAGATAAAAACTATGCTGTTCACCCATAATCAAAGTAAACACAAGCACTCCCCTCTCCGTGTTATGTCTAGTAGCCTTTCCCCCATGAACAAACCTCCTCCTTCAAGTATTTAGGCATCCTCTTTGACCCTTCTCTTTTCATGACCATATCAGCACCCTCTGCTCCACCATAAACTGATGGATAGGTCTCCTATATTACCGTAGAGACTGTCTTCCTCCCTCCCTCCCAAAGCACTACACCTGGCTATCTCCTCCTTGGCTCTGTCACTAGTGGACTATGGTCTGTTGATATATGGTGTGGTGGACAACTCTGGCCTTCACAAAATCAAGATTTCACTCAACAAGGCCTGCTGGCTACTCACTGGCTCAGGCCGACTCACCCACACCTGCACACTGTACTCCCTCTCTAACCTCCTCAGTCTTGAGGAGAGGCTCATCTACCAATCATGCCTCCTTGCCAGAAAAATTGTCTCAGGCTTGGCCCCTCCTTGCCTTTTATCAATCATCTGCTGATTTCCCTCAGCCCTCTCCACTCATAGCTCAGCCTGTCCCTCCCTGCATGTACCCAGAGTTAGGACCTCCCTGGCACAAAGATATTTCTGCTACCATGCTCCATCTCAGTACAATTCCCTCCTTGTGACAGTCACTTCTGTGCAAAGATTCTGGCCTTTCAAAATGGCCCTAAGAACCACCTCCTCAACTTGCATCACTGACAGTGCCCTGGCTGAGTTTTCCCTAATATGTACCAGTTCTCCCCAGCTCCTCCCCCCCTCCTTGACTGTTGGGTTTTTGCCCACAAACTTCCTCTTCTGTTACAAAATTGTATGTGAACCTGTACCATATATATTATCCCCATGTATCTACTCTGTTACACTCCACTCTCCTGAGAGTATCTTTTGCTTCGCCTGTTTATAGACCTTGCTCCAGTTTGTATAAGATTCTAGTATGATTTTTATTACTACTTGTATATAGTCTGCATGTATTGTTTACAATATGGCTGCTTGTAGTAATTTTTACATTGACGTGGGGCTTTTGTAACCTAGTCCCTGAATGATTATATTATCACATATACATAATCTGCATTTACTGTATACTGTATGTTTTGCCTGTATTGTTTTGCATAATGATGTGGAGCCTTTGAAAATGAGTCTCTGACTCAAAGGGTTGTAATTCCAATTTTCCTCATAATAAAAAAATAAATAAAATAAAAGCAGCAACCTCATATCTGCCCTCTGACTTCACATGTAAGCTTTCCTAAGGCTACTATCCCTAGCCTCTTAATTTCCCTTCATAATCCCCCACCCACCACATCAACAGCATAACCGATCATGAAAACTATTCATAGCCTACTACTCTTTCAAGCTGCTGATAAGCCCAAGAACATTTAGCCCTCCCAATAAAGAATGCAACTGCCATGTTTATTTATTTATTGTATTTATTTGTATTTTGGATGACACCTTTGAGCTGAGGTCTCTTTTACAAAGGTTCTACATCTAGGCAATAAGGACAATAAGGCACAAAACATAACATGATCATTACAATGGAACTTACAAAAAAAAAGACAACTAAGGTTACAATAATAGCAGCCAAAGGCATTGTCAAGGAACTGTGTTGCGAGTTACTTATACAGTACAAGTCATAGGTGGCTCAGTGAAGCTTTGTTAGGAGTGGGTTAGTATGAAAAGAGAAAGAAGAGTGGTGGTGAGGGGGTGGTATGGGAGATAGAGAGGGAGGAGGGGAACAATAGGGAAGGCATTGCGTTGGGTATGTGGTAGATGGGAAATAGCAAGGGAGGAGGAAGGGGGGATAAAAAGGAAGAGGAGACAGATTCATCCTATACCCAGTAATGGGGGGAAGGAGAGGAGGAGGAGCAGGAGGAGCTGAGGCAGTGAGGAGGGATGCTTGAGGGTAGTATGCCTGGAGGGCATTATAAGAAGCAATCACAGAAGGCACAAGCCACGAGGTGTTGACATAGTTTACACTTAAAAGCACCAATCGTGCAATGTTGGAGATTTATGTGTCATGTAATTGCATAGCATATGTAATATTGATCTGGATCTGCCCACTGGTTTTTGCTGAGCTTGAATGTTCTGTAATTTCCTAGATCTTATTTTGCAACTCAACATTACATTTTTCAAATTAGCAATGTAATTAGCTATTCCATTACTGCTGACTTTGGCTTGCCTTGCAACTGCCTTGACATGTGCTGTAAAACAGATATGAATATAGATACACCACACTGGTTTTAAATCTGTGTTCAGTTTATTTCTATATTGTTTATTAGTCATATCCAGGACCTCCATGTAAATGAACATTTTCAATGGAGCTTTCTCTTGGTAAAACAAATAAAATACAAATAGAATCCAGTATCACATATGGAATTAAGTTATGGTCCCTTCCGCTTTACACTCTCCCTCTTTCAAAGTGTTAGAGGTCCTTCACCTTAATACTGGAAGTCTTATCTCTTTTTCTTTTCTTTTTTCTTATCTTTTTGTCATATTTCTTTTTACTCCCTCAGCATGCTCTTCAGATTCTGTTCACCCCCCCACCCATTGCCAGCACCCACCTCCCCTGGACTGACCATGGAGCTTTGTTCCTCCAGAGCCTGCACCCCATGGTGGAGTGGAGAGAGAAGGCCATCCTTCCTCCCAGTACTCAAGTCTGCTTGAGATCCAGGCATCCAGGTCATAGTGTGGCTATGGTGAGTAGTGAAGGGCTTCCTCCTGCCTTGGAATCCTTTTTCTGTTTTCTCCCGTTCTATGGCTTCATGTCAGAAACATGCGTGTGAAGGCACGCACATCTCACAGATCCTCAACTTCACCCATGTGCAGCTCATTGCCTGCACTGCCACAAGTCTTCCACCCTGTGGCAGCCAAGGGCTGATATGGCTGCCACCACATCCTCAGGAGAGCAGAGCTCTCCTAAGGACATTCAGTACTCTCCCACCCTGCTAATCTCTGGCAACCCATGCTTAATCCCAAACATGTGTCATCAGTGTGGCAGGAGGTAAAGCATTAGACACCTCAGCTCACCACACACCTGGGATAGCTCTGAAGTCTTCTTCCTAAGGCTGATCAGCTGCATCAGTGAGTACTGAACCTCCAACAAGATGTGCTGGTAGTATGCTGGATTGGGCTCTCCTCCTGGTCTTGAGATACACTCATTTCTCTCCCTGACCACATAGTCTTCTTTCAGGACTGTAGCCCATTGGGTGGTACAATAGTGATTTACATCACCCCCAAGTCTAATTCTGGTGCCATGCTTCTCTCCTCCATTCCTAAATCCCAGGAGCTACTGGAGAGGAAAAGTCACTTTCTGTTCTTTCTCCCTGTCTTGTTTGCTATAATCTATATTTCCCTGGATCAAACCAGGCTCTATTCTTGGCATCCTCGCCCCCATTTCCTCAGTAGTGACCTCTGTTGAATTACAGGGTTTAGAAGTCTTTCATATGAAGTAGTTATCCTCACCCTTCAAAAAGATAGTTCACATTCAATTTCTTTAAGCCATGCCACACACGACAGAACCTATGCTGCCCAGCACGTCTAATACCGACCACTCTCTAATTGACTGGGTTCTTTCCTCCCACTCCTGATGCATATTGTAAGCTTGCACACTGCATTATGCTCGCAGTGACTATTGTATGGTTTACTGTGAGTGCAAGGTTCACTATTCCAAAGCCACTCGCAAAGATCATCCAGCTCCAGTCATTCAGGTCTTTTGATTTGTCTGCCTTGCTGGATAATCTTTGTGCTACTGACTGGTCCTTCATCTGTCTGTCCTCTGGTATAGATTATGTCATTTTTAAACATTTTTCTAAATTCAAAGCAGTCTGGCATAAGCATGTCCCATTTGAAGCATCTGTGTTGATGGCACTCATCTGCCTTGAGTCTCAGCTGATTTTATCACCTGCCTCAAGCATTCTTACATCACATGGTTCATCTACAAGGTACTACAGATTTGACTAGAAGCAAACAACTCTTCAAGGCCTGCACAACCATAACAAAGCTGGCTAAGGTGGAATATATTGCTCCCAGCCTCCATAACAGTCTCAGTGATCCCTGTATGTTCTGGAAGGTTCTCAACTACCAATTTGTACCCCCCCAACATCTAACCCAATCCTCAAACTATGCAGTTCCACCATGTATGAGGTTTTTGAAGTGGCCTCCCATTAAAATAATGTCTTAACCACTTATACTGTTTCATTCATTCCCCTTCTTCTTGATCTCCCTCTCCTTATCTCTTCCTTCAATCCCCCCTTCAGTTTTTCACTTACCTTTCCTGAAGCTACCATCTCAGCACTCCTGACTCACAACCCCTCAAAATTCAACAGACCTAATGGCTTAATTGCAGTCTCCCCTATCTCTTTACTCTTTCCGTGACCTGTGCTATCTCTGACCTCCTCTACCTTCTTTTTCTTTTGTGTAAAGTTTCTGGTGTTTGGAAGAGGGCAAAAGGTATTTCCTTTTGCAAAAGTGCGGATCCTCTTCTGCAGGCAACCACCACTTTTTCTCCTCCCTTACCCCTGCATTGATAAAACACTGAGAACACATTTAACTCTCTCAGCTTCATATTTTTGTTTGACTCCTCCTTTAATAACTTCTCCAATTCTATGTCTCCTCATATATTCACATGTACAGTATGTGGATGGCACAGCTCTTTCTTTCTAAGGGTCCACATCCACTGAACTGGCTGTGCACCTCTAGCATGACTCTAATAGTATTATGTGCTTGTTATGTGTCAACCAACGTAACCTCAGTGCCACAAAAATGGTATCTATGATCTTTGGAAGCAGAGAGTGATGGGAAAAATCCAGGTCCCTAGCTTACATGACACTGAATGGCTGCTTACTAGTGTAATTCTCCTCTTTAAATACTTGGGTGTTTGGTTGGACAGTCATCTTGAATTCTTCTGTCACAATGAAATCTCTAGACTTTCCACAGCCTTTAATTTGGTGCCCAGAAAGAGTGGTTACAAATGTGGGTGACCTGGGGCTTGGAAAAGGACTGCCTATATGGAAAAGGAGTATTTTAGAGGATAGTAACTAAAGTTTATTCCTCAATGGTATATTAGGAGTGAAAAATTGGTCCATAGCAATCAGTGCTAGGTCCAACATTCTTCAATATGTTCTCCAGTGACACATGTGAAGGGCTCAAAGGGGAGAGGTGTATTTCTGTGAATGATGCCAAAATCTGCAGGACAATGGACAGTATGGAAAGCAATGAAAAGGATGTGAAGGATATAGAAAGGGGTGTAGAATCAAGTTCAGTATAACAAAATGCAAGGTCATGCATGTAGGAAACACCAACTGACAGCTAACTATTACACTGATTCGGTAAACACTGAATATTCTAGGTAAGAAGTGCATTTGGGATTAAAAAGTAATTATTCCAGTGCTGTACTGCATAACTGAAGGCAAACAGGATGCTAAAGTGTATTATGTAGGGGATTTTCCAGTCAGAGGAAGAAAGTTATTATGCCATTGTACAGGTCAATGGTGAGGTCACACATCAAGTACTTCGTACAGTTCTTAAGACACACTTGGAAAAGGACAGGGAGAGGCTGATGATGATAGAGTAGAGGGTAACCATGATGATACAGGGTAAGACTTAAAAGGACAGGTTACAGAGCATTAGCATGTATTCCCTGGAGGATAGGAAGGAAGGGGGGACATGATAAAGATGTATAAATATCGCTAGGGTGCAGTGAGGTAATTGTTACTTTTTGCATGCCCACAGGACCACACTGAAAATGAATTAACTCTCAATATGTACATCCTTAAAAGACTGAAATGCAACTTTTAGCTTCCTAATGTTTTAGGTTTTTTTGTGTTTACAAGATATTATGTAGCTAATTTTACTTGTTGCATTATATAACATATGTTGTAATTGCAGTTTCTTTTTAATAATATCAAAATAAAATGAAATGAAAAATGAAATAAAGGTGGTGCACACAAATCTTATTTCAACTGCATGAAAGATTATCCACCATGTGTCCCAATGTAATTCTAGTGTGGGAGACATTCAGAAAAGTTGTGAAGAAGTACTTCTTCATGGAGAACGTACAGGATACATGAAATAGCATTCTGAAGACAGTCAGTTCAAAAACATGCTGGGTTTAAAGACAGATGTGAGGGCTACAAAGTAATTAGCAACCACAAGATGATGAGGAGTACTGGGGGGAGGTTGAGAGGTGGAGGCAGGGAGGAGTCATCTCAGAGTAGCTCCCAGTAGGGTTCTCTGGCAGAATGAATAGGCTGCAGAATTTTCTGCCTTTACCTCTCTATGTTTTTATGTTGCAGTGTAAACTTGAGCACTCTACTGGAACAAAGACTGAATCTCCATCCACACACAGATAAGATTGTTATGTATATGATTCGGTAGCTCTTAGCTCTGTCCAGTGTTGTTAGCTGGCAGTGTGCAGCATTGTACAGAAGGAAGTGCATGCACACATGATGAATATGTTCTAGGCCCCTATAAATACTGCACTAAAAGTTGCAAAATAATGAGAACTTTACTAGAAGAAAACAGTCTAGCCAGATATCTGTAAAGTGCAAATAGAGTGAGAGTGCACATGTAAAACAAACTCAGCATTGTATGGGGGCATCTAAACAGTTTCTGTTTGAGACTCTAATGTCAGGTTGATTTACACTCATGACTTCATTTTGCAGTTGTACTCACACTCACACGGTATCTACACTTTACTGCTTTCCGAATGGACTGTTTGCTTTAATAAAGTTCTCATGATTTTGCAGCTTTTATTGCAGTGTTTTAATGTTCTGAAATAGCGTAACCAGGAGTGCATCACCTTCCTGATGTAGCATGTGTGGTTTGGGGCTAGCCAGCCCAGTGGATGCATCAGGACCCATCACTATTAACATGGCCTCATTATGTATATTTAGTGTGCAGCACTGCCATGCAGAGAGATCCAGAATTGCAGCACAATCCCAGCCTCCTTGATTCAGGCTTGTGGTGCACTGGGCATGCTGTGCAGATGTCATAAGTGACCACCAAGGAGGGGGTAGGGATATTACTGCTCACTCTGCAGCACCTCCTGTGGTTTTAGGAAGTCTTGACATCATGGGAGATCATGAAATGCTGGATCATACTCATAGACCATCAGGAGCACAGCACAGACATGTTGTTGCATGGGGAGGTGGAGAGGGATTATGGGAAAAACACCCTCAGTGGCCCACAATATATGGCCAGCCCTTCACAACAAACCAACAGTTCTGTCTCCTTCTGCACATCCCTCTGCACCACTGATTTGTACAGTAGTGTTCCTGGGCTGCTGCCAAATCAGCCCAAGCTCCACAGGAGGAGGCAAACACATTGACTTCCTTGGCAATAATAGAGGTTTGAATAGGCAGGTGCTGAGCAGGACCCGGGACTGTGTGATCACAGTGGGGGTCGAGGGTGCTCAGTTGAGACAATGGGTTCAGCCATTGTCAAATATAGGAGAAAAGCAGTTAATTAAAACAAATGTGATTGTTCCTACATGTATCTATGGGGATTTGTGTATACCACTGCCCCCAAATCCACCATAGCCAGACTGAATCCTCTCTTCCACTTATATTTCTTTACTTTTGACTTCCACCGCTGTACCAATCAATGTCCCCCTCTACTCCTTGCTCTCACCCCCTTTCCATCTCTTGTGTGCAGGTGTCTATCTCACCACATCCCTCTTTCTCTAAATTCTGGTTTGAGCCCCCCCATCCAGCTGCCTCTGCTCACCGATGTCCATTTCTTTCCCTTCCTCCTGCCAACTTAGAAACAAATTCCTTTATTTCTGTTGCATGCACGACCTCTGCTTGCCAGGCTACCTTTTGTTATAGACTCCCCTGTTTCTATTGTAGACTTTCCTCTCAATCAACACCTCCTCTTAAATTGCCCTTAAAATCTTTTCTCTTCCACCATATTTATTTATTTATTGAGAAATTCAGAAAGACCTTTGAGTCAAAGACTCATTTACAAGGTTCCACGTCAGACATAAAAAGTACAGGGACAACATTTTTACAGATTACAGTACATTAGAACAGGCATAGGATTATACAGGTGTTCAGTAAGGGACTATCAGACAAGGAAAACAGAAGTTTCAGTACTTTAGCACAGCCATATATTTGCAGATGGTTCTGTAGTAGGCTGATGGTCATTTAGTAACATCAGAGCATTTAGGCAAAAGGACCCAGCCAGTCAGTTTAATGAAAATAAGTCGTCATCATAAGGGAGAGGGGAGGTGTCAGGGCAATCACAAGGATTGGAGGCCTGAAGGTGTTTCCTTAGTTGGGATTTAAAAGGGCTAAGCCTTATTTTCCATGTCTGTTAGTGCTTCTGACCCTCTATATGCTTCTTCCCCTCGTCCAATACACACATTTTCCATGTCTGTTAGTGCTTCTGACCCTCTACATGCTTCTTCCCCTCATCCAATACACACTTTTTCCATCTTCTTACCGTTACATATTTGTTCTATCTCCCCCAACTTTTTTCTTTGATGGATTTTCATCACGATGGTTGATCCCTCCATTCTCCACTGCTCACAGTTCACTGACTTCTAATTTATTTCTGTGTTATTGTTTATCATAAAGATTCATATTATTTTTAATATTTATTTTTGTGTAAGTTGTAAAAAGATATTAATGTTTACTTGCAGTTTATTAATCTTTTCACAGGATTCTCATTGTTTGTTCTTTGCACAGTTTTCATTGAACATGTGTATCATTTCTTTACTTTTTCCTGTGTATCTTTTTACAAGTTTTTCTAAAATGCCTTCTGTTAATTTTTACCTGCACCTATTGTTAAATTTAATTGCACCGTTTGTATGCATTTTTATCTATCCCAGCAATGGCTTTAGCTGGAAGCAGGGACATCCTAGACTATCTGCAGGGGCATTCCTCAGGCAGCTAGTCAGAGAACCCACTAATGATGGGGCTACTGGATGTGGTACTCACCAACAAGGACAGGATTGCAGATGCCAAGGTGACACCACCTGGGGGCCAGTCATCACTGTATTGAGTAGTTCAATATAAGGAGGGCTGCAGAACTGAACCACACAAGGGTGAGGGTCCTGACTTCAGAACTGCGGAGATTATAAAAATAGGTGAATGCCTCACAGATGACCTGGCTCAGTGTATGACCTGCATGAGGTGGAGAAATAGTGGATGAATCAACCTCTGAATCAAACAAGTGAGGAAAAGCAAGTGGAAAAGGAGACCGCTATGGTTCTCAAAAGAGGTGGCTGAAAAGATAAAGGCTGAAACCGTACCATTCAGAATGTATAAGGAGATGCAAAGGGAGGAGGATAGGGAGGTGTAGCAGGGGAAGTAGGGAAAGCAGTAAAGAGTACAAAGGCACAAACTGAAGAAACAACAGCCCAGGAGGTGATGAAAGGGGACAAAACATTTGTTGTCATGTAAGTGAAAAGAGGAGGACCAGAGGTGGGATTATAAGATTAAAAAGGGAAAGTGGGGACTGTGCAGAGGGAGACCAGGAAAATGCAGACATCCTGAACAAATACTTTTGTTCAGTGTTCACAGAGGAAGGACAAGGGGAAGGGCCACAAAAAAGTAACAGAAGCTTTGGAGGGAGCAAGATGGACATTAGTCCTTTCTTGAAGGAGAGATTCCTGAAGGGATTTGCTAATCTGAGGATGGACACATCAATGGGGCCAGATGGAGTGCATCCAAGGTTTTGAGGGAGATCAGGGAAATACTGGCTGCACCTCTGACAGTTCTATTTAACAGTTCACTGCTAACAGCAGTGAATCCAAAGGACTGGAGGAGGGCAGATGTAGTCCCACTACACAAAGGTGGTAGCAGGGAGGAGGCTGGCAATTATAGGCCAGCCAGCCTGACATTGGTGGTGGAAAGGTTAATGGAATCATTGCTGAAGGAAAAGATTATGGAATATCTCACATCCTGTGGGTTACAGTACCCAGTGTAGCATGGATTCACAGGGGGTAGACCATGTCAAATTGATCTGATAGATTTCTCTGACTGGGTGACAAAGGATTTAAATCAGTGGGGAGTGGTTGATGTGGCCTACCTAGATTTCAATAAGGCTTTCAACACTGTTGCACAGATGAGACTAGTAAGCAAGCTGGGTAGCTTAGGAGTGTGTCCAAAGTTGAAAAACTGGATAAGAATTTGGTTAGGGGATAGGTGACAGAGGGTGGTAGTAGACGAAGTTCAGTCTGAGGAAGGGAGAGTGAGAGAGACAGTGCTGGGACCAGTCCTCTTTAATGTCTTCATAAATGGCATTGCAGAGGAGCTGGAAGAGAAAGTTTGCCTCTTTGCAGATGACAACAAAATCTGCAATAGGGTGGACATTCTGGGGGGGGGATAGAAAGGATCAGCAGAGATACAAGAAAACTAGAGGAGTGGTTAAGGGGATGGCAGCTGAGTTTCAATGTGATAAAGTGCAAAATAATGCATTTCAAGCATAGTAACCCAAGAGCAGAGTACATAATGGATGGAGTAGTATTGACAAACACCAAGCCTGAAACAGACCTGAGGGTTATCATATTGGATGACCTAATGGTGGCTAGGCAGTGCAACAAGGTAGTTGGGAGGATAGTGGGATGCTGGGGTGCATAGGGAGATGTATTACCAGCAGAAAGATGGTGGTTATGTTGCCTCTGTATCGATGGCTGGTAAGACCCCACCTAGAATACTGTGCTCAGTTCTGGAGACCACACCTCTGGAAGGACATAGAGTGGAGGTGGTCCAGAGAAGAGCAACTAAAATGGTGCAGGATCTGCATTAAAAGCCCTATGAGAGAGACTAAAGTACCTCAATATGTACAGTCTGTATCAGAGGAGGGAGAGGGGGATATGACAGAGACATTTAAATACCTCACAGGGCTAAATAAGGTACAGGAGGGAAATATTAATCAGAAGAAAAGGTGCTCAAGAACAAGGGTACATGGTATGAAGCTGAGGTGGGTAGATTCAGGACAGATGTGAGGAAGTACTTCTTTACAGGATAGTGGTGAATTCCTGTAATAGCCTTCCAGAGGAAGAGGTGGGCTCAAAAACAGTGGTAGAGTTCATGAATTCATTGGATAATCACAAGGGAATCACAGTAGAAATGAAGGAGGGAGAAAGAGCTGTAGATCAGGTATAGCCTGCGGTAATAGTGTACTGTAGGTAGGGAAAGATGGGCAGACTGGATTAGCCAATCGGTCCTTTTCTACCATTGAACTGCACATTTCTATGTTTCTATTTTATTTTATTTGTCCTTTCACGCAGCAGGATTGTAAAATTTAGGAGTAACACCTAGTTTTAAAATGGGTTCTGGGGGACCAGTTTTAGCAGCAGAGCAGATATTTTGTCATGTTCAGTTCTAATAAGGGTAAAAGTTAAACTGTACAGACTAATTGAACAAAGAACAGCATAAATCAAAAGTATTTTCAAAATTACAAGTTGATCTAGATAGTAATTTCCTTAGGAGAAACCCCAAGTAGATGCAAAAATCGGTTAGCAGAGTGCATAAAGTGTACACACTAACAGTGGTGAGAGATGGGTCTAAAAAGTATGAAAGAACAATTTGGTGCTTGCAGCGTCAACTACTGTAGCTGTGTGAGCAGGAGGAGATACTGGTACAGGGCTCTTTTAATGACATTAGCACTATGAATTTCATTGAACATGTACATTTGTATGTTCCAGGTGGCAGGGACATCTGTACTGAAATCGTCTGAGCCATCTGATAGCCTCCCCATAGGGATGTGGTAATGATTTTTGGCATTTGATCTTTGGTGGGTGAGCTGAGACACTGTAAAAAAGGAGGCCAATACAGACAGTTATGCTATAACCTTGAATACATTTTTACAAAAAAGTAGTCTATTTGAACTACTGTATTTGAACTCATGCCTACTGTCACATGAGAAAAGGCTGATGTTGTACAGTGGTGTCCAGAGTTAGATTCCTTCTTATCATCTTATGTCAATCAGAATCTTCAGTAAGGAAATGGCTGGGACAGTCAGACTCATCACTTGCTAATTGCTTACATGCCTAATGTTTTAAAACATTATGATTGGTCATTACTGAGAACATTGTGACAATATGGGTTAAAGTAAACATCCCCAACAACAAACAATTGAGATAGGAGTGTGCTATAGGTCCCTAGCACATTCAATGGAGCAGAATCAGCAATTCATGAGTGCTGTAATGGAAATGGGCACAAAACCAAGAATGATAATATCGGGGGACTTACATCTTCCTAATATTGATTGGGGAATAGGTAGAGGTTTATTTGCCTTAGATAATAATCTGCTGGACATAGCACTGAGTAACAACATATGTCAGCTGCTAGAGGACAACACAAGAGGGAACAATTTACTTGACATTGTGATATCCAGCTTAGACATAGACACCATTGGCTCTAAGGACAGAGAATCACTCATGGACAGTGACCACAATATGATACAGATAAGAATCAATGAAGACTGGAGAATACAAAAAGGTATCACAAAGATCAGATGTTATCACAAAGTAAGATATAATGAGATGAGAAATGACATGGCTATGTGAGACTGGAAAATGGGTCTGAACCAGCTCCCACAGGATCAAATGTGGTACATACGAACATATGAAGTTGCCAACAGAAACAGCCTTATGGTCTATCGAGTTGGCTCAAGTGTGCAACTAGCCCCTCATCATGCAGCTGCCCCTCCCACCCCCTTCCCAGTATCCCTTCCCCTTTTCCTGTCCCAACCCCTCTTGAAACTGCCAAGCATCTTACAGGACACTATCTCATCTGGTAAGGTGTTCCATTTGTCCACCACTCTTTCTGAGAAAAAATGTCTCCTCATCCCCATCTTGAATCTTCCCCCTTCCAATCATAGTCCATGCTCTCTTGTGTCCCTTCCCCTTCTCATCTGAAAAATTCCTGCTGTATTGGTCTTGTTTTTCCCCTTCAGATACTTAAAGGTCTCAATCATATCCCCCCATCCCTTCTCTCGTCAAGTGAATACATATTCAACTCTCCCAGCCAGTCCTTGTAGGGCTTGCTCTCCAATCCCTGGATCATCTTTGTGGCTCTTCACTGCACCCTCTTTAACAATTTGATGTTCTTCTTCAGGACTGGGTGCCAGTACTGCACACAGTACTCTATGTGGGGCCTGACCAATGACCTATACAAGTCCAGGATAACCTCCCTCCTTCTGAAGGAGATCCCTCTTGCAATACACCCCAGCATTCTGTTGGCCTTTGCTGCAACCTTCCTGCACTGAGCAGAGTTGTTCATGCTCCCCATAATGATCACTCCTTGGTCCTTCTCCTCTGTGGATCTCCCCAACTGTACCCCATTCAAGTGATAATCTCGCCCCTGGTTCCTGGCTCTGAAGTGCATAATCTTGCACTTCCTGACATTGAACCCCAACTGCCATGTTTCTGCCCACTTCTGCAGCTTAGTCAGGTCCTCCTGCAACCCCTTCCACCCCTCTGCATCATCTACCACTGCTCTCATCTTGGTATCATCTGTGAACAGACTGATCTTTCTCAAGATCCCGTGTGAGATATCTGCAAAAAAAATCCCAAACAGCACTGGTCCCAGTACCGATCCCCATGGTACGCCACTCATCACTGCTCTCAGTAACAAGAGGTCCCGTCCCACCACCACCCTTTGCTGCCTTCCCTTTAGCCAGTTTGTGATCCATTTCACCATTTTTGGTCCTGGCCCAACCTCCCATGCGGCAATGAATCAAAGGCTTTGCTGAAGTCCAAATACAGGACATCTACTGCATGGCCCTTGTCCAGTTCCCACGTCACCCAGTCTTAGTACTCTACAACATTTATCTGGCAAGATCTGCCCACTATAAACCCATGTTGTTAACCATCTTGGAGACCATTTTCCTCTAAGAAGCTCACTAGCCTCTCTTTTAGTATGGTCTCCATGATCTTCCCACAATTGATTTGAGGCTCACTGGCCTACAGTTTCCTGGCTCATCCTTTGAGCCACTTTTGAGGATGGGCACCACATGTGCCATTCTCTAGTCCTGTGGTACACATCCCATGTCCAAGAAGGTTTTGAACAGGTCAGCCAGTGGCCCCACCAGGACCTCTGCCAACTCCCTTAGTACCCTAAGGTAAATGCCATCAGGTCTAAGTGATTTGTCCACCATTAATGCCCTCAACCCATCAAGTAACCTACTCTCTGTAATCCCTACATCTGTTGTCCCCTCCACCGGCACCCACCCCCTCACCTGGGATATCTTCCTCCTTCTTCTGCTTGAATACAGAGCAGAAGTATTCATTCAGTGCCTCTGCCTGCTGTGCCCCTTTCTCCACCCACTCCCCATCCTTCTTAATCTTCACCAGCTGATCCTTGCACTTTCTCCTCTCTCTGATGTAGTGGAAGAAGTCTTTTTCTCCATGTTTGATTCCCTGCACCTGTCTCAGCTCCCTGGATGCCTTGCACACCTTGACCAGTCTGGTAACCTCCTTGGACTTCTCCATATACGTATCCTAATCTTCACTCCTCCCTGATTTCCTGCATTTTTAAAACCCTGCTCTCTTGGCCCTCACCACTTCCATAACCTCCTGTGTCAGCCAACTGGGTTTCTTTGCCTTTTCTTTCTTACTTTTTTTCCTAGTTCAAGACTCCATTGCCTACGCCAGCCCTTCCTGTATGATGTCCCATTTCTGGTCTGCATCCATGTGTGGTTGCATTCCTGCCAGGTGCCTTCCCTAAATTTTCCCCATCTTCTTAAAGTCTGCCCCTTAAACTCAATCACTCTTGTACCCGTGCCCCCTGTTTCCCTCCCCATGTTGAGCATGAGCCATACCAAATAGTGGTATCTCCCAGCAAGTGGTTTCTCCACTTCCAGATTCCTTACAGCTTCCCCATTATCCAGTACAAGGTCTAGAGTCCTTTCTAACCAAGTCAGCCCCTGGACCAGCTGAGTCAGAAAGCTGTCTTGAAATGCTTCTAGCAGGACCCACTCTCTTGTACACATGGTGGATGGTGTGCCCCACTCCACCCCTGGTAGGTTGAAGTCCCCCACCACCACTGTGCTCCCCTTCCTGCAGACCCTCCTAATTTGTTCAGCTAATTTCTTATCCAGGTCAATCCCCTGAGCTGCTGGCCTATACATCACCCCTATCCTCAGTGTTCTATTCTTTGCATCTTGGAACTGCGTCCATAGTGCTTCTGTCCTCCCCTTTCCCCTTCCTCCCTTACACACTTTATCCCTGCTCTTACATATATTGCCACTCCCCCCATTCCCCTTAGCCCTTTCCTTTCTGAATAATCTGAACCCTGGGATCATTATATTCCAGTCCTGGTACTGGATGACCCACGTTTCCATGATGGCTGCAATGTCCACCCCCTCCACCACCAAGACAGCCTGTAACTCCACTGTTCTATTCCTTAGGCTTCTTGCATTCAGTGAGACCACTGTCCAGCCTGTCTCCTCCCCTTCCCTGCCCCTATTCGTCCCTGCTTTATCCCTCACTGTGCCACTTCCCCACTGCCTTTACTCATAACTAGGGAGATGAGCTCACTAAGCTCCCCTTTTTGATCCCTTTCCTATCAGCAGTCCTTTCACCACCCCCTCTTAGTTTAAATCCACCTTTGTTGATATATACCCCTCTATTCCCTGTTTTAGTACTCCCTTCCCCTTCCTGCTCAACTGTAACCTGTCCCCTGCATATAGGTCACTACTGCCCTAGGTCCTGCCCAGTCTGACACTAATCTATACTCCCTGGTATAGAACCAATCGCTCAGCCACTCATTGAATTTCTCTATCCTTTTTTTCCTCACCGTACTCACACATGGTACCGGTAGTATGTCAGAGAATGCCACTGACCCACCTACCTTCTCACACTGCCTACCCAACTCCTTTACCACCTCTACCATCTCCCCCACCAAGTTGTTTGTACCCACATGCATCACAATGTGAGGTTTCTCCCTCCCCCTCAGTGTGCACTTGAGAAGTGCCTGCCCCGCCCTGCCTGCGGTCAATCCTGGAAAAGACTCAACCCAGATGCAACTGTGCCTTTCTCCCCTTCCACCCCATCTAACCCCTTTCAGTATAGATTCCCCAGCACTAGAATCCCCATCTTCTTGTCTCATAACCCCCTCCTCCTGCTTTTGCTGTCCACATTTTCAGAGTCCACACTGCCCTGCTCCTTAATACCTCTCTCTGCACCATTTGCGACTCCTACATCTTCCCCCCCATTTCTGCCCATCCTTCTGGCTCTACCCTGCTCTTCTCCTTCCCATTCTTCCTTTCACAGCCTGACACATGACTTCTGGGTCTTCACTATCCTTCTCCCCCCCCATGATCTACACCTCCACTATCACCTCCGATGCCAGCACTGAAAACCTATTACTTACTACCCCCGCAGTGGTGCCTGTCTTCTCCATTTCCCTGCCATGAGCCTTCCCTCCACATACTGCCCCTCTGCTCTCCTCACCCCACCCCCCCTACATTTTCATGGTATTTAGCCCTGCTGTTCCTCCTTTGCTTCTCGCTGCTACTAGAGTCAGTCCCTAGAGTCAGGGAGGCAGTATAGCGAAGTGGTTTAAGGCTCTGAGCTGCAAATCTGGTGATATCCAGCAGACCAGATCTGGGTTTGAATCCCACAGCTACCATTTACATACTGTGTGACCCTGAGCAAGTCACTTAACTTCCCTGTGCTCCCAGGTCATGCCCGTAAAAAAGCTTTCAGCTTAGTGCGCTAATCCTGGTTAAACAACTGAAAAAAAAACCCTCCTTTCCAGGCTCCCTTCCGTCCCAGCCCACCTCACCCTCTCCAGCTCCCTCCAGAGCCCTTGTACCTCTCTTGCAGTCTCATCAGCCTATAACAAATTGGACATCCTCCCAGTTTCCATAATATATTCATCCAAACAGCCACCTCATGACCACTGCACCCCACTAGCCTCCCTGTGCCTGCTACCCTCACTCCACAATGCCCCCCAGTCATCCCCTATTCCAATGTCTCCTGCCACCCTTATTCATGCCTCTCCACCCCTCAGTGTGGTCCCCCCGTAATGCCCCATTTTCCTTCCCTTCGTAAGTCACACTTAACTTAAACATAACCTCAGATCCTTATCATACAGTCTGTGCAGCAATAGCTGGATAACATATGTAACCCTACTAGCTTGCTTCTTAGCCCTTTGTTACTCTAATGTCCCTAGCGTGCTAGCTCAGTAACTCTAGTTAACACATTGATACATGACCTTGTCAGTTTGAACATAGACTTTCAACTTTAAAATATGTAGTTACCCTTCCTTAACCTAAGCTTGTCAGTTTGACTTTCAAACTTGCAGCTCTAAAACATTTTAACCCTAAAATCCAACTAGTAAAAGCTTGAGTGTCTAAACTTTTCACCACCCGGTCGCAAGGTCTGGCTGTTCAAGCCCTCCCCACAGCCTCCTGAAACCCTCTGCGGACAACGGAGCCGTTTCTCTGCACAACAGTGGGGTCGCGAGGGCTGGCTGTTCAAGCCCTCTTCACAGCCTCCTGAACCCCCCCCACAGACAACGGAGCCGTTTCCCTACACAAAAGTGCGGTCACAAGGGCTGGCTGTTCAAGCCCTCCCACAGCCTCCTGAAACCCCCGTGGATCACAGAGCCGTTTCCCTGCACAACAGTGTGGTCACGAGGGCTGGCTGTTCAAGCCCTCCCCACAGCCTCCTGAAACCCCGCCGCGGACAATGGAGCCGTTTCCCTGCACAACAGGTAGAGTTCCCAGCTCACAGCTGCCTCAGGGAGCTGTGGTACTGAATTTTGAAGTTGGCGCCTTTTTTCTCTGCATCGAGTCTGCAAATAGCAAGGGAGCCAGAGCTTTTACTGCCGTGCACCTTGTTTGTCTTTTGGGAGCAAGATACAAGCCAGAGTGCTGCACTATATTTTTCCTTGCCGTATTAAGCACAAATTCATCACAGGAGAGCAGAGCAACACTACTTCTATGCTTCTTTTACTGTTTGCAGAAGTGTTTTAAATTGATCTTAAACTAGTCTGTTTAGGAAACCTGTAAACTAGTGCAAGTGTTCAGCCTGTAATTAATTCTCTTACAGCCAAATCTGTTAAGTTCAATTTTGTACATAAAAGTAATTTAAGCTCCTCCTCCCCACCTACCTTCCTCATTTATTAACAGCTGCCTTTTTGTCCTCCTCCTGCAGTGCGGTCGCGAGGGCTGGCTGTTCAAGCCCTCCCCACAGCCTCCTGTAACCCCCTCGTGGACAACGGAGCTGTTTCCCTGCACAACAGGTAGAGTTCCCATCTCACAGCTGCCTCAGGGAGCTCTAGCCCTGCCTGCGCTACACGCAGGCTCCCCACCACCACCCTTGGTCTGCTTTTACTTATATAGTGTGACCTCACGAGGTCCTAAACCAATCAGCCCACTTTCCCATTAGCTCCTTATATTTTTCAACCACCAGTGGCCACCATTGAGCTGATCTCAAATCTCATCCTTTGTGTATACAATAGCAATAGAAAAAAAAAGAGATAATGCAGTTCCTTACATTTTCAATCATTATGCTCTGCCTCACCTTATCCTCCCTCCCACCTTCATCCCATCCCAAGCTACCTGAGTCAGTGCCACTTCTCTCTACAGGAACCAAGCCACCCCTCCACTCCTCCTCCTTGGCACAAGTGGACCAAAACCAGCCCCATTGGCACAATTGGCCACTGGGGGCCTCTCTCCTTCCTCCTGCGTTCCATGCTGAGAAACCTGCTCTTTTTATCCCACTCTACTGGGGCTCTGGGACTGACTTACATTCACCTAACCACTCCACTCATCGTGTGATCTCCCTAAAGCTCATGCGGCTATTAAGGCACACTTTGGCCCTCCTTCTTATTGTAGCCAGGGACATTGAACTTAACCCAGGTCCACCTGCATCCATAGCCTCTCAACCCCCAGCATCAGCTACGCACCTCCCTAAAGGACTTAAGATTGTCCACCTAAACATATGCAGTATCCTAAACAAAATAGCAACCCTGCAAAGTATAGTCCTTGCCCTTCGCCCTGATAAAGTAGTCATCACTGAATCTTGGTTGAAGCCGCACAACCGGGATGCAGAATTCTCCATTCCTGGGTTCTCCCTAATCCGCCAGGACAGACAGGGCAGAAAGAAGGGTGGTGGCTATGCCGTGTATATCTCCTCCAATCTCCAGTTCTCTATAATCCCCCTGCTGGCCCCCATTCAGTCTATGGACTCCCTACTAATCAAAATCCCCCTGCCTCATTCCATCCCAGTATATATCGCAGGGTCATACTGCCCGCCAGGTACATCTCTGGGTTGCATTCTTGACCATCTTGGCAACCTGAGGTCACACACGGATGGCGGAGAACTTCATATCCTTGGTGATTTCAACCAGAACTGGCTAGGCAGTGCAGCCTCCAAATTGAGTCAACAAATAAATCCCCTAAACTTGTCCCAGCAAATAGTGGAACCCACTCGCCTAAACTATAAATCCAACAAACACACACTCCTGGATTGGGCTTTAACTACACACCCCCATTGGATCATTAAAGCTGGCCTACTACCTGACTCCCTTAGTGACCACCATATGATTTATATGGTGAGAAAAAGCTTCCGACCCATGGCCCCCCCCGCATGCTGCACAACAAAGCCTATAAATCTCTTAATCTGACAGCTCTCCTAAACGACCTCTCCAGTATTGATTGGTCTCTCATCCCTAGGACCACCTCTATGGATGATGCCCTGAACTTTTTCTCTGTAAACTTTCTCACCATCTGGGACCGCCATGCTCCCCTAAGGAGATCCCGAGTAAGAGGATCCCACTTACCATGGGTAACAACTACCCTCATGGAACACCTTCGTGCCAGAGACCATGCCTGGAAATCTTTTAAGGCCACAGGTGATCAAACGGCTCAGCTACACTACCGGTCATTAAGAAATGCCTGTACAAGACTCATACGACAGGCTAAATCAAATTACTTTAAAACCGCATTCAACAACAACTTCGCCCACCCCACTCAATTCTAGAAGTCAATAAAATCCCTTCTCTCCCCACCTGCCCAACCCCCCACTCCCACTCTTAACATTGCAGGGAATACCATTATTAATCCTAGCTTGGAACTTCCGAGTTTAACTCCTATTTCTCCTCCATGGCTTCTTCCCTCCTCTCCTCTCCTCTCATCCCTATCCCTTGTCCATTGCTCCCCTTTCTGTACCTACCCCAGCCACCTTCTCTCTCTGTCCAGTCTCATCTAGCCAGGTGCTAAAAATACTGCAGGCGCTAAACCCATCAAAGTGTAAATGTCCATCGGGCCTCGATTCCAAAATGCTCCTGCTCTCAGCACCTGCCATAGCCCACCCGCTAACCATGCTCTTTAACTTGTTTTTTAAACTCGGGGCTGTCCCCAACTTATGGAAACAAGCCACGGTCATTCCATTACCTAAAGGAGGGGACCTCTCCTCTCCATACAACTACCATCCTATATCCCTGCTCCCAGTCCTAGCAAAGATTCAAGAGCGACTTGTTCTTTCCCAGCTCTATCACTATCTTGATACCATATCTTTTTTCACCCCCTTCCAGGCCGGTTTCAGAAAAAAATCACTCCACCACCACCTCCCTCCTTCGCCTCACTAATGCCATCCTCATGGGAATGGACAAAGGGGAAATAACAGCTGCCACATTCATCGACCTGGCGAAAGCTTTCAACACAGTCTCCCATCCCCTGCTGCTGGCTAAACTTGCTCAAGAAGGACTGTCAAATAATGCAATTAACTGGTTCCACTCTTACCTGTCTGATAGGTCCCAATCAGTCCGCATTGGCTCAGCTAGATCCATCTCATTCCCCGTCACCAGTGGTGTCTCCCAAGACTCTGTACCCAGCCCACTGCTGTTCTCTATTTTTCTCAATGACCTGCCTGCAGCCTGCCTACAAACATCTATTCATATGTATGCTGACGATACGGTGCTGTTCGCCTCTGGCCCATCCACTAGTGCCATGACAGCCTGCCTACAGAAGGATTTCGACTCCATCCAATGTTGGTTCACCTCAAACCAGCTGTACCTAAACCCTAAAAAAACAGTCTTCTCACCTTCGGCTCCCGGTCCAAAATAACACGGCTTACTGCACCACCTACGTTCTATACTCTGAATAGCTCCCCACTAGAGGCCTGCACCACCTATTGTTATCTTGGGGTCTGGCTAGACCAGCATCTTGACTTTTCAGTGCATATTGATGCTCTACACAAAAAATTGCACCCTATGTTGGGAGCCCTCTACCGGAATAAAAATTGCATCCCTCTACTAACTAGACAAGCAATAGTGCAAAAAATGATCCTACCTATTATTGATTATGGTGATGTCGTTTACTGTGCCACCCCCCAAACTTTCCTAGCTAGGCTAGATCCCCTTTTTAACTCTTTTTGCTGTTTCTTTTTGAACTGCCCTCCCAAGACCCACTACTGTGTCCTCTACCAATCCTTGGACCTCCCGTCTCTTCACAACAGAAGACTGCTTCACTGCGCTAAAACCTCTGCCAAGGTCTGGTCACATACCTTCCCCTCCTACCTGTCATCCTCCTTAACCACCCTCTCTCCACCCACCTATGCTCTTCGAAATATTGACGCTAGGCTCCTACACATTCCCCACAGATCCACCCAGTCAGGCCAGGCTGCTTTCAGCTTCAGGTTGCCCAAATTATGGAACTCCCTGACAGCAGATATTAGACACTCCACAAGTACTCCTCAATGGAATGCTCTTCTCAAATCGCACTTCGCTACCAACTGCAACTGTAAGCCCCCTTAGTACCCCCCCTTTACTCCAAAATCCCCCCAGCTGTGTAGCAACTAGTTCTGATTCTAACTTGTCGATCTGCTCCTTATGCATGTCTTGTAATACATAAAATATGAAGTGATTTTGTACCTATGCAACTGTACTAGAACTGTCTCACCCATGGTTTGTTTAACTCACTATATATGTTCTTGTTTTCTTCTGCTGTAATTTCCATACCATTGTAACTCCCTACCCCCAGGGCGCATCTGGAATTGAGCAGTACTCTGCTCAGCATGCCTTTCCTGGTAAATCTCTTAAATAAATAAATAAATTAGCTTTAAGAGTTAGTTCATATGGGCAGTTTCCAGCTCCCCAATCTCCTCCCTCACATCCTTCAAACCCAGCCCTCAATGGCTTTCCAGTATTTAAGAAGGGCTGGTGGGGGGGAAGCTTTTATTGCACCAGCAACAGTTCTCCTAAAAAACAGTAACAGAGTTAAAGAAAGCTTTAAGCTACTCCAACTTGCAAAAGTCCTCCTGAAAATCAGTTACAGAGTTAAAGAAAGGTTTAAGTTACTCTAGCTAGCAACATTCCCCCTTAAAATTAGTTTCAGAGTTAAAGGAAGCTTTAAGCTACTCCACCCAGCAACAGTCCTCCTGAACATCAGTTACAGAGTTAAAGAAAGTTTTAAGGTACTCCCAAACCAACAGCAAACTCACAAAAAATCAGTTAAAGAGTTAAAGAAAGCTTTAATCTACTCCCAAACTAACAGCAAACTCAAAAAAATCAGTTACAAAGTTAAACAAATATTTAAGCTACTCCAGAATCAAGTGTAAACTCACAAAAAAAAATCAGTTACAGAGTTAAATACAGATTTAAGCTAAAACCAAAGCAAAAGCAAACTCATCCTCCTACTGTACATTTCCCCACAGCAAGTAGAAAGACAAAATCAAACTTCGCTTAAACATTTGCATAGAGAGAAATGTTCCTGAAAAAGCAAAATATAACAACAAAGGGAAGATTCCACCTTGGTCGAATAATAAAATAAAGACTGAAACAAAAAGGACAAATAGAGCCTACAAAAAATATAAACAAAAGCCCTCAGCTACAACTTGGGACAAATACAAACAAAAACTAAGGAAATGTAAAAAATTTATAAAAAAATGCAAAAAGAGAAATTGAAGTAAAACCTGCTTCAAAAGTGGTAGATAGCTAAAAAAACTTTTAAAAATATATTTCAAGTTTGAGAGGGGGTCAACATAAAATAGGACCACTAAAAACATCTAACTCCATTATCAAAAATGAAAAAGACATGTCCACAACATTCAACAGCTATTTTCTAAGTTTGTATCAGCCAAATAATGGAGGAACACAACTGAACTAAAATAACAATCAGAATATAAATAACAATGCATTTATCAATGATGAGGTAAAAGAAACTGATGTAAAGGAAAAACTAAGTAAGATCAATATAAATAAATCCTCTTGCCCAGATAACATCCACCCTCAACTTTTAAAGGAATTAGCAACAGAATTAGCTGGTCCACTAGCAAAATGGTTCTCACAATCAATTTCCAGTGGGCAAGTTATTATATAGAAACACAGAAACATAGAATTTGACAGCAGATAAGGACCGCTTGGCCCACCCAGTCTGCCTATTTCCCTATCTAATGGATAAGTTGCACATCCTATTTAACCAGCAGCCTACCTCTTTCTACCCCCAACCCCTAGAATTGCCTTATGGCTGTCCCATGCATGCTTGAATTCAACCACTATTTTTGACTCCACAACCTCCTCTGTGAAAAAATACTTCCTTACATTACCTCTGAGCCGCCCCCCCATCTTCAAATTGTGCCCCCTTGTTCTTGCACACCTCTTTTTTTGAAAGATGCTATCCTCTTGGACTTTGTTGATTCCCTTGAGGTATTTGAAAGTTTCTATCATGTCCCTCCTCTCCCTCCTTTCCTCTAGGCTATACATATTAAGCTCCTTTAGTCTCTCTTCATATGTCTTCTGGTGCAGACCCTGCACCATTTTAGTTGCCCTCCTCTGGACAGCTTCCATCTTGTCTATGTCCTTGCGGAACTGGGTCTCCAGAACTGCACACAGTACTCAGATGGGGTCTCACCAGCTGTCCGTACAGAGGGATAACAACTTCCTGTTTTCTACTGGTGATGCCTCTCCCTGTGCATCCCAGTATCCCCCCAGCCCTCCTTACTGCCCTCTCACATTGCTTGCCCACCTTTAAGTCATCTGATATGACTACCCTCAGGTCCCTTTCCATTTTTGTTGTTGTTAGTATCTCACCCCACATTGTGTACTCTTCCCCTGGGTTTTTGTTTCCCAGGTGCATTACCTTGGACTTCTTAGCATTAAATCTAAGCTGCCATACATTTGACCATTCCTCTAACCTTGACAAGTCCCTTCTCATCCTTTCCACCCCACCTTGTGCATCAACTCTGTTGCAGATCTTTGTGTCATCTGCAAAGAGATTTACTTTTCCTTCCAGTCCCTCTGCAATGTCACTTATAAAGACATTGAAGAAGACTGGTCCTAATACTGAACCCTGCGGCACCCCATAACCCCCCTTTCTTCAGAGTGGACTGCATTTACTATTACCCTCTGTGTCCTATTTTCCAGCCAATTCTTTACCCAGGCTATCATCTTGGGACCCACTCCCAGGCTGGCTAACTTGTATATTAATCTTTTGTGTGGGACTGAGTCAAATGCCTTGCTAAAGTCTAGGTAGGCCATGTCCACAGCCCCTCCCTGGTCTACTACTTTGGTCACCCAGTCAAAGAAATCTATTAGATTCATCTGGCATGACCTTCCTGCTGTGAATCCATACTGCCTTGTTTCCCTATCACTGAAGTTATTACTGAATGGAAGGAGACAAATGTGACTCTGATCCACAAGAAGGACTCTAGGTATGATCCAAAAATCTACAGGTCAATAAACCTAACATCTATTGTAGGTAAACCACTGGAGGGCTTTGTAAAGGAAACCATAGATGACCAGGTTAAAGAAATGGTGCATGGGGATATAACACAACACGGTTTTACCTCCTCTAGATCTTGCAAGACAAACTTATTTCATTTCTTTTAGCCCATAAACAAAGCATTGGACAACAGATTGCCTGTAGATGTTATCTAAGGCAAATAGAATGCTTGGCTATATTGCTAGGGGGATAACATTGAGGCAGGAGGTAGGTTTTACTGCCTAAACAATTACTTGGTGAGGCCGCACCTGGAGTACTGTGTGCAGTTCTGGCACCCTCACTTAAAGAGGGACGTTATTATACTGGCGAGAGTCAAGAGAAGAGTGTCGAAGATGATTTTTCGACTGGGGGACAAGTCCTATGAAGAGATGCTTAGGGAGATGAACATGTACTCTTTGGAAGATAGAAGGGACAGGGGGAATGATTGAGGCCTTCAAATATGTGAAAGGGATCAACAGAGTAAGCTTGCAGGGTTTGCTCAAACTAAAAGGGGATGGAACTATGAGGGTGTCGCAGCCTAAAACTGGTAGGGAGGAAGAACAGAGGGGAGGTAAGGAGACACTACTTCACAGAGATGGTGGTGGCATCTTGGAATGCTTTACCAGTGGAGCTGTTGCAAGTGGAATTAGTGAAGGATATAAGAGATGTTTGGATGGATTTATGGGCAAGATGCAGGTAGGGAGGGACGTGAACAGCAGGGGTTCTCTGGGGGAGGAACCAGAGAGCAAGGAAAGGAAAAGGGGATGGGGAGCTGCAGCAGAATACTAATTGTGAGCTGCCTCTCTGGCAGACATGACAGACCGTAAGGCCTAATCTGCTTGAAACCTAGTACAGTATGTTAGTATTTGGACTATTCAAAGGCCTTTGATATGGTGCCTCATGATGAATTAGTAAAAGAAATTACAAGCCTGGGAATAAGTACTAATATTGTAAAATTGATTGATTCATGATTGGATGGATGGAAGGAGGCAAAGGGTAACAATCAGAGATTATACCTTGGAGTGGGGAGGTGTGAGTAGTGGGGTGCCTCAAGGTTCTGTGCTAGGCCCAAGCCTGTTTAACCTCTATGTTTCAACAATGCAAACAAGTAGAGGACCCTGGTTGTGTAAATTTGCTGACAACACTAAACTTGGTGCAATAGTGGAATATTTATGAGCATTTCAAGAAGAATTAAATAAAATAGCACTTTGGGCAAACATTCAGAAACTATATTTTTACAAGAGCAAGTGCAAAGTCATGTACTTTGGGTTGAAAAATATGATGACCAAATACTACCCAAACAATGTAGAACTGGAAGAAAGTGTAAATGAAAGAGATTTAGTCATAGTTACAACCAAGAAACTCTCCTTCACAGAGCATACAAGGGAAGTGGTCACAAAAAAAGGAAATAGAATCCTGGGTTGCATACTCAAGCATATTAGGAGTAGGGATAAATGTATCATTATCCCGCTGTACAGTTCATTAGTCAGGCCGCACCTTGAGTACTGTGCACAGTTCTGGGCTCCATACAAATCTCAGGACAGGGCAATGCTTGAGAGGGTTCAGCATAAGGCAACTAGGAATGTAAATTACATCTCACATCTCCTGTACACTGAAAGATTAAAAGAGTTGAACCTTTTTTCCTCGGAGTATTGATGTATTATGGGAGACTGATGTCTAGTCTATAAGGCATTTAGAAATGCAGACCTGTGGGAGTGCCTTGGACTACAAATTAAGATTACACTTAGGGAATTGAGATGCCACAAGATGCAACTTTTGGGAGACAACTATAACACTACTAAAAGGGGGTAATAGTTCAATCAATGTATTGTCAACTTGTGGAATAGATTCCCAGAAACAATTGTTTGTAATATGACGATGGAGACATTTAAAGTAGCATTATACAATGGCAAAAAAAATTTCTGGATTCTCATTGGTCATCCTGGGACTGGACCCGTGATGTTATCTCAGTACAACATCAAGGGTCTAGTCCCAGTATTCATATCGTCACATGTACTGTAAAGTGATTCACTCCATGCAGTTCCCCTTCACTTATCCCCCTTCAGCACTCACTACAGTTCAGCTTCCTTCCACTAATACCAGAGTGATTCATAATATTTTAAAAAGCAACGTTTACAGCATGGACAAAAAAATATAATTTTGATGTAAGCTTTTTTCCACTCAATCGAGCAGCTTCAGTGAACCATGGAGACCGTAACTGCCAGCCACGTGGTGCACTGAAGTTGCTTGCTTCACGGGTATAAAGCTCTCAGGAAAATTCAACATATTTTAAATGCCAAACATTCTCCATCCCTGCCCTGTACATCTAATCAGTTTTCTCCCATTACTCAATATCCTCTCTGCTATCCTTTGATCAGCTCGGCATGAGCAACTTACCGGGCGGTTCTCAAAAGGTTGTACTGCTCACTCAAGAATCCTGTCACTCTCCTTGTGATTTCTCTTTTTACATTAGGGTTGTTTTCCATTTGAAACAGCAAACCACAACTCTGTGCAGCAATACCAAGAGCAGTACTTCATAGGAACAGCTTACCACCCACAGAAATCTGGAAGGGTCCACAACTCATGCTTTCTTAACATCACAGTTTCTTATAAAAAGAAAAAATATGTACATCTTTACCAACTCACACACCCCACTACAGCCAACGGGAACAACACAATTACACTGGAGATGCGGTGGGGACAGGGGGGTTGGGGACAGACTTCTCTATAATTAATGGAAAGGCAGAGCAAACCCACAACAGCAAAAAAAGCAGCTAAGTAGTGGTAGTGCCACCTGCTGCACATAATAGGAACTGTAGACTTTTTTGTTAAAAAGTATACCTCCACATAAAAAAAAAAAATTAAAAACTTAATCAGACATATATATTTTTTTTTCACATTTTCACAAATGAGCCATTGTATAATAGCAATAATGCACTCCAGGGTGTGTGCTGGGCTGAGATAACATCACTCCTGTGGTGGTTGGCCACACACGGCCTGAGGCCCCGTGCCCAAACATCCCAGGTGTGATGTTATCCCAGCACAACACACACCCAGGAGTGCATTATCACTTAATTAGACAACTATCTATGGCACTGATATAGCCAATAAATATCAGCGAGCCTATATGGTGAAAGCTTTATGACTCATATACCATCTATGAAACCTATGAAAGTAGTTTCACTAGACTGTATAGTATTTAGGAATGTGACACTGGACATCACAGTAAATATATATCCCAGTGGAGGCTATTTATATCCCAGTAAAGCAGAAATGTGCATATGATAGATAGATAGATAGATAGATAGATAGATAGATAGATAGATAGATAGGTAGGTAGGTAGGTAGGTAGGTAGATAGATAGATAGATAGATAGATAGATAGATAGATAGATAGATAGATAGATACTTTATTTCTATAGCACCCATCCCCATGGACTCTGGACACTGCACATTATAAAACATACATTTAAACAAAAACATTAGAGAAATACAAAAATATAGCTGGGAGCATACAATTATCTAGCCATCCCATATTCCAACTACATTTAAAACATCATCAATGAAAAGCTTGCTGGAATAAATATGTTTTGAGGCCCTTCTTAAAAGCTTCTACAGAGGGATCCTCCTTTAAATAACCAGGCAAGGAGTTCTACAGGGTAGGCGTAGCCACCAAAAATGCTCTATCTCCTGAATGGCACAACCTAACCCTGGTAACCGCCTGGAGGCCTCCCCCGGCAGAACAGAGGGCCCAGGCTGGATGATAGGGGGACAAGAAGATCTTGCAGATAGAAAAGATCCCTTTCATGCAGGGTCTTATAGGTCAACAGCCCTATATTGAAGACAATCCTCCACCGGACCGGCAGCGAGTGCAGTCCGTGGAGGACCGGGATGATTTGTTCACACCTTTTCACCCCCGTCAACAATCTCGCTGCCACGTTCTGCACCAGTTGCAGTCTGCAGAGGTTGCCTCCAGATAACCCTAGGTACAGGGCATTACAGTAGTTCAACTTGGAAGTGACAAAAGCATGTACCAATCTGGTCAGGTCATCAGGTGGGATCAGGGCTCAAATTCGGGTCATATTCCTGAGATGATAAAACCCACTTCTCACCACAGCCGACACCCGAACATCAAATGTCAGGCCGTCATCCAGGATTACTCCCAAATTCTTCAACTGTCTAGAGGGGGCTAGGAGCACACCTCCCAACACAAGGTCAGGGGGTAACACCACACCCCTCCACCCTGATGACCTGGCTCCATAACCAGTACCTCAGTCTTGTCTGGGTTAAGCCTAAGCCAATTGTGAGTCATCCACAGCTGGATTTCCTCGAGGCAGCTGTCAAATACAGAATCTGACACTTCTGTATTGGGCACATAGGGTAGGTTCAGCTGGGTATCATCTGCATAGCAGTGAAAACCCAGCCCATACCACCTGATAATGTCCCCCAATGGCAGCATGTACACCATGAACAATAGACACAACAAGATTGAACCCTGCAGAACACCACAGCACAGAGGCTTTGGGTTAGATGAGGCATTTCCCATTGTCACCCTCTGCACTCTGTCTGTCAGGTATGACCTGAACCACTTAATAGCATTACCAGAGAGGCCACACCTGAACCTCAGGTGGTCAAGTAATACCTCATGGTCCATGGTGACAAATGCCACAGAGAGGTCCAGGAGGATCAAGATGGTATGGTCCCTCCTGTCCCTCACCATCAGGAGATCATTTAGCACCCTCACCTGGGCCATCTCCATACTATGCCCCACCCAGAACCCAGATTTGAAAGGCTTATAGGCAGAGGAAGCGGCAAGATGTCTCTCCAGCTGTACAGTCACCACCTTTTCTCTAACCTTCCCTAAAAATGGGAGGCTCAAGACGGGTCTCTAGTTGTTGAGGCAATCCAGGTCCAGAGAGGGTTTTTCCAAGAGGGGTCTAATCAAGGCCTCTTTCAGGGCCAATGGGAAGATACCACTCCTCAATGAACTCCAGACAACCTCAGCAACCACAGATCCAATCAGGTTCAAACATTCAACCAAAAGGTGAGTTGGACCTGGGTCTAGATCACAGTGTGTAGGCTGCAGCTTTGAGATGATCTCCACCACCTTCCCAGCCCCAATCAGCTCAAACTCATCCCAGACAGGAGGAGTGTTCCAGCACAACTCAGGCTGGACCCTGCATCCTTTTCAAGAGATGCTCGATGAGACCTCAGCACTGATGGAGGACACTTTGTCGGCGAAAAACAGAGCCAGCTTCTCACACCTAGGGCTAGAACCTGCCCCCCCCCAGCATGTAGACAGGCTGGATGTAAAAGCCTGTCCACTGTGCAGAAGAGCTGAGCTGGTCTGTTTCTCGCAGCAGCAATCTCCCTAGACAGAAATTCCACCTTATTTTGGAAGATTGTCCCTGATAGACTGTAAAATGCGACTTCAGGGCCAATATGTCCTTCACCAAGGCAGATTTCCTCCAGTGCCTCTCTCTTGTTTTTTGCAATGAACTTTATTTTAGCTTAACACAAACATAATCCAACATTATCATGAGTAAATAATACCTGGTAGTCATACAGCAAAAACAATACATACATAAAAAAATATAAAGTAAGGAAAATTAACCAAACCAACCTAAAAAAGCAATACAAAACCACCATCCCCACCCCAACCCACTCGCAGCAGATACCCTACTGACCCATATAAGATAACAGCCCAAATTATGACCATGATAGTTTTATACCAGTAAATTGAAATACCATTACATGAAGAAAAGATGGAAACTTGGCAAAAATCTAAAATTAATAACCAAATAAAGGCCATGTTATAGAGAGGGAAGGAGAGGAGGTCCATCAGAAGAAATATTGCCAGGAGAATACTAAACATATGATAGGAAAGGGGATAGAAGATAAAAAAATCAGTGAGAAAATAAGTCAGGCCAATTAACCTATCCTGGGGGCTAAAATTTATCGAATAGGATGTAGTTACTCCTGGGGCCTTCTATAAAAGACCGATGGGAATGAGGGAAGAATGAGCAGTTGAGCTTAGCCTTAATATCCAAATTTACGTCTAAGGCTTGCTCCAGTGCCTCTCTAACCTCCACCCCCTAGTCTTTAAACCTCAGAGATCCTCATCATACCAAGGAGGTCTCTGATGAGTAGACAGGGGCCTGACACACAAGGGTGCGATTGAGTTAAAGGCAGCACTAACAGCCCCATTATAGGCTGCCACTGCCTCCTCCAACCCAATCGCACAAGCTGCCCCAACACCTGATAGGTCCAGTACCGCCAACAAGTCCACTGAGGATTTTCCTCTTAATGGACGGTACTGGACCATCTCTAAAGGGGCAGGACCATCTGGGAGGGCGGCCCTAAATGTGAACCCCATGGTGCTATAATCTGACCAAACAACCGGATCTACACTAAGGTCAGCAATATATAGACCAGAGGAAAAAAACAAGTCCAATGTGTGGCCACCAGAGTGTGTTGCTGTTGTTACTTTTTGTATCAGGCCCAGTGCCCCCATGCTTCCAAGAAGGGGATCAACCACCTAGGAGACTCCAACACAGGCTATCAACAAGCTTCTTGACCTCCTGTAAAAAATCTCCATTGCTTCCTGGGGGACAATAGAGCAGGAGGATACTGCAGCCCGCACCAGCACTTCCTCGGGTGGCCACACATCCAAAGGACCATGTAGGACCCACAGACAGCACTGTGAGGTTCAGGCTATCTTTAAAACAAATGTCCACCCCCCACCCCGTGATCCTTCCTCAGGCTGCATATCATTTAGTACCCGGCCGGCACTGCCACCTCCTAAATGGGAGTGGCATTTTCATCTAGCTAGGTCTCCATGATGCAAGCCAGGTCAACTGAGGATATCAAGTTCACCATTATGGCAGTCTTGTTCCTCAATGACCTGGCATTGCACAACACATCCCAGGTAGGATGAGATGAAGCAGCCAGACCAGTTATCTGCCCACACCCTAAGGTGGAGATGTTGGGTATGGGAACTAGGCATGGCAACCCCCATTCAAGTCCCCATTTCACCCCAGGGCATCTCCTTGATGTCACCACCCAGATCCCAGACACCCTGGCAGCCACTCAGGAAAGATTCTCCTGGGCTCTCCCTCCGAGCTATCGCCAATGCCTTACACCTATAGTAGGCCTCAACTGGCAATGCTGGAAGCTCGAAGGGGTGGAGGTCGCGAAGGTCACCACCTGAGTAGCTGCACCTTATGGGCCCCAATCCCCAGCACATTTCTTAAAACAAACCCATTCCAATTACTCACAATCATCAAATACTCAAACTCTACCCATACACCCACAGCACAAACTCAAATTTTACAATCACACACATTTTACACACACGCACACACACACACACACACACGCACACAACCAACCACACAAACAAACATGTAATAATTATAAAGTACTGTAAAGGTCCTCGAACAGGGACAAAACACTACTTTTAAAAGTTCTTAACTTGTTTAGTCTGAGTCCAAAACTGAGAAGAACTCATCAATGGCAATCCAAAGTCAAAGATATGTCCAAACAATGTAACTTATGCAAATACTGGGGAGCTCTCACCTCCACAGCCCAAACAGTTTGGATACTAAGAGGCTCTCACCCTGTTAGCCCTCACTAGTCTTCACTTTATTTTAACAGAAAGTTTTAGTCAAAGAGGATTCTTCCCACAATCCTGAAAATATATGGGCCTACTCACTGAATTCAGCATAGGGGAGGAAGAAGGATAAAACATCAAGTCCTGCGGTCCCCTTTCAGGTACTCACTGCAGCATACAACACAATCCTTTGCAGCATATTTTCACTGACCCAGCCCAAACCACAGGGTGCCTCAAGGATTCCCCCATGGCAACAGCCACCCTCCAGAGGCTACACCCTCGGTTCCCTCTATCAGACGTCAGACACCTTCCAGTATCCAACTCCCCAGATTCCCCCTGAAGATGTCCCAGCAGTTCGGCCATGGGTCTCACCAGATTGATAGTCTGCAGGACCCTAACGCTGCAGCTCACCTCTCCATTACTCCACAGCTTATCCTTTTGTTGCTCCATGAGACTCCAACACCATAATTCATCTTCCTTCCTTCCTTCCTTCCTTCCTTCCTTCCTTCCTTCCTTCCTTCCTTCCTTCCTTCCTTCCTTCCTTCCTTCCTTCCTCCATGTCCTGCAGCAACAGTGCTGCTCCACACACCAGCACTGCTAATCCCCCATTACGGTTCTCCTCACAGGCATCACCTGCTACAATGATCTTCAGCACAACTTTACGCCCCCAAACAGTTCAACAGTCAGGAAAATCCACAAGAAGCAATTCATCAGACAAAAAGTCCCCCAAAAGATTGTAATAATATATTTATTTATCTCAGTTTGTTTAACACTGACACAATTAGTTCATGTTCAGACTAGATCTTCTATTCTCCTATGCCCCTGTTCATTCTATTGGAAAAACATTCAAAATTGTTAAATGAAATCGTACATTTTTTAGCAAGGAATAACTGGCTGTCCTATAAATCTCACTCCAATATTTGAGTGAGCTGAAGACAAATTTGCATTCAGTGAACATGCTGAAATTCGACAATTTAGCCATTCCATTGAATTTCAATGGAAATGGAATGGTGAAATTCCACCACAGAAAGTGCAGAATGAGTTTTTCAGCACCATTTCCATGGAATTTTATCTTGTGGATCTCAATATTTTCTGCAGAAATGTTTGCAGAATGACTTTCCGTGGACAAAATGCTGTTCCATGGATCTCAGTATTTTCAAAAGAAATGTTTGCAGAATGATTTTCTGCAGAAAAAAATGATGTTCTTCAGAATATTGTTCTGCGGATCTCAGCAGGAAGAATTCCACAAAAGAACCAGCGAAAAACCGACATACATTTTGCTGTCAGAATGGTTATTCCATTCTAATTTCGCTGGTGGAATTCCACATTCTGCAGAGCACTAGTGTGTATGTGAGCCTACCTGCCAGTCAATGAGTGAAAGTAATGTATGCTACTATGTGAGACATGCGGTCTCTGAGTGTGGTGGGGTGTGGTCAGTGAGTGGGGGAGTGGGATTTGATCAGGTGGCGTCACACTTCTCTAACACCTCAAGAGTCATATGGCACTATAGCTTGTGGGTGTGCCAGGTGTGCATGTCACGTAGTCATCTAAGAATAATCAATCACAATAGTGTAGGGATAGGGAGTGGAGGGATGGACATGGAGCTTGAGAAAAAGGGCTGGGTTTATAATTCTACAAACAGAAAAAAACAAGGTTCATCAGTTCCCAGAAATCAACTGGTTCCACTCCCATTGCAGTGCAAGCAGCCTTCTCTGCTGATCATGCAATGCATCTTGTCATGAAACCATCAGGAGCAATCCAGCAGCACACCAGTTTCCCCTCTTCCTTCTTAAAGTGCTTTCTATTTCCCTACTGAGAATAAAAGTGATCCATCCAAAAAAGGAAAGGCTAGTTCCTGAAAAAAAATCTTGCATTTGATGCCCATCTCCTCAGAGTTGCCCTCACAATATAACCAATGACTTCTGAAAATGATACAAGTTAATGGAGTTCAGTAGTAAGCCCAAGCCATAACTTTACTTTCATGATTCATGTTTTTTTTTTGACACATGTAGGGAAATAATATATAGTAATGATAATAATTATACAATAAAAAAATGATCATATGATATAGAATAATACATGGGCAGGTGTGTATAATTAAGATTTTACATACACCTGAAGTGTGGGTTGCTACATATACCCTGAGAGCAAAGCTCAAAGGGTTTATAAAAGCATCCCCCACTGAGTGCGTGTGTGTAAAATTCAAGTTTTACACACCTCTCCATGTTTTGTTTTATATAATTGCTGGGTAATGTTTTCTCACCTTGAAAACACTGCCCAGCAATGATAGTAAAAGTATGGTTTTACAGGTTCAAGGTTTATTTGTTTGACTTATTACAGTTAGCCATTACAAAATAACAAAATATAATAAAATACTTTACAGGCTCAATGAAACACCAAAGAAAAAATGCTGCAAATTATAGTTCTCCTAGACTTAATAGCAGTTTGAAAGTAGTATGCAAATGACAGGTAGCCCACTTAAATCTAATTCATTAATGAGGGTATAAGTTCATCATATTTTGTCATCTATCACAACTGCTCATAGATTCAGATATATTTCCAGAACAGAGTGCAACAACTTCTGGACTACGCACTCAAAGAGAATTAATACCCAAAAATAAAATAATTTGCCACCACCAGACTGAGGCCCAGAACATAATGGCTCATGTTGTTGGCCAGAGAAAAAACATCTGGGATTTTTCTAGACTTACCATGTTGTGGTAGCCACTCCACACCCCCATGGCAGACAAGTAACAGGATGTATCACAGAGATTGGGATAAGCACACAGACATCTAGCCCACACATCGATTCCGAGACTCCATGCCAGGTTACTTTGTCCCATAGGAGTTAACCCTATCGGCATGTGATAGATCCAACCTGTACCAACCTGTGTCATCAGCTCAGATACAAAAGCTCTCTAGGTAAACCACAGGGGTACCACGCAGCACATGTTGCTCTGTTTCCACTGGCTAACCCCAAAACCAACCACTCCCACCAGTTGCACTCGAGGGGCATATGATGGGACCCAGTGTTGCAGGCCAGTTGGCTCCCCAGGGGTCATTTTATCTTTCAATATGATACCCAGTTGCCAACAGCCAGGCTAAATCTACGACATCCAATCCTATGCTCCTATGTGGCCACCACTGGGTGCCAGCACAGATGTCTTGTGGCCACACTACTCCATACTCCTCCAGGCCATCCTCAGGTCCACCCCACAGCAACTATACTGCATCATGTATATTGTTCACCCAACCAGCCAGTCCATCTCCCCAATTATCCATAATTATCCTATTAAGTTAACAAGCTGATTCATTTATACTGTAGTGCATTTCTTCATGTCAACATAATTTTACAATTATCCATGTATTCAACCTATTATGGACCATTATCAACACATGTAACAAAAATAATCATATATGAAGTCCAGTAAATCACATAAAGGTCCATTAATGCAATGTGGTCATAAGTAATCACATGGACACTAGCACTGTGTTCATTTTAAAAGTGCCTCAAAATAAAAATGTAATCTGCAGTATCAGAAATAGCAAGTTCACAGCAGATTCTATTTAAAAGGAGATCTGCACTCCTAAAATCATATTGGAGAGCTTCTTATTTTGATTGAAGCCAAAAATCAATCTGGAAAAGCTCTCTGTGCATCCCATTTTAAAGTTTAAATGTTTTTAGTTATTTGCCAGATGGCACAAATCCAAGTGTAAGACCTAAAAGTAGTAAGTATTCTGGTGTTCTGAAGGAATAAAAAATGTAAGAAGCAAGGTTGGTTAATTATTAATTATTAATTTAATTATTAATTTAATTGAGCCATGTTTCCATTAATGTTAATTTAATTAATTAATGGACCCCAATAATTGTGAGTTAATTATTAATTGGACCCCTATTAATTGAATTTTTTTTTACTAAGAAGCAGATATACTTATCCAATGAAAATGTCACCTTCTGGAGGAAAATACGCCTCAGGCGTTCATCACACTTCAGTTAAGGACAAAATAAATCAGGCAGATAAACAATGGCATCCATTAAAATTGACTATTATTCTCCCTCACAAGGAGTTCTAGTGAAGTTAAATATGAGCACACAGGTGTCACAAGAGATGGACTCATATTTCCCTTACCAATCCTTTAGGAGTAAACCATAAACAAGTTAGCAGTACCTTCAGATGGATCATTCCTTCATTCAGAATAGACAGGGAAAGACGCCAGTTGCAAGAATTAAAATAGTATCAGGACTTGAGGACATATACCATTCTCCTGCTCTCCATGCACTGTCTCTCAGAAAGTATCTAATCAAAATTTTCCAGAAGTTCTTGCCCATAAGAATTTCGGCAATTACCCCCACATACTTCTGCACTTCAGCTCCCTCCTGTCAGATCTCATGCACTTTTCTGCTCCGTCCTTCATATCAGACAAAATAATCTGGGGGGTCATGAGAAAAAAAGAAAATGCTCCTCTGAGAGCAATATTTATTTTCTTTTATTTAAATGAAGTTCCCCCAACCCGGCAATGTTAGCATACCTGTTCATACTAAGAAAAATGCCTTTAAGAACATAAAGTGCTGCCAAATGTCTATTCCTGAGCCTAGAATAAATAATTCAGTCCCCAAGCTTTCTTGGTTTGATACCCTCACTGCCCCAAAACTTTAAAACATTTTTCAGAGCTCCATCATCAGACTGACTTCTTATTATAATCTGACCAAAGACAGACCACCAGCTAGAAAGATCAAGAGCTGCCCTGTCATTAGACAACAGGTAATAAAGCCTGCTGAATTGGAATATAACAACCAACACCAATTCTCTCAGAGCAAACAATGACTTATTGACAGAAAACTGCTAAAAATGTTTACTGCTGGGAGTCAAATACTGATATACCATGAGTTTCATTTAGCAGATTTAAAACAATGAGGAAATAATAGAGATTTTGCAATGGAATTTATCAAATGCCCAAATAAACACAGGGCAGCAGGGAACAGAGCAGCGCAGCAGCCATCTTGCTGCTCTGCTGAAAAAGTATGGGCAGTAGTTCTGATAGACATGGTCAGGCCGAGGCACAGTTTAAACTTTTACTTTTTTTTTCTTTTTGCATGTGAACAAGCAGACAAAAACCCCAGCTGAACATCAACACTGTTAGCTGGTACAATTTATGTAAATCACAAAGTTTGTGAAACTTACCCCATTTTCTATGAGTTCAACTAAGTTTCTGATGGAAGTGTATGAATGAGGGAGGCAGTGTGTGCATACATGGAGTGAGAGATAAATGTTTCATGCTCACTGTTATAACCAGCTGGTTATAACAGTAAATAATAACCAGGTTTCCCTAAGGGAGAAAACACTTCCCAGTTATATTATAGCATATCATGTTATATCATTACAGCCCCTTTCAGGTGGCATGCATACTGACCTGAATCACATCCCTGGAATGGGGGTTGGAATGGTCAGGGAAACTATCATGTCTAGGGGTATTTTTTGGTCCCCTGGAAGCTCCCATACCCTCAGTCACTCAGGCTGCTTTTACAAACTTGTGAACTACTTAGAATCTTGGGCATCTTAACTGCGGAAGTGAGTGACTGTGGTGCAATGGTGGCAATGTGGTGATGGTAGATAACTATCACCTGATTTTGTGACTGCCCCCATGCCATGTCCAGGGTTCCAGAATGGATTGTCCTTAATTTGGTGGTGCCATATTTGGGTGCATGTCGCCTATTGTTGGAAGATAAACATGGTTTTCAGGCTCACTGCAGCACTCAGACAGCACTGCTTGTTCTGACAGAGTATCTAAATGGTGCCTTAGACTTGGGGGGATGTGGTGGCCATGTTTTTAGATTTGTCAAAGGTATTTGATCTTGTGGACCACGGTCATCTACTATCAATGTTTGGGACAATGTACTTTTCAAATAATGTGAAGGAATGGTTCACTGATTATTTGATAGGCAGATCTCAATGAATTAAACTGGGTCCTGTCCCAGAAAATGTCATACTGGTGGCATTAAGAGTTCCCCAGGGATCCATTGTGAGTTCTTTTCTGATTAGTTTATATTTTAAGGATTTGAATAAAGTTGCCTGAGACACTTCGGTTTTACTATATGTGGATGACACAGTCCTTTTCTCCTGGGGCAAAGATCAGCTTTCCCTGAATTCTGCTCTACAAAATGATGTTCTTAGAGTTCATTAATGGTTGATAATAAATAGATTAGTACTGAACATTAAAAAGACTAAGTGTATGATTTTTAAGAGTTCTCATAAGATTGCTGCTGTGGTGTTGCCTCTGGAGATCAGGACTATTGATTAATAGTGTATTAAGATGGTTGAACACTATAGATATCTAGGTTTAGATAGGGCTTGATGACTGAGTTTACAATGAGCATATTTAGATGGGGGGTGTCGATTAGAGATGCAGCAAATTTAAATTCTGCTGGCGGGCACTTCACATTGCCATTCCACTATGTAGAGTGGTCAACATGAAAGTCTCACTTCACCTTGTGATTATCACTTCACATTGTAGTTCTTCCTTAACACAAATTAAGGAGGAGTGACAACAATATTGGCAGCCCTGGGGCTCCCACACATCACATGGCTTACAGTACTGTATGACACATGCTGTATGGGAATGTGAATGCCTACAGCTGTACTTCCCTGATGACCTGTATCACAAAACTACCCAATTTGAAAACTCATATCAGTGACTACAGTGGTGAAGCCTTGAGAGATACTACAAAGCAGGCTTACATGCAACTAACTAGTAAAAAAATTAATTTTGTGATTTGTGACATGATCGTAAATCGTGACCACATTCATGACTGTGATGATGAAGAACGTGAATTTATTTTTCTTGGAGTTGGAGTTGTGATGAGTGTCCTGTGTGAGATAACCAATTATATTAAACTGTATGAGAGCATGAATGCCTATGGCTGTACTTCCCCGATGACCTGTATCACAAAACAAGCCGATTTGAAAACTCATATCAACGACTACAGTGGTGAAGCCACGTGAGATACTACAAAACAGGGTTACATGCAACTAAATAGAAAAAAAAACTTTGTTTTGTGATTCATGATGTGATATAGTGATGTGAAATATGATTTGTGACTGGGGGTGGACAGTGCTCTGCAGTAACAGTCCACTACCACTAAAGATACCACAACAAAGAAATACACAACAATCATGAAGGTGTTGTGGATATAGAAGGTTCACACTGCTAGAATTACTGTGTGGCACAATAAAATGTGTCTTATTTGATGGCACACATCACACACACACACACACACACTACAAGTAACATGTAGCAAATTGAAAACTTTCTTAATATAATCAAATATTTTAAACATACTGAAAATATGCACTGCTGCACCACAACAATCAGCAAAAAAATATAAAAAATTAATTAAAATATTACTGTGTACATTAACACAGTTATTCAAGAAAAATGTAACCAAAACAGAAAGACTGCCTTTTTCTACCAGTTAATCAACCTACACCACAGATACGTCCCTCCCCCAAAGCACACTTCAGTACACAAACTGAATGTTCTAAGTTAACATTCAAAATCTACACACAAACAATAAACACTCAATGATATGAGCACTGGAGGGTTTCCTACAATCGATGTACTAAATTTTGAGCCAAAAAAAAGACTAAAAAAGGCTTTTTTAACAGCTTTTAGAGGGTTTGAATCACAGAGAGCTCTGAGAGCAATCTGCCTCCTACAGCTACCTACACACACTATCCCCAGGCCAGAACTGAGGCTGTGCAAAACAATCTAGAGCCCATGTGACCTGCAATCCCATGAACATCTGCAAAAATCATCTTGGAGCTCAATAACAAGGCAAAGTGATGCGAAACATATTGATTTCAATGTACTTCTCCTGGAGGGGTGGTTGGAGATAAGGCGAAGTAACGCAAAGTAATTGTTTTTAATGGACTTTGCGTTCCTCATTATGACGTGGAGTAATCTACTTCACGTTGTGGATTACTTCACGGATTCCATACTACTCCATGAATCACTTCGGTGAGCGAATTATGGCCACTTCGCCCACCACTAGCATCGATTTTGAAAGGGCTCCTTAGCTCAGTGCAATGTGTTCCAAACCACCACCTATGGCAAGCTGAGGTATGCCAGGGGTCCCAGAACCAAAGTCCCAGAGTTTGCTGCAAACCAACAACTGTGCAGAAGAAACAGTGCACAGGAGGGGAAAGCCACAAGCCACAGGGCAGCATACAGCAGCAGCAGCAGCCAGTGATGGTAACCCACTAGCATGTTTTTCTGGTGGCTGGAAGGCCATCTTGGGTATTCTCCGGTTTGCAGGGGGTGGGTTGGATTGGGCTGGGGAAGAGGGGTAACAACTGTCTCTGATGGGGCAGTGCACAGCTGTTGCCACGCAGTGCAGGTCTATGTAAGGGGGGCAGATGCACCAGTGCCACCAAGGGTGGGAGGTTGCTGGGTTGTACCTGCCACAGACCACTGGCTACTCCAGTGGTGATTGGGCAGGTGTTGGGGGGCTTTTTGGGCACCTTTCCCAATGGGGCACAGGGTCACCCCCCACCCAGTGACAGCTACAAGAGTGTCAAACAGCATGTCACACCAGCTCTGGGCTGGTCTAACAGCAAGGTGCATGTGCCTAGTGGGAAAGGCTTGCAAAATCCCAATGTAGTCGATACTGCAGCACTGCCCTGGGTCAAGCCCCTTTTTGCCATGGTGCATCACTGCAGCCATCACAAGGATGGTGCAAGCCCAATTGGTGCAGTTGTTCCCCCCAGTGACACAGGGTGTCTTACACTATTGGGACTGGTGCAATGTGTGGTGCATGAAGGCCTTTGCACCATTTCTCTGTGTCACAAGCCATTTGCACCAGTCCTAATCTTTTAAAAATCAAGACCAGGGTGTGTGTATTGTAGCATGTGTACATTTATTTGTATTGCTGATAGAAAATTACATCGTTATGAACTAAACACATCTAAATTGGCTTTCATGAGATGCTCAAGGTGAATTTTGTTTGCACTGAATTTATGGAAAAATTTTAAAACTCAGGGAAGTACAGTATGTGAACTGTGTATTCTGCTTTTGGTTTCACAATCACATCATAGTACTCAGTCTAGAACATTAAATTGATTAAAACATCCTCTTAAAAAGGCAACATTTGGCCAGCATGGTAGATCAAGACTGGGTTTGCTTAGCAGTGCGGGTCCTGATGCTGAGAAAGGGTTGATAATCCTTAGTATTAAAACTGTTCCAAAAGTTTTCAAAGCACTCACTTTCAGACTAGACAAAATCTCAGTACCTCAGTACAAAACCATCAAAGGATTACAGATGCAAAGTTGTGAAATAATTTATTTCCAGCATGCAAGTACATTAGCCACACCACCCCAATGCTTTGACCTCAGGAAGACCCATGGTTAAAGCACTGGGGTGGTGTGGCTAATGTAGCTACACATTGGAAACAAATCAATTTACTGTATTTTGCAACTCTGCATCTGTTATCCTTTGATGGTTTTGTACTGAGGTACTGAGACTTTGTCTAGACTGCCGGTGAGAACTTTGAAAACTTTTGGAACAGTTTTAACATTTGGCCAGCAGTCTTTTTGTTTGCAGGCAACAAATCAATGAAACTATATTTACCAGAATATTTTAAGTTGTCGAAATTGCTATGCTTTCAAACAAAATCTAAAATTTATATATTTTGGATTAGCAGAATTGTAAATCTTTTTGATGTATTTCTGCGCTTTAATTTGTTAGGCAGAGTTTTTATGTTTTTACATTTTTTTTTAAATTAAATGTACATTATCTCTGAGCCACTCATGAAAATGGCATTCTGGCTCTCAAGTTTCTATAAGGATAAGAAAATAAACTAGACTAATCTCTGCTTGGTGGTAATGAATCACACTGACGCTCGATAGTTCAAGCACTTGATTTTCACTCTCGGATTAGGTCAAAGTTCATTTGCACACAGTTGCATCAGGTTCAGAAGTCCCAATTCATCTGTTCATAATAAGAATTTAAGGTACTTATGGTTTTCATGGGTATGTCGTGATTTCATGTTTAACCTTCTAATGCCTCTTAGCTAAGGAACTGCAGCATGCCAGCCATGCCTCATTCTCCTGCTGTACTGAATGTTAACCCTATCTAATTTTCAGCAGGTCTCGCTGTCATACTAAAGCTTGACATTTTCTGTCCTTTCCTCTGGCACTTTGGGGTGCTTATGCATGGCCACACTCATGATTTTAGGTCAAATTTCTAACCAGGGACTCCCTATACCCCTTCTGCACATACTCCTAGCTTTCACTACTATAAAGTTGAATCCCCGAAGCAAGGGCTCTACTTTTCCATGCTAAGCACTTCTTTTTCTTTTGCAGCATGCTGACAAGGCCAACAGTTAACACTTCTCCACCCCCAGCTTCTCTGACCCTCCCCAGCATCCAGTCCTACGACTTCCAATTGCTTAGATTTATCTCTAGAATTAATTCATTGGTTATTGTTGTCCCCCCTGCTCTGTACTTCCCAACCTGTGCAGGGTTTGATCTCTTGTCTCAACAATGTATCCCATTGTACCTCTCTCCTACTGTTTATAACCCTTTGCTTTCCCCAAGTTCACTGTTATTGTTGTTCTCTCATTACAAAAATTGCTTTGTCTTTCTCTCACCCTGTCTTTAATTCTGGCGGCTCAAGAAATCTGACTTGTTGCCCCTATCTTTGCTGTCTCCCTAATTAGTATGTAACATTTTTCCCTCTCTGCTCCCCTGGGTACCACCAAACCTACTTGAGATCCTAAACTAATTTGAATCTGACGCCAAGTCAAAGATCTCCCGCTGAGCTCATTCAACCCCCTCCGCCTGTCTCTCATCTATCCCTCCCTCGCCACTGCTGCTAAGCCTCTAAACCACACCCTGCCAGTAAGTGCTCAGGCTAGCCTTTGTCCTAATAAGTATAAATTAAGCACTGTATTGTCTGTTCTTCCCCAGGCTCAGCCCCGCAGAGCCATCCACCCCATTCCCAGTACCAATGGGAGGATGCTGCCAGACAGATCACCCACCAGTAGACCTCCTCGGCTCTGAATTACCCCCAGGTATACCACCTAAGATAGCTTCTAAGCCACTGTTATGATTGGCTCCTGCCACTGGTGAGAGAGAAGCCCATTAGCCAGTTTTCTGCTGCATCTGCTGGCTCTCCTCCATGGCTTTCTGTGATGAATAGACCCACTTTTAGGACTGCCAAGATCTTTGCCAGTGAGTTCAGCAGCAGCTGCTGAGTTTTTGTAATTTTTTCCTTCCCCCATCACTCCCTCCCAGGCCTCCTTAAATATACCTTAGTCTCACCCATCCACCCCTCAACAAACTCTTCACTGGCTTAGCAATCCTGTCATCAGCCTGTATATACCCTGCTCTGCCAAACTCTCTCCTGGATCACTAGTCCTACTACCAGCGGTTCTGACTTGAATGACTCAAAACAAGGACTCAGCTCATATGTATCTGTCTTAAGTTAAATTCTTCTAGTCCTTTTCCTTACAAACAGTGGGTGTAATCCATAAACTCTGAAATCCTTACATGGAATCTCTATCTCCATCTGTTTGGACTCTCTATTTCCACACTCCCTTATAGCTGCTGTCTCCCACAGGCCATGGAATCACATTCCTCAACTCCCTAGCCTAAGTATCCTTATCTTTTCTATAAAGTCTGATCTTCTCTGGGATTATACTCCCTGCATCAGTGTAACCCTTGCAAACTTCTCTCCTCTCTCTCTGCTTAGCTGCTGTCTCAACCCCTGTAACCAGAATTTCAGTCCTCTTTCTGTCAAGGAAGATTTCCAATCTTTCTCCTGCCCCACCCCAAGTTTGATCAAAGTCTAGGCATCATGCAGCTCCCAACATCAAAAAGTTTTATCCTGATTTATGCCTTCTTGACCTGTCTACAAAATGACTTACCTTACATGGCTGCTGCTCCTACTACACTGCCCTTCCCCTCAACTTCTCCTCCACCACCCCAGCTCTACTTCCTAACTACTTTGAACATGCCCAGTCATCACCTCTGTCATCTTGTTCTCTCACAACATGCAAAAACACTCCTACATGTGTACCGGTCATGGAATTGGCATAAGGCTCCATTCACCCACCCTCCTAAGATTCACTGCATCCTGTGCCTACTCCTGTTGTCTGGTGACATAGAACTAAACCCAGGACCATTCAAAAATGCCCTATCCCACCCCCGATCTCCATGTCATTACTGGTCAGTGACAAAAGGACTCAAAATGGCTCAAATGAACATCCAAAGTGCTAGATGCAAAATGGTGGAAATTAAAAGCCGGACTCTGCACTTCAAGCCTGATGTCCTCTGCATAACAGAATCTTGGCTAAAACCAACCATACGATCCCATGAAGTTGCTCTTCCTGGCTACTTCTTCTACCGATGGGACTGACCCCACAAGAAGGGAAGGGGGTACTGATTTACACTAGGGAAGGGCTGGTAGTCCATGAACTACCCAACAGAAACATCAACCATGACATTGACCACCTATTTATTACAATCACCCTTGGCAGTATCAAACAACTGACTACTGGGTGCATCTACCTGCCACCCAAACTAGTGCCCACCTCCTTCACCGAACTCTTTAATAGTCTTGACTTGCCCCACCACGAGGACCTCATCCTCTGTGGTGAGTTCAATCTCGACTGGCTCGGCCCCAGAAATGCCCAATATGTGTCCGTAACATCTGACGTCAGGCTAGAACAACTCATCAACCAACCAACTAGGCTTAACGTAAAGTCTTGTAACCATATCCTACTCGACTGGATGTTAACTAGCAACATGACATATATCAAGGCTGCGGGAGTCCTCCCTGATGCGCTAAGTGATCACTTTCCAACTTTCTGTGTCTGGAAAAACAACTCCCCCCCTCCAAAAATCATCAAATCCCAAGACTTAACAATGTTTAACACCTCTGAATTCTTACAAACCAATAAGACCACTGAGTGGACCCCTATCTCCACTCTCTCAGACATAAACCAGGCCCTGGAATACCTAATCAACACTTTTCCCTCCATCCTTGACCACCATGCCCCCTTCAAAGTCAGAAGGGCCAAAGGCACTCACTCCCTGTGGCTCTTCCAGGAGTTGTGGCTCTATATGTGGGCCCATGACAAGGCTTGGCGATCCAACAAAAAAATCTGGTCTCCTTGCAGATAGCAACTGTCACAGGCAGCTGCGTAACATCTGCAAATCTAAAGTAAACAATGGAAAGTGGAGCTATCTTCATTCCCTGCAAGCTAATAATCTTAGCGACCCCAAACGTTTCTGATCACAGATCAACACACTCCTTAAGAGCCGTAAACATAATACACCACAGACCATGATTCTTAAAGGCTCAGAACTATCCTCACCCAATGAGATTTCTGCTGGAATAAATTTGTTCTTTACCTCCCTTGATATCTGCAAGGTAGGTCTCCCACATGCCTGCCCTGGACAACAACCCTCCGAAGACTCCTACTTCTCCTATCATATAAAACTTATGTTGCTCAAGGAAGTCCTAAAGTTCCTGTTGGGGCTTAAACTCAACAGCTCCCCTCGCTTCAGCACCCTGCCACTGTGATTTCTTAAGATTGGCGCCCCTGGCTTGCTCACCCTATCGCTCAGTTGATTAATCAATCCTTCTTAACTGGTTCCATTCCAGACAAATGGAAAACTTCCACTGTCATTCATGTGCACAAAACTGGCCCAACTAATCTGATTGAAAACTACTGACCAATATCCATTCTGTGTCCAATCATGAAAATCCAAGAAAGAATCCTCTATAACCAACTGTACTCTTTCCTTGAACTGACTGACACCCTAACAATGCATCAACACTGTTTCAGGAGAGCCCATGGGACCAACACTGCACTCCTGAGGGTCACAGCCAACATTTTTCATGCCATGGATCAAGGCAATGTCACTGGGGCAGTCTTCATTGATTTCATGAAGGCCTTTGACCTTGTCAACCATTCTCTCCTCGGGTCCAAACTTAAATCATTAGGTCTTGACCCACACTTCCTCTCCTGGATTTCTAACTATCTATCTAACCATGCACAATGTGTCAAGTGGGCTGGCACCCTCTCCCCCTATCTTCTATCATGGAAGGTGTCCCACAAGGATCTATCATTGGGCCTCTACTTTTCTCTATCTTTATCAATGACCTGCCCCTAAATTGTGGGGTTGCCTCAATACAGCTCTATGCTGATGATGCTATATTATACTGGCATGGCACTGACATCTCCAACAATTAAATCAGACCTGGAAAAAGACTTCCAACATCTGGAAACTTTTTTTCAAATCAAACTGACTGGTGCTGAACACAAAGAAAACCAAATCTATGCTCTTCCACCATACCTCCTTTGACCTTACCTTCCAGCCCCCTCTGGTTATCTACACCTCCACAGGTCTACCGCTCAAAGTGGTGGGGTTTTTCAAATATCTGGGCGTGACTCTTGACAATCACCTATCCCTTGACATTCATGTCAACAGTGTCCTTAAGGCTACAAACCAGAAACTTGGTCTACTATATCGCACTACCCCCTTCCTAATTCCCTATGCAAGGAAAAATATTGCAATGGCCACCCTACTCCCTGGTCTATTCTACAGTGCACCCATAATCCACTCAGGCAAGTCCTCAAAGCTGGCCAAACTCAAACAAGCCTACTGTAGGTTGCCCATTTTGCTGCTGGTGTAGCTGCTTGGGCTCACCACTCTGACGTACTAAGGTCCCTTGGCTGGCCACTGTTCAAGCCCAAACTGGACTTCCCAGTGATATTCACTGCCTTTAAACTCAGTCACCTCCCTTCCTCTCCTAGCCTCTCTGGTCTGCTCACTCTGAAAGCCCTCCACAGGACCCTATGCTGCTCCCACCTCCCTCTGTTCAACATTCCCAAAGCCTGCCTTGTTGTTGAAAGGTGTTCCTTCCCTGTTCTGCAGCCCAAAAATGGAATACTTTTCCACCTAGTCTACTATCATGTATGTTTCTTCCTCACTTTAAGGGAAGCTTTAAGGAAAACTTCTTTACCCCCCAACCCGTAGTGGCACTTGCACTTAACCACTTCTTTATTACCTCATACCTTCCTCACCCTCCTGCCCTTATGGCTATCCTTTCCCTTTCTTTTATTTCCTACTTTTCCCATATCTCTCTCTTGCCCCCCTCTGTCTTCTCTTCTTCCCATAACCCCTTTCCTTCCTCTTGTTTCATCTCTCACACTTATACCCTTAAATCTCTCTCTCTCTCTCTCTCTCCACTCTCATACTTGGAACAAGCTAGACTGTACTGTGAACCTGTACTGGGCAATAGCTTCTAATGAACAGCTTACCTAACACAGCACTCAGGCTTCTGCACCCTTTTGGACCTTAATACAAGCTACTGGACCACTCACGGTGTTGTGCGTGACTCTCTTACTGTATGAATCAGCTTACCTGCTGCAGCATAGGGTTCCTGCACCCTTATGGACTCTCGCTAAAGTCACTGGATTACTCTGGAACCATCATCTAATTACGAAGGATTCTGACATTCTCTCGCTGCATACGTTCAGCTACTTAATGCTATGTACTGTCAGACTGTTCTTATTTTTCCTCATGTTGTAACTCTGTATCCTACTTTTGTACTGTAACCTACTCATGGGATTTTTTCCCCCAGTCGCCCCTGGAAAAGGGACTTGTCTGTCTCCGTGGGCCTACCTGGTCATCAAAATTCAAATAAATAAATAAATAAAATATTATACCTGTCTCTTGTTATGTACTTACTCATTGTATTGTAATGTATCGATGTATTGCATTGTCCTACCAGGACCACTTTGTAAATGAGCATGCTCAATGGATGTTTCCTGTAAATAAACTTGAATTTGAACAGGGCACATGAACTGGTATGAGCTCCTTTATCAGAGGACACTGTGGGGGGGTTGGGACATTCCTTGTTAGGACCCTCTGATCCCCACAAAGCCTAATGCTAGTTTTGGTGATGGGCTGCTGGATGATCTCCCATATATAGTCTTGTGTTTCACCTGGTGAACTCACATGCCCACCTAGCTTTCTTATCCAACAGTTCAAACCACTTGCACCAAGTGCTAGGGTTTTCCCTTCTACCTGGAGATAAGTCTCCTACCTTATTCTTCGACCACTGGGCTTGAAACAAGCTTTTTTTTTTTGCACTAGGAAAGGTTTTATTTTTCAAGAGATAGAATATACAGAACAATTAACAATGCATATAATGTCTGTGTAAAGCAGCTGTTGGTAGAAAGTTATCATGGTCCCAATAACAATAAATAAACTGATTCATTACAAAACTACTTGTGTAACACTCATTATGTCTATTACATCAGGTAAGGATGTTAAATAAATAAAACTAGGTAAGAGGTAAGAAACAGAGTAAATAAACAATTAATTGAATTGCTCAAAAGTCAGAATTAATGAAAATGCAACACAGTGGTGAGGAAGTAAAGCCACCAGCCACCCATCATCACAGTCATGGAATAAAGGATTCATACTGAGTTATAACCTAAATTATCCACTGCTGCCATTTGTCTCTGAACTGTTATAGATTTCCCTGTAGGGAAAAGGTGATATGCTACTGTAGAATTTCTTGACTATGTCTCTTCATTGAGAGATGGAAGGAATGAAGGACTTAAGAGATCAGCATGTGATGCTTTTTGGGCTGCTGAATATATGTCAGTAGCAAACTGTGGATAGAAATCTGAATGCCTGAAGTGGGATAAAAAGTAATAATAACTGTGAAGTAAAATTAATGTGGTGTATCAAACATATCTTATAATATCCCATCCAAGTCCTTCCAGAAGTCCTGCAGGACAGGATAAGTCCAAACAATATGGACATGATTGTTATCTTTATTCCCACAGTGTCTCCAACAGGCCCCATACTGTAACCCGAGTTATTGAGCTTGAATATTAGTAGTCCATAAATACTGATGACATTATTTTCCAGAAAATTCATGGCATTGCAGTGAAGCAGCAATTTTTAACAAAGTATAGCCAACTGGAACTTTGAAATAGGTATCTCCAGTTCCGCAGTAGGGCTATGCAAATTGAAAAAAAACTATGTGAATTACCGCACTGCACATGCACTACCAGGTTGGCAAATGTAACTATGTGAATATATGCACTTTGTGGTAAAAATTTTCCACAAAGTGCAAATTGCATCAATTTGTATTGTAAATATGAGTGGTACTTTGGTGAATTGCATAATGTACATTCTGCAAATGCTATACATAGCAAGTAGTGGATGAATTTGCTGCAATTTGTGGGTGAATTTCAAACTTGCAATACATCTATTTGGCAGTCTATATAAGAATGGGGTAGATGTAACTCTTTAGAATGTTACAATCTCTTTATATAAAGTCCCAGTGAAATTCCCCAGTCCCCTTTGAATACCCACATGAAAATACTGAGCAACAAATGGGAAGGAAAGGGTCATTTGCTGTACTGCGTTTCCAACAAGGTTAGATAGGTGTATAACTAAAAGTACCTTAAGTGGTCATTAGTTCTCAAGTGGTAGGTTTCTGGAGGTCCTGGAATGAAAACAGATTATGTGGGGTCAAGAACTGGAAAGAAATATATCTAAGATCCAAGTTCAACCAGTTTAGAAAATAAGGCAAGGCAAGGCAAACTTTATCTTTAAGGCATCCAATCCCAGAGACTGTGTGCACCATACAGTACAGTCAAAGAAGTTTTAAAATAATACAGGTAAACTAGGTTTCTAAACAATCTTAAAACAGTATATAAACCCATTTAAAACATAACAGTAATTCCAAACAAGTCCACAGAGTCCAGGGAAATTCTGGATTCTCATCAGGGAAGGTGAGGCAGAACAGGTGAGCCTTAAGCTTCTGCTTAAACTGTTTGATCATCATGGCCTCCCAGACAACAGATGGTAACATGTTCTATAGGGTCAGAGCAGTGATACTGAATGCTTGCTCACCCACGGTCTTGAGCCAATCCCTAGGAACATCCAGGAGGCCCTTGGTCAAACAGCGGAGGGAGCGGACTGAAGTGGTCAGTGTCAGGAGCTCAGCCAGACAGCCAGGGCCCAGTCCATATAAGGCTTCATAGGTGAGCAAGCCCATCTTGAAGAGGACCCTCCATCTGATAGGCAGCCAGTGCAGAGCATGCAGGACTGGGGTCATATGACTGGATCTAGACAGGCCCGTCAACAACTGGCTACTGTGTTCTGTACCAGCTGTAACTGGCAGAGGTTCCATCCAGTGGCCCTGAAGTAAAGAGAGTTACAGTAGTCAAGCCTTGAGGTGACAAAAGCATGCACCAGTGTTGGCAGGTCATTGGATGGAACAAGGGGCTTAATCCTGACAATGTTCCTCAGGTGGTAAAAACCACTCTAGACAACAGATGACACCTGAGGCTCAAGTGTCAATCTGCTGTTGAGTATCATGCCCAGATTTTGCACCCTCAGAGAACTAACCATTGGAGCAGACACCAGAACAAGTCCTGTGTCTGAACTGAGAGCACCTCCATCACATCCGTGACCTGGCACAATCACCAGCACCTCCATCTTGTCTGGGTTCAGGCTCAACCAGCTGGAGGATGTCCAGTCATTGATTTTGGCCAGACAGATGTTAAGCATGTCCTCAGCATTTGGTGTTCCTGGGGCAAATGACAAATACAGTTGGATATCATGTGTATAGCAGTAAAACTCCACACTGTATTGCTGAATGAGCTCACCAAGGGGCAAAATATACACTGCAAACAACAACGGTGACAAGATCAAACCCTGTGGTACTCCACATGACAAGGGCTTTGGGGAGGAGGAGTAGGAGAAATTCCTCATCACTACCCACTGTACCTTGTCAGTAAGGTAGAACTCAAAGCAGTTGACTACAATCCAGCAAGTCCACAGTACTCACAGAGATGATGGAGAAGCACTAAGTGATCAACTGTGTTAAAAGCTGAAGAGAGATCAAGATGAACCAGAACTGATCATTCTCCTCTATCTCTATCCCTAAGGAGGTCATTGTGCACCCTTGCTAATGCCATTTCAGAGCTGTGTCCGGCCAAGAAACCTGACTGGAATGGCTCATAGATGTCAAAGTGCACAAGGTGATCCTTGAGCTGTTGCTCCACAAGATGCTCCACAACCTTACTCAAAAATGGTAGGTTGGAGATAGGGAGGTAATCCTCCAGGACGTCCAGGTCGAGAGATGGTTTCTTCAAGAGGGGTCTAACCATGGCCTGTTTCAAAGCCATTTGAAAAACACCCTTTGACATTGAGCACTGGGCAATCCTGGAGAACACTGGGCCAACAACCTTGATACATCTCATCCAGTAATGCGTTGGGGCTGGGTCCAGCTCACAGTATGTGTGCTTTAGCTCTGAGATCACCCTAATGATCTCGGCCACCTCCACCAGTTTAAACTCATCCCAACAAGCCAGAGTGCCTCTACTACTCTCAGCTCAGTTACTATGTGGCATAACTTGCATCACTAATGGAATACCCACATGAATAGAGGCCACCCTGTCAGAAAAGAACAGAGCAAACTTGTCACATAAAGTGGATGAAAAAGTGTTTTTTAACTGCAGACAGACTGGATGAAGCAGCATGTCTACAGTCTGAAATAGCTGAGCTGGTCTGTTCCTTCCTGTGACAATTTCCCTGAACAGTAATTCTGCCTTCTTATGGTTAATTGCCCCCAGGTACTCATCATAATGAGTGAGCAGGGCCAGTTTGTCCGCATCCAATCGGGTCCTCCGCCAGCAGTGCTCCAACTTCCAAGCCATGATCTTCATCATCTTGAGATCTCTATCAAACTGGAGAGACCTCAAGTGAGAGGATCTGGGTCATATATAGACTGTATCGATGGCGTTGAGTGCCTTGGAAATCACCCTAAGTGGTCACCACCTAGTGAACCCCTATCGCACATGCGGTGTCTACTGTAGGTAGAGCAGTCATTGCCAAAATTCCCTCTGGGGACAGCCCCCTTAAAGCGTAATAACTGACCATCTCAAAAGAGAAGGGACTTCCGGGGGGGTCCCAAAGTTGAATTCCACCGTGCAGTTATCAGACCAACTGACCTGATCAATCTTGAGGTAATCAACCTCAAGGCCCAACTGAAACACCAGACTGAGCATGTGACCATGGAGGTGGGTCAAAGAAGTAACTGTCTGACCTATGCCTATTGATGACATCAACTTGAGGAGGTCTTAACCATGTTGCGAGCATTTGTCATCAATCCAGGCACTGAAGTCCCCCAGAATTAAACACCTGGGGTGCTCCAGCACCTTGTCTATGATGAAGTCTGCAATCTCCTGCAGAAAGTCTCCTTGGTGCCCTGAAGGGCAGTAAATGAGGAGAATCCTGCAACCTGCACTTGGACCCCCATGCATGGCCATACACTTTAAGGATCTGGTAGTTCCCACTGGGTGCATGGTGAAACCCAAAACTGGATCTGTAAAAGATGGCCACTCCCCAACCCCTGCATCCCATCCTTGGGCAATGCACTACAGAGTACCTAGCGGGGACAGCTGCCTCCAAAACTGATCCGGCATCATCACCCAGCCAAGCCTCCATGATGCAAGCCAGATCAACAGAGGAAATCAAGTTCCCTATAACTGAAGTTTTATTTCTCATTCACCTGGCATTACATAGCACCACCTGAAGTGGGTTAGTAGATGCCATCGGCCCCTTGACTACCTGCCCACTCAGTCTGGTGGGTACCCTAGGGATAGAGACTAAATGCGTCTGGCCTCTCTCTAGGCTCCATCTGTATCCAGGGCATCTGCTGGACCTGGCCACCCCAATACCACTCACCTCCACACTGCCTGCTGCTCCCCGCTGCCACAGACCTAGACCAGTCCTGGTAGTCCCAACTTCCCTACAGTGCCTTGCTGCAGTGGCTGACACAGGAAGGTCAGAAAAAGGGTGAAGGTCTCGCAGCAGGGAGGCAGCATAGGTCAATTGCAGGGGACCATAGCTCTAACACAACCCGACTTGGCTTCACGCCTGTATCTCTGACCAAATTCAAAGGCAACCCACTACCTTGGTGATAGTAAGGGAAGAAATGACCTCCTATAAAACACAGTCACATCCTATTAACCACTCAAACCTCTAATTAATCTTAGAATGCTAACTCTCACAATCAACAAAAACTCACCCCCACCCACCAGAACACCACCTCCCCACACAAACCCCCCCACAACCCCCCAATACAATCTTAAACAAGCAAAAAAATAAATAACTAAGGGAGAATCTCAGTAAAGTGCACAGTGCTGTGAAAAAGATAGTATCTCTTAAAGGAGAAGCAGTTAGAGTAGGTACAATGCAAACAAATAAGGCTGTAATATTCTAGCACAAGGTCCAAGTCCAGGTAGAACGGGCTTGTAAACACCAGCTTACAGTCTCAAGATGGAGAAGAGAAGGTACTCTGACTGCTACATTTCCAACAGGAGTCTCACCAATGACTGAGTCCACATTGTAGTTTTACTTATAAAGCATGAAGACAGTCAAAAGGTATACCACTCCTCTCATGAGTGGCAGCCAGGTAGAAAATTTGAACACAACTCTCTCTGGCCAAACAATCACAAAAGCTACCACTCTTACCAGTCTTGAGAATGGAAATAAAGACTGATAAGCAAAAGTGGGTGCCAGGTTGTCACACCAGTAGAGGCTAGAGGGATTAGGGAAGAATCTTATTCCAGGAGATTTAATTCTGCATCATCCGGGAAGAACTTTGGGAGAAAATGGGAAAAGTCTTGGTCACAGGAGGGCCATTCCTCAAACCTGCAGATCTCAATGATGGCTCCAGGACTTAACAGGATGTCGGACAATAGATGAGGTTTCCCCTGAGGGGCAGCGAGTCTCTCACCCTCGCACTGTGTTGGTTACCCCCACTGCCAGTGCTCATCCTCCTAGCCAGCTCAGTTGTACAAGTCACTTCTCCACAGATGGAAAATTGGACCAACTAAGTCTCTGTCTTCCTCAGACACACCACAGGCAGCCTCCATGAGCTTACCACCTCCAAAACATCTTCCAAATCAATGCAGTCATCTTCAATAGCACCAGGATCACCAGCTGGTAAGGGAGCATCTAAAGTAGCACTTTACAAATAAAACAGTTCACAGCAGGACACAACACGGAGCACCTGGAAACCTTACTAGAGAATAAAACCTAAAACTCCTATCCTATCTCATTGGTTTGCCTTGCCTACCCAGTGTCCCTAAACGTAACTAACTAAAACAAGCTACATTAAAACAGCAAGATTAAAATTAAAAGTTAAAAGTGCTTTTATTCTGCCATGGATGATTTAGTAACATTCCAGTAGAATATCAAATTAATCTCAGCGTTTTAGGCAAAAATCAGGAGCTCTTTTAGAGCTGCTGCCAACTGCAGGCTAGCATGGCCGCCATCTTGCCTCGCTCCCTGCAAGTAGTGCTTGTAGTTTCTGCAAATAATGATCCACATGGCTTGGACCAAAGTCCATATCCCTAGAGACTGCTTGACAGTATACTAGCAGTTAGAAAGACTTGGAATTCTATGGAACTGATTTCACTTTTGAAACATAGCTGTGTATCTGAAAAAATGTTCCCTTGTCCCCACTACCCTGATGGTTAGCATAAATATGTTGATCTACCTGGACAAGGTCGATGATATGCAATTAAAGCAGCTTCCAGAGGGCAGTTTAAGAGGTAATCTTACTCAAACAGTGAGACCAAACTTATAATCTGCATTCAGGTTTAAAATATGCCAGTAAGAAGAGGGGGTACTGTACTGAGCTCTTTTCCTGGCTTCAGTATCAGTATCAGCAAAAAGTGATCCACTGCCAGGTGGAAAGGGGATCTCCATTGTTGAGGACTTAGGATGTAGGGGAGCAGAATATCCCAAATGTCACTAAAACATTCAGAGAGATACCCATCTGGGCTGAAGCATTTGTCCATTTTCATATTGGCTAAGGCTAATTCAATCTCCTCCATAGAAATTGGGACAATGAACTAATTGCTGAGCTCATCAGTGAGATGAGGGAGGGGTAGACAAGATAGATAGAGGGAGAACAGAGCTGTTCACCATGTCAGAGTACAAGGCTTTGTAGTAATCCCCAAGAATCACATGGAGCTGATCTGCATTTTACTCCATGAGACCAGTGAAAAAATGCGGTAGCTGTAGCACATGGACATCTTTGTGACTTGTACACAGATAGCATGCTAAGTTGCAAGCACCCCTCACTCCTCCCTTGTAATATTGGTGTTTCAGGTAGAACAGAACCTACCCTGTCCAATAATCTACTATCAACAAAAGCTCCTGCTTCACTATTCAGACCTGTTATTCCACTTCACAGACACCTGCACTGTGTAATAACTTGATAAGTTTTAATAAATCAATGAATGGAGGCATTGTTTTCCTTTCTCTGACAGAACAACCTGGCTGCATGGAAGATGATGAGTTCACCAGAACTCACAGTCCTGACTGTGTCCCGTAATATCAGAGTGTTGATATTAGGGGCTGTGTTGACCACAATGACCTGGTCTATTTTGTCTGACAAGGACACCATAAAAGATATATCCCTTAACAAAGAAAGGTTGAGCCTCCAATGAGAGGAAGTCGTGGGTTTTCCCATGTCCAGTTTCAGAATAAGTGGGGGCATGGTAATACATTAACACAGGACCATGTATCAGGTCCCACATCCCCAAGATGCACTCCCCTGAAAGAAAAAATAATGTAATCGAGCATGGCTCCCATGGCCGGGGAGGTGGGGGATGGGAAATGAGTGATGGAAATGGTAGCATCACATGTCTAGTAGTCCTAAATGATCCAATTGCAATTTAAGGTATTTCTGCAACCCAGTGGCACAAAACCTGAAGGGGTGCGATGAATTTATTGCAGGTTGTAACAACAAATGAAAATCCTACACTGTTAGCAGTTTGCCAAATTGAACATCCAGTAGTTTGTTAAACGTGATGTGAACAACAGATATAGCACTACTAAGGGGAACATAAATACTGGTCAGAGTGACAGGATGATTATGCAGATGACCAGAAAGGGAAAACATACTGTATCACACATCAATTTCAATGACCTTTTCACAGAGTCGAAAGGGAGTGGTATAAAGGATTAAAATGGCCATTTGTTTATGTTTCCCCTAGTATTGAAGAAGCCACTGCCATATTGTATCCAAATCTGATTAATTTTCCATACTCCTCAGTGGTGCAGTGGGATGTTTGCATAAAAATAACATCAGTTCTTTTTTTTTTTTTTTTAATAATTCAACATCTTAGACCACTTCGCTAGTCAGTACCAGCTTTCAACTGCAGCCTTATGGGTTCTTGATAGTCTCAGCAAAGTTCCAGTCTATATGATCCTTCACCCACCAGGAAGTCCCTTGATGATCTTTGGGTGAACCCACAACAGACCTGAAAGTCAATAGGAGGTCTACCCTGAAGGGGATAGACCCTTAGAGTTCTCAATGGGTGCTAAGTTTCCAGGACTTAATTCCACTCTTAGGCCAAAAGTGTAGCTGTCACCCCACTTCCCAGGCTGGCATCCATTCCCTAGTAGATACAGCCAGCCTCTTACCTGCACCTGCTACCCAAGGGCTACCTGCCATGAGAGGCACCTGGAATATTGAAGTTTCCTTTCATCCTCTAAATGTATGTCTCCTAGGAACCAAGAAAGATTACATTGGCACCTTACTTCTATCTAACCTGTAGTTCTTCCCACTGCCTATACATTCTCTGGAGGAAGCCAGAGCATCACTTCCCATTTGGCACTAGCCTGATGAACAACCACATTCCCCTAATGTAAGGAGGAGGCTTTAATATAATGTTTTATCAGATGTTATTATCCCCTCATATATCATATCTGCTGCCATGTTTGTCAATGTTATCTAAAGACAAATTATTCAACAGTGATAAAAAAAATCTAGTAATTAACACCCATTTCTTTCTGAAGTACCTACCTGGCCCCATCACCAAAACAAGTCATATTCTTGAAGCTGAAACAAATGTATATGCTTTAACTAAACCAGATTTCCCAATAGGCCATTTATTTCACCCCTACTGTATTATATGAAAAGGAACAGAGATTAAATTTGAAGCTACTTGTGTTAAGAAAATTCTACTGCTCATAAAGATTGCTGAGCTTTAGACCACTCCAGGGATATGTTCATAAAAATACAGTTTGTTGTCAAATTATAACCCCAAGTATTTGGATTAATGCACATTCCCTAGATGCACTTTTTATTTCTGAACCATTTAATGGGGAAAAAAAGCATTCATGGACTGGAACTGAAGAGCATTGTTTTATTGTTTTGAGTTGTTAAGAAGTAGAAGACTGTTTTCCATCTAGATCTGTGTTGTGTTGAAAACTGTTTTTTTGTGCAACATTCAGCACATTAGCCTGAACTGATATGTAGTAAGTTATAGTATTATCAGTGTAAAATTGGATTCTGGGAGTTCTGACTGAACATACTAGAGGTAGAGCATTGAAAAGGTTGAATAGGAGCAGGCCTAGTATAGAACCTTGAAGAACAACAAAGCTTAATGTGGTAGGAAGGGAAATATTAACATGATCCTTAAAGGTTTAGTCTTGTATGGTAGGTAGTCTTTGAATTAGTCCAAAGCATCTGAAGAAAGACCAAACTGTCTTTATTTAAGGAGAACTAAACTTTCCATGAATGTTGTAGTCATTTTTTTATGACAGTTTTCAAACATGGCTGATGAAGGGCTGTGTGACCCAGTACACCTCCTGCAAAAGTGGGAAAGAAAGAAAGAAAGAAAGAAAGAAAGAAAGAAAGAAAGAAAGAAAGAAAGAAAGAAAGAAAGAAAGAAAGAAAGAAAAGAGACAGTCAAGTCAATTATGGATACTGTATCCAAGGACATTTTTAGGCCAATACAATTTGTACAATCATGGTGGCAAGCATCTACAGCAGTTAAAAAGGCAAATTGTGACAAATAGATGAGTATTTCTATTGGAGTGTTGTCAAAATCTTGATTGTGAATCAAATGCAATAGCCTTGCTGAAGACATATTGGTCTCAGGAATCATGGGCATACTTGATGAACCCTCAGTCACCTTCTGTTGTCATTTTTCTATGTTTCTATTTTTCTGTATCCCATTAGCTGTTTGTAAACTGATTTCTCAATGAGCTTACATGATGCTGATAGTGCATAACTTAGTCAGTACTTATGTCTGAGGTGGAACCTGATCTGTGTAGTAGAATCACAATTGTCCCCATCCTACAAGACACATCTGGAAAATAATTGCTCTCCACCCAGTATGTTTTTTCTGTTGAAATCTTAAATAACAAAAATAAATAAATAAATACAGTACATGTGGACTGTCAGATAACAAATTTACAGTTATTCATGCACTAGACTGTCAGGTAGGCTTAGAAAAAAAACAGAACAAAAAACTAATTCTGGATTGTTATGAACCATACATGGCCAGAAAAGTGACTGTTTACTTGATTGCATGGCAGGTCTGGGAATATCAGTGGCCAGATTCACCAAAAGTTGCAAAGTGCAGTGCAAAAGTTTGCGCTGTGCCTTGTGATTGCACTGGTTCCAAAAGTTGCTATTCGCAACCAGATAGTGCACCACATTATCCAACTATGAATAGGGCCAGGACAGGGCAGCACTAACCCAGGAAAGCCACTGCTAACCCTACTAGCACCGCTCCAACATCCAACCAGGAGAATGGCCCTGCAATAAATAGCGCAGGTGTGCTATTTCGCATTGAAAACAGCAGCTATGTAAATGAGCCCATTGGGCATGCAAGACACTATGTGGCCATTTGCATGCCCATTATGGGCCCAGTAACATGTACTGTGGGTGGCTTAGTGCAACCCTCCCAGCCCCTGCCCAATGCATCTGCAGTCCCTAGTGGACTAGTGCCTCTGCCGCCGTTCATCAATGACTGTCCCCAGAATGTAATTGTAGTTACCCTGGTGGTGTAGTGGCCCCTCCCCTCCCCAGTCGCCATTCTCCATCCCTGCAGTTGATAAAAAGGCCCAGTATTTCCTGGTGGTAGTGGTGCTCTCCCCCCTCCCCGATCTCCAATCACTGTCTCTATATAAAAACAAATAAATTCCCTGGTAGTCTAGTGGTCCCTCCCCTCTCCCTGTTGTCTGATTGCCATCCTGTATTATTACATAGCATATTTCCCTGTCAGTACCTAGTGGTCCCTTCCCCAGCCCCCATTCTCTGATCACCATCCTATATTATTAAATAGCATATTTCCCTGGCAGTCCAGTTGCTCCCAGCAAAATGAAAACAAATAGGCGAACACCACTGGAATGTGCATTTGAAATATTCCTTATTTTATCCACACATATCAAGGGTGACAGGTTCGTTGCTGGCGCCACTTCCTCTGACCCACTGTGTTGGTCTTTTTTTTTAACTTTTCAATGTTTTATATTCCATTTAAGGACTCAAGTCTACTGTTCTCATTCTCTCAAAAGAGGTGATTCATTTCTCCTTGTTTAAACACTGGGAGTCAGCTTGAGCCACACTATACTGCACCTCTGGGAAAAGTATGGAAGTGGTAAAACATAAATGTAAATTTAAACACAGCTGTCATTTTTCAAATCCTGTCCAGAACATGTTTCTGCATTTTTTTGTGTGTGCTCTTTTTACCTTATCCTGCAATGCTCTGGTGCTTGCCTCTCCTTGGGGCCCTCCAAGCCTTCTCCACTCCTTGGCCATCCTCTTCCTGAGCCCTGCCAACCCACCACACATTGCAGCCAACCCTCCGAGATGTCCCAGAGTAACCCATCTTCAGGTGTATCCCCCTCCTCTGGGGCACCAGGTAAGGGGGAAACCCCAGCACTCTATTATCTTTACTTGACTCGGGGTGCTGCTGTGGAGGGGCAGGCTCCCAGAGGTTCCGGGTGTGTGGAGAATGCAAAAGCCATCATCCTTCGGCCACTGAAGTTTTTTTCCACTTTTCTTTGGTTGTCCCTCCTTTGCTGCTGCATAGTAGTGCCCCTGGTCTCCACCGGAGGCCTCTACAAGAGCAGAGCTGCCCACCCTTACTCCACCCCAGGAGAGGAGAGCAGTCCTCCGGATACTCAACCTCTCCTTCCCCAGCCAGCCCCCGATGACCTGAGTCCATTCCCATACCCTGGTTGCCGGCATGGTTCGAGGTGTGGCATCCAGTGCCTCAGCCTTCTGTGCCACCGGGCCAGATGTTTTTGCATTTGTGGCATGAAATGATGCTGCAGTCAAGATTTGAAACTTTTCATCTTCTGAGTTCGTTAGGTGAGGTCATAAGAACACAGTGTTGAAAATTTGGGGTAAAAGCAGCACAAAACAAAAAAGTTAATAGGATTATTTTCTTCAGCGTAATGATATTTGATAAAAATTATTTGATGTTTATAATAAATTTTTTGTGTCTGTTTCTTTGTCTTAACAAAAATTGCCATAAGATAAGAACATTAGTCAACTCCAGGGTGGTAGTACAATCACTGTACTTTCAAGGGCAATAAGGCACTCTGAGTGTGTGGTGATCACACTACTACCCACACTCTGGTGTGTCTTATTGCTTATATACTGTATGACATAAGGGCTTATTTGCCATTGAATCACACTGTGCCATGAAGCACTGAGCCCCAAGAATACAGCACTTCATAAATTATTTTTGCCTTGATTTTGCTTACATGTTGCAGCAACTCTGCACGTTACTACATTGCATCCTAGCTACTGCCACTGTAAGACCTAATTTGTCTGGCACTGGCTAGGCCTCTAGCAGATCAATAATCTCATAGTTCTGCTGGAACTAATCATTTACCCCCATTTGCTCCACCTACTCACCATCAACCTCACAAGTGTATTTTGCCTATCCCACCCCCTCTTAAAGCTTTGATTCTCATAATGGAGGATCCCACTTCATTTTTATCTGTCAGAAGCAGTTATTCACCAGTTGATTTTGAAGCCAACAAATGTATAGTATTCACTTATGTATTTTATACTTGCATTAGATGATAATAGTACAGCAATGGAGCAATAGACAAGTTCTGAAACATTCACACTCATATATATTTGGTGCCAGACCAGTATCTGTGGTCCACTACCAAAGCAGCCAGAGTCACAAACATGCTGGCAATCTTTCTTGGCTTCAGGCCAGTAACATCATAGACGAAACACCACAGGCACAACACCACAGAAAGAATAGTGCAGCACAAAACATTGTGGTGCACACAGCTATGCAGGGAAGAAATGCTGCCATGGTGAACACTGCAACCCACAATGGTGCAGCAGCGGTGTAATGTGTGGTAGAAGGAGACTGAGCAGGGTGAGATGGACCCACCAGGATGAATAACTAGGAGCCCGGCTGCAGTGCCAGCAGGGTGGTACAGCCACAAACCACCCCATGCAGGCCCACCACAAAGTAGTGCACACAGGGACAATCAGGGCCAGGGGCAGTAAAGAACCCACACACCAACCTGGGTGTGACCATGGAGACAGGTACCCCTGCCAAACAGAGCTTGAGCAATGCACTGGATACAAGGTGGGGTGATGACAGCATAGGGCAATGGCAGCAGAGATTGCTCAAAGGACAGGGCACGGAGGTACTGGCAGGTGTAGATGGGCAGACCGCTGGATGATATGAGGGAGGTGGGAGTGACTGTGCAAAGGCACAATACTAGATGTGTTCCAGCTGTGGGGATGCACTGGGAGTGGCCATCAACAACTGGAGGGAGGGGGTTGGCCATCATTGAGGTTGCTGTGTTGTGGTGGCAGGGTCTGTGTTTGGCCACCTGTAATTTACCTCTGTAGCCCTCCAGACCATGGCTGTTGATTGTGCCCAGTGCCTCCTTGCTCTGGCACACATCCCCTCTCCTGTATGTTGCTGAGGGCATGATGTAGAGTGGTTTCTGTTACCATGGGGCCACCACAGGGCTGCACGGTATTCCTACTGCTGTCCCTGGTCCCCCTGTCCAGTCCAATGCCTCTGGTGCACCATGGCCACCTATTGGTGTTCCTTCTGGGTGGTGCTTCTCATGTGGGCAGGCGTGCCTGTTGGCATCTATGGTGGTTGTCCTGTGTCCCGCCGACCTCCATGGATGTTGACCTTTGCTGTGTTCCCTTCCCATGCTCCCCTGTGCCGTTCACAGACACTGGTGCCTGCAGCTGGGCTGTGCCATTTGGTATGTTTACAACAGCAGGCAGTGTTTGCTGCCTGTGTGTACTCCATCCTGTGGTGTCTTGAACTGCACTGTAGTCTACCACTGACACAGCATGTAGAGTTGTGTTTGCCGCCTTGAAGTGTCTGGTGATGTTATGTCCCATGATGTTACTGGCCTGAAACCTTTCTTGGGTACTGGAAATATACTGAAACTTAGAAACATGGAATTTGTTGGCAGAAAAGGACTGCTTGACCCACCCAGTTTGCCAAGATTTTCCCTGCCTAATCTGTCCTTGCAGACCTCTGTCAAACCTCCCTCCTCCCTGCCTATATTCTAATATACTACTATGTACCGTATACATCAAGGATGCTTGAAGACACCCGCTGTTTATAGTACATCTCCACCACTTCTGCTGACAGTCTGTTCCAGGTGTCTACCAGCATTTTAGTGAAGAAATATTTCCTTAAATCTCTCTTAAATTCCCCCAGCTCCAGCTTCACTGCATGCCTCCTGATCCTGGTGCTCTTTCACAATTGAAAGACACAACAGGCCGGATATTCAAACTGCGCCTGAAAATTGCGCAACAGCAGGAGCAAGCGCAAGTCAGTTGTGCACATCTGCAATCGTCGCGATATTCAAACATGGAGCAAGGCCAATTGCGCAAGCAGCCTACGTCTGAATATCGCACAAACTGCGCCATAGCGCAACCAGGAAGGGGAAGCTGAGCAGATACGATGTGCCATAGCGCAACAAGGTCAGCCCAGCTGAGCAGTCCAGAGGCCCATAGGGCAAGCAATGACACCCCCAGCAGCATAGCAATGGAACAGCACAACCAGGGAGGTAGGCTGAGGCCCACCACCCATGCCATAGATGGGCACAGGGACACACTGCAGAACTAACAATGCACCTCCACACCCCAAGAACAGCATAACTGGGGGAGGGACGGAATATCAACCGCCCATTGGGACAAGCAAAGAAAGCACATCCCGGCTGCAGTACTGCAGCACACCCACTGGCAAGCTGAGACTGCCACACAAAGGGGCGGACCACCCCAGTGTCCAGCAGCCCCCCCCATGTGCACAGCACACCTGCACTGTGACCCCAAGACACCATCCATTAGCAGTGACTGTGACCGTCACTGCAGGACTCCTAAGGCCCCCTGGCACAATGCAACCATGTGTACCCACCGAACCATACAAGCCAGACCCACCAGGAGCACCCAGGTGGTGGCAGCACACGCCAGACCGCTGAAAGTCACCACCACACCAGGGACACCCCCCATGCACACACACACACATCCCAGGACAATATCACACCAGATGCCATGCACATCACTGCAACTGAGCACCCATAGCCAGCTGCAAATCAGAGACCACTACAGTATTCATACAAAATAGATTTTAAAAAGAATATCAACACGAACACACAACAATAAACTATGTACAGAGAGATATATACAAGAAAGGGGTGGGGGTACAGGTACAAGGTAGGGGTGGGTAAGGGGCAGGGGTGAAGAACTTGGTGAGGGAAGACAGGGTGTGAGGGAAGGGTAAAGGGGGTAGGTATGGGACAGCTACTGTCCTCCAGGCTGCACAGCAGCAGGTTGCCCATGGTCTCGTGGCCTCCTCCATCGTCTGACACCCCTCCGGTGCATCTCCTGCAGAATGGATAGGAATGCCGTGGACACCTCCAGCAGGTGGTGGACAGCCCGCTCAATCCTCTGCAGGACATGGACACCCAGGGCAAGGGAACAGAATCAATGGCTGTGACTGTCCACAACCCTGAAGCCCACCCAACATGCATGGCATACAGCCAAGTGCCCCACCCCTGTGATGGACTACACCCACTCACAGTGACCGTGCACAAGACAAGCCCAACCAGGCAGCAACAGCCATGTGTGCCACTGCACACACACCCCACCCATGCCCAGCACAGCACAACCAAGGCTGTCCAGTGACGTGGCTATGTCGTGGGAAGGTAGTGCCACAGCCACGTGCCCAGTGCATGCATGGACCACCAGTGATGCACTCACAGACATGCAGTGCCACTGGACAGTGCTGACTGTCACACGTCACGTGCATGGCAGTGTTGTCCATGGATGGTGGCCGTGCCCCCCCCACAGCATGCAATAGCATCCATGTTGTAATGACACTCACCCTCATCAAGCCGCTGCATCAGGTGCCGCGGCTGCTGCTGTTGCTGCTGCTGTGGCTGTTGCACCCTCCTCCACCAGCCACCCTGGCACCGCCATCCCATGCCTCAGCCCGTGCCTGCCTCCACTCCTCCACGCCTGTGGGAGACAGAGGAAGAGAAAAACATCAGTGAGATCCCAAAGCAGATAGCCCCTTGCCCCATTGAGTGTGCCTGCCCACACATCCAGACCCAAACAGCACACACCTGCAAACACCCCTCACAGCAAACCACAGCCCAACTCACCCCCATGCGCAGATTACATTACACAGTCACCCATGCAGACAATACCGGTGCATACACAGCACACCCACCTGGCCTGGGCACAATGCCCCTCCTGGCATGTGACCTGAGGTGCGCAAGCAGAGCACGCTCCCTCCTCTGCAGGTAGCTGTAGCAGTACCTGCACTGTTCAGGGGTCCTCCTCCACCCAGTGGCCTGCTCCAGGGCAGCGGCAACCTGCTGCCACACATGGGTGCGTGGCACCTGCAGGGGCACACCCTCAAACAGGGAGCCATAGTGGGGCTCCACCACAGCCACCAGGTTGGCTAACTCCAAAGCCCCCCATTGTGGTGCTCTCCTTCGTGCCATTTTCAAAATGTACAGTGGCAGTATGGCGCTCCGCAGCGTGGCAACCCCAGGTGGAAATGTTGCACAATACAACTCCATCACTGCCTATTGGCGCTGTTCAGACAGTGCCATCGGTCCACATCGCGCTGTCACCGAACAGCGCGATAGAGCCTACACATGCCAGATGTACAGCGCCAGGGGGAAAAGGTCGTGCACAAGGTCATGGGTCAGTGGCGCAAGGCCACGCACAGCGCCATCAGACGTCCACACGTCCTGCATGATCGGACACCTGCGTGCCAGTGCCACAGTGGACTATTGTGCTGTACTGCCACTGCGCCATGTGGTGACCAGCGCTGTAGCGCCATTGGCACAATGGTGGCCATGGCCTGAATTACCGATCGCGCACAGCACGTCATCAGCATGGCAGATGCCTGCATAAGCTACCTGGGCATGCGCAATGCAGTGTACCACACAGTCACAGATATGCGCCATTGGCTCAGCCGGCTCAACCGTAGTGCGCAAAGCGCAAAGGTGCGATATTCAGCCGACACATGCAAATCATCTGATCAGCCATTCAAAGGTGCAGTGGCACGATTTGCATCTCATTACAGTTGCTCCACTCCTAATTTGCATGCATTGTGCTATATATGTGCGACATTGGGCTGCGTTGGCCAGATTCGGTTACTGCAGGTGAGAGGTGGGTTGCATGCTGTGTGATGGTCTGGACAATGGTCATGGGATAACGCTGTAGACTGCACAGTGACAGGTGTCCACTTCCACCCATACAGATCGACATGACCGAGCAGAGCTAAGGTGAGGGTGAGGATGGTGGGGCGGAGGAGGAGGCCCAACATCACCACGGCAGAGACAGAGGCCCTCTTCCAGGCCTACCTGGAGGAGGAGCCACTACTGAGTGGACGGCAGGGCACCCCTTAGGCCCGTGTGGCTGCATGGGAGGGGGTAGCTCAGGCAGTGAACCTGCACGGAAGCCACCAGCGCTCCGTGCAGGAATGCAAAAAGAAGATGGAGACAGACTGCAGGAGGGTGAAGGAGAAGGTGGCAGCCCTCAGGGCGGCATGTGCTGGCACAGGCGGGGGCCAGCCAGCGGTGGCGGAGCTGACCACGGCTGAGGACCGACTGGCTGCATCAATGCAGTGGAGTGCTATTGAGGGCATGCCAGGAGGTGGATTCCAGACAGGTGGAAGCCCATCACTGCACGGTATGACATGGTGGTGGTGTTGGGGGTGGGGAGGTTGTTCACATGCACTCACATATCCTCACTTTCTGTTACAGATCCTGTTCATCTTCAGGGGATGGTGGTGGTGGGTCCAGGCAGTGAGGAAGACCTGCTGGAGTTGGAGGAGGGTCCATCCACCTCTGTCACCAGCCAGCATGCACTGCACCAGCATGCATGCCGGGCTGCCAACTCTGTTGTCAGTGAGTCAGGTGTGGGGGGTGCACAGCCTGTGTCTCAGCAGTCTGGCATGCAAGCATGCCAGCATGCTGTGACTGTGGCTGTAGCATGTACCCGCACCATTGATGATGCAAGGACTGCAATGAGCAGTGACATGTGTGTGTCCCATGACGGACACACAGCAGGCCAGCACGTGCCTCTGGGCCTAGCTGGTTCCAACGTGTGTGCCAGCATGTCGGCACAGTCCCAGGCTGTGCCTGTCAGCACCGGTAGGGCAGCACCGGTGGCTGTGCAGGCGTCTGGCACTGTTGCGGCCACAGCAGTGGAACGAGTGGTCCCTGGGGCACAGCGGTTGGAGGGGCAGCAGCAGCAGTCACCCACCAGGTCTGGGGGTACAGTGTCCAGCAGTGGCACATGCCCACCACCCTTTGATATGCCCATTCCTGGTCCTGGTGAACAGCGCCCACCCTCAAGGGGTGTTGAGCATCAGGACCTTCCATACCCTGGGGGACAGGATGCCATTGTGGCAGAGTACCCATTTGAAGAGCACACCTGCCTGCTGCGGGAATCAGTACAACAGCAACGGCAGGTTGCAACATCCGTGGAGACACTGTGCATGGCTGTGGAGCAGCACAGCAGGGACTGTGCTCTGAACCTTGCAGAGATGGTCCATATGTGGATGGATGTGACCGCCGCCATTGACAGGCAGACCCAGGCATTGGTCACTGTCGTGGCTGCATTGGGCACACAAGCAGGTGCCCCTGTACCGCACACCCCACACAGTACGCTCTCCACTCCCCATTCCCAGCATCGTGCGACACCCAGCCTGTCGACGCCGGGTTCTGCTGTGGGCATCCCGAGCACACCTGGTGCAGGTATGTTTGGCATACTACAGACCCCAGTGCAGACAAGGTCACGATCATGCAGTGGGACCCCTGGTCGTCCAGCGGTGCCACCCCATGTGGCCCCTGCTCAGCCTGCCAGTACTGTTGGGTCATGGCGGGGCCACCCACGCATCCGCGGTGGCCATGGAACAGTGCACCATGACTGACCTGTCTCCCAGTGCGGGTCTTGTCTGGTGCTGCCCTGTGTGCAATGTGCGTCATGGTGGGCAGTGCACTGGTGGGTGCCCTGCACATCACGCCAACATACAGACCACCTGCACACCATCCCAACTGCTGTCCACAGGTGCGTGTGCATGATGATGCCTGCATTGTACTGTACACCAAGGTGCAAGGGTGCCCAGCATCTGACACACGTACTTGGACAGTACAGGTGGTGGGTGTGGTCTGTGGATCTGTGTGTTTGCCATGTCTGTTCCTGCTCTGCTGTGCACCTGCCCATGTATGCTTTGTGCCTGTGTGTGTGTGTGTGTGTGTGTGTGTGTTCATATGACTGTTCACCCCTCCCTGATGGTGTGTTTGTGTGCCTGGTCCCTTCCACTCCCCTTGCCGTCATGCACCCCTTGTGTGTTACTCTGTGTGCCTGTGGGTTGTGCCAGGACAGTGTTGGTTGCACGTGGCCCCTTGACTTACCTGTGTCATGCATAATGCTCCTCCGTGATGGTGTCCCGGTGCAGCTGGGCCTGCCGGATCAGTCGGGGTCCCGCCGTCCAAGGGGGGGCTGCTCATCACCATCATCACTGGCGCCGCTGGCATCCCCATCACTGTCCCCCTCCTCGACCTGAATGGCTATCCCACAGTCTTTGGCTGTGTTGTGCAGGATACAACAGGCCAGGAATATCCCACAGGCCTTTGAGGGGCTGTACTGTAGGGCACCACCGGAGGTGTCTAGGCATCGGAAGTGTGTGCCTTGAGCATCCCAAACACTCACTTGATGATGTTACGTGTGGCAGCATGTGCCTCATTATAGCATTGCTGAGATGGGGTCATGGGGTGCCTGTATGGTGTGAGCAGCCAGGGACGGAGTGGGTATCTGCTGTCACCTGTGTGGAGATGGTGGAGATGAGTATCATGTTCAGGTCCATATTGCCAATATCCCTGTGTGCCACTACCATAGCACCTGTGGCATTCCCACCCTTGCCCCACGTTTGCAATTCCTACATGCGTACTCACCCACTAGATGGCCTGTGGGGATGTCCCCACTCTCTCGAATCGATGGCACAGTGCGGACTGATACCATATGAAGGCATCATGTGCTCCATCAGGGTGTGTGGCACAGACATTGATTATGCGCCCAGTGGCATCACACACCACCTGGCAGTTGACACTGGAATAGCCCTTCCTGTTCCTATATGCAGCCCCATCGGGGCCAGGTGGCATGTGAATGGCTACATGGGTGCAGTCTATGGCCCCTAGCATGCCAGGCATATGTGCTACCCTGTGGAACTCCTGCATGTTTGCTGTACGCTCTGCCATGGTGCTGGGGAAATGGATGTGCTCCGCAGCATGTGGCAGCAGTGCACTGAGGAATTGGGTGAGGATGCGTGATGTGGCCGACTGTGTCATGCCTGTGGTGTCCCCTGTCGGCCTCTGGAAGGTGCCCGTGGCAAGCAGGCACATGCAGGCTGTCACCATGGTCTCCACCGACAGAGCGTGACTCCGTCGTGAGGGTGCCTGTATCACATCACTGCACAGCTCACAGAGCCATCTCAGTATTTCCCTGTTCAGATGGTACCAGCCCACGATCTCTACATCTGTGTACAGCTCAAAGCTGATGCGGGCACGGTACTGCCTGTTGGGGGCGTACCGCCGACGGGCCCTTCAATGGCCACATCCCCCTGCAGCATGCATTCTCACCCCTCTCATTACAGCTTCCATGTGGAAGCTGGCACTGTCCATCTCCCTGGCTTGTGACCCCCCTGGTTGATGTTTCTCTGTTACCCCCACTGTCCTGACTGCTACCTCCACTGCACCAGGTACCCCGCTGGCCTCTGCAGCCTATGGCCCACAACTTCCCTTGCCTGCCCTGTTCTGGACTGTCTGTCTGCTCTCTCTGTCTGTCTCGCTTGGCATCCTGTCGATTCTTGCGCCTCTTCTTTGAGCCTTTTATTTTGGCTCATTTCCGCTTGTGGTGCAACTTCCGGCTGTTCCACTCTTGCGCATTGCGCAACCCTTTGAATATCGCATTGCGCTCTTTATGCAGGGATCCACCCCCTTCGGTTGCGCATGCCATCATTTGCATTGCACTGTTGCTCAGCCTGTTTTCGGTGGCACAACTGCCTCCTGCTGAATATCGCAGAATGGCGCACTTTCAGACTTGCGCATGAGCAACCCTATTGCACATGGCACAACCCTTTTGAATATCTGGCCCAACCTTCCTGCACCCTGTTCACCCTGAGAAGTACCTGTAGATCTCTATTGTGTCTTCACTTGCTCTTCTCTCCTCTCCTCTCTTCAAGGGTGTATATGCTTCAGAATATACATGTACATGCATATCTACACTCTCATACTGCTTGCCCATGCTAGTAGTCAGCAGCCTTATGTTTCACGACAAATGAGAACAAAGTTCATCATACTATAGCGTGTGACTGTATTGCTTTTCTATGTCAATTATGTGTGATCTTAAAACATACTGTAGGTGTTGATACTGTCTTGGGATTTGTAATTTGGTTTGATGGGGTTCATGTAAGTGATTTTGTTTGTGGGGGCAGAGTTAGGGTTGAAAACTACAAAGTCCCTTTTCCTTACTTTTTGGTGTTTTATAAATAATATCTAACTTATGCATTAATGTAAGTAAATAAGTAAGTAAAAATGTTTTATTCATACAAAATGGATGAATTAGGATAAACTCAATTGAGCTATTGCTCATTTATAACAAGGTCCTAAGGAATTATGAAACAGTCATTAAATACAGTGGAAAAAACAAAAAGTAGGAAAAAGAGACAATAGACATTAAGCACTGAATAAATAAGTGCACACATTAAGGTTACATTAGTCACTTTTCACAAATGGGTAATAATCATAAAAATGGTCCTACAAATTTTCCTTGAGAACAACATTGTCCAGACCTAATTGCCAGCTTTCTAAACTATGACTTAATCCCTGACCAGGATGGTCTTCCCTTATTAAACTTAACATTTGCGGGTATTTTATTCCACTCAAGAGGGCCTCTGTATAAAACAGAATGTCAGCCAATTTCTAGTTTGCATTTGGGAACTTCAAACTCTGTGGCAGTAACTGCTCTTAATGTGAACTCAATGTGTCCCATTTGGTCACCGCTGCAGCAGTATATGTGGTAAAGTGCTTAACCAGCACTTATTCATAAATGCAAGTAGATGTTCCTGTCTGTATTCTGAAGGTCTCAACCACTGCTAACAATTAAATAAAAAACACTTATGCGTAAGACAGGGGACATCCAAAATAAATCTAGTTAATCTGCCATAGCACACCTCTAACCTCTCCAAATCAGATTTTCTACCACTGGCATAGATAAAGTTCCATAGTGCAACATAGGGATAACCACTGAACTAACAACCTTCCCTCTTGCCTCTGGGTTCATGCAATGTCTAACCCTATACAGAAAACCTAATTTTTTCCCTACATTATTTATTACACTATTTATGTGAACTGCTCAATTCAGAGACTCATTGAGCCATAGGCTCAAATATTTATAGGTCTGGATCTGCTGGATTTTGGATCACTCCAAGGTATCCATTCTCAGTGTTGAATTTTCCTGAACAGGTAGGAATCGATGAAATAATATTGACTACATTATTTTGGAATTTAGGACCAGACTACTGTCCCTAAAAAAATCAGCAGCTCATTAAAAGCATTCTGTAGCTTAAATTGAATTTTGTTTACTGTAAGATCTGAAGTATAAATAATAATATCATCTGCACATAAATGAAAAAGAATAGATGAATCTGAAAATTTTAACCCATTAACATAGGGATTGAACAATAATGGGCCCAGGATGGAACCCTGGAGGACACCCGATCCAACAGAAACAACACCTGATATCCAACCTCCCATTTTGACCAATTGAGTTCTATCAATCAAATAGGAAGAGAGCCATTGCAAACTAGGCTCAACTATCCCCAGGGAGGCTGCTCTGGGTAGGAAGACATCATGATTCAAAGAATGAAAGGCTTTAGATAAATCAAACAAAAATTGCACCTCCCAGTGACCTCACATCCAGAGCAGTCTGTATATCTGCAGTAACCTTAACCAGAGCCGATATGGTGCTGCATGATTTCCTAAAGTCTGATTGCATACCATTCAAAAGGTCTTGGGTTTCCAGATGTCCATTAATCCGGGCAGCCACAATCCTTTCAAAAATCTTTGAAACCTGAGGCAGGAGGGAAATAGGATGGTAGTTGCCAAACTCAGTTCTATTACACCACTTGAAAATGGGAACTACTTTTGATTGTTTCCAAGCATTAGAGTATACCCCAGTCTTAACAGAAAGTTTGAATAAATATGCCAATGGGTGTGTAATCACTGGAGAGGCAAACTTCAGTAAGTTGGAGGGGATATCATCCAAGCCCATGGCTTTAGATGTATTTAATTTTAACAACTCCACCAGAACCCTGTGAGCTGAAATCTCTGAAAAGGAGAAGTTATGGATGGAGCATAATTAAGCATAATAATTTAGTTTTTTTGCAATTAATTTTATGTCCTTTTAGATTATAGCAATATTATATTTGCTTGGCAGCTGTGTAACATTTTGTCAGGTTTGTACCACCTAATATGCTTAAGTTATAGAAAGGACAGAAGAGAATATAGTGTTCTCTGTATAGTAAATTAACTTATCACTATACAGCAGTATCATATGCAACAAACTGTTATGTTCATCTAATGCAATTATTACCTGTAACAGAACCACAACTGAGAAAGTAAGGGTTACTGCACAGCTGTCACCTTTATTTAGTAGAAGGTTTAATGGGGTGGGGGGGCAGGGTTAATTGTGATAGATTTGTTACTACTCCTGCTAAGTTACAGAGCAGCCTGCCAGGATATAGTACAGTAACTTGCAATAAATGACATGTCACAAAATATTTCAAGACAAAAGGACTTAATTGCCATTGAACTGCATTGTTAGCTTTAGTATCCTGCAGTATGTTACATTAATACTGCAAGCTACTTTGCTGCATCCTGGCTGACATCGCTATATATTATCTTCTATTAGAAGCTGCAGTTTGACTAAGTCTTACTGTACATTAAGTTTGTCTTTAAAAGGAATGTTCTACATAGCAAGGTAACATAAATTAGACATAGGTTATTTCCCTGTGTTGTAGCCATTACAGAAACATGATACTTGAGATTATAAACTAACCTAACATATAAATAGATACATTTGTTTCTATATTGTTCTTGTATTTGTGAGATTTTCTTTTGATAAATTGTGAAAATACATATACAGTAGTTTAAATTGTATAGTTCACTGTGTTTACAAAATTTTATAAGTTTGTAAGAAACAGTTGTAAAAATGCAACTGCAAACACTTTAAAAATAATACACAATGGGAAAAAGAAACACCACGATCAGTTAAACAAATCTAAATAAATGTACATATTTTAGGAAAAAAATCATCAGTTAGAAAAATAAACACATATTTTTGGTGAGGCAAAAAGCAAGGTGGTACATAAAATATACAAAGAAACATACAGTAATAGAACTTAAAATATTTCTTCTTGAACACATTATTAGGCACTCCTTTGAAAAAACAGTAACACTGCTAGACTGGCACTGTAGGAAAATTGATGAAATAAATCTTACTAATATGTCAGTAAAGAGTAATTATATTACTGCAAGCAGTAATTCTGTGCAGAAAGATTTAAATGCGTATGTGCTACACTTGCTGTCTTTGTAACAGATTTTGGACCCTAGAAAGAGGCTACTAGAAATAACAGAGACAACATTGTTTAAGTTAAGTATAATGCTTGTTTTATATTGAGTAGAAAACTCTCTTTTTATTTGTTAAAACCTGTACTGAGCAATGTTTTTCATAAATAAACAGAGTGGTCCCCATATTCAAAAGTCCCCTGCAAACTCACGCAAGTGTCTGCGCCGTGCATATGAGATATGCTGATCCAAAATTATGAGATATTCAGAAGATGCGCCATGAGATGCACTTACGCATGCCCAGCTGAATATTCTGAATATGCGTAATCACACAGTGGGAGATGCATGGCACAGCAAGTGACCTGAGCCCCATAAGGATCATGGGGGAATGCTTGATGCAAAGCCATCTGCGTGGTGCTCAAAGTTGCAGTATTCAGCCTGACTATGCAAATGACCTCACTGCACATTCCAAGTCTGTCTCCCACATGCACAGCTCATTACTGTAATATATTCATGCCATTTGCATACCCTGGGCATGCTTAGTTCCAGCTGTGCGGGGCTGACCCACCACTCCACAAGGGTTAACAGGAGGTATTGCAGCCTATCAGGTAGGTGTGATGAGCTTTTTGTGTGTGGGTGGGTGGACTGCACTGGCTTGGGTACAGTGCCATTAGTCATAGCCATGTAAATGGTCAGACTTGGGTACAGGGGGCCAACCTGGACAGTGGCCACAGAGGCCCACCTGGATGTGCAACAGGGGATGGCACAGGGTGACACAGTCTGACAGGTATACCACATGCATGTGATACACCAGCTCCATATGCAGCATACAGTCACCTGCAGTGCCCCACACACACCCATATGAGTGGAACATGGTAATGACTGCAAGGAATGGCAGTGAGCAGAAGGTGACCAGGTACACTAATGGATGGGTCCTACTTGTGTGCACTATGGTGTGCTACTGTGGGTGGGTGCCACAGTTCAGTTCCTGGCCTCTGCCAGGCTGCCACCCATCCACCAGACTACCTGGGCACCATTGCCCATTTGGCACCCTGGGGGCATGCCACTGCCAGGTGGCACCCTGCAGGCTTCATGGGCTCAGACCATGGCCCCCAGTACATTTTCTGCATTGTAGCTGTCCACTCCTGTGGTGTGTCCTGGGGGGGCACCCAACAGCACTGGCATGTGGCTGCTGGGTGTCTACATCCAGGGTGTGGTGTGAGGAGTTGCTGCTTGGATATTGCCAGTAGTGACACAGCACCTGTGGCACAAGATTCATCCATTCTGGCATGACTGCTGTTTGTGGGCTCCTGGCACATGTCCTAGTGCACCTCTAAGGGCTGTCTTTGGTTGGCTTGCCTGCAGTTCTTCTGCCTGCCTGTGGGTGGCTGACCATTTAGGCATGCCTTTTCCATGCCTAACTTTGGGTGGCTCGTCTCTGAGATATGTAGCAGATGTGCTGCACATTTTGGCTTAATATAGGGATCTGCAGCACATTCATGAGAACACCCCCTCTACATGTGCCAATACATTATAGATGTGTGATAGTGCATCCTGAGATGCAGGGCTCATCTCTCCCTTTTGAATAACATGGGTTTCCAACCCTAACACCCCACTCCCATCCTGCAGGTGGAAAACCAGTCTTGAAGCATGCCTGGATTAGATTAGTGATCTCTTTTATTGAAGTCATGAATATCATGTTTGTCACTCTTATTTTTTTTGTCAACATACATTAATTTTTATTCAGAATAGTTTTCCAAGTGTACAATAAATACATAGCAGTGATATAGTTGATATTTATTTATATATATATATATTTATATACCATGGGGATGAGACCAATTCCAGTGAAATAAACCATGTTATTTTCACTTGAGTGAAATAAATCCTGATGGCATTAGCAGAGTTAAAATAAATACCATTTATACCTACTCTGCTGAAATCACTCACCTGCATCTGAAAACAGCAAGAAACACCCCTGTAATTTGTTGAGTTCTGAAACAGGCCCTACACTGAAATTAACACAATTAAGATAGATAATGACAGTCAGCTGCAGCACTCCTTCTAAATGGAACAATCTCCAAAACTCTTGTGCTGTATTTCAGAACCCAAGTTTAGTACATTACTGAATCAAACAGATGATGCCTGAAATGTTTAAATAAATCTTAAACAGCCAAATTGAAGACACAAATCTGCCAAAAGAAATAATTACCTTCTTCTTCATTGTCACAGAACAGAACCGCCCTCAGGCAACCAATTACCAAAACACAGCACACCTAATCAATACCCCACACACACACCAACCAACAACAGCTCACTACAACAACCCATTCATAAAAGTTCACACAGACACACACACACACACACACACACTACCACAGCACCAGTATCATTTAAAGTGACATGATCCTCATAACAACAAACATACCTCTCTCACTGAAATTGGTCTCACCTCCATGGTATAAATAGCACACATGATGGGCAGATCATAGAATATGGAAAATATTCTCACTTCTGCATCATGAGCACTGTATATTTCACTCGTGCCTTCACCACTCGTGAAATATCCAGAACTCACTCTGCAGGAATGAGAATATTTTTCATATCCCACTCTTGCCCATCATGTATCCATATATATATATATATATATATATATTTGTGTATATATATATATATATATATATATATATATATATATATATATGAATTAATTGCAACACATTTTGTTAATTCACAAGATAGGGTTAAAGTGAAAACAGTGGGAAATGAAGTGTTAGGGTTTCCATCCCTAACACCCCACCCCCATCCTGCAGGTGGCAAACCAGTCTTGAAGCGTGCCTTGGGGTTCTCAGACCTAATGCTCATTCCATTCCATCATTAAAAAAGGTGTGATGTGTACAGTATATGAGAATGGAGTGAATGTTAGGCATGAGAACCCCAAGGCACACCCCACACCTGCAGGGTGGGGATAGGATGTTAGGGCTGTAAACCCTAACACCACATTTACCTACTTTTTTCACTTTAACCCTAACTAGTGCATCAGTTAAGGTTTTTTTGCAATGAATGTCCTTACTTTTTTAAATAGTGTGATTGTATCCTTATTTTCTTGTGGGAGCACAGGGCCTAATCCTTAATTTTTCACATAGTTTGATCATATCCTTCTTTGACTGTGGGAGGGATCTGCACTCTGGTCCCTCCTTAGATACGTACATATATGTTGCCGTAGAAGCACAAGACCCTCTGGGCCCTGCTCTTCCATTTGTAAGAAAACAACAACTAAATTGTCAGCATAGCCTTCTTATTACTCCACCTCATATACACATTACTGAACCTTTCAAAATCCCTGGCAAAATGTGACCCCACACCACCACAATGTCTCACCATACCACATTTGCAAAAAGACAGCTTTGGTAGGATTTGAAGAATGACAGCTGTCATGTTCATGAGGTGATGTAATGAAAAGGCTATGTTGAAAGTTTTGGATCAAATATTTAAAATTTACCTTAGTTATGAGTGTGCATAGCAAAATTTCAATGTGTGTGCACAACTTTGTCATTTTTGTATATTCTGAGTCCAAATTTTCAAAATACCCTTCCTATGAACCCACCTCACGAACAAGACTGGTAAACATTTTCAAATTGCATCTGAAAGGTGATTTTGCTAAGCAACCACAAAATCACCTTTTGGCCCAATGTGCCTAATTCCACTGATATTATTCATCAGGTGGGATCTCAAAAAGGCCATATTGAAAATTTGGAGTCTAAGTATGCATAAATAACAAAGTTATGCATCAAATTTGAAAACTCCTTTGAAATTCATTGAACCACAGTTACCTTAGTTTCTCATATAGCAGTAAGCCATTCCAGCGGCAAGATGTGTCTTCAATGGGAGAGTCTATCTTCACACTGGGGCCTGTTCAGATGAGTGAGGGTGTGTGGGGAATGGGGGGGTTGAGGGGTTGTGGATACTCTGTGGGAGGTCAGGGTGTGGGGTGGAGCAGATGGTGAGGGACCATTTTTTTTCTTACAAGTTTAACCAAAAAATACATTGAGGGACTATTTTTTTTATTACAGGTACAACAGGAGAGGGGATCAGAGGGTGTGGGGGTGCCACAGGACACCAGAAACAAAAAGAAAATATGGGGACAGTGATCACAGCATGGGTGGTGCCACTGTACACCAATAACCAAAAATAAAATATAATAAGGATGATGATGGGAGGGTGCGGGCACCACTAGACACCAGGAAAGTAAATAAATAATTATAGGGGTGGTGATTAGGGGGTGGTGGGTGTCACTAGACCGCAGGGAAAGAACAAATAAGTATGAGGGCAGTGACTGGATGGTGGGGGAGTCACTAGACACCAGGAAGAAATATAACATAGAAACATAGAATTTGATGGCAGATAAGGACCGCTTGGCCCAGCTAGTCTGCCCATTTTCCTACCTAACAGATAAGCTGCAGATCCTAGTTAATCAACAGCTTACTTCCTCCTACCCCCTCTAGGACTGCCTTATGTCTGTCCCATGCATTCTTGAATTCCCCCACTGTTCTTGACTCAACTACTGCCTCAGGGAGGCTGTTCCATGCATCCACAACCCTCTCCATGAAAAAATACTTCATCACATTACCTCTGAGCCACCCCCCCTCTATATTCAAATTGTGCCCCCTTGTTCTTGCACATCTTTTTCCTCTTGGAATTTGTTGATTCCCTTGAGGTACTTGAAAGTTTCTATCATGTCCCCTCTCTCCCTTCTTTCCTCAAGGGTATACATATTAAACTCCTTTAGTCTTTCTTCGTATATCTTCTGGTGCAGACCCTGCACCATTTTGGTTGCCCTCTTCTGGACAGCCTCCACTGTGTCTATGTCTTTGCAGAGATGGGGTCTCCAGAACTGCACACAGTACTCCAGATGGGGTCTCACCAACTGTCTGTACAGAGGGATAACAACTTCCTGTTTTCTGCATTGATGCCTCTTCCTATGCATCCCAGTATCCCCCCAGCCTTCCCTACTGCCTTCTCACATTGCTTGCCCACCTTTGGGTCATCTGATATAATTGCCCCAGGTCCCTTTCCATTTTTACTGTTGTCAGTATCTCACCCCCCATTGTGTACTCTTCCCCTGGGTTTTTGTTTCCCATGTGCATTACCTTGCACTTCTTTGCATTGAATCTGAGCTGCCATACATTTGACCATTCCTCCAACCTTGCCAAGTCCCTTTTCATCCTTTCCACTCCATCTTGTGTATCAACCCTGTTGCAGATCTTTGTGTCGTCTGCAAAGAGACATACTTTTCCTTCCAGTTCCTCTGCAATGTCACTTATAAAGACATTAAAAAGGACTGGTCCCAGTACTGAACCCTACGGTACCCCACTAGTAACCCTCCTTTCTTCACTGTGTGCTCCATTTACTACTACCCTTTGCATCCTGTTGTCTAGCTAATTTTTTATCCAGGCTACCACCTTGGGGCCCACTCCAAGGCTGGCTAACTTGTGTACTAATCTTTTGTGTGGGACTGTATCAAATGCCCTGCTAAAATTTTAGGTAGGACATATCCACAGCCCCTCCCTGGTCTACTACTTTGGTCACCCAGTCAAAGAAATCTATTAGATTCATCTGACACAACCTTCCCATCATGAATCCATGCTGCCTTGGGTCCTGTGCCCCACTGGCCTCTAGGTACTCAACAATTCTTTCCTTCAGAAGTGATTCCATCATTTTTCCTACCACTGAGGTCAAACTAACAGGTCTGTAGTTTCCTGCCTCTGTCCTGCTCCCACTTTGTGAAGAGGAATCACATCTGCCCTCCTCTAGTCCTCAGGTACCACCCCATCCTCCCATGATTTGTTAAAGAGTAGTCAACGGTGTCACTAGTTCTACCCTTAGTTCTTTTAGAATTCTTGGGTGAATCCCATCAGGCCCCATTGCTTTGTCCACCTTCAATTTTATTAGTTCTTTCAGAACCCTTTCTTCTGTAAATGGACTGGTATTGACCCCCGTCTTCAGAGTGTTTCTCTTGTTTGGTTTAGGTACCTCCCCCTCCTCTTCCTTTGTGAATACTGAGCAGAAATATTCATTCAGTATCCTTGCTTTTTCACTGTCCCCCTCTACCCACATTCCCTCCCATTTATTAAGCCTCAGTATCCTTCCTTTTTGGTCTTTCTTTGCTCCCTAATGTACCTATAAAAGGTTTTATCCCCCTTCTTAACATAATTGGCTATCCTTTCCTCGGTTTGGGCCTTTGATATTCTGACAGCCTTCCCATCCTCTTTGTGCTTTAACTGATAAAGTTCTCTGTCCTGCTCCTTCTGTGTTTCCTTATATTTCCTGAATGCTATCCTTTTCTCCTTAGCCTTCCCTGACACCTCTTTTGAGAACCATAGTGGTTTCTTCCTTCTTTGTGTTTTATTGGTTTGCTTTACACAAAGGCTTGTTGCCTCTGTGATGGCTGTTTTGAGTACTCCCCATTGTTCCTCCACCCCTCCTTCTTGCCTGTTTGCTAGTGCTTTTATAAGACACTCTCTCATTTTCCCAAAGTCAGCCCTCCTAAAGTCCAATACTCTTGCTTTTGTATGGCTTGATTGTATGGCTGTGTTTATCCTGAACCACTCTGTTTGGTGGTCACTTGTTCCCAGATGGCTACCCACCTCTAAATCTGAGATTCTTTCTCTGTCCCCATTTGAGAGTATCAGGTCTAAGATTGCTGCCTCCCGAGTGGGTTCCAATACTAGCTGTCTGAGGCATGCCCCCTGTATTGCATCAAGAATGACAGTGCTCTTGGATGTACCTGCAGCAAAGGTGCTCCAGTTAACATCTGGCATATTCAGGTCCCCCATCAACAATATCTCCCATTTTTCTGCCATTCTAAGGACGTCTTCTATCATTTCCTTGTCCATTCCCTCCCCCTGAGATGGTGGTCTGTATAAGACCCCTGTGCAGATTGTGGTGCCATTTCCTGTCTCCATGGTGACCCAGAGTGCCTCATCTGCTCCCTGTTTACTCTTTAGTTCTGTTGCTTTGATCTCTTCCTCTACATAGAGAGCTACTCCTCTTCCTCTTTTACCCTCCCTGTCCCTCCTGTAGATTGTGTATCCTGGTATGTTGACATCCCAGTCATGGTTCTCTGTGTACCATGTTTCTGTGACTGCCACAATATCCAGGCAACCCTCTCCATCAAGGCCACTAGTTCAGGGAGCTTGTTACACAGACTACGGGTGTTGGTACTCATCATCCTCCACTTTTTGATAGCCTTACCCCTTTTAGCCCCATTCCTGTCCTTACTGCCTTTGCCTTTTTTTACATTTACCTCTGTCCTGCTCCCTAATAACTTCTCTACCTTGGTGTTTACCTCACTAAATACCATGTTTTGTGGTGGGAGGCTGGGATTTCCCTGCTCCTTTTCAGTGCCTCCCCCCTTGGCTAGTTTAAATGCTTGCCAATGAAGCATTTAAACCTCTCACCTAGGATCCTGGTTCCCCCCTGGACAGATGCAGACCATCACACCAGTATAGGTCTGCATCACTCCAGGTGGCTCCCCAGTCCCCAATGAAGCCAAAACCCTGAACTCCACACCAGTTTTTCAACCACTCATTGAAATCCCTGGTGAGGAGTGCCCTAGCATCACCCTTGCTATAGACAGGCAGCACCTCTGGGAAGGTTACCATATGCGCTACTTGTCTAAGGCCCCTCCCCAACTCTACAAACTCCTCTTGCACTGCTCTGATCCCATTCCTAGCCAGGTCATTTGTCCCTAGGTGGACAATGACATTCAGCTCCCTCACTCATGCAGCTTCTCCCATGGCCCTGAGGATTTGCTTCCTGTCCCTCCAAGCCATGGCGCCAGGTAGGCACCTTACCTCCCTCTCCCCTTCCTCCCCCATTTCTACCCCGCTAATGATTGAGTACCCCACCAGGAGTTGTTTCCTTCCCCTGTGGGGTCCCATGCCACCCTCCTGTGGGTTCCTTTGTGAAGGTTCCCATCATCCTCCTTGGTCTCCACTGCAGGTGTCTCCATAGAGGAACCACTATCCACCAGAAGAGTGAATAAATTGTGGAGAGGTACAGCTGGAGGGATGCAACTCTGTTCCACCACCCTCTCCCTCCCTGAGCCCACCCTGGTCCAGCCTCTCCTCTTTCTTGGCAACCTCTGAGGTAGTGGCATTGGCCCTGGTGGTCCCTGGGTGAGGGAGGAGGTTTCATGAATCCTAGCCAGGTCAGCCTGGAGACTGGCAACCTCCTCTCTCAGACCAGAGAGGTGCCTGCAAATAGGGCAGCATCGCAGCCTCCAGAATGTATCCCGGAACACTGCTGCCCCACAGCCGTTGCACTGCACCACTCCTATCATGTCTTATTCTGTGTCCCCTCTCCTGTTTCTCTGTATGCTTACTCTCTCCTCTCCTTATAACTCTCCCCCTTCCTGTTCTGGGACAGTAACTTCCAATCTTCTTTAGCAGCCTCCCTTCTTCCTTGCTCAATGTCAGACCACCAGCAGCTGGGGGGGGAGAGTGAGCTACTTTTTTCCTTTAGGGCAATTAGTAAGAAAAAAAGGCTAGCAACAGGAAGCTGTAATTTGAGTCACCTGCTTTTATAGTGTCTAAGCCACACCCCCAATTAAGCTCTCTCTCCTCCTACTGGTTTAGCAAAGTCAGCTGATACAATACCCTTCCTAGCACAGAACACACACTGACTTTCTTTCTTTTCTTTCTTTTTTTAACCCTAAATAAGACCCCTTCTAATTAGGTATCTGTCTACTTAATCTCAACAGACACTGACTCTTGCTGAGATCTAAGTTTTAAATTAATAAGAAAATGTAGCTCATTTTAGTTAGCTGCTTTCTGCTGTACAAGCAAGACTAGCAACAGCTATATATAAATTATATAATATTTAAAAAAATACAGGGGGAGTAATTGGAGGGTCAGGGCACCATTACACACCAGGTAAAATACTTCTATTACTGGGCAGTGATCAGAGAGTGGGGGGTGCCAATAGACACCAGGGAACAGATGCCAGCAAGGGAAAATGATTTTCCTTTCATGAAAATGAATCTTTTTCATGACTCATGATACAAAAAAAATTGTTTTTGTATCACGAGTGACAGAAAAAGATTTATAATCTTAAAAAAAAAAATGTCAATGGCATTTCTCCAACAGTAAAGTGCAGAATCCTGCTATGGAGGTCCAGATAAGCAAGCTACATGTGTTGGTTGCTCTCCAGCATGTCATTTTTCTGGTTTTCCATATTTGATTTTTTTGGGAAAAATGGAAAACAAGATGGTGGCTTATGAAAAAGGATTCCCATATGAAAACATCATACAGTTATTTTAAAGTGCTGGCTGAGCATGCTGTGACCCACATTTTTTAATTTAATAACTTTGGAACAGATTAAAATGTTTTCACTCAACAGCAAAAGGCACTTTTTATGGGACAAGACCTTTCTACCGTGAAACTTTTAGACTCCAATTCAAAACCATCTGGGCACTACATGATGGCAAACCCACCACCAGCAAAAATGAAAATTTTCTGTGTTTTTATACCATCTGTATATCAGAATCTGTACTTCTGACCAGAACAAAACATGGCACATCAAGAGATCTACCTCATGAGACCACACATGTAAACTTTTGTGCAAATTAGTAGAATGGTTGCAAAGCTATTAATGTGCAAAAACTGGGGTTTAACAGTGAAGTGCCTACTAAACTAACTCTCTCTCTCTCCCTCTCTCTCTCTCTCTCTATTTATATATATATATATATATATATATATATAAATATTCTTTGCGAAAAATCCATTAATGCATCAGTTACAGTGTTAGGGTTAAAGCAACAAAAGTAGGGAGACATGTTAGGGTTCACAACCCTAACACCCCACCCTCACCCTGCAGACAACAAACCAGGCATAGAGTGTGCTTGGGGTTCTCAAGCCTAGCATTCATTCTTTCCATCAGTAAAGAAGCTGAGATGTGTACAGTGTATGAGAATGCAGTGAACGTTTGGCTTGAGAACCCCAAGTCACACCCTATGCATGGTTTGCTGTCTTCAGGGTTGGGGTGGGGTGTGGTGTTAGGGTTGGGAGCCCTAACACCACATTTTCCCACTTTTGTAGCTTTAACCCCAACTGATGCATTAGAAGAGTCTTTTTGCATTAATAGAGTTTTTTGCAAGGAATTACCTTACTTTTTGTATCGTATCCTCATTTACCTCCAGGTCTGTGCTCCCGTCCCTCCATAAATGCATACATGCATGTTGCCATAGAAACATTTCATCCAAAACAGTAACCAAACTTTCAGCATAGCCTTGTTATTACCTCACCTCATGAACGCTGTGCTGAGAATTTTTAAATCCCTGCTGAAAAGTCATTCTGTGCCACAGCAATGTCATTCCATGCCACAGGTGAGGAAACACATTTTGGCCATAATTTGTTAAATGACAGTGCTCATGTTCTTGAGGTGATGTAAAAAAAATGACTATGTTGAAAATTTGGGTGAAAATATTTTAAATTACCAAAGTTAAGAGGTAGTGCAATTAAATTTAAATGCAGGCACATAACTTTGCAATTTTTACCCAAAATTGTCAACTTAGCCTTCTTTTGACCCCGGCCCATGAACAATGGCAATGAAAATTTTCAAATCCCACCCAAAAGGTGATTTTGCCAACAGCAGTGAAATCATCTTTCTGGCCAGATTTTGTGAAATTCCACTGACATTGTTCATGGGGTAGCATCCCCAAAACACCATGTTTGAAACTTTGGTGTCAAAATATGTAAAATTGTTAAATTATGCATCAAAGTTGAAAACCCTGTTTGAAATACATTGAACCATATTCACCTTAGTTTCTCATATTGCAGACATTGGTTCCAGTGGCAAGACATCTCTTTGATCAGAGAATGGATCTTCACCCTGTCACCTGTTCAGGTGAGTGAAGGTATGTTGGGGTGTACTAGGGATGTAGGGTGGTGGGTGTTGAGAGGGAGGTGGATTGGAGGTGTCAGATAAGCAAGGACCCTTTTTCTTTGTAGGAAAAAAAACATTGAGGACTGCTTTCTTTTTTCCAGGCAGGGACAGTGATTGGTGAGTGGAGGGGTACCACTAGACCACAGGGAAACATTTGTAATTATGGGGATGGTGATCATAGTATGGGGTGCCTGTAGACACCAGGGAAATAGTGCTAACAATGGGGATGGTGATCAGAGGGTGGGGGTGCCACTAGACACCAGGGGAATAAAATACTATTATGGGTACAGTGATCAGAGAGTGGAGGGGGGTGCCACTAGACACCGGGGAAATAAAATACTATTATGGGTACAGTGATCAGAGAGTGGGGGGGGTGCCACTAGACACCAGTGAAATAAAATATTATTATGGGTACAGTGATCAGAGAGTGGGGGGGTGCCACTAGACACCAGAGAAATAAAAATACATTACTGGATGGGGGTTGGACTGGATAGAGGTTGGGGTGATGCCACTAGCCACCAGGGCAATAACACTTGAATTTGCAACTGGCACTGTTGGTGAGGTCTGCATGAAAAATAAACTGCATCTTTTAAAGGCAAAGTAAACACTGGCAATAATGCACACTATGAAACAGGCATGTCTTGCAGATTATATTCTAGTATGTGGATGCAACAATCTTAAAATGCCATCTGATAATTTCATAAATACACACACAATTTATATGTGAACATGCAATGCTATTAAAACAGCTAGTGCCTATTATGCCACTCATTAAACACTTAGGGCCTTTTTAAGCAATATGATAGGTTGAGTAGATAATGACAGAAGTAAAATGCAAAAGTTAATACCTTCAGAGTTAATTGATCAGTTCAGTTTGATGCAGATACACAGAATGCTCTGGAATTTTATATGCACACTGAGAAGGCTGGCCATTAGCTGAGAGAGATGCAGGTAAGTTCAAACATTGGCATCTTGATTTAATTGCCTGAATATGCAGATTTGGTCTGGTACTATGCATTAGTCAGCATACAGAAGTCATTCTGTTATTTACAGAGGAACTGGAACATCCACCTGCTGTGACTGTAATATTTAAAGAACATTTTAAAGCAGAGTTAAGCTTCTAGAAAACTTGAAAGTCAATATCTTCATTACTATTCTATTTGAAAGGAAATACATTTCCTTTCTTTTGTGGATTACATGTAGATCTGTCTACAGTAGGACGATCAGCATGCAACTTAGCCTCAAAACTTTGTGAAGCACTGGAACTTCATTGGTCTATGTGCTTAACCCAATCTGGGCTGATGGGGCTGCCTTGAAGGCAATAGGACATTAATAATAATACAATACATTATTAAACATATTTTGTAAAGAAACGTGTGTACTGTATTCATTTAGTTTTTTATTCTTGTTGATATTCTGTTCGCTGTGTGTCATGGCGAGCAGCAGCATTCTGAAGTAATGCGCAAGTGCCAGACTGAAATTGGAATAAACTGATTACGTGTACATTTGTGTATTCTACAGTATGCAGTGGCATTCTGCAATTAGGCATGTTGAGCCTAGTTTGACATCATTTGTAATGGGCTCTTGATTTGTAATTCTGGTTTACATTCTTCTGTTCTTATTGATTTCCCAGTTGTTATTTTGACTTTTTTTCTTGTATACAAGTAAGAAAAGATGCAACCATTACTGTGATTGCTTTGCAGTTGTCCTTTTTTATATCAGTTGTTTCACATCAGAGAACTTTGTTTTATAAAATGGCTTACAATACTGAACAACCTACATCTCTTTGTTTACTTTATGTTTATTGCATTTTACAAAATACAGGATACATAGATCATCAAATGTTAGAGACAACAGAATACAAGATAGGAACCATCAAAATGACAGGAACATGTAGTCTAAACATTTTGATTTGGGATAAGGGGAAAACATCTGTAAAGAGAGCAACATATGCAAAGAAATAGCTGCACCCTGCAGAATTATGATGGTCAGTCCAAAACATAATAAGTCCCAAATTCAGTGAAAGCTCAACAGTTTATGCTGATGTGACCCTTCTCAAAACATTACAATATCCAAAAAAAAGGTAGAGCTCCTTAACAGCTGTGCTAGCGAGGGAACAAAATTATATATAAATAGTGGAAAGCATGTAAATCAAACCTAGAAATAAGCAGCAAAAAGTTATCTGTCTACACAATACCATTATGAAAATCACAAAACTCGATAAAGTATAAAATAGTCTGCCCAAAACCCTCCTGGAAGCTTTCAACTGTAAAGACAGATAATTAATTAAAAGTAGAAACAGTTTGATATGCCACAAAAAATAAGGAGACCACAAACCATTTATCACATTATTTGTGTGTTTCAAATGGTGAATGTTTGCCGGTAATGTTTGAACGCCTGCGCATCCCCACATTAGAAGCTGGTGCAGTCTCCAATACCAAGCTACAGCTTTTGTTATACACTGATTACTGATTGTGGTTGTTTACTGTTATTCATTTTTCTGTCTGGTTTGTATCATTTTACATTCATACATTCTGTAATGTTTTCCCCCACTTACCTCCCCCTCCCCTCCTGATGCTAGCTCCTAACAATTAATATGCTTTTAGTAGGTTTTTTTTCTGAAAATCATGGGCTTCCCACATTCTAGTCCTAACATAGTTTTTAAACTCTCAGGCCAGTATATTAAAATGTTTGCACCACGTGCAAACAGTTTGTGCCATGTTAGCACAGGTGCGTAATATTCAAAACAAGATATAGTGCCGGTGCAATGCGTTAGCACCGGCGCAAAAAGTTAATGTATGTAAGGGGCAAAGTGAAGGATGGGAACCTGAATAAAGGTGCAATGCATATTTAAAGGTTTAGTGTGGTGCAAGGCCACATTGCACAACACTTGGCGTGGCACTAGTTACCACCTATAAAAGGCAGATCTTATCCCAGGGCAATCCACAGAGGGGGTGTGTGTGGCCAGGACAGGAAGCCAACATGGCATTTTATACAAATGCTGTGCTGATACATCTCATGGAGGAAATAGTGCAGGAGGAGGAGAGGGACCAGGCCACCATGGCCCACACTGCAGGCCAAGGAGGAAATATGCTGCACACAGGTTGTATCACCCCAGAGTCTTCTTTGAGTCCCTGCCTGATGAGCTCATCACTGGTCGGTACAAGATGAACAGGGACATGTTGAGGCAGATATGCAAACTCTTGCATGAGCAGCTGCAGCCCAACACCAGATGCAGCCATGCCATGTCAGTGAAGGAGAAGGTGATGGCAGTGATGTGCTTTCTAGCCACTGGGACAATACAAACCCCAGTGGAAGACATCATTGGGGTATCACTGTCTGCCACCTTGAGCCTCCTGACCCAGTTCCTAGATACCTTCCTGCCACATGCTGCCAAATTCATAGTATTCCCCAGCACAGTAGCTGAGTGCAGAGCAACCATGCAGCAATTCTATTGAGATGCACACCTACCAGCAGTACTTGGTGCCATTGACTGCACCATGTTGCCATCTGTGCACTACCTGGCAATGGCAGTGACATATACATCAACAAGAATGGGTTCCACTCCATCAATTGCCAGCTGGTGTGCGATGCAACAGGGTGCATCAGCAATGTCTTTGCACAGTACCCCTGCAATGCCCACAACACCTTCATATGGCACCAATCAAGGCTGTGTCAGGCCTTCAAGGAGGGCAGAATACCCAGTGGGCACTTTGTCAGTGAGTATCTGCAGCCATGACATGCAAACACCACAGTGGAAACAGTGCCAAGCAAGTGTAGATAGGATGGAGGGTGAGGCAGGGGGTAATGGGACAGTAAAACACATGACAGACATGTGCAATGCCCAGACAGCAGGACACTGCAGCTAAGATGTACACATATGTTCACAGGGAACAGTGCCTTGCCCCTTAGTCTCTGGCTGCTCACACCAGTACTGCGGGCCAGCAACAGTGGCTGAAGAGAGGTATAATGAGGCACACACCCCCACAAGGAACATCATATAGAGGGTCTTTGGCATGCTGAAGATGCATTTCCACTGCCTAGACCATTCAGGCAGTGCCCTACAGTATAACCCGCAGAAGATATGCCATATATTCCTAGCATGTTGCTTGCTGCACAACATGGTGCTAAACCACGGTATATGTGCACCCAAATCTGAGATACAGTCAGACAGAGACACAGAGCCAGAGGTCCAGGGGATAGTAGAGCAACTAGAGAGGAGAGACCCTTGAATGGCAGGCAGAGCCCTGGAGTACCACAGCAGCATAGTGGACACACTAGCCTGGATAGGAAGGTCAGTGAACACAACACAACACAAACAACAAGTCATTAACAGTGCCTTTAATATATGTGCAAAACATGTACAGTGCATAACGGTGACAACAGTGCAAACACCAGGACTGGCACACAGTGTAACAGTGCACTTGTGATGTGTACATGTGTGGCAGTGTGCAGTGCATGGCACACATGTGTTGGTGGCTCAGCAGGTAGCACACTCACCTCTGAGGCTGGGAGATCAGTAGGCTGTGGGTTCTATCCCCACACCAGGCACTTGGGTTAATATCCCAATACTGACACTGTAGTGCAGCATGAGGGGGGTGCTGCACTCCTGAGGTGCCGTCTTTCGGATGAGATGTTAAACCTAGGTCCCATCTGCCTGTTCTGGTGGTAGTTCAGGTGGATGTTAAAGATCCCATGGCACTTCTCGAAAAGAGCAGGGGAATTTCCCAGGTGCAATGGCCAAATTCGTCCATTCACATAAAATACCACCAACAGCTTAATCTGGTTCAAGGTCAGTTGGCATTCATCTGTATCCCCTTCCCTGGGTCGTGCCTGAAAATAGGCAGGATTTGTCTAGTGCACTTACCCGGTCAACAAAAACTAAATAAATAAACATGGTTGGATGGCTGAAGATTGTAGTGTGTGCATGATATGGGGCTGAGGGGGTGGATTGGCAGATGTGGTACTGTGGGTGTTGTTTGCCTGTGTGTGGGTGAGGGACCATGCGTGTGTGTGATGTGTGTGTGTGTGTATGTGTGTGACCACTGTCCAGGCTAGCCAAGTCAATTGTCAGTGCCTACCACCATGCACATGGCATGAACCATTTCTGTGGGACGCAGAGGTCTGTGTGCTCTGTGCCAAGGACACAAGTGGTGCAGACTGTGGGGATGTTTGGACAGCAGCACACCTGTGAGTACAGCTGGTCACTGAATGAGACATGGATGGTGGGCAGCCATGTCACTGTGTCTGGTCTGTGGAGGAATGGGATGCGGGGATGGAGGACCCAGTGCCCACACACCATGCGCGGGACACATGCTGGGAAATAGTACTGGACCTCCTGCATGGTGTGGTGGCAGCACCCTGCCAACCAGCCATGATGGTGGCCCACGTCACCTCCACATGTGCACACACTGCTGCTGTGAGGTCCGCAAAGTCCCACTCAACAGTGCCAAGGATCTGCGTCATTAGCTCCTCTGCCAGCTGCTCAGCATGGAGCATGGCCACCTCAACTGTCTTCCGCAACTGGGCCAGTTCATGGCACATCTCCCTGCAGAAGTCATGCAGGTCCTGCTGTGCAGCATACTGGAACTCAACTGCAGCATGGAGCATAGGCCATGCACCCTTGCCATCCTGTCCCGTGAGGGACAACCCTCCCCTGACTACGGCTGGTGGTGGTAGCAACTGTTAGGGTCAAAGGGCTGCTGAGAGGTCTGTTGTTGCTGTTGTTGCTGTGGTTGATGCTGTTGCTAATGCCGCTGTGTTGTCCTAGCACGGATCTGTGTCTGTACCAGGGCCTGTGCTGCACCCTGTGGCTGGCAACATAGGTCCACTGGTGCATGCTGTTCATCCACATGCCCAACATGAAGCTGCAGTCTACTGTCAACATGGGCCTGTACACTCCCCTCTCACCCTGCACCATATGTGTGGGCACTGCCTATTCCAACCCACTTCCCCTGTCCATATTGCTTCCCACTGGAAGCTCATCCTCAGTCCCAGAGTCACCCCACGTATGATCACTGGTGACAGCGAAGGTGATCACAGGTCCACAGGTGATGTCCTCAACCTGTGCATCCTCCAGGTGTAAGGCATTGTTGACATCATCATCATCATCAGCATCATCCCCATAAGCGACTATTGGGTTCACCGCCTGAAGTGTGCCATGGTCACATGCACCTCACCATTACTTCACTACAGATGGTTCACATGCAACCCCCAGGCCTGACATTGATGGCACTGCCTGTGATGCATCCTCCACATCCTCCACATCTGCTGGCCCATACTCCACCCGTACACTGGCTGGATGACCACTCTGTCCTGTGAAGTAAATGGAACTGTGTCAGATATACTGTACAACACACTGTACGCCAGTTCCCCTGCATGACATGCAAAACCCAACAGTGTAGATCCCACTGAATGCCCTTGTCCCCCACACTGTGCAGACTGTGTGTATGAGCAAGCAGCACACCTGCACATGCCTCTGACCTGAGCCCACACTAGACACTGCATCTGTATAGTGGTGCCTGCTGTGCAATGCCAACACATGCACAGTGCTATGTCACCTGTACCACTAATGTACCACGACCACCCCATATGTGTGTCTCGCAGGTGCAGCTGGTCCACGACAATGAAAGGAACACACCACCTCTGTGAGTGTTATGCCAACAATGTAGTACTCATAACTGGTACATACCTGCCCTTGGTGGTGTCAGCTGCATCTTGTAAACAACCACCTTTGACGCCCTCCATTGCCACTGGCGTCAGGATCGAGGAAACCAAAGTCATGATTGGGTGCCAGTCACACTGCTCCAATGTCTGTGGGCCACCACCTGTCCTCAGCCATTCATGCAGCCTCTGGGCCTCCTCCTCCTTAGCCCTATACAGCAGGTCATTTCACTACTTACGTACTGCATCAGTTCTGTGACCATGGTCTCCCACTGCGCTAACCTCAGCAGCTATCTCATCCCACATCTGGCATACAATGGCATCTGTGAGCTTGTTGCACCTCATCACCCTCTCTCTCTCTCTCACTCTCCTTAAATGCATGGACCAGTGTCCTTAGCTTCTCTCCAGTAAATTTGTGGGCATGAATCCTCTCCTGTCTGGCAGCATCACCTGTATGGGAGAGATGGAATGTTATTGGTTAGACACAGTGGTGATGATTGTGAGCATGACCATCAATGCACCTGCAGGACATGTCAGCATACTCACCCAGCGATGCATGACCTACTGGGTCAGAATGTTGTATGCTTAATAGCATACGACATTCCAGCTAACCCGGAATAGTGCTGTACGGGTAAATAAATGGTGTAATACTGCATATACTGCTGTACTCAGTATTGCACCATTTGCATTATCCCAGGCAGTGGATAAGACCTCTTCTGGGACTGGGTTCTGCTGAGCAGCTGCCGTGGCTCAATGGACTGAGCCACAGGCAGCAAGAACCCAGGTGCTGCCTCTGGGACCAAGTTTGATTCCTGGTCCCAAAAACTTTTTTAATTTTGTGCACTCCTCAAATTGAACCCCCCCCCAGGAGTTGAGAATCTTTATGTGGTGGGGTTATGCCACATGGCAGAAATCGCACTGTGTTGGCTGCATGATTTTGCCATGCAGCATAATGTCTTGTGACATTATGACCCCATGCCGGTACATGACAGGCTCTGTGTGTCTCAAGCACAAGACTGTAATACATACTACAGACATGCCCAGAGTGCACCCCAGATATCACCGCCATGACCATGCCTGTGCAACAGATGACAACATTGTCACACAGTCCAAGCTTGTGCAGTGCTGAGCTCATACAGCACCATGCATCCAAATGTCCATGGGTGTAACATAGCACATAGTGGCCATGTCTTAGCATAGTATGTATGTTCCCCATGGTGGTTGTGTGTTTGCCATGTTTGGCTTATGCATGGTACTGTGGAACTATGGCATGGTGCATGATGTAGCAGCCTGTCCCCTTGCCACAGCATATTGCCTGTGACACACACACACACACACCCCTGCAGGTGTTCTCCCAGCTGTGCTGCCACAGTGTATGTGCAACAAACATGTGCCGCCATGTGTGGTGTACACCATTGACAGTGGCATGTCGACCTGACATCCCACAATGTGTCTGTGTATGCCACATGCCACAAGCTGTGGCTGTCGCACCATGCAAGGTGACAGTACACTGTCCTGTAGAGTGCAGTGCTGTTGCATGTCTATCATCACCAGTGTGGTTCAAAGGCCGCCAGGCCCACCACTGGTCCAAGCTGCACACAGCCCACTGCAACAGATATGTTGGCAGTGTGCATGCAGCTGTGTCCCACTGTGTCTTGTCAGTGGTGCCCCCACAATGCCACGTGGTGATCCCACTGTTAACTGTGCAGAGGATGTCACTATCAGCCATGATGCTGTCTAGCATCAGTGCAGCCTACAGTACAGTAAACATGCACAGATGGCACAACATCAGCCCACATATGTCACATGTGTTCTGAGTACCACCCATCCATCCTCTGTGTTGCCAGGTCTTTGCTGATGGACACTTGTATTCCTAACCACTTTAGGCGTTATTGTCCTTTATATGCTTTCAGGCATACAGGTGTGCTTCTGCCAGAGAACCAAATAGCCCTGTGATACTGTGTGAGCAGGTAGTGAGTGCCTGAGTTTCACTACTTTACATTTAAGCACCTCTTGAGAGTACCACAGTTCCCATTGCATCCCTCTTTTTTGCATTTATATCAGCTGAGTAGCCTACTGTGTGTACATACCTGCATTCTCCTGCTGCATCCGCTGGAACATTCTGTATTCATTGTTTCCAATTCCAACCACTGTCTGCATACAGCTCTGAAGTTCCTGAGAGCAACACAGGTGGAGCACTGTTTGTCCTTAAGTAGCACGGCTGGGAAATCCACCTTATTAGGGATGCAAATTAGTCCATAATGATATGCTAATATGTGTGCTTGCCCTGTGCATACACAATGAGCCTGAATTGTATACCATCACTAAATATCCCAAACTTTAGCGCCAGGCAAATGATTAGTGCCAGGCAAAAGTTTAGCACCGTGCTAATCAGACATTACACAGCACAGCGCTAGTGTGTTAGCCCACACTAGCGGGTGTTGCGCAACCATGTAGTGCATGTGTGCATATGCTGATCTTGTGCATGTGCTGTGCTGGCATGCTAACACTGCACCGTGCTATCACTTTAGAGCTGTGAAACCCGTGGTTTGCACTGCAGGGTACTCATGCATGCAGTAATGTTGTAGGCGTCACTATGGGGTCACTCATGTGTGGAGTATTAACTTCCAGGTTGCACAGCACTATCACAATAGCATGGCTTATGTCTACTGCAGGGCAGCACAAAGCATTTCCAATAGCACAGGTCCAGAGCCCAGTGCAGGGTGTGCCACTATTTGGTGTCATGGGGTGCCCCTCAGTGCTTTTACAAGCATGTGCTCCAGGAGAAGACAGAGAGCTGTTGTCCACAGGGACAGGAGATGGGCGAGGGTGGAGACAGCCTACCTAGTGTAACTAGTCATTCAGAGGTACAGGAGACTGTTTGGGGAGGTGAGGGAGGGGGATCTGACCCGCAGACAGGTTTGGGCATCAATTGCCCACCACCTAACAGACAGGACTGGGGTATCCCAGGACAGGGAAAAGTGCTGCCACCATTATGTGAATCTTCAGAGTAGGCAACACAGGCAGCTGGAGTGCTACAAGTGCATTGTCCATGATGGGACTGTGCCAGTGCCAGGTGGGTGGCATGTGGTGCAACAGCTAGGCATGCAATGCGTGTTTCTGTGTGTCTGTGAGTCTGCTGTCACATGTGTCTGTGTGTTGCGGTGTGTGCTTGTGAGTGTGACTGTATCCCACCATATGTGAATGCCACTGCTGTGTCTGTTTCCTGCCAATGGTTGCCTGCATGTGCCCGACATCTGCTGCACTGTGTGCACAGAAACTGCACAGTAGGGCACTGTGTCCACACATGTCTAGACATGTGCATGAAACAGGTGACCCTGTGTGCCTGCACATGGGGGGCCCTGTGCTTGCACTGTGATGTGCAACATGTGTCAGAGGTGGCCTATGGTGTGGGGTACCTGTGTACCATGGGCATTTCTGTTGCATACCATGGCAGCTAAGCATGTACTTACAGTTATGTACCCTATTCTCCCAACAGAGCACAGAGATAGGACCGGGGATGGTGATGTGGCCCAGGAGGGCACATGACAGTCCAGGAGCCCATGCCATGCCAGGATGGTGCCAGCCATGCCACAGCAGGTGCAGGAGAGCAGTGATGGACAGTAGGGCATATTGCATCATGAGTACTCTGTTTGGATAATCACTGCCCGGAATGTACACTAGGTGAGTAGGTAGGTCCATGGCATGACACTGTTGTACCTTCAGTGCACACAGCTGTGTACCTGGTACATTGTCATGTGACATGTGTTACTGCACTGGCCACTCCATTGGCCAGGTGTACTATGTGTCTGGCTGGGTGGCTGCATTACGGTTTGCATGCTGGGGACTCTGGGTTCTTGTGGGGCCTCTGCTGTTCAGACAGGTGTTGCTGTGCACAATGTGTGTGCATATGGTTTATTTCATTGGGCTGTGGGCCCCATGTTCCTGTTCCACCAGACAGTACCATGTCCATACAGTGGCTGGTGCTTGTACACTGGTTGTGCCTGGGGGGATTGGGGCTGTGCTATTGTTTTGGCATGTTGTACAGTGGGTCAGCCCTTGTGGTTGATGTGGTGACACCATACCTGGCATGTGTGTGGCCTACTGCTGTCCTGCTGCTGGTAGGACATGGCCAGCATCCTTTTGTTACATGGTGATGACCATGCATTTCAGCAGTGGGCGTGCTGCTGTTTTGGTGGTTGGCAATGCCACATGCCTTGCCATTTGTTATATGGTGATGACAACATTTTTCAGCAGTTAGTGTGCTGCTGTTTTGGAGGTTGGCAATGCCACATGCCTCACTATGCTACAGTACAGGCTGCATGCCATCGTACTATGTTGAGGCAGTGGCTATTCCACTGGTGGGTGTGCTCTGCTTTGTATATCACAGATCTGTTCCTGTGGGCAGCATGTCCCAACTTGTGTTGTCCCATTTGTTTGTTGTGCCATGGCCCACTGTTATTGTCATCTCAGGGACTGGCTGTCTGATTGTACTGTGTCACTTTGTGTGCCACTGGGTTGTGTGGTGTGCACTGTGTCATGGCATTGACAGTGGAATTCCACACATGTCTGTGTACATTGGGATGTGATTGCTGCCTGTGTCATCCTGCCTCGTTATACAGGCATGTGTTGGGCGTGCATTATATTGTGTTTTGTATCACCGCATGGGCATGGTTGTTGGGACATGCTGTCCACCCCTAGGTTTCTGCCTGGGGTTGCATTGTGCCTCCTTGTCGGTGTCCCATCCTGACATGGCCCCCCTTACTCCTGTAGGCCTACGTCATTCTTCACTGTGGGCCACACAGCCAGAGGAGTTGGAGGGGAGAGATGAACTCCTGTGAAGGATAGTCCAACAGCAGAGGACACTGATTGAGCAGCAGGTAGTGATCATTTCTGAGACCAGAAAGGTGGCAGCTATCCTGGAGGCATAGCTGCCAGAGCCATCCCAATCACAGTCATAGCAGTGGTCCCTTTTCAGTTGCCATTCATACTCTCCTGACTGGACTAATGGTTATTTCCTTTGGTTTGTCCCTTCATTACTGTATGTGTCCACTTCTCCTTCTCCTACATTATCACTGCCATCTTGTAAATATGTATATATTGTAAATTTGTTCTTCCTTTATTCGTTTGGATTGTTGTTGTAGGTGTTCAGTTAGTCATTCACCTGATTGTAGTGTTAGTGGTTGCAGTGTCTTGTGGTTTAGTTTTTACAATAACATATCTTTTTGTAGCACTAACAGCTGTTTTCTCCATTATTTTCATTTAGTTGTAGTACTGTCAGTTGTAATGGTTGGGCAAATGTTGTTGTTTGTTACATTTTTGTTCCTGTTATTGCATTTTTTTTGTGTCTCCTTATGTAGTTGTTGTGCTGTTATTCATGCTTTTCCATGTTGTCTTTGTCATTTATAAATATCACTTTCTTGAATTCCCCATGTCCAGTGTCATTTTTGGGTGCTTGGGTATTTCAGACAGTTTGTACTGTTCTGTTTTTGTCACACATGGGTCCTGGGTGTTCTTGGCATTCACATGGCCGTGTGTGTCTTATTCTAGATTCTGCACTGCTGTCTGCTCTTGGGATTACATTCAGGGCTGTATTTCTTTGCATGTGTTCCAGGGCAGGGCAGTTTCACCTCTGCACTGTGTTTCTCTGAGTGTTTGCACTGCCTGGCTGGGTGCTATATTCAGTGTTGTCTTATTTGCTATATTGAGAGCTGCCTTATTCCCAAGATATTTTTTGCGTTGCACTCCCAGCCCAGTTTGCCCGGCTTCCTTAGCATGCTGTATTCAGCAGATTTAGTGCCAGGCTATTCCTTTTGAATAAAGTGGACTATTTGATCCAGGCTAATTTTGTATACCAAGCAGTGCTAATTTTGCCACAGGGCAAAGTTTTGAATATCTGGCCCCCCAGTCTGTGGTTCTCTGAAGTGAGGAAATCAGTAACTGATATAGCAGTTAGTTTCAGTTAGTATTTAGTCTGATCGAATCTTTATTTTGCTCAAAAGTAATATAATATGATGACCAGTTATTAAAGCCTGTCGGACTTCAGAGGAGGATGACTAACGATTTAGTTTTGAGTCAACATATATTTCCAGAAACAGTTGCTGACATATAATATCAATGAGTGGTCGGCTAGGGCAGGAATTTGGCACATCAACAATTTGAAAAAAAAAAAGAAAAAATAATTTGCCATGTTTATAATTTGAAAAAAAAAATAGCGAAAGTATTATATAATGTCCTGCAGATGGGGTTGGTGTGTGCAGGGCCAGTGGTCTTCATCCAATTACACTGGTCTCCTATATTGAAAAAAGTAATAATTTCCCTGATAGCCAGTGGTTCCCCTCACCTCTGTAACCCTGGCCCCCGGTATAGTTTAAAATAATAATTTCCCTGTTGACCAATGGCACCCTGCTCCATAACCCCAGTCCCCTGTATTGTAAAAAAATAATAATTTCCCTGGTGGCTAGCGGAGAACCCTCTAAACCATCATGTAGTACAAAGAGAGATTGGGATAGGGAGGAGGAGTCCACTAGACCACCAGAGAATAATGCTGTGTATTACAAGAAGAGATGGGTGAAGTGGCTTCAATTCACTCCACGGAGTGATTTGCAGAATACTTCCTGTTATAATAGGTAACACAAAGTCCAATGAAGACAATGACTTTGCAATACTCCACCTTCTCAAACCACTACTCCACCAAATCTTAAGGCAAAGTACATTGAGAACAATGTACTTCACCTCACTTTGCCTTGTTTTAAAGCTCCAAAGATGAATTATGCAGTAATTCATGGGATTTCTGGTCACATGGGCTCCAGATTGTTCTGCACAGCCTCAGTTCGGGGTAGCGTGTGTAGGAAGCTGTAGGAGACAATCTGCTCTGAGAGCTCTCTGTGATTCAAACCTTCTAAAAGCTGTTAAAAAAGTATTTTTGCATCATTTTTTTTGCTGAAACTTTAGTTCATCAATTGTAGGAAACCCTCCTGTGCTCATATCATCGAGCGTTTATTGTTTGTGTGTGGATTTTGAATGTTAATGTTCAACATTCAGTCTGTGTACTGACAGACAGTGGAAGTGTGCTTTGGGGGAAGGGTGTATCTGGTGTAGGTAGATTTAAGTTGGAGAAATAGGGACTTTGTTTTTTGGTTATATATTTCTTGTATAACTGACTGTGTTAATGTACACACAGTAATATATTCCATAATTGTTAACATTTTTTTGCTGATTGTGTGAGTTGTGGTCTGGAGGGACCTGGTGCAGCACTGAGGTTGATTAAAATATGTTGTATATTACTGAACTGTTAAATTTGGTATGCATTACTTGTAGACAAATTCTGAGTGTGTGTGAGTGGGTGTGTACAGTGTGTGATGTGACATCAAATAATACACCTTTTATTGTGCCACAGTGTAATTGCAGGTGCAGCAGTGTGAACCTGCTATCCACTTCAGCTGCATGATTTTGTACTGCCATTGTGGTATCTTTCCTTGGTTTTGACCTGCAGTAATCTGCAGTCAATGCTTTCCCCCCGCCCACCTGTAAAAGGTATTCTTTTCTAGGCTGGATTGTTTGTGACTTGAGAACACCACTGGTTAGTTAAGGTGTTGTTGAACTTGTGACTTTGCATCTGTATCTATTGTTGAAGCCACAGTTGTTTTTTTGGCTTCACATCCATTGTCATCCACCCTGGCCCCCACCTAGAGTGAATGTTCCAAAATCTGAATTTGTTTAGAATATTCCTGTTGATCCCCAAAATGCCTGCAAAGAGATGTGCAAGCAAAGCTGTTTCTCGGCATGGCACTGCTGCCAGTGGTAAGATCGTCTGTGGGAATTGTAGTAGTACGCAGTCACAGAAGTGCATTGCTGATGTGAGGAAAGGTATTTCTCCTTCAATGTTTTTTACAGTACAATCAGTAACTTCACTCATAATTGGAGCAGATGATGTTGTCCCAGCTGGTGGTGTTAGTGCAGTTACTGGTGGTGGTATGAGTATTGCTGCCTCAAGTTCCAGGTCTGACCAGTTCACCGTGTCCAAAAATATAGTGGAGTGTGAAGCAGTGGCAGTGAGTGACAGTGTAGATGATGTCATACTCCCCAGTAACATCCCAGTAACTGAACATGAGGATTCTGATCATCATGTCAATGATAGCAAACAAAGTGACATTTCTTCCATAGCAGTTCAGGTCATGCATTTGCCATGCAGTGATTCACAGTGTAGTGAAAACATTTTGGGTGATGGTGGTGCTGCTGCTGATGATGATGATGTTGCTGTGGCTGCAACATGCAGTCCATATGCCAGCATCCAAGTAGAAGATGTGGATGATGTTGATGAATATGATGATGATGATGTCAAGTGACCCCTACTGGGAAATGGAGAAAAAGCAACTCAAGGTGGCTGTGTCTGGGTCTGTTTGCATTTCCCCCCTCCCATAAAAAGTTGTGATATACCAGTTTCAGTTGATGATGATGACCCAGTAATAATGATAGGTAGTCATTGTGGTCAGTTGCAGTCCAAGTGTGTCCTGCCTGTAAAATCATGCAGCACATCCCCCACTTCATGGCTTAAAGAAACGGAGTCCAATAAGCAGTATCAGGGAGGACATGTTAAAACTAGAGCATCAAGATACCTTGTTTGGGATTTTTTTGTAGAAGATGCAAATGATGAGTCAATTGCAATCTGCCAGGTTTGCCAGGTGTTTGTGAGTTGAGGTAAAAAGGGGAGCCATCTGGGCACAGGGGGACAACATTCACATCTTAAGAATAGGCACATACAATAGCACTTTGGACTCAGCACAAGATGGCAGCTAATACCTTTACCACAGTGGTGCGTTCACCCTCATCATCAACCATAATGAGCATGTTATCCCCTTCCATGACTGTAGCATCAAGCAGAAAATTAAATGCTTGCAGCAGTGATGAAATAACAGCAGAGGATTACTACAGGCATGATGAGGTGGAAGAGAAGAATGATTTTGAAGTCTTGTCCAGTGGTGTTGGTGGTCAATGCAGTGTGTCTAGTGCAAGTGGTATATCAACCCCTGTTGGTAAATCTGGGAAAATAACTGAATTTCTGGGTTTGTCATCATCTGTGCAACCGTCTTCATCACACATCCACATTCCACCCCCTGCCATTCGCAGAGCAGAACCATTTGTCATCGCACCCATTGTAAAACTTTTAAGTCAGCCCATTGTAAAATAGATCTAATTATAGAGTTTATAGAGATTCCTGGTTGGTAATTCTCAGTAATTCAATAAAGCTACCACACTATTTCTTTGCCAAATTTATTGAGATAGTCTTGGGTAGCCTGCTACTACCCGAGTGTACCTGATATAATTTAATCTTACAGCCAATGAAACAGTCCATGGAACAGTCCATTGGGGTGTTTCTAAAATGCAATCTAGACAGCTAGTAATATTTGCATTACAGAGCTGCAGCATTTCAGAGATACATGAAGCCATATATCTCTGGATCCCCCGAGAAATCTATGGATAGTCTCAGACGGCATCTTGTCTGAGACTACGTCTTCTCGAAGGGATGCTGGACATAACCATAGGTCCCATATTTATGTGTAGCAAGCTTAGAAAAAAATGCAATGCTGGAATTTCCCCAAAACTACCTCAGCAGTTTTAAACACAGACAATATGTCATTCTGCAAATCATAAGACTCGGGTTCAAAAATACATTGGCCAAAAGATACCTTGGTCACAAGATACTTTGCTGAGACATGCAGTCATTCTTAAATGGAAAAACAAGTAATCAGGGGTTTACATTTATCAAAAATAACTCTCTTTAGGATACAGAAAACATACGAGGGGACTTCACAGTCACTTTAAATAACTTGCTGACTAGACAGTGCCCAAAACAAGGACATAACCATTTCCTATCAACTCTCTGTTACACATTCTTTTTAAACACAAGAAATTATAAATTAAGGAACTGTACCTAAGCTGCAGTGGTTTGAAGAAGCTGAACCTTATTTTGGCTATGACCTTTGGTTGAAGGAAGGTTTTGTACAAAATATATCTGCTGAGCAAAGCTAATTTTCTTTAAAACATTTACTTTCTACAGTTATTTAAAGGGCCCCAACACCTTTTGAACCTGAGCATCTACATAGACATCAATTTGCACAGTAGTATCATTATTTGCATGGTTTCAACAATTACTCTCGAAACACCTCTGCACTTACAAGGCACATCAATCTACACGTTGTTATCATGTAGTCATCTACTAGCCATCTTCACCTTTTACTCACCCTTTGCAGCCTCTACACTAGCCATTTTACACCTTTCTATCTCCTCAACCTTTTGGTTAGCCAACTACATATTGTTGATAAAAGTTTGGTCACTGGTTACTAGAACCTTGGCCACTGGTCACTAAACGTTGGCCACTGGCCACTTTCAACAATTCCCACATCGAAGGTAAGAGGCCCCTGAGGGACTCAAACCTTTGCAAAAATTGAACATGAATGTAAAGATTAGTTATTAACTGAAGGTTAAAAAAACTAAATAAACATTTTGCTTTTAAACTGTTAGTACAGGTAACTAGGTATGTGGTTTAAAACTGGTTGCCAGCATACAGACAGTCAAGACATTTATAAAAAGCATCCTGTTCTGGAGTTGGTACAGAGGTGGTTACAGATGGAACACAAATAGTGAGTTTGTAAAACATAGTGCAGAACTCAGGGATGTCAACACCACAATTGAAATATGTGAAAAGATGCTAACATGTGATACCACATATAACACAATATGACATAACAATATTTGTTGATGAATATGATTTCATGGAATCCACTTTGAGAGTGGATAAGGTAGAAGCTATCTTGTGTTGAGGTGTGGCACACCCTTGGAGCTTGATTGAAGAATCTGTTGATAATGTCTCATGATAGATAAGTTCTTAAAAACATTACAGTCCATGAAATTAACAGTTTATAAGTTCATATAAGTAACCACAAGTTGGTGTAGTTACAGTACAGGTGAAATGTCATTTGTAGAATGGTGGTAACCCCACAAGACACATGGGGCAATGCAGACAGTAATTTAAAAACAAAACACCAGCATAGTAGAAAAGTCAGTGTTTATGTTGCTGGCTGCTGGATGGCTGATTGGCAGACACATTGGCCAGGGGTGCATTAGATTGTGCATTGAGTCCTTTTAATGGAGTAGCCACATACACACTGGCATGGCATCTGTGTTGTGGTAGTTGATTACATCCCGATACAAAGATTAACAGTCCATAAAAAGGTAACAGTTTACAATAAACCATTAAGAACACAGTTCACAATAGAGCAATAGGTTTTTAGAAAGTACCAGCTATGTTTGAAACAAGCAGCAGTGAAGAAAATGGATGTCTTGCTTGAAGATCAGTTGAAGAAAAATCTTCTTGCTAAAGACAGGGGATTGCCCCTACCCCAGACTTAACTTCATAGTAAGCAGAAACAATAAGCTTGATTGCAGAGTCTGAACTGACTGGACCTTTTTCAGTTAATTTAAAGTTCTATAAATAGGTGTAATTTTGTTGAAAACATTACACTTGCAGAGGTAATAATAATTTGATTCCTGCAATAGTCTTTATAAGGAACCAATCAGGCACAAAGATAGTGATAACATCAAAGCTGTGGCAGTTGTTTTCATTTCAGGAAAAAGATGAAGGCCTTGGCAACTTAGATAAAAGTGTTACTGCTGTTGAACATGGAGATCTTATGTGTGCCACACCATGGAAACCTGCAAACTTGCAAAGTGTCTTAGAAACTGAGTTAAAAACACATAAATAGTAATCTTTTAAACCAATTACCTTTTGTTTTGTAAAGAGTGGTGTAACAGAGCCTAAATCCTGGCAATTGGAAAGAGAAAAATTAAAATGGGACGTCAACCGCACACCTGGGGTGCAGGCTGAGGTCCAATTATACCATTTGACCATCCGTAAATGCATGACAATGTTATGGTTACACCCTGCATTTAAATCAACAGTGATGAATATGATTTTCTGTCTATTGCTATTAGGCCTAACCGAGACCTGAGTTATAAAATCTTGTAATGTTACAATAACACACTTTAAACATATAGTTTATGGCAATGTGCCTGCTACACTATGCAATAGTGGGACAAATATATATACTGTTGGCCTATGCCAACTTAATAATAGTGCCTATTGCACCTGTGACAAGTGAAAGGGTCTACCTTCTTTACCCTGTATAGTGAAATTCTCCAAAGTACTGAGTGAGGTAAGGCTTGAAGAATAGGTTTGGAGCACAATCTAAATTCTGCATATTATAATTGTTAAGATTTAAAATGACAAAACCTGCATAGAGTGCACTTATTTTTCAGGGGTACCTGTGAGTAGTAAGACAAACGGAGCATTAATTTGTCTGGGGTTTTGCTTTGGAACATATTGTAGAGATGGGTCAGCAATACTAGCCCAAGTATTTAGGTTTGGTTATGAGCATTAAAAATATTCATACATGTGGAGCACTTTTTCTGAATACACACATGATACAGTGTAGCAAGATGTATATCAAAACATTATAACATAAATGTGAAACATAAGCATTTTTGCAATAGAACAATTTCAGTATTGAGCAGAATGCATAAAATACATTTTAAACACAAATATAGACTGCAAATATCCAGGAATCTTAGAGCATTGTGACTTTACTTGTTGAACATAACCATGGAATAAGTTGCAGAGGGTGTGTGGAACAGTTCAAGTTTATAAGTTGCAGTCCTTAGTAAAAATTACTTAGTTTTGGTTGAGAGAATTATTGGAGCAATCCACCACTCTGTTTTTGTTAACTTGTAAGACTTTTCAGGGTCTGCGATGCTTAGAACTTTGAAATTATAAAAAAAACTTTGCACTTACAGAAAGCAGATGATTGCATCCATTGCTGTAAGGCAATGAGAAGTTGTTTTACATTTGTTTTGACAGGATAAGACAGCTGAAAAGACAATCAAAAGAATGAATATGTGGAAATACATACACAATTCCCCCCTCCAGCTTAACTGTTTACTTGCTGAGGGCAGAAGCCCTTGTTCCAATGATAGGTATGAGGTTTAACTGTTTGTACTAGAAAAAGCAGAAGGACTTGGGCTGGGTTATACTGTTAAAATACCTTGGGTCTTTTCAAAACTTGTAAATAAGAAATAATTATTGGCAAATACACATTTTCTTTATTTACCCCTTTGGGGAGACAGTGATGTACCTTGCAACCTTTGTGGGTATTACACTGGAAGGAAGGGTAGTATGCCCTTCCCAGCTCCTACTGGTGGAAGAGACAGCTCGAATACTGTAGCAATAAAAAGGTTAGCTGTGGATAGTGACATGGATATTAAACCAGAAATGGTCTGGCAATATTAGTAGCCAGTCGTGCAGCACCTTAAAAAGGTGTGAACTGGATAAATGGTAATGGGGTGGCCCCATTGCAGTCCCCACCTACCACACTTTAAATTATAACAAGATAATATTACAATTAGCTTAGTAAGTTTCATACCTTACTATAAAGATGGAGAACTTTTTCTCTAGAAGAAAGAGAAGAAACACACAGATAAACAACAAAAACAAACACGCAAGTCTAAAAATAAAACAAGATTATTTTCATAGCATAAAAGAGGCCAAGCGTCCCTGGGTTCCCTTATTCTAAGCATGACAAAATGTCAAGCTGAGTTTATAAAAGATCCGGACTGAAGGTAAAACATTACTTACGTATTTTTTAGAATGCATTTTAAAAAGAAAAAAAATGATTACACCATGGTTACACATAAAAATAAAAGCCATTGTTGTTGTTTTTTAACTGTAGATGGTAAACTCTCAAAAACAGCTGTAATAGCCCTTTTTCAAAAGTGTACTGTATATATATATAAAAAAAGTATGGGGAGGTGAAAAATAATTCTCCCCTTCCAGCTGGACTGCCTTGCATAGTATGGGAATCATGTGATATTATTCAGGAACAAAGAAGTTGTGCTTACAACCAAATGTTTATTGCCTCTGTTGGCTGCAAGCCCAGAAGAAAGGAGAAGAGAGAGAGAGAGAGAGAAAAAAAATGTGTTCCTTTTTACTTAGAATGCCAGTTTTGTAATAGAAAGTCAAATTACATGGTTCACTCTTGGTGTTATTTCATAAAAACATACATTTTGTGTGAAAAGTTGTGCTTTAGGTATGGACTACACATCAAGTTTGAACTCATAGTAACATAAAATGTTGAAACACAAAAAGGTCAAATAACATGCTAAAGGTCACACAGTGTACATGCAAGTGTTGCTGAAACCCAACTGTTTTTGTAGTGTCCTTGAACACTACTGATATTAAAATATCTTTAAATACTAATAGAGCACAAAATAAAACTGCTGGCCAAGACAGTACACACACATACACATACACAAAAAGTAATACTTAACACAAAATAAGACTGACATTATTTGACACCAGTTTGCTGAGGTAATTCCCATAGTTTCATTAGAAAACTGTACGTGTTTTAGATATATATGCTGCCTCCTGCCAGTCTTGTAACACTGACAACTTCTTTTAAACCAACAAATTTATACATATCTCCATGCCAAATCTTTTCAGAACAAAGCACTTTTTTAAACACCTTCCAACTCCTTTAACATACAGCACAACATACCATCTGTAAGTGAACACATCTAGTATAACATGGTTACACCTTTTGGTGCATAGCCAAAATATGGCACTCTGCCATTTTGCAAAAAGTTTCTGGTTTTAACTAGAAGTATGATAAAGACAATCATAGATGTCAACACATTACATTTTCACCTAGCAGTGGCTTGCACGTTGCCTGCAAACTACAAATCTGTCTGCACATTGTAATCTATGACGTCATATCTCTTCACCTTCAACACTACCTGCTCCAACCAACAACTACATACAAAAGTTCTTCACTGACCCTATCTAGGCAGCACAAATGTTTTGTTAAAAGTAAATCGAATTAAAACAGTCAGATATAAGGCAAAACAGTTTCTTCTTTTTTTTACTGTAACATGTTCTGCATCAAAGGCAGTCAATGCTATCTTGCAACTTTGACAACAGAACATAATTACAGAACCCAGATATACACTGGAAAATATGTACAAGAGAGACAGAGCATTACCTTGTTTAGTATATGTATCACAGAAATAAAACAGACAAACATAAAAAAAGAACTTTAAATTTTAAAAAAATTCAGACTTACCCAGTGCCGAGGTATTTTCCTTCTTCTTTTCTGATACACTGGTCCAAATGAGAAAACCGACTGCAGGGCCTTCATGATAATATCCAAATGCTGCAGCTATTAACCCTTTCAAAAGTATTCTTTTGGCCATTTTAGTAACCTGCCAAACCAAGTCTTTTCCAGAGCTCTGGTTTGCAGTTTAAAAATATGTAGCAGTACTAGGTACTAGGTTGAGATCCAACTGGTGGGGATCCCCAGTACCTGGGTTTGGGATTAATTGTTTCAGCCTCTATTGGAGGCAAGTGAAATTGAAATTGATACAAAAAAAAAACAACAACCTGAAACTACACAGATAGGGAACATGGGGGGGGGGATTTGAAATCATCCCGTCTGTAGTCACACCTACTGTGCATACATCCACAGTAGTTTATTTTCTTTCTCTAAATGTTGCTTATCTAACATTACTTAATTAGCTACTGCTTTTCTACTAAAAGCAGCCTGAACTGTGAAAGCCATCATCGGCTCTAACAGTATATAGTTGTAGAAAGCACAAATTACAAGGGCAGTTGCCCTTGCTTGTTTGAGAGACTTTTCCTTAATACATATCTCCACATATTCTTAAACCTGGGGTCCTCAAACCCCCACATAAATATCCTTAAACGTGGAGTTCTCAGACCCCCACATAAATATACATTACCCTTACCCAGCTTATAGCTGCTCCATCGACCTTTTTCTGTAGGTTCAAGTCCATTCGAACACTCAGAGTCCATTAGACTCTTTTTCCCAGCCCCAGAGTTAGGTTATGACTCATGCCTGTGTGGACTCTGTCTAGATTACAAAAAAATTTTTTACCAAATTACCAGAATTAAACCCAAACCAGCTCGGGGCTTGGCTCGCCATTTTGTAAAACAGATCTAATTATAGAGTTTATAAAGGTTCCTGGTTGGTAATTCTCAGTAATTCAATAAAGCCACCGCACTATTTCTTTGCCAAATTAGTTGTAATTTATTGAGATAGTCACGGGTAGCCTGCTACTACCTGAGTGTACCTGATACAATTTAATCTTACAGCCAATGAAACAGTCCAAGGAACAGTCCATTGGGGTGTTTCTAACATGCAATCTAGACAGCTAGTAATATTTGCATTACAGAGCTACAACATTTCAGAGACACATGAAGCCATATATCTCTGTATCCCCCGAGCAATCTATGGACAGTCTCAGACTGCATCTTGTCCGAGACTGCATCTTCTCGAAGGGACGCTGGACATAACCATAGGTCCCATATTTATGTGTAGCAAGCTTAGAAAAAAATGCAAGGCTGGAATTTCCCAAAAACTACCTTAGCAGTTTTAAACACAGACAATATGTCATTCTGCAAATCATAAGACTCGGGTTCAAAAATACATTGGCCAAAAGATACCTTGGTCACAAGATACTTTGCCGAGACATGCAGTCATTCTTAAATGGAAAAACAAGTAATGAGGGGTTTTACATTTATCAAAAATAACTCTCTTTAGGATACAGAAAACATATGAGGGGACTTCACATTCACTTCAAATAACTTGCTGACTATACAGTGGCCAAAACAAGGACATAACCATTTCCTATCAGCTCTCTGTTACACATTCTTTTTAAACATAAGAAATTATAAATTAAGGAACTGTACCTAAGCTGCAGTGGTTTGAAGAAGCTGAACCTTATTTTGGCTATGACCTTTGGTTGAAGGAAGGTTTTGTACAAAATATCTCTGCTGAGCAAAGCAAAGCTAATTTTCTTTAAAACACTTATTTTCTGCAGTTATTTGAAGGGCCCCAATACCTTTTGAACCTGCGCATCTACATAGACATCAATTTGCACAGTGGTATCATTATTTGCATGGTTTCAACAATTACTCTCAAAACACCTCTGCTCTTACAAGGCACATCAATCTACATGTTGGTATCATGTAGTTATCTACAACCACCTTCACCTTTTACTAGCCCTTTGCAGCCTCTACACTAGCCATTTTATACCTTTCTATCTCCTCAACCTTTTGGTTAGCCAACTACATATTGTTGATAAAAGTTTGGTCACTGGTTACTAAAACCTTGGCCACTGGTCACTAAACTTTGGCCACTGGCCACTTTCAACACCATGTTACAGAGTATTATTGTGCATAATCTGAAGTACCCACCCAATCATACAGTGTCACGTGAACTTAATGCTGTTGTAGCTGAAATGCTGGCAATTGATCTTTTGCCCTTCTCCTTTGTGGAGAATTCTGGGTTCCCGCAGTTTGCTGCATGTGCTTGTCCAAAATGGAAAGTCCCATCCAGAACATACTTTTTGACCCATGCAGTCCCCGAGTTGTACCGTACTGTGTCTGACTCAGTAAGACATGTCTTTCCACATTCCTCCTCTCCATTCATCCATTTAAGTATGAATATGTGGACAAGCAGCAAAACAGCAGGGAGTTCATATTTGTGTATAACTGCACACTGGGCGCAGGAGCCGGGGGTTGTTTGTGCTGTTGGTAGTGTGAATAATCAGTGTAGTAAGGGTGGAGTATCATAGTAGCAATCTTCCAGGAATTCGACAGCATGCAACGATTGCTATGTACAATGTGACCTGTTCACACACTGGTGAAAACATGTTGCATGTGGTACTGGCTGAAATTGACAAGTGGCTGAACCCCCCAATCCCTAAGAGCTGGGTTCATAGCAAGTGAAAATGGTTCAAGTGTGGTTAAAAGCATTGTGAATGATGGCTTTTTTCAGGTTCCATGCTTGGCCCACTGTTTAAATCTTGTGGTGCAGGAGTTTCTGCAGCACCCTGATATAAAGAAAATGTTGACAGTTACACCCCATATTTGTTCTTAATTTTCATGCTCTGCAAAGGCCCGTAACCAGCTTCGGCAGTTGCAGATCTGAAACAGCCTCCTGCAGCACCACTTCAAACTGGAAGTTGTCACCAAGTGGAACTCCACTTTATACATGGCAGAGAGGGTTGTATGAACAGTACAAAGCCATCTCAGAATAACTTGTCATGCACACTAGCCGTGACAATTCCAGGGCCTCCATGTCTATGATGATTGAACAGTGGCACCTCATGGACTCTGTAATAAGAATCTTGAGGCCTTTTGAACATGCCACACTGGCAGTGAGTGCTGAGTCAGCCTCCATTAGCCAATCAATTCCACTGCTGTGGGTGCGGAGGCAGATATTGGTGAATATACAGCATAGCCTTGATGTTGCCGGAGACAGTGCTAGCAGTGTGTTGCTAAAACACATGCTGACAGTATTCGACCAGAATCGTCACATCTTGAGCATTCAGCGTAGTGGCAACTTTGCAATAGCAACAATTCTGAACCCATGATGCAAACATGGAATTGTCTCAGTACTGTAGGGCATGCCAGAACAGGTAAAAAATGTCATTGGGTAACTAGTGCGCTTCATTCATAGGGCACAGAAGTCTCATGCCAAGGTCAGAAAAGCTGAGCAGCATAATCAGACTGAAGGTGAACCTGCAGGAGTAGTAGCAAGCATATCCTGTAAGGGGAAGGGGACTGCAGTTCCAGGTGGTTTATCATCAAAAGCATCTGACATTAACCCACTTTGGGAGGCTTTGTCCCAAGTGAGGATTTGTTACATAAATGATTCCTGAGACGTGGATGATGCATCAACCACAGGACTTAAAGCAGCACAGCGAATGATTGAATCATATGTATCTGAAAATAGGCATCTGTCAATCACTGATGATCCCCTTTTATACTGGAGTGGAAAGATCAGTGAATGGCCAGAGCTGACTGCTGTGGCACTGAAGTACTTGACATGCCCACCCTCCAGTGTGAGTGTCGAGAGGGTATTCAGCTCAGCAGGTGCAATAGCTCAGGATCATCCTACAAACCTCTCTCCTACAAATGTCAGTCTGCTGACATTAATAAAAATGAATGAGAGGCACATACCAGCTCAGACTGCAACCTCAGTATTCATACCCCAGCATACTCATGGTTTTGCTGATGTTGAAGAAAGGGACCATCCTGGTGGCAGTGACAGCATGAAGCAGCCTACCACTGATGTCGATGATAACACAATGGAGAAAGAATTTCCCTGTGGTCCAAATTCAGACATAGAAGACTGTGAAGGCAGCCTTCTTTCTGAGGATGATGATGAATGATGATGAGGTTAATGTTGGCAGGTTTTAACATAAGTGGTTGAAAGGCTGTCACATGTCTTGTATTATATATGTTCTCTTTTTCATAAAGTTAAATCATTGTCCCACTCATACTGACTCAAATTCCATATGTCACATCATGATATTTATAACACAGAGCACAGTACATCCTGGCACCCGAACTGCCACCACCATAAGACCACTGTTCTCCACTGCCACCATAGGGAATGTGACTGTGTCCCCCCGGACTACCAACACCATAAGACCACTGTTCTCCACTGCCACCATAGGGAATGTGTGACCGTGTGTCCCCCTGGACTACCACCACCATAAGACTGCTGTTCTCCACTGCCACCATAGGGAAGGTGACCGTGTGTGTCCTCCCAGAGTAGCACCACCATAAGACCACTGTTCACTACTACCACCACCACCAGATGCAGGAAAATGTGGGAGGAAGTGTCATCATGTGCCGCAACTATGACCACCAGCACCCACCACCAGTGTCATTGGACAATGTTTTTACATTACATTGACCATGCCAAGGCAGAGGGAGTCAAACAGGAGACCACATACATCAGCCACAGGCACAAGGCTTCTTACTATTACTCGGTATTACTCTGCATTTTTAAAGTGGAAGCAGGCACTAGGCCCATCAAGAGACCACTTTCCCCACACGAGTGGGGGATATCAGATTTAACTACCCAACAGGAACCTATTCAATTTTAATTTAAACTGATTACAAGAAGTTTGATTCACTATATACTGTGGCATGGAATTCCAAAGAGCCACAGCTCTCATAGTAAAGTAATATTTCCTCTTGTTGGTGAATGCCTGAGTTATTTTTATTTGCCTATTATTACACCTCAATCCATATACTTTATCTAAATACATTAATCCACATAACTTCATAAGGCATTCATCATTTAAAATATTAAATAATAACAACAAATCTCCTCTGTCTCGTCTAGTCTGTAAGTCATATAATCCCAATGCTTTTACCCTATCCAATATGGTAAATATTATATTTCTGGTATTAATTTAGTCATTCTTCTCCGAAGACTCTCTACCATTTTTTTTATCTTTTTCTAAATATGATGCCCAAAAGGATAATGCGTAGTCTGTGTGGGGTCTAACATATGTTGTATATAATTTAATAATACATTCTTTGTTACGTGTTATAAAAGCTTTTTTTATTGCATTAATAATATAATTTCCCATTCGAATAACTTTATTACATTGGTTACTGCAATCAAATTTATTATTTACAGTTACTCCCAGATCTTGTTCACAGCATCCTGTCTTTATTTTATTTCCATATATTGTATAATCAGCCATGGGGTTCTTTTTTCCCAAATGCATAACCGCGCACTTTTCTATATTAAAGCACATACCATTTTCTTTAGCCCAATTTTCAATAATCAACAAATCTTTTTTAAAGAGATTAATTTTCGTTTCAGTATCCACTTCTGATGAGATTTTAGTATCATCAGCAAATTTACTTAACTGACAAGACACCCCAGATTGTAGATCTCCAATAAATAAACCAAACAGAATAGGACCCAAGACCGAGCCCTGGGGCACTCCGCTTGTAACTGAAATACAAGCAGAGACTGAGTCTCCTATCCTTACACACTGAGATCTATCCCTCAACCAGGTCTCAACCCATTTGACAGTATATCTGTTAATTCCCAGCTTTACTAATTTTGATATTAATAAATTATGTGACACCTTGTCAAATGCCTTTCTAAAATCAAGAAAGACAACGTCAACTGGGATGCCTCTGTCCAGGCTAAATCTAATGTTCTCATAGAAGGTAACCAGGTTTGTTGTGCATGATCTACCTCTTCTAAATCCATGCTGTGTGTTATCTATTATACCCTTTAATATAAACTCCTGTTCCATTTTTTGGTTTAATATTCTTTCCAAGACTTTATATAAGATAGACGTCAGGCTAATAGGTCTATAATTATCCACAAAACTTACATTACCCTTCTTATACACTGGTATTACAGTGGCTAGCCTCCAATCCTCAGGAACCTCTTCATTCATATATGATTTATTGAATATCAAACATAATGGTCACAGAAGTGAATCTATGACTTGTTTTATGAAGAAAGTATTTATATTGTCCGGTCCAGATGACAATGTTTCCTTTAAAACTCTAACTGTATCCCTTATTTCCCCTTTAGATATTTCCTCATATCTACTGGTATAAGAAGGAACTGTCTCATTCATATGATCTTTACTTAGGAACACCGACCCAAAGTATTTATTAAATGTATTACTTATATCTAATCCATTATCTAATTCAATCCCATCATCAACAATAGTCGATATTGGCAAATTAGAATTCTTGTTTTTATTTATGTAGGCATAACAAGCCTTGGGGTTATATTCCGAAGTAGATAATTTATACTCAATCCATTTCCTTTCTTTCTTAATTAAGGATTTAGTGATATGCAGTTCCCTTTTATAAATATCTCTTTTTTCTGTACTAGGGTCCGATTTTAATTTTTTATATGCCTTTTCTTTTATTTTTACCTGTTTTTGTAATTTTACTGTTAACCAAACTGGAATTTTTCCTTTATGATTATTTATTTTGATTTTAGGAATATGTGTTTGTTCCAAATCATGTATTGTTTTCTTAAGAAACTGCCAACATTCATCTACATTTTTATTTTTGTATTCTAAATTCCAATTTATTTTAAACAGATTATCATTAATTTCCTTATAATTCCCCTTGTAATAATTATAACAATATTTATTCTTCCTGTTATTGTTTTTAAATTGTTTAATAGAGAATATAACTGCATTGTGATCACTAGATCCTAATGGTTCTACTACTTTGACAATATTAAAATTATCAGAAATATTTGTTAAGGTTAAGTCCAAAATATTACTTTCTCGGGTTGGTTCCATAACCATTTGTTCTAGACCAAGGTTTATAAAGGTTTCCAAAAAATGTTGTTCTATTTTAGTGGAAGCTGTGAATTTATATCAATCAATACCCGGTAAATTCAAATCTCCCATAATAATAACATCAGATGTTTCAGAATGCTCCGCTAATAGACGTAACCATGCGGAATCATAATCTGTATCTGCATTAGGAGGACGGTAGATATTTATTAGAATGAGTTTTTTCTTTAAATATTCTAGCTCTATACAACAACCTTCTATGTCCACCTCATTTTCTTTGAATATAGACATTTCTTTTGATATAAGTATATTCTATATATATATATATATATATATATATATATATATATATATATATTCATGTCCCTCCACCATTTCTATCACTTCTATTTTTATAATATAGATTATAACCTGGGATGGTATTAAATCACTGAGAAGCATCATTCCACCAAGTCTCTGTTATTGCTATTACATCTAAATGTCCTTGTTTAATTCTCCCTGCTAGTTCTGTTAGTTTAACACTATTTAAACTTCTAGCGTTACACATAAAAAATGTAAGTTCTTCACTTGAGGATAAGGACTGTAATGTGCCATTTCCTATTTTCCCCCCTGTGTTTAGTTTAAACGTTGTTCAATTACTGTCAGAAGATCTTTACCAAGTGCATGACTTCCCTTTTTACTAAGGTGTAGGCCATCCTAGCTAAAAAGACTATGATCCTCATTGAACTTTGCCCAGTGGGTAATACATGTTATGTTATTATTTAACGGCCATTTCCTCAGCCACTCATTAATTTCTTTTAATTTCAGTTTTTGCAGAGGCTCGTGGTATGGGCAGAATTTCAGAAAGACATATTTCTGATTTTAATGATCTTAGGGTATTGACCAGAGATATATAGCTGTCTTTAATATCATCAGTTTTAAACTTATTTATATCATTTGTACCCATGTGAACTACCACTAAGGGGTTTATGCCCGCATCTTCAACAATTTCAGGGACTACTCTCTCAATGTCTTTAATCCAAGCTCCCCTGAAACTAGAACACATTCTATTCTGTTTATCTTTTCTACAAATATAACCATCAATGTATTTTATTATAGAATCTCCCAATACTATAACCTGACTTGGGTCAGATGGTTCACTCATTTCTAATGGAGTAATCAAATTTTCAGATTCTGATGTGGGCTCAGCTAAATGATCTTCCACTAGGGTGCTGTTAATGGCAGCTAGACAGTTTTCCACATTATGTACTTGTACAGTAGTAGTGATAATATGCTGCTAATTTTGCCATGTTCTCCTTTATAGTTGCTACAATCCTCTCCATTTGATACAGTCCTGTTATTAGCACCTTTATTTTGCGATGTATCAGTTAGAATCTGAAATCTATTTTCTATAGGAATTTGTTGCATGTGAGTATCTGTACTAATGTTTTTATGCTATTCAACTTCCTTTAGCTGTATGTTTTGTTTTCTGTTGCTTTTCTGAGATGCAATGGTCAAACACATATTGTCAACTTATTTAGTTTTTTTAAAGGTTAACAACAAATGACTTTCCTTTGCTGAAGGTCTGTATCAATGGTACAACAGCAGTACTGCCTACAGGAACCTATGGAATATCCAGTTCCAATCCATGCTGGTAAGTATATCAATTTTATTTCATCTGTTCCTTTTTTCCATAGGAGTGCAGCAAATCAGACAGAGGATTCATAAACTAGGTGACATGTACATCACAAAAAATATTTCTGAAACATATCATGCATCGTATTCCAAATTTGCAGATGTGCAGCCATGACAGTGTTGAAAAAGTTGGACCCAGGTTGTGTTACTTGACAAGATGTGGTTTTGAAATGTAACTTGAGTTGAGATGCAGGGAAACTGACACAGTATATTTGTTACACAGCCTGGTACTAAATTAAGTTGTGATCTGATGATTGTAGTGGGACAGCTTGCTATCTGTATTAATCCAGATACCCATGGAACAGCCAGGGCTTAAACATAATAGGTCGAATTTTCAAAGCCCCAGGTATGATGCAAGGGACATGCGCCAAACAGTAGTGGCACAAGGGAGTCTAGCATCAAACATTGCGCCAGACCTGATTTTCAAAGGAGCAGTGTGTCAAAGTCAGTTCACCCTGTGTCAAAGGTGGCTGCATCAGTCTTGCACCATAATAATGGCAACACCATGATGCAAGCCATCTTGCACCACAGAAATGGTGCAAGACCGCACCTGTGGGAATTTCAAAGCTGCACCACTGAGACCAAACATCTCAAAGTACCGTCAGCTGCTGGACCAGCCAGAGCTGGTCTAAGGGACACTAGAGCATATAAAGAGACCCACAGCAGGTGGTCAGACCTGACTATGCTAATATTAAGGACCAGTATTCTCCTGCAGGACTAGTTTAGAACATTTTGTGGGCTTAGTGTTGGCTATTTCATCTGCTGTTTTGTTTGCTTAGCTTGCGTCATTCTCGTCCTTTGTGTCATTTGTTTGACTCAGCTTTTACCATTTTTACTTGGTTTGCACCATTTTTACTCAGTTTGCATTATTTTTACTCAGTTTGCACCATTTTTGATTCGTTTGCACCATTTTTGTACTCGGTTTGTGTCATTTATAATTGGCCTGCACCATTTTTGTATTCGGTTTGCATCATTTTCATTCCTTGAGTCATTTTTCTGATTTAACGTGCACTATTTTTGACTCAACTTGCATAATTTATTTTGGTGCAGCTTGCATCATTCCCATCCCTTATGCCATTGTGTTGATGCAGTGGACCTCTTGCATCAGTTTGGGGGACTTTGTCACACAGACCACTTTTCTTGCAAAATATGGTGCACAGTATTTGGCGCACCAAGATCTGATTTTTTATTTTTTTTTAATTACTTGTTTAACCAGGTATAGCACACTAAGCTGAAAGCTTTTTTACATGAGTGACCTGGGAGTAGAAGGAGGTTAAGTGACTTGCTCAGAGTCACACCTATAACTGTCATTAAGTCTCTTCCTTCCCCATGTGTGCCATATGTATCCACTGGTAAGGTATAATTGATTTGTCATATTAACTGCTTTCCTTCCCCTTCTACTCCTGGCTTTATCTTTGCTTATGCTCCACTGCTACTCTATCAAATCACTCCTCCCCCCATATCAGTTGTAGACTGTTGTTTGTTCTAGCTGCCAAAATACTGTATATGTATTGCACACACCAGTCATCATGTTTCATTTATCAGTATGCAACCTGTAAGTCACTTCCCTGTCTCATATCAATGTTTACCACCTGCGGTCACCCTATGTGGTACCCTTGTATGTATATCCAGCCTGTATCATGTAACATGCATTTCATGTATATACTGTTATTACCTTTCTGTGTTTGTACTTTAAGTGTTTATGTCACAGGACCTCCTTGTGAATGAGCTTGCTCAATGGAGCTTTCCTGCAATAAACTTGAACTTGAACTTGAACACAGTATGAAAGTGGAATCTGTGGGATTCTAACTCAGGTCTGGTGTGCTGGATGTCACCAGATTTGCAGCTCAGAGCCTTGGACCACTGTGCTATACTGATTCAGTCTGGTTGTGTGACACAGATTGCGTGGATCTAAGGGCCCTTTGAAAATGCAGACCAATGTCTTACTACTGCAATCAAGTTGTAATAATTCTTTCATTTTTTTTAGGAAACTTCCAGATGCTTTGTTGTGTCAAAGATGCCTTATCCAAAGAACTTCTTCAACATCAGGCCCCGTCCCTGGACTGGGGCAGTCATGCAGCATGCAGAAGTAATTTCAATCGAATACCATGACCATCGTTACCAGACCAGAAGGATGCAGATGAAATCTGTGAAGAAATAATCAAATAATAAACCATTAATGAGACCTACTTGGAATTTGAAAATATGCTTCCCCTCCCAAAAAAAAATACTTACCTTCATTGGCTTGAGAGTATTCCATTTCCAATTTCAGCACCAATATTTCTCATCAAGCACTGGGATGCACACGCCAACAGTATGTGACCTGTAATACAAAACAATACAATGAGTACATGTCTATATATCGCCACCCACCTAGAAACACACATATATATATATATATATATATATATATATATCAACTCACCAAGGCTACTATTAGTGTACACACAAAGGGCACACCTCCATCCAGTTGAGGTGAGTGCATCACATTTGCAGGAATTGCAGCACACTTTGGACCAGCAACAGTTCTCTCACGGTCATCATTTTGGATGGAACACTGAATGGATTCATGTCACGTTATCCCTCCTTCACATGGTTTGCCAAGACACTGTGTATCATGACATTATCATCACATAGTATGTAAACTTTCTGGATACAAGACAGTTGCATTTGGGGGATGCAGAAAAATTATGGGGACTCTGTGTGACCACTGTGTGCATGAGTGAGTGTGCAATAAATTCTGAGGATTTTGCATATGGTGTAACACTCCCATTTCACTTCCTCAGCACTTGGGAATTTTCTGGATACAAGACAGATGCATTTTAGGGATGCAGAACAATTTAGGAGACTCTGTGTGACAACTGTGCACATGGGTGACTGTGTAATACATTCTGGGGAACTTTGCATGTGGTTTAACTCTCCCATTTCACTTCCTCAGCACTTAGGAATTTTTTGCACATAAAACAAATGCATTTTGGGGGTGCAGAAAATTCTGGGGACTCTGTGTGACCACTGCATGCATGAGTGACTGCACAATAAATTCTGGCTTACTTTGCATGTGGTGCAACACTCCCATTTCACTTCCTCAGCACTTGGAAATTTTCTGGACACAACACAGATGCATTTTGGGGATGCAGAAAAGTTCTGGGGACTCTGTGTGACCACTGCACGCATGAGTGACTGTGCAATACATTCTGGGGGACTCTGCTTGTGCTGTAATACTCCCATTTCACTTCCTCAGCACTAGGGAATTTTCTGGACACAAGACAGATGCATTTTGGGGATGCAGAAAATGCCTGGGCACTCTGTGTGACCACTGCATGCATGAGTGACAGTGCAATACATTCTGGGGGACTTTGCATGTGGTTTAATACTCCCATTTCACTTCCTCAGCGCTTGGGAATTTTCTGGACACAAGACAGGTGCATTTGGGGGATGCAGAAAAATTCTGGGGACTCTGTGTGATGATTGCTCACATGAGTGACTGTGCAATAAATCCTGCTGGACTTTGCATGTGGTGTAACACTCCCATTTCACTTCCTCGGCACTTAGGAATTTTCTGGACATAAGACAGATGCATTTTGGGGATACAGAACAATTCTAGTGACTCTGTGTGACCACTGCACACCTGAGTGACTGTGCAAAACATTTGGGGGACTTTGCATGTGGTGTAACACTCCTATTTCACTTCCTCAGCACTTGGGAATTTTCTGGACACAAGACAGATGCATTTTGGGGATGCAGAAAAATTCTGGGGACTCTGTGTGACCACTGCATGCATGAGTGACTATGCAATCAATTCTGGTGGACTTTGCATGTGGTGTAACACTCTCATTTCACTTCTTCATGACTTGGGAATTTTCTGGACAAAAGACTGATGCATTTTGGGGATGCAGAAAAATCCTGGCGGCTCTGTGTTTCCATTGCACACATGAGTGACTGTGCAGTATATTCTGGGGAACTTTGCATGTGGTGTAACACTCCATATTTCACTTTGTCAGAACTTGGGAAATTTCTGAACACAACACAGATGCATTTTGGGGATGCAGAAAAGTTCTGGGGACTCTGTGTGACCACTGCACGCATGAGTGACTGTGCAATACATTCTGGGGGACTCTGCTTGTGCTGTAATGCTCCCATTTCACTTCCTCAGCACTAGGGAATTTTCTGGACACAAGACAGATGCATTTTGGGGATGCAGAAAATGCCTGGGCACTCTGTGTGACCACTGCATGCATGAGTGACAGCGCAATACATTCTGGGGGACTTTGCATGTGGTTTAACACTCCCATTTCACTTCCTCAGCACTTGGGAATTTTCTGGACACAAGACAGGTGCATTTTGGGGATGCAGAAAAATTCTGGGGACTCTGTGTGATGACTGCTCACATGAGTGACTGTGCAATAAATCCTGCTGGACTTTGCATGTGGTGTAACACTCCCATTTCACTTCCTCGGCACTTAGGAATTTTCTGGACATAAGACAGATGCATTTTGGGGATACAGAACAATTCTAGTGACTCTGTGTGACCACTGCATGCCTGAGTGACTGTGCAAAACATTTGGGGGACTTTGCATGTGGTGTAACCCTCCAATTTAACTTCCTCAGCACTTGGGAATTTTCTGGACAAAAGACAGATGCATTTTGGAATGCAGAAAATCCTGGGGACTCTGTGTTTCCACTGCACTCATGAGTGACTTCACATTACATTCTGGGGGACTTTGCATGTGGTGTAACACTCCTATTTCACTTCCTCAGCACTTGGGAATTTTCTGGACACAAGACAGATGCATTTTGGGGATGCAGAAAAATCCTGGTGGCTCTGTGTTTCCATTGCACACATGAGTGACTGTGCAGTATATTCTGGGGAACTTTCCATGTGGTGTAACACTCCATATTTCACTTTGTCAGAACTTGGGAAATTTCTGAACACAACACAGATGCATTTTGGGGATGCAGAAAAATTCTGGGGACTCTGTGTGACCACTGCATGCATGAGTGACTATGCAATCAATTCTGGTGGACTTTGCATGTGGTGTAACACTCTCATTTCACTTCTTCACGACTTGGGAATTTTCTGGACAAAAGACTGATGCATTTTGGGGATGCAGAAAAATCCTGGTGGCTCTGTGTTTCCATTGCACACATGAGTGACTGTGCAGTATATTCTGGGGAACTTTCCATGTGGTGTAACACTCCATATTTCACTTTGTCAGAACTTGGGAAATTTCTGAACACAACACAGATGCATTTTGGGGATGCAGAAAAATTCTGGGGACTCTGAGTGACCACTGCACACGTGAGTGAGTGTGCAATACTTCTGGGGGACTTTGCTTGTGGTATAATGCTCCCATTTCACTTCTTCAGCACTTTGGAATTTTCTGGACACAAGACAGATGCATTTTGGGGATGTAGAAAAATTATGGGGACTCTGTGTAACTACTGTGTGCATGAGTGACTGTGCAATACATTCTGGGGACTGTGCATTTGGTGTAACACTCCAATTTCACTTCCTCAGCACTTGGGAATTTTCTGGACACAAGACAGTTGCATGTTGTGTGTTGTGATTGTGAGTACATAATGTCATACTTTCAATTATAAATTAAAGCAGCAGTGCAACAATGTGGTGAAAATGTTGACCTATACTTTTTTATGCTATTTTACATTTCCAGCCACTAGTTACTCCTTCATGACTTGTATGATACTCTTCTTTTCACAATTTGTGTCTACTTTTCTACTTTTTCTCTTGTCTGAAAAAAAGGAGCACACCTTTTAATATGGCTCTGACCAGGTTTTCATTACTATTTGCAGCTGTTTTTGAATAAATATTGTTCTGTGAGGTCATACAACAGAAGTAATATATAACAACTGATGGAGAAAACAGCAGAAAATACTGATGAAGACCTGGTCCGCACCACATTAAAAGGAGTGCTCCTTTTATTATTTCAGACATGAGAAAAAGAACTAAAGCAGACTCAAATACTGGAAAGAATGGTATCATACAAGTCATGAGGTACGTAAAGTGGCAATGTAAAATAGCATAAAAAAGTATAGGTCAAAATTTTCACCAGATTGTTGCACTGCTGCTTTAATGTCTATTTCAAAAAAGAAATATTTCTGGAGCCCCAGTAATGTTTACTTTGTGTTGGGACTCGTGATTTGAACTGTTTTGCAAAAAGCGTGACTGAGCAGTGCAAGTATGTTGTAGTAAACTGCATGTGTGCCATCAGTGTTCTTTCCTGTGTGTGCAGACATTGTCCAGCTTTGTACAAACATATATATGGTGTGACTTGTTGTAGTATGTCAAGAATAAAGATAAGAAAGAATATATGACGTATATTTTATTTGTACCATCAGCACCAGTGGAGTAAGTGATATGATATTTTTTCAGAGGTATTGGGTCACTGTGCACATCGGTCACTCACAGTGCACACATGATTTTGTGGAAATTATTGCACAAAGAACACATGCTCTCTGAAAAGTCATGTGTGCAGTATGTGACTAAGGTGCACTCTGGCCAGACACCTCTGAAAAAATATCATATCACTTAGTCCACTGATGGTGATGGTGACAATAAAATATATGTTGTTCTTATTGCTATTCTTTATACCATAAATACTGCAACAAGTCAGCAATATATGTTTGCAAGAAGCTAGACAATGTCTGACATCACACACACACACACACACATGAAACAGCACTGACTGCACACATGCAATTTAGCACATCATACTTGCAGTGCTCACACCAGCTTTTCCACAACCACGCCATAACAGAAAGTAAACATTACTAAGGCACTGGATTATTATAACAGGGTGATAAGGAGCATGTATGTGTATATGTGTATGTATATATTTAAAGGGAAGCAGTCAGCAACAGGAGCTCCTGCTCCCTGCAATGCTTACCCTCCAGTTAAGCCTTTTAAGTATTTTGCAGCATTTTTCTCACACTGCAACATACTTTATTTTAATAAAGAAAAGTCAGTGACCTATGATTATGGCAGATGGCATGGGGGCTCCATTATGTGTAAAGGAAAGGTGCATCAGAGACACACCATGTGCTTCAATAATTTTGTATTGAAGCACATGGTGTGTCGCCATTGCACCTTTACACATAATGGATCCCCCATAGCGTCTGCCATACTTCCAGTTCACTGACTTTTCTTTATTAAAATAAAGTATGTTGCAGCACAAGAAAAATGTTGCAACATACTTTAAAGGCTTAACTGGAGTGTAGGCATTGCAGGAGGTGGGACCTCCTGTTGCTGACTGCTTCCCTTTAAACTAATACTGTGGCCTTCTCTCTGTCTGTTATTAAACATAAACACAAGACAAAACACTACAGCAGTGTGGGGGCAGGGAGGTGTGCTGAGGAAAAAAGCTAATGTGGGATACCCTGATGTTTCAGCAGCAGATGGAGCATCTACACCATCTGTTGCTTGTGTTACTCGATCTGCTCAATCTGCTGATGGATGGCACCCACCCTATAGTTATTTTCATCCACCACAGCCCACAAAAGTGCTATGTCTGCCTGAGTTCCAGGCATTGTGTGGTACAGGGGGAAAACAGTTAGTGGTGGTGGTGAGGATGGTGCTGGTAGCAGTGGTGGGGGTAGTGGTGGAGCAGCTGCTGTTGTGACCCTCCTCCTGCTGCAGAGATGCACAACAGCAGCACCCTCTACCACTGCCATAGAAGGGCAAGCAGGTGGAGGCCTGGCCCAATTGGTGGCAACCTGCCACTCCACCTTGTGGTGGTTCATCATATGTGTGTGCTGACCCCCAGTCCCCAGATATGTCCCCCAGGGCCACGGCACACCTGCACACCACAAATCAAGCACACCACAAGGCTGCTGTCCCCCCAACACAGTTGAAAAACTACTAAATTGGGGAGCTGCGGGGGGGGGAACCAGGCACAGGAGGGGCATATGTAGTGCTGGCAGAATTGTCACACACCTGGGGCTCCACCTACTGCTGTTGAGGTGGTGCTGCTGGAGCTCCTGCAGCTGCTACTGTAGGTGGTGGTGGTGGACTTGGTGGACGTGGCGGTGGCACTGGTGGTGCTTCTGCTTCCAGAGGGAGGGAGACAGGACCAAAGAGTCTGGAGTGGTCCAACGCCACCCAGCTACAACACCCAGGCATGTGCACTCCCCTCTGGCCATGGACCACATACTGTCCCTGGTCCATCAAACAAAAAAATCACTCCTTCCTTCTCCAATGTGATAAGTGACTTCACACACATACACACACACACACACAAACAAAATTTATAAAACAAAGAAATCGGTCACCAAAAAGAACTGACAAAACAGTACAAAAAAAAAAACTAAAGAATTAGCTTTTAAAAAAGCTTTTGGGTTTTTGGAATTTACTCAAGCAAGAAACTAATAACAAACTCTCCTCTCCTACACAAAATGCTTCCTCTTTCTACCTCTGTAAAGGAGAAAGTGAAAGTATCTGCTTGTATGACTCACTTACTTCCTGACTGGCTAAAGCATGTGACTTACAGTATTGTAAGCCATGTAATGTGTGTGTGGGGGAGCTGCCTAAAGTCCCTATATTGTTGTCACTCCACCTTACTTCACGTTAAGGTGGAATAACAATGCAAAGTCATAATAACAAAGCGAAGTGAGCACATTTCAATGGCCACTTTGCGTAGCATAATGATAATGCGAGGTGGCAACTTTGCATTCACTTCGCAGGTGGAATTTAATTTTGTTGCATGTCTAATTACATGGGGAGATCTGTGATAGGGAGGTGAGTCTGCTAGCCACCAGGGAAATGATTTTTTTTAAATACAGGGGACTAGGGATACAGGTGGAGGGGCACTGCCCACCAGGGATTTTTTTTTTTCAGATTTCATAATAGAAGTGGGTAATGCTTACAAGATATAGGAGTACAATATATTAATAAAATATCCCTTATTAACAGATTGTAAAAAAAATGAATCACATGACAGCATGCTTGTGCAGATTCAAAAGATTGTTCTAAATGAAAAACTATGATGAGAATGAATTTAAACCAGAAGCCATGTCTCCATATATCATTTCTAACAACTGCATCAGATAATTGTAATTTTTAAAACTGAAATGACTACACACCATCTTAACTGATAAATCATACAAAAGAAATCAAAAAGTAGAAAGAGTCTTTATGTCACTACATATAAAATGAACACCACCAAAAATGGATGGCCCAAATAAATTACAAAAAAAAAAGACTTACAAAAATTCCAACTTTAAGCTTGTTTTAATTCACAGGTAGAGATTTGTGGAATTAGTAAAACTTCAGAATAAAAGAGAAAAGTGCAGCACAGCTCTTTATTCAGTGCCTTGGTGCTGAATTGTCTGACAGCTCATGGAGAACCATGAGTGCTTGATTTGTGGAGAATAGATGGTGCCAATGCACAAACTGGTAGGTCACAACAAAACTGGCACAATCATTTCCCCAATGTGAAAATCACTAAATGAAGTGGCTCCAGTGACAGTCATATTGACAAATTCCATTAAATAATAAATATTTAAGAAACCATCACTCATACAGTGTAGTTTTACTCATATATTCACACATAGATTATTAATACAAGTGATTTATAACTTTGTATTTCCTGTCCTCTTTTAAATTCGATCTATTATTCACTTGAACTGTTCACCTGTTCACAATCATTTCCATTTGAACTGTAAAAAAGTATAAATGGTAATTTACAAACTGAATGATCCTTACATAAGTGAGGATGGGCGAGATGATTCTCACCTCAAAAAAAAAACGTATTTGCCTAGTAAATTTCAACAATCTAAGACAAACATGGACATAAGGAGGTGACTAAGATCTAAATATACATCTCATTCTTTCATTACCAAGCAGTATTTCTATATAGAACTATTTTTAAAACAGACAAAAAAAAACAAGATGGCAGAATCACAAACAATATTTGTCTGAGCATGAATAGTAAATCCTTATCAATTAACAGTGCAAATGGTTTTCATTCACCTGCCTTTCTAGTGACAATCACAAAAACCATTTTAATTCAAAAATGGGGTGATATCTTCTCACCACACTGTCCAAAGGCACACCTTTGGCAAAGGCTCCATCAACCCTGAAAATTTAAAGAAACATTTTAATTCTGTCTGGACTGTAGATGAGGATAAAGCATCCCATGTTAACCATTGGAGAAAAGTGTTTTTTTCATTTTTTATCACTCTGTATCTCAAAAACTATAGAAGATGCCATTATGAAACTTTCCACATCTTGAGTCACTGGAAGAATGTCTATGCATGCTGCATGTTTGGGCAATTTTGTTAAACAATGTCGCTGTTATTAAGGTATAACTTTTTAAATTTAACATAGAAGTGAAGGTACCACCCTTAATATTGGGCATGACTGCACCCCTATAATATTCTTTGCAAAACAATTCCATTAATGTATCAGTTAGGGTTAAAACAACAAAAGTAGGGAAATGTGGTATTAGGGATTCTAACCCTAGCACCCCTCCCCAACCCTGCAGGCAGCAACAGGTGTGGGATGTGCCTTGGAGTTCTCAGCCCTAAAGCTCACCCCATTCCATGTGTAAGTAAGTGAAATAGGTAACACATATGAGAATGGGGAGAGTGTTAGGGTTGACAATCCCAAGGCACACCCCACACCTGTTGCTGCCTGCAAGGTGGGATGAGGTGGGGTGTTAGGTTTGGAAATTATAATGCCATATTTCCTTTCTTTTGTTGCTTTAACCCTAACTGATGAATTAAAGGAGTTTTTTTTTTTGCAAAGAATTTCCTTACTTTTTGAGCTAGTATAATCATATCCTAATTTGACTGTGGGAGTGCAGTGCCCTCTGGGCCCTGTGCTCCAATCCCTCTATAGATATGTACATGTTTCTGTGGAAGTATTTCAGCCAAAGCAGCAACCACATTGTCAGCATAGCCTTGTTATTACCCCACCTCACGAACGCTGGACTGAATTTTCAAATCTCCACTAAAACATCATTACATATTCTGGAAACTTATGGGGATGGCAAAAGTGGCAATCAGAGAGTGGGGGTGCCACTAGACACAAAGGAAAGAAGGGGAACAGTCATTGGAGGGTGTGGGATACCACCAGACACCAGGGAAACAAGGGGGACTTGGATCAGAGGTTGGAGGGGTGCCAATAGACACAAAAGCAAAGAAGGCAGTGCTGTCAGTTTGGACTGGATGCTTGTTAAAAACAGTACTAGCAAACCAAAGAAAACAAGCATTCCACTCCTCAGGAAGACAGTGGTGATTTTAATATGCACACTGCAAATTATACCTTGAAACTTGAAATGTGAGCAACAGAAGTCAAACAAACCATGCCTGACCAGTAGAGATGCAGCAAAGTATTATTCAGCCTGTGAAGTGGATGCAAAGTCCATCCACTTCACAACATGGAACGTTATGCAAAGTGTAATCGCAAATGTGGAATTTCTCCCTTTTGAATGCACTTACATTATGGCACGTCACCTTATTCCATGCTGCAGTAAAATAAGTGAGAAATTGGCCATAGATCACATGGCTCACACAGTCTGCATGTCACATGCTTCTCTTAAGGCTGCAGCAGGAAGTGAATCATGCCAGGAAGTGAAATTGTTTCACTTTCACCTTGTTATAGCAGGAACAGGAGCTAGTTGAGCTGGTGAAAGATGCAAAGCAAATATAAAAGTATATTTTTTTGTCTGAATTTGATATTTCTTTTTTGTGGAGTGTGAAAGGGTATTGTAGCATGGGTGTATTTTTTGTTAATTGTGTGTGAATGTTTTATGTGTCAGTGTGTATGTGTGTGTGTGTGCTTGTGTGTGCATCTGTGTGAAAGAAAGAGCGTGTGTGAGAGAGAGAGACACTAATGGACAGTGATCAAGGAAGAAATGGATTTAGTTGCAGAGCAGTGAGGGGATCACATCAGAGTCTGCACCCATGGTGGAGGGCTCTGATTAAACCACAGCACTATCCATGAAGATCCCCCACCTGAATCAGGTAGTTCAGGGATGGTAGCACAGCCTCTGGACATGGCACATAGCAGTTCCCCCCATGCCACCACCACCTGCTATCACCCCTGAGCCAGCTGTACCACAGCAGCATGTTTCAGCTCCTCCCAACCCCAATTGGGCAGCAGCAGCAGGTGGTAGTAACACCTGAGCCTCCCATGCCTGGTCCTCACCGTAGCTCTCTGTTTTTATTTTTTACTACACTAACTTGGGACAGCAGTGTAGTGAAATGCATCATGTGTAATGCCCTGGTGAGCTGTGGCCCTTGGGGCAGTCACCTTAGAACTGGGTGGCAGTGCACTCACATGCTAAACCATCACAAAGCAGTGTGGGATGCCAAGGTGGCAGAAGTTGTGCAAAATGGGGCCCTTCTGGCAAAGATATTGTGGCATATTGTGCACCTGCACAACGTGGTGGTAAGCGAGTGATTGCAAGTGGTGATGCGGCTGCTCCACAACAACCACCACCACAACCTGCAGCAGTTATAGGCGACGGTGGTAACCCAGTCCAACTCACTGCCACATAGGCTGATGTGGGCCTGTTGTGGAGTGAGACGGATGTGGTTAACCACCGTCTGGATAGTATGGAGCAGTAGTTTGATCGAGTTGAGGGTCACCAGCTTCAGATAATGGGGGTGCTCCAACTGCTGCTTTCCAACCAGAACATTGTAACCTAGTTTTGTTTAAAATGTTTTTCCTGCCTGACACCTTGCACCCACCACCCTCTCTGTGAAATATTACTTTCTGGCATTGCCCTTCAATCCTCCTGATCCATCACCCCTCTATTTTTAAATTTTGCCCGCTGCTTTGTGCATATCTTTTTTCTGTATACTGCTACCTTCTCGTATGTTGATTATTCCCTTTTGGTACTTCTTAATTTTTTATCATGCCCTCCCCCTTTTCTTTTAGGTTATACTTAATGTCCTCTAGTGTCTCTTTGTCTGTCTCCGTGTGTCTATCTTGTAACATTTTAGTTGCCCTCCCGTCTACAGCCTCCATCCTGTTTATATCCCTGCAGAGATATGTTCTCATCACTGCACACTGTACCTAAGATGAGGTCTCACCAAATATATGTACATTGGGATAAGAACTTCCATTTTTGGACTTCATTTTAATGTGATGGCTCCCAGTATACACTGTTCCCCAGCCCTCCTTGCTTCCTTCTCACATTTCTTGCATACCTTTAGGTCATCTGACACTGGTTACTGTTCATTTTTGTTGTTTTTAGTCTCCCCCATTGTGCACTGTTATGTGTATAATGTTAAGTGTGTGTTCCATCTTCCTTTTGGATAACCTTATTTACCTCCCAAAAATGATAAGAATCATGCCCAAAACAGCTGAAATAAAATAAAGCACAAAAGTGGTGTCCTTTCCCTCATTATATTCTATAACAAACCAGAAAGTTACGACTCCCAGACGAATAAATGCCAAGAAAAATTGTCATTAGTGTAAATGTATTGATGGCAAAACTAGCATGTAAATGACCCTTCGCATTTGTGTAGCCTTCATCAGGGAACCCCTGATGAAGGCCTAACTGCCAAGCGCAAGGGTCATTTGTATGGTCTGTTTTGTCATCAATAAATTTGCACAAGCAGTGAACTATTTTTCTGGCATTTATTCATCTGGAGTGCTGGCTTTCTGGTTCTGTCTTGCACTTTCGCAGCTAGTTGTTCTTTATCAGCACCCGTCCCCAGAGTTAGCGTAGCGTGCTTCTGGACCTGTTGTATTCCTACTTAATAATGTCTGTTTACCATGAAATATTTTTTGTGCTTCAGTAATATTTCCTTCCTGTCATGGTTTGTTTGTTGAAAAGCAGGCGTGATCAGTGCAATAATCTTTTAAACAGCATGTGTGCACTGTCATGTGCACAGTCCCCAGCCCCCTGAAAACATATATGATAGCTGACTTGTTCCACTGTTGATGGTATAAAGAATATATAATGCATCTTTTATTTGTACCATCACCAACAGCAGACCAACTCGTATAATATGTTTTCAGGGAGTTCAGTGGGCAGTGGCAACCTAACAGTGTACACATGCTGTTCAGAAGATTATTGCACTGCTCACTCCTGTTTTTCAACAAACAAACCATGAGAGAAAGGAAACATTACTGAGGCACAAAAACTATTTAATGGTAAACAGACATTATTAAGTAAGAATATATCAGAAGATCACTGCATTAACATTGGCATGGTTGGACTGGTAAAGAAGTACTAGTAAGTAGACAAAACAGAAAGTCACCACTCCACACAAATAATGTTATAGGACATCTTGACTGCTAGTGTAATTTATTGATGGAACAAGTCACACACAAATTACCCCTGCACTTCAACGGTTAGGCCTTCATTAGGGGGCCCCATAATGAAGGCCTAACTGCTGAAGCACAAGGGTCATTTGTGTGCATTTTTTGCCATCAATACATTTGCACTAGCAGTGAACATTTTTTTATTGACATTTATTCATCTGGAGTGCTGGCTTTCTGGTTTTGTCTTGCACTTTTGCAGCTAGCTGCTCTTTACCAGCACCCATTCCCAGTGTTAGCGCAGCATGCTTCTGGACTTGTTATATTTCTACTTCATAATGTCTGTTTACCATGAAATATTTTTTGTGCCTCAGTAATGTTTCCTTTCTGTCATGGTTTGTTTGTTGAAAGCAGGAGTGATCAGTGCAATAATCTGCTAAACAGCGTGTGTACACTGTCAGGTTGCCACTGCCCACTGAGCTCCCTGAAAACATATTATATCAATTGGTCTGCTGTTGATGATGGTACAAATAAAACATGCATTATATATTCTTTATACCATCAACAGTGGAACAAGTCAACTATCACATCTATTTTCAGGGGGGGGTGGGCAGTGTGCACACATGCTGTTTAGCAGATGTTTGCACTGCTCACTCCTGCTTTTCATAAATCAAACCAAGACAGAAAGGAAACATTACTGAGGCTCAAAAAATATTTCATGGTAAACAGACATTATTAAGTAGGAATATAACAAGGAAAGGAAAGACACAACTTTTTTAGCTTATTTTCTGTTGAATGTTTTTGGCCAGTGTTCATACAAATCTCGGGATGCTGCCTTATATCCCAAAAATTGCCGACTCCAGATGAACAGAAATGAGAGTATAAAATGGAATGAAAAGTCTTCAGTAATTCATGCCACTCCTCATTCATGCATGCACCCAGTGCATGCACCCAGTCCCCATAATTGTGCACCCCCAAAAACACTGCTGTCTTCTAATGTCCCAAAAATTCTCAACTCCAGATAAATAGAAATGAGAGCATAACATGGAATGAAAAGTCTCCATTAATTCATGCCACACTCATTCATGTGTGCACCCAGTCCCAATAATTGTGCACCCCCAAAATACTGCTGTCTTCTAATGTCTCAAAAATTTCTGACTCCAGATGAATAGAAATGAGAGCATAAAATAGAATGAAAAGTCTCCATTAATTCATGCCGCACTCATTCATGCATGTGCACACTCTAACAAGAATTATGTCACCTGCTGCTGCTGTTGGAATTTCATGTAATGCTTCATGCCCTGACTGGGCTGATGCACAGTGTCTTGCCAAATGAAGTGATAGCAAAGGATGACCCTACCATTGAGTTAACCATGATAATGTGATGATGCTATTGATTGCCAAAAGTCTGCTGTGCCTTCCCAAACAGTAAGGATGCCCTGTGTGTGTACACTCATACTACCATTGGTAAGTTAATGTACCTGGCACCATCAGGGTTTTCCACAGAACCTGATCTTAAATGTTTATACCCACATATATATATATATATATATATATATATATATATATATATATATGTATGTATATGTATATATATATATATGCTTCCATTAATAGTTTCTTTTTTGTGAAGTCTTCACAGGTTTTCTGTGCATCCTCCAGTCCAGTCCTGATGGTTGGGATTCATGCCAGTTGTTGCAGCCCGGGTGTGATGTTGAACTTCTTTTTTGGATAAAGCACTGATGGCAGCACACAGCACTGAAATGTTTCCTGCAAAAACAGATCAACAAGAAATTATTAGTACTTGATTGCAGTAACACATTCTGTTCAAAGTGTGGTTGTTACTGTCTGTTTTACTGTACAGCAGGTTGAATTAGCATCTGATATATTTAGCAGGAGTCAACTTTCTATGCATATTTGCATCTGATAGAATTAGCACAGACAGCTTACTCTTCAATACAGTACTACTGACAAATCAGTTGTCCATTATTTTTCACTGTCCCTATACTTTCACTGATTGTCAGCAATAGCGAATGTAGCAAAACTAAATGGATACTGAAGATAACCTTCTATACCTTATATTGAACATAACAGATAACAAGCTCTCAATAAGTCACACCAAGACCAAATCATAAATTTAGTGCGTGTAACCCTTACACTGTCCCAATAACTTAACTTAAGATACATTTTAAAAGACATCTTATCAAGACCTGGATAAAACTTTTTCCAATACCACCATGGTCTGCTGCAGCCAATACAGTGTTTGATGTGCAGGAAAAATATATTATGTGATGTACCTGTCACCTACTTTTTATAATTTACACTCTCTTGAAAAAATGAACTACAAAAAAGAACTGATTAAATAAAATTGATATACTTACCGGAAATGGATATCCTATAGGTGGTTGTAGACAGTACTGCAGTCCAGGATAATGCATGTCAGTGGCTCAGTAAGTAGCACACTAGCCTCTGAGACCAGGAGATCAGAGGGCTGTGGGTTCAGTTCCCACATCTGGCACTTGGGTTAATATCCCAATACTGACACTCTAGTGTAACATGAGATGAGTGCTGCACTTCTGAGTTGCTGTCTTTTGGATGAGACATTAAACTGAGGTTCCATCTGCCTGGATTGGTGGTATTTCAGGTGGATGTTAAAGATCCCATGGTACTTATCGAAAAGAGTAGGGGAAGTTTTTATTAAAACAAAAACAGGTGGGGATAGCCCAAGGAGAGTTTTTTTTGTTAGGAGGCAGGTTTGATACCTAAGACGGTCATCAAGATTGAGCAGATTTGCCTGGGCATATAGATGGCAGGTATGCATAAGTCTGGGAGCCCCGGTGATTAGCCTACAGGCCTTATTTAAGGTGAGGTGGATTTTGTTTAGCAAAGTCTGGTCAGCAGCCCCATAGACTGGTAAACCATAATCTACTAGGGACAGAATAGAGGACATGACTGCGAGTCAGAGGGCATCAGGAGAGAGACAACTTTTGTGGCGGTAAAGGATACCCAACCGAATATTGGTGGCTGAGGCAAGGGCAGAGATGTGGGCATGGAATGAGAGGGCAGAGTCGAAAGTTATCCCAAGGTACTTGTATGTGTGGACTTGCTCAAGTGGGAACTTGGAGCTGGTAAGGATCTGAAGAGGAAAACTACTAGCTTTGTTTTGGGGGTGGGTAAAGAGCATAGTTTTTGGTTTTTTAAGATTGATTACAAGTCTATGCTCTTTGAACCAGGCATCTGCGTCATTATAAGATAATTGCAGGGAATCCTGGAGGGTGGTAGGGTTACAGTCAGAGGCAAAGATAACAGCGTCATCTGCATAAAGTAGGAGTTTACCAGCACAAGCACCTGGCAGGGAGTTGAGATAAAGGGAAAAGAGCAAGGACCCAAGAATGGAACCCTGGGAAACACCAGAGTGAATAGGGCAGGGGTTAGAGAGTGTCCCATTAATTTTGACACACTGGGAATGGGCAGACAGATAGCTGGAGCACCAGGAGAGAGGCCCAGCAGCAAAGCCAGTGTGGCTGAGTGCATCCAGCAGGAGAGGATGGGAAACAATGATGAAAGCTTTCGACAAGTCAATGAACACTGTGCCTGTTAGAGAGCCTGAATCCAGAGAGGAATGATGAAAGTTAGAAAACTCAATGAGGGCGTTGTTGATACTGTGTCCAGCATGGAAGCCGTGCTGTTCAGGGCAGAGGATGCTGTATTTGGTTGGATACTCTGAGATTTGGGTGGATACTACTTTTTCTATGGCTTTTGAGAGTGGTGAGAGGATGGAGATAGGACGATAATTACCAGACAGGGACCATCCTTCCTTATGTATAAGTGATAGTGGATGATTTTCCAGGCATAGGAAACTGCCCTAGACAGAGAGATTTTATTAAAGATGCTGGTGATTGAGTGATAACAGGTCCAATACCTGGTGAAGGAGACTGGGGTCAAGGAGTCACTGCCAGTGGTATTGCTCTTTATGGCCTTGGTCAGATATGGTCTGACTTCATTGACAGTAACCCAGCGTAAGTGGAACCAGGGGCATGTGAGAACAGGGTCAGGTGTGGGGTGGTCAAAGAAGTTGCTAGGGAGGACAGGGCTAAGGTCAGTGAAGGATTTATTGAGATAGTTGGTAATGAGGGTAGGGTCAGTAGAGATGGAGCCCTCAATGTTGATTTGGAAGGGTGATGGAGTACATGAACCCCCGTTTAGTTGTTTGATGTTGTCCCAGAAGGTTCTGGTATTCCCCCAGTATGAGGGGAGTGAAGCCTGATAGTGATCAGCCTTAGCCTTGCGTATGGCCCAGGTACATTTGTTACGGGCAGCTGCATACTCCTGTCTGTCTGCAAGACAGCCAGTTTCCATGGCTAGGTGCCACAGGTTATCCCTGTGCTTAAGAAGTTGGAGCAGGGGAAGGTGTAACCCAGGGAACATGCCGTGCTTTGGAATGTAGTATGGTTAGTGGTGCGAAAATGTAGCAGGCTTTGTTAAACATTAAGGTGAAGAAGGTTAGGGCTGTATCAATGTTGGAGGTGGTCTCTATGGAGGACCAGTCAATTTGGGCTAGGAATTGCTTCAGGCCTTTCAGTCCACCAGGTCGTAACTGCCGCCGTAGAGTGGGCTGTGCTGTGGATTTGGGTAAGGAGGTTGACCAATGAAAAAGTATAGGGGAGTGGTCACTAATTCCATCAGGAAGGACTTGTATATTGCAAATTTGGCTAGTCTGGTTAGTGAGGACCACATCAAGAAGAGTGCTCAACCCCATTCTGGGATTCACTCTCCATTGGTTGGGTAACGAGTTGTGTTAGGTCAATAAATGTGAAGGAGTCACAGGTAGCAGTGGATGTGGGGCTAAGCCAGTTGATATTTAGATCTCCCAGAAGGATTTGCTCAGAGGAGTGTGGTAGAGAGGTAATATACTCAATTAGCGGGACCAGGGTCTGAGCTTCATTTTTTGGGGGTATATAGGCGGTGGTTAGAAAGAGGGGACCTCTAGAGGGATCAGGGGTCAGTTTTAGGGTTAGGGTCTGAGCTCTGAAGTCAAGGACAGGGGCTGGGAGGGCTAGTCCTGCAAGTCAGTCTTTGATATAGATAGCATAGCCCCCACCCCGTCTACCAACATGGTCCTCTCGATAAAGGGAATAGCCAGGGAGTGAGACAAGGGAGTCAGGGGTAGAGTCAGATAGCCAGGTTTCAACTAGAGTGATGATGTCAGGCTTATGGACTGTGACCCAGCATTGGAGTGAGTCAAATTTCTTCAGGAGACTACAGATATTTATAGACGCAACAAGAAGCCCAGGAGATCATGTCGATAAACTATTGTGGGACGGGCCTGGGTTGGGATGTATATTCCCAGACAGGAGTAGGAGGATAAGTACAGCCCTGGACAGAGGGCGGTGGAAGGTGTGTTTGCTTCGGGAAGTATAGTAGGAGTAGGGGAGCTTTTGGACACAAGGGGTAGGCAGGGAGGTACAGGTTGGGCAGGCTAGAACAATAAGTTGGCAGTAGGTGCATGGGGGGAAGCTGGACGGTCTCTAGGGGTGGGTACGATATGAGAGTGCAAAGTGATAGTAGAGAAGGACGGAGGCAACTCAGGGGCACAGGGGAATGGTAGGGCAGGAGTGCAGGTGGGGACACCAGATTGGAGGAACTGCAGTGCCATAGAGACACCTGGGTTGGATAGAGGCCTCAGGAAGAGGAGGAGGGAGAGGCATGACAATAGGAGGTGGGCAGGCATTTTCAAGGTGGGTCTGCCAGCAGCAGTAAAGAAAAGGATAGAAGAGGGTGAAAGGCCTACCAGTAAGCATTGGTGCCACTTTGGTACAGTGGTAGGGCCCCCGCCTCTGGTGCATAGGGTACCAGGATCAAGGCTCATCTGGGGTAATAGGAGATGGCCCAGGGTGGAGGCTGTGATCCACAGTCCAGCTGCATACCACCAGCAGTGTGAGGGCATGAAACTGGGGTGCTAAATACCGACTCCTAGTGGCCAAAGATAAGAGTAGGCTATTGTGGGGAAAGGGGTAGCAGGTGCCCAGGAGCTACAAGGTAGGGAGGGAGACAGTGGGTGAGGATAGTGGGGGCCTATGGTAGGAGAGGGAGGGATAGGGTAGTTGGATAGGAGGGGAGAGAGAGAGAGAGGGATAGGTGGATAGAAGAGATGCAGGGATAGAGCAAGGAGCTAACAGGACAAGGATGTTTTAAGAGTAGAGAAACACAGTGGCCCCTAGTGGCTAGCAGGTATAACCTTCAAATGGGAAAGTGGGGACTTAGTATTCCGGCAAGCAGGAAATGATGTCATGGAGGTGGGCCAATAAATTGAGGGCTGCCCCTGGGTGGGTGGGTGGGTGGCTTGGACAGGTGGGGCAGATGATGTGCAGCATCATCAGACTAGCACCCCAACCAGAGTTCCAGGAGGAGAGTAGAGGTAGCCTTTACCTCTGTGCTGTATAGGTCTTCCTCACGCCGTTTCAGCTCCAGGAGGGAGCGAGGAGTGATCCCAATGCTGTCATGGTCGGCAGTGAGCTGGGGGGGAATGCGGCCTAAAAAGGAGCAGAGACAAAGGCTTACATTAGTGTGCAGTGGGAAGGTTATTACACTCAGCACTGTACTGTGCATGCGTGGGCTATGTCCCGACTCAGCCCCAACTGCGCATGTGCGTCAACCCAGCATGGTGACCTGGGAGAGAGCAGGTAAGTCATACACAACTAACAATTTCAAATTGCTGAACAATTCTAAGGCAGGCAGACTAGACAGCAGATTTAACAGTCCCCACCATTGCACTCTAGCACCAAAACCTAGACAGTCTCTTGAAAAACCCTCACTACAGAGTGAAAACAAGGCAGATAATGCAGGTCTGAGCAAAGAAAAAAACAATCAGCACACATGTGGGGACAAAAAACAGTCTTTAAGCCACATTCAGGTAGCAACCCACACCAGAGTTCCAGGAGGAGAGTAGAGGTAGCCTTTACCTCAGGGCTGTATAGGTCTTCCTCACGGCATTTCAGCTCCAGGAGGGATCAAGGAGTGATCCCGATGTTGCCATAGTCGGCAGTGAGCTGGGGGGGATGCAGCCTCAGGGCTGTATAGGTCTTTCTCACTGCATTTCAGCTCCAGGAGGGAGCGAGGAGTGATCCCGATGCTGTGGTAGTGGGTATATTATCTACCTAATTCCAGTAAAATTTTTCCACAGCTCTCTTGCCTTCTCTTCTCCCCATAATTTACATTCATTTTGAAAAATGTTATCTACGTCATCTTGAAACTTAAAAAAAAAACATTCTGTACAGTGAAATCCTTATTCTGCAAAGATCTTGAGCATCTATTTTGCTATGTAGACCATTTCAAAACTACCAAAATAACATAGACTGTATTTTTATTAACTTTTTCCCATTCTTTTGTTAACTGACCATAAATCAAAATCTCATATGTCATATTTTTAAAAGCTTGCAACCCCCAATAACTGGCTACCAAACCCCAAAAAGGTTTAATAAAATCACAATCAAAAAATAAATGCTGCATACTTTCCTTTTTTGTCCCACAATCTCTTGCTCCACATATTCTTTCCTCTATTCTTTTATGTTTATGGTTACCTCTCATGTTTAACTTCCCTTGACTACACATCCATACTACATCTTTAATTTTTCTCTGAATTCTTTTTTCTAATGTAACAGCTAAAATTTTCTGCTCTTTTATTCCTTTTTCTGCCTTAAAAACTTGTTTTTCCAGAAATTCCTCTACATAATTCCTTTATACATCTGTTTCCTGTTACCCCAATTAGAGCATCCACTGTTATCCCCCACTAGGTAAAATACTTCCTTCCAATTTCCATATATATTGGCCACACTTTATCTACTTCTGTATTCCTTTCTTCCCAATACATTTAATGAAAGGTACATTCCATTGCTGTATTAACCAATACCTAGCTTTGTTCTCACCTTTTACTAATGGTACAATATTTGAAAACACAAAAAAATATTGATGTAAAAAAAAATTGGATTTATCATGTTTAAAACCCCATCTTTTGTGGTTCTATACGTTATCCCCCTTTTAATAGGATTTAACTTGCTGTCCCACAATAACAGAAGAAAAAAGACTTTGAATTTTGGATTGCATTTGAAATGATACTGGAAAAATGTATGCTAAAAATAAAAATATTGAGACAATGAACGTTTTTAATAAGTAAATTCTTTTCTCTCATGTCATACTCCATTGTTTCCATTTATGTACTTTTATTTGGGCTTTTTGATACTTTTCTTCCCAGTTTTGTTGTATTGTATCATCCCATCCAAATCTTATTCCCAGCACCTTAATGCTTCCTTCTGCTATCTCCAAATCTCCTCTTTTCTTTGTTTCCACTGCCCCAAGGTATGAATTCTACTTTTCCCTTTATTTATCTTAATCCCTGTATATTGGCTATACTTCTCTACTGTCTCTATTAACGTACACCCTGAATTCTGATCTTTTACTAAAACTAAGCAATACTCTGCATATGCACTTGTTTTATTCAGTTCCCTATTTTGCCACACAATACTTTTAATCTCTTTCTCCACCTCTATTCTCCTCAGAAGTGGGTCTAGACAAAATACATATACTAGAGGACTTAATGGGCACCATTGCTGAGCCCCATTCCTTATATACTTGAAGTCCCTAGATGCCCATTAACCATAGGACAAATTTGCACTTCCTTATATATTGCTTTTAGTAGACTAATTAATTTTGTTGGAATTTTAAACTTTTCTAAGGTATTTCATATATACTGATGCTTTACAACATCAAATGCTGTTTCTTGATCCAAGGCATACAAATACCCAAACAATTCTCCTGTCCTTTATTTATGACTTCTCTAATATAAATTAAATTTTGTTGTATGCTCCATCCAGGAAAAGCACACATTTGAGACTGCATTATCAATTTCTCTGAAAAAGTCCTTAACCTATTATTTATTACCTTGGCTAAAATTTTGTAATCTGAAGTCAATAAACTAATGGGCCTCCAGTTTCAAGTTCTGTTTTTCTCCTTGTTTATACAAAAAAATGGTTATTCCTTTTTTCATGCTTTCCACCAAATTGTCTCCATTCATTATACCATTGTATACTCTTGTTAAAAGGGGAGCTATTTGTTTTTCCAAAATTTTATAGAACATATTCGGAATACCAACAGTTTAATCTGGTTCAAGGTCAGTTGGCATTCATCTGTTTCCCCCTCCGCTGGGTCTTGCCGGAAAATAGGCAGGATTTGTCTGGTGCACTTACCCGGTCAACAAAAAATAAATAAATAAATAAATAAATAAAATCCCATCCACCCCAGGTGCTGTGTTATTTGACAAAGATTTTATTGCCTCTTTCATGTCTTCTTCTTTTATTTCCCCCTTTATTACCTCTACCTCACCTTTCTCCAACTCTGGCATCTCAGTTGTCTGAAAAAACTCCTCACTTTTCCTACTTCTTTGTTGCTGGTATTTTTCCTTCAAAACTCTTGTACCCTTCATTCAATATTTTCTATATCTGTATGTATCCTCCCTTTTCCATCCTGTGATTGGTACATAATTCAATTTTCTATTCTTTCTTTACTACTATTACAAGGATTTGTATGATATTTTGTTCCCTGGGTGCTACTTTTTTGTTCCATAATTTTAACCTTAATTTCTTCAATTTGTTTAGATTCATCCACCTTATCTTTAACCTGCCTTGTCATAAGTTTATATAATCTAGCCCTTAATTTTAAATACTTCCCATAATTTATTGCCTCTGCTTTCTGACCTTCTTCGATCATATATTGTTTGATTTCATTTTTATTATCTTCCCACCATTCTGTTCCACTATCATATAATTCCATAACTGTTAACTTATCTTTCAGTATTATGTTAATCTTTTCTTTACAAGTATCTTCTTGTATCTTAGCTGTATTCATCCTCCAATAGCCTTTTCCTATTCTCATCCTATTCCCCAAGTTAATTTCAACTTCTACTGCCATATGATTTGATGTCTCAATCGGTATACTCCTAATATCAACTACCTCCACTTTTTTTTATACCATCCAGAAATCTATATGAGTAGAATGTGAACCCTTGAAATACGTGAGTTGTCCTTTTTTCCCTTTTAACTTATATCCATCCTCCATCCCAGCTGTATCTAACATTCTTTTCAAGTGAGTCATATCACTAAAAATTTTTGTTGTTGCCCTCCCCAATCTGCTATAGATAACCCACAGTTAAAGTCTCTCCCCCACACCACAAATGTTGAAGTATGCAAATAAGCCTCTATTTGATCCATTAGCATATTCCTTTCTTTTTTTCTTTGTGGATTATAAAATACAATAATTCTCACAGAGTTCTTTTTTAAGATAATGTCAATCATAATTCTTCCAGATACCAAATCTATTACTTTTAAAATTTGAACATTATGACAAGAGAAAGCTACCCCCACCCCTGTACATCTATCTATCCCAAAGGACCATAAGGATGGTCCCCATGTCCAGTCTTTCTGAGTTTGCTGAATTTTATCTATAGTGTGTAACCTTGTGTCTTGGAATACATATACCTGTAAGTCACTTTTCAAGTCATATTGTATTTTAGAAGTTACCAGCCTCCTCCTTCTATTTTTAATACTATTTGTATTATGAGTGAGGCATTTTAAACTTCCCATTTTGTTTACCCCTCACTGTCACCATGCCTCTTTAGATTTTTTCCTTTTCTTTGACACCTGCATGTCTGTTGTGTCCCCATCTTCTTCTCCTGCACCATCAGAAAGGTCAGTGTTGGACTGGTCAGAGCCCTCCTCCATAGTGGACCATTCATTGTCTTGTAATAAGGTGTATTTATTTGTTAACTCTACACCTTCACAATCGTTTCCAATGCAATTATCTGTTTTGCTATACTCTTATTCTTGTTTTTAGATCTTGTAACTGTAGTAAATCCAGTTTCTTTTTCTGTCTTCCCTTCCATTTTAAAAGTCCTTGTTTTTCCTTTTGTTTCTTTTTGTTCTGGTATTACCAACCCTTCAGTCTGAGGTTGTACCTTTTTTCCTTTTCTCATGTCCTCTTTGATAATGGCGTCCCTTATTATCTTGCTTCTCTTTCCCTTTCTGTGCCACAGCCAGGTAGACATCTTGCTCTGCTTTTTCTCCAGTTTCTGGGCTGTTATGGGAGACCCAGGGACATTTTGTAAAGGCATGCTCTTCCTCTTCACACAAACTACATTTAACTTGGTTTGTGAATTCTGCCCCAAAATGCCCAACAGCCCCACATAGGCCCCACTTGATTTTACCACAGACATTACTTAAGTGACGTCGCTGTCCACATTTGTAGCAGGCCTGCACATGGCCTGCATAAAAAACAATGCCTCTATCTTGGCCTAGAAAGGAACAGTTTGACAAATGTTGAATTTCCCCATCTACTTGTTTAAGTGTTAGTTTATATTTCCATCCACCTGTCCACAGACCATTTTCATCCAATATCAGTTCCAGCAGCCTATGCATTACACCCCTCAGCTTGATCCAGAAATTAATGTCATCCACATTAATGCCTTCATTTTGAAATAACATGATCACTATCTTAAAAGCAGGTTTTGATAAGGGAATAACCAAGAAATCCTCCTATAGGTCTGTATATTTCATTTGCTGATATAATTTCAAAAAGCAGTCCAGCCCTCCTCCATATTTAAATCTTATATCAAATTCTGTACTTCCTGGTCCATGAATAAGGTCATATAATTCATATGGATAAAACTTCATTTTATTCATTAAGAGTTCTTTCCCAATAAAAATTCTGTTTGGCACATCCTCAGAGGACCCTCTAAATCTCAGGCGTACCACATTTCTTCTTTTAGCTTGCTGTGGTTTTATACATTTAGGAATAAATCTTTCTTTAGTATTCCCACCCCAGGGTTCTCCTTCTGGCCTTCCCCTTCCTCCTGCCTTTCTGTATCTGTTAATATCGTTTTCTGCTCAAGGTTCATAGATGACTCTTCATTATCGCTATCAAGTCCATCAAAAATTATCTCTTTTGTTTTATCTGCCTCTGGTGTTACATCTTTCTGTTTTTTGGCTTCATCCACTTTTTCCCCAAATTTACTTTCTACATCCCTTGTGTCTTCTTTTTGTTTTTTGCTAATTCCTGATGCACTGAGACTTGTTCGGATTCCACTCAAACCCATCATCCTTTTGTTTTCCAACCTGCTTGTGATAAGGCTTCTGTCACCCAATCAGGTGTGTCTGCAAAGTCTCTAAAAGTTCTCCCTTCTGAATCTGAAACCTCCTCTTTTTCTCCTTTATTGTTTCCTAATGGGACCTTTTTTTCCATGACTTCCTAAATATCTTCAAAATCTGTGTTTTCTTTATTTGTTTTAGCTCTTTCTTTATTTTCTGTCTTGCTTTCTACTGTCCGTTTCAGGCCAAGCCATTTCCGACTTACTTTCGCCTTTCCTTTCTGGGCTGACCCTTTCACTTGTTTTTTTTCCCAACTCAGCGGGTGCGGCTTGCTTTGTTACTGCCAAGTTATTGCTTCTCAATTTAGATAGGCAGGAGTCTGGCCTATTTTCTTCTCTTTCCAAAATAGAAATATCTGGCTCTATAAGACCTTCTGTTTCTTTACTCTATTGCTGATTATTTTCAAAAACATTTATTTTTACTCACGCTTGCAACATCTCCTCCCTCCATCTCCAAGGAAGAAGTTTTCTCTTGTAATTCCTTCTTTTTCCTTTCCAGCTCCTCACCTCGATCTTCTTGAGCCATAAAAGTGTCTGAACTTATTTTCTGGCTCTAGTGGTATACAAGACAGGGGAGGAGGCCCTCTCCCCTGCCACATCAGCACTTCCTCCTCCTCTGCTGTCCAGCTCCTAACTGTGCTCCTCCACTCTGCTTTCAGGAAGTCAAGCCCCTTGCTGGCAGAGTAGGGGTATTTCCCCAGTGCCCTGGCCAAACTTTTCCCCATTCACTAAAAATACCAGCATCAGCTTAATCTGGTTCAATTTCAGTTGTTTACCTTCTGTATCCCCCTCCCCCCAGTCACCCCTAAAAAAGGGACTTCTAGGCCCAGTGAGCTTACTGGGTAAACACAATTCAAGCAACAAACAACAACAACTACCTGTAAAAAAAGAAAATAAGCTGACTGTATGTGTTTCTCAACTGCATCTCAGAAATGCAACAGGAAGCATAACATAGCTCAAGGAAGTTCCATATTATGAAAAATTAGTCCACATACTCACTGTAAAGTATTGATAGTAAGAAGCCTTGTTGCAGCTGTGATTGCTGGATGAGGTCTACATCTGCCATGACATGGGCAGGGCACAAGATGGAAAACAATCACATTCCATCTCAGTGAGATAGTATCTACAATATTTGACTAACTCTGGTTTACTAGTGGTGGTCATGGGCACATGATGACATTCCCTCTCACAATCTGGTGGCTTTGACTGACTGCAGTTTACTGGTGGTGGTCATGGGAATGGCTGCAACACATTCCCTCTCACTGTCAGACACACATGGGTGGGTGGCTGGATATGGTGTGTATTTCAGTCTCAGTCAGGAGGCAGATATCTTTAATCAGCAGGTTTTAAGTGTCTAACACCTGGTACTACAGATGGACAGGTGTGTATAAGAGGCTGACTGTGTTTGCTAATGACAGCAGCACACATTCTGTTAAGTCTAATCAGAAATAACATCAAGTCGGGGAAGGTAGAATAGAAGGCTTGTAAATTTACTTGTGCCAAATTGCCAATATGAAATTATGGAAAGAGACTTATTCAGGGTGGGACACTGATTTTATGTTATGAAAAACAAAACATGTACCATTGAAAAAAATGTGACAGCCTTTCAACCAGTTAACTTAACATGCACCACCATCAACCTCATCATCATCATCATCATACAGGAAGCTGCCTTTGCAGTCATCAGTGTCTGAATTGGACCCACTTGGTAATTCCTTCTCCATGATTTCATCATCTACCTGAATGGTAGGCTGTTTCATGCTACCACCTGGATGGTCTGCTTCTCCTACATCACCACAACCATTACTATGATGGGGTATGAATACAGAGGTTGCTGTTTGAGCTGGTATGTGCCACGATTCATTTTTAAGAATGTCAACATGCTGAGATTTGAAGGAGAGGTTTGTATGATGGTACCGAACTATTGCCCCTGCGGAACAGAATACACTCTTGACACTTACACTGGAGGGTGGGCAGTTCAGGTACTTCAGTGCCACTGAGGTCAGCTCTGGCCATTCACTGAACTATCAACTCTAGTATAAAAGAGGATCATCAATTACTGACAGATGACTATTTTCAGCCAAATATGAGTCAACCATTCACTGTGCTGCATGAAGTCTGGTGGTTGATTCATCATCCTGTTCTCTGGATTCATTGATGTCAGAAATCCCAACTTGCCATAAAGCACCCCAAAGTGTGTCAGTGGTAACCAGTTTTGATGACAGATCACCTGGAACTGCAGCTGCCTTACAGGATATGCTTGGTACTACTCCAGACTGACCTTCAGCCTTGTTCTGCTGCTGAAGGTTGCTGACCTTGGCATGTGACTTGTGTGTCCTATGAACCAAGTGCACCAGTTGTCCACTGACATTTTTAACTTGTTCAGACCCTCCCTCCAATAACGATGCAATTCCACATTTGTATCATGGGTCCAGCATTGTTGTTATTGCAGATTCATCACTTTGCTCAAGATGTGCCAATTGCAGTCAAATACTGTCAGCATATGTTTCAATAACACACTGCTGGCAGTCACCGGAACCATTAAAGCTATGCTGTAGGTTCACCAATGTCTGCCTCAGTACCCGCAGCAGTGGAATTGATTGGCTGATAGAGGCAGACTTGCCACTCATTGCCTGTGTGGCATGTTCAAAAGGCCTCAAAATTCTTCTAACAGAGTCCATGAGGTGCTGCTGTTCTGTTGTGAGAGAAATGGAGGTCCTGGAAGTGTCACGGCTAGTGAGCATAATGAGATACTGTATTCAGAGATTGCTTTGTATTGTTAATACAACCTCTCTGCCATGTATAAAGTTAAGTTCCACCTCGTGACAGCTTCCAGCTTGAGGAAGTGCTGCGGGACACTGTTTTGGATCTGCAGCTGCCGGAGCTGGTCACGGGCCTTTGCAGAGTGTAAAAAGTGTGAACAGATACAGCGTGCAACTGTCAATATTTCCTTTATATCAGGGTGCTGCAGAAACTCCTGGACCACCATATTTAAACAGTTGGCCATGCATGGAACCCCACAAAAGTCACCATTCACGATGCATTTAACCACATGTGAGCCATTGTCACTTGCTATAAATCCAGGTCCCAGGAACAGGGTGTTCAGCCACTCATCAGTTTCAGTCAATATCATGTCCAGCATGTTTTCACCAGTGTGGGAACAGACCACACTGCATTGCAAGTGTTGCATGCTGTCAAATTCCCGGAAGGTTGCTACCATGACAGTCTGCCTTATTACTCTGATTATTCACACTACCACCAGCACAATTAACCCCTGGAACCTGTGTCTGATGTGCTGTAATACACAAATATGAACTGCTCACCATTTTACCACTTGTCCACATATCCATACTTAAATGGATGAATGGTGAGGAGGGATGCTGAAGTGCATGCCTTACAGAGTTGGCCACAGTCCGGTAAAACTTGGTGACAGCATGGGTGGAAAAGTATGTCTTGGAAGGGACATTCCATTTCAGAAAGGAGTGTGCTAAAACCACCAGAATTCTGAATTCTCCATGAAGGAGAAGGGCAAAAGATCAATTGCCAGCATTTCAGCTACAGCAGCACACGTGACACTGTATGATTGGGTGTGTACTTCAGGTTATAGGCAAAAACATTCTGCAATGTGGGCTGACTTGTTATTCCATATTTTGCACGGGGTGTGCTAAATGGCTCTGCTCTGTGAATGGCCAGGGTGGGGTACGGACGTGTGATGAAGAGGGGTGCACAGGTGACAAGTCCACAAATGAAGTTATTTTCCCTGTTTCAACACAGGGGTTGAAGTACCACTTCCACTAGACATATTGCATAGACTACCACCAATGCTGCTCCTCTGACCACCACTTGACAAGATTTCTAAATCATAATCTTCCTTCTCATCATGCCTGTAGTAATCCTCTGGTGTTATTTCAATGCTACTACACACATTGCTTCTTGATCTTACACTCATGGAATGGGATAGCATGCTCAATAAGGTTGATGATGAGGGTGAATGCCCCACTATGGTATTAGCTGCCCTCTGGTGCCAAGTTCACAATGCCATATGCCTATTCTTAAAATGTGTATGCTGGACCCCTCTTCCCAGATGACTCCCCTTTCTACTTTGACTCACATGCACATGACAAACCTGGCAGATTGCAACTGACTCATCATATTCATCTTGGACAAAAAATCCCAAACAAGGGATTTCAATTCCCTACTTTTAACATGTCCCTGATGCTGTGTATTGGACTCTGTTTTTTTAACCACTGAAATGAAGGGTGTACTACATGATTTTTCTTGCTGGACTCCAACTGACCACCACAACTATCTATGATTATTAATGGGTCATCACCATCATCATGAACAGGAATCACTACATCACAACTTTTTTGAGGAGGGGCAGATTTAGCACCAACAGACCCAGACACAGCCACCTTAACTTTCATTTTCTCTGGTTCCCAACAGGGGTCACTGACATCATCATCATATTCATCATCCACATCCTCAATTTCATCTTAAATGCTGTCCTGTGGAGAACATGTTAAAACCACAGCATCATTATCATCACCCAATATTTTTGAGCCACACTTTGAATCATTGGATGGCAAATGCATGACCTCAAAAGCACTAGAAATGTGATATTGTGAGTTATCATCATCAAGAACAGAATCATGTTCAATTACCATGGGGATGTTGGGGAGTATGACATCATCTACAGTGTCAGTCACAGCTTTGGACTCAACTGTATTTTCTAAAATGGTTAGCTGGTCAGAAGTGGAACTTGGGGCAGTAATACTCATCCCAGTAGCAACTGTAGTAACAACACCAGCAGGGACTACATCATTTCTTCCAACTATTAGTGAAGCAACAGATTGTGCTGTAAAAAGCATTGATGGAGAAATACCTTTACTGACATCAGCTATGCACTTCTGCATACTACCACATCCAAGGCCAATCTTGCCACTAACAGAAGTGTCATGGCCAGAAACAACTTTGCTTGCACATCTCTTTGCAGTCATTTTTGAGGATCACCAAGAAAACTGTAAACAAATTTTGATTTATGAACTTTCTGTTTAGAGTGGATGGGAAACCAAAAAACAACTGTGGCTTGCAGATGGAGACTGGGCACTAAACAGATGCAAACACACAGGCAGATTAAGATTGTGCTGCACACTCAAGAGATGTAGATGCAAAGGCACAACAACATCTTAACCAGTGCTCACAAATACAAAACTGGAAAAGAATACTTTTTACCAGTTGGGGGGGCAGTGCACTGCAGTAACAGCCCACTACCAAGATACCACAAAGCAGTACAAAATAATGCAGCTGGATAACAGTTTCACAGTGCTGCAATTACTGTGTGGCAAAATAAAATGTGCCTGACTTGATGGCATGTGTCTCACACACACTCACACATACACTACAGGTAATGCGCAGCAAATTGAAAACTTCAGTAATATAATCAAATATTTTAAACAAACTGAAATTATGCACTGCACCACAAAAATCAACAAAAAAAGTCAAAAAGTACTGAAAATATCACTGTGTTTACATGAACACAGTTATACAACAAAAATATAACCAAAAAAGAAAGACTGCCTTTCTCCCAGTTAATCTACCTCCACCACAGATACCCCTCTCCCCTAAGCACACTTCAACAGTGTCTGTCAGTATACAGAGTCAATGTTCTAAATTAACATTCAAAATCCACACAAAAACTGTAAACACTCAATGATATGTGTACAGGAGGGTTTCCTACAAGTGATGTACTACATTTTTGAGCAAAAAACAAATGGCTCAAAAAGACTTTTTGAACAGTTTATAGAGGGTTTAAATCTCAGAGCTCTGAGGGCAAACTATCTCCAGCTACCACTACACACGCTACACAGAACTGAGGCTGTGCAGAACAATCTAGAGCCCATGTGGCCTGCAATCCCATGAATCAATGCAAGATTCACCCTAGAGCTCACCAACAAAGTGAAGTAATGTAAAGTACATTGAAATCAATGTACTTCGCATTAAAATTGGTGTAGAAGTGGCTGGGGAAAGGCAAAGTAATGTGAAGTCAGTGATATCAATGAACTTCATGTTCATAATTAGAAGGCAAAGTACTCTGCTTTGTGTTGTGGATTATTCTGCTGATTCCACCTTAATACATGAATTGCGCCGCAGAGCGGATTTTGGCCACTTCACCCGCCTCTACTGATCAGCCCCAGTGCTTTGAAGTAAAACATCTTTTCATCAGGGTGCATGGCTACCAACAAAACAAATACTGTAGTTTACTTATACATAGGATTGCCAGGATTCTGTTGAAACTGATAATCAGCATTAAGCATTGATCTGAGCACAAATGCTGCAACAGACAAAAGAAATACATCAATTTCTATTGATTTGACATGATCCCAATTATATCAACCACCAGTGACATCAAAGCAACAATTAGTGTAAACCTCAGCAGATTTAATTATAGCCATTTTCCTGAAGATGCATTTTCACACTTCATTGTTCTTTTTAAACTTAATAAGTTTATACAACATTCTTTAAATGAAAGCTTCTAACATCAGAAGATGCTATAAACATAATAGCACATTACATTCAGTATACAACCTTGGAGCAGATCCAAGCCATCAGTTATAAAACACAGAATTGCATATTCACTTTGTTCCATTGTGTGCATAACAATTAATTTTAAAGTTATGAAATATAGTTTTACGATCTCTTGATGTAGACCTCAGACTACATGATGTTCATTAAGCACATTTCCATGTTTGGACTGGCAGTTTTCTGATATTCTAGTAAATGTTTATCAAACTAATTCAGTTTCAGTTGGCTGTATTGGGCATCTGTTGATGTATATTATTTAGATTTTGCACAGGCTGTTAAAGAGTTTACTACTGTTTGCATAATATTCATGCACTCTGAGCTAGTAACGCTTCTACCTGGTGTGTCTACATAAATGCTCAATCCTCTCCAATACCAGTATAGCATTTAAAACATTGTCCCCTGACCCGCCCCCCCCCCAGAAATAACTCACACCACAACTTCTAGCTTTGGATGCTCGCTGACAATATTTATTTTAAAAGCACATGTTATAATAGTTACATCCCAATATTTCATAGAACAACCAATCAATATTACAATTAGACCTATCAGTCCATTTCTTCACATTGGACATATCAGTCCATGTCTTCCATCCTGCCCTTCTTCCTTTCTTGATCCTTCTCCTATTTCATGTTGCTCTCCAGGGTCCAGACACTCTGATCCGGCTCCCACTCCATCACCAGAAAAAGGTACCAAACACTTACCCGGACTCCTCCCTCTGCTAGGTGTGGACACAGTGCTCTGCCCCTTAGTTCTGTACCCATCCCCCTTCACCCATTACTCCCATGCCTGGGTTCTTTTGTTTCCAGCCTGTGGTGCCTACTCCCTGCCCCTCTTTCTGCCCCTCCCCATTCCCATCCACTTTCCACTCCTTTACCCTATTTGTTCCACTTCCTATCACCCACCGGTGAGGCTCCACCTAGTCCACTGGCCCACCAGCTGCCCTTCTGCAGTTCTCCTGGCCCTAGCAGGGCCTCAGCAGAGGCAACCATTCTTCCTTTGCCTCCCCACTCTGTGTGCCTTCTCAAACTTGCAAGCCCCTCTTCTTGCCATGGTGGGTGGGTGGGGAATTTTATCAGCAAGAAAGAGGGCTCCCAGAGGCTACCATCCCTTATATAGCCCCTAAGGACCCCTGGTAGCCCATCCCTTTGGCCAATGGCCAGTGAGCCTTGCACCTAGTCATATTATCCTCCCTTGCCTCCTGTGACATCACTAGCCACCCCCTACTCCCCCTCCCCCCTTTCCTTTTGCCTTTTTCCTGCAGGGGCCATGGGAGAACCTGGCTTGCCTTTAAATGGCAAGCTCAAATACCATGGTAAGATGCAGCACTCACTCTCCTGGAACTGCAGCAATACTCACATGTTCCATTCGCACACAGCACTAGCACTCAGTTTTACACTAAGCTGCAAACTGTAAAGCAATAAAAAAAACTTTTAAATCAAAGAAAAACCCACAAAAGTAAACACATCAGTCAGCCAGCCCCTAGTATAGGAAACAGTCCTTTACTATGATAATTATTCACAGCACCACCTGTCCACCAATAGGAATACATGTTGGGTACATTAGGAAGGTTTACTGACCATTAACAGCAGCACTGACATTTTTAATGGTAATATGCCATGTGCTTTTAAACTTTTAAGCTGTGAAATAAATCAACAGTTTTCATTCAGACTTTGAATTTAGTGCAGCAGTGACCCTTTTTTTGCAGTGAAAAAGATAATGACTAAGACTTAAAATTAAGGATCAATATTTTCAGTCGAAAACATAAAAAAAAAAAATGCTGGCAAGCCTACTTATACAGTTGACAACAGGTGCCCGTAATTAGTGCTGAGTAAGTATCACAGCCTAAGCAGTAGTATCATGCAACTGCATGTATTCAACACTAATTATGGACACCTTTTAGCAGTACAGCAAGGTACAAAATGTTTTATTGATCAATGTAATATCTTTACAATACATTTAAAAACATATACTAGTTATACAATAATCACAAAACTTCATGTATAAAACATTTTTACATTCGTGTTGACAGACCAAATGATAGAAATTCACTGTAAACAAAGACCCAGTGGAAACACTAGTTGATTTATAGTTAACTTGTAGATGTACACTTGATAAGTGTGGGAAAATATTCAAGTCTTACAATTTTGTACTTGGTAAATACTTTATTTAGCATTATAAAACTTTTTTGTCCTTAGTAGTAAAAAGTTATGTTATACTATAATCTGGAAATAGATAAGTTTTGGCTACTATGGAACCAAGCCAAAATGTCCTCAACTTTTCAAATCACGAACAATACAGAATTATATGTTTGAGGTCATCTTCATTACTTGATCCACAATCACAATATTGTGTCAATATACCCTTTCACCTTTGATTGTAACAGATGTAATTAGCTACATAAAATTCCATCTGTAACCTGGTCACAGGCCTCTGGTCTTCTGGTTTCTCCAGAATTAACAAGTAAGGTTCTAATTTATGTTCTTGTTTCATAATTTTGAAACACCTAAAGTGCTTTAGATGATCACTATTTATGTTATCTTATGAAAGTGCTGAATCTCTGACTCTCACTTTAATTTGTTCTATTATTTCCGAAAAAGGATTCTGATAAATCTTGTAAAAAAGACGACCAACCCCATAGGTAAGATAAAACTCCTTATTACATCCACAATAGGAAAGACAAAGCCCATTTGAGTATATTTAATTGATTCTTCCAAGTATAATCTAGGCAATTGAGGGTCTAGTAATAGAAACAGTTTAAATACATGTTTTATTTTTTGCACAAGTGCTAGAGATGTTATTGAATATTGCCCCAACTCCCTACGAAGAATTTCTGAAGAGACTGCATTTAAAACTCTTGAAATATACCTATACATATTATTTATGACTGTCTCAAGAATATTAATATGATTCTGTGACCAGATATCTGCCCCATACAAAATACATGTCAGTTTTAATACTGATAACCTTTAATAAACCCAAAATACTACCATTCCTGATTTTGCCATCAAATTTTTTGAAAGCTTTAAAGGATGTAATCAACTTTAATCTAAGATGATGCATATGGTTAGTCCAAGTTGTGCTTTCAGCATATCTTATTCCCAGATAATCACACTGTTTTGTATTGTTTATCCTACAGTATCTTTACCAATATATATAAAAAGGAGGTTTCCTATTCTTTTTGCCAAAAATAACCAAATTGGTTTTGGCATTATTGATAACCTATTTTCTTGACATAGGTTTACAAACTGATTTAATTTCATTTGCAAACCAAGAAATGCAGAGGAGATAAGTACCAGATCATCAGAATATGCTAGATAAGGAATCTTTTGGTTTAATATTATTGTGGAATGAATTTCTGATTATTCTAAGTCTTTGAGTATAGAATTTATATATAAGTTAAAAAGAGGCAGTGCCAGTATGCAACCCTGTCTGACACCATGCTTTGTATTTATTTTAGAGGAGAGATGGCCTTTTTGATTGTATTGGACTTGAAGCCAGGTATTTTGATGAAGTTGTATTAAAATATCCAATAATGATGGGTTCATTCCAGCACTCAATTTCTGCCATAGTAGTGGCCTATTGACAGTATCAAATGCCAATTAAAGGTCCATGAAACAATATAATTAATATTTTTTGATCTTAACATATTTCCAAATAAGATGTGTAAGCCCATGACAATGTTGTATCATGGAACTATTGGCCCTAAAGCCATTTGAACAGTGAATGTAAAGTACATGTTTTATTAGTAGCCATACCCCCTGACTTGGACTTCTGTTGCTCATACTTCTTGTTTCAGTGTATAATTTGCACAGTGTACACATTAAAATCACCACTATCTTCCAGCTATAGTGGAGTGCTTGTTTTCTTCCGTTTGCTAGTACTGTTTTTTACAAGCACTAGGTCCAAACTGAGAGCAATGCCTTCTTTGCTTTTGAGTTTCATAGGTTTCATAGGTTATACAGGCTATACAGATTTTCATCCTTATGTGCTTGCCAGAACTGATTTAAACCATTATATATTTATTTGGAAGGAAACTATCCATTCTGTTTTTAAATAGATCAATTGTGCTACTTGTTACCATCTCTACAGATAGACTGTTTCACTGGGGGACTACTCTTTGGCTGAACCAGTGCCTTCTTTTAAGCAGACTCCAGTTCCCCATTGATAATTGTAGTGGATGCCCTCTAGATTCATATTTACAATCTTTGAGCATCAGCTCATAGTTGTTCCACAAGGTTTTATTATGTAGGGCCCTGTATACTATGCACATACCTCCATCATTCTCCTACATTGTAAAGAAAATAGTTCTAACCCCTTCAGTCTTTCAGCATATGTGGCCTCTCTCCATCCCGTTATTGATCTTGTGGCCCTTCTTTGAATTTTCTCTCGTTTTAGAATATCGCCTTTTTTGTACGGTGACCAAACCTGTACACCGTACTCAAAATGGGGTCCCACCAATGCTTGATATAGGGGAAGTATAACTTTGCTGTCCCTACTTTTGATGTGGCACAAGATACAATTAAGGTTTTGATTAGCCTTTCTAGCTATGATGTTGCAATGTGAACTGAACTGCAGGTCAGATGTTATCCTAACTCGCAAGTCTTTTTCCTCAACTGTTTCTGGTAAACTATTACTACCCATCCTATAGATTATGTTTAGGCTATGTCCCTCCATGTGCATGACAGCACATTTTTGTACATTCAATTATGGTCTGTATTTGGTTGCCCATTTATGTATGTCATTCAGGGCATTTTGTAGGGTATTACCATCCTCTGTTGTGTTTACAGTTGCCCCTATCCTGCAGTCATCAGCAAATTTTGTTAGCCATATTTTTGGGTGGTCATATTTTTGGGATGAAACATAGATGTTAAAGAGGCAGGGTCCCAGAATGGAGCTCCATGGGACACTGCTTGTCACATTTGCCCATTCATATATGACTCCATTCACTGTTACTCACCGTCTTCTATTTCCCAGCCATTCATCCACCCATTTAATTATGTTAGAGTCCAACTCAGTTTGCTCAAGAAACTATTCCTTTTTGGCTCAGCAGCTCAGGCTGGGAACCGTGACTAACTACAATGGGATTTAATTGAAGGAACGAACTGAACCTATATGGATTTCACAAAGAAAAATCACCAATTAGGCATTAATAAAGCAGGGGTAAAGGCATCTACCCTGACCAGCAATAGAAAGGCTACAATGAGGTTGGAGTTTGAGTTTGCCACAGAAACTGAAGAGGATATTCCTGATAGCCAGAAAGAACAGTAAGATCACTTTCACATGCCATAAAAAGAATAAATACTGCCTCATGATGTACTGGACACATGCAAACACATAGGGCCGGATATTCAAAAGGGTTGCACCATGCACAATAGGGTTGCGCATGCGCAAGTTTGAAAGTGCGCCATTCTGCGATATTCAGCAGGAGGCAGTTGCGTCACCGAAAACAGGCTGATCAAAAGTGCAATGCAAATGAAGGTATGCGCAACCGAAGGGGGTGGATCCATGCATAAAGAGCGCAATGCAATATTCAAAGACTTGTGCAATGCGTAAGAGTTGAACAGTCGGAGGTTGCGCCCCAGCAGAAATGAGCCAAAATAAAAAGGCTCAAGGAAGAGGCGCAAGAACACGACAGGGAAGACACATGAGGCAGAGAGACAGAGAAGGCCAGAGTAACATACAATGCAGACCAGGGAGTGCACAGGACAGAAGAGGGGCAAGGGAAGGTGTATGGGGCCACAGAGTGCAGAGGCCAGTAGGTGTACCAGGTGCAGTGGAGGTATCAGTCAGGACAGCGGGGGTAAGAGAGCAACAACAGGCAGAGGGGGTCACAAGCCAGGGAGATGGACAGTGCCAGCTTCCACATGGAAGCTGTAATGAGGGGGGTGAGAATGCATGCTGCAGGGGGACGTGGCCGTGGAAGGGCCCGTCGGCGGTACACCCCCAACAGGCAGTACCGTGCCCGCATCAGCTTTGAGCTGTACACAGATGTAGAGGTCGTGGGCCAGTACCGCTCGAACAGGGCAATACTGAGACAGCTCTGTGAGCTGTGCAGTGATGTGATGCAGGCACCCTCACGACAGAGTCACGCTCTGTCAGTGGAGACCAAGGTGACAGCCTGCATGTGCCTGCTCACCACAGACACCTTTCAGAGGCTGACAGAGGACACCACAGGCATCACACAGTTGGCCACGTCACACATCCTCACCCAATTCCTCAGCGCACTGCTGCCACATGCTGCGGAGCACATCCAGTTCCCCAGCACCGCGGCAGAGCGTACAGCAAACATGCAGGAGTTCCACAGGGTAGCACGTATGTCTGGCATGCTAGGAGCCATAGACTGCACCCATGTAGCCATATGCACGCCACCTGGCCCCGATGGAGCTGCATATAGGAACAGGAATGGCTATTCCAGTGTCAACTGCTAGGTGGTGTGTGATGCCACTGGGTGCATAATCAATGTCTGTGCCACACACCCTGGTGGAGCACATGATGCCTTTATATGGTATCAGTCCACACTGTGCCATCGATTCGAGAGTGGGGACATCCCCACAGGCCATCTAGTGGGTGAGTACACATGTAGGAATTGCAAACGTGGGGCAAGGGTGGGAATGCCACAGGTGCTATGGTAGTAGCACACAGGGATATTAGCAATATGGACCTGAACATGATACTCATCTCCACCACCTCCACACAGGTGACAGCAGATACCCACTCCGTCCCTGGCTGCCTCACCTACGGCCTCCATGACCCCATCACAGCAACGCTATAATGAGAGCCTACGCCACCACCGCAACATCATCGAGCGGGTGTTTGGGATGCTCAAGGCACACTTCCGATGCCTAGACACCTCCGGCGGTGCCTACAGTACAGCCCCTCAAAGGCCTGTGGGATATTCCTGGCCTGTTGTATGCTGCACAACATGGCCAAAGACTGTGGGATAGCCATTCAGGTCGAGGAGGGGAACAGCAATGGGGATGCCAGCGGCGCCAGTGATGATGGTGATGAGCAGCCCCCCCTTGGACGGCGGGACACCCGACTGATCCGGCAGGCCCAGCTGCACCGGGACACCATCATGGAGAAGCATTATGCATGACACGGGTAAGTCAAGGGGCCATGTACAACCAACACTGTCCTGGCGCAACCCACAGGCACACAGAGTAACACACCAGGGGTGCATGATGGCAAGGGGAGTGGAAGGGACCTGGCACACAAACACACCATCAGGGAGGTGCAAACAGTCATATGGAGACACACACACACACCAGGCACAAAGCATACAAGGGCAGGTGCACAGCAGAGCAGGAACAGACATGGCAAACACACAGATCCACAGACCACACCCACCACCTGTACTGTCCAAGTACGTGTGTCAGATGCTGGGCACCCTTGCACCTTGGTGTACAGTACAATGCAGGCATCATCATGCACATGCACCTGTGGACAGCAGTTGGGATGGTGTGCAGGTGGTCCGTATGTCGGCATGTTGTGGAGGGCACCCACCAGTGCACTGCCCACCATGATGCACAGTGCACACAGGGCAGCACCAGACAGGGCCCACACTGGGAGACAGGTCAGTCATGTTGCACCATTCTACAGCCACTGCGGATGTGTGGGCAGCCCCACCATGACCCAACAGCACAGGCAGGCTGAACAGGGGCCACATGGGGTGGCACCGATGTACCACCAGGGGTCCCACTGTGCGATCACGACCTTGTCCGCAGTGGGGTCTGTAGTATGCCAAACATACCTGCACCGGGGTGCTCAGGATGCCCACAGCAGAACCCGGCGTCGACAGGCTTGGTGTCACATGACGCCGGGAACATGGAGTGGAGAGCGTACTGTGTGGGGTTTGCGGTACAGGGGCACCTGCTTGTGTGCCCAATGCAGCCACAACAGCGACCATTGCCTGGGTCAGCCTTTTAATGGCAGCGGTCACATCCATCCGCATATGGACCATCTCTGCATGGTCCAGAGCACAGTCCCTGCTGTGCCGCTCCACAGCCACACACAGTGCCTCCATGGACGTTGCAACCCGCCTTTGCTGCTGTACTGATTCCTGCAGCAGGTGGGTGTGCTCTTCAAATGGGTACTCTGCCACAATGGCATCCTGTCCCCCAGGGTATGGGAGGTCCTGATGCTCAACACCCCTTGAGGGTGGGCGCTGTTCTGGGACCAGGAATGGGCATATCAAAGGCGGTGGGCATGTGCCACCGCTAGACACTGTCCCCCAGACCTGGTGGGTGACTGCTGCTGCTGCTCCTCCAACGCTGTGCCCCAGGGACCACTCGTTCCACTGCTATGGCGCAGCCAGTGCCAGACACCTGCACAGCCACCGGTGCTGCCCCACCGGTGCTGACAGGCACAGCCTGGGACTGTGCTGACATGCTGGTACACACGTTGGAACCAGCTAGGCCCAGGGGCACGTGCTGGCCTGCTGTGTGTCCATCATGGGACACACACGTCACTGCCCCTTGCAGTCCCTGCATCATCAATGGTGCAGGTACATGCTACAGCCACAGTCACAGCATGCTGGCATGCTTGTCTGCCAGACTGCTGAGACATAGGCTGTGCACCCCCCACACCTGACTCACCGACACCAGAGCTGGCAGCCCGGCGTGCATGCTGGTGCAGTGCATGCTGGCTGGTGACAGAGGTGGATGGACCCTCCTCCATGTCCAGCAGTTCTTCCTCACTGCCTGGACCCACCACCACCGTCCCCTGAATATGAACAGTATCTGTAACAGAAAGAGAGGACATGTGAGTGCATGTGAACAACCTTCCCCCCCAACACCACTATGTCATACTGTGCAGTGATGGGCTTCCACCTGTCTGGAATCCACCTCCTGGTACCCCCTCAATAGCACTCCGCTGCATTGATGCAGCCAGTCTGTCCTCAGCCGGGGTAAGCTCCACCACCGCTGGCTGGCCCCACCTGTGCCAGGACATGCCACCCTGAGGGCTGCCACCTTCTCCTTCACCCTCTTGCGGGCTGTCCCCATCTTCTTTTTGCATTCCTGCATGGAGCACTGGTGGTTTCCGTGCAGGTTCACTGCCCGAGCTACCCCTCCCAATCAGCCACACGGGCCTGAGGGGTGCCCCGCTGTCCACTCAGAAGTGGATCCTCCTCCAGGTAGGCCTGGAAGAGGGCCTCTGTCTCCGCCATGGTGAAGTTGGGCCTCCTCCTCCTCCCACCATCCTCACCCTCACCTTGGCTCTGCTCGGTCATGTCGATCTGTATGGGTGGAAGTGGACACCTGTCACTGTGCAGTCTACAGCATTATCCCATGACCATTGTCCAGTACATCACACAGCATGCAACCCACCTCTCATCTGCAGTAACCGAATCTGGCCAGCGCAGGCCAATGTTGCACATTTATAGCGCAATGCATGCAAATTAGGAGTGGAGCAACTGTAATGAGATGCAAATTGCGCCACTGCGCCTTTGAATGGCTGATCAGGTGATTTGCATGTGTCGGCTGAATATCGCGCCTTTGCGCTTTGCGCAATATGTTTGAGCTGGCTGGGCCAATGGCGCAGATCTGAGACTGTGTGGTACACTGCATTGCGCATGCCCAGGTAGCTTACGCAGGCATCTGCCGCGCTGATGACGTGCTGTGCACGATCGGCAATTCAGGCCATGGCCACCATTGTGCCAGTGGCACTACAGCACTGGGCACCATATGGCACTGTGGCACTACTTCGCAATAGTCCACTGTGGCACTGGCACACAGGTGATCGATCATGCAGGATGCGTAGACGTCAGATGGCGCTGTGCGTGGCCTTGCGTCATAGACTCCTGACCTGGTGTCCGACCTTTGCCCCCTGGTGCTGTTCAGCTGCCATGTGTACAGCTCTGTTGCGCTGTTTGGTGACAGCGCTATGTGAACCGATGGCGCTATACGAACAGCTCGATTGGGACCTATGGTGGTCTATTGAGCAACATTTCCACGTGGGGCTGCCGTGCTGCAGGGCGCCATATTGCCTGCTCTACGACCGCAATTATGGCATGCAGGAGAGCTCCCCAGTGGAGTCAGGTGGAGGTGGCCAACCTGGTGTCCCTGGTTGAGCCCCACTTTGGGGCACTGTATGGTGATGAACCCCTCACCATGGCCCGCACCCATGTGTGGCTGCACGTGGCCACTGACCTGGTGAGGGCCACAGGACAGTGCCGGTCTGTGGAGCAGTGCAGGCACAGATACAGTGACCTCGGCAGGAGGGAGCCAGACGTGCTGCAATGCCTCAGATCACATGCCAGGAGGGGCATTGTGCCTAGGCCAGGTGGGTGTACCATCTATGCACCTGTATTCTCCATAGGGGTGTGACTGTGTTTTGGTGGTGGTGCATGGGGGATGGCTCTGCCATGGTTGGCTATGTCAGTGTGTGCAGGTGTGAGATGCATGGGTCTGGCTGTGTGGGCAGACACACTCACTGGGGCAGGGGGCAGTCTGCTTTGGGGTCACACTGATGTTTTTATCAACATTTGTCACCCACAGGCCTGGTGGAGAGGATGCAAGCCCAGGCTGAGGAGAGCAATGGCAGGGCCCAGGTGGTGGCCGGAGGAGGCGTGAAGGGTGGGCCACAGCGGCAGCAGCAGCAGCAGCCACAGCTGCTTGATGAGTGTGAGTGTCATTACATCATGGATGCTATTGCATGCTGGAGGGAGTGGGCATGACCACCAGCCATGGACAACACAACCATGCACAACACAGGCGACAGTCATCACTGTCCAGTGTCACTGCACGTCTGTGTGTGTGTCACTGGTGGTCCATGCATGCACTGGGCACATGGCTGTGGAACTGGCATCCCACCACATTGCCACATCACTTGACAGCCTTGTTTGTGCTGTGATGGACATGGGCAGTGTGTGTGTGCAGTGGTGCACATAGCTGGTGCTGCCTGGTTGGGCGTGTCATGCACATGGTCACTGTGGGTGGGTGCATACCATCACAGGTGCGGGGCACTAGGCTAAATGCCTTGCAGGATGGGTGGTGTTCAGGGTTGTGGACAGTCACAGCCATTGACTGTGTTCCCTTTTCCTAGGTCTCAGCATCCTACGCCGGATGGACCGTGCCCTCCAGCAGATGACGAGGGTGTCAGTCGCGACATATGACCTCCTCAGGGACATGCAGCGCCATGGGGTCAGGCAACGCCGGAGGAGATGGCAACAGCAACAGGCAGCAGAAGACCAGCCTGCCAGGTGCTGAATGTGCTTCCCTTCCCACTTCACCCATCCCTCCCACCCTGCCTTCCTCTCCCAGTTGTTCACCCCTACCCTTACCCACCTACCTTGTACCCCTACCCCCATCTTGTACATATCTGTATATAGTTGTGTTCTTGGTCTTGGTGTTGTACATATCTTTTTCCAATATATATATATATTTTGTTATGAATACTGTGGTGGTCTCTGATTTGCAGCTGGCTATGGTTGCTCAGTTGCAGTGGTGTGCATGCCATCTGGGGTGGTATGGTCCTGAGTATGTGTGTGTGTGTGTGTGTGTGTGTGTGTGTGTGTGTGTGTGCATGGGGAGGTGTCTCCAGTGTGGGAGTGACTTTCAGTCGGTCTTGCCATCTGCTGCCGCCCACTGCTGGGTGCCCAGGGTGGGTCTGGCTTGTGTGGTTCACTGCTACATGAGGTTGCAGTGTGCCGGGGGGATGCATGGTGTTTACTGCAGTGACAGTCACTGCACATGGGTGGTGTCTTGGGGTCACGGTGCAGGGTGTGCTATGCAGAAGGGGGGGCTGATCTGCACTGTGGTTGTCGACCCCCAGTGTGTGGCAGTGTCAGCCTGCCAGTGGTTGTGCTGGGGCATCATGGCCCTGCTGTGCTTTGTTGGCTTGTCCCCATGGGCCAGTGGATCATCCATCCCTCCCCAGTGATGCTGTGCTTGGGGTGTGCGGTGTATTGTTGGTTCTGCAGTGTGTTCCTGTGCCATGTGTGGCATGGCTGGTGGTGGGCCCCAGCCTGCCTCCCTGGTTATGCAGTTCCATTGCTCTGCTGGAGCTCTGCTTGTGCTATGGCACCTCTGGACTGCTCAGCTGGGCTAGCCTTGTTGCGCTATGGCGCATCATTTCTGCTCAGCTTACCCTTCCTGGTTGCACTATGGCGCAGTTTGTGTGATATTCAGACGTTGGCTGCTTGCGCAGTTTGTCTTGCTCCATGTCTGAATATCGCGTCTGTTGCGCATATGCGCAATTGACTTGTGCTTGCTCCTGCTGTTGCGCACTTTTTGGGCGCAGTTTGAATATCCGGCCCATAGTGTATTCAAAAGACCATTTCAGCTGGATGGTAGCAGGGAAAAGACAGATATTAAGAGAGAGGTCATAGAGCACATTCTGTATTTTTTAAGGACAGTTTATATGGAGTAGTGTTACCCTCCTTTACTTGAATGTTTAATCAGGACTTTAGAACAGAGACTGAATGAAGACACCAGTCAATTAACAATGGAAGTGGCTGGGAAGGCATTTATAATACAGCTATGGCTCAGGAACAGCATGCCATGCCAACAGGAGTACTTTTACATTTATGGACTGCAAATTTATTAAAAATTTTTTTTTTTGCACAGTAGTATTTTGATGTATAGCCAACATGTAATCTACACTGCTATAGGGTGAATCAATGCCATTTTTCTAGTAATGTTTTCCTCCCCCACCCCACCCTCATTTTAGTTACTATGAGAAAATTATCTGGTTGTATTTGCAAACAATATCATCATACTTTAACACTGCAGTGCCATTTGTTAAATTAAGCAGCCATTTGAAAGTTCATCACTCATCAATTATTTTTTCTGTGTCCACATGCATATAATTTTGCAAATTCAGAATTCATATAGTTTCAGTATTCAATCAGAGGATGAGGGTATGCCAGTAGACATAACCAAAACAATGGGGATGACAATCTAAGGGTGGGGGTACCACTAGACACTAGGTAAAGGATTTGCCATCACAAAAAAGAATCCTTTTTCATGACTCATGATACAAAAAATAATCTTTTTTCATATCACAAGTCATGAAAACAGATTTATAATGTTAAAAAAAGAAATTCAAGGCATGTTTTCAACACATAAGTGCAGAATCCAGCTGAGGGGGTCTCAATTAGCAGAACACATGTGTTGGTTTTTACTCAACACATTACTTTTTTCAGTTATGTTCTTTTGTTTGAATTGCTAACAGAAAAACAAAATGAAGGCAGCATGAAAAAAAGATTCCCCATTTGCAACAAAGGATTATCCATTTGTGACACAGTATCACACATTGTGACTCAGAATCCTGTTTTTCTGGCTCACATCTAACTTTTCCCTTTGAAAATAATCAGACATTTTAAAATGTTATAACTTTTGAATGGATGAATATTGTTTCACAGAATCTTCAAAAGGCACATCTGTGACCCTTGACTTTTCTACCCTGAAAATTTCAAAACAAAATCCCAAGCCGTGTTTGTGCAGTGGTGTGACAAAGAATTTTACAAAGAATGATCATTTTCACATGTTTTGACATGCCATAAAGTATCTCTGCACCAACACATCTGACTGGAAAAAGATGTGGCACATCAAAAGTGTGGTGGACCTGTGTTCCACCTATGAAGTATGTTAGAATCTCAGGAAATAATTCCCTACTTTTTCTATCTTTCTCCTCTTAAAATCTACTGTGCAGTAGTTTCTCTTTGTCTAACTATTCTTTTTATAGGTTACAGTAGGTTGGCCACCTACAGTAGCCCTGTAGTATCTTTTTATAAACTTATTCCTTCTTTTTTGTATCCCTCCTATATCAATTTCTTCCTTTAAGGTCCTGTGTAAGAAGTGCCAAGGAATTTATGAATGGCACTGAGAAGAATGCCAATATAATTAATTGGTGACAAAAGAAATGCACTCTGATGAACAGTGTATATGGTGCCTATTTAAAGGCTGAAACCATTGAATACACTTAATGTGCATTTGCAGGTATATCCTGCATAGATTGAATAACTCCTTAATGAATAAGGGTCTACATAAATACAAATATCTGCAGACTGTGTTGAATGCGATGAATGTCATGATATGATAGAGCCTTGATAAAATGGTTTAAAATGTCGTAAATATGTTTGGTTAAAATCTTGATAAAATCCTTATATAAAACAAGGGTTTATAAAGTGTTTAGAGAGTCCTGGAGAGATGCCAGATGTGTTTGGTTCCCATCCCCAGGGTTCCCATGAGACCAAATGTGCAGGCAGCCAAAAGGGCTGCACTGTCCACCAATCCCCTGAGGGTGGTGCTTTGCATTGCCAGGTTGATCATGAATAAGACCACAATTATTGCAGATCTGGTTTCTTCAGACAGTCTGGCTTGCATTACAGAGACCTGGTTGGGGGATAATGCTGGCCCAGTTTTAAAGGCCACCCCCCCGGTACTCTGTTGTGCACTGCCCCAGAGTGGAATGCAGGGGTAGGGGTGTGGCCATCTGTTTTAGAGCTGAGCAAGGCTTCACCGTGCACCCAGTGAGAAAATTGGGTTCTTTTGAATGTGTGGCCATCTGTGGGGGTCTGGGTGCAGGTTGCAGGAGTCTCCAGATTTACCACCCACCTGGGATGGCAGGAGAGTTCCTGCATGAAGTAGCTGATTTCATCATTGGTAAAACATTGGAGTCCTCCAGATGTTTGGTCCTGGGGACTTCAGTGTTTGGGCTGACAACGAGTCATCCAGGTTGGGTTACTGCTTCCTCCAGATGATGACATCTCTGGGCCTGTTGCAAGTGGTTACTAGCACGACCCACCAGGATGGTCACACATTAGACCTGGTCTTCTCACTGGGTCTTGAGATTGATAACCCCAGGACTGATCTGGTCATTTGGGCCTATCATTGCACAGTGAAGTTCTTGCTCAGAGTCCTCCCTGAGATCCCACTCCCTGCAGAGATGGTAAACTTCTGGCCTTTAAGGGGTTTGACCCCAGATGGTTTTCTGGCAGTAGTGGACCTCTCTAGTGTGGATAGTGCATGCAGGGGGTGTGTGGGTGAAGCAGTCACCACCTATAACAGGTTAATGACTGGGTCACTCAACTCCCTTGCACTGCTGCATGTATGAACCAGATCTTCCCACCTGAGGTCCCCGTGGCTTGATGGGGAGCTCAAGGTGTTGAAGATCAAGGGTTGGATGTTGGAGTGCTGCTGATGGAGAACTATGCTGGAGGTGGACAGACTGGCCCTGTGTACACACTATGGTGTGCACCAGGGGGGCAATCAACCATAAGAAGGCAGTGTTCCTGTCCAGGTAGATTGCTGACAGGAAAAAATGACCAGCTGTGCTTTTTCAGACGGTGGACAGGCTGTTACATCCGGCTTGCCTACAGCTGAAAAAAGTAGTTTCTGAGGCTTTGTGCAATGAGTTTGCTCGGTTATTCTCACACAAGTTGTTTGCCATTAGGCAGAGAATTCTGCCAGTGAGCCATACTATGGCCAACAGTGGTCATTTGGATTGTTGATGTGGCACTCCGCCTGGTTGGGGGGAGTTTAAACCAGTGGAGGTGGCCGATGTGATTGAGGTGGTTTTGAGGCTGAAGCACACATATTGTGAACTGGACCTGGTGCCAACTCATTTCTTAATGGAATGTGTTGACACTGTTGGCCCGGTGTTTCCCTTGATTGTCCAGTTTCCTTGTCAGAGGGGGTCTTCCTAGATGCACTGGTGAAACCTCTTCTGAAGAAACCATTGTTAGACCCTGAAATAAAGGTGAATTATTGACCTGTCTCCAACCTGCCAGTTTTGGGAAAGGTTGTTGAAAAGATTGAGGCGCAACAGCTGGGAGAACACCTTGTGACATTTGATATCTATGAGCCACTCCAGTCTGGATTTCATGCCAGACACTGTACAGAAACTGCATTAGTTTGGGTACATAATGAGCTCCTCAGGGCGAGGGACCGAGGAGAGGGGACAATTCTCTTGCTTCTCGATCTCTCCTCAGCTGTTCACATGGTGGACCAATGTGTGTTGCTTGACCACCTGAGGGAATTTTGTGCAGTCTGTCATCAGCTGGTTCAAGCCCTATCTGACAAACAGGAGGCAAAGGGTGGTAATGGTAAATTTTACCTCTTCCCCTAGCCTTCTGTCTTGTGGAGTACCTCAGGGTTTGGTCTTGTCTCCAATGTTGTTTACCATGTACATGCTACTCCTGGGTGGGATAATTAGGAAGTACAGCTTAGATTTTCATTGTTATGCTGATCATACTCAGCTGTACTTATTCTTTGCCCCGGGATATCCAATGCAGTGGAAGTACTGAACAACTGTCTGGACGAGATTAGTGACTGGATGGCCTCTAGCTAGTTGTGAGGGAACCCCAATAAGATGGAGGTACTGGTGGTGGAGTCAAACAAGATGTATGATAGGATGGCCTATGGGGCAGATACTGAATTAGTTCTGGGTTCTGTCCCATTGATGGCCTCCTCTATGGGGTGTGCGATCTTGGCGTTGTTCTTGACAATAGACTGACAATGGAATATCAGGTGTCATCTGTTGTCAGGGCCAGTTTCTTCTATCTTAGGAACATTGCTAGGATCAAATACCTGGTTCCGCCCCTGGACCTCACCACCCTGGTACATGCTTTTGTGACATCTAGGCTTGACTACTGTAATGTGCTCTATCTCAGTGCCTCTGGAGGTATCTTCCATCAACTGCAGCTAATACAGAATGCAGCTGCCAGGTTGTTGATGGGACAGCCTAAATACTGTCATGTCACCCCAGTGCTGCGTGTACTGTACTGGCTGACTGTTTGACAGAGAGTGCTCTTCAAGGTGGGCTTGCTCACCTTTAAGGCCCTACATGGACTGGGTCCTGGCTACCTGATGGACCTTCTTACAACCGCTGCTCCAGTCCACTCCCTTCGAGGGGATTCCATGCGATTCCCAGGATGAGGCTGAAAACTGCCGGCGACAGAGCTTTTAGTGTCACTGGCCCCATCCTGTGGAATTCACTTCCTCCACCTGTAAGGGAGGACCCTTCAGTTGAGGCATTTAAAGCCCACCTCAAAACCTATCTGTTTAATCAAGCATTCTTGGGCACAGTATGGTAGTATGGAAGTATCAGCCTTTTTAGATTTATTTGGGGGGGTTCTGTTTAAATGTTGATCATGAAACCTCATTTATTGTATTTTTAAGTATTTATTGAATGTTATTTCATGATGTTCTTAATTGTATGTACATGATTGTACAGCACCCAGATCCTCTGAGACTGGGCACCAGAAAGATAAAAGTTGCCTTGCCAAGCCTTGCCTTGCCTAAAGTACTTTAGAGGTATTCAGGAACTATAGAGAGCTGCTAAAATGCTTAGCTTTGTGCAGGGCATAAAAGCGGTAAAAAGTGTTTTTTTGAATGCAGTTAAAACATGCTTTTATGCAGGTCACAAGAAAGCTGCACAAAGTGGGCTTTATGAGATAGCAGAAGGTACTAATGGCAAGAAAAACAGTAGGTCTGCCGGAGCCCTTCCCTCAAAATGGCGGTTTGCTTCCTAGTCTACAAAAAAACAGGTGAAAAGTAAACCAGGAGAAAGTATGGTTGTTTTCTTTTCTTTTTGTTCCTTCAGGTATAAGTAAACCAAGGAATTAAAACAAGAAAACATCCCTTATTTTCTACTGTTAAACCCAAAACAAACAGAAGAAACTCATTTAACCAACAAACAGGGAGTGTAAAATATAACTAGAAAAAGGATACAATAATGTTTGGAGTAGCCTGTGAATGCTATGTTTAACTCTGGTGCTGGAAACAGATAAAGGTTCCTTTTTTCATTTTTTTTCAATATAAATATATATATATATATATATATATATATATATATATATGCAAGCACTCCTTTGAAAGTAAAAACAGGTTTATAAATAAGGTTCTGTTTTTCTGTACTCTACCCAGGCCACTGTGCCAGACTTACCTGAATCCAGGAGCCAGAAAAAATGAGCTTCTATAGGGAAAACAGCCCTCTCACATATTCTGTTTTATACAGTATAGAGCTGTCATTCACAAAAGAGTGGGATGGACTAAGGGCTTATTAAAGCCTAATTAATTATGCAAGATTGATTGTAGGTCTTGAATGTGTGTTATTATTACTAGCCTTCATAATTTTATAGAGAATACACAGATGCGTATGTGTATAGGTCATTTTAACTTGTTTGTTTCATATATACTGTATCCAGAAAAATGTATCTGTCAGTTAAGGAGCAGGGGCAGGATTCACAAAGGGAAAATGTTAAAGTTTCCCTCCACTACTGCCGTTGCAGGCTGGAATTGTCTCCAGCTGTGGCAGTACTGATTCATAGATACGGCAGTTACGGAGAGTGCTATGGCAGGTTCCGCTGCCCGTAGCAGTCTCCTGCAGCTGCGGTGCTGTGCATGACAACAGCATCTGCAAGCTGCCGTATTCCATGGAGCCGGTTGTACTCTGGCTCCACCTACAAGAATACCTGCAGCTGTGGGCAACCTGTGGCATCACAAGTGGTTTCCCACTAGCGCCGAGATTTTCCCACAGCTGCAGGTCCTTCTCCCCCCTTCGTGAATCCTGCCCCAGGTTGTGTGACTCAGCTAGTCACTATAAATACCCCTCCTAGAGGAGAGGATAGGCAGTTGAGCCTTGACTGTGGTAAGGTAAAGAGCTACCTGAGTGAAGTAGCTAGAAATATTGATCACAGAGGTAAAGGACCTGTATTGACAGACCTGGACTGTGAAGGCTACCAAATCTAGCTGGACTTTTGCTTTCTTGAATATTTTTTTGTTTAGCATTCTTATTTTGGTGAAAATAAGTATCACACAGGGTATACCATCACCACAGCTACTCCAACACTGCAAAGACCATCACAACGACAGAGATCAAGCAAAACCTGCACATCGCTGTGATGGTCTGTGCAGTGTCTGAGACTGCCTCGCTGGGTGTTTTGGCCCCTTTCTGGTCCAACTCCAACTCAGAGTTGGAATCCTAGAGACTGGGGTGGGGGGGCAAAGTCCCCCACATGGGGGTGGTTTGGGGTCGCGCCCCCTGATAGAATGCACTGACATCCCCAAAGCTACAATGCGGACAATTGGCATGGTAGCTGTCGCTGTAGGGGATGTCGGTGCTTGTGCTGTCAAAGCGCTCTGGCACAACCATCACACCAAGGTGTGTTTTAAAGCCTAATGTGGGTCCATGTTATCTATCCCACACTCATTCACAAATCTGGTTTTAGAAGTGGGATAGGTTGCTGGTTGTCCAGGTTTATTGGGGGAAACTGGCTGACCAATACCAGCCCTGGTATCTAGATCCAGGATAACACTGTGGATACAATGGCTGATAGGAGGAAGGATGAGAAGCCTGATATCCAAGGTGTGCAGACCAGAGCTCAAACCCTGCTGACGGGAGAGGAACTATTAATGGGCCTAGAATTCAGAGGAGCCAAGAAGAAGAAGATGACAAGTGCAGGAGCTGGACTTTGAGAGGAGGATGAGGACAAAGAAGGATCATATGAGTAACCACCGGAGGATGTCACCAGATTGCTGAAGTACCTTGCCGATAAACAAGTGGAAATGGAGTGACAGCAAGAAAGGGACAACCGGTAGAGAGAGTATGAGAGGAGATGACAGGACCAGAGATAAGCAGACACCCTGAGGGTCCTGCAACTGATTAGAACAGGACAAAGAGGTCAAGGGGCCGGGACAGGTAATCCTAAAGATATTAAGGTTACTAAAATGAGCCCCATAGATGACACTGAAGTTTATATGACTACATTTGAAAGGGTTGCTAGAGCCTGTGGGTGGCGCATCTTGACCCTTATTTAACTGGGATAGCTCATCTGGCTTACAGTAATATGGATACTAGAAGCACAGAAAACTATGAGCTACTTAAGAAGGAAATACTTAACAGATTTGATATAAACACTGAAACTTAGCTACAGAGATTCAGGTCCTCAAAACATCACCCCAACAATACCCCTAGAGAGAAATTTGACTGATTAAAGGAACTTTGCTTAAAATGGTTACAGCTGGAGGGTAAGATTGTGATGGTCATTATTGACTCCATTTTGGTTGAAAAATATCTGCAAACATTACCAGCTGATGTACAAACATGGGTCAGGGAATACAATCCTGAAACAGCAAAACAAGCCATTACCCTGGCAGAAGACTTTCTGTCAGCATGTCAACCTGTGCGAAAGGGTTATAGAACCACAGACCATATCCTTTCTCCTACCCCACAAACTGTAAAAAGTAATACGTATAGCAGACCATCTTGGCAGGATTATAAAAGAACTGAAGGGAAGGTTGGCCAGGGTGAAAAGTACTACAACCCCAATATCATTTTTCAGAACTTCCGAGGTGTTGTACATATTGCCAGATTTTGTACAAAAAAGTGAAGTGAGCCTGCACATTTGGATTTGTTGAATGCTGGGTATTTTCTTACCAATGTAACTATTGAGCAACAAACTGTCCTAGGCCTCATTGTTTCAGGGAGAAAACAGATGCTGATCCACCCTGAACTTATAGGAATGACACAACCAAGGAGTCCAGGAATGGACATTGTCTGTGTACATGGGGACACTCATAAATATCCAACCATAGGTATTGAACTGGATATACAAGGGTAAAGCACTAAAGTCACTGCTGGACTGGTACCTAAATTGCCAGTGCCAATTGTTACTGGGCATGATTACCCCCATTTTTCCACATTGATAGCTGGGAAGGAATTGATCTCTGCTTTCACCACCCAGAGCCCAAGCATGAAAGACACAAACATTTGTGGACACCTTTCCTTTTGAAGGGGAAGTAATTAAAACACCCGGCAAGGATCGGAGATCCTTAAATAGCAAAAAGAAGTTGCAAAGGCAGTGGAGACAGACTGTGGCTGGACTGCCAGAACAGCAGATAATGTCTGTATTTTCTTAAACTGACATGGCTAAAGGAGCAAAGGGAAGATGTGATTTTAATACCATGTTTGTTACAGATGGACAAGTACCAAAGTGATGGGGCCCCTATGTATCTGTTGAAAAGTGATATTTTATACAGGGTCTGTACTCATTTTGAAACAGGTGATGCAGTGGAACAACTGAAGGAACCTGCTAAATAGAGAGTCACTGTTGTTTTAGGGCACAACCTACCATGGGCAGGCCACAATGGTCAGGATCGGACCCTAAAAAGGTTAATACAGTGTTTCTATTGGCTTGGGATTCATGATTAGGTGGCCAAGTATTGTCAGGCTTGTGAGAACTGTCAAAAGATATGCCTTATAGCAAAGAAGAAGACTATACCCCTAGTGCCCTTACCATTGGTAACATATCTGTTTGACAGGATAGGGATGGATGTTGTGGGACCCCTCATAAAAAGTTCGAAAGGGAATCAGTTCATCCTGGTCATCTGTGACTATGCTTCAAAATATCCAGAAGCTATCCCTATGCATACTATCACCACTCCCAGAATAGAGAAAGAGCTGGTGAAGGTGTTTAGCCAGTTAGGGTTCTCCAAGGAAATTCTAACAGATAGGGGGATTAACTTCAATGCTGCCTTGTTGAAGGAGTTACATTAACTTCTAGGGACTGTAGCCATCAGGACCTCCCCATATCACCCACAGACAGATGGGTTGACAGAGAGGCTTAACCAAACTTTCAAGAGAATGTTGAGAAAGCTTCTACATGAGGAAGGGTGGGACTGGGATAAATATTTACCCCTGCTATTGTTTGCTTACAGGGAGGTACCCCAGGCCTCCACAGGATATTCACCCTTTTCTTTATTGTATGGGAAAAACCCTCAGGGGTCCCTGGATGTAGTAAAGGTGTTTTGGGAGGCAGGCACATATATAAGGCATGTGAACATCACAGAGCACATGGGCCAACTGAGAAAAAGACTGGTGTCTTACACCACCAAAGCACAACAGAATAGCCTTGAGGCCCAGCCGGTACAAAAGAAACATTATGGCCAATCAGTGGGTGCAAGGAGAACAATGTGGGAGACAAAGTATTGTTGTTATTGCCATCATCAGACAACAAACTTTTGATGAAGTGGCAGAGGCCCTATACTGTGTTAAGGCAAACAGGACCTGTTAATTAAGAGTTAGAAACCCCAGATAAGCACCCAGGAAAGAAGATTTACCATGTGAACCTGTTGAAAAAGTGGTACCAGAGACCTGAGGCAGGACTTGGTAAGGTTGTGATCCCAAAAAGGAGAGAGTCTGAGCTAGATGTGGCATACTATAGACTAGAGAAGCCAACAGAGGGGAAGAAAATTCCCATGAACCCTGCCTTAACACCTGAACAGAAAACAGAATTGGAGGCCTTATTACTAACATATGATACCACATTTACCAGTGTTCCTGGAAGAGCCATTGGGGTTGAGCACCCCATAAAAACAAATTCCCCTTCTATTAGGCAAAAACTCTATCATCTGCCAGAAAGAGTAAGGGTAGGGGTGAAGGAGCAGATTGATGAAATGAGACAACTGGGGATTATTGAACCTTCAAAGAGTGCTTGGGGGTCTCTCATTGTTTTTGGTACCTAAAAAAGGAGGAAGGGAGGGATATGCCTGTGTCTAGACTTCAGAAAACTGAACCAAGTGTCCAGATTTGATGCCTGTCCTATGCCTTGCATAGATGATATTATTGACAGGATAGGGAATGCCCACTACATGTCTACCTTGGATTTAATGAAATGTTACTGGCAGATACCTCTTGAACCATCAACAAGGGAGAAAACAGCTTTGTGTATGCCAGTAGGTCTCTTTGAATTTGTTACTATTCCTTCATGGTGCCCCAGCTACTTTTCAGAGGTACATGGACTATAATCTGACCTCTCATACCAGTTACTGCTCTGCTTGTTTGGATGATGTGGTCATGTACAGTCCTGATTGAAAAACCCATCTACAGGAGTAAACTTGTCTGCTGTCATTCAATCCATCAAAGCAGCAGGGCTCACAATAAACCTCCAGAAGTGTGCAATTGCCTTAACAGAAATAAGGTACTTATGTTTCCTGTTAGGGAATTGGCAGGTGAAACCTGAAATAAACATGTTAGAGGCAGTAGCAAAGTGCCCAGTGCCAACCACAAAGAAACATGTTCATTCTTTCTTGGGCTTAGCGGGGTATTACTACTGCTTCATTCCCCATGTTGCTTCTAAGGCCGCACCCCTCTCAGACCATACAAAAAGGAGATGTGGAAATCAGGTGAAGTGGACTCCAGAGTGTGAGGAAGCTTTCCATTCTATCAAAGCTGCACTGTGTTCTTCACCTGTACTGAAAAGTCCCAACATTAATCTCCATTTTGAGGTTCACATGGATGCCTCAGAGACAGCACTGGAGCTGTCCTGAGCCAGACTGCGGATGGAGAAGAATACCCAGTGATTTAAACATCACAGAAACTTCACAACAGGGAAAAAAAGGTATTCAAGAACTGGAAAAGAGACCCTAGCTGTAAAATGGGCCATAGAAGCCTTACGCTTCTACCTTTGGGATTCTAGATTTTTCCTGATTACTGATCATAATCCTTTAAGCTGATTACACCAGATGAAGGACAAAAATGCCTGAATAATGAATTACAGTTTGCCAAGGAAACCTGAATGTAAATAAGTATAATTGCCTTCAGAAAGTATTCACCCCCCCCTTGGATTTTGTCACATTTTGTGATGTTGCAAACTCAAATTAAAATACATTTATATGGGATTTTTTGTCACGTATCTACACAAATTACTCTCTAATGTCAAAGTGGAATGAAACTTCTGGAATTTTTTGTACATGTAATTTAAAATAAAAACCTGAAATGTCTTGATTTGATAAGTATTCACCCCCTTTGCTATGACACTCCAAATTGAGCTAAGGTGCATCCAATTTCCTTGTGAGATCACTCTAAAACTTGAATGGAGTCCACCTGTGGTCAGTTAAAATGGTTGACATGATTTCAGAGGAAATACACCTGTCTATATAAGGTCCCACTGTTGACAGTGCATGTCAAAGTAGAAACTCTACCATGAAGACCAAGGAGCTGTCTGTAGAACTCCATGATAGAATTGTGAGGAGGCATAGATCTGGGGAAGGGTATAAAAACATTTCTAGGGTGTTGAAAGTTCCCAGGAGCACAGTCAAGTCCATCATTAGGAAATGGAAAGATTACGGAACCACCCAGACTCTTCCTAGAGTAGGCCATCCTCCCAAACCGAGCAACCGAGCAAGAAGGACCTTGGTCAGGGAAGTGACCAAGAACCCAATGACCACCCTGACAGAACTGCAGAGTTCCATGGCTGAGATGGGAGAACCTGTCCAGAGGACAACAATCCTTGCAGCACATCACTGATGTAGCCTCTATGGGAGAGTGGCTAGACAGAAGCCACTCCTGAGAAAAGGCCACATAATAGCATGCCTGATGTTTGCAAGAAGGCACATGGCAGACTCTGAACCATGTGGCAAATGATTCTCTGGTCTGATGAAACAAAAATTGAACTCTTTGGCCTGAATGCAAAGTGCTATGCCTGGAACAAACCGAACACAGCTCATCGCCCGTGTAGCACCATCCCTACCATGAAGCATGGTGGTGGCAGCATCATGTTATGGGGATGCTTGTCAGTGGCAGGGACTGGGGCACTTGTCAGGATAGAGGGAACAATGAATGGAGCCAAATACAGGCACATCCTTGAGAAGAACCTGTATTAGTCTGCAATAGACCTTAGACTGGGGCGAAGATTTACATTCCAACAGGACAACGACCCCAAGCATAGAGCCAAAGCAACACTGGAGTGGCTTCAGAACAAGAAGGTGAATGTCCTTGAGTGGCCCAGCCAAAGCCCAGACTTGAATCCCATTGAGAATCTGTGGAAGGACTTAAAGATTGCGGTTCACCGACGCTCCCCATCCAACTTGACAGAGCTTGAGCAAATCTGCAAGGAAGAATGGGTGAAAATCCCCAAATCTAGATGTGCAAAGCTGATACAGACATACCTAAGAAGACTCAAAGCTGTAATTGCTGCCATAGGTGCTTCTACAAAGTACTGACTCAGGGGGGTGAATACTTAAGTAAACAAGATATTTCAGTTTTTAATGTTTCATAATTTTTTGTTACACAATAAAACTATTTTTGCCCCTTTAAATTGTTGGGTATGCTGTGTGAATCAAGGGGGAAAAGTCATTTCAATGCATTAAAAATTCTGGTAGTAACACAACAAAATGTGACAAAATCCAAGGGGGTGAATACTTTCTGAAGGCACTGTGTATATATATATATATATATATATATATATATATATATATATCTATATATATATATATATATCCAAGGCACACTGCCTTAAGGGTAGCTGGTCCATTCCACTGGGGTGTTAAACAGACGAGGCATACTGATGAGTCCTGGTAGGATGAAACACGTGTCTATGTCTTCTGTTAGCACCCTTTGCAAACTGTGTGAGAGGCCTTTCGGGCACCATGCAATTCTGCTTAAAGTTGGACCAGCATAACATTCTGTGGTGATTTGCATATGTAGTCCATGATTCTTTGCATTGTGGGGGCATGTGTGATTTTGTATTTTCTTGAAACTTGGCTTCCCAGCCAAATGCTCTTTGGGGTAACCCTTGCCTCAGTGTTTGCGCACAGAGGTTCTTTGTCTTATATATATATATATATATATATATCAGAATGGAGATTGTGATTGATATGGTACAGAGGAGTATCATAAATGTATAAGCCCAGGGTAAATATATGTAGTAAGTATAGAAATACTATTGCCCATATGGATGTTAGTATGTACTGTTTAAGGGACCCTGGGGTGGAGCTTCAAAGCGGAGGGTGGGTGGAAGCTCCAAACACAACCCACATACCTTGTTTAGGTTAGTGCTTATGGGGTTTGTGGATCTGAAAACCAGCATTTTATAAAAGCTGTTTTCCTCTCAATGAGGGAGAGGTGTGGGGGACCAGTGTTCCACTTATGAAGTTTGTTAGGACCTCAGGAAATAATTCTCTACTTTTTCTTTCTCCTCTTAAAATCTACTGTGCGGTAGTTTCTCTTTGTCTGACTATTCTTTTTATAGGTTACAGTGGGTTGGCCACCTACAGTAGCCCTGTACTATCCTCTTATAAACTCATTCCTTCTTTTTTGAATCCCTCTTATTTCAATGTCTTCCTTTATAGTCCTGTGTAAGAAGTGCCAAGGAATTTATGAAAGGCACTGAGAAGAATGCCAAGATAATTAATTGGTGGCATAAGAAGTGAGTGCACGCTGATGAACAGTGTATATGGTGCCTATTTAAAGGCTGAAACCATTAAATACACTTAAAGTGTATATGCAGGTATAGCCTGCTTAGACTGAATAAGTCCCTATTGAATAGGGTCTACATAAATACAAATATCTGCAGACTGTATTTAATGTGATGAAATTCATGATGTGATAGAGCCTTGATAAAATGGTTTAAAAATTTGCTTAAATATGCTTGGTTAAAATCCTGATAAAATCCTTACATAAAACAAAGGTTTATTAAGTGCTTAGAGTACTTTCAAGGTATTCAGGGATTGTAAAGAGTAGATACAATGCTTAGCTTTGTGCAGGGTATAAAAGTGGGAAAAAGTGCTTTATTGAATGCTGTTAAAACATGCTTTTATGCAGGTCACAAGAAAGCTGCACAAAGTGGGCTTTATAAGATAGCAGAAGGTACTAATGGCAAGGAAAAACAGTACCTCTGCTGGAGCCCTTCCCTCAAGATGGTGATTTGCTTCCTGGTATACAAAAAGACAGGTGAAAAGTAAACCAGGAGAAAGTATGGTTGTTTTTTTTCTTTTTTTTTCTTCAGCAAATACTGCAGGTATTAGTAAGCCAGGGAATTAAAACAAGAAAGTCTCCCTTATTTTCTGCAGTTAAACCCAAAACAAATAGAAGAAACTCATTTTACCAAACAAATGGAGTGCAAAATATAACTAGAAAATGGATACAATAATGTTTGGAGTAGCCTGTGAACACTATGCTTAATTCTGGTGTTGGAAACAGACAAAGGTTCCTTTTCTTTGGAGATATATATATATATATATATATAAACTCATTTGAAGAAAGTAAAAAACAGGTTTAAAAATAAGCATCTATTTTTCCATACTCTACCCAGGCCCCTGTGCCAGGGAAAACAATGCTCTCATGTGCCTTGTTTGATATGGTGTAGAGCTGTCACTTACAAAAGAATGAGGGGGACAAAGGGCTCATTAAATCCTAATTCTGCAAGGCTGTTTGTAGGTCTGGGATGTCTGTTATTATTTACTAACCTTCTTAATTTTATAGAGAATACACAGATGCTTATGTGTATAGGTCATTTTACCTTGTTTGTTTCATATATAGCCCAAAAAACGTATACGTCAGTTAAGGAGCAGGGGAAGGATTCACGAAGGGAAAATGTTAAAGTTTCTCTCCACTACTGCCATTGCGGACTGGAATCATCCACAGCTGTGGCAGTACCGATTCATAACCATGGCTTCTACAGGGAAAACAGTGCTCTCACATGCCTTGTTTCATATGGTATAGAGCTGTCACTCACAAAAGACTGGGTGGGACTAAGGGCTCATTAATGCCTAATTATGTAAGGCTGTGTGTAGGTCTGGAATGTGTGTTATTATTCATTATACAATGGCAAGAACATTTCTTGGACTGTGATTGGTGAGTGTGTACCTGCCACAGTGCAGTTATTGAGCACAACCTCACTGTATTAATTTGTTGGATTTGTTGGAGTGTTCTTTGATTCTCTATTCAGAAACAAAGATACAGTGCCACACTAAAAATCTACTAAAAACCTTTTTTAAATGTTTTTTTTTTATTTTGTATAACAACTAGCCATTGTATAATAGCAATAATGTACTCCAGGGTGTGGGTTGTGCTGGGATAACCTCACTTCTGGGATGCTGGACACTCGTTCCCAACCATCCAAGCATGAGTTTATCCAAGCACAACCCACACCCTGTCATGCATTATTGCTTAACTAACCTGCTTCATTTTATAGAGAATACACAGATGCTTATGTGTATAGGTCATTTTACCTTGTTTATTTCATATATAGTCAGAAAAATGTATATGTCAGTTAAGGAGCAGGTCATTTGTCCCAGCTAGTCACTATAAATATCCCTCCTAGAGGAGAGGATAGTCAGTCGAGACTTGACTGTGGTAGGTAAAGAGATACCAGAGTGAAGTAGCTAGAAATATTGATCACAGAGGTAAAGGATCTGTATTGACAGACTGGTACTGTGAAGGCTACCAAATGTAGCTGGACTTTTGCTTTCTTGAATATTTTTTTGTTTAACTTTCTTATTTTGGTGAAAATAAATATCACACTGAGGTATGTTTTAAAGCATGTTTTCTATCCCACACCAGTTCACAAAGAGATCTTCAGTCCCTGATGGTTCATGCAGAATTTCATGCAAATTAGTTGAATGGTTGCGAAGTTATTAAAGTGCAAACACTTCCATTTAATGTAGAAGTGATGTTTTTAACCATAAATATAGCAGAACAACTGTACCCCTACAATATATATAACATGTATAGGAATGTTCCCCATAGAAAAGGTAATCATTTATTCCCCTGTATTCCCATGACTAATCTGTCAATTTAAAATATAAATTTGACTAATCTATCAATGAAAAGTATATACCTGCATTAATTACAGATGTATAACTACACTAATCAAACAGCTAAAATAATATACCTGCACTAATAAAAAGTACACCTGTGCTCTACTAAACCCAATGGGACACCATTAATAACTCAATTAACACATCATTAGGAAGCTGGCCAAACCAATAAATAATCTGGAAAAGAACCTGGAAAAAAAGATACTAAAACAAACATAGAAACATAGAATTTGACGGCAGCTAAGGACCGCTTGACCCACTCAGTCTGCCCATTTCCCTACCTAACGGATAAGCTACAGATCCTAGTTAACCAGCAGCCTACTTCTTCCTACCCACATCCCCTATAATTGTCTTATGACTGTCCCATGCATGCTTGAATTCCACCACTGTTTTTGACTCCACAACCTCCTCCGGAAGGCTGTTCCATGCATCCACAACCCTCTCTGTGAAAAAATACTTCCTTAAATTACCTCTGAGCCACCCCTCATCTTCAAATTGTACCCCCTTGTTCTTGCTCATCTCTTTTTTTGAAAGATACTACCCTCTTGGACTTTGTTGATTCCCTTGAGGTACTTGAAAGTTTCTATCATGTCCCCCCTCTCCCTCCTTTCCTCGAGGCTATACATATTAAGCTTCTTAAGTCTCTCTTCATATGTCTTCCGGTGCAGACCCTGCATCATTTTAGTTGCCCTCCTCTGGACAGCTTCCATCCTGTCTATGTCTTTGCGGAGATTGGGTCTCCAGAACTACATGCAGTACTCCAGATGGGGTCTCACCAGCTGTCTGTACAGAGGGATAATAACTTCCTGTTTTCTACTGGTGATGCCTCTCCCTTGCATCCCAGTATCCCCAACCCTCTTTGCTGCCCTCTCACATTGCTTGCCCACCTTTATGTCATCTGATATGCCTTCTTAGGTCCCTTTCCATTTTTTGTTGTTAGTATCTCACTCCCCATTGTGTACTCTTTCCCTGGGTTTTGTTTCCCAGGTGCATTACCTTGCACTTCTTAGCACTGAATCTAAGCTGCCATACACTTGACCATTCTTCTAACCTTGCCAAGTCCCTTGTCATCCTTTCCACCCCACATTGTGCATCAAATCTGTTGCAGATCTTTGTGTCATCTGCAAAGAGACATACTTTTCCTTCAGTCCCTCTGCAATGTCGCTTATAAAGACATTGAGGACAGATCTAATACTAGGAACCCTGCGGTACCCACTAGAAACCCCTTTCTTCAAGTGGACTCCTTTTACTATTACTCTCTGTGTCCTATTCTCCAGCCAATTCTTTACCCAGGCTGTCATCCTGGGACCCACTCCCAGGCTGGCTAACTTGTATATTAATTTTTGTGTGGGACTGTGTCAAATGCCTTGCTAAAGTCTATGTAGGCCATGTCCACAGCCCTCCCTGATCTACTACTTTGGTCACCCAGTCAAAGAAATCTATCAGATTAGTCTGGCATGACCTTCCTGCTGTGAATCCATGCTGCCTTGGGTTCTGTGCCCCTCTGGCCTCTAGATACTTGACAATTCTTTCCTTCAGAAGTGATTCCATCATTTTCCCTATCACTGAGGTTAAACTAACAGGTCTGTAGTTTCCTGCTTCTGCCTTGCTCCTTCTTTTGAGAGAGATCACATCTGCCCTCCTCCAGTCCTCGGGTACCACCCCATCCTCCCATAATTTGTTAAGAGGGTAGTCAGTGGTGTCACTAGTTCTACGCTTAGTTCTTTTAGAATTCTGGGATGAATCCCATCAGGCCCCATTGCTTTGTCCACCTTCAGTTTTAAGAGTTCTTCAGAACCCTTTCTTCTGTAAATGGGCTGGTATCAACTTCTGTATCCAGTGTTTCTACTGTTTGTTTTAGGTACCGCCCCTCTTCATTTGTAAATACTTAGCAAAAATATTTGTTTAATATCTCTGCCTTTTCACAGTCACCTCTGCCCACCCTCCCTCCCTTTATTAAGCCTCACTATCCCTCCTTGGTCTTCCTTCACTCCCTGATGTACCTATAAAAGTTTTATCCCCTTTTAACTGAGTTGGCTATCTTTTCCTCGGTTTGGGCCTTTGCTGTTCTGACTGCCTTCCCAGCTTCTTTTTGCTTTAACTGATACAGTTCTCTGTCCTGCTCCTTCTGTGATTCCTTGTACTTCCTGAATGCTTTCTTTTTCTCTTGAACCTTCACTGCCACCTCCTTTGAGAACCATAGTGGTTTCTTACATCGTTTTGTTTTAGTTGCTTCACACAAAAGCTTGTTACCTCTCTGATGGCAGTTTTTATTATTCCCCATTGTTCTTCCACCCCTCCTTCCTGCCCATTTGCTAGTGCATTCCTTAGGCACTCATCCATTTTGTCAGCCCTCCTAAAGTCCAGTACTTTTGCCTTAGTATGGCTTGACTCTATTGCTGTGTTTATTGTGAACCATACTGTTCGATGATCGCTAGTTCCCAGATGGCTACCCACTTCTACATCTGTGATCCTCTCTCTATCCCCATTTGAGAGAACCAGGTCTAAGATTGCTCCCTCTCGAGTGAGCTCCAATACTAGTTGTCTAAGGCATGCCCCCCGTAAGGGCATCTAGAATAACCCCACTCTTCGAAATGGCTGCTGCAACTGCACTTCAGCTAACATCTGGCATATTCAGGTCACCCATCAGCTATATCTCCCCTTTTTCTGTCATTCTAAGTATACTTTCTATCATTTCCTTGTCCATTTCCTCCTCCCAAACATGGAAATCCCTCAAACGTTTAACTTCACTCTTTACACACCATCCCCTCCTTTGTTGCAAGAGACTTCCAGGACAAATGTGCATTTCTCCATAACAATAACCACTCTAATATTTTATATTCAATAAACAATGGGTAAGGGTGGGACACTCAGAAGTATTCCCATCTTGGGTGTGTATTAGGGTAATAAAGACACTTGTACTTTGAGCTTGTGGCCATATAGACCTGATTAGTCCCATTGATGGGTATACACCCTTGTATACCACACTTACCCAGTTTTTATTTATTTTTCTATCTACCTATCTATCTATCTATCTGTCTGTCTGTCTGTCTGTCTGTCTGTATGTCTGTCTGCCTTTCTATCTATCTAGCTATCTATCTATCTATCTATCTATCTATCTATCTCTTTCTCTCTCTCTCTCTCTCTCTCTCTCTATCTATATATATATATATATATATATATATATTAATTAAAAAACTACTCCATTAATGCATCAGCTAGGTTTGATAGTACACCATAAAAGTTTGGAAATTTGGTGTTAGGGTTGCCAACACCTACCACAACCCACCTCCCACCCTCCACACCAGCAGGCATCAGGGTGTGCACTGGGGTCATCAGGCTAACTCTTACCCAATTCCATTTGTAAATGAGCTGAGGTGCTGCAATATTGGAGACTGGGAGGAGAGTTAGGCCTGACGACCCCAGTGCACACCCCGATGCCTGTTGGTGTGTGGAGGGTGGGGAGGTGGGGGTGGGTGGTAGGGGTTGGTAACCCTAACACTGAAATTTCAAACTTTTGTCGGTGTACTATAAACCATAACTGATGCATCAATGGAGTTTTCTGCAATGAATTTCCCTTCTTTTTGAGAAAGTGTAATGTAAATGGTAAGTGGTATGTCATTGTGGGAGTTCAGGGTCCTCCAGGCCCTGCACTCCCCTAATTCTGTCAATTTGTGCATTATGGTATGCATATGTGGGAGCCTGGGCCCTCTGGGCCCTGCGCTGCCATGTACACGTAAGTATGAGGACATAACGCAGGCCTAGAATCACGAAAATGAACCCTTGGAACACTTAGTTGCCATTATCTCAGTAATCATAGCAACTATGAAAAAAATTCACTGTGTTTGCATTCATGACTTTGAAGCCTACAAGCATGCTTAGTCTACCTAAAGATGGACTAAGTTGTAAGTAGCAAAAAATCCATATCTCAAACTGTTTTCGAGCTACGGGTGTCAAAAGTTGCCATGGGCGCTGCAATGTAATCCTATGGTAAATTTTGCAAGAAACTGCATAACGGACACTTGTAATGTGGTGATTTCTTGGGATTTTGTAACCAAATTTTCAACACAGACTTTTTGGGACCCCTCCTCATGAACAGTGGCACTGACATTTCATTAATCCATCCCAAAAATTGATTTCGCACAGCGAACGCTCCATTCTGTGGCACAGGTGCAAAAACACATTTTGGACAGGACGTAAAAAATTACAGCTGTACTGTTCATGAGGATGTGTAAAAAAATGTAAATGTTAAAAGTATGGAGTGAAAATATGAACAATTTGTGAAGTTACAAGCTTGCATAGAAACTGCAAAATGCACGCTCGTAATGCTGTCATAAAATATGACAGCTGTACTGTTCATGAGGAGGTGTGAAAAAATGTAAATGTAACTCTCGCTCCATCCCATGTGTAAACAAGCTGAGGTGGTGCAGTGTAGGAAATGGGGTGAGAGTTAGGGTTGACGACCCCAACACACACCCCAATGCCTGTAGGTGGGGGCAGGCTGGGTGTGAGGTGCAAGGGGTGGGAACCCTAAATTGAATTTCCTCACTTTTTTCATTGTAGAAGAACCCTAACTGATGCATTAACAGCCAGACACTGACTGTGTGTATTAAGAGTGCTAATTCAAACAGGCGCTCAGAAATAATTTCATAGCTCCTCTTTGAATTAGCGCCAGTAATACACACAGTCGGTAACTATGAGAAGAGAAGAGGCTGTACTAGTCGCTGGCTGAGGAATGGTGGGTGGTGTTGGGTGGGCTGGCACTGCTGGGTGGGGGTGGGGGCCACTAGACTACCAGGAAATGGCAAATGCTTATCTGTTTCATTATGATGGGGGAGCAGCTAGACTACCAGGGATATGAATAATAATAATAATTAAATACATATTGGGAGGCACTAGACAACCAGGGATATAAATAAGAAATATAAATAAATACACATGGGGGGCACTAGACTACCAGGGATAAAAAAAAGAGATATTGATAAAATACACATTGAGGGGCCACTAGACTACCAGGGATACAGAGATCATTATCTATATTATCATGATCGGGGGAAGGGGCTGCTAGACTACCAGGGATATTGAAAACTTATGTTTTTTTATTCAGATGGGGCAGAACGAAGCCCCCTGAGCAAAATCCACCCTCATATAACTTTCTAGGGCACTTCTGGGCTACAAAAATCTATTTTAAATTCTGGTCTTCTCGTCTCTCACTCACGATGCACGATCGGGATCAAAGAATCTCGCAATCAAAGATTTTGCAGGCTCACAATCAAAGATCATTAGTGAGCTGTGAATAAAGATTTTAAAAGCTCAGAACTCTATTTTTTCACCAATTTGGATAAAACCAACGGCATGGCTCAATAGATTGGGGTCTTCTTAGTAAAACCCATCCAAGTTTTACTTCAGAAGTGACCCAAGCCGAGATATTTGTGTTTTTCCAATCAGAAAATTGAAAACAAGATGGTGGACCTCACAATCAAAGAATTTTTAAAATCTTCGGGGACAAAGATTCTTGAACCATGAGGCTGCAAATTCTTTGATTGCCAGGTGGGACCTGATGACCAGAACCCCATTTTGTTCACAAAACACTCATATAAAATGTCCCTTTGACTTATAATGGGAACTTAGAAAGCGGCATAACTTTTGAATGCCTTAATATTTGTTCACCAAATGAAAGCGGCATGTTCAACCACCAAAGCTCTTTCAAACAAGCCACCTCATAGAGCAATATGCCACACAATGGCCGTGCAGGGCCATGTCCAAAATCCCAAAAGCTGCCTCCAAAAATGGATAATTTTGCATTTTTCAGTGTTTTCATATGCAATGACCGTAAGTCCAACCAAAACGCAATTTGGAAAATCAAGAGATCTACCATGCCCCACCGCACATTCCAAATTTCAGGCAAATCTGTTGAACGGGTCCAAAGTTATTAACGCCCAAACATTTGACTTTAGTATGTGACTGCTGAACCCCAACTACAGTGGCACGACCGCACCACTACAATATATATATATATATATATATAGTTTTAGCACACTGGGGTGGTCTCCCAGTGTGCCACATGAGTTTTTTGGGGGTATTCATGCTGCCGACAGAAATTTGATACCCCATTAGTAAAGTGAGAATAGGCATTGAAGTGCTGCTGCAAATTGTGGCAGTTTCACAAATTATGAATGAAATGGGTGCTACACTTTTGCAAAAGTGCTGCATCCATTTCTTTCAAAATTTGTGATGCTACAGGGTTCTGATACTGGAAATGGCATATTCTGGGGGTCAGATTGAAAATCTGATGCCTCCAGTGTGTTCCTAAGGCCCAGATTAGGTAAACACAACCATCAGTGTTTACCTAGGGCAAACACATTTGAACTGCAACCATGTTTGTCTACCACTAACTGAAAACAAGATGGTGGCAGCTTGAAAACAAAAACAACAGCTCAAAAGCAAATTTCATTTTCACAAAAGCTTTTAAAAGCTTTTGTGGTGCACATATATTTTTCTCATGGGCTATAATAGGAAACTTTAAAGTGTAATAGCTTTTGAGCAGATTAATATTTTTTCACCAAACCTGTAAAAGACACCTCTTTGACCCAGTCTCCATATACCCTGTAAATGTCAGAGAAGATGGACAAACTGTTCAGGCTGTAAAGGCAAGCAAAGAAATAGGAAAAGTTGAGTTTTCACACTTTTTCATGCTCTGCAGCTCCGCAACCAAAAATCCAACCAGAACAAAACTTTCCAGATCCAGTGATCTATGGTACCACACCTCATATGCAAATATCATTCAAGTTGGACAAACAGTTGCAAAGTTATTAAAGTGCAAATTTTTCAGTTTAACATAGAAGTGGCTGTGCAACCCTAACTATATATAGGGGATACATGATGGGCAGGAGTGGAATATGGAAAATATTCTCACTCCTGCAGAGTGAGCTCAGGATATTTCACCAGTGTCGAAGGCATGAGTGAAATATACAGTGCTCATGATGCAGGAGTGAGAATAATTCCCATATTACTATGATCTGCCCATCATGTATGCAATTTATACCATGGAGGTGAGACCAGTTTCAGTGAGAGAGGTATGTTGGTTGTTATGAGGATCATGCCACTTTAAATGATGCTGGTGCTGTGGTAGTGTGTATGCGCGCATATGTGTGTGTGTGTGTGTGTGTGTGTGTGAACTTTTATGAATAGGTTTTAGTGAGCTGTTGTTGGTTGGTGTGTGTGTGTGTCTTGATTAGGTGTGTTGTGTTTTGGTAATTGGTTGTTTGAGGGAGGTTATGTTCTGAGACAATGAGGAAGATGATAATGATTTCTTTTGGCAGGTTTGTGTCTTCATGTTTGGTTGTTTAAGATTTATTTAAACATTTCAGGCACCATCTGTTTGATTCAGTAATGTACTAAACTTGGGTTTTGAAATACAACACGAGATTTGGAGATTGTTATATTTAGAAGGAGTGCTGCAGCTGTCATTATCTATCTTAATTGTGTTAATTTCAGTGTAGGGCCTGTTTTAGAACTCAGCAAATTTCAGGGTTGTTTCTTAATGTTTTCATATGCAGGTGAGTGATGTCAGCAGAGTAGGTATAAATGGTATTTATTTTAACTCTTCTGATGTCATCAGGATTTATTTCACTCCAGTGAAAATAACTTGATTTATTTCACTGTAATTGGTTTCACCCCCATGGTGTGTGTGTGTATATATATATATATATATATATATATATATATTTATTCTTTTCAAAACAACTGCATTAATATATCATGTAGGCTTCAGTCTAAAGTGACAAAAGTGGGGAAATGTGGCTTTAGGGTTTCCAACCCTAAAACCACACACCAGCCATGAAGCAAACCAGGGTTGCAGTCTTCTTTGGGGGTGCACTCCCATCCCTTCTTAGATACATACATATATGTTGCTGTGGAAGTGCAGGGCTCTCTGGGCCCAAAAATTGCATTTCTGTTGAAACAGAAATAAACTTTTTAGGATAACCTTCTTATTACCCCACCTCTTGAACCCATTAATGAATATTTTGAAATCCCCACCAAAATGTAATTCAATGCCACTGCAACACCATTACATACAACAGGTGAGAAAACACAGTTTGGTCAGGGTTTGATAAATTACAGCTGTTTCATTCATGAGGAGGTGTAAAGAGATTTTCATGTTGAAAATATGGTACAAAAATATTTAAAATTGCCAAAGTTATGAGTGAGCGTAGCAAAATTACGAGGTATGTTCATTAAAATTGCCATTTTTACATTCACTTGTGTGCATGCACAAGGAATGTTTTGGGAGAGTAGCACACTTTGGAGGTGTGTCTCTCCCTTGCAATCCACTGATCCATTGAGCAGGCATGGCGGTCCTGCACCAATCGGTGCGGGAGCTGTGTATGACAGCAGTGGTCTTCGCTCCAAAGAAAACCACCACTGTCATACAGAGCACCATGTCATGCCACCCCCGCATCATGCCGCGCCCCCCCAAAAGCTTTGGTGCCACTCTGGGAGCCCACCTCAGCGTGGAAAACATCCCGCGTTGTTTGCCGATGGGGGTGCCCAATCCCCCGTCAGCTCCACGGCCCCCCCAAGCCATCCTTCTGCCACGCTGGGAGCCCACCCCAGTGTGGCAAATGTACCATGTTGTTTGCTGACTGGGGTGCCCAATCCCGCCGGCTCCTTGGCCCCCAGAATATCTTCTGCCATGCTGAGCCCATCCCAGCATGGCAAATGTCCCATGTAGTCTTTTTTTTTAAACCTGTAAATCAAAAATGGTCCCATGGCGCTTCTCCCAGTCCCCCCTCCCACAACCTACACCTACCCACTGCGCACCCAGCCTCCCCATACCCCCTCACCCCATACGTACTTCTGGAGCTTGGTGCGATGATCTTCAGTGGACCGGGAACACGTCTGCACTCTTCAAAGCCGACCGCAAACTGAGGAAATGCCAGTAAGCTGTATAATGGGCTAGATAGGGGGTTTTCGACTTTATTGCATATCTCAGGCATTTTTTGGAATATTTGCACCAAATTTTCAACATGAGTTTTGGGACCTTCTCATGAATGATGTCCTGTCATGAGTGGCCGCCCAAAGGGTGATTACACAGCAACTGTGTGAAATCACCCTTGGGCTCAACAACACCATGACAGTGACATCATTCATGAGAAGGGTCCCAAAAACCCCATGTTGAAAATTTGGTGCAAAATTCCAAAATATTATTGTTTTATGAGCGAGCATTGCGCAATTCCTACGCAGGCTTGTAAGTTCACGAATTTTCAATATTTTCACTCCAGATTTTCAATATTGATATTTTACCACACCTCCGAATGAGCAGTACAGCTGTCATTTTTCACATCCTGCCCAAAATGTGTTTCCGACCATGTAGCGCACAATGGCGCAGTCGGTGTGTGAAATCAATGTATGGGACACATTAAGAAAATCACAGTGAGACTCTACATGAGCAGAGGTCTTAAAATGGCTATGTTGAAAATTTGGTGAAAAATTCCTAAAATGACTGTTCTGAGTCTGGGTTAGCATAGTTCCTCGCAGCATGCTCTAGGATTTGCGAATTTTCAATATTTTCACTCTAGATTTTCAACATTGCCATTTTACCACACCTCCTCATGAGCAGTATAGCTGTCATTTTTCACATCCTGCCCAAAACATGTTTCCGCCCATGTAGCACACAATGGCACAGTCAGTGTGCGAACTCAATGTATGGGACATATTAAGAAAATCACAGTGACACTATTCATGAGCAGAGGTCTTAAAATGACTGTGTTGAAAATTTGGTGAAAAAATTCCTAAAAATGACTGTTTTATGAGTGTTCATTGCGCAGCTCCTATGCACACTCGTAAGTTTGCGAATTTTCAATATTTTCACTCATTTTCAACATTGCCATTTTACCACACCTCCTTATGAGCAGTGCAGCTGTCATTTGTCACATCTTGCCCAAAACGTGTTTCTGCCCATGTAGCACACAATGGCACAGTCGGTGTGCAAACTTAGTGTATGGGACACATTAAGAAAATCACAGTGTCACTGCTCATGAGCAGAGATCTTAAAATGGCTATGTTGAAAATTTGGTGAAAAAATTCCTAAAAATGACTGTTTTACGAGCATGTGTTGCACAGTTCCCAACGCTCGTAGGTTTGCGAATTTTCAATATTTCCACCCAGATTTTCAACATTGGCATTTTACCACACCTCCTCATGAGCAGTATAGCTGTCATTTTTCACATCCTACCCAAATATGTTTCCGCCCATGTAGCACAATGGCGCAGTTGGTGCGAAATCAATGTATGGGACACATTAGGAAAATCACAGTGACACTGATCATGAGCAGAGGTCTTAAAATGGCTGTGTTGAAAATTTGGTGAACAAATTCCTAAAAATAACTGTTTTACGACCGTGCATTGTGCAGTTCCTATGCACGCTCGTAAGTTTGCGAATTTTCAATATTTTCACTCCAGATTTTCAACATTGCCATTTTACCACACCTCCTTATGAGCAGTACAGCTGTCATTTTTCACATCCTGTCCAACACATGTTCCTACACAGTGGCGCAGTCAGTGTGCAAAATCAATGTATGGGACACTGTAAGACAATCACAGTGACACTGTTCATTAGCAGAGGTTTTAAAATGCCAATGTTGAAAATTTGGTGAAAAAATTCCTAACAATGACTGTTTTACGAGCGTGAGTTGCACAGTTCCCACGCACGCTCGTAGGTTTGCGAATTTTCAATATTTCCACTCCAGATTTTCAACATTGCCATTTTACCACACCTCCTTATGAGCAGTACAGCTGTCATTTTTCACATCCTGCCCAAAACGTGTTTCTGCCCATGTAGTGCACAATGGCGCAGTTGGTGTGCAAAATCAATGTATGGGACACAGTAAGACAATTACAGTGACACTGTTCATTAGCAGAGGTTTTAAAATGCCAATGTTGAAAATTTGGTGAAAAAATTCCTAACAATGACTGTTTTACGAGCGTGCGTTGCACAGTTCCCATGCACACTCGTACGTTATGGAATTTTCAATATTTCCACTCAGATTTTCAACATTGCCATTTTACCACACTTCCTTATGAGCAGTACAGCTGTCATTTTTCACATCCTGCCCAAAGCGTGTTTCCGCCTATGTAGTGCACAATGGGGGTAACAAAAAGGTCATGCTGAAAATTTATTATGCAAATACCAGCAATCGCACAGGGCATTAGGGTAAAGCACCATACGTGCCAAACACCACTGCAAATACCTGCAAGCGAACATTCAGCATTGACAAATGCTTGTTATATATGTTTCCGAAATTTTCAACATAACCGTCTTATGACTCCTCACCATGAACAAGGGTACTAAAAAGTTTTGGGGTTTCATTTGCATATTTCCATTAAATTGTTTATGAGGTGGGGTAACAAAAAGGCTATGTTGAAAATGTTGTATCCCCACTGTACAGTGAAACAAATACTGGGAAAGACCATTGCAGTGACAAATTCAACAGTTCACTATAATGGTCGCACTGTAAACCAACACAGTTTCTCTGTGTCTTGACCTCCTCCCTGAAAAAACTCCAACCTGCAGTTGATTATTTTAACATCTGGGGGGGACACAACCCCCCCCCAAAAAAAAAACGTTGTTTCCCTGATGGCACAAAGTCAACTGTTGAAATTGTGCTGTCACTGTAATGGAGTTTGACATAATTCCTGTCAACCAGATCGGATGTGGTGGAACTTGAATATTTGGTGTAAAACCCCCCATTGAAAAACATTGAAGTGCACTTACATTATTTTCCCATATAGAAAGTCAATGGTACCAGCAGCAAGACATGTCTATGATCATTCTGCTTGAAATATAATTAGTTTTAACTTAATGTATTTATAGTACACTTGTTTACAATGAGGAATATAGGGTTCTCTATATTTTTTTGTTTAAATGAGTGAGCTTGCACTAGATTAAATGCACTTTTTTCATTGGCAGTTTGCATGTTTTAAAATATAAATGGTACCTTGTAATGAACCCATTACATCTTGATAAAGCATCTGTAGTGACATGAAAGCTTGGCGAGCAGTGGGGTGCTACTCTGGAATTTTGAAATAAAGTTGTTTTAACATTTCCATGGTGTTGGATGTATTTAAAGTCATGAGATGTTAGCCATGTTTTTTTTTTGTTTCTATTGAGTTCTTTGCTTTGGCTCCATCTATTAACATCTCTGAGTCACCTCTCGTGCTGTCCTACATATCTTGTGTATTTTGGGTTTGGCTTCATTTGGCAACTGAATCTGCTGTGAACAGCACGGCATTGAGCAACTCAGTGAGTGTCAGTAATCTGAGTGGCACCTCACCATTCCCAGTTTTGGTATTAATGCTAGTATCAACAGCAGTAGCAATCAGATCTTGTTTATTGAGTCACTCTTCTTTAAAAAAGCGACACAAATCCATTAGTTGCCATACACACTAATGGAGGGACAGTGAGGACAGCACAAATAGCAGAGAATAACCATATCACATTAAAGATGCATTTATACAGCTGGCGAGAGAATCACTTTAAAAGCCAGAAGATTGTAATGGCAGCGAGTAACAATCCAAGCCTGCTTAACAGTAACAAAGAATTCCTGTTACTCTACCTTGTAAAGCAGCTTACATTTGGGACAGAGAGGGAAAGGTTCCTTAAAGGGTGGCAAGTATACTTACTGGATTTCTCCACTGACTTTCTTAAAGTAATGCTGAAGGATGCAGAGCAAATTAAATAAGAGGTCAAAAAGCGGTTAATAGAAAAATAAACAGAAGTACAACGTTTTTCTACTTACACTGAATATGATAACTATAGACAGCAACTTACTTGCACTATAATAAGTTAGGATGAGAAAATTACAAAAACTAAAGAATGAAAATGTTACTGAAATGGCTCAGATTATGAAAATGGTTGTAGATTTGTTTGGAGCCACAGGACATTACAGACCCCACCGTCCATTTTAAGAAAAGACCCTGCATGTGGACAAGATATCTTCACTAATATCTCTGGAACAGAATCAGACAAGGCCTCTAGACCACAGGGAAAAGATAGTGGAAAAAGGAAAAGGATGTTCCCCTCATCAAAAAGGATGAAAGCAACAAAGATGGCATAGTAGAAGGAGACAAACATATGCATATTGAACATCAGGACCCTGTTAGCTCGATTCAGCACTTAACTGTTGGAGAAATGCCCTTGAAATATTGTTCTTTTTAAGATTATAAATATTTTTTCGTGACTTTTTTTTAAAACTCAGCTTTATTTCATAGTTATAACAGCAGCAAGACATCCTCAATACAGTGCCAAGTAGAAATAATAAAAAAGTAATTAGGGTTATATTCTATAGTTTAGTTCATGCTAATAATTAAGCACTGGCATGCAGCATATTTCATTTTGATAGTAGTTTAGGCACAGATGTCAATATTAAAAGGTTTTCCTTAGAGGCTAATGTTCTTTAAAAATATTATATAATATTTAAGAACAAAGATAAAACCAATTAAACCTATGGCCAAGCTGCGACCCAATTGTTGATTGCTCGCTACTCCCCCCCCCCCATCTATAGAGTTACAGCATATCTGAAGAAAAGGTGTCTTCCCTAGTACTGAAAGAGGCATAGAAAGTTATTGCTGTCATCTCAGCAGCGTAAGGTCATCTCTTATTTAACCTTTAGATTTCATTGTTTGTAAGCTACATTTTAAGATGATGGGGTTTCACTGTTACATCACAAGAACCACAATTCCCATCTTCTTCATCTCATTTCATGTTTATCAAAACTGAGTCAGAGTCTTGCCATAAGAGCTTCCATCTCTAGAACCCCTTTAACCCTGCTCAGCCATTCTCCCATTGTGGGGGTCTCAAGTTGGAGCCATTTGCCCATGATGCATTTCAGGGCCACCACCATTAAAACAAGCAGAACTTGTCTAGTATCACCCCGCTGGTGTGTTGCTGTGGGGATTCCCATCACCCACTCCATAAATGTCAGAGGAATCAAGATTCCTGTGATAGTGTGCACTACCTGTTGCATCTCTTTCCAGAATGATTGTAACTTTGCATAATCCCAAAAGATATGCCAGTAACTCCCTGTCTGACCTCATGCCCTCCAGCAGGCTGCTGACTTAGAGATACTATAATACTGTGTAATTGATGGAGTGAGGATAAATCGAATCAGCCCTTTCAAGTAGAATTCTCACCAGATTGGGGCTGAGGTGACTTTTCAACTCCATTTTAATCTATGGGCCCATTCTGTTGCACTGATTGAGGCACCAGCCTCCGTTTTCCAGGCTGCTCACTGTGGTTTTAGGGGGTCACCTATAACCATGGTTAATAACCTGTAGATTCCAGAAATATATTTTCCTGTGCCTGTAATTCTTATGGTCTCATGAGTCATGCTACATTGTCATTCATGTTAATATAATGCCTCTCCTGCATGTATCTTAAAAAGTCAGTGATGGACCTTTGGAACTTTTCTTTTGCCCTATGAAATGTAATGCGAACCCCATATTCTATAACTTGTGCAAATCGTGTTACACCCTGGACCTCCCGTCTGGCATAACCTGGGTCCAGGATAGAATGGGGTAATCCAAATCATACCTAATTAGGGAGAGTGGGCCCAAGTCTCCAGGGGTGGCAGTAAGCTTACAAACTTTGTTAAGATGGTATAGGCTGTGTCTAACCCATCTGTTTATAATCATCTTTCTGTACTTAGGAGGGGTTGTCATGACAGCCAAGGTAAATAAGGGGCAATCACCCTGAGAAGCCTTCTCAGTTTGATACCACAAGGAAGAGACTCTTTGTTTAGCCCAGGTGAGGGAGATTGAATGTTGGGTGGCTAAATAATAGGTGTAGAAGTCTGGAAGGGCTAAGCCTCCTTCCATTCTGTGGAGATTTGGTATTCTTTTGGCCACTCTGGATTTTTGTTCCTGTAGACAAACTTGGAAATGCCCTTGTTTAGCTTATTCTAGAAGAACACAGGTGGGTGTATAGAAAGGGACTGGAATAAGAAAAGAAATCTAGGAAATATAGTCATCTTTACCATATCTACCCTCCCTACTAGGGAAAATGGTAAAAGGTGCCATCTGGCTAAGTCTCATTCCACAGTGTTCCACAGCTTATCATAATTTATTTATTTATTTAAGAGATTCACCAGATAAGCATACTGAGTGGGATCCACTCATTTCCAGATGCGGTCTGGGATCAGAGAAATTCAGAATCTCTAATTCAGAGAAAACAGCTTTGGAAAGTCTACTGAGAGTGGAATATCCAAATATCTTATTTGTTTTTTGTAGGCCCAGTGAAAGGGGAATTTTGTCCTGATTTGACCTGGGCATCATCCACTGAGGATCAAGGCTTCTGATTTTAAACAACTGATTTTATAGCCTGACAATTGTCTGAAAGATTATAGGGTGTTTATGGGAGGTGGCAGGGAGGTTTCTGGAGATGTCAGGAAAAAAATTGAGTTGTCCACATAGACAGAGAGTTTTTGTTCTATCCCCTCCACTCTGATGCCCCTGATCCCTGCAGTCTGCCTTATCTTAATGCCTAGGGGTTCTAAACTTGGGGCAAACAGTAGTGGCGACAGAAGGCAGCTTTGCCTTGTGCCCCTAGAAACTGGAAAGGGGGTGAAACTAATACCATTTACTTGCACCAGTGCTTTGGGGTTTTTATATAATTTAGCAATTGTTTGTAGGATTTTGGGGCCACATTTAATTTTTTCCATAGATGTTTTTAGGAATTGCCAATTTACCATATCAAATGCTTTTTCTGCATCCATGGATATGGCTATCTGAAAGGCATCTTGAGATTTGGAGGAGGAGATGATGTTCAACTAGTGCTGAATATTATCAGTGAGGTACCAACCTGAAATAAATCCAGTTTGGTCCTCATGTATCACTCGGGGGACAATCTCCTGCAACCTGGTGGCCAATAGGCCTGTAAACAATTTTAGATCCACGTTGAGGCGTGAGAAAGGACAATATGACCTGCACTCCAAGAGGTCTTTCCCCTCCTTATACAACACTGTGATTTGGGCCATGTCCCATGAGACAGGAATGTTCTCCCTATCTGTTACCTCCTGGCAGGCCAGTAATAACACCTAGAAGATGGATATCTGCAAAAGCCTTATAGAATTCTGATGTGAGGCCATCCAGTCCCAGGGATTTTCCATTTTCCATTTTTGAGACACTATCTGGGTCTTCAGTTCCTCCATTGTTACAGCCCTATCTAGTTGGTCTGCATAGCAGGGGGAAGGAACCTAAGTTTCAGGTTTTTGAAAAAATCTGTGACCTTATGTGAAAAGTCTGAAACCTCTTCCTGCCTAAATAAAGATTCATTAAAACTAGTGGAAGACATCTGTAATCTCCCCCGGGTGGTGTGTTACAGGCTTGTCTGACATAAAATCCTTTATTTGCAGAATTGTCCTGCTGGATTGTTGGGAGTGTAGGGAGACTGCCATCAGTCGGCTGGCTTGGTTGCCATTCTCATAGTATTGTTGGCGGATTCTTCTGTAACTACCTTCTAGTTGTGAAGTCAGTAGTGCCTCTAGGGCCACCCTCCTTTCCCACAAAACTTTTTTAGTGTCATTGTTTAGAGTGATTTTATACTGAAACTCTAAGTCTACTATATCTGCCCCTAGGTCCCTCCATTTCTGTTCTCTTTGTTTTTTGAGAGTGGAAGCAAATTTGATAATGACCCCTCGGAGGACCGCTTTTAGTGCATCCCAGTGGATTGCATGTGAGGTGGCTCCTACTGGATTGTGCTGTTTGTAATCTTTAACAGTGGATTTAATTAGTGCAGTAAAATCTGAGTTGTTTAGGAGTCCCACATTCAAATGCCAATGAGAGTTTCAAGCCACCGGTGTTAGTTCTAAATTGAGCATGGTCTGAGAGGGTGTGTGGGATTTTTTTTCAGGTGGACACGGAATGAACCCATTCTTCAGGTATGAAAAACATATACATTCTAGTGTAGCAATCATGTCTGTCTAAATAATGTGAATAACCTCTTAGTTGGCCATTATCCCACCTGCAGATGTCCATCATTCCCATTGTTTGACTTAATTTGTTTAATGCTGACCCTGCTGCACCAACTCTAGTACCTTGCGTGCTATGTCATCTGCCTAAAGTTGAGGAGAGTACTGCATTGAAATCACCTCCCAGGATGCAAAGGTAGTCGGTAGTATTAAGAATTCCTAGAAATGTTTTTTTTCCTTTAAACTCAGAGGCCTCTTTATCTTCATTAGGGGCATAAAGATTAAAAATCGTGTAGGGGATATCTCTGTAATTTGCATGAATTTTAACATATCTGACCTTCAAATCATATTCTACTGTCTCAGCTTGTATTGGGCATGATTTGTGGAGCAAAATGGCTTTGCCAACTCTATGGGGATGGGTCTGATAAGTGGAGATGTACACTGAATCCAACCCGTCTCCTGCATAGCATGAGATGTTCGCTATCTGTAAGATGGGTTTCCTGCAGTACAGCAATGTGACTTCCCATCCTACTGAACTCCTGCAGGAGTCTAGCTCATTTTATGGTGAAATTAAGGCATCTTATGTTATATGTGATAATATTTAAACTATCTATTTTGTTTTAGGGTCACCATTTGCATCCTGAGATCCCCACCATCGTTCAAACCTTCATGTGTGGATGTTCATTTGGGGTAATTAAGGGAGGGGTGAAGAGTGAGGGAACAAACCATCTGCCCAAACTTAAGTAGTGAAAACAGTAGTGCAACCATTAGAACATTTGTAACAATAACTGTTTTAAAAAAAGTGAAAAAACATGATCTGGGATACTTCACAGCTTTGTTTGCCACATATGTTAGGCGGGTAATGTCCCTTCCATGGTGCCACATTAATCCCACCACACAACTGTTGCTTCATGGTGGCAGGAAGTACAGGAGTCTCTCCTGTACTGGGCTACTGAATCCCCAGAAAACTAGGATCTTGCAGCCAACATGGGGCCATCGATGCCATGTAGTATCCCAATTTCTCCCCCAATCCCCCTTTCATTAATACTATATCAGGTGAGTGGGGCCTCTCCCCCTCTCCACGGGCCACACCAACCTAACTAGGTTGGTCATCTAGTCCGTGGTCAATCCTCCCCATGTATGTATCACATCTTGCATTGAGCTGTATTACATATAAACATAAAATCAGTGAAATACAAAATCACACATGCCCCTGTAATGCAAAGCATCATAGGCTGCATATGGAAATCACCACAGACTATTATGCTGGTTCAACTTTAAGCAGAAATGCATGGTGCTGAAAGGCCTCTCACACAGTTTGTAAAGGGTGCCAATAGAAGACACAGACATGTGTTTTGTCCTACCAGGACTCATCAGTGTGCCTCATCTGTTTAACACCCCAGTGGAATTAACCAACTACCCTAAGATGGTCTATCTGGGTTATGTTGTGGTGAACCCAATTAAAATAAAATCAGTGAGTCCATTCACACTCCCCTCCGGTAACTGTTCAGTTTTCCCCTCATATTCATGAAGTGAGTAATTTCCAGCCATTAATTAAGACTTTATGGAAAATAAAATAATGATTAAAATACATTGTGAACCTGGGATATAACAATTTCAAATTCTCAAATCGATACACTCTATCCGGGTAGGGTTGATAGGTTGTAAAGCCAAGACCAATAACTCCCATGTAAGCAGTTCGCTGGAATGCCAAAGCTAGCTAAAAGAAAATAATTAAGAGTTACTGTTACTTTGTTGACCCATCTGCAGTGTAGCAGGAGGTGCCCACTAAGTTGGAAGTATGGAGCCTGACGACTATGCAGGGGCAGCGCTGTAACCTCATAAACTCTGGTTAGATTAAATCAAAGTCCTACCCCTTGCGTTATTCAAGTTGGCTGTTCTGCTGGATTCTCAGGAGCCTCCCCTCTTGCTGAGCAGATGTTTGTCTCCTGTTTGCTAGGAGACAGGGAGGTAGAGTCCTCAGTCCTCAGGCCTTTCGATGCTATGTGTGGACTCATTCTGATTTTGGACCATGGACTCAATTCTCTACTGGCCCCAGGATGATCTGGTCTCCTCCAGCAGAATCTGTTGCCTCCCATTAGGGACCAGCATTACTTTTCCATCTGTTTTAAGGTGGCTGGGTTGATTATTTCATCTACTGTGATCCCGAGGGACATTAAGTACTTTTTTGCTTTGGGGATGGTTTCAAATATTTTATTCCCCTTATCCGAGAAGATGAGGAGTTGTGCTGGAAAGTCAGCTCTGGCTCCCAAGCCTTTACTGTGTAAGACTTTGATAATGGGGAACCACACCTTCTGCTGTGCCATCATTGTAGGGGTATAGTCTAGTTCGAGCAACAAATGGTTGTCTCCAAAGATTACCTCTTTCATAGCCCATGCTTTACATAGGACCACCTCTTTGGTCCTGAAGTCCAGGAAAGCAATTACGAAGGATGGCGGATGAGCCTTGGGATCTTTAGGTAGAGCAGCAAGTGAGCAGTGGGCCAGAATAATGTTGAGTGAAACATCCTTATCCAGGCCTAAAATTTCCTTCAGTAGGCTTTCTACAAATTCCACCATGTTGCCTGAGTCTGTCTTTTCTGGGAGGCCATGCAGTCGAATGTTGATTCGTTGTGATCCATTCTCCAGGTCCTCTATTTTATGCACCATGTCCTGGGTGCGATCGTGTAGCTGGAAGACTGTGTCACTGTGGAGATCTACAGACCTGGAGCATGATGTTAGGTGGGTTTCTTAACTTTAAAGATGCTTTTCATGTTTCTGCAAAGTTTCTTTATTTAAGCCCACATCTTTTCTTATGGCGTCTATTGTTGCTCCTACAGTAGTTTGCAAAGTTCCCTGCACAGTTGTCAGGAGGTGATAGTAAATTCCTCCTCTGACATGTTCTCACACTCGAGAGCAGTGTTTTCAGGAGGCCCAGCCTGCTTTCCTCCTTTGACTGAGAATCAAGCTGCAAGGGTAAGTTTTTGTTGTTTAAGGTTTTATCCAGTTGGTACCTGTGACTTACTTTTACTCGCCATGCCTTTAGGCTACAGCTCTGTGTTTATATCAAGCCAAGTAAAATGCAAGATGTGAAACTTCAACAATTTTCTGTACAAAATTGTGAGAGTTCTTGTTTCAGGCTACTGCATCGTGTGGTGGTGTCACCAGAAGTCTTTTGTGACTTGTGATCTAAAAAAATATTTTTTCATGTCATGAGTACCAAGAAATAAACCTAGTGGTCTAGTGAACCTCGCTGCCTATCCCCGATCACCAATATGTGAAGTTATTCTCTGGTGGTATAGTGGACCCCTGTCCCCCCAGTGCAGCAGGTATTGTCCCACCACCCTTCTTCCCCCATCTTGAACCTGAACAGGTGACTGGAACAGCTCACCCCTCTCCACCATGCATGCTGCCCACTGAGCTGTCAATGAAAGAGTATGTGCTTGTACAAGCACAGACTCATACAAAGACAGCTCAGAGGTTGGCCAGTGTCATGGTGAGGGGAGGGCTGTTCTGGTCACTTGCTCTTTTTTTGGGATGGGAGAGCAGGGTGTTTCCTTGTTGGGTGCTATCTTCGGTGTAGGCTTGTCTTTCAAGTAGGGCCTGAGAAGCAGGTGCATTTTGAGCTAGACATTAGGTGCTGTATGAGGCTTGTTTTGAACTGGGGACTGGGCATCAGCCCTGTTGCATCATTAAGAACTGTAATCAGCAAGTACTGTGTGCACTGCCCTTACCTTTTATGCTGTATAAAAAAGGCGAAAGAGAGGAAATGAGGACAGACTGTTTATCTGTGAAAAATCTTAGGATAGGAAACTTAGACTTTTTTTTTTCTGGGCTACATCTTAATATAAGGACTGGAAGATCAGAAATTGTTTGTTCAGATGACTCATACAGGCTCTATATTGAGGTGGTGGTAATTATTCCTCTTGTAAGTGCAGATAAATACTGGTATAACGATCCACTATAGTAGGAAAAAATAAAACCTCCCTTTTTGAGAAAAGTCAGTATAAGGGTAAGAAACAAAAGGATTACTCACGGTGGGTAGTAATAAAAAGATTACAAATAGAATAAAGTAAGGGTCGGGGTGTGTAAACCTCATGTTTATACACACCGACCCATATTTTATTTTATGTAATTGCTGGGTTTTCATTTTTTCACCTCAGCAATGATATGAAATTAAATGTTGTTGTGCAGCCTAGGTCCGGTTAAGGTGAAGTGCATGGCCGCAGTCCACAGTTTGATTTCTTAATTTAAATTGTTCGTTATCTTGTGCATAGCCCTGAGGCAGATTTTTTTTCCTTACTTACCGCCTAGTCCAGGTAGTGGTTTGCTGTCCGTTAGCAGTTCCACGAGCAGACACGGTGGTAAAGCGAGAAAGTGTGGTAGGCACATGCACACAGTGAGAGAAACTGTGTGCCTGTTTACCATAATGAACACTCCTTCATTATGGCAAATTACACCATGGTTTCTCTATGGAAAAAAGGGAAACCATTAATTATATAGAGAATAATGGATAGGTAAGTGTGTGTAATGAATTTTTTCACACACCCAAGGTGTGAGATGAACTGTAACCCTCAAGAGCAAAGCTCGAGAGGTTTATGTGGTCATCACACACCCAGGGTGTGTGAAAAAAATCCACAAAATCAATCTTACCTATCCTTTATTTTTTATAATTGCTAGTGTGGAGGTTTAGACTGTATTTCTAGCAGCTTGAAATTAAAATACATTTTTAAGCTAGAGTGCAGTTTTAATTTTGAAGAAATTAAACTGTACATGAATAAAACACAGTTGAAAATATTAAAATATTGCATTTTGAAATATTTTTCATGAAACAATGGAATGCAACAGTTTTATCATCTTTTCTTTGGTGAATGTCATATCAACCGGATTTCAGGTTATTATGAAGTTTCATTTCAACTGGATTTTGGGTTATTATTGCTTTGGAGCATAGTAACCTGAAATCCAGTTGATATGCATTTTTAACAAAACAGTAATCCAGTTGATATTTATGGTCACCAGTAATTATAAATTATTTTGTAACACCTGGTACACAGATAGATTTAGATGTCCCAGATGGTATTGTGAGAATACAAGGTTCTTTACTATCCAGTGCACATCATCAACAATAAAGGAACATTTGATAATGAAGGAACATTTGCTGCTACAGGAAATTAGGGAATTTGAAAGTGCAATGATAAAATAAATTCAGAGAATAAAATAAATAATGATGTACAGCCTAAGAAATATAAATCTACAGACAGGGCAACAAAAATTTAGAACAGAAAGACACAAATACAATGCAATTTTTCTGAACATTTAAGCAAAGAATAAGCAATCTTGATTTAGACCCTGAAGTGCAAGCATTCTGCCAAATTAAAACCCCATTGAGACCCTCTTTTTGGCTTGTAAAAGAGTTTTTGACAGATTTTGAAAATTGTATATCGCCGGATGTGGAACAATTAGGTCTGGACCCTCCATCACAGTATCCACCTGATATCTCAATATATGGTAATGGAAACAACGTAGACTTATTCAAAATCCAGGCAATGACTCTAGAGAAAAGAAGGAGAGTACCAACACAATTAAATATGTAGGCAACTGTGATAAAGAATCATAGCTGCTTCAGGTCAGCCTGCATCAAATTAAGGTGGGGCTCTGCAAAAATAATTACTATCTTAGTCAAATAGTCCATCTACCAACATTGTTGTTGGAAAATAGGGTCGATAAAGAGAATACAGAAGAGGGCAGAAATGATTGACTACATCCAGAAAGTTGTAAAATGAAAAGTGCTCAGATTATCAAAACAATACAGCAAGGATTGCAAAGAAAGAGGAAACAGATAAAACAGTTAATGATCTCAAAGTAAATAAAGAAAACAAAGCAGTGTAGAGAAACAACACATTCATTTAATGGAAAAATTAACACAGATTGGGTAGAATGGTAAAGCAGGTAAGGGTACTAAGGAGCAAAATGGACAGAACTGAAGAATAAGAGAACTAAAAGGAAAGACAGACAGAGAGAGTGGGATCAAGGTTGGCTAGTGTACCTGATTTTAGCTTTGTTATTTATTCTGTTATTCAGTTATATTGCCATGTATTTTATTGTTTTTATCTGTTTATTTATTGTTCAGCACCTTGGTATCTGAAAGGTGCTTTATACATAAAGCTTTATTATTATTTTTATTATTATTATTATTAATATTACACCAGCAGATGAGCTACTCGTGGTCCGGATACTGAAGAAGATGGAAGGAAGGAAAGGCAGATAGAAAGGGGGGAACATTTCCAAACTGGATTTGTTACATATAACACATGTAAGGGAATTCTGGAGAGTGTTTTTCACTGAGTAGATATGTCAGCATACTGAAATTAAATAAGTGACATGAAGGGAACTATTTGTTTGACCCTTTATTCTATGTAAATTAAGAAGTCATTGCTGAAAGCAAGGGATAAATTAAGGGAGCTAGGGGTTCATCTGAACTCCACAGTTTTTTGCAGGGAAACTAGTACTGTCTTGCCTGCCTTGATCAAAAAGTGAGAAGTGATCTTGCAGAAACAGAGAAAGAACTCATCAAATAAAAAGGATAAATTAAAGGGTACAATTGATTAACAACACTACAGAACCACAAAGTATGCAAAACCAGTGTAATTTGTAGATTCTGTGATCAAAGATTTTGAATTTTCAGTTTGGAAGAATCAGTCATTTTTTTAGGGGCAGGCAACAATGAGGTCATGTGTTAAACAGAAAAACAGTTCTACATGAATCAACATTACAAGATCTGTGGCTAATTCTATTCTAGCTTCTAGTGAAAGCATAACTACACAGTCCACTTCTGAGACAAGGAAAGTTATGCTTGGTTCAGAGTGACACCATGAGACAGATCACTACCTCACAAGATTGGTCAGGTGGAATGTTGCAGACTTAGAGAGTAAGGCTGAGGACTGGAGTTGGGTAGAGGAAATAAATATGACAAAATTCACTTTCAAGAAACATGGTTAAAGGGTTAAAATTTGTGCACAGAAGGGTTCATGTTTTGGCAATGTGAAGCAGAAAAAAATAGATGGGGAGATCAAAGGGTGGTATTGCAACCCTAGTTTTTCAGCTACAACTTTTCATAAGAGTGAATGTCTGTCAGTTGAATCTTAACACTCTTTGTGTACAGGTATATTTGAAGAGCAAACTTGAATTTACTATACAGACTGTATACATTCCTCTTGTTTCTGCTGGTTATACTAAAGAAGAAATTCTGGCTGGATTAGGACAGGTGGTCTCTGACATTCAGCATTCCTATTTGGGTGTGTCCATTATTATAATAGGTGATTTTAATGCTAGATTAGAAAATAGTCAAGTAAGTTATAGTCATTTCTGGCAGAATGATGATAGCAAATTAGAGGGGCCTCCAACTCTCTGAATTTGCAGCTAAAAAATTTCTAAGAAATGTGAAAGGACAGTCCAGAGGTGATTTTTTTTTTTTGGGGGGGGGTCATATGTCCTACAATTTATTATGGCAGTTTGCTAGACCTGTGTTTTGTGGATGTGTTTTCTTTTCATAAAATTGCAAAATTCAGGGTGATTATATTTTGATAACAGCAAAAACAGCTCCTCCATGGAAATAGGTGCTCGAGTCCTCATTAAAATCCACTGTAAACAAGACTCAGCACTCAATAATTGGCGTAAGTAACAGGCATAATTTTAATAGAACAAACACCAAACAAAGCCAAAACAGCTACAGGTTGCACAGCAAGGCAAACTCCCACCCAGTTTCATGCAAACTGCACATCATCAGGGGATGGTGTCTTGTGAGTCAAAAACATATTTATAGCGAAAATTACTTAAAGAAATAGTTCCTTAAAAGTACCTCTCAAAGAGACAATCAAACAAAAAATATATTATACTCATTTTGCTTCAGATATTTAAAATGCTGTAATGCTGTTCCCATATTATTGCGTACCATAAACATACACTGAATTTTTTATGGAGAAAAAGGGGAAACTTTACACACTTCATAAGCATTATACAAAATCGACTAAAAACACTGAAAATTCCCTATCTAAATTGAAATGTAAATACCCAATTAAAAAAATTCAGCAAAACTACTCTATTCAGGACTCAAAGCTGGTAAAAGCTACATGAAAAAATGCTTTATGCAGTACTAGACAGGAAATCAGCTCCCAGCCATCAGGACACACTGATATGTTCCATGTCCAGGCTTTTGTAATCATCGACATTTATCTGTAAAAAATCAATAAAGAAAGTGTTAACATAAACTTCTACACATCAGAATACCATTAATTATATGACACTAGAAAAAAGATAGAAAAACAGGAAAAGTAATATAAAAGGAAAAAATGGGAAAAGGGAAGTAGGGTATGTGGGTAGGATAGGGTATGGGGAAAGGGAATAAAGAAGGAGGGAGAGGGGAGGGGAAAGGAAGGGAATAAAGAAAAAAGGAGAAAGAGGGAAGGAAAGGATAGGGAGGAAAAAGGGAGGGGAAGGAGGGAAAGGGGGAAGAGAAGGGTAGGGTAAGGGAAGGTGGGAAAAAGAAAGAAAACATGATTATCTAGACTTAAGACACCTTAATAATTCAATCTTGTCATTCAGTCCTAGGGCAGTAAGAGCCCCTAATGCGTAAATCCAAAAATACTCTCTATAGTTCAGTTTGGCATCCAAAGCTCCTCCTCGAGGACTTTATTTCACAATTTCTATGCCACAAAATCTGAAAATATGTTCCAAATGTGTCTTTCTACTTTTGTCACAATGGACAGCAAGTGCACTTCTAGCATCATTATTAGTAATGGACTTTAGATGTTCACCCATCCGTACTTTCAATGGTCGTGTAGTTTAACCTACATAGAGAGCACCACATTGACTTGTAGCTAAGTAAACTACATTCATAGTACTACAGGTGATGAAATCCCTGATTTCATAAGTTTTAACACAATTACAACTAATAAAAGTGTTACACTTAAGTGTAGATCTACAAAATTTACAGTTTCCACTACTATACATACCAAAAGGCAAGGGAGAGCAACTTCAGTCACCATCTACTCCAGAAGGCCCTGTATAGCTATGAACTAATCTGTCACATAAATTGTGACCTCTCCTATAGACCATTCTAGGTCTGTAGTGAGTGACTTCCATCAACCGTGGGTCCCCTAACAGCACATTCCAATTATTCTGAATAATATTCTCAATAGCTTTGGAGTATCTAGTATAGGTGGTGACAAAGTTAGCCCTCTGTTCTTTAAATATTTTGATTTTTTGTTTTATGAGGTCAATTCTCTCCACACATGCCACTTCCCTAAAAGCATCTTGTGCTGTATTATACGCATACACTCTTTCTAGGAATCTGTCACACAAGTCTGAACCATAAGTGATAAAAATCCACATGTTTACTACAATTACGTCTGATCCTTAACATTTGGGCCTTGGGTATATTGGACACCAAATGGTGTGGGTGGCAACTGGATGCATGTAAAAGAGAGATCCTATCGGTCTCCTTGTGAAATAATCTAGTGCTAAGCCTACCATCTTCTTCCTTAGAGATGCTCACATCCAGGAAAGAAACACACAAAAGATCCTGTTGTAATGTGAATCTCAAATTCTCATTACTTGTTTCTAAATAAGTAACAAATTGCCGAAGCTCCTCCAGAGTGCCACGCCACACCATAAAGATGCCATCAATATAACGGCGCTAAATGTCAATGTTGTCATAAAAAGGATTAGTGTTTCTGTCATAAACAATATTCTTCTCCCACAAACCCAAATACAAATTAGTATAGATGGGTGCAAATGTTGCACCCATAGCTGTGCCCTTAGTTTGTAAATAAAACTTATCCTGAAAAAGAAAATAATTCTTGGTTGGTACATGTTCAGCACATTCCAAGAGGAAATTATTTTTACCACGAGTAACTTGTGAACCTTGAGACCAAAAATAGTCTAATGCACTGAGACCCCGCCCCCATGCGGTATGTTGGTATACAAGGACGTAATATCCATGGAGACCAAGAACCATTCTGGTTCTATCTGCATATCATTTAGAATGTCCAAAAAGTGTCCTGTATCCCTAATAAAGGATGGTAAAGAGGTAACATAGTTTTTAATATGAAAGTCAACATACTGAGACAGAGGCTCTAAAAGAGAGCCAATACCTGCCATGATGGAATGCCCTGGTGGATCCCACAGATTTTTATGGATCTTAGGTAACATATAAAGATATGCTACAACAAGATTTGCCACTTCTAGGAACAGCAATTCACTATATCCAATTAACCCTTCACATTCAGCTGAAAAAAGAAAACTGTCAATTTGTGGTTTAAAAACCATAGTGGGATCTGTATTCAGTGGTTGATAAAAAATCACATCCTCCAGTTGTCTCAGTGCTTTTCGGATATAACTGGATGTGTTCATCACCACCACTGACCCACCTTTATCTGCAGGTTTACTAGTCAAATTAACATTTTTCTCCAAGCTCTTAAGTGCCTTGGACTCCAGTTTTGAAATATTAATAAAGGTAGGAGGAAAGTCTTGGTCAAGAAGGGTTCTAAATGGTCTTTCACAGATGCTTTCGAATACTGGTACTGCATCACTATAGGGAGGCATAAAAGTTGATGTAGGTTTAAATTGGCTTACCTCAACTGTAGTCAATGGTATGTCCTGGACATTCCCAACTGTATTATTCAGTCCAAAACCCATGGTGCTGTTGTTATAAAATGCTCGTAAATTCAAATTCCTAGTGAACTGATGTAAATCCAAATATAATTCAAAGTGCTTGGCATCTTGTGTAGGCTCAAACCCTTCTGTAAAATTGCAGTTTGATCTATATTCAAGATGACATCAGAGATGTTAATAACATTATACTGTAGTTCAGAGATGAATGGTTGATAATATGATCACACATAATAAAAAAGATTATAAAATGGACCCGTTTCAGGCAAACCAGTTAGCAAAATTCCTGAAGAAATTACAGCCTTAGAGGATCTAATTGAAATATTTCTGCTGTAAGATATGCTGGAAATACATGTTTATGAACAAATTAACATGCTGTTGAAGAAACATCTAGCTAAATAAGTCCATATACCCATAAAGAAACATATAACTAATAAGCAAAAGTGGTTTGATACAGAATGTATAGACTTCAGGAAAATCATCCACAAGATAGGTAGACAGTTAAAGTCCAGAAATTGAAACAAGACTATCTCTGAAGTCTCTATAGGGAAAATATAAAGTATTAATAAAATATAACAACAAACCACACGTGGCAACAGCTACAAGAGTCTATTTGCCAATAAACACATACAGAGCTTCTGGGGTCTTGTTACATTTGACACAAACAATATACAGAATAGTTTATAGAATAATACATAGGGTGGTGTATTTAACAAAATTTTACACACACCCTTGGTGTCGGATGCTACATAAACCCTGAGAATGAAGCTTGAGGGGTTTATTTAAGCATCCAAAAAGGGTGAGTGTAAAATCTCGAGTTAAACACACTACCCAGTTTTTAATTTGACATAATTGCTGGGGAGCATTTTCTCACCAGAGCAATTATATAAAATAAACAGCCATGGTCCAATCAGGATGAATCACTGTCTGCAACTGCAGCCTGCTGAAACATCTGAGTTCTTTTTTTCTTAAAGGTTTAACCAATGATTAAATGTTTAATGAAGCACTCAAAACTCAATTGCTGAGATAGAACTTTTTTTTTTACTTACCGTTAAGAGATAAGTAGTGCCCAAGCATTTGGCTCTGAGTAATGGAAGAGTGGTGGCAGACGTATATGTGGAGTGAGGGAAACCCTTCACGTGCTAACTGTTATAACCCTTCAGCTTATAACAGCAAGCTATAACTGGGTTTTCCTATGGGATAGAACGCTCCCCAGTTATTATATTAACTGCAATATTAGTCCTGAAGTCTGGCACAATTTTTTTTCCAAATGAAATATCAATTAAAGTCAGAGATCAACTTTAGTTTAAAAAATTCAGTTACATGTCAAATTATATTCACTGATTATGAAGTCCTTCCAGCTATAAAAGCACAAAAGAAAAACACAGCATCTGGCCCAGATAACCTGGTCACAAAATTGTTTCTGGCTAATCCTGAACGGTGGTCTAAAATTATAACCAACTTGTTTAATACAATAAATACAACTTTGAAGTTACTGTACTTGAAGATTCTAATAGAGAGACAATTGTAACACTATATAAACAAGCATTTGTCAATGCCGAATATTTGCTTGCTGGCACTGGCATTGGTAGTGTAGAAGTTACAGAGCTGCATAATAGGAATGGCAATGAAGTATTGAACTGAAGCCAACCCCACCACCACCCTGCAGAGAGTGGCAGGCATTGGGGTGTACCTTTGGATCGTCAGGCATAACGACCACACTATTTCACCACACCCTACCCTGCAGACACTGACAAGTGTCACGGTGTGCCTTGGGGTCTTTGGCTCTTATGCGCTCCCCATTCCATCAGGAAATATGGTGAGATGGGTGCAATATAGGAGAATAGGGTGAAGTTTGGGCTCGAAGAGTCCAAGGCACACCTTGATGCCTCTCACTGGCTGCAGGGTGTGGGTAGGGGTGGAATGGTATGAGCATGACAGGCAAGAATCCCAAGTCACACCCCTGATGCCTGTCATACTCTACAGGGTGGTGCGTTATGGTCGGAAACCCTAACGCCTCAGGCATCCGTTGGTATTTTCACTCCAAATTTTCAACATGGTTTATTTGTGACCCCCACCTCATGAACAGTGGCAATATCAGTTTGTTAGCCGAAAACTGCTTTTGCACAGCGACTATGGCATTTGGCACAACAGGTGCAAAAACACATTCCAAACAGGATGTGAAAAATGACAGCGGTACTGTTCATGGGGAGGTGTAAAAAATGGCAATGTTGAAAATCTGCTGTGAAAATCTTAAAAAATGGTGAAGTCACGAGCGTGCGTAGAAATTGTGCAACACACACCCGTAATGTAACTAGTTTGGGGATATTTTTACAGTAGATTGTTAACACAGGCATTTTGGGACCTCTGATCATGAACAGTGTCAGTGCGATTTTCTTTATCTGTCTCGAACAATGATTTCCCACAGCGACCACGCATCTCTGCACTGAAAGTGTGAAAACACATTTCAGCCATGTTGTGGAAAATGACAGCTGTACTGTTCATAAGGAGGTGTGGAAAAATGCCACTGGTGAAAATCTGGACTGAAAATATTACAAATTCATGAACCTACAAGGGTGCGTGGAAAGTGCGCAATGCTTACTCGTAACACAGTCATTTTATGGAATTTTGTCACCAAATTTTCAACATAGCCATTTTAAGACCTCTGCTCATGACCAGAGTCACTGTGATTTTCTTAATCTGTCCCAAACATTGTTTTTGCACACCGACTGTACCATTGTGCACTACATGTGCAGAAACACATTTTGGGTGAGATGTGAAAAATGGTAGCTGCACTGCTCATAAGGAAGTGTGGTAAAATGACAATGTTGAAAATCTGGAGTGAAAATATTGAAAATTTGCGAACTTACGAGCGTGCGTAGGAACTGCACAAATCTGGTGTGCAAATATTACAAATTCGAAAACTTGCCAGCGTGCCTAGGAACTGCTCAATGTGCGCTCCTAAAACAGTCATTTTAGAATTTTTTCACCAAATTTTCAACATAGCCATTTTAACACCTCTGCTCATGACCAGTGTCACTGTGATTTTCTTAACGTGTCCCTTACATTGATTTACTTTACGACCGACGCGCCATTGTCTACATGGGCGGAAACATGTTTTGGGTGAGATGTGAAAAATGACAGCTGTACTGCTCATAAGAGGTGTGGTAAAATGGCAATGTTGAAAATCTGGAGTGAAAATATTGAAAATTCACGAACTTACGAGCGTGCGTAGGAACTGCGCAACACACGCTCGTAAAACAGTCATTTTTAGGAATTTTTCCACCAAATTTTCAAAATAGGCTTTTTGAGAGCCCACCTTATGAACACTGGCAGTGTCATTTCATTAATCATTTCAGAAAGGTGATTTCACACTGTGGCTGTGAAATCACCCTTCGGGCCCGAGTAACGCCATGACAGTAAGAATCTACAAAGAGGGGTCCAAAAACCCCATGTTGAAAATTTGGTGCAAAAATTCCAAAAAATGCCTGAGATATGCAACAAAGATGAAAAACCCCTATCTATCCTATTATACAGCTTACCGGCATTTCCTTAGTTCGCAGTCAGCTTTGAAGAGTGCAGACGTGTTCCCGGTCCACTGAAGATCGTCACGCCGGACTCTGGAGGTAAGTATAGGGTGATGGGGGGTGTGGGGAGGCAGGTTGTGCAGTGGGTGGGTGTGGGTTGTGGGGGAGCAGGGAGACTGTGAGGGACATTTTTTTCTTTACAGGTTTTTTTTTAAAAAAACGATGACGCGGGATGTTTGCCACACTTGGGTGGGCTCCCAGCATGGCAGAAGGATGGCTGGGGGGGCGTAGAGCTGATGGGGGAATGGGCACCCCCATCAGCCATGGCATCTGTTGTCACGCTGGGGTGGGCTCCCAGTGTGGCACCCTGTACTCGGGGGGGGAGACAGTGAAGCCGACGAGGGATTGGGCACCCCCAACGGCGACAGCATGGGGGGTTGGGGAGAGACAGTGGAGTCGATGGAGGATTGGGCACCCCCGTCGGCCATTACATCATTTGCCACACTGGGGTGGGCTCCCAGCATGGCACCTGAATGCTTTGAGGGGCGTGGAGCCGACAGGGGATTGGGCACCCCCGTTGGCTGTACAGTGTGGAGGGGGGAGGGGGAAGGCACATGAGCATGCAGTGTGCGTGCGTGTGCACGCCTGTGTGTGTGTGTAGTGGGGGAGAGCTCTGCTCACTCAAGTGGAGCTCTCCCTTTCAACTGTATGCCACTGCATTTTTCAGCTGTCATAGACAGCTGGAGCAGTGATTGGCACTCTGCGACCGTGCCTGCAAATACACTGACTGAACTGGAAGAGGCTGACACACCTCTGGAAAACTCGGATGATGGCACTATGTTTCTTGCACATGCGTGCAAGCAAACATAAAAAGGAAGAGTTCTAGAATCTACAACAACAGGCACATTTCTTTCCTATGTATTGGGCTTAAAATCTATACCAGAGTGTTATTGGCTTATTTGGAAGAATGGGTTGAAAGTGAACAACTTATATCTTATGCCTAAATTGGGTTTAGGAGGGAATATGGGACCTTCAATAATTCAATTTTCTTAAATTATCTTATTGAAAAGTATAAACAAGGAAGAGGACGATCGTTATATGTGGCCTGTTTTGATCTGAAGTCTGCCTTTGATAATGTTGATAGGGGGCTATTATTGAAAACTCTTGACATGTTGGATATAAATAAGAGTTTACTTTTCCTTATTATCTTATTGTATTCCAATAACACAGCTAATGTTAGGGTCTCTAAGAAAGGCATCACATCAGATGATGTTAAAATTGAAGGGGAGTTAAACAGGAATGCTTGTTAGCTCTAGTCTTGTTCAATTTGTATATAGAGACTAGTGCAAACACTGATAACAGTAGACAAATTTCCCCTAAAGTTGTTGGATAGATACTTCCAGATATTCTTGTATGATGATGACATTCTGCCATGCTCTCTCACTCCATTGGGTCTAAAAAAGAACAATTAGCACTACACAAGCTGGCCCAGTAGCACTAGGGTTGAGGCACTGGATGAAACACCTTGAGCCATGCCGGCAACTTGGGTGTGGGAACAGAGTCGGGTCACCAGAGGTCAGCAGAGCAGGGAAGGGAATGAGCATCCAGAGGACTGCTCTCCCTTCCAGGGGAGATATCCAGTCTTAGCACTGCTCCATGGTGGCCCCTGGTGGAAATCGGGGTCAGCACAAGGAACATGGGGTGCTGTGATCAGGGGGTGGAGCGATGGCAGATGCTGAGATGTTGATGCCAGGACATCATTGCACATCTGTGATCCACAGGGGAAACCAACATTTAGAAAATACCCCTGGAGGATCTGGGAGGTGACAAGGGCTATGGGGACCTAGCCTACAATTCCCATTGCTGGACCATCCCTCTGACAGCTCTGTACAACCCTTGGCCAGGATGGACCCTCTAATTTCAGCAAGGCTGCCAGGTAGGTGGGGCAGGCCCTCCTCTGGGGATTGAACTGGGTAGCTGGAAAGTCCTGGCAGAGGGTGATGGAGGGGTGATGGCCACATCAGGAAGCAGACATGGAGGGTCACATGGCATCTCTGAGAGATGCCTTGATCTAACAGGAGAATAAACAGAATGTACACACAAAAAAAGATTAGTACTATGCACAACACCTTGGACAAATGGACCTAGAACTGAACACAGATAAGTCCAATATTTTACTATTTGAAAGACTTACTACCTGGCCATAAAACATTGTAAGTGGTAAAAACTTACAAATATTCGGGTTTGTTGGTTGAAACAAACTAGAATTGGGAATACCATATTCAATCGCTTAAAAAATAAAAAAGTCAGGCAGAAAAGGAAATTTAAATGTTTAGCAATATGTTTGCTGGTAGTTCATAGTTTGCCTTAAAGACAGCATTTGAAGCAAAAAATTCTTAGTATTTTACTATATGGAGCTGACATGTTGGCTTTCTTTAAAGCAGTCAAAGTCCAGAATATGTTCTGTAAACAAATATTTAGACTGCACTTTGATATGCCCACAGAATTTGTGAGATGTGAATTTAATATCTATATCCCTGTTGGCAACAATTAGGACTGTAAAATTTTGGATGAATATAGTAAAACTTGATCATGATAAATCAATATTTAAATGTTGACAAGAGAGTGCCATAAACACCACAACAACAGGGTGGTTTACAAGTTTGAACAAAGCCCTACACACTCTAGGAGTAGTGGGCATTTAGGATCCTTCTGTTTTGGGCAGTGAGTCTCTATATTGATTGTGTAATACAACACTTAACAGATAACTTCCATCAGCTTAAATATAGGAAACTGGAAGAATTTCCCTTTGTAACTGTCTATAGGCATCTGATAGTAAAATCCAAAAAAAGATAGATATTTAAAATATTGTGGAAAGGAACATCATAGGATTGCTTTGTGTTAGTTTTGCACCAGAATCCTAAAGGGAATGTGATCTTTTCAATCTAGTTTTAGTTTTAGTTTAGTTTATTGTTCTAGGAATTATTACCTTTGAGCCAATGGCTCTTTTACAAAGGTTCCACGTCATCAATGTACAAACAAACATGACATGTTACATAGAATGGTCAGCAAATTATAAAGGTTTCCATAAGCCAGTATAATACAGTACATCACAGGAAAAAAAAAAAAAACATTGGAGGAATGGTCAAGGTGGGAAGGGTAGGAGGAGATATGGGGAGGGAAGCAGACTTAGAGTAGTTAGAGGTACTCTAGGTATGTTAATGTCTGCCATCAAGATGTATGAAAATGTAACATGGATAAAGTGGTCAGTGTATTACATATTGTCTTTGAATGTACCCTGGAACAAGGGGTTAGAATAAAGTGGTAGGAAGGAGTGTGCGAGATTTGACCAGAATTACAATAGATCAGGAAAGGTTAAGGACCATCAAATGTATGTCTTTTTTGTAATTTTGACAGCCACATTTTTGCAGCTGCTTCATTTGCTTATGAGGTTTTATGCCTGTTGAACAAATATACTTCATGATATATGCCTGAAAAAGACACAGGCTATGCTCTTTGGCTCAATGGCTAAAATCAAAGCCTCATCGGCCTGCTTACATGTCACCAGCGCAGATGGATCTTCACTACCCATAGTGAGTTCCATCAAATATCTGGAGGTAACACTTGACCCCCAACTTGACATGGGTAATCATATCCTTAACATCTGCAGGGCGGCAAACTGCAAACTAGGTCTGGCCTATAGGGTCAAGTATAACCTTACACCAGCAGCCAGGCTTGCCCTAGCAAAGGGTGTGCTCCTTCCCTCCCTCAGCTATGGGCTGCACCTATTTGCTCGCTCTCCAAAGACACATCTCACCTGGTGGTACACTGCTTACAAAAACATTTGTCATTTTGCCTTGGCTGCCCCCCGACTCACCCACCGTTGTAAGCTATATGAGAAACTCTGCAGGCTCTCACCCGCTAGATACCTTGATTTTGGTTTGGAATGCCTCTCTGGGAAAGTGATCAGAACTAGCACCCCCCAGGGGCTGGCCTGGCTTCTGCCTAAACTGAATCCCACCCCCTACCAACTTAGATTTCTCACAACAGGGATGCTCAAAGTCCCTCCTACCTGGACCCTCATGGGGGATTGGAACTTTGCCATAAGTGCCCCCAGACTCTGGAATTCACTGCCTGTGTATATCTGAGCTGCCCCCTCCTATCTGAGTTTTTGAAATTCCCTGTGGGGTTTCCTAAAACTAGCATCAGAGTGTGACTGCCCCAAACCTCCCTAGAGTAAAGTGTCAAATTGTTTTGCCTGAACCTCCCCAGGGTGTCTCCATTGAATTCCTGGAGATATTTTCCCCACTGTATCAATGACTTCTGACTACTCCTGCCTAAAAAGCCTTGGGCATTTTTACACCTATTATTGCTCCACGGTCATAGGCTAACCATGACATATTGCACTTTGGTCACTTGGTAGAAACTTGTACTACCAATGTTTCTGTTTCTGTCTAACATGTGCATATTTAGAAAAATGTGATGAGCTGTATATACCTGTCCATGATCCAACCAGCCTAGGGGGTGTATACGACAATGTTATAAGTTATATTATGATCAATCCAGTCCTTGAGCTATGCTCTACTCCTATGTATGATGACCTGTATATATCTGTCAGTTGAACTAGCTAGTCTAGAGTGTATAATCTGAAATGTGCTTACTACTATATGTTTCCCCTAGAGTCAAATGATGAATTTCCCACATGTTTGTTTACTGTGACAAAAAACTGTACTCTCTTTGCCATGTCTCCTTGACTGTTGTTCCTCATGTTTTACTGTCCCAGGTCATTCCTGAAAATAGGCGTAATACTTGTCTAGTGTACTTACCCAGTAAACAAAAGCTAAATAAATAAATAAATACATATTCTGCCTAAGGTTTTATATTTATCAGCTATCAGTGATAGGATTAAGGATTCCTTTTATTCTTTGCTCTGTATAGTATTTACTGTCTTTTATGATAGTGTTTGAAGGAACTGATGTATATGTTATACTGTTTCTTAACTTTGTATACGTGGTATGCACAATTTCATTGTGATATGCAATTTTTATATGTAGTAATCACATAATTTTATACATATTGAATAAACTTAAACATGAAGCTTGAAACTTAAGATCAGTAAGTGGGGATTCTGTGCAAGGGCAGACATATAGAAAGAAGAAGCTCATGGATCAGGGGACCAGGCAGGTAGGGTGCAAAATCACTTGTGGCTTCAGGGGCGTGAGCACTGAGCAGGCAAGAAATCAGAAGAGAAATTCCTGAGCCAGTGTAGTTCTTAATAAGTCAAGTGTCCGTCTTAGATCTGGATGGTTCAAGGGTTGCCTTTGATCTGATTTGATTAGGTGTGGTGATAATTTGCTGAAGAATGGCAGCCCTCTGTTGCTGTCTCTGAAAGCATCGCATTGTGAAGTAACAGAGCCACCTAGCCAAGGGTGCAGCAACAGAGGGCTGACAGGTTGAATGCTGTGGGGGAGGTGCAGATATGCCCCTGGTCTGGATGTTCTTAGTTGACGCTATTGAAATATCAAAAATCTGAGTTTCCTCTGAAACATATGCCATGAGTCGGGAGGGATATTTTGTTCAGAACTTAATGTGTGTGTCCTTAAGAACTTTTCAGTAATGATGCATATAACCTCTGTGTGGTCATGAGGGTTGGAGAGTAGTCATTTCCACAAAAATCTATACCCCTCATATTTAACCTCCTTTGTCCTCCATGCTACATGTAAGACAAATTCTTTAACTGGAAACTTAAGGAATCCAGTCACAGTGGACCACAGTCTGGCCTATGGGGGAAGTTGGCTTTGGGTCCAGAGCTCAATAGGCCTGCTCCATTTCTGGGTCATGGTCATCAGAGTTGAAGTGTGGTTCTAAAGAATTGCTTCAGACATTTCAGTATGTCTGGGCCCTCTGACTGCTTTCGTGCTTCATAAAGACATGGATTATTTATAGGATAGTGGTCCTGCATGGTCCTAGAGGGTGGAGCTGAACAAGGGCCCTCTTGACTGTGTCCAGGCAGAAGTCAGAGGCAGTCTCATCAAAAGTGTCCTACCTTTTTTCAGTTTTACCTAAAATGGTTTGGAGGCCAGCAGTCATGGAACATCTCTTTCCAGAAATCCCAGAGCTCAGTTATCATAATGTCCAGTTGTTGCTCGAGAGCCATGGAGCCAGTGCCAGTTGTGACCTTGCTACTTCCCCTTATGGAAACAGAGGAGGGGGATCCCTAACTATTGGTACCCCTTTCCATGCATCGGCTGGCATCCATTGGTTCTTAGGGGATCTGGTCAAGTGACAATGGCTCATATGGAGGTACAGCCTTTAGTTGTCAACTAAGAGTAGATTTTTTTAATTTAAATTGAGTTCTTTTGGAGGATTTTCATTCTGATGAGAACAGAATGCATCTATCTCCCTGCTTTCATAGCAATTGTGCCACAAAACTCCTGCTTGTCACTCTTCTGAAAGAAATAAATGCTGTTTAAGAACAAGCAAATATGGATCTTTCAGATTTTTGGGTAACTGCTGTTTCAGCACATACATTCATGCATAATGTCAGTACATTCTATCAGATCAACAGAAAGGTTTGAATAGTGCTTTAACAAACCTTTCTCCTTTGCAAAGTCTTGGCATCATTTTTGATAGCTCCTTAATACCTATAAACTCATATAAACACTACAATTCTAGTCTAACTACAATAAGTATGCTGGGCTTATTTTGTGCTGGTGCAGGAGCTGTTGCTGGCAACTTTATTGAGTATTTTTTGAAGTGGGCTCAGTTCATGATGGGTCCTCAGAAATGTTGTTTATTGAAATTTGTTGATCGGTTATGCCCACTTTGACAAAATATCTCTTTTTCAAGTGCGACCAGAAATTAATTACAGAGAGTAACAGAAAAGAATGTATACAGGATCAAAGTGCACAAAAAACAGATATGAGATCACAATACTGCACTAGTGTTGACAGCATTATTGCATGATTTATAATATAAGAACAAGTACATGGTTACTTACTTTTTAAGTTGCACTGCACAACATGAAAAGAGGTACAAGGAGCACGGTTATAGCAAATGTGTCTGCATTGCTAGCCACTCTAGTGCCTACCTACCTAAATAGCTTGTTACTGTACCATGTAGAGTTATGCAGACAAGTATTAGGAGGTGCAGAGGGAGTCACCGATTATAATTGCAATGACTGCTCACAAGCAAATGAGCATTGAAGGTATTTTTGAAAAAGGCTGTAGAAGAACAGGTTAACACCTCCAATGGCATGCTATTCCAAAGGGAAAGCACAGAAACATACTGTAGAAACATATAATTTGATGACAGATAAGGACCAAAAGACTCATCTCGTCTGCCCAGAAATAGCAAAAGATCTGCCATCTGCACATGTCATGGCTCTCAGGACCACCAGCAGTGGCCAGGTGAGGACCTTGGTGCCCTTTTCAGAAGTTTGAAAGATACCATGGGGACTGGGAGATGCAGCAATTTTGGATAACATGAATTCTAGGCAGAGGAATGGATAGGCTATTCTTGCCTCATTGGAGGGCCAGTTCAGAGCTGACAGTACATTGCAATGATGGTCTCTGGAATGTGCATCTGCCTCAAAATGTGCCAAATTGTGATATAACACCTTTAGTCTGCATATCTCTGTACCAATAATGGGTTGAAAGAGTGGGAAACCATAAAAGAAGACAGGTAGTAGTGTGCCAGAAGCAATTGCTAGCCGAGCTTCCCTTCTGAGGTACCCATTAAGTCTGTACAGAAGTCCAATCTTCAGAAGCAGAGACTTCATTGCAGCCTCAACATGAGATTTCATCATTAGCTGCTGGTTTAGATGCACCCCAAGGTATTTCATACAGTTAGTCACTTTCAGCTGTGATGATAACTAAAGAAGATACTGTCTCTCTGTATCAAGGTGCCCAAAACTGAAAACCATGACTTTTGTTTTCCTGTGCCTTGGGACAAGATGACTGTCTAATAGCTACAGTATCCTTCCAATTCCCTGAAATTAGTATTGCTGTTAAGGTTTATCTGGTTTATATCTCCTGAATTTCTATACAGTACAGTATGGAATATCATAAAGGTAGCCCATGTACTGCTGTCATTTTATGTTAGCATAGTGCTTGTGTTCTTGTAGTTTATTGTGCTTCAGCGCATTGTACTGTAACTCACTTTCATCTCTTACTAACTGGAAGGAGTCAGGTTTCAAGTCAGACAGTCCTCCATTCCATGCTGAGCCATCTTCAGCTGAACATTTGGCAATACCTTCCTTGGGATGCTAAGCACAGTCAGATGAGGCAGGGCTTCTCATATTTTTAACTCTAGAAAGTTAGATAGTATGATCAGTGGTCAATACTGTAGAACAGGTTATAATTGTTGTAAAATAATTATAGCTATAGTCAATGAAGAGATGATTGCGTGAAAATAAAATGGCGCTAATTGGCAAAAATTTAATATTTTCAATGGGTAAGAATTAGGAGCTAATTGCAGAGCATGAACTTAAATTTGTACAATTGCAGCCAGTTGGACCATGTGCTACACTAAGTAAAACTTGCACAAGAATAAACAGTTCTACAGTAGCTAGCAGGGTCTTTCTGTTTTTTTTATCTGTTTTTATTTTGATCACCATAAGAAAGAGTGTTTCGGCTGGTTTGAGCATTAGGCCCAATAAAGGTTTAATTTATATCTTACTGATATGAGCTCATGTGATGAGTACAGAGGTCCAGGAGACTAAATATTTGATCACCTTTTCTGTTTTGTGTCTCCCTATAGAACTGACTTACTGTAGCACAAAGTGGATTATCCTTATATGAGAACTGCACTGAACCAGTAAGTCAATTTCCCCTGTACTGTAGAAGCTGATTTTGAGATACTGGCTACAATTGTGTTACTGTTCCATCTCTAAAAGCTTTATAGTTATCCTAGTGGGTGACTCTGATTTACACACAGGTAGTAATTACCATTTAAGAACTGTATGATGTAATTTATGTCCCTTGCTCAGTTCTTCCATTAATGATACAATGCACCCAAGTTCTAGAAACATAGAAACATGGAACATAGAACTGCGACATGGAGCTAGGGGGTTTACGGCAGCTGTTGCACCCTATTCTGGAAGGGCAGCAACAAAGTCCCCAGATCTGCTATTTTAGAACAACCCCTGGAGGACATCTGTCAAAATACAGTTACACCAGCATTTAGCTGTTGTAAGTGTACTTAGCCCTCTGAGAGTTCTGCAGATCTGTCACCGGGCCGCCTCCTATTATATGTGCCTTCTCCCCATAAAGTAAAAGCCCCACAGGGCAGCTGTGTCCCCTCCCAACCCCTGATCCCCCAATACAGTATAAGCCCCACAGGGCAGCTGTGTCCCCCTAGCCCCTGATCCCCCTAAACTGTAATAGCCCCACAGGGCAGCTCAGTCTCCCCCAGATCCATTCCCCAAACCCCGATTCCAGGTCTCTGCAGTGCCACTAATGGTACAAAATTAATATCCTGGTAGTTTAGTGGACCCCCAACCCCTACATAGCAGTGCCAGTCTAGCCCGCACCCCTGACCTGTTCTCAGCTGGAGACTGGCACAGCCCACCTCTCACCACCATGGCCAGCTGCTGACTGAGTTCCATATGAGGATGTACTGTATATACATGCCCAATGAATGAATGTACTGTTATTCATTCATTGAGCACATATATCCAGTACGTGCTCCTATGGAATTCAGTCAGTGGCTGGCTGTGGTGGTGTAAGGTGGGCTGTGACAGTTTCCCAGCTGGAAATGGGGCAGGGGTTGCAGGCTAGACTGGCACTGCTTGGTGCGGGGGCCACTAGACTACCAGGGATATTGGGGAGATATGAATTTGTACCATTAATGGAACTGCAGGGACCTGGGTTCTGGGTTTGGGGAACAGGTCCTGGGGGGGGGACAGAGCTGCTTTGTGGGGCTATTACAGTTTAGGGGGATTGGGGGATGAGGGGGACACAGCTGCCCTGTGGGGCTTATACTGTATTGGGGAATCAGGGGCTGGGAGGACACAGCCCCATGGGGCTTTCCAGGCATGGGGGGGCACATGCACCCAACTGCAGGAGGGATGTGACTTGTGACATGCCCCTCATTTATGCCACATGTTTGGCAGGAACGGGGTAATTATGTCGCACAACATAATGCTGCATGGTTCAATTGCGCTGCGTGATTGATGCCATGAGCCATATATCTTTGTTCTGGGGGGGGTTCCCGGAACCACCACTATAGATTCTCAACTCAGGGGGCCTACTCAGGGTGTGCACAAATCTGGGTTTGCCGTAATGCCGTGCGACATTATGTCATGCAACATTATGACCCGGTATGTGTTTGGCATACCCGTAGCCTGTAAATATATCACAAGTTGCAGGACTTAGCAGTGGGGACCCTGCCCGTTACAGAATCAGGTGCTTGGACCTTGGTGCAACTGCACTCCTCGCATGTCACAACTTGCGACATGCATAGGGGTGCTTCTAGAATAGCATCCATTATGTTTAAACTCACTATTTATATTATGTGCCTGAACCCAGCTTATAAAAAGCAGTCATTGCCCACAATTTTGGTTTAAGTGTTTCATTTATTTTCCCCCTTAGGTACAGACAGCTCGTCTTCAATTAATTTTTTAAAGTTTTGTTTAACTGGTAGATATACTAATCAAACAAATCATATTTCCAGACTAAATGCATATTTTCAAGACACAACCTGACACTTACCAAAAGTTTACAACTAACAGACATATGACAAACACTAGACTATTAAATAGAACACTGATTGTCCTATTAAAAAGTACACATATCAGATATGAAAACAAAATTATTGAGATTCTTTTGGATATGATTCCAGAGTCTTTCAGTTTCTGGAATGCATGGTCCCTCAGAACATTAGAATTTAGTTGAGGTATGCTAGACTTTTTTTTTAGAATTTGTAATTCTAAGGAAAAATGGTTGCCAAAATATTTTATTTTCAAATTCAAAATAGTGGTTTCTATATTTGGTTCTGTAATGCATCCTGCAAAATGAAATCTATGGGTTGGAAAACCTGTCAGTCAATCAGAAAGCAGCATTTCTTTGAGATATATCAATATATATATATATATACAGTATATATATATATATATATATATATATATATATATATATTGAATGGGTGGAGGTAAACAGAGTGTAATAAATCCATTTATCTGAGTAACTGGGTACATAAATTTCATTTATGTATACACTGTTTATGTCATCAGCCATTTAACTACACAGTGCTTATGTCATCAGCCATTTATATATACAATGCTTATGCCATTTAGAATGTTCAGCCTCAGTAGCGGTAATAACCCTATTCAAGTGCAAATAACTTTAAAATGAAAAATGATAGCATGGTACTGTGAGCACGAAAGTTATTCAGCATGGAAATATGTACAAAATGAGTGGTGTTTCATTTATTGATACTTTTTAGATTTTTTGATAATTAGCCAAAAACAGCAGAAAATTCATTTTTATTTTCATTTTGTGTGCAAACAAATGTAAATAATTTTAAATTGAAAAATGATAGCAAGGTACTGTGAGCACAAAATTTATTCAGAACAGAAATATCTACAAAATGAGTGGTGTTTCATTAATAGATTCATTTGAATTTTTCTATATTCAGCAAAAAATGGCAGAAAATTCAATTTGTATTCACTTTCTGACTAACAAATGCCCCCTACAAAAGCAAAAACAAAAGAATTGCATAAATGGAAAATGCAGTGGAAAACTCGTGATTTATCTGCACTAGAGCAGTTTGATTAGACATTTTACTGTGGCTTACGCTACCGTGAGGTTACCTAAGGTCAAACTGTTTTGTGCAGATAAATCATTTGTTACATTTGCTTTCCATTGCATATCCCATATATATATATATATATATATATATATATATATATATATATATACACATATACACAATATATATATATATATATATATATATATATATACACGCACACACACAATAGGGGTGAGTGGTAAATAAGTGAGATAAAACAGTGTATCATCCTCTGCAGTGTGACATTTTTATCCTCTGCTCTACTGTGATGGTATCAGCCATTTACACACACAGGTCACAAAAGGTCATCACTCTAGGCAGCTTTCCCCTCAGCATGCAAGAAACACCTGTGCTGTTACCATAGACACAAATGCAGAACTACTTCAGAGGTCTCACTGCTGCCTACAGCTAACTCAGTGAGCATTACAAAACACACCTACCCCCCCAACTTCCAGCTCATTACTGTGACTGCAGCCAGAATTCTAAACAGCACAGTTTCACAGAACAGTCTAAACTACTGCCTGCAGCTAACTCAACCACCACTGACACACACTCTCACTTGTTCTTCAAACTCTGATTCTCACTCATTACAATTACTGTGATATTATCAGCTTGACTGCAGCCAGAACCCTAAAGAGCACAATTTCACAGAACACTCTGCACTCTGCTTGCAGCTAACTTAATTACCACTGAAAACAGTATCAGCTGTTCTGACACTCTGCCTCTCAGCTCATTACAATTACTGTGATGCTCTCAGCTTCACTGCAGCCAGACTTCTAAACAATACAGCCTCACAAAATTGTTTCTCACTCCTACCTAAAACTAAATCATTTAGCATTGCAAAACAGACTCATGTGTCTCCCAGAGTTTATAACACTGCCGGCCCATTCAGAAAAGCTCACATACAGAATGAGCAAACACACAAACAGGAACAGAACAAGACAGCATAACAAAACTTCTAAAACTCTTGGCCCTATTGTATATATCGAATACATGATGGGCAGATTGTGTGCTATGGCAAATATTGTCACTCCTGCATCATGAGATCTGGCTATCTCACTCGTGCCTTTGGTACCAGTGAGATATCCAGAGCTCACTCTGCAGGAGTGACAATATTTGACATATCACACTCATGCCCATCATGTATCCCCAATATATATCATACCTGGTCTCACAGATAATATTTTCTACATATTAAGCAAAGTTACAGAAAGCATACTATAAGGGGTCTAGCCTAGGTAGTGTAGACATAAGAGCTGCATTATAGACAATGTAGCCATAGTGAAAGACAAGGAAAGTCATTCTCTGGACAACCTCATATATCTAGCAGAAACTGTGAGAAAAACATTGATACAATTGGAAGCACCAAGTCTGGGTGAAATGGAGAGGATGTGGATAGGTTAGTTTTGAGACTTGCCTAAATAGACACTGTTGTACTTAAAGGATGTGAAATTGGCCAAGAGGGAACAATTAAAAGTATTAAATTATGGCTGTAAGGTAAGAGTTGCCACTTTGATTTGAACCCAAAGATAATGGCCATAGTTTTCCTGGCATTTTTTAAACTCAGTTGTCTGGGAGTGGCTGCAGCAAGAGTAGTCATGGCTGAGTATGATAGCAAAATGTAGTGTCTAAAGACAACTGGAGGCAACAGAGCCACATAGTTAAGGAGGCTGCAAAGAATTGCAGGAGGGGCATTGTCTCTGGAAAAAGCCCACTTGAGCTGGCAGGTTTTGGTAGGTAGGTAGATGCCCACTAGGAGAGGGGTATGGTCAGGTCAGAAGGTAAGAGTTCCCTGTGTGTTGGCAATTTTTGCCCAGAAGGTGGAGCTTATGCACATAAATTAACCAGTTAAATGAAGGAGTTCTCTCTTGTGTTGTGTCCTCCAGCCAGAGCTGTCCTCTCTCTCTCTCTCTCTCTCTCTCAGCTTAAGGCTACAAGATCTTCCAACAACAGAAGATTCTCGAAGATGGCAGAGTAATTTTATAGGCAAATGGAAATCCTGTGTTGCATTAACTGAACCAACAATTTTGATAAGGATTTAAGCTGCAAAGCTCTGAGAGTTGTTATTGTGTAGAAGTTTGATTTATGTGCACTTTTCTGCTTCTTTCATTCTTATCCGGCTTTATTCAGTTTTCCCCAACTTAGTTTTTTTTTAGATTTAAAGGTATATCAGGGAGTCTAGCTTAGGTATCTGGAGTATGAGCAGCATATCTTAGTCCAATGATGTAAAACATTTGTATTTAATGTTGTGCAGAAGCTCAGATAGTCTGATCCTGGATCAGAAACTGAAACGCCTCAAAGCCCGCTTACTCACGAGAAGTTGCAGATGCTGTCAGGATTGCTGTCCCAAGTTGTACGTTTAACCTCCCCTCACTTATAGGGAGAGCAGGGGTTGATCAAAGTTTCTACCAGTGAATCCTAGCTGAAGACCCAAGTCAGTATTCATGAAAATGCTAGCCACCACATGGGGTAGCCACATTGGCCACATGGAGGAAGTTGTAGGCCACAGTTGCAGATGCCTTTCTTTTTGGATCAGTACATGAATGGGTTTCAAGCCCTCTACCACCACAAAGTGAATAACTTGATGCCTGACTTTCATGCTATTTCATTAAACAATCCCTCCTTCAGTAGACTGAGAGACACCCATGCTAGAGCTGACATATTGCCTACTAAAAACCTTCAAATTGAGAGGGTGATGAGGATCACAAATTAAGCAATTTTTAAATATCATCTCCACTCCTGAGAGAGGACAAGAGTACACTGTCCACATGGGTTTTAAAAGTAAAAAAAAATTCCACAGTGGACTTCATCCGCTCACATTCCCGTTTAAAAAAATCTTCCGCCTGCTCCAGCTGGAAGTAACATAGTGGACCATTGATAAAATGGTATCAGACTTACCACCAATATGGCCTTTTTCAAATTCCCTTCCACATTGACCACAGATACCAGAGGACAGATAAGCTAGCAATATGACTTACCAGTCACCCACACTCTTATGAAGCAAACCAGAGGAAGGAAAGGTAGCTGATGTGGAAGCAAGTTGCTGTTTGCTTCACCACCTGGGATCCTGTGCAATGAGTATTAGAACAAGTGTAGGAGGGGGTTTAAAATATGAGATCCTGGAACCCAGGGGGTCAGGGCCAAGGCAGCCGGTGAAAGCTGCCTGCCACATTGTACCACTCCCCCCCCCCAGGAGGTGTTTTAGAGATTGCCTTGTTTTATTCAGTGATCTCCATGGATGTATCATGAAAGTCTGTTTTAAGCCATAAAGCAATAGTTTGCCATAAGCAAATAAATATAGTATTTTTGCATGGCTTGAATATACAAAAACATAATTTTGTAGGAAATAGTTGGAGTCATCTTTTTAAAAATGAATTCTCCTGCTACTATCCAATCCAATCCAATCAGCTTTATTTATAAAAATGTGCTATACCAAAGATCATAGCGCCCTAACAATACATACATAAATACTCAGATAAAAACCTCAATCATGACAATACAATATATTCCTTTAAATATTATCACAGAAGGCCAACCTAAACAAATAAGCTTTTTATGCAGTCTTGAAGCTCTCCACTGTCAGGCACTCACATATCCGACAAGGTAGAGAATTCCCCAGGGTAGGGGAACTGTGACTCAGATGTCTTCAACTGAACCCTGGGAACCTCTAGCAGTCCCGCATCAGCAGAGCAGAGTGGTCAGAGGGGGCGATAAGGATGCAGACGCTCTTGTAGATAACTCAGACCCTGTCCATGTAGGGCATTATAGGTCACCAAACCAACCTTGAAGGTGATCCACCACTGAACTGGCAGCCAGTGCAGTTTGCGCAGCACAGGTGTAATATGACTGGACTAAGATAGCCCCGACAACAACCTGGCTGCTGTATTCTGCACCATCTGCAGGTGATGAATATCAACCCCCGGAAGCCCTAGGTACAGGGAGTTACAGTAGTCAAGGTGGGAGGTCACAATGGTGTGGATCAATGTTGGAAGGTCACTGTACAGAACAAGATGCTTAATATGTGCAATATTCCTCAGATGGTATCAAAATATGGCTATCAAAATATCTTCATAAATAAAATCATATAAAAGTCCAAAATTGTTATCAGATTGTTCTGTAGAAATTTGAATCTTACATTTTGAAGTGGTGAAGACCTGTGTTGTCAGCTGTTTGACAGAAGTAACAGACAACTGCAGACCAAGAACCAGACCAGTTAACAGAAATGCATTAAAAAGTTACAATTTGGTTGTAGCCTTTCCTTAATAAATCTGTTTGGGACATTCATGTAGCCGCCTATGAGTAAAATAAAGAATAATGTTTTGTGAGAGTGGACAGTAGTACTGGGCACAAAATATTATGGAACCACCCTATTGTAATTTGCTTGACTGCATGTGGACTAAGATTGTTTTCTTTTGTTTTCCCTCTTTTTTCAAGTTTAGCAAAGGCATCAAATCCACTACTATACGTGACGATAGCTCATTATCCCTTGAACAGTTAGGTGTTAGTCTAACCTACTATAACAAAATTTAACCAGAGTTTTGTTCTTATGGTGGCTGTGGTTACTTTCTATTTTTCATAGAAAGGCATGCATTAAGTCAGAATTGCTTTTGGTATCATTACTGGTATTATACATAGATGCATAGAACTTGTTGGCAGATAAGAACTGCCTGGCCCATATAGTCTGTCCATTTCTTCTACCTTTTACTTACGTAGATTGTAGCTGATCTGCAGCTTTTCCTCTCCTCCCTGTTTCAAGTGTTTCCTTGTGTCTTTCCCATACATTTTTGAATTTCTCCACCTTTTGCCACCACCACCACCACCACCACCACTGTGGGAGGATGTTCCAAGCATCCACTGCCCTTTCTGTAAAGAAGTGCTTTCTCATATTTGCCCTGATTCTACTTCCCACCAAATTCATTTCATGTCCCCTACTTCTTGTCCATCCTCTTTTCTGCAAGATGCTACCCCCTGTACCTTATTTATCCCCTTAAGGTATTTGAACATCTCTGTCATGCCCCCCTCTCTCCTCATTGCCAGAAAATACATATTGAGGTCTTTCAGCCTCTCCTCATATGACTTCTGGTGCAGCCCCTGCACCATTTGTGTAGCCCTTCTTTGTATTGCCTCCATTCTGTCTATATCCTTCCTGAGATGCAGTCTCAAAAACTGGACATTGTACTCCAAATGTGACCTTACCACTGATCTGTTTAGTGGCATCACCACCTTCCTTTTTCTGCTGGTGATGCCTCTCTCTATGCACCCCAACATCCCACTGGCCATTCTGACTGCCTTTTCTCACTGTCCAGCCACTTTTAGATCCTCAGATATAATCACCCCTAGATCCCTCTCCTGTTTGGTGGCCATCAGTACCTTCCCCCAACTGAGTACTACTCCCTTGTGTTCCTGTGTCCTAAGCACATAATTTTGCACTTTTTTGTGTTGAATCTCAGCTGCAATACATTTGACTATTCCTCCAGCTTGTCCAGGACCCTTCTCATTATTTCCACCTCCTCCCCAGTTGTGTTGACCCTATTTCAGATCATTGTGTCATCTGCAAAGAGGCACACATTCCCTTCCAGTCTCTCCACAATGTTGCTTATTATTATCTTTATTATGATTATTATAATTTTTAGTAACTTGATGATACTAGTATTATGGCCCCTTTTAATCTCCACATCAGGTGTGTGTACATTTGCAAAACCATGCTTGGAGTGGGGTGGTTAGTTCATTAAACAGAGTGCTGATGTTAGCTTGAACTTTTATGGGCAATGTAGGCATGCTTAAATGCATTTTAATTGCCCCATGGCATTGCCAGCAGGAACTTAAAATGGGTTTTCACTATACTTACTTTGTATAAAAGCAGGGCTTCAACAATAGAATTTGACCACGCGTTGTCACTAATGCCCATGTTCTACGTATTACACCTTGTGGTGCAGCTGTAGAGGAGTCTAAAGAAGCAGACATGGTTGTCTTGTTGGTTGTGTTTGTTTTTTGCAGCTTCATAAATCAAGATACCTGGCTAGGGCCCAAATGGAGGTGCAGATTTCAAAAGGCAGTTGGCGGCTTTTGTTCAAGAAAAAGGACAGGCTTAGTGGAAGGAGTTGCTCCAAACTCCAGATTGTCCAGAACCGGCATATCCCTGGAACTTGAATGCACAAATGCCATCAGGGACTCCAATGGGACCACGTGTATAATCCACCACCAGTTCTCCCAGCAAAGAAGACCAAAAAGCACAAGAAGGAACCAACAGTGACAATGATCCCTCAACTAGGTATGCCTGACTTTAAAAATATGGATGAGGTGCAGATGAGGGAGTTACTGCAGAAGACATTTGGAGTTCCTGGGCCAAGGACCCAGGATGGAGACAAGGACCATGAAAAGGGGGACTCCAGCCCCAGTGTGCCCAGGGGTGACTCAATTCCTGACCAGTGGGTTTGACACTCCTGGACCCAGACCCTCTAAGACACTGGTAGAGGTACCTCCTATGTCAGGGACACTGACACCAATTTTGACTAGTCCCCCTCTGGTACCTGCTCCAGTTCTACTGTTGCTGGTGCCCCTGACACTGGTTCCAGTAATGTTACTTCTGGTTCTGAATTTTCCAAAGCCACAACCTCAAGGTTTGGGAATATCCTCTACCCTGGCAATGATTTTACCCCAACCAGTAAACCCTCATTATCCAGGAGGGTCAACCCCTTTGCTGTCCTGACAGGTCCATCTGCTCTGGAGTGAAAATTCAATAAGGTCTTGGCCTTCATAGTGGCACAGGAACAGAAGCAATTGGATGCTGCAGGCATTGGTGGGGAACTGGGGGGGGTGGCTGCTTTTGCCTGGTGGTGCAGCTGCTTGCTCACCAGCGCAAGGAGTGGTACAGGTAATGCTTGTGGGTTTTGTGATCCTGAGTGAACTGGTGGGTTCCCATTTAATGAAGAAGATGCAGCAACAAATTGTTAATGGAGAATAAGCTGATGTGTTTACTTTGTTAAACAGGCCTAGGCACCCAGAGGAGGATAAGAATAAGAAAAAAAAAAAATAAAGGGAGTAGAGAAAAGGAGCAAAGTGACAATCAGGCAAACGTAGGAAAATTGGTCAGCCAGATTTGCAATCTTTGCAGGGCTACTGACGCAAAGACATTGGGGTTGTGGACATATTTTAGTCTGATCATGACATGTTAATGAATACCAGCAATCCCAGCATGTGGGTGTGGCTAGAATATAATGAAGAATTCCTCAGGCAGAAACAAAATGAGCCAGGTAGGGCATGGTATATGTTGGATGTGCCTCTGCTGTGGGCAGTACATTTGGGGGTGTAAAATTCAGACAGCAGGTTTCCAGTAAGGAAGCCCTTATCCCCAAAGAAAAGGGTAGAGGGGAGTGAATGGGGGTGGGGGAGGGCATTGTTACAATTACAATCATTGTATTTGTAAGGTGGAGTCATGTAGGTTCACACGAGTGGAGAGTGTGTAGTTTGTAATCTCCTCCATCTCTTCGATTGCAAGTGAGGCACAACACCTTTTCAGTACTTTCAAAACTGGCAGGGCAAAGCTTCCAACCTCAGTAAGGGTGGAACACATTGAGAGTCTGCTTGTTGGTTATCCAGACAAAACAGACCCTCATTTCTTGGCAGAGGGATTCTGGGTTGGTTTCCAGATACCATATGAGAGCTTGTGAAAGGTTTATGAGTAACAAAACCTGAAGTTTGCCAAGGAGTTACCAGAAGTAGTAAGGGCCAAGCTAGTCAAGCAGTTTGCAGCAGCCACGGTCTGTGGCTGCTACACGCCCCCCACCTGGCTATATCTCTGTGTGTCCCAAATTGGGTTTGTTCCAAAGAAGGTTGAAAGGGAACAGCGAATAATTTTAACCAGAGGGAAATTCTGTTAACCACTATATTGACCTGGTTCATATGTCAGTGTCATATGTACTGTTTGACAAGGCAGTTGAGGTGGGGGTGGTGTGAGGGGTCCTGTTTGGGAAGGCAGACATACAGTCCATTTTTAGGTTGTTGACAATGAACCCAGATGACAGGGACCTATTGGTCATGAAATTTGATGGATAATATTACATCGGTAACTGCATGCCCATGGGGTTTGTGGTGCGGTGTGCTGTTTTGGATCTTTTTGGCACATTTTTGCACTGGGCCACCATGGTCAGTTCTGGTAGATCAGAAGTTATCCATTACCTGAACAACTTGTTTTTTGATATGGAAGACTGGATGGCACCATGCAGTATGGCCAGGTCATAAAAGCTTTCCAAGGAGATTACAGTGAGCAAAGGTGGCTACCTGAAACATACACCAGAGCCACAACATATATCAAAATGAAAGAAAGCATTGAAGTTGGGCTGCCTGATTAACAACTACAAAAAGACCAATAATGCTAGGTTTGGTTAATTATTACATTTTATTCATGCTAAAAATGCTAAAAATGAAAACACAAACAGCCCTCCATGCAAGCCGATGTTTCATGTCATACTGATGCTTTATCAAGACGTGACATACTGCTAACAACCTGTATCATTTGTACTTCCTTGTTAAAGGCACAGTACCAAATTACCAAAGATTCTACTATAAGGTGCAATTACTAAGTGAAGAAACCGCTAAAATAAACACATTTGAATCTTTGGTAATTTGGTACGAATAAAATGTATTTATTTACTGGACCAAGCATTTAAGGTCTTTTTGTGGTCATTAACTAGGCAGCCTGACTTCACTGCTTTCTTTCCAAGGAGATTGCAATGACTTGGAAATGCCATTGACTCAAGAGAAGATGGACAGGCCATGTGCAAGGCTCAGCTTTCTGGACCTCAACATTGACATAGTTACCATGGAGTTCTGATTGCCCCAGGATATGTTAACAGTCCTTAGGTCCCTTCTGGAATGGGCGGTTAAAGCATGTAAGAGTACCTTGTAGGAGCTCAACAGGTGGTCAGGCATCTTAACCCTTGCTCTGCCACAGACTGACTGAGCACCACCGAGTGCTTGAATGAATGAGCGCATTCTGTGCTCATTCATTCATTCATTCTTTCATTCAAGTGCTCAGTGGTGCTCAGTCAGGCTACCAGCCATGGAGGTGAGTGGAGGGCTGTGCTGGTGGCCCTATCAGGGTACTGGGGGGGATCTGGGTGGGTGCTGCTATCTATTGATTGGGAAGAGGGTGGGGGGTCCAGGGACAGTCGAGGGGACCAGTAGACACCAGGGAGTGGAGGGTGAATTTATTTATTTTTTTAATAAAACAAATGGGGAGTGCAGGGTAACGTGTGTGTGTGTGTGTGTGTGTGTGTGTGTGTGTTTCAATTGACAGACTTGTGGTGGCTGGCGACAACAGGCAAAATTGTGGGTGAAACAGAAATGTTGCTGCAGTTTCGTGAAACATTTTGCCAGGTGAAATTGCCAATTTTGCTGACAAAATTTTATTTTGCTGCATCTCTAGGTGGCTGTCTAGACAGAGTAGGCCATCAGTCAAGAACTAGAGCTATTTAAAGATGCATTCAATGGTTTGGGCTTCATGATCTATTTTTGGGGATCATGGTGCAAGGGTAGTGGACCCAGGCATGGGCACTGGAAGGGTTGCTCAGTCAGATTATGCTGTTAGAATTTTTCCCAATTGTGGTAGCCATAGTGATATGGGGGGAGCAGCTGAAGGGTAGGAAGGTTATCTTAAGGATGGATAATACAGGGTAGTTCATTCCATCAATGAGAAGCTGGGTAACAAAGGCCCCCTGGGCAATTTGATGTGTTTTTTTTGTACTGAAATGTTTGATCCTCAGTATACATTTTACTTAGGCCCTCTTTAGTGCACAGCCTGCAGGTGGCATACCAGAGATGGATGGCGAATTTTCTCAGTATCCGAAGGTCACTTGGAAACGGAAATTCATGGCCCATCTCAGTGATCAGGTGTGCTTCTATGTTCTTCACATGAGAAAAGTCAGGTCTATGCCAGTGGCTGTGGGCAGCACCTAGTGGGGTTGGTCTGGTCTTCCAGGGTTATAGGCCAGGTGGACAACACTCAGGCATTTCCCCTCTGGAAAATGTTAGAGGGTTGAGCCCAGTGAATGCCAAGCAGGCAAGATGGCAGGTGGTCAGTTAGTCCAGCATTCTTGAAGAGGGTGTGGAACATTTTGTTGAAGGTGTGCTCTTCACTTTCAGAGGTACAGCTTTGCAATGGCCATATTGGTAGCATTTTGCAGGTCCTTTAGGCTATCAGAATTGGTGCAGCCTAGCAAGGTGGCTAGTTTGACAGTGATCTTTGGGAAAAGGATGTATTTGTGACAGCTGAGAGCATCTGTGCCCACTTGTGCAAGACAGACAGAAGTGCCAGGGGTTGTGGGTGCAGCTTGAAGTCACGCCCAGGGGTGCAGTGTGACATTATTTCACATGTGCGTAAGTACTGTATGTGGCCCAATGAACCAAGATTGAAGCAGCATTATTCCATCACAAGGATAGGTCCCTATTGACTGTTTTTCATTTTAGATATGTGTTAGGAAAGGCCATGTCAGGGGTGAGAGTGAACTAAAAGTAGTGTAATACTGACTTGTTCCACATTGGGACTGCCTCATATGACATAGCAGAAATGTTAACAGACAATAAGATACAGTCCCTATGCTGTTGGAAGTCACAGGCTTTTCGGTTATGTGAGACTGCATTTGTTGTGACTGTTTTTTGGTTTCTTGCCAGGAGACAATTCCAAGCCTGAGCAACTGTACATCTGTGGGCATTTCTATATTCATTGGGTGGCCATCTGAGAAAGGCAGTCCAGGGCAGTGAGAACCTGTTTCTGGACCCAGGACAAGCTCGAGTTTGGTGTCTGGAATGGTGAGGAATGAGATGGAGTGGTCTGTTAGCATGGATCATGGACAAAGCTTGGAAGTGCAGCCCCTCCAACATCCTGGTTGGACTCTTTGGGGACAATGATCTTGGGATGATAAAGTCATTGGAACTGTTATGAATAATGAAAGAGGACTCGGCCTTCTTGAAATGCACTTGGCCATGGGTGCATGTTATGTGGTCTTGAGTGGTTCAAAGGAAGCACTGGCAGCTTGTAAAAGACCCCAGAGTTCTTGAAAGGTTACACAATGCAGATGTTGATGGCCAGTAATAGGGGGTCTGTTTTGAAACATGATCGCATTGTTATAAAGTTACTGAGCTATATGCCCAGGATGGTGTGTACCTGTCTAGTTTAGGACATGATAGGTTCTATAGGATCTGCAAAGTGCATTGGCAGAGCTAGGGGTGTTAAGTGCTTGTGTGGGGATGAGCATTTCTCGGGACTCAACCTGTGGTGGCACAGTAGTATGGAAAAAGTTTGTACAGAGTGGAGAACAGGGAATCATGCATCTTTTTAGGCAGATCTACCATGAGGCAGGCAAGAGGTGAGGGCCCTGATGGAATGTCATCCCTATTAAAAGGGCAGCCAGAGGGCCAGCTTCTTTGGGTGTTGCCTACAAGTTACAGTACCCTCTGATGGGAGAGATGTGCATTGGCACCCAGCTCAAAGACATGCCTCAAGCCCCAGAACTGGTTCCTTCAAGGTGACAAGTATCCATTCAGTCAAACCCCCTGGAGGTAAAAGAATGGTCTTTGGTAATGAAAATTATAGACTAGTTTATGAATGTCTTTCCATGACTACCCTGCTGCCCACGCCATGACAATTTGAATGTAACTGTTCTGTTTGTTCAATAACACACATGGCTGTGGCCATTTTCCTCCAAAGCAATTTGTTTGTCACAGTCTGTTCAGGTGAGAGGAAGGGTTAATGACCTATAACACAAGTAAGAATCCTGCAAAGAACTGTTGCAGCAGTGGTTGTGTCTGTAGGGACATCTCTGACTGACACCTGAGCTGGCAGATGTAGGTAGGTAGGTTCAAGCCTATTAGGGGTGGGGGACAGTCAGGTAGGCAGGAAGGAGTTCCTTGGGGGCAGGCGACTTCTGGACAGATGGTGGTATTTAGGCATATAAATTAAACAGGTGAATGGTGGATTTCTCTCTTGCTTCATGCCCTCTAGCCAGAACCCCCCCCCTCAAAAAAAAACACCCTCAAAAAATTAGGTCATGAAACTGACTAGGGTGTTAGAGAACTTGTTGTCCCACTAGGGAAGATCACCTTAGGGCTTAAGAAATAATTTTCCGTTTTTTCCCTACATGATTTTCTCAGATATCACCTTCTCCAGCAAGATTTTGGTTTAGAGTTAGTCTTAGGCAGGTAGGTAGAACTCACAGTCATGTAGGTGGCAGATGCCAAGGCTTTGTACAGTGGAGAAAACATGGAATCACAGTTGCATGTTTTGAGTCAGATCAACCCTAAGACTGGTAAGAGGCAGGGGCCAAGATGGGTTGTCATTCCCATTAAAGGGACAGCCAGGGGGGCAGTTGCTTTGGGCATTGCTTGTAGGATGCAGTGCCCTCTGATGGGAGGAGGCCTTATCGGTACCTGGCCAAAAGCTATCCCTCATATCCAGAAGCTGGTTCCCTCACAGTGACTTGTACCCATTCTGTCAGCTCCACTGGGGATAAGGGAATGGTCTTTGTTAATGACAATTAGAGGTGTTGCGAAGTATAACTTTGCCTGTGAACATCACGCGAAGCGTCCAAAATTTGTGCTTCTTGAAATTCACAGATTTCTGGCTGACCCCCAGAAAATTTGCTTCATGTGGTTTGCATGAAATTTTCATTGTATTTCAGAGGTTTTTTTTGCAAAATATGCAATCTGTGTGCAAAGCGTAAAATTCATGGGCAAACTTGTGTGATCAGTCTGAAGATTTGTGCAATTCCCGGACTGCAAATTGCACAAAGTGCATGAAAATCACTCTGTGGATTCCATGAAATTCATGAATTCATTCACACAGTGAATTTCACAGACTTCACACATCTCTAATGATAATGATGACTAGTTAATGGATGACTTACCATGACTACCTTGCTGCAAACGTCACAGTGATTTAGCTGTAACTGTTTATTACATTTGTTCAATAAAACACATGACTGTGGCCATTTTCCTCCAAAGTGCATTATTTGTTTCAGTCTGTTAAGGTGGAGGGAAGGGCTTGCAACTTACAGTATAACACAATACAATGTTCAGGATTTGACTGTTGTTCTTTAATATTTATTATTTAGCCTATCACTTTCAAATTGTCAATTATTATTTGCAAAAGATGTGTTTTTTTTTTGTAGACTATTTTTGCTCTGAAGGTCCAGGGCATCCTTCCAGAGACCCCTAACAAAGAGGTCCTTGTGGCCTCAAAGCACTGGGCTGCTATCATGGACATGGTATGTGAACCTTGTACATTGTGTTTTATAAATTCTTATCATATATATTTATATATGTATTTGCAATTTCTGCTTTCTTTTTAAGAATGAATTATTTACAATATAAAATAAAAAAATAAAAAATTGCTTCATAAGGATTTAAAATCTGCCTTGAGTGCCTTTCTTTGTATATAGCACCCTTCCAGAGTGCCCACTTGACTTGCTGCCTCTACTCCCAGCCTGAAACCTCCCTCCCCCCCTTGGTCTCCCTCTTGTCCCATGGTCTGTCCAGCCCCCGGATCACCCTCTGAGAAAGGGCCTGCCCTCTCTTGGTGACCTTTCTGAAATTAGAGGTACAGATATGAGCTCGAGCCCCAGATCAGGAGATCTGAGAAGGGTAGGTCCAGCAGTGGGATGTAGGCAGGTCCACTGGGTCTCCTTCATCTCTACTAAACCTCCAGGGTATTTTTCTTTGAAGATTTCCCCTTGAGTGAGGACATGCAATGATGTCTGTGCAGATGATCTGCTGACATCCACTGCTGCTCTGCCCCTTGATTGCACTAGCTCTTGTAGAGCCTCTGATCTCCATCGGGGGTGGCCAAGAAGCTGAGCAGAGCCCGCAACCCACCCTGGGAGAGGAGAGCTGTCCTCCAGAGCCTCAGGCCTCTCCTTCCCCAGCTGACCCATAGTGACCTCAGTCCATTCGCAAAACTGGGTCACCAGTGTGGCACGAGGTGTGGATTCCATTGCTTCAACCCTCAGCACCACTGGGCCGGCAAAAAGATGTGTTTTTATTCTGTTTAATTTTGGTATCTACTCATATTGGCTGACCACCTGTCCAGGAAAAATGTTCATAGGGTCTGTTGTTCCCCATATTTGATTGTCTAATGGTCATAGTTCCAATTGTTTAACCAGGAGCAGCACACTAAGCTGAAAGCTTGTTTCCAAGTGCGACCTGGGAGCACAGGGAAGTTAAGTGACTTGCTCAGAGTCACACAGTATGCAAGTGGGGGCTGTGGAATTCAAACCTAGGTCTCCAGATTTGCAGCTCAGAACCTTAAACCACTGTGCTATAGTGGTACATGGTTAAAAATATGATGAGGGAGGCAATAGCTAATTTAATCTTGAAGGTAGAAAAGGAATGCACACACAATATCTGCAAAACTTTTGGGTCAGTTGCTTATAAATTGACAATTAGTATCTAAACCAGGCAGAATTAAAGAAGTGAAACCATTATCCCCTGAAAGAAAACTCATCATTCACAAGTCAATATGCTAGAGATTCATGGAGTTACTCTTGATTTCTTTGTTTTCAGTAAATGGCTGCAATTTACTTTCTTGCTGGTTGTTTTTGTTCTTTGGTTTCCTGAGAGTGACTACTTTTTGTTTGTTCCTGAAAACATTATTTGACTCCATCAGTGATTATTTCCTTGCTCTGTGCAGATGGTGGCACAACGGCAAACATCAAACACTAGAGTAACCTACAAAACATAAGGGTTTTACAAAAAAAAGGTGGATGTTTTAAAAACAGAGAAATTGCAGAATTCTGGTAAAAACAGATTATGGATAGTATGGGATGGTATTGGGATCCATGTGGTTGATAACATTTGCTGTGCAGTGAATATCCCAATGAAAATATCTGATATGAATGTGCTTGCATGCACACACACAATGCAGTTTGTGCTGCAAACAGGTTTAAGTAATAGCTGGCTGTCAGTGACTACAAAATAATGCTGAGACTGTTGAGGATTTAACTGTCTGTTTGAATAACAAAATGGAAAAAGGTGAAACCATACCTAATCCCATGAATTGTTTAATTTCTTGGAAATTTGCAGGCCAAGCAACAAACCTGGGTGATAGGGACTTGTTTGATTTTATTAATAAATGTTCTTTTTATCTACAACTCACTTGACTCCTTTGTGAAATGGATACTAACGTTAATAACTATGAGCTATGTCAAGTTCCAGCTAACAAGGAAATGAAAGCTGGAGAGCTGCTAGAGGTTTGGCTTGTTATTTTAAAATTGGTGTCACCTTAGCTCCACTGTTAATTAAAGTAATTGAAAATAGGTTAAACTGTTCCATTAGCATGCAAGAAAGGATACCGATTTGTTAGTATATTCTGCCATATTCTTCCAAGTATTATAACACAGGAATCTGGGATCAGATTAGGAAATCAATATATGGGTTATATGTGCAGATACCCAATTCTGTTAGTAGGTAACCTGAATGTGAGCACTGGCCTCTTTACTGACATTACTAATGATATTGTATTGAATTATTTGGTATGAGGATGTGTCTATGTTAGTGAAGAATTCTATGGAAGTTATGATGACTGATAGCTCTGGCACTAAGCCGATTAAACTCATGAAAGACTATTTTTCTCCCTCTCAGTGTTTGATTGAGATTTGAAATTCTTTTTTTATATGGACTTTATCCTCCTGCTCCTCCTCAAAGTCCCCATTCTGCTGTCAACCCCCACCCCACCCCCATCACTTTATCTTCAAGTCATACCCCATCTACTTCTCACCTTGTTGTGTGAGTCAGTGCCATGGATGGTGGTGGAACAGTGTCTGCAGCACCACAGCATTATCCTGCAAACAGTGGTTATTTTCTGCCTGTTATTCACCTTGTGTCAGAGCCAGTTGCATGCAATGGCATGCACATAGACTGAGGTGATGGTACACATTCTCATTACCTGTCTCAGGCTTTCATTTCTGGTGACCACTGATGTGCTGCCTATCTTCTGTTTGGTAGAAGCCAAGCAGGAGTACATGCTGTCCCACAACCTCAAAGAGGAGAGCTGTCAATTAATGCTCAATCCCCTTCCCACTGCCACCCCCTGAGGAACCCTGGTCCATTGCAGAACCCATGTCACCAGTTTGGGGCAAACTGAGGTGTCTAGAGCCACAGCTCTTTATGCTACTGGCCTGTCTATAAGTTTACATTAGCTCTGATGTCCTTAGACAATATTGTTTCCAGCCTAGGTGGGATTGAACCTGCAAGCCATTGTTTTACTGTTTTATTCTTTTACCCTCTGTACCACTCAGCCAGAACTATATATTTGCAATTCTTTCCCCTTTTTCACTTTTACTGAGGAAAGTGACATTAAAACAAAATTACTGGGGCTGTGGCCAAGCTGGCATCCAAGATGGCAGCATAATCTTGGAGTTCTGTGCCTAATCTGTCAAATATATTAAATATCCTGCTCCCTGGGACCCTTTCTGGTGCAAGAACTGATATTCTTACAGAAAATTGTTTTATGCCCCTCAAGATATCAAAAAAGCAAGGGCATCTGAATTTTAAAAGTAACAGCAGCGGCTCTAAAGCATTGGGTTCTGAGGCCCTGCTGCCACAAGCTGATTCCATGGTGGCCTCAGAGTCTTCACGGCAATCCTCTAGCTTGGATGGAAGCAGCATCAGTCCACCATTATTAGCTCTGGAGAAGATGTTCAATGACTTAAAATACGACTTAACTTGTAAAATGAATGCAGAGTTCGAAAACGTCTCTGTTCAACTGGTGCACCTCCAAACAACAGTCAATACACTGAGGGAAACAGTGGAGCAGCACTCTAACAGACTATTGGAGGAGGAGGAGCAGGTCATTTCTCAGGAGGATCACTATTCTCAGCTAAATCCCGAGTTACAGAATGCATTGGCTGAGATAGAAAAGTTGAAGGCTGTACTCGATGATCACAAAAATCGGGAGAGGTGTATGAATATTTGCATAGTGGGCTTGGCTGAGGGAGCGGAGGGCAGTGACTGTGCTACTTTCTGCCAAACTTGGTTAAAAACTCACCTGAATTTACCACCTGCGTGCACCCTGGAAATTCAATGGGCACACAGATCCCCCGGCCGCCGCCCTGCTCCCAACAAAAGACCTAAACATATTATCCTGAAGTTTCTCCGTTATCAAGACAGGGTGATGGTTTTGGAGGCTACGAGGAAGGCAGGTCCTATTTGAGTAGATTCACAGCCCGGTAATATCTTTCAAGACTTCGCCTGCACACTGCAACTTGAGCGGAATGCTTTTATACTGGTAAAAGGAAGACTGCATCAACCTGACTGGCCCTTTGCATTAGTTTATCTAGCCCATCTTATTATTAGGAGAAAAGGTGTTGCTCCAAGAACACTCACAAGCCCTGATATTGCGCGGCAATATATTGAGCAGGAGGCTCCTGCACAGGAAATGACTGTCAGATTAACTACTTTATGCGGTGCCAGAACTTGCCAGGTACTGTGCGAGGATTGAGGGTTTTACTCTTGGGACACCGGGAGGTGGGTCGGGGGGGGAGTGGGGCTATGCCCGGCAGGGTCCGTAACTCCACTGTGCCCCTTGTACACAGTATGCCTAGTTTGCTCTCAGGGTTTTATCCACCTTTAACCTGAGCTCCATGTGGTTTGAATATGGGACTGCTTAATGGATCTACTACTATATGGCTTTTTTTTCCCTATCATGTTGTATTAACTACTATATTTTCATTACAGGGAATCAGCTGCATGCCCATTATTTGAAATCTCAGCTTCTGTCATGGACAGATTTTTGCATGTTTCAATACTTGATTTAAGACTGCAATAATTTTTTTTTACTTAGCTATGTCAACTGTTACCGGAGGGAGGGTGTCCTGGGGTGTGTGGAAAAATATATGCTGGGTCCAGGGTCCCAGCAGAAGGCTTGATCTCTCTCTTATTGTATATCTTGAACTGCCTTGAATGATTTGGGGGACCACCAAATGTTTGGATGGACATCTGAGCACTTACTGAACTGTTCTGTAATACTTATGTGTCTGAGGTGGTTTTCCGCCATTTGGGGTACTCAGTCTGGAGGTCCGCTGGGTGGATCCTGACTCGGGGGTGCTTACTGCTGCAGAAAAGTTTTTGTTTTTTTTATCTAAATCCAAGACATCTTTTTTACACACCTGAAGTAGCTTGGTCTTCTGGGGGTGCCAGGTGCTGCAACCTGGCCTTATATGCTGACAGAGATGACACGGCCAGGAGGCTAATCCATGAAAGTAAAGTAGTTTCTGTCAATTACTATTCAAAGGGGGAGGGTTACGGGAGGTGAGGGAGTAATTGGTGTCATTACACCGAGTTCTTTTAAAGGTTAATAGAGTTTTCACCGCCTGTCGTGCTTAGTACATAGTTCTTTGAGGTTTTAAATGCCTCGTAAGGGGAAAGGGGAGACAAGTGTATATTGGTGTTTGGGGCTGCTCGGGGTTGGAGGGGGAATTGAGGGGTTGCTTTATAGTTGGTTTAAAATAAAAAATATACAAGAGTTGTGTGTGATGGGAATGGCATATGCACGTGTTACTGGATGCAGGGCGGGGGGTTCAGGACAAGACCATGGACTTGTGCTCCAAGATGGCTTGTTTAAGGCTGCTATCCTGGAATGTGAATGGCCTTAAAATGGTAACAAAATGAAAACGAGGCTGGTCTTATGTTAGAAAGATGAAGGCAGAAGTGGTTATGCTGCAGGAACTTCATCTGACACAAGAGGAGGTGACTAAGCTGGGAAACTCATGGGGAGCACTCTGATAGCCTTGCACTTTACATCCTAGGCTAGAGGTACGTGTGTCTGTTTTGCCCAGGGGTCAGGGTCCAAGTTCACTCCTCCCAAGTTGATGGGCAGGGGAGATATGTGGTAGTTCAAGCCACTGTGGAGGATGTAAATTTAGTGCTGGTGTCCCTCTATGGCCCTGCTTTTGACTGTCCTGAATTTTTTGAGCATCCAGCCCTCACACTATCAGTGTTCCCTGATAGGCTGATTAAAGGAGGAGACTTTAACACCTATTGAGATCCCTTGTTAGACCATTTTAAGCCTTTCTAAGCCTCAATTCAGGGGCTTCCCTAAGAGTGTGACAGCTGTACGAAATCTAGCAAAAGAAAGGGCCTTACAGGAGGTGTGGTGATTTAAACATACGGATTCAGAGGAGTTTTCCTTCTATTCCCATGCCCATAAGACATATACCAGGCTAAATTATTCTCTGGCTGCTTCAGAATTCCTGAGCTGTATAGTTGAGATACTGAATGGTCCCATCCTTATCTCAGACCATGCCCCCTTTACCTGGAGCTGGAGAGAGGGCTGAATGAGGTTGGAGCGAGGCAGTGGAGACTGGACCCCACCCTCTTGAATGACCCTCAGTATGTTCAACAGATATCCAGGAGCCTTGTGGAGTTTTTAGAAGCCAATAAAGTTGAAGATACTTCAGCAAAAAACACATGGGAAACCCTTAAGTCATATGTGAGTGGCAAGTCCATTTCCTATGCTGCGTTTAAAAAGAAACAGGATGGGGTAAAGGAGTGAGAACTGGAGGCCCATATTTTGTCACTAGAGAAGCAGGTCATGCATTCACACTTCACTAGAGATGTGGTGCTGCTGAAAAGGCTGAAGGGAGAGTATATCCAAATTAGCTCCAAGCGCATAGAGAGGGATATAATGTTGTCTAATGCAGGGCAGTACTTTGAGGGGGACAAATCGGGGAGGTGGTTGGCATGGATAATCAAGAAACAAAGGGTGGAACGATTCATCATAGCCATCGAGAAAGAAAATGGGGAATGTAGCACCAATACTCAAGAGATAAATAGTGTCTTTTAAATATTTTATAAAAAGTTGTACACCTCTGAGGCCCCTCAAGACAGAAACCCAATGTACTTTCTGGATAGTGTTTCCCTGCCCACCCCACCTGAAGCAGACAATGAGACACTTGGTCAGGAACCTACACCTCAGGAGGTCAAGGAGGCGATTTGGGCATTAAAATCAGGTAAGGCCCCAGGTCCTGACGGACCACCCCTGGAGTTTTACAAGAAATTCTGGGGGGAGCTGGACAAGATTTTTATGGGCATGCTCCAAGAGGTGCTGGAGGGGGGTGGGTTGACCACATCTCAACAGCTGGCCACCATAACAATTCTCCCAAAGCCAGGTAAGGATCCAAAAAAGTGTGGCTCCTATCACCCTATTTCACTGCTTAATTCAGACTATAAAATCATAGCAAAAATCCTGGCAAGGAGACTTGAAGGTATCCTGCTAGGGGTTATCCACCCAGACCAGGGGGGGATTTGTCAAAGGCAGGTTGACTAAGCATAACTTAAGGTGGGTTTTAAATATCATGTGGCAAGGGTTGAAAAGGGGGGGGAGTTCTAGAGGTCTCCTGGCTCTTGATGTGGAGAAGGCCTTTGATCATGTCGAATGGCCATTTATGTTTGCTGTAATAAAAAAAATTGGTCTCCATCCGTCCTTTTGCTGGTGGGTGGCCTGCCAGTATCAGTCCCCTCTGGCTCAAATATTAACTAACAATACTCTTTTGAATCCCTTCCAGCTCTCCAGAGGTACTCATCAGGGATGCCCCCTCTTGCCCTTGTTATATGTCCTCACTATTGAGGTGCTTGTGGCCACTATAAGAAGTCATCAAGAGATCAATGGTTTTATGATCAAAGGAACGGAACATGTCCTTTCACTTTTTGCAGATGATGTCTTGCTGTTCTTGGCTGACCTGAAGAGAGCTATGCCCACCCTGACCTCTCTCTTTAATAGACATGGCCCCTTGTCTGGGCATAAAATCAACTGGAGTAAAAGTGAGTGGCTCCATCTGGGAAATGTCTGCCAACCAATCCATATTGCTGGAGTAGACATAGCTCCCACAACAGTGATAAAATACCTAGGGGTACAACTTCCTCACAAATTAACAGAAGTAGACCATATAAATTAAAAGCCTCTGGCAGTTAAAATTAAGGAGCAATGTGGCAGATGGAAATCACTCCCCTTAACACTCTTGGGGAAGGTGAAGTTGGTAAAGATGCAAATATTGCCTCAATGTCTTTATCTCTTCTAGGCTTTGCCAGAGGCGGTTTCCTCCTGCTATCTGTGGTCAGTGGAGGGCCCTATAACCTCCCTCCTCTGGGAAAACCGCAGACCCAGAATCAGGAAAGATATCTTGTGGCTTCCAATTCAAAGGGGGAGCCTGGCCCTTCCCAACCTGAAGCTCTATGCCCTCGCGGCACAACTATCACATGTTCTAGATTGTCTGGATGAGGGTGAAAAGATCTGGGCTTGGGTATATATGGAGTCACAATCCTCCAGGGTCTCCCCTCTTGCTCAATGTCTTTTATCCCTGAGTACTGGGGAGCGGGATGGAGAGCAACCTCAAAACACATTTACTAAAACTACTCTTAAATCCTGGAAGAGGCTTTACAGATTATGGGGGAGGTGGGTAGTAGGTCACCAGAGGGATCCATTCTCTATAGTCTATGTGAAGACGGAGAGGCCCCCCGTCTGGTTAAAAGGGCCCTGGCAGAGTGGAAGAGGAAGGGACTTTTCCTCCTGTCATATCTATTTCGGACTGACTCCCTCGTACAATTTTCCGACCTAGTACAAATCTATAGGTTTCACCCTTCCCATTATTTTCTATATCTCCAGGTAAAATCCAGGCTGGTTCGGTCCATGAGGTCTGGGAGTTCTGGGTCCCCTTTGACTAGAACATCCCTGGAAGAGGTCCTCCAATACTGTAAAATACACAGAAATGTTAAACCCCTAAGATCCATCTATAATGCCCTTGTGGGGGCCCAGCTGGATGTGTTACAGAAACTGAGAGATAGGTGGGGAGTAGACTTACAGGGAGTTACCTTGTTCAGGGGTAATTGGAACTTTGCTCTGGGGAGAAGCTTGTTTAGCTCAGTCAATAATAGACTTAGAACCATAGACTATAATATCATCCATAGATAGAAACATAGAAACATAGAAACATAGAATTTGACGGCAGATAAGGACCGCTTGGCCCACCCAGTCTGCCCATTTCCCTACCTACTGGATAAGCTGCAGATCCTAGTTAACCAGCAGCCTACTTCTTCCTACGCCCATCCCCCAGAACTGCCTTATGACTATCCCATGCATGCTTGAATTCCACCACTGATTTTGACTCCACAACCTCCTTCGGAAGGCCGTTCCATGCATCCACAACCTCTCTGTAAAAAATATTCCTTAAATTACCTCTGAGCCGCCCCTCTATTTTCAAATTGTGCCCTCTTGTTCTTGCACACCTCTTTTGAAAGATGCTACCCTCTTGGACTTTGTTGATTCCCTTGAGGTACTTGAACGTTTCTATCATGTCCCCTCCTCCCTTCTTTCCTCGAGGCTATACATATTAAGCTCCTTAAGTCTCTCTTCATATGTCTTCCGGTGCAGACCCTGCACCATTTTAGTTGCTCCTCCTCTGGACAGCTTCCATCCTGTCTATGTCTTTTGTGAGATTGGGTCTCCAGAACTGCACACAATACTCCAGATGGGGACTCACCAGCTGTCTGTACAGAGGGATAATAACTTCCTGTTTTCTACTGGTGATGCCTCTCCCTATGCATCCCAGTATCCCCCCAGCCCTCCTTGCTGCCCTCTCACATTGCTTGCCCGTCTTTAGGTCATCTGATATGACTACCCCCAGGTCCCTTTCCATTTTTGTTGTTGTTAGTTTCTCACCCCCCATTGTGTACTCTTCCCCTGGGTTTTTGTTTCCCAGGTGCATTACCTTGCACTTCTTAGCATTGAATCTAAGCTGCCATACATTTGACCATTCCTCTAACCTTGCCAAGTCCTTTCTCATCCTTTCCACCCCACCCTGTGCATCAACTCTGTTGCAGATCTTAGTGTCATCTGCAAAGAGACATACTTTTCTTCCAGTCCTTCTGCAATGTCGCTATAAAGACATTGAAGAGGACCGGGTCCTAATACTGAACCCTCGGTACCCACTAGTAACCCTCCTTTCTTCTGAGTGGACTCCATTTACTATTACTCTCTGTGTCCTATTCTCCAGCCAATTCTTTACCCAGGCTGTCATCTTGGGACCCACTCCCAGGCTGGCTAACTTGCATATTAATCTTTTGTGTGGGACTGTGTCAAATGCCTTGCTAAAGTCTAGGTAGGCCATGCCTACAGCCCTCCCTGATCTACTACTTTGGTCACCCAGTCAAAGAAATCTATCAGATTCATCTGGCATGACCTTCCCTGCTGAATCCATGCTGCCTAGGGTCCTCCTCTGGCCTCTAGATACTCGACAATTCTTTCCTTTAGAAGTGATTCCATCATTTTCCCTATCACTGAGGTTAAACTAACAGGTCTATAGTTTCCTGCTTCTGCCTTGCTCCACTTTTGTGAAGGGAATCACATCTGCCCTCCTCCAGTCCTCGGTACCACCCCATCCTCCCATGATTTGTTAAAAAGGGTAGTCAGTGGTGTCACTAGTTCTACCCTTAGTTCTTTTAGAATTCTGGGATGAATCCCATCAGGCCCCATTGCTTTGTCCACCTTCAGTTTTAAGAGTTCTTTCAGAACCCTTTGTTCTGTAAATGGGCGGTATCAACTTCCGTATCCAGAGTGTTACTACTGTTTGTTTATGTACCTCCCCTCTTCCTTTGTAAATACTGAGCAAAAATATTTGTTTAGTATCTCTGCCTTTTCACAGTCTCCTCTGCCCACCCTCCCTCCCTTTATTAAGCCTCACTATCCCTCCCTTGGTCTTCATTGTCCCTGATGTACCTATAAAGGTTTTTCCCACTTCTTAACTGGAGTTGGCTATCTTTCCTCGGTTTGGGCCTTTGCTGTTTTGACTGCCTTCCCAGCCTCCTTTTTGCTTTAACTGATACAGTTCTCTGTCCTGCTCCTTCTCGATTCCTTGTACATCCTGAATGCTTTCTTTTTCTCTTGAACCTTCACTGCCACTTCCTTTGAGAACCATAGTGGTTTCTTACATCGTCTTGTTTGTTTATTTGCTTCACACAAAGGCTCGTTACCTCTGTGATGGCAGTTTTTATTATTCCCCATTGTTCTTCCACCCCTCCTTCCTGCCCATTTGCTAGTGCGTTCCTTAGGCACTCACCCATTTTGGCAAAGTCAGCCCTCCTAAAGTCCAGTACTTTTGTCTTTGTATGGCTTGACTCTATTGCTGTGTTTATTGTGAACCATACTGTTTGATGGTCGCTAGTTCCCAGATGGCTACCCACTTCTACATCTGTAATCCTCTCACCATCTCCATTTGAGAGAATCAAGTCTAATATTGCTCCCTCTCGAGGGCTCCAGTACTAGTTGTCTAAGGCATGCCCCCTGTAGGGCATCTAGAATAACTGCACTCTTCAAGTGGCAGCTGCAACTGCACTCCAGTTAACATCTGGCATATTCAGATCACCCATCAGCAATATCTCCCTTTTTCTGCCATTTCTAAGTATGCTTTCTATCATTTCCCTGTCATTTTCCTCCCCTGAGAGAGGGGGAGTCTGTCTAACCCCTGCGCGTGTTGTGGTGCCATTGCCTGTCTCAAATTTACCCACAGTGCTTCTTCTCCTCCCTGTGTACCTTTTTGTTCTGTTGCTTTTATTCCTTCCCTTATGTAAGAACTACTCCTCCTCCTCTTTTACCTCCCTGTCCCTCCTGTACACAGTGTATCCTGGTATGTTTATGTCCCAGTCATGGTTTTGTGTGTACCATGTTTCTGTGACTGCCACGATATCCAGATGTTCTTCCTCCATCAAGGCCACTAATTCAGGAAGCTTGTTACCCAGACTACGGGCATTAGTACTCATTGCTCTCCATTTTTGATGGCTTTACCTTCCAGTGCAGCATCCCCACTGACCGTTCTACCTCTGTCTTTTTCTCATTTAGTACCCTGTTTTGTAGGTAGAGGCTGGGATTTTCCTGCTGCTTGTCAGTGCCTCCCCCTTTGACTAGTTTAAAAGCTTGTCAATGAAGCATTTAAACCGATTGCTCAAAAGACTTGTTCCCTTCCTGGACAGATGCAGACCATCCTGCCAGTATAGGCTGGTGTCCCTCCAGGTGGAACCCCAGTCCCCAATGAAGCCAAACCCCTGTGCTCCACACCATTTTTTCAACCATTCATTAAACTGCATGGTGCCAATTACCCTCGCCTCCCCCATGCTTTTGACAGGCAGCACCTCTGAGAAGGAAACTGTGTGCTACTCGTCTTAGGTCCCTCCCCAACTCTGCAATGTCCTCCTGCACTGCTCTAATCTCATGATGAGCCAAGTCATTTGTCCCTAGGTGGACAATTACGTCCAGCTCGGAATCCCTTGCAGCTGTTCTCGTGATCCTGAGGATGCGCTTCCTGTCCCTCCAAGCCATGGCACCAGGCAGGCACCTTACTTCATTTTTCTCATCTCCCCAGTTCTATACCCCTAATAATTGGGTCCCACCAGGAGCTGCTTCCCTTTCTCTTTGGTGTCCTCTGCCTCCTTTCTGTGGGCCTCCCCTTGTGACAGTTATCATCGGTCTTCTCTGCGGGTACACCAATGGGGAGCTATGCTCCCCAGAATGAGTGTATGGATTGTGGAGTGGAACAATTGACTGGGTGTGCCTCTGTTCCACCCTCCTCACCCTCCCTGAGCCCACTGTGGTCCAACTGCTGTGCTTTCTTCGCAACCTCTGAGGTAGTGGTGGTGGCGCTAGTGCTCCCTGGATGGGGGAGGTTCCCTTTCTACTGTCCAGTGTGGCCTGGGGGAAGGTTTCCTTACTACTGTCCAGTGTGGCCTGAAGACGGGCAACTTCCTCCCTCAGGGCAGATAGTTGTCTGCAAATAGGGCAGCATCTCAGCCTCCAGAAAGACTCCCGGAAGACTGCTGCCCCACAGCCATTACATTGCACTATTCCCCACATGTTTATCTAGTTTTTTTTTATTGTATTTGTATGTGTGCGTGCGTGTGATTTGATTATATAGAAATATATATATATTATACAACGTGTATGCTTATATTATCAGTGCAGTGTGCTAGAGAGGATATGACAGTGAAATGCACCTTGCACTCGAGGAAATGATGTCAGAACCTCAGGTATAAAGGAACTATTTCCAGGGATGGGTGGGGTGAGGGGTGGGAAGGGGTTGGGCCTAAACTGTGTCCTCACAAAACAATCGACTAAAAGCTCTCACCCACCGCTGCGATGAGTGCCTTCCTGTCAGCAAGATACCCTACACAACAATTTGACAGAGAAAGTACCCTGCTAATCAAACAGAGAAAATCCAGACATCCAAGAGAGAGAGGTTTAGTTACAGATAATTCGTCCAAAATAGTATATTCCACGCAGCTTCTCAGTTGTTCCCAGCACTCCTGTACACAACCTGGAAGAAGATGGACTTCTGGCTCATACAGGAGCACACCACTAGTTTATAGTAATTGAATAATGCTGACAAATGGTCTAGCTAGACAAATGGCTATGATGTTGAGCTCTGACTTGTGAAGACAATTACCCTGACCTCAGGCTATGTTTGGCATCCAGTTTCAACCTGCAGCTTTTGCTATTTTGAATCACAGAGCCCCACCAAAAGTTGCAAAATATATTGATGCAGATTCACACAGAATTCAAGTAATCAGTCCAGTTAGCCACAAGGAAAATCAAATATGCAGAAGATAAGCAGTTTTAAAAAAACCCTTTCTGAATTAAAAACTAAAACAAATACCAAGCTCTGCCACTTTAAAATTGAGGAAAACTTCTCTCAGATGTAAGCAAGAGAGAGAGAGTTTAGTTACAGATAATTCGTCCAAAATAGTATATTCCACGCAGCTTCTCAGTTGTTCCCAGCACTCCTGTACACAACCTGGAAGAAGATGGACTTCTGGCTCATACAGGAGCACACCACTAGTTTATAGTAATTGAATAATGCTGACAAATGGTCTAGCTAGACAAATGGCTATGATACTAAGCTCTGACTTGTGAAGACAATTACCCCCACCTCAGGCTATGTTTGGCATCCAGTTTCAACCTGCAGCTTTTGCTATTTTGAATCACAGAGCCCCACCAAAAGTTGCAAAATATATTGATGCAGATTCACACAGAATTCAAGTAATCAGTCCAGTTAGCCACAAGGAAAATCAAATATGCAGAAGATAAGCAGTTTTAAAAACCCTTTCTGAATTAAAAATCAAAACAAATACCAAGCTCTGCCACTTTAAAATTGAGGAAAACTTCTCTCAGATGTAAGCAAGAGAGAGAGTTTAGTTACAGATAATTCGTCCAAAATAGTATATTCCACGCAGCTTCCAGTTGTTCCCAGCACTCCTGTACACAACCTGAAGAAGATGGACTTCTGGCTCATACAGGAGCACACCACTAGTTTATAGTAATTGAATAATGCTGACAAATGGTCTAGCTAGACAAATGGCTATGATGCTGAGCTCTGACTTGTGAAGACAATTACCCTGACCTCAGGCTATGTTTGGCATCCAGTTTCAACCTGCAGCTTTTGCTATTTTGAATCACAGAGCCCCACCAAAGTTGCAAAATATATTGATGCAGATTCACACAGAATTCAAGTAATCAGTCCAGTTAGCCACAAGGAAAATCAAATATGCAGAAGATAAGCAGTTTTAAAAACCCTTTCTGAATTAAAAACTAAAACAAATACCAAGCTCTGCCACTTTAAAATTGAGGAAAACTTCTCTCAGATGTAAGCAAGAGAGAGAGAGTTTAGTTACAGATAATTCGTCCAAAATAGTATATTCCACGCAGCTTCTCAGTTGTTCCCAGCACTCCTGTACACAACCTGGAAGAAGATGGACTCTTGATGGAGATCTTACTTCACTCCTGCATTGGCACATAAAATTAACCCTCAGGTTTCTAATCAGTGTCCTAAATGCTTTTCTCAGGGCTGTTCTTTCTTCCACCTCGGATGGGCCTGTCCAAGGGTACTTGCATTTTGGGATGAAATAAATTTTCTTCTAAATAAGGTCTTGGAATGTGATATCCCACTAGAGCCAGTGGATATTCTGCTGGGGGTACATAAAGGTGGTAATGGCCCATTAAAAGCCTCACACCCTCTGAGAAGGTTGGCTTTAGTGGTGGGCAATCAGACACTGGTGCAGAACTGGATGACCCAGTCCTTGCCCATTATCTCTCTGTGGATTAAAACATTGTTAAACAATATGAAACTAGAGTATATTCAATACAAGGTCATGGGACTTCTTAACAGATATAAACAGGTGTGGTCCCTGCTTGAAAGGGCCCTTGGTGAATCATGGTTTCCAATCTTTTCAGAAGAAGACTTAACTGCAGTGATAGTTTAACTATTATATATTAGTTATCCAGAATTGGAAAGTTATCCCTGAGGTGTGTCACAAGATATACCCATCTTTCTTTCTAAAGTGAGATGGGTGTTCTGTTTATTCTCTTTTCTTCTTATGCAGCATGTGGACATACTGCCCCTTGGAGTTGACTTCCCTTGGAGATTCAGAATTTGTGATATCTGTATTGAATGATTAATTAATTGTTCCTGAGGCCATACCTTAACTTGTAAATGTATTTGATTATATTGTTATAATGTACTTTCCTGTTCCTGTCTTCCGACTCTTTTAATAAATATAGTTAAAAAAAAAATTACTATTCGTTGGACTTTGTTTTGGCTACTTGTCTACACATGATGTCATAATGCTGGGTTTAAGACATCATAATTATGTCCACAGCAACAGATTGGCATGTCATATAAAGAACTGTGACTGCTGCAGTAGACAAACAGAACAAATAAGGCACAGATCCTGTTTCCATGCAGATGTCCTTAGTAATAAAGAAATGAGGGCCTGGATATTCAGAGTAGTTGCGTATGGTGCAACAAAGTTGCGCCGGCACAACCCCAGACTTGCGTCACCGAGCGATATTCAAAGAGAGTGGCTGCACAGTGCATGTACCATTGTGCCATGGCACAAAGATAATGTATGCAGTGCAAGTGAAGGGGGCATACCCATGAATATGCATCGCAATGGGATATTCAACTGTGAAGCCATGATGCAAGTCAGGAGCAAGCCCAAGATGCGCCATCCAGACTTGTTCCTATAAAAACAGGGCTCAAACAGACAGAAAGCAGATGCACAATGTTGTGCCCAGAAAGGGATAGAGAGAGAAGGAGAAGGACAGATGGAGAAAGAGAGAGGCAGACAGAGAGGTGGAGAGAAAGAGGGAGAGAAGGGGATAGAGAGAGAGAGAGAGAGAGAGAGAGACACACACACCCATAGAGGACTGGAGAGGCAGACAGACACATAGACAGGCACCCAACTGCCCAGGAGGACACACAAACAGAAGAAGGGATGGAGAGTGACCCATTTCTAATGGAGGCAGTACTGAGGGGTGTGAGGAGGCAGGAGAAACAGCTATGTGGCCAACGAAGGGCCCGGCAGCCGTATGCCCAACACAGGTGGTATCATGCCTGCATCGCATTCGAGAACTTTAGACACCAAGATCGTGGGCCAGTGCCACCTGCACAGGGCCATTCTGAGGCAGCAGTGAGGAGATGCAGGCACCCAGCAGACATAGTCATGCCATGTCTGTGGAGACTAAGGTGACCGCAATCATGTGCTTGCTTGCCACAGGCACCTTCCAACAAAACCAGGGGACATCGTGGGTATCACCCAGTCAGCTACATCCTGCCTCCTCACCCAGTTCCTCAGCGCCCTGCTGCCACATGCTTCAGAGTTCATACAGTTCCCCAGCACATAGGCGGAGCATACAGCAAAACATGCAGGACTTCCACAGGGTTGCATGCATGCCTGGCATGATTGGGGCCATTAACTGCACCCACATGGGCATCCACTTGCCACCTGGCCAGAGGGCATTGCATACATAAACAGGAAGGGGAACCCAAACATCAACTGCCAAGTGGTGTGCAATGCCACGTGGCACATCATCAGTGTCTGCGCCACACACCCTGGGAGTGCACATGATGCATTCATCTGGCACAACTCAGCACTGTGCCACAGGTTCGAATCTGGGGACATCCCCATGGGCCACCTTGTGGGTGAGTATGGTATAGGCCAGGAGTGAGGGGCATGGCAGACCTGGGGATGGGGAAGGCAGGGTCTGTGTGGTGGAGTGGGCACTGGGGACAGGATAAAAGGTGCAGAACAGCATAACTCAGGGCTAACCATGTCAATTTCCACATTGGTGACAGCGTGTACCCACTGAGGCCCTGGCTGCTCACCCCTACCGGCAACCATCATCACCAGCAGAGGAGAGGTACAATGAGGCACACGCCAGCTTGTGCAATATCGTCGAGCATGCTAAAGGTGCGATTCTGTTGCCTAGACAGGTCAGGCGGTGCCCTACAATACAGCCCCTCCAAAGCCTGTGGCATTTTCCTGGCCTGCGGCATACTGCACAACATGGCCATTGACCATGGGATAACTATTGAGGCTAATGAGGGTGACAGAAGTGGGGACAATGGTGACAGTGGGCTGGAGGGAGGTGAGCAACCACCCTCTGGGTAGAGGGACCCCCACCTCATGCAGTTGAAATGTCGCCACTGTGACAAGATCACACAGGAACATGCAGGTAGGTGGTGTGACACACATGCATGGGTCACACAGACCAGCACACCACACACATGCTGGGATGTGCACAGTGAGATGCATGCACTGAATGTGGCGCACAGCAGGGATAAGGGAGGCACTGCCACACACCTACACACACACATGCTGCACAGGCATGTATACACACACACACACACACACACACACACAGGCAGTGGAATGTGGCATGGATCAGATGCATGACACTGGTGCACAGGAGCAATCAGCCCGGGGCTGCCCGCATCACATACATGCCACACATCCCAGCAGCCTGGCATGCACAAATGGGACACATGTGCACAACATACATGCACGCCACCACATGCATGCCACACCTACACCACCAATGTGCACACAGAGCAGCAGCAGACTGCGGGTAGGGCTGTACACACCACAGGCCAACTGCACAGTCCCATGGCTGCCACAACCATGTGGGTGGCCGTGACAGGGCTGATCATAAGCAGCAGGATGTGCATCAGCCACTTTAATGACTGTGACCACCTAATCTAAAAAAGGCCTACCTTATTGTCTAAGACTAAATCTCACTGGAAATGGTGAAAACCAGAAAAAAACATGTGGGGGAGAAAACTGGAACATGAGCATAAGCTCTGTCCCTCTTGCTCTAAGTTGCCCACCCCAAAGGGAACTCCTACTTGCCTACCTGTCTACCCCCCACCCTAATGGTCACCTTCCTACCTACCTAAGAATTCTGGCTCAGTTGTCAGTTAGGGCTGTTCCCACAGACAATGCTATTCATGCTGCAGTTCTTTGCAGGCTCCCTAAATATACATGAAGTTCAAAAAGCCCTGAATTCACTAAAATATAAGTCACCTGGCCTTGATCTAATCATTGTGGAATTATAGCTACACATGACCAATGAATGGGCTGATCTCTTTTTTTTCAGTAATCATATCGAGAAGTCTTTGTTCCAGACTCCTGTCAAGGAGACAAAAACAGCCCTATATTTAGAAAAGGAAACACAGCTGACCCCGGCAGGTAAAGTTCAATAAGTCTGTTAGATGTAATGTAAAAATCCTTTACTAAAATGCCAGCCTGGTGGCATGGAGGGTCTATGTGCTACATTCTTTACCTTCTGCCTCACCAGCAACCTGAGACTGGCAATAAGCTCAGGTCGCTGGACGTCAGCCGGAGGATAGAGGATTGAGCACTGGGAATACTACTGTCCTCTACCAGGGTGGGGATGTCTGCCATCTCAGTCCCTGGCTTCCCCCAGGTGGAGGCCTGACAGGCAGTCCTATTATGTGAGCATCAGAGAAGAGATGGACCTCTGGTACATGGCATGCCTGCACCCCCACACATGCAGGCTTACATGCCACCATGGCAGGGTACCCAGGGAGAACACACAAAAGAAGTCAGCCTTGAGTTCCATGAATCACCGCCCACCCAACCTCACCTACGCCACCACCTGGACCACTGAGCACCACTGGATGATGATAAATCTTCATGTGGTGAGAGGATGACCCTTCCCACCCCTTCATGACCCTGCCACCTGGAGGTAAGCCATTGGGATCACTGGATCCTGATCAATACCAGGGAATGCAGTAGTCAGTCAAGGGTGAGGCAAGATGGAACAGAACAGCACTGCCCAAGTTCTCGAGGGAACAAAGAAATATGGCAATAAATCTTTACTAAAATTATATTGGGAATATGAAATCATTTTTCATAATATCATTTATCAGTGATATTTAAATGATAGTTCTCAACATTTAATTTGCCATAAACCTTTTATCTAAGTTTTTAATAGTCCTACTGAATTGTCTGCCAAAGACTTGTAGCAGATGATGCACTGTCTGTGACATCTCCCCTGAAACCTAGTCACTTGGTAGGCATGTAAAATTCCACTGATGGGGGCCCTAGCACCACCCTGGGTGAGGAACCACTTGGGCCACCCATATGGCATGGGTATCCGTCTGGGAAGCAGAGCAAGGAGTTAAAAAGCTGTAACTAGGGTTCTTCTTCTCTCTCTCTCTCTCTCTCTCTCTCTCTCCCTCCAGCTGAAGAGCTGACAAAAACTTACAGTACCTGAAAGGATCAGAAGTCATCCACTGCTCCTTGTAAGACTCTCCTTCATTACTTCAGCTACCTGTATTGATCTTTGTGAAAATGTAAATGGTAGATACAGTGTGTTTCCCTTTGGGGAGTTCAGGAGTAGCTTACAGTTAAAATGCTGTTACCAGTTACATTGCCCATCACTAGCTTCTGGAATTGGCTTGATATTTTGCAGCCCTCTCTTTGTTTCTGCTTAATATCTTATGCAATAGCAATATATAGGGCCTCAGCGGCGGCTTTTGGCTAAATTAACGGTCTATTCCCCAGAGAGCAGCTTTGAGGACTTGTAATGTCCCAAGATTTAAATCCCCATTCCAGTTTTCTTTTAGCTACCATCCACCTACCTGATCTTCATCTGCTGAGGTGGCTTGCTGTACTGTCCATTTAAGTAGTCTCATATCTGTGCTCAACTCCTCCAGTAGACAAGGAACACTGCTGTTCAGGCTGAGGATGAAAAACCTTTTTCCACTATGACTGCTCTTCCCTGGTAGAGCTGTGCAGGCCATGGTGGTAAATGCATAGGAAGCTGGATGAAATCACAGTAGCAACATGCTGGAGAAATTCATGGCAGGGGCTGCTGAGTGGGCATAACTCACTGCAGTTGGTAGTGGGGGGCAGACCTCGTGGCTTCAGAGTGCCAACTCACTCAATTGGGCTGAGCATGGACATGTAGTTGGCTTAGTTTGTTAAGCTTGGGACTTTTGACTACACACCTCACTTCAAATTTTGGCCCCATCCTTCCATTCAAGGGACATGCACAAAGGACATCAGGGAGTCTTCCTGGAGTCAGCCATGAGTCAGTCGGTTGGCCAGCCACATTGTCCAAATTAGACTCCTCCACCATTTGGTATGCTTCTTTACTCTTTCCTCACTCCCGTTACCCAATTACTCATATTTTGCCTGCCTAATTTGCATAGACCCTACTAGCTGTTCAGCCAGGAATGTTTTATGCTCGATTTTATCTTAGCATTTGTTATAACTTGTATAGCTTTTTAACCCGGTTTGCTTCTTTGCTCATGTATTTAACTGTAACTATTGCTGAAACTGTATTTTGCTCAGTCTGCCTTCAACTAAATGTTCAATTATTATTTGAGCTTTTGTTTTTAAACTACTGCATTGTTTGTTCCAATATTTCACCAACCTGATCTGTCTGGCATGTTAACCGTTCTTCGAGGTGTTGTGCTGTCTCATCAGCTGTACTCCAATTTTGTACCTACTCCAACTGCACTTTCTCTATTTCCTATTCTTCACGTCACTGACATATATCAACCACCTTTCCCCCTTTCCCCTTGACGTTGCCTATTTCTCTCCACCTCTTCTCACTTATTGCTTTTCTTTCATCCTCACACCCCAGTCAATCACAACTGCACCAGTGACTCTTGACCACTTGTTCCCTAACTCTGACCATCCCTCAAAGTTCTCTCCTTCTCCTTCCTTTCCCCCTCCCTCTGGCCCACTTGCACAATACTCACCTAGCTACCTGCCTTCCTCATCTCTCTTTCCCGACTCTCCATCACCCCTATCCTCACTCATCCTCTCACTCCCTTGCCCTCTCACTTCTCCATCTCCCCTCTCCTCCTCTCTCTCCTATCTATTATTATCCACCTCTCTTGCAGCCTGCCTCCCTACTTCCCTATCCCCAACTTACTGTATCCATCCTGATTTCCTTCATACCCTCTCCTCAAACTTCAAATTTCTCCACCACTCCTTTCACTCCCTTACCCATTAATCTTATGCCCTCTCTCCCCTAGACCACAAAAAGCAGAAGACACCTTCTTTTCTCAACCACCTCCTCATCGTCCTACTTCTGGCTGGCAATGTGGAACCATATCCTGACCCTCCACATCTCCCACCCTGCTGTGTTCCTAAAGTTCCACTGGTCCGTGCCTGCAGCTTTAGTCTGCCTCAGCAATTCCAACTCCTGACCTATTAAGTTAAATCTTTGCCCAAGTACTTGCCTCCCACCCCCTTTTACCCTAGCACTTACCTCCCACCCCCTACCCCTTGGGTCTTTTCTTTCCCTCTGCCCTTCCTATACCAGCTCCCACTGCCCCTCTCTACCTCACCCTAACAGTCTGCCTCTGCTGCTCTCTCTTCCGAAGGATGCTGGCATACCATGTACTATGCTTTAGCACAATTTGTGTAACTGTCATTGCAACCCATGCGCTGTTGAATTGTTTTTGTACTTTGTAATTATGAGAGGGTTAAGGAGGAAATCTTGCGCCGATATGACCTTAACACTGAAACTTATCAGCAGCACTTCCAGTTGTTAAAGATGTCATATACAGATGCTCCCACAGAGGTTTATGGTAAACTTAAGGACTACTGTTGTAAATGGCTACAACCATCCTCCAAGACAGTTACACAGTTGACTGAGTTGGTGGTAATTGAACAGTTCACACAAGTCCTTCCCCAAGAGGTGTAAGTTTGGGTTAAAGAACGTAAACCAGACACAGTGGAACAAACATTTGTGACTGTAACTATATTGTGTTTTCTTGTGTTAATGTATCTGATGTGGAATCTCTCAACAATCATCCGCTCACAGGTGTCATCCAAGATTTCAATAAATAGATAAATAAAATAAAATAAAGGTCTTAGTTTCTTCCACTTCAGTGCATGAAGTCTCCTCCCAAAGATTGACTCCCTCAAGGTATGGGCTTCACAACACTCCCCAGCCATCCATTGTATATCTGAAAACTGGATCTCCTCTAGAGTCCCAGACTATCATCTCAGCCTCCCCAAATTCCACCTTTTCAACCAGGACAGAGGGAAATTTGGTAAAGGAGTTGCTATATCATCAGACAGAACTTTCCCTGCTCTAGCTTCCTCAAAGGTGCCCTCTTCTACTCCTCCCATGAGCTCCCACTGCTCAAACTTTCCCTCCCCTCTACCCTCCCTATCTTTGTCAGTGTCCTTTACGCCTCCCTAAGATCCTGCCTTCCTCTCTTCTTAATTGCCTTTCCTCACTTTTCTCTCTTTCTGCCTCAGGTGAACTTATCCTACTCAATGATTTCAACCTAAATTGGTTCTACCTCTAAGCCTGTTTTAAACTCTGTCGAACCCCTAAATCTCACCCAGCTAATCTCAGAACCAACCAGGTTCAACCCCCACTTGTCAAATCACTCCCTCCTGGACTGGGTACTATGCTCCCACCCCCTCACATCTCAGCTGCAGGCGTGCTCCCAAATGTGTTCAGTGACCACTGCCTTACATATTGCATTTGGAAAAATTGCTCCCTTCTCTTCACCACAAAATTCATATAGCACAGACCCCTCAGGTCACTTAACATAGAGGCTCTGTTAAGCGACCTGGTCTGTGCTGCCTGGACTTCTGTCTACTCTGCCCAAAATATTGACACAATCCTCTCACACTTTACTGCCATCTTTATTGGCTCTGGGAACCCCCATGCCCCCCTCAAAAGATCCAGAGTGAAATGCTCCCAACACCCCTGGATTATACCCAACTTCACTGAGCTATTTAAATGTGGGGACCTTGCATGGGCCTGCTTTAAGTCCTCCCACTCAAATTTTGACCATAAGCACTACAGAACCCTTAGAAGCTCCTGCACAAAGAGTATGCAAGCTGTCAAGGCCCACTACTTCAAAACCAACCTACAATCTAACCTAAACTCCTCTTCCAATTTCTGGAAAGCAATCCACACTGTTTTCGACCTACAACCCCAAAGACCCCCCCACTCCAAGCAAGTGACTCAGTGGTCACTGACCATCTTGCTGTCACTTCCCTTTTCAACAAGTTCTTCACAACCTGTACAGTTCCCTGCCAGTCCTTAAACACTCCCTTACCCCATTCCCACCTCTTCTGCTGGTTTTCACTTCCTCCCTTTCTCCCCTCAAAGTTGTCCTTGCCCTCAAGTCTCTTAACACCTTAAAATACAGCCTAGATGGGTTGAATCCAAAACTCCTCAATATAGCTGCCCACACTATCCCTCACCTGTTCACCCATCTCTTGAACCTCTCCTTCTCCCTCTGTGTCATCCTCCTCATTTGGAAAACCACTAAGGTGCTCCATCTCCACAAAGGGAGTGACCCATAATCTGCTGGAAACCATAGACTGATATTTTCCTCCACTCCCTTGCTAAACTACAAGAATTGCTAGTTCACTCCAGATTAATTGATTTACTAAACCCTATCCACCTCCCAGTCTGGTTTCAGAAAAAACACTCCACCTTCACCTCCCTTCTCCATGTTACTGACTCTATCCCTAAAGGAATGGACCAGGGACATGTCACAGAAGCCATTTTTATTGACCTTGCTAAGGCACTGGACTCGGTATCCCAGCCCCTCCTATTAAACAAGCTGGCCTCAGCTTGTCTCTCTGCCCCTGTAGTTAAATGGTTCCACTCGTACCTTACTAACTCCGCAGTCTGTTCAGGGGGTTGGTGTACTATCCCCCCATTCTTGCAGGAGTCCCCATGGCTCCATCTTGCGACCCATATTATTTTCTATTTTTCTCAATGACCTCACACCCATCTGTGTCTCCTCCCATATTCACATGTATGCTGATGACACAGTCATCTACACATCTGTTCCCTCCATGTTTGCTGTCATAGCCTCACTCCAGTGTGATTTCCACAGTATGCTACGCTGGTTCCATGCCAACCAGCTCAAAGTAAACACCATGAAGACTGTGTCCATGACCTTTGGCACTCGCCAAAAGCTAGCAAGGCTCTATCCTTCCCCGGTTTTCTTCACCCTTGGCGATATCCAACTGAAGTTAGTCCACACTTATAAATACCTTGGTGCATGGCTTGACAGTGACCTGGACTTCTCAGCCCACATCGATGCTATACACTCTAAGCTTTGCCCCAAATTAAGAGTCCTTCACCGGAGCAAGGACTGTCTCCTCAATTAAATCTGTAAGGACCTGCTTGTCAAAATTATCCTAACTATTTTTGACCATGCAGATGTGGTTTACAGTGCTACCCCTCCCTCTACCCTCTCCAGACTGGACACCCTCTGTGATGCCTTCTGTTGCTTTGCCTCTAACTCTCCTTCCCACACCAATCACTGCTCCCTTTATTCCTCTCTTTCCATCACCCCCCCAACTTCACTTTGCTTTTCCCAATGCTCAGTCCTCACTGATAAATATTGATTTGCCTCCCTTCCTCCCCTCCGACCTATCTACTCTCCTATCCCCATCTGGTCTCTTCTCCTACCCCCTTTGCACTAGAGACTCCTGCTTCTTCTGTATCCCTCAACCTCCCTCCTCATCCTCCTTTAACCCCTTTCCCCTTGTATGCAAACCCTACCTCTCATATGTGCCCCTCACTCTACCCTCACCCTCTCTCTCTATCGCTCTCTCTTGAGGTCTCTACTCATTCTAATTATACCTGCCTTGATCACCCACTACATACCTTTTGTTAAATGTTTTTAAAGTCACCTATGTGCAGTTGTTTGTCATGTACCTCAATGTATTCCTACTGCTATTTTTTTAACCACTGTATTACACTTGCATTGTTGATATTGCACTTCATTTGTTGTAACTGCCTGCTTGGATTTATCCCCTTTCACCAGGTCACACCTGGAAATGAGCCCCAGCTCAGTGTGCCCTTCCCGTTCACCAAACTTTTAAATAAATAAACAAATAAGTAAGCAGCCAAATATGCTCACTCCACATAACACATAACCTAGGGCAGATAAAGCATAACTGGTCTGACCACAGTCAAAGCAGAACCCTGTGTGTGGAGACTATATGGCTAGAGAGTGAACAGAAAATGCCACATAGCATGGACTGGCATCCCCCCCCCCCACCTACCACATGTCACCAGCTTTTGCAGCAGGTCAGGACAAAAGAGTTCTTTTGGCTGTCCTTAACAATTAAAAAAAACAACAGAAAAAACAAACAAAATAAAACAAAAAAATACATACTGGCTCCAGTTTAAAAGCAGCACCCTCTTTCAATAGGTAGTTCAAGAGTGCAGGTGGGGGTCACAACATGGGATACCAGACTTCATGGTCTGAGCAATCATTCCCAGAGGCCATAACACATCCATGATGCCCCCCACCCCAATTAAGTAGTTCTTAAACTCTTCTAATGTCTGCAAATGATCTTTGTACATCATTTTTGTAGTCAGAAATTTGGTTACACTTTAGTTTAAGTGACCTTAACTACTGTATAACTATGCTGTAACTGCACTGTAACTACTGTGTAGTTACATGTAACTAGTATGTAGTTGTTAACTAGTTTCACATTTGCTTGTTTTGTTGTTACACACAATTTGCATGTAGTAACTACACTGTAACTGCACTGTAACTACTGTGTCGTTGCAAGTAACTACTATGTGATTGTTAACTAGTTTCAAATGTGTGTGTTGTGTAGTTACACAACTTGCATACATGAGCAACTACTACTGTCTCTCTTTTGGTACAAATCAATTCATTCTGACAAGTGTAACTACACATGCAATAGCTGTTGGAAAGTGTAACAAAAAATCTATTGTACAAATACCACTTTATCTCTTCTGGCATTATGCTAGTTGCTCTTATAAAGGCAACTTATTTTATTTATTTATTTGAATCTACAGTATCTTTGAGCCAAGACTATTTTACAAAGGTTCCACATCAGTTGAGGTACAATTCAAACAAGACATTGAATAACAGTATAACAGTGGGTTATAGGCAGTTACATACAGTTTTATACATTCAATACAGTGGCAAAAATGCCAGAAGGAGGTCTGGTAACAGGGTTGACATGGTATGGAGGAGACACACTAGTGGGATGCAGCCATAGGCAATTGTCAAATATCAATTAAAGTGCTACGGGGGTAGGGAAGGAGGGTGGGAGGAGGGGAGGATTAGTTGGTGTATGGGAGAGGGAGTTGAGGGGTAGAGGGTTATGTGCTAGGTGAAAAGAGCAAAGAGGAGAGGGGAAAGCAATTAGAAAGGACAGTCACAAGAGCTAGATGCAGACAGGATGTGACAGAGACTGGATTTGAATGGACCAAGCTTTGGCATTGAGGCGATGTCAATATTGAGACCATTGAACCAGCTGGGAGCTCTGTGCACAAATGATCTTTGCCCTTGTGTGGCGTGGAAATGTGGGATATGCAGAAGCTGGGATTCAGAGCCCCTGGTGATGCAAATAGTTCGTGCTGGGCAGAGGAGAGCTTGTACACCAGGGGGAGCAAGGCCTAGTGTTATTTTCTTTGTCATAAGGCAGGTTTAGTACTTGATCTGGTTTGAAAGTTGAAGCCACCCAGTCTGTGTGTAGGGATCTCATGTGTGGTTGAGGTGATGGGAGCCAGTTATGAGATAGCAAGCTTTGTTTAGTGCAATGGATATGCACCTGAGGGCAGTGGCAGAGGCAGAGGCATAGATGATCAGGCCGTAGTCAATTATTGAGATCACTGAGCTCTGTACTGCAATCCTTAAGGCATCTGAGGTAAGGCATTGCCTGCACCTGAAGAGTAGGCCAATGCGAGTGTTGGCAGCCTTGGCTATGTTGTCACATGTAATAGCTATTGCAAATTATAACAACAAATTTATTGTGTGACTACTATGTTACTGCATTTGGCATTATTAAATCTGTTCTTACAAGTGTAACTACTTATAAAATCAGGTCATGTGCACTGTTTCAACTGTCTGTGTCTATCTGACATTTATTTAAAAGGAAAGCACAAAGAAAAATGGTAAAGTGTAGTAAGAATGGTAACTAAAATATGAATACAATGCAACTCCAGTCTGCTACAGTTAAATGCATTGACTGGCAACACTTTAGATGTCTGTATTCCAGTTTTTTTTTTGAAATTACATGTTAGTAAACATGCAGTCTAATAGTGTTAATTGCTATGTAACTGTACACAAAAATATTTCATATGCATAATTACTAACTGGCACTATAACAATATTGTGGCTAAGAAATAAAGGTCTTGTTTTCACAGTTAATGCCTAGGTTACATGTATTTGCAGTTGTACACATCTGCATTTACCAAATGTCAGTACAGTAGCTATGATGTAAGTTCTCATTCAGAAATCAGTCCCTAATGAACTTACTGCTTACAAAATATGCAATCTGTTATTTGACCCTATTCACATGGGCTGCAGAGACTGTGTCATAAGTGCACTCCCTGGTCTGGTGATCAACAGCGGCTATCCAATCAGATGGACTGATCAGGAACAGACTGGATCCTACACTGTGTGTAAAGTGGGGAATTGTGGGTTATGGGTGGTCTTCCCATTACTGCTGTTTTCCAGTAAGGGGACCCTCTGGAATGCCAATGTTTATCTCCTTGCTCCCAGCCCTCATGGTATAGTCAGAGGGCTGGGGTAGCTTGATGTGAAGGATGTTGCTATGACAGCCACACCATTCAGCCAGTGGGAAGGGTATGTAATGGCTAAGGAAGGGTCCCTGCTGTGTATTCAGCACCACCCGCCACCACTCTACACAGCATACTGGTGATAAAGCATGGTATGTATCCATGCCCTACCTCCATACACCTACCTGAGCAGTAGCAGCACAGGGGTATGGATGTGGGTATAGAAGAGGTCTGGGTCAATGCCACAGAAGCAGCACATTTCTTATTAACCATAACACTGTTACAAGCCAATAAGTAATTATGTAAATGATTTTTATTGTATAAGTAAACAATGTAGTTGTATAGCGATTAACAATATTACATTGCATGTTTAATAAGCAGTAAGAGCATGAGGGAATTATTTCTGAACTAAAACATACATCAGTACTACAGCATTAACATTCAATGTAAGTGAGTGATAGTTACAGTACACCCTTCTTCTTATCCTTTATTTTAAATGTCAGTTTCTGCTTTCTTACTTTACAAATACATGCTAGTTAGGAATTAACTGTGGAAACAATGCCACAGAATCAGCCTATTCCTTAGTAACTACAGCACTTTTACACCCTTCCTCTTACACTTTATTCCAAGTGTCAGTTTCTGCCTACTTACTTTACAAATACATGTTAGTTAGTCATTAACTGTGGAAAAAATGCCACAGAAGCAGCACATCCCTTAGTAACCAAAGCACTGTTACACCCTTCTTACACATTATTTTAAGTGTCAGTTTCTGCGTACTTACTTTGTAATTACATGGTAGTTAGGCATTAACTGTGGAAACAATGCTACAGAAGCAATATGTTCCTTAGTAACTACAGCACTGTTAAAAGCATATAAGTAATTATATAAATTCATTATTTTTTTTATTGTATAGCAATTTACAATATTAGATTGCATTTTTATTTTAGTTCTTTTTGGGGGTAGGTGCACAGCATACATGAGGTGCCTCTGGGATTCAAACCCATATCTACAGGTTTGCAGGTCAGTGCTTTTAACCACTACACTATACTGCACTAAGTTCATGAGAGAATGATTTCTAAAGAATCATTTTAAGGGTTCTACTATGATATCCCAACAGTCGGACTCCCTAACTTCACTAGCCCAAATTTAGAAGACCTACTGTCAGAAGACCGACAAGGTCTTAGTGCAATATAGGGTTAAGCATCCCGTACCCCCCATAACTAGAATAACCAACTCTGAGGGAGAGCATTCCTCAGAGTAGATTAAAAAAATTATGGGGGGACAAAACAGCCCCACATCTAAATTCATTTCCTGGAAAAGAACCTGTATCTGTAGTGTGATGCTAGCTGAACTGCTAGAGGGTTACCCCTCCATGCCATAGGAGTAGCTTGGCCAACCCCAGAATTTTCTTCTCCCTTGTAGTGCCCAAATAGAGGTAGGGTAGTGGTTAGTCACATCCGCTACTTTACCCCTGTCAGCACCAGCTTCCATCTGTTGGATGGGTGTGTGTTGGGCAACCAAACTTGGGAACCTATATTTTGGGCTTCCTAGTTTCAGCAATTTGTAGTGAAACCAATTTTAAGTGTTAATAGCACACTCTAACCACTGTATAACTACACTGTAACTGCATTACTACGTAGTTGTTAACTAGTTTCACAATTAGTCCTGAGCAGAATGGGAAAATTCTGAATCCACAGAATTTCAGTAACATTTCAAAAAATTCATCAACATTTTGCAGAATTTCTTTCGAATTTCACATAATTTTTTTAATTTAGTTGTTTGGTTATAGGTCAGCCATCTCTTAAGCTAGAGCTCAGAAATTTTGAATGTGTACTCTTTCGGTCAAAGTCCACATACATGCCATATATCATGAAAATTGGATGGATAGTTCCAAAATTGTAGGTGCTCAAATGTTGTCATTTTATTGTTTGTGCAAAATGTCATGAATATTTTGATCTGCATATACCTTAACTGAATATTGGGTCAGGAATCTTGAATTTAGCATTATTTCTTGATGGTAGGTGTTCTAAAAATGTGCCAGACTTCATGACATTATGGTGCATCATCTCAAAATTATATGTGCTCAAAATCTGTTGTTTTATTTCTTTCAGGAAATTTCATGAAAAACATTTATCTGAATATAACTCAGGCACTTTTGGAGCTAGACATGTGTAAATTAGTACAGATAACCTTTATGTAATGCTTATAGATTAGAATGATCTAAATATGGAGAGAATTTGATAAGAGATTTCTAAATTACAGAGGTTCAAAATGTTACTATGTAAATATTTGCAAAACTTTGTGAAAATATCAAAAATGTGGATGTTTGTAACTTCTCTGCTCTTGCATGCATAGAGCTAACATTTGAGATGCTGAGACAGAGAGAGAGAGAGAGAGAGAGAGCAGCCAAAACTTCCTTACATCAAGGAGGTTATTTACTAGACTACACTGAATTGAATTATTATTTCTTGGACCTGTGTAAGTAACTTGTATTGATTCTCTGCTTTTGGGGTTGCCTTTTCTTAGTTTAACTTTAATTTGCCAGGGAGGAACGGTAGCTGGGAGATGTTTGCAGTCATTTTTGACTAGACCTGTTACGTAACCTCTGTGAAATAGGTGTCTGAAAGGAAGGAAGGCACTCCCCAGGGTGGAGGGTCAGAGTTGTAGTTGATTATTTCTGGAGGGCACAGATTTACTCTCACCCACCCTATCCCTCAGCCCTCACTCCCCAAGTGCATAATTTTATTTTATTTATTTCTTTATTTATTAGATCATTGGTTTACAGACCTTTGAGTCCAAAACTCATTTACAAAGGCACCTCATCAAGAGAGCAATACATCACAGCAAACAAAACAGTACAGTACATAACGCTTAGATTAATAAAGCAACTAGTGTTACAGAAATTCACTGGTGGTACAAGTTTGGTAATAGATAGATCACAGTAGTCATAATATAGGTTCACAAGTACCATGTCAGGTAGCAACCAAAGATATTTTATTACATTAGTCATCAGATGTTGCCTGAGACCCCAGACATATACAGCAAAAGTAGACAGGGCATACTCAGCCTAGGGGTGAGGGTAAGGGGCAGGTGGGGGATTATGTGCAGTTGCATCAGTGAGTGCTTGTCAGATGGCTTCTGAGGGAGACCTTGAAGGGACCAAGCTTAGTGGAGTCAGCTATGTTGACTTGGAGGGAACTGAATCAGGAGGGAGCTGATAGCAAAATGATCTCTGGGCCATACAGGACCTTACCCTGGGGACAATAAGGGAGGTTTTGACAGTGCTATGGGTGGAGACTGAGGGGGAGGCACACTGCAGGGAGATGGTAACCCCAAGGGGGAGATCCTAGCAGGGTCTTTTTTACAAGAAGGCAGGTTTGGAAGCAGAATCTTTATTCAAGGCTGAGCAAGTTGGTGGTGGAGTACAGCAGGTACATATGGGTGCACCTACGGGCTCCCAGCATTAGCCTGCAGGCCTTGTTTATAGAGAGCTGGATTTGTGCAAGTGCAATGTTGTCAGCTGTGGCACAGATGGGAAGCCCATAGTTGATTATCAATAGGACAGAGGAGGTGATTGCCAATCTAAGGGCCTCTTATGATAGGCAGTCCCTATGGTGGTATAACAGTCCAGTCCTGACATTGGTGGAAGCAGAAAGGGCATTGATATGGGAATGGAAGGAGAGTGCTGAATCAAAGGTAATGCCCAGATACTTGTAGGAGGAAACCAGCTCAATGGGGTTTAGTGTGCTAGGCAGTATCACGAGAGGGGCGCCACTGGCTTTGCTTTGGTGATGCGAGAAGAGCATAGCTTTGGTCTTTTTTAGGTTCAGGACTAGCCTTCATGAAGTAAATCAATGCTCAGCTCTATCAAAAGCTTTTTGGAGGGTGGCCTAGAGTGAGTTGGGGTAGGGATCAGAGGCGAAGAGCACAGCGTCATCCAAGTAAAGGAGGATCTTACTTGGGCAGGCCAAGGGGAGGGAGTTGAGTTAGAGACTGAAGAGGAGAGGGCCTAAAATGGAGCCCTAGGAAACCCCAGAGCAGACAGGTCATGTGTCAGATAGGGTGCTATTGATTTTTACACACTGAGTTCTGGCAGAGAGATAGCTGGTGAAACATGCAAGGGATCCAGGTGAGAAACCAAGGCATCTTAGGGAGTCAAGCAGGAGGGGATGGAAAACTATGTCAAAGACCTTGGAGAGGTCAATGATCACAGCACTGGCAGGACTTCCGGCATCAAGAGCAGCGTGCAGGAAGTTGGAGAATTCAAGTAGCATGGTTGTGGTGCTGTGACCTGCATGAAAGCCATGCTGTTCAGGGCATAGGATATTGTGCATGGCCAGGTATTCGGCAAGCTGGTTGGCAACTACTTTTTCAAGGGCCTTAGAGAGTGGGGGGAGGATAGAGCTAGGTTGATAGTTACCCAGAGTCGCTCGATCACTGCTCTTTACAATGGGAGTGATGATGGTGGTTTTCCATGTGCTGTGGAACTGCCTCAGGCACACAGAGTGGTTGAGCAGCTTGGTAAGTGGGACCAGGATAACATTCGACGTCAGACAATGTAGCCTAGTGTCCAGTAGGTCAGTGCTGAGGTTGTTACTAGTAATGGCTTTTTACAGAAGGAGTCTAGCCTCCAGCAGTGAGATGGTACATAGATAGAAAGGAGGTCTCTGGAAAGTGGGCAGGGGTGTTACTGGGATGGGATCAAAGAGGTTACAGGGCAGGACTTAACTCAGGTCTAAGAAAGTGTGGTTTAGGCAGTCTGCAATGCCAAGGGGGTCAGAGCAGACAGTTCCATTAAAGGAGAGTTGAGAAGGGGGTGGGGAGTAGGATTTCACATTCAGTTCTATTACATTATCCCAAAAGTTCCTAGCTGACCCCCAGGAGGAGACAAGAGCAGATTGGTAGTATTGGGCTTTGGCCTGTCAAATGGCCCAAGTACACTTATTGAGCTCAGTGTTGTAAGCTTGCCTATCTGCTGGCTTGCCAGACTCCACTGCAATGTGCCATAGGTTGTCTCTCATTTTAAGTTTGTGAAGGAGGGAGGGGGTAATTGAGGGCGTGCTTTGCTTTTTGGTGTGATTTCTAGTGAAGGGAGCATAGAGGTCATAGGCAGTGTTAAAATTAAGAGTGAAAAAATCCAATGCCTCATCTATGGATGGTGCAAGCCTGATTGGGGACCAATCCAGTTGTAAGAGGTAAAGTTTAAGGCAATGCAGGCCACTTGGGAGTAGGCGATGTCACTGGGTGATTTGTGGTGCAGGTTTGCTGTTGGTAGCAGACCAGGAGAATATGACTGGGGAGTGATAACTAAGTGAGTTGGGAAGTACACTGATATCAAGCACCTTCTGGGGGCAGTTGGTAATGGTGATGTCCAGGAGGGTGCTGGTGCCAGTAGAGGTGTTGAATCTAGGTGGTGACCAGCTGAGACATATCAAAGGCATCAAAGATATTTCTGGATTGGGAGGCTATGGCAGCCAGCCAGTTGATATTCAGGTCACCAACAATTATCTGGGCCATTTTGGGTGGTAGGCCAGAGAGGTAGTCAGCAAGCACCTGAATGGTGAGGTCTTGCTTTCTGGGGGAAATATAGGCAACAGTGAGAAAAATTGGGCCCTTACCAGGGTTGGGGGAGATTTTTAGTGTGAGGGCTTGTGCCCCATTATCAAGCTTGGGTGGTGGAAGTGCATGTCCAAGGAGGGAGTCACACATGTAGATAGCACAACCACCTCCATGCTTACCCACCCGATCTTCCTTGAAAAGGGTGTAACCAGGGAGGGAGACGAAGGAGTCATGGGTGGATTTGGATAATCAGGTTTCGACGAGTGCAACAATTTCCAGTTGGTGCTGAGTAACCCAGCATTGAAATGCAGCAGCCTTCTTAAGGAGGCTGCAAATATTCATGGAAGCTATGTGAAGTCCTTGAGCCTGGGCAGGCTTGTTCATAAGGTTGGGTACAGGGCCAGGGTTTGGAAGAATGTTACCTGATAAAAGCAACAGGAGGGTGATTAGATGCACCAAAGTGTGGTAGTGATTGTGGCAGCTCCCCTTGCAAATGGACACAGGACTGGGTGCTAGGGGGGAAAGGGTAAGTAGAGTATGAAGGGTGGGAAAGCATAGAGGAAAAGAGACCAAGGTATGAGTGGGAAGTAAGAGGTAGCAAGGGTGGAAGTGTGGGGGAGTACCGAGGATGAGATGTGTTTGAGCATTGGGGGGTCTGGTAGAAGTGTTGCAGATAAGAGAGGGGTACTATGGGTAGAGGGTGATGGTCCTAAGTGAGGTGGGACTGGTGTAGGAAGTAGGAGGAGGACCATACTCAGTGTCAATGCACTTGATCCCAGATGCATTGAGGACGATAAGTTAAATTTGAGCACGAGAGAGGGTCACCCCTTTAAGAAGATGCAGGAAGGAGATCCCCTTTAAGGAGTTGCTGTAATTGACTAGTGTGAGGCCTCAGGGGGCGGAGATTACTGGTGAAGTGTATCTAATAAATGAGGGAGGAGGTGGTGGGGGGTGGGCGAAATAACTGTCCAGAAAGCAGTACAGCAAGGTAGTGGCCGAGCTGTGTTTTGAAAAAGGTGCCTTGGGTACTTGCTTTCTCAATGGGGATCTGCAGCATCCAATTGGGAAGCAGCCACAGTCCTCAGGAGCCAGTCCAATTATGGGGATTGAAGCCTGAGAGCTCTGAGCTAGGAGCTGACCAATTGTACATGCTTTCCTTGGTCAGGAGGTGGTGGGCTGGATGCAGAGGTCCAGCCACTGGCAGGGAGCAGCACCAGGGCCTCACAGCTGAAGTGGAGAGCCTGGTTTGGGCTTGTGGCTGCTTTCCTTGGTCAGGAGGTGGCGGGCTGGATGCAGAGGTCCGGCCACCGGCAGGTAGCAGTGCAAGGGCCACTCGGCATAACTTCCTTTATAGCAGGGGTTCTGACATCACTTCCCCAAAACTGCTAACAACATACCCCCTTCATATCCTTAAAGGCACAGCACACTGAATAGTTGGTAGAGACACTCACAAGTTTGTACACACTAAAACAAGAACAAAAAAAAGAAAATTATCTGTAATAGGAATGAACACAGGCATGTGGGGAGTCATGCAATGCACTAGCTGTGGAGCAGCAGTGTTCCAGGAGACATTCTGGAGACTGTGTTGCTGCCCTATTTGCTGGCACCTCTCTGGTCTGAGGGAGGAGGTTGTTCATCTCCATGCTGACCTGGCAAGGATTCAGGAAACCTGCTCCCCCACCCAGGGACCACCCAGGCCACCACCACTACCTAAGAGGTTGCCAAGAAAGAGGAGTGGTTAGACCACAGTGGGCTCAGGGAGGGTGAGGGAGGTGGAACTGAGGCACATCCCTTTAGTTGTGCCTCTCCACAATTCATTCACCGCTCTGGTGGAGCACAGTTCCTCTATGGAGGCACCCACAGTGGAGACCAAGGAGGATGCTAGGAACTTCCACAATGGAGACCCACAGGAGGGTGGCACAGGGCTCCACAGGGGAAGGAAACAACTCCTGGTGGGGGACTCAGTTGTTAGGGGGGGTAGAACTGGGAGAGGGAGGGGAAAGGGAGGTAAGGTGCCTGCCTGAAGCCATGGCTTGGAGGGACAGGAAATGAATCCTCAGGATTGTGGGAGCCACTGAAAAGGGGAATGAGCTGGATGTTATTATCCACCCAGGAACAAATGACCTGGCTGAGAATGGGATCAGAGCAGTGCAACAAGAGTTTGTGGAGTTGTGGAGGGGCCTTAGACAAGTAGCACACATGGTAACTTTCTCAGAAGTGCTATCTGTCTATGGCATGGATGAGGCTAGGGTACTTTGCACCATGGGATTCAATGACTGGTTGAAAAACTGGTGCAGAGCTCAGGGATTTGGATTCACTGGGGACTGGGGCTCCACCTGGAGGGATGCAGACCTATAATGGCATGATAGTCTGCATCTATCCAGAAGGGGAACCAGGATCCAAGATGATATGTTTAAATGCTTCATTGGCAAGCATTTAAACTAGCCAAGGGGGTAAGGCACTTAAAAGGAGAAGGGAAATCCTAGCCCCCAAAAATCAGGGTAGTTAGTGAGTAAACACCAAGATAGAGCAGTCGATTGGGAGAAGGGCAGGGGTAAATGGAAAAAAAGACAACGGCAGTAAGGATAGGGATGGGGCAAAAAGAAATAAAGCCATAAACAAATGGAGGGAAATGAGTACCGATGCCCGATGTCTAGGTAAAAAGCTCCCTGAAATGGTGGCCTTCATGGAAGAGGGATGCCTGGATATTGTGGAGTCACAGAAACATGGTACACAGAGAACCATGACTGGGATGTCAACATACCAGGGTACACAATGTACAGGAGGGACAGGGAGGGAAGAAGAGGAGGAGGAGTAGCTCTCTATGTAAGGGAAGAAATCAAAGCAACAGAACTAAAGGGTAAACAGGGCAGAGAGGAGGCACTGTGGATCACCCTGGAGACTGGAAATGGCACCACAATCCACACAGGGGTTGTATACAGACACCCGTCTCAGGGGGAGGAAATAGAAAAGGAGATGATAGAAGGCATCCTTAGGATGGCAGAGAAAGGGACAATATTGCTGATGGAGGACATGAATATGCCCAATATGAACTGGAGCTTCTTTGCTGCAGCCACATCCAAGAGCAGGGTCATTCTTGATGCCCTACAGGGGGCATGCCTCAGACAGCTAGTTTTGGAACCCACTCAGGAAGGAGCAATCTCAGACCTGGTACTCTCAAATGGGGATGGAGAGAAGATCTACATTCTTGAAGTGGGTAGCCATCTGGGAACAAGCAACCACTAAACAGTGTGGTTCATGATAAACTTAGCTGTAGAGTCAAGCCATACAAAAGTGAAGGTACTAGACTTCAGGAGGGATGATTTTGTCAAAATGGGAGAGTGCCTCAGAAAAGCACTAGAAAACAGGCAAGAAGGTGGGGTGGAGCAACAATGGGAAACATCAAAACTGCCATCACAGAAGCAATAAGCCTTTGCGTGAAGCAAATAAACTAATCAAAATGAAAGAAAAAAAACACTGTGGTTTTCAAAAGAAGTGGTGGGGAAGGTAAGGGAGAAAAGATAGCATTCAGGAAGTATAAGAAAACACAAAAGGAACAGGACAGAGAATTGAACCAGTTAAATCAGAAGGAAGTGGAGAAGGCAGTCAGAATAGCAAAGGCCAAAACCAAGGAAAAGATAGCCAACTCAGTTAAGAAGGGGGATGAAACCTTTTATAGGTACATTAGAGAGCAAAGAAAGAGTTAGGCAGGGATACTGAGGTTGAATAAAGAGGAAGGTGGTTGGCTAGAGAGCCACAGTAAAAAAGCAGGGATACTGAATGAATACTTATGCTCAGTAGTCACAATGGAAAAGCAAGGGGAGATACCTAATCCAGTCAATATAAGCACTCTGGATAGGGAGGTTGATATTTGTGCTTTTACAGAAGAAAGGGTTCTGAAAGAAATCTTAAAACTGAAGGTGGATAAAGCAATGGGGCCTGATGGGATTCACCCCAGAATTCTAAAAGAACTAAGGGAAGAACTAGTAACAACACTGACTACCCTTTTTAATAAATCATGGGAGGATGGTGTTGTACCAGAGGACTGGAGGAGGCTGGATGTGATTCCCCTTCACAAAAGTGAGAGCAAGACAGAGGCAGGAAACTACAGAACTGTTAGTTTAACCTCAGTGGTAGAGAAAATGATGGAATCACTTCTGAAGGAAATAATTATTGAGTACCTAGAGGCCAGTGGGGCACAGGACCCAAGGCAGCATGGATTCACAGCAGGAAGGTCATGTCAGACAAATCTAATTGATTTCTTTGACTGAGTGACCAAAGTAGTATCAAGGGAGGGGCTGTGGACATCACCTACCTAGACTTTAGCAAGGCATTTGACACAGTCCCACACAAAAGATTAATAAACAAATTAGCCAACCTGGGAATGGGTCCCAGGGTGGTAGCCTGGGCAAAACATTGGCTGGACAACAGTACACAGAGGGTAATAGTAAATGGAGTCCGCAGTGAAGAAAGGGAGGGTTACTAGTGGGGTACTGCAGGGTTCAGTACTGGGGCTAGTTCTTTTTAATGTCTTTACAAGTAACATTACAGAGGGACTGGAAGGAAAAGTATGTCTTTTTGCAGATGACACAAAGATCTTCAACAAGGTTGATATGCAAGGTGGGGTGGAAAGGATGAAAAGGGACTTGGCAAGGTTGGAGGAATGGTCACATGTATGGCAGCTTAGATTCAATGCAAAGAAGTGCAACATAATGCACCTGGGAAGCAAAAACCCAGGGGAAGAGTGCACAATAGGGGGTGAGATACTGACAACAGCAAAAATGGAAAGGGACCTGGGGTAGTCATATCAGATGACCTAAACGTGGGCCAGCAATGTGAGAAGGCAGTAAGGAGGGCTGGGGAGATACTGGGATTCATAGGGAGAGGCATCACCAGTAGAAAACAAGAAGTTGCTGGCCCTCTGTACAGAGAGTTGGTAAGACAACATCTGTAGTACTGTGTACAGTTCTGGAAACCCTATCTCTGCAAAGACATAAACAGGGTGGAGGCTGTCCAGAGGAGGGCAACCAAAATGGTGCAGGGTCTGCACCAAAAGACATATGAAGAAAGTCTAAAAAAGCTTAAGATGTATAGCCTCAAGGAAAGGAGGGAGAGAGGTGACATAATAGAAACTTTCAAATACCTCAAGGGAATCAAAAAAGTCCAAGAGGGTACCATCTTTCAGAAAAAGAGATGTGCAAGAACAAGGAGGCACAATTTGAAGATAGAGGAGGGACAGCTCAGAGGTAAAGTGAGGAAGTATTTCTTCTCAGAGAGGGTTGTAGATGCATTGCTCAGCCTTCCTGAGGAGATCGTAGAGTCAAAAACAGTGGGGGAATTCAAGAATGCATGGGGCAGACATAAGCAATTCTAGAGGGGGTAGGCGGAAGTAGGCTGTTGGCTAACTAGGATCTGCAGCTTAACCATTAGGTAGGGAAATGGGCAGACTAGATGGGCCAAGTGGTCCTTATCTGTCATCAAGTTCTATGTATCTATGTTTCTATGTTTCTATATCCATAGTCAGTGTATCCTGGTGTCTAACACAACTGGTTAAATTGGTTAAGCAGTTTTAATTTTACAGAAAAAAAAATGATTAATTACATTTTCTCACATATTTGTGATAGCATATACTGTAGATGAAGCATCCCGATTTTTGTTTTGTGGAATTTGACATTAACAATGCATACCACTACTTCATTTGATAAGCTGGACTAAGCTTTTTGTACTCCTACTGTTCCTCTCTGGGTGACTATTCCCCCATCTCCTCTTTTGCCATAGCCAGATTGACTCAGTAGAACTACTGATCCCACTGATATCCACCTTTTTTCTTTACAGTGACAAACTCACTTAAATGACAACTTAACAAGCTTTTTACATGTTTGGTTTTTCAAAAGATTACTCCATGAGTTTGTATAGGAGAGGTTGTTGTTTACATTTTTACTGAAACTGCATTTATTAAAGTTGCAGAAATGCAGTTTCATAGCAATTGAAAATTTTAAATACAGCCTCTCCAGATTCAAAAATCCTGCTCTGAGAATCTTAAAATGGATGCATTGATGATGTCATAGAATTGAGAGAGAGATGCCAGCTGTGTATATGTATTCTAGCTCCACTATCTGTATTCAAATGTGAATAACTTTAAAATCAAAAATGATAGTATTGTACTTTGAGTATGAAAGTTGTTCAGCACAAAAAGTATCTATAAAATCTGTGGTGTTTCATTTATAGATACCTTTTAGTTCTTCTATAATTAGCAAAAAAACAGCAAAAAATTAAATTTCTTGTCACTTTGGCAATAAACAAATACAAATAGCTTTAAAACCAAAATGATACCATGGTACTGTGAGTACAAAAGTTGTTCAACATAAATTTATATATGAAATGAGTGGTGTTTTATTTATATATACTTTTTAGTTTTTTTTTATAATTAGCAAAAAAAACTGCAGAAAATTAGATTTTCTTTTCCATTTTTTTTAAATAAAAATAACTTTAGCATAAAAAATTATAGCATGGTACAATGAGCATTAAAGTTGTTCAGCACACAAATATCTAAAAAGTGAGTGGTGTTTCATTTACATATATACCTCAGTTATTTTATAATTAGCAAAAAATAGCAGAAAAAATCAATTTCCTTTTCACTTTTTGTAACAAACAAATGCAAATAGGCTTAAAACAAAATATGATAAAACAGTACTTTGAGAACAATAATTGTTCAGAACAAAAGTATCTGTCAAATAAGTGGTGTTTCATTTATAGTTACATTTTAAGATTTTTTTTATAATCAGCAAAAATGGCAGGGAAATCCATTTTTTTCACTTTTTTTAAATTATGGCATGAATGGAATATGCTACTGTATCTCCCTACTGGACATACTGTTGATATTTTTTAGTTCTCATCCACTTCCCAATTAACCAGACTGCAATTTGCTTTTGAAATAGCTCCCACTTCCTGCCTTCCAAATGGGGGGGGACTGTTGTACACTTAATAAGCCAGATTTTCAACAATATTTCTGGCATGGAGATAGCATATATAAAATAATGTGTGAGGAAGTGTGTATAACAAGGATTTTATGCACACCCAACATGTCTGATGTCTCATAAACCCCGAGAGCGAATCTCGAGGGGTTTATCAAGGCATTGGACACTGAGGGTGTGTATAAAATCCAAGTTGACACATACTTCCCCATGTTTTATGTTTTATAATAACTGGTTTCTTTGATTTTTTTTATTTCAGAATTTTTGCAAAAGGTGCTTAACCAATTTCTGTTATACATGGGTGATTATACACATATTTGTATTATCAAACTCCATTATACATGGGTGATTATATACATATGTGTATAATCAAACTCTGTTATATACATATGTGTATAATCACCTGTGTATAATGGAGTTTGACAACTTCTGCCAACCGTTGATAATCATCACTAACCAGTTATAATATTCCATTTATGCCAAAAATTTAAAACAAAATAACGTTCCTGCCATTTTTACTGATCATTATAAAAAAATGAAAAGGTATCTAGAAATGAAACACCACTCCTTTTGTTGATATTTTCGTGCTGAACAACTTTCGTGCTCACAGTGCCATGCTATCATTTTTTTGTTTTAAAGCTATTTGCAATTGTTTGTTGAAAAAGTGACAAAAATTTGAATTATCTGCTGTGTTTTTGCTAATTAATAAACTAAAAGGTATGTATAAATGAAAGACCACTCATTTTGTAGATGTGTTTATGCTGAACAAATTTCGTGCTTACAGGACCATGCTATCATATTTTGTTTTAAAGTTATTCACATTTATTTGGTGCCAAAGTGACAGAAAATTGAATTTCCTGCTGTTTTTTTGCTAATTATAAAGAACTAAAAGGTATCTATAAATAAAAAACTGCTAATTTTGTAGATATTTTTGTGCTGAACAACTTTCGCGCTCAAAGTACCATGCTATAATTTTTCATTTTAAAGTTATTCACATTTGAATAATGATAGTGGAGCTAGAATACATCTACACAACTTACATCTCTCTCTTACTCCTATGACATCATCAAGGCGTCCATTTTAGAATTCTCAGAGCAGGATTTTTGAATCAGGAGAGGAAGTGTTTAACATTTTGAAATGCTATGACTCTGCATTTCTCTTACTTTAATAAATGCAGTTTCAATATAAATGTAAACAACTGCCTTTCCTTTGTAAGCCTATGGAGTCATTTTAAAAAAGACACAAAATGTGTAAAAAGCTTGTTTAGTTGTCCATTAAAACATGAGTTACCTACTCCTTTTCCTATCACCCTATCCTGTTGGTATAGCAAGAATTATTTCATCTTGCTGCCCAAGACATCATGAAACTGTACATCTAACTCCAGAACCTGGTGACCCCCTTGGCTACCTGCTTCCTATACATCTATCCTTTAAATAGAATCCCTAGAAAAGGCTAAGTAAAATGAGAAAATTCCAGTTTTATGGAATTTTTCATGAAATTCTACAATTTTCACAAAGAGTTATGGGATTTGACTTTAAGTACAGATGTTGTTTTGCAATTTCTCGTAACAAGCAGTTAATAAACTTGGCACACATAGTCTCCTTGTAAGGTCTGAAAACCTGCCAAATGTAATAGTATTGCATTCTGTAGTTTTAAAGTTTCAGGGGTTTATAAATTAGTAGTTTACATTATTGCAAATCAAATTTTTAAATGCTGTGAAAGTTTTTTTCAAAGAAAAGTTTTTATTATTAGTTTCAAAGAAGAAGTAAACGTACACAGTATTAGTCAGGACGATTACACTTGTGTCATGGAATCCAGATAAGATCCAGCTTACACCAATAATAACATCACAAATTCTGATCTGTTAATAATAAGCCATATACATAAGCTAATAGATTGCATGATTAACCACAGATCTATTACCTACTACCTGCATTAACATCCCTATGGAGAACAAAATAGGGTTCTGTCACATTGCAGAAAATAGAAAGCAGGTATTAAACTAATCCTCTCAACTGGTATAAAAGAAAGGAAGCAGGAAGGTATAGCAATTTCAAGAAGGAAAGAATAAGATCAGAGGTGAACACTACTGTATAACCCATACTGGGCCATGGATGACATTCCTAAGGTTACACCTGAGATAAAGACAGTCATAAACTTAAGTCCTAGGGGCTGGAGTCCTGAATGGGAGGATTGCTTGAAGGGGGAATGGGGCCTTGCAGATGGAGGAGTTGAGATATGGTCCCCATTTGTGGTAGTAAATATGGAGTTGTCCTCTGTTGGATATGTAAGCCACTCCATGGTGGTGAGTCTGGCCAGGGCAGAATGCCAGGAAGAGATAGTGGGAGGAGTTGCCTGCCTCCAATGCATTAGTAGGAGTCTTTTTGCCTCTAACAACACCACTAAGGTTCATTCCCTCTTTGCTGGTGGTAACTAATGTAAGGAGGAAGGGCCCCCCAGGAGAAGCATGGGATTAGAGAGGTCCATAGGTTGCCCAAGAACACTGGAGCAATCCATTGCCACTGCAGACCACAAGGGGATGAGGCTAGGACACTGCGAGAGGACATTGAGAATGTGGGCTGGACTATGTTGATACCTCCAGCATTCCGCATGAGGGAGTATACCCCAAGAATGAAGAGCAGCCAGAGTTCGATACCAACGGAGGAGGATCTTAGGCTGGATAAGTTGTCTTCTAGCATCTTTGTTTGCTGAATGTGCTAGCCTCAGGCTATGGGACCATGCTCCTGGAGCAATGGGGTATGCTAAGTCGATGCTCCAGGCCAATCTACAGGGATCTGTATGGTCAGGCTGTGCATCCCACCAAGTATGGTAGAACTGTCCAGCTAAGCCCTGAGAGGTGGGTTTTAGGTGCAAAGTGGATAGCCATTGCCATTTAGGGTCAGTGATACGCGTCGACGTAAGAGCTTGCACTGCACTGTGAAGCTGCTGGTACCTCAAGAAGTCCTTGGCAGGGCTAGAGTAACAGGCTCTTAACTGGTCAAAAGACATCAGTTCAGAGGAGTCAGACATGAATAAATCCTGGACAGTACAACTCCCACTTTGTTCCCACAACAACCAGTGAAGGGGTTTCCTATCAACCACAAAAAGCCGGTTATTCCAAAAGTTGGTGTACAGGATGGGGATGTTCCACATCGATTTTGCTGTGCCAGCCGCAGCCATGAACTAGGACCATGCTTTCCTGGTTTCAGCCATCACCGGAGTAAGCATACTGGGTGGTAGGGAGGCACCCATTAACAGGAGTCTGGGGGAGCAGCCCTTCAGAATTTGAGTTTCCAACTCATGGAGGGGTGAAGATGAGGAAGGGGCAAACCATTTAGTGGCCTGTGCCACCAAGTAAGACCAGTGGTAACCCTGCAACCAGGGGAGTCCCATTCCCCCCTTAGACCAATGGGCCCATAGCTTGCAACTGCTCCAACATGGCTTCTTGTCCTCCCATAGAAGAAGTGAGATCAATTTGTCCAGAGAGTGGAATAGTTTAAAGGGCAGTATAATAGGAAGATTGTTGAGCAAGTATGCTACCCTTGGTAGGAAAAGCATGTGGATCATGGCCACCTTGCCAGGGAGGGATATGTTGAGCCAATGCCAATGGTACACTTCCACTGAGAGCTACAAGATTTAGGGAGAGAAATTGCTAGACTCCAGCTGTTTTCAGTCAAAGGGAATGTTTATCCCAAGATAGGAGAAGCCTTGGGGTGCCCACTTAAGTTCTGTGTCCTGTAGGCAATTTTTGGTGCAAGCCACATTTAGGGGTGCAAGGTTCATCTTCTTTTGACTAACTTGCAGCCAGACAACAGGACAAAAGTCTGTAGAGTCTCCATAAGTTTTAGGAGGGAGTCCTGGTGGTGAGCTAAGGTAAGTAGCAGGTTGTCTGCATAAGAGATGGCCGAATATGTGTGCTTCCCCACTGATATGCCTTTGATCTCCTTGGTGGCCAGGATCTTCTAAGTGAGTGACTCCAGTGCCAACAGGAAGAGCAGAGGGGAGAGGGGCAGCCCTGCCGTGTACCTCTTTGTAGAGAAAAGGGAAGGGAAGGGAAATGTCCTTATTGGTGAGGATCCTGGCCATTGGTGTATTGTAAATAGTATGAATCCACTGCAGGAAGTATGGCCCAAAACCGTAGAGCTGGAGGACTTCATGTAAATAGGGCCATTCCTACTGAATCAAAGGCTTTTGAAAAGTCTACTGCCATCACTGCCATGGGGCTTGAGAGTGCATAGCCAGCCATTTAAGATTTAGGAGCAGTCTGGTTTTGTCCACTGCAGCTCTGCACTTGATGAACCCTACTTGGGATGGTTGTATTAAGGAGGGAAGTGCCTCCACCATCTGATTAGCCAGTATTTTGGCTGCAATCTTGGTGTCCAGCAAAATAAGAGATATGGGGCAGTAGTTGGCACAGTCTAGCAGATCATCTGACTTTTTAGGCAGAAGGGTGACCAAGGCCTATCTCATGGTGGGGGGAGTGTACCAGAGCTGTGAGCCTCCTGTAGGGCAGATAAGAGGGATCTGGTGATCTCCTGACTCAGAAGCTGATATAACTCAGTGGTCAAGCCATCTGTCCCTGGTGCCTTGCCCTTGGTTAGCTGGGATATAGCCAGCTGAAGCTCTGATGCCATAAAGGGTTCATCAAGGGCCACCTTCATAGCCTCTGACAGGTGAGAGATGTTACAGGTGGAGCAGAAGTCCTTCAGCTCATGGGACAGTTGTGCAGGGTCAAGGGAAGTAAGTGATTGATACAGTCTCTGATAAAACTGCTGCATGCATTCATTAATCCCTTTTGGATCAGTGACTACCACCCCTGCTGAACTCCTGAGCGCATGGATGAGGGAGGCGTCCTGTTGTTTCCTAATCTGAAAGGCTAAAAACGTGCCCCTTTTGTCTCCTCCTTCCCAGTACATATGCTGTGCCCTGATTATCATCCATTCAGCTTGCTTCTGAAGCATGGTGTTGATACGGTATTTTAGGCCTACTGTTTCCTGGAGAAGCAAGCAGTCAGGGTTTGGGGCCATAGATACCTTGAATCTGGACTCCAGGGTTGCTAACTCACCCTGGAGTTGACACAGGGAGACCTTCCTCTCCTGTTTTTTTCTTGGCTGTGTAGGAAATAATATGGCCTCGTAGGACAGCTTTAAATGCCTTCCAGACTGTGCCATCGGATGTTTCAGTCGTAGTGTTATAGTCAAAGTAGGCTCTGGCTACATCCTGCACCTTGTCTTGGAAAATCGGATCTTGAAGGAGGAGGGGGTTGCAGCACCACCTGGTGCCAGACCCTCCTTGTCCTAAGGGGAAGTAAGAGCAGGAAACAGGAGCATGATCCGAGATGAGGATACTACCAGTCTGGGATGAGACAATGCCCTGGACCACTGGGGAGTTAGCCAGCCAGAAGTCAATCCTGCTGTATGTGGTATGGACTGACGAGCATAAGGAATAATTCCTCCTGGAAGGGTGGTCCTGGCTCCAGATGTCCGCCAGTCCCCATTCTTCCATCAACCCTTGCAAGGCTGCAATAGCCCTAGAGTGTGCCTGGGGGGTGAGTTTAGATTTGTCTAGATAGATATCTAGGGTCAAACTGAAGTCCTCCCCTACCAAAATGGGGAGGTGAGGGTGATTAGCAGCGAGGAATTCTATGGTCTGGTTGTGATCAAGGAAAAACTCTGGATTGTCTGTGTTGGGGCGATATTTGTTAACCACTACTGCATGCCCCCCTGGGAACATGAATCTAGCTGCCACCCAGCTCCCATCGTTGTCAGAAGCCACTTCCTCCTCTGTCCAGAGACAAGATTTCTTGGTCAAAATGGCCACCCCCCTCGATTTTGTCAGTGCGGAGCTAGCAACCACCCTGCCCACCCATGAATTTTTAAGCAACTGTAAGGTCCTTGCAGTGAGGTGTGTCTCCTGAATGAGAGCTATATCGGCCTGCAAGAAGCATAAGTGCTGTAATACTTTTGTACATCTGATTGGGTGATTCAGACCCTTTACAATCCAAGAAATACTTTTAACCCCTGTCCCTGACCCTGAGTTCCGCAGCCTGTGCCCTGTTATTGAGTAGATCAAATGTACTCACCCCTGGAGCCCAGAATAGACAGAAATAATAGAATAGAAGAGTTGCCTTGTGTATTGAGGTGGGAAAAAAACCAGCAGGAGACAGTTTAAGTCATCCAGCAAGAGGTACAGCAATATTAACCTAGAAAAAAAAAAAAAAAATGTGAGAGACAACATTTAACAGACGATACAACACAATGCAATCCTGCAATCAGAAATACTTTTGCTTGAGGCCCACTAAGCAAAAAGGGTGTGCCTTAATATGAAACAGGAAACCAGATTACTACCAATGTAGTCCAAACTTGAAACAACCTGATAACAAACTACTGAAGGTGAGCTGGTATGTGCATAAGAGTAATGCTCCACCAATAGAGGGGAGAATTCTTGGCCACACTGTCCAAACACTTATAAGAGGAATATGGGAAGATTAACCAGGTGGATTCTCTGTCCCCAGCTATGTTGCATATAATCATAAAGAGCGTCAACCCCAGGGAGAAACATAGAAACAGACTTTGACGGCAGATAAGGACCGCTAGGCCTATCTAGTCTGCTGGAGACGGGGGGGGAGGGTAATGGGCATAAGGGAAAGTATGGCCTGGGGACGGAAGGGAAGATGGGCCAGGACAGAGGGGAAATATCCAGGAGGAGGGGATAACTTCTCATCTGCTGTCCCTTGACCAGGTGCCGCCCAGTTCCCTGAGGTGAGGTCACCATATGTTATGGGTGGGAAGAAATCTCATCCCTCTACAGAGGGTTACAGGTTCCCAAGGTGGGGTTAAGACCAGATCGACTATCAGTACACCCCATTGTACCATATGTAAGAGGGGGTAGGAGGAGAGGGTAACCTCCATTCATACTTAGCATTTGGAGCCCACCTGGTCCCTTTATTGCATCAGTGTAGAAGAATACACTCCTAGAGAGTAAGAGTCACTCCAGCCGTGGGGGGAGAAAAAAGAGAAGGCGGCCGGGGGGGAGTGGGGCGAGAGTGAGTAGGTTTAGCCCTGCCCATCCCTTGAGCTCAGAAGCAGCCCGAGACCGTGGCAGGCTAGCTGAACCCATCCCCTTGCATAGATACCAAGACTCCAATAACCACACTGCAATGCACTAAAAAAGTATCTGAGAGACAGCGAAAACAAAAACAAAGGAGGTAGATTCAGTCTTTTGCAGAGAGTTCTGCACTGGTAACTGGATGGACTTCTGGGCAAACTGATTCTTGAGGGGCCAAAGACACCGCCTCTGCGAATGTCAGTAGTCCAGGCTTGATAGTCAGTTGTGCAGGGTCCCAACAATCTTCTGGGTCTGAAGGTAATTCTGCCCAGGTGCAGGTGCCTGAGACCTCCATAGATAAGTCCTCGGGGGCAGAGGTAACTGAAGATTCCTCCATATGGGGAAGCTCCTCTTTGGTCACTTTTTATGGGTGGAGCCACCTCCAGGCTGCCAGGAGATGAGTCGTAGTCACTGGAGGTGTGCTGCCTTATGCGAAGCATCTGACATAGTCCATGCTGAGGCAGGGAAGAAGTAGTTATGTTTGCTGAGGATAGCTGACTGATGTTTTTGCCGTTCCTGTACTCTGGTGAATCGTAGGGGTGGGAGGGCTTGAGGGAAGCTATTGACTGCGGGACTGTCTGGGCAGAAGTGCAGCCCTTCCTGAAGCTGATAACAGAAGAAAAGTTCCCCCTGCCTTGCACATGCCCTCTAGGAACCCAGAGCCTTTTGGGGGGAGTAGTTCTGAGGGATATAAGAGGCCAGTACTTGGATGCCCATGCTTCGATTTCCTGAGGAGTCTCAGCTAGAATGTCTCTGACCTCACGAGCCACATACAGGTGGGTGAGATTCCTGAAGCCATATTTGAACCCTTGTGCAGCCAGTAGTTTCTTAATGGGTTTGAAGGCCTTTCTGCGAACAGCAGCCTCAGGAGAAAAGTCCCTAAAAAAGACACACTAGCCCCTGCCACAATATCTTGCCTTTGTCCCTCACTGCCCTCAGCAGTCTTTCTTTCATGGAATACCCTAACAAATAAGCAATTATGTGTTAGTGGGCCAGGATCTGCCTGGGACTCAGGCCCTTTCTACCTCAATCAGGCCTTTCCATTTCTCCCCAGCATTTTAGGGATCACTCATTTAAGAAACACTCAGTATTTGTCCCTCTGACCCTCAGGGACATTGAATATTCTGATGTTATTACGGCATCCCTTATTCTCTTGATCTTCTGCCCTTCGCCAAAGTGTTGCTAACTTAGTTTCATGGTCTTGCAACCACTACATTATTTTGGCCTGGCTAGCCTCCAGGTCCTCCGTCTTCTGCTCAGCCTCATTCATTCGGTCGTTGAGTGCTTGGACCTCGGCCACAGTCCCCGACAGTGTGGCCAGGATACTGTCTACCCTAGTGAGTAGTGTCTCTAACATAGTGGTTATATACTGTAGGGAGTTGCTGACATCCATCAGGTGAGGAGAGGGCTCCGTATGGTCGGTAGTCGAGCCCTCCTGAGGATGGTTGATAGAGGCTATGCTTGCAGTGGTGCAGTCGGAAGGCTTTAACCACACGGCTAGAGAATTTGGGCAAGATCGGCAATGCCGACAGCTGTGTTAGCAGTAATTTGGGAGGCAGTCTGCCACCGAGTGATCTTGCTCTACCAGGAAACTACTAGGAAACATCAGGGCCTGTGTGGCCAGCTTGAGTCTGGACTGGGTTACGGATGAACCGGTGCCAAATGACTATAGCTGGAGTACTAAACTCAATAAAACCCATGCTGGACAAAAGAGAAGGGGCTAGTAAGGCATATTCTTGCCTTGAGGTAACAAGCAGTCCCTGGATGCTGGATTAGAACACTGGATTGCAGTATCTGGGGACTGAGCTCGGAGTCTGAGCTTCCATCTTCCTTGGCATCCAGGCCATGCCCCCCCCCCAACCAAATGCTGTGAAAGTTTGACTGCTTTTAATTTAAAGTTGAAAATATGAACTTTTTTTCATAAATGGCCATGTGCTATAGTAGTTTAAATGTTTCAACTCTGGTTAAATTTGGATATGTAGTTTTAAAAGTACAGGGGACTAACTGAAATTTTAATTTTGGCAACATGTTTGGCAGGCTATAAGTCAATCCCATTTAAAGCTAGAAATCTGAACCTATGTGCATATACAAATGTAGTGATAACCTGTATATCTGTCAGTTTTTGTAACATTTTGAAGAATACTATCAAAATTATACTAAAATTACAGAAATCCAAATTTTGGCAAAATATTTGGTTACCTATAACTCAGCTCCTATTGAAAGTTGAGACTTAAAACATGGTGTTATACACATTCTATGTGCTTCTCTAAATCATGATATTGTGGAGAAATTTGGATGAGAAATTTTAAAATGATCTCAAAATAACTGAAAATTAAATTTTCATTAAATGTTTAGCCACCCATAACTCTGCTCCCTTTCCATCTATAACTCTGTTGTTTGGTAATCTCTTGTAAGACTTGGGGTACTGTTTACATGCCACATTTGGTGTTTTGTGGACATGTACTTTTAAAATTAAAATTAAATAATTGAAACTTAAGATTTTGTAAAATTCTGCAGAATTTTCATGAACATTCTGCAGAATTTCACGTAATTGGAATGGTTATTCAATGGGCATTCTGCCATTGGAACTGTATATTCCCCACAGCTTTATTCACAATCCATTCTGTCTACTTACATAACTTTAATGTGTTGCTTCTGTGGGATTGATCCACACCTCTTCTGCACCCACTCCCTGTCCTACTGCTGCCCAGGTGCGTGGCTGGGGGTGGGGCATGGCAACCCTTTGATGAGAGTCCTAATTCTTTTGTACCTAAGACTAAACTGTCCCATTGTACAGTGCTGAACAGTCATAAGACTGACTGATTGTACATCATGTATATTGCAACCACACTTTAGTTGCTACTCTATTGTGTTTCAACTGTATTCTTGCACTTATTTGTACCTGGTTGATCACAATATATTCCTTAGATTCTATTTCCTGTACTTTTCTCTGTTAATGTAAGTGTATTGTTTGTATTACCTATGTGCCATCTTTAAGGCCCGTCCATGCCTGAAAATGGTCCACTGGATCAGTGCACTTCTCTGATTAACAAACAAACAAAGAAATCATTAAATATCACTGATCTGCTGTGTGGAGAGATGGTGGGTGGTGCCAGATACACATGCAGAGACTCTTCATTAGCCATTACATGCATGTGTTCACCGCCATGCCACAAGCCCTCATGGTATATCCATAGAGCTTTGGCAGCTGGGTGTGAAGGATAGTGCCATGGCTGCCATCTCATTCAACTAGTAGGAAGGGCATGTAATAGCTAAAGTAGAGTCCCTGCATGTGTATCTGGCACCACTCACCATCACCCACACAGCAGAACAGTGATATTTGTATATTTGTTTGTTTGTTTTTTGTTTGTTTACGGGATAGGTGCCCTGATCCAATGGACCATTTTCAGGCATGACCCAGGCCATAAAGATGGCACATAGGTAATACCGACAATACACTAAATAGAATCATAAAATCATAGAAATCAGATGGAAGAAAAGGACCCTCTGGCCCATCGCATCAGCCCTTCTCCCAATTTACATTAACAGAGAAAGGTACAGGAAATAGAATACATTGAATATACTGAGTACAGCTAGGTACAATTAAGTGCAAGAATACAGTTGAAACACAATAGAGTAGCAACTAAAGTGCAGGTGCAATATGCATGATGTACAATCAGCCAGTCTTATGACTGTCCAGCAATGTACAACAGGATGGTTTAGTCTTAGGTACAGAATAATTAGGACTCTCATCCGAGGGCAGCCATGCTCCACCCCCAGTCACCCACCCGGGCAGCAATAAGACAGGGATGTGGGTGCAGAAAAGGTGTGGGTCAATCCCACTGAAGTAGCACATTTAAAGTTATGTAAGTACACAACACACATTGTGAAACTAGTTAACAACTACATAGTAGTGCAGTTACAGTGTAGTTATACAGTATTTACAGTGTACTAGTGAAGCTTAAAATTATCATTCAGAAATCATTCCCTCATGAACTTACTGCTTAATAATCATTCAATCTAATATTAATTGCTATAAAACTACATTATTTATTTATGAAATAAAAATCATTTACATAATTACTTATTGGCTTGTGACAGTGCTGTGTGGTTACAAAGAAATGTGCTGCTTCTGTGCTATTGACCCACACCTCTTCTATACCCACACCCACGTCCTGTTACTTCTCAGGAGGGTGGATGGAGGTGGGGCATGGCTACATACCATGCGTTATCACCTATCTGCTGTCAGGAGTGGTGGTTGGTGGTGCTGGATACTCAGGCAGGGACCCTTCCTTAACCATTACATGACCTTCCCACTGGCTGAATGGTGTGGCTGCCATTGCACCATTCTTTACATCAAGCTACCCCAGCCCTCTGACTTTACAATGAGGGCTGCTGCAAGGCGGTAAACATAGGCATACCAGTAGGTCCCCTCCTGGAAAACAGCAGTAATGGGAAGACCAGCCATAACCCACAATTCCCCACTCCACACGCTGCTATTGATCACCAGGCCTGGGAATGCACATTTGACTCATTCCCTGCAATTCATGTGAATAGGGTCCAGTATTAGACTGCATGTTTAGTAAGCAGTAAGTTCATGAGGGTCTGATTTCTGAATGAGCACTTACATCATAGCTACTGTACAGTACTGACATTAGGTAAATGTAAGTGTGTGTAGCTGCAAATACATGTTACCTAGGCATTAACTGTAAAAACAGTGCCATTATTTCTTAGCCACAATATTGTTATTGTGCCAATTAGTAGTTATGCAAATGAAATATTTTTGTGTACAGTTACATGTCAATTCACAATATTAGACTGCATGTTTAATAACCTATAATTTCATGTAAAACCAGATAACAGACATGGAACGTCACCTAAAGAGATGCCAGTCAGTGCATTTACCTGTAGCAGACTGAAGTTGCATTGTTTTCATATTTTAGTTACCATTCTTATTACACTTTAACATTTTTCTGTGTGATTACCTTTTAAATAAATGTCAGATGGACAAAGACAGTTGAAACAGTGCACAAGACCTGTATTTATATGTAGTTACACTTGTAAGAACATATTTAATAATGCCCCAAGTAGTAACATAGTATTTACACAATAGATCTGCTGTTACAGTTTTCAATAGCTATTACGTGTGTAGTTGTCCTTAAAAGGACAAATAACATAATGCCAGAAGAGATACAGTGGTATTTGTACAATGGGGCTTGCCATTAAAAAGCAGGCCAGGTTGTCCAGTGATCCCTACCAGGAATAACTGCATAGGAGAGGGAGGAGGGTTGGGGGAGGGACAGGGGTGGAGGGCTAGAGGGAGGGGCCTGATGACATCACCAAGCAGGAAAAGGTAATAAGACCAGGGCAAGCCAGAGCCCCTGGGATTGGCTGGGGGCGGAGCCCAAAGGGGGCCCTGATCAGGGGCCTATTAGGGGTATAATAGGCCAAGGCTCAGGCAGGACAACCTCTTTTACTGGGAATTTTTCAGATGGAGAACTCAGCACATTGTTTGGCAAGCAGAGTTATGCACATAAGGCTTCGGGCCTAGCAGACCATGTGGTACGTTGTGGCTAGCATCGTGGTTTACTTGGCCTAGTATCATTGTGTAGATATGTGTAAACAAAAGGAAATACTTTCTCTGTATGTGCACTGTGAATAATATAGCTAATGAACAGGTAGCTGTGAATGAGAGCTTGTTTGTGGTACTAGCTTTCCTAGTTTTAGAGATGAGAGCAAATGGAGATAGACCTGGCAGGGCACGTGAGCCATCTATGGTGGCTGGTTAATGTGGTGATTTGGTTTCATTCATGGAGCAAGAGGTAGGTCCTACCCCAAGAAGGCAATGCTTGAGATAGTTTGCAGAATGCAGAGCAGATTTTGTGGAGCCTTGTTTGCATTGTGTGGGGTAGGAGAGGAGGTTAAAAAAAATTTAAAATTAAAAAAAAGTCATATCAGGTTGTTTTAACGTTTGAATGGTAGTCGTTTGATAGCAGGAAGGAAGATCGCTGAGAGCAGGGCAAGGATAGCATCTGTTGTGGAGTCCTGGGTTCCGGTGTATGATGAGTGGCAGTGCTGTAAGGCAGGAGGGTGTGGAGCCACCCCTTGGTTCTGTTGTGGGGCATTTTTGCTGTTTCTGTGAAGTGGAATTCAGTTTGAATGGGGATGTCAGTGGGTCCTCAGCACAGTGTATTTCTTAGGCCGGAGCACCACGTGGGGCCTTTGTGTTGAATGACCTGCCATCTGGCGTTGTTTTGAGAAAGTAAGGGAGCATTGGGGCCCCCCACATTTTCCTCAATATGGCCAGAGGTGTTGGGCAGTGTATGGGGCAGGGAAGACCTGCGTTTTTCTTTTGCATCTTGGGCGTTTGCTTGGGCCTTCTGGTGCAGACAGTGGGAGGAGTGGAGCAGATTGGGGGGTGAGGTACAGATGCAGTTTTGGCATTTTGGGGTGGGCAGGCCCAGTGCATCGGAGCTCACGTGGGGGGGACTTCAGAAGTTGCTCACTCTGCAGTGGGATTGGAAGGAAAGAAAGCAGGAGTTTTGTTCTCATGGTAGCGGTTGCTGGAGGTCATGGGGAACACAAGGGAGGCCCTCTCTGAGCTGGGTTGCAATGGCAAGGCCTAGGATCCACAGGGTCTGGGGATGGGGCTCCCAGCACTGCATGATGAGCGGGAAATGGCAACAGACCACTGGGACCAATGGGGTTATTGGCTAGTGGTAGCAGCCCAGTCTGCGCATCACCCTGGGCGGTTTTGGGGGAAGGGCCTGCAGCAGGTGACGGGGGCACACAGGGTGCAGCATGGGGCACGGGTTTGCTTTGGGGCCAAAAGAAGACCAATGCTTGGAGGCTCGAGGAACCGTGGGGCCTGTGATTGGATCCACAGACCCAGGGTATGCCTGGGGGCTACAGGGCAGGCCTGGGCAGAAATGGACCATACAGTGACTGTTGCTGGGGTTAGGGGTCCAGGGCTCTGCTGCCATTTAAGAAGCAAGGGGTATCCATACCAGGCCGGTCACCTGCTTCAGGGAGGAGGCTTGGTCTAGGTAGCCAGTGTAACCATGGAATCAGGGCACGCTGCAGGGGCCTGCAGCATGGCAGGCTGAGGCTGAGGCGAGCCTCATGGCGAGTGCAGTGGGATCAGAAATGGGCAAAAAGGGCCATGCCATACATGACTGTTTTGGGACCCAAAGCAAAGTCAGGCCTTGGCCTGCAGCAGCAGCAAGGAGCACACCTCATAGGGAAGCAGACTAGCATAGTGGTTTAAGGCTGAGCTGCAAAGATGGGGAAATGGTTTTTGAATCCCACAACCCTCCCTTGGATGGTGCAGGCTGCTAGTAATGGGCCTATGTGCCTGAGGCACCGGGATGGGGGTATAAAAAAAAAGGACACAGCTGGGCTCACTATGACACAGGAATAGTGGACACTAGGATGGTGGGCCCGGAGCAGGGCTCGGGATTGGTCCGCTGGAGCAAGGGGCAGGGCAGCATGGCAGTCTGTCCCAACTTGGCTAAAGGGGGGTAGAGCTGATGGTACAGGACTGAGCGTATAACCTTTTACCCCACAGACTGCAAGGGCAGAGAAGCAGGCATGGCACCAAAGTGAGCCCAGCTGACCAGCAAAAAGATGCTACAGGATGTGTCAGTCTTGATGGGGCAGATGTCAGAGCTACTGGTGGCAGCAAAGAAGAGAGAGGCAGAGGAGGAGGTGCAGATAAAGGAGCGGGAGGATTGCCTGGGTAAGGGCAGAGGGGGTAAGAGACCCAGGCAGGAAGCCCCACACAAGGCACCAATATCAGTGCTGCTGCCCACACTGGAACTGGATGATGGGAACCTGGATGGTGGTAAGGATGATGTGGATCTCACGGATGAGAATGGTTTAAAGGATTAGCTTGAGGGGCTGCTGGGTGGCATGGGGACAAGGGAATTGAGAAGATGAAGTGGGCAGTACAGACCTTGAAAGACAAAGGGGCCATGCCAGTAAAGGGGGGAGGGGCAACCGCAAACAAGAAATTGTACGAAGGACCCTTGGGCTATTCAATTGTGGACCACGTGCCAGCCTCAGTCAAAGGGAACATTTGGAAAGGGGAATATATTGACATCTTCGGGCTCCTGGATGAGAACATAGCCACGAAGTACGAACAGAAGGAGTCAGTGGGAAAATCAGAAATGGCAGTGGCATTGGCGGTGATAGGCCACAAGATGGAGGAAGCAAAATATAAGGGAAAAACCATAGAGAATTGGCAGATCTGTTTCATAATATATAGTGCATTGATGCTGGAGAAGCAACTGGAACTCACAATCGCTTTGCTGATTTACACGTCCATTATCAGGAAGGCGTATAAGGCAAAAGTCAGGTACGGGTTCCTCAAGTATGACAAGGCCTTCTGGAAGTGGATGGTGGCCAAAGGGGATCTGAGATGGGACTGCACCTACTCAGAGCTGAATGGGGGGAGGCAGTAGGAGACCAAGCAAGGAGGATCACCACTGGTGCAGGGGTAAAGGAGTGTTGCGGTTACAACAAGGCCACCTGCACATGGGGCAACTGAAAGTTCTGGCATGTCTGCTCAAATGCAGGGGGTTGCACCCAGCCTCCAGCTGTCAGCAGAATGATGATGGGGGGGCAGAGTGGAGGACAGTTTTATGAGCAGTCCTTGTGGGGTGCCTGAGGGATACAAGGCAGGAGCTGTGGGGGCAGCCACAGAGGGCAGCATAGCACCCCTGGTGGGGATACTCACTGGCATGCACTCCCATTTCTCTAGCAGCAGTGGAAGGGGGACCACGGAATACCAGAATAAAGGAGCAAGTGAGCTGCTTCGGGAGGGTTTCCGGAAGTATTTCCCACTGGGGTTTCAAGGGGGGGGGAAGAACATGGGCCAAGAACCTGGGGTCAGTAAAAGGGAAAGAAGGGATTGTTGGGGCCAAGATAGATAAGAAAATCAGAGCAGGCCAGGTGGAGGGCCCATTGGAGGAACCCCCATGCACACATTTCCAGATCTCCCCATTGGGGGTGGTGCCTAAGAAGGTGGAAGGGGAATTCCACTTGATTCATCATTTATCATACCCAGAAGGCTCCTCTGTGAACAATGGCATTCCAGACCACCTTAGGTCGGTGTCATATGCCTCATTGGAGCAGGCCATAGCACTGATTAAGGCAATTGGGGGGGCTGGTAAAGACGGACACTGAGTCGGCATTTCGGCTCTTGCCTGTCAGGCCCACAGATTGGGACCTGCTAGGTTTTTAATTCCAAGGGCACATATACTTTGACAAAGCCATACCCATGGGGTGTTCAGTCACCTGCTCCACCTTTGAGATGTTCAGCACCTGGATACAGTGGGTTTTTGGGGCCAGGTATGGGCACAGGAGGGTGGTACATTACTTGGATGATTTTCTCCTCATCGGGGAAATGAGAGCGGAGGCACAGAAAATGCTAGGGGATTTTGAGGGCATGTGCCAGCAGATAGGGATTCCTCTAGCATGGGGCAAGACGGAGAGCCCAGCTTGGAGGCTGGAATTCTTGGGCATTGAAGTGGGCACTGAGGAGGGATGTGTTTGCTGCTGGGTGCAAAGTAGCATGCCTAAAAGGTATATTGGCCCAGGTAGTGGGGAGGAGGGTGCCTCTGGTACAAATACAGCAACTGCTGGGGCACCTTAATTTTGCCTGTAAAGCCATCAGCCCAGGCAGAGCTTTTACAAGATGACTGGGGAGGGCCACGGGAAAAGCCAAGCTGCCGCACCATTGGGAGAATGTATCAAAAGGGGTTTGGGAAGACTTTGGGGTGTAGGAGGAGTTTCTCAAAAGCTATAATGTGGTGACATTCTGGCAGGATGAGTGGGAGTGGAGCACGGACCTGGAGCTGCTCACTGATGCTTCAGGCAGACTGGGAATGGGGGCATACTTTCAAGGAGAAAGGATGTTAGAACCATGGCTGGCAGCATGGGTGGAAGGGGGAACACTGAAGGACATCACTTTCCTGGAAATCTTCCAGATATGGGTGGCCCTGGAAGTATGGGGTGATAGGATGAAGGGGAAGTGCATCTTGTTTTGGTGGGATAACAAAGGGGTAGTAAAGGCGATTAATAGGCAGGGGGAGGATAGAGACAGTGGGCAGGCTGCTCAGATGTATGGTTTTGCTGGGTCTGTGGCTGAACCTGTCTTTCAAAGTGCAGCATATTGAGGGTTTGAGGAATGGAATGGCTGACAGTCTTTCCCGTTTGCAGCTTGGCAGGTTTCTGGAGCTGAAGCCACAGGCATCACCACACAGGACCAGGATCCCGGACTGGTTATGGGAGGTTGGAGGGACACAGCCAGGCACTGTACCAGGGCTCCTGGGCAGAGAACACACTGAGAGCCAACAAAGCAGGGTGGGCAAAGTTCCAGGTTTTCAGGGGTGGGACAAGGATGAACCGGCCCAGGACAAGCAGGTAAGGAGGTTTGTGGTGGAGCTATGGAAGGAGGGGCTGGCCCACACCACAATGGTCGTGCACTTATCTGGCATCAGTTGGGTATGCCAGGACAGGGGCTGGCCGATGTAGGGGCCAGTAGGATCATAAGATGCATGGTAGCAGGGTGGCGCAGGGGACAAGGGGTCAGGGTGGATGGTAGGCAACCCATAAGAGGTGAATTACTGGTAAGGGTCTTGGCGGCCACCCGGAAGGTATGCACATCAGCCCATGAAGGCCAATGTGTTTGCAGTGATGCCTGCAGTGGCATTCTAGGTGGGGGAAGTGGTGGACCCATGTAAAGCAGCTGCTGGGCAGGCATTGCAACATGGGGATGTCCTGTGGGGACACGACAGGGTGGTCATTATCCTGGCCAGGTCCAAGATGGACCAGGGAGGGAGAGGGACCCAAGTGTCCCTGGTGAGGAAACCGCAGTCGGCCAGCTGTGCCGTGAGTGTGCTGGAGGAGTACAGGAGTGCTCGGGGGAGGGCAGGGAGATGCTGTTCTGGCATGGGGACAGCTCTCCAGTCAAGGGTTTCCAAGTAGAGGTGGCCCTCAAGAGGGAGCTGGCATTTCTGGGAGAGGATCCCAACAAATTCAACCCACATTCATTCAGGATCAGGGCACCACAGAGGCAGCAGAGAGAGAGGCTGCAGTTGCGGAGCTACAAAGGGTGGGGCGCTGGAGGTCCAGCAGCTACAAGAGGTATGTGAGAAAGTAATAACAGCAACTCACACTGTGTATTTTGTTTCCATGGCAGGTTCCAAGAGGAAACCTGGATAGTGGGGCATTCCTTCATGTACTGGGTGGAAAGGTTTGCGGAGGCCACCTCCAGAGGAGCAGAGCTGAGATATAATACTGAGCACACAAGGGTGTTATAGAAAGGCATTGGGGGATGAAGTGGGTGCAGCTCATGCCTTTGATGGAAGAATTGAAATTGTAATGGGATACCCCGGATTGCATTGTTATACACCTAGGGGGAAATGATTTAGGGAGCCTGCCATGGGGGGTATTGGGGCAGAACATCATGGGAGACTTAGAGAAAATGAGAGGGTGGTGGCCGAGGGTGACAATTGGCTGGTCTGAATTCACCTCCTGGAGGGTATGGAGATGAGTGCGGGATGTCCGGCTGATCAAAAAGGTCAGGAAGCATTTGAACAGGAGGGTAGCCAGGATGGTAATAGACCCTGCGACTAGACTGCAGTGTTCAGGTCGGTCGGGAACCATTTGTCAGAGTTTGAGATGTGTCTGTTCCTATGACCTATTGGGGAGCTAGTGAGCCAGATAGCCAAGAAAGGGCTTAGATACTTGCCCGCCACGGGGGAGCCCCTTCGTACTTCGCAAGCTGGAGGAGGGGCAGTGGAAGAAAGGAAAAGGGGGAGCAAGGGAAGAAAGGGGAGAAGGGGTAGGATACATGGGCTGGGGACAAAGAACCCAGACGTAGTGGTAAAGTGGGAAAGGGGATAGGTCCAGGTGCCGAATTCAGAAGTGTCTGGGTCTGGAGGCCGAAAACCCAGGGAAGTGGACTGGCCTAGTTCTGGTGTGGAGTAGGGGGCCAGATTCACACTGTCCGGGCCCTGAAAGCAAGATGGAAGAAAGACCAGAGGAAGGACAGAGGCCGGACGGAGCCAGGAAAATTTGGAAAGAAATTTGATGAAAATTGAATTGTGAACTCAATGTTATATGGTTTTGTAAATATAGTCCTTTGTGCCATGAATAAATTTGACAACGAGCAGCCAACAAGTAAAAATGGTGTGGCATCATCATACCTGGGGGGATTCAGGGGACAACAAATTTTCTGTTACACTTTGTAACAGCTATTACATGTGTAGTTACACTTGTCAGAATTAATTGATTTGTGCCAAAAGGGAGACCGTAGTAATTGCACATATATGCAAGTTGTGTAATTACACAACATGCACGTAGTAGTTACATGCAACTACACAGTAGTTACAGTGCCGTTACGGCGTATCTATATAGTAGTTACAGTGTAGTTAAGGGCACTGAAAATGGTTACCTGAAAGTCTTGTGATTAAGGTTAAGCTCACCTGGGAATCTTTTGGATCTTTGTTCTTTTTGGATAATAGAGATTCTCTCTGAGTTTCCATAACTTTTATTTCTGTTCTGTTTTAGATCATTACCTTATTTACCCATCACAAATACATCCCTCTCAGTTAATTTTTTTTATTTTCGTACACTTTCTCTGAAGTATTGTTTCTTTTCACCATGAGATGCTGGACATAGGCGATGTTATCCATGCAATGTTGTGGATTAAGGTGTCTTGTCTCCAAAAGAGTATTTGTGTCTGAGCTTCTGAAATAGCCCTACCTCTATCATTGTTCAAGCAATTTTATGTTAATGTCCAAAAAATAAATATTTTCATAACTACATTCAAATATGAATTTCAAATGTTGCTAAAATCTTTGTAAATAACTAGACAATTCCTGCAATCATGATTCAGGCTCTTTCCATAAAAACAATATGTAATCAGTAAATCTTTTTCAGATAAATATTTCTTGAAAATAAAAAATATAAATATATATTTTCTTTGGTTCAAAATCCACCCATCATCAAACTTTGGCATTCTTAAATTGGCACATTCTGGGGCCATTGTTAACCCCATGACTGTTATTAATAATAATAATAAACTTTATTTCTGTGGCGCCTTTCAGAAACCAAGGCGCCTTACAAAATTTAAAAACACATCAAACATTTCAAATCTTAAAATATATAAAACAGCTGACACAGGCAGGCGGAATCACTCACCAAATGCTTGAGTCCATAAATATGTTTTCAGGGCCTTTTTAAATCCCTCCACAGTCATGCGCTCCCACAACTGTTGGGATAGAGAATTCCAGAGGGTAGGGGCCACATGCGTAAATGTATGGGCCCCAGAAGATTTCAAACACACCCTCGGGATCGCTAGCAACCCCTCATCAGCTGAGCGGAGCAATCGGCCAGGGTGGTAAGGGACCAGGAGCTCTTTCAGGTAGTTTGGGCCAAGTCCATGTAGGGCTTTAAAAGTCAGAAGACCAACTTTAAATGTGATCCACCATTGTACTGGCAGCCAGTGCAGTCCACGCAGCACTGGAGTAATATGACTGGATCAGGAGGTACCAGTCAACAGCCCAGCCACTGCGTTCTGCACCAGCTGTAGGTGGCAGATTTCCACCCCAGAAAGCCCTAGGTAGAGGGAATTACAATAGCCCAAGCGCGAGGACACAAATGCATGGGACAGGGTAGGAAGATCGCCCGGATGGAACAAGGTGCCTAATCCTGGAGATATTCCTCAGATGGTAAAATGAGGACTTGATGACAGCAGACATCTGTGAATTCAGAGTTAGCCCTTCATAAAAAATTACTCCCAGGTTACACACCTGTTCAGAAGTCAGGAGTAAAACACCCCCAAGATAAAGCCTAGTGGATGAAACAACCCCCGGCCCCACTATCCGGCACGCCGGATCCACAACCAGCACCTCTGTGTTTTCCAAGTTCAACTTCAGCCAACTCAAATCCATCCACTCCTGGATTTCTTTGAGGCAGTTATTAAAGACCAAGAGAGCTCCATCCTGGTCTGGTGCAAAAGAAAGGTAGAGCTGGGTATCATCAGCATAGCAGTGAAACCTCCGCCCATACCTTCTTACAATGTCTCCACAAGGGGCAGCATGTACACTGCGAACAACATGGAGGACAACACAGAGCCCTGAGGAACCCCACAAGACAGAGAAACTGTATCTGAGGAATAAACCCTGGAAAGTGCTCTCTGCATTCTTCCAGTGAGGTAAGATGTAAACCACCTGAGGACTATACCCGACAGTCCACAGATGAACCTCAGGTACTCAAGTAGAACCCCATGGTCCACAGTGTCAAAAGCTGATGAGAGATCTATAAGAACCAAGATGGAACAGTTGTTCCAGTCCCTAGCCATCAGGAGATCATTGAGCACCCGAACCAGCACTGTCTCAGTACTGTACTTCTTTCAAAAATTGGACTGGAGGAGTTCATAGATATCATGGATGGTCAAATGGTTCTCCAGCTGTACAGCCACTACCTTCTCAATCACTTTCCCTAAAAAGGGAAGGTTAGAGATTGGTCTGTAGTTTGCATGGCAGTCGGGGACCAAAGAAGCTTTCTTCAAGAGGGGTGTTACCACCGCCTCCTTCAGGAAGCTAGGAAACTCACCTGTTTCCAAGGAGCACCAGACTATCCATGCTAGGACCAGACCAATGGAATCAATACAACCCAAAATCAGGGAAGTTGGTCCAGGATCCAAACTACAGCATGTAGGGCATCCACTCCGGACAATCCGCATGACATCCATGAACTCAGGTTGGTTGAAGGTACTCCAAGAAAGCCGAGGAGCAGCGGCCATGTGCTGATCCAAAGCAACACCCTTAAAGTGTGCTGGTTGGAGCGCCGCCCAAATGTCGGCCACCTTAGTTGTAAAGAATCGAGCAAGTTCATCACACTCTATTTGCCAAAAAGCCTTTCGGACTTGTAGGCAGGCTGGGTTGCACAGTCTGTCTACAGTGCGAAAGAGCTGACAGGTCGATTCTGAGCAGCCGCAATCTCCCCAGACAGGAACTCTGCCTTCTTACGGGTGATTGCAGATTGATAGGATTGATAATGCTCCATCAATCTAAGGTGGTTGGCATCAAGGGAGGATTTCTACCAGCAGCGCTCTAACCTTCGTCCTAGTCGCCACATCTCCCTCAAGGTCTCATCAAACCATGGGGACTGAGGGCGAAGGGAGAGAGAGCAAACAAGGACAGGAGCAATGATATCCAGGGCCACCAAGATAGCCATATTATAGGCTACCATGAGGGCATCTGGATCACTGTTTGCCACTGGAAGGGTCGATTGGTCAAATACCGCCACCAGGCCTTCAGAGCTAACATCTCACAAAGGGCGATAACTGATCATCTTCACAGGGGTAGGCCTATGCAGGGGGGTGCTAAAACTAAACCCCACGGTGTAGTTATTGGACCATCCTACTGGTTCCACCCCAAATCAGAGGCTGCAATCCACAGGAGAAAGACTAAATCAAGGGAGTGACCATGTTTACGGGTAGCAGTGGTAACCATCTGTGCAAGGCCCAGAGATGACATCAACTGGAGGAAGTGTTGTCCAAACTGTGAGAATTCATCATTGACCCAGGCATTGAAGTCACCCAGAACCATCAGTCTGGGTGACTCAAATGCCATGTGGATGATGACGTCCACCACTTCTTGAAGGAATCGCTTTTTCATCTCCAGGTGGACGGTAGAAGAGGGCGATCCTACAACCTACACCTGCTACCATGGTACATTCAAATGATTCAGTCTTCTCAACAGGTACACTCATGAGGTTGAGTTCGGTCTTAAAACAGACCGCAACACCCCACTTGTGATCCAATCTTGGGCAGTGAATCACCGAGTACCTGGCTGGAGTCAAAGCCTCCAAAGTGAGGCCAGAATTCTCATCCAGCCAGGTCTCGGTGATGCAAGCCAGATCCACCATTTCTACAAGATTTGCAATAACTACAGTCCTGTTTTTAATGGACCTGGTATTGCATAACACAGTCTGAGTTGGATGAACCTCCAGGGCCGCCAGAGCCACCTGCCCACCAATATTGGGGGTGCCCTTGGGTATGGAAATCAGACATGGAAAACACGTTCTAGATTCCATTTCTCCCCAGGGCATCTTCTGGATCTCACAACACTGATGTGGTGGCCCTGCTCATTCACCCTCCACTGTTCACCACCCCCCCACCCCTCTTCCCCTTACAAGCAATACCAAGTGCCCTACAGTGCTGGTAAGTTGTAAACTGTAATGGGGGAGGATAAAAGGGATGGAGGGCACAGAGAGCAGAGGGTGAATAGCACACGACTGTGGGGGTAGGCCTCTGACACATTCTAACAATCAAATTCCCAGGCAGTTCACACTTAGCTAACCTGTAAAATAATAATACTGAAAATTGAAACAAAATAACATAAAAACCCAACAAAATATAAACCCACAACACTTATTTAAGCAAATAAATAACCCCAAAACTCCTAAACCCTACCATAAAATAAATAACCCATAATTAACCTTCCCCAAAAGAAAAGGAAAAAAAAAGAAATATTAAGTTCTAGAATATGAACAATTCAATATCTTAAGCAGAGATGGATTTGCAATCACAGATGGATAATAGAATACTGAAATTATAAATAAAATTCAAGTAAAAAAAACAAACTAAATATAAATAACAAACGTCTTCTAATAAAAATCTTCAACTCCCCAGGCCATCTCACTGCCTCGGGGGCTTAACAGCATACAGACACTCTCACTGTCTGTTAGAAATAATACTGGGGGAGGGTGTGGCTAGCCAGCAAGCATGGAGGATACTTGCTAAACTGGTTCCCTGGGTGGCGGCTCCTAAATGTTACTTTGCAGCTAAAAAATTAATCTTGGGGCTAACTGTCTTGCGATATTCTGGCTCTCTGAGCTGATGGCTTCTACTAAATTAAAAAAACATCAGGCTAAATTTTAATTTGGGACCAGGGCATCGACTGCTAGAGGTGAATCTGACCCCCGTGGTTCTGGGCCTCCTTCTCCACGTGCTGGCAGTGATGACACACAGATTGAACTTAACGCAATGGACCTCACAAAATCGCTGGCAGGCGTTCCCGAAACCTTGGCATAAATGCAGAAGGATATAAAGGCAGAATTCCACAATCTGAATACAAAGTTTACACACCTGCAAACTGTGGTCACCACTTTGACTGAAACTACTGCCACCCACACATCACAAATATGTGAACTAGAATGGAGAATCAGTGAAATGGAAGACACGTATGCAGGAGCCTCAGCTGAGAGAAACGGCTTACTGTCTACAATTGCTGATCTCCAAGAGTGACTAGATGATCAGAAAAACCATTCTCGCAGATCAAATCTCCAAATTATCAGATTGCCAGAGGGCCTTGAGGGATGGAGTCCTACTGTGGGACTGCATGCCTGGTTAATAAAGCAGTTAGGCCTCCCAGAGGAAGCCACGGGGTAGGAGATTGAACGTGCCCATCGGGTGGGCCCTCCTCCCAAACCCGGAGAGCATCCCCGACATTGCCTCATTAAATACCTGAGATTCAGGAACAAGGAGACAGTACTACAGAGGGTCAGGGAAGTGGGCCCCTTAAAGGCTGACAACTCATCAGTATTTGTGTATCAGGACTACAGCCGTGAGCCACAGACATGGAGACAGAAAATCAACCTAGTAAAGAATAAACTGAACAGAATGGGCTGGAAATTTTCCTTGGCATACCTGGCTCGCCTACAGGTGGATAGGCCTGGACAGAATCCACGTTTTTTCACTTGTCACCAGCTCGCAGAAAAATGGCTAGAGGAAGAGAAGCCCAGGAGAGAGTGAAGGGGGTCTAACGACCAGTAAGCAAAGTATTATCAAACATTTCACTTCTTCTCAGACATGGTTGTTGTTACTGTGTGTATGACTGGCCTAGTGGCACTAAATCTCCTGGGGCTCTTATTTCTAACTCCACTGAAGCAAACAAGATTATCCTGGTGTCCAGGGCCCTGATGTTTTGGGCCAGAGTTAAGGAAGTTGCAACCCCGAGAGTGGTATCCCCTACCGGGTCTTGGGACTCGAGTAACAGCGGGGGTTCTTTATCTAGGTCCGAATGATGGGACATATGGGCCGCTTGAACATTGAAAGGAGGAGCTGCGTTTTACAAGGCCCAGGGAGCGTGATCAGTGGCTTATCTATTGCCATTCTGAGCAATATGTTGACCCGCCATGAAGTCTGCAATATGACTTTGGAAGGAATAGTGGACTCTTTCATTTCCTTGGCAAGACTGTGCCTGGGCATATGGGTAACAGCAGGGTTGGAGTGACTATTATTTGGAACTCTACCTACATGCTTGCTGACTGGACTCAACTTTGCCTTGGTTAACTGATTTATCCGGGACTCAGAGGATGTTAGGAGAATTGCTATGGCCAGCCATATGACTTAGTTTTGGGCTGTTATAATGTCTCTATGTTTATTGGGGACAAGTTTTGCTTATGGTTAAATTTTAGAACTTAGAGTTTGTCTTATACTAAAGCATATAGCTACGTTGGTTGCCACCACAGGGTATGAGCCACCACCCCTCTTCTTTTCCACCTTTATGGCTAGTGGTAAGGGCAGGATCAATTTTCTCTGCCTAATGTTTGTAATGGGAATGCTGGCGGGTCTTTTCCCGTGGGGGGGGCCTCAGTCCCATTTGGATTGAAACTGAGGTTGGTTAGGGAGTGTTTGGTTGGAGGGTGGGTGGGGGGAAATAGGGTAGTATGGGATTGGAGCCGAATGCCCTTTTCACTTGTGAGAGAAGGGGAGGTGGCACTTCAGAAGCACCAAATATTGCTGTTACTAATGCATGCTGATCTGAAGCCTTCTTTAAGGGCTTTCTGTCTGACTCAAATAATTTGGCATTTGTTGAGGTATATATATGAGGGGTATATGGAGTGGTTTTTGGGTGGGGGGAGGAGGAGGTTGGAGAAGATGGGGAAAAGAGTGTGGGGCTTTCTTGTTACACATCAGCAGGTTGCATTGCATGAGTCTGTTGTTTTTTTTTCCCATTCAAACTTTATTCATTTTTATACATTTGCGAAGAGAAGATCTAGTAAGCATACATACAAATGATACAGGACCAATGAACAGAGATTGGATCAACTCTTCCCCTTCCCCCCTTCCCCTCCCTTTCCCCATTTCTTCACACAGGGTACGGTATCCGGAGGAAAAGTAGAAGGATGGTAGACCTCTATGATGCCTGTAAGGAATACAATGTCAGCAAAGGGCCCCAGGTCTTCTGAAATTTCTGGGATTGATCATGTAGGCTAGCTATCATGTTTTCCAAATGCAGATTTGCCAACAACTCATGCAACCACTCACTATAAGCAATGTCGGTTGCGTCTTTCCAATGACGCAAAACAAGATTTTTAACTGACATGGCTATAAGGGCTATATGAAATTTCCTGCTGTTAACTGTAACAGAGGAAAAATCTCCCAAAATGCAAATTTCGGGAGTGAAGATGTCATTTAATCCTAGTAAAGGATCAGCCCTCTGTCGAATCACATGCCAAAGGGGGACTACTCTGGGACACTTCCAGAATATGTGCAGAAGATTCCCCTCTTCCTGATGGCAGTGAGTACAGGTACCAGACGACAGGAGTCCCAACTTAGCCAATTTCCAAGGAGAATAATAGTAGTTGTGCAAGATTTTGAAATGCATTAACCGGAGCTTATCGTGTCTAATATATTTGTGACAACTCGCCCATAAACAAGGCCAGTTAATTTCCTGTTGGGGAAAAAGTGAGGCCCAAAATTGGGTCAGGCCAAAACAGTCCGCCATTTCCAGTTATGCAGTATCCCGTACATCTTAGATACAGCATGAGGTAGGCCTGCCATAGAAATCAGTTCTGTCCAATAGAACAATTTTGAGGGGACCGGAGGGACAGGGCCAAGGGATTTCACCATCAGATGCCGTAACTGGAATATTTTGAAAACGGCAGAATCCGGAATATGGACTTTGTGGATAATCTCAGAAGAACTTAACCAAGAGACATCTTCCTGAGTGAAAAAACTAAGTGGATGATCTCCCAGCTGGGGGATCCACTTCAGTTGGAGAGGTTTGCCCTCGACAGTGAGATTGGGGTTCCCCCACCATGATTGAGAAGGATCTAATGTATGCTCATATTTCAGAAAAGAGCATAACTGTGAATGAACTCTTATTGATACTGCTATAGGGCTGCCTTTGAGCGAGGGAGGTAGGAATTTTAACCTAGTATGCAAAAGCGCCCTGGGAGATAGTCCATTAACCTTTATTAGGGTATGTTCAATTTTGAGCCATATAGGAATGAAGGAATATGGAATTGAGGGGAGTTCAGGTGCAGGCCATCTCAAGTAGTTGTTCGCGTGACTAGCCCAGTAATATAGCCCGATGTGCGGGAGGCGGAGTCCTCCTTTCTCCTTGGGGGGCTGAGAGCTTGTTATAACTTATCCGGGACTTCTTCACTGTCCAGATGAAGTCTAAAATCATCTTATGCATCCTTTTAAACCACGCTAAGGGGATACAGACATTTGAGCGATTGATTAGATAGAATAACAGAGGAAAAATATTCATTTTAACTATGTTAATTTTCCCCCAAAGAGAGAGGGGGAGCAATGCCCATCTTGTAAGATCTTGCCTAATGGCAGCAACTAAGGGATCTAAGTTTAGTTTTATAAATCTGCCGGGATCTCTTGACAGGTTAACTCCCAGGTATTTCAAGGATTTAGTCTGCCAAGAGAAACCCACTACTGAGGCATCCATCTTTACACTTTGTAGTTTAAAGGGAAGACCACAGTCTTATCCTTGTTCAATTTGTAATTGGACAAGGAACTAAATTCTTCCAAGACTGTAATCAAGGCAGGAATGGATGTCCTGGGGTGGGACAATTGTAAAAGCAGGTCATTCGCATAAGCCAAGACTTTCATAGTCTGGTGCTGAACCACCATACCCTGTATGTCCAGATCCATTGTAATCCTGCGAATGAGAGGCTCTAAATAGATGTTTAACAGTAACGGGGATAATGGGCAACCCTGTCTAGTTCCGGCATAAAGTGTAAAAGGGTCTGACACTGACCCATTGCAGACCACACGTGCAGTTGGAGATTTATATAACGCATTGATCCACTTCAAGAAGAAAGGGGGAAATCCAAAGGCTTAAAGTGAATGCAATAAAAAATTCCAGTCAACCCTGTCAAATGCCTTCTCGGCATCCAGAGAAACAAGCACAGCTGGGTAGTCAGCATCCCTGGTGGCCGAGAAGACATGCGACAGGGTCCTGAGATGGTCTACCGAGGATCTGGCATTCATAAATCCCACCTGTTCTGGGCCTATGATATCCGACAATATCGGGCCTAACCGATCCGCCAGAAGTTTTGTGAGGATCTTAAGATCCTGGTTCAAGAGGGAAATCAGTCTATAGCTGTGCATTCTATCAGGGGCTTTACCCTCTTTGGTATTAAAGTGATTAAGGCTTCAAATAAGGACTTATCTAAATCTTGTCCTAATAGAATGTGGCGGAATAGGGCTAGAAGGGATGGGACCAACTGAGAAGCACACACTTTGTAGAAATTTGCAGAAAAACCGTCAGGACCCGGTGTTTTATCTGATGGGAGGTCCTTAATGACTCTAATTATCTCTTTTGATGTAATGGAGGCGATGAGTGCGGCCTTATGCTCATTAGAAATAGTGGGCAGTGAAAGATGAGAGAAAAACAGGGCCAGTTTTGACGATGACGGAGGTTCCTCCATCGGGCTGTACAACCTCATGTAATATTTCTGAATTCAGAAGCAATGTCCGGTGGAGATATTTTCAAGGTATTATCTTCTATGGAACGGATTGAGGTGATGAACCTGTCCGACTCAAGTTGTTTGAGTTTGAGGACCAGGAGACGCCCTGCTTTTTCTCCTTGGTCCAAATAAAGGGCTTTGGTTTTGAGGATAGAGAGTTCAGTCTTCTGTCTCAGTAAATTCAGATAAGCATCTTTTAACCTTATCAGGTCCTGTTTTACTGAGTCAGAAGACTGGGGTGATAAAGTATGCTCCAGCGAGTGGATTTGGCATAATAGGGATTTAAGTTTCTCCTCTTGCATCTTTTTCCTATTGGACTCCAAACCAATCAGTTGCCCATGAAGGTAGGCTTTAAGAGCGTACCATTCTATATATCTGGTCTTCCTGTTGAATTGGTATTGATTTCGGAAAAATTTGTCATGTGCTCTGCTATATATTTAATATTTTCTGGGTTTTTAAGCAATTGGTTTTTGACCTTCCATCACCCACCTTTCGTGGGGAGAGATACTAGGGAGATCAAGCACGATATGGGCAAGTGATCTGACAGGGGCCCTGGAAGTATGTTCGCTTCCGACACCCCGGTGATCAAATTTTGGGAAATTAACATGTGATCAATACGAGAGGACGTATGATGGACCTGTGAAGTGAATGTGAATTCTTTAACCGCCGGGTGAAGGACACACCAAATGTCAATCAACCCTGCACCATCTAACAATTCCTGGAGTGCTCGTTGGGCTGGAGAAAGTCCTTTCTGGGGCCTGCTTGAGTGATCTATTTGTGGGTCAACAACCAGATTAAAATCCCCTCCTAGGATTAAGGGTGTATTTAAATGGGGCGAAAGAATATTTAGTAAGTGCATGAAAAAGCTGGGAGAGTCAGTGTTAGAGCCGTATATGCTAGCCAGTACAATGTCTCTGGTATACAGTTTCCCCTTAACTATAATGTAGCGCCCCTCTGGGTCAGGTATAATTAAATTGGGAGCAAATGGTATAGCTCTACGAATTAAAATCATAACCCCTCTACTTTGGGTATTGCTCTCAGCCGAGAAACACTGACCTATTTGTTGCCTGCGCAGCTTATCCACCTCTGAATTTAGCAGATGAGACTCCTGTACTATAACTATATCCACTGCCAGCATGTGAAGAAGCTTAAGGAGTTGGTTCTGCTTAAGTTTACGTCTTGCCCCTCTGACATTCCACATGAGAAATCTCACCGCACCTGCCATGGAGGTTTACACGATAATGAATGAGTGTAAGCTTTATCCAGTGATCCCTCCAGAAAACAGTTCCTGTGTAAAGAAATCCTCCCCCCATACCCCCCAAGGCAAACAAATCCCCTATTATATCCCGTACATGATATAAACAATGACCTATAAGCCCAACCCACCCCACCACCCATTCATTCACTCTTCGCCTTTATGCCTCATGCCGCCACAACCACCCTCCCTCCAGCCCCCTCCTCACTCTAACACAGTTGGATAGTAAAAATCTCAAAAGTCTATCTGAGGTCAAACACCATAATACCCCTATACCATTGCTAAGCAGGCAAAAATCTAAATCTGTTTAAAGTAACCAACTTCTACTGTGATTCTTTTACATCAGAGGTGATTTAGAGCTATGAACTTCGATCCTTGGGGTCTAACTCACATTCTAATGCTGCTGATTTATTCTCTGAAAGTCTAACAAATCAACTATTAATACTAAGTATAACAAAGATCTGTACTTGAGATTGAACTAGCACCTAATTATCTTGATAGAGCATTTGTAGCGGGGTTGTTGTTCAGGAGACAATTAGCAGGCAGACATCAAAATCAGTGCATAAAAAATGCCAGGCTGGCATTTATCATTTTATTATTTGTAGCATAAAATGATAATTATTTAGAACAGAAAATAAGAAAATTGTCATTAAGTCCATAACATCAATGCTGTCTAAGGTATAGACACAAGCCTTCTAAACTTAAGGTCTTACACCTCTCACAGTCAGTTCTAGACTGAAGCCTTATCTAATAAATCCACCCTAGTGGTAGGCTTATATATGTTTTTATCAATGACATCACTGTCATGTGACATCAATTCATTTCCAATTAAGTACATTTTGGAGTTTCTAGGCTCACAACTTGCTCCTATACATAGTACAAAAAGTTGCTTTTAAACCTTATTACTTTAATAACTATTTCTTTCCAACATCTTTATTACACACCATAATCCTGATTAGAAAGTGACTCTAAATGCTTGCTTATCTTTTTAATTACTGTAGCTCCTCCTTCAATCAATAATTAAAGTAGCTAGAATCTGTATAAATATAGGCCTCTAGGGGCCACTGTTTCCCTATAGCAACAGATTGAGTGCAGAAGAAGAGCTTGTGCAGCCGACACCCTATCCTGCTGCAGAGAAGGCTGCAGCTTATCAGGCCACCAAACAGTATCTTTTTTACCTCATTTTACCCTCTGCAAGACTGTTTACACACCAGTAAATTAACATGAGGTAAGCTATTGACCCAGCATTTTGCTACTTGCTAACAGAGCATCTAATAATACTTTTGTCTTAGTAATATCCCACTTATGTTATCTTTGTATTTCTAGCAAGGCAGCACAGGATGCATAATAAAGTAAAGGGAAAGGGAATGCTACTTACTGGTTTATTTAATCCTGGGCTCATTTAACTAGCAAATAAGTAAAACACATATTGCCACTTGTGTTTTAGTTTATAACTACAAGGTTCCCTTACATGAAACTTTTTACCTGGACCCAGAAGGAAGAGAACTTGAAAGAGGATTTAGACAATGAAGGGGGGCTGATTAGAGGTGGACTGCCTCCAATCAAGAAAGAAAGGGATAGCTGCACTAGAAAGGAAGAAAGAGGCTGCAACCATAGAAAACAGACAATACAGATGGGTCCTTACTCTGTGACTCCCTTTCTATATTTTATTATTACTGCAATTAAAGGCACAGATGCATTTTATATTTCTTAGTTTCTTTCTTTGTACAGAAAGCACTATTCTAGTACTTTAACCATATCATTTAACATATCCCTGCACTTTATTAACTAGCACTTTTAATCTTTAACTGTTTTTAAAGCACTCCAGCACTTTCATCTATTCCTTCCATGTACTTTATACAACATATGCATAAGGCAGGTTAATGGGGGGGCAAGGAAAGACCCACATTTCTTCCTACCAGGGCACCTCACCAATGACAGGGGTCACCCGGTCACAGCATTGTTCCCACCTATCAGTAGCATATAAAGCTCCTTCCCACTTGTGAAAAGTCAAGGGAAAAGAAAAAAAAGAAAATCAAAGAGAAATGGATGAAAGAAGGAGCTATAATAAACAACAAATGAGACCCTTTCTTATAGTTTAGAACCTGGCTAACACTGAAATTAGAAACACTCCTAGTCCAGTATTCTCCCTCTTACTCCCTTCACTTCTTATTATGACAGCCCAGGAGGTCCCAAACCCATTGATTCTGCTGAGCTGACACCGTGAGCAACGTCCATCTGCAGGGATAAAATCAAAATACTAAGGCAAAAGAAGGAGGGCACTTGGATCCACAGTTACAGCTACGATTCAGGGTAGTGTCCATCCACTGTGCTGGAGCTCCCTCTCGTGGCGATGCTATAGAACAAAAGGCAAGTACTCTCACAAGGGGATCCACTCAAACTTTTATTGAACAAGTCTGGATTTTGAATTGAGGGTTGCTGGCCAAAAATGAGGAAATAGCCAGTCGATCTTACTCCTCGAACTCTCAGAGGGGCTGCCAAGAACAACGAAAACAGTTCTCCTATTTCAGCACCGCCCCTAGCCTCTTCCCAGCCCAGATTTGTGCACTAAAAGTGTCCTACTGGGGAGAACACTATCCCTCCGAGTTGGTATTTTCCTTCTTGGGGCTAGTCGATAGACAATAGGAGAAGTTTGTCAGAATTGTAGAGCACAACCCACGTGGTGGGGGCTAGCTTAATGTCCAGACCATTATTACTTGATGGTCTATCACTTTCATCCGGTTCATAAGGGACGTTTTAAGGAGCACAATAGGACTTCAATACTCCCATTATAGAAGTCTGAAACTGAGATTCTCATCCCCGGCAGGAACATTCCCCTGAAAAAATTTCTCTTTCACTCTTAAAGGGCTGCATTGCCCACAGAAATCTTCCCAGTATTCCTTCAGGGACTCTTAAAGAGATTGGGGAAGGCAAGCTTGAGCTGTGAGGCTGCAGTTTCAGGATCATCGAATGGGGTCCAGACTCCTGAGATTAAGACCTGAAGCCTGGCCGGATAGGCCATTCTAAATTTGATACTAGCCGCAATTAACTTCACCACCATTGGATGAAATGCCGCTCTTTTCAGTTGCACAGATGTTGGCAAATCCTGGGTTATTCTGAGTGTTTTGCCTTCCCACTTAATCTCCTGAAGCTCTTTACATTTTTGAAGGAGGTGTTGCTTTTCAAGAAAATTTAAGGAGCGGAATATTAACGGGTGTGGGGGGGGTACCGGGGGCTGGCTTGGCATGAAGAGCCCGATGTGCCCTCTCTATGATATATTTATCATCAAAAGGTGAGTTGCCTGCCAGCATATGTAGCAATTTCTGTATGAATAAGATCGTATTGTGCCCTTCCTCCCCTTCTGGGAGCCCGATTACCACAACATTGTTCCAGCGACTATGCCCGTCAAGGTCCTCTACCTTGAGTTACAGCTTTGCCAGTCACTGTCTATAAGCACAGAGCTCTGGGTCAAACTTATCTTGCTTCTTCTCCAATTAAGCGATTCGTGCTGAGTTATCAGAGGCCTTCTGTGAAAATTCTCTCAGCTGTGCTGTCATTGTGGCAAGCTCCGAGGCAAGGTTGTGCAGATCCTCTCAGAATGGTTTAAATTCTTCTAGGAATCTCTGAAGGGTCAGCGGTTCGCTGTCCCCGGCAGAGGTGGGAGCACTTAAATTTTGGCTAGAGTCTGAGGCCCTAGGCTTCTTTGGGGCATTTTCAGGCATGACCAGCGGAGTGCACTTCAGTAGCATTTTTTTGCTCTCTAGATCCATGTACCAGGACAATTGCTATCTTCAGTACTTCCCTGGGTCTTCCAGTAGATTTAGGTGTCGATAGTTGAATCAGATGATTAGCAATTAAGCAGTAAAAGGACTTTTTGATAGTCAGGGGGCCGCAGCTGTACAAGGAAGCTGCTACTCGGCATGACACATCACCGGAAGTCCCCCAGTCTGTTGTCTAAGGATGGGGGATGATATTAATTACATATCTTGGAATGTTAATGGTCTTCAGTCCATAGTGAAGCTTAAGAGAATCATGACAGAGAAATGTAGACGTAAGGGATTATTAGTATTATTACAAGCGACTCATTTTTTGCCCTTAGAATCCCAAAAAACTGCTGAGTTCATGGGTGGAACATGGGTATCCTTGACTTTTTCATCTAAGGCCCGTGGTGCCTCCATTTGGCTACCTAGGGGCTCTCCCATTCAAATCATGGAACAAAACGTAGACCCTTTTGGCCGCTACACCCTGGCAAAGGTAGAACTCCCTGGAAAAGAGCTGATTTTGGTAGGTTTTGTATATGCCCTAAATGTAGATAACTCCATTTTTTTCCAAAAACTAGCCTTGAACATGTCAAGCTGGGATGGTCCCTGGATACTGGGTGGTGATTACAATTGTGTACTTGATACGATTCTGGATAGAGCCAATACATCCTTAGTCTCAAAATCTCATAATGCAAGAGTGCTGGAAGCTCTGCAGGTTGATTTTAACCTCATAGACAGTGTTGGGTAAGTTACGTTTTCTATTACTTTCTATTATGTTTGGAAACTTGTTCCAGGAAGCTCTTTGCAGTCACTAGCAAGGATGGATAAGTATTAGAAAATGTAATACACCTACCAATTATAGTTACATATTTCTTTTTATACAAAAACAATACAACAATAATAAATAACTATAAAAGATAATATTTTTTGAAAGTAATAGGTTAGTTAGTAGTTACTTTCAAATAAATGTAATCGGTTACAGTTACGTATTTTTTTTGTATAAAAAACATAAGCAATTGTAACTGTAAGGTGTATTACATATTCCAATACTTCTCCATCCTTGCTAGTGACTGCACAGAGCTTTCTGGAACAAGTTTCCAAAAGTAATAGAAAGTAATAGAAAAGTAACTTACCCAACACTGCTCATAGATGCCTGGTGGCACCTGCACCCATCGTGGTGGGAGTATAGTTTTTATTCCCAAACCCACCATTCTTATGCCCATATTGATAGATTGTTAATTTCTAGTAGCCTGATTGCCAGGGTGGGGGAGGTAGGGTATACACCTATTTTAATTTCTGATCATGCCCTCCACTATCTGAAAATTTGTGGAACGAGGCTTAATACAGGAACCAGGATCTGGAAACTGGACCCTTTATTACTACGGAATCAGGAATATGTGAATTATATGGGAGCATCAATACAGGAATTTTTTACTTTCAATCGGAGCGGGGATACCTCACACTCTACGTATTGGGAGGCTCTTAAGGCTTATATAAGAGGGCAGACTATTGCCTTTGCGGCACGAACAAAATGAGCTGCTACTAAAGAGCTGGAATTTCTTAGGAGTAAAATTGAGATATGTGAGAGGGCCCACATGCTTAACCCTACTGCAGTCCTATATAATATGGTTCAAAAGTTGAAATGGAAATTCAACTCCCTATCCAGTACTCAATTGGAGCGTAACATTCTTTTAGCAAATGCAGGGCAATACTTTGATGGGGATAGGGCTGGGAAATATCTGGCCTGGCAGCTCTAGAGGAAGGAAGTGGTTAAAATGATCACTCAAATTCAGAATGACCAGGGAGATATGGTAAAGGGGGCTAAAGTCATCGGGGATGCCTTTGGTGCTTATTACAAAAAGCTTTACACTTCTGAGTGTACCCCTAAATGGGAGGATTATGATCAATTTTTTGCAGGATCCCCCCCTTGACAGGTTTAGTGATGATGATGCCAGGCAGTTGGATGCTCCTCTAACTGTGCAAGAAATAAAAATTTCTTCAAGAGCATTGAGGAGTAGTAAGGCCCCCGGGCCAGATGGTTTGCAGATTGACTTTTATAAAATCTTTGAGGGGTTTATTTTAGAACCAATGTTTGATGCTCTTGAGGAGGGTCAGTTAAGAGGAGAGTTCCCTCCTCCACACGGTCTGCCACAATAACAATCTTGCCCAAAGCGGGTAAGGCCCCCACCCTCTGTCCCTCATATAGACCCATCTCACTGCTCACCGCAGACTATAAAATTTTAGCAAAAGCCATGGCCTCCAGATTGGAGCTGATCCTCCCATCGGTAATCCACCTGGCCCAGTCTGGGTTTGTTAAAGTGCATATGGGTAAACATAACATTCAGTGTACACTGAATATCATACTAAGATGGGCACACACCAAGAGAATGCATGGAGCAGCGGTGGTGGCCCTTGACACAGAGAAGCTTTCGACTGTGTGGAGTGGGGGTACTTATTTTACACTCTAGACCGATTAGGAGTGGGACCTAAGTTTAGATCGTAGGTGCGGGCACTATATCAGGGTCCCTTAGCTCAGGTTAATGTTGGAGGTGTATTGCCTAGTCCCTTCCAGCTGGACAGAGGAACAAGGCAGGGATGTCTATTATCCCCTTTACTATACGTGCTATCCTTAGAGCCACTGGGGGCAGCTTTGAGAGCCCACACAGGGATAGAGGGATATTGGGGGGGCGATAGAGAGCATAAAATAGCAATGTATGCTGATGTCCAGTTATTATATTTACAGAACCCTGATGAAGATTTGCTAGCCCTACATGACCTACTGCACTTTATTGGGGCCATTTCAGGTCATAAAGTTAACTGGTCAAAAAGTGAGCTAATACCGATAGGTACCCAGCACAGAACATAGCTGATTGCACACCTGGGCGGGCTCCAATTAGTTTCAACTTTAAAGTACCTAGGAGTAAGACTCTCTGCCTCTGTAGGGGATTTAAATAAATTGAATTTAAAACCACTACTAACTACCATAGCTAAGGATTGTTTGAGATGGACGGCCTTGCCCATCTCATTATTGGGTAGAGTGGGGGTCATTAAGATGTCGATACTACCCAGATTATTATATTTCTACTAAACCCTACCTATTAGGATTCCTAAAACTCATTTTAAATACTTAGACTCGCTCATACATAAATTTTTATGGCAAAACGGGCGGGCAACGATTCCGAGAAGCCTGCTACATGGGAAGCCCGGGGAAGGGGGAGGGGGGCTCCCAAATTTTAGATTTTACTACTGGACTGCCCAGCTGGCCTTCATCCCCAGTGGAGAAACAAACTCTGAATGTTCATGGATGGGACTGGAGGAGGATATGTTAAATGGCAGTTATAGAAATTACCTGTTAGTTGGGAATCTGAGTGGGGTGGGAGAAGTGTGTTCCAGTAATCCCTTTACCACCACCACCTTGGCAATCTGGACCCTGGCCCATAAGAGAATAGGTTTTGAAGGGGGTAATTCCCCCAATCCTAGTATACTTATCTTTATGAGACAAGGGGATTGATATACTACTGAGATGCTGCAGAGACTGTGGGCATGGCGTAGGAAGGGGATGTGGTGATCAATCAGCTGTATGAAGGAGGGATGTTCAAGAGCTTTGCTCAGATTTGCTCTCAATGGAACGTCCCGAAAGGAGATTTTTTTTATACCTCCGGGTTAGACATAGGTGTGGACACAATCTTACAGTTGCATACAATTGGTCAGACCCCTCCCCGTTTGAGGAAGGGATGTTTAACCCGCAACCAGTGGGGAAACCCCTATCTATTTACTATCAGTTACTTACAAGTTCGGATCCCCAACAGCATAACCCTAGCATGGAGAAATGGAGTGCAGATGTATCCCTCCCTCTGAACCATAAAACCTGGGCATTGGCATGTTCACATTATATCCACTGCTCCAGCAGCAATAAGCTGTAGCAGATCCAGCTCTTTATCCTGCATAGGGCTGGCAGTATAGCCTAGAGGTTAGAGGAACGAGGCATGAGCAAGCTTGATACATCCAGAAGACCAGACCTGAGTTTGATTCTCTCAACCTCCACTTGCATACTGTGTGACTCTAAGCAAGTCACTTAACCGCCCAGTGCTCCCCGTTCGCCCCTGAAAACAGGCATTTGTGCTTAGTTGGCCTTACCCAGTTACCAAAGACTAAAATAAAAAAAAAAATAGGGTGTATGCAACTCCTCAATGGCGGCATAAGATGGATAAGTCCCAATCACCCATGCCCAAAATGCCAGGTGAAGTAGGCTGATTTTCTCCGCTTAGCTCTTACTTGCCGTAGAGTAGCTCCTTTCTGGCACCACGTCCACAATATTATGTATCAGGTGCTGGGATATTCCACGTCTAAGTCCCTGGTGGAATTACTGTTGGGAGCAAATCCTACTCACCCAAATCAAAGATTGTCTAACCTCCTATGGTCCATTGCTTTAATCAATGCCAGGAGAACAATTGCTCAAACCTGGATGTCAACTAAGACCCCTTAGATTGCTAAATGGTTGCAAAATGTTGGAGCAAGCTCAAATGAGTGCCCAGGGCAGGACAGTACATTTTGGTCATATATGGGAACCCTGGATTGCAGCAGTAGAAGCTGGTATAATTCCAGATAAAAATGTGCGGATAAAATACTTTTAACCTATGAGATGGTAGATCTGCTATGTTCTTATCAGTCAATCAGCTAATGGGTATGTTATGCTTTGGGACCTATGTTGTATGCTTAACTTATCATCTGCACTATTAATGCTAGTTGCGATCTGAGGTGTCTAGGATGTACAAAGCCTATACTATGCCTTGTTTTGTAGTAGGACTTAAACAGCTCTATCAACTCTGCTGCTGTATATGCTCTATAACTGACTCAATTATGAATGTATTTAAGACCATATATCGTTGCCATCATAATGTATTTGTATAACACCCTGGATGTACTGAAAGCTGTACCACACTCACAATAAATAGATTTAACAAAAAAAAAATAATAATACTGAAAATATAAATGTTTCCGGTCCACAGGCCCTCTCACGCCCTGGGGAACCAGCAAAAATACAGGCACTCTCACTGCCAGTCAAATAATGATAAGTCAAGCAGGATGATAAAAATTAAAGTCTGACCATGTGCTGATAAGCCAAAAACTTAATCGGATATCTTCAGTTTGCAGTCCAAAATGACAAGATAGCATAATCCCCTAGCCTATCTCTCACATATGCAGGGCAAATTCATATCAGACAACATAAAAAAGTTAAAACACTCTCACTGCTGTTGAGTCTTCGAGAGATGAGAGACAAATAAGGTGACTTCATTCACAAAGTCGTGAATGACTATTACAGTATGCACTGCAAGCCTATTGGTCCACAGTGTGGACCAATGGGCTTACAGCTGATACCGTAAGCTGTCAGAAGGTGGGCAGCAGTGGAAGTATGTGGGTGGGTTTGCTGCCTGCTGCTGATGGGGGGCTGGGTGGGGGGTCCTGTGCCACTGGACCACCAGGAACTGGTCATTGCCATTGATATGATGGTGGGGGGTTACCAGCAGAGAGGGGGGGTTCTGCTAGACTACCAGGGAGACTATATTCATTCTAGTATGGTGATCAGGGTTACCAGTGGGGAGGGTGGTACCATTACACTACCAGGGAGAATATATTCATTTTAATATGGTGATTGGGGTTACCAGTAGGGAGGGGGGTTCCATTAAACTACCAGGGATTTGACAGGCTTTAATTTCGGGTGAACGGAGGTATGGAATGGGGAGGGGGGAGCCACTGGACCACCAAGGTGATTTGCACATATATTTTATGGCAATTGGAGGTATAGGAGGAGAGGGGGGAGCCACTAGATCTCCTTTGACAGCACCTTATGCTTTGCAGGGAGCCTGACACATTTTGTTGGCCAGCCCTGCACAACTCATGCAAATGGAGCCATAATAACATGCAAATGGCCCATTTGCACCTTGCATGTATTATGGCCCCACTTGCATACTGCTGGCTGTATATCAGGAATTTGTGCACAGTGTATCTCTGTTGCACTGGCTCAGTTGGCATTCCTGGTATTCAGCCCTGTCTGGGTGGGATGTGCCAGCGCATTGTATTTGCACAGTGCATTGCCTATTAAATTTCAAAGAGATGCACCATGGCTCATCTCTTTTGAATACATCTCTTAGTTGCTCCAGCGAAACTCAGTTGCACTGTGCCACCACTGTGCACCAGTGCCAGGCACATTTCTGAATATCAGGCCCCCAGTGTCTTTTTTTTAACTTTTAATTTTATCATATGTTGATTGGTCACTCAATTATCTCACAAAGTCATGTTTAGACTACTGGTAAATATGGATTACAACAGTACACTTTATCAGCCATTTTTATGACTACTGAAGACTTGTTTTCAAGGTCACACATTGTGTGATACTGTTCTGGAGTTAGACTACATTTCTGTCTCCTGTATGTGGTTCTTTCTTTTTTGGTCAAATCAACCACATCCTTTTCAACTAATTTCTGCTACATTAATATATTTGGTGGTATTGGACCTGATTGTAAAAAGTGTGACCTTGCTTACTGGCCATAGTAAACTAATTTTTTCCTTTCTAGCTGCAATTTTTCTTACATATTGATCACCTTTTTAGGAGGTTCTAAAAATATTGTCTCAGTCTTAAGTTTGTAAACAACTTTAAATGTCCAATTTTAAAGAAAACCAGTCTATTTTTTATGTTGACTGTGTGAGCGATCCTTATTCTGTATCCACATCTCCATTCTGTGTTATTCCTTTGTTGTTGGAGCATATGAGCAGGTACATTTGGGCACCAGGGACAGTCTTTGAACTATTTCTGATCCTGCCTTTGCTACTGTGATCAATCAGTCAGGAATTCTGGGGAAATTTCAGTCTTGTTCCTCTATTGATGGCTATGACAATCCTTAGGGTTCCAGCTTGACTCGTCTTTTGTTTGCAGTGTTTTATGCTCCCACTCAGAGATGTGATTTGGAAGAATAGCTTAGGTTTTCATGACTATATGGATGACACTCAGCTATATCTCTAACTTAAACCTGAACAGAGCTCCTTAGTGAGGGTGCTTGAGAATGCTCTATTGTAGATTAGTGGGTGAATGGCTAACGGTGGTTTGAAGCTTAATTACAGAAAGATCAAGTTGTTGGTGGTGGGACTGGATTGTCTTAGATCTTCCATTTTGGAAAGCATGGATCTCACCAGATTTGTAGGAGATAGACTCCAGGCCCAGCAGGTAGTTCACAATCTAGAGGTCACTCTTGACAGGGGGCTGACTCTTGTACCTCAGATGTGTCTGGTGGTCAGGAGTGGCTTCCATAATTTAAAGAATATAGCAAGATTCCATCCATACCTGGCTCAAGATAATCTGCAACACTAGTGCACACTTTCATTCTCTCATGCTTTGACTACTACAATGCACTCTAATAGGGCCTTCCAGCAGGTCAGATCCACTGTCTCCACCTAGTGCAGAATGCAGCAGTTAGATTTGTTACATCTGTAAAGAGGAGTGATCATATCACTCCAGCACTGCACTCTCTGCACTTGCTTCCTGTGAGATGAAGGACTGACTAAAATGCTTCTACTCATTTGTAAGGTTCTTAACAGACTGGGACCCAAGTACCTGAGTGAATGTCTTGCAACCTGCCAGAACATCCAGGAGTTACAATCCACTGGTACTGTGCTGCTGATGCTTCCAAAATCAAGACTAACTGTATTCTTGCACTTAATTGTACCTAACTGTACTCAATATAGTCATTGTATTCTATTTTCTGTACCTTTCTCTGTTAATGTAAGTGTGAAGAAGGGGCAGACACAGTGGGCCAGAGGGTCCTTTTCCGCCATCAGATTTCTATGATTCTATTATTCTATTAAGTGTATTGTCTGTATTACCTATGTGCAATCTTTATGGCCCAGTTTGTGCCTGAAAATGGTCCATTGTATCAGTGCACCTACCCAGTAAACAAACAAAGAAATAATTGTCACCGATCTGCTGTGTGGTGTGATTGTGAGTGGTGTCAGATGCACATACAGGTAGTGTTCCTTAGCCATTACGTGCACATGTTTACCACCATGCCCTAAGCCCTAATGTTATATTCATAGAGCTGTAGTAGCTGGCTGTCAAGGATCGTGCCATTGCTGCCACATCAATCAGCTAGTGGGAAGGGCATGTAATAGCAAAGGAAGAGTCCCTGCATGTGTATCTGGCACCACACACCATCACTCCACAAAGCAGATCGGTGATATTTATTTATTCAGTTGTTTGTTGTTTTGTTTGTTTACCGGGTAGGGGCCATGATTCAATGGGCCATTTTCAGGCATGAACTGGACCATAAAGATGGCACATAGGTAATACAGACAATACACTTAACAGAATTATAGAATCAATGAAATCTAATTGCAGTAAACGACCTTCTGGCCCATCAAATCTGCCACTTCTCCCTACTTAATGTTAACAGAGAATGATACAGGAAATAGAATACATTGAATATATTGAATACAGCTGGAAATAATTAAGTGCAAGAATACAGTTGAAACACAATAGAGTAGCAACTAAAGTGAGGTTGCAATATATACATGATGTTCAATCAGTCAGTCTTATGACTGTCCAGCATTGTACAATGGGACAGTTTAGTCTTAGGTACAGAATAATTAGGACTCTCATCTGAGGGTAGCTATGCCCCACCCCCAGCCACCCACCCACCTGGGCAGCAATAGGACAGGGGTGTGAATGCAGAAGAGGTGTGGGTCAATCCCACAGAAGCAGCACATTTAAAATTATATAAGTACACAACATGTATTGTGAAACTAGTTAAGAACTATATAGTAGTGTAGTTACACTGCAGTTATACAGTATTTACAGTATACTAGTGACACATAAAATTATCCATCATAAATCATTCCCTCATGAACTTACTGCTTAATAAACATGAAATCTAATATTGTTAATTGCTATAAAACTACATTGTTTATTTATAAAATAAAATCATTTACGTAATAACTTATTGGCTTGTGAGAGTGCTGTGTTTACTAAGAAATGTGCTGCTTCTGTGCTATTGACCCACACCTCTTCTGCACCCACACCCATGTCCTGCTACTGCTCAGGTGGGTGGATGGGGGTGGGGCATGGCATGTACACTCATTCATTCATTCAAGTGCTCAGTGGCACTCAGTTGGGCTGCCTGCCATGGAGGTGAGTGGAGGGCTGTGCCGGTGGCCTGATCAGGGTGCTGGGGGGGGAGCTGGGAGGGTACTGCTAAATACTGATGGGGTGTATGTCCACTCCCTCCAGTCTGGAAGGAAATTGTTCAAAAGATGATACTCCCGATACTTGACTATGGGGACGTGGTCTATGGCGCCGCCACATCATCCAACCTGGCCAGCCCGGACACACTTTTCCACTCCTTCTGCCACTTCATCCTGGAATGCCCACAAATGACCCATCACTGTGACCTATACAGCTCCCTAGCCTTGCCTTCACTCATGGCCCACAGACAAATCCACTGTACCAGAGTCGCTGCAAAATTCTGGTCCCAGACCCTTCCCCCTTACCTAGGCTCCACCCTATCGGCTCAACCTTCCCCTGTTTATTCACTCAGACACTCAGAATCCAGGCTTCTTCAAGTCCCACTCATGCACACCTCTAAGGGCCAATTGGCTTTCAAATATCGCTTGCCAAAACTTTGGAATGACTTGCCTGCAGATATCAGGCACTCCACTAACCATAGCCACCTCAACCCACTCCTACTTGCACACTTCTTCACTGGGTGCACTTGCTCCCAGCAGACATAAGCACAAGCCCTCATGACCTCTGGTTACCAGCACCTGATAGTCACACGCGAATCAACTGTTTACCGCCGGGCTCTCAAACTAGGATGTTCTGGTCTCTAGGCTGTATACCATGGATGCTCTGTAAATACCCAGTACCTCCTTATTGTAAGCTCTGTACCAATGGCAACCTGTAATGTAGGAATGTCTTAGCCCTTTTATTGTATACTCTGTATCATTGGGGTACCTGCAATGTATGTAATTTCATCCTATGTGTCCCTTCACCCTATTTCCCCCAAGCGGCATCTGGAAACGAGTGGTTTCTCCGGTCAGTATGCCTGCCTGGTTAAACTCTTAAATAAATAAATAAATACATAAATTGGAGTTGGGTAAACAGAAAGTTGCTCAATGGAATAAATGGAAGCTGAACAAGAAAAAATAGGTTTATTTAATTAAAACTTTTTTGATCCCATTTTTTTTATACGTTAGTTATGTTTTTCCATTGCCAAAAAAGTATGAAACTGTTTTATGGAGTATTTTTTTTAAGGCTGTACGGGGAAGTCACCTTAACCCTGTTAAATGAAATATTACTTATTTACTTATCAATCGTGGAGGTTTAAATATGGTTAACCTGATTTTGTTTTTTAATAGTATTTTTTTTCACTCTAATATTAAACTTGTTTTGCTTTATAAATCTTCGGGTTGGGAAATTTTACTGTATAAAAGATGTCAGGTTTTGTTTGACCAATGAACTGCAGGATGCCTTGGTGTGCTTAGAAAATCGTCTACCATTTCGAGCTATCTTAGAGAATCTTTTCTGAGATTGAAACAATGGCATCTTACAATAGATCAAGTTGAAACTTTCCACAGAAAGCAACTTTTTGCCCATCTTTTACATTCTCTTTGTTTTGTAGATCAGGTTTTTGATAAATGTCCCACTAATAAATTGTCTGCTTTGCAGAAATTACTGATTAATTGGAGAATTCCAGCTGTCATGTGGGATGTACACTGGTTGGCTTGTCATGTGAGAATTAATATTGGTGCTAACCATAAACATAAGCAACTGATGGACAGACTTTGTCATAGATCCCAGTGTATTAACGAAGAAGAAACTATTGTACATTTATTTTTTGATTGTTCTTTCATCTTTGATTTTTGGGATTTTGTAGTTCAGGAATGGGGTGTATCAGTACTTTCCACAATGTCTTATGATATCCTCATGTATGGTGCCTTTCCGCCTGCTTGGCAGATCTGGCATATCAGTACCTTACGAGGACTGATCACAAGTTTTAAGTGGCAGATCTGGTTCGCTAGATGTGGTTTTACATTACAGCAAAAAGAGGGGTCACAAATGGAAATTGTGAGAAAGGTGGAGCTGGATTTGAAGTGGCTCTTTTTAAATGTGGATATGGATATGGCCTACCTAGACTTTAGCAAGGCATTTGACACAGTCTCGCACAAAAGATTAATAATCAAGTTAGCCAGCCTGGGAGTGGGTCCCAGGGTGGTAGCCTGGGTAGAAAACTGGCTGCACAACAGGACACAGAAGGTAATAGTGAATGGAACACATTCTGAAGAAAGGGGGGTTACTAGTGGAGTACCTCAGGGCTCAGTACTGGGTCCAGTCCTCTTTAACATCTTTATAGGTGACATTGCAGAGGGTCTGGAAGGAAAGGTATGCCTCTTTGCAGATGACACAAAGATCTGTAACAGAGTTGATACACAAGGGGGGGTAGAAAGGATGAGAAGGACTTGGCAAGGTTGGAGGAATGGTCAGACATATGGCAACTTAGATTCAATGCAAAGAAGTGCAAAGTAATGCACCTGGGAAATAAAAAATCCAGGAGAAGAGTACACAATAGCAGGGAGGTACTCAACAACAATAACGGAAAGGGATCTGGGTGTAGTCATATCAGATGACCTAAAGGTGGGTATGCAATGAGAAGTCAGTAGGGAAAGCCAGGGGATACTGGGATGCATAGGGAGGGGCATCACAAGTAGAAAAAGGGAAGTGGTTATCCTCTATACAGACAGTTGGTGAGACCCCATCTGAGTATCGTGCAGTTTTGGAGACCTCATCTACGCAAGGACATAGACAGGATGGAAGCAGTCCAGAGAAGGGCAACTAAAATGGTGCAGGGTCTACATCAGAAACCATATGAAGAGAGTCTGAGAGAGCTTAATATGTATACCCTTGATGAAAGGAGGGACAGGGAGACATGATAGAAACTTTTAAGTACCTCAAGGAATCAACAAAGTCCAGGAGGGTAGCATCTTTCAGAAAAAGAGATGTAAGAACAAGGGGCACAATTTAAAGTTAGAGGGGGACGGCTCAGGGTAATGTGGAGGAAATTCTTTTCACGGAGAGTGGTGGGACGATGGAACCGCCTTCCTGGAGAGGTTGTGGGGTCTAAAACAGTGGAGGAATTCAAACATGCATGGGACAGACATAAGGCAATTATAGTGGGAGGTTGCAGGAAATAGGCTGTTGGTTAACTAGAATCTGCAGCTTATCCAGTAGGTAGGGAAATGGGCAGACTGGGTGGGCCAAGTGGTCCTTATCTGCCGTCAAAGTCTATGTTTCTATGTAAAGGAAAGAAACATCTTTCCAAGGGATAAACTGCTCTCATTGTGGAAAGGCCTCCCTTGGATTACGACCACGGATGCACCAATTACCTGAATCTGTTTTCCTTTTTTCTCTTCCCTTGATTGATTTTTCCTTTACAGAGCTGTATGATATAATGCCATTTTTGTTATTGTTTTTGACATTTTCCTCCACCCTTTTGGTGGGGGTGGAGGGGTTCTGTTATGTTTTGGGTGTTTGCATGATATTTTTTTTTTTTTACTTTCTTTTTTGCCTGTTTTCTTTGTTATGAGTTGTATGATGTAATACTGTTTTGTACTTATTGTTTCAATAAAAAATTCCCCTACTCATCAGTAGAGGACTCGCTGTCAGGCAAGATGGTGGACCGGGTTATGGAGGAGCAGGAGGCTCTGCAGCAGTCTGGAGAGTTGGCCTCTGCCCCAGCTGCTAACATTGTGGAGGCTGAGTTACCTGTTGAAAATAGGATGGAGATGTCTTTAGAGATGAGAAGAGTATCGTATTCCTCTGAGCTTGATATTGACATTGAGGATGCAGAGTAATAATTCGATATGAAACTGCAGGAAAAGAAGTCAGTCTATCTAAAACTACTGGCAGAAGGTGAATCTCAACATCGTCACAAGAAAGCCAAGTTGCAACAAAAAAAAGAGAGATGTGTATTTTTAAATAAGGTTTTGCCTTGGAAGATCCCAACAAACTAGGTGATGCCCACCACACTTCAGAATCACTTCCTCTCATAGACACTGCTAATCATCTGTTGACGCATCAGAGGTAGGAGGGAGACAAGCTGCAAACATCTAATAATTGTATTCGGACAGCTATTGGATTACAAGATTTGCCAGGCACTTGGGCCTGGATGCCGGACCATGCTTTACAAGAGACTGGCTGGATAAGGACTGATTCCAGCAACTGGATTCTAGATTCACAGTGGTCCCCTCTACAGTCCCAGGTTTCTGCCTCTGATCCTCCTGTTATGGCATCTTCACAACAGCAGGTAAGCCCTTCTCATCCTACTACAAGCAAATTTCAGATGAATCCTCTACCATGGTTATTATGACAAACAATATAGTTTCCTCAGACCAAGCCGAGCTAGCACTAGAACAGCCGCTTGAGGCTCCAGAGGCCCAGGTAAAAACAATAGATGAGCCAGTGTCAGAGAATGCTCCTATGGGGCCTGCAGAATGCCCTAAATTCTCTGAGTTTTTTGATCAATCAGAGCTGGCCCCATGAAGGATTGCAATTAGCCTACAGTACAAAGGCAGACTCAACTATACCTTAGTCTGTACCTATGTAGGAAAAAAGCAAATTAAGGAATCTTTGGGATTCTCGATGGCTGATATTTTTGTCTTCATTTGTATTTTGGGTGAGGACAATTAAGATGTCAGCTTTTGCACCTCCACAGTTATTGGAACATTTTTGCTGGAAGTATAACAAAGTAAAATTTTCTCCACTATGGGCTCCAATCCTGGCCATTCCCCTCACTAAACCTTTAACCAAGGTGGCCACGATAATGTTCAGAAATGAGGGCGTTCTTATACTAGATATACAGCATTGGCTCACTCAGAAATGTGAAGTTCTGAGCACTCCAGAAGCCATTTTAGACTTGGAATTGTTTTGGACTTGGGGGGGTGAAAATTTAAAGTAAAGCTGCATAGTACCCATGAAGGCCCAGTCCATCTGCCTAATAGTTTTTTTCTTCTTGGTAAAGGGGTGTCTGCTTCTAACTGGGTCAACCCCTAGCATGCTACAAATGCTGATCTAGGACTCATCTATCCAATGGTTATGACCAGCACAAATGCAATATTTGTGGGGAATTTGGCCACATTAGTAACTATCACATGAACCAACTGAAATGTAGCCTCTGTGAGAAAACATCCCACATTTTCTGAAATTGCCCCATGGTGGCTCACAACAAGATGGATAAGACTGACCAGGATGTATTTATTATGAAGGCCCAATGAAATGCTATTGGTGTATCAGGAGAGTAGCCTAGAAGTTTCAATCATTGGAACTTGGACTCAATCCATTAACTCCCCCACCACCACCTCCATGAGTGCTTTAGCCGATGTGACTATATTAGCTGTCATTCCAGGAGCCTAAGTGAAGCAGTCGGCTACAGAGGATGTTCAGTCAGGCCCCTCTGGCATGCCCCCACCAAACCAGATGCCTCTGTTCCACCTAAAAGGCATTCTTCCAGATTACATTCTGTAAAACCTGATGACCCAGTGGAAGCAGTAAATCCAGAAGAATTGGGGAGAGTTGGACATGGAAGATCTGGAATTGGATGCCTCTTCAAGTGTTCCAGAACCAAATGCTTCTACGAAGTTGGACATATCACCTGGGACTACAAAGAAAAAGAAAAAGAGAAAGAAATTATTTTCCGCTGGTTACTATAATGCATGGATGGAACTAAAATTGCATCTCTTAATGTGCACAGCCTTAAGAATGGGCTGAAAAGAAAGGGACTTTTTCATTTATTGCATTCTATGACTTTAGATATTATATTTCTTCAGGAAACATGGTTGAATTCTTAACAAGAAATCAAAAAACTGTAGAAAGGACTTGGTTTGGGAACCATGTTACTGGTCTTATGGGTTGGTTATGGCAGATGGGGTGGGTGTTTTGTTTAGAGGGGATAGGTTTAGATTACATACTGTAGATTGACAGATTTGATGCCGGGGAACACCCTTATTTTAGATGGAACGTGGGATAGCTGTCCCAGTCGTTTCATCACCTTTTATGGCCCAAGAACAAAAGCTGAAATAGTACAGCTTTTGGACCTGAGCCAAGCTTACCTAGCTACTGCAAGAGTGATAGTATTTGGGGGAAATTTCAATTGCATCTTAACTGATTTGAGGGATTATGGTCAGGATAGGAAAATGTATTGTGAGACGCATGCTCTGTATAAGTGTATTGTGAATGTTGGTTTGCATAATAGTTTTTCTTTCCTCCACACAAGACCAAAATTTACCTTCTAAAAAGGACACTCTGCCACTCATATTGACTACCTGTTTTTCTCTCCACAGGTACAACTACTTCGGATGGATGTACTTCCAGTAGAATTGTTGGACCATCTATTAGTCACATCTATTGTTTCAGGAGATCTGACCTATTTAAAGCATGCCTCCTAAGGGAAATTAAATGTCTCAGTTCTTCAAGCTAGTACTGCAATAACTCACATAAAATATGTGCTTAAAATATGGAGATCAGTTTTAGAACTATACGATGACCTAGAAGAATGGTGGTTTGATACTAAAAAGGATATAAGGGACTGGTTTCAAAAGTATGGGAAAATGCAGGCTAGAAATAATCTTTTTTCATATGTTAAACTGCGGGATCAGTTATTAAAAGTGTAAACTTTAGCTTTTCCTCCAAATTAGACTACTCAACTCAAATTGCACGGCTTAAGTCACAGATGATGGTCCTTCAGTATAACAGACCCTGTACATTATATGCAGAATTATCTTATGGAACTCAGAAAGTTCCCTTTTCAGGCCCTTTCACTGCATGTACAAAGAAACTTGAACCCTGCAGCTAGTTGATGAGCATGCCATTTTAGGATCTTCTCCCTGCCATATTTTGACAGTTGTTCATAAATACCTGGAACATTTTTCCTTTTCTGGGCAGGTGGAAAAACAGACAATACATTCTTATCATTCTAACATTCATTTAGGACTGAGTGATGAGCATACTTTACCTATGGCCTCTATCACAGCACAAGAAGTGTTAGAGATTATTTCTAAACTTAAAGGCAACAAAACCCCTGGGAGGGATGGGCTCCCACACAAATTTGTTGACGTTTTCAGGCAGGAATTAGCTGATATTCTCAGTTTGGTTTTTAATGAGATGTTGTTTACAAAAAAAATCTTGAAAGCATTGTCAGAAGGAGTTATCACCCTTATACAGAAGGCTGGAAATAGGGTGAATCTATCCATATGGAGACCTATTTGTCTTTTAAATATTGAGTTTAAGATTTTGCCTTTACTGCCCCAGACTTGATTACAGCACCTGGCAGTCTCGCATCCACCCTGCACAGACATGCGGGATTTCTTCCACATCTATTCAACATAGTCAGTTCCTACATAGGGATACTATGACATTCTGCAGGCAGAATTCGATACCTACAGTAGTTATTTAATTTCCCTTGACCAGCATAAAGCATTTGACATGGTTTCCCATGATTATCTTTTTGAAGTTTTAACTCACTATAAAATCCCCTTGGAATTGATCAATTGGATCAAATTGTTATATTCAAATGCAAACATTTCTTATAACTTACAAGGGCATTCTACTCCTCATGTTAGGGTCTGAAGTGGAGTCTGCCAGGGTTGTCCTCTCAGCCCTTTACTGTATATTTATTCTGTCAATCCTCTAGTAAGGAAAATTAATAACAACAAAAATATTTTTGGATTGTAGGGCCCTCACTTTATAGACATTTTTAAAATGGCTGCCTATGCAGATTATATTTGCCTCCTGCTTCAAAACACCAGAAAGTATAGAATAACTCCTCTCTGAATTGATGTCCTATGGATCAGTGTCAGGGGCTTCCTTAAATAAAACTAAATGTAAGTGTCTGAAGATAGGACCTGCACAGGAGGTACAACCTAGCGCAGTCTCATTGAGGGCATTCCGGTAAGTACTACTCCATTGAAAATTTTAGGTATCCAATTTGGTTCACAGGACCCAGTAGTTACAAATGGGAATGGGCATTCAACTCCTGTGAGTTGAAGGTAAATAATTGGAAGAACTGGAATCTTTCCAGATTTAAGCGGGTCCAAATTGTGAAACAGCTTCTTATCACATATTTAGTGTATGATAGTGTGATCTTTTCCTTTACGTGCCCAATTTGAAGCTAAACTTTTAAGTATATTTTTAAGGATGGTCTGAGGTAGCAGGTTGAACTCGATCAAAAGTGGATATACCTTCCTAAGCAAAGCAGCAGGAGGAATTGGCATGTTAAGCCCAATTGTTTTTTTCTATACTGTGTTTTGGATGGCTATGCTGAGGCTTGGTCTCCAACAGCAAACTATGTTGGTACAACAGTGGTTGTACACCCTAAATGTCTCCCACACACCTTAATACCCTGTTTCTATGAAACCAACAATTCAAAAACTATATAAATGGAGTATTTCAAAACTAGATATTTTAACAAAACCCCGGAAAAGTTTATATTCCCAGATTTTGGCTGAAATAGGGCCCTTGGAACCCAATTTTAGAGACTGTCATCCTTCTAAACTATGGGTAGCATTACGTCAACCCCAGAATACTAGAATCCCTCTGTACAAGGCAATCATAAACAAATCTTTAGAAGACAGGTATTGTCCTTATTCAGAATGTTAGCAGGTGGAGGAAACCATGAAACATTTTTTGTTGTTTTGCTCTTATGTTAAACATTTTTGGTCTTTTTTTGCACAAAGAAAGTCCTTCCTGTGTCTTTGGAGACTCACCTATGGGCAAATAGTTTTTGGTGATTTCTCACACAGCTTGGGAATGTTCCATACTGAGACCTTATCGGTTTTATTTGCTTGCATGAAATATTATTTGTGGCAAACTAGATGCCATCTGGTCTTACAGCAACAGAAGGTTTTATACATTACTATAGCCAAACAATGTGAATGTGCAATGCAGGAAGTGTATAAAAAAAGATATGGCACTGCATCCTAAAAATATGGTTCAGATTTGGTGGAAAGGATTCACCTATTTTGAAAAATTCAAATGAAGGCACTTTTTCTTTTTCCATTGATATTTTAAGATGACTTTGTATAGGATATGTTCCTCAATGTTTTGTTTAGTTCTCTTTTTTCCTGTGGTATGCTGATTTATTTTTGTTGTACAGATTGATATGTCCCAAATAAAACTTCCCTACTTAATGTTGTGATTCTTGACGTGATCATAAAATCATGATTTGTGACTGTGATGATGAAGAAATGGGAATGCCTATGGCTACATTTCCCTGGGCCCCGATGAGGTGTTGCACAAAATTCCCCGACTTAAAAACACTCATTAATGAGTATAATGGTGGGGTGGTGAAGCATGGAGAGATACAACAAAACAGGCTTACAATACATCCAAGTAACTATTAAAAAAGATTAATGTTGTGATTCGAGATGTGATCATAAATCATGATTTGTGACTGTGATGATGAAGAACGTGATTTGTATCACGAGTAACTCGTGATGATGGTCCTGACTTAAAAACACAAATTAATGAGTACACTGTTCAGGCAGAATTATGCACCACACCTGTCCAGTACTCTGAAGGAAAGCCATAGAAACAACTGTGGCTTAAGTTACAGGTGGAAATTGGGCCTTAAAGAGATGCAAATGCACAGACAGATGAAGAGTGCGCTGTGCACTGAAGAGATGAAGATGCAAAGGCACAACACCTAACCAGTGTTCACCATCAGAAATTCAAATATGGAAAATAATTCCTTTACTAGTTGGGGCGGGCCATGGGGCAGAATACTGCACTCCTGCAGTAACAGTCACTAGTACTAGTAAAGATACCACAAAGAAGTACAAAAATTACACAACTGCAGTGGATAACAGTTCACATTGCTGAAATTATGTGGCACAATTAAAGGTGTCTGATTTAATGACATGCGTCACACACATACTCACACACACACTAAGTAATGCTTAACAAACTGAAAACTTCAGTAATATAACCACATATTTTAAACAAACTAAAATTATGCACTGCTGCATCTCAACAATCAGCAAAAAATGGCAAGAATTATTGAAAATATTACTGTGTGTACATAAACACAGTTATACAAGAAAAATATCACCAAAACAGACAGCACTGTCTTTTTCTCCAAGTTAATCTACCTACACAACAGACACGCCCCTCCCCAAAGCACACTTCCACTATCTCTCAGTACACAGACTGAATATTGTACATTAACATTCAAAATCCACACAATAACAATAAACGCTTGATGATATGAGCACAGAAGGGTTTCCTATAATCAATGAACTAAAGTTTCAGATACCCTCCAGGGAAGAGGAGGACCCTTGCTGAGCGCCCCCCGCACCGAGCGCCGAGGCCAGTCTTTGCCAGCTGGCGGGCGGCATCTCCAGCCGGCGCTCAGCTCCACAGAGCCGGAGAGACCCTCCAGGGAAGGTACGGCAAAGGTGCAACCAATCGGAAGGTGAGCGCCTTCCACGGCTTTGCATCCGATTGGTCCCCGCTGCTCCTGGTTTCTTGCTTGCTAAATTTGCTTTTTATGTAAGGGAAAAGTTTCGCTTAGGGTATTGTGTGTACAAATTTCCACAAAAAGAGCTGAACACTGTAATTGTGGGGAGGGGGAAATTGTGAGAGGTGTTGCTTGTAAAAAAAAAAAGTAATTACAGCCTTCCTGTGTTTATGTGCATAGCCAGACGCTTTGGCGCCTCTACCCCCATCCCTTAGCCTTTCTAATGTTAATTTTTGGCCCCCCTGCTGCTCTGCCTGTGCCTGAGCTGTAAAATCCTTTAAATTCTACCTGCTCTTTCTTGTCTCCCCAGAGGAGGACCCTTGCTGAGCGCCCCCCGCACCGAGCGCCGAGGCCAGTCTTCGCCAGCGGGCCGGCGGCATCTCCAGCTGGCGCCAGCCCACAGAGCCGGAGAGACCTTCCAGGAAGGTACAGCAAAGGCAATAACCATCGGAAGGCGAAGCGCTACTTGCTTGCATCCCATTGGTCCCCGCTGTTCCTGGTTTCTTGCTTGCTAGATTTGCTTTTTATGTAAGGGAAAAGTTTCGCTTAGGGTATTGTGTGTACAAATTTCCACAAAAAGAGCTGAACACTGTAATTGTGGGAGGGAAATTGTGAGAGGTGTTGCTTGTAAAAAAAAAGTAATTACAGCCTTCCTGTGTTTATGTGCATAGCCAGACGCTTTGGCGCCTCTACCCCCATCCCTTAACCTTTCTAATGTTAATTTTTGGCCCCCCTGCTGCTCTGCCTGTGCCCGAGCTGTAAAATCCTTTAAATTCTACCTGCTCTTTCTTGTCTCCCCAGAGGAGGACCCTTGCTGAGTGCCCCCCGCACCGAGCGCCGAGGCCAGTCTTCGCCAGCGGGCGGGCGGCATCTCCAGCCGGCGCTCAGCTCAACAGAGCTGCAGAGACCCTCCAGGGAAGGTACGGAAAAGGCGCAATTTTATGCCCACCCGCGTCCCCTCTTCTAGACTTTCTTAAATAGACACTTTCCGCCAGCGTTATTAACCACCAAGGCCCTGTTAAACCTATAGCCTGCCTTATATCCCTCATTGATACTACACTTTCAATTACCAGAGTACTACCTATGCTATCTATTCTGACGCCACAACTAGACTGGGTTTCCACCTAGCATCTGATAAGGCACACTGCCCTTGCCATCTTATACTCCGCCTTTATTCGAGTCCAAACAATTCTTGTATCTCACTGTTTACTGAACCTCCTATCCCATTGCTAGACTAAACACCCTCCTCTAATATCTGATTAGGCTCCAGTATGGGCTAATATACCACCTTTATAATATATGACACAGGCAACTACTGTGAGCAAATCATAAGATATTACCTACAAAATCTCTGATCACCTTCATAATGAGGAACTTTCTTTGGAGCCTCCTTATACTACTACTATTACCTGAACTAAGTAAAAGATGCAGACATCCACAGGATGCCAAGCAGAGTGCAGATACCACATTCTCGTTCTGCTGCAATTCTACAGCAGCCCCAAGAGATTGGATATGTACCTATAACCTTCCATTGATACGATGCTACCCATTTATTCTTTTCTACGGAGGGACACAGTCGGCATTGCATTTGTTTGGTGTCTGTCTCCAACTGTATGTAGAACAAGATCCCATGACTATCTCTGTTAAAGTTTTAATCCTTTCCTTTACAAGAGGACGCAAAACCGAATCTGGATGGCAAATAAGAATTCCACAGAATAATAAAAAAAAAAAGAAATAAAAAGGCATCTATAAGAACTTATACCCTATCTCTGGCAGCAACTATGAAACTACTGCTCCTACTACTAATATGCTCAGGGAATGTGGAACTTAACCCTGGGCCACCAAGGACTATCACTGCACCTTCAGAACTAGCAAAGATTAAAGGACTAAGCCTTCTACATATTAATGCATGTAGCCTTTTAAAAAAAATCACATTGCTCCAAGCCTGGGTTAGCCACGCACTACCCGACATCCTGGTAGTCTCTGAGACATGGCTTAGACCTGATACAGCCGACAGAGATATAAACTTACTTGACTACCAAACATTCAGAGCTGATTCACGGACAAGAGGAGGAGGGGTAGCAATATATGTAAAGGCCAACCTATCTGCAATTTCTCTTGCCTCTTACTCTATGGCAAAAGAATTTGAGTGCCTCTCCCTTAAAATAACCCTTTCAAAAATACCTCACTGCAGTTGATTGGCTGTTACAGACCTCCCTCTGCTGGCCTTAAGATACTGTCCTATTTGGGTGACTTGATTAAACAAGGAATGGAGAAACCATAATTATAAGCGATTTAAACCTAAACTGGCTTTCTAAGGCAGCTACACCTCTAATTTCATTCTCATGACATGCATGGGCTTACACAGCTTATAAATGAACCTAATAGAATGAACAAAAAGAACCCAAAAATAGCACGCTTTTGGATGTACTATTAGTGAGTAAACCTCACCTCTTTTCACATACTGGAGTTCTGTTCAACGACATTAGTGATCATTGTACTATTGCGGCAATTAGGTCAGCATGTAAGATTTCATCCCCCACAAAATTCTTGTTGAGGAGATCAAAAAAGAACCTCAACATTGAGGCATACCTGGACGATATTAAGTACTCCACAAGATGGCAAGAATTCTATCTAGCTTAACACAATGGAGATTGCATATGGTGTTCTAAATGACATCATCACAAATGCTCTAAACATTCATGCACCAGTCTCTAAACTACGATTAAAAATAAAACCTGTCGTTGGTTTAATTCTGACCTTAATCCACCCTTCTCGAAAGGGACAAGCTTTGGAAAAAGCCCAAAACTAAATTAGCCTCCGATTGGGAGCAATTCAGAAAAGCCAGGAATCTTTGCACCAAGAAAGTACGAGACACAAAGCTGCATATTACATGACTGAATTAGACTCCTCATACTCCAGCCCTGCCAAGTTTTGGAACACTATAAAAGATATAACTGGCCATGTCCCAAGTAACTCACTCCCAACAAAACTACAATGTGGAAACAGAACCATCAGTGACAAAATTGAAGTATTGAAGCTTTCAATAATCATTTACAACTGCTGGACTAGCATCCGACTCCTCTCCAGCCAACCAAATGAGAGTACATCTAGGGATTAAGAATACTGAAGCAAGAGTGACTGACTCCATTTTCTCCTTCACTCCAGCCACGCTGAAGCAAGTCGAAGAACTAATCTTACAATTGGACATAAAAGAGAGCAGGGCGACTCCTTGACCCATACTTTTAAAAATTGCCATACATGTATTAGCAGTGCCAATAACGCATCTGTTTAACCTTTTCTACAGTCTGGAGTCATCCCATCAATCTGGAAAACCGCCAAGTGATTCTCTTCTGAAAGCCGGGATCCCACAGACCTTAATAACTACAGACCAACTTCCATTCTTACTGTGCTGTCTAAACTACTTGAAAAATTGTGAGCACCCAGCTAAGAGAATATCTAGAAGCCAACAATCTTCTAAACCCAGCACAATCTGGTTTCAGAGCAAACCACAGCACCATAACAGTTCTTGCAAAAGTCACCAATGATTGGCAACTTGAATTGGATAAAAAATTGTGTATATAGTGTCTTCTTAGACCTAAGTAAGGTCTTTGACACGGTTGACCATGACCTGCTCCTCCTCACTAAGGTCTATTGGACTTGACACCAATTCCATTAGTTGGTTTAACAACTATCTTACAGGAAGAACCCAGCAGGTAAAGGCCAAGGAGATATATCCCCACTTAGACCACTACAAAGAGGAGTACCACAAGGATCTATTTGGCCCTATCCTCTTCACCATATATATCAATAGCATTGACACAAATCTTACCAAAGCCACTGTACACCTGTTTGCTGATGATACAGTACTGTATGTCATCACCCTTCTCCACAACAGCCTGCAAAGAACTACAAGCAGAATTCGACCTACTGCAACTCCAGCTGCTGGAAAAAAACTACTATTGAATGCAAAAACTAAGGCAATGTTCTTTTCCCACAGGTGCAGGCAAAATACTCAATCCCAATCGATCTCCCTAAACTATCCACTGCACTTGGTGAAAATCTTGAATATGTCACAAAATTCAAATGCCTGGGGGTATGGCTAGATAGTAGATTAGACTATCTAGAACATCTGGAAGAGCTACTAAAAAAGCTTAGACAAAGACTTGGACTTTACTATAGAATAAGGCACTTCCTTTCAAGTGATTCAAAAAAGAAGATGGTCCAGGCCACATTCCTCTCAGTTTTAGACTACACTGACTTCCTATACAATCACTGCCCTATGGTATGCTTGAACAAATTAGATACACTATACCATAGAGCTCTGAGGTTTATCACAGACTTACCATACAGTACTCACCACTGCTTGCTATACTCGCAGTTGGTTGGCCCTCACTTCAATATAGAAGGATAGGAATGCATTACTATGGACTTACAGAGCAATATCACAGCAGCTTCCAAAATATATCTCAGACTGTTTTCCACAAGCCTCATCAAGTAATTATGCATTAAGAAGCCTGAACTTCATTACTCTTAAAGTGCCTAAGTTCCACTCTCGACATGGCAGACATGCTGTTAGTTATGTGTTATCCACCCTATGGAACACAATGCAAAAGACACTGAAAGTGAACAAGCTCATATCTATTACAGCCTTTAAATATCTATACAACAAAATATTCAAAGAAAATGTAACTGCTTCCATCAACATTAGACTAACCCTCCATCTTTCCTACCAGCTGGACGACTATTCAAGGTAGCTCCTCAGCACCCTCACGAGCAGTTGCTTCACATCTCATTAACCTTACTACAATCCTTCCTTCTTAAGCATTGTATACTTAGTCTCCTTATACTTTCAGTTTTTTACTTCCCCAGTCCATCCCCCTTCCCCTTGACCTACTATTGATCCCTCTTTGACATGGCCCTTTCCACTCCTACCCTTTCACCACCCCTGGCCACAACACTCTGTATACACTCCTTTCATCCCCCCTGTCACTGCTTCAGCCGGTATTTGCCTCCTACAAATTATTTCCTGTAGATATATCTTCCAGATGTCCATACAGCTCATCACCCGAGCTCAAAAACTTTCTAATAATTCCCCTGACACATTTAACCTTCGCCACAAAGTGCAAGTTTCTAAAATATCCTCCACTAACAAGCTGGCTACTTAATGAATCATGTATATATCTTGGAGTTGTTGTTTTGTATTCATTTGCTATCCTTTCAAAGTTGTGTATTCTTTTTATGTTATATGTCATACAAATTGTATCTTGACCCTACCAGGTCCATCTTGCAAATGAGCATTGCTCAATGATGTTCACCTGGATAAATAAAGATTTGATTTGATTTGATTTGATTTGAAACAAATGACCCCAAAAGGCTTTTTAACAGCTTTTAGAAGGTTTGAATTGCAGAGCTCTCAGAGCAGATTGTCTCCTACAGTTTCATACACACACTAACTCAAACTGAGGCTGTGCAGAACAATCTAGAGCCCATGTGACCTGAAATCCCATGAAACACTGCAAAATTCACCTTTGGAGCTTAAAAACCAGGCGAAGTGAGGCAGAGTACATTGTTTTCAATGTACTTCTCCTTAAGAATTGGTGGAGTAGTGGTTTGGGAAGGTGAAGTAATGCAAAGTCATTGGTTTCAATGGACTTCACATTACCCATTAATAACGCAAAGTACTCCGATTCGCGTTGTGGAGCACTCCACAAATTCACCTTCACTCCATGGATCACTTGGAGAGCAAATTGGGCCACTTTGCCCACCATTACTCCTATTCCCTCTTCAAATGGTTGCCATCTGAAAGTCAGGGAGCATGATCACGTATTTAATTGTTTGAATATTACTCAGAATTGGTCATGCACAATTCCAGTGGCACCAAGAATGACTATGCTTGCGATTGCACCTGGCTCTGAATATGTGGCCCATAGTCATTTAGAATGTTGGCTTTCTGCTTGTTCTTCTCTACTACCCTGCCCCCTCCATCAGCCTAACAATTCTCACCTGGAATTATTCCCTGATGTGCCTCAAGAACTGTTTTTCCCCTTCCTCAATCCCTTCCACAATACACTTCTCTGTGTCTGCCTTTGCATCTTGGAACTGCCTTCTTGGCCTCCTTGATCTTTATTTGGTATTGCTGCATTCTTCATCTTCTGGTTTCATCTTGTAGATAATGAAGGCTCTTTTTGGCTCTCACACCCTCCTTCACCTTCTTAGAGAACGAACTAACTAGGTCTGTTCTTTGTACCCAATGTTTTGACAAAGCAACAACAACAACAAAAACATTGCTTTCTAAAGGGCAACGGTCCTAAATGTAAATAAATGTATATACATTTTTAATATTCAGAAAGGGTTTTCTTTGTTGCAACTCACATAATTCTCTTATGAGAAAATTAAAGTCAAATTAGATTAGTTAATGTTTTGAAAGAATAAATGAGTAACTTAATTTTACTAGCCAGAGATGTTCAAATAAATCCACGCCCTCAGGCATTAGTAAATGTAACTGCTATTTTTTTTTTAAAGGAAGTTAGTCTTATCCATTTTAATGTTTCTAGCCTAGTTCCTAAAATGAATTCTGTGAGAGAATGGATGTTGGAATTTAACCCTAGTGTGGTTAGTATTGCTGAAACATGACTCAATAACAAAGTAGATGATGTGGACCTAGTAATTCCAGGCTATCAAATGTGTAGACAGAAGCAAAATTAAAAGGGAGTCAGAGTTATGGTCTATGGGTAGATTAACCTAAATTTATTACGTATTGTGTGTAATTGCATGCAAACCCCCAGGATAAAAAAAGCAAGCTTTAGATCTGAGATTGCCCTGTAGTAAGTCTAGACTGATAATGGGTTGTTACTTGCCACCTAAAGGTGACAGGAACAACTTTTCTAACCTGCAGGATTTTTTGTATCAATATAGATCTAATCATGAAGTCCTATTGATGGGTAATTTCAGTGTGGACTGGCCCTCAATCCCATTGAACAATAAATCAATTTGTCCATAGGAATGGAGCTCGTCCAGTTAACTGACTCATCCACAGCAATAAATTCAAGGGATATAAACCTTTCCACTACACTTGAGTTGATTATAACCATGGACCCAGAAAATTATATTCAGTGTGGAGTTTTTCTGGATTCCTTTAGTGACCATCAGGTCACTTTTTGTATCTGGAAAAGAGACAAAATGTAGGAACATTTCAATTAAAGGAATACTGTTCCATGAAAAATTTTATTATATAAAGTTTATGATTGACTTAGAGGGAGGAAATTGGGACAGGCTGGGCCACATGCCAGATGTAGACAGTGCATGGAACAATTTGCACAGTGAATTTCTACTAGTATGTAATCAACATGCCCCTACTCATTGAACTATACCAATGCATCATAGTATACAAGGATGTTTAGTTTACAATGTAAAAATAGGGATAATGCCGAGAAAAAAGCAAAAATATTAAACACACAATCAACTTGGGACAAAAATAACAACTTAGAAATCTATATCTCAAAGAAATAAATACAGCTAAAGCTACCTACTGTACTACAGTGAGCATTTTATTGTTGGAAATGACACTAACCCACACAGGTTTTGGAAACTGTTTTCAAACTTATAGGGACAAACTTCCTATGAATTGCCAAGGGTCCTTTAAAAGTGATGAAAAAAGTATCCCCACTTCAAATTATAAAGTTGATAGATTTAACTAATTTTTCATAACTACAAGCTCATCTGTAGTGAACTTGGCTAATCCAGAGACTAGAGAAAAACATATTTAAGTCTTTTTTCAGAAAAGTCAGGGCAAGTTAAATTTTGCTTCTATCTAGTTAACTCAAACTTAACTTTAAAAGAGGTATTGAAACTCATTGAAAAGAAAGCAATTTGACTGGATAATATACCAACATCTATTCTCAAACTAGCTTCCTCGGTAGCAGACATTTTTAACTTATCTTCGAACATTAGTTCATTCCCCAAAGAATGGAAACAAGCTAATGTGGTCTCAATATACAAAACCAGCCCAAAAGAAGTCATTTACAAATACAAACCAATATCCCTCCTCCTAGTTACATTGAACATTTTTGAAAGGATTGTTGGAAATCAAATAAAAACTTTTGGAAACACAAAACAAATATGATCCAAATCAATCAGGTTTCCATGAAAGATATAATACATCTATTGCCTTAGTAAATGTATTTCCTTTTTCATTTTATTTTTATACTGTAATGTCATGTGAGCAAAATTGTCCATTTTCACAAGCATTCTGTGACAAACAATCAACAGTTACAATAAAACAAACATAGTGTAAACATATACATTAAAATATAAAAATAAATTAAAAACATCTACAAACATTTTTATTGAGTAGGAAATGTGTTATATCATTTTTAAATAGAGACAATGTGGGAGACTGAGACAATGATATTAGTAAGCTATTAAAATGTTTGTCTTCCCTGTATAGGGAATAGTTGTTCATTCATGGTATGACAGAAAGGAATTTAAACAGTGTGACCCATAGTGTGTCTGGTAGAGAGTCCTTTAACATATTTCTGGAATAGAGAACAAATTCTGGTGGGCATAAAACCCAAGTGAATTTTATAGAACAATATCATAATCTTACTATGAAGTCTATATTCTAGGGAAAGCCAGTTTACAGCTTTATAGAGGCCACAGTGATGGGTCATCCTTGATAGCCGAGTTACAAACTGAATGATATTATGAAATGTAGTCTTCAACGTACCAAGGACTATAGAAGCGGCAGAGGAGTAAACCAGTGATCCATAGTCTGTTAGGGGAAAAAAGAAACTATTAGCAAGCATAGCCCTGGTTTCAGGAATTAAAAAATTATTTTACTCAATATAGCATACCGGCCTTTGATGTAATTTTTTAATTAACTAACCAATACAATTTTCGAAGGTTAAGTGATTATCAAGGGTTACACTGAGGTATTTCAAATCAAAAACTCTCTCAATCAGATTATCACCATTATCTTCTATCCTTTAGAGTGAAGTCAAATCAGTGGTTATTCGTATGCCAGAAAATACCATCACCTTTGTTTTTTTAAAGTATAGAACTCAACCAAGTGCCGCAAACCAAGAGTGCAGCCTACTAAAATCACTCTAGTAACAACATAAAGTAACAATGGATATTCAGATGGTCACAGATAAAGGCCTCTTCACTGGGTCATATTTTTCTAAGGCATTTGATTCCTTACTATTTTATTAAGTAGACTGGATATGATTGGCCTCGACCAGGTGGCCTTAAACTGGTTCAGAGAATATTTAATGAGGAGGACACAAATGGTCTCTCTGGCGAATAGAGGTGGGTGAAATCAACAAATCCCAAATTCACAGAATTTTTGTGAAATGTGAATTTTCATGAAATTTCATGAAATTTTTCAGAATATTGTGATCTTGTTTAATTGATCATCACTTGGTTCATGTTAAAGCAGCAGTACTAAAAACCAGGAAGTCATCAGTTTCCAGTTTTTTAGTGCTACAGTAAATATGGCAGTTGCTATCTAGAACTGTTGCTTAAAACATGGCAGGTGGCAGAAATGTAAACAAAAACAGAGAAAAAAAGGGGCAAATCATGGGATGACAGTACAATGCTTGCAAAAAAGATTACCAGGTAAATGCTCAACAGAACACAGGGAATAGACTGTTGCAAAAGCATAGATTTGTTATCTTGCACTGCTGCTTTAAAGCTAGAGGAATGAGATTTAGAATGCATATTATCTGGCACAGGCCCAAAAGGCTTACCAAGTTTCATGACATTTGGATAAAGGCTGGGGAAGGTATTGGGGCTCAAAGTCTAGCAATTTAATATTCATGTGAAAATGTCTGAAAATATTTCTATGCTTACAATTTAGACACCTATGGAGTTCAATAATTGAACATTTATATGTATACTTTCTTGGAAGATTCATAGAAACTGCTAAACAGAGATTGTAAGGTTTAGCTGTGACCTGCCTCCCAACATGACTTCCAGGGACTTGCTTCCAAACCTGGATCGTCAGCATAGCAGCATGATGTTCTGATGCTGAACCATGGTGATTGCCTTAAAATCTAAATATTTAGGTTCAATGAACCTAACAACATTGGTGATATTCTGTTCTGTAGCTTAAAATGTATAGGAGCTTAAATTTCAGCAATTGACATAACTGTGAAATGTAATTTAACATTTCTGAAAGTTTGGAGGCTTATAACTCAGTCAACTTTAGGGCTAGAGATCTAAAGCTTGGCACATGTATGCATGGGCATGGGTAATGTCAATATACCAAATGTGGTGCAATTTGAACAAACTCTTTTAGTTTACTTAGTTAACTGTAATTTTGAAATGTCTAATGTCTGGAGGCTAATAACTCAGTCATATTTAAAGGTACAGATCTGAAACTTGGTACAGTTTTGTATGAGCACTGGGTCAGAGAATATCCTACAGTTGGTGAAATTTGGACAAGTACCTTTTGAATTAGACAGAAATTACCAACATCACAATTTTGGCAAAATGTCAAGACATTTTTGTGCAAATTTCATGAAATTTCATGGAAGAGAAATCAGCATTTCACCAGAATTATGCTGGCAGAAGTAAGGAATAATACCCAACAGGGTGGGTAGTATTGGGCTATACTGGACCGCCCAGGGGTGTAATTAGGTATGATGCCACAGGTGGAGGGCCTTATAGCCCCTGGAATGTCTGATATATACCACCCACCCTGGAGGATATTATTGCTCTTAGAAAATGGACCACTGTATAATGTATGTTTAAAAAAAGAAAAAAATGGTTTAAATGCTAAAACTCATTTATTTTGTAATAAAGTAGTTCCTCTGCCTGCATTAGAATGATCTTTTTTTAACTAGGGAGTTTTGAGGAGTAGGGAGGTGATTGTCATGGTTACCCCCATATACAGACACACACAGTGTAGCTGCTTACCTGCATGAGCGGCATAAAATTCTCTGGGATTTAAAAATTACAGCCTCCCATGAAGTGCAGACTGTGTAGTTCTTCACTGCTGAGTGCTGGTGTCTGAATGAGAGAGAGAAAGAGAGACAGAGTGAGAGAGAGAGAGAGAGAGAGAGAGAGAGAGAGATAAGGAGGTGAGTGATTTTTCACCTGTTTTACCAAATGTTCTCCCAGGCAGGAGTAGCAGCTTGACAGATACAGAGAAACCCCTCAATTCCAAGAAGCATTTCCAGTGCACCTCTCTCCCCCTCAGGCAGTAGTATGAAAGACACAGGGAAACCCCTCGAGTCAGCCTAGCATTTTCAGCCATGCAAATGGAAAAGCAGCAAAAGGTAGGGCAAAACTAGAAGTAACGGTAGTCACTTACTTGTGCACCTCTCCCCTTCTCAAGTGGCTGTTGCTGCCTCCTACCTATCATGACCTGGAGAAGATGAATGATTTGGGAGAGTTGGGGAGAGGATCCATGGTAGTCTGCAGGCTGTGCTTTTCTGTGTCTCCCCCAGCCCTATTATCTTATTTTTTTTTTCATCTGTGAGACTGGCAGCTGACAGGGTGATCAGGGAAATGGAGCTGAAGTAAGTGTACCTGTCGGGATGAGGGCTCTGAGTCTGGCGTGATTGGGAATGCCAATAGCGGTGTGTGTCTTCAGTCCAAGAGTGCAGAACAAAACTTAAATGGAACTGTCATTTAAAAAAAAATGGACATTTATACTTCTGCTTGAGTGGGCTTATAGTGGGGTGGGCATGTTGTGGAAGAAGTGCTTCATAGCAGTAGCGCTGAGTACATGACAGCGTGCTAGAGCTCATATTGTAAAATTAAAGAGGCAGGTGTTTCTGTTTCTGAGTGTGTGGCAAAACTCTTGATTGCTTTTTTTAATAATACATATGTCTAGTGGTGGACAGGGTTGTAGCGTATTTGTGTTGCAGCTGAGTGAGTTGGTGTTTTGTCCCACTGACTGAGTGGGGAAAAATGGCAGTGACTCTAGCACAGAGATATGGCATATGGGGATAAGAAAAATAAAATGATGTCGGGTTGTGGCTGTAGGCTACATGGGAAGGGAGATGGTTAGAGGATTGGGCTGGGAGTCAGCTCTCGTTAAACGAGAGAAAAAAATGGTGGGTATTTTAAACTGAACATTCCATAGGCACAGTTATACTGGTGGTGATCAGGTTGGTTGGGGCTGGTACTTTTAATACCCGGGCTCTGCTGTCTGATAGATGCCCACCTTTCCAGGGCTATCAGCCAATCAGAGCCTGAGATTTTTGAAGCCCATTTTCTAAGATAAAATTTGACCATTCCTATTGGGGAACTTCAGATCTCAGCCTGACCATACTAAATCAGGAGTCCCCAGAGAACAGTGTTGGGACTGATCCTGTTTAGTCTGTATATGGATGGAATTGTTCCTTTCTATAATGGAGGCCAAGCACCATCTGTATGAAGATGACTTAGCTTATACTTCAAAGTCAAATCAATAGAAGAAATCCAGGCCAATTTACAAAAGGATTTCGATAGACTGCAAGACTATTTTATAGAACATAAACTAGTGAGGTAATGATTTTTGGTACTAAACACAAATAGTATACAGTATGTTACAACAAAAGCAGACTCAATTTTGTAGCAAGCAAACTCCTATAAATACCTAGGAGTCTGGTTGTGCTTCCAGTAAAAGTGGGATGTACATATAGAGTGTTTAATCAAAAAATTTAATTCTAGGCCAGGGGCACTCTATAGAGATAGGAGATGCATCCCCATGGAAGCTAGAAAGTGAATTGTTAATACAATGGTGATCCCACTCTTCAAATGTGGGGATGTGGTTTATTGGGTGGCATGCAGGAGGGACTTGTGTAAGCCGGATGTGATCTATGACATGTTTGTCCATTTTATCCTGGACGCCCCTCAGCTAACTCACCATTGCCTCCTGCATCAATATTTGGGATGGATAAGTTTGTCTGAAAATGTAAATGTGCATATTCTTTACTTAAAGGTGATAGAAAATGGTATTTTCAGTTGCCTTTTCAGTGTAATAAAGAAGTTAGCACAATTAGATCATGCCTGTGTCCTTTTTTTCTTGAATTTGATGGGGTCTAAGCTTATCAGGGTGACAGTTTGAGACATTGAGATGGTCCCTAAAAGGAGAACTCTGTATTTTTGATTTTGTTTCTCTCTCTGAGCTGTGTGCTTGCAGAACTAACCTGACATCACAGACTCCTGACTCACTCCATAGTCAGACTGGTCTGTGGTTCATTGAGAGGAATTAAATTCAGATTACATTATAAATTAGTTAGATTGTGTTAAATTCACTTGGTATGTGCCTGTTTACATTAAAAATACTGAAGTCTGAATGAGCTGAATGCTAATAGTAGCTTGATTCTAACAAACCGGCAGTTACAGACAGTCTGTACTTGTGTGTAGCAACACTCTGAGTATGTTCAGATAAGAACATCAGTTACACTGAGTGCAGAAAAGGGAACTTGCAATGTTTTCTTCTGAGTTATGCATGTTTGCTATATTTGAATGAAACTTAGTATTGAATATATCATTTAAATTTTAAACTGACATTCTATAAATGTGAACCACTGACTTAAAAACTGTGTGAGTGCAAGTGAGCAGCTGCCATTTTTTTCCCCTTTCAGTTTGATGTGATTATTTCTATAGAGGCAGTTAGCTCTGTTTAATTCAAACCAAAAATGCCAAAACACATTTGCATGTATGGGAGCACTTTAGATGGAGATCGAGGAGTAGGGTGGCAAAGAAGTGTCCTTCAAAGGGTAAAGGAGAAAGTCCTTCAGTGGGTAAGCTGGAAAATGCAGAAGAATGCCCACTGTTGATCATCACTCACTTCGGGTCTTTTGGCATATTCTCTTCATCCAGCATATCCATTTCTTTAGGCAGCCTTTAAAGAAGTCATGTGCTTCATTGCTCGATCCTCACTCATACTGGTTTCTCCTGGATGCCTTGAATCATGAACTTACTCTATTCATACAGTATGTACTGAAAGTAAGTTTATCATCATCAACATTTATTGGATGGCAAGTTGAGAGAAAAAAAAACTCATTTACAATTACGTCCAAATACAATAAACACCGTAATCAGATATACAATAGACAATAATTTACCAACAATTGACAAATTAGTTCCATGCAAAACTATAAGTTAGTATTCATACAAAACAATCACTGTAACTTAATATAAGAATAGCAATAGAAGCCTTGAAGCAAGAAAAGGACACTGCAAGGTCCACATTAAATACTTTCTTCATCAAGTTCCATGAAAGGGGACAGAAACAACAAAAGTGTAATCTCTGAATTTAGTTCAATATCTAGGTATGCAGTAGGTTAAAAATTTGATGGACCTAAAACTAAAGTTAGGTACTGACTTATGAAAAAGTGTATCAGCTAGAAATGTGGGTAAAGTATTAATAATAAACTGATATATGAATAAATACCCATGAATTTCTCTTCGATTTGATAAAGAGTTCCAACCTGTTGAGATATACAGTTGGCAAGGATGTGTTGACCAAGGTAAACCTGTTACAAACCTAAGTGCAGTGTGATAAAGAGGTTCCAGTAAACTGAGAACTGTAGTAGCCACATTTTTATAGACACAGTGACCATAATCTAATACAGGTAAAAATAATGAATTAACCAGCATTTTCTAATTGAGTAACTGCAGTATAGCCTAAAGTAATGAACTGTGAATGAGTTTGGTACATCCAGCAGACAAGACCTGGGTTTGATTATCACAACCACCACTTGCATACTGTGTGACTCTGAGCAAGTCACTTAACTGCCCATTGCTCCCAGGTCGCCCCTGAAAACAAGCACTCATGCCTAGTGGGCCTTACCTGGTTATCAAAGACTAAAAAAAATGTTTTTTATTTCTATAGAAAAAAGGCTAACAGTCTTTTCAGTTTTATTGAGAGGTATTGTATATATAATTTAAATGTTAACTGCTCATCTAGAATTACGCCTAAATATTTATATGAATGTACCCTTGTGATGTTAGTCCCTTTGTTAGATCTTATACACAGATTAGGTAAATCCATGTTTTTCTTAGTAAAGAGCATCCATTGTGTCTTTTTTTTTCATTTTATATTAATCTTAAGTCCATCAAGGCATTTTGTATTTTGGTAAAATCTTTTTGTAAAGTTGTGACCACTATATCCAGTTTACTGTGATGAGTATACATTAAAGTATCTTCAGCATATAGATAAATATTCATAAAAATAGAGCAATACTAGGGAAAGTCATTTATATATTGCAAAAATAATAGAGGGCCAAGGACTGACCCCTGTGGTTCCCACCTACCAATAGTTGCCATATCTGAATGAATCTCACCTGCTCTAACACATTGCTGACGTGATGTAAGATAATAATGAAACCAAAGTAATGCTGAGTATCCTAATCCAGAAATCTTTAGTCTATTAAGCACAATAGTGTGGTCTAATGTATCAAATACTTTAGATAAAATTTAAATAAACAGCTGATGTACACTGTCCTTTATCAAGTGCAGAGAAAATGTCATTAGTATCTTTAGAAATCACATTAGTGGTGTTATGACCCTTTTTAAATCCTGACTGAAAATTCATGATTACGTGATACTTAGGAAAATATTGAAAAAGTTGCTTATGAATCTGTCTCTCAAATATTTGTATTGTTATCATGAGTATAGAATTCAGGTGATAACAACTGGGGTCTTTAGAATCTCCCCCTTCAAAAATAGGTGTTAGATAAGCAGTTTTCTGGTCATCCAGAAGCTATGAAGCCTTTATAGAAAAATTACAAATATAAGTTAAGTGCCTTGCCAAAACCTTTGCTGCAATTTTGCAAAAGACTGGGTCAATATTGTTATATTCTGCATCCTTAGTTTTCAACTTAGAAAGCTCCTTGTAAACTTCTTCCTTCTCTACAGTTCTAAATGAGAACAGAGACCTGTTAAGCTTTGGTGTAACATCAGTATTTAAAGAAGGTGATATTATATAAGGATGATCTTTTTCAAAAGAGAGGCTAGCCTCAAGAAAAAAAAAATATTAAAAGCCTCCAACTGTTCTTTTGTATTATGTACTGCCAGATTATGATAATTTAAAACATTTAGGCAATATGGATACATCAAGTTTTTTAAAAAATAAATTGCATTCTTTCAAATGAGAATTTGTGTTGCAGCAGTATTTTTAATTCACAAATACAGTCAACTACAGGCATTTCCAGAGGAAGTAATCAAGCTACGTAGTATAATTCGAACCTACACAGTTTCATTCCAGTGCACACTGAGCTACTAAAATTATGTGTTTTAAGAACTGGCTACTGCCTTGCTTACTTCTAATTTCTGCTTTAGGGAAAGGTTAATGGGGAATTTAACTATGTAAACAGTGTAGCCATGAGAAGGCTAAGCTGCTGGATCAATGTTAATTTTTATTCTATCATGTTCTAAGATGCATCCCCCCGCAGAAAGTATGTCTCCAGTAGATGAGTTTTTCAATGTGCTGATTCTGTTTTGTGATGAGTACACTTGCCCCAATGTGATTCCAGCTCAGTGCTACAAGCCTTAAGACGTCAGCGGAGAGGAGAGTAAGAAGGGGACAAGCTCACTTTGATTTTTTAAACTATCGCATTCAGATCAAACTACATGACTGTATGTTGGTTGCACAATTTTCTCTTCCCTAAGACACATAAAATGTGTTTTTATTTCTGTATCATCATCATTTTGCATCTGATCATGATCTCCAAAATCATCGAAAGTTGCTGCTGCCATGACTACTCTGTGTGGGAGAATGACATCAGGTGTTATGAATGCAATCAATAGAACAGCGGCATGTGCTAATCAGTCAAAAAACTCACACAGATTGTAACAGACTAAGAAAAAACAATAAAACAGATATTTAGGCATAGAAGGTTAGCCAAATAAGTACACAACATTTAACAGTCTGTCATTATTTCTGATTTAAGTACAACATGAAATAAAGTATTTTATTTCCTTTCTCCTTTAACTTAACAGAATGAATCTCAAAAAACTCTACCCTGCCTAAACAAATTATTCCAAGTTTGTACAGTTAGAAGTGGTTTAGGGAGAGCTGATAATTTGGAAATTTAAGTCCAGGCTCAGGTTTTCAAAAGGGTGAGAATGCTGTAAGCACCAGGTGAGCCAGAGATATGGTGCATCAGGCTTGTGGCATTATCCTGGCCAGTGATCGAGATTTCCTATCCAGTGTGCCAATTGCCGCAAGTTAAATCAACTTTTTGTGGTCTAGCTTGGGCAATCCTGTGGATCTTTTTTGGAGCTTCCACCAGATATTTGGCTCAGGTTGCCATAAAATGTGGAAACTGTCACAACCACGCCCAAGATTGTAAAATCAGACACAGCTGTGGCAAAGGGGTTTGGTGCAATGCCAAAATCCAAGTGTCATGGTGTAGGATATGATGCAAGCCCTGTGCCGTGCTTTGAAAATCCGGCCCCCAGTGCTGAAAATATCTAAGGGAAATTCAACCATTGTTAGTCTTGGACCTACAGCCTGGAATGAACTACCCCAATTTAAACAAAAACATATAACAAAATCAAATGGGAAAGTTTAATGGAATTTGATAAAAGCTTGGTTTGTAAGTGAATCCACTCTGCTTAAAAGCTGTTGTGTCTTGAAAGAAAAAAGTTAACTAGGCAACATTTTATAAAATGATCATATTTCAAAGTCTATTGAAAATCTCTCACTGCTATAACTTGCACTTTGTTGCATACTACACAACTTTTGCTGTTTAATCTACTTCATTTTTAATAATTTTTTTATAAGTTTTGATATTGTTGTGTATGGTTGCATAAATGATGGACCCCATTGTAAATAATCCTTGGCACAATTGGGCTATCCTTTTCTTGATTTCCAAGAATAAACAATTACTACTACTACTACTTCTGACTGCCAGTAGAATATGACAGGCACAAACCACACACGTCCTGGTTCCAACCATGACATTTGTGAATACTATACAATGGTAACTGCCTGGGATAGCCAACTGGCTGCCCTCTCACTTTGACAAAAAATGTTATGTGAACCAGTGTCTACCACCCCATTGCAGCATAGCCTCCCATATATGACATGAACCCTTATTAAATAAGCACTATGAAATAAAATAAAAGCATCCTTCTAGTAACAAATTCTCCTATAAAATAAAAGCATCCTTCTAGTAACAAATTCTCAACTACTGCATATCAGTATCATTGAGAATTTGTTATAAGAATATCTTTCATTGTGTTTATTTAATAAGAGTACAAGTCATATGCGGGAGGTTCTGCCACAGTGAGGTGGTGGACATCTGTTCAAACAGAACTGCTGTGTAAGAATGGGAGGGCGAACAGTTGGCAACCCCAAACCTTATTCACACATGTAAAGTACAAAAAAATCCAGCACTCATCACCTTACAGTAAGAAGAAAAAACGCTGCTCTCTAAGAGTTACAAAAAGTGCCAAATTGTTGAGGCGCCATACAAAAATTCACATGCCTTGATGCATTTTGGAGTAACTTCCTTTATCAAAAGGCCACTTAAGGTGGTGAGTGCTGGATTTTTTGCTTTTACAAGTTATAGTATTATTATCCTAATCGCCCAAGCCTTGTGTGTTTCCTTTTTGTACTATGATTATTTGCGCATGTCATGGTTGGCACCATGGCAACATGTGCATGGTTTGTGCTTGCCAGATTTCACTGGCAGTTAATCATTTATTCCTTCAAAATATTAACTAACCTACAGTAGTTTGACTTTTTGTAAGAGAATGATGTGAGCTGCAACAAAGATAATTATATTTCTGACTATTAAAAATGTACATATGTTTACACTGAACAGTAGTAGTAATAGTCTTTCTTTGTTTATGGCACCCTTCACCAGAGGCTCAGGGCACCATTACAAAGAATAACACGGAATACATAAAATACATAGATACTATAAACTCTTAACCAAAAAACAAAATGGTCACGATTAAATATATATGGCTAATCAAACTCATTTAATCCCCAAATGCTTGCATAAATAGAAATATTTTCAAATCCTGTTTAAAGGCCTCTACCTAGGGGGACTCCCTCAAAGTCCTAGGCAAAAAATTCCTGAGGACTGGGACTGCCACCTCAAATGCCTGGTCCCTGAAACATTTTAGTCTCACCCTAGCGACTACCAGGAGGCCTTCCTCAGCAGAGTGGAGATGACATCCAGGAACATGAGGATGCAGGAGCTATGACAGGTAGCCGAGGCCTAGCCCGTGTAGGGCCTTGTAGGTCAACAGACCCACTTTAAGGGAGATATGCCACTAGACTGGCTGCCAGTGCAGTTTGCACAGCACTAGCAACACATGACAGGAACTCAAAAGGCCTGTAAGTAGCAAGGCCACAGCATTCTGCAGCAGCTGCAGACATCTCAGTGCACCTCCCTTGTCCCAAGGTATAGAGTGTTTAAGACCAAAGCCCTAGAAAAAGCTCACTTTTGTGGCACAAGGAAGTGCTCTTTGATGGAGAGAGATCTACAAAATAAACTGAGTATATGATGTTTCATTGAATTCTCATGGTGGTGTCTAAGATTTTCTTCTTGAAGTTTTGATGTCTCTGACTTTGACCCGTTGTACTGAGACAAGGCATTATTATGGCTTGGTTGATGGTGAGGTTATGATTTGATTTGTCCCTTTAATTTTCCCCATCTCTCTTCCATTAATTATGCTTAATTCCTGTAAGTATTCCTTGAAATGGCTCTGATAAAGCAGGTGCTGGCTTAAGCTATTGTTGTCTTAGTCTCTCAGATGTTTCCAGGATTTTCTCCAGTTCTTCCAACCTAATTTTGAAGCTGCTGTGCCCCAGACTTTATACTTCCATAAAATATTCTTCTCTGTTCTACGTTGCTATTGTCCTGAATCCATGGTCATGTAAATATCACATCCCAATACCAATGAAGACACTAGAATGAGTATAGCTGTTCTAATGCATATACTTCCATGACCTGAAAAATATAAAATGCCTTTGAATAGTAAACTGCATAATATTTGTTAATTTGTATTTGGCCGGATGTTAAGATCCTAGTTTTTGGTAGCAGCATGTCAATGTGTATGCTGGTCTTGGGTGAGAGAGCAACACATACATCACTTTGGGAGGCTAGCAGTCCTGATGAAGTAGTACATACTTGATGATTTAGCACGCCAGTGTCATGCTGATCAGTGGGCATGTGAATGAGCACAGGATCTGTAGAGGAAGTGGGAAGAAAGTCACTGGAGTGACCTCTTTGTTTGGTGGTGACAGGTGTCAGTAAAGGGGGCTTCTCAGTGTGCAGCATGCAGAAAGTAGTCTGATGAAATGGGAATAGAAATATGGGTTTTTGTTAGTGTCTTTACCTTACATGGTTCAACATACTTCATGTTCTCACATGGTTGATCTGCATTTTAATGCAGCATGCAGAAACATGAGTAGTTTCTGGCTGGAGACTATAGAGTACTGCACCATCACCTAAATCCATTCTAAAAGAAACAAGAAAAAACTACAGTTTGAGATGTGTGCACCAAGACCAGGAATCACATCTAACTAAAGTAGTCTTGAAGTAAATGATGCTGCTCACAACACTATTTACAGTATACTTCCTTACATATTTTTATGTTTATGGCCCTTTGGTCAGTATTAGTATTCACTCACCATTTTACCACCTTTTTCTTGTTACTTCATCAGAAAATACTGACCTTACAACATATTGTAATATATTTAGTACACATATACAGTGGAGCCAGCTACAATGCAATGCAGTAATGTCTATTACTGCAAATGATGTCACAATATGCTGCATGATAAAGGGTTTAATTACCACTGAATCATACTGTTCCCTGCAGTATACTGCAGGATTTTGATATATAATATAGCATTACTGTGTTGTATCCTGACTGGCACTGCTGTATATTGAATTTTGAACCTCATACGTATTTTGTTTCTAGATTATTTTCTTTATATCCACACTTGATCCTAATAAGTGAAATAGTCAGATAAGCTAGTGTAAATTAATCAGATCCACACTTACGTATGCATTTACTGTATCTTAATTCATTTAGGATCCCCGAGGAACACCATGGGCAAGATACTCAAAAGTTAGTGTGGGCACTGAGGGGTATTTGCTCACATTTAACTGGGTTTTGCACCTAGTTCATCAGTGGGATCTATATTCAGAGATCCCCACAGCATGAGCAAAACCCATTAGTGCTGAAGCACTAACATCACTGCAACTTTGCAAATGAGAGGGTCCTTCGTCAGCAGTTGCCACTAAATGCCTCCCAAATGGGCACCACTTCCCACCTTTGGAAACTGCCACTTAACTGGGTTCAAGGCCCTAGTGGTGTGATGTGGTATTGCAGCTGCCCTCACTTTCACCCTTGATCCTGGCATAGCGAAACAAGGGATGTCCTGGCATCCATTGGCACCCCTGTCTCTCTTAACTCATACCAGAATAGCTCTTGTCTTCCCTGGTGTCTAGTGGCACCCCCACCTTTTGATCCCCCCATCCCAGCTTGTGTGATGGTGCCCTGTTCTCTAAGGTCTCCCACCTCTGATCCTCTGGCCCAAAATGCATAGGTACCTATGAAGGTGAGCCATGCTCTCATCTCCTTGGCTGGCTGCCATATGGAATGACAGGGACACCCCACCCCATACATATGAAGGTAGTGCTGTGTGGAGACTCTGATACAGAGACCAGTACAGCCCTCCTCTCACCTCCTTGACTGGCAAACATATGGAATGACATGGAGCACATGTAAAGTATACTAAAGCCTTCATAGGTAAAGGGGGGGTTGGCTGGGTGGTGTGTATGTTGCAGGTGGTGAATGTGGGCCACTAGCCACCGGGTACTTTGAGGTGGCACCAGGATAGGTGCTCCACAAGTGGGGAGGTACCAGCAAACACCAGGGACTACATGTGCATTTTGAGCCTGGGGATAAGAATATGGGGTGTCCCTAGACACCAAGGCACCATGATGCCAGCTGGGATGGGAGATTGAAAGGTGGTAGTGCCACTAAACATCAGGGAAAACATGTACTATAAAGGGAGGGGTGATCAGAGAGTGAGGTGTGCCACTAGTCATCAGGTAATACAAGAGCTATACAGGAACAGGGTGATCAGAGTGTGTGGGATGCCACTACAGGTGGTACTAGACACCACGGAAGACATGAGCTACACAGGGACAGGTAATTGGAGGGTGGGGGTGCCACTAGACAGCAGGAAGTACATTTCAATTGTGGGGATGGGCATTTGGGGCATGGGGTGGGCAAGAGCCACCATGACTGATGTGGCAGGTGACCACAGGACAGGCCCAAACCTGCTGCTGCTTCCCATGCAAATGAGCTCATCATTTTCATGCATATTGTCCATTAGCACCTTGCATACGCAATGGACTAATTTGCATTTTGCGATGGACTATCACACCCCAGGCTCCCAGTGCTGTGTGGTCTGGGGCATTGATCCCTACAGGCTCAACACAGCCCAGATCTATGCCGAGGCAGTGCAACTGGACATTGGTTGTACTGATACAGGCTGATCCAACTGGACATAGCAATCCCTGAGTCAGGCACAGGCACAAGTGGAGCATGTGCATTAGTGCTCCATTTTTGTGTCTTTTTCAATATCTGTCCCCATATGTTTTCCTCTGGGTTGCAGGCTGCTTGACAAAAAAAAAATTATCCCTTTTTTAGCTGGCCATATTGTATGCAGAGATGCAGTGAATTTAAAATCCGCTGGCGAAGTGAACGCAAAGTGGCTACTTCACGTTGGCACTTTGCTACGCAGAGTGCCCCATTGGAAAGGCTCACTTCGCCTTGTTATTATTACTTTGCATTGTCATTCCACCTTAAACGTGAAGTAAGGTGGAGTGACAACAATACTGCCAGCATCCCACCCACACAGTCACCAGAATAAATGTGCATCCCCAAAGTGCTACTGTCTTGTGTCCAGAAAACTCCCCAGTGCTGATGAAGTGAAATGAGAGTGTAACAAGAAATGCAAAGTCTCACAGAATTAATTGCACACTCAGTCATGCACGCAGTGGTCAGGTCACACACAGAGTCACCAGATTTAATGTGCATCTCCAAAATGCTACTGTCTTGTGTCCAGAAAATTCCCCAGTGCTGATGAAGTGAAATGAGAGTGTAACAAGAAGTGCAGTCTCCCAAAGTTAATGGTGCCATGAAAATGCACAGACAGATTAAGATTGCGCTGCACACTCAAGGGATGCATACAAAAAGGCACAACAACACCTAACCATTGCTCACAAATCACAAATCCAAATCTGGAAAGGAATGCATTTTGCCAGTTAGGGGATTAGTGCATGGCAGTAACAATCCACTACCAGTAAAGATACCACAAAGCAGTATAAAAAATTCATGCAGGTGTGGTGGATAGCAGGTTCACACTGTTGCAATTACTTTGTAACACAATAAAAGGTGTCTGATTTAATGGCACACATAACACACACACTCACACGCACACTCAAGTAATGCACAGCAAATTGAAAACCTTTAGTAATATAACCAAATGTTTTAAACAAATTGTACACTGCTGCACCACAACAATCAGCAAAAAAATGTCAAGAATTACTGAAAATATTACTGTGTGTACATTAACACAGTCATACAAGAAAAATATAACCAAAACAGAAAGACTGCCTTTTTCTCCCAGTTAATCTACCTACACCACAAATACGCCCCACCCTCAATGCTCACTTCAGAGTACACAAACTGACTCTTCTAAATTAACATTCAAAATCCACACAACAACAATAAACACTCGATGACATGAGCACAGAAGGATTTCCTACAATCGATGTACTAAATTGTGAGCAAAAAATATTACTCAAAAAGGCATTTTAAACAGCTTTCAGAGGTTTTGAATCACAGAGCTCTGAGAGCAAACTGTCTACTGCACACACACTACCCAGGCCAGAACTGAGGCTGTGCCGATCAATCTAGAGCCCATGTGACCTGCAATCCCATGAATAACTGCAGAATTTCATTTGGTGCTCAATTACAGGGCAAAGTGAGGTGAATTACATTGAATTCAATGTACTTCACCTTAAAATTGGTGGAGAGGTGATTTGGGGAAGGCAGAATAATGCAAAGTCATTGGTTTCAGAGGACTTCACTTTCCTCATTATGAAGCAAAGTACTCCGCTTCACTTTGTGGAGTTCTCCACAGATTCTGATTTACTCCATGAATCACTTCACGGAGCAAATTGGAGCCACTTTGCCCACCATTACTTACAGTACTGTAACTCACATGCTATACGGGAAGGAATGCAAATGCCTAAGATCTACTTCCCCAATGAGCTGTAGCACAAAACTCCCCAAGTTAAAAATGCTTATTAATGAGTACAATGGTGGAGTGGTGAAGCCTGGAGACATACTACAAAACATGCTTACAATTCATCCAAGTAACTAGTAAAAAAATTAATGTTGTGATTCGTGACATGATTGTGAATCGTGATTTGTGACTGCATTTGTGACCGTGATGATGAAGAACGCGACTTGTATCACGAGTGACTCATGATGATGGTCCTGACTTAAAAATGCATATTAATGAGTACAATGTCCATGCAGAATTAGGCACCACACTTGTCCAGTACTATGAAGGGAAGCCAAAGAAACAACTGTGACTTAAGTTGCAGATGGAAATTGGGCCTTAAAGAGATGCAAATGCACAGACAGATTAAGATTGCACTGCGCACTGAAGAGATGCAGATGCAAAGGCACAACACCTAACCAGTGCTCACCATCAGAAATTCAAATCTGGAAAGAGTACCTTGCCAGTTGGGGCGGGCTACGGGGGGTGTACTGCACTGCTGCAGTAACAGTCACTAGTACTAGTACTAGTAAAGATACCACAAAGAAATACAAAAATCACACAGCTGCAGTGGATAGCAGGTTCACATTGCTGAAATTATTATGTGGCACAATAAAAGGTGTCTGATTTAATGACACACATCACACACATACTCACACACACACACACTAAGTACTGTAATGCATAGCAAATTGAAAACTTCAGTAATATAACCACATATTTTAAACAAACTAAAATTATGCACTGCTGCACCACAACAATCAGAAAAAAAATGGCAAGAATTATTGAAAATATTACTGTGTGTACATTAACACAGTTATACAAGAAAAATATCACAAAAACAGAAAGCACTGTCTTTTTCTCCAAGTTAATCTACCTACACCACAGATAAGCCCCCCCAAAAGCACACTTCAACAGTCTCTCAGTACACAGACTTAATGTTGTACATTAACATTCAAAATCCACATACAAACAATAAACGCTCGATGATATGAACACAGGAGGGTTTCCTAAGTTTGATAAAAAAAAGTGACTCAAAAGGCTTTTTAACAGCTTTTAGAAGGTTTGAATCACAGATAGTTCTCAGAGCCGATTGTCTCCTACAGCTTCCTACACACACTACCCCAAACTGAGGCTGTGCAGAACAATCTAGAGCCTATGTGATTAGCCTTTGGAACTTAAAAACAAGGCAAAGTGAGGCGAAGTACATTGTTTTCAATGTACTTTGCCTTAAGAATTGGTGGACCAGTGGTTTGGGAAAGCGGAGTAATGTGAAGTCATTGTTTTCAATGGACTTCACGTTACCCATTATAATGTGAAGTACTCTGCTTCGCACTGCGGAGCACTCTGTGAATTCACCTTCACTCCGCGAATCACTTTGCGGAGCGAATTGGGACCACTTTGCCAATCTTTCATTGTATTTAACTCTTAACATCCCATCCCCTCCCTTGCTTTTAGTAAACTCCATAACATATATATCTTTTTATTTCATGCCTCCAGAACTACCTGCAGCTTTCACTGATTTTCATGTTTCACCTCTTTGTTCCATTAACACAAACAAAAATAAACCCTCTGTTATTATCCCTGTGTAAATTGTTTTCCTCATTACCCTCACTCCTTTTGTCACACATACTTTTATTTCTCAAAGCTCTCCTCTCGGGCTGCTCTCAGTTCATTAATGTTGTAGAGTCCTGGCTTTACCTTTTGCACCCTATGTTGACAAACTGGTGGCCATAGGTAACAGAAGACTGGATGCCCTATACTGGAACAGAAACAATATCACTGGGGATGCTAGACACCTTATTGTGGCCAGATCCATTCTGTCACTTATAGATAATGGGCTCCCTGTCTGGGCAGCTGCCTGTGACACAGTACTAAGCAAAGTAAAGATGATCTGTAATAAGGCGTGCTGCTATGTACTTGATGCCTCATAGTTGTACCCTTTACACACTCACTAACTGGCTACTTTTATCCAGCAAAATAAATCTCCAGACTTGTTTGCACCTTAGGGCCTAACAATCCTGGTTTAGCAAATTGCTTCCATGCTTCCACACTGTCTCCAACAAATACAACACCAGGAACATGACCAAGAATGTTCTTAAGCCTCCTTTCTAGCATACTCAGCTGCACAAGCAGTCATTTGCTGTTGGGGCTGCTGTTTAAACAAATTCCTAATATACTGCTGAATCTCCTCAAGTTTAATGAGTTTAAGCCATCTTATGGTCTGCCTTTGCAGTCCAAACAGTTTTATTTGGTTTCTCTCTGTACGTAACCTGTGACTTTTTATACATCTATATGTAATTTTTTTTTTTTCAAAACTATTTAATTGTTCTGCCATAAGTGTTTTGAGCCTGACTTGACTGTATTTCCTCTGGAAATACTTATTTTACTTGTAATGTCTTTTGTGACTATGTATTTGACATGGAACCTTTATAAATGAGCACTTGTGTTCAAATATAATCTCTGAAGTTTTCAATCAATCAATCAGTCTATCAATCAATAAATAAACAATATAGAGCAGGAATTGTTACTGATTAAAATGTTCATTACAACACTTTACTCCTTAGTTGGGTGAGGATCATGTCATCATTAGTCATGGCAGCAAAACATATCAATTGTCCAATTTAAAATGGTGTTACCATTCTAGTTTGAAACTAAACTCTCTTGCTGTATCTCATTATAAATGTCTTCTTCTTTTTATATGCAATAATTGCTAGATTTAATTGCCATTGAGTACAAAAAAACATGAAGCAATGCATCACCTGGATACTGAGGTGGTAAATCTGCATCTGGCATCTCACTGCAGTTGTTCTTTTAATTATGTTGGTCCTTTTTTCCATAAATACTCATTTACAGCTGGTGCATACAATCAAATATAAAGAGTTCACAGTGGCAGGCACATTCAGAGACCTGCTCATGTCATTGAAGTCATGAATCACTTACTGTGGATGCTGTGAGGCTTTTAAAAAAAACAACTACTGTATGAGCAGATAACCAAAATTACCCTTATCAATGCCATGAACTAGAGAAAGAAATGTTGTAACATGGTTAGATATCAGAAAATGTACTAGTCACTTATTATAAAGAACAATATGCACAACAAAACATGTTTTGAAGCATTTTGTAACTTTCTGACAGCATTACTGTGTTTTAGAGTGTATACATTTACAGATACATTGTTAAAAATCATTGTTTCTGATTGTGGGGGTACCATATTAATGATATATTTTCCTTCAGCACTTTGGTCCCATTTCCCACAATGCAACAAATTCCATGAGACTATGATGGCATCCTGCCCCCGTGACTGCTGTTTGTGTATTTGGAAGTGCCACTTCATGGCATGTTTGCACACACCTTTTTTGTATCTATCTCCCATTCCTATTTACAAACAGATAATTTTCATTACACATGCTAGGGTCAGTTTTCAGGTTATCTGAGTAAACAAAGGAATGCATATATTTTATACTGGGGTGGAAACTGCTCCTAGAAGTAGAACATCCTAAGGATACTCAAATTGGTAATAAACCCAGATACTAATACATTATAGCTTGAAAAGTCTGGCAGCTAGTCAATAATAAAATGATACATTCAAAAATGTCTAAAAAAAGAATCCCCAATAATCACAGCTAGGTTATAATGTAAATTTATTGGCCGTGCAGGATTCAAAGGACCAAGGAAAATGAAGCAGGGCAAGTTGAGGGACTGATGTATTAGATGCACATCAAAGGACCACAATCAGCAGAAAGAATTATTTAAACTCTGAACAAGTACTTCAAACCCCAGACATGAACAGTCTCCAGTACAAGTAGTGATGTTTCCAAAAATGTAGAAAAAGGCAGTTAAAGGTGTGGGTGACATCATAGTTTCTTGAAATGCTGTGCACTGTGGGAAACAGGCTAAAGGAAACATATCATTAACATGGCACCCCTCACATTAAACAAAAAGTTACATTTTTCTAAAACTGTATTTGAACCAATTACACACTGGAGAATGGTGTAATGTTGTTCAGTAGTTAAGGTCTTGATTCAAAACATATGTATTTTGCTTATTTGCTCATTGTGCCCTTTAATGGAGTTGTTTTATATATTGTACATAATAAGTAAAATTTTAATTTTTTTAGAGCCACTTTATTTCAAGGTCCAAGCAATTATCTCATTACATTTATTCCAAGTGGTTCTCTGCAGCAGTCTGTAAATAGTTAAAACAAAGGGCTGCTAGAATTACTTCAGTCACAGATGAAAAATACAACTTAAAAACTGTACAATTTAATCTTGAAATGCCCCAACATTTTATTTACTTACAGTATTTCTTTGAGACATGTGGCCTTCTGTGGTGTGGTATTTTCAATGGTATGCTCAGCTTTGGACTTCTTTCCTATATCATTGAAGTGGAAAGCAGTTAACTCACAGTACTTTAGGAAGAATAAGTAACAAACTGCAGCCACACTCCAAAACAACCTTCGCCACCCCTCCAAGTATTGAAAGTTATGTACTTCCTCTTCTCCCCACCATACCCTGTCCTCTGCCCTGTCCTTAAGGTTGTGAGCTCTCACATCACTGACCTGATGTTGTTGCTTCTTCCTCTAACTTTCTCTTCACCACCTGCGCCCTTTCTCGCCCCCTCCTCCTCTCTCCCTTGTCCCCCTCACCCTACCCCTCTTTCCTTGCACTTCTTCTCTCCTTCCATTCCATCCGCCTCCCTTAACACCCTTCTAGCTCTAACCCCAACAGGGGAATGAGACACAATGGCCTTGACCCCAAACTTCTTCATCTTTTCATCCATATCACCTTCTCTCCTCCTCAACCTCTACTTTTCCTCAGCCTCTATAACAGATGCCTGGAAATGGTCCACTGCAATCCCCCTCTCTGGGGACAGTCGTTCCTCTCATGGAAACTATTGTCCCATCTATCTCCTTCCAGCCCAGCCATGGCCAAGCTCAATATACTTCTTGTATTCTCACAACTCCCTCCTTCCTTGACTCTGCCTCCTTTTTCAATCATTTCCATTCTAGCTTCAGAAAATCCTACTCCACATCCACATCTTTCCTCCAGCTCATTGACTCAATCTGTATGTATGGACCAAGCCCAGTTCACTTCCACCATCTTTCTTGAATTGGCCAAGGTGTTTGACACTGCATCATACCCCTTCTCTTTGAAAAGTTGCAGGGAGTGGGACTTTCTGCCTCATTAATCAGTTGGTTCTTCTCCTACTTTGAGGGTAGGTTGCAAGCTGGCCATGCTGGGGACATCCTTTCTCCCTTCACTCCTATATCTGCTCAAGTGCTCCTAAGTTTCTGTCCTGGGCCCCATGCCCTTCTACATATTCCTAAATGACCTTCATTTGGTCTGTTCCTCTGCTTCCATCCATATGTATGCAGATGACACTGTGCTGTTTGCCTCTGGATCCTCTGCTGTGAACTATCTCAAACAAGATTTCTATAGTGTTCAGTGCTGATTATATTCCAACCTGCTGTTTCTCAATGCCAGAAAAACTGTCTCCATGACCTCTGACTCCAAGCAGAGGCTTGACAGGCTCTCTCTCCTCCTTCCACACTGTTGATGGTACTGTGACTGAGGATGTCTCCTTCTTTAAGTATCTTGGAATGTGGCTGGACCACCACCTAGACTTCTTGGTGTTCATTGACACCATATACCACAGGCTTCATCCCAAACTGGGTGCTGTCTATAAAAACAAGGTCAGTATAATTTTTCCTGGCAACCATGAGCTTGTCACAAAGATGATGCACACAATATTTGACTATGGTGACATTGTCTAAAGCAAAGCCCCCACATCCACCATTGCAAGACTGGACCATTCCATTCATGTATTTTGCCATTTTGCCCTGGACTGCCTTCCTCATACATAACATTGCTGCCTTTACTCCTCCCTCTAACTACCCTGTCCTTGATGCCAGACACCTCACCTATTGTGCCTCCTTCGACTCAAATTCTGGTTGACTCTCTCCCTCATTACCTTTCTGCCTTACTATCCTGACCTTCTCTTTCTCGTCCTATGCTCCGCTGACCACTGCTTCCCATTCCCTCTCTTTCAAGAAAACCTCTGAGGGCCAAACTGCCTCTTTGTGTTGTTTTTCTAAGCTCTGGTCCTCTCTTTCCTCTCTATCTGCTCAGCCACTTCCTTCTTCTCCTTCAAGTCACTTTTTTGTGAATTTTCTGCACACCTGCAACTGTACCTGACCCCTGTATTCACCCATCCATGTTTTTTTTGATGCCTGCTATGCCCACCTGCTGTGATTAACTACTTACCTACTGTAGGCCTGATGTGTGAGTGACTAAAACTGCTCCTTATCAGTTACTAACATCTGGTAAAGTTTTGCTCATGTACACACATGAATGCACTTGCATTGTTAACTCTTGCTCCTTTGTAGTTACTGTACTAGTAGTCTGCTGCTTATCTGACCCGGGCTAACACTTGCATTTTATGTATCATTTACATCTTTATTTTGTGTTATTTTCATTTTCTACTATGCATTGTGCCTGGACAACAGTAAGATATTGTACTTTTATTTGTTTTTTGTAATGAGTTCATATTGTTTTGTGTTTTATTTTTATTACTATTGCACTTTACAGTAAGCTAGTCTCACATGCATATCTTGTATTGCTTCTCCCCATCCCTGTTCCTCCAGGACACATCTGGGAACAAGATCTTACCAACTCAGTATGTTTTTCCTGGTAAAATATCAAAATTAATAAATAAATATATAAATAAGCAGTTCATATCTCAAATGACACACTGATAAAATGTCCAAAAAAAGCTATCATGTAAGCCTTAGCCAGATGGCTATCTTTTTGCATTTGTTTATTTTGAGTAGACTACCTAAGGACACTTGTCTTGAGCCTACAAACCTGTACTTTCCATAAAAGCTCTCTGTCTATACATACAGGGCTGGATATTCAAACTGCGCCATTCTGAGGCGCAAACCCTTGCACTGTGCAAATTAGTTGCGCAGGGGTGTGGCCGGGGTGATATTCAAAGGAGCTGTGCTATTGAGCAACTCCTTTTGAATATCACCCCAGCGACAGTTATTGTGTATATGGTGAATTTGCTTCACCGCAAGTTGTCAGAGTGGAGCATTCATCCCACGGTGGCGCAAGTACCATTGCGCCATGCACAAAATCACGATATTCAAAGGTGACATGCAAATGGGGCCAAAATTCATGCAAGGCACAGGGGGGGCTATTTGCATCTGATTATGGCCCCATTTGCATGCCATTAGCAGTAGGTGCGCGATCCCGAGGACTTGCACCTGGCGCCCTGCCAGGCAGCAGCCATTGGGGACCGAATGACCTGCAGTCTGATCGCGGGCAGCAATGTGGCTCCCCACGTCCTCCCTGCACATATCCCTGGTGGTCAGTGGACGAAATGCCCGATCGCGGGCAGAAAGTAAACTGACCCCCAACATCTCCCTTGTGCCTGATCGTGGGCGAAAGTAAACTGAACCCCTGAACATCTCCCTTGTGCCCGATCGCGGGCAGAAAGTAAACTGAACCCCCAGACATATCCACTTGTGCCCGATCGCGGGCGAAGTAAACTGAACCCCCTAACATCTCCCTGGTGGTCCAGTGGACGAAATGCCCGATCGCGGCGGTATGTTTAATAACTCCCCCTCCGTTCACATCCTGGTGGTCCAGTGGACCAAAATGCCTGATCGCGAGGCAGTAAGTAAATTGAAACCCACCCACCCAAACATCTCCCTGGTGGCTGTGTCCCCCACCCACCCACCCAGCCCCACCACCTCCCCGGCTGCCGGCGGGCAGCAGCATCCACCGCCTGCCCGCCGCCATCCGCCGACTGACTGCCTGGGGGGCTGCACACCCATTGCAGAGCAGAGCCAATGGGAGTGCAGTGCATACCATATGACAGTCCAGATTTGTGAATGAATGTTCATTTCACAATCTGGACTGTCATGTATGGTATGGGCTGCACGCCCATTGGCTCTTGCCCACCAATGGGCATGCACTACCAGGCAGTCAGTCGGCGTGGGTGGGGCGCAGGCGGTGGATGCTGCCACCCACCAGCTGCCGGGGGTGCAGGGGTGGTGGGGCTTCATGGGTGGGTGGGGGACACTAGCCACCAGGGAGATGTTTGGGGGTTCAATTTACTTACGCCCATGATCGGGCATTTCGGTCCACTGACCACCAGGAGATGTTCGGGGTTCAGTTTACTTTCTGCCTGCGATCGGGCACAAGGGATATGTTCAGGGGGGTCAGTTTACTTTCTGCCCGCGATCGGGCACAAGGGATATGTCGGGGGTTCAGTTTACTTTCTGCCGCATCGTGCACAAGGGATATGTTCGGGGGGTCAGTTTACTTTCTGTCCGCGATCGGGCACAAGGGATATGTTCGGGGGTTCAGTTTACTTTCTGCCCACGATCGGGCATTCGTCCACTGGACCACCAGGGATGTGAACAGGAGGGGGATTTATTAAACATACTTTCGGTCCACTGGACCACCAGGGATGTGAATGGGAGGGGAGCCACATTGATGCCTGCGATCTGGCTGGTGGGGAGTACACTATGCCCTGATCGGGCTGCGGGGGGCACAGGGACTGAGTTGGGGCCAGCCACAGGTGGCAGCTGCTGTGCACCCTGCAATACAGCAGCTCACCTGTGGGTGGCCCTCGACTTAAGCCTTTTTTTGGCTCAAAGTTCTGCAGGCGCAGGTTGGGGTTACGCCTCAGAACTCTGCAAGCCCAGCTGAATATCGGGTGTGCAGTTTATGCATGGTTCCTCCCTTCCAGTTGAGCATGCATTCATTTGCATTGGCGCTGTTGCTCAGCCTGTTTTCAGTGGCACAACTGCCTCCTGCTGAATATCGCAGAATGCGCACTTCGGACTTGGCGCTACAACCTCACAGCATGGCGAACCCTTTTGAATATCTGGCCCACAGTATTTATATTTATAAAATAGGGGTGGGAGCATCTAGAGTGTGATAAATGGAGATATCTTCACTGGAGTGTGATAAATGATGACATCAGCACTGTGATGATAAATGGCATTTATCCATACTGTGCTGATGTCACCACTCACTCACTACAACCTGCATTCTTAATGAAACTGCTTCAGTTTCTTTTTCTCACTGAGGCCTGCAAGTTACTCAATTAGCATTGCAAAGTACACTGACCTGTGTGCTATAGTGTTTCTGAGAATCCAAGTCCATTAATGTGCTAATATCAGCTTCACTACAGCCTACATTCTAAATGAAACTGCTTCTCTTTCTCTTTTTCACTGAGGCCTGCAAGTTACTCAATTACCATTGCAAAGGAAACTCACCTGTGTGCCATGGTGCTTCTAAGACTCCCAGTCCATTCAGCAAAACTCACAAGCACACAGAAAGAGCAGAAAGCACACAAAAAAGGACACAGAAAAAATATTTCAAAAGCTCCCACCCCTATTGTACAAATGACACACATGATGGGCAGATCCTGTGCTTTGGAAAATATTCTCACTCCTGCAGAGTGAGCTCTGGATACTCTCATTTGTGTGTTCAGCACTTGTGAGTATCCAGAGCTCACTCTGCAGGAGTGAGAATATTTTCCATACCACGCTCCTGCCCATCATGGCCCAGATATTTAAAACCTTGCCCTGAGGCTAAAGTAGCCCTGCCTGGTGTGCAATATTTGCCCAGACCAAATAGCCCACAATATTCAAAAGGAATAGCCCGGTGCTAAACCTATATGAATATAGCATGCAAAGGAAGCTGGGCAGACAGGGTACAAAGTACAGGGCAAAAATAGCCTGGGAATAAGACAGCACTGAATATAGCAAATAAGACAGCATTGAATAAAGCACTCAGTCAGGCAGTCAAACATCACAGGACCACAGGAACACATTGCAGAGGTGAACCTGTTATGCCCTGGAGCACATGAAAGGAAGAACAGCCCTGAAAGTGACCCCAAGAGCAGACAGCAGAGCAGAACCCAAAATGTGATACACACCCAGTCATGACAAAGGCCCAGTAACACCCAGGACCCATGAATGGAAACCAAAGCACAGGGGTAATCCATGAAAAGTCCCATGCACCCAAAAATGATGTAGGACACAGTAAAGTCATGAAAGTGGAATGTAATATTGTACAATGAAAACATGAAACCAACAACAAAGACAACATAACAGCAACAGCATTAACAAAAATATTTACAACAAACAGTGATGAAACCAACAGTAAAACAAGTAATACTACGTATACACCTACCGCTACAACTACAACAACCTCTAAAACTACCACCACTACTGGACACACCCAACACCACTATCAACATGACTACTAAACATGTAACAACCAGCACTAAAACAGCTACACCAAATGCAAGTATGAACAATGGAAATGAATATGGAGGGAAAGGGGATGGGGACACAGAAATAAAACTGGAACAGAAAGTGGCAGCAAAACAAGCAGTCCAGTAAGGGGGATCAAAGTAAATGGAAGCGGGAACAGCTTTACTGCTGTATGCTGGATGGTTCTGGCAGTCTCGCCTCCAGGACAGCAGCCACCCTCCTGGTCTCAGAGAGTAACACTGCCTGCTGCTTGATTATAGTCCTCTGCTGTCTGACAAGTCATCACAAGAGGTTGTCTATCCCCTCTGACTCCTCTGGCCTGGTCACCCACAATGATGACTGGTGTGGACCTACAGGAGTAAGGGGGAGCATGTCAGGATGGGAAACCAGCAAGGAGGCGTTCTGCAGCCACAGGTGGCAATACAGGGATGGACAGCATGTCCCGACAGCCATGTCCATGTGGTGCTGAGAAATACAATGGAAGGCACAACCAATAGGTACCCACAGGGTGGGCCTGGAAGACACAGGCAACAACCCAAAACTCAATGGACACAGAGATGTCAGGCCCTGACAATGCCATGGCACGGTTGACACCAGTGAGACAGTGCAGCCACATGGGTGGTCCCCGGGGCAGTGGTAGGAGTGGACCATGCAACAACATGCACATGGGAGGACACATGTTGGGACAAGCTACCCATAGTCACATAGCAACGTAGCACAAGGAAGAGTGCAATAACAACCTAGAGGGGCACAAGTGCATCACAATGCAGGCACGGTGTCTGGCCAGTGGCCATCCCATGCCACAATGCTGGGGTGCTTACTCATCACAATGGTCACGCGCATGTGCGGCATTTGCGCTATGCTATGTACCGCTATGCTAACAAGACATAGGATGCCCACACAGTCTGGCGCTCCCTGTTTGCACAGCACTAAGTGCATTGCCCAGCACTAATATGGCTCATATTCAAACAGCCTACGTAAATGAGGGCACTTATGTATGCAAGGAGCAAACAGTGTGATTAGCATATTATTACCTGCATATTTGCATGCCTAATAAGTATGGCTGCCCAGCAGGGCTATTGAAGGGCTAACAGTGCTCCACCTGTGTTGTCAATAGGGACTGCAATACTCAGCAGGTGCCACAGCTGAATAGGTCTGACACAGAGGAGCATGTCTCAGGAGGCAGAGCAGCAACAGGCTGGGTCTGTATATCAGTATGGAGCATTTTTTTTTGGCACTGAGAAGTGAGTAGGCCCTGCCCTGCACTGTACACACATATGTATAGCCACTAAACATGCATGGGACAGAACACATACCTGCAGGCCCACATGTCAGCATGATACTGCTCAGCGGTGTACATGGGCAATGTGCCTGTTGGCCAGCTGAACAGGATATCCCAAGTGTTACACCTGTGTCAACATCAGCACACTCTGCTGTAAGTGGCTGGCCTGCACAGTGTTGGTGCCATGCACTGGAGGCGGGGATTGGGGGGGCACACATTGGCCTGCAAGTGTCCCAGGCCATGCGCAGCAATGCATGTGCTCTGACCTTGTGAGGGCTGGTGAATGCAATATGGCTGCAGTGTCTGTTGTGACAAATGCACAGGCACTCTGCACACAGGGGTAGCCATGTGGCATGGTTGCAGTGTGTGCTGTACCCTACATGTTGAACAGGGCCTGCGCTGTGCTGCTACAGGACATGCATTGTAGGCGTCTAGGGTGGCATGCACAATGTGATCTGATTGTGCCATGCACTGCTTTCACGCCACAGCATATGAACTGTGTCTCACTACATGTCTCTCATTGGTTCAGCAGCATGACAGGAATGGATCTGTGCACATGAGTTCTCCCAGAATGAACTGAAGGCCTTGGTCCATAGGGTCAAATGGCAGGAGAAGGAGCTATGTGGCTACAAGGCAACCAGTGCTGTCGTGAGACAGATGTGGGAAGAGGTCACGGTGGAGGTCAATGCTTTTGGAGGCCGGGGACATATCATGGATGCTGTTCGCAAGAGGTGGAATGACCTGCTGCAACGGGCCAAGGAGGAGGAGGCACAACTGCTCCATGAATGCCTATGGACTGGAGGAGGGCCATGGATCATGCAACAGCATGAAGGTGACCCACTGATGACCCTGGTGGCCTCTACACTGTGTCCTGTGGTGGTTGGTGGTGTCATTGGCGGTGGGTGTGAGACACCACTCACACCACCCAGCACAGGTCTGTTTGCCACCTGTGTGCACCCTACAATGCATGTCTGCACTGGACATTGTAGGACTGATATGTGACATGCAGTATGGGGGTAGTATGTTGTTCACACTGTACACATGAGGTACTATGGTGTGCTGCCACTGCCTGGGCAGGGCATTCACCGCTGCTTTCATCCCAATGCATCTGCACCATGGTAGGGAGTGTGTGTATGGGGCCATATTCTGCATCGAGAGGGACTGCACTGTATGTTTTAAATGGCCATGGTGTGTGTCATGCATCCTAGGGTGTGCATGTACAGGTGGTGGTTGTGGCCTACTGTGCATGTTACCACTCAGTGACTCAGTCCTATCTTGTTTCACAGTGGTGGATGCACATCATGCAGCATGCCAGCAAGTGGCTGGAATGGAACCCATGGTGCAGGAGGAGGAGGGACAACACCATTATGCCATCAACCTCAGGACTAGGAGCCATGCATGGATCTTCAGCAGCAACACATGGGTGGCAGGCTTCAGGACATGGGTTATACCTGCCTGTGGGGGAGGATGACTCCACAACTCAGGATGGTGGGGACTTGGAGGCTGGTGACATCTAGGATGCCCAGGTGGAGGATCTGAGTGGTGGCCAGGTGGTGATCCTGACGGTCACTAGTGAGCATGGATCAGATGGATCAGACCAGGGCTACTACCCGCCTGTGGAGAGGACTGTGTATGGTAGTGTAGGGGTGGGGCCTGCTAAGGTACACCCCACAGGTGCCATGGGGGTGTAGGACAAAGCCAACATTGACATTCTGGTACAGCAGGTCATGGACCAGGTGGACGAGGTGTGTGTGCCACTGCACGTGATGCCATTCACGGGGAGGAGTGCTGGGCCCGCAGGGGGCACATCACTCCATAGGGACTGTGCAGCCCCAGGAACAACAGCAGCTGACACCCGCACATCATCCCCACCTTGAACAATGGCTGCCACAACCCCCAGCTGGCACTGGCATTGCTGCACCCATGGTGCCCGATAGTCAGGGATCCCGGCCTCTGCTCCAAGCTGCCCTGACATCCCAGCAGGTGGCCCAGATGGACCTTCATGCCTTTCGGTGGGAGATGCAGCATGAGCTCTTACAGCTGCGGGAGACTGTGGGCACGGACTTTGCCTGTGCAGTCCAGTGGGCAGAGGACAGGATGGAGCGCATGGTGGCCACACTCAACCATGGCTTTGCAGGTCTCACAGCTGCTGTGGTTGATCTTGCCACAGTGCTGCATGGGGTGCATGGTGGTCAGCAGGATGTGCATGCAGGACAGAGTGGCCGTGTTATGCAGGCCCACAGGCAGGCCTCTAGTGGCTGCAGAGCAGGCATGGGATCCAGTGCCACTGCATTGTGGGCATCTGCCAGCACCCCAAGGCATTGTGGCAGGCCATCCACCATGTATGGATCTGCAGGACGGCGAGGGCTCAGGTGCTCCACTCTCCCAGCCTCACCGCAGTCCTCCCCTGATATATCATTGACACAGAGCACCCCTGGCTCTGTGTTCTGTGCACATGGTGTGCATCATGTACATGGTGTTAGTCACCTCAGATAGGCACAGCTGCCATGCACACTGACACACACACCCAACACCCACATGTGCACACATGCACGTACACACAAGACCTGCCTTTTATAGGTGGTAACTAGTGCAATTCAGCTTTGTGCAGCACTGTTGCTCTTAATATCCCATTGCGCATGTGTGCTCATTCCTGCCCACTCACTTTGCCCCTTACATACATTATGGGTTTGCCCCATGCTATTGTGGTTTGCACACATTATCCATTCCTTTGAATATTGCTGCTCCGCGCTGTCACAGCGCTTTTCCCGTGCTACCAGTTTGCAAAATGCACTAAGCTTTGAATATCTGGGCTCATGTATCCTATCTTTCAATCTGTCTGTCTGTCTGTCTGTCTGTCTATCTATCTCTCTATCTATCTATCTATCTATCTATCTATCTATCTATGTTTCCAAAATGGTTTTGCATGATGTTATCGGCCCATCTATAGTGGCCTTTTAATAAATCTAGTGGGTGTTTCTGACCAATGATGTAGTTTATGTCCTTGTGAAGCAGATAGTTGGCACAGTGCATCCATGTTATTTTATAGAACTTTGCATTTGAAAAGAACATAAATTACATAATCAAATTCTAAAATAGTACTTATTACCAGTGAGAAACAAAAAAACACCCATTACATTTACAGAATGACCTGTAAAGATGAAACAATAAGAAACAATAAAAGTATGGGAATCAGTATTTATTTCCAAGAAAAAAATTAACTTACTAGATCAGCACACTGCTCATTTAAAGGGCCACTGATGTGAAAAGTGCTATACAGCAGAATCCGAATGAGCATACCCACTTTAAATATCATATCAAAAACTAGATTTATACTTTATTTCATTCTAAACTTATTAGCCATTTTGTAACCCTTATTACACTACCTGTTCAAAACAGTCTGTTTCAGTGAAGAACTGCTGCTGATGTCATCTAAGGGACTCACAGTCTAGTATTCCCTGACAGCAAGCTTATAGGATCTGTTTCTCCAACGTTTTAAAGATAATGTGAAATAGTCGTCAAAAGTAAAACAGGTAGCACCATGCACAAAACAATACAAAAACTATATGTGTCTCAGGCTTTGTAACAAAGTTGACAGCATTGTATTAATTTATGCCTTTTTGGTGTGGTTCATTTCTCCACGGTGACTGGATGCTGAATCAGCATGCATCCAGGCTGCTGACGCCATTTGGAGTGCTACTCTACTGTGTCTGTTAGGAATTTGTGTTGCTGCTAGTATTGTAATATTAGTAACTTCACTGTTTGTTAGTGTCTGCTTTACAACATGTTTTAATATGGGCCTTATATGTGTTAATTCCTACTAGGGGTGGAAGTGTTAGCTCTGGTAAAATGATAATTTTAATTTAGAGTAGAATATAGATGAGCCTGAATGTAGGTCAAAACAGCCTAACCGAAAAAAAAATGCCAGCTAAATTAGAAACTACAGGAAATTACAACAATACTAGCACCAGTCAGCAGCAGATACAAAGAAAAGTTATTCCTGCTAGTTGCAGGTTCCAATTCTTCACATCAGGGAGGTAACGACTTATAATGGCCCCGACCGGTTTCGCGCATCTCGTGCTTCTGCAACTGGTCGGGGCCATTAGGATACCTCTCTGATGTGAAGCGTTGGAACCTGCAACTAGCAAGAATAACTTTTCTTTGTGTCTACTGCTGGCTGGTGCCTGTATTCTTATAATTTCATGTCTTTTTGATTTATTGAGCACAACACTGTTATCGGAGCTATTTTTGTGGACATTGGGCCCTGTGCACGAAGGTGCAGTGTGGCTACACACCACATAACATGAGCACATAGCCACCCTGTGCCCACTGTGCCCCCTGCATGGCATGCACAAAGGGGGAGTACACAGACCCACCATACCCGATCCCCCACATCCGCAGACAGCTCCATGCTGGGGGCATTCCAGGGGTGCACCAGCAGTGCATGGTTTTCATTAACCTGTGTAGTGCTGGCTGCATGGGTGCAGAGGGTAGTACAGGATATGCCATGGAGACCCTGCCTTAACCCATTGCACACCCCCATGGGCACAGGCATGGAGTTGCCAGGGGACCGGGACAGTGCATACCATGCTGCCCCTGACCACTTGGCAGCAGCAGGCAGCAGAGGTGCTGGATGAGCGAGTGCCCATAAATTTATTGAGTGGTGGCACTGAGACTGGAGGGTGCCGTGTGGGTCCAGGTGTGTGCAATCAACATACACAGCCCCAGACCCATGCCACCCTATGAGTGGGATTCAATATGGATCACAGGGGGGGCATCCCATTGGATGCCCCCCCGGATGATGACTCCTTCCCCAGCCACCCTGCACAGTCCTGTGCTCCATGGAGAGGAGCCACAGACAAGTGGTCGGCATTGGTGAATGCCGGTATGGGCACACCTGTCCACAGGGCACAGGGTCATGGGCAGGGTATGCACATTTTGCTCATACCTATGCCCCATTCATGCATAGGGACCATTGCTTGTAAATTAGAAACTACTAATAAGGTTTCAATACACAATTACCTCTCCCACCCCATTTACAATGAGATGGAATATTTGTTTTAAAGTGCCATTCTTAGAAATCACCTCAATTGAATGATATATGTAAATGATCTCAGCCTTTCACCACATCAGACACTTATCCAGTCTGTAAACCTCACAACAGTGTGCTATGACCCAGAATCCAGCAACCCTGGAAAAAAGGACCACAACAAAAAGGCACCCAAACAAAATATTGTCAGTTTTGATACAAAACCTTAAACACACATAGTCTTTAAAGTAATGTTTACTGACTGGTGATGCCTGTTTTATTTATGAAAACCATTGCATGTGATCTTTACAACTTTGAGGAAATAGGTCCTATAAGCATGCTGACTGGGAGTACTTGACTGTGAGTCCCCAGCTCACATCACCAGCAGCTCTTCATTGAAACAGGCTTTTTTGAACAGGTAGTGAAATCAGGGTTGCAAAATAGCTCATAACTTTAAAATGAAGTAACGTCGAAATTTAGTTTTTGGTATGAGATTTACTGGGGGTATGCTTATTCTAATTCCGCAATGTAGCACGTTTGGCCAGATGGTGTCAGTTGCTCTTTAAATCTGCTTGGACAACTTGCATCATCAGAGTAACTATTTAGGATGTAATTTGTTTTGAGAATATCTCAGTTATCTGATTAGGATCTCAATTAGGGATGGGCAGGTCGGCTGTGACCCAATTCTGATTCTGACTGATTTTTTTCCAAAATGTGCTGATTTACTTTGATTTACTCTGATGAACTGTAGACCTATTTTGGTCTATTTGAGTATGATAAATGCACCCATAGTATTCTTTTAGATCTCTCTGTTTAAAAAATAAATAAAATTTTTCCTTTAAAAAAAAACTTGGACTTTCGGTTGTAATGGCAGCCAGCTAGCTGTGAAATTTTCAGCTCAGTACATCACCCCAGTGAAAAGCTACTAAACCCTCTCTCTTACCCCCTCTGAGCACATAAAAAGGTAGCCAAGCAGTTCACCAACAAGCTCCTTATCAGAGATCCACATGTCGTCCCATACATGGACGCAAAGATGAAGCAACAGCAGCCGAAACACATGCCGCCACCATCCCTGGACAAAGAAAAGACAGCAAAGCGCAGCAAGGAAGCTGGAGCCAGGGAAGCAGCCCACTCTAGCCCCAGGCTGTGCTGACAGAAGTGATGTTCTTTGAGGGGCTTGCCCTGATTAAAGAGTCCCTGCAGACAATATTCAGGGAGCTTAAAACTCTAAAATGCTCTCTAGACTAGCTTGCTATAAGAACCAGGGACAATGAAACAAGAATCTCCTCCTTTGATGACTGGAGGGTTGGAACGGACCTGGAATTGGCAACCATGAGGCAAAGGCTGTGCAAGGCTGAAGAAAAGCTGGAGGACCTCAAGGGTCATTCAAGGAGGAATAACTTGGTAGTCCTGGGGTTGCCAGAAGGTGAAGAAGGGACTAACTCCATAATTTTCATGCAGAAGCTGCATGCCACAATGGCTTGGCCCATGCCTAACGGCCTGACCTATGTTGTTGAGAGAGCCCACCATTCTCTGCTGCCCACCCTCGCTGCAAGGCTCACCCCTACAGCCATTTATATTTTTCCTTCTTTATTTCCTGGATAAGCAGCTGATCATGGATAAAGTCAGAGACACTAAAGACATAATGAATCCGGGTGGTGCAAGATCTTCCTCTTACTGTGCGGCAGAAGCGTACGGTGATGCATCCCCTCATTACCAAGCTCATAGTGGCTGACATCAGATACAGGATGCATTACCTGCCCACACTCCAAGTTAATAGTGAAGGGCAATGACTCTCTTTTGAAACACCAGACAGTGCTTCCAGTGAGCTTAAGAAAATGTTCCCAGATCTGTTTAAATGAAGAGGATAACAGATGGACACTGTCGACAACCAGGTCTCTGGTATTAGGCTGAGTGAAATTTGTTTTGTATGTTACAGCCTGAACATGGTAGTTTGCTCCTGATAAGTGGAGTTCCTTGTTAGCTATAAGGGGTGTTATTTGGTGCAGTGGCTGGAATTTATGTTTATCTTTATTGGACTTTACAAATTGTGGACTGTGTGTCACCCTGAACTCAATCGTTACCAAATCTTAAGGCTTGCAATTATCGAGCTACTCCATGCGGAAACGCATTACCGCCACAGGGGGGCACTTAGAGACTGATAATGAAGAGACTGATATGAATAATACTTTTCCTTTTTCCTTCTTTCTCATGATTGTATTCTAGAGGTGGTATGTTTTGAACAGGTATTCTAATTCTAATTATTACTTAAGTTTCATGGAAATAAGGCTGCTGAAGGCTATGTTGGTTAAAGTGCTGATCATTTTTTCCAGGGATCATATAAATGGGGGGGGTGACACTCTACCTGGCAGTTGGGAAAATTACAACCATAGTTATGGATGGAGATCAGTCACTTGGACTGGGGGATTTAAGATTTTTTGTTGGGATGCTTTTTTGGGGTTTACGGGTTGGGGTTGGTATTTGGCCATGACTGGACCACTTTTTGGAAGTATGAGAGGGGAGGGTTACCAGGGGGTGAGGAGGGTCTAGATACAGTAAGCAGAAAAAGGGGTTTGCAAGACATTGTTGTTGGAGACTCACCAGTTGGACAGGACAGGAAAGAGACCTATTCTTTACCACTTGTCCCACTTCCCATTCTACCTGGCACAGGGATTAGGAATAGATAATTAAGCAATAATGCATGACAGGGTGTGGTATATCATGGGATATCGTCACGCCTCGGGTGGTTGGGCACGAGGCCGCAGGCCGAGTGCGTCCAACGACCCGAGATGTGACGATATCCCATGATATACCACACCCTGGAGTGCATTATTGCTATTATGAACTGGATTGCATATATGTATCAATAAAATATTTTACAAAAGCTTCTAAAATGTTTTAGTAATGCATTTTGTAATGTGTAGAATACATTGAAATAATATAGTCCGTTTAGTTTTTGATGTGGGTGGTAGGTGGCCTTATTGTAATGCTTTGTTAGAATGAGGAAGAACTAGGTTGTGAATTGAATTAATTTTTTTTTAAATTTGTAGTTGCTTGTTGAGCGGGTGACGAGGTTCTGAATTCATGAGCAGGAATGGTGGTGGCAACCCATGACGAGAAATCACTTTTTTTGAGGTGTATTTTCCGAACATAGAAATTAATTTATAAGTTCACCCTGATGTCAAAATACTAGTGTAGTGCTTAAAATGAGTGCTATTTTAGTTGGGAAGTGCTTTTGAAAACTAAAGCCTTGATTCTGAGGAAGCGCATCAGTGTCCGCCACAGATGCCGATTCGCATGCTCGGAGTCTCGTGTTTAGCTTTCGAAAGGCAAACATTATTTTGAGTAATGAAATATTTTTTTTACATCAGCGGTGAATTCAGTATTTTATTTTTATGTCGGATTGTAAGACCACTGCCGGAGATGAACAGGAGCAGCTGACTGCGGGGGAATTTTTGTGTCAAAGAATGATGCAAGCGGGAGTACGTGAGGAGCTATTGCTGCTGCCGACTGCAAGTTCAGCGTGGCTGCCCGTTGTCATCGGAATGATTTTTTTATCTGCCGATGAGAAGGCTGGTGACCGGAGGTTTTCTGAAGCCGTGATGATGTAGCCGATATCATCGGCCAGCTCCTCTCGTATCGACTTTTCTCCATTTCACGATCGCGGTTCATAATAGGGTATATATCATGGAATGTTAAGGGAGCCAGAAGCCAAATTAAAAGATATCAAATCTTAGAGCACTTGGAAGCCCTTCAATGTAACATAACTTTCCTTCAGGAAACATGTTTACTGGAAGCAGAAGGGAACCTATTCAGAAGGTGCAGAATTGGTCTAATCTTTGCGGCAGGTAATGCTACAGCTCAAAATGGGGTTGCGATTCTCCTAACAAGGGGAACTCAATTCCAAAAAAAGCAACAGCTAGTAAACCCACTGGGGAGAGTCATACTGGTACAGGGTCTATTTGACCACTCTGAAGTCTTATTGGGCTCAGTATATGGCCCCAATAAGGACTCCCCTGAATTTTTTACAGATCTGGCAATTGCCTTGAGCAAATTTCCAAGTTCTCCAGTTATCTTAGCAGGGGATTGGAATTTGATTTATTCCCCAGAGTTAGATAAGTCCCTTAAGAGAAGAACCACCCTTATCCCAGCACAAAAAGCACTTAGGGAATTTATGGCAACACATGGTTTCAGCGACCCATGGTGCCTAGTTATTCCCACCACCAGGCAATTTACTTTCTATTCCTCAGCACACCACTCATTGTCCTGTATAGACTACTTCCTAGTTAATAATATGGTCTTAGTGGGGATGATAGGGTGTGGCATGATCCCAAGAACCATATTAGATTATGCCCCAGTGTGGTTAGAGGGAACTATTTCATCTAATAATCGAAAATAAATTAACTGGAAGCTAAATTTAATGTTGCTCCAAGATCCTGAAATAGTCCAGGCCCTTAAACACACAATTGACCAGTTTCTGCAGCATAATCAGGGCACTATAAGTCAAGCAGATAAATTACAGTGTGCATTAAAATGTGTTCTGAGGGGAGAATGCATCAGACAGGCTACAACTAGGAAGAGAAAAAGGGAGGCGCTCTCCAGTTCACTTCTTTCCCAAATTAAATCCTTGGAGGCAGAAACAATGCATAATCCAACTGAAGCAGCTCAGGTGCAACTGACTATTCTTCGAGACAGATACTCGGAAACATTGCAAGAATGGGCCCAATATGCAACTTTTAAGACCCAGGCCCGATATGTGGAACAAGGTGACAAAGCCAGTCACCTGCTAGCACTACGGTTGAAAAAGCAGGAGTCCAGGATTGTGGTGGTACTTAACTCTCTTAAGGATAACGCCCTACTTACTACCCTGAAAGATATCATTCACCAGTTTGAGGAATACTATAAAGGGCTATATTCACCCCCTGACAATGCTCCACAAAGTGCAGTCATGCAGGAATATCTAAACAAGTTCCCCCTTCCTACTTTAACAGAGGTCCAGAAGGATTTTTTGACACATGGCATAACTAAGCAAGAACTCTCGGAGGCCATACGATCTCTCCTGGATGGGAAGGTGCCTGGACCAGATGGCTTCCCTCCACATTTTTATAAAGTATTTGAGGAGCAATTGATGCCACCATTTTTTCAGATGTTAAACTACATTTGTGATTCAGGCATCTTGGACTTTTCATTACTAGAGGTGATAATTATAGTATTGCACAAACTGAATAAACACCCTAATAGAGTTAATAATTATCGCCCAATATCCCTTATGAATTATGTTATTAAACTTTTTGTCAAAATTATTGTCTCCAGGCTGGTAAAGGTATGGACCCATTTAGAAAGTCCGGAACAATTGGGCTTTGTCTCAGGAAGAATTTCCTCAGATCATTTACGGAAACTGTTTCACTTCTTCTCCATGTCGAGGGGGGTGCCACAGCCTATGGCTTTGGTCTCGCTGGATGCAGAGAAGGCTTTTGATAGGGTTAGCTGGTCATTTTTATTTGCAGTACTGGATAAGTTTGGGATTCCTTGAGCCTTTATACAGTGGATAAACACTCTATATATGAATCCCACTGCTAGGGTATATTGCAATGGAGTCTTTACAGCCCCCTTCCCAATATACTCCAGCACACGACAAGGGTGCCCGTTATTACCAATGATCTTTAACTTATACCTAGAGCCATTGCTATATCAACTCAATAATTCCCCTATAATAAAAGGCATTCACATAGGTACCCTGGATCTCCACTTGTGGATGATATTTTGCTGCACTTGACAGATCCAGCTGTTACTCTTTCAGAGGTACTGAACATAATTGACACCTACGGGAAATATTCAAACTTTAAATTAAACTGGGAAAAATCAACAGTTATGCCAATGAACCTCCATACCCACAAAGTGCATATTGCAGGTCTGCAGCTACCCTGGGCTACACAGCTCACTTATTTGGGATTAAGGCGAAGCCCAGACATGGCCCAAGTTAGAAAACTCAATCTGGATTCCCTTGTGGGGACTATTGCTCAAGATTTGGAAAGATGGGCTCCATTATATCTGTCCCTACATAAAAGAATCAGTGTTGTCAAAATTAACATTCTTCTCCGAGTTTTTTATCCCATCAATATGCTCAGTTTTTACCTCCCTCAGTCTTGGTTTCAAAAACTCCAAAAAATAATCTCCAATTTTCTATGGAACAAGAAACCTCCAAGGTGATCCTATGTATGGTTAGGGGCTGCTAAGCAATTAGGAGGGTTAAAACTGCCTAACTTTTTTCATTATTAGTTGGCCAGTTATATGGTGAAATATCTAAGATGGTTATCCCCCCTCCCCCCAGGAAGATCCTGAATATTTGCCTATATGGCTGAAACTAGAGCATCACATAATTAATCAAAGTAATCTTTCTCCTTATAGTTTACTGTACACTGTCCCGAAAACTATCTCACATTTCATAGACAATGAGCTAATATGCATGTCAATTAAAGTGCATATCCAATGCTGTAGGGCCATTAGGTATGACAACACTAAGGATGTCTCACAACCATTGTATTTCAATCCTAATTTTATGCTGGACAATAAGTGTCTAAAGCCTACTAAAGGGGCGCCTCTCACTGAGGTCAGAATTTTGGAGCTACTAGAGCAAGGGAAGGTCAAACTCACCTCTGACCTACTGAGTCTTTTGCATTTCCTAAGGACACAGATTTTTAGAGGCCTCCAAATCAGGCATCTTCTGATTGGCAGACTTGGACAGAGACCATGGTCCACAGACCAATCTGAACTCCTTAATGTACTATGTGGCAAGGTATGACAGCCCCATTCAGTTTCCCAGATAGTTTCTGTTCTTTATCCTACTATCCACCCAGAGATTCAAGGTAAGTCAAATTATTGGGCCTCCCAATTCTCTACGAACGATTTTAGATGGGACAAAATTTGGCAAGCTATAGATTCTTATACTGTTAATGACAAGTTATGCGTAATGCAATTCTATATATTGCACAACTTATACTATACTCCTGCTAAGTTAGGAGAAATGGGTAAATTACAGGATCCAAAGTGTAACAGGTGTGAACAGGCTGATGGCACATTGATCCACATGTTACTGGAGTGCTGATGATTCAGCCCCTGTAGATGGAAATATAGACCAAGGCCAATCCTCTGTTGGGCCTGGACTCTCTATTCAAGCCAGAAATCTGTATTTTAGGAGATTACTCTCAGGTTTCAGTTAAAGAAAGAAGATTTAGTATGTCCCTCATATCACACTCAGTTAAAAAATGAGTTACGAGACACAGGAAGGACCCAATCATTATATCTTACACAGAATGGCTAAATGAGCTGCTAGCTCACATGTGGCTTGAAAAAATTATAGCGTATCTAAGGCACCAGCTACCCAGTTTTAACAGAAAATGGGGCAAGCTTCAAACTCTGTATACCATTCCCAAGTAGTTTGCTCTACGATTTGGTGAATCTAGACACACCACATTCTGTTAATCCCAGACTGTGTAAGTCTCCACCTTTGAGATGCCAACAACTCCTAAATAGAGGCTTTTGGTAGGAATCCCAAGTTTGATATGACAATGTCTATGAACTCCCCAAAGCTTCAAATTTAGCATCCCCACTACACTCTGTGGGAGTTGGGTTCAGGGATGGGTGGGTTGGGAGTTATGGGGGGTGATTGGGAAGGGGGTAGGTAGCAGGGGCAATCTATTGTAAGTGAACCAATGTATCCAAATGGCACACTGTATTGTGTCTTATTCTTGCTAATTCATTGTCTGTAGCCATATGTATCTTGTCATGTGGAAAACTTTTAATAAAGTATACTGAATTTAAAAAAGTGTTTATTTTTATGTAGTTTGGTCAGCAGTCAGCCAGCAGCAATAAAAAAATAAATATATAACAGTCACAAGTACTACAGTAGTGAGTCACTGAACAAGGAGATCAGTGCAGGGTACCCAAAAATTAAGTGGTGTGATTCGTAACTAAGTGACATGAAACAGAAGATTCATGTAGAGGGTTGCACCCAAAAATTAAGTGGTATCAAACAGAAGATTCAGTGACACTGAAAATCATTAAAAGTGCTACAGAAAGACACTGACAAAATGGCTTACTCAGAAGTGAAACAGAAGATTCAGTAAAAAAAATATGGTTGAACACAACATTAAGTGGCATGATTTGTGACTAAGTGATGTGAAACAGAAGACAGGTTTGAACAAAAAAATTAAGTGGTATCAAACAGAATATTTAACAACACTGAAAATGACCAAAACTGCTACAGAAAGATGTGACCATCCCCACCTTCACAAATCTGTATGTCACTTTGACTTAGTAGTAGTTCAGGCACAAAGAGGGGCAACACAGAGTCTGACACATTGACCCCCCCCCTTCATAATCTGTATGGCACTCTGGCACAGAGATGGACAACACAGGGTCTGAGACATGGGTGACACTCCGCTTCAAAATCTGTATGGCAGAGTCCTCCTATCCTGTCCAACTCTGCTCCCTCTAATGTATTTTTTTATTTTTTTTTTATTTTCTGCACTATGCTGTTGTCTGCTGTTGAATTAATTGGTCTCTCTACTCTCCCCGACTAATAAAAAAAATGTGAGTACTATGCAGTTTGCTGCAACATGTGAACTCTGCTGCTTCTTGTCTGCTGCTGAATTTGTTTGGTCTCACAGTCTCTCCTCTCCCTCTCCCTCTCCCTCTCACTATCTCTGTCCCCTTCCTGTGTAACAAAATGATTTACTTTGGTTTAAACTGTTTGGGGGGAGGAATCTACACACACACATGTGCATGCGGTTGTCTCCATTGAATTCAATGACCCAAATGAGCTCCATACTTGGTTTCCAAGGGAGGTCCTGTGATGGCTAACACAGAGGATTGGCTAGAACATGTGTCAATTACAGAACAGAGACCCCCACTGGTTGGCTCCCTTTAGTGCCCCAGGATAAATAGTGGTTTCCTTTGTTGGTCATGTGATGGTCCATGCACTCAGGAGACTTCAGCAGAGATCGGGGGGAAAAAAGAAGCACTTTTTTTATGCATTTTTCTGAAGCCTACACTTCCTTTTCCATGCAGTACTGGTGGTGAAAGTGTTATTCCGGACTGGACTGCACTTCCAAACCAGGCCAACATGGCAATCGGGGTCGAGCCATGAGTGTCTCAGTTTTCCCAGTCAGAGACAATTTGGCCCAGTCCAGGGGAGGGGGGGTCAGAACTGCAGCAGAGCTGGTTCGCCCATCCCTACTCTCAATATAGTGAAAGGAGAAGGTGTATTTATATGCTACCTATGTTAATCTACAGTTTTTTAATAAAAAACACAGAACTGGGGTATGCAAATGCACTGGGCATAATGTCATATGCTTAATTGTGTACGCCATTATGGCAAAACCTGGACCTGTGCACTCTTTGAGTTGGACCGCCTGGAGTTGGAATCTTTAGTGGGGGGGTCCGAGGGGCACAGCCCCCCATAACGGGGGGTGTGGGGGTGGAGTCCCCCCACAGAACAATAAACAACTAGAAATTGCGCAATGCAATTTAGCTGCACGGCATTCTACCATGCAACATATTGACCCCATGCCATATGCAAATACCTTATCCCAAATATTTGGCCAGATATTTTAATCAGAGGCCCCAAATTTTCAGGTATTCATTATTCGATATTCAGTGGTTACTTTTTTCTTTAAAATAAAGAAACAGACCCCACCCTCTACACAGACCAGAACCCTTAAAATAAACAAGCCCCTGTCTCTCCACCCTCAGTTAGAACCTCAAGCTCTCCCACTTCCCCTAGCACTTACAATTTTGATAAAAAGTATATTTCTTGTGAGAAAATCTCCAATTATGGGTGAACAGTACAACCCATCACCTCAACTGCTGGCTGCATTCTTTTAATGCTTGTTTTAAGAAAACAAATATGTCCACCACCTCTCACCCTGGCATCCGCCCCCTCCTCCCACCCACCCCATAGTACCCAATTGAGAAGTGGTGAGCCAGTGACAAAAGAATGAAGACAGCAACCAACTCAGCATGCCATCTTTCATGGCCAGCCACTTTCTAATGAAAGGGAGGAGGGTGGTTTGAATCAGTCACCTTCTTTGTTCTTTTGTTGCCAGCTTGCCACTTCAGGATTCAGTGCTGGGGGGAGGAGGGTGGGAGGAGGGTACTGCTGACAGGGCTGGCTGTGGGACATATCTGTTTTCCTTTCCAAAAGCTACAGTTAAAGATGGTGGCCACTGGTTGAAGTAAACAAGTTTTGATGATTGCCCATCGCTGGATATTTTTCATAAAAAAACAAACTTTTTATCAAATTGTGGGATGCTCGAGACAGAAAGTGGGCATGGGGTTCTAACTGAGTGTAGTGCAATGGGTATTGTTTATTTTAAGGTATGTGGGCCTGAAGGTGGGTGAGGGCTTTTTTATTATTTTTCTTTTCGAAAGATAGTAATTCCCAAGTAGTAATAGGGGGCAAATAGTGCCACTATTTGTTATTCGGATCCAAATAATGAATAAACATTATTCCTGGAATTTGGTAAATACATTCGATACTCACACACTTCTACCAAAGATTAATAATTGTTTGTGTATGATGAATATGGTGGGAAATGAGAAAGTGATCACTTTCTTAATCTCAGGTTTACGGTAACTCTTACAAACTGAATGGTCATTGTTCCTGAACAATGAAAAGACATGTATGACATATTTTGCTACTCTGGTTTGAATTACACAGCATCATTGTTATGCCACAGTACAAAGAACTTAGGGGGCTTGATTCTCAAAGAAACAAAGAATGGCATAATGTGCCACTTGCATGAAAAGATGCACTGGGAACAATTCTCAATGGCAGCCTGCATCACCCACAGGCTGTCTGCCCTAAAAGGGGCTTGTGATGCCCGTGCACCCAAAAATATGCTATGACATCGTGCTGGGGCTTTCAGAAGACATTCTGCCATATTCCTTAATACAGGTTTCTCAGAACACTTCCAGAGGGAGAATTTCTAATTACCCTTAGACCACCCATTATATTCTGGGAGTGTTGACCCCTTTTTCAGCAATGTTCTGTGCTGCGGCCCCCCCTCCCCAATCCCCAAAGTTGCCCATAGTAATAATAATTAATATTTCCACTGCCAAGTGGTGGTCTACTGGTACCCCCTCCCCAATCCCCACCGCTAGTCCACCATGGGAGGGGGATAATTAATAAATGTAAATATGGGCAACATCAGGGATTGGGGTGGGGGACCACTAGACAACCAGGGTCTAGAGCTGCACATGGCTGCCCTGTGACTTGCAACACACCCTCCCAGTGCACCATTGGTTTGGTGCCTGGTCACATTTGCCACAAGCTGTGGGACTTAGCCACCATGACCCTGCCCGATAAAGAATCGAGCGCAGGGTCCCTGGCTCACTGGGCACTGATGCAAGTTGCATTTGGTGGCAGCTGGTGTCAGGCTTAGGATTCTTTGAGAACCGAGCACAGGGTCTTTCTTGTTTGCCCCTTTTTCTCCATGGCAGTAAATATTCCCCAGTTTAAGTATTGGCACACATTTAAGCCAGTAATTGTTTTGTTTCTTTTAAACAAATTATATAGCAACATTATGTTGCAATGACAGAAAGGACTTGGGGTCTATTTTTTCTGTCTTTCCTCTTGCATGAGAGTAACTACTGTACACAATGTTAGGCAATACCCTGCTTCTACAACCATCCCCCATGGACCATATGAAAAATAGGCATTGTGCGTTATGCAGATTTCCTGGTCTTTCAAATTCAAGTAAATAAACAAATCACAGCACAGTACTCCTCAGTTTAAGTACAAGTCAGAATGTTTCCCCTTTTCATGTTCTCTTACTGTACCTTCATTGCTTTTATCTAAGGAATCTGCTGTTGTTTAGAAAGCCTTAAGGATTGCTTCACTGAGTAAGCTATTACACATGCTTCTCAGTGATTCTGTGAAATGATACTTTTTGATGTTTGCCCTTCTCTTGTTTCCTTCCACTCAGTATGTGTGCATGCCCTTTGCTTGCATTCACCAGCTTAAGCAGCTATGTATGATCTACCCTGTCTGTCCCTTTTAGTATCTTGGACTTGTATGCTTCTCTTCTCTAGGCTGAATAGTCTAAATACAGCAAGTCTTCTTTGCAGCCCTTAGCCTTTAAGCCACTTAGACCTTTAGTCAGGCCATAGGTTGCAGAATGCTCTGAAAAGTGGTACTGTACTGCTAAGGATGTAAGGCGTAAATCCCAAACTCAGTTGAGTGGGTTCATCCACACCCTTATTTTTTTTCTTCATCATATTTATAATATATGGTGTAACTCACACTTAAAGACTGATTGCATTTTCCTGTGCCTGGTGCCATGCAGTCCCCATGGAAAGACAGCCCTTCACTTCCATTTCTAAAGTTTAATCACTGGGGGCCCGATTTTCAAAAGGGGGATGCAGAGCATGCACCCAAGCCCTGCATCCCCACAATGTTTGCTGCAGCTGCATCCCAGTGTTTGCCACAACTTGCACCAATTTTTATACCTAGGACGCAAGTTGCAACAGTGCCCACTTTTTATGGCAGCTTATACCAAAGCTGTGGCACAAACCCTGTAAATTGTACCCTTACGGATGCAAATGTATGCCAGGGGGTAGCTGGTGTAACTGGGCTGCATCTCTGCAGGAGACTTGAGACGGGGAGGTTGAGACAAGCAGCTTTCAAAATCACACTTGCTGCAAAATTTGCCACTCCTCTGCTGCATGTCCATTGCAGTGATGCAGCTTGTTTGAAAATCAAGCCCTGGGTCTTAACTCAGTAGGTCATGACCCGAGCCCACCCCGATCAACATTACTTAGGTTTTCACTTTCTGAAATTCTTATGATACCTTGCAAGCCACAAGGAATGATGAGCAAGTAACACTGTTACTTCAAATGCTGCTTTTTAAAGACACAGTCCTCCCTGGTTATACATTACCATGATTACAAAGACTGATAGGACCAGGCCCTACCACTTATGAAAGTGGTAGGACCGTGGCCATAGGGGCCCCTCATTCAGGCATCTATGAGTAGGGCAAGGAGAGACATCCTGCACTGTGTAAGATAAACTACAGTACCTGATGCACTAAATGTACTAGTATCCCTAATATCCCACTTGAACTGAAACCCTTTCCCTTTAACCCTTTTGCTATAGTTGAATAAACACCTGTAACCTCTGCTTACATTGCTGCTGATCAACTTGTTTTGTTCATTTTGGAAGCATCATAACAAAGGAGTGGGATGATACTCTTTGGAAACTCTTTGTTAACTTTATTAGCCATCTCTGGTATTCATCAAGGGCTGCTACTGTTCGCAGGAAGAAGTCATTCTTATAATATTTTTGTATGTATGGTATGGTGAAAGAAAGGTTTGTTATGCTTGGTACATATTAGCACTAGAGAATCTGTGTAATGCAAATCTGCTGTCACAGAAGACCCTAATAAATAGGCTAATAAAATATACATTTTTCCGACTTACTAGCATTCCGATCTTCTGAGTGGTGAAAAGTAACCCACTTTCTTATTTTAACTATAGATAGACAGAGATGGAGAGAAATAGATAGATAGATAGATAGATAGATAGATGATAGATAGATAGATAGATAGATAGATAGATAGATGTGCAGTTATATGTACTGTAACTACTATGTAGTTGTTAACTAGTTTCACATTTGCATGAACTGTTGTTACACAATTTGCATACAGGTGCAACTGCTATTGTCTCCCTTTCAGCACAAATCAATTCATTCTGGCAAGAGTAAATATACATTTAATAGCTGTTGCAAAGTGTAACAGAAAATTGATTGTGAAGCTACCACTGCATCTCTTCTGGCATTATGTAATTTGTTCTTATAAGGGCAACTACACATGTAAAAGCTACTGCAGATTGTAAGAGCAAATCTATTGTGTAACTACCAAGTTACTACTTTTGGCATTATTAAATCTGTTCTTCTGTGTTACTTCATATGAATGCAGGTCTTGTGCACTGTTTCAGCAGTCTATATTTATTAGATATTTCTTTAAAAGGTAATCACACAGAAAAACTTTAAAGTGTAATCAGAATGATAACTAAAATATGATTACAATGCAACTTCAGCCTGCTACTGTTAATTGCATTGACTGGCAACTCATTAGATGATGTGGTACATATTAGCACTAGAGAATCTGTGTAATGCAAATCTGCTGTCACAGAAGACCCTAATAAATAGGTTAATAAAATATACATTTTTCCGACTTACTAGCATTCCGATCTTCTGAGTGGTGCAAAGTAACCCACTTTCTTATTTTAACTATAGATAGACAGAGATGGAGAGAAATAGATAGATAGATAGATAGATAGATAGATAGATAGATAGATGTGCAGTTATATGTACTGTAACTACTATGTAGTTGTTAACTAGTTTCACATTTGCATGAACTGTTGTTACACAATTTGCATACAGGTGCAACTGCTATTGTCTCCCTTTCAGCACAAATCAATTCATTCTGGCAAGAGTAAATATACATTTAATAGCTGTTGCAAAGTGTAACAGAAAATTGATTGTGAAGCTACCACTGCATCTCTTCTGGCATTATGTAATTTGTTCTTATAAGGGCAACTACACATGTAATAGCTGCTGCAGATTGTAAGAGCAAATCTATTGTGTAACTACCAAGTTACTACTTTTGGCATTATTAAATCTGTTCTTCTGTGTTACTTCATATGAATGCAGGTCTTGTGCACTGTTTCAGCAGTCTATATTTATTAGATATTTCTTTAAAAGGTAATCACACAGAAAAACTTTAAAGTGTAATCAGAATGATAACTAAAATATGATTACAATGCAACTTCAGCCTGCTACTGTTAATTGCATTGACTGGCAACTCATTAGATGATGTTCAATGTCTATATTCCAGTTTTTCGTGAATTTACATGTTAGTAAACATGCAGCTAGTGAGGTAATCACTAAGATACAGAAGTTGATAGGGAGAAGGGAAGGGGTAAATGGAGAAATAGGCAAAGGTAGTAAGGACAATGATGGGGCTAAAATGGGGTAAAGCCATCAAAAATGAAGGGCAATGAGTACCAACTCCCATAGTCTGGGTAACAAACTCCCTGAACTGGTGGCCTGGATGGAAGAGGGACACCTGGATATTGTGGCAGTCACAGAAACATGGTACACAGAGAACCATGACAGGGATGTCAAGATACCAGGTTACAGAGTCTACTGGAGGGACAGAAAGGGTAGAAGAGGAGAAGTAGCTCTCTATGCAAGAGATGGGATCAAAGCAATGGAACTAAAGGGTAAACAGGGATGTCAGAAGGCACTGTGGTCACCCTGGAGACAGGAAATGACACCACAATCCCCACGGATGTTGTATACAGACCCCCCTCTCAGGAAGAAGAAATGGACAAGAAAATGATAGAAGACATCCTTAGGATGGCAGAAAAAGGGGAGATATTGTTGATGGGTGACATGAATATGCCAGATGCTAACTGGAGCACCTTTGCTGTAGTCACATCCAAGAGCAGGGTCATTCTCAATGACCTACAGGGGCATGCCTCAGGCAGCTAGTGTTGAAACCGACTTGGGAGGGAGTAATCTTAGACCTGGTACTCTCAAACAGGGATGGAGAGAGGATCTCAAATTTAGAAGTGGGTAGTCATCTGGGAACAAGTGACCAGCAAACAGTGTGGTTCACGATAAGGACATCCATAGAGTCAAGCCATACAAAAGTGAGTGTACTGGACTTTAATAGGACTGACTTTGTCAAACTGGGAGAGTGCCTCAGAAAATCACTAGCAAATGGGCAAGAAGAAGTGCTGGAAGAACAATGGGGAAACATCAAAACTGCCATCACAGAGGCAACAAGCCTTTGTGTGAAGGAAATAAATCAAAATGAAGGAAAAAACACTATGGTTCAAAAAAGAGGTGGCGGGGAAGGTTAGGGAGAAAAAAGATAGCATTCATGAAGTATAAGAAAACACAGAAGGAGCAGGAAGTTAAAGCAGAAGGAAGCAGGGAAAGCAGTCAGAATAGCAAAGGTCCAAACCAAGGAAAAGATAGCCAATTCAATTAAGAAGGGGGATAAAACATTTATAGGTACAGTAGGGAGTGAAGAAAGACCAAGTGAAGGATAGTGAGGCTTATTAAAGGGGAGGAAGGGTGGGTAAGCAGAGGGTGACAGTGAAAAAGCAGGGATACTGAAAGAATACTTCTGTTCAGTATTCACAAAAGAAGAGGAGGAGGAGGTACCTAATCAAATCAATAGAAGCAATCTGGATGGGTGGGTCAGTACCAGACCATTCACAGAAGAAAAGGTTCTGAAAGAACTCCTAAAACTGAAGGTGGAAAAAGCAATGGGCCCTGATGGGATTCACCCCATAATTCTAAGAGAACTAAGGGGAGAACTAGTGGCACCACTGACTACCCTTTTTAACAACCGATGGGAGGATGGTGTGGTACCTAAGGACTGAAGGAGGGTGGATGTGATTCCCCTTCATAAAAGTGGGAGCAAAGCAGAGGCAGGAAATCACAGACCTGTTAGTTTGACCTTATTGGTAGGGAAAATGATAGAATCACTTCTGAAACAAAGAATTGTTGAGTACCTAGAAGCCATTGGGGGCCCAGGACTCAAGGCAGTATGGATTCACAGTGGGAAGGTCATGTTACATGAATCTAATAGATTTCTTTGACTGGGTGACAAAAGTAGTAAACCAGGGAGGAGCTGTGGACATGGCCTACATAGACTTTAGCAAAACATTTCATACAGTCCCACACAAAAGATTAATAAACAAATTAGCCAGCCTGGGAGTGGGTCCCAGGGTGATAGCCTTTGAAAAAATTGGCTGGACAACAGGACACTGAGGGTAATAGTAAACAGAGTCCACTATGAAGAAAGAGGGGATACTAGCGGGGTACCGCAGGGTTCAGTACCGGGTCTGCTCCTTTTTAATGTCTTTATAGGAGACATTGCGGAGGGACTGGAAGGAAAAGTATGCCTCTTTGCAGATAACACAAAGATCTGCAACAGGCTTGATACACAATGGGTGGGGTGGAAAGGATGAGAAGGGACTTGGCAATGTTGGAGGAATGGTCAAAAGTATGTCAGCTTGGATTCAATGCAAAAAACTGCAAAGTAATGCACCTGGGAAACAATAACCCAGGAAAAGAGTGCACAATGGCAGGGAGAGGTACTAACAACAGCAAAAATAGAAAGGGGGTAGTCATATCAGATTGCCTAAAGGTAAGCAAGCAATATGAGAAGGCAGAAAGGATTGCTGGGGGGATACTGGGATGTATAAGAAGAGGCATCACAAGTAGAAAACAGGAAGTTGTTATCCTTCTGTACAGACAGTTGGTGAGACTCCATCTGGAGTACTGTGTGCAGTTCTGGAGACCCCATCTCTGAAAAGACATAGGCAGGATAGAGGCAGTCCAGAGGAGGGCAACTAAAATGGTGCTGGGTCTGCACCAAAAGACATATGAAGAGAGATGAAAGGAACTTAATATGTATACCCTCGAGGAAAGGAGGGAGAGGAGGAACATGATAGAAACTTTCAAGTACCTTAAGGGAATCAACAAAATCCAGGAGGGTAGCATATTTCAGAAAAAGAGATGTGCAAGAAGTAGGGGGCACAATTGGAAGATAGAGGGGGGACAGCTAAAGGGCAACGTGAGAAAGTATTTTTCACAGAAAGAGTGGTGGATGCATGTAATGGCCTTCCTGAGGAGGTTGTGGGGTCAAAAACAGTGGGGGAATTCAAGAGTGCATGGGAAAGACATAAGGCAATTCTGGTGGGGGTAGGAAGAAGTAGGCTGTTGGTTAACGAGATCTGCAGCTTATCCAATATGTAGGAAAATGGACAGACTGAGTGGTCCAAGTGGTCCTTATCTGTGTCAAAGTCTATGTTTCTATGAATCAATATGTAACTGTACACAAAAAATATTTAATTTGCATAATTACTAATTCGGGCTGTAACAATATTGTGGCTAAGAAAGAGACAGGAAGGGGAGGAGACAAGTAGTTAGAGAGTGAGCCACCTCAGATTTTTATCATTTGGGCAGTTCTGAGCCCAATATCATTTTACTAAAAAATCTTTCTATAGACTTCTCATTGTTTTAAAGGGTTTTAAAGAAATCCGCAATGTTAGTTACATCAAGGTGTTTTGGTAACCGAGAGCTACTTTCGGATCACTGTGGGCATGTAAACTCACCTCCTTAGCTAGTAGGCATTGAAATCAGTGGGCTGCTAGCCTGTGTGATGGCTGAAAGCCACGAGACAGGCTTTAGCTGTAACACTGCATATAATATATAAACCTTTTCTGTGGCAGCTAGAAAATCAAATGTTTCAGAGTATTTCTCAAGATCCCTGCTGATGTATAGAGGCAGGAGAGATAGGAAAGGGAGAAGACCAGTAGTTTGAGAGTGAGCTCTCACAGACTACAAAGGACAAACAGAACCTTATTTTTATCATTTTGGGCAGTTCTGAGCCTAAAATCATTTTAGTAAAGAGTCATTCTATAGACTTCTCATTATTTTTAAGAGTTTTAAAGAAGTCTGCAATGTTAGTTGCAACAAGGAGTTTTGGTGACCAGGGGCTACTTCCAGGTTAGTGTGGCATGTCTGTATTCCAGTTTTTCATGAACTTACAGATTAATAAATATGCAGTCTACTATTGTGAATTGATATATAACTGTACACAAAAAATATTTAATTTGCATAATTACTAATGTAAGTGCTGCACAATGTACAAGATAATTAGCAGCCCAGTCATTAATGAAGAGTTTACATGTTAAAAATTCATCCACATACTCTCTTTCTGCAATCTCTGCTGTAATTTCCTTTATAGTTTTTTTCTTTCCCTTTCTCTTTCCTTTTACACCTTTCCTGATTTCCGATTGTTAACACTCTGCCTCTTTAAGCTCTTTTATTTGTGTTTTCTGTTTCTCAAATTCTTTCATTATGGAACCCTTTGCTAAATTTGTGCAGACCAAAACTGTTTTTATTTCTGCCAGTTGTTTACTTATCAGGATATGTGAACACTATAGTCCACTAATGGGTCTGTATTCTGATTCTGTACTGAATTTTCATCATGTGTATGTATACTCACTGGTATTATATTGTTCTCCACTGGTGTCACATTTTTTGCCCTATTTATACAAGTTCTGGTCAGAGTTGATATGGCTGTGGAGAGCTTTTGAGATGCTTTTACTCATTATTTCTAATGAATTTGCAAAATGCAGATCTGCTGAGTGGCAGTTTCAATGTGGCATTACTGTTACACATTTTTACAATGTGTTTTCCTAGAATATGCCTGCTGATTGCTATATGTTTAGCCTGGACAGTTCACAGAAGACATGACATCTTATTTTCAGTGGGCCTGTGCAATTACACAATATTATGCGGCATTGCATAAATTCAGAACACACTGAAAACAATATTTTACAGCTGGAATAGGCTACCCTGAATAAATACATTACAAAAATGATAAAATCATGAAAATCATGAAAACAAGATATTGCATCTAATCTGGGACATCTTGAGTAAATATAATGCAAAAATGTATAAAATGACGCTCACAATGACAATGAGATGTAGCATCTCCCCAATGCTATCCAGAATACAAAATATTGGATAGGAAATATTTAAAGAGCTAGCAGAGCCAAAACAGGCAGACAGGAAAATAATAGAAATTTTAAGTAGTAGTCAGTTGTAATTTTTTATTTCTGAAGTATTTTTCTTTTTCCTTTTGTTCATCAGAAAGTATTCTATGTGATAATATTGAGCTGGATTGTGGAACAGCTCTTAGCCTGGCAACTGACATAGTTTTTTCTACTGCCACACACTACATCATCAGCATTGTGATCTCACTGACTGTGACATCACAGGTGAATGACCTGACAGTCACTCACTTGCTGTTTCAAAGTAGCAATGATGTCACAGTCATTGAGGTCACAATGCTGATGATATAGTGTGAGACAGTAGAGAAAGATATGTCAGCTGCCATGCTAAGAGCTGTTCCGCACACCACACCAACTAACATCAGGTAAACAATGTTTTAATTAAACAAAGGGAAAAGAAAAAGTACCTCAGATATAACAGGTAATGGGTGACTGCTTTTAAAATCTAATATTCGTTTTAGGCAGTACATCAGCTCTTTGAAGGAACTTCACTGTGTTCACTGATATAAACAAACAGTTTCTTTATTGTTTTATAATATATTAGAATATTATTATAATATATTAGACTGCAGTATTTATTTTGAATGTTGTGTCCATGAGAATGGTGTGTGTGTGTATGTATGTGTGTGTGTGGGTGGGTGTGTATGTCTGTGTCTGTGTGTGTGTGTGTGTGTGTGTGTATGTATGTGTGTGTGTTTGCTATAGCTCAATATATTTTTCCCCCAGAAAGCATTGTAAAAAATGCCTGCTGATTGCTGTATAATTACTGTAGCTAGGATAGTTTACACAAGACCTAGCATATGTCTGAGACAAATCTTATCAGATCATGTCTTAAGAGATTAAAAAAACAGTTTAACTCTATGTACATTTGTTCCTGGGAAAAGGTGACATTTATGAGGTATGGATCTTTCTTGAAAGACAATATTTGCCCAGCTGAAGCTTGTAGCAAGAACATGTTTAAATGCTAAGTATTTAAGTGTGCAAGTGCTTGCATTTCGAAGGGGGTAAACAAATCTCCAGTTCAACAGGCAACCAATATTTAACAAGCTGTTTAAGTTTTCTTATAGCCATCTGATAAGCAGCTTTAGTGTTGTCTCCAACATTCTAAACAGGAAGAAGGGAGTATTTTATTTCATTTGGCATACTGATTTATAGATGTGGAAGGATACATTGACATGTCCAAAAAAAGAGTTCCACATTCCTCCAGTTTTTCCAGCTAATAGACAGCAAGATGGATGTAGGCTCCACCCACAGCCATAAAAAGGAGTTATAAAGTTCTCAAAGCTAGCAAGATAGTCTTCTCTCTTAGCATCATCTCCAAGCCTGTCTGTATTCCATTATTGTCTACTCCATTTGTTGTTCCCTTCTCACATTTTCCTGATTCAATCTGAGTTTCCAGTGCCTTGTTTTCAGTATATAACCCCAGCATGACTATCATATATCCTTTCTTGAGGTATTGCTGAATTTTGCCTAGGAGAGGATGTTTTAGGGGTAACATCACCCACATTAACTTTATTCATAACGTCAGTTATTTTCTTATCTCTTGACTTTTTTGGTTTAGTATCAGATATAATGAACTTATCATTCTGCAACTTCATTGCATCTGTTGAAGTTACAGTTGCCATATTTGACAGCAATTATCAGAGTACTAAGATAAACTAGTGTAAATTATACCAACAGGAAATAGAGGAAAAAAAAAAACAGAAAAGATATTCAGTACAAATACAGTGAACAAGTTGCTTAATATACTGTAGTCCAGAATCTTGAATTATGTCCAAAATTTCCACGGGGGCCAGTACTTTATCAACCCACAGGAAGATAATGGCAGTTGAAGATCATTAAAGTTTCAATTCACTGCTTCCTTTCTTGGGAGATGTAATAGATTTCTTAAAGTTAAAAGTACTTGCCACAGTTATATAGTATGTTCTGGGAAGCCAGTTCCTTTCAGACCAGCAGTTATATAAGTTTGGTTCCCCAGGTCTTCTTAAGTCACTTTAATAAAAAAGAAGGTTTCACCCCTATCTGGTCATAAAGAGGCTATAAATAAATAAATAAAATAAAATTATTAAAAAAAAAAACTGCAAACATATACCAAATAAATAACAGAGTTTCCAGCAGACAAAAATTTGGTATAACTTACATCCAGGTTATAAAGAAAGTTCTTATAAGAAGCTGCCTATAAGGAGCAGAACCCCCCACCCCGAGATATCAACAGTACAAAAGCTTACACTCCAGCAAGGATGCATAAAAGCTAACCATACTAGATGATTAAACATTTGAGTACCAAGATATTCTAAGCAATAGTGCAATATGCAAGCATGGAAAAAGTGGGAAAAATGATCAATAACAAAAGGCAAGATGGCTAAATGGCAGACAACACAAATAAGTACTTAATAAATGAGAACTAACTTCACAAGTACTAATGCTGTGTTATAATTGGTGGAGCTTAACGTGTGCGCCACTCCCTCACTCCTTCCACTAGACTTTCTGTTGCGAGAGGTATTCTCTTACCCCAGCTCCAATATGCTCTGCCCCTCCTCTTTGCTGCAAACTCTGCTACACTCCACAAATGGGACACTGTCTACAACAACATCTGTAGATTCACCTTAACTGCCCCAAGTCTTACCCATCATTGTCTCCTTTACGCTGGCTTAAATTGGCTGTCACCTAAGGATATTCGAGCCTACTCCTGGGCTGCTTTATCGACTCCTGTCTAGACCTCCCTGCCCTGTCTATCTTGCCAACCTCCTGACTCCTGCCTCACACAGCCGTGCCTCAGGTCTTCCTCTGTCCCCATGCTCTCCACTAGACCTTGCATGACAAAATGGGTGAACAGGCATTTGCCCATTTTGCTCCCAAATTCTGGAACTCACTCCCCCTTATGGTGAAAACTTCAGCCTCCCATCGAGAATTCAAAAACTTGCTGTTCACCCACCTTCTAGCCTCTGGCCAATGCAAATGCTCTTAATTTGCTTTGCCCCACTGCAGGCTGTCGGGTCTGATCCTGAGTACTACACTAATGTTCTCCCATGCAATATGCTTGTCTAGGTGGCTATGAACCTTGATGTCTTTACTGTCCTCAGCTGTCTTATGGTTACCCTAATTGCTTTATTTTACATCCTTATTATGATCTATGCCTAAAATGTACCCTTATATAACTATTACTGTGCTACCCAATGTATATCTTGTTTTGCTCCTGTACACCTATATTATGTCTGTGCATTTCTGCATATTGTAACCAATGTCCTGTGCTCTCCCGGGTCATGCCTGAAAATAGGCAGGTCTGTTGCCTAGTGCACTTACCCGGTTACCAAAAGCTAATAAATAAATAAATAAATGTTTGTTCAAAAATGTCGACTGCACCTCTAGGACGCCAACATATGCACAGTTTTATCTTAAAGTAGACTGGTCACATGACCAGCAGGGAGAGAAATTTAAAACAAAAAGAATAAAAATAAATATTAAAATATAAAATATACACTCTCAACAAAGCTTTCTGGTCTATAATACTGCTAGTCTGTTAAATAGAGAGGGGAAAAAAGAGATATCATGTGGGGTCAACAAAAATATTGTGCCTGCAACAGGTGGAAAAGAAATAAAATTCAATTGTTTAAAAATTTAGAAATATATTTAAAAGTGCAACAGAGCACATGCACAATCACAGAGCATAAACACTAACACAGCTAATCCACACATAAGGAAGTGTTTAGTGTCTCATTGTGACATAAAGTTTTTGGCACTATGTAAATATCAAAGTAGTTTCAGTTCTCACAACCCTGCTTCAGCACAGCCTCCTTGATATTTCTTTAGGCTTTTCCAAGCTCTTCCAGCATTTTCCCCTGTTAATCTCCAGCTTCTTTAACTTTTTCAAATTCTCCTCTGTCATCCCGGTCTGTCACCAATTGCCAAAGCTTTCACACAGTTCCCTGCAGAACCCTGCCCATAGCTCCCCTTCCAGCACTGCTCCTCCACCATAGGATGCAAAAACCTGGAAGTGAAAAGATGAGAGACATGTAAGGCAGGCAACAAACAAACTTGCAGCACAAGATTGACTGGAAAGGACCCAGAACTTCAAGGACAAAAGCTCAGGCAATGATGGTATACCTTACATAAATCTTGAGTTTTAGTGTTTCTGGGCCCATGCTAGGGAACTCCTCTGCTCACCAGCGTGCAGAAACAACACCTCTCTCTTTCTCTCCATCATCTGTTGTAAGTGTATAGTAGTTATGCCCTTCTTCTTACATGTTAAGTGTTAATTTCTGCATACTTACTTTGCAAATACATGTTAGTTAGTCATTAGCTGTGGAAACAATGCCGAAGAAGCAGTACCTTCCTTAATAACTATAGAACTGTTACACCCTTCTTCAAGTGTCAGTTTCTATGTACTTACGTTGCAAACATATGTTAGATAGGCCTTAACTATGGAAACAATGCCACAGAAGCAGAACATTCCTTAGTAACTACAGGACTGTTACAAGCCAATAAGTAACTATGTAAATTAATAATTTTTATTGTATCATATTTACAGAATAAGATTGCGTGATTATTTTTCAATTTTTGTTTTTTGGTCACACAGTACAGTGGCGTGAAAAAGTATTTGCCCCCTTCCTGATTTTCTCTATTATTGCATATTTGTCACACTGGATGTTTTCAGGTCTTTAGACAAAATATAATATTAGATAAAGGGAACCTAAGTGAACAAATAACACTTTTTTTTACTTATTTCATTTATTTAATGAAAAAAGTTAACCAACACCAACTGGCACTGTGTGAAAAAGTAATTGCCCCCTAGTTAAATCAACCCAATTAAAGGGATAATTAGAGTCAGCTGATTGAACACAGCCAGGCTTGATTACAGCCAGCCCTGCTCAATATAAACCTCACTTATTTTGGCCCTTACCATCAGAGTCACGTTGCCAGCACAAAGATTCAACAAGCACATTATGCCATGATCAAAGGAAGTTCCTGAAAAGATCAGAAAAAAAATTTGTTGCCCTCTGTATCAGTCTGGAAAGGGTTACCAGCTATTTCTAAGGCTCTGGGACTCCATGCCAACCACAGTGAGAGCCATAATCTCCAAATGGAGAACACTTGGAACAGTAGTGAACCTTCCCAGGAGTGGGCGGCCTGCCAAAATTACTCCAAGGGCACAGTGTAAAATCATCCAAGAAGTCTCAAAGGATCCTAAAACAACATCCAAAGAACTGTAGGCTTCTCTTGCCTCAGCTAAGGTCAGTGTTCATGACTCCACAATCAGAAAGAGACTGGGCAAAATAGGCTTTCATGTGAGAGTAGCAAGCGGAAACCACTGCTAACCAAGAAGAACATAAATGCTCATCTCTCATTTGCCAAGAAGCACCTGGATGATCCACAAGCCTTTTGGGAAAATGTTCTATGGACAGATGAGTCCAAAGTGGAACTTTTGGACAACATGGATCCCATAATGTCTCACGTAAAGCAAACACAGCATTCCACAGTAAGAACACCATACCAACAGTCAAACATGGTGGTGGTAGTGTGATGGTGTGGGGATGCTTGCTGCCTAAGGACCTGGATGACTTGCCATAATTAAAGGAACCATGAATTCTGCTCTGTACGGAAAATTCTTGAGAGAATGTCCAGTCATCCTTCCGTCAGCTGAAGCTGAAGCGTGGTTGGGTCATGCAGCAAGACAATGATCCAAAACACAAAAACAAGTCCACATCAGAATGGCTAAAAAGTAAAATTAAAGTTTTGGAGTGGCCTAGTCAAAGTCAGACTTAAACCCAATAGAGATGCTGTGGCAGGACCTGAAACGAGCAGTTCATGCTCGAAAACCACAATGTTACTGAATTAAAGCAGTTCTGCGAGGAAGAGTGGGTTAAAATTCCTCCACAGCGATGTGAAAGACTGATATTGAATTATAGGAAGTGTTTGGTTGCAGTCATTGCAGCTAAATGTGGCATAACCAGTTATTAAGTGTAAGGGCAATTACTTTTCACACAGTGCCAGTTGGTGTTGGTTAACTTTTTTTATTAAATAAGTGAAATTAAAAAAAAAAACAAGTGTTATTTGTTCACTCAGGTTCCCTTTATCTAATATTACATTTTCTCTAAAGACCTGAAAACATCCAGTGTGACAAATATGCAATAATAGAGAAAATCAGGAAGGGGGCAAATACTTTTTCACGCCACTGTATATGAGCGGTGGCTCTGAAATTCAAACCCAGCTCTCCAGGTTTGCAGCTCAGTGCTCTTAACTACTATGCTATACTGCACTAAGTTCATGAGGGAATAATTTCCACAGGATAGAGACATAGAAACATAGAAATACAGAATTTGCTGGCAGATAAGGACCACTTGGACCACCTAGGCTGGCCATTTCCCTACCTAACGGATAAGCTGCAGATCCTAGTTAACCAACAGCCTACTTTCTCCAACCTCCTACTAGAATTGCCTTATGTCTGTCCCATGCATTCTTAAATTCACCCACTGTTTTTGACTCTACAGCCTCCTCAGGAAGGCTGTTGCATGTATCCACAACCCTCTCTGTGAAGAAATACTTCCTCATATGACCTGTGAATTGTCCCCCCTCTATCTTCAAATTGTGCCCCCTTGTTTTTGCACATCTCTTTTTCTGAAAGATGCTACCCTCTTGGACTTTGTTGATTCCCTTGAGGTATTTGAAAGTTTCTATCATGTCCCCCCTTTCCCCGAGGCTATACATCTTTAGTTCCTTTAGTCTTTCTTCATATGTCTTCTGATGCAGACCCTGCATCATCTTAGTTGCCCTCCTCTGGACAGCCTCCACCCTGTCTATGTCTTTGCAGAGATGGTGTCTCCAGAACTGTACACAGTACTCCAGATGTGGTCTTTCCAACTATTTGTGCAGAGGGCCAACAACTTCCTGTTTTCTACTGGTGATGCCTCTCTCTATGCATCCCAGTATCCCCCCAGCTCTCCTTACTGCCTTCTCACATTGTTAGCCCACCTTTAAGTCATCCCTTTCCATTTTTGTTGTTGCCAGTATCTCACCCCCCATTGTGTACTTTTCCCCTGGGTTTTTGTTTCCCAGGTGCATTACTTTGCACTTCTTTGCATTGAATCTAAGCTGCCATACATTTGACCATTCCTCCAACCTTACCAAGTCACTTTTCATCCTTTCCACCCCACCCTGTGTATCAACCCTGTTGCAAATCTTTGTGTCATCTGCAAAGAGACATACTTTCCCTTCCAGTCCCTCTGCAATGTCACTTATAAAGACATTAAAAAGGACCGGCCCCAGTACTGAACTCTGCGGTACCCCACTAGTAACCCTCCTTTCTTCACTGTGGACTCCATTTACTATTACCTGCTGTGTCCTGTTGTCCAACCAGTTTTTTATCCAGGCTACCACCCTAGGACCCACTCCCAGGCTGGCTAATTTGTTTATTAATCTTTTGTGCAGGACTGTGTCGAATGCCTTGCTAAAGTCTAGGTAGGCCATGTCCACATCCCCTCCCTGGTCTACTGCTTTGGTCACCCAGTCAAAGAAATCAATTAGATTTGTCTGACATGACATTCCCACTGTGAATCCATGCTGCCTTGGGTCCTGTCCCCTGCTGGCCTCTAGGTACTCAACAATTCTTTCCTTCAGAAGTGATTCCATCATTTTCCCTACCACTGAGGTCAAACTGACAGGTCTGTAGTTTCCTGCCTCTGTTTTGCTCCAACTTCTGTGAAGGGGAATCACATCTGCCCTCCTCCAGTCTTCAGGTACCACCCCATCCTCCCATGATTTATTAAAAAGTGTAGTCAGTGGTGTTACTAGTTATTTTCCTAGTTCTTTTAAAAGTCTGGGGTGAATCCCATCAGGCCCCATTGCTTTATCCACCTTCAGTTTTAAGAGTTCTTTCAGAACCCTTTCTTCTGTGAATGGACTAATATCAACCCCCCATCCAGAGTGCTTCTATTGACCAGATTAGGTATTTCCCCCTGCTTTTCCATTGTGAATACTGAGCAGAAATATTCATTCAATAACCCTGCTTGCTCTCTGCCCATCCACCTTCCTCTTTGTCCAGCCTCAGTATCCCTGCTTTAGTCTTTCTTTGCTCCCTAATGTACCAATAAAAAGTTTTATCCCCCTTCTTAACCGAGTAGACTATCTTTTCCTCAGTTTGGGCCTTTGCTATTCTGACTGCCTTACCCGCTTCCTTCTGCTTTAACTGGTACAGTTCTCTGTCCTGCTCTTTCTGTGTTTCCTTATACTTCCTGAATGCTATCTTTTTTTCCCTTACTTTCCGCGCCACTTCTTTTGAGAACCATAGTGTTTTTTTTCTTTCATTTTGATTTGTTTATTTGCTTCACACAAAGACTTGTTGCCTCTGTGATGGTGGTTTTGATGTTTCCCCATTGTTGCTCCACCCTACCTTCTTACCTGTTTGCTAGTGCTTTTCTGAAACACTCTCCCATTTTGTCAAAATCAGCCCTCCTGATGTAAAGTACCTTCACTTTTGTGTGGCTTGACTCTACAGCTAAGTTTATCATGAACCACACTGTTTGGTGGTCACTTGTTCCCAGATACCTATCCACTTCAAGATCAGAGATACTCTCTCCATCCCCATTTGAGATTACCAGGTCTAAGATTCTCTCTCCTGAGTGGATTTCAAAACTAGCTGTCTGAGGCATGCCCCCTGTAGGGCATCGAGAATGGCCCTGCTCTTGGATGTGGCTACAGCAAAGGTGCTCCAGTTAACATCTGGCATATTCAGGTCCCCTATGAGCAATATCTCCCCTTTCTCTGCCATCCCAAGGATGCTTTCTATCATTTTCTTGTCCATTTCCTCCCCATGAGAGGGGGGTCTGTATACAACTCCTGTGCGGATTGTGGAGCCATTTCCAGTCTTCAGTGTGACCCACAGTGCCTCCTCTCCTCTCCTATCCTCCCTATTTACCCTTTAGTTCTGTTGCTTTTATCCCTTCCCTTACATAGAGAGCTACTCCTCCTCCACCTCTTCTTCCCTCCCTGTCCCTCCTGTAGATTGTGTACCCCGGTATGTTGACATCCCAGTCATGGTTCTCTGTGTACCATGTTTCTGTGACTGCCACAATATCCAGGCATCCCTCTTCCATCAAGGCCACCATTTCAGGGAGCTTTTTACCTAGACTATGGGCATTGGTACTCATTACCCTCCATTTTATTATGGCTTTATTTCTTTTTTGCCCCATCCCTGTCCCTACTGCCTTTGTCTTTTTTCTCCATTTACCCCTGCCCTTCTCCCTATCTACTACTCTATTTTTGGTGTTTACCTCACTAATAACCATGATTTTTTGGGGGGCTAGGATTTCCCTTCTCCTTTTGAGTGCCTCCCACCTTGGCTAGTTTAAATGTTTGCCACTGAAGCATTTAAACCTATCACCTAGGATCTTGGTTCCCTTCTAGGATAGATGCAGACCATCGCACCTGTATAGGCCTGCATCCCTCCAGGTGGAGCCCCGGTTCCCAATGAAACCAAATCCCCTGAGCTCTGCACCAGCTTTTCAACCAGTCATTGAATCCCATGGTGCGGAGTGCCCTAGCCTCATCCATGCCGCCATAGACAGGTAGCACTTCTGAGAAAGTTACCATGTGTGCTACTTGTCTAAGGCCCCTCTCCAACTCCACAAACTCCTGTTGCACTACTCTGATCCCATTCTCAGTCAGGTCATTCATCCATAGGTGGATAATGACATCCAGCTCCCTCCCCCTTGCCGCTGCTCCCATGATCCTGAGGATTCATTTCCTGTCCCTTCAAGCCTTGGTACTGGGCAGGCACCTTAACTCCCTTTCCCCTCCCTCCCCCAGTTCTACCCCCTTAACAATTGAGTCCCCCACCAGGATTTGTTTCCTTCCCCTCTGAGATCCTGTGCCACCCTCCTGTGGGTCTCCATTGTGGAGGTTCCCAGCATCCTCCTTGGTCTCCATTGCAGATGCCTCCATAGAGGAACCATGCTTCACCAGAGTGGTGAATGAATTGTGGAGAGGCACAACTGGAGGGATGCACCTCTGTTCCACCACCCTCACCCTCCCTGAGCCCACTGTGGTCCAACCACTCCTCTTTCTTGGCAACCTCTGAGATAGTGGCGGTGACCTAGGTGGTCCCTGGGTGGGGGAGCAGGATTCCCAAATTGTTGCCAGGTCAGCATGGAGATGAACAACCTCCTCTTTCACATCAGAGAGGTGCCTGTAAATAGGGCAGCAATGCAGCTTCCAGAATGTTTCCCAGAAGACTGCTGCTCCACAGCCAGTGCATTGCACCACTCCCCACATGTCTGTGTCCTTTCCAGTTACAGATGTTTTTTTTTGTTCTTGTTTTAGTGTGTGCAAGCTTGTGAGTGTCTCTACCTCCTGTTCAGTGTGCTGTACCTTTAAGAATATGAACAGGTGTATGTTGTTAGTTAAGGGGAAGTGATGTCAGAACCCCTGCTATAAAGGAAGTTATTCGCTTGGGGAGGTGGGGTGAGGGAAGGGTGGGTGGGAGTAAACCTATGCTGTCCAGAAACAATCACCTACAACTCTTACCCTTCACCCCGGGAGTGCCTTCCTTCCTTCCTTCCTTTCAGACACCTATTTCACAAAGGCAGCTAACAGATCTAGTCACAACTGACTGCAAATATCTCCTAGCTACAGTTCCTCCCTGGCAAATTAAAGTTAAAACTAAGAAAAGTCCACCCCAAAAACAGAATCAATACTAGTTACTTACACAGGTCCAAAATGTAATAATTCAGTTCAGTGTAGTCTAGAAAATAACCTCCTTGATTCAAGGAAGCTGTGGCTGCTTTCTCACTCACCCTGTCTTCTATGTGAGAAGGAGACTGCAACACCTCTGAGACAAAAAAACCTTTTCAGCAAAAAAGAAATAAATAAAATAGGGGCAAACAGTACTTTTGCTTAGCCTAATGATAAAAAGTCACAAAAATGTAAGCACCACCTGTAATAATTTCACAGAAGATATACCCTGTAAGAAACACTTTGCTACAGAGAAAAATAAAGCAGTAACAGAAGATATACCTTGCAAAAGGCAATTTGAATCAGAAGATTACAGCAGTAATCTGTTAGCACACACCTGTAGGCACACCTTGTAATAATGCAGCAAAAGGTATACCCAGCAACAGCAATTTGAATCAGAGAAAAATAAAGCAATAAAATGTTAGCAACAAACAGTAACAATCCCTGTGAGTACAAAATAAAAACAACAACACACAGTAAATCTGCCTAGCCAAAAGTCTTAATTCTTTCCCTTACTCTGGTAAGGTCCTTAGTTCTGTCCTTTCAAGCAAGCTAGAAGGAAAGCACTCAGGTGAAGCCAGGTGTCTTGGCCAGCAAACCTAGCATTCCACCTCCAAGATATCAACTAAAGTGACCTTTTAACCCTTCTTTCTGTTGGAAGTTGCTGGCAGTTTGCCAGCTCCACCCCAGATACACACCTAATCCCCTGGAAGAGCTGTGGGAGGAAAACAATTAGCTCCTTCAATGTGAGAAGGAGACTGCAACACCTCTGAAATAAAGATAAAAAAATCTTTTCAGCAAAAAAGGAATAAATAAAATAGGGGCAAAAGGTAATTTTGCTTAGCCTAATGATAAAAAGTCACAAAAATGTAAGCACCACCTGTAATAATTTCACAGAAGATATACCCTGTAAGAAACACTTTGCTACAGAGAAAAATAAAGCAGTAACAGAAGATATACCTTGCAAAAGACAGTTTGAATCAGAAGATTACAGCAGTACTCTGTTAACACACACCTGTAGGCATACCTTGTAATAATGCAGCAAAAGGTATACCCAGCAACAGGAATTTGAATCAGAGAAAAATAAAACAATAAAATGTTAGCAACAAACAGTAACAATCCCTTTGAGTACAAAATAAAAACAACAAAACACAGTAAATCTGCCTAGCCAAAAGTCTTAATCCTTTCCCTTACTCTGGTAAGGTTTTAAGTTCTGTCCTTTCAAACAAGCTAGAAGGAAAGAGCTCAGGTGAAGGTAGGTGCCTTGGCCAGCAAACCTAGCCTTCCACCTAATTTTAAATGTCTCTAACTACATGGTAACTACTATATAACTACACTGTAACTGCACTACTATGTAGTTGTTAACTAGTTTCTCAATGTGTGTTGTGTGTACGTAAATAATTTTAAATGTGCTGCTTCGGTGGCATTGACCCATGCCTCTACTGCACCTACAACTGTATCCTACTACTGCCTAGGTGCATGGCTAGGGGTGGGACATGGCTACAAGCCATGCTTTATCTCCAATCTGTTGTCTGGAGTAGTGGTGGGTGCAGCCGGATACAGAGGCAGAGACTCTTCCTTAGCCATTACATGCCCTTCCCACTGACTGAAGGGGGTGGCAGCCATGGCACAATCATTTACACCAGGCTACCCTGGCCTCTGACTATACCATTATTAGAGATGGGCAAAGTGGCCCCAATTCGCTCTGCGAAGTGATTTGCGGAATGAAGGTGAATTTGCGGAGTGCTTCACAATGTGAAGCGGATTACTTCGCGTTATAATGAGTAACGCGAAGTCCATTGAAAACAATGACTTTGCGTTACTTCGCCTTCTCAAACCACTACTCCACCAATTCTTAAGGTGAAGTACATCGAAAACAATGTACTTCTTCTCACTTTGCCTTGTTTTTAAGCTCCAAAGGTGAATTTTGCAGTGATTCATGGGATTTCAGGTCACATGGGCTCTAGATTGTTCTGCATAGCCTCAGTTTGGGGTAGTGTGTGTAGGAAGCTGTAGGAGACAATCTGCTCTGAGACCTCTCTGTGAGTCAAACCTTCTAAAAGCTGTTAGAAAAGCCTTTCTGAGTCATTTTTTTTTTGCTGAAACTTTAGTTCATCATTTATAGGAAACCCTCCTGTGCTCATATCATCAAGCATTTATTATTTGTGTGTGGATTTTTTATTATTTTTTTTATTTTTGTTGACCAGGTAAGTGCACTAGACAAATCCTGTCTATTTTCAGGCACGTCCCGGGGGAGAGGGATACAGATGAATGCCAACTGACCTTGAACCAGATTAAGCTGTTGGTGGTATTTTTAGTGAATGGGGAAATTTGGCCAGGACACTGAGGAAATTCCCCTGTTCTTTTTAATAAGTGCCATGGGATCTTTAACATCCACCTGAACTACCACCAATCCAGGCAGATGGGACCTCGGTTTAATGTCTCATCCAAAAGATGGCACCTCAGAAGTGCAGCACCCCTCTCATGTGGCACTGCAGTGTCAGTACTGGGATATTAACCCAAGTGCCAGATGTGGGAACTGAGCCCACAGCCCTCTGATCTCCCGGCCTCAGAGGCGAGTGTGCTACCTACTGAGCAGTTTGTGTACTGAGAGACAGTGGAAGTGTGCTTTGGGGGAGGGACATATCAGTGGTGAAGGTAGATTAATTTGGAGAAAAAGACTGTGCTTTCTGTTTTGGTGACATTGTTCTTATATAACTGTGTTAATGTACACACAATAACATTTTCAATAATTCTTGCCATTTTTTTGCTGATTGTTGTGGTGCAGCAGTGCATAATTTTAGTTTGTTTAAAATATGTGGTTACATTACTGAAGTTTTCAATCTGCTACACATTACTTAGTAGTGTGTGTGTGTGAGTATATGTGTGACGCATGTCATCAAATCAGACACCTTTTATTATGCCATATAATAATTTCAGCAATGTGAACCTGCTATCCACTGCAGCTGTATGATTTCTCTACTTCTTTGTGGTATCTTTACTGGTACTAGTACTAGTGACTGTTACTGCAACAGTGCAGTACACTGCACCCCCTCCCACAGCCCTTCCCAACTGGCAAAGATATTCTTTTCCAGATTTGAATTTCTGATGGTGAGTACTGGTTAGGTGTTGTGCCTTTGTATCTGCATCTCTTCAGTGTGCAGCACAATCTTAATTTGTCTGTGCATTTGCATCTCTTTAGGGCCCAATCTCCATCTGTAACTTAAGTCACAGTTGTTTCTTTGGCTTCCCCTTCAGAGTACTGGACAGGTGTGATGAAACATAGAAACATAGAATTTGATGGCAGATAAGGACCGCTTGGCCCACCCAGTCTGCCCATTTCCCTACCTGATGGATAAGCTGCAGATTCTAGTTATTTAACAGCTTACTTCCTCCTGCCCCCCCACTAGAATTGTCTTATGCCTGTCCCATGCATTCTTGAATTCTCCCACTGTTCTTGACTCCACAACCTCCTCAGGAAGGCTGTTCCATGCATCCACAACCCTCTCCATGAAAAAATACTTTCTAACATTACCTCTGAGCCGTCCCCCTCTATCTTCAAATTGTGACCCCTTGTTCTTGCACATCTCTTCTTCTGAAAGATACTACCCTCTTGTACCTTGTTAATTCCCTTGAGATACTTGAAAGTTTCTATCATGTCCCCCCCTTCCTCCTTTCCTCAAGGGTATACATATTAAGCTGCTTTAGTCTCTCCTCATATGTCTTCTGGTGCAGACCTTGCACCATTTTGGCTTGCTTCCTCTGAACAGCCTCCACTCTGTCTATGTCTTTGCGGAGATGGGGTCTCCAGAATTGCACGCAGTAATCCAGATGGGGTCTCACTAACTGTCTGTAAAGAGGGATAACAACTTCCTGTTTTCTACTCTTGATGCCTCTCCCTATGCATCCCAGTATCCTCCCAGCCCTCCTTACTGCCTTCTCACATTGCTTGCCTACCTTTAGGTCATCTGATATAATTACTCCTAGGTCTCTTTTGATTTTTGTTGTTGTTAGTAATGCACCCCACATTTTGTACCCTTCCCCTGAGTTTTTGTTTCCCAGATGCATTACCTTGCACTTCTTTGCATTGAATCTGAGCTGCCATGTATTTGACCATTCCTCCAACCTTGCCAAGTCCCTTTTCAATCTTTCCACCCCACCTTGTGTATCAACCCTGTTGCAGATCTTTGTGTCATCTGCAAAGAGGCATACCTTTCCTTCCAGGTGCTCTCCAATGTCGCTTATAAAGATATTAAAGAGGACCGGTCCCAGTACCGAACCCTGCATTACCCCGCTAGTTACCCTCATTTCTTCACTGTGGACTCCGTTTACTATTACCTTTTGCGTCCTGCTGTCAAGCCAGTTTTTTATCCAGGCTACCACCTTGGGACCCACTCCAAGGCTGGCTAACTTGTATATTAATCTTTTGTGTGAGACTGTGTCGAATGCCTTGCTAAAATCTAGGTAGGCCATATCCGCAGCGCCTCCCTGGTCTACTACTTTGGTCACCCAGTCAAAGAAATCTGTTAGGTTCATCTGACATGACCTTCCTGCTGTGAAACCATGCTGCCTTGGGTCCTGTGCCCCACTGGCCTCTAGGTACTCAACAATTCTTTCCTTCAGAAGTGGTTCCATCATTTTTCCTAGCACTGAAGTCAAACTAACTGGTCTGTAGTTTCCTGCCTTTGCCCTGCTCTCACTTTTGTGAAGTGGAATCACATTTGCCCTCCTCCAGTCCTCAAGTACCACTCCATCCTCCCATGATTTGTTAAATAGAGTAGTCAGTGGTGTTACTAGTTCTACCCTTAGTTCTTTTAGTATTCTTGGGTGAATCCCATCAGGCCCCATTGCTTTGTCCACCCTCAGTTTCAAGAGTTCTTTCTAAACCTTTTCTTTTGTGAATGGACTGGTATTGACCCCCCTATTCAGAGTTTCTCCCATGTTTGGTTTAGGCACCTCCCCCTCCTCATCAGTTGTGAATACTGAGCAGACATATTCATTCAGTATCCCTGCTTTTTCACTGTCACCTTCTGTCCACATTCCCTCCCCTTTATTAAGTCTCTGTATCCCTCCCTTGGTCTTTCTTTGCTCCCTAATGTACCTATAAAAGGTTTTATCCCCCTTCTTAACAGACTTGGCTATCTTTTCCTCAGTTTGTGCCTTTCCTATTCTGACTGCCTTCCCTGCCTTCTTCTGCTTTAACTGATAAAGTTCTCTGTTCTGCTCCTTCTGTGTTTCCTTACATTTCCTGAATGCTATCCTTTTCTTCTTAACCATCCCTGCCACCTCTTTTGAGAACCATAGTGTTTTTCCTTCATTTTGTTTTGTTGATTTGCTTCACACAAAGGCTTGTTGCCTCTGTGATGGCTGTTTTGATTATTCCCCATTGTTCCTCCACCCCTCCTTCTTGCCCATTTGCTAGTGCTTTTCTAAGGCACTCTCTCATTTTCCCAAAGTCAGCCTTCCTAAAGTCCAATACTCTTATTTTTGTATGGCTTGACTCTATGGCTGTGTTTATTGTGAACCACACTGTTTGGTGGTCACTTGTTCCCAGATGGCTACCCACTTCTAAATCTGAGATCCTTTCTCCTTCCCCATTTGAGAGTACCAGGTCTAAGATTGCTCCTCCTAATGGGTTCCAACACTAGCTGTCTGAGGCATGCCCCCTGTAGGGCATCAAGAATTACCCTGCTCTTGGATGTACCTGCAGCAAAGGTACTCCAGTTAACATCTGGGATATTCAGGTCCCCCATCAACAATATCTCCCCTTTTTCTGCCATTTTAAGGATGCCTTCTATCATTTCCTTGTCCATTTCCTCCCCCTGAGATAGGGGCCTGTACACAACCCCCATGCGGATTGTGGTGCCATTTCCTGTCTCCATGGTGACCCATAGTGACTCATCAACTTCCTGTTTACTCTTTAGTTCTGTTGCTTTAATCCCTTCCCTTATATAGAGAGCTACTCCTCCTCTTTTATCCACTCTGTCCCTCCTGTAGACTGTGTATCCTAGTATGTTGACTTCCCACTCATAGTTCTCTGTGTACCATGTTTCAGTGACTGCCACAATATCCATACATCCCTCTTCCATTAAGGCCACTAGTTCAGGGAGCTTGTTGCACAGACTGCGGGCATTGGTACTCATCACTTTCCATTTATTTTTTATGGCCTTACCCCTTTTAGCCACATCCCTGTCCTTAACATCTTTTTCTGCATTTATCCCTGTCCTGCTCCCTGCTGACTTCTCTGCTTTGGTGTTTACCTCTCTAACTACTGCACTTTGTGGGGGCAGGCTGGGAATTCCCTGCTTCTTTTCAGTGCCTTCCCTCTGGCTAGTTTAAATGCTTGCCAATGAAGCATTTAAACCTGTCACCTAGGATTCTGGATCCCCCCCGGACAGATGCAGACCATTGCGCCAGTATAAGCCTGCATCCCTCCAGGTGGCTCCCCAGTCTCCAATGAAGCCAAAACCCTGAGCTCTGGACCAGTTTTTCAACCATTCATTGAATCCCATGGTGTGGAATACCCTAGCATCATCCTTGCCATAGACAGGCAGCACCTCCGAGAAGGTTACCGTACATGCTACTTGTCTAAGGCCTCTCCCCAACTCCACAAACTCCTCTTGCACCGTTCTGATCCCATTTACAGCCAGGTCATTTGTCCCTAGGTGGACAATGACATCCAGCTCCCTCCCTCCCTCGTGCAGCTGCTCCCGTGATTCTGAGGATTCGCTTCCTGTCCCTCCAAGCTGTGGCACCAGGCAGGCACCTTACCTCCCTATACTCTTCCTCTCCCATGTCTAGCCTCCTAATGACTGAGTCCCCCACCAGGAGTTGTTTCCTGCCCCTGTGGGGTCTTGTGCCACCCTCCTGTGGGTCTCCTTTGTGGAGGTTCCCAGCATCCTCCTTGGTCTCCACTGCAGGTGCCTCCATAGAGGAACCACTCTTTGCCAGAACAGCATATGAATTGTGGAGAGCTACAACTGGAGGGATGCACCTCTGTTCCACTACCATCTCCCTCCCTGAGCCCACCTTGGTCCAACCGCTCCTCTTTCTTGGCAACCTCTGAGGCAATGGTGGTGGCCCTGGTGGTCCCTGGGTGGGGGAAGTGGTTTCACGAATCCTAGCCAGGTCAGCTTGAGATGGGCAACCTCCTCCCTCAGACCAGAGAGGTGTCTGCAAACAGGGCAGCATCACAGCCTCCAGAATGTCTCCCGGAAAACTGCTGCTCCACAGCCATTGCACTGCACCACTCCCATCTTGACTTATTTTGTGTCGCCTCTCCTGTTGCTTTCTATGCTTATTGTCTCCTCCATCTATGTATTTTTATACTCACTTTCCTACTGCCTATGTGCCCTTACAACTCTCACCCTTCCTGCTTTGGTACAGTAACTTTCTCTAGTCTTCAGTAGTCTCCTTCCTCCGTGCTTGGATTCAGACCTCCAGCAGCCTGGGGAGATACAGATTTTTTTTCAGCTTCCTTCAAGGTTGCTGAAATTAATGTGTCTCATGATCCTTCCTTCCTACTGCCAAACAGGAAGTTCCTGTTGTCAGTCAAATTCAGTGGCTATAAAACTAGAACTTGCTTTGGGTGGGAGGGTGGAGGGTGGATGGATGGAAATTAGTAAAAAATCTGTAGTTCTGGTCTTCTGTTTCTTGCTCTGCAACCAGTTCTCTTTTGCCAGAAACAGCTGGAAGCTGTAATTGGAGACAGCTGCTTTTGTACATCTAAGCTGCTAAGCCACACCCCCAATTAGATTCACTCTCTGCTCTCAGTAAATTAAGGTGATACTGCCCCCTTCCTCAGAAAAAAAACTTTTTTTTTTTACTTAAATGAGACTCCCTTCTTCTAATAAAGTATCTGTTTGCTTCATCCAAACAGGAATTTTCTCCTGCTGAGACAGAAGTGATTAATTAGTAAAAATCTGTAGTTCGGACTTCTGCATAATTGGTGCATAATTCTGCATGAATATTGTACTCATTAATATGCATTTTAAGTTAGGACCATCATCACAAGTCCTCATGATACAAATCATGTTCTTCATCATCACGGTCACAAATGCAGTCACAAATCACTGTTCACGATCACCTCATGAATTACAACATTCATTTTTTTTCTAGTTACTTGGATGTATTGTAAGCCTGTTTTGCAGTATCTCTCCAGGCTTCACCGCCCCAAACATTGTACTCATTAATGAGCATTTTAAGTCAGGAGTTTGTGCATAGCTCATCTGTTGAGCTAGCTGTAGGCATTTATGTTCCCCTCCCAATACAATTCCATACTGTTTATCTCACACCATCAACACCGAATCACATTCTTCATCATTACGGTCACAAATGCAGTCACAAATCACGATTAACGATCACGTCACAAATCACAAGATTCATTTTTTTACTAGTTACTTAGCTGTATTGTAAGCATGTTTTTTAGTATCTCTCCAGACTTCACCACCCCACCATAGTACTCATTAATGAACATTTTCAAGTCGGGGAGTTTGTGCTACAGCTCATCAGGGAAGTACAGCCGTAGGCATTCACATTCTCAATACAGGTTTCATATTGGTTATCTCACACCATCGACACCGAATCATGTTCTTCATCATCTCAGTCACAAATGCAGGTCATAAATCACGATTCATGATCACTCCACGAATCACAACATTCATTTTTACTAGTTACTTGGATGTATTGTAAGCATGTTTCGTAGTATCTCAGAGGCTTCACCACTCCACCATTGTACTCATTAATAAGCATTTCTAAATCTGGGAGTTTTGTGCTACAGCCCATAGGGGAAGTACAGCCATAAGCATTCACATTCCTTCCTGTACAGCATGTGAGTTACAGTACTGTAAGTAGTGGTGGGCGAAGTCACCCCAATTTGCTCCGTGAAGTGATTCACTGAGTAACATGGAATCCACAGAGAACTCCACAATGTGAAGCGGAGTACTTCACTTCATAATGAGGATCGCGAAGTCCATTGAAACCAATGACTTTGCGTTATTCCCTACTCCAAACCACTTCTCCACCAATTTTAAGTGAAGTACATTGAAATCAATGTAATCAGAATCACTTCACCCTGTAATTAAGCTTCAAATGAAATTCTGCAGTTATTAATGGGATTGAAGGTCACATGGGTGCTAGATTGTTTGGCACAGCCTCAGTTCTGGCCTGGGTAGTGTGTGTGCAGTGGTAGCTGGAGACAGTTTGCTCTCAGAGCTCTGCATTTCAAAACCTCGAAAAGCTGTTTAAAATGCCTTTTTGAGTAATATTTTTTGCTCAAAATTCAGTACATCGATTTTATGAAACCCTTCTGTGCTCATATCATTGAATGTTTATTGTGTATGGATTTTGAATGTTAATTTAGAACAGTCAGTCTGTGTACTCTGAAGTGTGCTTTGGGGGGGCGTATTTGTGGTGTAGGTAGATTAACTGGGAGAAAAAGGCAGTCTTTCTGTTTTGGTTATATTTCTCTTGTATAACTGTGTTATCGTACACACAGTAATAGTTTCAGTAATTCTTGACCTTTTTCTGCTGATTGTTGTGGTGCAGCACTGTACAATTTGTCTGTTTAAAACATTTGGTTATATTATTAAAGGTTTTCAATTTGCTGTGCATTACTTGAGTGTGCGTGTGAGTGTGTGTGCGATGTGTGCCATTAAATCAGACACCTTTTATTGTGTTACAGAGTAATTGCAGCAGTGTGAACCTGCTATCCACCACGCCTGAATGAATTTTTTTATGCAGCTTTGTGGTATCTTTACTGGTAGTGGATTGTTACTGCCGTGCACTAATCCCCCAACTGGCAAAATGTATTCCTTTCCAGATTTGGATTTGTGACTTGTGAGCACTAGTTAGGTGTTGTTGTACCTTTTTGTATGCATCTCTTGAGTGTGCAGCACAATCTTAATCTGTCTGTGTGATTGCATAGCACCATTAATTCTGAGGGACTGCATTTCTTGTTATGCTCTCATTTCACTTTGCCAGCACTGGGGAATTTTCTGGACACAGGACAGTAGCATTTTGGGATGCACATTAATTCTGGTGACTCTGTGTGACCACAACCACTGCAGCATGACTGGAGTGCGCCATTAATTCTGAGAGACTTTGCATTTTTGTTACACTCTCATTTCACTTCATCAGCACTGTGGAGTTTTCTGGACACAAGACAGTAGCACTTTGGGGTTGCACATTCATTCTGGTGACTGTGCGTGGGATGCTGCCAATGTTGTTGTCACTCCACCTTATTTCACGTTAGGTGGAATGACAACTCGAAGTAATAATAAAAAGACAAAGTGAGCCTTTTCCTATGGGGCACTCCGTAGCAAGTGCCAATGCGAAGTGGCCACTTATGCTCACTTCGCCAGCAAATTTTAAATTTACATCTCTAACCATGAGGGCTGGGGCATGGTGGTAAACACAGGCAGATAAGTATGTTCCTACTGGAAAATAGCAGTACTGTGAGGATCAGCCATATCCCACAATTCCCCAATCCACACAGGCTGCAGAATCCAGTCTGCTGGTTGGCAGTTCACTGATTGGATGTCTGCTGTTGATCACCAGGACTGGGTATGTACATTTAACACATTCCCTGCCGCCTTTAGGGTCTACACACAAAATGATCAGATTGCCTATGAACCATATATATGATGGGTGTAGGGGTCCCTTGCACACCTGATCCCCCAACCAGCCAGACAGGTCTGTGCAGGGCTGGACAGGGGCTGTACAGGGGGAGTGCCCACATTCCATGCCATTTACTAAGGTGTGGAGTGCTTGGTGAGAGGGCACAAGCTACAGCGTGGGGGACCCTGATGTAATTCTTACATGCCTCCCCAAGGTATAGCCACCAGCTGTGGTGGACATGTGCTGTCACCCCCAGCATGCCACACCAATCCTCAGGGACAGTAGTGCTAGATTGAACCAGCAGCATCTCAGTTGAGGAAGCCTTTCTGGTAAAGCTCTGGGGTGAGTAGTTCTGACTCATATGTGTGGCAGCACTTGTCCTTTGATGAAATAAAGACTACTTTTGAAATATTTTCCTATGTGTAGACAGTGTAATGCTTTGCTAGAGTGCAGCACGTTGAAGAAACTGTTGATATGTTGTTGGGGTTGGCGGCTCCTTGATGAAGCATTTTGCAAAGTGCTGGGGTGAATAATTCCAACTTGTATGTGTGGCAGCATTTGTCCTTTGATGAAATATGGACTACTTTTGAAATGTTTTCCTATGTGTGGAAACTGCACTGCTTTTCTAGGTGCAGTAGCTTGGAAACTCCTCTGGGACAACAGGGAGGGCTGGGGATGGTCATACAGGCAAGCGCTAGTGACTTTCAAAATATTTCTTGCATTTGGAACATTTCAGCCCTGCGTTTAACCCAAACTCTCCTGCTCCGAAAGCAGAGGATTCACTCATGGATCAGAAACGGACATCCCATTAGATGCTCACATGTGTCCACCGATCTGCCCCTGAAAATGAAATATTTTTGTGTACAGTTATATATCAATTCACACTATTAAACTGCATGATTATTAACCTGTAAGTTCATGAAAAACTGGAATGCAGACATGGAACATCATCTAAATAGTTGCCAGTCAGTGCATTTAAGTGTAGCAGACTGAAGCTAAATTGTAATCATATTTTATTTACCATTCTAATTACACTTTAAAGTTTTTCTGTGTGATTACCTTTTAGGTAAATATCAGATAGACATAAACTGTTGAAGCTGTGCACAATACCTGCATTCACACGTAGTTACACTTGTAAGACCAAATTTAATAATGCCAAAAGTAGTAACTTAGTAGTTACACAATATATTTGCTGTTACAATTTGCAATAGCTATAGCATGTGTAGTTATATAGTAACATAGTAGTTGACAGTAGATAAGGACCACTAGGCCCAACTAGTCTGCCCATTTTCCCTGCCTGCATCAGTGGCAGCTGTCCCTACTTGGACCTTGGCTTTCACCTCTCTTCCACAAATCTAGGGTTTTTTTATGTCTATCCCATGCATGTTTGAATCCCCCCACTGTATTAGCATCACCACTTCCTGAGGTACGCTATTCCAGGCATCAACCACCCTTTCCATGAAGAAAGATTTCCTCACATTTCCCCTTATCCTGACCCCCTCCAAAGTCATATTGTGCCCTCTCATCCTGGTACAACTCTTGTACTGAATGATGTCACCCACTTGCACTTTGTTCAAGCCCTTAAGATACTTGAAGGTTTCAGTCATATCCTCCCATTCCCTCCTCTCCTCCAGTGTATACATACTGAGGTCTTTGAATCCGTCCACATATGTTTTCTGATGAAAGCCCTGCATCATCTTGGTTGCCCCCTACTCTGGACCTGCTCCACCCTGTCTGTGTCCTTGCAAAAATGCGGCTTCTAGAACTGGACAATGTATTCTAGTTGAGGCCTCACCAGCGTTTTGTACATTGGCATAACCACCTCCCTTCATCTGCTAGAGATACCCCTTCCTATGCACCCTATCATTCCACTGGCTCTCCCCACAGCCTTGTTACACTGCCTACCTTTAGGTCATCTGAGATGATTATCCCAAAATCCCTCTCTTCCCTGGTAACTGCCAACAATCCCCCCTCCCAATCCTTTAACTCTCATCAGGGTTTCTTCACTCCAAGTGCATGATTTTGCAGTTCTTTACATTAAATTTGAATTGCCACACTTTGGGCCATTTTTTCAGCTTTCCCAGATCCCTCCTCATTCTTTCTACCCCTTTTGGAGTGTCCACTCTGTTGCAGATTTTGGTGTCATCAGCAAATAGGCAAACCTTCCCCTTGAGCCCTTCAGCAATGTCACTGATAATGATATTATAAAAGACTGGGACTAGGACTGATCCTTGAGGCACCCACTGGCATCCCTCCTTTCCTCGGATTTGATCCCATTACTACCACCTTCTGCTTCCTGTTCCTCATCCAGTTTCTAATCCAGTTTTACACTTTGTGGCCCACCCACAGGCTACCTAGCTTGTTGATCAGTCTTCTGTGTGGTACGGTGTCGAAGGCCTTGCTGAAATCAAGGTTGGTGACATCCATCACTTCCCCCTGATCCACCTCCTTCGTCACTCAGTCAAAAAAGTCAGATTTGTTTGACATGACCTTCCTACCATGAATCCATGCTGCCTCGGATCCTGTGCCTTCATGGTTTCCAAGTGTTCCATAATCCTTTCCTTAAGCAGCACCACCATGATCTTGCCCACTACTTAGGTGAGGCTGACTGGCTTATAGTTTCATGCCTCCTCTCTGCTACCACTCTTGTGAAGAGGGACTACATTTGTCCACTTCCATTCCTCTGGAACCACCCATGAATTGATCAACTCACTAAACAGGACTGCAAGTGGTGCTGCTAGCACGGTTTATATTTCCTTTAATATTCTGGGGTGTATATCATCTGGTCCCTTTGCTTTGTCCACCCCCAGTTTTGTGAGTTCCTCCAGGACTTTCTCCTCTCTAAAAGGACTGGTGTTTACCTCTCTCCCCCATTGTTTCTGATGTCTAGCTGTGGTCGGTGTCCCTTCCCCTCTACTGTGAGTACTGAACAGAAGTATTCATTCAGTATTGATGCTTTTTCTAGGCCACCCTCTACACCCACTCCCTCCTCCCTTTTGAGCCTTAAAATCCATCTCCTTGCCTTCCTTCTATCACTAATGCATCTATAAAATGTCTTGTCCCTCATCTTTATCTTCTGTGCTAATCTCTCCTATTTGCACCTTTGCACTCCTAACTGCTTTCCCTGCCTCTTTCTGTCTCTCTTGGTACACTACCCTATCCTCATCCTTCTGAATCTCCTTGTATTTTCTGAAAGCCACCTTTTTGTCCCTCACTCTCTCTGCCACCTTCTTTGTGAACTATAGTGGTTTGTTCTTTTATTTTCCCTTGTTACTCAGCCTAGTGCACTGATTTGCCACCTCCACTATGGCTTCCTTTGGTGTTCCCACTGCTCCTTAACCCCTCCCCGGTTCCCTTTTCACCAGGGCTTCCTTGATCCTTCTCCCCATCCTAGTGAAGTCTGCCTTCCTGAAATCCAGGACCCTTATCTTTGTTTGGCTGTCCTGTGACTTTGTACTGATGTCAAACCACACTATATGGTGGTCACTGGACCCTAGATGCCCATCCACCCTGACTTGCTTGATCCTATCTCCACTGGTCAGTACAAGGTCCAGAATCACCTTGTCCCTGGAGTGATCCTGCACCAACTGCCTCAGGCCTGCTCCTGCAAGGATTCCATAATGTCTTGACTCCTGGCTGAGGCAGCTGCTGGGATGGTCCAGTCCATGTCTGGCATGTTGAAATCACCCAGCAGCAGTACCTCCCCCTTTGCTGCCATCCCATGTATTTCCTCCACTATTTCCCTAACTACCTCCTCCCTCTGAGCTGGAGGCCTGAAGATCACTCTTTTGCGAATTCTTGTGCCATTGCCTAGCTCAAGAGTGACCACAATACCTCAGCTTCCTCCTGCCTACCCTGTACTGTCATCGCTTTAATACCTTCTGTCATGTAGATGGCCACCCCACCCCTTTGCCCCCGTATCCCTCCTGTGTAGAGTGTGCTCTGGAATGTTTACCTCCCAGTCTTGGTTTCCAGTGTACAATGTCTTGGTAATTGCCACTAGGTCTAGGTCTACCTTTGCCATCAAAGCTGTCAGGTCTGGGATTTTGTTTCCCAGACTGTGGGCATTTGTAGACATGACTGTCCATGTTTTGCAGCCTATGCTCCTTGTATTACTAGCTTTGCCTTTATGGTCCCCCTTTCATCCCTGTTTTATTTCCCCCTTACTGCCTCCCTTTCTCTGCCTTACCCTTTGTAATGCACTCAGGAACCTCCATTATACACATTTCCTCCTGATCCACTCTGTTAGCTACTCTGACCTGTGGGGGTGGGCTGCCTAAGTATTCCTGCCCCTGTCTCCCCCCACCTGGCCAGTTTAAACACCTGGCAAGTAAGCATCCAAATGTTTCATTGAGGACCACAGTTCCATCCCTGAACTGATGAAGGCCGTTCCCCTGTACAGGCCCCATCCCTTCAGGTGGGCACCCAGTCTCCAATGAAACCAATTCATTATCTCTGTACCAGCCCTCAACCAAGTTTTGAACTCTCTGATGCACAGATTTCAAGCCTCCCCTTCTTTGGACTAGTAGCACCTCCCAGAATGTTACAGAGCCTGCTACTCTCCCAGACACCACCACAACTCTCTGAAGTCCGCCTGCATCTGCTGCATGCTCACCTCCTGCATTGCTAGGTCATTTGTCCCCAAATGAACCATAACCCTCAGTCCCCTCCTTGCTACCACTGTAGTGATCCTCTGGATTTGCCCCCTCTCCCTCCAAGCTGTGCCTCCTGGGAGGCACTTGACCTCCCTCTCCTCCATGCTACCTGTTCCCAGATACATTCCCCAGACAATTGAGTCACCCACCAGAAGTAGTTTCCTCTTGCTCCAGGGCCCTCTTCCTCCTGCCTCTAGGTCTCCCTCCTGGAGGACCTGCTTATCCTCCCTGGTCTCTACCTCGGGTTCCCTTGTGGGGCTTGCCTGCTCTCAAGACAGAAAATGAGTTACTAAGTTGGACCAGATGGGGATGTATATAGTAATATGAAACTAAGAGCTGCACAATCGGGCAGACTTGATAGACCTGTGGCCTTTTTCTGCCTTCAATTTCATATGTTTGTGTGTTCATATGTTCCTCTGACCCCCATACTCCCTGAGCCCACTGTAGTCCAGCCAGCCCTCTGCCTGGGCATCTGCTGTGGCAGTGTCTGCAGACACGGTGGACTCTGGAAGGAGGCAAAGGCTGCCAGTACACCTGCCAGCATGGTCCAGAGACTGGAAAATTCTGCCCTCGACACAGAGAGGTGCCTGCACATGAGGCAGCACTGCAGTACCCAGAACATCTTCTTGAAGACTGCAGCCCCGCATCCACTGCACTGTACTGCTTCCTGCATTTTCCTCTTCTTCTCTGCTAATGACCTCCCTTTTAATCCTAAGTAAGCACTCCTGCTTTTTTTTCTCTTACTCTCTCCCCCTTTACTCTCTTTTACTGTCTATTATGTAGGTACTGCACTATTGAAGAGGCAACCATTCTGACTTGTTGTTTCTGAAGTATATTGACCCCTTTACTTTGTTTAACTCAGTTGCCTTGTGCCTCAGGAAATGATACTGTGTAATGCCTATAAAGGCGGTTGAATCCTGGGGTGGGAGGGATGGAGGAAGGAGGGCATGACTTTAATCAGATAACTCTGATGGAGGAAACAGTAATCTCAGCCCAAACACTGCTTTTCCGATGCTGCCGTTCCTGGGCTGTTGTCCCAGCTCTAAAATAAAGAACTATATACTGCAGCAAAAAAAGAAAATAAGCATACGAGTACCTGTACCATTCAACAACCAAAGCCCTTTAGTTACACTGTTCCTCCAAGTTCCGATTCTCATTACCAACAAGAGATGAGACACCAAGGGACAAACTGAAACCAGTTTCAAACTAAAAAAAGAATAATATGAAAAAAGAAACTAAAAACACTTTTCAGCAGTAATGTTGCCTGTACTGTACTCTGGCAGCAGCAATCTGGTCAGACAGTCTTGTCCCGACCTGCACCCTTCCTCGGTCTCTGTGTAAAAGTAGCATTAATGGCACTTACTAATCATGGCTTTCTTTAAATACCCCATTCTATTTGTTCAAATTATAGCCTTTTCTGCAAGCATGATTGGCTTCTAGGACATCCTCCTGTAGTTTTTTTTTTAAACATCAGTTCCCTTTTTATAACCCGGTGTCTGAGAAAACAATCAGGTAGCTCTGCTAGAGGAAACAGTAATCTCAGCCCAGACACCGCTTTCCAGTGTTGCCGTTTACTGTGGATTTTGCTCCCCATCTCCTAAAATAAAGAACTAGATACTGCAGCAAAAAGAGAAAATAAACATATGAGTACCTGTACAATTCAATAACCAAAGCCAGAAGAAATACAGTGGTAGCTGCACAACAGATTTTCTGTTACACTTTGCAACAGCTATTAACTGTGTAGTTACTCTTGTCAGAATGAAATGATTTGTGCCAAATGATAGACAGTAGTAGTTGCATGTATATGCAAATTGTATAACTACACTTCACACAAATGTGAAACTAGTTAAAAACTACACAGTAGTTATATGTAACTGAAAAGTTGTTACAGTGCACTTACAGTGTAGTTATCTAATGCAAATTGTGTGTAAGTACACGATACACAAATGTGAAACTAGTTAACAACTACATAGTCATAGTAGTTGCATGTAAATGCACAGTAGTTAGGGTGCAGTTATAGTATAGTTATACAGTAGTTACATTGTAGTTAAGGACACACAAAATAAAGTGTTACCACCTGCTGAAACTGACAGTTGAAGAGCTCATCTTGGTCTGCTGCCCTTAGCATGCAAACACATTCAACTACATCATACCTCAGTTCTGTAGCTGCAGTATAACCAGTTAACATGATCTGGAGGTCAAGGGCCCAATTCTCAAATGAGGTGTGAGGGCAGTGCAAGGTGCATCAGATGCACTGTGCACCAAAGGACCCTGCGCGACCAGTAATGCACCCAATTCAGTAAGAAATACACCGTGCACCAAATGCAGTGTGCAAGATGTAAGAACGCATGATGCATCATATAAACAGCATAGGCATACCACATGGTGCATGCAGCATCAACATGCAGGAGCAGAATCATGGCTGATCCACACAGGACACAGCAAGGAGAGAGGGTGCAGACAACCCCAGGAACATGTAGGAGAAAGACTGGGCACTCCAGGAAGAAGAACTTTACTGACCAGGAGACAGACATCCTCCTGGATGCAACTGAGGCCAAGGTAGGTGGGTATGTGGGTGAAAATAGCACAAGTGCATGATGTGCAATGGTGCAAGGATGTGACATGAATGTGACATGAAACAGGCAGACCTGCTACTGTCCCTGGTATGGACACAATGGCAGAAGGAATGGGATCAGGTAGCCAGACTGGTAAATGCAGCAGCCCCTGGAGGTGCAGAGTGAGGGAGCTGCAGAAGTTGCACTGTGACATCAAGTGCCGTGCGAAGGAGAAGGCAGCCCACAACAGGCGCTGCACAATGGCAATGGGTGGAGTACTCACACAACCACGGCCCCTCAGCAGACATGAAGAATGTGTAGTGGCACAGATCAGCACATGCAGCATACAGGGTGACACAGAGCTGGACATGTACTGGCAACAACATGCACAAGGTAAGCACAAGGCATTCATGAGTTGGGTGACACCACAGTGCAGACAGCAGACTTGGCACCAGTAGTGGAGGCTGACACCCTGCAAGCCAACAAGGCCCCACAATGCAAGTCCCCACAATGGATAGTGACCCAGGGGGGCCAGGGATGGTTGGACATAGTGATGGCCTGGTCCACCATGCAGAAGCATGGGATGCATGCAGCGACCCCCTCCACTGGTCACCACAGACTGGACATGCACTCAGACATTGGACAAATACCAGGACATGTGGACCAGATGAAACTCACTGTGCACATATGTCTGTATACCCAGCAGGAGGCCAGAGTACACAGACTGGAAGACATGCTACTGCCAGTAGGCCCACAGCACCACAATGCCATGCTGTGTCTGACAGTGACAGCAACAGTGAAGATGAACAACAGCAAGCGTCTGCCATTGACAACACAGTGAGCCAGGCCCAGAGGAGGGAGATAGACAGTAAAGCCGGAGAAGGACAGGCAAGTGACAATGACAGCAATGCTGTGCTGTCCAATAGCAGCAGAACCACAGGGGACAGCACACCGGTGGGCACAACAGCGGACCAACAACGGTCCACAGCAGACACTGAGCAGCTGGAGGACAGTAGGGATGGCAATGTTGTGGGACAGGCAGACAGTGCACACACCACCAGTGGCTGTGATGGCCAAGCACACAGAACCACAGGACAGGCCCCTGGAGGTGCAGGTGGGACAGGCCAACAAGGTGCAATGCCACTGTCATTGGATAAAGACCTTGTGGATGACCTGTCAAAATACTGCCAGGACATCGTGTTCACCCAGGAGACAGCACAGTGTAAGCTAGCTGGGATATGTGACAGCATTCGTGACCACACTAATGCCACAGTGGCACACATGGGACAACTGCAGCTGGCTGTGGCAGACATCCACGCAGCCATGATACATGGGATACAGGAAGAGGTAGGCCAAACAACACAGACAGCAAGGCTACTCCAGGACATGCATCTGTGGGATGCATGCCAGACAGATGCCATAGAAAGGCAGACCACTCTCATGGAACACAGCATTGCATTGCACATCACCCAGATGGAGCCAATGACAGCAATGGCTGCAGCACTGCAGGAGATTGCAAGATCCATGAAACAGCATGCAGCCAGCACAGCAATGGTCCCACAGTCATGTCCTGAATGCAATGGGCGGTGGCACTGCAGATGGGCAAGTGATGAACAGCACAACATGGAACACACAGCAGGTGTGACCCAGCATGAGTCTCACAGGGGCAGTCAGGATGCAAGACAGAGCTGTGAGGGCACACAGGCATGGTACAGCCAGAAATGCCCACAGGACAACAGCCAGCAACAGTGTTGACACGGCACATGGCACACACGTCTGGACCTAAGGACAGGGCAGTGGGTGACATGGATGGCTGTCATGGAGACATAGGTGAACAGCAACAGGATGACAATGCTGCTGATGACAGACATGTGGGCACAACAGAGAACAGGGTATGGCTGGTGACATACAGTGATGCTGGTGTCAACAGTGGGAATGGCACGGTGGGGCACACACAGTAGGGTGCCACAGTTGGACATGACATGGAAGACAGCGGCAGCAATACACCCATGAACATAGCCAATGAGGTGCAACAGGCATGTAGGGTAGTGGAACTGGAGGTGCTGAGGAGGCAGGATGCTCGACTGCTGGACAGTATTGTGATGCAGGCCAGCCACACACAGCTTACAGCAGGACAGGGCAACAACATGGACATGACAACAGCCAGTGCAGCAGAGAAGCCGGCACAGCACATGACATCCCAGGCCCACGGCCGCAAGAGGAGCCACACTGATGCAGGTGGAATGGTCTGTGAGGAGTGGATTGCCAGTCAAGGACCAGCAGCAGCAGAACCTACTGCACAGACAGCAGCAGCAGTCAGCTGGACCAGATGGAAGGGGAACCACAGCAGTGTGACAGGGACTGATGTAGCACAACAAACATGGCTGGAGACACCACAACAGTCACGGAGAAACAGGGCGCACACACAGCCGGCCAGCCCAGGAGCACAGGTGAGGTGTGACATACCTCAGGAAGCAGTGCAGAGTAGCAGCATGGCAATACAGCCACCATGTGCAGCACAGAGCACAAAACCAGCCACTATAGGCCGTAAAGAGCAGGCTGGCCACACACAGAAGTAGTAAGCACACATCATGCCAGGCATGTACACAGGATTGGGGGGGGATTACCTTGATGATAGTGTGTGCCACTATGCACTGGAGTCCATGGCCATACCATACCCTGAGCAAAGCCACCCACCCAAATACATACCACACATGGCAGCACACATATGCCGTACATATGTGTGGTGCATGTACAAAGTCCCCATGTCTCGTGTACAGTTCTCATGGCCATTATCCATCCAGACATGCCCCACAGGCAGGGGGGACACACACACACATGCCTGCAGCCTGCCACTAGCCACATGACAGCAGTACACACACACAGCCTGTTACAGCACATGCAGGATGCCTGTAACGTCCCCAAAGCCTGCCCTGGGAACAGTGGCCTGCAAACATGTAAGTACAACATGGCATGCTAAACACCCATTAACACTGCATACCCACATCCCATGCACCACTGAGTACCACCAACCAGACATGCCCCCCCACACACGCCCCTGCTCCAGGGTGTGCCCAGAGGGTGCACACACCATGGTGGGACACACCACCACAGGATGGCCCAAGGCATACACACAGCACCGTGCCCATCCATGGCACTAGACATGCTGCCACACCCAGGTGCATGGCCTGTGCTTGACTGTTGCCACCCATCCACACATGATGTAACACACACAACCTACTGTCAGCACACTTATGCACAGTACCTGACGTGAGACATGCCACCACATCAGGCATACTGTGATGCACAATGCATGATGATGGGCTGGCATTGCAGTATACCCCATACTGTAACACACCACACTGTCCCAACATGGAATGGTGTACCACATGTATGGTACTGTGACATACACAACACATGCAGGCCCAAACCGCAGGGCATCACCTTGTCAACTGGTGGTTTGGCTTACCCACTCTGGCATGCACTGTGGAACTAAGAGGACCCCAATATTGGGTGCAACACATGCCTGCCGGGATACAGTGATCTGACTGTACCCAGAGTGTGACATTACAATCCCTATGATGCAGTGTGCCATGCTGGCATGCAGTGCACATCACACGGCATAGGACAACAGTCTCTGATGTCCAGGTGTGGCCTGTGTATGCACTTGTGGACTGGTAATCACACATTGTCTGACACTGAACAGTACACAGCATAGGCAGATGTAGGGCATGCACAGTCATGAATGACACACGGACACAGTATGAACATAGAACAACAATGTATTATGCACACCAAAGCAATACACCACAACATCGGAGATGGCATTTGGATTGGTATACAGTGCAGTGGGCACAGCAACTTACACACAGAGTTGGAACAGCACAACAATTAACAGCATTGTACACTGTATTAACCACAACCTGAACAAATGTACACCTGTGTACTGGCTAAACTATGTGCCCTGTCCGTAGCACATCTACCATGTAGCACGTAGCATCCTGGAGAACGTTGCAGTCACATGTCCAACAGTCATTGTCTGCCACTGTGTTCGAGGTATGCCAGCAGGTCATGCATAACATCTTTCATCATGGACATATGCCTTGCCAGGGGCCTAATGCACATGCTGAGTCCCCTCGCAAAGCCACGGAGGGTGGGCATCCTGTGGTTGTATGTTGGCATCACCCCCGGCATCCATGTCCGGCCATATGTCATTGGCACACAGGTTGCACAGGTTCATGTTAGGGGGTAGGTCCCGCAGCCCATGCACAGGGGTAGCACCATCATCATCCTGGTCAGCACTTGCCTGTCCAACCACACCCAGGGTGCTTTCACCCATGGACATGTCCCCTGTGTCATCCTCGGACCGGCCCACAGCACCGTTGTCCAGCTCCAAGTGTGGAGGCTGCTGCTGTCATTCCACTGGGTCTGCCTCCTCCTCTGTACTATCCTCTGTACCCTCCTGTCGTAACATCTGCTGACTGCCCTGGGCCATCCTCCTAGTTCTGACAGCTTACACCATTGCTTCACCCCTCTTCAGGTGGCTCATCGCTTGCTCAAAGGCATGCCACTGTGTGTTACGGCCCTGCTGTCCCCTCTGGATACCAGTGGTGGCACCTGAAATGCAATGTGATAGACTGTGAGGGACTGCAATGCATGTCCGCCTCGCTGGTCACCAGACAGATATATTGTCCAGACCGCGGAACTCAAGGGTGGCATGCCATTGACATGCACGCCAATGTGCTGCACCCCACAGCCGTGACATGCACCATTTGTGTATTGGGCACAGTCCCACAATTGTGTACACAGTGCATGTGCCCTACCCCCAACTACATCCACAACGGCATTTCTGGCCCTGCAGCTGTGTGTCTATGTGTGAGTGTGTGTGTGTGTGTGTGTGCTGCATCATGTGCCAGCCACACGCCAAGCTCCATTAGTACCGTGTGTGGTCTGTCACGGCATTGTGCAGTGCACATGCACCACATGCATGGCACTGCTGCATGCCAGCAAGTGTATGATGGTGTCCATCCCCATTGTCTGCACTCCATACCCTATGTGTCACCTGTACTGCCTGTCATGCTTATGTGTCCCCCCCCCGTGTGCGGCTGCAAATACGTCGGCGGAACATGTTGCCTGTATGCACGACACTGAACGCGGGTTGCTGCCTGGATGACTGCAGCACACATGTGGCCTGTGGTCAAGGGGATGCACATCCAGCTAACTAGTGTGCATCAGTGGGTCTTATACCACCACAGGCACTCACAGCACTTGGCTGCTGCCATGCCTCTCCCCTGCATGATGAACCCTGCACAGTAGCTTACATTGCTTCATACATGGCATGTTGACTGTACACTTACCTTGGCAATATGCTTTGCGTGATCCTTTTCCCTCCACCCTGTCCATGTCTCATGGGCCTCCATAGAAACATAGAAACATAGAATTTGACGGCAGATAAGGACCGCTTGTCCCATATAGTCTGCCCATTTTCCTACCTAACAGATAAGCTGCAGATCCTAGTTAACCAACAGCTTACTTCCTCCTACCCCCACTAGGACTGCCTTATGTCTGTCCCATGCATTCTTGAATTCTCCCACTGTTCTTGACTCCACAACCTCCTCAGGGAGGCTGTTCCATGCATCCACAACCCTCTCTGTGAAAAAATACTTCCTCACATTACCTCTGAGCCACCCCCCTCTATCTTCAAATTGTGCCCCCTTGTTCTTGCACATCTCTTTTTCTGAAAGATGCTACCCTCTTGGACTTTGTTGATTCCCTTGAGGTACTTGAAAGTTTCTATCATGTCCCCTCTCTCCCTTCTTTCCTCAAGGGTATACATATTAAGCTCCTTTAGTCTTTCTTCATATGTCCTCTGGTGCAGACCCTGCACCATTTTGGTTGCCCTCCTCTGGACAGCCTCCACTGTCTATGTCTTTGTGAAGAGGGGTCTCCAGAACTGCACACAGTACTCCAGATGGGGTCTCACCAACTGTCTGTACAGAGGGATAACAACTTCCTGTTTTCTACTACTGATGCCTCTCCCTATGCATCCCAGCATCCCCCCACCCTTCTTTACTGCCTCTCACATTGCTTTCCCACCTTTAGGTCATCTGATATAATTACCCCAGGTCCCTTCCAATTTTCCTGTTGTCAGTATCTCACCCCCATTGTGTACCTTCTCCTGGGTTTTGTTTCCAGGTGCATTACCTTGCACTTCTTTGCATTGAATCTGAGCTGCCATATATTTGACCATTCCTCCAACCTTGCCAAGTCCCTTCTTATCCTTTCCACTCCATCTTGTGTATCAACCCTGTTGCAGATCTTTGTGTCATCTGCAAAGAGACATACTTTTCCTTCCAGTTCCTCTGCAATGTCACTTATAAAGACGTTAAAAAGGACCGGTCCCAGTACTAAACCCTGTGGTATCCCTCTAGTAACCCTCCTTTCTTCACTGTGGACTCCGTTTACTACCACCCTTTGCATCTTGTTGTCTAGCCAATTTTTTATCCAGGCTACCACCTTGGGACCCACTCCAAGGCTTGCTAACTTGTGTATTAATCTTTTGTATGGGACTGTATCAAATGCCTTGCTAAAATCTAGGTAGGCTATGTCCACAGCCCCTCCCTGGTCTACTACTTTGGTCACCCAGCAAAGAAATCTATTAGATTCATCTGACACAACCTTCCCATCATGAATCCATGCTGCCTTGGGTCCTGTGCCCCACTGGCTTCTAGGTACTCAACAATTCTTTCCTTCAGAAGTGATTCTATCATTTTCTCTACCACTGAGGTCAAACTAACTGGTCTGTAGTTTCCTGCCTCTGTCCTGCTCCCACTTTTGTGAAGAGGAATCACATCCACCTTCCTCCAGTTCTCAGGTACTACCCCATCCTCCCATGCACTTCAGTGGCATTACCCTCTCCTGCAGAGACATAATGGTGTGTGACATCATCAGTACACAGCTGCATCCATGGTCATTGTGGTGTGATGTGTATCAGTATCAGTTGTGGTTACACACATACCTGCATGCCTTGGCCGTCCTTCACGCATCTGGATGTCTGCATCATGAGTCATCTTCATAGGTGGGCCAGGAGCCGACCCTCCCTCCAGGCAAAGTCATTCCACCAATGTTTGACCTACCTCATTGTACTCCTGATACCAGACACTGCCTGGAGTCTGTTACCAATGGTGGACCACACCCTTTCCCTGTCTGAGGGGCTGGATTGCTGTCCCCCCTGTGGGAACAGCATCCTGGTCTATTGGTTTGCCAGACTTATGAGGAGCACTGTCTCATTGTCTGAAAAGTTTGGTGCCCTGCTTCAGAGTGACATTTCTTCTGTGACAGATACCTGTTGTGTGCTATTGGGATATATCTGTCCCTTGGCTGCCTATGCACGGTGTCTGCCAACAGTTGTCTGGGCTGCACTGTCCTGTGTGGACTTCTGCACATGCAGCTGCTGTCCTAGCTCATGCTGGTGGATGTTCTGTATGTGGCCCATATTTCCCTGTGTTCTGATGGCTCCGACCACATGCAACGCATGTTGCATAGTCCAATGGACTGCAAGCAATGCAGGTTGCATCTGCATTGGCATCACACATGGCGGCTGCAGCATGTGTGCTGCAATGCAACCTTCATCACCAAAGTGCATTTGGCACAAGATGTGTGGTGTGTTGCCACACACTACATCTGTTCAAGGTCACACACACTAGTGCTGCTGGGGGTGACCACCTGCTCACTGTAACACTATATGCCACTCAACATGGCATGCTCTATGGGTATGCCACCACCCACCCATTTCCTGCAGCTACAGGTGCACTGCACCTGGCCATGTGCCACACTTGGCCAGAGCGCTACTGTGTGCAGCCACCCACCCACCCCCTGCTCCTCCCTGTTGGTACTGCTCCTTGTGCCCACCAAAGTGACACTGCATGGGGCACCAACACTGGTATGCTGAGTGTGGCATAGTAGCACTGTGTGCTGTACCCAACCCATGCTGTCTGCATAGCCCACCTAGTGCCCTGGCTGCAGTATCCGGCACTCAACACATCCCACCATACCAGTCACCATCTCAGACACGCTGCTGCTCATCCACCTGTTCCACGGGCATGCAACACCCACCTGGCCACACATGATGCTGCCATTGTCACTGTGACATAAAGCCATCTGGGTCTGCACACAGGCAACAGGCACCCCTTGTCAACAGGGCTGCCACTGCCTGTCTGCAGGCCCAGGCAGCAACACCTCCATATCACCATAGCTGTTCCGGGTCCACTGGCAGTGTGGCCACTCTGCGGTGGTCCCTGGGTACCTGGCACTTGCTTTGTTGTTCTTGCAGCACCATGGCATTGCTGCCCATTGTGCCTGTGAGTGTTACATGGCTGCATGGTGCAGCCTTCCCATGGCCTCCAGTGCTGTGGTCCATGTCCTATGGGCCACCATGGTGGTGTTGCTGTACCTGTGCCCTTACATACTGCGCATGCTGTTGTGTGCTCATCCAAAGTGTGACCTGATCAGCTGTGCCCACATGCATTGTCCAGCCAGTGTGTGATGTGGCTGACCTTGTTGTCACCAGTCAATGGCAGGCCTCACCTCCTCCTCTGCACTGTCACCATCATCGCTGGGTGCTTCCTCATCCTCTGGCATTGGTGTGCTGTGCTCAAGTGCAATGTTGTGCAGCATGCAACATGCTATGGTGATTTTGTATGCCATTACTGGTGTGTACTGAAATGCACCACCTGATGTGTTGAGGCACCAGAACCTCATCTTGAGGATGCAGAATGTGTGCTCTATCGTGCCACATGTTGCTGTGTGGGCATCATTGTAGCATTGCTTTGCTGCACTCTGGGGCCATCTTACAGGTGTCATCAGTCAGGGCTGTTGTCGGTATCTGCTATCCTCTCTGGAGGGGGGGTCACTGTTGTATCCACATGTTTCACATGTCCAACTGTTCTCTGTGTGTATGTATGTGCCTTACCTATCAGCCAGCCATCTGTGAGTGTTCAACTCTGGAATGCCTCACACAGTCTGCAGTTCCAGTAGATATATGCATTATGTGTGGAACCAGGATACTGTGCCATGATATCCAGTATATGGCACCTGCTGTCACTGATGACTTGTACATTCATGGAATGTATCCCTTGTGATTCACATAGGTGTCTGATTCTTCCAGCGGTGCCCTTATGGCAATGTGTGTGCAGTCTATTGCACTGAGCACATGTGGGAATCCTGCTATGTTGTAGAATCCCTGCTTGACTGCCAGTTGCTCATGGGTATCTGTGGGTAGGTGGATGTATTGGTGTGACCTGTGCACCAGGGCATCCATGAATGCCCTCAGGCAATGTGATACGGAGGGCTGTGAGATGCCCACTGTGTCACTGCTTGATGTCTGGAATCCACCACTGGCTAATAACCATAGGGCTGCACATACCTTCATCTCTGTTGAGTGCGGCATGGCCTCTCATGTCCTGCTTCTCAGGTCAGCCTCAGATCCTGGCATTGCTCTGCTATGGCTGCCTGTCAAACCAATATCATGCAATGCACTGCTCCTTGGTCAGCTACATGTGTGAGATGCCTGGGTGGTACACTAGCATGGCATGCCTCCTGTGTCTGCATTGTTGCTGTCTGTGTACCTGCTGCATCTGTCACTGTGGCTGCTGTACAGTGCCACCCTGTTGTGTTTCCTGGTGGGCATATCACTTGGCGTAGCATGGCAGCTGTGTGCCCAGTAGGCCAATGGTGCAAACATCCTCGGGGGTGTCTCTCTCTCTGTCCTGCTGCAGTCCTGTGTGTCAGTCCTGTAACACTACTCCTGCCTCTTCCTTTCCTTTTTCTAAGTCCCCTTAGATCAGCTCTGAGTGGTCTAACAGGTGTTTGACATTTTCTGTTTGGGGCAGGTTTGTGAATTGCACTGCTGCATCCAGCTTGCCTTGCCCATGTTGTAATGCACCATGTGTCCTGGTACTAGCCAGCATATGGCACTGCGATGGTGCATGGGGCAGTTGATGCACCAGTTCTTGCATTCCAACAAAGTGCATTTCTGAATTCCGTATTGCTTGCATTTTGGCGCAAGGTGCTTCCTGCATCATTCTGCTTGATGCAAGGACCTTGCATATTGGTCAAGCATTTGAGAATCGACCCCAAATATATAATGTAAAGGCAGAACAAGCATTAAAAGTACAATTTAAATCTATTTATAAGAGAAAAGAGAAAGAGAATCACCATCTCATTGCTTCAGCTAAGCCAGCAGCATGACTTCCAGCTTCATTATGCAAAATGTCCTGCTGTTCTCATACAGAAAATGCAGGTGAATGGCTCCTCTTTCAAATTTGGGCATTCTAGATTTTCAGGTGCCCCAAAAGGATTTCTGACAAGTATTTAAAAAATCAGAGTCTAGCAAAATGGGTCCTGTTTAGCTAGGTTCTGCTGTTTTTTTTAAATTGCTGTGTGTTTATGTATTTTCTATATTTTTAGTTTGATGGAAAAAAACAAGATGGCGCTCTCACAGCACCAAAAAAATGTGGTTCTTTGAGAAGCAAGCTTTGAGAAACCAAAAGGGCTTGCAACACATAATTTCTGATGTCATATCAGAACATTATCCTAAAAACTACTGAGCATGCTCAGAACAGAAAACAGAACACATTAAATGTTTATAACTCTGAAACCGTTTAATATTTTTTCACAAAACCTTTTAAAGGCACTGCCTTGCTATAGCATGCTTTACCCTGAAAGTTTCAGCAAGAAATTCCATTCTGTGTAAGCTGTACATGAGAGCAAACCCAAATCCAATGTTAAGTAAAGGGAAAAAAATCAGTCTTACAGGAAAATGACATATGCGTATCTCAGAAACAGCACAAAATGCCATCACAAAACTTTCCATATATTGAGACCTTGCTTCCTAGACAACCCAAGCATGCACATTTTCATAAAATTTCATCAAACACTGCCAAAGCTATTAAGCTGCAAAATTAGGGGTTTAACATTGAGCACCCTACTCAACTATAACTATAAGGGCACTATCACACCCTTGTAATATCTACATCTATATCTATATCTGTAGCTATATCTATAGATAGATAGATTTATAGATATATAAAACATAGATATAGATATGGATATAGATAGATAGATAGATATTCACTGCAAAAAAACATCATCGTTGCACCAGTTAGGGTTAAAGTGACAAAAGTAGGGAAATGTATCATTAAGGGTACCAGCCCTAACACCCCACCCTTACCATACAGGTAGCAATAGACGTGTGGTATGCCTTGTGGTTGTCAACCTAAAAGCTCACCCCATTCTTATATACTGTACCCATCTCAGCTTATTTACTCATTGAATGGGTGAGTAGTTAGGTTTGACAACCCAAAGGTACACCCAGGCTTGTTGCTGTCTGTAGGGTAGGTGGGGTAGTAATGTTGGATAACGAATGCCACATTTCCTCACTTTTGTCTCTTTATACCTTAACTGGTGCATTAATGAAGTTTTTTTGCAATGAGTTTCCCTACTTTGAGATCCTATACTCTGCATCCTTCTTGTTTAGAGCTAAGACCTCTGGGCCTTGCGCTCCCACCCATCAATAATTTTTGAGAAAGTGTATTTGTATTCTTATTTGACTGTGGGAGCACAGGGCCCTCTGGGCTCTGAGCTCCCATCCTTCCACAGATGCATATGTACATTGCTGTAGGGCCCTGCACTTCTAGTTTTAGCAAAACCACCACCAAATTGTCACCATAGACTTCTTATTACCCCACCTCTTGAATCTGGTACTGCAAATTTCTAAATCAACACCAAAATGTGATTCCACAACCACCACAACATCATTCCACACCACAGGTGTGATAAGACAGTTTGGTCAGGATTTGAAAAATGACAGCTATCACATTCATCTGGTGGTGTAAAAATATGTCTATGTTGAAAATTTGGTGTGAAAATATTTACAATTACCAGAGTTACAAGCGAGCATAACAAAATTTCAACACATGCACATCTTTGCCATTTTTATGTATTTTGACTCCAAATTTTCAACATAGCCTTCTTATGACCCAATGTCATGAACGAGGGCAGTGACATTTTTTAAAATCCCGCTTGAAAGGTGATTGCACCAAGTGACTGCAAAATCTCCTTTTGAACCAGATTTGCAGAATTCCACTGACATTGTTCATGAAATGGGATACCAAAATGGCCATGTTGAAAATCTGGTGTCACAATATGCAAAAATGCCAAGTCATGACTCAAAGTTGAAAACCCCATTGAAATGCATTGAACCACATTTACCTTAGTCTCTTATATGTTTTATTTCTTAATTTAGGTTTCTGATTATCACCTTTGAGCCAGGGACTTTTTTTACATAGGTTCCACATCAAGGTACATAGACAGTTACAAAACAAATTACGTTGGGGAGACAGATAAACAAGAGTACAGTATTACAGGCAGATAGGAAACGTAATATGAGTTACAAGGTGTCCCAGGCATTAGACAGGGTATTTCAGGAATAAAGAGTAATTAAAACTGTATCTAAAAGCACAACCAAACTAGTGTTGACAGGTCATTCATTACAGTATAATAAGGGAGGGCAGCCCTGAGGACCTTGTCAAAGTTAAGAAAAGATTAATGTTTAGTATGGAACTACACATAGGCATTGGACAAGTATGCCTGGAAATCATGGCTAAAGAACTGTATCTAAATAAAAAACAATTTAGTACTAGTGTGATAAGAAGTAATTCCACTGTTACTGGTGGAAAGTGCCACCAGGGACATTGTCAGGGCAAGAGGGAGAGATGGAGATGAGGTGGGAAAGGGTAGGAGATGGTGGAGCAGAAAGGCAAAAGTAGGATGGTGAGGAGGGGATGGTGGTGGTGGGTTGATCAGATGAAATTGGGCAAGCAAAGAGACAGGTAAAACCAGAGAGGCCTTGCCAGTTTTATGTGAAGCAATCACAAGTGGCATGGGCCACAAGGGGTTCATGTAGTTTGCATTTAAATGGGCCTAGTAAGGAGGTGTTGGCAACATCGCAGTTAAGTGAGTTGTACCTAGGGTTGTGTGAAAAAATATTTTCACCAGCAGAACTGAAGAGAAAGTTAGACTTTTGCTTCTGCAGAAGTTCGGAAATCCATTTCCGAACTTTCGTGGAAAATCCGCCTACCTTTTAAGTTTGTTTCCAATCCCTCATTCCAACCCTGTAATCCCTGGTGGCTAGTGGTCCCTCCCCCCACCCATCCCACAGGTACACTTTAAAATCCCTAGTGGCTAGCAGTCCTCCCCCCCACCGGTTCAGATGCTGATTGCCCGATTTAGAAAAAAAATTCTTATAAATAGTGCTCCCCTGCCCGACAGTGCCCACGCAGCCCAAATGTCCTTATGTCCTGGTGGCTAGTGGTCCCTCCCCACTACCCCTTCACCTCAAATGCAAGTGATAGTAACCCCCCATGTCTACCTGTAGTTAAAAAAAAATGGTCTAGTGGCTTCCCCAATAGCCCTACCATCCTGATCCCCAGTCCCATATATTTTCTCAAATCCCAGGTGGTCTAGTGCCCCCCAACCCCACCCCAGCAGTAGTCCAACCACCATGCTCCCACCCCCATAGTAAACCCTGCAGCTGGCAGATTGCAACATCCATCCTCTCCTCCACAGCCAGCCCACCCACTGAGCTGTAATGAATGAGCATGTTCCTGTACAGAGATTTAATGTGTACCTGTGGGGAGGATGGGGGGAGGGGTCACTCAACACCAGGGTTTTGTTTTTTTTATATCAGGCAAAATTTTGCACATAACTTTGGTGGAAGTTTTCCGCTCCACCACAGGTGGAGGTTTGAAAACTTCCATGAAAGTTTCTTGATTTCCATGGAAGTTCTGGGTGGCAAAAAATCACACTTTCACCCACTCCTTCTTTTACCACTTTGGGGCTCTGACTTCAAAAGATTGCTGACCTCATGACATATGATAGCAGGGTACCTGGAAAGCTAGGTTTTTGGAGGTTCTTTTATGGTGGCTGTTGCAGGATAGGCTGAGGGGCTTCAGCATCCCTGCTGGCAGGAGACCAATGGAGACATTCTTGGCTAAGAGGCAGGTTTGATAGGAGAGTCTGCCCTGAAGCTGGAGCTAGTTTGCATGCTCATAGATGTCACTGGTGTGTGTGTGAGGCATGTGGACCAATAAGGAGTTGGCAGGCTTTTTTGAGAGCAATAGCAATCCAATGTAATGTGGTACCAGTGGCAGATCCATAGATGACAAGACTGTAGTCAATGATGGAAACTACCGAGCTGTGGATTGCTAGATTAAGGGCTTCTGGGGTGAGACATTGTTTATGTCTGAATGGGCGTTCATGGCTTTAGCTACATTGTCAATGTGACTGAGCTGTCTAAAGTGACAACTAGATATGTGGACAATTTTGTCCATTCAAGTGCAGCACCTGAACAGTTTCTGATAGTCAATTGTTTGGCTTTATGTTTGTGGTGCGAATTGTGGAAAAGCATTATTTTTATTTAGTACAAGTTTCTGCAAATAGAACCAGGCCTCAACTTCTGCAAAACTGTCCTGAAGCTGGTTCTCCAGATGGGAAGGATCTGAGTTGCTCATGAAAATTACTGCATCATTTGCATACAGCAAAATCTGGTCAGGGTATGAGGCCGGGAACTTGTTTAAGAAAATACTGAAGTGCAGGGACCCCAGAATTGTCTCTTGAGGGATACCTGTGCAGACAGGTTGCTTATTTGAGAGAATCTTTCCAAATATGACCTGTTACATACAGTCACTGAGGTAGCTGTTAAACCATCTTGAGGTATCCTTGGATAGCCCAATCTTGGTTAGCTGTTTGATCAGTAAGGAATGACTGACCATATCAAATGCCTTGGTAAGGTCAAGATAAGTGGCACCAATAAGTTGGCCTTTGTCCAGAGCTTGGTGGATACAGCTAGAAAATTCCAGGAGGGCAGTGGTGGTGCTATGTCCTTTTCGAAATCCATGTTGCTGGGGACATTGAAGGTTGTATTTGTCTTGTCAGTGATTCCAGCAACAAGAAGTGTCTTCGATTGGAGAGTGGATCTTCAGCCAGTGAGATAGTCAGATGAGTGAGGGGGGGGGAAGTGTCTCAGGGGGGTGCAGAGTGGTGTTTGCTCCTTAGGAAATCAGGGTAAAGGGGGTCAGAATGGCAAGGGACAATTTTCTATTTTTCAGGTTTTAAGAAAAACATCATTAGACCATTTTCTTTATTTCAGAAAGAGCAGCTATCGGACAGGGTTAGGTGCCACTAGACACCAGGGAAATATAATGTAATTACAGGGAGGGCAATCGGAGGGTGGGGGGTGCCACTAGAGACAAGAAAAATACAATTATAATACTGGGATTTTAAATGGAGGGTGGGAGGGTGCCACTGGACATCAGGGAAATATAATGTAATTATAGGGAGGGCAATTGGAGGGTGGAGGGTGCCACTAGACACCAGGAAAATACAAAATATGGGAAGGGCAACCAGAGGGTGAGGTGACACTAGATGCCACAGAAATATAATTTAATCATAGGGAGGGCAAACAGAAGGTGAGGGGTGCCACTATTCCCAGGGAAATACAATTATAATATGGGGAGGGCAACTGAAGGGTGGGGGTGCCACTAGACACCAGGGAAATATAATTTAATTACAGGTCCAGCAATCAGAGGGTGGGGTGCCACTAGATAACAGGGAAATACAAGTTAAGTAATTGAAATGATTTTTCCCTCATTAAAAATTATCTTTTTTCGTCACTCACGAAGAGTCGCGATATGAAAAAAAAATCTTTTTTCATATCATGAGTGACAAAAAAGGTTTTATCATCTTAAAGAAAACAACATTGCAAGGGCATTTCTCATTAATATTTTTTCATCAAACCTGCCAACAGCACATCTGTGGTCCAAGCCCTCTTTACCATGAAAATTGAAAATTTCAACTCCAAACCATCCAAGCTCAAGACAGTGTCAAAAATACAGCAAGGCACACCAAACAACTCATGAAAATAAGGTAAGTGCATTCTTCTGTCCTATTCAACTCATGTAAAACCAGAAGCGAGATATGACAAAACAACAAAAAGAAAGAAAAAACACATTTGGCCATAATTTTACCAACAGTTAGCAAAGGAATTTTAAACATATTTTGCTCTATATTTACAACTATATTTTTGTGAGTTTTCCAAAAAATTTTTTTGAAAAAAAAAGAGACAAAGCGGCAAGATATGAAACAACTCATGAAACACCTCACGAATAACCTTCCATACAAACAATTATTTAGCTATTTTGAAGTGCTGACTGAGGATGTCCAGAACCCACATTTTTTAAATTTAATAATTTTGTAATGGATTAGTATTTTTTCACTGAACCAGTGAACAGCGCTTTGGTGAGTCAAGCCCTTTCTACCCTGAAAACTTCAGATCAAAATTCTAAACTGTCTGGGCGCTATGTGATGGGGAAAAACAGCAAAAAGTTGTTTTCCTGCATTTTTTCACTACCCTTATCTCACAGATCCAACTGGAACAAAATTTGACTGGTCACGAGATCCACCCACAAGATTGTAAATGCAAATTTTAGTACAAATCCCTTAAACATTTGTGAAGATATTAAATTGCATAAATTGGGATTTCATCAAACTGCCTATCTGACATATAGCGGCACTACCTTGCCACTGTAATATATGGGGTATGTAATGGAAATGAGTAGAATAAATGATTTATCTGCACAGGAACAGTCTGACCTCGGGTAACCTCACAAGTGACATAACCCATGAATGAGGTATCCAAGGTCAAAATGCTCAAGTGCAGACAAAGCTTCTATTTAATTAATTTTTCATTGCGTATTCCATTTATGCATTAGGAATGGAATTTAAGGAAATGGATTTCATTTTTTTCTCTTTAATTTGTGTTTTTCCCAGTAAAATAAGTAGGATTATTTTGTGCTGTGGTATGTATCCTTGCCCAGTTACAGGTGGTTGTTAAAAAGTGATGTGCAGATGTTAATACCAGTAGTTCTGATTGGCTGTTCATCTGCATGTGGGTGGGCTGGAGTGTTTCAAAAATAAAAAAAATCATGGTGCTTCACTTTCTCACTTAGCGAGTGAGTCATGTTGCCATTGTACAATAATGTACTGTGCTTGTCTGTTGCTATTGTTTATAATAAAAAAAGATTTGGATTGAGTGAGAGAGTGAGTGGACTGAGACTGTGCCTGCATTAACAATTTCAGTGTATGGATTCTTCAGTCTATGGTGTTCGGCAGTTTGTTGCAGGTAATATTTGTCCTCGATTTGTATGGATACTCTCATTATGGTATACAGTTTTATTAAAATAAACAGTGTGCCTATTTGCAGAGCTGAATGTGGGTGGTTGTGAGAATAGCGAGAGAGGAGCAGGCAGGTGCAATTCTGAAACAGCTGATGCCATGTAAAAAGCTAGGACATGGAACAAGGAGCGAGCACTGTTGGCCAGCCAGATACAGAGAGAAGTGTTGGCATTGAGAGGTGAAGCCGTGATCCAGAGTGTCAGTGGTTAAGTTTTAATGTTTTGTAATTCAAGTTATTGTTCTTCTGGGTGGAGTATTACAATGGATTGAGGAGTGTAGGTAAAGGAGGCATGGGTGGAGGAGCAAGGGAAGTGGGAGTAATTTGAGCCAAGGATTTTACATGTATTTGGCAGGCAGAATGTTGAGAAATGCAGCTTTGGAAATAAGTGGAAAGAGAGCCAGAGAGATCTGGCTAATCTGCTGCTTTTACTTAATACAGTTGAGGAAGGGACCAGAGCAAGTGGTGAAAGATCAGCGGGGCTGGGAAAGAATAAAGACTGCAGTGCTAGAAAAAAGGTGAAACAAAGTGTTTTAGTGTCAACTGGTAGTAAAAATCTGTACTCTGTGTGATGTGCACAATGTGTGGAAAGGGAATAGAAGTGGAGTTGGGGGCTGCAGTTTTGATTTTGAGACTGTGGAAGAGATGTGTTACTCAGGGAGGTTTTGTGGTGAGAAAGGTTAAATTCTGTAGGGCTGGTAGGGAAGTAGTGTCACATAATTTCACTAAAATACCACCAAAAGTTTAATCTGGTTCTAAGTCAGTTGGCATTCATCTGTAACCCCCTCCTGCGGGTCATGCCTGAAAATAGGCACAATTTGTCTAGTGCACTTACCCGTTCAAAAAAACTAAATAAATAATACATTTTATGAAATATGGGTGAAACGATATATCATGGGGTAAAACACCATCTCTTCAATGATATGAAGATAAAAATGAGTGATGCTGACCATACCTACCAACAGATAAATGTAGCTACTGTGTAATAAATGGCATTTATTTCCACAGTAGCTGCATTTATCTACATAGTAGCTACGTCACGCATACTAGCAAATAAAACGAATAGTAGCAAACAACATGAAAGACCCCAGGAAAGTTAAATACAAAACACCTGTGTAAGACACTGCAAAAAAGCAGTTGACACACACAAAACAGGAGTCAAGAGGCATAAATAAAACTCAGACCTCCAAGAACACTGCAAAAGATCCTCCAGTGAAAGTCCCACACTACACAAATCAACCAATAAAAGAATGACATGCGGTACAAATAACCAATCACAATAGTGAAATAACACACTACAGCAGGCACATAAAATGCAATAGAAAACCCATTATAAAACATGCCAAAAACATTATAAAACAGGCAAAACCCATCACAGCCCTATTGTATAAACAGAATATGTGTTGGGCTGTGGTGGAATACTAAGTTATCTGCACTCGTACACACTGTTCTCAGGGAATATCACTCATGGCTCTGCTCAACCACCACTCATGATGTTACCCGAGTTCAGTCTGCACTCATACAGATAAATCCTGTATTCCACCACAGCCCAACACATATCCCATATGTACTGCACATGCTGCATGTTATCACGTGTGTTGTTCATACACATGTTGTCACATAACACATTGTACTGCACATGTTGCATGTTATCACAACTGGTGTTGTTCATACACATGTCACCACATAATGCATTGTACTGCACTGCACATGCTGCATGTTATTACAATAGGTGTTGTTCATACACAGGTTGTCAACACTGATAGTCTTCTGGCAACATTAACAGCATATTGTGAGGTGTTTACTGGCATTACGGCACCACAATATGAGCCTGTGGCCTATTTCATAATGCATTCTCCCATGCCATGGCTGCCATGGTGACGTATATATATTGGTATAATATTGTGCTGGACAGCCACATCTCAAACAGCTATAATATGACTGCAGAATGCACAGTCAACAGGTGATGTTGGTGGATGTGTGTTGTGCCACCTGCCAGTGGTAGACAGCTTTCTTGGCATGTTTCATTCTTCATGACAATTACGGTGTTCACTACATGTATCTGAGCACACTACACACATACTGTACCATGCAACTTTGGCTGTCAGGGATGCATTTCATAGTATATACATATGATGACCCTGTTTGCCAGCACACATGTTCTGCTTCCTTGCAAGCATGATATAACCCCCAGCAGTAACACTATTTCAACAGCAACTAGGAGCAAGCAGTGCATGTCTGACTGTGGTAGGGTCATGTCATGCTAAGTCACCCTGTTCTGTCACCTATCTCTGATACATACTTGCAGGGCTCTGTAGCTTGAAGGGTACAGGGTCTGATGGCCTCAGTTGTGTGGCCCCTGAGATGTTCTGCCAGACACAATTCCTGGCTGCTCAGGGGCATCAGGTGGCCTGGTCCTCCTCCAGTGGCAGTGGCAGCGGTACAGCATCTGTTGTGCGCAAGGGTGCCGGAAGGTGGTAAAAGCTGAGGGGGCTGAGAATCAAAAGGGCACTTATGAGGGTGCAAAGGGCACTTTTTCTATACTAGTTTTTACCATACGGAAATAAAAAGTGGAGGGGCTACCGCCTTTCGCCCCGGTTCCGGCACCTATGAAGTCTGTGTGCCATCTGTTCCATTGACCTCCACTGGATGTCATTGTACCTTTTGTGGTGCCCAATGTGCACCTTACAGAGTCTACAGGATTATCCCAATGTCCACCATACCTTAGCCCTGTAGCCAGTGGTCCTGCAGCTCCTTGTCCCTACCTCTGGATAGCAAGCAGTCAAGTTAAGCATCCACCTCTTCTATTAGGATGTTGGTTGCTGCCACTGTGTTGTTTTCTGGTGCCTGTGTTTGCTTGGCCTTGCTTCTGTCATTTCTTCCCTCATTTCTTCTGCCATTTCTTCTATCATATTTTTTGATGCAGCTTCTATCATTCTCACCCCATGAATTATATTTATGATGCAGCAGACCTCTTGTGTCATTGTGGGGGACTTTGCCACAGAGAATGCTTTTCTTGCAGAATATGGCACACAGTATTTGGTGCATCTGGATTTGATGCAAGGTGAATGTTTGACACACATTGCATTGGTCTATGGACCCTTTGAGAATTCAGCCCATGATGTGCAAAAAAATTAGAATGGCAGATGTAAATAGATGCACAGTTTAAAGTAAACATAGTCACAGAGCTGAAGGACAGGAAGCATAGGGAACAAAACCCACAGTACATGGTATGTAATATATACAGATAAAACTATTTACAGAGGCCCAAATACAATACATGTACAGCAAATATAAGTAGTATTTATGTGCAATTAAGGTTAGGAATACTCTGTTATATGTCCTACTCTTTCTAGTTATATAGAGGATTGTGTAACTGTCTACCACTGTATATATTAATGACTTTAGGCATTTACTGTTATGTGTTGAAAGTGACTCATAGAACAAAATATTGTGGGGCTGATTTTAACTATTATACAATGTCTAGTGTCCATAATGGTGTCATCAGATTTTGAACATGGAAAAAAAGCTTTGCCTTTCCATTTTGTAATGCGTTTAGGATATGAGTTAATGACACCTTAGATTGCCAGTACCAGGCTTCAAACTAGAATTTGCCTAAGGGAGCAACAGTATGCAAATATAGAAATAGTGATGACATATAGGCAATGAGTTGGTTCAGAAGCACACAGTGTGCTGGTTGCCCTCAAGGCTTCTCAAGTGAGAAAAGGGCTCACTCACCACTGAACTGGAAAAAGGTTCTAACAATTCAATATCAGCTATAACACAAACTATTCACTTTACAAATGATCTCCAGAGCTCTGATTGCCATACTGCTAGGCTCATTGGTTGCATCAGCCTAGCAGTTAAATCAAATAATAAATGTCAAACAGGTTACACAAGGAGCCAATAAAATTATTATTCTTCATCTATTTTATTGCCTCTCTTGTAGCTATGACATTCATCATGGAAATTTCCTGCCATTTATGCCTGCTGCTCTGATTGAAGTTAAAAAACTATTGACTCTTCAGAGCAACTTTTAAAATTAGATACATCTCATCTTATTTTAAAAAAAATATTTTCTGTGTTTATCTCACCACATTTATTTATCTAAACCATATGATATTAGTGGTCATACCCAGGACTATCAAGGTCAGTGAAAGAATTTTATACATATAGGACTATGTACACCTAGAATAATGTCTCCATCCACCTAAAACAAGTTACTACACACTCACTTGGAAACCCTGACACCTGCTATTATCAGGAACTACTGTATGTACTTTCTTCATTGTCTGACAATACCAGTGGTGCTTATGCCTGAAATCATAATGGCCTTACAGCGCCTCACAATGCGGCCTTCAGATTTTACTGGTATACTCAACTCCATATTTTTTCACATCAACCCCTGAATAATTTTACACAGTACATAATAAATCAAGTACAAGATACATTTTTATAGAGATTCTTGTCCTTCCTGGCTGTTCTACCCCTTCAAGTGTTGTCCCCTCAGCCCTTTTGCTAACCTTCTCCATGACATACTCTATCTCTATAGGCATTGCTTACCTGAGCAGGGGGGTTTCTGTCCTTCATCCTTCAGGGTCTGGACTGCTGGACAGGAACCATGGTCAGGGATATGGGGTTTGCAAGGGGCAGGGATTTATCCTGCCTGCTCAGCCCTGGCTTTAATTTACGTTTTTTTTCTCTTCACCCTGCACCTCATAGAGGGCACTGCACCATTCTTGGTTGCCTCAGATGCTGCATCAAACATCCCTTGGGAAGCAAGCTCCATGGTTACTCATTGTTGTTGCTGAACTTACCCCTCTCCCTTGACAGCATGGGAAGTGCTGTCCCTAGCAGATCCTGTTTTCAGCTGTGATTGCCTATCCAACAGCCAAAACCCTCTTCTGACCATGGGTCAATGGCATTGCAGCATGGTGCACTGCCACTGGGCCAATAGGCCTCATTGTCCCCATGTATTTTCATTGAAATGGATCATACATGTTTTTTAAAAGGTACACAAATGTCTATTATATTACTTTACCACATAGGCTCTAAATAACTTCCATGGCTATAGAAAATTGTGGAGTGGACACATGCAGCTATGGTGGCTAACTTGAGAAAAGTGGACCAGAGTGTGTGATTACTACCTAAATACTATGTTTTATTCTTATCATTCTTCTAAAAGACTGTTGAAAACTAGGGATGGGTGAAGTTCATCCATTATCTAGTCTTCATGGCACATTAAAAAAATAAAAAATATGCTTTCTTGCAGTCTTTGATGTAAGGATGTGGCTTCTCCAACTCTGCCTGCTGGTGCAGTTCTGCTCCTGGGCCAGGGCAGCAAGCAGATAACACGCGTGTGTGTGTTTGTATATATATATATATATATATATATATATATATATATATATATATATCATAGGCAAAAACTCTGTTTAATGCATCAGTTAGGGTTGTTCCACAGTGAAAAAAGTGAGGAAATTCGGTGTTAGGGTTGAAAACCTTGGACCCCAACACCCCAACCGGCATTAGGTGTGCATTGAGGTCACGGCCCTAACTTTCACCCCATCACATGTGTAAAGAAGCAGAGGTATAGGAGAATGGGGTGAGAGTTAGGACCGAACACCCCAATGCGCACCCCAATGCCAGTTGGGGGGTTGGCTGGGGAACAACCCTAACTGATGCATTAAATGGATTTTTTTGGCTCTAATTTCCCTTCTTTTTGAGAATGTTAATGAGAAATAGTGAATGTAAAGCAGCCGCGGGAGTGCGGGGTCCGTGATGTGTTGTGACATAGTAACAGGAACAGCAACACAAACAGAAGCACTAACAGTGGCGCACATGGTAACGCAAGCGCAAATGAGAACAGAAAGGGTAACGCACATGGTGGCGTAGACGGGAATGGTCCACCACGTGATGTCTTGTCACATAGTAACATGGTGCCTGCAAATGGAAATGGCAATGGGCATGGTGACACAAAGCCAAACAGAAGAGAAACAGTACTGTAGACACAAATGGCAAAAATAACAGAAATGCAAGTGCAAATGGAAGCATAAAGGATAATGCATATGGTGGCGTGAGGCGTGAATGGTAAGTGAAATGAGTGCGGAACAGCAAGCGGAAAGAACAGCGGTAATAGTGATGTAGCGCAGAGGCTGGTTTTCCAAAGCTGCATAGAGAGAAAGTGATTACAAAGAATATGCAATAATAATGGGTCTCGGAGCAGAAAATGAGGAGTTGGAATACTAAATTGCTTATATCTCAGGAACCGTCTGACGTAAGAAAAAAATTTAAAAGTCATATGATTTATGACTTTCCTGGCTAATTTGTACTTAGCCCCCAGTGGGGCTAAGTACTTTTCTGATCAAAAAGTCCGTATCTCGACAGTTTCTGAGATACGGGCCCCTGGAAGTAGCTTAAACGCCCGCAATGTTATCCTATGGAAAAGAGAAGTTCAGAGTGCCATAACTTTGCTCTCTGTAATATTTTTTCACCAATCCACTAAAAGGCACATCTGTGGGATGTTGGCTGTCCTCCTCCAAATTTCAGCCCCAAAGAGCTAGCCGTTATTTTGCAGCAGGGTGCCAAAGGATTGCTGCAATGCATCAGATGCCATAATGTTATCCTGTGGAAAAAAGCGTCAACTTTGGAGTGCCGTAACTTTGCCAGCATGTAATATTTTTTCAATGCAACATAGAAAGGCACATCTGTGAGATGTTGGCTGCGTTTCCTCCAAATTTCAGGCCAAAGTACCAAACCGTTCTTTTGCAGCAGGGTGCCAAAGAATTGCTGTCATTTTCCCACAGCCTAGAAAAGTACTGTCGCAATTTGCGAAAGCTTTCACAAATGCATTCGACAGTGTCACAAGTGCGACAGTACTTTGTGAAAGTTCTTTTTCCAGAAATTTGAAAAACATATTTCTGGGGTGTTTTACCCCAAAATAAAGACATGGCTAGCATCCTCAGGGCCCGACTAGGTGAATACAAAAATAATTAGGTTGCTATAGGGTCCCAAATTTAAATGCCAAGCATTTTTCTGATCACTAACGGAAAACAAAATGGCAGATTTGCGACAGTAAAAGGGCCATTTGCGACAGTAAAAACTGCATTTGCGACACTGTTGAACTTTTCGTTAACTTTTCCCATCGACTTATAATGGGAAATTGTTTTTTTAATAACTTTTGAACCGTTTAATATTGTTTCACGAAATCTTCAAAAGGCACATCGGGGACCCTGGCTGCACATTCCCTGAAGATTTTGGACTGGTCGTGCAAACCGTGCAACCTGTAGGTGCGACTGTAGAATTCCAGAAAAGCATTAAGCGTATGCACAGATCATGCTTAATAACTCTGCAGCTGTGTATCTGACTGGTACAAAAACTGGGCAAGATCCCAAAGTGTATGGGTCTTGATCGTGTATTCCAAATCAGGCAAATCTGTCAAACAGTTGCAAAGTTATTAAGGTGCAAAATTTTGGGTTTAACATGTAAATGGATCCTCAATCCTAAGTATAGTGGCACTACCGTTGCCACTATAATATATATACTATATATATATATATATATATATATATTACATATAAATATACATAAACATATAAATACAGGGTGTCTTCCCAATTAGGCAGGATCAGTAAGAAAACAAATAATTATTGTGATAACTGCTCAAAAATGGGCAAGCGGGGGCAGCACCTTTGTGAATTCCTTCAATTTAATAATGCCATGTGCCATAAAAAAATATTCTCAAATACACATACATTAGTATGTAACTATATCTTCAGGTTCTGGTGACAAATATAAACCATTAAAGCATCACTCTTGTGGTTTAAAAATGGCAGAAGACCTTTTGACAACCCTGTACCCTTGTTATTTATTCTCAGCTGTACTTTATGCCTTATATTATTAATACTAAATTAATAAAATGTATGAATTCATATGTATTTATTAATTTGCATTATAAAAATCATATAAAACATACTGTATACCTTTTCTTCATGTTTTTATGGGATACAGTCACTTTGAACTTCATTTACATCATCCAGAAGACAGAGTACTACCTGCCCTTCTGAGATAGTCAATCAAGAAGGTGTTACTCTATCTGGGGACATCAATTCTATTCACATTAGTACATAAATGAAACAAACTCTGGACAGAACCGATAGGGCTGCATGGCAGAAATGTGGGGAAAAATATTGAAAATTACCAACGTTATGAGCCTGCATTATCAAAATGTAACGTGAGGCTCATAAATTTGTTGTTTTGTAATATTTGTACACCAAATTTTCAACATAGCCTTGTTATAACCATGCCTCATGAAGAAGGGCAGAGAAAATGTTCAACTCCTAGCCTAAAGGTGATTTCATTCAGGGACTGTGAAATTAACTTTCAGGATGCAAAAACACATTTGGGGCAGGAGTAGGGATGTGCAAAAAAAAAAATTCCACCACCGGAATTTCGGTGAAAGTGGGACTTTCACGGCCATAAAAGTTTGGAAACTATTTTACATACTGTACATTCACAGAAATTATGCCTAAAAACTGCGGAACACATGTAAGAACTGAGAGTTAATGTATTAAACTGCAGAAAAAAAATTCTGCAGAAATGATCACTGTCAGTTTTCAACTCTGTGGCTTTTTCACCAACAGTTTAATTCATGAACTCACCCACACCGATTGGTGTCTCCTGCCCCTCTATTTTTGTGCCACCCACCTCTGATCACTGGCACCATATAAAAAAAATGTTACGTCCAGTACCCCCACCCACCGATCGCCCCCATATAAAAATAAAATATCCTCATTCCTTGGTGTCTAGTGGTCCCTCCCACCCACCCACCGATCACCAACCAAATGAAAAAACATGTTGGTGTCTAGTTTCTCCCCACCACAATTCTCCTTCCAAATATAAATTAAATATCCTCATTCCCTGGTGCTAGTGGACCCCCACCCCTGGCAGGTAGTCCACCACCACCACCCCACTACCCCCATATCTACTCAGAGCAGGTGACCAGCACAGCCCTCCTTTCTCCTCCATGGCTGGCCACCCACTGAGCTGAATGAATGAGCATATGCTTGTACAAGCATGCACTCATTCATTTAGCTCAGTTGGGATGGGGGAGCGGGGAGGTGGTGGACTACCTGCCAGGGGGGTTGGGTGGGGGGATCCACTAGGCATCAGGGAAAGAGGATATTTTATGATTTTTATGGAGAGTGATCAGCAGGTGGATGGGAACTGGGCACCAACTTTTTTTATCTGGCAAGCGATTGGCTGGTGGTACACTGAAACCAAGGCCCAGGGACTGTGGATGGAATAAATTCCACAGTTTAAAGTATTATTACACAGTTCAGACAAAAATCCATAGAAAAGAGCAAAAATCCATGGAACATGGTCAGAAGGTTCCACTCACCATAGGTGAAAGTGTAAAAACTTTTGTGGAATTTCAAAATTCTGCAAAAGTTCCGTAAACAGAATTTGCAACTTTCACACATTCCTAGGCAGGAGCTGAAAAATGAAAGCTGTTACATTCATGAGGTGCTGTAAAGAAATGGCAATGCTGAAAATTTGGGGTAAAAATATTGAATATTAACAAAGCTATGAGCCTGCATTTGCAAAAATCAACATAGCCTCATAACTTTGTTTTTTTTTTATATTTGTACACAAAATGTAAAACATTACCTTCTTATGACCCCACCACATGAATAAGATCAGAGAAAATTTTCAACTCCTGTCTGAAGAGAGATTTCGTGCAGGGACCACAAAATCACCTTTCGAGATGTAAAAAAAACCCCTTTTGGCCAGGATTTGAAAAATGACAGCTATCACATTAATGAGGTGCTGTAAAGATATGACAATGTTGTAAATATGGGGTAAAAATATTGAAAATTACCAAAGTTATGAGCCTATGTTCACAAAATTCAATGTAGGCTCATAACTTTATTGTTTTTTAATATTGTTACACCAAATTTTCAACATAGCCTTCTTATGACCCTACATCATGAACAAGAGCAGAGAAACTTTTCAACTCCTGCCAAAAGGTGATTTTGCACCGGGACCACAAAATCACCTTTTGGGATGTAAAACATAATTTTGGCCAGGATTTGAAAAATGACAGCTGTTACATTCACGAGGTGATGTAAAGATATGACTATGTTGTAAATTTGGGGTAAAACTATTGAAAATTACCAAAGTTATGAGCCTGCATTTTCAAACTTCAATGTAGGCTAATAACTTTGTTTTTGTTTAATATTTTGATGGGGTTGGGGCAGGGAGGGCAGCAAGATGTCCACAGTGCTACTCCTCTCCCTGCAGCTCTGAACATGAATTAATCTCACGGTTGAAACTTGTTTTATTCTCATTTTATTTTGAGATGGTGCATGAAACCCATGTTGGTTTTAGTCTTATTTGTTGATGCGGGACTTTTTTTTGCTCCCTGGTAAGCCAAAATGGAGCTTGCAGCCCCTAACCAGTGTCCTGAAGGCATATTTACAGCACTGCGTTAATATAGTTTTTATAACTCTAATAATCCTAACAGTAGAGATGACACAGCTTGCTATTATAAAAGCAAGCCAATGAGCCTTTGGTTAAGAGCTTTTAAAAAGAGCTATATGTAATTAAGAAAAGCTGCAAATTATTAATGCACCGCCAAAGATTAAGCTGGCATCCCATCTGGTTGCTAGTTGGACTAGTTGGAAAGGAAAGCATGAAAAGCATGGAAAGCCAGAAAGAAAGCCAGAAATTATGAGCGCTGAGAATTCTGGAGCTCTATGGGTGCTGAAAAGCTGATTATAGCCTATACAAGGTATTATACCCTTGCCTGGGGAGGAAGAGAGAATTTGTTTAATTACAGTATGTTACCAGAGTTATTACGCTGAGAGGAGTGTTTTCACTTTTTTCTCCTCTCTAAGTTTTGATACAGCTGAACTACTTGGATCTGCCGATTTGCTTATGGAAAGAGCAGAATTAAGCAGAGAAATGGTCTAAATCCTTGGCCTTAAAAAATTGGTGAATTATTGGCGCGGAGGTTGCTGCATGGATAACTATAGTTTATTTTTTTATTTTAGACTTTTGTAACTGGGTAGGCCCACTAGGCACAAGTGCCTGTTTTCAGAGGAGACCTGGGAACACTGGGTGGTTAAGTGACTTGCTCAGAGTCACACAGTATGCAAGTGGAGGTTGTGAGAATCAAACCAAGGTCTGGTCTGTTTTGATGTACCAAGCTCATTCACAGCTCATTACTTTGACCTCTAGGCTATACTGCCAGCCAGTGTTTTTCCTACACCACGTTTGCATTGAAGTTGTAGATGAAGATGAAAGTAAATTTTGAATATAACTTCTGAAAGGTACTGCTCTCTGATGAATTGACAGATTCCTAAATGGTTTGTCCCTTGTTTAAAAAAATGTCTGAGAGGTTAAGAAATAAAAACAAGAAATAATAAAAGATGGACAAGCTGCTATATCTGGTATTAGCATTCGGATAGTTTTGGTACTCTGGGAGCTCTTGGTCTATTAAACCTCCACTGTTCAAACTAAATACATTTATTTAAGGCACCAAGGACTTTGAATACAACTATTGCTTCTGAGTCAAATCTGTTTATTATGTTGACCGCACCATGTTAACTTTCATAAAGGACACTGTTTAGCAACAGGTGGTATTTGAATAAGGGGTAATTTCCCCAAGAGGTTAGTTTTCGGGCTTGCCTGATTGAGTGAATACTGACTTTTCTTTTGGAGCTCTATCCATATATCGTCTCACTATAAGTTGATATAGATATCAAGGGTGTTCTTTTTGTCTGCTTCATGGTGCTCCCCTGCCAGAACTACACCTGCAAATTTGTCTCAGACTACCAGAAGAGTCTGCACTTTAAAACTTGTTTGGATTCGGCTGTATTTCTATTATACACAATTTTTCACTTGGCCCACCAAAAGGGAAAGGTTGTGTACGCTTCTGAGTGCAAATACATTTTCTGCCCTGTTATTGCAGCCCACATGTTGACGATAACGTACTGCTACAAAGCTTTGAAATTTAGCTGCTAGACTCCTGTATATAAGGAACAATGCTGTTACATTCATTTATCAAATTGAAGTAATGCAATGGTTACTCAATCGGGTAACTCTGGACTCCTAAGGGTGCCATAGTAAGCCTGATTTCATCTGCTAAGTTTATAAAAATGCTGCAGTAGTGACTCTAGTAATTTGGGACAGGTAGTGAGATATTTTTCTCTGTTTGGCTTATGGTTTATTGCTCCAGATAATTTATTGCACCAAATTTACTGAACCCAAAGGCATAGGGGCCTAGCTATTCAAACGTCCTCAGGCACACAGTGCAAATGCCTGTGCAGCACAATCCAGATGTGCCACCCCCAAAAAATGCTATATTCAGCTGATGCACCACAGGATGCATCAGTGCAACTGCAGCTGAATATACCATGGATGTGCTATAGCGCAACTGCACATGCGTTGCGCAGAAGGGCAGGACTGAATACAGCAAGTGTAGCAGGCCTGCCTGAGACTGGAGCAACGTGTCAGTGCCCAGGGTGGGCCATGAGCATTTTGCAAGTGCAGAGACAGGAGGCCCCAGCAACCATGGCCATGGTGAACAGAGTGCCACTGCACAGGTGATCATGGGAACTGTGCAGCACAGCAGGGGCACAGGATGTGGCAACACACACACGTACACACGTACACACACACACACACACAGGCAGGCAATATGTCCAGCACACACCAATGGCATGGCACTGATGAGGGCATGGAGGAAAGGACAGAACACTGGGGTTGCCAATGGACAGCACAGCCAACACAGGTACTGAGATAACAGTGCCAAGGAGCCAAATGTGCCAGATGTGTGTAGATCACACAGGGTGCACATGTCCAGGGGCACATGATGTGGCAAACAGAGCAGCAATGCAGCATGGTGCATGGTGCAAACCCCATGGTATACACAGCACTGGGGGACAGACACACTGAACATGCCACTGTGGGCAACAGTGGGAGACAGCACAGATGCACCACAGGGATGCCCATGGCAAGCAGGGCATAGGCCTGTGTGAGTGGACAGGGTGGTCATGTGCCACAGGACACAAACAGACAAGCCATGCAGCACAACGGATAGTGGGCAGAAGAGGCAACAGAACAGCAGACAACATCCACAGCACATACTCAACCACAGACACAGGGGAAAGTACAGTATAAAAGGCTTTAATGAAACACACAATCCAAATGGGAACACATATATGAAGGAAAACCAATAATAGCAACAAAAACTCCAAAACTGTGGTGTGGCAGGAATGAACAGGGAAAAGGGAATGCAGGTGGGGCAACAAACTACAGGTGGTGAAACTGGTGATGGGAGGAATGTAAAGATGCACAACAAAATGTCCAGTCAATGCCAGACCAAAGGCCACACAGTGTTAGGACTGCTGCTGGTCCCAGTCAGGGGGCCGGTTCATCTGGCTCATCCCTTGGATCACCACTGTCTGCTCCCTGATCACTCTCAGTATCACCCCCAGCCACCTGAATATTGCCCCTTGCCTTGATGTATCGCTGTCAATGTCCCTGGTGTGCTTTGGACCTGGTCCCATTTGCCACCTCCACACCTGCCCATACCACGGGCACCGCACTCAGCAGGCTGACCTGTGTGGTGAAACAGAGAACATGCACTCAGTGCCATGACATACACAGGCTAATTCCCCCACCTTGGTATTGACGCGCATGCTGGACATTGATGGGACACAGACAAGGTCCCAAAAATGCACCACGCACATGACGGACCGGTGGAGTTCTGTGCAACAGTGCCACACAGTGACCTGACTGTGGGGCAGTTCAATGTGATGGCAGCAAGTGCATGCAATGGACATTACCATGGAGCCTGATGCCATGCCCACCCACACTGTATAGGACCAATAGCCACATACACCATGTCTGAAGGCCAAGTGCAACCAACATGTGCCATGTTGGGCACCCACAGTCCTCATGGGACACAGACAATGTGTTGGACACACATGGGCATGGTGCACAGTGGGATTGCCACATGGTGCCAGGACAATGGCCACAGTGTGCTAACTGGCACACCTGGGGCATACATGGCTAGCGGCCATGGGGCCATGGTGGACACAGGAACCCAACACCACCCCCACCTCAAACAACACAGAACAAAAACAGAAAGGCACACCTACCTTCTGCAGGACGATATGGCACCCTGTGCAGCTAAGCATCTGCTGCCCATGGTCTCCTGGTGCTACTGTGGTCATGGCCCCTGTCCACCACCCACTGGCACTCTTCCTGGCCTGCAAGGGGAACAGAATGGAAGGGAAATATGAGCAGCATGCTGTCACCACCCCCCAGTCCCCCACAGCAACACTACATACAACCCAACCACACACCCCAAACCCCGCAGCAACCACAGAATACATCAACACCACCTCTCATCTACAAGAGCATCATCCAGGCTATGGCATACTGCGCAAATTGTGTGCACATCATCCCTGTGGGCACGCTCCTGCAGCACCCTCAGCCGCTCAGGGTCCCTCTTCCACAGGTCCCCGTGGTGGTGCCTGCACTGTTCCCCAGTATGAGGCACCCCCGTCCTCCTCATGAGCCTGTCAGCAAACCTAGCCAGGACCTGGGTCCTTGCCTCCTGCAAGGCCTCTTCCCTAAACAGCTTGCCCTCCACAGACTGCACCAATGCTACAAGGTTGGCCAGCTCTGTGTTGCACCAATTGAGTGCCCATGGCCCAGCAACCCCTGCATGTGCCATGGTCATTACAGTATGCCAAATGACAATCTCACTTGCAGCATGCTGCACTGCAAGTCACATGGCCTGCTCGTGGAAGATGCACTATAGGTATGCATGCGATGGCCTGCACAGCAAACAGATGCGCAATGTCAATATGCAGTACACAGACTATTGCGCAACACCATGCATGTGCAGTGCCACAATGCTGGGTGGGGGGACAGGGTCATGTTATCGCACATTGCGCATGCACGACCAGACTGGTGGCCATCTTGGGAAGGTCGCAACATGCCACACATGCAGCCAATAGAATCATGCCACATCTGCATGAATGCGTGATGCATATCATCATGCATGTGTGATGATACGCACACCGCGATACCAAGTGTTGCCAGAAAATGGCTGGTTGTGCTGCCATGCATGGCTGGTATGTGCCAGCAAACTGTGCATACACAGAGATGTGCTATGTGGAAGTATGCGGCTCAGATACATGCCTGGAGCAAACTGAGACTGGCTGGGTGCAAATCTATTTTATTCAGCCAGGATACGTAAATTGCCCCATTGCCCAATCAAAGTGCAAGTCCCCACATTAGCATCTCCTTACAGTCTGCACAGACCCTCATTTGCATGTGCTAAGCCGTAAATGAGCTGCTCTGCACCACCACACACACCACTGGTGACCAGCAGGTACTGCACCTTGGAGGTTTGTTTACAACAGCTACACTGTTAATGGGTCTCTGGCCAGGAAGACTCCATGCCTGGGAGCAGTGCAGTGTGACTGTGTACATGGCTATTGAATTTAATATGTGGCCATTTTTTTAAATAATGAAGAGTTTTATATTGTGTGTGTATAGCTATATGTGTTTTTACATTTGATATAAACACCATGTGTGGTTAAGATGAAGGTGAGTGGATATTTTTAATTAAGATTACATGATTTGTATGTATTTAGGTAACCTAGTAAGCATGGTGGCAGACTAACTCTGAGGATGCATGGCAGTGGTCATTCGAAACATCAGTAGCTGAATTTAGGCTTTACCTCTGTGATATCTCCTTTCGAGTTGCAGTATGTATTGTGCACTATGGAATTAATTTATTAAAGGACTTCAATTATTTGCACATATTCTTTTGTGTGTCTGTTAGTCACAGGTGCTTCTTTGCTTCCAAATTTGAATTTTTAAATATAGTTAGCACCATGACAAACTCCTGGTGCTCTTGCTTTCTGTTCGATATGTGTACTGTACTAACACCTGTCACACTTCCACCCCACAGGCACTAGCATGTCAACGGAGGAGGAGGTGAGACAGAGGAGATGTCTGAACTTCATGGATGATGAGCTAGGGGCATTAGTCAAGGTCTATGTGCAGATGAAGAACCTCCTGTCAGGGAAGACAGGCACGTGGCAGGAGAGGTCAATGGGAAGGGATGTGGTGGCACAGGCTGTGAATGCCCATAGGGCATACAACCGCACCCCCAGGATTTCATGAAGCACATGAAAGGTGAGAAGACCAGGACCAGGGAGTGCCTGGCCACCATGTGGGCATCCCTGCATGCAACAGGGGGTGGGCCACACACAGTGCCACCACTAACATCACATGAGGAGGTGCTCACATCCACCCTGTCCCGTGCATCTGTGGAGGGTGTCCCTGGAGGTGGGTTCCAAACAGGCAGAGACTGTGCACAGCACTGTGAGTATGCATGTGTCACAATGTCTGTATGACTTTATGCTGTGATTCTGGGTGTGCAGGGTATGCCACACATGGATGCACACTGTGTTACCATGCCACTGTGCAGTGCATCCACCATTGTACGTACCACCCCATGGGCATGCAGTATCCCCCTTGCAGCCCGTGTGTGCTGCCATGTCAGGCTTTGTCACTGGGGCCATCTGCCTGCTGAGGTGGGGTGGCAAGTGGTGGTCACTGGCCACCTGTGTACATGTACTATGTCCATGTATGTCCACCACACATGATGGTACAATGCACTGCAATGACCTGTCACTGTTGCCAGTGTGCCCACACACAGGTGGCAGTTCCCCTTGTCCAGGGAGGGCAGCTGTGCACTGCCATGGCCCAATGGCTGTCATCGTGGAACTGTGTGTGCACAGCCCTGCAGCATGCAATGCACATAACGCTCACAGTGCTGGTACATGCCATGGGTGGCAGTGCCCACACAGCTGTGATTCATGGCACATGGCCCCATGATACCAGTCAATGGACATCCATGTATGTGTTGTCCTGACCATGCATACCTGTCTGCTTTACAGTGCCATCAAACCTCAGGGGAGCTGCTGGGCCTGTCCCGCAGGCCGAGGGTCTGGTGGAGGAATTGGAGGAGAAACCCAGGCCATCGACGTCGGCGGGATCATGGCCTGTGCAGGCAGGGAACCCATGTTCCAGGACCTGCTGAGTTTTGTGGGTCTTAATGCCCTTCCTAACTTAAAGTTGCCTGATGACCTCACGATGCTGGCATTGTCCATCGAGGATGATGATGACACACAGCTTGTGGTGACAAAACACAGTGGTGCCACTGCCACAGTGTAGGTGGCCACATGGATAGTGATGCACAGGGTGTGGCAGCCTTGACCCACACATGTCACCAGCCAGGTTGCCCCACTGATGACCTCACCTGTGGCTGTTGTGGGTGGCCAGGTCTGGGGTGTGGCTGAGGGGACTGGGGCCATCATCTTGGTGCAGCAGGGCGATGTGCAGCAGCAATGTGCTGCCCATGCACATGACATGACTGTACAAGGACCCACTGTGCCTGCCCATGCACAGTCCCCACCTCAACAGTGACCAGCCATGCAGCATCCACAGGCCGTGGATGTTGCACTGCACACCATCCACCCATCAGCATCTCCCACAGGACAAGTCCCATGCTGAAGGCTTGACGAGCACACCTGGCTCCTGCGGGCCTCCATGGAGCATCAGAGTGCACTCAGGTAGGGGTGTCAGGGCCTGCGTGTGCAGGTGAGCATCATAAATGACCATGCCTCTGCAGGGCACCCCTGGTTAGTTGGTGAGATACGCCAACTCCGGGTGAACATGGTTGGTGAGATTCACCAACTGTGGGAGGAATGACCACAGGCTTTGAGAGGATAGCACAGGCCTTCAAGGAGGGCTGTGCTGCCCTTGTGACCCATGGATGCAGGAGTGCCCAGCTCACACCGTATAGTGACACTAGCACTCCTGCCTCATGACATCATGTGGCCCCATTGCTTCTGATGCCATCCCCTGTCTCAGGTATTCTCAACACCCTGGGTCCCATCTGACTTGAGACAAGACACCCATGAGCACACTGTCTCATGGGTCTACACCTGATAGCGTGGTTGAGTCCCCTGCTGAGGTGGTTGCCACCTCAGAGGGGCACCCGCCATGGGTGTAGCCACCCATGTGTCTGTGGTGGCTGTGGTAGGCCAAGTGATGCCACCGTGTGCAGCTGCCATGGCACAGTCACCATACAGTTGTTGTTTGCTCACACTCCCTGCTGTCTGTGCCCAGGTCCATGTGCGGGGACACACACGTGGGCCTGTGGCTTGCATGTCCATGCTGTCAGTGTGGTATTCCGAGCTTGTGCTGGGGCACTGCTACTGTGTTGTCTGGCATGGGCATGATGAGTGCAGCCTTGTGTGTCCACTGTGCACGTGTGCGAGCATAATCCACTGATCCAAGCCATACACCACAGTGCTCCATGTAGGCCCGGACATGACTGTACCGCTGTGGCCACACCTGCATGGGTGTGTTCTTCCATCACCGTGGACCTGTCAGCCATGCCACATCTGCCAACCTTCGCATGTTATCCCCCTTCCCACATGAAATTGCATAACCCCCCCATTATCCCACCTGTGGTCTCCAAAGTGTTCATCCACAATCATGTCCCTGTGCCGCTGTTCCCTGGTGACCAGCCGTGGGTCCCTACAGTTGTAGTAGTCCTTCCCACCCCTAGGCTTGTGGCCCCTCATCCTCGGAGCTGTCACCCGACTCAGCCTGGACATGGATTCCACGGTCTATTGCCATGTTGTGTAGCATACAACAGGCCAGGAATATGCCACAGGCCTTCTCTGGGCTGTACTGTAGGGTACTGCCAGACCTGTCCAATCATCTGAATCTCATTTTAAGGATGCCGAAGACATGCTTGATGATATTGCGTGTCATGCCATGTTCCTTGTTGTACCTGTTCTCCATCATGGATGAGGTCTGGCTTACGGGGGTGAGCAGCCATGGCTGTAGGGGGTATGCACAGTCACCTGTGGAAGAGAAAAAGTGTTAAGTGTACATCATGCATTCACAGGTGTGCTACAGTCATATGTTACTTCATGTCTGCCATTGATCTGCGTGGACCCCACCCTGGCTGTCCCACCTCACTCCACACAAGCCATGCATGCAACATCATGTCAGTGGGTGCACTGCATGTGCGTTGCACGCAGAGCATGTGCCTGGCATGTCATGGCCTCCCACAACCATGCCCTGCTGTTCACATGCCCTGCCCCCACTGGTGCAGAGCCACTGTCCTGTCCAGCCATGGTTTTCTATAGCACCACAGTGCCTGTGTCAGGGCCAGGCCCTGTGCCACTGCATGGTAGAAGCATGCTCATGCTGTGTGTGTCCCCGGCAATGCCCCCCCAAGCCCACCAACCTCTGCTGTATGTGGTTCACAGTGCAGTGGGCACAACTGGGCCGTGGCACTGCATGCCTGTTGGGCATGGTGACCCCTGTCTGTTTCCCACACAGCGGTTCTGCCTATATTGTGTGTGCCACTGTGTGCTGTGTGGGCCCATTGTCATGCCCCACACCCACTAGATGGCCACTGGCATCCCACTGCTCTCAAACAGGCAGCACTGGGCCGACTGGTGCAAGATGTTGGCATGATATGCACTTCCAGGTGCATGGCACACATTTATAACGTGCCCCTGGAATGCACACCACCTGGCAGTTTACAGGGTGGTAGCCCTTTCTGTTGATGTATGCCACTCCCTCTGAAAGAGGTGGTGAGCGTATTGCCACATGGGTGCAGTCTATGGCCACCAGCATGCCTGGCATGCGTGCTACCATGTGGAAGTGCTGCATTGCTTCTGTCCACTCTGCCTGTGTGCTTGGGAATTTGATGAACTCCGAAGCATGTGGCAGCAGAATGGTGAGGAATTGGGTGAGGAGATGGGATGTGGCAGACTGTGTGATGCCAGTGGTGTCACCCACCAGTGTCAGGAATGTGCCTATGGTGAGCAGGCACATTGCTGCTGTCACCTTTGTCTCCACTATCATGGTGTGACTCCCGTGTCTTGGTGACTGCAGGTCATCATGGAGCAGCTCACAGAGCTGTCTCAGCAGTGCCCTGTTGAGTCTGTACCAGCCACAATCTCCATGTCACTCAGGTGGTCATATGTGACACAGGCACAGTACCTTCTCTGCTGGGCATACCACCTATGGGCCCTTCCATGTCCATGCTGTTCTTCCTCCCATCTCCTCACTCCCCTCATGACTGCTGCTATCAGGAATGGTGTTCCATCCATGGCTGCTATGCCACTCTCTGCCTGTGGGTGGACTGGACATGGTCATGCTTTTCATATGCCTATCTTTGCACAGTGCATCTGCATGATGCGCTGCAGATGCGCAGCACATCTTGGCTGAATATGTCCCTGTGTGGCACATTCATGGGATCACCCCCTTCACATGTACCGCATACATTATATTTGCATTCGGTCGTGATCCAGTTTAGCACTGTGCATCTGTGTCCTTTCAATATTGCAATCGCGGGCACATCTTCTGGTTCATGCAGGCATCTCAGGTTGCGCAGTGCATCTGCTTTGAATATCTAGGCCAGGGTGTTTCTCAAGGATTCTTTAAGGACTCCTATTAGGAGCCTCATCTTCTTTTTGGACTCTTCCACCCTACTCCTAATTAAATGCACAAGTATATAAGGAACCAAGTTGGACCAGTATGTAAAATATTTTATTGACTTCATTTGAGAAGAAGATTAAAGTATGTTCCCGTACTGTGGCCATCAGAGTTGAAGCATATAAAAGATGGACTCTGGTATTTAAATGGAGCTTCTTGATTTATTTACCTTATTATTTGGAACACCTTTGAAATTTTCAGGGGGTCTGTGGACATTGCTTTGGGGGGGGGTCAGCTGAATTAGGGCCCCTAGTTTGATTTGTGTGAACATGTGGACCTATTTTTTGTCAAATAATGAAACATGTTGAATTATACCAGGGCCTTTTAAGCTTCTGTCATTTAAAAACCTGAAATGTTCGTGGGCAATTATCCTCTCTGGGCAGACTAGATGAACCCTTGGTCACCATCTGCAGTCACTGTCTATGTTTTTTAATGTTTCTATCAGCTTTACCCTAATGAGCCTTACAAACAGCTGTTGTGCAATGTTATTTATGAATTATTTATACTGTAGTTCTAATCACTATGTAATTACTGTAAGTAGACTTGCTGAATTTAAGGTAAGTGATTATGTTTTATGGATGGCTAATTTTAGAAATGTGGTCTGAAATTTTTCACTTCTTGAAAATGGATTTGGAAAATTTTTTGTTACCTTTTTATCTTTTTGCTGCTCAATATGTGATTTTTTTATATGTTTGTATGACATGAAATTAATAGTCCTGCAGAAGTTTCCTGAAGAAAACAGATTTCTGTCTTAATGGCTAAGAAAGAGGGGTGTGTGGCCTGGCACCGAGCAAGATGGTCGTTTGACTTCTGAGCTCCCACTTACTGACACTATCTAACATCATCTTCAGACATCTAAGTCAGTTGAGAGACCTTACCAATGTAAATAAATACAAGAGCAACTCTACAGCAGATTTTAAAAGTTTTTTTTTTCATTCTTTGTAAGTGCTACGGATCTGGTTTATCTGAAAAATTGGAAGGCCTACCACAGATCGTCAAAATGGCTAACTCGGAGCTGCAGTTAACTTCTCTGGAGAAAATAGAAGCAATGTTTACTAAGTTATCGATGGATATGAATGATTTAAAAATCGCTACACAAAATAACTCACAAACTATGAAGTCTATTGATTCTTGACTTGCCTTCACAGAGAACAAAATTCGTACTAACGAGGATTCAATACAGGAACTTAAAACTACCATCAGATCCCAAGACCGGACAATCAAAGAACTACAATCAAAACTTGAAGATTTGGAAAATAGAAATCGTAGAAATAATCTTCGGATTTTCGGATTCCCTGAAGGAGTGGAAGCTAATAACACTACAACGTTCTTGTCTCATGTGTTGCCGCAAATACTTAAACTGCAAGCCGGTGCTGAGTTAATCATAGAATGAGCCCACAGATCACTAGGCCCTAAACCCTCCGTGCAGCAAAGGCCTAGACCGATAATTGCCAAATTCCTTAATTATGCAAGTGTCGAACTCATTTTACAGAAATCAAGAAACATGGGTCAACTTATCTGGCAAGAACACAGAATATATATTTACCATGACTTCAAAGGAGCTATCTATGAAAAAGGAGGGCTTTACTTCAGCAAGACAAATTGTGCACCAGGCAGGCTCCGCTTCTCCCTCAGATACCCTGCAGTAATGAGGGTTTACATTGGTAATTCGCAAAAGGACTTCCATACCCCGGAATCCTTGCTATCATTTTTGGAAACCCAATATAAAACTCACCAGGTGGATTCGGTGGTCGGAGGGACTTTGGCTGCAACTGCACTCCCAAGTGAGGATGGCTCCGGCGTGGTCTCTGGCGTGCTGCCTGAGGAGAGGGCGCTGCTTTTGGCTGACTCCCCTGAGGCGACTGGGAGAAGACAGTCTGATCGTGTGCAGGAACGGATGGCAACTGGCGGGGATCACTTGAGGTTATGGTGTTGTAGCCCAGAAAAAATGTGCAGCACTACTTCCAAATCTACTTCTAATACTCCTGCTATTCCCAATGTTCCAGTACATAATAAATATGCATTATTGCAAGACTTACATACCTCGCTTGAAAACTTGACCGAAGAGAGTAACATGTTACTGGGATCAGATAGGGGCAATAATCTCATGGAGGCTTCCTGGAACAGCAACATAGATAATTCTCCTTCTAAAATAAATGAACCCCCTAATAAAAAAGCATAGTGGAAAGGGCAAGTACAAAGGGACCTCTACACTGGTGAAACATCAGAGATGACAGCTATATGTTCTCTATTAATGTTAATAATTATTACTGAGTCTATATGTCAAGCTGTATTGGTAGTCTCTGTAGATGCTACAGCTGTCAGCTGTCTGAGTGGCCTGAGGTGTATATTATTTTAATATTATCTTGCCACTTCCACATTTGGGCCACATATAGGTTATAAGAGCATTGTAAGTTCTGTATAAAACAGTGATTATATGTAACAGACTCATATAATGTTAGTATATGACTACTAGTCACACCTATATGTGACAAGTAACACTTATGATGGAATGTAAACTCTTGCTAACAACTCAAGCTCATTAGTGTAAAATATTGGGTTTTCTCAGTATACCTTAACCCTAAAATTTCATAAGTAAAGTTCTAAGTAGGTCTAGCAGGGTTAATGCTATGTGACTTTTCTAAAAAGAATATGTCCTATAAGGACAAATATAAAAAAAAGGCCTTCCTACTGATGAAACAGTAGAGATGATAGATAATATGTGTTTTTTTTCTTCTCTTTCCCAGAATACTATGGCAGAAGTTATCTGCCTAGGTGAATAGATAGTCGCAATATACGTTATTAGCTGATAAAAGGTTAAGTGGCCCAGCATATTCGTTAGCTCAATTTTAGCTTGTTGCATTTGCATTAGGGTCACATACTCATTGTAAGATCCTTGTAAAGCTTTATATAAGATAATGACTTATACATGTGTGAAACATATTGTGTCAGGCATACTGTTACTAGCTACACTTATATGTAACTGGATACACTTATGATGAGATGATAGTTCACACTGATACCTTAGGGTGCTAACGTAAACAATGAATATTCCGACTATGCTTTGGCCACATAATTTAAATACTTTTTTTTTTAATCTGGCTGTATTATCAATCTGCAAGTTATTTCAGTCTTCTACTGCAGAGAACATGATGTTAGAGCTGATAATGTTGATAAAACTCAATTAGATCTATATCAATCTCAATCTTTATTTATTTATTTAAGGCGCCTTTCTAAAAACCAAGGCACCTGTACAATACTAGATAAATTACAGATACAATAAACAACAATATTAAAAATCATTGTAAGCTTTACTAAAGAGGTGAGTCTTTAAAGATTCTTTAAAACTATGGACCGTTGGGCTTTCCCGCACCTGGCCAGGTAGAAATTCCACAGGGTCGGGGCCATAAAACTAAATGATCTTGCCCCTGAAGTTTTAAATGAACCCTGGGAATCTCTAGCAATCCCTCGTCAGTGGATCGGAGAGAGCGGGAGGGACAGTAGGGATGAAGGAGATCTTTCAGATAAACCGGTCCCTGATCATGTAGGGCCTTATAGGTCAGCAAACCGACCTTGAAAGTGATTCGCCAGCAAACTGGCAACCAGTGCAGACCACGGAGCACAGGCGTTATATGACTGGCCCTAGATGAGCCCGTCAACAGCCTGGCTGCTGCATTCTGCACTAGCTGCAGGCAGCGAATCTCAATCCCAGGAAGCCCTAGGTAGAGCGAGTTGCAGTAGTCAAGGCGGGAGAGTAGGCGTGGACCAAAATAGGCAGATCGTCAGGGGAAACCAGGTGTTTCACCAGGCGATGTTCCTCAGATGGTAAAGAGAGTTTTGACAACCGCTGACACCTGAGATTTAAATGTCAGCGGTCATCAAATACACGCCAGATTCCGTGACTCGGTCTGAGGTAATTAGTGGGATATCCCGAGCCATAAACCCGAGGGTAATCCAACCAATAAACCCGCCTCCCGCGCGATCCTGGCCCACAACCAACACCTCAGTTTTATCAGGGTTCAACCTCAGCCAACTCACATTCATCCAGTCCTGGATTTCAGCAAGACAGTTATTAAAGACCGAAAAGGCAGCATCTTGACCGGGCGAAAGGACATGTACAGCTGAGTATCATCTGCATAGCAGTGAAAACTCAGACCATACCACCTAATAATCGCTTCTAATGGCAGCATATACACTGCAAACAACATGGGTGCCAAAATGGAACCCTCACGGTACCCCACAGGATAGGAGAATGATGCTGAGGAAAAATCCCAGACACCACTCTGAGTCCTACCTCGAGGTAAGACCGAAACCAACTGAGGACTGTACCAGACAGTCCACAGATAGACCATAAGCGTTCCAATATCACACCATGGTCTACAGTATCAAATGCGCAGAGAGATCAAGAAGGACCAGAATGGAACAAGATCTTCGATCTCGCTATTAGGAGGTCATTTAGCACCCGAATCAGAACTGTCTCGGTACTATGTCTTTTTCTAAATCCGGACTGGAGAGAATCGTAGAGATTGTGGCTGGTCAAATGATCATTTAACTGCAAAGCAACCACCTTCTCAATAACTTTACCAACAAAGGGTAAGTTAGAGACAGGCCTGTAGTTTGCCAGGCAGTCCGGGTCCAAGGAGGATTTCTTAAGGAGGGTCTGGACCACCACCTCCTTTAGAGGATTTGGAAAAATCCCCCTCTCCATGGACCTACAGACTATCTCAGCTAGGATGGGGCCGATTTTATCCACACACCCCACTAAGAGACGTGTGGGGCCCGGATCCAAACTACAGTTGGTCGGACGCAATAATTGTATGATCATCACAATTTCTTCAATTGTGGGAAGGCCGAAGTCAGACCACACAAACTGGGTGTCCGACATCTCCTGCCGACCATCACTACTCCCATTAGAGAGGTTAGATGGATGTACGATCTGATTGTGGCAACCTTATCTGAAAAGAATAGAGCAAACTCCTCACACCGTTCTTGAGAAAACTCTTCTGGGCTGCAGACAGATTGGATTGCACAATCTGTCCACAGTCCGGAAGAGCTGAGCTGGTCTATTCTGTGCAGCAGCAATCTCTCTGGACAGGAATTCTGCCTTCTTACGGAGATTGCTGATTGATAGATCACATAGTGATCCATCAAACTAAGTCTGTCACAATCCTGACCCGACCTCCGCCAGCACCTCTCCAACCTTCGTCCAACTCTCCTCAACTCCCTCAAAGTCTCATCAAACCAAGGAGACTTGGGTCGAAGAGTCAGAGGACAAACATGAACAGGAGCAATGGAATCCAGGGCCCCTGCCACCACCTCATTATAGGCAAGTACCAGCTCTCCTGGATCCATGCAATCTCTCGGTAAGCTCTATAGGTCCAGCACCGCCATCAGGCCGTCAGGGGAAAAACCCCTTAAAGGGCGATACCGGGCCATCTCCGTAGGGGCCAGCCTAAAAGGGGTGGCCACAAAACTGAGCCCAATGGAGTGATGATCAGACCATCCGACTGGTTCCACCACCAGGTCGGATATCTCCATCCCCAGAAGGAACACCAAATCCAGTGAATGACCACCAATATGGGTCGAGGAGGAAATAACCTGTGTGAAGCCCAGTGACATCATTAACTGGAGGAAGTCTTGACCAAACTGTGAGACCTCATCGTCAACCCAGGCATTGAAGTCCCCCAGAACCAACCATCTGGGGGACCCCAATGCCAGGTCGACAATGAGGTCCGTGACTTTCGCGGAAAACATTCCCATCACCTGGTGGGCCGGTATCTGATATCCTGCACCCCACACCCTCGCCCGCGATACATTCAAAGGATTTGGTAATTCCACGGTACCTCCACTAGGCCCAGTTCTGATCTAAAACAGATGGCAACACCCCCGCCCTTACGATCCAACCTCGGGCGGTGTATCACCAAGTACCCGGCTGGAACTGCAGCCTCCAAAACTGGTCCAGCATTTTCATCCAGCCAGGTCTCAGTGATGCACGCCAGGTCTGATGTCCCAACAAAATCAGCTATAACAGCCATTTTGTTTCTAATAGACCTGGCGTTGCACAACACCACCTGGGTAGGATGAGCCACCGATGATACCTTATATACCTAGTAAGTGAAAATTCACTATTGAATCCCTCATTTTTGTTTAGGGATTCCATTCTATTTTAATTTAGAACAATATCTAATACTGTTATATTTGACTTATTAGTGAACTTATTAACAAGGTGAACTGGATAGTACTCCAGTCTGCCTTATTTTTGCTAGTACTATCCCAGTTCTTATTAGATAAGCTACTTCCTACAGAACACAGGAGTGGTCTTGGTCCCCTTTTGTTTAATACTTTTTTCTGGTTGGACCAACCTTCTCTCCTTTGTTCATCTTAGATGACTTTAGTGTACTGCTATTATATAGTTTGGCTGTTTATTAATAGTATAGTTAGATTGTTAGTAAGGAGTTGCATGGAAGGACATGGGAAGGTAATCAAGCTGAGTTTATATACTCTTTTAAGTGGCTGGTCTTACAATATCTTGCCAACGGTTTTCTCACATTGTATATATATATATATATATATATAGAGAGAGAGAGATGATCTGCACGCTATTATACTTACTTGGATATATGAGTCCCTTGACTTTCTATGTAATATACAATATACAATGGATATTAATATACGATGACTAACCTATCAATATGCACTTGGAATATCAAGGGGCTAAATACTCCAAGTAAACGTAAACAAATTCTTAATAATCTTAGAAAACATAAAATACAGATTGCACTATTGCAAGAAACTAAACTCTTGGATGCAGACAACTCTAGATTGAGACGTGAATGGGTCGGTCAGGTTTTTGCAGCCTCCGCCTCTACTAAAAAAAGAGATGTAGCTATATTAATTCATAAAAATCTGAATTGGAAACCTTCTAATTTTTTGAAAGATTCAGATGGTAGGTGGCTCATCATAACTTTTGATACTCCTACAGGTCCATTATCAATAGCTAATATTTATACGCCTAATATTGATGACCCTTAATTTTTTCAAGAGCTAATTAATCAGTTAATCTCACTAAATCTGGCTAATTCTCCCTTATTGATCGGAGGAGATTTCAACTTCACTTTGGATCCTTACATGGACAGAAGTAACAGCTTCTGCAAAAGTCACCCTAAAAGTCTAAATCTGGTATTACAGCTAATGAAAGATCTGGGTTTATCAGATATAAGGAGGGTTTTACATCCCAGAGACAAAGATTACACTTTTTACTCCCCCCGTCACCAATCCTATAGTAGAATAGACTATTGGTTAACCTCTCCTAATGTTACAGTGAATACATTAGAAGTTAACATCCTTTCTTTAATTATATCCGATCACGCCCCGGTCAAGCTTTCACTTACGTGGGACTCCCTTCCTTCAAAATCTCTCCCCTGGAGACTAGACCCCTTATTACTTAAAGATCCAGAATTTCTACCCTGGATTAAAACACAACTCGAAGAATTCATTGTCCATAATGACCCAAGTGACACCTCTATGGGACTTACATGGGAAGCACTTAAAGTAACCTTAATGGGTAAGATAATTAGTTTTGCAGTGCATAGGAGGAAATCTAGGGAACAAAAGATTAAAAACCTTGAAAACTTACTGAAAGAAAAACAAAAATTATATTTGGCTAACCCTCATCCCAACACTTCATCTCCTTTATATTATGAAATTTTGAAATTACGTATGCAAATTAACAAGATAATTGCTCATAAGACAGAAATTGCTTTATTAAGAATAAAGCATAAATATTGGGAAGGAGGGGAAAAAGGGAGCAAAATACTTGCTTATAGACTCAGAATGCAACAAATGGAACACTATATTGCTGCATTAAAAGATCAGGTAGAAGGAATTCAAACCAAAGAATCCTCAATCAATGAGATCATGACTTCCTATTATAAAAGGTTATATACTTCTGCTTCTTCAGCATCAAGCCTAGATATTACCTCTTTTCTAGACAGATTAATGCTCCCCCGACTTCCTCAAGATGTAATATGTTCCTTGGATACACCCTTTACTGTAGAAGAAGTAAAAAAGGCACTCTTTTCATTTAAATCTGGTAAATCTCCAGGTGGGGATGGTTACCCAGTGGACTTTTATAAACTTTTAGCAGATCAATTATGCCCCTTACTATGTAATGTATTTCAAGAGTCTTCTAAGAAAGGTAAATTACCCCTTACTATGACCAAAGCAATCATCACTGTTCTTCCAAAAAAAGACAAGTATAACACTCTTCCAGAGAATTATCGCCCCATTTTGCTACTCAATACAGATGGTAAAATATTTGCCAAAATCTTAGCTAATCGTATAGAACCACATATTTCCAAGTTGATTCACAGATCGCAAGTAGGTTTTGTAAAAGGTAGGATGAGCTCTGATCACCTCCGTTCATTAATTAATCTAATGCATAAGGCCCAATCTCTTAATTCCCCCACTGCAGCCATAGCCGTAGACTTCGAAAAAGCTTTCGATTCTTTAGACTGGGAGTTTCTTTATCTGATGCTAACTCACTTTGGTTTTAGTAATCTTTTTTGCTCTTGGATTAAACTTCTTTATACAAATCCACAAGCGAGGGTTCTTACCATTTCTACGTTATGCAAGTCTTTTAAACTTGAAAGAGGAACCAGGCAAGGATGCCCTCTTTCTCCATCTCTCTTTATCTTAGCTCTAGAAGCTCTTGCGGCTCTTTTAAGACAACATAAAGATATCATAGGAATACCCATAGGGCATACATTTTACACATCCTTAACATATGCAGATGACATGATTATCCTCCTTGAAAATCTTGATTTATCCGCTCAATCACTTACTCAAGCACTTAACCTATTCTCTAAACTCTGCGGTTTAAAAATTAATTACCAAAAAACAGAGATTTTACCTCTAAATAAAAGCTGTAACCCCTCTATAAACAATATACTAGGATTTCGGTGGGCTCCACAGGGCATCACCTATTTAGGGATAAAAATCACTCCTGACCTCAATAAAATATGGGAATTCAATCTCCAACCCATACTAACAGATATCAAAACAAACCTAAGTAGATGGAGAAACTTAAATCTTTCTCTCCCGGGTAAAATTGCTGCTATAAAAATGAGTATTACTCCTAAAATTCTTTATCTATTTTCTTGTATCTCACTTAAAATCTCCCCTCGCTTACTTCAAAAAATTGATAAAATAATAGGAGATTTCTTTATGGGAAGGCCATGTACCTAGGTTTAATCATGTCAAATTACGCTGTCATTGGTCTAAAGGCGGTTTTGGTTTACCTTGGTTCTTGGCCTACTTATGGGCATTTAGAGCTGCGCAAACTATTAAATGGTTTTCTAAACCTAAATATAACTCGCCATTATGGCTAGATATGGAAGCTACCCCATCTCCTGGACAAATACCCAATAGCTTTATATATTCTTTATCTAACTCTAAAATAAATAATCATCCCACAATCAAAACATCTACCCACTATTGGTTTAAATTGCATAAATGGTTTAAAACAGACCCTACCCCTATAACTTTTACATCCTTATGGGGAAATCCAAAAATTAAACTGGAGAGCAAACCCATATATTGTAATTCCTGGAAACTAAAGAATATTTTCTTTTTGAAAGATATCCTAGATGATAAAGGCAAGTCACTAGATTCTTTTGGTAATTTACAAGCAAAGTGGCATATCTCCAAAAACGAATTCTGGAAATACTTGCAAATCCGCTCTGCCACACTTCAGGTTACTCAACAAATTACTAGACCAATCACAAACTCTCTATACATTAATTCGTGGACTAATACCTCTTCTGGGTTGGTCAGTAAAATTTATAAATTAATTAGAGACGCATTATCAAATCAATCGATTATGTCCAGAAACAAATGGAATGCTTTGTTAAAAGAAAATATATCTGATTCCCAATGGGATGAATGCTGGAAATTCTGTCATAATTCTGTCATAACACCTTTAGAGATGTACGCAGTAGACTGATACAGTACAAAATACTATATTTATGGTATAGAACTTCTTCTCACTTACATAAGTTGGGATTAATATCTAACAACAATTGCTGGCGATGCAATTTAGTGAATGGAGACCTTCTGCACATATTATGGTCATGCAAACCAATATATAAATTATGGCAATCTATCTTTAATATAGCATCTAAAATTATTGGCCGCCATATTCCATTTGAACCCAAATTTTGTTTACTTAATGTTATAGACAAAAACACAAAATTAACAAATTATCAACGTAAATGGCTACGCATTCTATTTATGCAGGTAAAAAGGTTGATATTAATGCCTGCAGTGGAAATCTCAATCAATACGTACTATGACAGATATTTTGAACAGCCTAACCCATATTGCCTCTTTGGAAAGGATATCACATCTGATACAAGGCATACAATGAGTTTTATTCATGTTGGCAAGACTATTTGAACTTCCTTCAGAAATAGTGAAGTTACCTTACCAGATCCTCCTTCTTGGTATCATTCTGCATTTATTGCCTTAATATATATATCCTTCTATGCAACTCCTATAAGTGGTTATATGATTTTATGATTAAGTCAATCTGAATCTTATATATTTCATGGCATATTTTTCTTACTTTTTTTTTCCTCTTTATCTTTTCTTTCCTTTATTTTTTTTTAAACAGTACTGGTATCTCATTTCATTAATTGTAACACCTTACATATTTTCACATACCTGTCAAATAGACTATTTTACACAAGATGTCATGGTTGTATAAGGTGTTAACATGCTACTTTATTCATATTACTATATTTACAAATATGTACACATAATCATAATATGTTATGTAATGTACTGTACCTTATAAATGGAAATAATAAATAAATTAACTGCAAAATAATGGCTAAGAAAATGCTGTAATGGTTAACATTTTAAGGTTCTTGCTAGCCAGTATTATAATGTGTGCTGTCTATATATATATATATATATATATATTTTCCTCACTTCTGATGCTGACTAGCATGTGTTTTTGACAGACTTTGCTGTGTTCTTGGTGGTTTACTGTAGTTTTAAATATATTTTATATACATTTCAGACTGTATCATGTTGTAATGATTTATAACTGTTCAACAATAAACTTGAAACTTGAAAAAAAAACTAATATTTTTACACCAAATTTTCAACATAGCCTTTTTATGACCCACCTCATGAACAAGGGCAGAGAAAATTTTCACCCCCTGCCAGAAAGGTGATTTCACACAGGGACCACAAAATCACCTTTCAGGACAGATTTGCCTAATGTCAGTTCAATTGTTCATGAGACGGGGTCCCAACAAAGGCATGTTGAAAACTTAGGCAAAAAATATGCAAAAATGTCCACGTTATGCCACTAATTCAAAACCCCATTGAAATACACTGAATCGCATACCTGTTTCTTCAGTTCAAAGTCCATCTTTGAAGAGTGAAGACACATCTGCAGTCCAGAGAGAATTATGGTATTGGACTCCTGATCAGTAACTAATGGCTGGGCAGGGTGATGGGTGCTGAGTGGGAAGGTCGGGTGGGGGCAATCTGCCAGCTGTAAAAGATATTGATGGATGGTTTTCTTTTTACAGGTTTAAAAAAACCCACAAAAACTAGTGGATTCCTGCACTGGGAGATTGAGCACCCCCAGTGCAACTATTACATTTCTTGAGGGGGGAGTGGGGTAGTGGGTGTTGAGAAGGAGGATTGAGTGGAGGGATATCTTTAATAAAAAAAAATGATCCTGACACTGGGGGATTGGCACCCCCAGTGTCACCAGTATGTTTCCCGACACTGGGGATTAGGCACTCCCAGTGTCAGTCATATGTTTCTGTGGGATGGGTGCTGAGAGCAAGGGTTGGGTAGGGGAGTATAAATAATTTATAACTTTTTTTGGCAGTCATGGCGGAATACGGCATATTCTGCCATGACCAAGATGGCCACTGAGCACTACTGCCCATTTGCAATGCAGTTTGGCGGCCATGACTGTGATTTGTTTTTTCTTTAACATTACAGATATCCCCCTAACTGACCCTCCCTCTCAACACTCCCAACAGAAACATGATAGTGACACTGGGGGTGCCCAGTCCCTCAGTATTGTGATCAGGATGGCGCCGATTGTATTGTTTAAAAAAAATAGTGCAGTGTGAGTGGAGTGCTCCACAGATGCAGAGGCAACAGTGGTGCAGCTCTATCTGGTTGTTCAGTCACAAACAATGCAAGGAATGCAGAATCCTTTTTTCATCACAAGAGGTCTGTAGGGCTTCACCCACTGCAGCCCTAAAAAAGTACCATATATCAACATACAAGTGAACATCCACCCTCTGTAGACAGTGGTCAAGAGCATTTATGTTAAGTGAGAACAGCAGTGGCCCTAAAATGGATTCCAGCATCAATCCCTGCTGAAATGACCCCAGTTTCATCTAGTCCCATGCACAGCCACCAGGGGTCTATGGTAATCCAAGTAAATACAGAAACACTGTATTGAAATAGAGTCAAGTACCAAACTCAAAGCATTGTAGCTACTATAATTCCATAGTTAATATTGTTGAAGGCCCTAGAGAGATCAACAAACACAGCACCAGACACCAGCCCTGTCTGAATGGTGCTAGTGATTTGAATTATGGCTGATACAGTCCTGCTGTGTTCCTTGAAGCCTGACTGATTGCAACTCACATATGCTTTCATTTTTCAAGTATTCATCTTACTGTTTAGTAACCAATCTCTCCAGGACCTTTGCCACATCAGAATCAATTAGATTAGCCTATAATTGTTTAAAAGATTGATCTACCCTGCCTTAATCAAACAAACTAACAAATGCAACCTTACACTTACCTAGAAAATCTCCTGTGTTTCAGGCTAAATTACAGATCAGCTAAGGGCTCAAAAGAGATTGTGGTTGCATATTTCTGGAGCCAGATTTTTAATGGAGCTGGATAGTGTGAGCAGGCAGCACAAACATTGTGCAAGGGGGAGTTTCCCTTGATCATTCAAAAGTCTTCATCATGCATGCTGTTTTTGTAGGCGGAGATGTATTGCAACCATTTATGCGATTTATGGCAGCTTGCACATAGTTTAATGTGCAGCTACACCACACTGCTATGCCTTGCAAATTGCTGCTCATGCACACAGAATGCTGAAAATAGCATTTCCGCTGGTACCCGAATATTATCTCCACATAGGGACCTAGTGCCTGGGCCACATCAGGCCTTTTGAGATTTGAGCCTCAGGAGTCCAACGTGCATAATGTACCATACCACCCACCTGCCTTCCTTGGATCAAGTACTGTACCAACAAATCATCAACTGCATTAACACTTTACATCTGTTTAAATGAAAATGTTGAATGTGTTGACACCTTGCCATGACACAGCATTGCAATGGTCACTGAGCTGTGTACCTTGCACAAAAAGCAGACTAGATAGACCAGAAGGCCTAATTCTGCTGACTACATCATATGTTCGCATGTTCATATGTTATCTGTATCATGGAAGTGCTGACTGTGACAGAACAAATAACTGATGTGTTGGCAGGTGATTGTGTTTGTTGTCCTCAGCTGTGCTATCACAGTCATAGGGGCTGTAATGCTGCTGAAATATAAATGGGTAATACAATTACTGTACTGCACATATTGGCAAACCATGACACAGTGCTGTCCCACACATCACACCTAGTACTGTCAGTCTGAATATCTTCTGATAAGAGCACAAACAAAAATCAGTTCAGACATGAAAAATAACAACTATCTGTGACTGCTTACCCTGCAAAGTTTAGGAGGGTACAAAATGTAGCCATCTGCCAATGAGTGCAATTCAATGGGGAAAAACTTCCACAGCAACTGTCACACTTTGTACGGTTAGAAGCCACACAGTGTTCTTACCTGACTAGCACTTTGACTGCTGTCTGATAAAGCATGCAAGAGACAGATATGTAGTGCAACAATTATGGGAACAATGTAATTTTATTGCAGTACAATTTCTCCAAAATTACTGGCACAGTTGATTGATGGTACAACAACATGTACAACTCATATTACAAGAATTCAATCAATCAGTCAATCAATCAATCAATCAAGTCTTTATTTAACCAGGCGTTCATCGTTGAGCAGAAGCTCATTTGCAAAATGGACCTGGGTGGAGCATGAACAATTGTATATACAGGTCAACACAGGTTTTTACAAGGCAATACAGATAATACTCTTTACAGAGAGGAAGAAAAAGAAGTTCATATGTACATAGAATTATACAGATATTGTACAGATTACACGGTATTTACATACATAGAAGTGTCTATAGGAAGATAAAGCAGGTTATCTAAGGTTGCAGGAGGAAGTAACGGAAGAAAAAATAAAATAAAAATATACACCAGGTAGAGGTGAAGGTAGGGGGGAAAAGAGGGAGGGAAGTAGGGGGAGAAAGGCTAGGAGGGCACGGTGCACAGAAAGGAGTTGGTAAAGCTGGATGTAGAGAAGGTGGGTGGAGAAAAGGAGTATGTGTGAGCCCCGGGATTGAATGCTATAAAGTACGGGGCATGGTAGGATGTCACAACCCAGGGTAGTGAGCTCCTATCCGAGGTTGGGAAAGGAAGAATAAGGGGATGGATGGGCCTAGTGTTGATAAGACAGGGGGATAAGAGAGAGAAAAATTAGGCTGGTGAGGAGCAAGCGGGGGGGTCAGTACTTAAAATTGGGTCTAGGCGTGGCTATATACCAGTGCAGACACCGGTACTGGGTCTGAGTGGGTGAAGCAGTTACATACTTCTCTGATTGTACGGAAATAAAGCATCTTGAAAGCATTTATACCGATTAGAGTGCTTAATTTGAGGGGTTTTTGTAGATCGTTCCATAAGGTAGGTAGCAAGAAGCTTATGGCTGCCCTGCCGAAGCGGGATTTTGCTTTGGGTACTTTAAGTGTAATAGCTGAGTAACTTCTTAAAGCGTATTTCCCAATTATACTCAGGGGAAGACAGCAGGAGATATAGTAAGGCAGCTTATTAGAGATGGCTCTATAGGTCCAGAGGCTGACGTTTCTGTGGCGCCTGAACTTTAGTGATGTCCATCCCACTGCCGCATATAGGGTGCAGTGATGTGTGTCGAAGGGGAGTCCCGTTATAAACCTCAGTGCTCGATGGTAGAGTGTGTCCAGTTTAGCCATGTAAGAGTTGGGGCATTGGCTGTAGAGGAAGTCAGCGTAATCAACCAATGATAGGAAAATGGATTGGACCAGTTGTTTCTTGGCATCTCTGGTGAGAAATTGGCTGATTCTAAAAAACAGTCCAAGCCTTTGCCGAAGAATTGTACCTGTTGAGCATCTGTACTGCGAATAGCTATCACGAACATGGATGCTGAATGACTACGGTATCCCCAAGGTCACAGTACTGCTTGTGGGCATGCACTCCCACTCTACAATGATAGAAACCTACTGCACTCCCTGACATGTTTTGACTGACATGTCATTCACATAAGAGTCTCACTCTTATTTCTAATTACGCGACCATAGTTAACTGTAACATTGCATGCAGTCCTATACTGGTGAATTTTCTGTTTCCCAGTTGCAGTATGAAAACATTGTTAAGAGTATATATGGTGTAATGGCATCAGCTATAGATTAAATAGCAGTGTACTCAATATTTATGGTCTCTCATCACCAAGTGATCAGACACTGTGATGATTGCATACCTCTCTCTTGAACCTAATGGGTGGATTGGCCTAGAGTAGAAGCTTGGATTGTGCCAGTTATACTACACTCTGCATGGACATTGAATACACTCTCTTCTTTGAATATGTTGCAGGAACACCTACTTGCCAACAACCTCTACGAGATAACACTCATACAATTACATACAAACAGATAAATGGGTCATCAGATAAAGGTCTTGTGGTCTGTCTAGTTTGCTTGAGTGTGTAGTTCCAGCTGAATTTACAGAGGAAACTAACCCCTCTTCATATCCCCATTGACCTCTATCAAATACTCCCTCCCTTCACCCACTTTACCAGCAACTTTCCCCCTCACCCTCTCCCAAGATCTTTTGAAGCTGTCCACCACTTTTAGGGATACCACCTCATCTGGCACTCATTCCACTTACCTACAGCCCTCTTCATGAAAAAGGTCCTCCTTATCTCCTTCTTGAACTTCCTCCATTATCTTGAGGCTGTTACCCTAGTGGTCCTGTTTCCCCTAAGGATGAAGAGGCTCTCAGTGCACACCATGTTTATAACTTTAAGATATTTTAAGGTCTTAATCATATCCCCCTCTCCCTTCTGTCCTCAAGAGAGTACATGATGAGAGCCCTGAGCCTCTGCTCATATTTGTCGCTTTGCTGGCCCTGAATCATCTTGGTTGCCTTTCTTTAGACTGTTTCCAGCAAGTTGATATCCTTCATATGATAAGATAACCAATACTGTGCACTGTACTCTAGGAGTGATCTCACTACAGACTTGTACAGCGGCAGAATGACGTCTGTCTTCCTGCTGGTAACTTCCCTGGCTATACATCCCAGCATCTGATTTGCTTTGGCCACAGCTTTCCTCCAGTGTGCAGAGTGCTTCAGGTCACCTGTGATAATTACACCTAGGTCCCTTTCTTCCATTTACCTAGTTACATGCACATCACCCAGACAATATTTGGTACCTGGGATTATCGCCCCTAGGTGCATAAATTTACCCTTTTTAGCATTGAATCCCAGTTCCCAATTGGTCATACCACTTCTCTAATTTCACCCGGTTTTCCCTGAATTCCTGTATCCCTCCTCCATGTCCACTCTCCCACAGAGATTTGTGTCATCCACAAACAGGCAGACTGTACCCTTGATCCCATCTATGATGTCACTTATTATTATGTTAAACAACCCCAGACTGAGCATAGAGTCCTCTGGGACTTCACTGGTTCCAGGACTTGTTTCTGAGAATCCCCTCCTCCTGGCTACCACCTTTTGGCTTCTGTCCTGCAGCCAACTTGTGACTCACCCCTTAAAGAAATATAAGTGTGCTGCATACATGCAGAATGCAATGTTTGCATGTGGTTCACATACACAAAGTGAATCTATGCAAACCAGGTCTAAAAAGCTCATTAGGTTCGCATGCTGCAAGCTTGACAGGTGTGGAGCAGATAAACTGGTGTGAACATCTTCTAAAAATCATATCAGGTTTGTGCGTAGCATGCTTGCATTGTGTGCAGCAACTAAGCTGGTGGAAATCTCATCTAAAAAACACATCAGTTTCTATTTCTTATACTACTGCTAGAAATTAGAGCCATTAAAATACCTTTTTCATTGATTTTCCTATTAAAATCAGGTAAACTCATTAATTCTGATACTTTTGCAAGTTGTTGAATGGCTTTTGATTTTTGTCATTAAATTGTCATTAATTTGTAAAATGTTCTTTGCTTACTGCATTAAAAGCCTAGGATATAGCCAGCCAACATCCCCCATTCCAGATGTGCAAAGAGGGGGCTCTGTGTTGTGAAGCCTGACTTTTTTGTTTTGGGCCATGCAAATCCCCTTATACATATTTAGTGCTACAAATGTGTTTCTCCATGACTGTTACAGCTCACTTACTTTCCCATTGTCATTCTGTATTGAACATATACACTATGGCCATGCTCAGCACTCTTTGTGCTGAGTAGGGTCTTGCAAGCATGCACCATACCTCACATTTTGTCATTAAAATGAGTGACATGGGCACTCAAAATGAGGGACAATGAGGGACACTAACCCTCATGATGATCAGGACACATCCTAAAAAAGGAGATACAGTATCTCAGAAAACAATGGAAACCATTGTATTTACTTGTACTGATTTTAGCCCCTGAGAATTAATTTCTACCATAAAGCAGGGATGCCATTTAGGAAGGGCTGAGGGGGAGCAGTTGCCCCCCCCCCAACATTTGTGTCTAGGTTGTTCTTTTGGTGTGACAATAATGGCATTAAATTTGGATTTAATCTTTTGCACAATAAGTGCCCCCCCCAGCCTGTGTTGCACTCACGCTGCAGGTGCATTGCTGACTCGACTGTGTCTGTATTGTGCTGTCTGCTCTCTCCACCTATTAGCAACAGTGCCATCACACATAACGTGGAGGAACTCCAGCCAAGCAAGGACACATGAGTCACGTGAGTGGGACACTGTCTTTCCCACCACAGAGTAGACAGGCTGCACACTACAGCTTGGAGGAGTTGGTGAACACTGAACTCTCAATATCAATGTTGTGGCAGCATATTTTTGTTGGTCTACTCCTAATGAGTCTCCGTCTCCTTTGGTGACTGAGGGTGAGCTAGAAGCTAACTCGAGACTAGACTAGGCTACCTACTTACTCTACTAGGTTGGCCTTGCAAAAAAAAAAAAAACAGTGCAGGCCCCCCTGTGGCAGCAAGCTAGGCCTCATAGCTGCAGTGACAGTGGTGTAAGTGGCCTTCCTAGGCCTTGATCAGTGCAATGCAGCAGCAGCCATGGCAGCAGCCAAGCCAGAAGCAAGCAACACAGGTTGGGTGGGTTTGGTTGGTGAGGTGACTTGGTCGCAGACCATGTTGGGAACCTGGGATGGTCAGTTCTAGAATCCAGCTTTTGGCAGAAGGACGGAGGAGGAGTGGACTGAAAACGGAGCTGGTGGTACACTAGGCTAGGCCACAGGCTCTGGCCAGATGGTCGGATAAGTAAAATTAAACCATTTTTTTACAGGGGGGGATTGGGGAAGGAGGGAGGACTGAAATATTGATGTTTTTTTCATGCTTCTGCACCTTTGGGCAGCTTCACAACCCATATGGGATGGGTATTGAATGGAATGGAGTTTGGGAAATAAATTGAGACAAAGATTTTTTTTTTATTTTTAATTTCTATTTCTCCTCCTTCCCCAGCCTGTCATCCCTGACCCATCAGGAGATCCTAGGCAGACATCCCTCTACCTTTCACCCTACCCAAATGATCCCTGGATCCCCATGGAGCTACGGCTTACCCCCCAAGTGGGGATATGGCGGGGCCCCGAACACCCCATTACTTACGTTTCATCAGTCTGAGGCCATCGGGAGGGAGAAGGCACGTTGAGGGCATACCTCTGGAACACCATCTCCCTGGTGATGGCAGGCTATTTTTCGTCTTTTTCTCCCTCCCCTACAGCATGCGATCCCTGATGTCAAGGAGCAAGGCGCCGACGTCCACGCTGTGCAGCGACCACCCGGCCCCTACCATTTTGGCCTTGCAGTACTCCGAGCCTCTGCTTGAGTCAGGCAAGCAAAAGGCTTTGGCCTCAACCCTCCCTGGAGAAGGTGAGCTGTCATGGGATGCTCAAGCCTGTCCCCCCCCGGCCGACCCACCAGCGACCCAAGTCTGCTTCTGAAGCCGGGTCACCGGTGTGCAGAGAAGTGTGGTGTCCAGCACCTCAAACCTCAGCACCACTGGGCCAGCTGAAAGATTTTTTGGGGGGGGGATCAGAACTTCAGCCAGGAAAACAATTGCTTAGTAACTGGGTCAGTTTAAGCCCAGATATGATGGACTGTTCTGGGGTGTAGACATATGAATCCTATACATTTTAATTTTTCCTGATTTGCATATCACTTTTCAGTCCCAGCAAATAAGTTTTACCTTTTAGAGACATACCAGATATTCTATAGCGTGCCACTTAGGAGCTAACTAGCACCTGGCCTCCACTGGTTGTTGGCTTCCCCTGCAGAAATCTGAAATGGCACCCCAGCCACAAAATGTTAATTTACAGAACATCCTCTGTGTGAGCAGCATGTTTATCATGAGGGATGGATGAGGGGCAGAGCAGTTTTCTGGGGTAAAATGAGGGCTGTCCCTTGCATTCAGAGACAGTTGAACAGTATGGTATGCACAGACTTTTGGAGCCCCACTATAGTCAGGCTTATGCTCCCACCTCCCCCAGTGAAGCTGACCTCCACATCCCCATGCTCAGGCACATTATTACATAGGGCAAGGGAGACTGCAGGTGTGTGCACCATTGAAATGAATGGGGGTATTTTTTTATTACTGTTTTATACATTATTGATGGACAGTTGGAGATTAATGACGGCCACCGCTTGACTAACAAGGGCCATGTTAGTAGAACAGTGGCCTTTATTATTCTCCAACTCATCATCATAATGTATAAAATAATAATAAAAAATTTCTCCATTCATTTCAAGGGGGTACACCCCAGCACTCTGACCCATGGACATCACATTATTATGATGAACCCCATGAATGGCATACAGCTGCCCAAAGAGTGGTGGAGAAGCCTTGAAGGTGCTGTCAGCATTCCAGTGGGGCGACATGCTGAGGAAACGTAGATTGGCACTGGTACTAAATAACAGGATTCTGACATTTCCTGGTCCACTCTCCAACAAACGGAAGGCATCATCTGCACGTTTGTCTCATTGTAAGGAGTTGGGATTTCCGGCTCCTGCAGACTTACTGGATTACATGGTGCACCAGAGATGGCTGCTCTGTGCCTCTTTACTGTCCTTTTCATCCTCTGCTCCTACAGCAGCTGTGCTGGAACCGCATTTGAAAGGTCTTGCATGGCCCCAGAAATGATGGTATGTGTAGTCTTATGTGTTGTGGCCCCTGTGGACATCCTTTTCTTTTGTGATGTGTCCTGGAAGTCTGACCAGTATTAATAAGGTACAGAAAGGTAGCATTTTCCATAGAAAAAGAAGTTCAAGGACAAGGGGAGGGAGGCAGACTTGTTTGACAGTGGACCAGGAAATGACAGAATCCTCTTATTTAGTACCAGTGCCAATCTACGCTTCTGATAGGGATCATCATGACAAAGTGCAGCCTGCTGTATATGCGCTGCTGCCAGATAAGACCAAGTAAATGTACTTACGATTGTTGCAAGAGCTGAAGAAGCTAAAACAGGACCTTAGTCCACAATCAATAATGGCTGACTTTGAGATCGGTGCTGTGTCAGTATTCCAAGACAATTTTCCAGAGACAACAATGCACAGCTGTTTTTTTTTCCATTTCAGTCAAAGTATCTGGTGGCAGGCACAGAACTGTGGACTTCAACCACAATATGGAGCTGATCCAGCGTTATCTCTGAATGTGAGCATGTTGGCTGCACTGGCATTCGTGACTGTACACAATGTAGTGAAAGCGTTCAAGGCTTTAATGGACAGTGAGTATTACGCTGAGCATGAGGATTTGCTACAGCCTATGAATGACTATTTTGAAGACGTTTGGGTGGGGATGATGAACAGAAGATGAAGGCAACAGCAGCCCAGATTTCCTCAAATCCAGTGGAACTGGTTGTGTTGCAACAAACCTTGGCATCCCAAGGACAAACAATGCTGCTGAAGGATGGCACAACAGTTTCACGAGCCTCCAAAGTGCTGATCACCCTATAATGAGGAAACTAATCGATGCTTTGAAACAGGAACACAGCCTGACAGAGACTATAATGGAGCAATACTTTGTTGGCCGCCTAACACAAGAAGATAAGAAAGTGCACAAGAACTTGACTGAAAGAATTCAGCATATAGTTAGAGAATACCATACAAGAGAAATAGTAGAGTACCTTAGAGGACTTGCGCACAATTTCATGTTTTAACTTGATGACTAATATTTTTTCAATATATTTTAATGCTTTTAATAAAGTTTATATATCTTTACATATGCGGTTAGTTATGTTTATTCTCGTGCAAAACCAAAAGGAGCTGAATTGACATTTGAGCTGAATTAAAGGAGCTGAATTGACGTTGGGCTGAACTGATGTGGATTCCCTTCCATGCCACCGGCTCAAAATCCATCAAGGTGATCTGTGGTGCCATTCAGTGGCTTGTATCCTTCAGAGCATTGAAGACCCAGACATATGTCTGTTTTCCATGAACACATGAGCGCGTACACTGCAGGGAGAACCAGTCCACCCACAGCCCATGCACTATATAAAGCAGTGAGAACAAAGGGGGGCACAGTGATACGGTCCGTCTGGAAACCAGTTCTCTGTCTCCATCAAGCACCTTAAGTTCTTTTCTGTGGCAAATAATATCCCTCGGTCCCCCAAAAGCCCACTATCAAACAGCAGAAACCTGTAACCTCAGGCGAAATGAGGTCCTGCATGGTGCAGGGTGCAAAGGGACAGCCCTTCATGGCCTGTCTGACCCACTGTACAGTCCTTTTCAGAAGTTGCATACCCGGTAGCTGCCTGGCCACTGCATCAGGAACACTGGATGTACATTCTGCCATGACCGTTGATGTGCTCTTTACACTCCAGCTGGCTCTGTCACAGACCTTGCACAGGACGTGGCGTGCAGCAATTGTGCCAGCATCAGGCACATAGTTGTGTGTTTTGAGTCAGCAGACTATGTGGTTGACAACTTTGCATGTCCTAGTCAGGGACTGGTATTTGTGATATTCAGAGCACCACCAGTACACCTTCTGTCTGACCAGCTTGTCCCAGCGGTACAGATATCCAGCGTACACCAGCAGAGGCATGCCTTTCTAGCTCTTAAAAAACTCTGCTTATATAGTGGTCCACCAGCAACACAATGTTACAGTGCTCCAGTAACACACCTATATAGCACTGCAGCCACTGCTGTACAGTTGCCCTCCTCCCTTATACCACCTCCACACCAACGCAAGCCAGCGGCAGCTAACTGGTCATACCTGGTGTGTGCTGAAAGCTTTTAATTGGGTGCATTCCACTGCCTTCCACTCTACAGACTGAGACCATTTCATGCCCTGCCCCTACATGGCCCTACTGCCATATCAGTACTTGCTCCCCACCATTCAGCCTTCCGTCATGGGCATGTTGTGCATGTAGTCTCCAGTATGCCCTGCGCAGGGTGGTGAGGTCAAACAGTGTGCATGGCAGTGAGTTCAATTGGTGTGCAGGGCGGCGAGTTCAAACAGTGTGCTGACAGCTGTATGGGATGCACCGATGGGTGACGTGCATTGCCATGGCATGTGGAATGTCTCACCTTCTAACCCCCCCCAAATGGTATTGTGCATCCCATGGTCTGTGGTTCCCATGCCACGTCCTGATATTGTGGCCCGACACCTCACAGGCATATCCACTGTACATTCCACACTGTGGCTGTTGTAGGTGTGGTCTCGTGTTGGGCTCTGTGGATATGGAGCTTGTAACTGGGGAACTGGATGTCGCAAGCATTAAAACAGTATGGTGAATGCTACCCCATCGCCTCCTACTAGTCTGTTCCAGCATGGATATCTGTGCCCCCTGTACTCCGGCAAAAGGTTAGGTGCTATAGTCCATGGCAGGTTCCTGTTTGCGTGTCAGTCACAGCATGGGGTTCACACTTCGAGCAGGGCAGGGCACTGCTGTTCCCGTGAGCACTCCTCCACAGCACTGGCATTCAGATTTGAAACGTTGCGGTCCATGTCGACCGGCAAGGTGCACTACCTTACTGCCTATCTGTCTAGTGACCTACCTCACTATCACTGTATGCCACGGCATTGCTGCAGCAGCAGTGCACCTCCCTACACCCTTTTTTCACCATTGGCTGTGCTCCAGTACATGGCTGCCTCAGCAGGATGTTCCACCTGGTAAGCCCACCTCGGGACATGCACCACCGGAAAATGGCTTCCGAACGTGGTACCTGTGTGTCACCTTCCACTACTTTGGCTTCAGTGTTTCCTGGTATGCCATCACGCACCCTCCGCTGTCGCTCATTTTGGAGATTCGCTGTTTGTGCTAGTCACTATAATGTACAATATTGCCACTCACTGCTATTGCCACCTGTCCGTCTGACAGTCGCTCATGTGTACTCTCATCCAATCCAAAATTAGCCCTTTTTACATGTCGCTGTTTCCACTATTGCTCAATATGGGTCACTCATGTTGAGTAGGCCATATTGAGTAGCTCATTTCACTGGATACCACTACAGCTCATCCAAACACTGTTTAATTCTAACTATCAGATGCCACCCCCTGTTTTTTTTTTTAATTCAATATACTTTATTTATTTTTGTTTTAAACATACAGACATTTTGTTAGGTGCATCAGGCTTAACATGTACATTGAAATATAATTTTTGGCCTTGGGGTTTCATTGGTCGATCAAAATCTATAACTACTATAACCACCCCCCTGTTCTTTTTTTATGATCCTACTCTTCCTCTGGTGCTAATTCCTGCCCTCTGACCAAACTGTTTTATACTGTCTCCTCTGGCACCCTGCTGTGCCGCTGTCTTCTCCACTGGCTAACAGCTCCCCCCCCCCGTCTTTGATATATCTATTGTGAAACCTCTCTTTTCCCCTACAGATCAGAGACCCACTGACAAGGGTCCTCTGCTTCCAGTGATGCAGGAATTTCTGCAGCTTGCTGCTGCCTGCTTCACCCTGTCCAACTATCACCACTGCCAGCATAGTTTTTTTTTTTCCCAATAGCAAGTTATACTGTGCTGCTACTAGAGGGACACAGTCTTTATCTAAAGCGATCCCTGTCTATTATTCATATAGATATTTTCCTAAACTACAGCTACCCCCTTCATCTGACCAACCCCCCCATGCTCCCTGCTTACAAATTCCTCCTGTTCCTATATCAATTGTTCACCAATTTTTCTCTGCCTTTATGAACAGTGCATCCCCTACTCTCCTCTCTCCCCCTTTGTTCTGCTCATATTCCTCTCATTATTACCTCCACTTACTCACTACTCATCTATTCCTAATAAATCTCCCAACCCCATCAGTTAATATCTTCAATCCCCTACCCACATCCATGCAATCACTCCCTCCCCCCATTTGAAATATGGTCTCACTCTACCACTATTTCTCATGTGGCTTTGATAATGGTCTCCACTTTCACTGTGGTTCTCCACCTTCTTCTTCCTTACTCATCCACTCCTTTCTCCTCAAATCTCCCAACCTCCTTGCTAACCCCTTCAAACTCCCCTGAGCTCCACTTTCTCATACTCGCTCTTGTCTTGCTCTCTGCCAGGGATAGCCACCCTAACCTGGGCACTTTTGCCCCTAACATCTCTGGTGCTTCCTTTTCTACTACCTCCCCCCTCTCTTCTCTCAGCCCTCCCAAAAGGGCTTAAAGATCCTACGTCTAAACACCCACAGCTTGCTGCAAAAAAATAGACCACATTCAGACCATGGTGTGCACTCTAAAACCAGACATTCTAATCATCTCAGAAACTTGGGTAAAGAGCACTATCCCTGACCACTCGGTCTCAGTTCCTGGCTACTCACTGCTAAGGCAAGACCGTGCTGGCAGGGGTGGTGGTGTGGCCATTTATGTCCTAGCCTCCATCCAATAGTTTATCATCTACTCACCTTCAAATCCTGAGACCCATGATGCCCTAGCTATCCATGTGACCATCCCATTCACCTTCCCAATCTTCATAGCAGCATTTACTGCCACCCAAATGTCCATCCTTCGGTCGTGCTAGAACTCCTAACCTCCATTTCTTCCCTTGCTCGCTCTGGGGAATTATTCATCCTAGGCAACTTCATTGGTTGTTGCCTAAAACTACCAAAACCAAAAATGAAATCAGAGCCCTAAACCTCGCCCAAATGATGTCTGAACCCTCCCACCCAAACCACAAGACACAACAATACTCCCTACTCAACTGGGCACTTACCACCCACCCTCACCACGTCATCACCTCTGGCATCCTCCCCGATGATCTCAGTGAACATAACCCAATATTCATGGTTAGGAAAGTCCACAGAACTAAATCACCACACAAAACCATACAACTACGCTCTTTCCAGTCTATTGACCTTGAACGTCTCCTGAGTAACCTTGCCACTTCTCATTGTTCCCCCATAACCTCCTTCCAAGTGGTTGATAAAGACCTTGCCTACTTAAAGAAATCTTTCTCATAAACTGGAATGGATTTGCCCCACTCAAACAAACCAGAGTCAGAGGTAACCACTTACCTTGGATAACCCCAGAATTTCTGGTCTGCATCAGGACTAGAGATCGAGCCTGAAAGCGTCACAAAGATACCCAGCATCCTAGTGACCTCATGAACTAAGGCACACTCCAAAATGTTTGCACCAGAGCTACATGATTAGCCAAGTCTAAATATTTCAAATCTGCCTTCATCACCAACACAAATTCCCCTTCAAAGTTCTGGAAGGTGGTCCATGTCCTATTTAACTCCTCATCTTGTCCTCCAGTACTTAAAGTAAATAGCTCACTAGTGTCCGACCCACCAGCCATAGCTGTGGAATTGAAATCCTACTATACTTCCTGCGCCACTGAGCTCCTGAAATTCCTCCCCATCTATCCATCATCCTCCCCACCCTCTACCGGTGTGTCCCCTCCACCACCCTCCCACCTCCTATTCTCTTTTTCTACTGTAACCCAAAATGATGCCCTAAGTGCCCTCCTTAACATCATCCCATCTAAAGATGCTTCCCCTGACAGTCTCGACCCAAAACTCCTCTCCCTCTCTGCTTCAGCCATTGCCTACCCCCTCTCAATAATCCTAAATCTCTCATTCTCTACTGCCTCAGTCCCCTCTTCATGGAAACATGCAGTGGTCCTCCCTCTAGCCAAAGGGGGGTGACCCCTCATCCCCAGGCAACTATCACCCCATTTTTCTCCTCCCTACCCTTGCCAAGCTTCAAGAACACATTGCCCTCTCCCAATTCACCTCTTTTCTATCTGACACTTCCTTTTTCACCCCTTTCCAGTCTGGTTTCAGGAAAAAACACTCAATCAGGAAAGGATAGTGCAACACCTGGAATCCATAGGAGCACAGGATCCAAGACAGCATGGGTTTGCAAAAGGAAGGTCCTGTCAAACTAATCTCATAGATGTCTTTGACTAGGTAACCAGAGTGGTAGACCAAGGGGAGGGGGGGCAGTTGATGTCGCCTACCTTGACTTCAGCAAAGCTTTTGATACTGTTCCACATAGAATATTGACTAATAAGCTGGGTAGGCTCAGGGTGGGTAAGGAGTTGGTCAACTGGGTGGCAAACCAGTTGATGGGCAGAAACCAGGGAGTGGTGGTAAATGGTATACAGTCTGAAGAGATGCAAGTCACATGTGGGGTACCTCAGGGATCAGTCCTGGGGCCAGTCCTCTTCAATATCTTCATCAGTGACATTGCAGATGGACTGGAGGGTAAGGTTTGTCTGTTTGCAGATGACACCAAGATCTACAACAGAGTAGATGATCCAGATGGAGTGGGCAGAATGAGAAGAGATCTGGATAAACTAGCAAAATGGTCGAAAGAGTGGCAACTGGGGTTTAATGCAAAAAGTGCAAGATCTTGCACATAGGGAAGAGAAATCCTGAAGCCACCTATAGGCTAGGAGGAGAGTTGCTGGCAGTCACAAGGGAAGAAAGAGACTTGGGCATCATCATCACCGATGACCTGAAATCATCCAAGCAGACCACTCAAGCAGTAGGTAAGGCTAGGGAGATGTTATGGTGTATTAGTAGGGGTATCACAATTTGGAAGAGGGAGGTAATAATCCCTCTTTACAAGACACTGGTTAGGCCCCATCTGGAGTACTGCATGCAGTACTATAGGCCACACCTTCACAAGGACATTAACCAGATTGAGGCAGTCCAGAGAAGGGCAACCAAAATGGCGCAGGGACAGCATCAGAAAACATATGAGGACAGATTAATGGAGCTCAATATGTATACCCTAGAGCAAAGGAGGGAGAGAGGTGATATGATCGAAACATTCAAACACCTTAAGGGCATTAACAAGGTGAAAGAGTCTAACATGTTTCAATATAAGAAAAATAGCAGGACAAGAGGACACAGAAATGAGATTAGAGGAAAGTCGATTAAGGGGTACTGTGAGGAAGTTCTTTTTCACAGAAAGGGTGGTGGATGCATGGAACGGCCTACCTCAGGAAGTGGTGGATATGAATATAGTGCAGGGCTTCAAACAGGCATGGGATAGGCATAAGGGAGCAATACAGATGAGTAGGAATAGATAGGCCATTGACAGAGCAAAGGCCAATGGCACATTTATAAGGTAGAAAAAGAAATGGACAGACTGGATGGGCCTTGTGGTCCTTATCTGCCATCAACTTCTATGTTTCTATGTTTCTATCACCACCTCTCAATTACAACTCACAGACTCCATCCTAATCGGGATTGACAATGGCCAAATTACCTCTGCCATTTTTGCTGACCTGGCCAAGGCCTTCAACACTGTCTCTCACTTCCTTCTCCTTGACTCACTCCCGGCAGCTGGCCTATCTCCCTCTGCCACAAACTGGTTCAAGGCCTACCTTATTGGCAGAACCCAATCAGTTAAGATCTTGGATGCCACTTCCCCTGCCCTCCCAATTAGCACTGGCATCTCCCAGGGCTCTGTATTAGTGTCCCTCCTATTCTCCATCTTCTTTAACAACTTTCACTCTGTTTGCTTCCCCTCCTCTGCTATACACATGTATGCTGATGATACAGTCATGTATGCATCTGGCTCCTGTCCTGCTGAGGTTACAACCAGCTTGCAGCAAGACTTCAACAAGGTTCATCTCTGGTTTGCTGACCATTAACTTTTCCTCAATACCAAAAAGACTGTCTCCATGACCTTTGGCACTATGCAGAGACTCTCTAGGCTTCCCTTCCTATCCAGTTTCCAGACCCTTGATGGAATTTTACTTGAGGATACATCCTCATTCAGGTACTTAGGTGTTTGGTTGGACCAACACCTAAACTTCTCTGGATATATTGACACCATCCATAAAAAACTGTGCTTCAAGCTTGGTGCCCTGTTCAGGAACTGTAGTTGCATCCCTCTTACGGCTAGGCCTGAACTTGTTCAGAAGATGATACTGCCCATTTTCAACTACAGTGACATAGTCTAGGGTGCTGCCCCTAAGTCCTCCCTGGCCAGACTGGATGCCCTCTTCAATTCCTTTTGCACTTTGCCTTGGATTGCCCCCCTCCCCCACAACCACCACTGCGATCTTTATCGTACTCTATCCTTCCCCTCTCTTACAAATAGGCAACTCTCTCACTGTGCTAAATTCACCTCCAAGCTCTGGTTAAGTGAGCTCCCTTCCTACCTCACCTCCTCCTTTATAACAACCCCACATCTTCCCATTCCCTTAGATTAACTGACTCCAACACCCTGGTTGTCCCCCACAGATCCACCCTAATCTGCCAATCCAGTTACTCTCACCGCCTCCCAAAAATTTGGAGTTCTCCCTCCCCTCAAATCTGGCACTCATCCTCCACCTACTCCATCAGCTCTGCCCTCAATAATTACCTTGCACCTAGCTGCTCCTGCCATGTTCCTCCCTGATTCCCTCCTGTAAGCCATGGATAAACCCTACTCCTCTACCATCTCCTTCATTTTACCCTGTGCACCCACACCCCCCAAATTTCTAGCTCTCTTCCCCTTTCCCCAAATTGCTCCCCCTTACTGGCCTCCCTTGTTTTCTCACAGAATGTAAGGGACCCTGACTACTCCCCTTAGGTCCATGCATCCTGATGGACTATTGGTTAGGCCCCATCCCCTCCAAAGGTACAAATTCTGTCCCCCTCAAGGGTTCAATTCTCACTCTCCCCCCCCTCCTATCACTCTCTTAATCCCTATCTACTGACCCTCCACAACCCCCTGACAGGGTACCCCACATCCTGAAGGATTCTCTCATGGGTTAGGTCCTGTTCCCCCTCCTAGCATTTAAGTTACACCTCCTCCTTCTCTTTCTCCTCCCTCTTTAAATCCCTAAAGCCTCATTCCCCTTTCTGTCTAGCCCCATAGCCCCCCTTGCAGGGTTCCCTACATCCTGAAGGGTCTCTCTGGGACATTGCCTATCCCCTTCTCTCTGGTTCCCCAGTCCCCTTGCAGGGTTCCTCGCATCCTGAAGTGGTCTTCAGGGACACGACTCTTCCCCCTCACCCCACAGCACACCTCACTCTCCTTTCTCCCTTTTATTTCACGTATGCACTTGTTTACTTATTAACCTAACACTTATTGTTGTCCACTCTTTCTACCTATTATGCACAACACTGTTGTAACACTGCTTGTAACACCTGCTTTACAACTGTTACTGTTGATCTTGTAACTAGAATGTTTAATATCCCACTCTTATTGTACCCCTTCCCCTCCAGGTCGCACTGGGAGATGAGCAACTTGTAGCTCAGTGTACCTTTCTGGTGAAACATTTCAATAAATAAATATCCGCTCATCTATTTTTGTTACCTTAAGTTAATGCTTAGTGCCTGTAGCAGAGAATATCATTCCAAAGATACATGTATCAAATTACTTGGATCATTGCTTCTTGTGTTGAAATTAATTGCAATTCTTTTATTAAAATGAGCACTATTTTTAGGGACCAGACATAATATCCTTTCCTTGCTTTCCTCTTGATCCTCAATTAAACTTTTTTGGGGGATTTTTATACCATCTTCCTTCAAAAATTATTTCAATATTCTCAGTTACTGTTAAGTAAAGATTTTGCAAAGTTTTCATTCACCAATGAGGCTTTGGTGAAGAGGAGAAATTCACCTTGCAATGCACTTCACAGTTCCCTCTTTGCCAAACTTCAAGTTCACACTTCATCACTTTGCGATGAGTTTTCCCGGCAAAGTGACACTTTTTCTGGTGAAGTCACTGCAAAGTGATAACTTTGCTGGTGAGTTTGCATCACTTTGCTTTAAAAAGTATCACTTTGCCTGTGGAAAACTTTACAAATTTGGCACATTATACTTTGTAAAATTGGCATGCTTCATAAATTAATTTGCAAAGTAAAGTTTGCCAGATTCACACATCTCTACTTTTTTAATGTTAAACTTTTTATTGAAAACTTTAAAAGAAACATAACAATACTTAACAACAAACTCAAGGTCATAGATGCAGTCAAATGATTACAGAGCTGAGCAATATCAGTGAATGCAGATGAGGGTGAGTATACATATAAAGTCCAGAGAATTACCATGTATAATTTTATTTATTTGAAAACTGGTAACGGGAAAGGCACACTGAGCCTAGGCTCATTTTCAGCTGTGACCCAGAGGAAGAGTAACATGCGCAGACAGTACAGCAGTACGATTAGTTTGATAAAAGTACAGTAATGGTGCAAACAGGTAGGAGGAATAAAGTGCTAAATAAGCAATGAGATGAATAAAATCTAGAGGAAGTATGACTTGAGATTGTCAACATACAAAACATGTTAGACAAAATAGGTGCAATTCAGCTGAAAAGAAGTTTTAGCTGATATCTGTGGCATCATATAGAGGAGAAGTAACGAGTGGCATGGCACATATGTGGATGATACCACAGTTTTATTTTTAATTTTTTAATTCAAAGTTTTTGAAGTTTTAACAAAACAAGTACAGTTCTATACCAGGAGAAAAGTACAGGTTATACTTATCGGTGTTAAGGAACCACCCCACCCTCCTTCCTCCTCCCAACTCTTTCCCCCAACCCACCCACCCTTAATCCTGCAAGGTTTGGACTCTGTTAAATAATTACAGATTAGAGATAAGCAACAATATCAGGCAGATGGCAAGATATAAAGAGGACCCCAAATCTTCTCAAATCTTGCTAATTGATTCTGGAGACTGGCGACCATTCTTTCTGTTCTAAGATTGGCTAGCAGTTCATGTAACCATTCAATTTAGGTAATCTTATTGGTGTCCTTCCAGTGCCTTAGTACCAGCTTTTTGACTGATATGGATATGACAGCCATATGGAATTTACATTTCAGTACCTTCACCTCTGTGTAATCTCCCAGGAGGCAGATTCTAGCAGAAAACAAATCATTTAGACCTAGAAGAGGGTCTGCTTTTTGTTTGACATCAGACTACAATGGGGCCATCATGGGGCAGGTCCAGAAAATATGGAGAAGTGTGTCATCAGCTTGGTGTCATGGTGTACAGAGAGGGGAGATAGTAGGGTTGAACTTGGCTAACCTCTCTGGGGAATAATAGAGGTTGTGAAGAATGTGGGATTGTATGAGACAAAGCCTATCCTTCGTTATGAATTTGTGGTAACCATTCCATAAAATAGGCCAGTTTAAGGACATATCTGGGAAGTGAGGTGCCCAATAGGATGATGGACCCATGTGATCTGAGCCAGCCCAATCAAACATGAGACCATACATTTTGGATACAGCATGTGGGAGACCCGCTTAGGGACTTAATTCCTGAGTAAATTGTAAAGTTGCTGGGCGGAAGGACTAGGACCAAATACTTGAACGAGTAAGTGCCATATTTAGAAAATTTTGAAAACATGATGATTAGAAAAAGCAAATCTGGCTATAATATCTGCTGAGGTGAACCAATGTCATTATCACTGATAAAGAGTTTTTTAGCTGAAGGGAAGATAATTGAGGGAGCCATGAGGATGGGAGCACCTTACCAGCAATTTTGAGATTAGGATTATCTATAAGGGATTGGGTGGTATCATGAGTGTTATTATATTTGAGAATGGCACAAAGCTGGGTATGGATCTTGATAGAGGCACCAACTGGGGAGTCCAGAGCCATGGGGGAAGAGACCTGGGCTTTGTGTATAGGAGAGAAACAGGAGAGAGGCCTAGGGAATGGATTTGAGCTAGTTCAATATTAAGTCAAGCAGGGATATAGGGGAATAAATTTTGGCCTGTTTCTGGAAGTGACCACCTTAGGTATTTATTCACCTGACTAGCCCAATAGTAACGGGCTACATGGGGGAGATGTAACCCCCTCTGCTTTTGGGAGCAGTGAATTTATTATAAGCCATTTGAGGTTTCTTACCTGCCCATATAAAATCTGTGATGAGAGAGTGTACTTTTTTAAACCAGGAAGAGGGAAGCCATAAATTTAGAGGTTGAGGGGGTAGAAAAGTCTGGGGAAAACATTATTTTTTATTAAGTTGATCCTGCCCCAGAGAGAGAGGGGAAGGAGAGACCATCTATTGAGATCCTAAGTGACTGTTTGGAGAAGAGAGTCCAAGTTTACCTTTCTGTGATGTGATTCAGTTCTAGTAAGATTGATTCCTAAATACCTAAGAGAGTTAGGTCCCCAATCAAGTTCAAGTGCAGTAATTTCAGATTTAAAAATGTTATGGTTTAAGGTAAATACGACCATCTTATCAACATTTAACTTATAATTAGACAAGCTATTGAATTCCTTAATGATTTCTAACACTGGAGGGATAGAGGTGGTTGGATGTACTATTTGGAGAAGGAGATCATCTGCATAGGCAGAAACTTTAACCTTATATCCCTTGATAGGAATACCCTGAATCCATGAACATTCTATTAGCCTCTGTACTAGTGGTTCTAAATATAAATTAAAAAGGAAATGAGACAAAGGGCAACCCTGTCTGGTGCCTGAATGCAATGGGAATAACTCTGAGAGTTGTCCATTGCAATAGATGAGAGCAGAGGGAGAGTTGTAAAAAGCATGGATCCACTGTAGGAATTTGTCAGGAAAACTAAAAGAGTGTTGAGTTTTGAAGAGATAGTTCCAATTTACTCTGGCAAATGACTTCTTGGTTTCCAGAGAAACCAGCGCAGTTGGAAAGTCTGCATCTCTGGACACCGAGAAGACGTGAGCCAGGGTACGCAGATGGTCTAACGAGGACCTATCTTTCATAAATCCTACTTGTTCCGGCCCGATAAGACTGGGAAAGACCTGATTAATGGGTTCTGCTAAAATCTTTGCCAGTATTTTAATATCTTGCTTGAAGAGAGATATTGGTCTATAGCTTGTGACCAGGTCCAACCGTTTGCCAGGTTTGGGTAACAAGATAACCAGAGCTTCGAAAAGGGAGTGGTCAACCTCTCCAGCTGAGAGAATATATTCATAAAGAGATTGGAACAAAGGGGCAAGTAGTTCTGAAAAGGCTTTATAGAAATTGGAAGTAAAACTATCTGGTCCTGGGGCTTTTTAAGAAGGGAGATCCCTGATCAATTTGAGTAGTTCTGCTTCTGATATGGGAGATAGGAGGGTGTGAGTTTGCACTTCCAAGTGGAAGGAAGCCTAGTATTTTGTAGGTATTCCATGAGATTGAGGAGAAGGGAATCATTCATAGGGCTGTACAGTTGTCTATAATACTCGGTGAATTCAGCCATGATATCCACTGGAGATGTCATTAGGGAACCACCCTCCAGGGAGGGTATGGCTGCAATAAGTCTGGAAGACTCCTGCTATTTAATCCTTAAAGCCAGGAGGTGACCAGCTTTCTCCCCTTGGTCAGTATAACTTGCCTTAGCCTTTAAAATAGTGCATTCTGTGCTTTTCCACAGAAGCTCAGAATAAGCATCCTTTAATTTCATGAGATCTTGTCTAAACTGGTTGGAAGATTGAGGGGTGAGACAGGATTCCATGTTTCTGATTTGGGAAAGGAGAGATAGTGAACGCTCATTTCTCTTTCTCTTCCAAGAGGAAGCTAACCCTATCAGCAGCCCCCACAAATATGCTTTCAGGGCACACCATTCAACATCTCTCTTACCGGTAGAGCCACTGTTGACAGATGTAAAATGTGCGATATGGTCTGATAAGTACTGGATCACTCCTGGATCTTTTAGGATCTGATTGTTCAACCTCCAGCACCCTCCAGACTTTGGCAGAGATGAGAAAGAAAGGTTGCAAGTTACTATGGAATGGTCTGAGGGGGGACCTGGCTGGATCCATGAGCCGGATACCCCTGAGAGCAAGGAGAGGGAGAGGAAAATATAATCAATCTAAGAGGAGGTCTTATGCAATGGGGAAGTATACGTTTATTGTCGGAGTGAGGAATGAAGAGTTCTCTAAACATCCCAGAGGCCTAAATTGTCCACTAAGTCCCTTAGGGCTCTTTGTGGAGGGGATAAGCCTTTACGTAAATTAAATGGTCAAGGGACTGGTCAAATGGCAGATTCCAGTCTCCACCAATAATTAATGGGAGGTTTAGGAAGGGGGTTAGAATATTTAAGAGCAGCATGAAAAAATTGGGAGAGTTCACGTTAGGCCCGTATACACCACCCAATAGAAGCTCTGTAGTATGCAACACACCTTTGATGAACAGATGTTTGCCTTGAGGGTCACCGACAATCTGAGTAGGCTTAAAAGGGACTGATCTCAGTATCAGGACTATCACCCCACAAGACTGTGTACTGCATCTGGCAGAAAAGACCTGCCCGATGTAGTGTCTCCTTAATTTGAGAAGGTGAAACTCTTGAATAAATGAAATATTGGCTTTCAAGAGGTATAGGTGTTTTTTGAGTTTATATTGTTTAGTCTTGCGGCGTGCCCCCTTGACATTCCACGTGGAAAAAGATAGGATCCTAGCCATCTCTTTTAAGATGGGATAAAATGTGGAATTCCATATAAGCAGCTGGCATGCTTATCTCGGAACACATTGAATAATTAGCAACCGTGCCAAAACCCCACCCCATCCCCCTCACCACTGATCCCATCTCACTAATACCCATGAATTCCCAAAGCCTTGAATGCAGTCTTTAATTAGACCTAAGGACAACACATAGTCTTACCACCCTCCACCCCCCCTTGCTGTCATGACCCATTATCTGCAGCTCATTCATGTCCAGCCTCCTCCCCCCAGCCACCCAACCCCTCATGCATATGTTTGACCAGACTTCTTTCCCAGATATTATGAATTGTCTGATCCCACACAAGCACAAATTAACACTTTTGTCAGAAAAGCATTTCCCAAAACATTGGCAGAACAAAACTATTGCAAGCAACTTCAGGGGAAAGAGATCTCACTTGACCCCAATTTCTTATAAAATAAAGAACCAGGAACTGGAGATTTTAAAGCACCTTCCTGAGTCAGTGCAATGGAATCCCGAGTGGGGAAAAGGAGCCATTGCATTGAAATTAACTAACCACTGACAACCTGGCAAAATCCGTTAATTAAGGCTCAGTATGGTAAATTGTCACCAGTGAGCTGCAGGGCATATTCCCCTGCGAGGTCAAAGATTAAACCCCCAGATAGTCAGTAATCATTTTAACAGAGGAGCATGATGAAGCAAAGGGCTCCAAATAAATAAATTCACTTATAAGTAAAACAAGCTTTAGGCTCCAAATAACTATAAACTTGAAGTTTAAAATAAGACTGAGCATAACTAGAAACATTCGTTGTAAATTAATATCAGAGTTTTCATCAAAACAACAGAGCTAGCATTTGCAAGGCATTCATCCTGATTTGCTGTACTGAACCGTGGTGGCACTCTCCAAAGTGGAAGCTAGCTCCCTCTAATGGCAGAAAGACATTTTGCACTCACCGCACAAAATCGCAGGACTCCTGCATGATCGTGCATACACTGAAGAGTTGCATCGCATTTTCAGCAATGCAGAAGAAAGTCCTGTATCATCGCTGATGACTGAAAGCCTGGCGCTTCCTCTAATTCAAAGGAGCCATCACTATGATTATTGGGTTGCTTGAAAGGTAAGACACATCAGATTGCGATCACAAGGGAGCATTTACTGGGCCAGAGTGCAGAAGAGGAGTCAGAAAATGAGTCGGGGGTTTAGGTTAGATTCGCCCAGCCGGTGATTAGGTGTTGCGGCCATATCAAAAACACCACAAGAAGAGAAAATTAAACTGTAGCCATACTCTGAGCTGAATTCCTCTCAGGGATCTCAGAGGAGGTTGGGGAAAGCAGATATGAGACCAGCTGTGGCTGTTTCAAGGACTTTATATGTAGCCCACTTACCCACTGTAAGAACTTGGAGCTGTGACGGGTGACTGATTTTGAATTTTATTCTGGCAGCAATTAGCTTTTTTATTAGTGGATGAAATACTGCTCTCCTTTGGTGTATTGTAGCAGGCAAATGTTGAGCGATTCTAATTTTCTACCCTTTCTATCACAGATCTTGTATGTCCCGAACCTTTGTTAAGAAGTGCTGCCTTTCAAGAAAGTTGAGAAAATGAAAGATGATGGGGTGTGGGGGCCTCCTGGGGAAGGCATAGGATGGAGGGAGTGATGAGTGCACTCAATGATGTATTTTGGGCCAACTGGAGATAGGCCCGCCACCTTTTCCACAAACTTCTGAACAAACATAATAGAGTCGAGATCTTCTTCTTTTTCAGACAGCCTGATGAGGATTGTGTTGTTCCTGCGGCTGCGGCCTTCAAGGTCCTCCACCTTTAATTCAAGCTTAGAGAGCCTCTATCTTGAATTTACCAGCTATGGGTCTACTTTGGCTGCCTGTTTTTCCAATGAATGAATGCAGGCTTCATTGTCCGAAGTTCATTGGGGAGATATCGTCCATCACACATGAAAGGGATTTGAGTTCAGTTGTGATGGCTTTAAGCTCTTGCTGAAATGGCTGAAACTCTTCCAGGAACCATGAAATGGTAAGTGATTCCTGTTCTGGTGTTCCTGCTGCCGTGGGCTGGGAGTCAGCCATAGGAAAGTCATTTGATTTTTAGCTGCCTTCTCTGGGGTGTTTGGAGGAGTATGTCTCAGCTGAGATGTCTCCATTTTGACCTCCATAGGGTTTAAAAACAAAGCGATGGCAAGTAGTTGACTTTGACTTCATTCTGGTTCTGTTTTAGATTGTCACAGCTGTTGCTGAAGGCAAAATCTTAGTTTAATTTAGGTCGGGTGGCTGGAGCAGTGAAGTGAAGCTGCTAGCAGGTTCCCTGCATCATGTGGTGTCCGATACCACAGTTTTAGATATCTGGGAAAATGTAGAAGTGAGTGCTTTGCAAAGTGATTTGAATTATATAGAAAGATGGTAAAAAAATAATTTTATGCAAATAAAGACAAGCAAAACCAAGGAGTTATGTTTTAGAAACTGGAATAAATGGGAGGAGGAAAATACATTTTTTGCGGGAGTAGACGCTGAAGTGAATAGTAAAGTAAACTTATTGGGCCAGATTCCAAGATGGCTTGCGCATGGTGCAAGCTGATTTACACCAAATCCCAAGGCATAAATAGCAACTTGTGCCATGCATTACACCGTTCCCTGTTCCAAAAGGCACCTTGCGTCATGCTGTATGCAGGTTGCGCCAAATGTGGGTTATGCCACCCACTATGCTGCAACCCACAATGACATGGCTCAAGGGTGGATTACGGCAGCATCTGCACGCTTTTCCAAAAGGGCAGCTGCTGTAACCTGCTTATGTTAGTCTAAGAGCCACATTGGTGCAGTGGAGATAGACCATCATGGAAATGGGCTAAGGGGCATCTGTCTGTGCCAATTGATGGATGCCCACTCTGCAGCACCACAGCAAAGTTTCTGCAGTGCTCCCTGTGGCCCCCAAACACGTTCATGCCCCCCCAACCCCGAATGTCGGGGACCCCCGGGGCCCATGTTTTAAAGTGCCCCTGGACACCTATGCCACCTGTCCAGACCCCCCATGCCTCTGGTGTTTGCTGTGGTGTTCCAGGGTGGGAGGGGCTCCAGGGGAGCAGTTTGCAGTGGGACACAACTTGAGGCATGCAGGGCTATTGTGCCATGCCCGTTGTGCTAGACTACACCTGCCACAAGTCACAGGCCATAGGTGCCGAGATCCTGCTGCTCTCAGAATATGGCACAGGGTCCCCAGCATAGCGGCAAATGTCACAACTCACATACAGTATGCCTGCAAGTTGACATTCGTCTTGGAATCGGGCCCATTGGGTATTATTTTTCAAGATGAATTTGGTTGGGCACAGCAAGTTTAAACCATGACTAAAAAAGACAATATTAGATTATATTTCTTGACCACTTTGAAAAGGGCTGGGTTAAATGTATCTGCTTTGATATATTATTACACTACAGTAGTTAGACCAGTATTGGAATACAAAGCAGCTGTGTGGCATGGTGGGCTGCAAAGAATGAAAGTGAGGATTTGGAAAGAATACAAAAAAAGGACAGTTAGGATAGTGCTGGGGTGGAAAGTGAGTTTCAATTAGGCTTTAAATAAGTGCAGGTTAGATAGGCTGGATGTAGGACAGAAAAAGATGGCAAGAGAAATGTTTAGAAAGGTATGTGATCCAATGCATAAACTCCATTGTTTGCTTCTACCAAGTGAAAATACGGGATACCAGCTACGTAAACAATGTGGAAAAAACATTACTGTGAACTCAAACTTACAGCAGATCTTTGTTTGTGTGTTATTTAGATATGCCTTAGGATTATTTTGGTGATGCAAGCTTAAACATATATTACTGTGTTTTATTTTAATATTAGTTGTATTTTAAATTATGATTTTAATTTAATTTTAGGAACAAGATGTTATGTATGCTGTTATTTTATATACAATGTGTATTTTTTGAAAATATATCAAACTTCAACCAGCACACATATATGGCTGTAATACTATCAATAAATTGAATCAAATAAAATCAAATCAAATGAGGGTGGTAGGCGATAGGAAAAGGAGTATTGTCCAGCAGAAGAATGAGGGTGAGGAGTTGAGAAGATACAGTATGCTGGTCTCTTGAGCGGAGAGAGAATGGAATTGAAGGGACAGGAGAGAAGAGAGAGGTTAGACAGGATGGCAAGGAGCCAAATCAGTACTTGGAAATAAAGACAGTATTATGGAGCTGGTGACTTGAGCGTAGTGGTAAGATAGAGAAGGAGGATTGATCAGTGGTACATACATGGAGGGGAGTTAGTCACAAAGCAACAAAAGGCATTACAGAGGGTATCCAGGCTGGCAAAGGAAGTAGAGGGGGACTTCCGGTTTTGTCATCAACCTACATGGTGGCTTGAACTGCAGGCTCTGTACCCAAGATGACCATCAGTCCTGCAATATTAACTAATCTTTGGCAAATACAAATTAAAATACTAATGCCGAAGGGAAACAGACACAGAGGATGCTCACAAATGGAAAAACCCTGGGAGATGAAGCCGGAGGGAGATGGATTGTGGTCCGAGGCCTCAGACTCTGAACTTTTCCAGGCCTCAGCTGATACCAACCACCTGGATTCTGCATCTCAAGCTCTGGGCAATATCCAAACTCCGAGAAGGTGAGTTAAATTAGACACCATCTATACTGAACTATTAAGTATTTGAGCAGAAATGAAGCAACTGTACGGGGAGCTTAAGAAAGATGTAGAGTTACTTGAACAATGAGTAGATGACTCCGAACGACAAATAACTGTTGCTGAGGACAGACTAGATAATTTAGAGCAAGCTATCCAAACCATACAAGATACCCAACTCCAAATACAACGCAGGCAGGAAGACTCAGAAAATCGTGCTTGCAGAAAAAATATAAGGGTATAAGGAGTGCAAGAAGGAGCAGAAGGTCAGAACATTACAGAGTTTTTATCTATGGTATTACATATGGCTCTCAAACTCCCCAATGAAATGGACTTGGGATTTGAGAGGGTGCACAGAGCCCTTAGCTCGAAACCAAACAAACCAGATGCGCGCCCACGTTCCATAATAGCGCATTTCCTTAAATTCACAATTAAAGAATGTGTCCTTTTTACAGCTTGGAGAAAACAAAAAATCTTCTATTGCCAGGATCGAATATCCATTGACAATGATTATGCCTCAGACACCCTCCGAGCCCGCAGAGAATATCAGCCTTTCTTTGCCCCTTTCAAAGAGAACAAAATTTAATTCACCACTGCTTACTTTCCAGGATGATCATACAATTCCCTGAGGGCAAAAAAGAGTTTGATGCTCTAGAGGAAGTCAGAGCTGAAATCCTGCGCCACAGCATACAACTTCAGGATAAAACACTAGATCCACCTAATTCACAGAGAACAGAGAGATGGTGAGGTGCGGCTCAAACCAGAAACAAGAGAGTGAAGCCAAAGAATCTCCCCAATGCTTTGGTTAAAATGCTGGCTTCATTTAGCCATACTGTAGTGAATGCCTGAAGGCATCTTGGAATCCTAGAAGTATTTTGGGGGTACTCTGTTCTGAAATCAGGTTTGATTTGTTTTTTTAACTGTTCTTGTTATAGAGCCATAGACTGTACAGGAAACCCCAAGATTTATGAAACACTCTAGAAAAGTCAGTCTGCAAAGTGGGGAGCTGCTACCAGCCTGATTTCCTCTTTTCTACAGTAAACCATTTGAGAGCAGCATTGCTCATGTGGATTTTGTTCCCAGGACAGACGAGGGGGAGCCCCGCTAATAACATTGTATCTTATCCTCTCTAGAAACATAGCAACATAGAATGTGATGGCAGATAAGGACCGCTTGGCCCACCCAGTCTGCCCATTTCCCTACCTAATGGATAAGATGCAGATCCTAGTTAACCAGCAGCCTACTTCTTTCTACCCTCACCCCCTAGAATTGCCTTATGGCTGTCCCATGCATGCTTGAATTCAGTCACTGTTTTTGACTCCACAACCTCCTCCGGAAGGCCATTCCATGCATCCACAACCCTCTCTGTGAAAAAAAACTTCCTTACATTACCTCTGAGCCGCTCCCCCATCTTCAAATTGTGCCCCCTTGTTCTTGCACACCTCTTTTTTTGAAAGATGCTACCCTCTTGGACTGTGTTGATTCCCTTGAGGTACTTGAACATTTCTATCATGTCTCCCCTCTCCCTCCTTTCCTCGAGGCTATACATATTAAGCTCCTTTAGTCTCTCATCATATGTCTTCCAGTGCAGACCCTGCACCATTTTAGTTGCCCTCCTCTGGACAGCTTCCATCTTGTCTATGTCCTTGTGGAGATTGGGTCTCCAGAACTGCACACAGTACTCCAAACGGGGTCTCACAGCTGTCTGTACAGAGGATAACAACTTCCTGTTTTCTACTGGTGATGCCTCTCCCTATGCATCCTAGTATCCCCCCGGCCCTCCTTACTGCCCTCTCACATTGCTTGCCCACCTTTAAGTCATCTGATATGACTACCCCCAGGTCCCTTTCCATTTTTGTTGTTGTTAGTATCTCACCCCATTGTGTACTCTTCCCCTGGGTTTTTGTTCCCCAGGTGCATTACCTTGCACTTCTTAGCATTAAATCTAAACTGCCATACATTTGACCATGCCTCTAACTTTTACAAGTCCTTTTCATCCTTTCCACCCCACCTTGTGCATCAACTCTGTTGCAGATCTTTGTGTCATCTGCAAAGAGACATACTTTTCCTTCCAGTCCCTCTGCAATGTCACTTACAAAGACATTGAAGAGGACTAGTCTATCTGAACCCTGCGGCACCTCACTAGTAACCCCCTTTCTTCAGAGTGGACTCCATTTACTATTACCCTCTGTGTCCTATTCTCCAGCCAATTCTTTACCCAGGCTATCATCTTGGGACCACTCCCAGGCTGGTTAACACATATTAATCTTTTGTGGTGGACTGAGTCAAATGCCTTGCTAAAGTCTAGGTAGGCCATGTCCACAGCCCCTCCATGATCTACTACTTTGGTCACCCAGTCAAAGAAATATATTAGATTCATCTGACATGACCTTCCTCCTGTGAATCCATGCTACCTTGGGTCCTGTGCCCCTTTGGCCTCTAGGTACTCGACAATTCTCCTTCAGAAGTGATTCCATCATTTTCCCTATCACTGAGGTTAAACTAACTGGGCTGTAGTTTCCCGCTTCTGCCCTGCTCCCACTTTTGTGAAGAGGAATCACATCGGCTCTCCTCCAGTCCTCAGGTACCACCCCATCCTCCCATGATTTGTTAAAAAGGGTAGTCAGTGGTGTCACTAGTTCTACCCTTAGTTCTTTTAGAATTCTGGGATGAATCCCATCAGGCCCCATTGCTTTGTCCACCTTCAGTTTTAAGAGTTCTTTCAGAACCCTTTCTTCTGTAAATGGCTGGTACCAACTTCTGTATCCAGAGTGTTTCTGTTGTTTGTTTTAAGTACCTCCCCTCTTCATTTGTAAATACTGAGCAAAATATTTGTTTAGTATCTCTGCCTTTTCACAGTCACCCTCTGCCCACCCCCCCCCTTTATTAAGCCTCACTATCCCTCCCTTAGTCTTCCTTCGCTCCCTGATGTACCTAAAAAAGGTTTTATCCCCCTTCTTATCTGAGTTGGCTATCTTTTCCTCAGTTCGCGCCTTTGCTGTTCTGACTGCCTTCCAGCTTCTTTTTGCTTTAACTGATACAATTCTCTGTCCTGCTCCTTCTGGATTCCTTGTACTTTCTGAATGCTTTCTATTTCTCTTGAACCTTCACTGCCACCTCCTTTGAGAACCATAGTGGTTTGAGTTTCTTTTACATCCTTTTCATGCAGGATTTGCTACAGGCCTAAAGTGACTATAAATTAACACCTGGGCTAATTTAAAGGAATCTTGACTGGTGTTAGGGATCTAAAATTAATAATTCCCCGAAGGACAAATCTGTGAAGCTGAGTAATGTACAGTTTGAGGGGGTATAATGTAACAGATCGGTGTCCATAAGGGACTTGCCCCCTCGGTTAGCCTTGTTTATCCATTAGGGGCGAGACCTTTAGTTTATGAGGATGTCTTTACTGTGCTGAGGCCTCTCTGTACAAATGTTTGCTGTTTTAAACTGCCCCTCCACCCTGTATCCCAGGTTAAACTGGGAGACCAGTAGATGGTTCTTCCAAGCAACAACACTTAGTTACCAGAGTGGCCATTCCTCTTTCCTATTGTTATTACTGAGCTGCAATGTCGTCTTGGGCCCTAGAGCTATGTTTGGGAACATCCTGACGCATTTACTCCACGCTTACCCATTATTTTTGTTTTATCCCTAGGTCTGCTTGCACCAGTTTTTTTTATGGGCTGGTAGCGGAAAGACCCTCTCTGAACCAATCCACCTTATTTGCCCAAATTTTGGGGGCAATTGTAGCCCTCTGAGGCCTGTCTGGCTAAGCTAGCTGGTTTGCCTCCCCCTCTAGTGGTCACACATGATACTGCACAGTATAGAGGAGAGCTTACACATCTCTCACTATTCTTTGGAAGTCAAGACACCCTTTGTAAATAGTTTGCCTGCAGAAATGCAGGTCCTTATCCGGACAGCCCAGTTGGCAATCTGATGTTTGTCTATCCTTGTTAATCAGTTGGAGCACATGGCTCCAGCATTACTAGCACCAACCATTTCTCGTGTTTTGAGGTGGAAGTGTTCTCTTTCTATCTTTTTTATTTTTTTTGTATAAAAATGGACACAATGCTAGTTTAGTAATCAGGCAGACAAATAAGTTGAAAATCTGTGATGTGATTTACTTGACTCTAATTATGGTTAATAGAGAAAATAGGCATTGGATAAGGTACTTGGAGACATCAGGAAGGGGTAGAGGGATAAGGCAATTGCCGCAGAGGAACATGAGGGCTCAAATACAGGCTTGAATCCCTTTAAAACACTCTAAAAGTGGATAGGATATCTTTTATACTTTCCCTAAATATTAATGGGATTCACCCACCAATAAAGAGATACCACCTGCATCAGTTCCTGAGGCGTGAAACCTGAGATAATTGCTAAGGAGACTCACTTGTCTCAAACAGAGCATTTGAAATTACAAAATCAGAGTTATGCTCACTTGGCCTCGACTTCACATAGTTCTGGGAGGAAAAGTGGAGTTGCATTAATTACTAAAACAGCAAGTTGTCTGGAAATAGAACGATTTAAGGATACTGAGGGTCGCTATACCATAGTTTCTGGTCTTTTATATAATAAGGAGGTAACTGTTGCCTTCGTGTACTTTCCTCCTGTCTCCCCAAAATCTGTAGCTCAGAAATCTCTATCAGACCTGCTGTCCATACATAAGGGTCAATTAATAATGGGGGGTACCTGAATATCATTTTGTATCCTACTCTCGATGTTTCCAGGTGCCTTGCTCACAGGGTTAACCCCTTACAAAAATACTTCAAGCTTAATATGGCAAATCTGGTCTTCGTGGATGTGTGGAGACATACCTTCCCTACCACTAAGAACATCACACATGTGTCCCCCAGTGGGGGGTAGCTGCCAGACAGGATTATATTTATACAACTATTGAACACATTGATTTAGTTTCAGATATTTGGCAAGGCCCGCCCCCTGCTGTCGGATCACACCCCAGTTTACCTGAGGGTGAGCTTGGGTAACATATATAAATTCAGTCATTGGTCTCTGAATGTCCAGCATCTACGGGACCTAGAATTTAGACAGGAAATACTAGATCTGATACCAGATATTATAAGGAATACTCAGAACCAGGAAACCTCCCCCGGGATCCTCTGGGATACCCTTAAGGCAGTCCTTAGGGGACAGATTATCAAACTTTCTTCTAAAAAGGAAAGGGATAGAGATAGGAAACATGCTGAGTTACAAAATGAGTTAGATATCCTACATATAATGTGGGAACAGGAAGATTTCTCTGTTAAACTCTCCCTCCTTTGGGTTAAGCAGCAGATCCAAAAGTGTCTAGATCAAAAGATAGAGCAACAACTATTCTATCTCAAACATTATCATTATGAGGGTGGCCCTAGACGGGCCAGAAATCTGGCCAGAAAACTTAGAGAACAAAAAGCCAGAACCGTAGTCTCCTCCCTCTACGACCCAGCCACCAGGGTTTTGCACACTCAGCCCTCCAAGATCAGACAAATCGTTGCTGACTTCTATCAGCATCTATATGCCCAGGGCAGTTCCCCCTCCTCAGATGAAATTTCAGCTTATTTACACTCCCTCACCCTTCCTTGCCTTACTATTCAACAGGCTCAAATGATCAACAGGCCTATCTCCAGAGCAGAGGTTGATTGTGTTATTTCAGAAGCAAACACCTTGAAAGTCCCTGGACCTGATGGCTACCCAGCCAAATTCTATAAAGCTTATAAGGACACTTTAACCCCCATCCTACTTCCCACCTTGCAAGCAATCCAACAGGGAAAGGACCCCCCCTCCTGGCAATACACCACTATTGCTGTGGTCCCAAAACCTTTTAAAGATCCAAAGCAGGCTGCATCTTATAGATCTATATCCATGCTAAATTTTGACTATAAGGTCTACATGGCTATATTGGCCCATAGATATGAAGACTTAGTAGGTTTCATTGAAGGGTGTTAAGCCCATGATGCCATCAGGTGCACTTTCCTACTGATTAAATATGCCACATCCTGACATATTCCTTTTGTCACCTTGTTCCTTGATGTGGAAAAGGCATTTGACATGGTTGCCTTGTCCTTTTTTGGGGCAACCCTGTCCCAATTTGGCTTCCCAGAAGCCCTGGTGCACCAGCTCCAAAAAATTTACCACTCCCCTAAAGCTTATGTGCAGCTGGATGGTACTCTTTCGGACCCTATCACCATCTCCAGGGGTACTAGACAGAGCTACCCCTCTCTCCCTTGTTATTTGTACTATATTTGGAACCCTTGGCCGCTGCGATTCGCCAGACTCAGTGGGTGAAGGGTGTTCCCATTGCTGGTACAGAATTTAAGTTGTCTCTGTTCGCAGATGACATATTGCTCACTCTTACAAACCCTGATCATTCAATCCCAGAGGTCTGGAAACAACTCCATAGGTTTGTGGCTCTGGCAGGTTACAAGGTTAATGAGCAGAAAACTGAAGTCCTCCTATATAACTATCACCCCACACCCCCAACTAAAACTACCCTACCCTCTGAAGTGGAACAAAGTTACAATGAGGTATCTTGGGGTGAAATTGGTGACCAATTTAGAAGTTATTGACATCATAAATTATGAACCCCTTACATCACAATTGGCCCTTGATATGACTAGATGGTCTCAATCCCCCCTTAAGCTTTTTAACCACATGGAATCTATAAATCAAAATGTCCTACCCTGTGTACTGTTTTTCCTGCGAAACCTGCCTCAGCCCCAGACCAGCATTTACTTCATAGCCTTCGATCGCTTGATATCTAGATACATTTGGGCTGGAAAGCCCCAATGGGTTAGATTTTCAGTTTTGCAGCTCTCAATGGAGAGAGGGGGTTGTAACCTACCATGCTTCCAGAATAACCATAGGGCTGCACAACTAAGAGTTCTTATGGGATGGCTTAACCCATTATATGCAGCCTATTGGAAACAAATAGAGACGGTCTATAATGGCCTAGGGCCCCTCCCCAGATTGTTATTCGCTAACCCTCTAACTTGTAATTCTTTGAGTAAATACTCCTCTTTTGCCAGGGAGCCCATGAGGATGTGTCTATGGATGCACATTATTTCACCCCACAATAACTGCTTTTTATGCGGACAATTCCCTCAGACAAATCTTTCCCCCCTAACCTGGTGGGTTGTAGAGCCCAGATATGGTGGGCTAGAGGTCTAAAATATGTCCACCAGATGGTGGGACCCACCTGTCTACTCCCGTTTACAGTTCTGCAAAAATCATATGATCTTCTGCCCACCGAATTTCATGGATATATGCAGTTAAGATCATACCAATTGAGATACAAAAACTCTTTGGCAGACATAGCTGAAAATGTCCCTACAATGGTCCAGCTAATGATACAGTATACCAGGGGGAAACTGCCTTCTCATGAAATTAGTGCATTTTATAATGCATTTAATGAAAGACCCTATGATTCCACAGAAAACCTGAGGATAATTTGGACCAAGGAGATACAAATTGATATTCTGACCTCAGCTTGGGAGGGGTCAGCTGGTCCAGCTACTAGAGTTTTCCAGGCCCCATATTGGAGGGAATATATTTGGAAACTCAGAGCTTGTTATTTCAGGACCCCCCTTGTGACCTCCAAATATAGTGGGGACCCATTGGGGGCCTGTTGGAAAGGGTGTGGGACTAGTCATGCGGGACAGACCCATGTGCTATGGTCTTGTCCCTGCTCCAGGTTTTTTGGAGAGAGGTGATAGAAGAGCTACAGGATATTTATGCAATGGGAACCTTGGACCATCCTGTGTTCTTATTAACATTCACCCTCCCTCAGGGGTCGAAAGTCAACCAAGTTACCTATAAGCAAACAGTTCTGTTAGTGGCCGCTGCTCATTAAGCAATTACCCACTTGTGGCTGACCACAACCATTCTCACTAAGATGTCCTGGGTGAGAACTGTTCGGGAAGTTTATTTCCTGGAACGCCTCTCGGCTAGTCTTTTAGATCAAAAAGAAGCATTTGAACTCTGCTGGTGGAAGTGGGTTATCCACCACTTAGCCCATTACCCAGAGTTTGTGCCCTGATGCCCAATATGATACCTAGAGCTTTTCTATGTTGTATGTACTTCCTCTTCCTTGTACCCCCCCAAACCCCCAAGTAATACTTGTATTTGTTTTTCCTTTCTGTTTCTCTGCCTCTGACCATGATGTACTGCCTAGATCTCCACTTGTCGATATATATTTTATGTACCATGCTCTCGAAGGGCCAGGCGAAGGCCTATCTTTAATGGACGTACCTGTAGTGTATGAACTGATGTATGTTGTTGTGCCTCAATGAATAAAGAATAAATAAAAAAAAAGGGAAGTAGAAGGGGCAGACCAGTAGACCACATCAGCATAGTCAAAGGTTGGCAGCACCATTTTGGTAATTAGCTCATGGCAGACTGGCAGGACAGACTGTCTTTATTTTGATACAGAGCACCAAAGTTGGGGTGATGTTTTGCATGTATAGCATCAATACAGGTGGAGTGGTCAAGCTTGGAGTCCAGCCACACACCAACATACCTGAATGATGGGACTGCATCAAGAGGGTAGCCATCCAGTGTAAAGAAAGCTGGAAGTCTTAAGAGCCTGGCCAGTTTTAAACATAGAACATAGAAACAGAATTTGACGGCAGATAAGGACTGCTTGGCCCACCCAGTCTGCCCATTTCCCTACCTAATGGATAAGCTGCAGATCCTAGCTAACCAACTGCCTACTTCTTCCTACCTCCACCCCCTAGAATTGACTTATGCTTGTCCCATGCATTCTTGAATTCCACCACTGTTTTTTATTCCACAACCTCCTCAGGAAGACTGTTCCATGCATCCACAACCCTCTCCGTGAAAAAATACTTCCTCACATTACCTCTGAGCCGTCCCCCCTCTAGCTTCAAATTGTGCTCCCTTGTTCTTGCACACCTCTTTTTCTGAAAGATGCTACCCTCTTGGACTTTATTGATTCCTTTGAGGTACTTGAAAGTTTCTATCATGTCCCCCCGCTCCCTCCTCTCCTCGAGGCTATATATATTAAGCTCCTTAAGTCACTCTTGATAGGTCTTCTGGTGCAGACCCTGCAGCATTTTAGTTGCCCTCCTCTGGACTGCCTCCATCCTGTCTATGTCTTTGTGGAGATTGGGTCTCTAGAACTGAACGCAGTACTCCAGATGGGGTCTCACCAGCTGTCTGTACAGAGGGATAACAACTTCCTGTTTTCTACTGGTGATGCCTCTCCTATGCATCCCAGTATCCCACCAGCCTTCCTTACTGCCCTCTCACATTGCTTGCTCACCTTTAGGCCATCTAATATAACTACCCAACCCCAGGTCCCTTTCCATTTTTGTTGTTGTTAGTATCTCACCCCACATTGTGTACTCTTCCCTTGGGTTTTTGTTTCCCAGGTGCATTACTGTGCACTTCTTAGCATTGAATCTAAGCTGCCATACATTTGACCATTCATCCAACCTTGCCAAGTCCCTTCTCATTCTTTCCTCCCCACCTTGTGTATCAACTCTGTTGCAGACCTTTGTGTCGTCTGCAAAGAGACATACTTTTCCTTCCAGTCCCTCTGCAATGTCGCTAACATAAAGACATTAAAGAGGACCAGTCCAATACTGAACTCCCGCGGCTACTCCAATTAGTAACCCCCCTTTTTCAGAGTGGACTCCATTTACTATTACTTTCTGTGTCTATTCTCTAGCTAATTCTTTACCCAGGCTGTCATCTTGGGACCCACTCCCAGGCTGGCTAACTTGTATATTAATCTTTTGTGTGGGACTGTGTCAAATGCCTGAAAGTCTGGTAGGCCATGTCACAGCCCCTCTCTGATCTACTACTTTGGTCACCCAGTCAAAGAAATCTATCAGATTTGTCTGGCATGACCTTCCACTGTGAATCCATGCTGCCTTGGGTCCTGTGCCCCTCTGGCCTCTAGATACTCAACAATTCTTTCCTTCAGAAGTGATTCCATCATTTTCCCTACCACTGAGGTTAAACTAACAGGTCTGTAGTTTCCTGCTTCTGTCTTGCTCCGACTTTTGTGAAGGGGAATCACATCTGCCCTCCTCCAGTCCTCAGGTACCACCCCATCCTCCCATGATTTGTTAAAGAGGGTAGTCAGTGGTGTCACTAGTTCTACCTTAGTTTTTTTAGAATTCTGGGATGAATCCCATCAGGCCCCATTGCTTTGTCCACCTTCAGTTTTAAGAGCTCTTTCAGAACCCTTCTTCTGTAAATGGGCTGGTATCAACTTCTGTATCCAGAGTGACTTACTGTTTGTTTTAGGTACCTCCCCTCTTCCTTTGTAAATACTGAGCAAAAATATTTGTTTAGTATCTCTGCCTTTTCACAGTCACCCTCTGCCCACCCTCCTCCCTTTTATTAAGCCTCACTATCCCTCCCTTGGTCTTCCTTTGCTCCCTGATGTACCAGTAAAAGGTTTTATCCCCCTTCTTAACTGAGTTGGCTATCTTTTCCTCGGTTTGGGCCTTTGCTGTTCTGACTGCCTTTCCAGCTTCCTTTTGCTTTATCTGATACAGTTCTCTGTCCTGTTCCTTCTGTGATTCCTTGTACTTCCTGAATGCTTTCTTTTTCTCTTGAACCTTCACTGCCACTTTCTTTGAGAACCATAGTGGTTTCTTACCTCGTTTCATTTTGTTTATTTGCTTTACACAAAGGCTTGTTACCTCTGTGATGGCAGTTTTTATTATTCCCCATTGTTCTTCCACCCCTCCTTCCTGCCCATTTGCTAGTGCATTCCTTAGACACTCACCCATTTTGGCAAAGTCAGCTCTCCTAAAATCCAGTACCTTTGTCTTTGTATGGCTTTACTCTATTGCTGTGTTTATTGTGAACCATACTGTTCGATGGTCGCTAGTTCCCAGATGGCTACCCACTTCTACATCTGTGATCCTCTCTTCATCTCCATTTGAGAGAACCAGATCTAAGATTGCTCCCTCTCGAGTGGGCTCCAATACTAGTTTTCTAAGGCATGCCCCCTGTAGGGCATCTAGAATAACCCCACTCTTAGAAGTGGCTGCTGCAACTGCACTCCAGTTAACATCTGGCATATTCAGATCACCCAGCAGCAATATCTCCCCTTTGTCTGCCTTTCTAAGTATACTTTCTATCATTTCCTTGTCCATTTCCTCCCCCTGAGATGGGGTTCTGTATACAACTCCTGTGCAGATTGTGGTGCCATTACCTGTCTCCAAATTGACCCACAGTGCTTCTTCTCCTCCCTGTTTACCCTTGTGTTCTGTTGCTTTGATTCCTTCCCTTATGTAGAGAGCTACTCCTCCTCTCCTTTACCCTCCCTGACCCTCCTGTAGATAGTGTATCCTGGTATGTTTATGTCCCAGTCATGGTTCTGTGTGTACCATGTTTCTGTGACTGCCATGATATCAGATCTTCCTCCTCCATCAAGGCCACTAATTCAGGAAGCTTGTTACCCAGACTACAGGCATTGGTACTCATTGCTCTCCATTTTTGATGGCTTTACCTTATGTAGCGCATACCCACTGACCTTTCTACCTTGGTCTTTTTCTCATTTAGTACCCTGTTTTGTAGGAGGAGGCTGGATTTTCCTTCTGCTTATCAGTGCCTCCCCTTGACTAGTTTAAACGCTTGCCAATGAAGCATTTAAACCGATTGCCCAAAAGACTTGTTCCCTTTCTGGACAGATGCAGACCATCCTGCCAGTATAGGCTGGTGTCCCTCCAGGTGGAACCCCAGTCCCCAATGAAGCCAAACCCCTGTGCTCCACACCATTTTTTCAACCATTTGATAATGGTCTCCTCTTACTTTTCCTCTTGCTAACCTGCTTGAAGCATAATTCTGTTGTTCTTGCAATCCCCATTTTTCTCACTGTTTCTCAACCCCTGATTCCTGTCCCATTCCCCTTAATGCCTCTTTCAAGTATCTCCCCATTTTCCCAAAGTCTGCCCCCCTAAAATCCAGGATACATGTTTTTGTATGGTTTGGTTCTGCTCTTTCTGTGATTCAAACCACAATGACTGGTGGTCACTGTTCCCCAGGTGCTCCCCCAGTGTTATCCCCATCACACTGTCCCTGTTTGTGAGCACAAGGTCCAGTATTGCCTTCTGCCGAGTTGGTCCCATGACCAGTTGCTTGAGGAAGGCACCCTGAAGGGAGTCCAGGATAAATCTGCTCCTAGTTGATGCTGCTGCTGGGATGCTCCAGTCCACATCTGGAATATTGAAGTCCCCAACCAGTATTACCTCACCCTTGTCTGCCATCCTTTGGATGGCTAGCATCAGCTCCCTATCTGTTTCTCTCTCCTGGGCTGGTGGTCTATAGACCACACCTGTGCGGATGGCTGTCCCCATTTTCCTTTCCAGCTTAACCCACAGTATCTCTCCCCCAATTTGTTCCTTCTGGATCTTTGTGGCCCTTATGTCATTTTTCACATACAGCGCCGCTCATCCTCCCTTCCTGCCTGCTCTGTCTCTTCTGCATATGTTGTAGCCAGGTATGGCCATCTCCCAGTCATAGTTATTACACCAGGTTTCAGTGATGGCCACAATGTCCAGGTCTGACTGCACCATGACAGCCTCCAGATCTTCCATCTTCTTGCTAAGGCTCCTGGCATTGGCACACATGGCTTTCCATGATTTGACCTCCCTAGACTGTTTCACTGTTCTACTCCAGCCCCTTCCTTGGTTGTCCTTTATACCTGGTTCTCCTTGCTGTCTGCCCTTCTGCTGAATTTTGCCCCTTTTCTGCCTATCCACCTCTTGGGCACTAATCTCCATCTTTTGCACACTGCTTTGTAGAGATAGCCACTCCTCTCGTTCACTGGTTCCACTGCTAGCTGTGGGGGATGAGCAAGTAGGTACCCTCCTTGAAGGCCTGCCACCCCTTTGCTAGTTTAAAATGCTTGTCAATGTAGCATTTAAACTTATCATTGAGTGCTTGGATTCCCTCCAGGATGGATGCAGGCAGTCAGGCTTGAACAAACCTCCATCCCTCAGGTGGGTCCCCAGTCACCAATGAATCCAAACCCTTCCTCACAGCACCAGTTCTTCAACCATGAGTTAAAGTTCCTGGTGCATGCACTCTATCTCTCCTTGCCTCTAGCAAGAGTAGTACTTCAGAGAAAGTGACAGAAGTAGCTACTTGCTTGAGACTCCTCTCCAGTCTCCTAAACTCTTCCTGAACTTCCTTTGGCTCCCCATTTTCCAGGTCATTAGTACCTAGGTGGATAATGACATCCAGCTCACCCTCCCGTCTTGCCTTCCCAGTGATCCCCAGGATCTTCCTTCCATCCCTCCATGCCGTCACACCTGGTAGGCACCTCGCCTCCCTGTCCTCACCCTCCTGTGTTCCTAGCTGGATCCCTCTTATGATGGAGTCCCCCACCAGGATTCGCTTCCTCCTCCTCTGGAATCCACTGCTTTCCCCGCTGAGGTCACCTCCTTGGCTAACCTCCACATCCTTTCCTTCCATTTCTCTGGGTACCTCTATTTGGTTGTCCCCATTTGCCAGTGTGGCATATGAGTTCTTGAGTGGAATAGGAGCTGGGATGTGCCTCTACCTGACTGCTGTAACCCTCCCTGAGCCCACTGTCATCCAAGTGCTCCTCGTTCTCGGCATCCTTTGAGGCAGTTGCATTGGACTGGGTGGTCTCGGGATAGGGGTGATGGTAGTCCTGACCCAGTTTAATTCCGCTCTGAGTCTGGCTACCTCATCCCACAGTCCAGAGAGATGCATGCAGATAGGGCAGCACCTCAGTGTCCAGAAGGTCTGCCTGAATATGTCTGCCCCACAGCCTCTGCATTGCACCACTCCCCACTCGTTCTGTGATGAAGTACTTTGTGACATCTCTCCTGAATCTACCCCTCCAGCTTCATACCATGTCCCCTTGTTCTTGAGCACTTTTCTTCATAAAAAAATATATCAGATCTGTACCTTATTTATCTTGTGAGGTATTTAAATGTCTCTGTCATATTCCCCCCATTCCAGGGTGTATCTATTGAGTTCCTTTAGTTTATCCTCATAGGGCTTTTGATGTAGACACTGAACCATATTAGTTGCCCTTTTTTGGACCGCCTCCACTATGTCTATTTCCTTCCAGAGATCGGGTCTCTAGAACTGGACACAATACTCTAGGTAGGGTCTTTACCAGCAATCTATACAGAGGCAACATCACCTCTCTCTTTCTACTGCTGATGGCCCTCCTTATGCACCCCAGCATCCCACTAGCTCTCTGGACTGCTTTTTCTCACTGCATGTCCACCTTTAGGTCATCTGCTATGATGACCACAAGGTCTTTTTCCTGATAGGTGGTTGTCAATACCACTCAACCCACATTACACTCTACCATGGGTTTCTGTGCCATAAGTTCATTATTTTGCCCTTTTTCTCATTGAAATACAGCTGCCATACCCTTGACCACTTCTCTAATGTTCTCATGTCTCAGCTCATCCTTTCCACTGGAGTGTCCCCCCATTGCATATTTTGGTATCATGCGAAAAGAGGCAGACCTTCCATTCCAGCTCCTCTACAATGTCACTTATAAAGACATTAAAGAGAACTGGCCTCAGCACTAATCCTTGAGGCACCACACTGGTCACCCTCCTTTCCTCAGAGTGAAGTCCGTTTACCACCATCCTCTGTTGCCTATCCCCTAACCCATTTCTTATCCAGTTTGCCACCTTTGGACCCACTCCTAAACTACCCAGCTTGCTTACTAGTCTCCTATGTGGAATGGTGTTAAAAGCCTTACTGAAGTCTAGCTAGGCAATGTCCAAAGCTCCACCCAGATTTAAATCCTTTATTATCCAGTGAAAGAACTCTGATTCATGTGACATGACTTCTCACTGTGAAACCATGGTGCTATGGGTCTTGTAACCCACTGGATTCAAGATATTCCACAATCCTTTCCTTCAGCAGTGATTCCATTAACTTTCTCACAACTGATGTCAGGCTTACGGGCCTATAATTGCCAGCATCCTCCCTGCTACCACTTTTGTGTAGTGGGACTACATCTGCTCTCCTCCAGTGCTCTGGAACCACTCCTGTTCCAGTGTGCTGTTAAATAGAACTGTCTGAGGTACATCCAGTATTTCCCTGATATCTCTCAATACCCTTGGAAGCATTCCATCGTGCTGCATTGCTTTGTCCACCTTCAAATTAGCGAGCCCCCTCATGACTATGGCATCCAAAAAAAGGACTAGTGTCTACCTCCATCCCTCCCTCCCTCTCTCACAAGCGTCTGTTACTTTTTCTGCCCCATTGCCTTCCTTTGTGAACACTGACCAAAAGTATTTATTCAGGATGCCTGCCTTTTCCTTGCCCCACCTCTGCACTGACTACCCTCTTTAACAAATCATGGGAGGATGGGGTGGTACCCGAGGACTGGAGAAGGGCAGATGTGATTCCCCTTCACAAAAGTGGGAGCAAGGCAGAAGCACAAAACTATAGACCTGTCAGTTTAACCTCAGTGGTAGGGAAAATGATGGAATCACTTCTGAAGGAAAGAATTGTTGAGTATCTAGAGGCCAGAGGGGCTCAGGACCCAAGGCAGCATGGATTCACAGTGGGAAGGTCATGCCAGACAAATCTGATAGATTTCTTTGACTGGGTGACCAAAGTAGTAGATCAGGGAGGGGCTGTGGACATGGCCTACCTAGACTTTAGCAAGGCATTTGACACAGTCCCACACAAAAGATTAATATACAAGTTAGCCAGCCTGTGAGTGGGTCCCAAGATGACAGCCTGGGTAAAGAATTGGCTGGAGAATAGGACACAGAGGTAATAGTAAATGGAGTCCACTCTGAAGAAAGAGGGGTTACTAGTGGGGTACCGCAGGGTTCAGTATTAGGACCGGTCTTCTTCAATGTCTTTATAAGCGACATTGCAGAGGGACTGGAAGGAAAAGTATGTGTCTTTGCAGATGACACAAAGATCTGCAACAGAGTTGATGCACAAGGTGGGGTGGAAAGGATGAGAAGGGACTTGGCAAGGTTAGAGGAATGGTCAAATGTATGGCAGCTTAGATTCAATGCTAAGAGTGCAAGGTAATGCACCTGGAAACAAAACCCAGGGAAGAGTACACAATGGGGGTGAGATACTAACAATAACAAAATGGAAAGGGACCTGGGGTAGTCATATCCGATGACCTAAAGGTGGGCAAGCAATGTGAGAGGGCAGCAAGGAGGGCTGAGACGATACTGGATGCATAGGAGAGAGGCATCACCAGTAGAAAACAAGAGTTATTATCCTCTGTACAGACAGTTGGTGAGACCCCATCTGAGTACTGCATGCAGTTCTGGAGACCCAATCTCCACAAAGACATAGACAGGATGGAGGCTGTCCAGAGGAGGGCACTAAATGGTGCAGGGTCTGCACCGGAAGACATATGAAGAGAGACTTAAGGAGCTTAATATGTATAGCCTCGAGGAAAGGAGGGAGAGGGGGACATGATAGAAACTTTCAAGTACCTCAAGGGAATCAACAACGTCCAAGAGGGTAGCATCTTTCAAAAAAAGAGGTGTGCAAGAACAAGGGGGCACAATTTGAAGATAGAAGGGGCAGCTCAGAGGTAATTTAAGGAAGTATTTTTTCACAGAGAGGGTTGTGGATGCATGGAACGGCCTTCCGGAGGAGGTTGTGGAATCAAAAACAGTGGTAGAATTCAAGCATGCATGGGACAGTCATAAGGCAATTCTAGGGGGTTGGGATAGGAAGAAGTAGGCTGCTGGTTAACTAGGATCTTCAGCTTATCCATTAGGTAGGGAAATGGGCAGACTGGGTGGGCCAAGCGGTCCTTATCTGCTGTCAAAATCTATGTTTCTATAAGTACCCCCTTCCAATTTTAACCTTACAGTACCACCCCTGGTCTTCCTCTTTTAACTTACATACTTAAAAAAATATCTTGCCCCATTGTATTACCTCCTGGGCTATTCTCTCTTTAGTTTGTGCCTTTATGTTTCTCTCTGCTTTTTCTGTTTCCTTTTATTCCCCTGACATACCTCCCTATCTTCTTTCCTCTGTGTTTCCTTATATCATCTGAATGCTGCTCTTTTAGCCTTTAATGTTGTAGCTACCTCTTTTAAAAACCATAGCAGTCTCTTTTCCTCTTGCTTTTGATTATGTGTTTGATGCAAAGGTTTGTTGCCGTTGCAGTGCTCCCTTTTAGCTTCACCCATTGTTCCTCCACTCCACCAAGGCCATCCCCCTGCCACATTATCCCTGAGGCATTCACCCATCTTTATAAACTCTGCCCTTCTGAAGCCCAGAACCCTTGCCATTGTGTTGTCTGATTCTGCATCTATCCTTATTTTGAACCATACTGTACTGTGATCATGGGTCTCCAGGTGGCCTCCCATCTTGACATTTGCAATACTGTCCCAACTAGTAAGTACCAGGTCCAGTATTGCCCCATCACAAGTGGATTCACTAACAAGTTGACTAAGTAATGACCCCTGCAGAGAGTCAAGGATATCCCTGCTTCTAGCTGAAGCTGCTGCTGGGAGGCTCCAATCTACATCTGGCAGGTTGAAGTACCCCACCAGCAGGCAAGGCAAGTTGTGCAAGGCAAATTTTATTTAAAAAGACACCCAATCCTGGAGGCGCTGGGTGCCATACATAAAAATACATATAAAACAACTTTCAATAAATAAACATTATCCAAATCATAATTACTAATAAATAAAATAGCTAATAAAAATAATAAAGAAAATCAGAAAAATAACAATATACCAAGTCAGAAACAGGACAATATTTACATAACTGTGTCTGGAAAAGCCTGGTAAAAAAAGAAGGCCTTGAGGTGTGCCTTAAATGCCTCCACTGAAGGGGCCTCCCTAATAGATGGTGGGATTGAATTCCACAGGATGGGGCTGGCAATGCTAAAAGCTCTATCACCGACAGTTTTTACCTTGCCCTGGGAATCACCAGGAGATCCCCCAAGAAGGAGTGGAGGCAGTGGACCAAGGTAACTGGTGTAAACCCACCTCAAAGAGGATCCTCCATCTGACTGGCAGCCAGTGCAGTTCATGCAGCACTGGGGTAACGTGGAAGCACTTAGGTTGCCCTGTCAGCAACCTGGCAGCTGCTTTCTGCTCTAGCTGAAGCTGACGGAGGATACCTCCCGAAACCCCCAGGTAGAATGCATTACAGTAATCAAGTCTCAATGTCACAAAGGCATGCACTAAGGTAGGGAGGTCCAGGGGTAGAACCAGGGGCTTAATCCTGGCTCTATTCCTCAGATGGTAGAAATTAGAACGGACCACGGCTGACACCTGAGCCTCAAGTGTAAGGCCACTGTCCAGAATAATGCCCAGGTTATGCACCCTGGAGGATGCCTTCAAAGGCACAGAACCAAGGACAAGCCCTTTCTCTGCACCCGAGGCCATCCTATCATGCCCTCTGTTTGACTCCACTGCCAGTATCTCTGTATTATGAGGGTTCAGTCACAACCACCTGGAGGCCATCCAGTCACTGATTTTGACAAGGCAGCTTTTAAGCACGTTCACAGCATTGGATGTTCCAGGTGCAAAGGAAAGATACAACTGGGTATCACTGGCATAACAATGACAACCCAAGTCATATTTCCTAATGATCCCTCCCAGGGGCAGTATGTATATGGCGAACACCATTGGCGACAAGACCGAACCCTGAGGTACTGCAAAAATGGGACTAAGGTATGAGGAGAAATTCCCCATCACTACCCTCTGTCTCCTGTTTGTGAGAAAAGACTCAAACCAGCAGATCACTGTGCCAGCAAGTCCACAAAATTCCCTCAGGTGGTCAAGCAACACACAATGGTCCACCGTATCAAATGCTGAGGAAAGACTGAGGAGAATGAGAATTGTCCCCTTCCCTTGATCCCTCACCCTGAGAAGGTCATTGTGCACCTGAACTAATGCAGTTTCTGTGCTGTGCCTCACCTGAAACCTGGACTGGAGAGGCTCCTATAGATCAAAGGCCATGAGGTGCTCCTCAAGCTGAAGCACCACAATCATCTCAACAACCTTACCCCGGAATGGAAGGTTGGAAATTAGACAGTAATTTGCCATGACGTCAGGGTCCAAAGATGGCTTTTTCAGAAGGGGTCTCACCTCAGCAGCACCTCCCACTTTTCTGCCATCTAGCCAGTGGCTTACACCAGTACCTTATCAAATTCCTCCCCCTGTGCTACCGGCCTATAGACCATTCCAATGTAAATAGTGGCTCCATTCCCCATCTCCAAGGTGACCCACTGTACCTTTGCCTCCCCCTGTATTCCTTGCATCTCCATCTCTTTTAATCTTTCCCTCACATAAATTACCACACACCTTCTCTCCCTTCCTTCCCACCTGGTCCATCCTGAACAGAGTACAGCCTGGTACGGCCATGTCCCAATCATAGTTTTCTGTGCACTATGAATCAGTAATGGACACAATATCCTGCTTGACCTCTGCTATAATGGCATCTAGGTCTGGAAACTTATTTCCTAGATGTCTAGCATTTAAACACATGGTCTTACAGATTTTTTTTCCACTCTGCTTTTTGCCCTCTTTTTACATTTTTTCCCTCCATCCCTCCCTCCTCTTTTTTTAATGCTCCTGTTCCTTTCCCCTTTATCTCTACCACCCTGCTTCCTTTATTTTTTAAAGCTAAACATTTTATTGAGTTTCAAAACAGAACATTACAGTAAACACAGTAACTGTAACATACATGATTTAGCTTGGTGCATACATGGCAGCTACAACAAGGATTATATGCAATTACGATACATGGTATACTGTACCTAAGGTAATGCATTTACTGTACCATGGAGTGTGATTGATAGTCCTAGCAATAATCAGAATGAATGTATTACAAAGTTCACTTAAAAGTCATTGTTATTTTAATGCATGGTAACATCTTTCCAATTCCAATTCCAATTGTTTAACCAGGAGTAGCACACTAAGCTGAAAGCTTGTTTACAGGTGCGACCTAGGAGCACAGGGAAGTTAAGTGCCTTGCTCAGGGTCACACAGTATACAAGTGGGAGCTGTGGGATTCAAACCCAGGTCTCCAGATTTGCAGCTCAGAGCCTTAAACTACTATGTTATACTGCCTCCTAAAAGCAGCTATCTTAGCGGCTATCCCGCCAACTATAACTGGCAAGTTAATATCAAGAAATAAAACTTATGACACTACTAGTATGTATGCAGTTGATATAAATGGGTATTCTATAGGTACGTCATATGAACCACAAACGCTGAGCTAGGTTTAGGGTAGAGATCAAAAAACTATGAACTCTAGACACACTTGCACTTGATAGGAATATAGGGGATTATATCAGGGTGTACATCCATAACACTACCATCACCAGTCAGAGCACACATTAAGGATACCATCAACTTTGTATGGGGGGTATTCATCCTATGCCTTGTCTGGGTAGTAATCCTGTCCCCACTATTGGGGGAACATCAATTTGTTGCAAGTACAAATAAAAAGGGTTCCAAGTTAAGGAATGAGTATGTAAAGTGTTGTTGGAATGGTGGGATAGTCTATCAAAGCTGGCTAAATGGGAGAGATTAGTCATGAAGTCTATTATACTAGGTATATTAGATATTTGCCACCTTTGCAACAGCAGTCATTTAGCTATAATACTCGCCTGAATCAGCAGAGATTTCTGCCTTTTAGAACATCTGCGCTGTCTATTATCTAGGCCAATAAGAAATAACTCAGGAGATATGAGTATAGGGGAATATAATATATCTGATAGGAGACTGGTCACTTGTACACAATAGTTTTGTATTAGTGGACAACTCCAAAGGATGTGATATAAGTCTCCATGTGGTTGGTGATAGTGCCAACACTGATAAGATGGCAAAATTTTGGCTATATGAAGTTTTTCTGGTGTACGATACCAGTGATGAATGATTTTATTTTGTATGAAATGACTCTTAGTGTCCTTAACAAATTCACGGGCACAGCACCAACACTGAGCCCACTGCTCATATGTGATGGGGATATTTAATGCTAATGACCAGAAGCTTCTAGCAGAAGATGTTCGGTCTGGGACGGCATCTCTTATAATGGCATAAATCATTCCAGCTGTCCCATGCTTGGTCTTAATCCATTTTGCCATAGGTGATGCCACAGTCAAAGAGTCAGGTTTATTCATTCATTTAATTATATTTGTTAGGGAGCTGTGTAGTTGTAAAAATGTCCAAACATCTGAGTTAGATATGTTATAACAGGATTGTAATGCCTGAAATGAGTTCATGGCTTTGGTCCCGGGATCCAATATGTCATGTACTGTATGGATACCTTTAGTTTCCCAATCAGGCCACTAGACCAGTTTTCCATCAATACATGTGTTTTTAGTATGCCATATGGGAAAAGAGGGGATATGTGTTAAGTTGAAATGTAGCCTTTTACTGGTGTGTAGCCAAACTTTACAAGATGTTATCACAGAGGTAGGTATATGAGAGTGAGAGGGTACCTTAGTGAGCAGATAGGAGGCTTGGTTTACTTGTCCACACTTAGCAGTTTCTATTAGTGTCCATAATGGAGGGGGTTGTCCATCTGCTGGGAACCATTGCAAGGTCTGGGCATTTCTAAAAGCCCAGTAGTATCCTTTGAACCAAGGAAAATTCCATCCCCCAACTTTCCAGCTAGCTCTAAGTATGTTTCTACTGTAACAAGGCTTACTTTCTTTCCATAAGAAATTTCCTATTAGGGAGTCTATTTGATCAAACCATTTATTAGGTATATGACATGGCAAGTGGGATAGTAGGTGAAATATTTTCGGAGCAGTGATCATTTTTATTGCCTCTATTTTACCAACCATGGAGAGTTGCAATGCTTTCCATTGGTCTGGTTCCAGACGTATTTTAGGTATGAGAGTATTAAAATTTAAAAATTTAAATCACATACAGTGTGCAGTTTGGGAGATATTTTTATGCCTAGGTAGTTTATTGATGTTGTGGCCTATTGGCGGGGGAAGGAGAAGAACTGCTGCGGTGTGGCAGCTTTATTAGGCGGGAGGATTTCGGACTTAGAGTGGTTAATTTTAAGGCCAGAAAGGGAGGAAAATCTGTCTAGTGTGGATAGTAACAGGGGTAGAGATTTATCAGTATGATCTAAAAGCACTAGGAGGTCATCAGTGTACAGCAGGGTTTTATATTCTTGGCTATTAGTTGATATTCCTTTATTATTTGGGTATTGCTGAATTGCAGCTGCTAGTGGTTCTATAGCCAAAATGAAAAGGAGTGGGGATAGGGACAACCTTGCCTAGTGCCCCGGTAAGTGAAAAGGGGGGAGATAAATTTGAGTTGGTAAGGATTTGGGCTGTAGGGGCTAAATTCGTTGATTGTAAGGCAGACACAAAATAGGGGACTATGCCAAAGTGGGCCAAAACTGCATAGAGATACTTTCATTCAACTGTATTGAAGGGGTTTTCAAAATCAATTGTAACCGCAGCTGAGGAGGAGAGATACACAGCGGCAATGAGCATAATATTAGTAAGTGTTCTAATGTGGTCAGAACTCAATCTGCTCTGTACAAATCCAGACTGGGATGAGTGAATCAGGAGGGGGAGAAGGGATTCTAGTCGTGTGGCCAGAACTTTAGCATAGATTTTCTCATCAGCAGTAATAAGGAAAATGGGTCTGTAGCTGGCTGGAAACAGAGGGTCTTTCCCGGGTTTTGGTAGTATATCATATCATATCAGTTTTATTTATAAAAGGTGCCTTTCTAAAACCAAGGCACCTGTACAATAAAATACATAAAATAAAATAAATTATTATAAACTAACGTATAAATTCCAACAGAAAACAGTATAATAGCAGCATAACAAACTACAGTAAAATAGCCACATCAATCAACAAAAGCCAGGTCAAAAAGATAAGTTTTAAAAGCAGTTTTAAAACTCTGGATGGTTAGGCAATCTCGTACCCGATGAGGTAGAGAATTCCACAGGGATGGAGCAACAAAGCTAAATGCCCTTGCTCCCGATGTCTGCAAATGTACCCTGGGAACCTCTAGCAATTCCTCATCGGTGGATCAGAGAGGACGGAGGGGACAGTAGGGACAAAGGAGATCTTTCCGGTAACTCAGTCTCTGGTTGTGTAGGGCCTCAAAGGTTAACGAAGCAACCTTAAAGGTGATCTGCCACTGTATCAACAGCCAGTGCACACCACGGAGCATGGGGTGTCATATGACTGGCTCTTGAAGCACCAGTCAAAAGCCTGGCTGCCATGTTCTGCACCAGCTGCAAGCGGTGGATATCAACCCTCGGTAGCCCTAGGTAAAGGGCATTGCAGTAGTCAAGGCGGGAGGTAATGAAAGCATGAACCAACTTTGGAAGATCATCGGGAGGAACCAGATGTTTCACCAGGGCGATATTTCTCAGATGGTAAAAAGAAGTTTTAACAACTGCTGACTCCTGTGATTTTAGGGTCAGACAGTATCAAGCATAATGCCCAGGTTCCGCACACAGTCTGAGGTTGCTAGCTGGACACCTCCAAGCCACAAACCCGAAGGTGAACCTGCCAACATACCCACCTCACGATGACCCGGGTTCACAATCGACACCTCAGTTTTTTAAGGGTTCAACCTTAGCCAGCTCACATTCATCCAGGCCTGAATTTCAGTCAGACAGCTTTTAAGCACTCAGACAGCATAAGTGCAGTTATAGTGGCTAAAAACATGGAATGTGGAAACGTTCCATAAGTAGTGATTTCAGTAAAAAGACGTTCTAGTACTGGGCACACATGGGGGATTAGTAGATGATAGAGGTCTATAGGTAATCTGTCACTACCTGGAGTGTTTTTGTTCTGAGCCCTTTAAATGCTTTTTCACTTTCAGCAGATGTTATAGGTTGTTCTAGCAGGGCACTCTGAAAGGGTGACAATTTAGGGAGGGATACCGATCTGAAAAAATCCATTAGCTGCTGATAGGATGGGGTAATATTGGAGGAATATAATTTTTAATAGAACTGAGACATAACATAATTAAGTTCTACAGGATCAGTACATTTAGTACCCATGCTAGGCATCAGAGAGGCAATGTACCTTTCTAACTGTTGCCTCTTGAGCCTATAAGCTAACAATTTACCAATTTTTTCTCCACTCACCCAATATTTATGTTTCAACCTAAGAATGGTTAATTCGGTTTTCTGTGCTGTAAGCATATTTATTTCTTGCCTAAGAGCTACTATCTCTAACTGAAGGGGGGAGTACTTAATTAATCTGGGGGGTAGCCTTCAGTGCTTTTTCTTTGATTTTGAGTTGAGTTTCTAAATATGCCAACTGTTTCTCTTTTTCTTTCCGTCTATTAGCTGAGTAGCTAATTATTTGACACCTAAGGATGGCCTTGAATGCTTCGCATAAGGTGGTGATAGATGTAACATTATCATTGTCTGCAAAGTAGTTTTGAGAAATGCTTTGTACCCATGGTTTAAATTTAGGACCTAGGAGCAAAATTGGATCCAGCCTCCAGTTGGCAGATTTCTGTGGGGTGCTACGGATCCATGATGGGTGTTCAACAAAATTTTTGTTGAATGCCCTGACAGCGAAACTGGCAGGTCAACTGCATTTTACAATCGGCTACCAGATTACAGTGCCACTAAGTGTTTTCTTCAGGAGGCTGCGCCCCCACACCTCCCACTTGGGATTATCAACTCCGAGTCTGAGCTGATTTGGGGGGGTGCAGGACCCCTGACAGACAGTGCCAGGTTCCAGTGGGTTCCCTACAGTGGCATGGCGCTGTAGCCACTATAGGGGACCTCACTGTCGAAAAGTCGCTGTCGGTTGGGTATACCGGGAGCTACCAAATAAGAAGTTGAGCTGTAGTGGGGCATCATCTGAAATAATTACAGGTTTGATATTCACTGCTGTTACAAGAAGGGTAAACTCTGGGGATGTTAACCACATATCTTAATGACTGAAGGAGCCATGACATGGGGATTGATATGTAAAATCTTTGTCTCTTGGGTGGTGCTGCTTCCATATATCAGTGAGGTCTTGGTCCTTTATCCACAATAAGACTGCCTGAAGGGCGTGTGGGTGGGGTTCAGGTTACCATGGCTTCTGTCTATGCTGGAGTTCAAGGTGAGTGAAATCACCACCAATTAGTACAGGGTTTTGTTTATACATCAGGGAGGTTAATTGAGATGCCAATGTATGGAAAACCTGCAGAGAATCATTGGTACGTATAAATTAAGTATAGTGAATGGGCCTTATGGGGTGTTGAAGTGTGCCAAAATCCATCTGCCTTCTGGGTCATGGTATGATTTCTGAAGGGTCCACAGTAGACTTTTGTGGACAAGAATGGAAACCCCTCTTTTTTTTTGTGGGAGCAAGACTGTGAAACTCTTTACCGACCCATCCACTGCAGAGCTTTTGGGCCTCCTTATCTGTTAACTTAGTTTCTTGTAATAGCACCACCTGTGCTTTCAGTTTTTGTAAGTGAGTCAAGACCTGCTTGCATTTGACAGGGGAGTTGAGGCCCCTAATATTCCAACTGTGTCAAGTGATTTCAGCCATATTCAGGGTGGAAAACAATGTAGTTAATCTAGGGCAGTACTGCGCCATTCGCAAGCAGGAGTTGAAAAATAGTGAAGGCATACTTTCTCTGACTTAGGGAGTGGTAAAGTATATATCCCTGACACCCTAATGAATAATATTGTCCATCAAGTACTATACCATATATCAAACTATTTATATTTAATATACAACTATATACAAACAGTAGAACACATCATTAGTCTAAAGACTAACCCAGGATAAGTGTACCCAATGTGGGGGAGGTACTAACAACAACAAAAATGGAAAGGGTCCTGGAGTTAGTTATATCAGATGACTTTAAGGTAGGCAAGCAATGTGAGAAGGCAGTAAGAAGAGCTGGGGGGATACTGGGATGCAGAGAGAGAGGCATCACCAGTAGAAAACAAGAAGTCGTTATCCCTCTGTACAGACTGTTGGTGAGACCCCATCTGGAGTACTTTGTGCAGTTCTGGAGACTGCATCTCCACAAGGACATAGACAGGATGGAGGTGGTCCTGAGGAGGGCAACTAAGATGGTGCAGAGTCTGCAACAGAAACCATATGAAAAGAGACTAAGAGAACTTACCATGTATAGCCTTGAGAAAAGGAGGGAGATGGGGGACATGATAGAAACTTTCAAGTACCTCAAGGAAATCAACAAAGTCCAAGAGGGGAGCTTCTTTCAGAAAAGAGATGGCACAATTTAAAGATAGAGGGGGGATGGCTCAGGGGCAACGTGAAGAAATATTTTTTCATGGAGAAAGTGGTGGAGGCATGGAACCTCCTTCATGAGGAGGTTGTGGGATCAAAAACAATGGGGGAATTCAAGGATGCATGGGACAGCCATAAGGCAATTATAGTGGGGGGTAGGCGGAAGTAGGCTGTTGGTTAACTAGAATGTGCAGCTTATCCAACAGGTAGGAAAATGGGCAGACTGGGTGGGCCAAGTGGACCTTATCTGCCATCAAAGTCTATGTTTCTATGTTTCTAAGAGTATTACAAAGTACAGATCTATCTATCTTTGAGGAAAGGGAGGAGAACCGGATAACTATTATCCTAGGTTCACCCTTAACTCAAATGGGGGAACCAAGTAAGTTAGGTAGGTTCGAACCTGTGATCCCGTGCAGCAACTATTTGCAAGGCTAATTCTCAGTCTTGAGAACCTTTGTGTAACAAGGGATAAAGAAGTTTGTCCCCATATTGCAGCCTAACCTCATTTTGGTTGGAAATATCATGTGTCTGTGTAACAAATGTTGGCCTACATACTTGGATCATATAAAGCTTGTGAAGCCACAAGACAAACTAAGCCAAAAGTTGCAATATTAAAGTGCCTTTTGACATTTGTGCTGACTATGTAAGTAATAGCAAACATTTGGCCTATGTGACTGCAAGCAGGAACACAGGGTAAAGTCCAAGTTCCCCTTTAACTAGTCTGTAGTGCTTGTCCTTATATGGACAGGCCAAAGTGCTTGTTAGTGCAGTTTTGAGTTGATAAACTTATCTCTTCCTCCTGGACTTTGGTAACTGGTAGTAACAGCTGTTGCTAGCCATGTATGATAATAGAATGTACACTATCTATATTTGTGCTGACCAAGGATGAGCTCATACATATACCAAAGAAAAAGTATTACCTTATAAGTTGATGCTTGTGCTTGTTTTAAACCAATCATAGAAAACCATAGGAAATGATGATGCTGTCTTCCACTATATAAGCAAGCCAGCACGCACTGTTTTTTTGAAGAATGTACCATTCACAGCCTCTCACTGTGATTATTATTGTAATCATTAAATTCTTCCACTATCAGTCTCGTCTCCGTTCGTCTCCTTTCTAAGTATCTGTAATTGATAATTTACTAACTGTAGTTTTTTCTCAATGCTACAATTGGTGCCTTAAGACTCGGATCGCTGGTGCTGCATGTGAGGAGGCCGCCTAACTGCAGGTCGGTTAGCCTGCGAGCCCCCTATAGCAGGGTGACGACACTCGGAGACGTGGTGCTGCTGGCTTAAAGCGAGAGAAGATGGTACACACAGACAGTCACAGCCACTTGACAATCAGGTGATGTATGCTTTGTATGCTTCTTAAATTGCTTAAAATAAAAAGTAATGCTTAACTCTGTAGGAACTCATGGGGCAGGTAGGTAAGTGAAGGTACTGGGACTTGCAAGCCAGACCTCACAAGGGAGCCGTAAGACGTAACCAAATGGACCAGGGCACCAGTGCACGGTTGAGCCCGGCTGTGGAGGCTAAGCAGGCAAGAAGATAAAAAAAAAAAATGAGTATGGCAACAATAATAGGTTGTTTTTTAGGAAAACACCTAAAAGGGGGAGCATACGAGCCGGTGCCTGATGATCAACAGGCACAATTGTATTTTACTCAGCAAGTGTCCCTTTGTAATGAGGGAGTAAAAAATGAAAAGGAAATCTTTGCAAATGCATTGCAAGGGCTGTGGCAGTATAATCAAACTGTTGTGTGTCGCCGAAATAAAGAAGTGGCTCAGTTGAGGGACGAAAGGGATCAAAATGCTAAATTGCAACAACAACTAGAGGAATTAACATTAAAGTATACAGATAGTGTCCCAATAGATCAACACCAAGAGTTAGAGCAGCAGTGTATTAATTTTAGGGAACAGCTAATAAAAGCACAAGGGGATCTGTGTCTGTTAAACAGAGATCATGCCCCTCTACAAATTAAGTTAGAACAACAGTCACAAGAGCATGCTAGTGAAACTAGGCGCCTGTACACTGAGCTCCAGGATGCTGCAGGCAAGATCCAGGAGTTACAGGAAAAACAAGATGAGTTAGATGAGCTCCTTACTGGAAAAAGGGGTGGGACAGTAACCATTAAAATGGCACCTGTAAGCATACGAGGAATGACCGCAGCTGGGGGGGCTATGTCAGCTGCAACCTGACATCAACAAGAGCAGTATCTACTAATGTTAGACTCCAAATGGCTAAAACACAGATTAAAAAGGGAATATGCTGAAAAAACTGGGCATCCGGAAGAAGCTGAGAGGTATAGGAAACAAGAATTCTGGGTACATGTTGATTGGTGTAAAAAAGTGTCAAGCAAAGCTGGTTAAAAATTAAATACTGCACTTGATGTTTATAGCCATGAAGACCCAAGACATCATTATCACCGGCTTGGTGGCAGCCATAAGACTTTCTATAATCCTCAGCCTGCACATTAATGTGGAACAGACTAATGTCACGTGTGAGTATGAACAGTCCATTACTCGGTTAGTCAGTTGGAACTGGGACCCTGTTGATACAAACACCTACACGACGTGGGCATGGAAAGCCACCTGGACCAAAAATAACCATACTTTTATATCTACAAATTGGTGTGTGGACATATTTAATAGCTGGTCTAACTGTGCCTCAGAGCTCAAGACTGGATCACAGCAAAGCTACATGGACTGGAAACAGAAAAATGGGTCTCTTGTTATAAACAGGGCCACACCAAAGGACAATGGTGTTTATGTGTTAACTCTATACTACTGTCTTTGGGGTAACAGTAGTGTTTGTAACTATGCTAGTGCAAACAACTCATTACGTTTTGCAATATCAGATGCCATACGTTTAACTGTAAAACCAACCGAATGCCCAAATGTGACAAAGGGGCCAGAAAGCGGACTCACATCAACACCTATTGATATGCATATCGAGTCTCGCCCCCAGTGATCCTAGTACATAGCAATGATGGGTCCTGGGTAGTGCCAAACTTACACTGCTGTGAAAAAATAAATAATCAATGGATATGCCAGTGTGACGTCATGTCACAAATGCAACCCATCTGTGGGGAAATTCCCATGGGTCAAGCTGAAAATAATACTGCCTGGTGCCCTATCCAGTTAAAACGATGGTAAACCCCACAAGTAGTTGTAACTTATAATGGTACTAACCAATACTGTGTTGTTACAAATACACCCATCTTATTTTATGAAGGACAAATGTGTACCATTCACAACCCAAACTTTTGTATTATTCCCAAACATAACGTATATATTGGTGACAAGGTGTTGCACCCTATTACCAACCTGGAGGATAAGAGTTATAATGTGACATTTGATACCCCACACCAGGCATATGATATTAACAAGTATGCGCCATCATTTGGAGCTGTTATACCTCCTCTGTCCCTTAGCTTGCAGTCACTTCTAAACCGGAAAGATACTCATTTAATACAAATCCAAAATACTGCCCATAAGGCACAGGCAGTTGTAAATGAATTGCTCAGTGAGAGTGATAATGAGCACTTGATTTATAGCTATGCAGGGGGGCCCTTAGGAGTCCTGTCTTTTAAAACTTTACTTGTGTTGCAAGTGGTCTTAGTGTTCTTGGTAATTATAGGCCTGTGTCGCATAAGACTTACTATTCGTAATGTACGCAGTGAGATGTACATGCTCCGAGGAGCTGCATTGTTGCACAAACAATAATTAGGCAATTTAGGGCCAGAGGGGGCTTGTAACAAGGGATAAAGAAGTTTGTCCCCATATTGCAGCCTAACCTCATTTTGGTCTGAAATATCATGTGTCTGTGTAACAAATGTTGGCCTACATAATTGGATCATATAAAGCTTGTGAAGCCACAAGACAAACTAAGCCACAAGTTGCAATATTAAAGTGCCTTTTGACATTTGTGCTGACTATGTAAGTAATAGCAAACATTTGGCCTATGTGACTGTAAGCAGGAACACAGGGTAAAGTCCAAGTTCCCCTTTTAACTAGTCTGTAGTGCTTGTCCTTATATGGACAGGCCAAAGTGCTGTTAGTGCAGTTTTGAGTTGATAAACTTATCTCTTCCTCCTGGACTTTGGTAACTGGTAGTAACAGCTGTTGCTAGCCATATATGATAATAGAATGTACACTATCTATATTTGTGCTGACCAAGGATGAGCTCATACATATACCAAAGAAAAAAGTATTACCTTATAAGTTGATGCTTGTGCTTGTTTTAAACCAATCATAGAAAACCATAGGAAGTGATGATGCTGTCTTCCACTATATAATTAAGCCGTGCTGTTATTTTGAAGAATGTACCATTCACAACCTCTCGCTGTGATAATTATTGTAATCATTAAATTCTTCCGCCATCAGTCTCGTCTCCGTTCGTCTCCTTTCTAAGTATCTGTAATTGATAATTTACTAACTGTAGTTTTTCCACAACGCTACACTTTGTTTAATAGTAATCAGAATGATTTCAAAACTCAAAAACAATATAATACTTTAATAGCATCATGTTATTATCAAAATGAACCCATTTTAAAGGGTGGAAAGACATGGGAATCATTTATTTATTTATTCAGGATTTGGAAAGTACCTTTGCGTTAAAGACTCATTTGCAAAGGTTCCACATCACAAATAATGGACAGTGCAGTATTAGGTAAAACTTACAGTGCAGGAAACAGAACAGCTAAATACATTGTAAAAGTACAAAATAAGCTAGAATACGGTAAAAGTACAAGGTGAAGCTTGCAATCAGGACCTGAGAAACATAGGATGACACAGACAAGTATATAGTAAGACAAAGGTAGAGGTAAGCCACCACGAGGCCATTTTCATTGTGAGGGAATGGTCAAGAAACGGGTTCAATAGCAGTCACAGCAGTTTGAGGACTGGAGATGTATCTTAAGGTGGGTTTTGAAGAGGCCGATGGAGTTTTCGTTTGTGATGAAGCTGAGTAGGCTGTTCATCCATGAGGGGGCCTTGAACCTGAAAGACCTTCGCAATAGGGAGGTTTGACATCAGGGAACTGTGGACAGTTTCTTGCTGGAGCTATGTGTTACTTTAGGGGCTGTAACCGGGTGGATTAAGGAGGTGAGTCCTGGGGGGGGGGAGAGACCTAGGGTGATTTTTTTGGCCATAAGACAAGTGTGGGACTGGATCCTATTGTCTAAATTAAGCCAGTTAATGGAGTTATAAAGTGAGCAGGTATGAGTGCGATGGTTGCAACTTAGTACAAGGCAGCAGGTTTTGTTGAGGGAGAGATGGAGCCTATTGAGGGCCGAAGTGGTGGCAGCGCTATATATGAGTATGCCATAGTCGAGGAGGGAGAGGATAGAGGACGAGACTGCAAGTCTGAGGGCATCTTGGGTAAGGCAATGTTTAAACCTGTAGAGCAGGCCAAGGCAGACATTAAGGGCAGTGGACAGGTGGTGTATGTGTTTGTGGAAATTGAGAGCAGGGTCAAGGGTGATTCCTAAATATTTGAAGGATTCCACTTGCTCGAGTGGGGTTAGGTCAGCAGTAAGGACCTGGGAGCAAAGTTTTTCCTAGAGTTCTGGGGGTGGACGAAAATCATGAACTTGGTCTTCTTGTAGTTCAGTATGAGGCGCTGTGCAGAGAACCACTGTTCGAATTTGCAAAAGGAGGACTGGAGGGTTTGGTGGAGTTGCAGAGGGTTGGGGCTGGAAGCATAAAGGACAGCATCATCCACATATATGATTCAAACAAAAATGCCGCGAAACTGCCTAAACAACTAGGTGCTCTCGAGCGAGTCACCAACTCGCTAATGGAAACCAAAGTTAGAAAAATCGAAGTGCACTCTACATTTAAAACAAACTCAGAGGATCCAAATATAAACAAACAGTTTATTTTATTCAGTTTTGAGTTGAACACCACAGTGCACGCAGAATTACTCAGTGCTCCGACTCCTCACTAGTCTTCCTCAGGGGTGTCATGAAGACTCGTGACGAGTCGAAGCACTGGGTCGTGAGTTGGCGTGCACTGTGGTGTTCAAGCTCAAGAGCTGGAATAAAAGAAACTATTTGGATTTACATTTGGATTCCTCTGAGTTTGTTTTGGTGTAGAGTGCACTCGATTTTGCTAACTTCATCCATATATAGCAGTAGGTTGCCTGAGCAGGTGCTAGGGAAGGAGTTAAGGTAAAGACTGAATAGAAGTGGACCAAGGATGGACCCCTGGGGGACTCCAGAGAGAACTGGGAGCTTATTGGCTAGGGTAGTGCCGATTTTGACCTGTTGGCACCTACCCGATAAGTAGTCTGTGAACCAGTGTAGGGCATACTAAGAGAAGCCAATGTTGGAAAGAGTGACTAGCAAGAGGGAGTGATTCACGGTGTCAAATGCCTTAGTATGGTCAACAAATACAGCGCCAGTGGCATGGCCTTTATCGAGGGCAGAGTGGATGTGTGTAGTGAATTCCAGGAGAGCTGTTGTCATACTGTGCCCTTTGCGGAAGCCATGTTGCTGTTTACAGAGAAGATCGTGTTTGTTGAGTTGGTCAGTGAGTTGATCATAGACAATGCGCTCAAGAGCTTTGGATGGGGGGGAAGTATAGAGATAAGCCGGTAATTATTGGTGGCAGTACAGTCCCCACTCTTAAATATGGGGGTTATGGAGGCAGATTTCCAAGGGGAGGGGAATTTGCCTTGGCAGAGAGAGAGATTGAGAATGTGGGTGAGGGGGTAGAGTACGTCATGGAGGGTGAGCCAGAGAAGTCTCAGATCCAAGGAGTCACCGCTATAGTGAGCATGCCTTAGAGCATTTTTTAGATAAGGCTCCGCAGCCTTGAGGGTGATGCACCATAGATGAAAGGGAGGGGTAGGCTGGGAGGGGGGACGGTTAGGGGGTGGGTCAAAGAAGTTGGGAGGGAGGACATAGCTGAGGTTAGTGAAAGCTTGGTTGAAGGCTGAAGCTATTCTGGAGGGGTCAGAGGTTAGCTGCCCATCAACAGCTATTAGGTTGGGGTGGGTGGTAGAGTTTTTTCCTCCAATTTCCTTGATATTGTTCCAGAATTTTTGCCCTGTGCCCCACATAGTGGTAAGGGTAGATTTATAGTGCTCAGCCTTGGCTTTGTGTATAGCCCATGTACATTTGTTCTTGGCTTCTCTATACCTCTGCCTATCAGCTGGATGGCTGGTCTCATTTGAGAGGTGCCAAAGGGAGTCACGAGTACGCATCAGGGCAAGGAGACGGTAAGAGATCCAGGGGACAGGGTTGCCTTTGACCATCCTTTTGGTAAGTGGGGCAAATTGGTCACAGATGGTGTTGAAGGTGCAAATGAAGAGGTCGAGGATTAGGTCAGGGTCTAGGGTATTAGTTAAGAAGGACCAGTCCAGTGTCCTGAGATGCCATTTTAGTAGGGCAAGTTTTGCTGGGCCAAGTTTGTGATGGAAGATTTCCATTGGGGGGATCTTGGGCATTTTTCAGGACTACGTGCAGAGAACAGGGGAGTGATCGCTAAGTGCATTTGGTAAAACCGTGATGCTAGTGATTTTCTGGGGGCTGTTGGTGAAGACTAGGTCCAAAAGGGAGGAGGCTCCGGAGCGGGGGTCCAGATGAGTGGGAGATGGGACTACTTGAGTGAGGTCTAGGGCCGTAGCTGCGTTGATAAGTGGGGAGGCTGACTTTGACAACAGGTTGGTGCTGAAATCCCCAAGGATAATTTTTTTGTTTTGTTGTGGGAGGGTGGTATGATAGGACAGGATCAAGTGGAAGGCTGATTTCTGGTCTCTAGGGGGAATGTAGGCTGCTGTGATAAGAAGCAGGGTTTGAAAGTGACCCAGTGTGAGTTTGAGTGTAATGGCCTGAGGTCCAGATACCAGCAAGGGGAAGGGGAGTAGCTGGCATTGTATTGAGTCCTTTACATGGATGGCACAACCCCCCCACACATTTTCCTTGATGATCGGCTCGGAAGATGTTGAACCCGGGAAGGGCAACCGCCGAGTCCGGGGTCAGGGGGCAGAGCCAGGTTTCATTCAAGGCAATGATGTCAGGCTGGTGCTGGTGGACCCATTCCTGATATGATTCCCACTTTTTTAGCAGGCTACAGATATTGAGGCTGGCAATGCGAAGTCCACTGATGGGGGCATGGTTTGGCGTTGGGGTTACAATCAGGCCAGGATTGGGGTGGATATTACCGGAGATTAGGAGCAGTAGTAGGAGTAGGGATCTGAGCACAGCATTCCAGGCTGATTTTTTGATTCGATGAGCTACGCGTCCAGGGGTCCCAGGAGCATTGGGCAGGGAGGGAATAGGGAGGGATAGAGCACAGGGGGCTGACAGGAGGAGAGGGTGAGAAGAGAGAAGGGGTGGATGATTCATATTTTTCATGGGGTATGGTACCCGATGAAGTGACATCCTAAGGAGGGTAGTCTGTATATGGCAGTGGTCATAGTATGTGGTATAGGTGGAGGGGGGGGGAGGTCCCATTGTCTGGGAGGAGTGGGGACACAGAGTAGGTGGGATACTCCTTGGTGAGCTTTGCTGGAGTCTCTGGAAGCCAGGCAGTGTGGACGGTGGGGGTGGAATCCAGCTGGCCCTAGGGTAGTCCATGGCTCCAGAATTTTGACTGGTGGGGGAAATAGAGGAGGGGGGAATGAGCACAGGGGACAGTGCAGAGAGAGAGAGAGAGAGAGAAAGGATAAAAAGGAGCATGGTGTGGCGGGGGGGAGTTGGTAGAGTGAGAGATAGCCAGTAGTAGGAGAGAGAAGAGAATTAAATAGAGCTGAACAGCCTCTAGTGGACATAGAGTATGGGCTGCAGATGGAAAAGTGGACTGATTGGGTCAGCCGTTCAGCGGCCGCCTATATAAGGACAAGGTGAGCACGGGTGGTGGTGGGGAGCCGATGCAACGCTTCAGCAGAGTCCCAAAATTCGGATTTGATGGCAGTTTCTGTGCGCGGTAGTGTCACAGCAACAAGTTCAAGGCAAAAGAGCAGTTTGCAGGCTTGAAACACCACGGACTGGCACCGGCTCTTTCAGAGAATTACCTTGCAAATTTCTCCTCAGGGGGTGGGGATGGCAAGTCTAGTGGCCTCATGACCCTCAGTGGATCCTGTGTCTCTGTGGAGAATAGAAAGGTAGGTAAGGTTTAAATACAGATTTGTAGGGGGGGGGGAGGAGATAGATTAGTGAGCTGATGAAGGGGGGCTGAGCTGGTAAGGAGAAGGGTCAGAGAAAACAACTTCCGTCACTCAGCATTAACAGTTCTAATATGAGGTGTTAATTGCAACAGGTGCAGCGCAGTTAATTTTGCTCTAAATAAAGTTAAACATAAACTTCAGACTGCATATAACAAGTGGAATGACTTTAACTAAGTTTTTAAACTTCAGACTGCATATAACAAGTGGAATGACTTTAACTAAGTTTTTAAACTTCAGACTGCATATAACAAGTGGAATGACTTTAACTAAGTTTTTTTTTTAAATACCATTAACTAGCATTCAGCCTGCATATGAGATGCCTTTAATTAACCATCCCTATTTTAATGCTGTGGGAGCAGTGAGAGACAGTGAGAGCCAAGGACATCTTTAAAGTAACGCTGTAACTTGACAGGAAGCTACTTTATGGCAAAAAACTCTTAATGTACCCTCTATTCTGCTCAATATAAATGCATTAGGTTGGTGATATTTCTGAGTGAAATAAACTATATCCACTACCACGCTGACTGTTAATAGTGCACAGGTCTAACAAAGAGTTCAAGAAAAAAGGTGCCAAGCTCTAATTCAGATTTGAAATTCAGATTTGATGGCAGTTTCAGTGCTCGGTAGTCTCACAGCAATGAGTTCAAGGCAAAAGAGCAGTTTGCAGGCCTGAAACACCACGGACTGGCACTGGCTCTTTCAGAGAATTACCTGGCAAATTTCTCTCAGGGGGGTTGGGGATGGCAGGTTCAATGGCCCTCACGACCTCTCCGTGGGGACACTCAGTGAATCCTGTGTCTCTGGCAAAATTCTCTCAGGGGAATGGAGGAGGGCAAGTTCAATGGCCCTCATGACCTCTCTGTCAGGACCCTCAGTGGATCCTGTGTCTCTGGCAAATTTCTCTCGGGGGGTATGGGAGGGCAAGTTCAATGGCCCTCACGACCTCTCCATCAGGACCCTTGGTGGAGCCTGTGTCTCAGGCAAATTTCTCTCGGGGAGGGTGGGTGAGGGCAAGTTCAATGGCCCTCACGACCTCTCTGTCGGGTCCTCAGTGGATCCTGTGTCTCTGGCAAATTTCTCTCGGGGGGGTGGGGGAAGGCAAGTTCAATTGACCTTACAACCTCTCCATCGGGACCCTCGGTGGATCCTGTGTCTCTGTGGAGACTAGAAAGGCAGGTATGGCCCCATTCCACTGAATAGGCTTAAGGCTCAGTCCTCAGTATACCTGTAGGGAGCCTTGTCTATTAAATATGATGTAAACAGCATGTTTGACTTGGCTGCATTATCCCATAGTGGTTTCTAAGAAAATCAGGAATGGGAGAGGTTCTGGTGGAATATACCTAGACAAACAACTTCTTTGCCCATAACACGGGTGAGCTGGTAGAAAGCAGTACTAGACTTCAACCACCAGATGGCACTAAGGTATACTGAGAGCATATTCAGGCAAGGGCTGAGCTGTGCTGTGGAGTTTGTCAAGGGTCTAACTAGTAGTGATTGATGAGTGAAGAGAAGCGCTTCAGTGCCCGTGTTTTTTAGAGCTTGCCAGGCTTATTAACACAGTCCTGCTGCGTGCCTGATCAGTAAGCACAGCCTTCCCCCATAGTTCCCTTTTCCTTCAATGTAGCACCATTAATGAAAAATGGCAAGTAGGCAACATATTTACAGTAGCACTATTTCTGACAGTGATGGGGAATCGCATGCATATTATCAAGTTTAGCTACACAGTTCCCCATACCACTGCTTGAGTTGTTTACTGTGTAGGGCTGGCCTTACAAGAAATTGTCAAGTTAGACGACCCTTAATTTTTATGCCTAGAACTAGGAGGAAGAAGTATCACTGTATTGATTGCACCATCCTTACTCCCCTTCCGAGCAGCTTACTAGAGGTATGCAGTCACAAATCTGCCCTACACTGCTTATGTGTGTGACTTAGCAATACGGGATTTATCACAGGCTCCCTCTAAGAGCAGCGTCGCTGCTGCATGAGGATCTTTTTTCCGCTAACCCACAAATGCGATAGCTCTACAGCCAGTACAGGGTACCCGAGGCACTACAAGCAATAAATCGGCACAATTAAACATAATGTAGGTTGAAAGATTCATGATAGCTTGTCTCTGTCATTTTACTCAGGTATAGCATAGACCAAATTTGCCAAAGATTAGGAAAGGGTAAAACAAATCTATCAGCTTGCGACATAATAATGAAACCATCAGGCATCAGCCCTCTTGGTTACCGATCTCCGGATTAGGGGTCCTTCAAGCAAGTCAAAATATCTGATATCCCTACTTCTACTGATGCCTACATAACCCCGCATTATCTAAACTACCAAAGGGAAAGAACTATAATACACCTTCCCGTGCTACCTGGTTTGCTCTGCGGAGCAGTAGTAAAAACCTGGGAGATACTTTACCAGCTTGCAATCCCTACCAATACCATCAATATCCTCTAGATATTCAGTGTTGTAGCAATACAATTAAACTTCTCAGCTGTGTTATGACCACACATTTGATACCATTAAGTTAATGTTAATGTGCTTCAGTTAATTCATCCCTTGAGTGACAATGTAGCCATGGCAGTCCCTGGAAACATGATAGTCCCCCAGCGGGCTAACTTCCTTACCCACAACTGTGAATGAATCTTAGCCCTTCTTCATCTCATCCCCCGAATTGTCAGCTGAAGCCACATCAGGTAAAATGTATGTTGGGGGCAGTTCAGACTGAGGAGTCTTGGTCTGGGGTGGGATATGAACCTGCCCATCGCAGTCTTCTTTAGACATCAGGGGGCACATCTGTTCTTAGTGGGAATAGTGGGATGTGTCTCCAGAAGCTTATTGGAGCTGCCACTGTGGCTGCAACTCCTAGATCTCTCCCCATTGGATGACATCTGGCAATGCTCGTGTTGCTTGTTGTGACATTTATTTTTAGGTGGGAGCATCCACAAATCCTCAATGGTAGTCTGCAGTTTATGAGCATCAGGTGGGCCCAGGGCTTCTGGTGCAACTGGAGGAGCAGTATTCATCCTGGACTGAGGGGGGTTGGAATCCTCTGATTGCCGTGATTTGGCTTTGTTGTAGGAGGTAGCTTTGGGCCACTGTTTTTGTATGAAGGCCATTGCTGCTTTAGGGGTGTGGAATAGTAGTGCAGATCCATTATGAGAAATCCACATGACAGCAGGGTAACAGAAAGAGAAGTGCACCACAGCCCGATATAGCACCTGTCTCACTTCAGTAAAGGCTTTTCTCCGATCTGTGAGGTCTTTGGAGTAATCGGGGAGCACCATTATTTTGTTATTTTGCATTTAGTACACTGAGATCTCTAGACCACTTCAGAATATTTTCTTTATCTCGGAAGTAAAGAAAATGAGCTCTGATCAGTCTGGGCTTTTCTCCAGCTCATGGCATTGGGGCGAGAGACTGATGTGCCCACTCAATTTCATAGCTGCCCCCAAAAATTTGTAATACACTGGAAAGGATGTGGTGCAGGAAGGCAATACAGTCACCCAATTAGCTTTTACCGGGTGCCCTACAAAATGCAGATTATTCTGCCATCCCTGGTTTTCAATGTCATCAGTTTTGAGTTGCATGTGCTGAATAGTTCAGCTCTGTTCTCTCAGAGACTGTTGGAGGTCTTGACAAAATTCTGTGTTTTGTATGCTGAGTTGCTCATCAGAGGAAGCTTTGGTATTTAGAGAGATAAGTTGCTCTTGGTGTCTGGCATTTTGTTGTTTACAGATGTTAACTTCCAGTAACACCCGGCTCAGCATATGTTCTATTCTGTCCATTTGATCTTGTTTTGCTAGTTCTGAATGTGATGCTGAAAGCCTCAGGAGAAGGCCCTGCAGCTAGAAAGCAGTCTGGATTTAGCAGTAGTAGTTGTAAGCGTGATATTTTGTTTTATTATTTGTCCCAGCAACTTCAAATTTAGATCAACCTTTCTCAAGGGTTAGCAGCTCAGAATGCTGTTGAGATGTATTAAGTTCATATTCTCAGGAGCATTGGTGGCTGAAGGATAAGTTTTTTTTTTTTTTTCAGTCCTTGGTAACCAGGTAAGGCCCACTAGGCACAAGTGCCTGTTTTCAGGGGCGACCTGGGAGCACTGGGTGGTTAAGTGACTTGCTCAGAGTCACACAGCATACAAGTGGAGGTAGTGAGAATCAAACTCAGGTCTGGTCTGCTGGATGTACCAAGCTCATTCACACCTCGTTCTTCTAACCTCTAGGCTATACTGCCAGCCCTCAAGTTCTCGATATTGCAGAGCTAAAGACTCAAACCTCCATCTTGGTTGAGCATTAGCCATGTCCCCTGCTTCCTTTATTAATTTTCACCTTGGGGATTCCTCTACCCTCAGTTTCTAATTTTTACTCTCTACTTCAGCCTGTAAAGGAAGGAAGGGCAGTTTCTGCTTCCCCAGTTCCTTGCACCACCACTCTCAGTTAATTTTAATGTTCACTGAAGTAACATTTAAACCATCCACTGAAGACTGCAGTTTCCCTCCTAGACGGATGCAGGCATCATCCCTGTGTAGGCCCCTATCCTCCCAGGTGGGTCCCGAGTCCCCCAATGTAGCCAAACCCTTCCTCTCTGCACTATTCTATCAGCCATGAGTTGAAACTCCTTGTGCAGAGATAGCAAGGCAAGTTTTATTTTTCGAGGTGCCCAATCCCAGAGGTTCTGGGTGCCATACACGTAAATACAAACTATTCATAAAAATAAGACACATATATAAATAAAACACTAATAAATTAACCAGGCAATATAAAACAATTAAAAATAGCAGCAGTCATTAACAAGGGCTATCCCAGAAATATATGCTAGTAGACAGTGTCTGGGAAGGCCTGACTGAACAGGAGGGTCTTGAGGCGGGCCTTAAAAACTCAACTGAAGAGGCCTCTATTACAGATGGAGGCAACAAATTCCACAGGATGGGGCCAGCGACACTAAATGCTCTGTCGCCAGTAGTTTTTAGCCTCATCCTGTGAATCTCAAGGAGGTCCCTAGAGGAAGAACGGAGGGAGCGGACTGAAGTAGCAGGCATCAGAAGGTCAGACAAGTATCCAGGGCCCAGCCCATGTAGGGCCTTCAAGGTGAACAAGCCCGCTTTGAAGAGGATCCTCGAAGTGATCGGCAGCCAGTGCAGTTCACGCAGCACCGGGTGATGTGGCAGTATTTAGATTGCCCTGTCAACAACCTGGCAGCTGCATTCTGCACTAGCTGCAGCCTGTGGAGGGTACTTCCCAAGACCCCGAAGTAGAGCGCATCACAGTAATCAAGCCTGGATGTTAAGAAGGTATGTACCAAGGTGGGGAGGTCCATGGACAGAACTAGGGGTTTGTTACTGGCAATATTCCTAAGATGGTAAAAGCTGGTCTGGACAATGGATGACACTTGAGCTTCAAATGTCAATCCACTGTTGAAGATCACACCAAGATCACGCACCCTAGAGGAGGCCTTCAATGACACTGGTCCCAGGAACAACCCTGTTGCTGTGCCAGAGGCCATCCTATCAAGACCTCTGTTTGACTCCACCACTAGGACCTCCATCTCATTGGGGTTCCTTCACAACCAGCTGGAGGTCATCCAGTCAATGGTCTCGGCAAGGCAGCTGTTCATCACTTCCACCACATTGGATGTCCCAGGGGTGAAGGAAAGACACAGTTGGGTGTCCTCAGCATAGCAATAAAAACTCAAACTGTATTTCCTAATGAACTCTCCCAGGGGCAGCATGTACATGGCAAACAACACTGGTGAAAGGATCGAAACCAGAGGTACTTTACATGACAGGAGGCTAGGGCAGGAGGAGAAATTCCCCATCACTACCTGTTGCCTCCTGTTTGTGAGGTAGGGCTCAAACTAGCTGATAACAGTGCCAGGGAGTCCAAAAAATTCTCTCATGTGGTTGAGCAACACACAATGGTCTATTGTGTCAAATGCTGAAGAGAGGTCGAGGAGAATGAGAATTGTCCACTCTCCTCGATCTCGAGCCCTGAGGAGGTCATTATAACCTGAACTAATGCAGTTTCTGTGCTATGTCTCACACCGAATGGAGGGTCTCATAAAGGTCAAAGGTCATGAGGTGATCTTCTAGCTGCTGTCCCACAACTTTCTCAACAACCTTCCCTAACAATGAGAGGTTGGAGATTGGACTGTAATTCGCCTTGACGAAGGGTCTGACAAGGGTTTCTTCAGAAGAGGCCTAACCTGTGCCTCCTTCAAGGCATCTGGGAAGACCCCCTCTGAGACAGTGCACCAGACAATCAAGGCGAACACTGGGCCAATGGTGTCGACACATTCCATCAAGAAACGCGCGGCACCGGGTCCAGTTCACAATATGTGTATGCTTTAGCCCAAGGGCAACCTCAATGACCTCAGCCACCTCCACTGGTTTAAACTTCCCCCAACTAGGCGGAGTGCTTTCCGAACGCCAAAGGTGACCACTATCGGGTACTATGTGGCACACTGGTGGGATGACCTGCTGGATGGAGGACACCCTGTCTGAGAAGAAACGAGCAAACTCTTCACATAAAGTGTAAGGCTTTTTTCGGCTGTAGACAGGCTGGGTTTAACAGCCTTTCCACAGTTCGAAAGAGCACTGTTGGTCAATTCTTCCCTGCAGCAATCTCCCTGGACAGGAACTCTGCCTTCTTATGGGTGATTGCCCCCTGACACTCAACATAATGAGAGCGCAGGGCCAGTCTGTCCACCTCCAGCCCGGACTTCCGCTAGCAGCATGCTAACCTCCAACCCAAAATCTTCATTGACTTGAGCTCCCCATCAAACCATGGGGACCTCAAATGAGAGGATTTGGGTTGTACACAGACCAGTATGAGAGCGTTGAGTGCAGCCGACATCGCCCTATTACAGGCGGCAACAGCCTCACCCATACCCCCTACACATGCACTGCTCACACTGGATAGATCTGCCACCACCAGAAATCCCTCCGGGGTCAAATCCCTCAAAGGGCATTAGCTTACCATCTCAGCAGGGGTAGGGCTCTCAGGGGGCCCCTGAATGAAAACTCCATTGTGCAATGATCAGATCAAAAGACCTGATCAGTCTTAAGATTAATAATCTCAAGCCAAAACGAGAAGACCACGTCAAACATGTGGCCACCCTAGTGGATCGTGGAAGAAACTGCTTGCGACAGGCCCAGAGATGACATCATCTGGAGGTAGTTGTAACCTAACCTAGAGGATTTGTCATCAGCCCAGACACTGAAATCCCCCCAGAACTAAACATCTGGGGGACCCCAACACCTCACCGATGATGAAGTCGGCTACATCCTGCAGGAATTCACCTGCTGCCCCAGGGGGGCGGTAAATCAGGAGAATCCTGAAGCCTGCGCCTGGACCCCCATGTATGGCCACACATTCAAAGGAAACTAGTTTTACTACATGCTACACAGTGAAGCCAAGTTCAGATCTAAAACAGATGGCCACTCCCCTGCCCCTGCATTCCATTCTGGGTTAGTGGACCACTGAGTATTCAGGGGGGACGGCGGCCTCTAAAACCAGGCCAGAATTATCACCAACTCAGGTCTCAGTAATGCATGCCAGATCGACCGAGGAAACCAAGTCCGCTATAATTGTGGCCTTGTTCCTGATCGATCTGGTATTGCAAAGCACTACCCTCGGGGAGTGGTGGATAGTGTAGCCCTTCTGGGTACTGGTCCTCTCGGTCTGGTGGAAACCCTGGGGATGGGAACCCAACATGTCTGGCCTCCCCTTAGGACACATTGAAACCCAGGGCACCTCTGCGCTCGATAACCTCAATCCTACCCCCACCCAGAATGCCTGAGGCACCCCACCAAGGTCAATCAACGTGAGACCTCTTAATTCCAACCTCCCTACAGTGACCAGCTGTAGTGGAGGAGACTGAGAGGTCAGTGAAGAATCGCAGATCAAAAAGCTGAAACACCTTGTACACAATCCTAGCCTGCCCCAGATCCCCTGACTTCCCCAGACACATACTGTCCTAACCAGAAAGCCTCAGTAAGCAACTAATAAATGAGAGGCTGTAGCCTGAAGTTATGTAGGGGAAGAGCTCCTTTCTCACACCCTATTTAAACTAGAAGGCTACATCTGCTCTGCTTAGATCAAGTTGCACTCGCTGCCATGCCGTGGCTGCTCTCCTTGTGCTTGCGCCCTCCTCCCCGCCTTCATTTTGTTTGTGTGGTTCCCAGCTCCCTTCCCTCTCTTGGCAGTGTTTCCCTTCGTCCGTGTGATTATTTTTTTAGGGGGGAGGGATTTGTTGCTCATTCCATACTACTGCCTCATTCCCTACTGTAGCACGTTACTCTGCTTACGCTTTCTCTATTTGTTTGTGCACTTGCCTTTGCTTTCTCTCCTCTTTCCTCCTTCAGCAGCCCCATTCTATGCCCCAGTCCATCGCTGCTTTGTTTCATTTTCAGCTGTCAGAGGCTTAGTCTTCCTCCGGTCACACTGCTACTGCCTGCGGGGTTCACACATCCCCGATGCTGCCATTGTTAGTGAAGCTGCCTCCCTTCAGCACCATTGTCTGTGCTGAACTCACTCCTAGCCGCACTTACTCTCCTGTGCTCAGTCTGGTGGCTGCCTTCCAGGACCTTTTTGCCATGGAGCTACCATGCACCTTGACTTTTATAAGTTTTGAAACGAGGCTTCTTGTCTTTTACCTATTCTACTCCACAAAAGCACTCTGCCTATTCTACGCAAAAGCCTGCAACCTCCCATCCGATAGCACATTATGGAGCTGCATAGTATGTTCAGCTGCATGCTTCTCCACACAGGAAGTTGGGGAAATGCCTTATTTCCACTAAGGTAGTTTATTGACTTGGCAGCGCTTGTATCTCCATCTCTATCCTGGCTCCAGGGACACCTCTACTTGGAGTCTGTATGGAAGCACCTGTTGCACTTCATTTCTCATTTCTCGGCACTGTGCTTGTAACTCATTATTGCCCAGTTCGTTTCATGCTTTCTTCCCCTTCAGGCTTCCTCCTGCTAACCCCATGTCTGGAGCTATGGTGCAGATGTACTGTACATACATTGTAAACCATTTCCCAATGCCATAAAAGAAAACTGTGCTTAGCATCTGTTTGGGGATTAATGCAACCAGCAGACTACTTCATGAAACAATGTTTCCATACCTAATACTACACACTGGGTATTGGCAGTGCCGATGTTATTCATGCTTGATTTTCTCTTTACTGTACTGAACCTGACTAATTGTTCCTGGCCTGGCTAGAATTTATTGCCTTTTTCCTGCCCGGCGTATGGATTCGCGGTCCTGCTAGCCTTCGCGCGGTCTAGCAGCTGCCTCTACTACATCCTCGGCTGACCTCCGTGTGGTCCAGCCGCTCACACCAACCCCCTTATGGGCCTAGCTGCTGCCTCACCTTAAGCCCGGCATTCCTGTCATCTACTTCAGCCTTGCATCCATCTTGCTTCAGCCTGCTTCGGATTCTCCCTACAGACTTTCACCTGAGCTTATTCGTCAAGATTTGATATTCTCCAGAATTTATCACTTTCAATTTGCTATCAGGTTCTGGATGCTGCTGCTCACCTTGCTTGTTCTACCCCTCCATCTGTCTAAGATATTGATCTGTGCTCCTACGTAGACTTACTATTAGAATACGACTTGGGATTTTACATTGTTATCCCTGGATGCTTACCATGTTGCTTCTCTTCATTTGCATTTATTGCTACTACCTCACTTTCCGGCTGACCTACGTGTGGTCCGGCCATGCAGGCTAACCTTTATGGGGCTTGCTGCCTCTAATTACTTACTTTATCAGCTGACCTACGTGAGGTCCAGCTATGCATGCTAGTTTACGTGGAGCTATCTGCCATGGTCTAGCTGCATGCTAGCCTTCTTGGGTTTAGCTTCTAATTCTATTTTCTCACCAGCTGACATACTCAGGGCTTGCCCACTCCAAGCGGCACCTCTCCAGATGAGGCAGAGCTAGAGGGTCATTCCACCAGCCACCGCCCACCAAGACTCCACAAGTCGAAGCCACCCTCCTGATCCCCGAGCACGGATACACAGCTAGGGCTTGCCTGCTCCGAGAGGCACCTCTCCAGACAAGGCGGAGCTAGATGGCCATTCCACCAGCCGCCACCCGCCAAGACTTCACAAGTCGAAGCCACCCTCCTGGTCCCTGAGCTCGGATACACAGCCAGGTACTGGCCACTCCTACCTCCAGGGTACTTTCGCCACAGGTGCTCCCTGATTGGTGTGGCGCCCTGTGCTGGAACCTCTCATTGGTCCGCTTGCTGCTGGTTGCACTGCTGATTGGTGCGCCTTTTTCCCCAGCGGTTTTTAGTGCTTTCTGGGACTGACCTTTGGGCTTGTGACTCCGGGGTGTATTATCATGCTCGAGATTTTTAAAACTGCCTAATCTGCCTGTAATTTTTTCCTAATGTAGTGCTTTAAGAGAAACAGCGATACAATTAGAGTTTTACTTTACTGGCCTGTGTAAATCCTATTGGAATTTTGCTGAAAATTGTGTCATTGCCCTAAGCTACAAATTTCTGTACTCTGATCACTGTTTTGCTTCTTTTTTTCTCCCCATCTACTGTTGCAGCCCACTCCTCCACCTATACCTGCCCTCTTACACCCTACACTCCAGCTTTCTGTGCTGATACCTGCCTGTGTCCCACTGTTTCTCTCAGCCTTCCTCCAAACTTTTTCCCCAATCACTCTCTGTAATATTGTAATTGTTTCCCTACCCCCTCCTAGCTCTCGGCTCCATGCTGTAAACTACATGCTTTCTCTCTTTTGTTTCTGTAATCCCTCCCTGTCTATCTAAAAATAATCGAAAGCCTTTGTTACATCCTGATCACCCCTGCTGATGGTCTGCTGTCAGCCTCCCACCCTAATTAAAACTGGTATTTAATTTCCATTTTTTCTCCTTTCTCTCCCAGGGCTTGCCCGCTCCGAGCAGCACCTCTCTAGACAAGGTGGAGCTAGATGGCTATTCCGCCGGCTGCCAAGACTCCACAAGTTGATGCCGCCCTCCTGGTCCCTGAGCATGGATACACAGCCAGGTACTTGCTGCTCCTACCCCCAGGGTACTTTCACCACAGGTGCTCCCCGATTGGTGCGGCACCCTGTGCTGGAACCTCTCATTGGTCCGCCTGCTGCTGGCTGCACTGCCTATTAGTGCACCTTTTTCCCCAGTAGATTTTAACGCTTTCTGGGACTGACCTTTTGGCTTGTGACTGCGGGGCGTATTATCATGCTCGAGATTTTTCTCCCACCCCACCCCTCCAGGCCTCCTTTAAATACAGGAGAACTCCTCCTTCCTAGGTGCCTCCTCTCACTATTGGATGATCAATACCCCTACCACTTTGCTGAAATTGATAATTCATTTGTACTTTGTCTGTCAAACAAGAACAGACAAAATGAACCAGCTCATGACATTTTTCCTTCTCATGGCCACTCTGTCTTTGCTACACATCTATCGAAAAAATACCACAATCTGGATCTACTCCCCCAGATTTCCTACCTCATGAATACTACTACTCTAACCTACTACAAATCCCTACCCCATGCTGTGACCTCACCCCAATATTACTAAACAAAACCTGGATCCACATGATTGCCTATGCCCGGAAAAAATGTCACCTGCACCACCGTATCCTATGCCCCCACCTGTGCCGGAAGCTCTGGTACCTACTCCTACTTGCTATCCTACTATCTGAGGATATTCAACCTAACCCTGGTCCAGAAAATGCTACTCCTGACTCTATCAGCCATGCTAAAGGCATAATCTTTGTTCACCACAACATCAGGAGCCTTATGCACAATCTAAATGAGCTCACTGCATGGACCTCACTATATAAACCAGACATCATATGCCTAACCGAAACCTGGTTAAAACCATCCATATCTGACTGTCTCTGCTCCTTTCCATCCTACAATCTATTGAGACTGGATAGAGCGGGTCCCAAAAAAGGGGATGGTACTGCTATCTATTTTAAAGAACATCTCCAGGTCACTGTCATCAACTTAGCCAACCCAGGTCACTGCGAGGCACTACATGTCCTGCTCACCCTTGGTACCAAAAAGCTACATATCATATGTGCTTACAATCCCCCCCACAAATGGGCTAAAAGGGCTAGATGAGTTACTGGAACAAATCTCTAGACATGCAGGTAGAAATAAGGTCCTTATTCTAGGGGATCTAAACATTAACTGGCTGGGTGCCAACCAGTATAACATGCTGACCAAACTGCAGAGCCATAATTTGCACCAGTTATTAGGTGAACCCACCAGAGCCTCCCCTCACTCAAACACAAACACCCCAATTGATTGGATAATGGCCAACCACCCTGAAAATGTAATTTCTCTGGTGTACTACCAGATGCCATCATTGATCACTCCCCAACCTACTGTATCTGGGGAAAGAGTATACCTAACCCATCAAAGCCCCGTTTCATCATCTTTCGCAACTATGCTAAATTTAACCAACAGCTCTTCCTACACGACATTGCCAATACTGACTGGTCCTCCATCCTTCAATATAATGATGCCCAAACTGCCCTCAATCTATTCCTGACAACATTCCTTGCACTCCAGGATAAAAACTGCAAACTTGTAACTCGTAGGGTAAAAAAATAAGAAAACGCGATGGCTGAAATCTGACCGCCTCTCTAAATTAAAGCAAAGAGACAGATGCTGGCTCTTCTACAAAAGCTCAAGGTTATCCTCCAACCTAAATACTTACAGGTCACTATGAAATTTCTGCAAAAAGGACATCAAAAAAGCCAAGAGAGCTTCCTGTAAAGATCTATTAACAAACTCCTACGGCGACTCAAAGAAATTTTGGTCCCACATTAAATCCTTTCTAGGCCAGAATCCAGAATCAACTCCAAATGACATGTTACTAAATGGCATACACTGCTGCAATAATCCTAGAACCATCACAAACTTTTTTAACAGAAATTTCTCCTACCTAACTAACTACACCTCCTCTTTCCCTACCCCATCAACCATGCGTACCCCAATAAATGTAAACGGCCCTCATTTCTTTTTCAAGGCAATCTCAAGATGTGACGTGCTTAAATTGTTAAAAAAAACATCTCTGATTACACTGTGGCTGGCTCTAACAATCTAGAACCAAAGCTGCTAAAGATAGCAGGTCCCCACATTGCTGCCCCACTGGCCAAGATTTTCACGCTCTCTCTTTGTCAGAGCTATGTCCCTGACATTGGGAAGGAAGCTAGGATTACCCCTGTTTTCAAAAAAGGTGATCACAAGGATCCCTCTAGTTACAGATCCATATCCATCCTGTCAGTCCTCAATAAAATTCTTGAAAAACTGGTAGCCTTCCAAACAATTGATTTCCTCCTGAAACATGATCTACTCGCCACTGCTCAGCACGGCTTTCGCAAGGGTCATAGCACCACCACCGCACTTCTCAAATTCACGTCCAATACACTAGATGCTATGGATTCTGGTCTTCTCACTGGGGCCATTTTTATTGACATGACTAAGGCATTTGACCTAGCAGATCACCCCATCTTCCTAGGCTCCCTTACATCTCTCGGTTTTTCACTAAACATTGTCAAGTGGTTTAGTAGCTACTTATCTGACAGGACCCAGACTGTGAAATACAACTCTACCCTATCAGACAGGGCCACTATAAACATTGGTGTGCCACAAGGATCAATTCTCAGGCCTCTACTTTTCACTGTCTTCATAAATAACATTACCTCCAACTTACATAGGACAGAGTCCCTGCTATATGCAGATGAAATTGTTCTATATGCCAGGACAAATAACATTGAAGAGATAAATAATCAACTCTCTCTCAACTTTCAACTCACCCAAAAATGGATAACTAGTCACAAACTTGTACTGAATGAGGCCAAAACTCAAGCTATGCTTTTTGGATCAAAGACCAAACTCAAGCATGCCCATCCAAAATTTAAGATCTCCTGGTCAAATGGCTTAACTACTGAAGTAGTGAACTCTTTTAAATATCTGGGTGTCACACTTGACCCATCACTAAATTTTGACCTACACATAAAACTGACTTGCAAGCAGGTAAACACCAAAATCGGAATTGCATACCGTACCAGTTACTTGCTTACTCCCTCAGCAAGACTTGTCGTAGCACATGGCATCCTCCTGCCCTCACTTACTTTGGGGGCTGACGTATACACCTCTGCATGCAAAACAAGTCTTCAGAAATGGAACGTAACTTACAACATCTGTCGCTATGCATCCTCCTCACATAAGCTGAAACACCGCTGTCTCTTTTACTCAGCGCTAGGATGGCTTCCTCTGCTTGAACTCTGGCTTTAGCTTATGGCTCTGTCATAGACAATATTGTTTGGCTACAAATACCCAAACCCCTTGCAGCCAATTTCCAAATCAGAGCACCCTCCTATGGACTAAGATCCACTGATAGCACCCCTGTCTGCATACCCAGACACTATACCTCCAAAGGTGCAAATGCTTTCGCCTATCATGATCCCCAATACTGAAACTCCCTCCCTCGGTTCGTGAGATGAGTTCCATCACATGCAACATTTAAGAAAAAACTGCAATCCCATCTTGAGTCCTCCTGCATGTGCCACTGCCTCAAACCCCCCTTAGCTCTCACCTCCTCCCTACCAAGTCTCTCCCTGCTTTTACTGCTCTACTCTACTATATAAATAGCACTTCCCCCATCTGTTCCATCCTACCTCCCATTTTAGACTTGTCCCCTATCCTTTTCTTGCTTTTCTTCTATCTCCCTTACTCTTATACCCCCTTGCTTTACCCTTAATGCCCAAATCATATGCTATAGCCTTCACTGTCTATCTTATTTCTCCTCAAATTAAATGTCTTGTAACCTGCATTTATTGAATATTGTCTCTGCTTATTATTTCCATCACACTGTTACTGGATCTACCCTTTGCTAGCCACTTCTTTTCATATTACTCTCTCACACTGTAATCTACCCTCTACCTTTGTCTATAGCCACCTTTTCCTTTTCTCTATGTACTCTGAATGCTATAGCAAATTCTGTATCACTTGTAATGAAACATATACTACTGTCTATCATGTTGTACCTGTAATGATATGTTTTCTGTATGCGTTGATGTACTGTACCTGTAATGAAATGTTTCTGTATGCATTGATGTGCTGTACCCTCCCAGGTTGTGCCTGAAAATAGTCATTGCCATGGCTAGTGCATTTACCCAGTAAACAAAAACTAAATAAAATAAAAATAAGATAACTGTACCTCCTACGGTTCATCGGCTGACCTACATGTGGTCTAGCCGCAGTTCTCTATCTCATTGGGCTAGCTACCCTTCGTTCCCATGGATGCTTCCTACAGAGCTGCTTATTCATTCAGACCTACCTCTCCAAAATATGCTCCCTAAGTTTCCACCTTCCATTGGATTAATTCTGGAGTACATCAAGATATTCCCCTCAATTCTTGAATGCTTCCCAACATGCTATTAAACTCCTTTGGAGTTACTGCTGTTTTTACTAAGAACTCCTTGCTGAGCTCTATTCCATACTGCCTTCCTTAGTTTGCCTGATACCTAAGGCTTGATCTACTATAGTTTCAAAATGCTTATTACCTCTGGTCGAGATGCCAACTCATCCACCCAGGTCTCTTCACTGCAACCTTTACCATCCTCGAACATCAGGAAATGACGGTTTACTGCACCCTTCTTCTGCTCTCATAAGTTTGCGTCAAGAATATACTTCTATGCTGCACGGCACTGCCTCAGGGTTATGCTACTAATTATGATACCAGTTACAATCATTCCTTGCTACGTCGCTACTAATTCTGTATCACATGCAGTTAGACATTATTATTACTCTACATAAAATTGCTGTACAACCTGCCTAGCCCCGCAGGGCCAGAGGTTCACCTCATCGCACCAAAGATCTGCACCACTATGGGCCTGAGGTCCCTTAATCTTATATTACTACACTATATTTGCCTGCTTCTATGACTTGCCTCACCCATCAGGCCGGGGGTTTTACCTACTTTTGCTCTACCCTTGCCACGCCCAGCTCGGGGCTTGGAAGTTCGCATTTCTACTATACTTCTACCCGCAGCCATGTCTGCCAGCCTTATGAGCTCCTGTTTATTATGGACTCACATCTGGATTTGTCTAGTCATTCGTCATCTATTCTTGGATGCTTCTGTCTTGCCGCTTCAGTCACATGAATTACTGCTGCTACACTCCTACAAGGACTTCGTTGAGCTTATCCTGAAGACTTTAAATCTCATGATTTGTGCACCAAGGTTTTGAACTGCGACAACGCTACTTCATTCGCCTCAGCCTCTTCAGCTATCACCGTCTATGACTCATAAGTACTACTATTCAGGACTTGTCAGACTGGTCTCACCAAGTCAATTCTTGTTATGGTGCCATTCTGACATCAAAATGTGGATACATTCATCGATATGCAACTATTCAGATCACCAGACAATGCTTCAATTTGCGCTATTTCCAATTCCTTATGCCCCTCGTCGCATACCGTGCATAACTTATTATATACTACTCCTCTGCTACTACTTCTACATCTGCAGATTCATTACTACTACTACTACTACCACTACTACTACTACTACTACTACTACTACTACTACTACTGACCTACGTGCAGGGCCACTTCTTACCCTACTGCTCTTATTACCTGCTTTGCCCTTACAGGGCCTAGAGGTCATCACGAATAACTCACCGAATTTACAACCTACTTCGCTTCTCCATCTGGAAGTACAGCTGACTTTGTCTACCATACGCACTCAGATATCTACCCGCTTCACTTACTTGCTTCCCCTCTCAGGATTGAAGGTTTCTACTGCTCCATCCTTCCCTATCATGCAGCATATGCCAGTTCATGTGCTTCAACGCCACAGCCTTTTGCAAAGCTTGCCAAGAGGAATACAAACTACCTTCCTCCTACTCTGGACATGGACACTTAGCCTTTTGGTTACTGGTTCTCCTTGCAGAAGCTGACCTCACCGCCAGAACATTTCACCAACGTAACTCGATGCTTTGAATTATTATTATAGACCATGGATTCCAGTCTCCCACCACTCTGCTCTGGACATGGATTCTCGGACTAGGATTGCTAGAAGGATACTGCTACGTTCACCAACCGAAATATTCCATACCTATTTAGTTTTCACTTTACTGGATCAGAATCTCAAACTTTGGAACTCGAATTAGCTTAATATTGTTATTTAGAATTATTCTCCCTCAGTATGCCCAGAAGGATGGGCAGGTCAGTAGCCATGGGTCCTCAGAGGTTCCCCCAAAGCTTTTTTTTCCTTTCCTGCATGCTACTGGTCATATTCTCCGGAGTTGGAGGTGATAATCATTTGATATTATTATTCCTTTTGGGCGGTCTCATACTACTGGACTAAGCATTCTTTACGGTGGGATACAGAGTAAGGCCAAACCAATACTAAGTCATAACAACGTTACTCATCAGCTCAAGCATCTAAGCACTTTGCATAAGACTATCCAACTCACTTGTACTATAAGCACTGACTGTATAACTATGTTCAAAGTACCTAAGCACAGATCAATTCAAACTGCTACATATCTGATGAGCAATGTCCTACTTACCTATCTGGCTTCTGTATCCAAGCACAAACCTTCATTATCCAATTACAGTACATAGCACAAGCACTGAGCTATGAACCACACATAACTGCCAATCAAACAAACATTCACACAACTAGTATACACAGGCCTAACCAATCATACCACACAGACAATCATTAAAACTAAAACCCCACACTCCAAATTACCCCCCCCAACTTTACCCCCCAAAACACCCCCACAGAAAAGAGAAGAATGACAAAGAAGCCAAGCTTCCCAGGAGAACAACCTGCAGGAATTAAAATATTGCACTACAAGACAGGGCTAAATGTCTCAAAGTTTGAATAAACAGTCAGCATGTAGAAAATCAGTTCCTGCCCAGAATAATCATGAGACCAAGGGCCCTCTCACTGCCCCTAGTCTCTGCTGGGCAAGATGGCTAAGGAACCGAACAATGTATAATTCAACATGAGGAGATCACCTTACTTCACAACCCAGAGGTCCTATCACTAGCTCCAGGAGAAGTGGAAAACGGTAAACAAATGCAGTTTGCCAATAATCCCAGACAGTCATCAGCTGCCACACAAAGCTCCTCCAATAGTCTCCGATAGTCTCCAGCTGATAAAACTCAAGCCGGGTAGAGAGAGAGAAACATCCGGATATAGAACTCATCACAGGCAAAGTTTCCCCTGACTGCAATTCAGATTCTGAAAACTTGGGGAAAGGAACTATGGACGATGCCATCTATGCATCCATTTTCCCCCAGGAGGAAAGTCCAGTCAAAACAGATGCCAGTTGCACCTTCACCCCCCTCATATGGTGACTAAAGAGGCACCTCCAGCCATTCTTGAAGCCTCTGTCCTCCAGTCCCTCCTAATTCAACAGTGATCATAGACACAGTCTGAGATCACACTCCACCCCAAAGGCAGTCAGCCCCACCATAAGAAGCAGGCACCTACCAACACAGGCCGGTTACCAGGACCAGTACCACTCCATCACTGGTCATTTGCAGATGGAAAAGGCACAGTTGCAGGTAAAGCAAGTGAAAGCAATGACAGCTTTGTTACACCTCAGGGGACACACAGGTAGGATAAATTGAAGACCAGCAGGCCAACTCTACCCTAAAAACAAAAAAGCTAACTCCTACATCTGTTTCATTTCCCTGCCCTGCCTACATCTAAAAGACCCTAACTAAAAGCTCACTCACTGAAGAGACTGCCCTCACAAATTTGGTTGCTCGAGTCGAGACTGTTGAGACTGTCGACACAGGCACACACACCAAAATATTGCTCTCCTAGAGTAAAACATTAAAATGTTAAAACGAGTAAACATAGGATATCCCTCTCCTTTCCCCTGTAGTACACAGGCAGCACCTCAGCAAAAGCCACTGAGCAAGCTACCTGTCTTAGTCTCCTCCTCAGCTACCTAAACTCCCCCTACAGTATCAAAACCCTGTCCCTAGTCAGGTCATTACTCTGAAGGTGGACAGTGACATCCATCTCTCCCTTCCATCCTGCTGCCCTTGTGATCATGAGGATCTGCTTCCCATCTCTCCAGACCATAGCACTGGTTAGGCACATAACCTACCTCTCCCTCCCTTTCTTATTCCCAAAGCTATCTCCCTATCGAGTCCACCATCAGAACTTGCTTATTCCTCCTCTGGGGTTCTCTACCACCTTCCTTGGGGTCTCCATATAAAGGGCCCCCACATCCTCCCTGGTCACTACTGGGTGCCTCCTCCTGGCAGTCCCACCATGCCAGAGTGGCATATGAATTACTTGGTGGTATCAGTAGATGAATGTACCTCTGTCCCACCAAACCCCACCCTTTCCAAGCCCAACATAGTCCAGCCATTCCTCCTCTCTAGCATCCTCTGAGGTAACAATGGCAGACTTGGTAGCCCATGAATGTAGGAAGAGGTCCCCTGAATCCTAGCCAACTTGGCCTGAGTCTAGTGACCTCCTCCCTCAACACAGAGAGGTTTGTGCAGAAGAGGCAGCACCACAGTCTCCAGAATGTCTCTTTGGAAACTGCCACCACACAACCACTGCACTGCACCACTCCCAGCATTCTCTGCTTCTTTTCTCTCAGTGTTGCCTGCAAATACTTTTGTATGCTTACCCTTCATAGGGTGTTTCTAATTTTCCCATTTATGTTTATTTATGTTTATTTCCATTTGTTTTCCCCATGTCTTGTTTAAATCCTTTATACTCCTACCCTAGATTGGTGTTGTTCCTATTCCAAGTTTTGGCCTATCCTTGACCTTCCACCTTTCCCAACAGTGACTGTTACACAGTACTGAACAGCTGCACCCTGCCTCTGCCGAATGGAAGAGACTCAGCTTCTTTGCTTTCTTCTGTTGATGACTGCTGATGCCCACGACACCAATTACCTGTTCCATTCCTTCACCGTTCCATGCACTTGATGGATATAAGCGGCCGGGGGAGGTCATGTCATGATTTATTTGACTGTGTTATCAGGCAGGTGGATCAAGGGAAAGAAGTGGATGTGGCCTATCTGGACTTCAGTAAGACTTTTGACACTGTGCCACACAGAAAGCTAGTTAAAAAACTAAGCAGTCTGGGGGTGGGGAAAAAAATGACAAGCTGAGTATTAAACTGGTTATGGAATAGGAGGCAAAGGGTGGTGGTAACCAGTAGTCACTCAGGTGACAGTAAAGAGATTAGTGGGGTGCCACAGGATTTGGTGTTGGTACCAGACCTCTTCAGTGTCTTCATAAGTGACATTGTGGAGGAGCTTGAGGATAAGGTGTGTCTCTTTGAGGATGATACCAAAATCTGTAATAGGGTTGAGGGTCAGGAAAGGGTGGCAAGAATGCAAAGGGATCTAAGGAAACTAGAGGAATGGTCTGGGGTAGCAGCTGTGTTTCAATACCAAAAGGTTGCAGAACCCAGTGACTGTGTATAAGATGGGGGGGGGGGGAATGGAGCTTACAGCCACCAAGAAAAATGAGATCTAGAGGTCATGATACCTGCTGACCTCAAGGTAGGTGGGCAGAGTGACAAAGCAGTGTGAGATGCTGGGGTGCATTGGGAGTGGAATTTCTAGCAGGAGTAGGGGAAGTGGTGCTCTGTTGTGTCGCTCCACCTGGAGTACTGTGTCCAGTTCTGGAGACCTCTACAAGGACATTAAAATGGTGGAGATGGTACAGAAGAGGATAGCCAAAATGGTAAGGGGGTTGCATGAAAAGCCATACTAGGAAAAGGTGCAGGAATGCAACATGTAGTTCCTGGAAGATAGGAGAGCAAGAGGAGATATGACTGAAACCTACAAGCACCTCTCAGGAGTGAACAAGATGCAAGTGAAGGGTCTATTTCAGAGAAAGGAAGACATGAGAACAAGGGAGCATATAATGAAGCTAAGAGGAGAAAGGTTTAGAAGAGATGTGTGAAAATACCTCTTCACTGAAAGGGTGGTAGATAACTGGAACAACCTGCCAGAGGAGGTAGAGGGGGGAAAAGACTCTGGGAAGCTTCAAGCATGCATATGATGCATATGATAGGCTCAATGGCATATTAGGTGGAGAAATGGGGGAAGAGAGTGGCACCTATGACCGAGTGTCTGTGGTGATGGACTATGCAGGGACAAGGGGGAAGACTGCATGGGCCTAAAAGTACTTTTCTGCTAACAAAGTCTATGTTTCCATGTTTCTATGTATACATGGTATAAACTCCTGCCAAAGAAATAGGGGCCCAGGCCAGCTTTATTCTTGCCTGCAAAAATGAATGGCAATTAGATGGAATCAAAGGCCTTTTTGAAATCAATCATGACTGTGGCAATAAGTGTGGAAAGAGATTGGGCCAGGTGGAGTAGATTAAGGAGCATGTGAAGGCGATCTGAGTTAAGGCAGCCTTTCACAAAACTCACCTGTGAGGGGTGTATCAAGGTAGGAAGAAATTGTTCTAGCCTGGAAGCACAGAGTTTGGTGATTATTTTATTGTCAGAGTTGATTTGGGAGCTAGGGTGATAACTGGTTGGGGAGATTAAGTTTAGTTTTTTAGGTAGGACTGTAATTATTGCTTCCTTGGAGGTGGGTAGAAGAGATTGGTGGTGTAGGGAGTGTTGAAAGACCCGAAGAATTATGTGGAGGGGGCTCCAAAACAGCTGGGTTAAAATCAATTGGGAAGCCTTCCCTTCTGGAGATTTGTTTTTATTCATGGCTTAAATGGTTTGAGTAACCTCCAGGAGATAAATGGGTGTATCCTGGAGAGCATATTGCTGTGGAGAAATGGAGGAGAGAGAAAGGGTGCCAAACAGTCTACAATTTAATGAGGTGCAGGGTGTGCTGGGCTGTATAAATGCGAGCATGCAAGTCTTCCATGACAACATTAGTCTCTGGTGGGCCTTTGCGTAGCACTCCTGAGGAATCTCACAACCCAGGGTTATGCTTGTCAGTTAGCATCTTTCTTTAGTCTCTGAGCAAGGATCTTGCTGGTCTGCTGTAGCCTTCCCAATATTTATGTTGGGTACAGAGGAGAGCTAGTTCTGCTTTTCTGCAATAGTGAGAATTAAGTTGTGTCCTGATCTTGTGTCCTGATCTTAATCATCTCAGAAGGGTCACCGAGGGGTTGACCTTATACTTATCCTCTAATTTCTTAAGCTGCTTTTCCAGGGTTTGGGCCTTTAGTTTTTATGTTGATTGCACGCATGCACAAGAAACATGTTGCGACAGGTTTCTGGAGAAGCAGGTTGTGGAGGCGCGGCACTGTTGTGGCCAATGCCCTCACAGCCTGCAAAGGCTTGCCCTGCTTCCCCCAATGCCGTGGCACGCTGCTGCTGACACTAGTTCAGCCAGCGTGTCACAACTTTCTAAAAAAACAGCCGCTGCAATCAGGGGCCGCCTTGTCATTGCAGCGTCAGTCATCCGCTGCAATGAGGGAGCGACCCGTCATTGCAGGGCGGGATGTAAAACCCCTGAGATTGTTTGAGAACATGGCGGCGGCTTGCCACCGTGTTCACAAACAATATAACCCCCCCCCCATATGTTTAGTTGCTGACGGGGGCCCCAATCCCCGTCAGCATTCTGTGCCTCCCTCGTGAATTCCTGCCACGGGGTGGTCAATCCCCCGCCGGCTGTAGTGTTCCCCTATTTGTTTTGTTGCCAATGGGGAGCCCACCCTCATTGGCATTCTGTTACCCTCTTTTGTTGCTGCCGACGGGTGCCCAATCCCCGTCAGCATACTGATAACCCCGCCCCTGCCAGTTTGCTGACGGGGTGCCCAATCTCCCATCGGCTACTGCTGCCCCCAGTCCAGGAAGCCTCTGCTGACACACTGGGAGCCCATCCCAGTGTGCCAGATGCCCCTGCAAGTCAGAAAACGGTTCCGCGACATCTGGTTTATTTTATTATTTTTTTTTAAATCCTGGAAGAAAGGAAACCGTCCCTCGATGCTCGCCCCGCTTCCCACCTGCAACCCGCACCCACCCACTGCACGGTCTGCCTCCCCACTCCCCCCCTCACCCTATACTTACCTTAGGAGCTCGGCACGACGATCTTTGGTGGACCAGGAACACATCTGCACTCTTCAAAGCCGACCGCGAACTGAGGAAATGCCGGTAAGCTGTATAATGTAATACATAGGGTTTTTCAACTTTACTGCATATCTCGGCATTTTGGGAATTTTCCACCAAATTTTCAACATGGATTTTTGGGACCTCCTCATGAATTCTGAACTGTCATGGCGTTAATCGGCCCGGAATGGTGATTTTGCGGTCACTGCGCGGAATCACCTTTTGGGGCTGATTAATGAAACAACAGTGCCAGTGTTCATGAGGTGGGCTCTCAAAAAGCCTATGTTGCAAATTTGGTGGAAAAAATCCCAAAAATGACTGTTTTACGAGAGTGCGCTGCGCAGTTGCTACGCACGCTCTTAACTTTGTGAGTTTGCAATATTTTTATGCCAGATTTCCAACATTGGTATTTTGTCACATCTCCTTGTGAACAGTACAGCTGTCATTGTTCACATCCTGGCGGATATGTGTTTTCGCACTTCCTGCGCAGAATAGCGTGGTCGCTGTGGGAAATCAGTGTACAGGACAGATTAAAAAAATGACAGTGCTGTTCATGAATAGAGGTCCTGAAGTGGCTATGCTGAAAATTTGGTAATGATACTCCATAAAATGACTGTGTTACTAGCGTGCGTTGCGCAGTTTGCACGCACACTTGTAACTTTGCGAATATATAATATTTGCACTCCAGATTTCCAACATTGCCATTGTCCCACACCTACTTATGAACAGTAAAGCTGTCATTTTTCCCATCCTGGCCAAAATGTGTTTTCGCACTTCCGGCAGAGAGTACAGTGGTCGCTGAGGGAAATCACTGTCCGGGACAGATTAAGAAAATGAGAGTGATACTGTTCATGAGCAGAGGTCATAAAATGCCTATGTTGAAAATTTGGTGATAATAACCCATCGAATGACTGTGTTACAAGTGTGCGTTGTACACTTTCCACGCACACTTGTAACTTCGCAGATTTGTAATATTGTCATGCCACATTTTCACCAGTGGAATTTTCCCACACCTCCTTATGAGCTGTGCAGCTGTCATTTTTCATATCCTGACCGAAATGTGTTTTCACAGTTCTGGCGCAGAATAACGTGGTCGCTGTGGGAAATCACTGTTCGGGACAGATTAAGAAAATGACAGTGGCACTGTTCATGAGCAGAGGTCCTAAAATGCCTATGTTGAAAATCGGGTGACGAAACTCCATAACATGACTGTGTTACAAGTGTGCGTTGAACTGTTTCCACGCGCCCTTGTAATGTCTCACTTTTGTAATATTTTCACCCCACATTTTCAACAATGACATTTTTCCACACCTTCTTATGAACAGTACAGCTGCCATTTTTCACATCGTGGCTAAAATGTGTTTTTGCACTCCTGCCACAGAATAGCATGGTCGCTGTGGGGAATCACTGCATGGGACACATTAAGATCGAACGAGTGAGAGGGGGAGTGACCGCGCTGAACTGAGGTTTGTCGGGACTGCTGCGAATTTGTTTGTGGGCAGAGAAAGGGCCCAACGCAAGAGCCCAGTACAAAAGGGCAGCCTGCAGCACTGTGAGAAACAGAACGAGAGAGCGAGTGAGAGAGAGGGAGTGAGTGAAGTCACTGGAGCTCTTTCAGGACTGCTGTGGATGTCTTTGTGGGCAGGACAAGGCATCAGTGCAGGCAGGGGCCCAGAGCAAAAGGCCAGCCTGCAGTGGTGGGAGAAACAGTACGAGCAAGTGAGACAGGGGGACTGAGTGAGCTCAACGGAGCTCTATCAGGACTGCTGTGGATTTCTTTGTGTGCAGACAAAGGCATCAATGCAGGCAGGAGTCCCGTACAAAAGGGCCACTTGCAGCGCCAGGACAAACAGAATCAGTGTGTGAGACAGGGAGACTGAGCGACCTTAACAGAGCTCTGTGGGGACAGCTGTGGATTTGTTTGTGGGCAGAGAAAGGGCACAACATAAGAGCCCAGTACAAAATGGCAGCCTGCAGCACTGGGAGAAACAGAATGAGAGAGCGAGTGACAGAGGGGGAGTGACTGAATTCACTGGAGCTCTGTCAGGACTGCTGCGGATTTGTTTGAGGGCAGAAAAAGGCACCAATGCAGGCAGGAGTCCCGTACAAAAGGGCCGCTTGTAGTGCCAGGACAAACAGAATGATCGTGTGAGACAGGGAGACTGAGCACCCAACAGAGCTCTGTTGGGACAGCTGCAGATTTGTTTGTGGACAGACAAAGGTGCAGTGCATGCAGGGGCCCAGTACAAATGGACAGCCTGCACTGGCGGGGAACCCAGAATGAGCGAGTGAGACAGAGGGAGTGAGCGAGCTCAACAGAGCTCTATTGTAACTACTGCAAATTTCTTTGTGGACAGAAGAAGGCGGCAACACAGGCAGGAGTCAAATAAAAAAGGGCAGCCTGCAGCGCCAGCAGAAACGGAATGAGTGAGTGAGAGAAGGGGAACAAGCAAGCTAAACGGAGCTTTGTCGGGACTGCTGCAAATTTCTTTGTGGGCACACAAAGGCGCCAACAGAGGCAGGAGCCCAGTACAAAAGAGCAGCCTGCAGCGCCAGCACAGACAGAATGAGTGAGCGACACAGGGGGAGTGAGCGACCTCAACGGAGCTCTGTCATGATTGCTGTGGATTTCTTTGTTGGCAGAAAAAGGTGCCAACGCAGGCAGGAGCCCCGTACAAAAGGCCACCCTGCAGCACCGGCAGAAATGGAACGAGTGAGTGAGAGAGGGGAGTCAGCAGGCTCAACAGATCTGCGTCGGGACTGCTGCAGATTTCTTTGTGGGCAGAAAAAGCCACCAACAGAGGCAGGAGCCCAGTACAAAAGGGCAGCCTGCAGCACCAGGAGACACAGAATGAATGAGTGAGAGAGGGGGAGTGAGCCACCTCAACAGAGTTCTGTCGGGACAGCTGCAGAATTCTTAGTGGACAGAACAAGGTGCAAGTGCAGGCAGAAGCTCAGTACAAAACAGCAGCCTGCAGCACCGGACGAAACAGACTGAGCGACTGACAGAGGGCCAGTGAGCGTGCACAACACACCAATGCAATCAACATTCGGCGTTGACAAATGCTTGTTTATGTTTGCACCAATGCACAGTGTACCCTATGATACACACTCAAAGGAAGGCTTTTAAAGTGTCCCAAAGAAAATTACCAATGACCTTCTCATTGTCATTGGGGGGGACAGAAATTGCTGAATTTCATTTTTAACCCATGGGATGAATTCAGGGTCCTTAATGAAGAAAGGATCTAGCTTCCATGATGAAGCTTTTCTGTTAAATGTTTTATTGTTTTAACATACAAAATACAAAAATTAAATAAAAACAAACAGGACATACCAGCTCATTCAGTGGTAACAACATAAAGTACATAGGTCAGCAAATATTGTAGAATTTTTCGTTCACATGAAAAACAAAAGCAATTAAATCTAGTTTTTAATACAGGCACTTACTGTACCTCAGCTGCGGCAGAGAATTCCAGACCATAAGGAGGGATTCTTCCTGACTAGACATGGCTTCATATAATTCGGTAGATGTACCTTCCAATGGCTGATTCAAAGGGAATGCCTGAGGAAATATGAGAGAATGGCACCACATAGTAACTAAGGGAGAATATTACATTAGTGGTTGGAAAAGTACTACAATGTTTTTTTTTCTCTGTATTGGCATTGTCTGTAGGAAGCAGAGGTAAAATAACACTGTAAAACTAGCAGTAGTAACTTTATCATTCGTTACTTAGGGATAACATAAACCTATCTCTTAATGGTGTCTAGATTAAACTATACAGAGAACAACTATTTACAACACTGTCAACCTGTACTTTGGGTAAAGTTATGATATGATATCATTATTACAATTATAAGCAAGTAGCTATATTAACAATAACATTGGCATGAAGGGAATCAAGTAGTAAACAAAGGGGACAGTTCAACTAACACCTGCTCTTGCAGCCAAGTAGGCTATGTAAGAGGCCCAGCAAAGATGGAAATTTAGTAATTGCCCTTTTATCAAAAAGGAGAGTCTATCTAGCTCAAGTATAGTAGTAAGCATTGATAGTACAGTATTTCGGTCACATTGGGCATTGTGGGACTTCTCCAGTTTTTAAGGAGGATTCGTTTCACTTGCATACTGAGTAGCATTAATCATCTGAATTTGTCAGGGTTTAGATTGGGGACTTCAGATTTCAGGCCTGGTAGCATAAGGGGAGCGCTGGGGGGATAGTGCATTGAAAGGCATTACGTGCTGTTTGAAGTGTTGATTTCCAAGTTTCTGAAATCAGGGGGCAAAGCCAAAGCATATGGTAGAGGTTTCCTCCAGGTTGGAGACACCTCCAACATTTGTCATGAGGGAGTAATTTCATCTTCATAAGCATAGTAGGAGTTCTGTTCCATGAATGTAATATTTTGTTGTGAATAAGTCTGCTCTGGGCATCTGCATAAGCAGTATGACCTACCTGCCAGCATTGCTTCCATTGCTGGTCTGTAATTGATATTTGCAAAACCTTTTCCCATTTGGTCTTGGAAGAATGAGTTGGGGAGGGCAGGGTGTCCTTTATTGGTGCATATAGTTTCCCGGCCATGCCTTTTTTAAGGGTAAGCCATGTATGTATTGGGGTACTAGGTCATTTGAAAGATCTCCTTTTTGCAGCAATGGCTTTAGAACATCTCTAAGTTGAAGAAATTTCCAGAAGTCAGAAGCGGGTTAATTTCATTTGTGCCGCAGTTGTTGGAAGGTGTCCACCATTAAGGAGCCTTTCATTAATACAACTTTTAAGAAAAGAATGCCCTCGCCATGCCATTTGGTCCAATTTATAGGGAGACCACCTATGGTGATATTCGGGTTGTTCCATAGGGGAGTATATAAAAGGGGGAGATCAGTGATCTTAAGTTTTTTGTGAAGGGCTCTCCAATATTTGAGTGAAGGATCTATAGTGGGGTGTGGTAGGAGAACCTGTGGTGTCCCAGACCATAACATAGTAGCTGCAATGGGAGAGCCACTAAATGTTTGTTCCATTATTATCCACTGAGGGGAGTCTTTAGAGTTGGGTTGGAACCATTTAATAGTTTGGGAGCATTAGTAGGCTGTTTTATAGCCCTTCATCCAGGGGAGACCCCAGCCCCCTTGTTTCCAGTGTACACAAAGTAAGTTCTTGCCAAAACAGGGTTTGTCCTTACCCCAAAGAAAAGAGCCAATCATTTTACCTATTCTAAGGAGTCATGGTTTGGGGAGAAGTAGAGGGATATGAGATAATAAGTGGAAGAACCTGGGTGCAATAGACATCTTAAAGGCAGCAATTTTGCCAGCAAGAGTGAGATTGAGAGATGAGATATTCGGTTTAGTTATATTTTGCAGTTGAATATTAGGGGGCCTAGGTTGTTATCCCACCATTTTCCAAGGTTGGCTCCTATTTTAATGCCCAGGTAAGTAATGGTATGTTGGGACCATTTTAGTCCAAGGTGGGACATGCTATGGGGGAGACATTTAGGGTTAAGTGGGAGAATCTCTATTTTGGCTTGATTGATTTTGAGCCCAGAGATATTAGAGAAGTGATTTAACAGAGTGAGAAGGGGGGTGATAGATTTCATAGCATCTCCTAGTATCACCAGTAAATCGTCCACATACATTAAGGTAGAGGGTTGCAGCTGTCCCGACACTATGCCTGCTATAAGTGGGTGCTGCCAAATTGCTGCCGCCATGGGTTCTACTGCTAGGAGAAATAGTAAGGGGGAGAGTGAGAAGCCCTGTCTGGTTCCTCTGTACAGTTGGAATGGTTCTGATATTGTAGAATTAGTAAGTACTTTTGCCTGGGGAGATGTGTATAGGGTTACTATGGCTGTTATGAACCAGGGCCCAAATCCAAATTGATGAAGGACATCATGAAGGTAGTCCCAATTGACAGAATCTAAAGCCTTCTCAAAGTCTATCGCCAATGCAGCCACTGGTGTGGACTCAGTTTTTGCTAGGTGAATGAGATTGAGAAGGGTTCGAAGGTGGTCTGTACTGCACCTACCTTTCACAAATCCCACTTGAGAGGGGTGTATGAGGTGTGTGTGAGTATCATATTTAGCCTGTTAGCCAGCACCCTAGCATACATTTTACTGTTGACATTAATCAATGAAATGGGACGATAACTAGCCACCTCCTTGGGGGTTTTTCCCTTTTTTGTGGAGGACTGTGATGGTGGCTTCTCAAAGAGATTGAGGCAGAATGCCTTGGGTCTGCACTTCTGTAAATACGTTGCATAATAATGGAGAAATCATAGGGGACATTGCCTGGAAAAAGTCCACTGAAAAACCATCTCCTCCTGGCACCTTCCCTGTTTTAAGAGACATCAGAGCTGTGGAGACTTCTTGAGGAGTGAGGGGGGCTTCTAAAATGTCTTTCTGGGGGGAAGATAATTTAGGTAACCTAATGGAATGAAGAAAGGCCTGGGTTTCTGTGGAAGCAGTCAGTCTGGAAGATGTATATAGCTGAGAGTAAAATGAGGCCATCATTTCATGCACTTTTGAGGGGTTAGTTTGAATGGCTCCAGTATTTGTTTTTTTAGCCCTGCTATGTATCTGCGTACTTGTTGTTTGCATATTTGGTAAGCTAAAACTCTTCCATTTCTGTCTCCTCCCTTCCAGTTCTTTTGCCGTATTCTGAGAAGGGCAAGGTCCACTGTTCTGGAAGTTAATTCATTAATTTTTATGCATATTTAGAAGTAACTAGAAGGGGAAGGGTTCAGATCTGTTCCAGTACAATAGCTTATTCTTGTTGTTGTTACATGGTTTCTTGTTGATTTTACTTGGTAGAAGGTTATTTATTTTCTTTCTTACTACTTCTAAGGGGCTAGCAGGGTATTGTTTTTGGGGCTGTTGGAAGTTTGAAAACTGTTTTGGTGGCTGTAAGTGGGCTCATTTGTTTGATGTTTCGCCGTGTAGAAGGCTGTGTTTGTGGAAGCCTGTTTCTTCTGATTTAAAACCTATTTGATGGAATTTAATTGGCACTGTCTCTTTGGTTGCAGTGCTTGGAGGGGCAGACACAGGGCTGATACACTCGAGAGAGAGTCAGGTGTAGGCCCTAATCCCACCGTCCCCCACCCCTCCCTCCACAGAGCTCAGCTCATTTATAGGGAAACACCTGCCTAGCAATTGCAGGAAAAGGCTTCAGGTGCAGCTCATGTAGTTCTAGCCACTGGGGGTTGGATTTAAAAGCTGGGAGAGAGGAGCTTAGGGAGTTGTTCACTTCCCTTATAAGTTTACTGTGTTGTACTGCACCTAGTAACAGTGGTACCTGTTTACTGTGGGACTGTATCTAGGATTGGTGGGTGACCTGATTAGTGGGTAGGGGTGTATCTTGGACTAGTGGGGAACCTGGTGGCTCACCCAAGGAAACCTACCTGGAGGGGGATGGGATCACATGTCATTAGGGCTGGCATCTTTGGGAGGGTGGTGGGGTGTGGGGCAGCCATGATACTAGACTGGACTTTGAAGTTCGCTGGTTGCCCAGTGTGCTACCAGCTGGCACAGCTAAGGGAAGAGGTTGAGGGGATTAGGAGACAGCTGGGGGAAGGGGGAGTTATGGTTGGGGAATAGGGCAGGGGCTCTCCCACGGTGTTGTACCAAGCACTAGGGGCGGTGGCATAGGAAAAGGAGTGCAGGAGAGTACTCTGCGGTCACATAGGGACCCTGGCAGCTGGGGCGCAAAAGGAGGACACAACCAAGGAAGCAGGAAGGTAACTGGGGACCTCACAGAGAGGGGCCAATGGGAGGACATTCTCATGGAAGTAGGCAGATGGCTGGGGCTGGACAGAAGGAAGCAAGGTGGGGAGGTGGATCAGACCTTAAGTTCAGTAACCACTTCAATTCTCTTCTTCTGCTTGAGGATGAGGGGGGTGATGTAGCCATGACAAGAGCTGTTAGAGATGGAAAGGGGGGACAGGAGGTGGGGGCTGGATAGCAGGAGGAACAGGGGGAATTTGGAATGCGGGAAGACGGGGAAGCAGAGGATCAGAGCAGGAGGAGGAGGGAGGAAAGTGCAAGGAGAAGGACCAGTTGGGAGAAAAGGGCAAGGAGAAGGACCAGAAGTAAAAGGAGGATACAGTAAAGGGAGCTTGGGGTTTTGGGCCAGGGGAGCATGACATGCAAAGAGGGGCTGAACAGAGACAGGAAGGAAGGGAGGACAAGCCAGGCTAGTTTAGCAGATAGGGGGAAGGACCAGTCATGAGCAGTGACGGTGGAGTGAGTGCAGAAGAGATGCTCGGGAGGAGGAGGCATGTGATCGGAGGGAGGGTGTGGGGTGTAAATAAGGAGGGGACGGCAGGTGGCACCAAGATGGGGAAGGAGCAAGGAGCTGGCTGGGAGGGGCCAGTAGAAAGGATGAGGGACATGGAAGGGGGGGAAATGGAGGAAAAGGGGCGGCCAGACTGCTCCTGTTTGGTGATTTCATGATCAGAGGTATCAAATGGGATAGGAAGGGAGAAGTCTGCCTGGTTAGAACAAAATGCTTCCCTGGACTAACGGTGCACAGGGCCAAGCTCGAGGTATATCAACTGGCAAAGGATTATGGAGGTTTCCCGGACATACTGGTCCACCTGGGCACCAATGACATTGAGGGAAATAGTGAGCTATAGATACAGGCAAGGTTCAGGGAGCTTGCCAGGGTCTGTCATGACATAGGATGCGCAATTTCCTTCTCGGAAATCCTGCCAACACCAAGGGCTAGTGAGGAACACAAGAGGAAGATTAGGGAGATAAACCAGTGGCTCAGGAGTGGTGTGGGGCTAGAGGTATGGGCTGATGGGGGATTGGGGGAGACCTGGGAGGATAAGGGGCTGTATGCTAGAGATAGGCTCCATCTTAAGTTTGGGGGGGGGGAATCCTTAAGCTGAAAATAGAGGGGTTCATTGGTGAAAGGTGGGGTTTAAACTTATGAAGGAGGAGGGATGGGAGAAAAGGCTGTCGAGTGGGGTTCAATAAAGGAGGGAGTCTGTCTCCACCCCCCTTGGGAGCTGGAGAAATGTGGAAAAAGGCCGACTGGTAAGGTGTAGACCAGGGGAAGATGGAATCCCCATGGGAATGTGAGCAGAGGAAATGGAAGTGTAGGGAAAGGGTGGAAGATAGTCCTGCTAAATGCCAGGAGCTTGGGCAATAAAATGCCTGAGCTTCAGGTGATGCTAACTGAGGGAGAGGTGGATGTGGCAGCAGTCACTGAGACCTGGGCCACCGCAGGGCATGACTGGGACCTGAACCTGGAGGGCTACATCATGTTCAGGAAGGACAGGGGGGAGGAGGGGTAGCAATAATAGTCAAAAACTGAATTGGCATAGGAGGAGTGGAGGAGGCGGAGGGAACTGTGGAGGCAATTTGGGTCACCTTGATAACAAGGGGGTGCAAAAGACTAAAAATAGGAGTGGTGTATGGACCCCCTGCACTGGCGGAGGAGCTGGAGGAGAGACTGGTGGCAGATGTTGGGAGACACTGCAGACCAGACAGGGGAAGGGTGGTGGTGTTGGGGGACTTAAACATGCCAGGAATGGACTGGGAGACTATGACGTCCTTGGTGGCCAGGGAACAGAGGTTGTTGGATGTCTTTCAGGATGTGTTCCTAACTCAGCAGGTGGGGGAACTGACCAGGGAGGTGCGGATACTGGATGTGGTCCTGGCAGACAGTGACCAGACTGGGGGCCTGGAGGTAAGGGACCCATTGGTGGGGAGCGACCGTGCCACGGTCTGGTTCTGTTTGGACCTAGGAGGGGTAGAAAGCTGTACAAAGACGGAGGCAACTGACTTCAGGGGGTTGGATTTCAAGGAAATGGAAGGATCCTTAAGGAGCATTTGGATGGGATTGGGCCAGACATGGACGCTGACAGTAGGTGGGAAATCATCAGGAGGGGGGTGCAGGATGCTACCAGCACCTGTGCAAGAGTAAGATGAAAATGCAGTAGGGTCTGAAAACCCTGCTGGTGGACCAGGGAAGTTCAGGAGGTGGTCAGGGGAAAGAAGGCTGCCTATAGGCATTTTAAGTGCTCAAGGAGTGATAGAGATCGAGGGGAGTATGAGCTGATGGCCAGAAGGGCCACTAGGGTGGTGAGGGCAGCTAAGGCAAGGAAGGAGCAGAACCTGGCCAGGGAAATTAGGAGAGGGAACAAGGGGTTCTTTAGATACACTGGGGAAAAACAAAGGGTGAAGGGGCAGATTAGCAGGATTAAAACAGGGTAGAGATGGGCACAAGACCCGGGGGAGCAGGCTGAGGTACTAAATGAGTACTTCGCCTCAGTTTTACCAAGGAAAATGGGGGGGCTGCATCATACATGGGAGGAGATGGTGAAACTGAGGGGGGGACCCTTACCAATTGGTGGGACTGGGGAGAAGGGGGGCATCACTGGCAGGAGGGGGGAAGACAAAGCAAGGGGACAAGGTAGCAGATGTGGAAATCATGGCAGAGAGAGTGAGGGAAGCCCTTAGGTCCCTTAAGATGGAGAAAGCACCAAGGCTGCATAAATTACACCCCAGAGTGCTGAAGGAACTGGCAGATGTCCTGGCAAAACCCCTGGTGGATCTTTTCAGCATCTCTCTGAGGACATGGTCGGTGCCCCAGGACTGGAAGGTGGCGCATATAGTGCCTATCCACAAGGGGGGATCAAGGGAGGTGGCAGGGAACTACAGGCCCATCAACCTGTCATTGGTGGTGGGCAAGGTGATGGAGGGCATTGTCAAGGAGAGGCTACAGGGGGATCTGGAAAAGTCGAGGTGCCTGGACGATAGATAGCATGGATTCATCCTGGGGAAATCATGTCAGACAAACCTTGTGGAGTTCTACGACTGGGTGACGAGTGCCTTGGACCTGGGGAGACTGGTGGACATCCTCTTTCTTGACTTCAGCAAGGCATTTGACTCTGTTCCTCATGGGGGCCTGTTGGATAAGCTGGGAGAAATGGGTGTGGGAAACCAGTTGATCAGATGGATAGGCAATTGGCTCCAGGACCGGACCCTAGGGTCGTGGTTGGCAGGATAGTCTCATCGCCAAGGAGGGTCATTAGTGGGGTCCCTGAGGGATTAGTCCTTGGGCCCCTCCTGTTCAATGCCTACATCTATGACATAAGGAAGGGTATCAGGAGTGAGATGCGTCTCTTTGCGGATGACTCAAAACTGGGGGAGGGTGGATGGGGAAGAAGGGAAGGTAGCCCAACAGGGGGAATTACAGGATCTGGAAAGGTGGTCTAGAAAGTGGAAGCTGAGGTTCAATGCAGGGAAATGCAAGGTACTGCACCTGGGAGCCAGAAACCAGGGCCAAGTGTACACCCTTGGGGGGAAATGCTACAAGTCTCGATGTGCTGAAAGGGACCTGGGGGGTGGTGGTGGATGTCAAGATGAACAACTCTGAGACTTGTGGGAGGGCGTGCCAAGGCCAACAGGATGCTGAGATGCATCGCTGGGGATCATCTCAGAAGAAGGAAGTGATACTCCTCTGTATAACTGCTTGGTGAGGCCGCACCTCAAGTACTGCGTGCAGTTTTGGAGGCCACACTTAAAGAGGGACATTGAACTCCTGGAGAGGGTTCAGAGGAGGGCAACCAAAATTATTTGGGGCTTGGGGAACAGGACCTATGGGGAGAGGCTCGAAGAGCTAAATATGTACACACTGGAAGAGAGAAGGGACAGGGGGACATGATAGAGGTCTTCAGGTACATGAAGGGGGTAAATAGAGGAGGAGCAGTCAGGGTGCTCCGATGGAAGGAGGGGCCAACTAGAGGGCATGGGTGGAAGCTGGAGGGGGGGAGATTCAGGGGAGAAAGGAGGAGGTGCTACTTCACTGAGAGAGTGGTGGAGCCATGGAATGCGCTGCCCAGGGGGCTGGTGGAGGCAGGGACAGTGGAGGGGTTCAAGAGGGGGTGGGACAGGTACAGGGGAAGGGTGTGGGAAGCAAAGTCCACTGCAGTGAGAATATCCTGGACTGGGATGGGAGAAGCCAGAGAGGGCAAGGGGGGCAGCAGAGTCAGCTCCCAGGGTGGGGGCTGACCAAACGAGCAGACACGAAAGGCTGTTAGGCCTATTCTGCTGGCATTTTAGTATATTAGTATTTGTAAGACTCTTCTTCCGCATTCAGAATGAGGAGAGGGTTGGGGTAGGGCCTTTAACTCCTGATCTGCAGCTAATAATTCACTTTCTAACAGTAAGTTTGGCTTCTTTACAGCATCTTATGTGAGTAGCATTCCCAATGATTTTTCCACGCATGGTGGCTTTATATGCTTCCCAGGTATTTGAGGCTGCGGTCTCGGAGATGGGTTTCTCTTGTATAAAGAGTTGAGTTTCGGATTTGGCCCACTCTATGAATTTTGGGTCCTGAATAAGAAGGGGGTCCAGTCTCCAAGATGAGGACCGCAGAGTGGTTGGGCCCCACAGCAGGATTAGCTGCACAGGGGCATGATCTGATATAATCATGGGGAGAATGTTAACTTCTAAGGTGTAGGGTGTAAGATTTGGGGATATTAGTCAAAAATCCAGCCTACCAAAAGAGCCATGTACCCCTGACTGGAAAGTGTAGTCACGCTCAGAGGGATGAACTAGTCTCCAGATATCAACTAACCGGTGTTCAGAGCTAAGATATAGTGTTGCCTGTACTCCCTGGGTATGGAATTCTTTCCCCTGGTTACTTCTGTCCAGGGTATGGACGAGGGTTAAATTGAAATCACCTTCCACTAGCCTTGGCACATCAGGTTTCATCATTGTCCCCAATTTAGCATTAAGGTCTAAGAAGAAGGAGGGATTATCTTCATTAGGAGCATATACATTGAGAGCAAGAATTTGGCTATGTGGCGTGTCCAATATGGCTATCACACACCTACCTTGAGGGTCTGCTTTGCTATGCAGGATTGTCCAGGGAAGAGATTTGTGAATTAGAATGGCCACTCCTCTCTTTTTTGTTGGGGCACTGGCATGTACTTCAGCCCCACCCAGTCCTTCACCAGGTATTTGTGATCTTGTTTGTTTAGTTTGGCTTCTTGGAGGAAGGCAATCTGAGTTTTTAGCCTCTTTAAATGAGTTAGGACTTGTTTTCTTTTCAACGGAGAATTAAGGCCCCTGACATTTCATATTATGATGGATGTTTCACCCATAGTCAGGGCTGTATAAGAGCATGGTAACCAGGTTAATGAAATCAATAGACCATGGGGGAATTACGTCAGAGGAAGGGGTTGACACCAGGTCCTGTATCGTGCTATGTCGTAGGTTCAGGGTGGTGTCGGTTGAAGCAGTAAAAACATAAATCAGCATACTTTTAGGCATACCAGTTAGTAATATTACAGCAATTAGGTATGGCAGTGATAACACAGTAGTAAACAGAATATCTAAACTATTTACATTGAGTGCACAACCTTGCACAATGGCAGTGGCGGGTCACTTAGGCAGAGGTTGCGTGAACCTCTTCGTCCTACCCACCAAGCCAGTCAGGGGGAGTGGGAGAGTCAAGACTCCTAACACTATGGTCAAACCCATAGTGGGAGACACTTTTCCCTGGGAGTTGGATATAATGGGTCAGGAATGTCCGCCAGTGACATCTAGTTTTATAGATGTGTAGCCAGAGGTCAGAAGTAGGCATAGACTGAAGTGGCCAGCAGGCATGTGAGTCCATACACAGGAGGGTAAAAGGCAGGGATGCAGGGGCCAGAGTGAGGTTCAGCATGTCCAGTTCCAACTTAGCATCTGTTTGGAACTGGATTCCAGGGGTAAATTAAACATTTAAGTGGTACCATATCTATAAGTCAATAGTTTGTAAGTAACCGTCAACTCCCCCCCCCCCGTATTGAAATTAAAAAATGATAAATCGCATGAGGGCTTATAATTGGGCAATCTGCTAGCCCTTAGAAAGTAGTGTAGAACTGGAAAATACTTCATTTGTGAATGTATATATTATCGTTTAGTAGTGCCCTGGGATTTTTTCCAGTGTCATGCATGATTCAGGTTCAGGGACCTTTGGGATTCTACCCCAACCATCGTTAAAGTGAGTGATACACGGCGGCTCATCCCTAGAACAGAAATGGGTTATTAATAATCAGAAGCCACCACCCCAGGTCCCAACCAGGCCATGCATGCTATGGCAAATACAAGTGAACAGAAACAAGGACACTTATCTATGGCAGATCCGATTGATCCGCAGCCTGAAGCAGTTCAGCATCTGAAGGTGCTTGCTGTGTCCATTCGGCTGCAATGTTCTCCTGTGTCTGGACTGCATGGGGGATAATCCGGCAGATCGCACTGAGGGTTGTGCCAGGGGATTGCCTTGTGTTTTGTCCCTGAATATACTCCTCAGGCCTAGTGGCATCGTGTGACATCTCTTCCTCCGAGAGGCTCTGACGATCAGCAGATTCAGATGTATCTACGGGCATTAGTGGGGCAAATCAGTTTGGTGTGGAGAATTGGAAGAGAGAGTCCTCCGAGAGTTCTGGTGGTGAAAATGGCAGATTCCTGATCCTTTCTTGAGGGTGATCGCATTTCTGATGTCTCCCCAACTGCTGCCGTTTTCTTGATCTTGCTGGGAGGGCGGCCGGCATGCCTTGAAATTTAAAGCCAGCTGGGCTGGATTCTGTAGTGATGGTAGTAGCAACGATTATTTGGAGACTTGTGACTGTAACTCAGTGCTGTTACTGTCTGTCCATGATTTTTCAGTTCTGGTAAACTTTGCGTTGAGCCATTGGCTTTTAGGTATTGAGTAAGGCTTTTGGGAGTAGAAAAAGACATATAGGTTCCATTGATTTCAAGCCGCATAGTTGCTGGGTACTGGAGAGAGAATTTTATGCCATGAGCGTGCAATATTCTTCTGGCCTCTGTGTATTCTTTCCTTCTGGCAGCTAATTCACGGGAGTAATCCTAGAATATTAGGATTCTGTGGCCTCTCCAGGAGAGGGGACCCAGCTCTCGAGCTCTCACAGAGATCCATTCCTTGTCTGCAAAATGTAATATCTGTACCATAATTGGTCTATGCCTTTCCTCTGGATTGGATATAGGGATCAGCATTCTGTGATCCTGCTGTCTGGATAGCCCTGAGGGAACTTCATGTTGTAGCAATTCTGGCAGAATATCATAAAGAATGTCCAGTGGATAGCTGTGCTCAGCCCCCTCAGGGAAGCTAAGGAACTGAAGATTGTTCCTATGGCTTCTGTTCTCCATACCGTCTAATTTGCTTTGCATGAAGTTAATAGTTTTGCCCTGCCGTATTGTGGCAGTAAGTCATTCAATTGCCTCAGTGTTTTGGTCTGCTTTTTTATCAGTTATACCAATCCTGGCTTCTAGTTGTAAGATGGCATTTGTGGTTTTGTTCGAGGCAAGAGTGACTTCAGCCATTTGATTTAGAAGGGCTGTGAACATTTCATTCCTCTGCTGCATGGATGGCTCTATAGAGACATCGGGCTGATTATGTTGTGCTATTCTGAGCACAATAATGTTGCATCAGCCACTGTAGAAGTAAATCTAAATATAAAATAATAATCCTGTTGGGTCTTGGTATAAGATCCTCTGCAACACCGACACATTGGGGTTGGAAGGACAGTGCAGATTGCAGAGAAACCCCGAGGAATTAAAGAGCACTCACTCTAGGCAGCCATTGAGATCAGAGCCAAGCCACACCCACCCCCCATGATGAAGATTTAAAGGATGGAGGACCCCAAAGGATCGTTAGGGAAATGAGGGCATGATCATAGATAACTATTGTGTGTATATGTACATCAACGGTCATCTGGGTGATGTGTCGAGAGGGGAGGGGAGGGGAAGGGAGCCATGCATCTATCCTGCTAAGGGACAGGTGTACACGTAAATAATATATATAATCTCTGGATTCAGGGTGCATGAGATACCTAATGTCAATCATGGTGTGCTCATGGACCATGGCTTTGATGGCAGCAGCCCCTCTGAGGTGTGGTTCTCCGTTCGTGGAGGACCAATCCAACAGGGGTCCAGAAGATGATCAACATCCCCACCAGCTATGATCGGGGCAGGATGGGAGTTGAATTTGGAATGTTCCTTACTATGGTGGGCATAGAATGTAGGGTTGTCATTGTTAGGGTTATAGAGATTAAGTGGTATCAAAGGGTTTTCTGGAGTTGTAGATGGGCCATCAGCCACCTGCTCTATGTGTCCGTAATAAAGGAAATGCAGTGCCATTTTAGAGCTTTGTGAATTAGGACATATTCCCCTCTTTCAGCAGATGTATAGATGTTATGAATTTTTTGGCCCGCCCACTCCCTCTTTAGCTTTCACTCTTCTGTGTATGACATTTTGGTTTCTTGCAGGAAGCCTACCATTGCATAAAGTTTTGTCAAATGTGCCAGGACATGTTTCCACTTAATGGGGGAGTTGGCTCCCCTAACATTTCAGGAAATAAGTTTAATATCTGCCATTGGTGGTTATAGGTGTGATAGATGGTAGCTAGATAAATTCCAGAGCAAATCATGCCAGACAAGGCTGCACTGAGAGATGAACGTGTGGTCATAGAGTTACATAGGGAAGGTAGTGCAAAGCACAAACCAAGCTGTACCTAGGACCTAGTCCTAAATAGAGAACATGGCTGTGTATTAAGCATCTACAGAATTAATGTTAAAAGGCCCAACAAGGGAAACTATGAACAAACCTTTGCAGTGTCATAATAGTGCAACAAGTGACATAAAATAAACCCCAACCCCCCCCGAACCATAAATCTATGAGCTATGGTTGAGCAAGTATGTCATCCAAGCAGTGAGTTATGGCTCCCCCTATACAACTTTTAAGTTAAATGGGCAAACAAACCTTGTATTTAGTAGTACTGTGCACTTAAAACAAGGTGCAAACTTAGTAACATACTTGAACTAGTTCCTTGGGAGAAGCCTCCTGAGATACCAAGCAGTCTTTCTTAGGGGAGTTTAAGACATTTTGACCCCCAGTGGTGGGACAAGTACATGGATGGGTAGTGGCCACAAGTTCAGAGTGGCTGAGCCTGGTTCCCATACCATGTGAGACAGTGTGAAGGGACTATTGACAGCACCTAGCACAGAGCCAGAGAGAGATTGATGCACGCACAGAGCGAGAGAGTACCTGGCAGCTAAACCTCTTGGGGACAGTTGGAGGTGAAGTTAAAAACTTACTTACCTCCAAGGCTGGGGGTTGCCATCCTGGGGTGTCCTTGAGCAGAGTTCAGGTGAGTAACCAACCCCCCCCCATCAAGTCAGCAACAGTCACACATGAGGTTACATCACATCAAGCAAACAAAAAAAAAAAGAGAAGTCATGATACACACTGTTGGCAGTATTACAGTTAGGAGCCTTAAAAAGGACCTGGTGATCCATTTCCGAGTGTCCCAATAAAGGGAAATGGGAGATTTGCACCTGAGAGAGGCATGGCCCCTTTAAGAAAAGACCAAGTCACAGGGCTCAATTGGTAGAGGGTCCCGGATGCACCACTGTTATGTGAGGGAGGGAGCAGTTTTAGGAGGGGCGGGTGCATATAGACAGCAATGGAGTCAGTATTTCAGCCCTGTTCTTTTGGATTAGCAGTCATGTCCACAGCAGGGCAACATACAGTATGTGTGGAGATAGGCCTTCTCCAAGTTGGACAGTGTGCTAAGCAGGAGCGGGGTAAACTCTGGGTGTTGAGCTGCAGTTCTGGAGGTGGGCAAAAATTGCTTGCACAGCCAGATTCAGTTTTTGTTGTTCCAGTACCTGGGTCTATGTGTAGGACAGCTTGTAGAGGGGAGCATAGCAACTGCCCATAGCCTCACTCTCTGAGCTTCCGGATGAGGTCTCCTTGTCTTTGCCCTTGCTATGGCTCCTGAGTCGGTTAAGGGGAGAGGATAACATTTTCTTGTGTTTATTTTTCTTTTTTTTCCCCAATTATTTAACCAGGAGTAGCACACTAAGTTGATGCTTGTTTACAGGTGCGTCCTGAGAGCACAGGGAAGTTAAGTGACTTGCTCAGGGTCACACAGTATTCAAGTGGTGGCTGTGTGATTCAAACCCAGGTCTCCAGATTTGCAGCTCAGAGCCTTAAACCACTGCACTATACTGCCTCCATTTCTCTTTAGCACAACCTTTTCACTGTCTGTGGAATGTAGGTAGCCAGGGGTCATCATTGGAAGGGTCCTCATATTATAATAGGGGTCCTAACCAGGTCTGGGAGTGGTGTATGGAGGGATCTGGGGCTGTGTCCATCTCCTGGGTTATGGAATCAGGCAGCTGGGCCTCTGGCCAGGATCTTTGGATGAAATCCTAAGCTGCCTCTGGAATGTGGAATAAGCATGGGACCCCATTTCTAGATAGCTGAAAGACTGCTGTACAGTACAAGTCACATTTAACTGTTCCTCCAGAGAGTTGCTTTAGCACTTCTGATTGAGTTGCATATGTGTTGTTGAATCAGGTACAAAACATTGCAAAGACTGTTTCTTAAGAGTTACAAATCAGTTTTACACTGCATATTCATTGCACTGCTGATGCATTCCAAGTGAGTAGCAAAAACATTTTATAAACATTGCTCTTGAACTGGTTAAGCATTGTAAAACAATGCAATGAAAGTTGCCACTTCATTATCAACTTTAAAAAAACAATGCTAAACCAACTCATTGGTGGGACAGTTTAATGTGACTTGCACTGCATATCTTAGGCAATTGCATCAGAGCATGTCTGGCTCAAGTGTAGGCCTCAGGTGGGGCTCTGTCAATGCTGGAGAAAAGTATGGGTAAATCTGTATCCTGTGTCCATGCCACAACAAGGGCCTTCTTTCACAGGCCAGTTGCATCACCCACTTCTTAAATGGGAAACAGAGAAACTTTACCAAAATTTGGTGGGGTTTTTGTCCAGGCTTGGGTGCATACATGTAATATGTCCAACTTGCTTAAGAGGGAAGTTTGGGTCAAATTAGGAGGGAGATTGGCCTGCCACCTTGCTTAAGAGGGAGATTTGGGTCAAATTAGGAGGGAGATTGGCCTGCTAGTAGGGAGATGCCGTAACGTTGTGCGTTTGTCCTTAAATGGTGTCAAAAACATAAGAAAAAAGTCATTACAAAAATATAATGCATTTCATTTTGTCAAGAATAAGCACGAAAAAGAATAAACAACTAGTTATATAAAGTTATCAGATACATTGTGCATCACTGATTTAATTTTTATGTGTCTTTATCTGCCCAAAAAAGATGGATATTTTGGACAGAATTTTACTTAAACAGGAGATTTTGTTTCCCAGGAGGGAGAGTGGGAGTTCAGTCAAAAAAACCAGGAGTCTCCTGCGTAAAGAGGGAGATATCACATGTGTGGGGTGGCAGGGGAAGGGAGTGGTGGGAGTGCTTGAGCTCCAAGGGACTAACCCAGTGGTAGTGAGGGGGAATGGAAAGGACATTTTGAAGAAAGCTGTTACTGTCTTTTTCTTCCACCCCATCTGGGAACGCAGTAAGGTGGAGGTTCTTATAGAGGCATCAGTTCTCCAAGTCCTCTAGTGTATCCCACAATTGATATATGGTGCAGTCCTGTTCCTGGAGGTGCTCCACCAGCTGGTCAGCTGTATGCCTAACTATGTTGTATTATGCCCAATGTATTACACTGTGTTCTTTACCATTTGTTTTTGATTCTGTATGACTAGTATGTTGTATTTGGGCTAATGTAATATATTGTGTTCCTTATCTACTGTTTTTGATTCTGTAATATTCCCTCTACCCCTTCCCCCAGAAGATTCCGGGAGACAAGCATCTTGTTTGCTCAGTGTTCCTTTCCTGGTGAAACAATTCAATAATTAAATAAAATAAATAAAAAACACCATTTCTGCAATGATCGGACCACAGGAAGCAGAATTCTGCAGTAGATGACTCTGACAAGCTTTCTAGTAAGATCACCAAATTTGAGAATAAAACAGGTTAAACGGAAGCATTAATGCAAATTATATGAGAGCGAAAAGCATCAGGGTTTAAGCTGCCATCATGTTAGCAATCAAGCCACACACACCCGTAACCAGTAAATTTGTTTGTGCAAAACTTGAGCACATGAACAATGAGAGGCTCAATTTTTAAAACTTTATTGCTCCAAAATCATATTATTACCATGCTAACTCTTAATAGCATGGCTGACAGCTTGTTATTGTAACAGTTGCTATTTTAGAAAGTTGCTTAGTATGTCACTAAGCTGTTAGCATGTTAATATGTAAAACACCAATGCACCCATTCAAATGAGTGGTTCTACCAAGCATACAGGGCACACTGATATTTCAAAGGGTTTCAGAAAGTGATACCAGATTTGCAGCAGAACACTAACTAATGCTTCCAGGAATAATTTTTTCCCATCCTGCATTTTCTGCAACTTAGCCCCTGCTTCACTCGTCCTCCTGATGGCCACCCCCCATCCCTTGAATTCATGTGAACTTACTAGTTAACCATCACTTACCAATGCCCACCACAGTGGTGGTGGCCTGCTACATCATTCATGCACGTGCATGCAGGGGTGCTGGCATCTCCTCACTGAACCAAAGCTTTTCCCACCATTTCTACTTCCCAGTGTGTTGGCATGCAAATTGCAATGATGCAAATGCATGCACACAATGGTGTGTATGTATTCAAGTGTGCTGCAGCTCTCCCTATCCTTTTCATGTGTGCACTGCTGTTCTCCGACCTGTACTCAAACATGTGGCAACTGATCACTAGGATGCAGCACCCCCTGCCAAGGGGAGGACAGTTGACCGTTTGATGCTTAATCTTCCCTTCCTTGGCAGCTCCCAAGAAGCTCAAGTCCATTACCAAATGTTGGTCACCAGCACTGTGAGTGGTAAGAAACACAGAAACATAGATTTTATTGGTAGAAAAAGACCTTTAGGCCAATTCAGTCTGCCCCATCTTCCTGTCTATTCCATCACCACTGATCCTAGTTGGTCACAGGTCTCCCTCCCTCACCCTGTTCCTCTACCTAATATGCCCCTGTGCCTATCCCATGCATGCTTGAAGCTCCCATCATTACCCCAATACCTCCTCTGACTTGCTGTTCCAGTCATCCAGCACCCTTTCCATGAAGATGTATTTCCACACAGCTCCCTTAAGCATTCCCCCTCTTATCTTCATTGCATACCTCCTTGTTCTAGTACCTTCCTTTGTCTGAAATAGGCACTCAACTTGCACCATCTTCACTCCTATAAGGTACTTGTAGTCTTTAGTTATGTCCCCTCTCGGTCTCCTCTCTTCCAGGAGTACATGTTGAGTTCTTACTCCCTTTCCATGTATGGCTTCTTGTGTAACCCTCCTTCACCATTTTTGCTACCCTCCTCTGCACTGCTTCACTCTTTCAAAGTTCTTGTAGAGGTGTGGCCTTCAGAACTGGACACAGTACTCCAGGTGGGGCCCCAACAGTGAGCGATCCAATGTCAGCACCACCTCCCTCCTCCTGCTAGAAATCTGTCTCCCAATGCACCTCATCATCCTTCTAGCCTTTCCCACCTCTTTGTCACACTGCTGAGCTACCCTGAGGTCATTAGATATGATGGCCCCTAGGTCTCATTTTTGCTTGGTGACTATAAGCTCCACTCCCCCCATGTTATACACAGCCCCAGGGTTCCGCAGCCCTAAGTGCATAATATTGCACTTTTTGGCATTGAAACTCAGCTACAAATCCCTAGGCTATTCCTCTAGTTTCTTCAGATCCCTTTGCATTTTCTCCACCCCTTCCCGACTGTCAACCTGTTACAGATTTTTGTATCATCTGCAAAGTGCCACACCTTACCCACATGCTCCACCACCATGTTGCTTATGAGGACTTTGAAGAGGATCAATCCCAGCACCAAACCCTGTGGCACCCACCAGTCACTCTCCTATCACCTGAGTGGCTATTGTTTCCTACTACCCTTTGCCTTCTGTCCCTTACCAAGTTTGATACCAAGCTTGTCACTTTCTCTTCCACCCCCAGGCTGCTTAGTTTCTTAACTAGCCTCCTGTGTAGTACAGTGCTGAACCACTTATTGAAGTCCAGATAGGTCATATCCACTGCTATCCCTTGACCCCCATCCCTGGTAACCCAGTAAAAGAAATCTATGAGATTAGTTTGACATGATCTCCCTCCTGTGAAACCATGCTGCCAGTGGTGCTGTAGCCATTTTGCCTTCAGGTGCTCCATGAGGCAAAAGGACTGCTGATAGCACTACTGCTGTGCTCCTCAGCCAGCCAGTGAACCCTGCTTTAACATCACACTTATTGTATAATAGCACATTGTTAAAACAATGGAACCTTGACCATGCCAGCCCTAGCAGCACATGAAATATAAAAAGGAAAAAATCCATTACATGGAAGTCTAGTGTCTCTTTCCATCCTGCTCTGAGTAGCCCAATAAATGACAATCCATTCTCTGGTAGTCTAGTTCTCCTTCTCCTGCTGCTCCTAGTAAACTGAAACATGAATATCCATTATCTGACTTTCTTGTGTCTCTCCCCCTTCTGCTTCCACTAGCCCTGTACGTGAATATACTGTCCATTGCATATCATTCTAGTGTCTCTCCACTTTCCTGCTCCTTGTAGCCCATTAGATATCCATTCCTTTGTGATCTAGTTTTCCTCTCCCCTCCCTAGTGAATGGAGGTTTTTGGCACTGATGACTTCTAGCAGCAGAAGTGAGTAGAGGGTAAATGCCAGCCAGAGTCTTGAGACCACTGTGTGGTATGGGGTACCAGATGAGGAGGGAAGAGGGATACTAGATTACCACAAAATGGATTGTCATTTATCAGGCAGCCATAGAAATATAGACTTTGTCAGTAGTCCCCTAAGAATAGGGGGAATGACACTGGAATATGATGGAATGGGTCATTATTTACTGGACTCCTGGCATTTGGAGGGGGGCACACTAAACTACCAGGGAAATTACTGTAATTTCTGATGCTACTGGAAGTAGGAGGGGAGAGGGAAACTAGACTACCAGGGATTAAATTGTGTACAAAACTGGGTCCGATGGTGAGGGTGGGAGGAACCACTGGCTCCAGGGAAGTACGTGGTCTCCACACCCAGCAGAGGAAAATACTCACTGTGTGACCTTGAACATGGCAATTACCCTCTTAGTGCTGCAGTGCAACTAGTTGTGGAAATGGATACAAGCAGGACACCACTTGGAAAGGTAGTTTGTATTACAGATGAGTTGCACTGGGTAAATATATTGCAGATATTCAGCAGTAAAATTATTCAAATAACAGATTTACAGAACTAGGCTATGTGGAACCCCAACAGTTTTTAGCCTGCTTGCAATCCAAATGGCAAAGTATTGTTCCTCAACAGTAATGTGCCCATAATAAGATGCTAATGTTCCTGTTAAAACTGTCCATTGGGACTGCGATGATTAGCATGTACACTTTTAAAAACAGCAACTTAGTGCAACAGCACAAATACCTTTGGGGTGACTTACATAGGCCTTACATAAGCAATAATTCATGTCATAAGGGCAAAATGCATTTGGAAGAAATATCAATATTAATTCAGGTGAGGGCCAGGCATGTTCAATTTATGCAAGGCTTTTTGTGTGTTACTTTATTATTCATGCCATTTTTATGTTAATTTTATTGTTTTTCAGGATGACCAAGCATAATTTTTGGATGGCCAAGTAGATGCCAATGCATGTGATGCTTACATGCATCTGTGCATCATCAAGCATTTGCAGTTGTGGGCTTCTGAGTAGCGATCAGTCCTAGAGAAGGAAGCAGTTGTTGGGCATGGACAGGTTGGGGGTGGAGCACTTGCTGGTGTTGTTGAAGATGGAACACTGCTGGTCACAGAGGGTAGGTGTGCTTCTCAGGTATGGGGAGGGAGGTGAACAGCATGAAATGTGATTGGGTGTTCTTGTGGGAGGCAGGGTAACAGTATTATTGTTTAAATACTGTTTTGTGTTGAGTTTGAAATTTTTGGAGGACTTTTAATCAGTTACAGGAAAATGGAGGAGAAAGTGAAAGTGCCAGCATGTAGGCAAACAGCTGCAATCTGATTGTGCTGATTGCACTACCAGTTCTAGCCAATGGGGACCTACAGTGAAGATATTTTTCATCCTGGGGACCTATAGTGAAAATGTTTTGATAATCGCACTCTAGATCCCAGAGATGGTACAATATCTCTAATATGTGCCAGAAAATATACTCACTGGTATTGCATAAATGTATTTAATAAAATGTCTACTTGAGTCCATAATTTCAATACCAGTATTACACTGCAGAATCTTTTATTTACCCTTTTCAGTAAAAAAACAGTTTAGTACAATGAAGTGAAACAATTAACAAACTGGAATGTATGTGCAATATAACAAGTTTCTCTGGTTAAAATTTAAGAAAGTTATAAAATAGTCAAAAGTACTGCTATTTAAATAATTGTTATTTAAGGGAATGGCATGAGTCTAAACCTCATGCTAGGCTTAGGAGAAGGAAATGTGTCCCCATTTAGGTGTTATATGGCTTTTGCTTAGTATTAACTGTCCTGATTAATTGGTGTTCTTTTTAATAAAAAAAGAATAAAATAGATACTCGTAAAAAATAACATTATTGTATAACATAGAGGATGCAGTTTAAAAATACTGGTTACATAAACAATAACTGCACTTGTGTTGAAATGGCTTATTATAGAAAACTGAATGTTCATTTGTGAAGGAGATTGTAAAATGATGATTTTCTGCTGACAACTTTGTAAAATATTGTTTTAATTGTTTATTTAATTTTGTGGTTACTAGGACAGCACACTAAAAACAGCACACTTTTTCACCATTGCCCTTGATTAAATTGAAATGTAATTGATTCACCATGTGATCATTTCAACTATGATGTCATCTATGTTACAGTATAAAATGATGGCACAGAGACCAGGCCAGTACACCCAGCTGAAGAGGAAAAGGACCTAGAAACATTTGGTCCTTACCAGATTCTATACCATATGTTCACTGCTGCATTTTAGATGAGATTTATAAATTTTTAAGTTCTTAAATACCTGCATGTCTGTTTTCTCCTGGCCTGTACAGAATGCATAATTAGGCTTTGAACCTTTCCTTACGTTAGTTTTTTTGTCGACAATGAATCATTTTTGTCACGTTTTTGTCACCATCCTTTGGACTTTCTCTAACCTGTCCTTGTTCTTTTTCAAATGTGGGTCCCAGGATTCAAAACACAATCCAAGTGTGGCGTCACCAGGATCTGTGCTGGAGAAGGATGAGCTCTTGTTTCCTGCGGGTAAAGCCCCTACCTATAAGCCCAGTATTTTACTGAATTTCTCATAAACTTAAATACATTGTGCAGTGGACTTTCAAACACAGAAACATAGAAATCTTCCAGGGAGACAAAGATCAAAGTCTATCTAATCCTGCCTGTACCTACTCAATTTGTACCCTGCCAGCTTTATGCTGTTTGTACAGTACAGGATCCACAACAGGTCGTAGAGCTCACTAACACAGTAGTATTAACAAATTGTCACTACAAGTCCAAGTTTAGGGTCAAAATGCTGGATATTGATTCATTCAATTCATGTCAGCCATTCAAAATTGTATTAGTAACAGTGTCCAGCCCACTTTCAAAATGTAATGCAGTAGCTGTGCAAGTCACAGAAAAATGCTCAGTGCAGTATAACAATACAAAGTGTTAACTCAATGTCAGCCTCTCACTAATGCTCCAGTGCTTTGATTTGCTCAGGAATCTTTGTCAGGGGGCAGGATCATTGAGGTGACATAGTTCCTTAAAAAAAAATGAACACGCACACTTCTCAAAGGCATAGAGACCAATTATTTCCAATATTGTGGCTAGCATAGGAAAGGTGACTTGCTTCAGTATAGATCGTGTGTTATAAACAAGTAGTACACATCAATATAATGTTAAAAATCAATTGTACCAAGTCAGTTTGTAATAACCTAAATATACACTGAATACAGGCAGATCATTGATGCTGGCACGACAACAAATACACTGATGTCCTCGACCATGCCGGGAACCCTTTGACACCTTTGACCATGATGTGTCCCTGGAATGACTGGCAAAAGAGCAACACTCAATGCAGGGGGGCACAGCCCCTGCACACCCCCATGCAGGAGGCTGTGCCCCCCAAACACCCCCTACTATAGATATCTAACTCCATATCACACAGACAGTAGATTTAGATATTTACCCCTATCACCAAACAGTTGATCAAAGTGAAACCCCCGTCACTGCTGATATAGGCTCGTGGAGGTTTTGCTGTGGGGGTTTCAGTGTGCTGGTGTCACTGCAGCAATGGTATACAGTACCAATACAGGCAGAGTCATTTTCTCATAAAATTACCTTATCCAGTTATAACATAATTACCAATACAGATAAAAATGTCAGTGTGATTCATTTGGGATGTGACAATAAGGGGGCTTGGGGGGGTATGAGAGTGGGGGAGGTTAGGTATACAATGATAAGGGTAACAACTGGGGTAGGCTGAAAAAAGGGGTTAGGGATGGAAGACAAGGAAGATAACAACTGGTGGAGTTCATTTAATTTAATGTATTGGTTTCACCAGGAAGGTGGACTATATCAAAATGATATTTTTTTCAGCCACACCTGGGGGAGGGAATACAATAGAAGTACAAAATGATTGCAAAACATACAGAATACATAAAAACATTTGACATGCATCCATGCAAAACACACATATATGATATGTACATTAAATAAAATGACGCCTTAGCCCTTGGGATAGGTGTGAGGGAAGGGGATTTGATTTGGGAGGAGGGTTAAGCATTTTTTTACACACAGGGGAATATTCCAAATTTGGCCTGGTAGATAAAACCATTAAGGACCTCCATGATCACACATTATTTAGCCCTTGGTATGTATGGGGATCCGCTGAAGAGCTAACTGGCAATTTATTTTTCAGATAGAGAGAAAAGAAGGATCCTTTTTGACAATCTGTGGAGAAAGAGACAGGGGAGATAGGAGATAAGATATTATTTAACAGGAAATATGCCTAATCTTTTTATTTTATTATAGTGTAGTTATTATATACATCTTGGACAGGCATCCATATTTTCTCAACCAAAACATGTTTTGCTTCATTGTTACTCAGTTTTATATCTTACAAATACAGTTTCCTGTTAGTTTTATCATTTAAACTCCATGGTCTGAGTGATCCATGTTTATATATCCATATCTCTGCCCCTCATGGTTTTCTGAATTTGCTCAATGCCCATGCAGATAGTACCAGAGTGGTCAGCATTTTGGTTTAGCTTGTAATGCACCCCAAAGGGAGTATCTATCTTCTGACTTTAAAGGTCTGTTAGATTTTCTTAGATCATTTTACTTTGTAACATTCTGACAGTTCTCTCTAAATAGACTTTTCCACATGTGCACTGGATTACATACACAGCAAACTCTGATGTACATTGAATGAACTGCCATATTTGGCCATCAGTAGGTGCTGAAACTTTTTTGCCTTGCTTGGTATATTGGCAGACATTACACTGGCCACATTTATAGAAGCCCTGTGGTAAAGGTGGCAGCCAGTTCAGTGGTCTGTCTCTAGGCTTCCTATAATGGCTTCCAGCTACTGTACCTGATCCTTGGTAGTCCTTTCTTCTTTTAAAGGAAATTCTCAGTGGCTGGCTTGCAGCCTCTGCTAATCCTGGGTCACTACTGAATACGGGCTGGCATTTTCTGATAATGCTTCACATTTTCCCTGCTAGATGGTTATACTCAGTACTGAATGTATTTACTGTACCTAATTGCTGTCAGCTTTCTTGGGTAATGGGTTTAGCAGCTCATGTCTTTCAACTGCTCTGACCTTTTTCAATGCAGAGTTAACTATCTTAATTTCATGGTCCCTCTCTAGGAACCTCTTGCACATTTCTGCTGCTTGAGTTTCAAACACTCAGTCCTCTGAACAATTTATTTTCACCCTAATACATTGGCTGTACAATGTTGAATTTTCCAAATGCCTTGGGTGAGAAGATTCAGATCTTAGTTAATAATTAGTGGCAGTTTATTTTGTGTAAACCTTTAATATTGGCATGAAAGATGACAAGGATCCATTTGAGATTATCCCTGAATTATTTAATATACTATTTGTATTGACCATCCTCCATCCATTTATCAAATTTTTTGTTAAATATTTTAGAATTCTTACTAATTAAATCCACTGATATGCTTTTTCAAATATTTACCACCCTCTGTTTACAGTGATTCTTCTTTATGTTATAAATATCCTTCCTTAGGCTTTGAGCCTATCATTGCTCCAGCAGTTCCTATTGGAGTGACATCTAAACAGTCAAGTTCTTTTTCAACAATTGTACCCATGAATGTAAGGTTAAAATCATTTCTGTTTAATCTGGTGAGAAATTTTCTACATCTTCCTTCATGCCTTCCCATTCACAGACCACACTGACAATAAAGCAGAACCATTTGACAATGTGGCCGGTGTATGGAGCTCAACTCTGCGTTGTAAAAGTGGACTTTCTTCAGTGTTCCATTTCAGTTCAGTTTATTATGTAGGGATAGCTTCCATTGAGCACGTTCATTCACAAGGAGGTCCCTGATACAAAGTACTAAACATCACAGACAGTCAGTACAAAGATACATCATAATAATACAGCAGGTATATCCTGGTATAGAGTAGATTGGTTGTAACAAATATGTAAAGGCAAAAGCATCACATGACAGTAAGTTTACCACCTCCTAAAAAAATCATCACAGACAATCAATACAAGTACTACATCTGCAGTGTCAGTGGCTCAGCAGGTAACATACTTGCCTCTGAGGCTGGGAGATCAGCAGGTTGAGGGTTCTATCCCCATACCAGACAGTTGGGTTAATATCCCAATACTGACACTGTAATGCAGCATGAGGGGGGTGCTACACTCCTGAGGTGCCGTCTTTCGGATGAAACGCTAAACCAAGGTCCCATCTGCCTGTTCTGGTGGTAGTTCAGGTGGAAGCTGACACTTTTTGAAAAGAGTAGGGGAGTTTTTATTTGAGACAAAGAAAAACATTACATCATGTACATAATATGTGGCCACATGTATATAAATAAAAAAAACAAAGAAACAGAAAGTAATATACAAGTTGCTTCACTCAAATTAGTAACAAAAACAATAAAGTAAAATAAAATATATGCATTCCATCTGCAAAATTAACATTCAATATATATAAATAATCTAACATCTTTAGTTTTATTTCTTATTCCCATTTTGTTGATTATATAGACCTCTTAAACATGTTCATGAACCTTTACCCCTCAGGATATAAACACTATATTTCTCCATAATAACAGAATTTTATCCATTGCATACTTTTTTCCATCATTAATTTAAACCTGTGCTAGTGCTGTTTCTAACTGGGTTATTATGACCCCTGTGGGGAGCTGTATCTGTTGCAATACCAACTGACACCTGCTTTGCCATTAATAAAACTTTATAATTGCAAACACTGTTCTCATGGTGCTAGCATGAAAGACCCTCCAGATACTTGAAAAATCTCCCAGCACTAGGGTCTGATAACTAAGCCTCTCTAAAAAAGGTAATTTCCATTTAAGTGCCACTTCCTTAGGGCAATCTAAGAGGAAATGCTGGAGTGTTTCCTCTACTGCAATGCAAAATAGCTGTGGACAGTATCTTTCTTGTATGGCCTTGTGTTTTAAGTTCCCTCGTACCCGCAATTTCCCATGACAGCATAACCAGTTTATGTCCCACATAGATTGTGGTATCCTACTGTCCTTTAATATTTTTGGAGCATAGGATGTCTTGGAAGGTGTGGATTCTGGAAATATCAGGGGCCCTTGACACATATCCCCTACCACTTTCTTGTATAGTTGTTTTCTCTCTAAACTCAAAAAAAATCCCTTTTCTATTCTCCACTGTCTCAATTTCTTAAGAGTCTATAACATACTCTGGGAGGGCCCATTGCTGCAATATTTTAGAAGTAATAGTTTCCATTTTCCCATATATGCTTGTAAGGCATTTCCAATCCACGTTTGCCCCACAGATATCCATTCTGTTTTGTATATTTGTGCTATACCCTCTAGGAAAATAGTATGGAAGAACATTACTGGGTTTATCCTATCTAACCCTCCCTTTTTTACTGGTCTAAAGGTTACCTCCCTCTTTATTGGGTTTAATCTGCTGGCCTACAGCATCTTAAAAAAATCACTGTAGAGCCTAACCTCGAGGTGTGCTGGGGGGCTATAAACTGCACTTAAATAGGTAAAGATAGGTAATAGAAAATGTTTAACTAATAATACTCTTTTCTTTTTCCCTATCTTCCAGTTTTCCAGGCCTGCACCTTAGCTTCACAAACCCCCAGTTATTTCTCCCAGTTATATACTGCTGAATTTTGTGCCCCCAAACCGGATACCCAGAATATTTTGTGGTTTCTCACTATAATTAATTCCTTCTAGTTTTTGATCTTGATTCTTCCCCTGCTTCATAGGAATGACCAAACTCTTTTCTACATTGATATTAGCCCCTGAGACGTGTAAACATTCTAAAGGTTTGCAGGGCTTTTATGCCTGATTCTTTATTTTGTACCATAACTACTATGTCATCTGCATAGGCCGTAATCTTTTCCTCCTGGCTTTCTAGCGATGGAGTTAAACCTATAATTTGGGTGTCCCATTTTATCTGCCTGATGATAGGATCTAGGGCAAATGTATACATAAGTGGACTCAAGAGGCATCCCTGCCTCATGCCTTTCTTAAAAGGAATTAGTTCTCCCAAGAACCCATTAACTGATGGTAAGCAGTGTGCCTCAGTATACAGGAGTTGTACCCATGAAATTACTTTTGAAGGAACCCATATCTTTTTAAAACTTGCCATAAATAGCAGTGTTCTACCTTATTGAAGGCTTTGGCCTGATCCAGCAATATAAGGAATCCTTCTTTATTGTGTTTTCTTTTAACTTCAAAAAGTTCCCTGACAAGAACGAGGTTATGCTGTATATTCCTGTTTGGAATGGAGCAAGTTTGAGCCTCATAAATCAAACTTTTGGCTACCTGCTGCAATCTTTGCATAATATTTTGGCTAAGATTTTATAGTAACAGTATTGGAGACTAATCGGCCTCCAAATTTCTAAAGAATGTTTGCCTCCCTTTTTAAAAAGGTAGCTAATTACTGCAATACCAAAATCTGTCAGTGAGACTCCCTTTTTCTTTAAGATATAGTCATAAACCTGATCTAATATGATATTGAGTTCTAGAGCATATTTTTATGTTGATTGTGCGCATGCGCAAGAAACATATTGTGGCAGCTTTCTCCACAAGCAGGTTGTGGAGGCGAGGCACTGTTGTGGCCAATGCCCCCACAGCCATTAAAGGCTTGTCCAGTGTCCCCCAATGCCGTGACATGCTGCTGCTGACACTAGTTCAGCCAGCGTGCCATCAACTTGTAAAAAATCAGCTGCTACAATCAGGGGCCACCTCGTCATTGCAGCATAAGCCATTCGCTGCAATGAGAGAGCGACCCGTCACTGCAGGGCGGGATCTTCACAAACTGATATTGTTTGTGAGCATGGCTGCAGTTTGCTGCCATGTTCCCAAACAATATTAACCCTCCCACTGTGTTTATTTGCCAATGGGGATCCCAGTCCCTGTCAGCTTCAGTGCTCCCATGTTTATGTTGCCGACAGGGGAGCCCACTCCCCATTGGCAGTATGTAAATACCCCCACTTATATTGTCTGCCAATGGGGCGCCAATCCTCCACTGCCAGCCACAAAAAACAAAGAGTTCAGTGGCATGCTGGGAGCCCACCCCAGCATGCCACATGCCCCTTTAATATAAAAATGGTCACTTGATGTATTATTTTTTTTCACCTGTAAAAAAGGAAACTGTCCCTCAGAGGTCTCCCTGCCCCCATCCCACAACCTGCACCCACCCACTGCACACCCTGCCTCTTCACACCCCCTCAACCCCATACTTACCTCCAGAGTCTAGCATGAAGATCTTCGGTGGACCAGGAATTCATCTGCAATCTTCAATGCTGACCGCAAACTTAGGAAATGCCAGTAAGCTGTATAATGGAATACATTTTTTTCCCAACTTTAATGCATATCTCAGTAATTTTTGGGGAAATTTTGGCACCAACTTTTCAACATGGGATGTCTGGGACCCCTCCTCATGAATTCTGGAACTTTGATGGTGTTAATCGGCCTCGAAAGATCATTTTGCAGTCACTGCACAGAATCACCTTTTGGGGCCGATTAATGAAACAACAGTGCCAGAGTTCATGAGGCGGGCTCTTTAAAAAAGCCTATGTTGCAAATTTAGTGGAAAAAATCAAAAAAATTACTGTTTTACGAGCATGTGTTGCACAGTTGCTACACACGCTCGTAACTTCTCGAATTTGTAATATTTTCATGCCAGATTTTCAACATTGCATTTTTTCACATCTCCTTGTGAACAGTACAGCTGTCATTGTTCATATCCTGGCCAAAATGTGTTTTTGCACTTCCGGCACAGAATAGCATAGTCGTTGTTGGAAATTAGTGTTCAGGACAATTTAAGAAAATGACAGTGACATTGTTCATGAGTAGAGGTCCTAAAATGCCTATATTGAAAATTTGGTGATGATACTCTACAAAATGACTGTGTTACAAGTGTGTGTTGCGCAGTTCCCATGCACACTCGTAACTTCGCAAATTTGTAGTATTTTCACTCCAGATTTTCAAGACTGGCATTTTTTCACACCTCCTTATGAGCAGTACAGCTGTCATTTTTCACATCCTGACTGAAATGTGTTTTTGCAGTTCTGGCACTGAATAACGTGGTCACTGTGGGAAATCAGTGTTTGGGACAGATTAAGAAAATGACAGTGGCACTGTTCATGAGCAGAGGTCCTAAAATCCCTATGTTGAAAATTTGGTGACGAAACTCCATAACGTGACTGTGTTACAAGCGTGCATTGAACTGCTCCCATGCACCCTTGTAACTTTGCAAATTTGTAATGTTTTCACACCACAAGCTCTGTTGGGACTGCTGCAGATTTGTTTGTGAGCAGAAAAAGGCCCCAACGCAAGAGCCCAGTACAAAATTGCAGCCTGCAGCACTTGGAGAAACAGAATGATAGAGTGAGTGAGACGTGGGGACTAAATGAGCTCAACAGAGCTCTATCAGGACTGCTGCAGATTTCTTTGTGGGCAGAAAAAGGTGCCAATGCATGCAGAAGCCCCGTACTAAAGGGCAGCTTGCAGCGCCAGGACAAACAGAATGAACGCATGAGAGAGGGAGACTGAGCGACCTCAAAGGAGCTCTGTCAGGACAGTTGCAGATTTCTTTGAGGACAGACAAAGGTGCCAATGCAGCCAGGAGCCCAGTACAAAAGGACAGCCCGCAGCGGCAGAGACACAGAACGAGCGAGTGAAGGAGGGGGAGTGAGTGAGCTTAACGGAGCTCTGTTGGGACTGCTGCAGATTTGTTTGTGGGCAGAAAAGGAAAGCAATGCATGCAGGGGCCCAGTACAAAAGGGCAGCCTGCAGTGGTGGGAAAACCAGAATGAGTGAATGAGAGAGGGGGAGTGAGCAAGCTCAACTGAGCTCCATTGTAACTGCTGCAAATTTCTTTGTGGGCAGAAGAAGTTGGAAATGCAGGCAGGAGCCCAGTAGAAAAGGTCAGCCTGCAGCACCGGCAGAAATGGAATGAGCAGTGAGAGAAGGGGAGTGAGCGAGCTCAACGGAACTTTGTCGGGACTGCTGCAGATTTCTTTGTGGGCAGAAAAAGGTGCCAACAGAAGCAGGAACCCAGTAGCAGCCTGCAGCGCCACGAGAAACAGAATGAGTGAGTGAGACAGGGGGAGTGAGCCACCTCAATGGAGCTCTGTCGGGACAGCTACGGATTTCTTTGTGGGCAGAAAAAGGTGCCAATACAGGCAGGAGCCCAGTACAAAATGGCAGCCTGCAGCACCGGGAAAAACACAATGAGTGAGTGAGACAGGGTGAGTGAGTGAGTGAGTGAGTGAGTGAGTGAGTGAGTGAGTTCAACGGAGCTCTATCGTGACTGCTATAGATTTCTTTGTTGACAGAAAAAGCTGCAATGCAGGCAGGAGCCCAGTACAAAAGAGCAGCCTGCAGCACCAGGACAAACAGACTGAGCGAGTGACAGAGGGGCACTAAGTGAGCCCAACAGACCAACGCAATCAACATTCGGCACTGACAAATGCTTGTTTATAAAAGTCAATTGTTAGGCCATCTATTCCTGGAGCTGTTCCTGTTTTAAGAGATTTAAGGGTGTCCAATATTTCATCCCTTAATATTGCGGCCTGCAACCTGTCTCTCTCTTCTTCTGGTATGCTGGGGGTAGGGGCTAAGAAGACAGTGTCTAACTTTTCCCCCCTCCGAATGCCTTCTGAAAATTTCAGATGTTCCTGTACTAATAACAATATTCCTACATCTTTGTTTTCAATAGTCCCGTCTGTTTTATATAACCCTGTCATGATAGTTTTATCTAACCTCTGTTTATAGGCCATGAAAGTGTCTGATGCTGGGTTTTTGTCTGTTCCATACCTCATTTCTGCCTCTAGGATTTTGCCCTGTTATATTGGTATTGCCTCATTTGTTTTTTTATCTCTAATAGTTGGTGTTTATATTTTATCCTTTCCCTATCTGGAACCGACATGAGCTTATAAAGTTGGTTTCTGTAGTCTACATATTTTAGATATTCTACATTGCTCTTTTTCCCATATTTCATAAACAACTGTTGTATGTCTTTCTTGATATCTGTCCACCATTCCCATAAATCATCGTACATGCACTGTACAGATAGTCTTGCAGCTAGAAGAATTTCCACTTTACTTTTCGTTTCCTCCTGCAAGACAGCCTCTGTATTTAATTTCCACCTATTTTTGACAAGATAAATTTAGGTGGTGTCATGGCCATATTATATTTCCCTATCAACATTATATGATCTGAGAATGTTGTTGGTTCTAAGACTACTGTACATTTGTTGGTATGAAGTATTTAGATGTAAATAGTCTATTCTAGTGGGATACATGTGCCTGTGATAGGTAGCTCCAGAGTCCTTTTTCAATTTCCTGTATTTATCAGTCAGAGAAGTTTCTTTCAAGATTATGCTTAAGAATAGGTGCATCACAACATATTTTACTTGTGTCTGATCCACGGATGTCAATGCTGCAATTAAGGTGCCCCCCCCCCAAAAAAAAATAATATGCTTCCTAGCGTAAAGATAAGGCCTTATTGTATTAAATAAGTCCATTCTAGTAGTTTTTGACTGGGGTGCATAGGTATTTATAAATCTGAAATCAAAGTCCCTATATCTGCAGTCTAATACTAAAGCCCTTCCTGGGCATATGTCAATTACTCTGATTACACAAAAATGTGTGCTCTTAAAAAGGATCCCTAGGCCATCCATTACCTCCTCCCCAAATGTCCCAAATGAAGGTCCCCAAACCCAGCTTCTTTTCAACTGCTGTACATCAAATAGAGATGTAATTCAAGTTTCTCATAAAAGGAAAACTTCTGTCTGTATTTCTTCTAGATAAGAAAGGATCATTGGTTTCCTTTTGTTGTTTTTTAATACTACAGGCATTTAGGGTAGGAATGCTAAAAGTAGCCATTTACTTGCTTTATTTACTGCTGGGATAGACAGCTCTTGTACTCACTACAATTCTTGATCTTCCTCTTCCTATGTTTCTCTGTCTTTCCTTTTTTTCCCTTTTTTTTAACCTTGCTAGGAGGTCTTTTCTCTTCTTCTGCTTCAGATTCTCTCCCTGACCTTAAGGAAGTGTTAGATTCTAACTCGGATTCCCCACCCTCTTCTTAAAGAGGGGAAAGGGATTTTGTGTTAAAAGTACAAAGCCTCCATGATTTTGCTTTGCCTTCACCCTTGTTACCCTCCTTGTTTGAGCTTGAGGGAGGGTATTTTTTGCCTCTGACTGTCCTGGCAACTTTTTCCCTTTTTCTCAGGGTTCTGCCATTTCTTACCACTCAGTTTGACTTGTGCTTGTTCTGTTTCTTCATTGTTGGTTTGCTACTTTTCTTGTTCTTTAGACCCTTCTTGTTCCTCCTGCTCTTACTGTTCTCCATGTTCTTGTGTATTCCTGTCCTGTCTTCTGCTAGGCCCCAGCCTCTCTCTTCTCTGTTGTGCTGTCTGTACTAAGTTATCTTGGTCCCATCCTTGAGCCTTATTTCTTTCAGCCCAGGGGCACTGATGGTATGTGTGCCCTTTCTCATCACATAGATTGCACTGACATACATTTTCACTAGATGTGCTTGGGTGACCATATCCCCCACACAAGGAGCATTTTAGCTTGCTGCATGTACTGCTAAGATGAGTCCTTGACCCATACTTGTAACACGCTCTTGCCTGCCCCCCATAAAAACAGACCGCTTGATCTTTCTCCAGAAAGAAGCTGTTTGGCAAGTGCATGATTTCAGAGTTTACTTGGAATAACTTAACCTTAAACTTCCACCCTCCTGTCCATAGGCCCTCATCATATATAATTGCTTCAGGGGGACCCAAGACATCACACCTGGTTTGCAGCCAATGGCAAATGTCACTGACATTTACTCCATCATTTCTGAACATGAAGGTAATCATTCTAATTGCTGGTTTTGTCAAGGGTATTGCAATAAAAGGTAGCCATAATGGAGTTTTCTTTTGGCTTTCATATTGCCACCAAAATCTCTTCAAACCAGTGTTTGCTTTAAAAGTGATATCTAATGTATCCTCTCTGGATACATAAATTAATGTGTAAATATCAGCTGAAAAAAATTGCATAGAGCTCTTCAATAGCCGTTTTGCCACATAATACCTGTCAGGGTGCTACAGATAGCTGACCCTCGGTATCTAAGCCTTATTGCATTCCTCCTGGTGGCCTGCTTCAACTTGTTTTTAAATAAATCTGACCGTTTAGGTCCTCTCCCCCACCAGTTTTGCCTCCCAGTAGCCCTTCCACTCCCACTTGCTTCTTCATTTTCATTTTCTTTATTCCTTATATTTTCATTATTACCTGGAGGTTCTTTATCTACATCCTCCCCATCCCCTTCAGGCTGATTTTCCTTATTTGAATGCTTTCCTTTTCAGGCCTTTCTACTGTTTGTGATAGAGCCTTAACCTTCATTGGTAAAAGCATTAACATTTTCAACATTTCCCTGCATATTCCTTCTTATTTTACCAGGTTTATCATAATTTTTTCTTGCAGTCTCACCCCCAATTTTCACAGCGCTGTATGTTTTTTTGTTGGCTTGCATGCATCTGTATTCCTGACATCTGATGTATTTAACCAAGAGTCATTTTGGCTAGAGTCATTGCTTTGGTCTCTTTTGTTTGATTTGAACAGTACCCTGTTTTGGGACTCCACACTAGCATTTTTATCCCTAGTAGCAGCCCTGTTAGATTTTGCAAGAATTCCATTCTGACTCTCATCCCATTCTTCATCTGGCACCCATCTGCCATCCGGCAACTGCATCCAGCCACCATTACCCAGTGATTCATCCACTGACCAGTCCTTCACTGCTCCTGAACTTCCTTGTTTGAGCCTGAATTGATTTCACATCACTTGCGACACAGTTGCTGCTTTGTGATGTGGTATGATGCTTGCCCACATCTCCCAGAAGCCGAGTTTGCCCAGCAGATCCTATTTCTTTGAAGAAAAATCCTCCAAGGTACCCTGAAAAGGCTCTGTGTTGCATGTTCATAATGCTGATACACTTTTAACCTCTATTTCTTCATTGCTATCATCTGGATTGCTCATATAAGGAAAAACTCTTTCAGCCTCCTCGCTTTTCTCCTCAGTTTCTTTCTATGTCTCTACCTCCATAAACACCACAACCTCCTCCATGTCCATACTTGCTTTAAATGGCTCCTCCAACTCCTCTGCCACATCAGCACTTCCTCCTCATTTGTCCGGCTCAAAACTGGGCTCCTCCATTCCTGTTCACAGGAAGAAGAGCCCCCTGGTGCAAGAGTAGGGGCATTTTTTATTGAAACAAATAAAAAAAGAAACTAGTAGCACATCATACAACTGATAAGAAAACAAAAAAGAAAAACAAGCAATTTATCAAGTAATCATGTAGTAAAAGAAAACAACCCCTCTCCCACTCAAAACATAAAACAAGTACAAATGAGAAACAAAAACCAAAAATCATTGTGAGATAAACCAAAGAAGCAAATGCAATAAATTCTGCATAGAAATACCTAAAGGATGAAAAAGACAAAAAACAAAAGAGAAAACAAGACAAGTCAATAAACAAAAGAAATTATATTATCTACAAAACAAACCCTTTGACTGAATTCAAGTAACCCCTTCAAAAAGTTTCAAGTGGAGGGCTCTCCACCAAAATGTAATTAAGGGTGGAGGTAGTGTTCATTTTTCAGTCATATACAATATTGAAATTTCCTTAGTGATTTGGTCTATTAGACCAACCAAAATAGTCTGTTTTTGCTGTAGAACAAACATGCATCTGTTTTGCCAGATACACCATTTAAAATAGCACAAAGAATGCTGAGGGTGCCAGGATAAAACATTCCCCAGTCAATGCCATACTTCCCATGGACCAATTTGGTATAGGACATGTTAGCTAGCACAGGTAAGGTCCATTGTTTAGCCAACTGAGTCCATAAGGGGGCAATATAAGGATATTCATAAAATAAATGGTGCATATATTCTACCTGACAGATGCAGGAGTCCCTAATATGATATCTTTCTTCCAACTTTTTATGAGCATGATTCCCTCTAACATTCAATCTGTCATGACAACACAACCATAAAGTATCCCACATTTTCTGAGGGATTCTACCATCCAACAATTGTTTTGTGAAATGATTTTCTTCTATACCTAGTGGACACTTAAAACAGGGTTCTGTCAAAAAAGTTTGATTTAAAAGTGAAGAATATAGAAGTTTTCTGTTTTGCAAAAAGGGTAAATAAAAGGATACATGCCATTATTTTATCTTTTTGAAACATTCAATAAGATATCCAGGAGTCCCTGGAGGGATATTAAAAAAGGAGGTCCAATTTGGTGCTTTCCATTTATCTATGAAATACTTAGTTCTAGAGAAAAAACTCTGAATCCAGGCTTCAGTATGCCCAGCCAAACTAGGATAAATATTAGCATGGAGAAACTAAGAAAAGAAAAATAATACAGGATTTAACATGTTTAATCTTCCTTTTTTAAGTGTCCAATAGGTCACTCATCTTTTAACTGGGTTTAGGCGACTGCTCCTCAAAAGCTGAAAGCCTAGATTGTACATACGTGCTTCATGTCTAAGAGGGAGAGGGAAGATATAACAGACTAGTAAAAACATAGGGATAATGAAGGTTTTGAACATATGAACCCTTTTTTGTCTTGACATGGGATAAGACTTCCACTTCTGCACTTTTTCCACAGCTAGAGAAAGACGTTCTAACCAATTTTTTTCAGCCACTTGTAAACCACCAAAATAAAGTCCAAGGACTTGAAAATTATGAGGTTGAATACAAATACCAGTAATATTGTCTTGAACAGGGTGTGGAGTGCCATGCACAAAAGTATCTAAACTTTTATGCGTGTTCAAAACAGACCCTGAAATTACAGAAAAGTATAGGACTACAGAGAGGGCTTGTACTCCAGACTCATGATCTGCAATTAATAAACAGAGATCATCAGCATATGCCATTGCACTAGGAAACTCCCTTGTTGAAATGTCTTTAATATGTCAAATGGAAGTGTCGCAGTTCAATCTGCGAAGAAGGGGAACAATGGAAAAAACATATAAGAGGGGGCTCAGGGGGCATCCTTGTCGGTCCCCTCTTTTTATGGGAATCTGAGAGCCTTTAAGTCCATTAACATTAGGGGTCAGTGAGGCATATTTATAAAGGGTTTGAATCCAGGAGATGAATTCCTGTGGAATTCCATACTACTGGAGGACTGCAAAAAGATAAGCATGGGGTACACGGTCAAAGGCCTTAGATTGGTCTAGGGTAATAACATATCCACCCATACTATGTCCATCAAAGACTTCCCTTATTAACTTGAGATTAGTCAACATAGATCTATGAGGGACTGCACATGATTGCGTAGAAAAAAATAATGAGTGGGCAATTTTAGCTATCCTATTATTTACAGTCTTACATAAAATTTTCCAGTCGGAATTTAGGAGACTAATAGGCCACCAGTTATTTAGATTTTCCTTGTCATCTTTTTTATATAAATAAATGAAATTGCTATCCGCAAAGGAAACAGGTATTGGTAACAGATCTTGGGGAATGACATTCAAAACTGATGTTAAATAAGGCAACAGCAATAGTTGTGCCTTTTTATAAAATTAATTTGGAATGCCATCCGGTCCTGGAGTAATATTACTACGCAATTGGCCTATGACGACACAAACTTCATCTTCAGTAATAGGATGTACCAACTCCGGAAATTGATGTGCCGGTAATTGTGGAAAATCTATAAACTGAAAGAATTTCTTCCAGTCACAAGGTTGAAACTCCTGTCCGAAGAGGTGTTTAGTGTGAACAGAAACAGTTTTCAAAATACTGTGATTGTCAGAAATTCTGACACCATCTGGCATAACTAGTGAAGGCATATATTTTGTTTGTACTTGTTGATGACAACTATCATACAGATTAATAACCTTTGCCGACCCTTTATGACCATATTTTTGTTCTAGAAATAATGAAGTGGACCTGTCATACTGATAAGCAAGCATTTCTTGCTTTAAACAACAGATTTGTGAGGAATAATCCAAATTGAAATCTGTTTGCCAGGAAAGTAATTTTTGTAATTGACCTATTTTACCTAAATAAGTGAAATAATGTGCTTTTGAGCTAGATTTCACCTGTTTCTTGCAAAAGTGTTGGAGTTCTACTTTTGTCTCTTACCACCAAAAGGTGGGATTGTCAAAAAGGTCAAATACTAACATTTTGTCTAGTAACACTGTATATAAATCCTGCCAATTGGAATCATCACTCAGAACTGTAGTATTAATTTTCCAGGCATTACAAGAACCCTGTTTATTAAGGGGACGCCCTATAGATATAATGACCATCCTATGATCTGAGGTTTCGCAAGGGGTAACTGTGTATGCCAAACCTGAAAACCATTTGGAAATAAAGAAATAATCAATCCTAGTGGAGAGCTTTCCACAGTGAAATGTATGTTTAGGGGAAGTAGGCCCAAATGAAGCTCCATCTATTAAATTAGCTGTTGTATAAAGGGAATTCAAAAAATTAGAGTCTGTATACAATTTCTGGGTTAGTCCTGTTTTGTCTGAGAGGGTAAGGATACAATTAAAATCCTCCCCGAAAACTACAGATTTGGAGGAGTGCAGAAATGGTTGAAAAGATTTTAGGGTAGATATCTGCTGAGTTTTAACTTGTGGATTATAAACATTAATTAATCTCCATTCCTGAGCTTGTATAGTAACATCCAATATGAGAACCTGGCCCTGAATCAAATCTACCAATTGAATAAGATGAACCTCCAAATTATGAAAAAGAATAGCCACCCCAGCACATGCTTCCTCAGAAAGGGACCACTAGGATAAACCACCCCTTCAATCAGATGTGGCTTGTGTAGTCTCTCTAAGAGAGTGAAGTCTAGTATCCTGCAAAAAAAAGATATGGGCAGGAGAGGAGGCTAATATAGAAAAGATGGTGCGTCGTCTCTTGGGGTTCTTTAAACTATTCACATTTAGAGTGCCAAAAGACAACCTATCCATTATTTAGAAATCAAGACTTTTTTTCCTTTACCAGGAGACTTCATTTTATACCGTTTTTTTCTGGAGGTTCTAGAGTCACTAGACATTTGGTCAGTGTCAATAAACAGATCAAGCTGAGAGGAGGCCACAAAGGAAGCATCAGAATCCTCCTCTGTTTCAATAACCTGTTTTCGTTTGTATAGGGGTGCAAATTTGTTCTTAGAGCAAAATTGAGTCACCCAGAACCTGTGTGGTTGTAGTCCCTTTAGCAGTTTCTTTAGAGGCTTTACTTTGGGTCTGTCTCTGAGTACTAATTTGTACCCATTCTGAGTCTTCAGGTGGGGGCATCACAACTCTGTGTGTAGACTCAGTGGCCATAGAAGAGGTACTGGGTTCCAGAGTTAAAACTTCTAGTAAAAGAGGGGTTACTAAATCTTCAGGTAAAGATAAAGGCATCTCAGCATGAGAGACAGGTGTCGGGGACTGGCACTCAAGGGGCTCTAAGTGGGAGACAGCCGCCTGTCCGAGGAAAGTAACCCAGGAGTTTGAACAGGTTGCTGTTCAAAATAACATCTAAACTAAGGCCTAGCCTGTGCATTTTGTTGTGCTTTGGAAACCGTGTTGTCTTGATCTTCCTGAGATCTCCCAGGGGCATTATGGGAGGCCCAGGGGCAGTCACAATATGAATGAGATACATCTTCACATAAATTGCAGAAAACAGGCCGAGGGCAGTTAATACTAACACATCCAGTACCCATACATGGTGAACATTTCATCTTGTCACAAACATTACTGAGGTGTGTCTGTGCCCCACAATGAAAACAGGATTTAGGCTGGCCAGGATAAAACACAAAACCTCTGTCCCTGCCTAAATAGAAGCAGCTTGGAAGATGCTGTATGGACCCATTAATCAGTGGGAGTTTTACCTGCAGTCTCCACCCTCCTGTCCAAAGCTGTTCAGAGTCGATAATAGGCTCAGGCAAACCTAAAGCAGAACATTTAGAGGATAACCATCTCATAATATCTGTGACTGCAACACCTTCATTTTTAAACAAAAAAGTAATGGTTTTAATGGCAGATTTTGTGAGGGGAATAGCAGGAAAAGGAGACCACAAATGGGTATGCCTAACCTGTTGATACCTGTGCCAGAAAGTTTCTAAACCAGCTGATGTTTTAAAACTCAAATCAAAATTATTGTCCCCCGAAGTGTGGATAAGGGCATAAATTTCAGAGGGTAGGAACTGTAAACTAGATTTAATTAATGTTTTCCGGACATATGGTTGGTCAGGAAAGATATCAAGGCCACCCCTGTATCTTAAACAAATGGCATTTCATCATTTGGCCTGTTCAGGGTGTGTGTGGAATAAGTCAGCATAAGTCCGACCACCCTGACGTCTAACCTGTTGTTTGGGGGTTGCATCCTCATGTGTTTGTGCAGTATCTTGAGCTGGGCCTTCATCAGGAAGAAAGTCATTTTCTGGAAGTTGCAAACTGTTCTGCATTACGTCTTGAGAGGTATTGTCAGGGTTAGGAAAAGAAAAAACAGAGTTCAGAACAGGGGAGGCATCATTCTGCAATGTAGAAGATATAGTTTTTGTGGGTACAGTAGGCTGTAGAGAAGAAAGCACCAGCAGTCCCCATAGTTTGTAAATCACTGTCAGATTTTTTTAAATCAACAGGGGGCCATACAGGATTCTGGGTGAGACAAAGTTCAGGTGGAAGTTCCAGGGAATCCAAACTATTAGCGACAGTACCACGAGAATCACCAGTGTGGTTTGGAGAGGATCAGGCCTTTGTAACAGGAGATTTCTCCCATCCAGCAGGTTGTAGAGCTTCAGCTATATTGAGTCTAGTGACTGAGACATTATTATCAAAATCTCGGCAGCCCTCCTGAAGCTCAGTAGCTAAGCCAGTCAGGGGAGTTCCAGGAAAGGAAGGTTTAGACTGGGATGGTGCCGAGACTGACTGAGAGGAGTCTGTGAAAATGTCAGGGCTAGTAGAATTACCCACACAGGAATTAGTCACAACAGCCTGTAGTAAACAAGGAGATACTGAAGTCAAAATGTACCTGTAGAAACACTAGCAGATGGAAGGGGATACAAGCTGGTAGACGCTCCATTTTGCAACTGAGGCAGGGAAACTACCTCCCTTGGTGATCGAGAAGAAACGCTGAAAGCATGTTCAGCTCCTACAGGTCCAGGTAAAGCAGCCGAGTGACCGATAAGCTGAACTGCATCCATGTCCCGAGACTCTAGGCATGCACCATTCAGTGCACTGAAACTGCCAGTCTCCATAGAGACCACTACAGGTGGCCTTCACTCCTTTGATGAAGCTGTGTCATCCCTCAGCTGTTATATGTCAGTCTTCAGCAGCTCCCCACTGACAGGGGAAGCTGAAACAGCAAAAAAATACTCCTTGGGACGAGCGAACACATCGATCGGCAGAGACTGATCCATAGATCCAGAAGTCGGGGGTTGTACAGCAGGAGACACTAAAGCAATCCTAGTAGTAGGAATTATATCCATGTTTTTTCCTGAAGTAAAGGTGGCTGACATAGAAACTTTCATAGATACACACGTAGAAACAGCCGTGGCAACAGAAATAGGCAAACTGGCTTCCATAACAGCCCCTTGTAAAACGCAGGTAGAGGAGGAGACCGGCTCCCCTACTGCCAGCACATCTGCTCCATCCGACATCGAACTCTGAGTGGCCATCTCAGCAAAACGGACAAGCTGCCTACCGAAAGAGTAGGGGAATTTCCCCCGGTGCCCTGGCCAAATTTTCTCCCATTCACTGAAAGTACCACCAACAGCTTAATCTGGTTCAAGGTCAGTTGGCATTCATCTGTATTCCCCCACTGGGTCATGCCTGAAAATAGGCAGGATTCGTCTAGTGCATGTACCCAGTCAACGAAAACTAACTAAATAAATAAATCATAGAAAAACAGTAGGGATATCACAGTACATAGAGTAGGTTGGTTGTAGCAATGCATAGAGATAAATTAGAAGCATCACTTAAGAGTAACTTTACCACACCTAATAAATATGGGAGATAACAACTTAGTTAGAATGGACAAAAGGGTAGGAAGGAAGGAAAGAAGATGCATGCCAGTATACACAGGAATCTTCAAAGACATAAAGAGAGGGATGAGGAGAAGGTAGACCCATAAAGATGTTTGCATAATAGGGCAGCCCCCAATAACTATAAAAAAAATACTCTACATTGAATGTAAAGTAATTATGGGTTAGAAGACAACAGGTATGTTTTCATCAGTCTCACCTTCTGTTAGCCAGTACCCTACTGCGCTGATGCCATCCTCATGTTTCATGGACTTGTACAGGCTCACCACATTTATAACCAGCCACAGATATTTATCAGATCATTCAAAGCCCTAAAACCTTTCCAGCACGTCTATATTGTCCCTTAAGTATGATCTTTCTATATTTACTTTACCAAGGAGAAAAAGTCTACAAACTCTGACAATTTCTCAGATATGGAACTGCTGCTGGACACTAGTGGGCATGCAAGGGGGTTTAAAGGGGTTCTTGTTGACCTTCAGAATCCCATAAAACATTGGTACAGCTGCGTTTTCAGCAATCACATATTATAGTTCATGTTTTGTTATACTACCGTCACATGCTGCTTCTTGTAACAATCTTGATCATTTTTATTTGAATAGGGTGGGGAGGTCAGATACCAGTTTTTTGTACTTATTTTGACCCTGTAAAAATGTGTAAGTCATCTACTCAAATTGAAGTCTGTCCTTGAGTATAATGTTTCCACCTTTGTCCTCTTCTTTTATTTTTTTTCTGCCCGTCATTTTGTAAATTTTCTAGGGCTTGTTTTTCTGAAAGTGGAATATTATAGGCATGTTTGTTAATGTTTTCATTAAGCAATTTATTAGTTTGGTTGCTTATAACATTTTGAAATCTCCTGATGCTTGGGCAGATGGTGTGTGGATAAAACTGAGACTTAAGCCAAAACCTTTGTGACCTTGTACCCTTTGTAATTGCCTCTTGATTCATTCCCCCAACTTGCGATGCATCAATATTGTTATCAGCATTTTCATCAGACAGTAGCTCACATGTAGCATACAGCATTTCATTTTCCATTAAAACATGACTATTCACCTGTATTTTGTTCTGCTGTATTACCACTTCAGGTTACAACAACAGTTGATTCTAAGGCATCAGTCCAAGCAGCACTCAGCCCAGCCTCAAGTGCAGTGGTCCCTTGTACAGATTCATGTTTGTTTTTCTTTAACAAAAAAGTATAATTTGAGCTTCTTGATAAGCTTGAAAATATCTATTTCAGTTTCAGATTAATATGGTCCTGAACCTGGAACAGATAATTGCCTCCTACTTAAAACAGCTTTGTCTGCCTCAGGTAATAACCTACTAGAGATGTTGATTATTTGTTTAGCTGATTTCTCTGTACAGGGTAGTCTGCTTCTACTCCTGCTGTCTTCTTCCTCTCCCTCCTCTTCTGCCCTCCCCCCTTGTTCTTCTCTTTCTTTCCTTTCTCCTGTTTTTTTCATTTTGCCTTTTTGTGTGTTTTTGTTGTTGTTGTCCCCTGGGGTAGACATGTGTGTTAGTTTATTGATCAATAGCTAGGTCATTACAATAGAAATTATAAATACGCAACACACAGGATAACGTATAGTAATCTGACAGGACATCTTTAAAACAATCATAAAATAATAAAATACAAACAACATTATAAACATAAGTGCAGATTCAGTTTAAGTGCCATTTCACAGTTTATAAAATCAAAATCAGCAGTATGGTTATGTTTCATCCATCCTGGCCATCACTGGGTGTATCAACCCGGTGGGAGTCCAAGCTGGTAATCCTTTTGAGCAGTTTTACAGATTTGTGGCCTTTCAAATTCTATTTATGGGGGGCAACTCTGTTTTAATACCAGGAGTTCAGGGTCTTAGATGCCAGTCTAATATGACTATTGTGTCAATATTTGTAATTTTAAGTTGTCTTATCCTGCTAATTTGAAAGAAGAAATTTGCTGGTCTATGGAATGTCCAATTATCCTCAGTAAAAATAATTATTTCAATGAGTGTATGATTATCAGAACTATTCCGATCATCAACAAATGGACCCAGCCCATACCATCTGTCCTCCTTGTACCAACAACAGTTCTTACTACATGCATTAAGTCTTCTCTCTCAGCCCCATTACAATAACAGTTTTGTGCAGCTGTAAGGAGTTTTTTTATAGTGTGCTGTTAGGATATTGCTGCCAAAACATTCAGATTTATATTTACTAAGGCCCAGATATTCAAAGCAGTTGCACATGGTGCAAACGACATGCAGCGGTGCAACAGCGCGATTGTGCCACGGAGTGAAATTCAATGGGAGGCATGGCACAGCGCAAAACCCAGTGCGCAACAGTGCAATGCAAATGACAGCATGTGCAAGGCTTGGGGGCCTGGCCCTGAATATGCAGCACAGTGCAATACTGAACTGTGGAGCAGGAGCACAAGTGTGAAGCAACTTCCCATCGCACGGAGCAAAGTTGAGCCTATAGAAACAGGGCACAAGTGGTGGAACAACAGATGCGCTAGGTGCCAGGAAGAGGAGTAGGAGTGAGCCAGTGACAGAGCAAGAGAGCAAGACAGAAGGTAAGAGACACAAGCAGAGAGAGTTTGGGTGGTGGAAGGGAGAGGACCACAGTAGGTGCAGGCCAAGGGACACAGGAAAGCAGGGGTGTCAGAGGACAGGTGGTGGTGGAGCACCACACAGGCAGCCACAGGGCAGCTGGAGCTGGAAGGTGCAACAGGGGAGGAGTGACAGACCAGGGCAGGAAGGCAGATCAGCAGGTGCAGCGCCAGGACATGGGGAGTGGACCGCCGAGGGGGTGCTAGGACAGCAAGGACGTGGCCAGTGTCCCATTCCTGACAGAGGCAGTAATGAGGGGTGTGAGGATGCAGGAGGAACAGCAGCACAGCTATGGGAGTGCCCGTCAGCAGTATGCTCAGCATAGATGATAACGGGCCCAGTCAACCTTCAACCACTTCAGTGATTTTGAGATTGTGGCCTGGTACTGCCTGGGCCAGGCAATGCTGAGGCAGCTCTGTGAGCTGTGCAATGAAGAGATGCAGGCACCCACCAGAAGAAGCCATGCCATGTCGGTGGAGACCAAGGTGACAGCAGTCACTTGCATGCTTGCCACGGGCACATTCCAGAGATCAACAGGGAATATGACAGGCATAACCCAGTTGGCCTCATCTAGGCTCCTCACAGAATTCCTCAACGCACTGCTGCCCCATACTTCAGAATACATCCACTTCCCAAGCAGACAAGTAGAGCATACAGCAACAATGCAGGGATTCCACAGGTTAGCATGCATGCCTGGTGTGTGAGGGGCCATTGACTGCACCCACATTGGCATCTGCATGCCACCTGGCCCAGAGGGGATGGCATATATTAACAGAAAGGAGCTGCTGAACATCAACTGCCAGGTGGTGTGCAAGGCCAGGGGTCGCATCACCAATGTCTGTGCCATACACCCTGGGAGTGTACATGATGTCTTCATCTGACCCAGCAGTGTTCTGTGCCAGAGGTTCGAGCATGGGGACATCCCCACAAGCCACCTAGTGGGTGAGTATGTAATGGATGAGGGACCAGGCATGTCACGGGATGTGGGTAGGGATGGCGAACAGGTGGTGGGCCTGCCAGGGAGGGGCAGTGGAACACAGGAGAGTGGACTATCCATGTACGTCTCCCACAGGTGACAGCAGATACCCACTGAGGCCATGGCTGCTCACCCCCTACCGGTGCCAATCGACCGCAGCCGAGGAGAGATACAACGAGGCACACGCCAGCACACAAAACATCATTGAGTGTGTTCGGGATGCTGAAGGCATGGTTCCATTGCCTGGACAGATCCAGTGGAGCCCTACAGCACAGCCCCTCCAAAGTCTGTGGTAAAATCCTGGCCTGCTGTATACTGCACAACATGGCCATAGACCATGGCATCACTGTGGAGGCAGAGGAGAGGGACAGCAGTGCGGACGATGGGGATGATTGACCAGAAGGGGGTGGGTCACTACCCTCTGGGTGGAGGGCCCCCCGGCTCCTGAGGATGGCCTGCCAGCAAAGGGACACCATCACCAGGGAGCACTACAGTGACTACAGGTAGGAAGCAACAGACGGTCACATGCACTGGACACACTGGGCCGGGTGGCAGGCAGGGGCGTATATGGCATGGGGAAAGCACAGGAAAGGGTGTGCTGCAAGGGCAATGAGCATGTGTCACAAACCCAGACACACTGGCATGATGTGGGGACAGGCACCACATGCAGTGACACTGGAACACACGCACACAGACAAACACTCACACAGTAACACTCACACACCAACACGCCCAGGCAATGGCACATGACATGGATCAGATGCAGTGAGCCAGAACACAGGCACATCTGGCATATACAGGGCATCATCATGTCCACGCCATGGGTGCCAGTGGCCGGGCATGCGCTGGCACAGGCAATGCATGGCACAATGCATAGTACGGCACAGTCATGCACTGCACATGCACACTGCCTATGTACACACAGGTGGCAGCAGCTGATGGCTAGGCAGGCTACAGGTGCATCATGTCCAATGCACTGTACCATGGCCACCATGGACACATGGGTTGCCACACCGTGGCCGATCAGCAGCAACAGGCTGCACATCAGCTGCTGGGGGTTGATGCTCCAGCTCCCCCCCGGGGTCACATCCAGGACTGCACAGGGGTTGCTATGCTCCCAAAAAGGCCTGCTCCAGGCGTGCCTGGGACACTGACTGCAGAACCAGGCGTCGACAGGGAGGGGGATGCATGACACCTAGTCATCAGGGTAGAAGGTGCACCATGCAGTGCATCAGGTAATACACCATGCCAGGTGGCACCCAGCAGTGCAAACCCATCTCTGATCACACTGGCGATGCAGTCCTGGGATGTGGCCGTGTCATCCCGCTGGTGCTGCAGGGCTTCAGGGATCTGCAATGTGCCCCTCTCATGCACCTCGGAAGACTTCCGCATCTCAGCGTGCAGTGCACGCACCTCTGCCACAAGCAGCACCTGTTGCTCCACAAATGTCTGCAGCAATCGGGTGTACACATCCAAATTGTCCTGCCCCAGGGGCACCTGGCCATCACCATGACCAGTTGGGGGTGTGCAGATGTGCTGGGCAGTCTCCTGTTCTGGTGGACGCTGCACAGTGGGTGCTGCACATGTGCAGGCCAGGATAGGCGCTCCGTCGACAGATGCAGTATCTGCCTGTGCCCTGCTCTCTGCTGACCGCTGCTACTGCCACCCCTCTGGCCCTGCCACGCTACCCAGTGGCTGGTCAGCTGGTCCACCAACACAGGGCACTGCCATGGTGGAAGGCATGACAGTGCCTGCCATGGTGTGGGCCTGCAGTACCATGGCTGACTGGACAGTGTCCGCACTGCCCAGGGCAGTCATTGGTATGGGCACCTCCCCCTCGATGGCAACACCGCTGTCCATGTACATAGTCTCATCATCGTCAGACCTGGACCCCGCCCTGAGCTGGGTTTCAGCACACAGGATACCATGAGTGGCATTGCACTTGAACCCTGCAAGGACCTCGTCCACTCCCATGGCTAGGTCCTCTGGTCAGACAGTGGTGATGTGCTGCTTCCAGATAGGCCCCTGAATGCCTGTGGACATGGAAGGCTGTGCTTCCAGGTCCGACCCAACCTCCACAGCTGCACCCTGCAGTCACCACCACCGCATGTAGGCATGCTGGATCTGTGAAGGGGAGACAGATGTGTCAGTGTTGTACCCACCATAGGCATGCCCACGCCCCATCCCTCTATAAGTACCATGCAGTGACGGGCTACCACTCATCTGGAAGCCACCTGCCAGCAGACCAACCACTGTGAAGAGGCGCAGTGTGGCCACCACCATCTCTTCCTGCGGTGTGAGCTGCTCCCCTGTGGCAGGCCCACCTCCTGCCACCCTCTCCTTAATCCGCTGCTTGTCGGTGCCCATCGTTTTGCAGTACACCTGCACAGAACACTGGTGGCTGCCCTGCTGGTTGACACACTCAGCCACTTCTGCCTATGCTGCAGCCCTGGCCTGTGGCATTCCGGTGGTGGCACCACTTAGCACTGGCTCCCTGTCAAGGTAGGCCTTGAACAGGGCTTCTGCCTAGGCTCTTGTGAAATTGGGTCCTCCACTCCCTCTCATGCCAACATTCTGCTACCTGTGAACATAAGCATGTCTGTCAATGTTTGCCACATCGTCCTCCCTGCCTGTCAGTCGCCACCTGCTACATGTTCAACATACTGCTATGGGCCTCAATCCCAGTCCATGGCGTACTGCGCTGTGCTGGCACACTAATACCGCATGGTATGCAAATGAGCAGTGGTGCAGTCGTAATGACATGCTAACGTGCACAGTGCGCCACCGCATACGCTGATGAGCATATTTGCACATCTTGCTGAAGATCGCTACAATGCGCCATGCGCAATGGAACTGGGCTGGAACAACCCCTAGCACACTTCCGACGCCTACACAATGGGGAATAGCGCTGCATGCACGCATGTCCCTTGTCATGGCTGACAGTAGTACAATCAGCGCAGCTACTGCCCAGTCCCTGGTAGCGCACTCACTAGACCGGTCCTATGGCACAGTTGTGTGTTGTGTGTGGGTGCCCCAACAGTGATCCCTGACCCTTGACCTTTGGCACAGGCAGTTCACACCCTCCCTGTGCATCACCATAACTGCGCCATTGACCTGTACAGCGCAAATGTTCATGGCTGTGTAACCTTTGCTAGTACGTTCCATGTACTGGACGACCACCATTTTGTTATTGGCTCTGCTGGAATGGCGCAGAATCGCAGAACACATGCGGCCAATTGGTCACAGCTTGAGGTTGCAAACCTTGTGGCCTGTGTAGTGCCATATGAGCAACCACTGTTCGGGCAGGCCCCACTGCACTGCCCACGGGTGGCGGTGTGGGCAGATATTGCCCAGGATGTTTCCCGTCGTCACAGGGATTGTGTGCACCATCCAGCAGTGCAGACACCGCTATGGTGACCTCCACCGGTGGGACCCTGACCTGCTCAGGTGCATGGTGTCTCTGGCAAGGCATGGAGCTCTACCACAGCTGGGTGAGTGTACCCTCCATGGTTATGTGTCCATCTGCAGTTACAAGGTGTGTCCTGCAGGGTTTTGTGCTCCACATACATGTGCCCCAGCCTGCGCAACATACCTGTGGGACATGTCAGGTGGGATGGGGGTGCTCTGCCATGGACCTGGGGGTGGGTTTTGGGGTGTAGGCCTGCTGTGTCAACTGTGTACTGATGTGTTTCTGTCTCTGTACCATTCACAGTGCATGAGGACCACAGGAGAGTGGCACTGGCTGCCTGCCAGGCCACCCGTCAGCAGCCTGGAGGAGGTGCAGGAGCACGGGGACAGCATATGGTGGCAGCACAACCACCCCCGCCGCCACCACCACCACCACCACCTCCCCATCCACCTTCTGTGGTGCGCAGGTGTCCAGGTAGGTTCTGTGCATGCTGTACCACTCTGCTGTTGTTGGGTTTGTTCAGCTGTGGGGTCTGTGTGGTGTGGCAGCAGCCTGTCTGGCACTGTGGATGTGTCTTGCCACCGCTGCCTGCTGCCGGTGGGGTGGGTGGGCACATGGCTGCCATGGACTGTGCTGTGGTGTAGGGAGGGCACTGTGCCATATGATCGCTATGCTGCGGTTGGTGGACAACGTGCAGGACACCTCTGCTGGGTGCTAGCATGGCATGCCGTCCACCGGCGGGCAGTGGCACACACCCCTCCAGGTGGCTCTGTGCCCCTCTGTTGGGTCTGCACCCCCTGCTGGCTCTGTGCACTGGGCTGTCTGTGCTTTTTGGGCAGTTGCACTGAACCTCTGTTCTGTCTCCTTTCCTAGGTGTCAGGAGATGTCACAGGCTACCAGTGTTCTGCCGCCTTTGGTGGCAGATAGTCTCAATAACCTCAACTGACATGGATGCTGTGGTCCAGGTCCAGCGGATGGTTCATGACATCCAGCAGGATGTCTGGGGTCTGGCTGCAGTGCACAGCATCCGCCATTGAGTGTGCTACCTTACCCTGTTCTCCTACCCATACCTCACCCACCCGTTCCCCCTTCCCATTGTACAGTCCCTGTTACCTGTCCCCTTCCCTCCCTATCTTACTCCTTCCCCCTCCAGTTTTGTACAGATGTTGTTTATCAATATATATTTGTATTTGAGCTGCCTGTGTCATATCTGCTTTGCAGCTGGCCACTGGGGCCAGGCTGCAGTACCAGGGTGTGTGTCTCTGTTGTGTGGCTGTGTTGCTGGGTGTGCCTGCATACTGTTGTGACATCCCCTGGCTGGTGAGTCTGCCATGCGGTGGCTGTGGGGTGGCTGTCTGGCTTGTGTGCCCCTGCCTGCCTCTGTCTGATTGTGTGCTGCAGGGCTTGGGTGGGTCGGGGCACTGCAGTCATGGCTTGGGTGCTCCACTGCTGGCCCTCAGGGGTCCATTGGCACTTGTTCTGTGCTCTGTGTGCCACTGGTGTGTTCCTGGATGGTAGGACTGGGTGCGAGTGTGTGTTCCACAGGTGGTGTGCACTTCCAGCCTACCACTCTGCTTCCCTGCCCTTTGCCCTATCATCCTGTGTCCATCCCCAGCCTATTTATTGTGCTGCTGTGCCCCCACCTGTGCCTGACCCTCTGTTTGTGTGCCTTTGGCCTTCCACTGTGACCCCGTGTGAGCCATGTGTGCTGTGGGCCTGCTGTGGCTGCTCCGTTGTGCATGTCTGCTTGTGCTGTGGCACAATGCTGTGATATTCAGCTGACTTTCGTGGTGGTGCAGGATCAGTTGCGCCATGTTGCACTGTTTCAATATCATCCCCGTTTTGCCATTGCGCATTGGTTTTGCACTGCGCTGGCACTGCGCTGCAACTTGGCGCATTTATGAATATCTGGGCAAAAATATCTTTCTGTGTTTAGGGTCCAGCAAGCAGTCCAAATAATACTTAAAGCCAAATGTAGTTGGGTGTGATGGAACCCATGGTGAATACCTAGACACAGCTATTCTTTACATGTCCTTATTCCGATTTCCTAAAATAAATAAATAAATAAAACATGTCCTTATTCTCCCAGAAATTGTGTATTCTTGCTTTAATATACCCTTTATACTTTAGGCTAATTTGAATGTTTTTTCTAGTAATCTGTAAACTTAAGTAGATCATACTTTATGAAGCCTTGAAGGATTTTCTAGAACCAATTAGAATTTGGTTTCAGATGCTTTCTGTTCCAGGAGGCATTTTGATGGGAGACTTTCCTTGGGCAATCTGGTGAGTTTGATCCAGCAGCTAATTCTCCTAATATTTATTATTGCATTTAGATTCTGTGGGCCAGATATTCAAACTGCGCTCTTCTAAGGCGAAAGCCCTTGCGCTGCACAAAATAGTTGCGCAGGGGTGTGTCCGGGGCGATATTCAAAGGAGTTGCGCTATTGAGCAACTCCTGAATATCACCCCAGCCACAGCCACTGTGCATGGCGCAGGAACTTGCGCCACCGCAAGTTGGACAGAGTGGAGTATCCATCCATGCGGTGGCGTAGTACCATTGCGCCATGCGCAAAATCCCAATATTCAAAAGGTGACATGTAAATGGGGCCATAATTCATGCAAGGTGTAGGGGGGCCATTTGCATCTGATTATGGCCCCATTTGCATGCCATTAGCATGTAGGTGCGCCGATCCCTGAGGACTTGCACCTGGCCCCTGCCAGGCAGCAACCATCGGGGACTGACACTCCCTGCAGCCCAATCATGGGCAAAACAGTGTAGAATCCCCCCCACCACCCACTGGCCCGATCGCGGGCATGTTTTAATCCCCAACAGCCCGATTGCGGGCAGTAATGTGGCGCCCACCTATCCCTGGTGGTCCAGTGGACCGGAAGCCTGATCGCGGGCAGTAGCTAAATAACCCCTCCTCCTCGGTTGTATCCTGGTGGTCCAGTGGACCAAAATGCCCGATCATGGGCAGTATGTTTATAAACCCCCAACGTATCCCTGGGCTAGTGTCCCCACCCCACCCACCCATGTAGCCCCACCACCCCGCTCCCCAGCAGCGGGCGGTCGGCAGCATCCCACCCGCCTGCGCTCTGCCGCCACCACTGACTGCCGGTGGGGCTGCATGCCGTGATGGAAGCATGAGCCAATGGCGTGCAGCCCATACCGATACAAGACAGTCCAGTTTTGTGAATGAGTTCATTCACAAAACTGGACTGTTCTACGGTATGGGGCTGCACGCCCATTGGCTCATGCTCTCCACCAATGGTGTGCAGTCCTCACCGGCAGTCAGTCGGCGGCGGCGGGTGGCAGGCGGTGGATGCTGCCGCCACCGCTGCTGGGAGGGGCGGGTGGTGGGGCTACATGTGGTGGGTGGGTGGGAGGACACTAGCCACCAGGATACGTTGGGGGTTTATTAAACATACTGCTCGCGATCGGGCTTTCGTCCACTGGACCACAGGGATACCTTCGGGAGGGGGATTATTTAACTTACTGCCCGTGATCAGGCATTCGGGCCACTGGACCACCAGGGATCCAATGGGGAGCTACATTGCTGCCTACCATCAGGCTGCAGGGGGCACAGGGATTGATTAGGCGCCAGCCACGGTGGCAGCTGCTGTGTTGCGCCCTGCAATGCAGCAGCTCACCTGGGTGGCCCTTGATTTAAGCCTTTTTTTTTTGGCTCAAAGTCGTGCAGGCGCAGGTTGGGGGTTGCGCCTGCACAACTCTGCATAGCCCGGCTGAATATCGGGCTGTGTAGTTTATGCATGGTTCCTCCCCCTCCAGTTGAGCATGCATTCATTTGCATTGCGCTGTTGCTCAGCCTGTTTTCAGTGGCACAACTGTCTCCTGCTGAATATCGCAGAATGGCGCAATTTCGGACTTGCGCATGCGCAACCCTTTTTAATATCCCAGCCTGTATGCTTAGTTCTGCTTGGATGTATTTTGCTGGGCAGGAGTGACCCAGCCCAAATTATTTTCTTAATAACATGTATATGGGAGAAGTTAATTCATTGCAGTTTTTGTTTTCCTATATCTCTAACCCATATAGGAGGTGAGCCAAATATTTTGATTTTACAGCCTCTACAAGTAGTTTCATTGTAAGACCATCATATATACCATCACATTTGTTAAGGCTGATAGAGTTTTTTTTTTTTTTTGCAAAGCCATAAAGTTTGTTGATGTGTGTAGTCCATGTAACAAAGAAGGTGAAGGAAATCCCCAGATAAGTATAGTTATCTACTAATTTAAGTTTTTGTCCACCCAGGGTCCAGCATCCTTTTGTACCCTGGGGTACTGCAGATGTGTGTATGTTTTCTTAATAATTAACTTCCTTCCTTGAGCAGGTTCCATGATTTTTTTCACCTGAGTTGTCTGTTTCCTCTATTGTTTGTTTCTTAGCCCTCCTCTTGTTATGAGCACATGAAGCTGATCTGCCTGAAAAGCATGACCTTCCTTCACTCAGGCCTCAGTGGCTTCCCCAGTAGTACACTCTTCCCTTCTTTTAATCCTGTTCATTATGGTCTAATTTTCCATTTTTTCTTAATGCTCTTTTTTTTCTGCTTTTTTGTATCATCTGTTTGAGTGCCTTGTCAAAAGTTTAAAATTCCCTGTTTTCTTTAAAGGGGGTAAGATCTGTTCTTATGTCAGCTATCTCATTGAGTACTTCAGCTTGTTCCTCCTTCCTCTATTTTATGAGGATTTGCTTATTTTGGTTGCTGGGTAAGACTCATTAGGCGTGATGCCAGTTTTCAGGGGCAACTGGGGGGGTTATGTGACTTGAAAAGGGTCACGCAGTATACAAGTGCAGGTTGTGGAAATCAAATGCAGGTCTGCTGAATGTAAAGAGCTCATTCTCAGCTCATTACTCTAACTCCTAGACTATAATGCCAGGTCTAAGTGCAAAGATTTACATGATCCAAGCTGAAAAGTCAGTGAGTGTCTATTTGTAGAGGTCCATGTTCATAAAATTGTCAAGTCCTACAGTGGGAAGTTTATTGAAGTGTAATGCTCATGGGGCTCTGTTATTATTAATGTAGCACGCTAAGGTGATTATACTATTGCTTAGTTTCTGCTCTTTTATTAGGAGTTTTTCTAGTTTTAGGAACAATCTTCTAAGGTTCAGTTCACCTTCATTTTCGCTACTGTAGTTTCAGTTGTTGATGCTGTTTGTAATACATTTTTTGCTGTGTCTTTTTAGATAGTATAAAAGCCTATATCTGCAAGGCAAAAAGGGGCACTTACTTCTGAGTTTGACATTTTTGGCCCCTAGTGATATCTCAGCTCTGCCTTCTCTCCCAACACTCTCTTCAATTCTATCCGTCCATTATATACAGTATGATGTATATACTTTTGAAACCCACTGCCTCCCTTTGGAAACCCATTTCACCTGTCCACCTCTCCTCCTCTTCATGAAGAAATCCTTCTTCATATATTTTCTAACCCTTCATCAGCTTGTATCCATGCCTTCTTGTGGTAGACCACTTGCAGTGCGTGAAACATTGCTGACTCTCTACCTTAGTAATTCTCCTGAGAAACTGGAATGTTTCTGCTGTATCATGTCACCTCACTGTCCTGGACTCCAAAGAATACATATTTATGATTGCTATGTACTCATCAGAGAATTTCCCATGTTGCCAATAAATCATCTTAGTCATCTTAGGCTGCACAGATTCAAGCCATCCCTACCCTTTATAGGTGTGAGCTTCAGAACTGTGTGCAGTCCTCCAGGTGTGGCTGTGCAAGAGATCTGCACAGGGGCAGGACCACCTTTTTGTTTCTACTGGAGAACTCTCTTCAGATGCAACACAACATTCTGCTTGTTCTCCCATATGCTTTATTGCACTGAGCTGGGACTTTCAAGCTCTCTGCTCTGATCACTCCTAGGTCACTTTCCTTTAGCGTCTTGGCTATTCTGCCATCCCCATGCCAATGCTCAGTTCTAGGGTTGTTTTTATCAATATTCACTACACTGATTTGCCTTGGTATTAAATCTGAGCTGCCAGACCCCTAACCACTGCTCTAGCCTACCCAGATCAACTTTTTTGTCACTAACACCCTCCTCGCTGTTGGCCCACCCACCACAATTTAATGAAATATGCAGACTGGATGATCATGACTTGTATCCCTTCATGTACAGTATGTCACAGATGAACAAGCTAAATAGGACTAGATCCAAGCCTGATACCTGGGGTACACCACTAAGGATTTATCTTGAGTGCTGTCTATTAACTTCCAATATCTTGATTCTCCCAACTTGCCAGTTCCCAATCAATCTGGTTATGTCTACAACTAACCCTAGGTCCTCCAATTTGTTGACCAACCTTCTGTGTGGCATTGAGTTGAAGGCTTGCTAATATCTGGGTATAGGATGTCAACAGCCTGACCCTTGTCTATTGCTTATGTTGCCACACTGAATAAATAAATAACAATAATAAGGTTTGTCTGGCATGATCACCCTTTTACAAATCCATGTTGTTGCAAGTCTTGCAGGCTGTTCACTTTCAGGAACACCATTGTCTGCTTCTTCAAGGAGTCACTGATGACAGTACCCAAATCTCTTTCTTCAGTAGTGAGTTCTGCCCTCACCCTATCAGTCCACTTATTTATTTTAGGATTAATTTTCCTTTGTGCATTACCTTGCACTATTTGGTCATGAACATCAGCTGCCCAGACCTTGACAATTTTTCTAATTGTTCTACATCCTTTTGCATAGGGCAATCTTTTCTGTAGTATCTGTCCTTCTGCAGAGTTTAATATTATTCATGAAAAGGCACATCTTTCTCCTTACCCCATTCCCTGTATTGCTGATATAAATATTAAAGAGTGTGAGTTCCAAAACTGACCCCTGCTGGCCCCACTCATGACTTCCCTGACATCAGAAAATGTGCCATTTTGAACCACCCTCTGAGTTGTCCCTAGCATCCAGTTACCTATCAGCTGATCAGTTTTTTTTATCATAATCATATCTCCCACCTTCTTGAATAGTCTACTGTGCAATGCAGAATGCAAGACCTTTCTGAAATCTAGTTGTAGGATATCAACCACCTTTCCACCACCTGGGTTTTACAATTAATATTTTATTGAGGTCAAACATGTAAATAACAGAACAGTGTACATTAAGGATTCCTGTTCGGGGATGAAGCCCCTTTGAAATACAATTCTAAATCCAGTGCCTTTCCTACAGACTCAAAGAAGTCTATCAGATAAGTAAGATACAATCTATTGCTCATGAATCTGTGCTGAATCTGTGCTGCCTTTTTCCTGTAACTCCTGATATTCTAGGAATTGTACTATCTTTTCTTGGATGATTGTCTCCTGGACCTTTCTCAACATGAGGTTAGACTAACTGGCCTGCAATTTTTGGGGGCATCCCTATCCAAGCATCTGTGCAGCAAAACCACAATGATGTCCCTCCAATCTGCAGCATAGCCATGTTCCTAGGCAACAGTTAAAAAGATCTGCTAGTGCTTCCATCAGTGTCAGTCCTGATTCCTTAGGTCTCCAGGGTGCATACCATCAGTGCCTGGTGATTTAGTTACTCCCCAATCTTTTAAACAAGTACTTTTTGAATGAAAGTACAGTGGCCAGATGCTACCAACAGTACAATTGTCTGTGGGCACCAAGGTCTTTAGAGCACCAATTACAAAGGTAGCTGACTGGAACATTTCTTGCCTTTAAAAATGTATAAGATACATTTCAAGTGAATATACATAAGGGACTTGATTTAAATAGCTGGATTTTCAAAGTTCAGCAGAAGCTGCACCATTTGCCACTGCACCAGGGATCCTATGCCAGATTCATGACTGGACAGGGTCCCAGCATCTAAGTTCCACCACTTGCAGCAACAGTGGCAGTGCACCAAACAGACAGCACAGTCACGAGATGTGCTGCAAGCTATGGGGTGGTTGGGCGGCAGCTGTACCCTTGGAAAGGAGCAGAGCAGTGGCTATCAACTCCCCAGCCCTGATTTGTTTCTAATATAAAATTTTACAAAAATGAAATCCCTGATGATCTAGTGGCTACCCCACAATCCCTGAGATGCATGTTCTGTGAAATGGTGAAAGAAACAATTCTCTGCTGATCTGAAGGTCCACCTCAGTCCCAATATACCCATAATGTAAAATATTATAAAAAAAAAGTAATTCACTTGTGATCTAGGGGTCCTCCCATCCCCAATATGCCCTGAATGCAAAGTATTATCCAAAAATGTCAACCAATGGTGATCTAGGGTTCCCAGCCCAACCCAATATGCCTGAATATGACAATGTGCTATAACTTTCTTCCTGGTGGTCTAGTGGCCTCCTGCCCCCCAACCCAGCAGGTAGTGCCATCCACCCTGCTCCCCCTTCCTGATCCCTGATCCAGTGACTGATACAGCCCTCCTCATACCTCCACAAACAGTCACTGAATGAACTGTCAGAGTGCATACTATATACAGTGCATGCGTTGACAGTTCATTCGCTGGCCAGCCATATTGGTGTGAGGAGGGCTGTGCTGATCACCAGATCAGAGTTTGGGATGGTGGGGAGCAGGGTGGTGTGCACTATCCACCAGGATTGGTGGGGGATGGCGGGCCACTAGACCACCAGGAAGGAAACATCATCATTGTCATATTTGGGCATATCAAGCTGGGGGGGGGCCCTCTAGATCACAATTGAATGACTGTTTTTTAAATAGTATTTTACATTTCAGGCATATCAAGCTGAGGGGGGGGGACTGCCAGGTCTCCAGGGAATTAATAATTTAAAAATTTTACAGTACGGGCATCTCAGGGATTGGAGCAGGGAGCCACTAGCTCACCAGGGAATTAGTTTTTGTAAAATGTTACATTATGGGCAGATTGGGGCTGAGGCTGACATAGTGGCATATGGTTGACAACCCTCCCAGAAGATGTCTAAGTACTGTTAGACCAGCTCTTGCCTGGTCTAATGGTACTTAGACCTAGGTCCTCTGGGAAGGTTCTGTGAATCCCAAATTAGAGGATATAGCAGCCTGAGTCTACTGCAAGTCCACTAACCCAATGCCGTAGCCCATTTTGTGGTACAAGGCTGGTACAAGCCTCCTTCAGTGCATGCAGCCTGCACAAATGCAGGCTGCTTTGCTGAATAGCTCCAGGTGCATCTTTTGATGCAATATGCCATTTGAGTCAGAAATGTTTGATGCAAGCTCCTTCTCAGGGCTTTGAAAATCTGGCCCAAAGTGTTCTGTTTGATAAGAGATTTGTTGTATTAGGGGTTTAGCATGACAAAATAAGAAATGAGGGCATCAGTAAGTTCCAGTGACTGCATATTGAGGCCCTCTGAGGTCACCTGGATTTGGGGCTCAGGAACCATTGGTTTAGACCCTAAAGAATCAGTTCCACAATTATATCCCTAACCTCCAGCATCTGCCCTAGGGTGCCCTTGAATTATACCCACTGTCAGGCAGTGACCTTCTGTCTCCTTCATAAAGACAGAACTAAAATACAGGTACTTGTTTAAGATGTCTTTTTTTTATTCTTTCAGTACATTCCCTAGTCTAGAAACATCACACCATAGAAATTGTCAGCAGAAAACAACCACTAGGCCCATCTAGTCTGCATTTATGCCCTGTACTTGATTACAGCTTCTGGTCCTCCCTCTGTTTTCCACCTACAGTGAAGCTCTCCAGAATAAAACTCATTTTTACAGCATTCTGCAGTATGCTGTAGCAGAGTTACTGCAGTAAATAATGTCATTTCAATGGGAAACAAAACCTTTTGTCATGCAGGAAAATATGACACTGCCAGGATGAAGTGAAAGTCATAGTTTCCTGCATGACAAAAGGGACTAATTGCCAGTGAAATTAAATTGTTTTCTACAGTAACTGCTGTAGCATGCTGCAGAGTGCTATAAAATGCTGCAGAATTTGGTTTCATCGTGGGCAAGCTTCACTGTACATATCTAAATAATCTTTTTATCATTATCTTTCAACTACTTCACTCATTTTTGTTCTATGTTTAGTTAAATTTATCTTTTGTTTTCTTATTTTCTGCTGTTCTTAGCTCATGATGTAATGGATAGAGACAGATAGATAGATATATAGATAGATAAATAGATAGACAGACAGACAGACAGAAGGACAGACAGAGCAATAGAGAGACAGACCAAGAAAGACAGATAGATAGATAGACAGACAGACAGATTTATACTGCACTCCTCTTTATTCTCTGCCTAGTGATTCTGATGTATTTTTTAAATCTGTATTATCTCTCTCTCTCTCTCTCTCTGACTGTTTAACCACGTTGCTGAATCAGATTGTCCTTCTACTGTATGTTTCTAGGCCACTTGCCAAAATGTCTTACAAATTTGTTAGTCACCCCATTACCTTAATCTTGATGGTTACCTACAGTATTTGCCTTCCACAGCCTCTACCTCAGTCAGCCCTTTCCATCTGTCCTGAAGAATTTCTCCCATCCTGCTGAAGTCCACCCTCCTAAAATTCAGAGCCTACACTCTCAAGGAGGATTGCTGAATTCTCAGAATGATATCAAAATGCTGTGTGTTGTAGTCTCTTGTTCCCAGGGGGTCTGTCAGTGTTACGTTACCTATAATGCCCTGATTGGACAATCCAAGGTCCAGGGTAGTACTTCCCCTAGATGAGTGCCACAACATCTGCAGGAGAAAGCAATTCTGGAAGACCCAGATGAACGTCTTACTTCTTATGCTCCTTACCTCTGGTATTGCCCAGTTTACATCAGGGAGATTAAAAGCTCCCATAATGGCCATCATTCCTGACTCCACCACTGATCTTCTTTGAAAGTAGATTATCAGCCTATCTCACTAGGCAATGTGATCTGTAGATCATTCAAATCATCAGGCAATTGCCCCTACTAATGATTGTAGCTATGAGGATTCTGTATCCCCCTCCACACTTATCCTTTACTGCTTTGGTGGCTCATTCATGTATTCTGTCAATCCTCCCCCTTAGCCATCCCTCCAAATATGAGAATATCCAGGTATATTGTGGTGTCAGTTGTTATTTGGTGTTGTCCATGTTTTGGTAATGGCCAGAATCTCTAGATAATCCTAGACACTAATGCCTCCAGTTCCTCTGTTTTGTTAGCTAGGCTCCTGATGATCATGTGGAATGCCTTTCAAACCACCCTCAGATTTTCACCCCCTACCACCACTGTTCCCCTTCCCCACTATTCCTGCAGTTTCACCCATTTTGTGTTGCTTCAAGATGGGAGAAGGCCTGCCAGCCCCCTTTCTTTGTTGTCAATGTTGTGTGCTCTTGCATGTCCATCCTCGCACCTAGTTTTAATGACTAAGGATAAAAGTATCTATGTTTCACTCTAATGCACTGGAACCCTGTGATCTGAAAGCATGCAATTTTTGTAACTGACTCTTATCCTTCTAAACATTGCAGAGTGGTTGGAAGGAAAGGTATACCTCTTTGCTGATGACACTGAGATCTTCACTAGGGTAGACACTCCAAGAGGAGTGAAAAAAATGGAAAGGGTCCAAGATAATCTAGAGAAATGGTCAATAGTGTCACAGCTAAGATTCAATGCAAAAATGTGCAAAATCATGCATTTGGGGCAAAGGAACCCAGGGGAGGCATACACGATAGGGGGAGAGATAATGATAGCCATCAAACAGAAAAGGGATCTGGGGGTAATCATATCAGATAGACTAAAGGTGGCCAAATGATGTGCCAAAGCTGTGGGGAGAGCCAGTGGGGAACTGAAGTGCATAGGGAGAGGCATCACCAACAGAAGGAAGAAGGTGGTGATACCTCTGAACAAATCAGTAAGACCTCATCCGGAGTACTGTGTTAAGTTCTGGAGGCTGCATCTGTGTAAGTTCTTAGACTGGGTACATTCAGCTCAGAAAAGGACAACAAAAATGGTGCAGGGCCTGCACCATAAGTCATATGAGGAGAGACGGCAAGACCATGCTATGTATACAAAGAACCAAAATTAGCACATTGAGAGCAAGGCAGCTCTGTAGAAAATATTCTCACAGACCTGGTTGCTGCAGTCGCAAATTGGTAAATTTATTCGATAATCTAAAGGTACAACATAAGAACCCTACAGACTGCCGATTGCAGTTATCGATGCACTTCTATTGGTAGAGCTTCCTTGGGGGCGCTGTACTACAAGAAAGCTAACCTTTAATAGCCAGCATTTTGATGACATTACTACATTTCAAATCTTTTACCCAGAGTGCTTTGCCAACTATGACATCACAATGGTTGAGCAAACTAAATAAAATTTCAAAAGCTACTCAAATACTAAATCATAGATGATCTCTACTTAAAGTGTTGGCAACTGGCAAAAAGATCATTGTAATTATGATCATAATAAACAATTTTGCGACTTAGAACAACATAAAAAATACAATGTCAGTAGAGATGTGTGAAATCCGTGAATTTCGTTCCGCAAAATATTTCGTGAAATTGGCATGTTTCATAAAATATTTTGTTGGGTGCATAATCTAGATCACCGGAGAAATGACAAATTTTGCCTGCGAACGGTGGAAATTTGCCACTCTCAGGTGAAATTCCACCACTCGCAGGCAAAATTCCATATTTCATGGGTGAAATTCACAGTTTTGCTGGTGGAATTTCACAAACGAAAACATCTCATCAGTGAAATCCCTGAATTTCGTAAAATGTTTCATGTGGCGAAATTCACAATTTCGCTGGAATTTCATCAACAAAATTTAATTTTGCTGCATCTCTAAATGTCAGAGAGCAAGGCTGTTAACTAGACATAAAGCAATGGTCTCATAGCATAAGCTATGCCACATGGTGCTACCACTAAGTGGTTCACTTTATCATACTCCAAAGTTTTTTGAGACATTTATAAAACATTTTACACCAGTAACTGTTTTGTTGGTTAAGAACTGTACATGAAGGAAATCAGATTAACAATTACTAAACATTTTATGACATTTTCAGATTTCACGCAATTTGAGCTCATTTCATACATTTTGGTCTATGTACAGCTTTATTTCTTAAGTGGACCAAATGAAAATTGTAAGCTGCATGAAATTATATAAGTAATTTTATACAGAGAAAAAAACATTAATTTCTTACATTTCTCTATAAGCTATCATGCTAATCTTAATGTTAATATTAAATGAAAAATCTTGCGCAAGAAACACAAAAATAAGGAGCAACTAAATCTTGATATTTCTTCAGTATATTGATTGATGGTACGAATTAGAGGTAAGAAAACATAAGTAACAGGTAACCTATGGAGTACAGGTGAATGTATCAAGGCAGCACAGCTAGAGTTGAGAGCCACACAATTTTTTGCTAGCTATAACAGGTACCTTACTGTGCTCAACCGTGCTCATATCTGTGGAAAAAAAAGAAAAGAAAAAAGCTGGCTATAGAGTGTGAATACACATTTACCAATTGCTAAACCTAAAAAGGAGAGATTTAATTACTGATTTAGAGGAGTGCTAAAATTATGGATTAGGAACTGGAGGAATGGAAAAGGTGGGTGTCTCTACCCTCCCTGGCTCACCCTCTGCTTACCCTCCCATGCACTTCCTCCCACCCTCCTTGTGTATCCTGAGAGTCAGCTGTGGGAGTGAGAGGGGTGACACTACTACTCACCTATCACAACAACTCCTCGGTAGTCATATTTTATTCCTAAAGAAATTAGATTAACAGCCAAATCCTTCAATCTGCCATAGTACAAATTAGACACGAGGCATTTACTAAGCACACCCAATGGAAAACAGGTAAACCAAAACCTTTAACACTGACAAGCACCCCTCCCAGAAGCCCAACTGTGTGTGCACAGTGTTGGGTATGCCAACTACACAGTCATGATGGATCACTAGTTAAGCAGAACCCACCAGTTTGTACTTTCACAATGACATTATATTACCTCCAATGGTTAATTTACAGACTTGCCAGAAAAGTGCTGACTTGCACAACAGCAGCTGCCTATTAGTCCTTAACTTTCAGTTGCAATTTTTACTTATTACAGCCAATAAGATAATTTAAAGTTATCACTTAACTATTTGGATAATGTACAACATGGTTTTAAAAAAGGGAGAAGCTGTACTACCAACCTTCTCTGTTTTTATGAGAAAATCAGCTGAACATTAGATAAGAACATCCCCGTGACATCATATACTTAGATTTTGCCTAAACATTTTATCTACCCCACAGTGGGCAATAATTAAAAAACTCGAAAACATAAATATAAATACAACTGTAGTGAAATGGATTATGGAATGACTGAGTGGAAGGCAACAGAGGGTGTTGATTAACAGTTTTCTATCCAAAGAGGGTGAGGTTGTAAGTAGAGTTCCCCAGGGATCAGTCCTAGGACTGATCGTTTTCCAGATATTCATTGTAGATCTTACAGCAAAGCTAAATTCTTGGTCCTCAATTACGCCAATGATACCAAGATAGATTGGCCCTGTAACATGACTATGGACACCAAATTAATACAACAAGACTTAAATGAAATAGAGAACTGGACAAGCAAGTGGCAAATGAAGCTAAATATAAGCAAGTGTAAAGTCCTTCATTTAGGGAGAGAAAATCAGGGGTATAGCTATACATTACATTGTACACCAGTACTAAAAGTGACAAATGAAAATGACTTGGGTATACTAATAGCAAGTGACCTGAGTTTCTCTAAACAAACTTCCGATGCTTCACTAAAAGCCAACAAAATAATATGGACAATAAAGAGAAATATTGTGTCAAGGGATAGGGAGGTATTAGTTCCCTATACAGAGCTTGTGTAAGACCTCATCTTGAGTATGCTTCACCAGTTTGGAATCCATATAAAAAAGTAGACAGGAATAATATAGAAAATAATACAAAGATTTACTAAAATAATAAATGGCCATAAAGATATGAAATAAGAAGCATGCCTGTCATCTCTTAATTTGATGTTACTCGAAACAAGATGCATTAGGGGAGATATTCTCCTTGTGTATGACATCATGCAGGACCCAATATTAATGGATGAACTGGATATAGACTATACAACAGGAAATATGGATACCCGCAGTCACCCACTCCAAATCAGGGGAAAACAATTGAGATCTAATAAAAGGAAGTACTTCTTTACATCAAGAGTGGTAAATGTTTGGAATTGTCTACCTCTTGAAATTATTATTAGTAAAACCAAGTCTGAATTTGAAAGAAAATAGATAATTACATACTTTCAGGAGGTAAACTAAAGTATTTCTAAAAACACTGGTAATGGAACTATCATGGGCAACTGCCTTTACACTCCTGACATTTCCTAGTATGAATCCAACATCAGACTACAGTACCATAACCCCTAACCCCTCATTATTACAAGCAAAGATTTACAAAAACTTAGAAGAGTATAGTACATCATCTGTATGTCCCTTTCAAAATTAAGGTGCAACTGTCCCCTACAGAGGACTTTCGAGAACTCTACCTATGAGATGGTACATTAGGGTACCCTTGAAAGGATTTTCCTATGACCCCCAGAAAATTTGCAGAATTTCCTGCAGAAAAGTATATAAATATACTTTATAGAAAAGCACTTGCTTACACAGCACATAAGTAAGCAACTAGGTGCTTGCACAACACATAAGTACTTACTTAACTTACCTGCTGTACAAGAGGTAAGCACGTTCTTACTTGCACAGCAGCACCAAGCAGAATTCCCTGTCCCCTGTTACTCACTTGCCAATCCAATTGCAATGTCGTGCTCAGGCACAGTGATTGAGGAGGAAGTTGTTTGTGTTCCTGACTCCTAGTGGTGGTGGTGGCAGTGGTGCTGAGCCTGATCTTAATGATAGTTTCCCATTCCCAAATAAGAGTATGGAGATTGATCATGAGTCAGAGGCTGAGAAGGGAGAGATGCCTGTTGAAAAGATCAAACTGAAAAATGTGTTTCCTACTAATGATGATGAGAGGAAGAGAGGGCCTCAAGAAAGTGAAGGTGACGAGGACAAAGCTCAGGAGGAGGATATCAGTGGTGGTGGGGGTGGTGATTTGGATCCCTTATGTGAACCAGAAAAGAAAAAAAATAGGACGGGTGATGTGGCTGAACATGTGGGGCTTTGTACAGCAGTGTGTCATAAAACTACCTAAGTCCTACCAGTATTCAACAGTTATTCCTCTTACCAGTGTTGAGTCATTACACTGTGTGAGTCACCCAGTGCTGAAGTGCATAAATCTTATCCAAAACATGCATTTCCAGCTCTCCCCTGTCCTACTCTCACCACCATGTAAAATCAAGGGGGACAAAATCCCTAGTTTGGGATTTTTATATACTGGAACAAGCTGACAAAACAGTTACTGTCTGTCAGCTGTGTCATGTGTGAGTCAGCTGGGAAAAAAAAAGACAGCTACCTAAGCATTGGTGGCCAGCATACACAGGCACCTGCTACGCTGGACTTAGCACAGACAGGAAGCCAAAAGCATGACAGTAGACAGACTACAGCAGTTTTGATTGTATCTGATACCAACAAGAAGGTTTATTCCACACAATTGCAGGCCTATGCTCCCTGATGAGCCCTGATGCTACTGAGATGACGGGCTGGGGCTCTGTGTTTGCACTTTTGTGCAGAATAAACCTTGCTGTTATCAAATACAGTCAAGTCTGTGAGTACTTATTACTTTTCTACTCAGTGCTGCTGTAGTATGTCTATAGACTTTCTTTATAATATGTATTTTGCTCCATTTCTTCTAAAGTACATTATAAGAACTGTGATGGTGGGACTGACACACAGCACATCACTTTGTAACAGTATGCTGCAGCCTGTTGTGTTTTTGGGAGCACAGTATTTATGTACTAGAAACAGAATTTTTTTTTTCTATTATCTTTCTATCCTCCAGGAGCCTGGCAGGTGGCTATGGCACTCCCTTGGAAAGACTCACCCTCTGGCCCATGTGCGCCACTCAAACTGTCCCCTGTATATTGCCCCCCAGCTTACCCTCTGCGGCAGGGCCAGGGAGGAGAGGGCCAGCTTCTCCTTATCCTCCTCAGCATAATCCAGAAGCCGGGGACGGCTGTCAGGGACCCAATGGGCCATCATGGAGCCTGCAGGCTCCTTTTCCACCATTTTTTCTGATGTTTTCTCATGCCCAGCCTCACTTAACAATGTGAGGATGTTGATACATGCCTCCTGACCCATACTGCCCTCTGGCCATCACCACAGGGCAGTCAAGGAGCAGGACAACAATCCTCCCTCCCCGGAGAGAGGAGAGCAGTTATCTGGATGCTCGATCCTCTCTAACCCCTGCCAATCTCCGGCGGTCTGGGCTCATTCCCAAACCTAGGTCACAGGCATGGCACGAGGTGTAGCGACCAGTGCCTCAACCTCCAGCACCACTGGGCCAGATAGAAACATAGAATTTGATGGCAGATAATGACCACTTGGCCCACCTAGTCTGCCTATTTTCCTTACCTATTTCATGTACCACAGATCCTAAATGATCTGTGGCTTAGCCTCTCTTTCCTATTGGTAGAGTTCCTTTATGTCTGTCTCATGCATTTTTTTTTAATTTCAATACCGTTTTTGCCCCTACAACCTTTGCTGGGAGGCTGTTCCATGTATCCACCATCCTTTGTATGAAAAACTACTTTCTCATATTACCTCTAAGACTACCCCCCTCTATTTATAACATGGCCCCTTGTTCTTGAAGATAATTTTTTTAAAGATGCTGCCATCTTGTACCTTATTTACACCCTGGAGGTATTTGAAAGTCTCTATCATATCCCCCTCTCTCTCTTCTCCTCTCCACCATATTGAAATCCTCCACTGCCAGTCTCCCCTCATATGACATTTAGTGCAGCACCTGAACCATTGTGTTGCCCTTCTATGAACTGCTTCTTCTTCTTTGTCTATGTTCTTCTGGAGATGTGACCTCTAGAACTGGACACATTACTCTAGATGAGGTCTTATGAATGCTCTATAGAGAGGCATCACTACCTCTTTCCTTCTGCTGGAGATACCCCTCAGTATGTTCCCCAGCATTTCACTAGCTCTCCTCACAGCCTTCTCACATTGTTTGGAAACTTTTAGATAATCAGATGTGATTACTCCCAGATCCCTTTCGTGTTTGGTGGCTGTCAGTACCTCTCCCCTCATCTTGCGCTCCCCCACATTTCTGTGTCCCAAGTGCATGCTCTTGCACTTCTTTGCATTAAAACTTAGCTGCCACATCCTTGAACACTCCTCAAGCTTGCTTGGGTCCCTTCTTATTTTTTCTATTCCTCCTGGAGTGTCAACCCTGTTGCAGATCTCTGTGTCATCTGCAAAGAGACACACCTTCCCTTTCAACCCCTCTGCAATGTTGCTTATGAAGACATTAAATAGGACTGGTCTGAGCACTGATCCCTGTGGAACTCCATTGCTCACCCCCCTCTCTTCAGATTGAGCTCTGTTCACCACCACCCTCTGTGTCCTATTGCTCAGTCTATTTATGACCCTGTTTACCACCGTGGGACCCACTCCCAGGCTGCCCAGATTGTTTACTAGCCTCCTGTGTGAGACAGTATTGAAGGCCTTGTTGAAATCCAGGTAGGCCACATCCACCGCCCCTCCCTGATCCTCCTTCCTAGTCACCCAGTCAAAGAAATGCATCAGATTTGTTTGACAAGATCAGCAGTGTAACTGCATGTTATGCTTTGTTTACAATTTCCCCTATAGAATACTACAAGAACTGTGATGGAGGACTGACACATAGTGCAGCATGCAGCAACCTGATGGATTTTTATAGTAGTTGAGAAGAATTCTGAGTGTACAAAAGTGATGTACAGGTATATTGTACTTTTTGCAGCATTTCCTGCAAAGTGCCTTACAATAACTGTAGTGTGGGGAATGACACACAACAAACACCTTGTAGCTGCATGCAGCAGACTGACGTATTTATTCTTGTAGTTAAGAGAAATTCTGGAGTACAGAATTTATGTAGATTGTACGTTTCTCACAATTTCCCCTAAACTATGTTGCAAGAACTGTGGTTGGAGGACTGACCCACAGCATAGCACCATACAGCAGCATGACAATTTTAACCTAGTAGTTGAGAAAAATGGTGAGAAGAAAACAGTGATAGTGTAAGGACTGTATAACTGCACAAGAAAAAAGAATGCTATAAAGAAGAAATCAGATTTTTTTCCTTCTTTAAAGTGAGTTTGTGAGCTTTCGCAGATGCCTTTTTTACATAGGATGCCATTGCCACCTATGCTTCAGATGTTGAAGCTGCTGTTTGTTTTGTCAAAAAATCTGTCATAGTCATTTTTATTTATGTTTTATCAGCACTGTGTCCTCATGTTTTCTGTGTGTGGCCACACCCCTTGAATGATGTCATGCAAGGGAACTGTCAATGTTTTACAAACAACACCAAGTAATTCTGGGTTAAATTATTATGTTGATGTAAATGTTAGTTACTCAGAGGTGCGGTCCCTTATTTTGGTGGTGGTGGCTACACCTAATATGTAGATGTACATACTAAGGCATTGTGAGTACAACAGGAAGATGTTTTCCAATTCCCTCACAGTGAGGTGCAGTCTCATATCTCTGTAGTGGCTTCAACAATAAAAGCTCTCATATGTTTAGTTTCCAAACAAGCATTGTGCATATAGTATCTAGCTGACAAGATTTCTTTACTGAGAGATGTAGTCTCCTATATTGGTAGTGTAGATGTCTGCAATACCAAGACTGGCCAACAGAAGTCTCTGTTTCAAAACAGTGCTTATATACTTTGTTTCCCTTGCAAGATGTTATGCTTGGGATTGCAACACTGAGAAAAAATGGGCCCATTTATGCAAATGAAGCAGAGCACAAAAGTAAAATCATTTATTTCATGGAAAAAAGCACTTTTTAGCAGCTTGAATGGTAGGAGATTAAATCACAACTTCTACAGGTTATTACAATTTACTACTCCCATTTGCCATGGCAAAGCTCAGTAAATCACTTTATGATGGAGAAGGGTAGCTGACAGCATTATATAGATATATAGAATGAAGCAGTATCAGAAATCAGGACAGTGCAAAATGAAAAAGTATAACTTTTTTATGTTTTTTCTTTTTTTTAAATTTCAAACTTTTTTAGATTTATTTTAAAACAAATAAAGATAAGAATAAAACAGACAATATGGCAGATAGCTTATAATGATGATGAGTCTTTTCTTGAATCAAGGACTGCAGAAAATATTGGCCTATGGCCTGGGGACAGGGGGCGCATTCACCACCATGGAATTTTGTAAAGCCCTCAAGAATGCTCCCTTGGTTTCAGAACAAATTCTCCAAAGTGTGTTTGATGTTCCCAGCATGGCAGGAGAGATCCGTGTCTCCTCTTGCAGCTGTGCCATTTCAGTATGGATGGATGTAGGAGGGATATTTTAGGCTGGTCTCTCAGGTGACCCCCAAAGAACCAAAATCTTGCTGCTGCTCCCTCTGCAAGTCACCTCTACCCCTCCATGTCCCCCTCTGGAATCTACACACTGCGTGACTGCCCTCCACATTGCCTCTTCTTGTGCTGCCATCCTGCAGCATGGAAGGAGCATACGGGGTACCACCACTTCCACCCCTCTCAGCTGTCTTAGTCTGTCTCTGCCTCACATACTCCTTCAATTCCTGGTGGAGCTTCACCTTAAGGTGGGTGTCCTGCACACCTGTGCTCAAATGGCTGTCTCATTTTCCATGCCAAACAATAGTTTGATGCAAATGCATGTCACCACACTGTTGTTGGTAGGGTCAGTCACATTAAAGTCCCAAACAAGGGACTTTTGCTGATGATGATGATGAGAGGAGGAACCAGATGATCTTGGGCAGGACTATTTCTCTTTATAGGGCTCAGGTGGCAACACAACCATAGGATGGGACCAATGGGACAGGTGTTGTAGCAGGTACAGGACAAATAGGAGCAGGGTCAAATGGGAATGGTGGTGCTACTGCATTCTACTGCTGGTGCTACAGTACTGGGGAAATGGGTGCTAACTGTTCCACTTCTCAGTGCTCCTTTTGCCAAAGCTGGCCTCTTCAACTGGAAGGGATAGCATGATCCATCCGTAGACTAAATACCACTCTCCTCACTGTAACTGGTCCCAGTCCCAGTCCTCCCAGTCTTTTCATAGCCTGTCCTACTTATTTTAAGTTATAAAAAAGAGTAAAACAAACAAAGTAAAAGCAAGCAAAATAGAACAAATAAAAGGGGAATATAGAAAATACACTAAAACAAAAGCCAAATAAATCCGCATGCACTACAAGGTAAATTGAAGATGACAAGAAAAGCAAAAAAAAAAATGCTGTATAGGTTGCTTTTATAAACCCTCTGAAATCAGCAAATCTAACCTTCTCCACCAACTCCCTCAGACAGTAAAATGAAACTAAGGCTCAGACTGTACATCGGGAGTAGCATGTGACCTGTAGGAGCTGTTTCCTTGTAACATACAGACACTTGTTTACCAGAAGCTTTGATCTGTGAAGCATCCACCCACATGCACACTAAAGGCAATGTTGCAAGTGAAGTTGTCACACAAAGCTACAAAAAGTGAGTTTTCTGGTAAATGGACACTTGTTTACCAGAAGCTTTGATCTGTGAAGCATCCACCCACATGCACACTAAAGGCAATGTTGCAAGTGAAGTTGTCAAACAAAGTTACAGAAAGTGAGTTTTCTAGTAAATGGAAAACATTTGTGAACTGATACACGATAACAAAGTTGGTTATTCACAGGTTGTAACTACTCAGCGCTTTAAAGGCTAGAATATTCAAACTATCTGCCCAACAGCATTTCCTAAAAGTTAAATATGTTTAAAGAACTACTTCAAAACACTGAATGAAAATCATGTGCCTCTAGACACCCATCCACATTGAAACTTTAGGTATTAAAAAAATACCTTTTTAAGTGTAGGCAAGGTGTTTTGTTGACTCTTGTTTCTGGTCTCCCATACAAGGAATCAGTATTGCACATACATCACTTGTTGTGTTAAAATGTCATAAGCAAAACAAAAAATTTAGGGGGAAATGGAAAGCAAAAGCTTAAGCCAACGAGGCAGTGTGCTGTCAGATAGGAAAATAAGTGGGTCAAGTAAGTTGAGCATCCCTTTGTTTAATGCCTTGTCTGCACCACGCCTGGAGTACTTTGTCATGTCCTGGTCACCACAGTATTAAACAATATTGAAGAGATCAAGAAGGTCCAGTAGGGGCCATCAAGTAGATTAGCAGTATAAGAGTTGAGAGCTATGAGGTGAGAATGGATATTCAGACTATACAGCCTAAAACAGTCAGAAAAAAGGACATGATCACAGTATTTTGAATACTACAGGGGATAAACAGGGTGGAATATAAACAGATGTTTAAACTGCTGACTGCATGCAGATTTAGAGAATAGGCCCTGAAACTGAAGCAAGATGAGGTCAGGTTAGTAGGCTAACATTAAAACGTATTACTTCACACAGATAGTACTTTAGTTATTTATTTAGTTTTTGTTGACGTAACATGTGAAGTAGCCTACCTTGCTTATTTGTGGAAGGACTGTTGTTGCTTTCAAAGTAGGATGAGCCAGACTGTTAACTGAAATTGACAATGATGATTACAAAACGTGAGCAGGGACAGCATTTTGACAGCTGAGTTTTGATGTGTAGCTGTAGTCACTGCTGTGCAGCAAGAGGAAGAGACAAAATGGACCCTATTTCCCTTTTCTTACCTTAATACAATGTTGTTACAGTATATCACTAAGACTTACTGATTGTCACTTTAACTGTTCAAGTAACCATTTAAACAGCCTGTTATATGTGCATTTAGTGAAACATACTGTGGTTAACATTGTAACATTGCAACACTCTTAAAGACTGATAATTGCATTTCCTACTCCCGTTGTTCATTTTGCACTATGTTTAATGTTTGTATATGTTTTTATATTACATTCTGTATTATTTTCTATGTAAAGTCTTTATTTTACTTTGTTCTATGTTTTCCATCATTTCACTACCAGAAGAACACCAAGTATCAGGGTGTTTCCTGGCAGAATTTCTGAAATAAAAGGTATTCATATTTATTATCAAAAGCAATCTTAACAGCATAAATACTGAGATTCAACATTAGGACTATGAGCAGAATGACAGTTTTCAACCTTTGGTCACAGTGTGTGAAGAAATATATATTAACAACGAGCCTGTGGACGTAATTTATTTCAAAATGGCATTAAGCATTTCCGAGACCAACTAGCTATTGTACCCTTATATAGCCTTCTTCAAACTGGTCATACACAAATTGTCATTTCTTGCTGTGCACTTATTCTCTGTGTTCAATGAAAACTCGATTTTTGAAAAGGACAAGTGTTTGTAATGTTGTTGTTGCTATTTTTTTTTTTTTTTGCAAAACCCTACTGAGGCCTAACTAGTAAAAGTCTATTTTGTTATAGTTGTTAGTAAATAAGGCATTTTACCAAGCCTGTAGATGGTGCTAGGAGAATATCAACTGCAACACTACCATAGAATTAGTTTTCTGACATTCTCGTGCTGAAATTATGTAGGGCACTGCAATTTAGAGCAATTTGAGAAAGGTAAGACAAGTCATCTAATGTTTTTTATTCATGAATTTCAAAAATATATTCTTTTCTAAACAACTTTTACTTTGAATTTTTATTTGAACACAATGACTGCAGTATCTTGTATAGTATGTTATTAAACGAGGCAACATTTCAATGAGGGAAGAAGTATAAGTTTAAAAAGAATAAGTAAAATATTTTCTATGGTACTTTACCTGCACTACCTTTGTTATTTCACAGTAAGTATACAGTATGCAATTCTGCACCAAAATAATGACAGAAATGATTTATGCTTTGTGAGGTCTATAGTCTCTTATTCCCATAATAGAATGGATTTAGCTCACTTCCATTAGTAGAGTTTTTCTGTCCGTACATACAATAGAGAGATTAAGTACAGCCACCTACACTTGCCTTTTGTCACACAAGATTAATTTGCCTGTTGGGAAGGAGTTGATTCTGTTGTCCAGCTGCACACATTGTGTGTGATAGTAATGAGACTATCAGTCTTTTATAAAGACCTTGCACTTCTTTCCAGTCTGTTACTGAAGAACTGGAGATTTTCAAAGATGCGACACTATGCATAGAGGAGGCATTGCAGTCCTACAGACTCATTGGGGAAAAAGAGACAGGGAAGTGTTAAATTAAAGCAGCAGTACTCGATAGTCATCATCATCATCACTCTCTCTCTCTCTCTCTCTCTCTCTCTCTCGTTGTTACTAGTAATGCATTTTTGGAAAAACATCAGTACAACTATTTTTATTTTCCTTTTCTTTCATGCCTGAACTGAGAGAAATAAGTCTGACATTTTTTTAAAGTTTGTGCATCCATGCCATGCCACCATAAAACAATTAAACACTCTGGTGTGGTGCAGTGGTATTTATCATCAGAAACATGCACTTTCACAATTATAATACATTAAAGTATAAGTCCAGTATTTATAATTAAATTGTGCCCTCAACAGAAGAGTTTTAAAAATATCTCAGATATTAAAGAGATAGTGATTATTAATACTGGTGCAAAATATAAATTTGTGTTAAACATATATGATGAAAAATGTTTCTGACTGACAAATACTGTCCTGATGCTTTAAGATAGGTGGCACAGTCATTTGCATTATTACAAACAGCAGAATCATCTATGAATAAAAGCACAAGTGTTGTACAGTAAGGACGTGAATGCTAATAACTTAATCAGCATTCAATTTAGCAACTATATGCTACCCTGCTGTTTGAACACCAATACTGTACATGCTCACTTGTTAATGGCATAAAAGAAATGGGTATACTAATAATAACAAAATGTTGCTTTAGGCATAATAGGTTTCTCTGAAAATAGGAAATAACAAGGAAATCATTCTCCCCCTCACTTGGACAGATAGCATTGACAATGCTTCAAGTCTAGACATTCAGTTTGTGGGATCTATACCCACAGTGTAAGCCCAAATCATTCATATACAGCACAATAAGATATATGCCTTTTACCCTCCCCCCTCATTCCCCCTCTCTGCCTTCTCACCACTCTTTCCTCCCAAAGTACCCCTTCCTCAGCACTGGTGACACGTTTAAGGAATCAATGGGCAGACTAGGTGGGCCAAGCAGTCCTTATCTGCCATCAAATTCTATGTTTCTGTGTTTCTATATTTCTATGTTAATCAGCTCCTGGTGGAGGCATGCTAGAAGTGTTTCTAATAGAGCTAGTGCAGACCACAACAAAAGGGAAGGAACCACACTGGACCAGGTTTTCAACAACAGGGACATGGTCAAGAATGGCACAGTGTGGGATTTGCTTAGAATCAGGGCTCACATGTCAGAGTGCATGCAGATCCATATACAGCACAGCAAAATACATAACCAGATAAAAGTATGGAACTTCAGGAGGGAAAACTGGGAGTCTGAGCTGGATGTCATTGTCCACCTAGGGACAAATGACTTAGCTCATCATGAGATTAGAGCAGTGCAGAAGGACTTTGCAGAGTTGGAGAGGGGCTTAAGACAAGTAGCACACACAGTATCCTTCTCAGAGGTACTGCCTGTCAGTGGCATGGGTGAGGCGAGGGTACTTTGCACCATGCAGTTTAACAAATGGTTGAAAAATGGTGAGCACAAGGGTTTGGCTTCATTGGGACTGGGGTTCCACCTGAGGGACACCAGCCTATACTGGCAGGATGGTCTGCATCTGTCCAGGAAGGAACAAGTCTTTGGCAATCGGTTAAATGCTCATTGGCAAGCCTTTAAACTAGTCAAGGGGAGGCACTGATAAGTAGCAGGAAAATCCCAGACTCCCTACAAAACAGGGTACTAAATGAGAAAAGACCAAGGTAGAAAGGTCAGTGGGGATGCTCTACAGAAGGTAAAGCCATCAAAAAATGGAGATCAATGAGTACCAATGCCCATAGTCTGGGTAACAAGCTTCCTGAATTAGTGGCCTTGATGGAGGAGGAAGATCTGGATATCGTGGCGGTCACAGAAACATGGTACACACAGAACCATGACTGGGACGTAAACATACCAGGATACACTATCTATAGGAGGGACAGGGAGGGTAAAAGGGGAGGAGGAGTAGCTCTCTACATAAGAGAAGAAATCAAAGCAACAGAACAAAAGGGTAAACAGGGAGGAGAAGAAGCACTGTGGGTCAGTTTGGAGGCAAGCAATGGCACCACAATCCGCACAGGGGCTGTATACAGACCCACCTCTCAGGGGGAGGAAATGGACAAGGAAATGATAGAAAGTATACTTAGAATGGCAGATAAAGGGGAGATATTGCTGATGGGTGATCTGAATATGCCAGATGTTAACTGGAGTGCAGTTGCAGCAGCCACTTCTAAGAGTGGGGTTATTCTAGATGCCCTACAGGGGGCATGCCTTAGACAACTAGTATTGGAGCCCACTCAAGAGGGAGCAATCTTAGATCTGGTTCTCTCAAATGGAGATGAAGAGAGGATCAGATGTAGAAGTGGGTAGCCATCTGGGAACTAGCAACCATCGAACAGTATGGTTCACAATAAACACAGCAATAGAGTCGCTTCACAAAGACAAAGGTACTGGATTTTAGGAGGGCTGACTTTGCCTAAATGGGTGAGTGCCTAAGGAATGCACCTAGCAAATGGGCAGGAAGGAGGGTGGAAGAACAATGGGGAATAATAAAAACTGCCATCACAGAGGTAACAAGCCTTTGTGTAAAGCAAATAAACAAAATGAAACGAGGTAAGAAACCACTATGGTTCTCAAAGGAAGTGGCAGTGAAGGTTCAAGAGAAAAAGAAAGCATTCAGGAAGTACAAGGAATCACAGAAGGAACAGGACAGAGAACTGTATCAGTTAAAGCAAAAGGAAGCTGGAAAGGCAGTCAGAACAGCAAAGGCCCAAACCGAGGAAAAGATAGCCAAATCAGTTAAGAAGGGGGATAAAACCTTTATAGGTACATCAGGAGCAAGAAAGACCAAGGGAGGGATAGTGAGGCTTAATAAAGGGGGAGGGTAGGGCAGAGGGTGACTATGAAAAGGCAGAGATACTAAACACATATTTTTGCTCAGTATTTACAAAGGAAGAGGGGGAGGTACCTAAAACAAACAGTAGAAACACTCTGGATACAGAAGTTGATACCAGTCCATTTACAGAAGAAAGGGTTCTGAAAGAGCTCTTAAAACTGAAGGTGGACAAAGCAATGGGGCCTGATGGGATTCATCCCAGAATTCTAAAAGAACTAAGGGTAGAACTAGTGACACCACTGACTACCCTCTTTAACAAATCATGGGAGGATGGGGTGGTACCTGAGGACTGGAGGAGGGCAGATGTGATTCCCCTTCACAAAAGTGGGAGCAAGGCAGAAGCAGGAAACTACAGACCTGTTAGTTTAACCTCAGTGGTAGGGAAAATGATGGAATCACTTCTGAAGGAAAGAATTGTTGAGTATCTAGAGGCCAGAGGGGCACAGGACCCAAGGCAGCATGGATTCACAGCGGGAAGGTCATGCCAGACAAATCTGATAGATTTCTTTGACTGGGTGACCAAAGTAGTTGATCAGGGAGGGCTGTGGACATGGCCTACCTAGACTTTAGCAAGGCATTTGACACAGTCCCACACAAAAGATTAATATACAAGTTAGCCAGCCTGGGAGTGGGTCCCAAGATGACAGCCTGGGTAAAGAATTGGCTGGAGAATAGGACACAGAGAGTAATAGTAAATGGAGTCCACTCTGAAAAAAGGGGGTTAGTAGTGGGGTACCGCAGGGTTCAGATTAGATCGGTCCTCTCAATGTCTTTATAAGTGACATTGCAGAGGGACTGGAAGGAAAAGTATGTCTCTTTGCAGATGACACAAAGATCTGCAACAGAGTTGATGCACAAGGTGGGGTGGAAAGGATGAGAAGGGACTTGGCAAGGTTAGAGGAATGGTCAAATGTATGGCAGCTTAGATTCAATGCTAAGAAGTGCAAGGTAATGCACCTGGGAAACAAAAACCCAGGGGAAGAGTATACAATGGGGGGTGAGATACTAACAACAACAAAAATGGAAAGGGACCTGGGGGTAGTCATATCAGATGACCTAAAGGTGGGCAAGCAATGTGAGAGGGCAGCAAGGAGGGTTGGGGAATACTGGGATGCATAGGGAGAGGCATCACCAGTAGAAAACAAGAAGTTATTATCCCTCTGTACAGACAGCTGGTGAGACCACATCTGGAGTACTGCATGCAGTTCTGGAGACCCAATCTCCGCAAAGACATAGACAGGATGGAAGCTGTCCAGAGGAGGGCAACCAAAATGGTGCAGGGTCTGCACCGGAAGACATATGAAGAGAGACTTAAGGAGCTTAATATGTATAGCCTCGAGGAAAGGAGGGAGAGGGGGACATGATAGAAACTTTCAAGTACCTCAAGAGACTCAACAAAGTCCAAGAGGGTAGCATCTTTCAAAAAAAGAGGTGTGCAAGAACAAGGGCACAATTTGAAGATAGAAGGGGGTGGCTCAGAGGTAATTTAAAGGAAGCATTTTTTCACAGAGAGGTTGTGGATGTATGGAACGCCTTCCAGAGGAGGTTGTGGAGTCAAAAACAGTGGTGGAATTCAAGCATGCATGGGGCAGTCATAAGGCAATTCTAGGGGGTGGGAGTAGGAAGAAGTAGGCTGCTGGTTAACTAGGATCTGCAACTTATCCATCAGGTAGGGAAATGGGCAGACTGGGTGGGCCAAGCGGTCCTTATCTGCCGTCAAATTCTATGTTTCTATGTTTCTATGTTTTAGATGGAAGAAACTAGTATAATGAAGGGGTTGGATGACAAATGAAAAGCTCGTAAGAAGGGTGTAGGAAAAGCTACAAAACATTGTGTTAGTTGTTAATTTTGAGTCTGCTCTATTATTTTTATAAACTGAAATTTTTGTTTAATTATTTTAAATCTACAAAAATGACAAATCAACTTCAATATGGGGAATAAATAGATTTGTCTCCTAAAAAGGCAGACGCAGTTGTCCCAGGCCCTGAACAATAGAGTGGATGTAGGCATGGGACAAGGGCTAGGGAAGGGGGGGCTGGGGAGCTGAATTTGAGGGCATGCCACTCAAGGTGACAGGTAGACAGGGGGCTTCATAAAGGGGCGGAGCCCAGTGAGATTAGGCCAGCAGAGGTGAGGTGATTGGGTAAGGAAGAGAGAGAGGGGGAACAAAAGAGTGTTTAAAAGGGGCAGACAAGGCAAAGAAAGTCACAATTTGCTCAAGTAAAATTCTTTACTATGAAGCACATCAGTTGGTAATTCCGATTTTATAGCACATCAGTGTGGCAACTGATTTTAATTTAATTTTAATTTAATTTTCTCTTGGTGGAGCCAATGTGAGATATTGTCGGTAGCTAGGTAATCCAAGGGAATACCTACAGGTTGTGGTTGGTGAGTCGGTGGTTTTGCACAGAGGTGAGTAAAGGTAGACACGATTTAAGGATGTGTTGCTGGTGGGCTATGCCACAGTGTCGTGGGTTGTTATGGCAGGATAGAAAATGTTGGTCGGCACTGGAGATTAAGCAGATGGCTGTACAATGCTAGGCCTGGCATCTCGGTTTCTGGTGCCATGGTTGTGCAGGTATTGTTGGACATCCAATGCCGTGGTGCAGATTGGTAACAAGGTGGGGGGAGTAGAAATACCAGTGGACAGGAGGAGGTGATGGTGAGCCACATTGTGGCACAAGAATAGGAGCTCGGTGGCTAGGGGTCATTTTGGGAATGCCAGCCACGAGGGTCTGCATTAAGGAGAGGGTGCTGGTAGTGGCACCATGTCTGCAACAAGTTGGACAGTTTAGAAGTTTCAGGTGCAGCTGCGGCAGTGCCAGGACATGTGGCTGGGGCAGCGGGGGGGGGGGATTTTTGGACCAGCAGCCCATAAAGCAATAAAGTAGGATGTTGGTTAGGGGTTTTCTGCTGCACTGGAAAAAGTCACCTACCCACAGCATGTTGTATTAGGGCTGAGTAGGGCAGAGGGAAAACAAGTCCAGAACCAGTGATAAGGATGCAATTGGGTAACTCATTTCCTTAGAGAGGACAGAGCAAAAACAATCTAGCCAGGTAATAGCGTGAAAGACAACCATAGTGGGAGGCTAGAAATATAAGGTTAGTTGGAAGGAACAGAGGATGTTTAGGAGAGCAAAGGGGGTCTCGAAGCCAGGGGTTACAGCGGCAGGGAAGGATACGAGCACGGTTTGGTGGTAGTCGTGGTGGTGCTAGATAGGTTGCATACCACCTCAGTGGACTATTGGGGGGGCAGAGGTATATTTTGTTTTCCATGAGGGTCGCAAGAGAGAAGCGGTCATGGGAGCAGAGCAGGGAGAAGAGATTCCCGGGCCTGAACTGAAGCTGCTAATTGGATGGTAGAGGGGGAGTGGTAAGGGCAAGTCCTAGAGAGTGAAAGGCAGTTGCTAGGGTAGGGATAATGGAGGATGATTTGGGCATGCTTTCAACTGCGTTTGATGCCTGCAGGGTGCAAGGGAATTGCAATGTTGTCCATCCGTGGCAGCAAATAAAAAAAAATGCGATTAGTGGTTGCTCCTCCCAAGGGGAGCCCAACAAATGCAGCAATGGGGGCAGTTGCCAGCCTTTCTACCCACCTGGGGGGGGGACCTAGAGGCCTGATCCCCAGCTGGCTGAAGAAACATGCTGCCGCCATCGCAGGGAGCTGTGTCGGTGGTTTTGCGGATGCCATTTTAGGAAGGCAGGTGCCACGAGGTGTCCGCCATCTTAGATGAGGGCGATCTAGATAGGCAGGGAGACACAAGAGGGGGAAATGAAGGAGGGACAGTGTCAAGCAATGGTGCATTGGGTTTGGGTTATTAGACAGGGGTTGCCAGGGTGACATGTCAAGAACTGGGTCCATTGGGTAGCAAAGGAAAATACTTCACAATTTTAAAATAGGTTTGGATCTGGTACCATATATAAATTTTATTCTGCTTAACTTCTCAACCTTGCGGGACAAGTACAATTTGTGGGACACACCCAAGCAGAGCAATCATTGCAGGGAAAGGTGAGGGGATCCATAATCGGGTGTTCTCTTATTTTCCCATCAGTTAATGGCTTTGGTGGTAGGCTGTCCCATAATCTGGACAGCACAAGCAGGTGTGCAGTGCAAAATCCTTGTTTCTGGAGAATCACTTAACAGGTCTTCTAAGCAGATTCCACACAGTGCAAGGACAATAGCCTGGCCTGGACACCATTTTAACAATGGTGTGGACCGCATGGCAACCGCCATCTGAAGAAAGCAGGTGGCTGGGGGGGGGGAGGGTATGAGTGGGACAGCAACTTAAGACAATGATACTATATAATAGTGGTATATTGGGGAGGGAGGCCAACGTGGTACAGCGGGGTGTTGTTTGGGCAAAAAAATGGTTACTCGCTACTAGAGGGGAGAGAAAGGAAGGTACTAAAGGTTAGCAGTTGGTTAGTTAGGGGCTGAGGCACCCGAGTAGGACAAGATATATTGCAATGGGCTGGCCCTGTTGGTAGGGAATGGGGATTAAGCACATAGCAGGAGCTCGGGGGGCACCACATAGTGCTGGGGTGCCATCAGAAAGGATAAAAAGGGGTATACCACACAAAATAAATAAATAAGAAACAGAATATAGGTGGGGGCAATGGAAGCTTTGGCCAGTGGAATATGTGGACGGCAGGTGATTAGCCCAAAAAACAAACAAAAAGAAAAACAACCCAGAAGAAGGTTTTAGGATTCTTTTGGGGTGACAGGGTAATCACAATTAAAAGAACACAGTGGAGGGTGGGGGGATAATGGAAAGACAGGTTTATAAATATTAATAGTTTTCTGCAATTAATTTAAGCTTCAAGTTGCAGATCCGCACAGCATGGCGCCAAAGAAAGGACCACCATTGAAAAGGAAGAGGGCAGAGTTGTGTTGGATCATGGTGGTGAGGGGGCAATCAAGGCCTTGGGGGAGCATGGAGGGACACCAGAAAGGGGGAAAGAGAAGCCGGGAGGGCTTAAAAAAAAGGAAGGGGTTGGAGGGGTAGTAGTAGGTGGGCTCTTAGGGGATTCTTCAGCCAGGGGATTCACCAGGTCTGGGGCACCACTGAAACTGGTCACAGAACCATTCTTCTGGTATTGCCAACATCGCAGCCACCCCACTGACTCCACAGTCCACCATAGAGGTGACTGGGCCTCCGGTTACTACAGCAAACCCTCAGGCTACGACCCGTCAACGAACCATTTGGGTTATAGCACGGACTGGGCCAGCCCCTCAATACTGGAAGGAGGGGCCTCACACCACAGGGTACCACTACAGGGGGCAGAGAAGATAGTAAGCACCTGGGGGGGGGTCTGGCTGCAGGGTCTGGGGGAAGGAGATCCAGCCAGAGAAAAAGGATTGGGCTAGGAAGGAGTGGATTCTGGTGGAAGTAGGAAGCGAGGGTAAGGGATTGTACCTGAGTAGCAGACAAAGCAAAGGAGAAGGTGAAGGTCAAAGGGAGACAGAGTAAGGGTTACAGGGGGGCAGGTGGTATCAAAGGGCTCCCCAGGAAGATTTTCAGGAAGGTTGAGTGGGGGGGGGGATAGGAGTATGCATGACAGGATGGAAGAGGCAGTGAGCCCTAGCAGGTTTGAACCAGGGACTCGCAATAGAAAAGCCGATAGCGAGGCGATGGGTTTATAATGACAGGTAGAAGGAAAAAGGGGGGTGACAAGGAAGGTCAATGGGTCTTGCCAGGCACCCCATACCAGAAAAAGGGTATGCAGGTTGGCAGTGTATAGTATGCATGGGAGTAGGGCGGGTACAGGGCAACAACCTTTACCCAGGCAAGATTCCCCTGCTTGGGGATAGAAAGGAGGCACCCTACAGATTGAGGAGGGGGGGAGCATGCATTGGGGGAGGGGGGGTCAAGGAATAAAGTACCTGTGCCTCCAGTCAGGACACAAGCAATCACAAGAAATAATCCTTTAAGTCTGGAAAGGGAGGTAGGGTAGGAAAGGATGACAAACAATGTCTAGGGGGAGGGGCAGAATCTAGACCCCCGGGAGGGGCTGAAACTAGGCCCCCCAGGCACCGAGTTATAGGTGGTCTAAGAAGAAAAAAAGGAAAAAAAAGGGGGGGTCTCCTCATTATTCACTAGCCAGAGCTGATAGGTGATGACAGGACAACCAAATAAGAGCAACTATATTGGCTAAGTCCATTTGCACAGAGCCTTGCAGGAGTTAGCTGTTGCTTCAGGCAGAGTACTGGCAGGACTTTAGTTACTCTTTCCATGCCCTGTGCTGGACCATGTCATTCTACCAATTTACCGAATAATAGTGGCCGCATAGTGGCCATAATAAGTGGGGGGGGGGGTTGGCGAAGGAGGAGTAGCAATTGGAAGTCCTGCAGTGGGGGCAGCACAAGCAACAGGAATTGCTCTGGTGGATTTTTTTCACAATTTGGCTGCAGTCAGACATCTACACTGTTCAGCCACATTCAGTTACAGTCTAATGGGAATTGAATAAGAGGCAAAATGTGATAAAGGCATGGGGAAAGGCCGAACCCTTGGGGGGGAGCAGGTAAGTCAAGTACGGGTTGGCCAGGGAATAGGAAAAGGAGAAACAGGTGGCAAGCTTGTTACAGAGCATATTTAGTAGTCAGTGGACAATGCACAATGAGGGAGGGAGGTTAGGTGGGGGAGTAACAGAGGATCAACAGCCTCTTCTTAGGGGCAATCAAATGATCTCCGGATACGGATTTAAGGTAGTAGCCTGATGCATGAAATGGCAGACAGGCACAGGCAGACAAGGGGACAGCACTGGCAGGGAAAAGGTCAAATTGCCTGCCCAGGCCTGGCAGTGGATGGTCAGGAGGATTCAGCTGGTCAACCAAGGAGCAGGGACATAGTACCAGGGGACAATGGGAAGCAGGTGGAGGTAGGCAGCAGACAACTGGTTCACACGGTAAGAAGGGTGGGGGAATCCAGTTACCCTCCCATCCCATCCTGGCAAGATCGGAGGCTGAGAGTGACAGAAGGGAGAACAGGGTGCCAATGAACAGAAGGGAGCTGGTACATGTTAACTCAGGGAGCCTGTAGAGGAAAGGATGGCATATTCAGGAGGAGGGCCCTCGAGTAATGCCCCACTTCCCATGAGGATAAGACAATAGCAGAAGTTGCCAAGAAATGGGGGGGGGGGGCAGAAGATGGAAATTACCCAAAAGTAAAATAAAAAAAGGGGGGACCAGGAAGGGCCAATAGTTACTCTAAAGGAAGTATGCCAAATGAGAAGAAGGATGGAACCACAGGATGGAAGAGGAGACCAGAGGTTTGGCACGAGGGGGTCTATTCTCAGTTAAATCATTAGAAAAGTGACAGAAGGTCCCAGGAGGGGTGATCGGGCTGACACGGATTAGGGCTACCAGACGGGGAGTACGGGATGCAGGTGGCCTGTGGGGTGTTTGTGCCCCTCCAGTTGGGGAGAGTGGAAACTGAAAGGGGGACATGGTCCTCAGGTACAGGAGGAACAGCTGGTAAAGGAAAGGTTGTTTAAAAAAAAAAAAGGAGGAGGGCACCATTAGGGGAAGCCCACCGTCCACATCGTAAGCTGGAGATGGGCTAGTGCTAAAAGAAAGGGGGTTGGAAAGAGTAGAAGGGCAGGACTGCTGAAGGTGGACAGCAGGTCTGCCAGGGCTGCCGAAGGTGGACAGCAGAGAAGAAGAAGGGGCACATAAAAAGGGGAGGAAAAAGGGGTTGGATAATCTGATTCAGAGGGCTGCAGAACAACACCAGACAGATGAGTGGCATCGATGTACACCCATACCAAATGAGAGAAAAGAAAATGAAGAGTTGGCCCCCCAGATGTACATCTGCAGGGCCAGATGAGAGAACAAGAATGAAAATGTGTTTATGTATATTGTGGCAGCCCCCCAGATGTACGTCAGGGGGCAAGAAGGTGAAAAAATGAGGAAAAATGTGTTTTGTGGAAACTGTGTATAATAAAGATATTGATGAACATAATGTGGTAAAATAAGAGGATGTAAATCTCATCGAAGTGGACATTTGAAGAGATTCTAATAAATTAATTGCAAACTGGACATCCACACAAATGGTAGTCAGTATTTTATTGGGCAGGGCTCTGGGGACAAGTGCATTTTTGTATACAGCACTGCAACATGCACTAAATCTCCATGACCCATAAACTATCAGCATCTAACAGCTGTCTGAATTGTACAATTAGTTCTGTTTGTGGGTTAGATCATTTGACATTCACTTTCCAGTCACCCTTCATCTTCAGCATGCCCCTCTACTCATCATTCCATCTGTTATTTATGGCATTAAGTTGTAGCTCCTTATTCCTAGCCCCATTATCTATGCTGAAGTCTGGTCCCAGGATAATCTTGGTCACTCACCAACTGACAGTCCTGGTGTTTAGCCATTATTTTTCTGAGTAAATATCTACTCCAGCAGAGACAGGACTAGAACCAAACTAACATTTTACTGTTTAAATATCTCTGCTCTATGAGTGCAACAGCAGATTTTGAAGGCACGTTGTATCTCTCTCTCTCTCTCTCTCTCTCTCTCTCTCTCTCTCTCTGTCTTCTAGGAGGATCAGCAATTAGTCCATTTTTAGCTACCCTCCACTATTCCAGAGGAAAGACATGAGGTTACCTGATCAGTGATTTCTTCCTCTGTATCCCACTGTTCTGAATGGATAACATAACCGGGAGCAGAGAGAGGATATGGGTTGGCAGTTCCTTTTCATAACTCTCCAGCTAGTGCAAAGAAACTAAAAATTAGATGTAGACTTTGCTCCTTAGCTTTTCTATGATGTAAACTATAACTCATACACCCTTGAAATGTATATGAATGTAAATGAAAAGAAAAGGACTAACTTCCTACCATATCCAACATCTGTGGGCAGTGCAGTTTAGTGATACACAGCTGGAAAAGTGAGTACTTTCATTTTAATGACAATAAAACACTTGACATGTAAGTGCAATTTATTTCTTGTTTTTAAGGTAATTTAAAATAATGACAAGCAAGCAGAAACCACATGATCTTTATGTTTGTTTAACCAAAGAAAGCAGTGACCACAGAGGAGCCTGCAGTGCAGCAGGGTTCACAGTTGCACCAACTATTGCAGATGCACCAAGGAATACTGGTACACTACGAACCATCAAAGACAATTGGTGCATGAAGGATCACAGATTTACTGAAGACAACTGAAGTATGAAGAACCAGTGTTGCTCCAAATCCACCAATGTGCCAAGGATCTCTGATGAAGCAGAGACCACCAATGCACCAAGAACCACTGGTGTTTCAAGGTGTACTGATGCAAGAGTGAAGCCTCAACTGCAAAATCCTGCACAGCTACAATATTGACAGGTTTCTAGATTGTCTCTGTGAGGGACCTGCGGGCAGAATTTTGCCCTTTCACCGACTTCCCCCCTTCTAGACAACACTGACTCAGAGTTAGTTATTTTAAAAAGGGGGGTGTGTGGGGGGCACAGACACCCACATGGGGGATTCGAGGGGCGTAGCCCCTTGTTTGAACACACACTGATGTCTGACAGGTGAAATTTCACCTGTCAACATTACAGATATCACTATGCAGAACATCGACAACAGTGTTGTTGATTCGGCATGGGTAAACTGTTTTACAAAGATCACCAATGACAACTGATGTACCAAAGACTACCAATACTGCAAGGATCTCTGATGAACCAGGGAATACTGATGTATCAACAATCACCACTGCACCAAGGACAACTGATCTAGCAAAGAACATCAATGCACCAACAATGTACCAGTGGCCAACAATGCATCAAGACCCATTGATTTTCCAAAGGCCACCAATGCACGAAGGACCACATGTGAACTAAAGAACACTAATGCATCAAGGGCCACTGAAGTATTAAGTATCACCAAACAGAAGGGACCATCAACACTGAAATCACCATAGAAACAGAAATGACAGAAAAGACAATAGTCACAGCATGCACCACAGCAACAACAGTGAGCACAGACACGGAAAGGGCCATTTAGGTTGCATGAACTGTAACAAAGCTGGAAGTTTATAATATCAGCAACATGATCAGCTTTAAACGTCAGCTGTGTATATAAAACCAAATCAGTCCTGAGACAAAAATGTTCCTACTACACAAGAAGTCTGCAGTTCAGTCATAGCTTTAACACATTTCACTAAGCTATTTAGTTTGACAAACACAAATATTTGCACCAGGACAGAGAAAGCACAACTGTTTCATGTCAAATGTATTCAATGGCAAGTAAGCGCAAACCAATTTTCTTTTCATGGAATTGTCATGTAATATTCACAAACATCAGATTTTTAAAACTGTAAAAACGCACCTGAAAAATTCAGTAATCATGAAGGCACCAATGTTCATAGTAAAACAGCTGGAAAATGGAATGATGATGACACAGTGACACAAATAAAGGCAGACTCGCACAATGGTTTAAAACAAGTTCTGGCCAGAGGTGATAGGGCTGCCGCTGAGGGCAGCTGATGAATTGGGGGTAAACATATTGAACATTTGCTTTTTAATGTTTTAGACCAAATTTTCCACATAGCCTTGTTATGACTCTGTCTCATGAGTAAGGGCAGTGAAAATGTGAAACTCTTGCGTTAAAGGTGATTTTGCGCAAGGACTGCAAAATTCAGCTTTCAAGATGCAGAAACACAGTTTGGGCAGGAGCTGAAAAACGGCAGCTATCACATTCATGAGGTGCTATAAAGATATGGCTATATTGTAAATTTCAGTTAAAATTATTAACAAATATCAGTTACGAACCTGCGTTCACAAAATTCAATGTAGGCTCATAACATTTTTTGTTAATAATATTTTTACACCACATTTTCAAGGTATCACATCAATATCATGCATTTATTAACTGCTAATGGCACACTTGGTCATAACGCCTTAACAGAGCATAGTGCTTCCCGGAACCTTCTGCCACCCCAACCCCTCTCTATATTTCCTTTATACTTTATTAGATTTTTACATGCAAATCAAAGCATATATTAAATAGGTAGCACTCATGCTTTAATTATAGCACAGACCATAACAGGGGAGTGACTGTCTGCTCGGTGATACCTGGCAGCTATAATATTGTAAAAAAATAAATGCCAGTTCAAATAAAGAACACGAAATACCCTTTCAAGTGTTGAAAGGTTTTGGTTAAAAAGAAACATTTATTCCTGTGGTACATGTTACCACCGCTACATTTTGGAACAATATTCTGTTGTTAGCCTGAGATTTCAGGTCTGTGCCCAGAGTTCCAATTCAAACAAAAAGGTGGCAAAAAGGCGAACAATTTTTGACTAGTGTTCTAGCTGGTGCTCTGGTAAAAGTCTGATGTCTAAAAGAAAGGTAATCTTGCTTGAAATGCCAGTGCATGTGTACTTATGTGGGGCTACAATAAAACAGATATCACCTGAACCTGCTAGATTGCCAATTTATTCTAATTATTCAAATGTCTCACTTCCCTTTGTTCTCTTAATTGAATACCAAGCCAAGTGTTGAAAGGTTTTGGTTAAAGGGACACTGTCAACCCCCTTAGGTCTCAAAGTGTCCCTAGCTTAAAAAAAAACACATTTTATGATTGCCAACATTCTGTAATGATTGCTGATGTAGCTGCTAGCTTGATTCTGACTCTTTTTTTCTTTAAAAAAGTGAAAAACAGACTGCCCTTCATACTGGTGTTACCACACAAACACAGGCTTGTTTACATTCCTTGATCAGCTCCAACTACATCTTTTCTGGACATGGGAACACCCACAACACAGTCTATACACTTTTGATGCAGTGGCAATTTAGGAGGCTACTGCCTCATGAGTGACTGCACCATTTTGGTGCATTTCTAATGCTCAGGAAGTGTGCAGTAAGAATAGATCCATGATTGTAAACAAAAACAAAGTTGTTTATAAGTATACATTACCATGCATTTCAGTTCTACTAAACCATGAGACAGACAAAACAAACAGCAGCATCAATGAATTTTAGAGAAAGTAAGAAATTATAAAATGTGAGTTTTTAGCTAGGAATGATATGCTGAAAAACAGGTAAACAGTGTCCCTTTTAAAAAAAAAATCATTATCCAAAAATTTTACAGTTAGCTGTCCCGGCAGATTTACAGCCAGGAAATGACACATATACAGTACAGTCATTCATCTCCTCCTCATAAAACTATGGTTAGTTACAACAGAACCAAACTGGTGAGTTTAGCAGTAGTGTTAAGCATTGGCAGAATAATTAATATGCAGCCTCACTCTCACACTGCTGCAAACCTTGATCCTTGCCACGGTCGGGGTGGTGGGCAGTGGTGGGACTTGAAGAACAGAATTAAAGGTGAGTGTCAGTATTGCAGGTCACTGACACATTCTGCTGAATTCTTGCTTATGAGGCAATCTGGTTAAACCATAATTATTGCTATCTACTGGTGATAGTCCAGGATTCATTTTGGTTTCAAAGGTTGTTGCAGTGCAGAGATAGATTAATGAAAGGAAAATTACAGGAAGATACAAATACATGCAAACTTCCTGTCCCCATTAAGAGTCAGAACAGTAATATTTGAAGCCTTGTGATCAATGTTCCTAAAATGTTTCATTTAGTGTACTGTATACAGAATAACTGCGAGAGCTCAAAGTGAAAATGGAAAATCCATTAACATGGTTTTCAGTACCAAAAGCTGAACACAGAACTTTTACAAAGAAGTACTGATGCGTGTATCCAACTGTTTATAGCTAATTGCAATGTTTTGTTTAACAAGAAGTTGTTTTTCTTGATGTAGCGTAACTTTAAAAAGAAGCAGATGCAGCCTATAAAGTATCCTTATATACAGGACTATATGCACTGCTATTGAATATGTCTCCAACTGATGCTCATTGCAATGTAATGAACTGGCATCATAATTGTTATGGGCAGTATTGAAATGGAACCCATTTTCAACATAGTCTTCTTATGACCCCACCTCATGAACAAGGGCAGAGAAAATTTTCAACTCATACTGAAAAGGTGATTTCATGCAGGGACTGCGACATCTCCTTTTGGAATGTAAAACAAAAACATATTTTAACCAGGATTTGAAAAATGACAGCTGTCACATGCATGTAGTGCTGTGAAGATATGGCTATGTTGTATATGTGGGGTAAAAATACTGAAAATTACCAAAGTTACAAGCCTGCATTTGCAAAATTCAACGTAGGCTCACAACTTTATTATTTTTTTATATTTTTATACCAGGTTTTTCAGCATAGCCTTCTTATTACCCCACCTCATGAACAAGGGCAGAGAAAACTTTCAACTCCTGCCTGAAAGGTGATTTCCCACAGTGACCACAAAATCACATTTGAGGATGTAAAAAAAATTGTTTTTTAGTAGAAGTTTATTCCTAAGAACATTCCAAGGAAAGGGATAACCCAACTGAGCATTTGCTCATATACAATGGGATCCACATTCATACCTAATAGAAATACCAAAGTTTCAATAAATACATAGCATAAAAAATACACAGGTTACATAAGCAGACATGTATTTATTTATTTATTTATTTATGAGTTTTACCAGGAAGGCATACTGAGCAACATGCTTGACTCCAGATGTGACGTGGGGCCGAGACCCAATGCATAACATGAATTAATACATAGACAGTACAAAATGAAAAACAAAGGCTTACACCTTAAAACATTTGGGAGAAATTACAGACAGGGTAGAATACATACAGTGTAAAGAATTGGGGGTAGTGCACTTTACAAATACATTTAGGTTATAACAACATGATAGTAAAATTGTTAATTGAAACAGAAGCAGCAGGAGGAGAAGTGCGCTCTGACATAACATATACAATCAGCTAGAATTTGAAAAATGACAGCTGTCATACTCATGAGGTGCTGTAAAGATATAGCTATGCTATGAATTTTGGAGAAAATATTCAAAATTTCAAAAGTTACACATCTGTATTCACAAAATTCAACATAGGCTCATAACTTTGTTGTTTTATTAATATTTTTACTCAAAATGTTCAGTAACCTGTGATATGGGTGACTCAAATTGAGCAACTCAGTTTGAGCACCTACTGTAGGTTAAAATTGACTGTGAGAAAATAGTGAGAAGGAATGAGATTGACTGGAAAACATAGTGAGGTACTGTATGACGAGGGAGAGCTAGCAAAGGATACAGGTTTTTTTTTGGGAGGGCCAATCTGAGTTGGCAATCTGGCATGGTGATTAAAGCTACAGTCTATGATGGGGGAGGGTTCTGAGGTCCAGAACTGGAGTGCGGTTTATTTTTATGTTGGCCGTTGTTGGGATTTTTTTTATTTTGGGGGTTTTATTTATCCCCGACTTTATTTATCCCCACCAGCAGATTGCTCCCCACAACATTCTCTCCCTGCACACTGCGACTCCACCGAGTACCCCCTCACATGTTTGCCTCTTCTCCCAGTGTCCACCCCCGTTGAGTTGGTTATTTAGAGATGGGAGGTTCAGGGGGGTGTAGCCCCAGCATAAATAGTAACTTTAGATCTCTACCACATTAGTTTTGTGTTGTACCATCACTTTTTTTGTCTGGTCGCTGTGGTGCTGATCGCCGAGTTTGTTTTCAGTGATTTGCGCTTGTTTTTTTGCGAATCACGAATAAATCTTTGCTCTTATCACATGGCACCAAATTTTCAACAAAGCGTTATAATGACCACACCTCATGAACAAGGACAGAAAAAATTTTCAACTCCTGGCCGAAAGGTGATTTTGTGCAGGGACCACAAAAGCACCATCTGTGACAGATCTACCTAATGACAGTGCAATTGTTCATGAGGTAGGGTCCCAATGAAGCCATGTTAAAAATTTAGGCCAAATGTATGCAAAAATGCCCAAGTTAATCCACTAAGTTCAAAACCCAACTGCAATACATTAAAGCACATACCCGTTTCTTCAGTTTCCAGTCCGGCTTTGAAGAGTGAAAATGTGTCTGTGGCCTAGAGAAGATTATGACATTGGACCTCAGGCTCGGTAAGTAAGATGTTGGGGGGGGGGTGGTGGGTGGTGAGTGAGAGGGTCAGGGGTAGGACAGTTACAGCGGCAAAATACATCAATGGATGCTTTTCTTTTAGCAGCATTGTAAAGAAAAAGAACACAGCATGGCGGATTCCTCATCATGACACTGGGGGATTGGGCATCCTCAGTGTCACTCTTATGGTTCTTCGGGGATTGGGGTTTTGGGTCCTGAGAAGGAGGGTTGGTTGGAGAAAAATCTAAATATTTATTAGAAAACCACATAAAATTTAACCATGCATTCGAGGTAGTGGGGGGGGTCACTAAAATATTGGGGGCATTCTATTTGCAACACTGGGGATGTCATGCATTTAATGTTGCTGCTCTTTGATGTGCTCATTGCTATACTCATGCTGTGTATTTTTTTCATCATTGTCACTGTATGTTCCATTGTCATTCATTTTCTCTACTAGCTTACACTGCAAAACATGAAAGAAAAAGTCAATTATCATTACACAATGGTCACCACATGGCACAGTACTATACAGATATGTGTAAAAATGAAAAAAGAAAAACAGTACCAGGTGATTATAAAACACACTGAAGCTGGTATAAGCGCACACGCAGCACACACACACACACACACACACACACACACACACAACAAAAATAACTGACAATTCAGAGTCTGTAGGCTCATTAAGGGTAACCTATTTTGTTGTGTCATCTGGGCCACCAAATTACTGAAGCTTTCAGGTGAGTATGAAAGTGACTACAAATTGTGCAGACATCAAAAAAGGTGATTCATGGCTTACTGAGCTGTACCTTTGGTGTCTTTTTCCTCAGTTGCTTTGATATCTTCTACTTATCCTTAGAGTACCTCCTTTTCTGGACTTGACATGAACCTTTATTCACTCTTGCCAAGTTCTCCTTCATGGATCAGCAGACAGCCTGGTCTCAGATGGTGTCCTATTCACCAGTCTTAAACCACTTTGGAGTGGCCTTGATTACTTATTCAGTTGTCTCCTATAGGAAACAATCTTGTCATTGGTGGAAGTGTCAGATGAGACAGCACTCACAATTTCACAATTCTTCAAAAAATGTACATACATTAGGCATTGGAGCATTACATTGCACGTCTTATTTGAGTGCGGATAGAAATATGTGCCACATTGCACATGAAGAACACCTCATAGGTGCATTGTGGCATTATATTGGTTCCTAGATGAAGTGACATGGTGTTCTTTGATGTTTTGAAATAAACATGTTGGCCCAACTGGGCACATTTTTGCTGTAATCACATTGGTTCATGGCAATGGTGAAGAAGATACCAGCAGAGATCAACAAAGTCAGAAGGATCAAGTAGATTAAAGGAGAAAGCTTGATGAAGAGTCAGGTGTTTCTGAATAGCAGTGGTATGACCAGCATGGATAATGGGTTGAAGGTACACTTGAAATGACTACCCTCTGATCAGTGGGCCTCTGCAATCTTTGTGCACACAGTAAGTTAATATGCAATGGACCAGTGTTACTCACCACACTGTATTAAGTTAGGTTAATCTCTAGATACGTTAACTTCCATATAGTATTTTACTTAGTGCCTTGCTTATGTGACAGGTGATTTTCCAACCTTTTTCACACAGGGAAATCATGTTTCTTGTGGATAATAGCATGCCAAATGAGGGTGGTGACACCACCACAAGAGGAAATTGTGGAATGTCTGGCAGTTGAACATAGGGTATCGGCATGTGTCTCCCCAGCAAAGAGGATGCATCACCAGTGTGTTGGATATATTGGCTTGCATGGTAAGCCATCTAAATGTTGTGAATTGTCAAGAAATATTCATATTATTACATACACTGCAGTACTAAAGTACACGTATACATAGAATATTTCTGTTCCCATTAGTTTTTGCGCCATGTTTAGGGATGTCAGCAAGTTCATGCAAGTGTAGAAGGCCAGGAATGGACTCAGAACCAGGAGACCTTCCATTTTGCAACTTTATTGGCTAAAATAATAGTTTATTTGAAGCAGCTTTCTTCAATGTATTTTCACAAGAAGGGGTGGGTCTCCATGAATCCTATACCAAAACACGCTCTTAAGCTTCTTGTTTGAGGCTCGTTATCAAACATCCTCTCAAGTGTTATGTCTGGGGTTCCATAACCAATAGGGAACATGACTCACTGAGAATATTTGAGGGTTTGTGATGCTTACTTTTAGGAGCGACAATACTTTCCAATGCAGTTACTGTAACATACTGTACAACTCACTTTACTGTGCAACTATGACCAAGGAACCATAGATGGTAAATTCTTCAGGGAATATGACATCATGGGTGCCACCAAGAAATACATAAGGAAATAAATATCCAGATGTATAGCACTTCTTTCAGGGCAATGACCTGAAACATAATGCATCACCATTGGCTATTGCTGCTGTTTGCATAAATTGGGTCAGAACACCACTAAGTACTGTACAGCAGCCAGATTAAAAAAAAACATATAAGCCCATGCTGGACATAATGAATATTACTGTGCTGATGACGTGCAATGAAACTCTTCTTAATGCTTTTCTGTAAAACCCAGGTTACCAGATATTAATTGTATTGCCATGAAAGTGTGAATTCCAGAAAAGGAAAAATCAGAAATGAAGCAGGAACTGACTGATGGTATAAACTAATTTTGGAATACAATAAGAAAAAGCATGACCGCAGAAGATACACTGCACATTTGCAAAAAGTCTTGCCAGTTGTTGATACTAAGGATGGGCATGCAACCAGAATATGAGTCGTTTCAAGGCTTCAGTGTACTACTGTATATTAATGTGTGCTGTTATGTTTTGGAATCTTTGTAAAAAATATTTGATACTCTATAAAAATGCCTCTTCTAGTTTTTCCTATGCTGTAATTTACTAATGTGTACTGTGCTGTACAGTATGTAAAAATGTATACAATTGTAAAATGTTTCATTCGGTAAATAAAATACCCCCCTCCCTCCACACACACACACACACACACACACACACACACACACACACACAGCAATACCAGTAACACATATGTTTAAATAGGACAGTGACAACATGTCATTAAGTGCTCCTGGGAGGAAGGAGGGCACATCCAAGGTCATGGTTTCCTAGAGATTTCTGCCACAAGACTGCTTTTTCTCCTGCATGCCTGGATATTATGAAAGGACACTGACAGATTAAACTGCAGTTTTCTAAAACAAATGCAAACGTGCTGTATAAAGCCATAACAGGGTAGAGGAAAAATTCTGAGGGTAGAATGCAATATGTGAAAGGGTTTCTGTGCTCTGCCCTGGCATGTAAAGGCCTGTGTTCCTTACTGTATTGTTTTTTGCTGTATATGGACTCCATTACTTTAAAGTTTGACCATAGAACTAAACTACTGCGCTGGCAGGCATGAGTATTGGAGGTCTAAGTTCTGCACTGAGGAAATAGGCTTACACACACTGCACTGTAATAAAATAAATTGAACAGTAAATAAATAATTCCATGCATAGCCTGCTCCAAATAATCAGAGCAGAAGTGAACACCTGACAATCCCCCCCACTAGGAAGGGTTGCGTACCAGGAGACTGAAAAATCAACAGCACTACACAGTACACGTAAGTGTTTACAAAACTGCTGAATCTGCATTGACAATGCCACAGATCCATTTTATTGGGACATTCCTTGGGCCATGGGAGTGGGTGTTCAGTACACCAACCCAGTATGAGTAGGTGCTCAGATAGCCAGAGTGTATACAAGTACAATTTGAGATACTGTAGCATACTGTAGTAGCTTTAAATTGTAAGCAAACATGCAGTTTACAGTACATTATAAAAGAGCAAGTTCACATCTTATGTCACTACAGGATGGTGAGGGGATGATCAACATTTTCTCCAAGGTTCAAAGAAAGGTGCCAGACCTGGGAGGATGTCAAAACTGGCCCTTTCTGAGGGATGACACTCCACTCCCACCCACATTAACATGTGAAGGTGACCACTTTGTGGATCCCTATGACAGGGAGTGGGACATGTTAGGGCACCAAATAAGTACTACTGTAAGTACAGTAAACTTAAAGTTCTTGTAGTAAATTATGTTACTGCTGCCATGGTACTAAATGTGCGTGCAGTACAGTAATAAAAAAAAATACTGCTGTTCTGTCTTTCAGACTGAAATAATATCAGGGAGTCCTGCAGTGTGAAACACAGACTGGAATAGGAGCCAGGTGACATCACTGAAACAATACCTATTCCAAATTGCAGGGCAAAATCCTGTATCTTCTGAAGGCCTGGCTTTTTATGACAAACATCACACAACAATGCCCATAACTACTGCATTTATTGTTGTATGAACAAGAGATTTGGTGCACATGTTCCCAAAAATGTCCTCTGACCACCACCAGAAAGCCAGTGTTCCAATATGAGGAACATGGTTTTCAGAGGGTGAATTTGTGTGGTGCTTCTCAAACTGAAGGATAAGTTTTATCTCCCGTGAGGGTCTGACTATGTTTGACATCACATAAAAACACCAATAAGTATAGCTTTTCTTGTTTGAGTAACAAGAAATTTGGTGTACATGTTCCCCTGAGAGTATCCTAACTATAACAAGAAGGGATAGGCTCAAATATTGATGGGAATGTGGGATTCAGTGAAACATTTTGTTTTCTGCTTCTTAAATTGCAGGAAGACTTTGACCTCCTGTGACAGCCTGACATTGTTTGAGAAATGTCACATACAGTCTCTCTTAATTACAGTAGTGCATTTCTTGTTGGATAAATGACAAATTCGGGGTTTTGTTCCCCAAAGTGTCCCCTGATGGCACTAGGTCCAAACAGCACTGTCAATAACAGTGTTGTCTATAACAGCGCTGTACTGACAGCACTCTCCAATACAGAGACACTACTAAATGCTGTAAGAAAACACAGCACAAATGATAGCAGTTGGACAATTGCTACCATTCTATAACAAATAAAAATAAATCTATCTTTTTTTGTGGAGGACTCTGCTCCCACACACCCCAGTATGCGGGGTCTCTGTCCCCCATACCCCATGTACTTAAAGATCTTAACTTCTTGGGGGAGTGGATCATGGGGAAAAGCTAAATTTGTGGGGCTGTGGAATTACTGTTTCCATGATCCCTTGTAAAAATATAAGTTTTCTAGATGAGTAAAAGTTAGAGGGGAGACCAGGATTAGAACCCTGGTCTCCCAGTCTTTCCTGGCCTAGCTGCTGCCTTAACCTACTCTGCCATGGGGGCAGCTCAGACAGTGACAGCACTTTCTTCCTCCTCTGGGCAGGTGAATAACAATAGGGGTAGTGCTAGTTGCTTGATGCTATTCTGCCTCTGTCACTATTCCAACATGCATGGTTCCTGTAGCGTGGTTTATACTGCACTGTTCAAGAAGTGCTCTTCCAACCTGGTACATCCCCTGACCATCACCAGCAGGCTTGGTTCAAATACTGAGGGCAGGGTGGTCTTAAGTGGTAATTGTGTGGGGTGCTTTTCAAATAGCTGGATGACAACACTTTATCTCTGTGGCTTTGCTTTCTTTGACAAACATCACAGAAAAACTCCCATAGCTATGGCATTTCTTGTTGTATGAACAAGAAATTCAGGATACATATTCCCAAAAAGGTCTCCTGCTGTTCTACAGATGCCATGGTTCAAACAAAAATGGTAAAGTAGTTTATAATGGGGTACATCTGAGTGCTGTATGTGAAACAGCAGGCTGTCATTTCAGTGTTGGCAAATGCCTCAGTTGTAAAGACTGGACACATGAAAGAACCAATAGGTATAGCATGTATTGTACACAACATGCATAGTAAATGTTCCATAAAGAGTTGGCTGACCACCACCAGAAGGCCAGGTTCAACTATTGAGGGGAAGCTGGTTTTCAGGGTGTGATTTTGTGTGGCGCTTCTCAAATTTCAGGATGACTTTTAATCTCTAGTGAGGGCCTGGCTTCATTTGACAAACATCACAAAAACACCAATTTTAATGTTTGTGCAATAGCAATGGAATATATAGTGCCTTTGTGACTTGTAGTACTTTTAACTCTATTCCCACCCTTGAGTAGTAGGTAAGTAGGTAGGAATTTGTAAGGAATAGAAGGCCCAGGGACAATGGTGAGAAGAACGCCAGAGAAGGAAGAGGAGGGGAAGGTGGTGAACAAAAATCACTCCCTAAGAAAGGGAGGTGTGGTTGAGGAGGGATTAGGTAGGGGTTGTGGGAGGAGCTATTCCCCACACTGAACCACAGGCTAGCCCTCCCATTCAATGTTTGTGGAATAGCAATGGGGTATATAGTGCTTGTGTAACTTGTAGTACTTTCATGGCTTAACTCTATTCCCACCCTTGAGTAGTATGTATGTAGATAGGAGTTTGTAGGGAACAGAAGGCCTAAAAAGATACCTCCTCCAACTCATGGAGAGTATGACCCCGTGGCACTAAGGAGAGGAAAAATTCCCAGGTGGAGGAAACCTCTGAGGACCCATAGCCAGAGGTCTGCCTCTCCTCTGGGCATACTAAGAGGAGAAGAATCTAGGTTCTAGTAACCATAGCTAACTTGAGGGTGGTGAGCTTCTCGAAGAGATGATGATCCATCTTTGATCCATAGTTGATGAAGACTGAATGATGATCCTGAGGTTGAAGAGTAGGTCTTTTCTGATGGAGAGATAGAATCCTAATTGTGACATAGATCCAGGTGAAGGAGGGCAAGTGAAGTCCAAGTTTTCAAGATGATGAATGATGCTTGACCCAAGGGACTGCTTGGATGTAATAAGCAGGGGGAGCATGAATTGAGTGATAGGTTACTGAATAGGGAATAGTGGAAATGCTATGATATGAGAAGTCATGGGTGAATAATCCAACTTGTGAAAGGTTTGACTGTTCAGGTATGGTCTGAAGGAAAGGAATTCAGTACTGAGAGAGGAGTCACTAATGAAGATCCATGAAGTAGAAAATGAGTAAGAGAGAGTTTTTGAGTGCCCTATAGATGATGGTCCATTCTCAATCCATGGCCAATGCAGACTGATGATCCTTAGAAGGAAGGGTAAGTCTTTTCTGAAGGGGTGGTAGAATCCTAAGTGTGGAGAAGATCGAGTTGAAGATGGGCTAATGTAGTCTGTATTTCTAAGGAGATGAAAGTTGCACATCCAAAGGGATTACAGAGGCTTAATGAGCAGAGAGAGCATATTTTGACTGATATACTACCAGACAGTAAACGGTGGGACATGCGATGAGTTGTATAGTCATAGGTGAATGATACAATTTGTGTAAGGTTTGACGTTCAAGTGAGTCTGGAGGTAAGACATTTATTAGTGAGTGATAAATTGCTAAGTAAGCATCATGATGTAAACATGAGTAGAGAAGAGTTTTTGAGTGACTGACGGGAGTAATGCCATAGTGATTTGGAAACAAATAGAAGATGAAATGCAGATGCAGTCCAGGTGGTAACCTACTGTATATGGAAAATAATTGAAAGTTCAGTATAAGGGATTGGATAGCTTCCTTGGGCATGATGTTCATGACTGTACTTGTAAATACTCTGCTGGAATGTTGACTGGAGTAAGTGTGGGCATATCTGTGGTGTGATTGTCCAGGAGATGCACTGTGGTGGCTTATATTTGGCTAGGTTTATAGGTAATCTGAGGCTGGATTGGTAATGAGGTTGATTAGAGTAGGATGCCGTAGGATATTAGTGCTATGTCTGATTAAGACCAGTTGGGAGACAAGACTGAGATAGATAATTTGCCTAAACTCTTACAGATTTCTGGATGAAATTCAGAAGAGCCAGTTCTCAGTAATAGTCTTTACTGGAGAGATTAATGTAGGTAATTCACAAAGAAAAGGCTGTAGGATCCACTGGAAGAGCGGTTAACTCAACTGAAGGTACTAGATGAAGAGGTACAGATGCTTGCATCAGTAATGCTGATGCCTAGGAGCCAAAATGATGGTTTGGATGGTGTGGAGTCAATAATCTGCTAGGTGGTGGAGATCCCACGATGAACAGTCTGAGAGCAACTGGGAAGATCTTAGAATGAGCAACGTCTGTTAAGGAAATAAGAAACTAATAACATGGTCAATGAATGCAGTGCTGGTAGAAAGCTGCAGAATGAAACTAGGCAATGTCTGAGGTTGTTAGGTATATTGCAAGTCCTGGAATCCAGAGGAGTGATGATGTAGTGTACATCGGAGCATAACAGAAGAAGTTACTTTCTTCTGAGCATGAGTGTAGCCTGTGAGGCATGATGGCCAGTAAAGTTCACAGAGACTGAATGCGTTCATAGGGAGTATCCACTGAGAGACTCAGGACTGTTCCTAGTATCCAGTCGAATAAGGGTATGGAGTGATAAAGGGGAGCTGATTGGGTAGCATGGAAAAAGTTATGTTGACGTTATAGTTTCTGAGGTATGTTTGCAAAGGAATGCGTACTCAAAGCAGTTCCCTCAGGTGAAATGAACAGCGATCCTTGAGTAGTGGATAGCAGTTGTTATGATGACCAGAGTTGGAGTATGCAATGGATAAATGAGGGTAGTAGTTGCTTGAGTAGGAATACTGGCCAGGGATATGGTAGGATATCCAGTAGAGTCATAGCAGACAAGAAGATGCCACAAGCCTACAGGTGGAGATGGAAAAGTAGTTTTTTGAAGATGGAAAGAAAGTCCAGCATAAACCCAATGGACTGGAGGACTGATTCAGGACAGTGTCGAGGTGAATAAAGCCAGATGGCATACAGTGTGGGAAGGAACAGGACCTGGTCAGCACCTCAGTAAATGGCAGCAGAATGCAGGAAGTCCATAACAGTCAACTGAAGATGTACCATGGTGGGTTGAGGAGAGAAGTGAAGTACTAAAGGCAACACAGTTGAGGAACATGGGTCCTACATCTAACAAAGGTTTCAACCATTCAGTGAAGGACCTGAAAGTGCTGGAGCAAAAAAGGATAAGATTCCCACATCTGAAGGAGAAAGTAGACTCTCACATCAACCGGACGGTGACCTGCAGCAAGGAAGTCCTAGAGGCAGTCAAGCTGGATCAAGATAGATACCAAACCAGCTGGCAAGATCCAAATCATGAGGAAAAGTAGGTCAAGGGGTGGAGAATGATGGTCCATGAATGTCACTCTGGAGAGGTATGAGGATGGAGGCAAATGAAGAACGGAGGTTTTCTTCAAACTGGAAGCAGCAACAGGCCAAGTGACAGAGAATTCTTTAACCCAGTGGATCCAAGAACAGGCTACAACTCCATGGTGTTGATGAGATGATGTTCAGTCGATGTCGACAGTCAAAGTTGAGGGCGGAAGGCAGGTGGAGTGAGATGTCCCATTCCTGAAAGGAAGCAGCGACTAGCATCGGGTAGAGGAAGCAGACAGTGGAAACAGCAATGCAAGCTCAGGCTGTAGACCAAGCAAGATAGTGTGATGAGGCTGAAGGGAAGGCTGCAGGCAAGGGGAAATGGAGACTACTAGCAGGCAGGGATCCAGATTCAGAAGGGATAAGGCATCAGATAACTGGTGGAGAATGAACACATGTGAAGCAGTGGAATGGACTTTCATGTGACCAGACATGACGGTCAAGGTGAGAGACCATGATACAAGGCTGCAGACCAAGTAGGAAGTAGAAGGCAAGTCAGGCAAAGTCATGTTCTTGAAGGGAAGCAGTGGCCAGGCATCAGGCTGAGAAAATGTAGAGCTGCAGCTGTGGGATAGCGATTCAGACACCCATCGGTGATGGCTGAGGCTGGATGATCCTGGCTTGAGGCATCTTGACATAGACAGGATGAGGAGGGCGCATAGTGAAGAAAAGTTCCATTCCTGAAGGGAAGCGGCAACTGCTATAAGGTAGAAAAGTGTGTTAAGATGCAGTAGTATGGAGACATAACTCCCATCCCTTGTAGTAGGGGCATGTTAGCCTTCACTCAATGCTGTCAAGCAGAGCTAGGGATGGAGGATGTCAGGTTGTTAAGTAGTAGGAGGAAGTGACTGTAATGAAATCGCATCCCCAGTAGACAGGGGAAGCCTACTTTCGCTCAGCATCTCAGAAGGCACGAGTTAGGGATGGAGACTGGAGTACTGCTTGTATGGGCTAGTTGCAGCTTGGAACACTGCTGTAGAAGAACAGTAGATTAGAGAACTGAGAAAAATTAGGCATGGTCAATGGATGACAGGTATGGAAAGACAGACGTAGCGTGATAGTAATGGCAGGCATAGAAACAGGTGTGCCATAGAGAAGGTTGAGCTGAGGAAGCAGTAACAAGGTGTGGAAAGAAGGCCCTGCCACAACTGAGCAGGCACCTGGGGAAAGAAGCAATTGGGTGCAGGTGAGTGAGGCAAGAGGCAGTAGCAGCAAGTAGGCCAGGATGACTGGGAGTAGAGGACCGAGAGCACCTCCCCAAAACCCCAACCCCCACCCCTTCTTACACCCAACAGACAAGAACCATGAGGCAGAATGAGATTGAGCAAATTAGGCAGGATAATGCCAGGAGAGGGAAGGAGATGAACAAGGGATGCAAATGGTAATTGCCAGGATGGTGCAAACATCCAGGATGGTGTAGTACTGATGAAGAAAGGAGTGACAGGGGAACATCGGAATCCACTGGAATGATGACTGCCAATACAAAGTTAAATGAGATACTGAATATGTCTCCAGGGTAGGGAAGCAACCTCAAAATGTATCGGGGTTCAGAGTGCACAGGTGGAGGCTGCAGTAGGGAATGAAGTGAGGATCACAATGCTCGTAAATGTGCCAACACTGGAAGCTGTGGACTAGGTTTGGAATGGAAAGATAATAAGGCAAGGCAGGAACAAGGGAGTATTTTAATGAGAAGTTTCAGCTGTGTAAAGTCCAGGTGGTCAATCTAAGGGGCCATAGCCAAGATGGAAATGCCGGGACAAATAAGAAGCATTTTCCATGAGGAATTATTGATTGAGTTCAAGTTCCTAGGTATTTGGAAAGGTGTAAAACACCACCAGAGACTGTTACTATAGTGCAAAGGTTTAAAGAGCAGGCACATATAGCCACAGTAATGAGCAGGAGACATGTAGGAACCCAGAATCATGTCAGTGGTTTAAAAACAACACATTGCCTAACTGAATAACTCAGTCAGATACTAGAGGTGCTATGAAAGACCCAGAACAAGCAAAGCCTGCAGGTGTTTAGTTGTGCAAAGTGCTGTAATATAGGTACATGCTGTAGGAAAGGAAGCGCCACTGAAAGGTGACAGGGAATCTGACTGGCGCGCCAGTTAGCTATCATTGGAAAATGGATAGAGGGAGAAAAAGGGTGCATGGGAGTCATTCAAGGGAGCCAGAATCAGTGAGGAATGAACCAAAGTCAACAGGAACTGTTGAGAGGATCCTATCGAAATGGAGGAAAGGTACTTACTTACTGGGATCCGAGTAGTACGTAGGCACATATGGGCAGTGTGGTCCTGTGAAAATAAATGAAGCAGGAGGAAAAATGGCATACAACTGAGCTGGGGAATAGAGGAGGAGAATGAGATGCCCGCAGGGGAAGAGCAGAAAGCAGGCTTGAGATAGTAGAGGAGAAGGCGGAAGCGCAAAATAAGAAAGGAGCTGGGGATGTTGCAGGTGTCGGTGGTAGCAGGGTCCAAATGTGGGTGAAAAAAGCCCAAAAAGAGATGAGAGAAGGAGAAAGCACCCAGGAATGGGAGAAGGGTGATGGGAAAAGGAAGGGAGCAGGGAGGAGAATGGCCCCCGATAGATGAAAATCAAGCTAGAGCAGTGACAGCAGGAGAGACAAACAAACCACAGAAGATCGGGGGAGCTCAGAAAGCAGGAAAACAAATGAAAGAGCAACAGGAGCAGCACAGCCACACGAGCCATGCAGGGAGCCCAGGGAACAACAAAACATTCCCTAAGCAAGGGAAGTGCAGCTGAGGAGGGATTAAGTAGAGGCTGTGGGTGGAGCTATTCCCCACATTGAACCTTGGGCTAGCCTTCTCAAACTATGCCTTTTGTGGTGTATTTATACCACACACAGGATATGTGTTCCCCAAAGTATCCCTTTATTGACTTCCAGATCCTGGGGTTCAAACAATAAAGGTAATGTTATTTTTGAGGGTTGCATCAGTGTGCTATGTGTGAAACAGCAGGCTGGGTTCAGTTCCCGGTGGGCCACACGTTTCATTTCTTATTTCCATTCTTGATTTAAAATACTGTATGCCTAGCAGTGGCTTAGCTGCACTGAGAACTGGTCTGTTTGTATTTCCTGTATAAACAAGATATTCAGGGTACGTGTTCCAGAAAGGGTACCCTGGCTACCATCAAAAGACCAGATTCAGACACTGTGGGGAAGATTTTTTTTGGAGGGAGGGTGATTTTGAGTGGTGCTTCTCAGATTGCAGGATGCCATTTTCTGCCCTGTGAGAGCCTGGCTTTGTTTGACAAATATCACACATAAAAACCATGATGGAGGCATTTCTTCATGTACAGTATTAACAACAAATTTGGGTACATGTTCCTGAAAGGGTCCCTTGACCTCCACCTTAAGCTGTTTGGCCATTGTTAGTCTATTTGCAATGTATTATGACTGTATCTAATTTTTATTTTATTCTTTTGATAACCAGGTAAGGCCCACTAGGCATAGGTGCCTGTTTTCAATGGCGACCCAGGAGCACTGAGTGGTTAAGTGATTTGCTCAGGGTCACACAGTATGCAAGTGGAGGTTGTGGGAATTAAACCCAGGTCTTTCTGCTGGATGTACCAAGTTCATTCACAGCTCATTACTTTAACCTCTAGGCTATACTGCCAGCCCCCAAACATTTTATGATCATGGTAGGATGCGAACCTACAATCTTCTGATCTGAATTCTGAAGCCTTATCCATTATCAATTATGTATATAATAACTAGGTATCATTTTTTTTTTCCCATAGGGAAACATGATTTGTAATTTGACATTATAAAGGAATGTGTATTACGACAAATACATGACGGGTTTCCCTCCTCCTGTGCATGTTCATGAAACAGCACTGCTCTTGCCTTCCTTATTGCTGGATGCCCTGTCTTACCACCGGAGACTACATCACCACTCAGACTCAGTGGTAAGTCCATTAAAAAAAATGTTGGGCAAAAAATGATTAAACTAAGCTACTTTAAAAAAAAATTGAAACTAAAGATTTCATTCAACAGCTGTGGTCGACCCTGGACCTGCTGAATCCCAGTTGTACCGTGGCTGCACAGAGATGTCTTGTTATTTTATATAATTGCTGTGGTGAAAAATGATACCCAGCAATTATATAAAATAAAACATGGGGTGGTGTGTAAAACTCAAATTTTACATTGCTCTCAGGGATTATGTAGCATCCAACACCTCAGGCATCTGTAAAATTTTCATTACACACTCCTTTCCCATATATTATTCTATATATAATTAATGGCTTCCGTTTTTTTCAATGTAAAAATCCGTGTGTTAAATACCATAACACCTGAGTAGGTGTTACAGCATTCACGTGCTCTCTTCCCCTACAAATGCACTCGAGACACTGAACAAACACAGCTCGAGCTTAAAACGCTCCGTTTCTCTTCACACACTACTGACCACAAAAACTTTGGGCTGCTTCTTCAGTGGGTCTGGAGGCGGGAGGTATTCTCACAGTGGGAGGGAGTACAAGGGAAGTTGGCAATGCGAGGCACAGCGTGAGAGCCTTACACGGCCGACAGCCATACGGGCATGATGCGGCTTTTCAGTGCTGCCAACTGGGGACCGGGATTAAACTTTTAAACTAAACCTCTAAAATAAAAAAAGTCACCCTTTAATTATAAATAACAAAATATGGGGTGCAGTGTGTTTTACTTGAATTTCACACACTCCCTCATTGTTGGATAGCTAATAAACCCCTCATGCTCACCTCAGGGTTTGTGTGCTATCCAACAACTTTCAGTGTTAAGTCGTATTCTCACTGCACCCTTTCTATCCTATATATACATTTCTGACTTATTGGGCCTAATTCCAAGTCACGTTAAGCATGGCGCAAGATGATTTATGCCATACCCTATGGTGCAAATCGCATCTTACACCATGCATTATGCAAGTTGTGATTCCAAGTTGTGGCTTGCACCATGCTGCATGAGGGTTGACCCAGAGGTGGGCTACGCCACCCACTACACCCACAACCCACTGCGGCATGGCACAAGGGTGGGTTATGGCAGCACCTGTACCCTGTTTCAAAAGACAGGCAGACCTAATCCACCTATGCCATTCTAAGTCCCAAAATGGCACTGCGGGGTTAGACCAGCACTTAGCTGGTCTAAGGAGCATCTGTCCTGGCAGAACGATGGATGCCCCCCCCCGCAGTGCTACGAATCGCACATTGCTGTGTCCCATGGCCCCCCCCTAGGTTCAGTGAAGCCCCCACCCCAGATGTCGAATGCCAACTGGTCTGTGTGCCCCATCCCCTCCTTGCACTTGTGCCACCCAGCCTATCCCCCAAGGCCCCATAGGATTGCGGTTGTGTTGTGGGGTGGGGGCTTGGGGGGCAGATACCTGCTGTCTATGACTTACAGTGCCCAGATCCATTGCGCCATTTCCATGGTGCAAGCCTGCAGCTGCTGCAAGTCACAGGTTGTAGGTGCTGGGGACCCTGCCTGTCCTGGAATAGGTTACAGGGCCCCCGGCATAGCGGTGCATGCCGCAACTTGCATACTCCCATGAGTTGCGCTATGCATTCTGGAATCTGGCCCATTATGTCTATTTGCAATGTATTATGACTGTATATAACTATTTATATAACATTTCTGTCTTATGATGTATTACTTTATATTATGCTGTCTGAAGGATGCTATTAACATGTTTGTTCTTACCCCATGTTGTATCCTTTCCCAGGTTTGCACCTGAAAACGAGATTCGGCTCAGCGTGCCTTTCCCGGTTACCAAATTAAACAAAAATACATACATTAAGGCCCGGTCAAATATTAAGGAGAAGGTTGCTTTTGGGGGTTGATTTGTGTGGTGCATCTTAAATTGCAGGATGACATTTTATCTTTTGTGAGGGCCTGGCTTTGTTTGACAAATAACTTACAAAAACATCAATAAATATGGCATTTATTGTTGTATTTGCACCAGATTTGGGATTCATGTTTCCAGGATTGTCCATTGTCATCCCTCAGATGCCAGTGTTCAAATAATAAAGGTATATTGATTTTTGAGGGTGTATCTGTGTGCAATATGTGAAGCAGCAGGCTGTCTTTTCTCTGTTGTGCAGTGAGAACCTTACAGACATTAATTCAGACAAACTTCATTGAAAACGTAAATCAACCACTAGACTACCTTCAGGTAGGCACAGTGACAACATTTTAGTAATGACTTTTCCACAGCACACACCAGTTGATTCATCACTGGTGGCTGCAGAATGTTGCAGTAACAAGCAATATGTGAAACAGCAGAACAGAATAACACTGGACACAACTGTACAGTATATTCTATAGAAAATTGCATACAGTATATCTCTTATTTTCTGCTGAGTAAACCCAGTTAGGTATAATAATTATCCCACTTACCCCGCTTAGTTGACATGCTGTAATGAAGACAGATAATGAATTAGAAATTATGTTTATAAATATCAGATCTTATAAAAATCTAATCTCATGAAACAAAATATTTGTTTGCAGCTTTTGTGGGGAGGAGTTTAAATCATCATTATAATCTGTATTTTATTCATTTCATCACTGTATACTGTTTTGGAGCTTGTGGGCTCGATTTTCAAAGGACAGGATGGGGCAAGGGAGCTTGCAGTAGGGAAAAATGTTACAAGGAGCTCCTTCCACTGCATCTTGTGCCAGTCCCAATTTTCTAAGGGGCTGTGCACCACTGGGAGGACTGCCTGCATCAACCAGGTTTGCACTGTCCATGTGACAGCTGCACTGGTGTGGTACAATGGAAATGAGCTTTTTCCAGGACAGTGTTGCAATATCCCTAACATTGGGATCTTGCAAGCCCCCCATGGGGCCCATGTATCCTGCAGTTAGACCAGCATGGATCTGGTCTAAGTGCCATGCTCTGCTGCCATAGCCCTCATTGGGTGTGGAGTGACCCAGTGTCCACTGCAGAAGGTGCCCAGAAAGCTCCAAAACCTACCAGACCACCACTGGAGATGTCAGTGGTCCTTGGCTGGTGAGAGCCTGCAACACCCCCTGGTGGTGCCAATGCATCTGCCAGCTCATGGACCCATATGGTCCCTTCTGTCCCCCATTGGGGGTAGTTGTCACCCTACCACCCCAGCCAGACCCATCCCATACCCATCCTATGAATTAGGGCATCCACTAGCCAATTTACCAGCCACCAGGGTTACCGGCCAGTCGGTCACTATTACCACCCCTGATGCCACAAGCCTGTGCTGGAGTTTGCAGAAGTCCCCTTCCATATGCCGTTTGCATGGCGCATGGGTTGGCTTGTGTTTTTTTGGAAACTTTGGTTCCAGGAGCCCTGTTCTCTTAAAATCTGGTACAGGGTCCCTTGTGCACTAGAGTTTTCCACAGCCAGTGGATCACCACAAAATTCACTGATCTACATTGGCTTTTGAAAATGGAGCCCTGTGCCTCAGAGTATTTTACTTTCCCTATGCTGTGGGCTTTAGAGGCTGCCAATGAAGTTTAATTCTGATTTAGAATGCAAAATAATTAGGCAGAATTTGATTCTAAAGCCTTTTGATTGGCCAATTAAAAAAAAAAGATTAAATTATCAATGGAGGTGATTTTGCAGCCTATAAATGGAAAGACAAGTTAAACAATGATCAAACTGATATGTTAATCTCGAAGCGCTGGGTCACTATAATACTGTCTCAGTGATTTCAACATTTTGACATTTTGAGCAGTTTGCATCTGGCATCATGCACTTATGTGCATTGAACTATTAAACCATTTGGCAATTCTTGAATAAACTACAATTATCATGAACTCTAATTTTACAATTCTTTGTGTGATGATGTGGTGCTGCTGCTACTGTGTTGATGATGAGCACCAAGGTTTGAATGAGTAAGGGTGGATGGAATTTACCCAACAAGAAGAGGCAGGTGTCGTCCAATGAGTCTGATTCCCACTGGGCTTTATTCAACAACAGGGATAGGATGACACGGTCACAGGAGGGGATAATATAGAACTCATAAACAAATGACTTTTCACAAATCACAAAGCACTACTGTGTATCTACTGCATTGTTATGAAACTATGGTATAAAACCAGTTAACTTAATCAGATACCCAAAGGATTGCTGAGGTGCACCTTGGCCTAGTGCCACTATACTCTACGTTGATCCTTAGTATGCTCTGTGGTACCATGGTATGATAATTACCACTCTGTAGACTCTAAACCATCACTAACATAGGTCAGTTACATCCATATACATTCAAAGACACACCAGAGTCCAATCACAGCTGAAGTTTGATGTGCACCGCACCGTTGAGCAGGGTTGGTAGCTACAGAAGGATGAAAATAAAGAAATTTCCTGTAACACTAAGATTATGGTCCCAGTACAGGCCTAGCTAAGGTCACTGGGGCAGTTAGAGATTTTTTAGACAGACCATGCGTTTTTTGGCATAAAACCCACTCTCTCCGAGGCTGCTGGCATAAAAGAACAAGTGGAACAGGTTTCTGGAGAGCGATCAGAATCAAACTAGCTGAAGAAAGCTCCCCAGCCAAAACCCACTTTGGGGCTGCCAAGGATGAGAAGAAACAATGAAGATTCTTGGTGATGAACCCACTGGAGGGTTACCAAGAACTGGAAGATGCTGTGGGAATTTCGATGCAACCGGAAACCAGAAGAATTCAAGGTGAAGATGGATGATCCTGAAGTGTCAGCACAGGAAACTGGAACAAAACAAGAAAATGGTGGACACAACCCACACTGGGCTTCGACGGACTCGACTTGTGGTGAACAACTAAGGGATGCAGACAAGGTTCTTCCAGGATGAGCACACTCTTCGGAGGGCAGCCAACTTTGAGACATCTGGATCAGGAACCATGAAACAAAAATGGAACAGCGGAAGCAATGTACCTGGTATTCAGCGTACTCAACTTTGAACTGAGGAAAACAAAAAATGGCTGGTGCAACTTGTGTGGGCTTCTGCATACTTAACTTCGAACTGAGGAAAACGAGAAACAGCGGGCGCAACTTGTATGGGCTTCAACGTACTCGACTTCGGCGGACAAAAGGAATGTTGTCAAGGATCTTCTGGGTCCTCGACAAGTTCTGGAGAAGAAAGCTGTTGAAGGATGTCTTCCTCTGAATAGGGACTGATTCCATAGAAATAGGATGGCAAGCAACACCATAGAGTGGTATTGTGGCAGAAGATTGAGTCCATAAACATACAGTACGCTGGCAACAATAAAGCTGGCAGATACACTTCCACAATGCACCAAAGGAACTGTTCACTGCTGGGGCAATCTGCCAAGAACAGGGGAAAATTACCAAAATCTGGGGCATTTGTTCATTGCAGGGGCAATTTGCCAGGAATAAGGGCAAATGACCAGAATAAGGGGCAACTGTTTGTTGCAGGGGTGCTTTGTCAGGAACATGGGCAAATTACTAAAATCTGGGACAATTGTTTGTGCAGGGACAAATAACCAGAGTTCTGGGGCAACTGTTCTTTGTGGGGGCAGATAACCAGAGTTCTGGACCAGTTGTTTGTTGCAGGGGAAAATTACCAGAGTTCCAGGGCAATTGTTCATTGCAGGGACAAATAATCAGAATCCCAGTAACAACACAGTCTTGGTGCTTTGCAATCAACTCAACAGTTCAAATACTAGTAAACAATACACATTTTCATCAATTAGAAGTCAGTAGATGGCAGCTGTGTGCAAAGCACCCTTTTTTCCCTGACACTTGACGGAAGTACTGTACTTTTGGGGCCCTTCTTATATCAGGACCTGGCTACCCCTGAAAATCCTGGGATTAGTGCCTTTCTTTCCACTGGGCCTTCCTTGCCCTCTTTACAGCTGGGCCTTTCTGTGGATACGGGGTTGACTGTGACTGTGACTGAGCCCCCTTTTAATATGCTTGGGCCTTTTGTGGCAGGGTCTCTTTAAACACGCTGGGCCTTGCTGCCCCTTTAATTACCTGGGGCCTTTCTTGTTGCCCTTTTAATTACTTTGGGGTCCTTGCTGCCCCTTCAATTGCTTAGGGCATTTGCTGCCCCTTCAAACCATTGGGTCTAATGTTGCCCTTTTGAACAGTCTGGAACTTGCTGCCCCTTTTAAAACTATAGGCCTGTCTTGTTGCCCTTTTAAACCTTTAGGCCTGCCCAAGGTCTTGCTGCCAGTCACTCTGAGCTGCCCCACCTTTACCCCACCCCCTTATGAATATTTATAAATTCCCCCATGGGCCTTGCTAGACTAGCCCCTCCCCATGGGCGTCATCATGCACTGAGAATTTAATTTTTACAGCTGGCCCTCCCACCCAGTCCTCTGATGGCACTCAGAGCACCCAACAACAATATAAACTTTTTATTTTAAATTCTTCCAGTGGTCAGCACACTTCTTCGTGCTGCCACCAACTCACCACCCCGGCCCAGGTAAAGGAGCTGCTTGAGGGAGGTGGGAGGTGTTCTATCAGTGGAAGAAAACTGTAGAAAAGCAGCAGGCAAAGCGGTGGATGGATGGGATGCTCTGGAAGGCCGATGACTTCACCATCGTGATGCAGCTCTGGCATTGCCACCAATGAGGGACTGGAATTTAAACTTTAAGAATGGGGAAAATAAAAATAAAAAATGGGGTGATACAGAACCCCCACCATATGCAGGACTGGGATCTTCCTTTCTTCTTTGCACTGGACTGCCAGATTCAACCACCACACAGGACTGGAGCAGGAGGAACAGGAGTCTTCACTGTCTGGAGGAGGGGCACCACCGCAGAGTCAATGGGACTGGCTTCAGCATCTAAGGTAAGCCCAGTATCCCAGTTATTCTCTGTAGGTCCTCTTGATTCCACAGCCAGCCTGATCTAACTAAAAAATGGCTGTCTCCCTTTGAAAAAGATGCTCGGGTTTCTGCTTCTAGAAACCCAAGCCCATGCCACCTCCAACAGATGAATTGTTTGAAAGGGCACTACCCAACGGCCAGGGACAGCAGTCCCAGCGTGTGGGTGCCCACTCTCATGCTGCCTGTTCCAGAGTGGGAAATTGGGATGAAGCAGAGCAGGCAGCAGAGAAAGAAAAACTTTTATTTCTGCCCTTGTTGGATATTGTAGAGGGGAAACACTTCAAGGGCCCCCAGGACCTGCCCCATAAGCCCACAAAACAATGGGGACCCCAGCCACATTATTTATTTAAATCCCTTATTTTCTGTGGTGCGCCTATACTTTACCCCCTTACTTTGGAGGCACTACAGATTCAGACCCACCTAAAACTACATACCCCCATGTATTCCCTCTTAACATTCTATAAAACATTTCTTAACTATTACTTCTATAGGTGTTTATAACATTTTTTAACACTTTAACAATCTACTTAAATCTCTGTGTAATCTTGCTTTAAAGTACTCTTAAAACATCTATGACTTTCTTATTTGTTACTATAACTTTCTGTAGAAACTTTCTTATTTACTAAACTAAGTGACCGTGTCTTTTAATTATTCTTACCGGAACTATCTATGAAAGCATGGCATAACTTGAGAGGCTTCCATGATGTATCGCCTATGATGGATACCAGCATTAGATCTTTGGGATCTACAGGGTTGGAAACCTACAGTTTCTGGAGAAATGCATTCTGGTTCTAGGAAATCTGGAAGTTCAGTATTCACTTCAGGTATGATGACTGGATGGTGAAAGGAGTTTACATTGGAAATGGGAATCCAAGGCTCTGTACACCAACTGGTTGACAATTCCAGTCTCAACATGCCATCCTTTTTGCACTCCTGCCTCTCCTTGGGTATAGAGTTTTTCTTGTCTTCGGCTGAAGTAGTGTCTCTAAAAGTGCAGGCATTCAGAAGATTAGGGTGTATGATTTTGGTAGCACTCCCTGTTTGTTTCCGAATTTTATACTCTGGTAACTCTGAATAAGGGATTTCGATAATATGATAGGGTTAAGGTTCCATTTTGTAGCCAACTTGCTGCATTTTTGAGTCCTCTTCAACATTACTCTCTCTCCTATTTGTAGGGGTGTAGCATTAGCCTTAGTATCATAATTCACCTTCTGTTTTTGGCACTCCTGTTCCATGTGCTTGCCTACAATGTGTCCATCCTCTTGTAGTAGTTGATTGTGCTCTTGCACCCAATCCATGATTGGCTGTTTATCCATGGCTTCGTCAGGCTGTACCTCTGAGACAAAATCCATATGAAGTCGTCTGTGATGTCCGAACATTAAATAGTGAGGAGTATACACAGTAGAGCAGTGAATGGTGTATTTGTACAAATAGGTAAGTTCAGGGAGGACAGCTGGCCAATAGAGATGTTTGTACTTGGGTATGGCTCATAACAATACAAGCAGAGTCTGGCTGGTTCTCTCACAAAGTCCATTACTTTGAGGGTGGTAGGCCATGATTTTCAGTTTGTGGCTACCATCGAGAGCGTAAAGTTCATGGAAGAGCTGGGACTCAAAAGAGGTTCATTGTTCTGTAAGGATTTTAGTTGGGTAGCCATATGGTCGCACAAAATATTTCAGGAAAGTTTCTGCTGTAGTCCAAGTGAAGAGATTGTTGACTGCACTTGCGACCACAAATTTGGAAGAGTGATCAACCATTGTGAGGACATACACGCATCCATTTGTGCATGGTTCTAACTTCAAATGATCCAAGGCAACTAGCTCCAATGATGTACTATTGATGATGGGGTGAAGTGGGGCTCTCTGGTCACTTTTCTCTTTATGTTTAAGGCTAGAGGCTGGGCACTCCTCACACCATTTTGTAATATCATTCCTCATTCAGATCCAGTAGAACCTTCTCCTAATGACAGCCTCTGATTTTTATGCCCAAAATTTCCCAAATGGTCATGGTATGCCTCGAGTACCATTGGTGCACTAGCTTTGGGAACAATTATTTGAGTCAATTTGCAATGGGTAGTGGGGTCTCAGCTACATTTAAAAAGGTAAGAGTCTTCTACAGTCAGGCGGGTTCTATGCCTCCACAGTTTTATTACTTCAGGGTCAAGTTTTCTTCACTCTTGTGCTTTAAAATGAGGGTTTTGACTTATTTGACAATGGAATCCTGATCCTGTAGTTGAACCCACAAACTTTTCTGGTCTGCGAATGAGTCGGTTGGTTCGGGTTTGCTCTCAATGCTCATTTCTGGAGAGATTTGGCAGCAAGCTTGCACGATTTCTACTGGTACTTGGAGGAAAGGTGGCATCTCTGCATTTTCTAAGGAAGTATCATCTGCTTCTATTTCAACCTGTTCAGGTACTCAGGATAAGGCATCTATGTTGGCATTTGCTTTGCCGGAGCAATACTTGAGGGAGAATTGATAATTTGCTAACCTGGAGATCCATCTCTGTTCAAGCACTTCTCGTCTCACTGTATTCAAGTGTGCTAAAGGATTGTCATTGGTGAAAACTGTAAAAAGGGTGGCAGCCAGGTAGTGACAGAACTTTTCAGTAACAGCCCATACCAATGCCAAGAATTCAAGTTTAAAAGAGCTGTAGTGGGCATAGTTCCACTTGGAGCCTCTCAGTCCACAGCTTGCATAGGCTATGAGCCATTCAACATCATCTTACTCTTCCACCAGTAACACACCCAGTCCCTTATTGCTGGCATCTGTATACAGAAGGAAGGGTTTTGTGTAGTCTGGATAGGCCAGAATGGGAGCTTCAGTCAGTATCTTTCTCAGTTTGTCAAAGGCCTCTTATTGCTTTGTCACCCACTTGACAGGATGTTTTTTAAGGATCTGACCTTCCATCAATCCTCTCAACAGTTCATGCAATGGCAAGGCAGTTTTAGAAAAGTCCTTTATGAATCATGTGTAGTACTCCACAAAGCCCAGGAACTTTCTGATGTCTCTGACAGCGACAGGAGCAGCTCATTCTCGTATGACTTTTATCTTTTACGGATCTGGTGACATTCCTTTTGAGGAAATTGTATGTCCCAATTAGTTTACTTCTGACTGTAATAGATGACACTTGGATGGCTATATTTTCAGGCCATATTGGATCAATCATGTGAATACCTCACCCAAATGCAGCAAATGTTCCTTGTGGGTTTTAGAGTATATGATGATATCATTCAGGTATAGCAACAGGATATCGAAATTTTGGCTCCCCAGACAATGTTCAACTAGTCTTTGAAAGGTTTCAGGAGCATTGCAAAGTCCAAAAGGCATCCTAGTAAATTCAAAAAGACCCATGGGGTGATGAAAGCTGTCTTCTCCTGATCCTCAGGTGCCATAGAGAACTTGCCAGTACCCACTGGTTAGGTCTAGGGTGGAAAACTCAGTTGCAGATTGGAGAGCTGTATGTGAATCCTCAATTCTGGGCAAGGGATAAGTATCTTTGTGGGTGATGGTATTTAGCTTTCTATAATCAACACAAAGAATTGAATTTTGCCATCTTTCTTTTTACCAGCACAATAGGAGCTGCCCAAGGACTGTGATTCTCTCTGATCACTTTGGCCTCTTTCAACTCTTTGATCATCAATTTAACTGGCTGATACATTGCTGGCAGGATTGGCCTGAAGTGTCCTCTAATTGGAGGATGTTGATTAGTGCAAAAATGATATCATACATTGTGAGCCAGTTCGAAGCCAGCGGACGTTTACTAAATCTTCTTCATGCTCCATGACTACCTGGAGTACATCTGCCTTTTGCTCTTCAGTGGTTTTGGGGTTACCCACGTTAATCTCTTTGGTTCACTCTGGCATAGCAAGATTAACAGAATCTCTCGCTTTCCTTCTCTGTATGGCCTGTGGTTCCTCAGACATTCCTGTCTCTTCTGCCTCAACAATATCCCGGAGGCATACTGTATGTAGCTGGGCAACTAGGTGGTTGTGGTAGAGTTGCACCTCATGGTTTCTGTAATTCAGGAGTCTGGCAGGAATTTGCCCTTTTGTCATGGTAGCCACACTGTGAGCCACTATTATGGTTTCCTCTTTCCCACTAGGATACGGATCTACCAAGGTGTAGTAATCTTGACCTCTAGGGCCACACTTCACCTTGCACCACAAGGTAGTCTCTATTCCTGAGTTTAACATCACTGGCTTGGCATCTGTTACATGGACCTTACTGATCTCACCAGTAGCATTGGCAAACCAGTGGTGGCATTGTAGGAGGTTATAGTCTGTTGACGGTCTGTTGTAGGGCATGCTTGTCAACCTGAGGTGATTGTTCGGCCTTTTGTTGGAGAATCTGGACCAAGTCTTCAGAACAGTTCTGCAGGAAATTCATGTCCAGAATCAGTGGTGGCAGATTATCCCTTTCCATATAACTGATAATAATACCCTGCCAGTCTTGAGTTTTCTTCCCAAACTGAATATTTGCTTCAAGGTAGCTCAGATAAGGTACTTCAGCTCTGTTACTAGCTGTCAGTTTGATCCATGACTTCAGAGGTGGTTTGAGATCTGCAGGCATCCAAAATCTTCAGAAATACCGCCCCTGCATTGTGGTGACTTGTGACCCCGTATCTAGTAATGCCATCAGTTCCATGCTGTGAACCTTTACGGGCACTGTTGGGCTCTTGCTGATGAAGCAAGACTAGTTTATTGAGGCAGTTGGACCTGGTCATCTCCCCTTTGGGAACTGGCCCTCATCCCCAAAGAATTCCTGTTTAATGTCATGGTAGTGTCAGAAGGCTGACTGCATCGTCACTCTCCATGACCATTGATGCTGCATCTACAACAGATTGGTCTCCCTTGGCTATCAAAACAATAAGTTGGGCATCTTCCTTCATCTCTCCTAGGATGGGCTGGGTAGTCATCGGGTCTTCTCTTTCTCTTAGCCTGGTTTTGGGGCACCTCTCTCTTTCAACTTTCTTTCAGGCCCTGTGCTTCCTGACAGACCTCCATCATTGTAGGAGTCAGGGTTGCAATTTGTTCTGCCAATTTGGAGTTTGGGTAAGAGCTGGACTGAACAGAACAGGTCTGTGCATGCGCCATTTTCCTGTACATTTGACTACGGTCTGGATGATAACTTGGGTAACCCTTCAGTTCTCTATCATATTCTGACATCTCCGAGGGCAGTGCTTCATGCTGAGGTCCTCTTCTCCATGAGTCCTTCCTAGTCCATCCTTCCATCAGGTATCCTGGTCACATAGCTCCAAGTGGTGTTGCCATCTGAAGATAAGTCATGACTTCTTCTTCTGGGCATCCTGAGCATAAGATTTTAATTGCCTTCTCCTTAAAACCCAGAAAATCTGCCTCGGGGTCTTGTAAGTGCAACATCCTGAGTTCTCTCCTGAAAGTTAGGCTGTGCACCCCTTCTACGAATTTCTTAATCAGCACGTGGTCCACATCTCAGACTTCCTCAGCATCTGCTCTCTTGATTGCCCTCAATAATTCTTGCAGACTTAGGGTGTATTCCCAAAGGATCTCCTGGGGCCTCTGAGCATGGGAGAAGAACTTCACTTTGAGGTCTGACACTATATGGGTATCAAAAATCTGCTGCAACCTCTGCAGAATCTTTTCAGCGGTAGTCTTCAGTCCACCTGGCCAGGATTGTACCTCTCAATGGGCTGCCCCTTTCAGCTGCCCAATCAGGATTTCAACTTTTTGCCATTCTGGGATCTGACACAATCTAAACATCACCTGTATCTTTTAACTAAACTCTTCTAAACTGCTGGTTCTGCCCCCATCTCTTTTTCCTGAGAACTGTGGAAGCCATGGCACTCTGAAGTAACAAGGCATAGTTAAGGGTGATGGAGGCATTTTCCCTTGGTGTTCATCTCTGTCTCTTCCAATCACCTCACCATCTCCTCCGGACAACCCACTGCTACAACCTGGCTCCATAGGCATCTTCATCTCAGAAACTCTGTCTTTGGACTCCTTGGACAAATAATCATCGAATCTTGCTGACTACGACACAAATTTTGTGATGATGTGGTGCTGCTGCTACTGCTGTCTTGATGAGTGCCAAAGTCCGAATGAGTAAGGGTGGACGGAATTTACCCAACGAGAAGAGGCAGGAATTGTCCAATGAATTTGATGCCCACTGGGCTTTATTCAACAACAACAGGGGTAGGATGACGCAGTCACAGGAGGGGAAAATATAGAACTCATAAACAAATAACTTTTCACAAAACATAAAACACTACTGTGTATCTGCTGCATTGTTATGAAATAATGGTACACAACCAGTTAACTAAATAAGATTCTCAAAGGATTGCTGAGGAGTACTTCAGCCTAGTGTCACTATACTCTACATTGATCATTAGTATGCTCTATGGTACCATGGTATGATAACTACCCATCAGGAGACTCTATACCATCACTAGCTTAGGACAGTTACATCCATATACATTCAAAGATACACCGGAGTCCAACTGCAGCTGAAGTCTTCATGTACACCATCGAGTAGAGTTGGTAGCTACAGAAAGATGAAGATAAAGGAATTTCCTGTGACACTAAGATTATGGTCCCAGTATAGACCTAGCTAAGGCCACTGAGGAGGTAAGAGGTCTTTTAGACAGACCATGTGTTTCTCAGAATAAAACCCAAACTCTCTGAGGCTGCCAGCATAATAGAACAAGTGGAACAGGTTCCTGGAATGAGCAAACTGGAGGGCTATCAGAATCAAACTAGCTGAAGAAAGCTCCCCTGCCAATACCCACTTTGGGGCCACCAAGGATGTGAAGGAACAATGAAGATTCTTGGTAATGAACCCACTGGAGGATTTCCAAAGACTGGACGATGCTGTGGAAATTCCAATGCAACCAGGAAACAGAAGAATTCAAGATGAAGATGGATGATCTTGAAGTGTCAGCACAAGAAACTAGAACAAAACAAGAAAACTGTGGACATGATCTGCACTGGGCTTCGATGGACTCGACTTGTGGTGAATGACCAGGGGATGCAGACAAGGTTATTCCAGGATGAGCACACTCTTCAGCAGGAAGCCATCTTTGGGACATCAGGATCAGGAACCATGAGATGAAAATGGAATTGCAGAAGCAATGCACCTGGGCTTCGGTGTACTCGACTTTGAACTGAGGAAAACAAGAAACAGGCGGGTGTGACTTGCACGGTCTTTGATGTACTCAACTTTAAACTGAGGAAAACCAGAAACAGCAGGTGTGACTTGCACAGGCTTCAATGTTCTCGACTTTGGCAGGCAGCAGGAATGCTGTTGAGGATCTTCTAGATGGACACCTTCTGGGGAAGAAAGATGTTGAAGGACGTCTTCCCCTGATGAAGGGTTAATTTCTGAAGTACCGGGGCAAGTGGTGTTTGTTGCCATTTGGCAACCATTTGCCATTTGGTGCAACACTGAATTTAAGCAATAAAGCTTGACAAAATTACTTTTGAGTGTTGTACCTTCTTTTGACATCATGGAATGCAGTCTTATATTTTGGTTGTGCAGATACACTTTCACACTGCACCAAGGGAACTGTTCACTGCAGAGGCAATCTTCTAGGTACAAGGGTAAATTATCAGAATCCGGGGCAATTGTTTGTTTTAGGGGCAATTTTCCAGGAATAGGGGCAAATTACCAGAATCTGGGGCAATTGTTGGTTGCAGGGGCAATTTGCCAGGATAAGGGGCAAATTACCAGAATCCAGGGTAACTGTTTGTTGCAGGGGCAATTTGCCAGGAACAGAGACAAATTCTAGAATCCAGGGCAATGGTTCATTGCAGGGGCAATTTGATTGGAACAGGGACAAATTACCAGAGTCTGGTGCAATTATTTGTTCAAGAACAAATAACCAGAGTTCTGAGGCAATTGTTCGTCGCAAGGGCAAATAACCAGAGTTCCAGGGCAATTGTTCTTTGCAGGGGCATATAACCAGAGTTCTGGGACAATTGTCCTAATCAGGGGCAAATAACCAGAGTTCTGGGACAATTGTTCATTGCAGCGGCAAATAACCAGAGTTCCAGTGCATTTGTTCTTTGCAGGGGCAGATAACCGGAGTTCTAGGGCAATTGTTCTTTGCAGGGGCAAATAAGCAGAGTTATAGGGCAACTGTTCATTACAGGGGCAAACAACCAGAATCCCAGTAACAACACAGTCCTGGTACTTTGCAATCAACACAACAGTTCAGATACTAGTAAACAATACACATTTTCATCAATTGACAGTCACTAGATGGCAGTTGTGTGATAAGCACCCTTCTTTCACTAACCTTTGATGGAAGTACTGTACTTGTGGGGCCCTTCTTATACCAGGACCTGGCTACCCCTGAAAATCCTGGGATTAATGCCTTTCATTCCACTGGGCCTTCCTTGCTCTCTTTACTGCTGGGCCTCTCTGTGGATCCTGGGCTGACTGTGACTGAGCCCCCTTTTAATGTGCTTGGGCCTTTTGTGACGCAGCCCCTTTAAACATCCTGGGCTTTGTTGCCCCTTTAATTATCTGGGGCCTTTCTTGTTGCCCTTTTTATTACTTGAGGCCTTTGCTGCCCCTTCAATTACTTGGGTCTTTTGCTACCCCTTCAAAGCATTTGGCCTAACGTTGGCCCTTTGAACACTCTGGGCCTTGATGCCCCTTTTAAAACTATGGGCCTGTCTTGTTGCTCTTTTAAATCTTTGGGCCTAAAGTTACCTGTTTAAACCTTTATGCCTGACCAAGGCCTTGCTGCCAGGCACTCTGAGCTGCCCCGTCTTTACTCAGCCCCCCTCCCCATGAATATGTATAAATTCCCCCTATGGGCCTTGCTGGACTGGCCCCTCCCCGTCAAAGTTGCCGCACCCTGAATATTTAATCTTTATAGCTGGCCTTCCCACCCAGTCCTCCAATGGTGCTCCGAGCACCCAACAACAATTTAAACTTTTTATTTTAAATACTTCTGGCAGTCAGCACTCTTCTTTGTGACGCCGCTGACTCACCACTCCAGTCCGGGGTGAAGGAGCTGCTTGAGGGAGGTGGGAGGTGTTCTGGCAGTGATAGGGAACTGTAGGAAGGCAGCAGATAAAGTGGAAGACAACTGGGAGGCTCTGGAAGGCTGATGACTTCACCATCACAATGCAGCTCTGGCAATGCCGCCGACAAGAGACTGGATTTTAAACTTTAAGACCGGGCACAATGAAAATAAAAAATAGGTCAAAACAGAGCCCACATCGTAAGCAGGACTAGGATCTTCCTTTCTTCTTTGCACCGGACCACCAGACTTGACTGTCACAAAGGACTGGAGCAGCAGGAACAGGAGTGTTCACTTGCTGAAGGAGGGGCACCACTGCAGAGTTGACAGGACCTGCTTCAACACCTAAGATAAGCCAAGGGTCCCAGTTGCACTCTTTAGGTTTTCTCTACTCCACAGCAAGCCTGATCTAACTAAAAAATGTCTTTCTCCTTTTGAAAAAGATGCTAAGGGTTCTGATTCTAGAATCTCAAGCCTGTGCCACCTCAGACGGATGAATTTTTTGAAAGGGCACCATGTGATGGCCAGAAACAGCAGTCCCAGCATGTGGGTTCCCATTCTCGTGCTGCCTGCTCCAGTGGGGGGGGGATTGGAAGGGAGAAGAGCAGTCCACAGAGAAAAAAAACTTTTATTTCTGCCCTGCCTGGATATTGTGGAGGGGAAACACTGCAATGGGCCCCAGGACCTGCCCCATAAGCACACAAAACAATAAGGGCCCTGGGCACATGATTTATTTATTTAAATCCCCTATTTTCTGTGGTGCCCCTATACTTTACCCCCTTACTTTGGGGCACTACACTTTATGAGTGCCCGTGTGTGGTAGTCTTTAGTATTTTTTGCCCTGAACAGACAGTACCAAAACTAGAGCAATGCCAGTGGTGCACTGTGTAATCATTCAAATCCTGAGGCATGCCAGACTCCAGATTCACAATGACTCAGGGGAATTTAAACACTATTTTCTTTACTATTGCTTCATTAATCTTCAGCTCTAACTGGTGCTTTAATGTAGTTTTCTTGCAATGAATATGATAAATTATTATCACATTAATCAACAATAAATCTACATTGTAGACTGTGAAAATCCTGTGGAAATCTTGAATGGAGAAAAGGTTATTTATTTAATTTATTTGCTTGTGAATAGATACATTAGCTCTTTTAGCTGTGAGTTGTGCAGAATGACATCAGGGGAGATATTACCATCATGGATTTGATCAGCATGCATCATGTGTGGTCCTCTGTGGGGCTAGCATCTTGACGTAGTACCGAGGCTAAACAACTCCATGAGATTGTTACTAAGAGCAAGACAGTATCTTTCTTTTTTAGTGTAGTGTGTGTTTACTAACCTGCTTCTGTTTGCTACAGTTTAGATACAAAAGTACTCCACAACTTACTTTATACAAAGGGCCCAGATATTCAAAGGTTGCGCATGGTGCAACAGTGTTTGCACCATCGCGTAACCTGTCGTCGATTGTGATATTCAAAAGGGAAAGTGTGCTGCACAAATCCGATGCGCCAGAGCGCATCAGTAATGTATGCAGGAACAGGTGGGTGGGTGTGCCCATGCATAACCTGCACAGCCTGATATTCAGCCTGGGATGTGCAGTGCCATCCATGCGCAACCCCTACCTGCGCCAGCACAAAGTTAAGCCAAAAAAAAAGGAACAACTGATGGCCACCCACAGGTGAGCTGCCACATTGCAGGGCGCAACACGGCAGCTGCCACCTATGGGTGGCCACCCGAGTTCGACTGAACCTGGCGCGCCCCCATTTCCCATCACGGTCATCTGTTTAAATAAACCCCATCCAATATCTCTGGTGATCCAGTGGACCGCAGTCTGCCCGATCGCGGGCATCTGTTTAAATTAAAAAAAAAAACAGTCCAATATCCCTGGTGGTCCAGTGGACCTCACTCTGTCCAATCGTGGGCATCTGTTATAATAACCCCCCCAGCCAATATCCCTGGTGGTCCAGTGGACTGCACTCTGCCCGATCGCGGGCATCTGTAAAACAGAAAATGTCCTGTTACCCTGGTGGTCTAGGGTACCCACCCGCCCACTGAGCCCCACTGCCCCGCTCCCCCTCCGGTTGGCCAGCGGGTGGCAGCACCCGCCTGCCACCCCACTGCCCACTGACTGACTCCTTGGTAGGGCTGCTTGGCGGGGTTATTATAACAGATGCCCATGATCGGGCAGCACTCAGTCCACTGGACCACCAGGGATATTGGACGGGGGGGTTATTTAAACAGATGCTCGCAATTGGGCAGCACTCGGTCCACTGGACCACCAAGGGTATTGGACGAGGGGGAGTTTATTTAAACAGATGCCCGCAATCAGGCAGAGTGCAGTCCACTGGACCACCAGGGATATAGGATTATTCTATTTTTGGACAGATGCCCGCAATCGGGCTGCAGGGGGCATCGGCCCTAACCGCTGCTGCCTGGCAGGGCGCCAGGTGCAAGTCGTCGCGGATCGGTTCACCCTGCAATCAAATGGCATGCAAATGGGGCCATAATGACATGCAAATGGCCCCATGTGTGCCTTGCATAAATGATGGCCCCATTTGCATGTCATCTTTTGAATATCGCGGGTGCTGTGAATGGCGCAATGGCACTTGCACTAGCGCATTTCCATGCTCCACTCTGGCCACTTGCGCTGGCGCAGTGCCACTGTGCCATGCACACTGGGGGTGACCAGGATGTGATATTCAAAGCTGCTGAGCCATGGCGCAGCTCCTTTCAATATCGCCCAGGCCACACCCCTGCGCAGCCATGTTGAGCTGTGCCCAAGCTTGTGCCACAGCCTGGCGCAGTTTGAATATTTGGGCCCAGTTGCTTAAATGGCATGAATAATTCTAAAAACATGTAAAGCTCAACTTAAATGTCAAATTTGATGAACAAGGTCCACATATTCAGAATGTTACTGTGGTGCTAACATGAATAGCACCACATAAAGCAGTCATAGCATGTCTTAATGGGAGGTAACAATATTCAAAGGGGCCCACAGCACAGTGCTCAGTGGATAGCATTACCATGCCAAATGGATGACTGCACCCAGGTAAATGAGGGTACCTCTTGCATACACAATGTAGTGGTATAGTCATAGGATTTTGGAAACACAAAATGGGTACTAAGGCAACACTATTTACCACTTCCAGTGCCTTACTGTTATAAAAACACACAGTGATACAACCCCCCCCCCCCACAGCACTGATGCAAGTGATAGCCTCTCCTCCATCCCAATCCACGTTGTCTTCATAAAACTATTCTTGGCACTACTGGGATGTCAATACAGGACTTCACAGATTACACATCATTAGGGCATTAAGTGCTCTATTTGCAAAGTGCTCCTGTTCAGATCTTAAATTAGGCTTTCAAAGTTGCACAACGGAACTGAGATATGAATTTATAAAACAAAGTACCAAGAATATAACAACTTAGAAATGTTAAAAATACTTGCATACATGTTTTAAAATATAGTTCACTTGTAACATTCACATAGGCAACATAATTCCTGTAGCACAGCCATGCAAAAGACCCTAGGTGAAAGTCTGATTGACCAAAATTATGGGGGAATCTCATTCCATACACTCACAGCCTTATATTGGAATGACATTTTCCTGTACTGATGTTTTAGTTTGGGAATTACCAGTTCCCTAGCACTTTTATTTCTCAGGTGAAAGCTATGACTTGGTTTAATCACTTTTTCAAGGGTTTGTTGTTTTTTAGGATTATGTGTACCAGGGCTGCCAAGATCCATTTTCTCCTCCTTTCCGGGGACAGCCATCCCGGTCTTTGGTACACCTCACAGTTGATGGGTGTTGTAATCACACTGGAGTACAAATCTGGCCAGTCTGTTATAAACCATATCCACCCCGTGCAATTTTTTCTAACTTGTATGGCCATATCTATAACTCCCATAAGCAATTATGGGACAGATAAATTGGTTGGCCACCATCTGCCATGCTCCTTTTGTCAGGCCAAAAATATGTTCACCTTAGTGCTCTGATTCTTGAATTTATTCTCCTTTTCAAATCTTTAATATGTAAATTAAAAGGACACTGACAACCCTCTTAGGCCTCAAAGAGTACCTGGTTTAAAAAAACACATTTTATGATTGTTCACATACTGTAGAGACTGCTGCTGTAGCTGGTGGTTAGATTTGGATTCCTTTTCTCTTTTAAAAAGTGAAAAACTGACTGCCTACCATACTGGTGTTACCACACAAAAACATCTTTGTTTACATTTCTTGATCAACTCCCACTGCATCTTTCCAGAACTTAGAAACATCCCCAATACAATCTAGTCACTCACTTTATAGTAAGAGTAGAAGAGACTATTGTATCATGAGTGGCTGCACTGTTTGAGGTTGTTTCTAATGATCAGGAAGTATACAATAAGAATAGTTCAGGGATTTGAAGCAAAACAAGGCTGGATATACTATACATTACAATGCATTTCTGTTCCAATAAGCAAGGAGGCAGATAACACAACCAGCAGCATCAATGAATTTTAGAGGAGGTAAGCAATCATAAAATGTTGGGTTTTAACTAGAAATGATATGATACAAAAAAGGTTGACAGTGTCCCTATAAAAGACAAGTGTTGGTCAAAAGTCACCCTTAAGTATTCATAATGTTTTACTTTGTGTTACAATTTGGCCTTCAATCATTTTTACTTTCAATTTAAAAACTTCCTTTCTCTCTTCTTTTTGAAACGGCACTAAAAACCATCATTCATATTTTCTTTGAATTTAATACTAGTTTAGAAGTGAGGAACCAACCCTGCATTATTAAAAAATCCTGCTGCAATTTATTCTCACCCTCATTGAAGCTACTCCCATCCACCACCAAAACAGCATCATCAGTGTAAAGTCTAATATTTGAATGGCTTATAAAATGTGGCAGTTCATTTATTAAGTTAGAGATAATCATGGACCTAATATAGACCCTTATGGTACCCCACATTCTACAGGGGATTTACTTGATGATTTCCCACTCACAGTAACCATCTGAGTTCTGTCTGAGAGGTAAGCATTAAACCATTTGCAGATCTCTTCTGCTAAACAAACTTTTTCAAAATCTATCAATTATGATCTAATGGTCCACTAGGTCAAAAGTGTTAGATAAGTCCATGAACATCACACCCACATGTATATCTTTATCAAGTGAGGATGCAATTAGATCTAAAAACATTGGTAAGCACGGTGCTCATGGACTTTCCATTCCTGAAGCCTGATTGTAAATTTGTTAATTTGTTACAGTTTTCTAAATAATTGCATAACTGACCATGTATTATTCTTTATAAAATGTTTGATTCTACAGGAAGTAAATCAATTGGACGTTAGTTTGATAGAGTTGTTGGTTCACCACCATTGAATAAAGGTACAACTTTAGCCACCTTCTGGTATTGTGGGAAAGTGCATTCCATGATGCTCAATAATGTAAAAATATGTCAGAACTGGAGCAATTTCAACAACTGAGTCCCTTATAAACCTAATTCTATGCTATCATATCCACTTGCTTTATTTGTGTTTAACATGTTTTAACATGTTTATCTGTTTAAGCACTTTGCTCCTTTTAATTAATCTAAATTTGAATTTTGGTGTGTTTTCCTTTCTTGCTGTGTTTCAATTATTGTATATGTTGTTTGCACCTTTAAAGAAACCATTTGTTTCTAGTTCACGTTTCACTTTTATATGATTTAAATCAGGTAATTTGATAACATATTCATTTAATAAATATGTTGATCTTGCTGCTTGTTGAATTTCACCATTCTCTGTCATCTTTATTTCTGTTGAGTTTGTTACAGGGTTGGTTAGTGAATTAGTAATTGTCCAGTATTGTTTTGGGTCAGTGTTTTCATTATTTGTTTGTTTAAAATAGAATATCTCTGATTTCCTTATTTTTTGAACAGTTTTATTTTTCATTTTTTTAATTCTTCCCACACTTCTTGATTAAACATTTTATTTGCTTTCTTCCATAAATGATTTTTCACCCTAATTTGTATTTTTCATGTTATCATTTATCCAACGCACGTGTGTTCATTTTTTTTTCAGTGGAGCAAACTTATTACAGGCATAGGCAGGGCATCACCAGCAGGAAAAGGGAGGTCATAATTCCACTATACAAGACACTAGTGAGGCCCCACCTGAGTAAAGTGTACAGTTCTGGAGACCTTACCTATGTAAGGACATATACAGGGTAGAAAAGGTTCAGAGGAGGGCAACAAAGATAGTACAGGGATTGCATCACAAGTCCTATGAACACAGGCTGAAGGACTTGAATATGTGCTCCCTGGAGGAGACCAGTGAGAGAGGGGACATAACAGAGACATACAAGTACCTTACAGGGAGGAACAGGGTGCAGGAATGCGCTATTTTCAAGCAAAAAAGATGTTCCAGGACTAGAGGATATGGGATGAATTTGGAGGAAGGGCAATACAGAAGAAATGTGAGGAAGAACTTCTTCACAGAAAGGGCGGTGGACAAGTGGAACACTCTGCCAGAGGAAGTGGTGGGGGCTGAAACAATCACAGAATTTAAGAATGCGTGGGATAGACATACGGGAATTCTGGAGGTCAGGGGTAAGGGGCAATAGACTTTTAGGAAAACATAAAGGGAACTTACAAGCTCAAATGGGCAGACTGGGTGGGCCATATGCCCTTATCTGCTGACAGTGTCTATGTATCTGTGTATGCGTCAAGAAACATTCTTGCAAATTCTTCAATAGCAAAATTTAAGTCCTGTATCAGAAAAACCCTATGCCATTTCATCCTTGATACATAGTTTTGGAAGGCCAAGTTACAATATTTTTAAAAACATTCTCCTAATAGTAAAATACTTAAGCAATAAGGCACAACCAGATGTGGGTTATGGAGGATTTACCCACGCCTTGTGTGGTGTGTCACGAGGTGTAGCCAAGTGATTTAACCACACAAGAAGTGGGTAAATCACCCAATAACTCACACCCTGGAGTGCCTTATTGCAATTATACAATGAACTCATGTAAAATAAATTTTAAATGTGTTTGTTTTTTATAAATGCCATTCTTCTACCGTGGGTTATGCAGGATTAACCAACGGTCATGTGACATGTTTTGACCAATGAGGTTACAGGATTTTCACACACCATTGTATAATCCTTAGATATTATTTTGGGTTTGTCATAAATGCCAGTTTCACAGTGTATTACATTGTGATCACCCAGATTTGGTGGCCTAACTCTTTTTTCCAGTACAGTAAACTCTGGTGACACAAAAATGAGATCCAAAGTGTTACCTGTGCTAGTTAATTTTCCTTTTCTAGTGGGGGCCTCTATGATCTGTACCAAGTTAAGACTTTGAAAGGAGTCTTCCAATTGTAGTCATCTAGGACACCCCAAGCTGCATTAAAATCATCTGTGAGGATAACATTTTTATTTGTTGTATATTTTGACACTGCCTGGGCCAGCTTTTCAAAGGTCCTTGTTTAAGCTTTGCATGGTGAATAGACCACCCCATAACCAAGTCAAGATACTGCAATTCTACCAGCAAACATTAAATATTTTCTATTCTTTCTGAAAAAATGATGTTTGTGTGGCCAAAGGTATATTTTATATACATTAAGATCCCCCCACCTTGTGTTTCTCTATCCAGCCTATAACAACAGAAGTCATTTAATTTAATTTCACTAGTTTGGATCTTTTTACTCAACCAAGTCTCAGTTAAGGTGATTACATTTGGAGATTTTAGTTTTACCCATGTCCAAAACTGATTTATTTTATTTTACAAGACTCCTGGCATTGTCATGTGTGATCTTAATGGATCTGTTCTGTGGGCCAGGGAACAACGTGATATCTCTACTGAGAACTAGAAACAGCAGAAGCACATAGTTCTTTGGTTTCTTTAACTCTAATCTAGATTTTATTTTATCGATTTCCATTGAATCTGAATTTTATTAAATGGATTCCTTATTTTATCCAACCTTAACTCGTTTGGGTTTATATTTTTTGAGTATATGCTTTCTGAAAGCTGAAGTCTCAGTGAAGAAGTCCTTGTCTGGTTTAATGACAAGATTTGCAACAGACAGGTTAATCCCACAACTACCTCCACTATGCAGCAAAGAGGGATAACAGTCATTTTGTTTAAATAGAGGTTATCCTGAACTAAGTTTAGAGACTACACCCTATACAAAACTCAGTCTTAAAATTTACCAGAACAGCTGCTATTTTGTTTCTGAGTGACACTTGCACCATTCACACTTACACTATGCACTTGCACTTGTAGGCAGCATGGTCCTTTAAACCCACTTACCCCCACACTCTTTGGACACTGCCCGGCAGCTGGATCTTGCAAGCCCCACACACAGCGTGTGTTTGGCTTTCGGTGTAAAGTTCTTGCAGTTCTTGCTAAGACGGGAGGAAGTCAAAGATGTTGCAGCTTCCAGTTCACTGAGTCCACATCAGTATGTTGTTCAGTAGGTGGCTGTCATTGATGCAGTCAGTGTAGTCTTTTCTGTGGACCAGGGATCAATGTGATATCTCTACTGTCCTTCCCCCTTTCAATGCAGTCTGGCAGCTGGCTTCTACAAACCCCCAACACACCGAGTCTTGGCATTCAATGTAAAGTTCTTGTAGTCCTTGCTAGGACAGGAGGCAGCCAAGGATGTTGCAGCTTCCAGTACACTAAGCCTGTATCAGTATGTTGTTCAGTAGGTAACTTACTCTATGGCATAGAGAAATTCTTTGCAGGATTAGAAATCCCTCCCCCCCCACACACACGCACCCCTGATTCCTTATATGACATAGAGGAATTCCCTGGTAGTCTAGTGGTACCATTTGCATCACAGTGCACAGTATGCTGTGTCATACACCCCCACCCTCCTCCATGGCCCAGCTTCTCAGCACCCACCACCATCCAGCCCCATCTGGCAGTTACTTACTAGACACAAGACCATTTAGAATAATTGCCAGAGCTGGTGATAGGGACTGGTAGAGGCCCTCTTCTAACCACCTCAGTCAACAGGTACGTACAGTAAATAACAAGGACAGAGTGGAAATGCACCATAATACCAGCTTTGACTAAATGAATCATAACCATAGTAGCAGGATATATATAATCATTATGGAACCTGTTGCTAGGCACTATTTTATTTTGAAAGTTCTATGTCCATGTGAAAAAGATGATCTAATTCTGTCTTTATTTCATACTCAGTTGCATTCAAATTGTGTGAACTCATACATTGTGCATTGCAGGTTGATGTATTTAAAAAACAGGGTGAGCAGACACTGATGCAAATGCATAGCATCAGGCACAGATGCAGCACACAGTTGTGTTAAATGTGTCCTTTTGAAAATCCTTTTCCCGTGTTTTTCAGTATGGATAAGCTTTGGATTTTTGTGGTTGCAATGCTGTGAGGTTTTTCATCAGCTGTTTTCTTTGAAGATGAACAGTTCTTCTTTTCAGTAAAAGTTTGTTCATGATTAAATGGCATTACCAGCTGGGCTTCATCTTCAGGTGATCATGTGTGTCTCATCAACTCCTTGCATGTCATAATCACTGGTGCATCTGGGAATCTTGTATAGATATAAGAGAATTAATGTCTTTCTGTACAAGGTCATGAAAACTCTGGCTCTCTAAGCTGGACATGTCACTTAAAATTGTTTCTTAGCTGTCATTGATTGAGTCCAAATTGGTTCCTCCTATATCTACCCAATGAATGGGCCTGGTTTGAATATTCATTAAGATTCCGTGTACTTGTTAGGTAGTATTTATGAGACTGTTTTTATGCATTTCTAAAGCAACTTGTCATTTCAGTTATTTTATTCCATACAACTTCCCATGACTGAGAAACTATAATAAACCAAACATTTAGAGCTTCACATGACAACACCTGCAGCATGCTATATTTTCTATATCATGTATTGGTTCTGAGAAAAGTATGTTTTTTTTGTATTTCACTTTCTGCATGCTACAGTTTTTCCCATTTTTTTTCTGTTAGTTCAAATTTTTTTTAATAAAATAGTGTCCAATAAGTAAATGAATTCTTTGAATCTTTCACAAAACTACAAAAAAGTTTCTTTTAAAAGAAATTAATGTGGCTTTTGTGTTTTGTTTTGTAAAAGCAACACAAAGGAATACACAGCTCCCATATCTTTTTTTATTTTATTTTGTTTAAACTATTAGATACACCTATGAACAAGAAGCACTTTTACAGAGTGTCTATATCATACATAGAATGCAGGACATTATAGAGGTATACACAGGGTAATAACATTGAGTTACAGAAATACAGTGATACAGAAGGACATGTCTACAAAACATAGCTACAGTGCCCAGGAAAGGCTAAACCACTAACAGAGATGGTATAAAAAATACAATTCAAGTACATAAAGATTATATTTACAATCAAGTGCCATCAGTGGGCAGAAAAGTGTATCTGGGAGAGAGAAGAATACAAAGACAGTCAGAAAAAGGCAAGTAGGAGGGTGAGTGGGTGAGGGGGAGAGAGGATAGGTGAGAAGTAAGAGACTAGTGAGTGGAGACAGTGTAGAGCGGGGGAGAATTATGGGCAGTTGCAGCTGTTCAATGAGAGGAGGTGCTGGTGAAGTTTAGTTTTAAAAGGGCCAAGTTTGTCAGTGGCCAGGATATCATGGGGGAGGAAGGGGGCCCGGTATGGAAAGGCATGCTGCCCAAGGGCAGGCTTTCAGAAGGGAACAAGGTACAAGCCATTTAGGCTGCTCCTGGTAGTGCGCAGAGAGGGGGTGGGAATCAGAAACTGAAGGATCAAGGTGGGGGGGGACTAGCAGGGCAAGACTTTCTTAGCTATTAAGCAAGTATGATATGTTAGCCAACCCTTAAAGTCCAACTAGTGTGCTTTCTGGTAAAGGTCGCAGGTGTGGGTAAGCCAATGGGCTCCAAGAACAAGCTGGTGAGCTTTGTTAAGAGAGAGATTCTGACCCTGTTGAGGATCGTGTCAGATGTGGAGCCATAGATTACTATGCCATAGTCTACTGTGGAAAGTACTGAGCTGGTGACAGCAAGATGGATGTTGTCATTAGTTAAGCATTTTTTATGCCTATACAAGAGGCTGATCCTAGTATTAACAGCTTTGCAGACTAAGTTAACATGGCCTTGAAAGGAAAGGGTGGAGTCAATGGTAACCCCAAGGTATTTAAAGGTGTTGACCTGTTCTAACGGTTGAAGATGGTCATTAAGAATTTTGGGTGGGGAGCATTTTTGTGTTTGTTTTGTGTGTTGGCAAATGACAGTGATTTCATTTTTTATAGTGTATGATAGGCTTGTGTTTAGTGAACCATGACTCTAACTGTCTGCTCTAGGGCTACACTGTAATGTTTGCTTTCAGTTCATTAATTAATTTATTCTGTAAACATTTTCATCCAGACATGAGGTACATGTACATAGAGTACTTTTGAAACCTTCTTAGTTTGCTCCACATTACGATTGAAAAGCTGGTACTGTAGTAATAATGACATGTCATACAGCAATTCCTGCTTTGCTGTAGGAAATACTCTCTATAGTATATGGGTAGGGTTTATTGTGTATGTAAATCCATACACTGAAAAAAGTGGTTCTGCTGTTGTAATGCCACAGTGTAATATTTGGTAAGAGAGGTGCCAACAGTCGAGAGTAGAACATTGTAGGAGGGGAAGGCAATCATCATCAAGACAATATTCCCATTACTGACAAAAGAGAAACAATATAGAGAGAAGAAAGCAATGGTTTCATCAGGGAGTGAGGACATGCTGCAGGGAGGGTGGTCAGATAAGCTACAGTATGGAGAGGGAAATCATAAAAGATGCTTAAGAGAGAGGCAGTAAGTTATTTATTCCTTTGCCACCTGTCAGCATGAACTTCTCTCCTGCTTTTATGGTTGTCATGCACTATACAGAATAATCTATGGGCAACCATAAATTTCCAAGTTGTGTTTCAACTTCAGGGTTGCCATGATGACAGGGACCTCTCAAGCTTTGCTCTCAAGGTCACCCTATCATCCTGTCAACCCCTTGGTGGAAACACATCATTTTTGTGTATGGTTGCCTGTACATTATTCTATATGTTGTGTGGTTGGGGGGCTGGAGTAGTTCAGGAAATAATGCAGTCTTTGGGTTTCTGCCAGTCAGCATGTTCACTTCTCCATGTTAGTGTAATGGCAGCATCTATAAGGTTTATTGTCTCTTTTGAATGTTCCATTTTTAGATTAATGGTTTGGTGGAAGTTATTACATTTCTGGTGGAATTCCAAGAGAGCTATCTCACTGTCTTCTAAGATGAGTTTAACATCATTAATGTATTTTAGTACAGTAAGGGGGTTGTGTAGTACTAAGAAAAGTAACTAATTTTCAAATTTGACTTTAATTATCTGCCATACTGTGGTACCATCCTAATTCTGTTTTAATTTTCAAAAGACACTGGAGATAAGGATACATGAACAGCATAGAAATACTCAGAATTCAGAAATCCTATGATTTATTTCCATGAGTCATTTGAATTTATGATGCTAAATAACCCTGTGTCTATATGTTAATCCCTGTCTGTGTACTGCATATGGGTTCACACAGCACCTGAGGAAGGCACCTGTATGTTCCAAAAGTTAGTGTAAGGAGTGATCATTATTCCAGTGAATGGACTTTCTACAAACTCTTTTCATTTAGAAACATAGAAAAAATTATGGCAGATAATGACCCAAGGTTCAGACAAGCTGCCCTAAAACCCTGTCTACACCTTACTGGCCTATTGTGAGATTGAGTGATTACGTATGTGTTACCATCCCCCACTCTAGTCTCTACCACCCCATCCCTGCACCTTAGCTTATGTTCCTTTGTTCTACTCTCTTACTAACAAAGCAGTAGAACCCTTCATTTTACTGTACATTTTGGTTACAATTTTGCCTTTGTAAACTTCTGGGAGATTAAAAACACATGTATGCTTATGTTAATGATAGTTTCACTTCACTAGATCCAAGCACACACTTTGTAACAATGAACAAGTCACTTAATCACTCAGTCCTCGAGTTAAGGAGGCTGTACATGTGTATAGTGCCTGTGTTCACCTGGAGAGTCCTTTTGGATAGTAGGGGACAGACCTGCATTGACCATCTTGAACCTTGATAAGACTCCTGAGCTTTGCATACCATATTACACACTGTATATTGTATAGGTTCTCAATAAACATATGGTTGTAGCCATTTCTCTAAGATAGCTACAGGTATGTATGGTCTTTTGTTCAGGGAAAGGGGGGGGGTCAAGGGGCCTGCAAGACAATCATCCAAGGGTTAGAATCTGCACAATAGGGCAAACTACCATTTAGTTCAAATTATGGAATTATTCTAGATGTTCCCCTGTCCACATTGCTCTTTGCTTCAGCACTAGAGTACTTCACTAAGGAGATGTGTGCTTTCTGCTTGTCCAAAGAACAATTAGTGGAGTGTCCGGGATTTATATGTATGCCGTGGCAGGACTTAACTGAATTTTATCGCTTTACTAGACATTGCTGATTCATTTAGTTGCTACCCAGGATACAATGTTAACTGGAGCCTTCACTAAAGGGATGTGTTTTTTTTCTGCAGGTCCAGAGAATAATTAGGGAAGACTCTGAGATTTACATGTATCCCTGTTATCACCATGGCAGCATCTTAACTGAATTTTACTGCCATATTAGACATTGTTGATTCCTTTGGTTGCTACCAGAATACAAAGTTAACTGGTCTAAGACAGCAGTGCAGCTTCATGGAGGACTCCTATTTTGAAAATGATTTATTATATCAGTGATTACTCCATTTCAGCCCTCCAGGCAGACTGCCTAGTATCACTGACTAGCAACCCCATCCATCTGCATGTTTGACAGTATTAATCAGCCACAGATAAACTTAAATTTATCAACATATAGGAAGGGAGAGAAATGAAAAATGGAAATTTTACAGGAAATCCAAATCCCCAGATCATTTGTCAGCCTATACACAATCCAGTATTTTTTTAAAGCAGAAGTGAGAAAGGTTAAAATAAACTTTTTTGAGGAAAGACAAAGGAATTCCTATATAATAATCCTTGCAAGACCTGTTGTACCTTAAAGGGACATTGTTAACCTTTTTAGGCCTCAACTTGTCTCTAGTTTAAAAACATGTTATGATTGGGCACTCTCAGTAAGTTTTCCATTGTAGCTGATTGTTTGATTCTGATTCATGTATTCTTTGTCCCCAGATCCCCCATCCAATAAAGACACAAAAGACCATGTGTGTGGGTGCAAGTTGGCAATTATTTTATTCCATGTTTCAAATTATTTTACCATAATTCCATAAATGTGTCCACATTTCAATCCACCATATTTACATCATTTGGTTCACTGTTATAATCAACATGTTTTTCATTGTTATAATCAACATGTTTTAACACCATTCCACAATAAATTCATAGTCCTTCATGTCCCCCTAGATGTACACCTGGGGGTTGCTTTCCTCTTCTTTTCTTCAGTCTGGTATGAGTATACACTCATACTCCCCTTCTGTCTTGTGCTGCCCTACCCACCTCCCCCCTCCCTTCCTCCATTTTTTCATTCACTTCTTCTGCTCAATCCCCTGCTCTCCTGTCATCCACTTTTGGCAGTCCAGAAAAATGATCAGCTGTCCACCTGCAGCAGTTACCCCCCCTTCCCTTTCACCTGCTTCTTAGAACCGAGGGGTTGGAAGGGTGGGCAATTCTCTAACAAGCAAAAATGTGAGCTTTCTCACTTTGCCCACACATTAAATATCCCTTTTGCTCTTCACTCTCTCTTTTTCCTCCAATCACAGCATGCCTTTCCCCAATGATGTCATAGCCCCTCCCCATGCCAATCATTTTCTGTTCAGTTCATCCCCTGCCCCTCCCAGCTAGTTCCTTTCTTTGTCTCCTTTATCCCACCACCCACCCTGTTCCCTTCCCCTCTTATTGCTGAACCAGCCAGGCCCCACCTATTGGCAAGGGGGCCTTTTGACAGTAGGATTTACCTCTCAGGCAGGCAAACCACCTTTTTTTTTCTTTTTAAACATGGAAAAACAGACTGTCCACCATGCTGGTATAACCACACAAAATGGTGTTCATTTACCTTTCTTGATAAAATCCTACTGCATCATTCCTAGACTTGGGAAATCCAACCAGCACAGTTTAGCCACTTATGTTTCAGTGAAAGGGGAGGAGACTATTGCATCATGAGTGACTGCACAATTTAGTGTCTCTCTAATGTTCGGGAAGTATGCAGTAAGAGAAAATCAAGGCTTTGAAACAAAACAAGGTTGGGCATAATTACACCATTAGCATGATTTTGGTTCTAAGAAAGGATGCAAATAAATCAAGCCGCAACCTTAAAGAATTTTAGATAAGGTAATCAGTCATAAAATGTGATTTTTAAATAGAGATAATATGATATAAAATGGTTGACAGCTTCCCTTTAAACAGCTTGACAGGAGTCAGAAATCATTTAAATATTTTGGGTCTCAAAATTGGGGAAGAATCAACCACTGATGTGGACAAAATTGTAGAGGCTTTTAATAATTTGTTTGGCAAATTGACCCATTATCCTCTTAAACAGAAACCAAGTATCCATGTGAATAATCAACCTGATTTGCCTCAAAATGAGCATAGCCTACCAACATTTTATTTGAAAATGTAGACAGTTGAAGATGTTGCTAAATATTTCAAGAAAATGAAAGCACATTTGTTGAATGCTGGAATCAATGTCCACTTAATAAAACTGTTTGCTGAATCCATAACTGTCCCCATACATATACTTTTCAATCTACAATATCACTTTGTACTAACACTATACATGCAGATTGGAAACAAGGAAACATTAAACTGATATTTAAATATGATGATCAAACCACTGTTAATATTTGTCAACCTATATCATTACTGTGTCTATTAGATAAGGTACTAAAATGAATTGTCTTTGGTCAGCTGTTTAATTTTACTGATACTTGGGTCTTATCTGGGTGTATTCTGTAATGTATTTACATTGTACCGATGTATGTATTGAAATGTTTTTCTGTTATGTCCGTCCAATACCACCTTGAAAATGAGCTTGCTCAATGGTGCTATTCCTGGTAAAATATAGAGGATTATGTATGAGCAGTCATACATAACAAGGATATTCTTGTATTGAGAGGTTTCCTTGGTAACAGATGGCCTCGAGAGTGCAGCTCGAGAGGTACTCTGTTACCAAGGGAACCTCAAGATACAAGAATTTCCTTGTTTGTGTATGACTGCTCATACATAATCTTTTATAGTGTATGGGCAGTCACATTATAGAAAATCACACAAAACCAGCTGGACAAGACAACAGAAAATAGAAATTTTAACATTTTCTTTTTTTTAACTGACACATTGTGCTGCAGATGTTTCTGCAAGTTCAAATTTAAAAAAACAGCAACTTCCAGTTTAACTGGATTGAGGAAAGCAACTATGTGGCAGTATTCCAAGTTGTTATGCTGCAGTAGTGACGTAGCTAGTGCAGCATAACAGCTGTGATGACATAGCTACTGCAGCATAACAACTCCATTCTAGTTATGGATTTCTATCCATAACGACATTCTACCATACACTATAAAAGTGATTGAATAACAGAGGCTCAACATAGGTGAGGCAGGTCTGACAGTAGTAGGTAATCTTATTGATTGCTTACAGAGTTCAAACCTAAATACAGCACAGTGATGGCCTTGGTGAGAGTAACACAAGAAGTATATGCCAATCTGGATGCAGGCAAGATGGTGGCTGCAATGTTTGTGGACCTCACCAAGGACCTCAACCTAGTGAATCATGACTTACTTCTAAATGCCATCAAAAACCTGGCCTCAGACTTTACCAAGGCCTTTGATCTAACAAATGATGACTTACTACAAGATGCCAAGAAAAAATTGGACTATAGATGGAAGCCTGTAGCCAATTTGAGAATTATTTCTCTGTGCAACAGCAGAGGGAGAGAATAGGCAAGTGTTTTCGACCCTTTTTTGGAAGTGGCCTACAGTAGGTGTTCCTCAGGGTTCCATCCTGGGACCACCTTTATTTAGTGTATTTGTTAATTCTTTACCTTTGGTTTGTGGTTAGCTTTAATTTGTTACAAAAACTGGCTAATAGATTATTGTCTTACATTAAATTTGAATAAAATGAAAACAATAATTTTTAGAAGTACCCATAAATGATTGGCTCAGGATCAGGATTTTTAAAATAAACAAGTCACCCCAAATGGAATCAAGCTTGATAAGGTTAATAAATGTACTTGCTTGAGAGGGGTACTTGACTACTCATTAACTTTTGACATGACATTTAGGACTAATGCATAGAATGAACTTTTCCCTTCTGTGTAAAACTAGAAGGGTTTTAAGACAATTTTTTTATTGGATTCTGAACTACTATGCTATGGTGCTGCCTCTAACATAGTGTTAGAACAATTGGATACACTGTAACATAACACTTTACAAGTCATTACTCAACTACCTAAGACAAGCCATCATTGAGATTTTTTGAAACTTGGCCAGTGCCAGTCTATGAGTCAGGGTTATAACTGTCAACTAAGCCAGTTTTTTATGTAAGATTTCAACTGATCTTTTGTCCCCAGCTGTTGGTAGTTATTCACCTTAACTCAATAAGATGTAATAAGTAGAACCTCAAATGGAGTACTATATAACATATCATTTGTGCATACAAACCAAGGTCAGACATGACTAGGCTATCAGGCACCTTTCAAGCAATACGATATGTCTAATGGTAATGTTAATGGCATGTTAATCACCCCCTGGGGCTGTAATTTGGCATGAGATGCAGCTGAGTGCTACATGCCCCCAGGGATGATTGCTAGTATAAAAAGGATAGCATGCTACTATTGTAGGTACAGTAGGTACATTTTTGGTTTGTTGTTTCTTAATTTCAGTTTTTGTCCAAATAATGTAAAATAGTCCTTCCTCCCTGTGGCACATGAGTTATGGGCAGTCAGAACACAGAGATGGATTAGTGATGCAGTTACTGAGAAAATGGGTAACTTGGCAAAATAGTGAAATATGGTCTATGAGGCCAGTAGAAATGTTTGTGTGCTGAGTTTGTTTGTATTTTGGGCCCAACAATCAAATTGTGGCATTCAACTGGACTTGTTCCTACAAATCCATCAGTGAAAAAGGGCATGAACATAGAGACAGAATGAGTAGGGAGTTGCTCAGGAAATGGTAACCTGGCAAACTAGTAATATTCTGCCTCTGAAGACAGTGGAAACAGAGTGTGGAAATACTGGGTTTACATTTGTGTTTGAGTAAAGGTTTTATCTGGATTTTTTTTCAAGAGGGACAAGGCCAAAACATTGTCAGGACAAGTAGCACAGTTGCTCAGAAAATGGCAATCTGGCAACCTTGTGATGTCCAGTCTCTGAAGTCCATGAAAACATTACAAACTTTTAACATGTCCCCTTGTAGATTTTACTTTTTTTGGGTTTGAGGACAAATTTCAACAGGGGTTTCTTTTTTTTATGGGGTGGGGATTTAGGGCTTTTTATTTGCCCAGCCAAACTGGAGGCGTCCATCAAGGTGAAAAATGTGGGCATCCTTCTGGATGGTGAGCTGATACTTCAGGCTCAGGTGTAGATGACTGTCTGGAATGGGTTTTACCATCTTTGAAATATCACCTGAATTAGATCTCTTGTCCCGCTGTACAACTTGGCAACACTGACACATGTGTTTGTTACCTCAAGGCTCAACTACTGTAAGGCGTTCTATCTCGGGGTCGGGGGTGATGTTGCACCTGCTTCTGCAGAATGTTGTGGCCTGGCAATGGATGAGTCTTTCGAGGTCCTGCCATACTATGAGGGTGCTGCTTGAACCGAACTTGCTACCAGTGTGCTGGTGCATCTCCATAAAAATAGGTCTATTGACATATAAGGTCCTGCATGGACTGGGTCCAGGCTACCTGAGGGAGCTTCTGCATCCCTACACCCCTGGACATTCTCTCTGATCAGTGGGAGAGGGCCTCCTGGAGGTCACCAGAGTGTTATTTATGTCCTCAGGAGATTGGGCCTTTGAGGTGGCTGCTATGAAATTCTCTGCCAGGGTACCTGAGGGAGACCCAGTCCCTAGAAATATTCAGAAGGAAGCTTAAGTCTTTTCTCTTCCTGCATGCTTTTGGTGACAAAACCATGATTAGTTATGAATAGGACTTTTATTGTGTACAATTTCTAAGTTATGTTTGTCAGTGTGTTTAATTATATATTGATTTATAGTGTGTGTCTGTTTTAAAATGTTATAATGTGATGATCTGTTGTACATTTTGTAAAGGTGCCCTGAGCCTTTGGGGAAGGGCAGCTTAAAGAAATAAAATCTACTACTACTACTACTACTATAGGAGCAGCCATAGGACAGGCCACATAGTGGCCTTAACATTAAAAAAACAACCTATCCTTCCCTCCTTCATGACATTACAACCCTGCCCCCTATGTTTCAAGGATCTTCATCTCCCCTGAGAACAGAACCAGGTCACTCTTTTATCCACCAACCATAACTTTTCAAATTTGACTCAGAAACCCATGCCCCATCAGCCAGCCAGTATATTGATGACAGACTACCTCAGTGCTGAAGCCCAACCTACCTGGTGCACTATATGCTAGATCAGCAGGGCTGAACAGTCTCTGCCTTCTCTTTCATAATGTGATACTTTGCTCCGGCCCAAAGACTCAGTGTGTGTGTGTACGTGCACGTATGTGCATTTGTGAGTGAACACTAGAAGACATTATCAGGTGCCTGGCAGATACAATTTATTAATTGTTGCACTGAAAGCTGCCCATAATGTCTGTTTAGTATCAAAATGCTGTCATGTACACTATGAACCATGGGACTAGGGAGGAGTTGGAAGAATCACTGTGCTAGCCTGGAGAGATGGTGGGGAATTGTTGTTGACATCCCTGCTAGATGGCAGATTGATGCAAAGGGAATGGGGGTCTTAAGCATGAGGGTTGTAGACCCCTTAGATACAGGCTGCTGTGGTTGTGGGTTTGCTGAGTAGAGGTCTCCCAAAATGATGGTATCGAGGAGGAGGAGGAGTTGGCTTGGGGCTGGGAGTGTGTGATTCTTTATGAAAGTATGGAAGGGTACTAGACAGGTGGCAGGATGGTACTGTAACAGCATGTGGAATGGGGAGGAATGGTAACTACTGTATATCTGAACTTTTGAGTAATATCACTAAACAGACCATGTTATAGATCAGTGTATATGTTACAACTGAACATTGAGACAGGAGTCACATCTGACAACAAAGTGAGAGTGTCTATGAAAATAGAAGAATGATTTAACATGACATAACTGCCTTCAAGTATAATGTATTTAAACATCTAAATAGAGCACAGTGAGCTCATTCTTCTTCATAGCTTGCCATAGCTCAGTGGGCTACAGAGCACTGATCAGTGCAAAGTGATGATTGTGTCCACTTTGCACCTGACAGTATTGCTAAGAACTAGGTTTGGGATGAGGATTTGTTCTAACTTAGCCTTGTTTGAGCAATACATAATCAAAATTATTTTTTTGACTGAAGGAAAGCACTCACCCCTTGCTATAGAGAGCACACAAATGAAACTTGTTCAGCAGTGCATCCTTTATAATTTCATTGGTGGTGGATAAAATTAAAACAGCACTGGTGAGCAGAATACCTGTGTGCTGTTTTAATTTTCTCCAGCAGCAATGAAATAACAAAGGATGAAGTTTTGAATAAGTTTTATGTGTGTGCCATCTATAGCATGGGGTGAGTGACTTCCTTCAATTTGACTTTGCAATTGTTCAGCTTGGTTTTGAGTTGGCACTACTGATCAGTGCTCACCTTTGCCTCCATGACTGTTCTGACTGATCCAGCTAGAGTAACGTGTGTTACTAATGCCAGACTGAAAGATGGGCATGCATATTGAAAAACAGAGACAGGGAGCATAAGTTGAGGACAAAAACAGAGTGCTGCATTTTTTCATTCTTGTTGCCACAGGGTAAAGAAAAGTGTGGCACTGAACAGATGCAACTGAGTTAAAAACCTTTTTTTATTTTGAATCCCTCTGTGCTTAATAAGAAAAGTGGGAAAACGTATGGAGCTAGGTGCATGAAGGAAGCACTGTGCATGCAGGTAGACTGAGAGAGGCTGGTGACTGCATACCCTTAAAACACCTGCTTATATTGTCAAATTACACATGGCTTCTCCTGTGGGAGAAACAGTGCCCAATTATACTGTATATGTAGTAGACTGATGCATGAGAAGGGATGTGTAACAAGGTATTTTTACACACCTGAGGTGTGGAATACCAACTATATCATGTGAGTGAAGCTCAAGTGGTTTGTGGAGGTATCTCACACTGAGGGTGTGTAAAATAATGGAGCTACACCCTTTCCCGCATTTTATATTTTATAATAACTGCCTGTAGATACATGGAAAAAACACATTTCTAATTGTGGTTCAAATTACAGGAATACAAAATGCTCTTTTACAATTACTATGGCAGCTTGGACTTGGGCTGCTATGATACCACAGGTACAGCAGAAGAGATCTGAAGCAAAGATATCTTATGTGGTAAAAACGTAATATTTTGAGATGATAACATTGTGAAAACTACAGCATTTTTTTGAAATACATGTCAGTACACAGTGTGAGGCTAATTTGTGTTTCCATGGTGCTGTTGCATAACAGAACAGAAATATTTTCTTTAAATGGTCACATGATTTTAAAATGTCTGTCACCACTGATACTGCCAGTTTCCAGCCACACATTCTGGATAATATACCCCCGTTATACTCATATGTGTATAATGGAGAGATGGAGTTATGCATTTTAGTGTGTATTTATGAGTAGAGGTGCTAGCTTGATTCTTCCAAAGAATCATACACTTCGAACTTGAGGTCCTCACTTCTTGTGAACTGTGTTAAATGTTTGGGGCAAAAACAAAGACTTGATTTAACAAGTTCAGCATGGTTTGCATGGTGTGGACTGGTCAAAACAATGGAATGGCAAACCACATTTAACACATGATAAACTTCACTAGACAGTGTAAGTGGCAGCCACATTTTTGTATCAGTCTAAGCTCAGTGCTACAGCACTGTGAGAGAGCTCACGAGTTGATGTCAGGTAATGGTTAGCATAGGCAGAACACTCAAAAGAATATAACTAGATAAGCTATGAAATTCCTTCAAAAAGAAACACACACTTTCTCTTTTCTTCAGCAAGTCACATAAGCAAAAATTGAAAACAGCAGGACTGCTATATGGGATACTCATCAGTTCAATAAGCAGGAGGAAAGGCAAGTGACAAACAAAAAAAAAAACACTGTCACTTGGCAGAAGACACCAGGAGGAAGGAGTGCTGTGTGACTGGACTTCTCTACTGGGACTAAAGAAATAGAACTCTCCTACTGGGAACTTTAATTTAGGGTATAAAACAAACAAAAAAACAGTATGTTTGTCTGAGTTAGCTGTAGTGAATGGGTGTCTGAACAGTTATCTAGGTGTAAATCTCGGGTGGCTGAAGGGGCTTGATAGCTGTGCAATTTAATTACTTGTAGAAAGATCTAGTAAGTAGGGGGAGTGGCTTAGCTAGAAGGAAGCTAGATATAAAAACTGCCTTAGAAAGATTCTGCCAGAAGCTTGGCAGAAGACACCAGGAGGAAGGAGTGCTGTGTGACTGGACTTCTCTACTGGGACTAAAGAAATAGAACTCTCCTACTGGGAACTTTAATTTAGGGTAAAAAACAAACAAAAAAACAGTATGTTTGTCTGAGTTAGCTGTAGTGAATGGGTGTCTGAACAGTTATCTAGGTGTAAATCTCGGGTGGCTGAAGGGGCTTGATAGCTGTGCAATTTAATTACTTGTAGAAAGATCTAGTAAGTAGGGGGAGTGGCTTAGCTAGAAGGAAGCTAGATATAAAAACTGCCTTAGAAAGATTCTGCCAGAAGCTTGGCAGAAGACACCAGGAGGAAGGAGTGCTGTGTGATTGGACTTCTCTACTGGGACTAAATTGATCTCCTTCTCTCCCCTCCACCCAAAGCTAGTTCTACTTTTATAGGCACAGGATTTGACTGACAACAGGAACTTCCTGTTTGGGAGCAGGAAGTGAGTGATCAAAGAGCCACCAAAGATGCACCATCCTAGAAGGGCAACAGTAGCTCTCTGGCCCCCTCTAGCTGCTGGAGGTTAGCCTTTGAGCAAGTATGGGGTCTACTGAGAAATATAGGATCTTCTTGTCTCAAAACAGAACAATCAGGAACTTGAAAGGCACAGTAACAGTAAGTAAGTAAGTAGAGAGAGAGGGAAGGAAAAAACAAAACAAAAGCAGAGGAAAGAGTAAGGATTCCAAACAATAGTGAAGGAGCCAGAAATAAGACATGATGGGAGTGGTGCAGTGCAGTGGCTGTGGAGTAGCAGTCTTCCAGGAGACATTCTGGAGGATGTGGTGTTGTCCCATCTGCAGGCACCTCTCTGGGCTGAGGGGGGGAGGTTGCTTATCTCCAGGATGATTTGGCCAGGATTTGTGGGACCTCCTCTTCTATCCAGGGACCACCAGGGCCACTGCCACTGCCTCAGAGGTTGCCAAGAAAGAGGAGTGGTTGGACCACAGTGAGCTCAGGGAGGGTGAGGGTGGTGGAACAGAGGCACATCCCTCCAGTTGTACTTCTCTGCAATTCCTATGCCATTCTGGCAAAGTGTGGTTCCTCTATGGAGGCATCTGCAGTGGAGACCAAGGAGGATGCTGGGAACCTCCACAAAGGAGACCCACAGGAGGGTGGCATGGGACCTCACAGAGGAAGGAAACAACTCCTGGTGGGGGACTCCATTGTTAGGAAGGTAGAACTGGGGGAGTAAGAGGAGAGGGAGGTAAAATGCCTGCCTGGCACCATGGCTTGGAGGGATAGGGAGCGAATCCTCAGGATTGCTGGAACAGCTGCACAGGGGAGGGAGCTGAATGTCATTGTCCACCTAGGGATAAATGGCCTGGCTAAGAAAGGGATCAGAGCAGTGCAGAAAGAGTTTGTGGAATTGGGGAGGGGCCTTAGACAAGTAGCACGCACAGTAACCTTCTCGGAGGTGCTGCCTGTCTATGGCATAGGAGAGGCTAGGGTGCTCCAAACCATGGGATTCAATCAGTGGCTAAAAAACTGGTGCAGAGCTCAGAGATTTGGCTTCACTGGGGACTGGGGGTCCACCTGGAGTGATACAAGCTTATACTGACATGATGGGCTGCATCTGTCCAGGAGGGGAACCAGGATCCTAGGTGATAGGTTTAAATGCTTCATTGGCAAGCATTTAAACTAGCCAAGGGAAGAGGCATTGGAAAGGAGCAGGGAAATCCTAGCCCCCCCAAAAAAAGTCATGGTAGTAAGTGTGGTAAACTTCAACATAGAAATGGCGATAGGGAGAGGAAGGGAGTGAAATGGAGAGCGTAACAAAGGCAGAAGGACAGAGATGGGCAAAAGGGTAGGGCCATCAGGAAATGGAGGTAATAGTACCAATACCCATAGTATAGGCAACAAGCTCCCTGAACTGGTTGTCTTGATGGAGGAGGGATGCCTGGATATCGTAGCAGTCACAGAAACATGGTACACAGAGAACCATGACTGGGATGTTAACATACTACGGTACATAACCTACAGGAGAGACAGGGAAGGGAGACAAGGGGGAAGAGTAGCAGACTATGTAAAGGAAGGGATAAAAGCAACTGAACAAAAGAGTAAACAGGCAGAAGAGGAGGCACTGTGGGTCACCTTGGAGACTAGAAATTGCACCACAATCCGCAAAGGGATTGTGTAGAGACTCCCATGTCAGGTGGAGGGAATTGACAAGGATATGATAAAAGACATTCTTAGGATGGCAGAGAAAGGGGAGATACTGTTGATGGGAGACCTGAATATGCCAGATGTTAACTGGAGCACATCTGCTGCAGCCACATCAAAGAGCAGGGCCATTATCGATGCCCTACAGGTGGTATCCCTCTGACAGCTAGTTTCGTAACCCACTCATGAGGGAGCAATCTTAGACCTCGTACTCTCAAATGGGGACAGTGAAAGGATCTCAGATCTAGAAGTGGGTTGCCATATGGGAACAAGTGGCCATCAAACAGTGTGGTTCATGTTAAACTCAGCTACAGAGTCAAGCCATACAAAAGTGAGGGTACTGGACTTCAGGAGGGCTGACTTTGGCAAGATGGGAGAGTGCCTCAGAAAAGCACTAGCAAACCTGCTAGAAGGAGGTATGGAGCAACAATGGCGAATCATTAAAACTGCCATCACAGAGGGAACAAGCCTTTGTGTGAAGCAAATAAACAGATCAAAATGAAAGAAAAAGCCACTATGGTTCTCAAAAGAGGTGGCGAGGAAAGTCAGGGAGAAAAAGAAAGCATTCAGGAAGTATAAGGAAGCACAGAAGGAACAGGACAGACAGCTGTACCAGTTAAGGCAGAAGGAAGCAGGGAGGGAAGTCAGAATAGCAAAGGCCAAAACTGAGGAAAAGACAGCCAACTCGGTTAAAAGGGGGGATAAAACCTTTTATAGATACATAAGGGAGCGTAGAAAGACAAAGGGAGGGATAGTGAGGCTGAATAGAATGAATGGTGGGTGGGCAGAGGGGACAGTGAAATAGCAGGGATACTGAATGAATATTTCTGCTCAGTATTTACAAAGAAGGAGGAGTGCAAATTCAATTAACAGAAGCACTCTTGATGGTGGGGGGGGGTTGATCCCAGTCCTTTCACAGAAGAAAGGGTTCTGAAAGAACTCCTAAAACTGAAGGTGGACAAAGCAGTAGGGCCTGATGGAATTCACCCCGGAATTCTTAAAGAATTAAGGGGAGAACTAGTGAAACCACTGACTGCCCTTTTTAAGAAATCATGGGAGGATGGTGTGGTACCCGAGGATTGGAGGAAGGTAGATGTGATTCCCCTTCACAAAAGTGGGACCAAGACAGAGGCAGGAAACTACAGACCTATCAGTTTGACCTCTGTGGTAGGGAAAGTGATGGAATCACTTCTGAAGGAAAGAATTGTTGAGTACCTAGAGGTCAGTGGTGCACAGGACCCAAGGCAGCATGGGTTCACAGTGGGAAGGTCATGTCAGATGAATCTAATTGATTTCTTTGACTGGGTGACCAAAGTAGTAGACCAGGGAGGGGCTGTGGATATGGCCTACGTCGACTTTAGCAAGGCATTTGACACAGTCCCACACAAAAGATTAATAGTCAAATTAACCAGCCTGGGAGTGGGTCCCAGGATGGTAGCCTGGGTAAAACATTGGCTGGACAACAGGACACAGAAGGTAATTGTAAATGGAGTCCACTCTGAAGAAAGAGGGGTTACTAGTGGGGTACCGCTGGGTTCAGTACTGAGTCCAGTCTTTTTTAATGTATTTATAAGTGATATTGCAGAGGGACTGGAAGGAAAAGTATGCCTCTTTGCAGATGACACAAAGATCTGCAACAGGGTTGATACACAAGGAGGCGTGGAAAGGATCAGAAGGGACTTGGCAAGGTTGGAGAAATGGTCAGAAGTATGGCAGCTAGGATTCAATGTAAAGAAGTGCAAAATAATGCTCCTGGGAAACAAAAACCCGAGGGAAGATTACACAATGGGGGGGTAGTAACAACAACAAAAAAGGAAAGGGACCTGGGTGTAATCATATTAGATGACCTTAAGGTTAGCAAGCAATGTGAGAAGGCAGTAGGGAGGGCTGGGGGTATTCTGAGATGTATAGGGAGAGGCATCACCAGCAGAAAACAGGAAGTTGTCATCCCTCTGTACAGACAGTTGGTGAGGCCCCATTGGAGTACTGCATCCAGTTCTGGAGACCCCATCTCAGCAAGGACATAGACAGGATAGAGGCAGTCCAGAGGAGGGCAACTAAAATTGTGCAGGGTCTGCAAGAGAAGCCATACGAGGAGAGACTAAAGGAGCTTTATCGTATACCCTTGAGGAAAGGAAGGAGGGGACATGATAGAAACTTTTAAGTACTTGAGTGGAATCAGCAAAGTCCAAGAGGGTAGCATCTTTCAGAAAAAGAAACTTGCAAGAACAAGGGGACACAATTTAAAGATGGGGGCAGTTCGGGGGCAATGTGAGGAAGTATTTTTTTCACAGAGAGGGTAGTGGATGCATGGAACAGCCTTCCTGTGGAGGTTGTGGGGTCTAAAACTGTGGGAGAATTCAAGAATGCATGGGACAGACATAAGGCAATTCTTATGGGGAATAGGAAGAAATAGGCTGTTCGTTAACTAGGATCTGCGGCTTATCCTGTAGGTAGGGAAATGGGCAGACTAGGTGGGCCAAGCGGTCCTTATCTGCCATCAAAGTCTATGTTTCTATGTTTCTTACTGTCAGGCTGATCATTGCACTAAAAAGCAACAAGCCTCTGGGACATGAGCCTTACTCAGAGTGGAACTGAACAGGGAGACAGTGTGATTGGGCAGTGGACAGCGTGGGAACAAAGTGGTGGCAGTCTGCCAGTGTACCTTACCAAAAACAACCATTTTATTATTTTTGTTTATTATTATTATTTTGTTTTTACTAAGCAGTCAGCAAATCAGATTGGACTGCAGTCTTTTTTTTGCAGTGATAGCTTTTCCTTTCAAAATAAGCAGGGCATATTGCAGGGACCCTGTGGCCTGATAAGGGAGACACTGCATAGTGTGCAGCAAGTGGGTATGGTTGCCATTAGGAGTGTTGCAAATTATAACTTTGCTGGCAAATAGCTGGTGAAGGGAAAGCTTCCCACAACATGTCACTTTGACAAAGTTGTCACTTCACCAACAATTTGAAGTACACAGTTATTTGTGTTTATATCTTTTTATTGAAAAAAGATTCCTATCCACCTGCCCCCTTGATGATCCCTGCCACCCCTTCCCTCACCCTGCCCTACCCTGTTTTAAATAATAATGGCCCTATCCCTTACCTGCATCAACACCCACTCACCCACCTCTTCCTACCCAATAGCACAAAGAAGAACATTCCCCCACATTAATTTCCATTCCCAATCTCCTAATATTTTTACTATACATGTGCTCCTATTCATTCAGATGGTGGCCTTCTGAAGTTGTGAGAAGACAGTCTGTGCTGGTTACCATTCCTCTGTGACAAACAGTTCAAAGAGCCGGTCTTCACCAAAAAGGACATCCAAACTCCAGCTCTTGGATGAAATAAAAAGTGCTATTGTTGAACGTGAAATGCTCATTGGTGGTAACAGTGGTGCCTCTGTTGCAATATATTTAATTAATAAATATTTTATCTCATCCAAGAATTGGAGTTTGGATGTCCTTTTTGGTGAAGCCTATCTCTTTGAACTGTTTGTGAATCTTTTTCTCACTGAGGCTCCTGAAAATTGTTTTAGTGCTACCTGCTTGGTGGTTGTGAATCCCTCTGTGACACCCATTTTTTGCTGAGATAGGGTCAGTAAGGGAGATATTGCGAGTAAAGGGTGACTGGGTGTTGCAGTGTTTGAGTGTGAGGGGTTATCTCTAACTTGGCTTGCTGGCTAGGTCGGTAGAGGAAATTGGCAACAGAAATGGCTCTGACTTTGTTTTCAGGTGGGGGAAGGGTTCTTTCTGTCATGATGGGATTAAGAGGGTGTGTTGGTGATTCAGTAGTGTTGTTATTTAAAGCCAGTTATGGATGGGTGGGGGATAAGGGTGGTATGTTGCTTCAAGAGGGTGCAGGAAGGGAAACTTCAAAAAAAATAGTGAAAAAAGCACTCAGCAATGTATCACTTCCATGTAAAGTGTCACTTCATGGAGTAATCATCTGCAGAAATGCTATGGGAAGCTGCCCTTTATGGGTACAGTGCAACTTTGTGTAGACGTACATGAGCTGATGCACAAATGGCTGCAGGGAGCAGCAGCACTTCACATAGTGATTTGTGTAGTGAACCTAATATACTTTGCATGGACCTTATGTCCACCAAAACAATTCTTAAATGAAAAGAATAAGGAGGAAGAGTGCATGTTTTCAGTGACTGCAATTGATAAGATTAATATGTGTTCATTGCAGAGCAGATGCCCCGAAGGCTGCAGTTGGTGCAGTGTGCTGTTGGTGGATTTTGGCTAGTAGTCTATGAGTACCAAGCCCCTGCAAATGGGCACTTTCGTAGCATCCTATCAAAAATAAAAATTAAAAATAGAAAAAAATGTTTTTCTTCCAGTCTTCATGCTCCCATCATCCTGGGGTTCCTGCTGTAGTACTGTGTGGCTCCTGTGCTGTGCTAGTTTGGTGTGACTGTCAACATAATAGGTAATTTATACACAGGTACATGGACAAGTTTTAGAACCTCTAAAAGTGGATATTTGTTAGACACATTTATAACAAACTATGTAATTAAACAATGGTGCCTTTTAGACCCTTCGCTTTATAACAGTTTTAAAATCCATTTCTGAAATCATTACCTGAATTTCATAAACCTGAAACAGTGAACATTTGCATCAGCTCACTAGTTTATTTTATTTTATTTATTTATGTATTTATTTGTTTTCAGATTACAATACCTTTGAGCCTGAGCCTCTTTTATAGAGGTTCCATGTCAAAAGACAAATACAAAAAAAGTATACACTATACTACAACAATTAGCACCAGAGTGTTACAATAACAAGGCTACAATGTTCTGACAGGCAATAAAGGGTAGACAATAAAATACATTTATGAATAATGTATGAAGAAGTAAGTGAACATAGAGCAGCCAACAATGGCCTTGTTGCTTGAGAGCGAGGGGAAGAAAAAGAAATGGGGGGAAGGGAATATCGGGGGGATCAGGAAAAAAGGACAGGAGGTGGGAGGAGTACCATGGGAGAGGACTGGTCTAGGGAGGCATGAGAAGATGAGGTTGGGGAGAAATGAGAGGGGGGAGGGACGGAGATGGTGGACAGGATACAGGTCTATGTTTACAAGGGTGTGGGATGGTGGACAGGATACAGATCTATGTTACAAGCAGTAGGAACATAGGTGGTGGGGCTGCAGTAGTATAGAGGGAAGGGTAGGGGCACAGAGAACTAGAGGGCAGTCTTAGACAATAGAAGCAAAACGGTGTGATTTCCCCATGATTGGACAATCACATCTGCTAAATGCAGTAAGGTGTAGGAAAAGTTTATATTTGAAAGGGCCCAACTTGGGTACTGACAGGATAGCAGCTAGTAGGTCATTTAGCCAGGAGGGCGCCCGGTAAGCAAAAGAGTGTTGTGCCTGCATAGTGTGGCAGAAAGGTACGAGAAACACTTGTTTTGACATACCTTGGGTTGTATGTTGGTTGATTGCTTGTTTAAGAAGATCTTGTACTACTGGGGAGGTTAGTCCAAGACAGACTTTTTTTGTGAAGAGGCAGGTCTGATATTTAACTCAACCCATCAAGTTCAACCAATTTGTTTGTTTGTATAGATCACAGGCATGAGTGAAATGGTGTGCACCTGTGATTAGCCTGCAAGCTTTATTAAGGGCTAGGTTGATCCATCTGAGTGCAGTGTACATTGCCACACTTTAAATATCTAGTCCATAATCAATAATGGAGACTATGGAGCTGTTGACTGCAAGTCAGAGGGCATCAGAGGTTAGGTTAATGTCTGTGCTGGTATAGCAGACTGATCCTAGCATTTACTACTTGAGCAACTTGATCTATATGGGCAGCGTACAGTAGGACAATGAACAATCAAGGGTTATGCCTAGGTATTTGAAATACAGGACTGACTCAAGTGTGTCCCCCCGACTGTTCCAGATGGTAAGCCTGTGCAGTTTGTGTTTGTTGTGGGTGTTGCTGAAAAGCATAGTTTTTGTTTTTTTGTAGTTCATAAGGAGTTTCTGTTTTGAGAACCAGTCCTCAACAGATTCAAAATCAAGTTGGAGCTGGGTCTCCAGTAGATGTAGGTCTGGTTGGCTGGAGAAAATAACCTTGTCATCGGCATAGAGTAAGATTTTGGTGAAGCTTGCCTCAGGGAGGCTATTAAGGAACAGGCTAAAGGGTAACATACCTAGTATTAAGCTTTAAACATAGAAACATAGAATTTGACGGCAGATAAGGACCGCTTGGCCCACCCAGTCTGCCCATTTCCCTACCTGATGGATAAGCTGCAGATCCTAGTTAACCAGCAGCCTACTTCTTCCTACCCCCAACCCCTAGAATTGCCTTATGACTGTCCCATGCATGCTTGAATTCCACCACTGTTTGTGACTCCACAACCTCCTCTGGAAGGCCGTTCCATACATCCACCACCCACTCTGTGAAAAAATACTTCCTTAAATTACCTCTGAGCCGCCTCTTCTATCTTCAAATTGTGCTCCTTGTTCTTGCACACCTCTTTTTTTGAAAGATGCTACCCTCTTGGACTTTGTTGATTCCTTGAGGTACTTGAAAGTTCCTATCATGTCCCCCCTCTCCCTCCTTTCCTCGAGGCTATACATATTAAGCTCCTTAAGTCTCTCTTCATATGTCTTCCGGTGCAGACCCTGCACCATTTTAGTTGCCCTCCTCTGGACAGCTTCCATCCTGTCTATGTCTTTGCTGGAGATTGGGTCTCCAGAACTGCATGCAGTACTCCAGATGGGGTCTCACTAGCTGTCTGTACAGAGGGATAATAACTTCCTGTTTCTACTGGTGATGCCTCTCCTATGCATCCCAGTATCCCCCAGCCCTCCTTGCTGCCTCTCACATTGCTTGCCCACCTTTAGGTCATCTGATATGACTACCCCAGGTCCCTTTCCATTTTGTTGTTGTTAGTATCTCACCCCATTGTGTACTCTTCCCTGGGTTTTTGTTTCCCAGGTGCATTACCTTGCATCTTAGCATTGAATCTAAGCTGCCATACATTTGACCATTCCTCTAACCTTGCCAAGTCCCTTCTCATCCTTTCCACCCCACCCTGTGCATCAACTCTGTTGCAGATCTTTGTGTCATCTGCAAAGAGACATATTTTCTTCCAGTCCCTCTGCAATGTCACTTATAAAGACATTGAAGAGGACTGGTCCTAACATCTGAACCCTGAGGTACCCCACTACTAACCCCCTTTTCAGAGTGGACTCCATTTACTATTACCTCTGTGTCCTATTCTCCAGCCAATTCTTTACCCAGGCTGTCATCTTGGGACCCACTCCAGGCTGGCTAACTTGTATTAATCTTTGTGTAAGACTGTGTCAAATGCCTTACTAAAGTCTAGGTAGGCCATGTCTACAGCCCCTCCCTGATCAACTACTTTGGTCACCCAGTCAAAGAAATCTATCAGATTTGTCTGGCATGACCTTCCTGCTGTGAATCCATGCTGCCTTGGGTCCTGTGCCCCTCTGGCCTCTAGATATTTAACAATTCTTTCCTTCAGAAGTGATTCCATCATTTTCCCTACCACTGAGGTTAAACTAACAGGTCTGTAGTTTCCTGCTTCCGCCTTGCTCCCACTTTTGTGAAGGGGAATCACATCTGCCCTCCTCCAGTCCTCGGGTACCACCCCATCCTCCCATGATTTGTTAAAGAGGGTAGTCAGTGGTGTCACTAGTTCTACTCTTAGTTCTTTCAGAATTCTGGGATGAATCCCATCAGGCCCCATTGCTTTGTCCACCTTCAGTTTTAAGAGTTCTTTCAGAACCCTTTCTTCTGTAAATGGGCTGGTATCAACTTCTGTATCCAGACTGTTTCTACTGTTTGTTTTAGGTACCTCCCCCTCTTCCTTTGTAAATACTGAGCAAAAATATTTATTTAGTATCTCTGCCTTTTCACAGTCACCCTCTTCCCACCCTCTCTCCCCTTTATTAAGCCTCACTATCCCTCCCTTAGTCTTCCTTCGCTCCCTGATGTACCTATAAAAGATTTTATCCCCCTTCTTAACTGAGTTGGCTATCTTTTCCTCAGTTTGGGCCTTTGCTGATCTGACTGCCTTCCCAGCTTCCTTTGCTTTAACTGATATAGTTCTCTGTCCTGTTCCTTCTGTGATTCCTTGTACTTCCTGAATTCTTTCTTTTCTCTTGAACCTTCACTGCCACTTCCTTGAGAACCATAGTGGTTTCTTACCTCGCTTGCTTTGTTTATTTGCTTTACACAAAGGCTTGATACCTCTGTGATGGCAGTTTTTATTATTCCCCATTGTTCTTCCACCCCTCCTTCCTGCCCATTTGCTAGTGCATTCCTTTGGCACTCACCCATTTTGACAAAGTCAGCCCTCCTAAAATCCAGTACCTTTGTCTTTGTATGGCTTGACTCTATTGCTGTGTTTATTATGAACCATACTGTTCGATGGTCACTAGTTCCCAGATGGCTACCCACTTCTACATCTGTGATCCTCTCTTCATCTCCATTTGAGAGAACCAGGTCTAAGATTTCTCCCTCTCGAGTGGGCTCCAATACTAGTTGTCTAAGGCATGCCCCCTGTAGGGCACCTAGAATAACCCCACTCTTAGAAGTGGCTGCTGCAACTGCACTCCAGTTAACATCTGGCATATTCAGATCACCCATTCTGCCATTCTAAGTATACTTTCTATCATTTCCTTGTCCATTTCCTCCCCCTGAGAAGGGGGTCTGTATACAACCCCTGTGTGTATTGTGGTGCCATGACCGGTCTCCAAATTTACCCACAGTGCTTCTTCTCCTCCCTGTTTACCCTTGTGTTCTGTTGCTTTGATTCCTTCCCTTATGTAAAGAGCTACTCCTCCTCCTCTTTACCCTCCCTGTCCCTCCTGTAGATAGTGTATCCTGGTATGTTTACATCCCAGTCATGGTTTTGTGTACCATGTTTCTGTGACTGCCATGATATCCAGATGTTCCTCCTCTATCAAGGCCACTAATTCAGGAAGCTTGTTACTCAGACTATGGGCATTGGTACTCATTGCTCTCCATTTTTGATGGCTTTACCTTCTGTTGCTGCATCCCCACTGACCTTTCTACCTTGGTCTTTTCTCATTTAGTACCCTGTTTTGTAGGGGAGGCCGGATTTTCCTGCTGCTTATCAGTGCCTCCCTTGACTGGTTTAAAAGCTTGCCAATGAAGCATTTAAACCGATTGCTCAAAAGACTTGTTCCCTTCCTGGACAGATGCAGACCATCCTGCCATTATAGGCTGGTGTCCCTCCAGGTGGAACCCCAGTCCCCAAATGAAGCCAAACCCCTGTGCTCCACACCATTTTTTCAACCATTCATTAAACTGCATGGTGCAAAGTACCCTCGCCTCACTCATGCCATTGACAGGCAGCACCTCTGAGAAGGATACTGTGTGTGCTACTTGTCTTAGGCCCCTCCCCAATTCTACAAAGTCCTTCTGCACTGCTCTAATCTCATGATGAGCCAAGTCATTTGTCCCTAGGTGGACAATGACATCCAGCTCAGACCTGCAGGCTGTTCCCGTGATCCTGAGGATACGCTTCCTGTCCCTCCAAGCCATGGCACCAGGCAGGCACCTTACTTCAGTTTTCTCTGCTCCCCCCAGTTCTATCCCCCTAATAACTGAGTCCCCCACCAGGAGCTGCTTCCTTTCCTTGTGGTGTCCTCTGTCTCTTTCCTGTGGGCCTCCCTTGTGACAGCTGTCCTCAGCCTCCTTAGTCTCCTCTGTGGGTGCATCCATAGGGGAGCTATGCTCCCCCAGAATGGTGTATGGATTGTGGAGTGGAACAACTGACTGGGTGTGCCTCTGTTCCACCATCCTCACCCTTCCTGAGCCCACTGTGGTCCAACTGCTGTGTTTTCTTCGCAACCTCTGAGGTAGTGGTGGTGGCTCTGGTGCTCCCTGGATGGGGGAGGTTCCCTTCCTACCATCCAGTGTGGCCTGGGGGAAGGTTCCTTTACTACTTTCCAGCATGGCCTGAAGATGGGCAACTTCCTCCCTCAGGGCAGAGTTTTGAGGAACACCAGAGCAAACTGGGTGACTGTCAGATAGAATGCCATTTATTTTGACTTGTTGGGATCTGCCCTTCAGATAGCTACTGAACCAGCCTATGGTTTTTGGTGAAAGTCTAGTGGTGGTGGCGAGTGAGTTTAGCAGAATCGTGTAGTTTACCATGTCAAAAGCTTTAGTAAGGGTCGATGTAAATCATCCCCACTAAGTGGCCTTGATCAATTGCGTTATGAATGTAGCTGGTGAATTTGTGCAGGACAGTGGTGGTACTATGTGCTTTATGGAAACTGTGTTGTTTTGGGAACTGTATCTTGTATTTCTCTGGATACTTTGTAAACTGGTCTGATACAATTTTTTCCAATGCCTTCAAAGGGAAGGTGGGGGGGGGGGATTGAGATTGAGCAGCAGTTTGTATGGAGGGCACAGTCACCATTTTTGAAAACGGGGTGACTACAGCTGCATTCCATTTCTTGGGGAACTGACCAAGGTAGAGGGAAAGACTGAGGAATTTAGTTAAGGGAGATAGGACTTCTTCAAGAATGATATTTAAAATCTTCAGGTTGAGAGAGTCACTGTTAAATCTTGACTTCCCAAGCACCTGCTGCAAATATTTTCTGGCCTCTTGCTTAGAGACCATCCTAAAATAGGAGGGGGGGGTTGGCTTGATGTGTGCCTTCTTTGCATTCCTTGATAGGAGGCACTGGCACATAAAAGAAATTAGATGATAGTATGTCACTTAGGTCTGAGAAGGCCAAGTTAAAAGGGTTGGCAATCACCTTGGTGTCCTGGGTGATTTCCCCATTACAGAGAGCATAGATGGGGCTGACTTGCTGGTCATGCCCATGAGGTCTCTCATATTTCCCCAAAAGTTTCTGCAATCCCCCCAGGAGTTAAAGAGTTCCTCTTGGAAGTGACAGATCTTGGCAGTAGGAATCTCCCTGGTACAGGCATTTCTTGTTGTTTTGTACCATTGCTAATCTGCCTGTTTTCCAGAAGCACGGGCATGATGCCATAGGTTGTCCCTGGAGGCCCTTAGGTTAAGCATAGTAGGGATTATCCAGGCATTGTTTGCTTCCTTAATCTTTCATGTCCTAAGGGGGGGGCATGGATATCATAAGCTGTGTTAAACTGAGAAATGAAGTACGCCAGGGCTTGGTCCACAGTGTGGGCTGTACTCAATAGGAGACCAATCAGTTTGTCTGAGTTGTGTCTTTAGGTTTTTGAGATGTTCTTTTTACAGAACCCTATGCGTAACTGTTTTAGCAGGTAGCTTTGGAGCCCTATGTTGCTATAGACAGAGGATGGGGGAGTGGTCACTCATCGTGTTGGGCAGGACAAAGGTGTTAGAGATTCTTTACGGGTGATTGTTTAGAATCCAGTCCAGCAGGGAGCTTGAGCCAGTCCTGTAATTGCCAATGGTGGGTGAGTCAACTCATTGTGACATACTTATGGTGTAGATTGTGTCCTTAAAGGGAGCAGCCTCTGAGCCCAACCATTTGACATTGAGGTTGATGAGCAGTACCATTTCATGATTTGGGAACATACTGGTTATGTATTCAATAATCCTATTAAACCCAGTGCCTGTTCCCATGGGGGAATTTAAATTGAGACTGCAGTGAGTGATTCATCACAGGGTCCAAGTAGTATCTTGATAGTGACAGTCTGAACATTTTCCCCAATTTCCACTTGGGGTAGGACATGGCCCTGTAGGGTGTCCCTGAGGTAAATTGCACAGCCCCTGCCCCGTTTGACAACTCTATCTTACTTGAAAAGGCAGCAGCCATTCAGGGTGATTGATACATTTGGGACTTTAGGTGTTAGCCAGATCTCTACCACCGAGAGTAGATCTGGTTTGTGTTTAGTGACCCAGACCTAGAATGCATCAAATTTAGCCACCAAACTACAGATGTTGATGGAAGCTATCTTTAAGGTGCTGTGTTTCTTTTTTCCTGTTCATTTAATTGATGCCTTGGGCTGGGGTTAGGGTGGATGTTACCTGAGACAAGCAGGAGCAGTATAGTTATCCAGATCAGAGCATTTATTTGTACAGTTAGTGTAGTTTTCTGATTATGCTTGCTTGCTCTCTTCTGCTTGTGTTGGCAGAGTGATAAGGTAAGGTGGGGCATGCCAGTGACATAGTACTTTTTCAACTACCCAGCTTGGCATTGCAAGGAAATTACTGTTTTTTGAAGAGGTTTGTAGAAAGAAAATTGGAAATTAACATTAAGAAAACAAAAGTAATGATATTTAGTCATAAAAAAATTATAGCCCTAATTTTAAAATGTGTATCCAAAATGTGGAAGTTGTCTAATAATATGATTATCTGTGAATAAGGTACTCAAATAATTATTCAATGAAATAAATATTCTGCTCGGGTTAAGCAGTATCTAACCAGAACAATAGTGGCAATCCATAAATGTAATTATAATTATGGATCTACAAGAAGTTAATAGAGTAATAAGGGCAAAGGTGGAGACATGTATCTTGCATGGCTTTAAACAGTTTATATGGGAGTATATTACATACCCCAGGTTCACATCCACCTCTTTTGTATTGAAGGAATTAAGTATATGAAATCTTCAGCCTTTACAGACACAGGAGTGATCAAATACTGGTTAAATGTTTTATCTTTTTCTAATACGTCTTGGGTGAAGTTGGCAGTTTGGGAGATGATGTCATATTTGAGTCCCCTTGAGTTGTAAATATTCAAGACAAACTGAATTCCTTTGGGCTTGGTATTTGTTCTATTTTCCAACTGTAGAACTAAGACTGTATAACATAGCAAAACTAGAACTCTGCATAGAAGATTGCTACAAAGAACATGCCCATAAACAGCAGAAAATGAAAGACATTGGGTAAGATTTTCAAACAGTCAATGATTAATCCCACCCTGCAGCTGGCCAATGTGGACTGAATTTTCCACACCTGTGGGCTTTAGCATTTTCAGTCCACATAGCTGTTGGAGATTTTACACCTGGCCCATCCAGGCATAACATTTCAGAGTAGCTGTGCCGAAAAAATGGCCACAAGCTGCCATAAATTGGGAAATCAGTCTTAAACCAGCTCCTGCTTTGAAAATCACCCTCTTCTTCTATCCCCCACCATCCACCTACAGGTGACTCCATTCACTTCCCCGATTCCTACAATGTCTCCCTACTCAGACTGCGCTCCTTCTTCATGCTAAGTACTTCTGGACAACTCCCTGTGCCTATACCTCAATGCCTCCCTCTCAAGTGTAATCGTGCTTCTTACCAATCGTATTCAATCTGCAGTGCCACCCACCAGGATGAAGTGCAGTAACGCAGAATTCTGTGTGCAGAATGTCGGGTTAAATTGCCCAGAAAATCACATTACTCTGCGCCAGTTCAGCATTTTTTTTCTTTCCTGAAGACTCCTGAAATGTCACGATCAAACAGCAGGTGGCGTCTGAAAGATGACCCGATGTTAAAGAGCTCCTGACTATAGTTGATCCTCTGCCTGGATTCTCATGTGCTGTGTTCCCTTCTTTTTTACGTTCGCTTGCACGCATGCGCATGGAACGTCTTGGGAGAATAGGACAGTTTGGAGGTGTGACTGTCCTGTGCAATGCACTGCTCCATTGAGCAGGCGTGGCAGTCCTGCACCAATGGATGCGGGTGCTGCGTATGACAGCGGTGGTCTTCACTTCAAAGAAAACCACCGCTGTGTGCTGGCAGCGCCTCACGCCCCCCCAAAGCTTTGGTGCCACGCTGGGAGCCCACCCCAGCGTGGCAAATCTTGTTTTGGCCAATGGGGGTGCCCAATCCCCCGTCGGCTCCACGTCCCCCCAAACAGATTTCCCTGCTGCCACGCTGGGAGCCCACCCCAGCGTGGCAAACATTCTGCCTCGCACCGCTGCATGCTGGCAGCACCTCACGCCCCAAATCTTTGGTGCCACCTTGTTTTGGCCGATGGGGGTGCCCAATCCCCGTCGGCTCCATGCCCCCAGCCATCCTTCTGCCATGCTGGGAGCCCACCCCAGCGTGGCAAACGTCCCGCGTCATCTTTTTTTTTTTAAAACCTGTAAATTAAAAACGGTCCCACGGTGCTTCTCTCTGGCCCCCCTCCAAAACCCGCACCCACCCACTGCGCACCCTGCCTCCCCACACCCCCCCCTCACCCCATACTTACCTCCGGAGTCCAGAGTGATGATCTTCAGTGGACCGGGAACACGTCTGCACTCTTCAAAGCTGACTGCGAACTGAGGAAATGCCGGTAAGCTGTATAATGGGCTAGATGGGTTTTTTTCAACTTTGTTGCATATCTCAGGCATTTTTTGGAATTTTTGCACCAAATTTCCAACATGGGGTTTTTGGGACCCCTTCTCATGAATGATGTCACTGTCATGGCGTTATTCGGGCCTGAAGGGTGATTTTGCAGTCACTGTGTGAAATCACCTTTCGGGCCTGATTAACAAAATGACACTTCCAGCGTTCATAAGGTGGGCTCTCAAAAAGCCTATTTTGAAAATTTGGTGTACAAATTCCTAAAATGATCCTGCTTCAATGCTGCATGGTATGCAGTTCCCACGCAGGCTCGTAAGTTCACGAATTTTCAATATTTTTACTACAGATTTTCAAGATTGCCATTTTAACACACCTTATTATGAGTAGTATAGCTGTCATTTTTCACATCTCACCGAAAACGTGTTTCTGCCAATGTAGCACACAATGGCGCAGTCGGTGTGCGAAATCAATGTATGGGACACATTAAGAAAATCACAGTGACACTGTTCATTAGCAGAGGTCTTAAAATGGCTATGTTGAAAATTTGGTGAAAAAATTCCTTAAAATGACTGTTTTACGAGCGTGCATTGCGCAGTTCCTACGCACGCTCGTAAGTTTGTGAATTTTTAATATTTTCACTCCAGATTTTCAAAACTGACATTTTACCACACCTCCTCATGAGCAGTACAGCTGTCATTTTTCACATCCTACCTAAAATGTGTTTCCGCCCATGTAGCGCACAATGGCGCAGTCAGTGTGCGAACCCAATGTATGGGACACATTAAGAAAATCACAGTGACACTGTTCATGAGCAGAGGTCTTAAAATGGCTGTGTTGAAAATTTGGTGAAAAAATTCCTAAAAATGACTGTTTTACAGTGTCGTTGCACAGTTCCTCATGCCTTTCGTAAGTTTGTGAATTTTAATATTTTCACTCCAGATTTTCAACATTGCCATTTTACCACACCTCCTCATGAACAGTACAGCTGTCATTTTTCACATCCTGCCCAAAATGTGTTTCGCCCATGTAGCGCACAATGGCGCAGTCGGTGTGCAAACTCAATGTATGGGACACATTAAGAAAATCACAGTGACACTGTTCATGAGCAGAGGTCTTAAAATGGCTGTGTTGAATATTTGGTGAAAAAATTCTAAAAATGATTGTTTTACGAGTGTGCGTTGCACAGTTCCTACCGCACGCTCGTAAGTTTGTGAATTTTCAATATTTCCACTCCAGATTTTCAACATTGCCATTTTACCACACCTCCTCATGAACAGTACAGCTGTCATTTTTCACATCCTGCCCAAATGTGTTTCCCCCATGTAGCGCACAATGGCGCAGTCAGTGTGCGAACTCAATGGTGTGGTCAGAGTGTGAAATCAATGCTCAGGACAGATTATGAAAATCTTAGTGATGCTGTTCATGAGCAGAGGTCCCAAAATGCCTATGTAGAAAATTTGGTGATAAAAGTCCACAAAATGACTGTGTCATGAGCGTTCATTGAGCAGTTTCCATGTACGCTCGTAAGTTCGAGAAATTTTTGTATTTTCACTCCAGATGTTCAACATTGCCATCCCTTCACACCTCCCTATGAATGCTACAGCTGTTATTTTTCATATCCTGCCCGAACTGTGTTTTTGCACATGTGGAGCAGAATGGTGTGGTCGCTGTGGGAAATCAACGTTCAGGACAGATTAACAAAATAACAGTGGTACTGTTCATAAGCCGAGGTCTCAAATGCTTTTATGAGGTGGGGGTAACAAAAAGGTCATGCTGAAAATTTGTAGTGCAAATACCAGCAATCGCACAGGGCATTAGGGTAAAGCACCATAGGTGCCAAACACCACTGCAAATACCTGCAAGCGAACGTCCGGCATTGACAAATGCATGTTGTGTAATATTACAGTATTGAATACCGGTTTATTGGGTTTTGTAACATTTTAGTTTCTCCCTCACTACCTGCCTGTTTTTCCCACTGGTCATTTACCGCTGGCCGGTTGAAGTCCATTTGAAGTAACAACCATTCTCATCTGTTCCAGTGGATCTCCTCACACTGACTTATGTTGTTAATCTCAGTTGTCCATCATTTCTATCAGAAATCGGCAAGTTGTGAACTCATAAAAAAGTTCACAGACTAATACGTAGCAGTCTGGTGCTGCTTGATGTAAAAAGGGAGCAATTTTTAAATAAAACATCAGGAGCTCCAGTCCCACCTTGAGTACATTTTGCAGCTTCTGTCCAGATCTGGTGGAAAGATCTGACAATGATAGTGAAGTATAAAGTAAAAATACAAAAAATACAAAATGAAAAGCTCACAAAATAAAAAGGGACAGCTTACTTTTCCTTTTTGCATAAATGATCTTGCAAGGATTCTGACACTTGGTAACATTTCAACTCCTGTCAAAATAAACCGGTTTTAGTAAGGCATCATGCTTCAAGTACCCTAAAATAAACACACATATTTACATCCCACTAGCCAGACAAACAGTGTAGCATTCCATTGCAGAAAATTCAAAGGGAACACACATGCAGCAGAGGAAATCCTCACTGTGCACTCACTGTTCATTCTCTCTGTCTCTCTCTCTCTCTCTCTTTCTCTCACTCTACACCTGACAAAAAAATTCAGAGTAATGTGAATATGAAGATGGCCCGGAAGAAACGTCAAATAATAATAACAAAAAAAAACCCATTAAACCATGTACATTTTCCTTATTCATTTTTTGCCTAGTAACACCCTCTTTGTGTGGCTATTAGACTGTAAAATTACTCCATATTTCCCTGCTCATAATCCTTAAATTTCTTTTTTTTTCACTGCACCACTCATTACATTTCAGACGAAAAAGAGGATCCTGTCAGCTATCTGTTTGAAACACGATTCACAACATCTGCAATACACATCATGAGCTGCTTTTCACATATCGAGCTTCCACAGAAAACAACAAGCCACACAGGAATTAAAAAAAATTGTTTTAGATCAAGCAGCACCAGACTGCTACCTATTAGTCTGTGTACCTTTTTCCTGAGTTCACAACTTGCTGATTACAGATAGAAACAATGGACAACTGAGATTAACAACATAAGTCAGCTTGAGCAGATCCACTGGAACAGATGAGAATGATTGTTACCGCTAGGCAGCGCCTCTTAAAAAGATAATGTGCATAAACATTTTTATACCTTAATGCTGCTTGCTCTCCAGATAAAAGTGCATATAGGGTTTGAAATAGTACTTAGTGGCTGAAGGACCATACTCTTTAATACTACACAATGACTTTCAAAACATCTCGCTAATGTGTAGTATAACTTACATGAGCTTGGATATTAACACCACTATCTCCACCTCCAAAACAGTTTGCTCTGGGGTCCCGCATGGGTCTATACTTGGCCTGCTACTCTTCACCCTCTGCTTAAACTCTCTCCCTAAAGCTTACAGCGGTCATCTACTACTATATGCTGATGACGCAGTCCTGTACTGGAAACACCCACATCCAAGCGCCCTCCAACAAGCCCTTCAGGGCTTTTTCCGCGAGCTAGAGAACTGGTTCAGTGATCACCGCCTGATCACCAACTATAACAAAACTAAGCCCATGATCTTTGTGCACCACCAGAGCCCTCATAGTCAATCAACACTCCTAATTTCAAATGCTCTAAGCACCCAACTGGAACATGTTACAAACTTTAAATACCTGGGCATCACCCTGGATACCTCCCTCTCCTACCATAGCCACATCTGTCTCCTCGTCTCCGCTATCGACACTAGAGTGGGCATCCTCTACAGATTCAAGCACTGCCTACCTGCTCAGGCCATTAAACTTGCAGTCACCTCCTCCATCCTCTCCCTAGTTGACTATGGGATAGTAATATATGGCTCAGCGGAAACCACCATGCTGAACAGCATAAACAATGCACTGAATAAAGCCTGCCGCCTAGTGACAGGCAGTGACAGACTAACCCATACCTGCAATCTGTATACTCTGACTGGTTGGCTAAACTTCCAACAAAGACTAAAATACCACACTTGCATTCTCGCTAAAAAAATCCACCTTCAGCTTGCCCCCATCGGACTACTTCCCATTATCAGTGCAGCCCCCACCAGACTCAATACAAGACTCACAGCACACCCATCTTTCTTAGTTCCTCTCTGTAGAACAGCACTAGGGCAAAGATCCTTCCGGTACCATGCTTCTCTCTGGCTCAGCTCACTACCCTCCCCCCTCTCCCAGTCCCATAGCATCTTGCTATTCCAATCTGGCCTTAAAACCCAACTAAAGGAGAGTGCTAAGTGTTATTGTGGCTAATCTACCCTCTCTCCTAACCTCCCCTTCTCCTGACTCTGGGTCTTCCTAGACCCTACCTAATGGCACCCAGCAAACCCCTGCCTAGGGACCCCAGGAATGCTATCGAATTACCTTTCCTGCTGATTAGGTTCATACCTAATTTCCTCACATGTCAAATAAGTTTCTATGCCTGGACTGCTCTATCAGTACTGAAACTTTTAATACTGCCTGTCAATGTTAGTCCTTACTGTACCCTGTATTACCCTCCACCCCCTGTAACCAACGTGGAGACTCTGAAACACTGCTGTGTCAATACTGAAACTGTAAATACTGCCTGTTCATGCATGTATTTTCTGTATTTGTCTACCCTCCACCCCCTATAGCCTGACGTGGAGCATTTGCAAAAGAGTCTAAGACTCAAAGGATTGTAATTCCGCTCTTACTCAATAAATAAATAAGTAAATAAATAAATATTAGATTAAGAAAGAAAAAAGTAAACAAACACCACACAGGTATACAGGCAGATACAATAAAAATGACATACATATTTGGGGTAAAAAAACAAAGAAAAATCAAACAGTGAGTTTGGAGGTTCTTGATATGCTATATGGAAGGATCAGTTCTGAAAGCAGTTAATAGCAGTAGTTTGGTTAAATTCTAGAACTGCATAACAATACAGCTCCACTTACCAACCTTATTCACAGGGCATTACTCTAACCTCTAGGCTTTACTGCCAGCCCCATCCTACACAGCAGGTGTACGAAACAAATCACTCAAGCAGCACTCTAACCTCTGATTCCCCATTTTACTAAGCACCCAATACAATAGTTTATCTTGCATCTATACAAACAGCCTTCCTGTTGAGAGCTTTGCAGTAGAGTACTTCCTCAGTGGTGCACAGAATTTCAGCTGCTGCCAAGCCAGTGGGGGGAGAGTAGAACACCTGCAGGAAAGCTATAATGGGGGGAGAGTGGAAAACCTGTAGGCAAGTTATTCAAAAGGAAATGGATATATTATTTGCACTTGCAATGTCCATCGGGTTGATTGTTTTTAAGACCCCATGCCTATCAGAAGCATATCAAGGTATACAGCACTTCTACAAACATGAGCTGATCTTTTCCAGTTGACTCTATAAAGGCAATGGCTTTGGCCTTGTTTCAGTGCTCTGCTAATACTTGACTAAAACATATTGTATAAACTGAAACCCTGTCCCTTGAAACCCATAAAAGAGAAATGAAGCTGAAAATGCAAGATACAGGTTGTCTGATAGAGTTAAGGAGCTGGCCTGCAGCTTTCAGGCACTCATGATGGAGAACTACAGGGGGAGAACAAAATGACTCGGGCTGTGTGATGGCTGTGTCATGCTTTTATTAATTAGCTTGCTCCATTGCTTGTTTACGTCACATCAAAGACAACATTTTATCCAAGTTGACAAGCACAGCCTTGCCTATGTTGATAGCCAGCTTCCTTTCATCAGGCCTGCGGGAATATTTGATTGTACTGCCTGGACTACAGCGTATCAATTTCTGACTGACATGGACCAGACTGTGTCAAGATCTGATTGATAAGACCAGCAGGTTTCAATTTGTGTCTGATCATACTGTCAAGCATCAGTTTGCGACTGATGACACTGGCAGGCATCACTTTTTTCACTGATTGGACTAGCAGGTATCAAACTGTGACTGTTAGGACCATTTGGGTATAATGTTAAGACTGGTCAGACTGGCAGGTACAGTATCTATTTCTGACTAGTTGGACTTGTGAGTATTAATTTCTCACTGATCAGACAGCAACAATGTTTTAGTGGTCAGTCAAGAGTGTATTGATTTCAGACTGACTGGACCACTGATCAGTTTTGACTAATCAGAGGTTAAGAATGAATTTCTGACTTACTGGACCAGTGTGCATCAATTGCTGACTTGCCTGACCAGAGTGCATAACATCTGACTGGTTTGACTGACATGATGTACAGTAATACTTTCTGACTGATCAGATCTGTCTGTGTGCAGATTGGATTGAGCAGACTAGCCCATCACCCCTAAATATTAAATTAGGCCACCTAACCTGCATGTATCAATATCTGACTGATCGGCTTAGTTTATCAATTTCTGACTAATTGACCTGGCTTGTGTTAATTTGTGGCTTGGCCAGACCAACCTGTTATTACTTTCTGATTGATGGAACCACTGTGTACTAATTTCTGACTAATGGTACTGTAATGTATTAGTTCTTGACTGATCAGATGGCCTGAATGACTACTGGACTGGGAGCATGGGGGAGGGATCTGGTGATGCAGGCACCTTGCTACCCTCCCCCTTTGCTGGGAACACCCTATGGGGACTGCTTCCGTGTTTCTGAATATCTGATTGAGGCTTAGGCATTGAGGTGCATCCCTAAACACATAGCAACATTAGATTAGGGCTAAAGGTGACTGGCTGCAGATAATTTCTTAAAGGATGTGCAAACAACCTGGATATAAGAAAGTTAAACTGGGGAAAATAGCAGTACTGTTTGCAGTTGCTTCATTCCCTACCACAATGTGGCTTTTGCAAACATGTAATCCCTTAGCCACTCTGTGTTGATCTATATTTATCTAAAACTATTTTTGGAAGGCAAAGGACGTACAGCCTTCAATTGTTTGTTCACAGGACCATTCTTAGCCTCCAGGGTGCAGAAAATAATCTTCCAGGAAATAGGGGTTTCTTAGATTTTCTATTAACCAAGCCCTGCTTAATTGCCCCTCACTTCATAATTTATTTCCCCTTACTACATAATTTATGTCATAGAAAGCTTTTCATTATATTTTAATACTAAATTGGAAGTCATGCCACTTGTAAAGTGTGCCATTGGTTGGGACATCCTTAAGGAAACATCACAACGGTCCCGCCCGGATGGCTACAGCTGCAAATGATGGCATTTCGATATACAGTAGGTTGTGCACAGATCTAGAAAAAGAGAGAAGGACCAGTCATTTTCAAACTATGCATTATGCTGTCTTAAGAGATACTTGGTCCCCCAATGTGCTACATTTAGATTACATCTGCAAGGGAAATAGGTCCAAACACCAGCAGAGAGGGGGCCAAGAAGGAGGCAAGAAGCACAATCCTTAACAGCAACAGCATATGTCAGTAAAATACACATACTACTGCTGTTAAAAAATCTGCTGCTGTTCACTGAGGATATGTTAGTATGCCTATAAAATGCTATTTGGAAATGGAGGTGTCAAAACAATGAAAGCAAAACATGCCGGTGACCGATTCATCCCAAATTAATGGAGGCAGGATGATGTGACTGTTATAGTTATTGTTTCATTCAGTGTGGTCACTGATGGCTTGATCTTCCTCCCCAAAGTTTGTCATGTTTCAAGGAAAAAAATGTCCTCCAATGAAAGGATAAAACCTCCCTTCTCATTCAGCTGTATCTAGGTATTTTTCTGAAACAATTGTATAGTGAGGAACTGCTAACACAGTATTAAACAAACTCTATAGGAGTCCTTCACTGCACATGCCTAACCTCATATTAATTAATTTGTTTGTTTATTCTTTTATTTGCAGAGGATAAGTGCTGTTTGTTGTTCTGTACATACGGTGCACAAGTGCACCAATACACACTTACAGTACTGCTGCTGCAAATACAATAAATACCCACATCATGCACACACATCAGTATTTTATTTACTTTTTATATACTGTACTGTACCTTGTTTTCCATTCCTACTTCCCCACAAGACAAACACGGAAAAGAAAAGTCTGACAAGTTGCGAAAGACACTTTTTAGTTATTTTTAGTGATTTTATTTTATTTGGAATCAACTGTACCTTGTTTTCCATTTCAACTTCACCACTAAAGAGAAAGAACAGTCAGATGAGTACCAAAAAAGTCATCAGAGGGTGGGGATGGGGGCTAAGGGACAGCAGTCACAACTTAAATACACCCAACAAAGAGAACTCATAACATTCCTTAGTGCTGAAGTGAAGAATGTGAACACTTCAATAAAACTTATAAATACAAAATACATTGTAGGTTCCTCTATCACTTAGCAGCACTGATATTCAAGATTTAAATTCATGTTACGTCTGTATCTGTTTTAACATTATCAGTTATTTATTATTGCAATCCATAGCAGCTGCCTTGAGAATAGACACCAGTAAGAAAGACAGATAAGATAGCATCAGGAAGGACTAGCCATTTGTTATGCGATCACCCTGTAATTTGCAGTAAACCATCAGTATCACCTATACCACATGGATTACATATGGACTAAAGTGCTCTGTATCCTACTGCTGTTAATTCTCTATTTAAGACTGACTGTGTTTATGACAATGTTGGTGTCCTGACTGCTTGCATCATGGCAATTACAAGCTTCTTAGCCAGACCTGTTTAGCTACTTAATTGTATAGATCTCAACCTCCTTACTAATTGTACTGTACATTGACAATTACAAGCTCCTTAACAGACTTGGATAGCTACCCAACTGTATAGGCCCCATCCTCAATACTGTATGTACTGTCCATACCCTGTTTTTCCTTTTCCTTCTTTTTTTATTATTGTATACTGCTTGCTTTTGATCTGTATTGTATTCTGACGAGGAGCTTTTGTAAATGAGTCTTTGACTCAAAGGTTGTAAATCCAAATCATTCAATAAATAAAAAATAAATAAAATAAATTTAATAGCCTCTGATACAGCAAACTGCTGTAACTTGGTAATACATACCACTGTATACAACTCAACCTCTCAACACTACAATTCATGGCGCTGGTCTTCAAAATTCAGAACAAGTAGCCAGAATGTCTAGCACATTCTTAATTTAAAGAATAATATGTCTACGAATAGTGAGCCACATATTGCTTATTTAGTGTTATGGAATGTTTTGTAGAGTAAGTTCACTGATTTAACATTTTCTGTGTTCAGAAATAGTTCTAATACTATTAAGAACATCAGTAAACCTGTGTAGAGCAAGGTTAAATGTTAGTGTTAAAGTCATAGTGCTATGCCACATTCATGGCACTTGAGAGGTATAACGTAACTGTGTTGAGGTTCTGACACTGTCTTTTACAGTTTATGAGACAGTTGGTGGATAGATGCATATGTTGAATGTAGCAGACTCCCTTGATGTGGAGCTGTTAATTTTCTGTTATGCCTTTAAGTGACTTTTTAACATCTCTTGCTGCATTTTAGTGCTTTGCAAAACATTTCTGCATTATTCAAGCTGTATGTAGTGGCCATTAGACTATCACCAAAAAAATGTATGCAGAATGCCAGTAGAAGTCAAGCATCCATCATTTACCACAGGGATTTAGACCTCAATGCTTGCTCAATGCTTGTGTGGATGGAGTGGGGGAATGGGGGCTAATATTTTATTACAGTTACAGTTCAAGAAGAGGAAGGCATCTGGGATCTGTCCTTGTTAGCATCCAGAGGTGCTGGCATGGTTCCCTACAGTTTTTTGAAGAAGGGAGAAAGATGGGAGGTCATATCAAAAGAAAGGGTACTGAACTTGACAGAAACAGTCTTCCTGTGGATAAGGGGATGGGTGCAACTAAATGTATAATAATTAATAAAAAAATAAAAAATAAAATTTAAATTATACTGTTTCCCTCTCTGCTTACTTCCAGGGGTCTGCGCCTGATACGAGGATCGACGGTGGCCAGCAGTGCTCTACGGGCGCCACCTTGGCTGTCACCTGACTCACAGGGGCCACTCTGCCTGACCTCCTGGTCCTCCTAGCCAGATCCCCTACTACAGATATGAGCGCTAGAACTGCCAGGTGTCCAAAAGCCCTGAGCTGCCCTCCAACTGGTGTGGCATTTTCAGGGTGGACCGTGATTGGACCTGCCTGCTCCTGTTCCTTTCCTATTGGGGCACTTCACAGCCAGGGAAAACCACACTTTATTTTGACTTTCTGTACTCAATTTTGCTGTTTCTGTCCATAATATTGCTTGCTTTTTTCTCCCGCCCCCCACCCCGTCCCAGGCCACCTTTAAATACACACTCACCCCTTCCTCCTCATTCCTCTATCAATTGGCCTAGCCTCCTCTTCTACAAGCCCTACCCACCTGTCTGTGCAGTTCATACTAGACATAAGAAATATAAAAAAGCATAGACCTATTCCAACAAACATCCTTCTCTACAGTGCTGTAATGCCTCTACAGCTCAACCATGACTTTTGCTAAGCTGGCTGTTCAGCTGATAATATTGGGAGTGTAAAGGGTACTGTATCAACTTACTTTGCTATATCAGTAGGAGGAGAGAGAGAGCTTAATTGGGGATGTGACTTAGACCATATAAAAGCAGGTGACTCCAATTACAACTTCATGTTGCTAGCCTGTATAGCAGAAAGCAACTAACTGAAAGAAGGTACAATTTTCTTACTAATTTAACACTTCTATCTCAGCAGAAATCAGTTTATGTTTAGATTAAGCAGACAGATATTTTATTAGAAGTAGAAAGGGTCTTATAAAGGGTTAAAAAAAGAAAGAAAGTCAGAGTGTGTTTTGTGCTGTGAAGGGTACTGTATCAACTTACTTTGCTAAATCAGTGGGAGGACTGAGACAGAGAGAGAGAGAGAGAGAGAGAGAGAGAGACTTAATTGGGGTGTAGCTTAGACCATATAAAAGCAGGTGACTCCAATCACAACTTCCTGTTGCTAGCCTTTTTTCTTACTAATTGACCTCCATCCCACCCCTCTACCCACCCATCCTAAGCCAGTTCTACTTTTATAGCCACTGGATTTGACTGGCAACAGGAACTTCTTGTTTTGCAGTAGGAAGGGAAGGATCATAGAGAAACATTAGTTTTGTCAACCCTAAAGGAAAAAAGTAGCTTGCTCTCCCCCCCAGCTGTTGGTAGTCTGACACTGAGCAAGAAAGGTGGCTCCTGAAGAATATAGGAAGTTGCTGTCCCAGAACAGGAAGGGTGAGAGTAGTAAGGAGAGGAGAGAGTAAGCATACAGAGAAACAGGGGAAGGGACACAAAATACGACATGATAGGAGTGGTGCAGTGCAATGGCTGTGGGGTGGCAGTGTTCTGGGAGACATTCTGGAGGCTGCAATGCTGTCCTATTTGCAGGCGCCTCTCTTGTCTGCAGGAGGAAGTTGCCCATCTCCAGCCTGACCTGGCTAGGATTTCTGAAACCTCCTCCCCCACCCAGGGACCACCAGGGCCAATGCCACTACCTCAGAGGTTGCCAAGAAAGATGAGAGGCTGGACTAGGATGGGCTCAGGGAAGGAGAGGGTGGCAGAACAGAGTTGCATCCCTCCAGGTGTACCTCTCCACAATTCATACACTCTGCTGGTGGATGGTGGTTCCTCTATGGAGGCACTTGCAGTGGAGACCATGGAGGATGCTAGGAACCTTCACAGAGGATACCCACAGGAGGGTGGCATGGGTCCCCACAGGGGAAGGAAACAACTCCTGGTGGGAGACTCAATCATTGGGGGATAGAAGTGGGGGAGGAAAGGGAGATGGAGGTAAGGTGCCTGCCTGGCGCCACAGCTTGGAGGGACAGGAAACGAATCCTCAGGATCATGGGAGCAGCTGCACAAGGGAGGGAGCTGGATGTCATTGTCCACCTAGGACAAATAATCTGGCTAGGAATGGGATCAGAGCAGTGCAAAAGGAGTTTGTAGAGTTGGGGAGGGGCTGTAGACAAGTAGCGCATACAGTAACCTTCTCAGAAGTGCTGCCTGTCTATGACAAGGGTGATGCTAGAGTACTCCTCACCAGGGAATTCAATGAATGGTTGAAAAATTGGTGTGGATCTCAGGGTTTTGGATTCATTGGGGACTGGGGAGCCACCTGGAGGGATGCAGACCTAGACTGGTGCGATGGTCTGCATCTGTCGGGGGGGCCAGGATCCTAGGTGAGAGGTTTAAATGCTTCATTGGCAAGCATTTAAACTAGCCAAGGGGGGAAGCACTGAAAAGGGGCAGGGAAATCCCAGCCTCCCCCCACAAAACATGGTAATTAGTGAGGTAAACATCAAGGTAGAGAAGTCATTAGGGAGCAGCACAGAGGTAAATGTAAAAAAAGGCAAAGGCAGTAAGAACAGGGATGGCGCTAAAAGGGGTAAGGCCATCAAAAATTGGAGGGTGATGGGTACCAATGCCCATGGTCTGTGTAATTAGCTCCCTGAACTAGTGGCCTTGATGGAAGAGGGCTGCCTGGATATTGTGGCAGTCACAGGAACATGGTACACAGAGAACCATGACTGGGATGTCAACATACCAGGATACACAATCTACAGGAGGGACAGGGAGGGTAAAAGAGGAGGAGGAGTAGCTCTCTATGTAAAGGAAAGGATCAAAGCAACAGAACTAAAGAGTAAACAGGGAGCAGATGAGGCACTCTGGGTCACCCTGGAGACAGGAAATGGCACCACAATCCGCATGGGGGTTGTATACAGACCCCCATCTCAGGTTGAGGGAATGGACAAGGAAATGATAGAAGGCATCCTTAGAATGGCAGAAAAAGGGAAGATATTGTTGATGGGGGACCTGAATATGCCATATGTTAACTGGAGCACCTTTGCTGCAGGTACATCCAAGAGCAGGGTCATTCTTGATGCCCTACAAGAGGCATGCCTCAGATAGCTAGTATTGGAACCCACTCGGGAGGGAGCAGTCTTAGACCTGGTACTATCAAATGGGGATGGAGAAAGAATCTCAGATTTAAAAGTGAGTAGTCATCTGGGAACAAGCAACCACCAAACAGTGTGGTTCACAATAAACACAGCCTTACAATCAAACCACACAAAAGCAAGAGTACTGGGCTTTAGGAGGGCTGACTTTGGGAAAATGAGAGAGTGCCTCAGAAAAGCACTAGCAAACAGGCAAGAAGGAGGGGTGGAGGAACAATGGGGAGTAATCAAAACAGTCATCACAGAGGCAACAAGCCTTTGTGTAAAGCAAATCAACAAAACACAACAAAGGAAAAAAAACGCTATGGTTCTCAAAAGAGGTGGCAGGGAAGGTTAAGAAGAAAAGGATGGCATTCAGGAAATATCAGGAAACACAGAAGGAGCAGGACAGAGAACTTTATCAGTTAAAGCAGAAAGAGGCAGGTAAGGCTGTCCAAATAGCAAATGCCCAAACCAAGGAAAGGATAGCCAACTCTGTTAAGAAGGGGGATAAGACCTTTTATAGGTACATTAGGGAGTGAAGAAAGACAAGAGGAGGGATACTGAGGCTTAATAAAGGGGTGGAATGTGGGCAGACGGTGGGAGTGAAAAAGCAGGGATACTGAATATATATTTCTGCTCAGTATTCACAAAGGAAGAGGAGGGGGAGGTACCTAAACCAAACAAGAGAAACACTCTGAAGATGGGGGTTGATGCCAGTCCATTTACAGAAGAAAGAGTTCCGAAAGAACTAATAAAATTGAAGGTGGACAAAGCAATGGGACCTGATGGGATTCACCTAAGAATTCTAAAAGAACTAAGGGTAGAACTAGTGACACCGCTGACTACTGCCTTTAACAAATCATGGGAGGATGGGGTGGTACCTGAGGACTGGAGGAGGGCAGATGTGATTCCTCTTGACAAATGTGGGAGCAGGACAGAGGCCAGAAACTACAGATCTGTTAGTCTGACCTCAGTGGTAGGGAAAATGATGGAATCACTTCTGAAGGAAAGAATTATTAAGTACCTAGAGGCCAGTGGGGAAAAGGACCCAAGGCAGCATGGATTCATGATGGGAAGGTCATGTCAGATGAATCTAATCAATTTCTTTGATTGGTGAACAAAGTAGTAGACCAGGGAGGAGCTGTGGACATGGCCTACTTAGATTTTAGCAAGGCATTTGATACAGTCCCACACAAAAGATCAATACACAAGTTAGCCAGCCATGGAGTGGGTCCCAAGGTGGTAGCCTGGATAAAAAATTGGCTAGACAACAGGACACAAAAGGTAGTAGTAAACAGAGTTCACAGTGAAGAAAGAAGGGTTACTAGCAGGGTATTGAAGGGTTCAGTACTGGGGCCGGTCCTTTTTAATGTCTTTATAAGTGACATTGCAGAGGGACTGGAAGGAAAAGTATGTCTCTTTGCAGATGACACAAAGATCTGCAACAGGGTTGATATACAAGATGGAGTGGAAAGGATGAGAAGGGACTTGGCAAGGTTGGAGGAATGGTCAAATGTATGGCAGCTCAGATTCAATGCAAAGAAGTGCAAGGTAATGCACCAGGGCCCAGATATTCAAAAGGGTTGCACATGGCGCAACAGTGTTGCACTATGTGCAATCTGCTGATGAGCCCTAGCACGATATTCAAAAGGGAAAAGTGCGTGGCACAAACACTGATGCACCGGAGTGCATCAGTAATGTATGCAGGCACGGGGGAGGGGTGTGCCCATGCATGCCCTGCACAGCCCGATATTCAGCCCGGGATGTGCAGAGCCATGCATGTGCAACCCCTACCTGTGCCCGCACAAATTTGATCCTCTAAAAAAAGGAACAATGGATGGCCACCCACAGGTGAGCTGCCACATTGCAGGGTGCAACATGGTAGCTGCCACCTGTGGGTGGCCACCCGAGCTCCAGCTGCACCTGGCGGTGCCCCCCCATGCCCGATCATGGGCATTTGTAAAAACAATGCAGAAGTCTGTCAAATATCCCTGGTGGTCCAGTGACATGCAAATGGCCCCATTTGTGCCTTGCATACATTATGGCCTGATTTGCATTTCAAGTTTTGAATATCGTGGTTGCTGTACATAGTGCAATGGAACGTGCTAGCACATCCCCATGCTCCACTCTGGCCACTTGCACTTGCACAGTGCCACTGCGCCAAGCACACTGTGGGTGGCCAGGGTGTGATATCCAATGATGCTGTGCCATGGCGCAGCTCCATTGAAAATCGCCCAGTCCACACCCCTGCACAGCCAAGTTGCGCTGCACCCAAGCTTATGCCACAGCCTGGCACAGTTTGAATATCTGGGCCCTGGGAAACAAAAACCTAGGGGAGGAGTACATAATGGGGAGTGAGATACTGACAACAGTAAAATTGGAAAGGGACCTGGGGGTAATTATATCAGATGACCTAAAGGTGGGCAAGCAATGTGAGAAGGCAGTAAAGAAGGCTGGGGATACTGGGATGCATAGAGAGAGGCATCAATAGTAGAAAACAGGAAGTTCTTATCCCTCTGTACAGACAGTTGGTGAGACCCCATCTGGAGTACTGTGTGCAGTTCTGGAGACCCCATCTCTGCAAAGACATAGACAGAGTGGAGGCTGTCCAGAGGAGGTCAACCAAAACGCTGCAGGGTCTGCACCAGAAGACATATGAAGAAAGACTAAAGGAGCTTAATATGTATATCCTTGAGGAAAGAAGGGAGAGAGGAAACATGATAGAAACTTTCAAGTACCTCAAGGGAATCAACAATGTCCAAGAGGTTAGCATCTTTCAGAAAAGAGATGTGCAAGAACAAGGGGGCACAATTTGAAGATAGAGGGGGGATGGCTCAGGGGTAATGTGAGGAAGAATTTTTTCATGGAGAGGGTTGTGGATGCATGGAACAGCCTCCCTGAGGAGGTTGTGGAGTCAAGTACAGTGGTGGAATTCAAGAATGCATGGGACAGACATAAGGCAGTCCTAGTGGGGGGGTAAGTGGAAGTAAGCTGTTGCTTAACTAGGATCTGCAGCTTATCTGTTAGGTAGGAAAATGGGCAGACTAGGTGGGCCAAGCAGTCCTTATCTGCTGTCAAATTCTATGTTTCTATGTTTCTATGATGATGCTGCACTGCCCCACTGTCCCTGTAGACACTAGCAACCATAACCCTCATCGTGATGTACCAGTATATTTCTTGCACTACTATGCAAGGCATGATCACCGGGACCCATACCATCTGTACCTTGCTCCACTGCACTCCTATGTGGCACCTTGGCTACCTTCTGTATATTCAGTCATGTGGCACCCCTCATAACATTGCAATATATATATATTGTGATCTGCAGTTTCACAGGGCAAATGCAGACCAGCAGGGCCAAGAGGTCTAGATGCCTTGTAACAAAACTAGTCTGCAAAATGATTAAAGCGTACTTTCTCAGGATATTACTCATGCTACTTCTGTTATCTGGAAACGTTCATCCCAACCTGGGACCTACTAGACTACCCCCCATGCCCTGAAAAGGTGGGAGGGGTCCCCCACATTAGCCTCAATGAATGTCTGTAGCCTCCTCAACAAACTTGACGTATTGCAAACCTGGATCCAGTAACATAACCCTGATGTTCTCTCTGTTGTTGAAACATGGCTTAACCCCAAGATACCAGACACTGCAGTCACCATCCCTGAATACACTATATTCAGGCAGGACAGGGTTGCTAAACGAGGTAGGGGCTGTGCCATCCACCTGAGGAACTCCTATCTGGGTTATGTTCTTCCTTTCTCAAACCCTAACCCCCCACAGGTTTTCACTATCAAAGTTCTACTTAGGGCGCACAACAAGGAGCACACCATAGCTTCTGTTTACCTACCCCCTAAAGACCAGGCCTACATACTTGCTAGGATCATGGAAAACCTAAGGGGAATACACCATAACTCTGAAACCATAATACTCGGTGACTTCAACATAAACTGGCTCTCACTGAGGCCTGCACCTACATGGATGCTGTCACAGCACAGAACCTCACCCAGCTTGTTGCCACCCCCACCAGATATAACTATAGGACAGGGTCACACACACTTCTGGAGTGGATCCTTTCTAATCACCCTGAATGAATTTCTAAAGTCTCAGTGCTCCCTGACATTATCAGTGACCACTCACCTGTTACCTGTACCTGGACAAACAAATTCATTAAGCTCCCTCCTAAAATAATCCACACCAGGGTGTTAAAGCAGGGGTGCCTTGGGCTACTAAAAACACATTTAAGCCACATAGATTGGTCACCAGTCAACTCCTCCAAAGATGTTAACCAGGCCTTGGACCTTTTCATCAGGCACTTCACTGCGGCCTGAAATATCTTTGCACCTCTAAAAAAGCTGAAGGTCACGGGAAGAGCTAACCCTTGGATAATCCCCAGACTAATCACTTTGCTCAAACAAGTGAACCATCTCTGGCACTGTGCCTGAGCAACATCCACACCTAGGGATATTCATTAATGTAAAACTGCCAGAAATAAGTAAATGCAGGCAACTCTGAGTGCCAAAAGCAAATATTTCAAGGAGGCTCTCTCCAACTCCTGGGGTGATGGAAAAAACTTCTGAAGTAACTTGAAAGACCTTACAGGCAAGGATCCTAAGTCACCACCCACTATGCTCAACATAAATGGAACACCAACATCTGACCTTTATACAATCACCTTCAACAATGCATTCTCCAACTGGGATAGTGTCCTCACATCTGACTTCTTCAATGCCCCATCTGGTAGTAACCCCCTGACACTGCTTCTCTCCTGCACCCTGCCCCATGATTCTACTTCAAGGAGATCCCAGTGCACTTAGCCAGGACCTATATTCAGAAGGCCATCCACAACACAGGCTACAGTGGTGACTCCCTCGACCTGAAGTTGTTAGCACTAGTTCTTGAAGAAATCCTTGTACCACTGACAGTAATCTTCAGCCTATCACTAAGAATGTCCCATTTCCCATCTTGCTGGAAGCAGGCGACCATCACACTGGTACACAAAAGTGAAGACAAGTCACTACACTCCAACTACAGACCTATCTCCTTCCTCCCTCCTTTGTCTAAGGCCCTGGAATGAATTGCCTCAGACCAACTAGTTGAGTACCTGGAAAAATGTAACATACAATGTCCCGAGCAACATGTATTTTGTAAAGGACACAGCACCACCACTGCACTACTAGAATTCAGGGGATTCATCCATACCACCCTCAATCAAGGAAACTGTGTGGAGGCAGCATTGATCGATCTTACAAAAGCCTTTGATACTGTGAACCACCCACTCCTACTCAAGCAACTATCAAGCGTTCTGCTCTCCAAAGAAGTGCTGCTCTGGTTTTCAAGTTACCTTGGGGAGAGGGTCCAGCGGGTCAGGATCATCGATGTCAACTCAGAAGATAAACCGATCCTTTCGGGAGTCCCACAGGGGTCCATCCTGGGACCACTACTCTTCAGCCTCTTTCTGAATGACCTCCCCAGTGTCTGCCATCAGAAGTTATTACTCTACACTGACAACGCAGTCTTGTTTACCAACTACCAAGATGCAGAGCACCTTGAGAAACAATTATAGCTTGACTTCGTGTGCATTGAAGAATGGTTCAAGACACACAAACTGGTCCTGAACTACAGTAAAACAAAGGTAATGACTTTCTACAATGCTAGGAGCAAGTACAAATCCCATGACCTCACCATCAAAAACCAAACAGAGACCATACTTGAACACATTCCTGAATTCAAATTCCTAGGCGTTACATTGGACAGTTCCCTCTCCTACCATCGGCACATTGATTCTGTTGCCAAAGCTGCCAATAACTGTATAGGCCTGCTCTACAGGCACAAACACTGCATGACTCCCGACACACTTCAGTTGGCAATTAACAGCTCTGTCACCTCCATCACTGATTATGGGCTAGCAATCTATATCTCTGCCTCTGCCCTCTGCAGAATTATGGTCACACTCAACAAAGCATGCAGGATTCTAATGGGGGCTGACTGACTTACACACACTTGTGATCTGTATGTTCAGGCAGAATGGCTTCCTCTCATCAGCCAGATCCAGTATGAAACCTGCCTCTTAGCCAAAAAGGTCTTCCTCGGGATCATGCCCCCAGGAGTTAAAAAGCTCCTTATAGAACACCACAGCACCCAGCAAACTAGAAGTTCACAACAACAAACCTTCCCTTGTCCCCAGATGCCAAACTACAATGGGACAGAGGGCTTTTGCTCACAGAGCTCCACAGTGGTACAATACAGTCAACAATGAAACTCTTACAGCTGCTGCTCTTGACCCATTTAAAAGACATCTCTGACTTCATCTTACCATCACCCCTTACCCTCTGACAATGGTCTTCCTGCCTGCGTACCCACACCCTCCCTACCCCCTTGCCAGCAGCACTTATTTCTAAGTTTACCATTTCTAGGTTTGCCATTGGATGTTGTGTCTTTCTACTTAACATTGGCACATTTTGAGGTACTGTAATTAATTATGCCTCAGCTTCTTGCTTCTTTTTACTGTGTAACTATGTATAATCCTGTTGAGCTTTGTATGTATGTTTACCTTCCATTTCCTCGACGTGAAACCTTTTATAAACAAGCAGTTCCTAATCAAAGGTATTTGTAATCCTAGATTTCAAGAAAATAAAAAAATAAATAAATAAAACAATGAGGCATAATGCCAGCTTTTCTGTCTGCAGACTAGGATAAAACACATACAACCTTCTCTTCATGAAACATAACAATTGCAATAATATATTATGTCCCTTTTCCTTCTCCACCTCATAACAAGCAATGTCCAAGAACAGATGTACAAACTGATTTCTTAACTGATATGTTACTAGTTTATGTTTGCAGACTGCAAACATTCTTTACTAACAGCAGATGAGAAACTTGGATAATGAAGTTGTCAGAAACAGATGTTCTGCTTCATAAATGGGACAGTTTTTTGATGAAGGTAACTTTCTAATTAGATTTATTTACAGGAAATATTTTTTTCCTTTGGCATGTCCCCATGCTTGCCTGTCCAAACTATGATAAGTTTATACTCCCTGTCCCTTCATACAGTATGCTTTGTGCTGAGTATTAATTTTGAGGCAGCTTGCTAAAACTGACATCTGCCCTGCAGAAAATTGTAATGCAAAATTGGCTGTCATGCACAAAATTTGCTTTTAAGCTATTCACAGATCAAATCTGAATTGCAAAGTCAAGCATGTCCACTGGATCATGTTGTCCACTTATAAAAAAAAATGAAAATAACAACAACCAATATTACAAATAAATATCTGGAAGTACATTTTTTAAAGTCAATTCTTCTTCAGACATAGGCTGCAATGTCTGGTGCTAAAATCAAATTGTAATTAGCACACTACTCTGCCATTATAAAGATGCAGAAATATTTACTAAGTTAAAATAAATCACTATAAACTTGTCCTATGGAATATAATCAAATCAAGACACCAACCCTGTAGAAAACTGTAATGCAAAATCTGCTGTCATACATTGTCATACAGAGAAAGTGCTTTTAAGCAAGTAACAGATCAGATCACTATTGCAAAGTCAAGCATGCCCCCCCAAATCCTGTTGTCTACTTAAGTAAATACTGGAAATCTCTGTATATCACTAAAGAAAGATTTATCCAGTTCAGCCATACCTCAAAATAGAATTTAAATAAATTATTTGTATCTCTTGAGGAGAGAACAAATAAACCAATATAGCTGACGCTAAATATATGCAAAAGGTATTGGTTATAGATTGTCCCGCTCACCCTTAAATAATTAATCTATCCACTGTTTATTCCTTTTAAAAAGTTTATTCACATATACTTAAATTACTTCCAGTCCATAAACATTTCAACGTTTCGGGTAACGCCTTCTTCAGGAAAGACTGTTTTTTTCTATAAAAACATATTTAAACATCACAAAACGTATATATATATACTAGTTTCTCTTATACAAAATGTGATTCTGGTGTAGAAACTCATAAAGAAGATGTCATTTGGCCTTACTTGTATATTTCTAATCATTCTTTTTTCTGATACAATATGTATTTAAACATTCATTGTTTGACTCCCACCAGAGGACACTAAACAAATAACAAAAAACAAACAACTTATAAATATTTCATGTAAGACTGAAATGTCCTTTACTACTAATAAAGTTAATATCAGATCTCTAACCTTAAATTATTGTTTCTCAATAAGTTTATTCTGCCATTTTTGACGCTGGTTAAACTCATACAGCTGATGGCTTAAAACAGTGTATCCTATTCTCTAAAATAGAAAAAACATCATGAATTCATTCATATCAAACACACACTCAAAGTAGATACACCTTTTACTTCAAACTGTTCAACACTACTTTTAAAAAAATGCTTCTTTTCTAATACAGTATACTAAAGCGCTGAATGCCAGCGTGGTAAATGTAAACCTTACTAAGTTTGAAGTTCACTTAAACCCCATTTCCAAAATCATCACAAAGCACTTGTGGGTTTAAGTCTTACATTCTTTTCAACTAGGCTAAAACACTGATTATACAATGGGGTATGAAAATGCTGTAACCTCATTGGTCAAAACACATCACATGACCATGATAAATCCTCCAGTATACCCACTGTAAAAGTTTTATATCACTACAAAAACAAAAACAAGAAGTTGAACATTGTATAATAGCAATATACCATGACAGGGAGTGGGTATATGGGTGGATTTACCACTTCTGGTGTGGTTAAGTCACTCGGTTGTGCCTCGTGACTGAACCACACCAGGCATGGTAAATCCACCAATATACCCACTCCCTGTCATGGTACAGTATATTGCTTAAATGCCAAACATGGTGAAAGTTAACTGCTAACATTAAAATGTATTTTGTTGCCGTATCCTAGCCAGCGCAGAAGCACTCATAGCGATTAGGTCCTAAATAAAGAAATACCTCATTTTAGACTTTAAGAATACATTGTGTCACACTCAAGCTGCTTAGTAAATTTCTAACTTTGTTGTTACTCACATTAGATGTTAGCTTGTGTACAATTCAGGTGGAAGTAATACAAGGCCAAAAGGACATCTCTTTTAAATCAATACGTGACTCCACCTCCAAATCTGGCAGCCAAACTTCATTCACAGTCCAGCTACAGTACATTATTTTTCATAATTGTTGTGCGAGAAGTCAGTTTAATGCCACTACCCTGACCAGCCTTTCAAACAAGAGATCATTTGCAAAGTGCTGGAAAATGGTATAATACACAATGTATATGACTCAACCGCTCAGCATTGCAAATCATACCACTGGCTTTCAAAATTCAGAACAAATAGCCAGAATGTTTATCACTTTCTTAATTTAAAGAATAAATATCTACTAATAGTGGCCCCATATGCAATATTTAATGTTGTGGAATGTTCTATAAAGTATGTTCACTGATTTAATATTTTGTGTGTCAAGAAATAGCTCTAACATTATTAAGAATATCAGTAAACCAGGGTAGAGCAAGGTTAAATGTCATTGTGAAAATCATAGTACTATGCCATATTCACAGCACTTGAGAGATATGACATAACTGTGTTGGGGTTCTGGCACTGTGCTTTACAGTTTGTGAGACAGACGGTGGATAGATGAATACAGTATGTTGGATGTAGCAGACTCCCTTGATGTGGAGCTGTTAATTTTCTGTTATGCCTTTATGTGACTTTTTAGCATCCCCTTGCTGCATTTCAGTGCTTTGCAAAACATTTCTGCATTATTCAATCTGTCTCCAGAGGCCATCATGTAATAGTGTATAGTGTACATCCACATTATAATACTGTACCTACTGGAATTTAGAATGTGCATATTATCACTTCATCAGTGGAAACTTTTTCTGCTTTACGCAACAGAAAAGGCACATTTGTTGTTTCCATTTCCAAATAAACTAAATTGTAAGCTATTAAACTGCAGTTCAGAATTCATTTTATAAGGAGTTCAGAAAATAACAAGAAACAAGCTGATAATGAAGTCTTATGCCAGAAATACTGTATAAAAACACAGTATACAAAGAGGGAATGACAAAGACTGAACCATGAGAGTACCCATACATTCTAACCCCTTAACATAGACATTATCAAAAATAGGGCATTTACTGTTAATAGTACTGATTGTATGAGCTCGTTAACCACTAACTTTTAAAACTCAGTGGTTAAAGAGCTTATACAATGTCAGCCACATGCAGTAGCTGAATCGAATAGTTATTACTGATACAATGTTTCTATTATGCACATCAGTGACAAGGCTGGGTGATTTGTTACATTGTACTACAGACCGATTCATTCTTAATGTGCTTTAAAGCTCATAAACAATGAAGCACATAGTAACAAAGCAAACAAACACATAATAGAAACACTGTATCAGATACAAAAAAAAATCATTCAGCTACTGCATTTTGAAACAATGGAAAAGCAGATCAATATTAAATCTTACACTGTGGTTCCATGCTTGAAAGATATTTCATTACATGGTCATTATTGTTTCTCATATGAGCATTGCTTTGTGTTACGTTCTGGTGTTGCACTAATGTTGTAAGAAAGCAGAAAAAATTATGTTCAGGGTTGGGTGATATCTTTAGCAATCAGAAATGTAACTGAGTAAAATTTAATTTTTTTGTGTGGGTAAATTAACACATGTTGCCCTTTTTATGTTCATGTCAAATTTATATACTGTAACTTCATATTACTGTTATTGTTAACTTGGTAAAATAAAAACTGCTTTAAATCAGAATTTAGTGTTAACAATTACAATGCTAAAAAAATGTAAACAGCCATAAGTTAGAAGTTTTATTTATTTTATTTTTTTTTGCGAAAAGCCAAGGTGTGCATCCCTATCTGATGAATCTCAAAATGAGTTTTTTTATGACCTGTAACAACAAGAAACTATGGAGTTTTTGGGAAGCCATATCCATACATTTTTCTAAGTCATACAATTGGCCTTCCATTAATTAGGAAAGGAAAGGCTGGGTAGACTTATTTTGCCTCATTTATAATCCCTTTGTTAGATGTCTTATGTACAGTTTAGATTGAGTAGTGGTGGAAATAACACCCGTGATCACCGTGATCATAGACTGTCAGTTGGTTGTGGTGTTGGAGATGGGGGGATTAGGTCTAAACGGGGGCTTACACTGTTTACAAACTATTGGTAAAATGCCCTAATTCACTACCCATTTTTAGAATTCCCATCTGGTTTATCTTACATGAGATTTATGAACATATCTGTGTACTATGCGTCTTGGCGCTTTCACCTTAATATTAATTGGGATCATTATTCTCACGTAACTTGGCTTAGATCTTTATTTTGATAACCATTTAACAGTTCTGTTGAATCAGGGTACTTTAAAATAAATTATTTCCCCCCTTGCAAGGAGTCATTTAACCTTTTGAGATAATAAAAAAAGTTAAAAAAAATACTGTGTCTGTTTCACAGTCATTTAGGAATGAAACACAAAGTCACAGTAATACAATTTGTCTTTATATTTTTTTTTACTGCTATTCATGTCATGAATTTATAAAAATGAAGTCCACAAGTAAATTAGTACATAACAAGAGGTCAGTATGTCAATGTGTGAAATTGGGTTAGCAGTAAGAAGACAGTGTTCAACATGTTATTCCATTTTGGATGCAAAACAATTATAAATACCCAATTCACAACACATACTGTATAATAAATAAATATGCTAGAATGCACCATCTCTTGCAAAGTAGACTTGTGTGACAGATTCAATTAGACATAGTTCTGTTCAGGAGATGCCTACTAATCAGTTATGATGAGTGGCTGGCATGATAATGACCCCCTGTCTTTACTGCAGCCCTTCTCAGTTGCCACTGTAATCACAAAGTCTGCTCTGTCTACAGTGCTGGTATCTTGGTTATTAGTATTTTGACTTCTCCGGGTTCCATGTATAGGACAGTTATGGACTGCATTCAGTATTTCTTATTAACATGCAGATCTTGTTACTGACTACTACTAGTATGTTTTTTCCCCAGTTCCACATTATCCATGGATGCCTCATGAACAGATGAAAATGAGTCTGGATCCATTACTTGTCTAAAGGATATTTGGCAGTGGATGAAAAGTATTAATTTGTTCACTGACCCACCCTGACCCACCCTCCTAACTCTCCAACTACCATTGATTGTAGGTGTACACTAACACTCAAAGCACCAGTAAATCAGCTCTTTCTTTTGTTAATAGTGAGGCATTGCGCAGCTGAAATGTATTCACTGTCAGTCAAAATATAACATGTTATAATTATACGATCACCATCCTGATATGCTAACACCATTCTATCTCCCTTCTCCCATGCTGATTCCTTGACTGACTGTGTTGTTGCAAATAAGATTGGGTAGGTCTGATGTGTGTTAGAGGTATTTCCAGGATGGGGTGGATGTGTTGTGTTGTATGGGTGGAGTTCAGTATCAGTATACCAAGAGTGGACCCTGACTGATGTCGGGAACACTCATGGAGTGGGGCGAAGGAAATGTGCACAGTTTATGATGCAAATTTAAGCCAGATAACACCCTTTTTTATGTTCACAATACAAGTTCCATTGCAGATGCACTCTTATTTAGGACTGGATCCACATATCCTATAACTGGAACCAAAACTGGTGTATACAGTAGCAAATATTTTTTTTTTTAATTTATAAAGACAAATGGGTGGGTGGTGGGCTATTAGACCAGTAATCTGCATAGCCCTTTCATTAAATAGAACTAAAAAGTGATTCAGAATATGGGATATTGGGGAGTGGGGAGGGGGTGTTGAGAGTGCTATCTAATCTCAGAGACAATTGTTGCATTGTTCATGTGATACAGTAGATTGGGTGATCAATGGGTGAAGGGGGGGATTGGGTTGTTATCAGCTACACCACAAACTATGAGCATTGTGAAGTGTGCGTGTGAGTAAAGTAAGTCAAAATACAACAGAAAACATCTTTACAAAATGCAGGCACATTGTTAAACCTATATTTTCTCTGTGGGCAATATGGTCTGCACTGAGCCAGGTGACAAATCACTAAGTCTCATGTCCATATTTCTTTACCGTCATACCCACTGCCTCATCACTGTGCCTCTGTTCCCCAGAGTCAGTCCAAGAACTGTCCCATGCTACATTCCTCATGACCACAAACTATTTTCAGCCACTCATTTATTGCTTGGCATTTAAAAATATTATTTTCTTTTACCATAGAAGCAACCCATCTGCTATACCCATCCCTACCCAAATCCTTCAGCACTGCCTTGCTCTCACCACCGGGCAGACAGCATAATGCATCATCAAGGAGGGTGTTTTTGAACACACTCCCTGTTATCACAGACCTTGCCTGGCCATAGTGGTGAGCGGATGCAAGTACCAGCCCCATGATAGGGGTAAGGAAGGGTAGAGTGGATGGGGTGGTTATTCAGTGCATGGGATCAGAGGGAAGGGGTTCATTAGACCAGCAGGGTGTAGAAACCACTTTTTTTTAATTGTAAAGACAGATCTTTTTAAGTTGGAGGTATAACAAAATAGCAGTTGGGATATATTATTTATAATGGAAATCATATATGGGGGTGAGGGGAACCCCATATGCAACCATGGCATTTAATTTTCATTTAGGAAATCACAAGTGTTGGGGACATATCTAAAAGCTCCAGCACTGGCTTGAAACACTCACCAGATGCATGACCCTGCCAATAAGGATTCCAGTATGTCCTTTCCTTTTTTTTTATGCAAATCATGATGTATCTATAATCACTGACTCACAAATGGCAAGTGGGTCATTAGACCATAAAGGAAAATGTCTTTTTCATTAAAAAAATACTAAATAAATAAAAGTGATTTGGAACATGCGGTAATGAGTAGTGGGGGGGGGGTGAGAGTGGTATGTAATCTCAGAACTAATTGTTGCACTGTTCGTGTGGTAGACTGGGTGATCAATGGGTGAAAGGAGGGTTTAATGGGGTTGTTCTATGCTACAACACAAACTATTAGCATAGTGGATTAAGGGTGTGGGTTTGGGGAAGCAAATCAAAATAGAACATACACCATCTTTATTAAATGCATGCCTGTTTTTAAACCTATGCTTTCTATGCAGACAATATGGGCTGCACTAAACCAGGTGCCAAATCACTAAATCTGATGTCCATATTTTACCAGCATGCCAACTGCCCCATCCTAGTGCCCCCATGTCACAGGGTCCCTACAAGTACCAAGCACCATTCCTCATGTCCACAAAATACTTTCAGTCACTCATGTTCTGCTTGGTATATAAACAAAGACATTCATCTTTTACTGTAGAATCAACCCATCACCTCTCCTTTTCAATTCTCAAATACTTCATCTGATTCTGCCATCCTCTTACAAACATGGAAGCTCTCAGAATGCATTATCAAGGGGTGTGTTTCCAGAAAATGCCCTGGTTCTCAGAATGCAGATACTGTAAAATAACTCACAAACAGGACTGGGAAATTGTGTTGTAGCAGTTTTGCAACTGGGCCCAGATTTTCAAACTGTGCCACAAAGTAACGCAATAGCAGAAGCAGGCTCAAGTTCAGTGCGCCTATGCACAACAAGCATGATATTCAAACACTGTGCAGGCCAAGATGCACTTGCACCACACAACTGAATATTGCACCAACTGCACCATGGTGCAACCAGGGATGTGCAGTGGCACAGGGTAGCAGTGCATGAGCACAACCAGGGATGTGCAGGGACAGGATGCAGGGGTCCACCATCCATGAAAGATATGGGCAGAGGAGCACGCAGCAGAACAGACATCGCCCCCCACACCCCATGAACCGCACAACCTGAGGAGAGCTATAAGAACCACCGGCCCATGGACAACAGCAACAATCCCACAGCCAGTACATGGTGCCGCAGCACACCCCCTGGCAAGCTGTGATAGGCACACAAGGAGGTCCGGCCACCCCATGCTACACCATCCCACCAATGCAGAACACACCCTGCACAGTGATCCCCAGACACCCTGCCCAGGAACAGTGCCCAACAGTGCATGACATCCCATGCATGCCACCACCCCCACTGTGACAATTCAATCCTGTGCACCATGGAGGAATGCAAGATAGCCCCACCGTGAGCACCCTGCAGAGGGCAACAGCAGCCACCGATGAAGCAACTGCAGACACAGTGCCACCCTGCATGGCCCCCCCAAGGTACAGCTGAGAGACTGACCCTGCGTCGGCACATGAGGTACCCCACATGCAACAGGCCTGTCCTGGACTGCACCACCAGTGGTACAGCACCCTGCACACCCTCCCAAGGACACACCCCATCTCAGCACTGGCCCCAACAGCCAGCAGAGATGCCCACAGTGGTGCATGGAGGCATGCGACACACAGGATGCAGCACAGTGCACGGACAAACACCCACCCACCCATACCCAAGGGCACACCAACACAGGGACACAGTAGCGGGGCAACAAACCTGCTGGCATGTGGCAACAGCAGCCGTGTACCCATGGCTAGCACCCCTCCATGGCACAGGTGTACCAGGCACCCTGCGCATGCACCATGAATCTGTACGCCACCAGCATATGTCTGGAGCACAGGTGACAGACAGTGGAGCACATCTCCTGCAACAGACACAAGCAACAGCATGGAGGGGGGACAACAACAGTGGAGGCCACAGTGCCACCCGGGGCAGATGTGCACCATACCAATGATAGGAGGCAACCTGGCATTGTGTCGGGTACAGGGGTTGTCCAGCATGGACAGCCACCTCTGACATGCCAGCAGACCATGCATAGCACAGACATGCAAGGGTGTCAGCTGCACAGGCCATGGACAGTCTGACAGGGGCACCATGGACACAGTGCATGCACCGTGGACCACTGCACACAGGCGTCCAGTGCACAGAGAACAATACACAAACCACAGACAGTGACTGATTCCCTCACCCACACCATAGGTGGTTCCCTGCTGGACACACACACACGGCCATGCCTGCACCACCCCGGATGCCATGCACACCACTGCAGACAAGCACTTGTAGCCTGCTGCAAATCAGAGACCACCACAGTTGTCATAACAAAACACATGTATTCAAAAGAGGTAACAAACAACTATGTACAAGTATTTACAAGGGGGGGAAGGGCCACATACCAGGTGGGGGCAAGCATGGGGCAGGGATGAACAAATGGAAGAGGGAAGAAGGGGTGTGAGGGTGGGTCCAGGGGGGTAAGTTGGGTCCGGGGGCATGGAGAACCTATTGGCTGCCCCGCTCTCCACTCCTGTGGTGCCTATGTGTCCTTCTCCTTCTGACCCCGTGCCGCTCCAGTCTCTCAAGGATTGCGAGGGACACCCTCGCCATCTGCAACAGCTCCTGCATGCCTCTCTCCAAGGCCATCCAGCAATGTCCACCTAGGACAAGGGAGCAGAGTCAATACTTGTGACTGTCCATCCCCCAGCAGCCCACCCATTGTGCATGGCATACAGCCATGGGCTACACCCCTGTGATGGTGTGTGACCACCAACAGTGACCATGTCCACAAGACCTGCCTACCCAGGTGCATACAGCTATGTGGACTGCTGCACACACACCCACCCCCAAGTCCCACACAGCACCACCGTGGCTGTAAAGTGACATGGCTATGTGGTGCGAAGGCAGTGGCACAGCCATGTACCTGGTGCATGCATGGACCACCAGCGATGCACACCCACACATGTAGTGCCACAGGACAGTGCTGAGTGTACCGTGTGGTGTGCACGTTGGTGGTGTCAAGGGCTGGTGACCATGCCCCACTGCCTACCTCTCAACACAGCATGCACAGAAGTTCCTGGAAGAAAGGCACTCACATGCATCTGCAGCAGCCTGGCCTGCTGCACTATGGGCCCTCCATCTCGTCACTGTTGCTGGGCAGCATCAAGTTCCCGCTGTGCACATGCCTCATGGGACCGTCATCTCTCCTCAGGTCCTAGTGCTCAAAAAGGGGAGGGGAACATCAGTACAATCCAATAGCAAAGCCCTCCCCAAGTGTGTGCGATCCCACACAGCCCAGCCATGCCGCAACCCCCCCACCACCACCACCACCCACACTGGATGGCACCCACCCCCCCGCATGGTGGACACATGCACACCACAATACCCAGACAGACAGATGCTACCAGTGTATGGATGGAGCACCTACCTGGACGTGGCACTGTGCCTCGCCTGGCACATGCCCGTAGCTGAGTCAGCCTATCTGAGTCCTTCCGCCGGAGGTCCCCATAGCGGTGGTCACACTGCTTCACGCTGCGGGCGATCCCGGTGGCCTCCTCCAGTGCCTCTGCCACCTCCTCCCACACAGCACTTCTGGGCCTCTCTAAAGGGTCTTCCCCAAACAGGGCCTCAGCATGGGGCTCAACAATGGCCACCAGATTGGCCAGTTCAAGCGGGCTCCACATTGCTGACCTCCTGCGTGCCATCTTTCGTGCAGCCAGGATCACAAAATGGGGCTCTATAGTGCACGTCCCCCATGTACAGATGCTGCGCGGTACAGCGCTGCCATTCCCCATCACACTGTCACTGAACAGCATGATAGGGGTGAACCCCTGTGGATGCATGGCACCTAGGTGGCAAAGGTCGACTGCAGGGCAATGGTCTGTCGCGCATGGATCACCACAGTGCTATTGGGACTCCCTGCATGTAGCACGGTAGGGTGCCTGTGTGTGATGCCCTGCAATGGCCTACCATGCTGTGGCACCATGGTGCCTATGACACTCCAGGACATGAGCGCCACAAGCGTGAACAGCACACTAGTGCCACTGGCACAGTGATGGCCGTGCTCATCATGTCATCAGCGCGGCAGGTGTCGGCATCAGCACCCTTGGCATGCGCTGTGTGGTGCCTACTGCACACGTCACAGAGCTGCACCTTTGTCTGAGCACACTCAACACAACTGAGCAAGGCGCATCAGTGTGATATTCAGCCAGCATATGCAAATCAGCTCATCAGCAATTCCATGGCGCAGCCACTGCATTAGCATCCACTTAAAGTTGCGCATCGCCTCATTTGCATGCCTTGCACTATATAAATGTGACATGGGGCTGCAGAGGACATTGTTTGGTATTGCAGTCTATTGTGGTGGGTTGCATGCTGTTTGGAAGTGTGGACTGTGGTGTGTGAGAGATGCATGGGACTGCACATTCAAAGGTAATACCTGTCATTCCCACAGGCTCTATAATGACCAAATGTGAGGAGGAGGAGGAACAGAGATGTGGGAGATGGAGGAGGCCCAACTTCACCTGGGCAAAATCAGATGCCCTGTTTGAGGCATACCTCGACAGGGAACCGCTGCTCAGCGGACAGCAGGGAACATCACAGGCCCATGCTGCGGCATGGGATGAGGTAGTGCGTGCCATCAACCAGCATGGTAGCCACCAGCAGTCCATGCAGGAGTGCAAAAAGAAGGTCAGCATGGACAAGTGGAGTATTAAAGATAAGGTGGCTGCCATAAGGGTAGCACGTGCTGCAACCTGTGGTGGACAGCCGGATGTGCCATGCCTGATGCCACAGGAGGAGCGGGTGGCTGGCAGCATGCAGCATTGTGCCCTAGAAGGCATTCCAGGTGCTGGCTTCTGGATGGGTGGAAGCCCGTCACTGCATGGTAGATCCTGTGCTGTCACTGTGTGGGGGGGGGAATGCCATAGGGTAGGGCAGAGACATTAATGCTACTGTGTTCCCTTACAGCTCCTGAGCATCTACAGTACATGGGTCAGCGGTGGTGGGTGTGTCCACTGAGAGTGATACCCTGGACACTGAGGAGTGCCCAATCACCTCCACAGGTGTCTGAGGGTCAGGACCACAGCATACCCACCTGTCTGTCTGGACTGAATATGGTGGTGCTGGTGCAGAGGAGGCTCTGCCTGTGTCCCAGCGTGACAGCAGCCATGGATGCCAGATTGCTGTGACACAGACTGGTGCCAGATCCAGCACCGATGATGATGGATCAAACATCCTGGACAGTGATACATGTGGGCCGCAGGATGGTCCCACAGCAGGAAACAGCACAGGCGTAGCCGTGGGTGGTGCCACCGTGGAGGCCTGCGTGACATCACAGTCCCAGCCTGTGCCTGTATGCACCAGTGTGGCAGCACTGGTGTGCATCCAGACTGGTGGGGCTGTTGTGGCCACTGCGGTGGCACCGGTGAGCCATGGTGATCGGCAGCCCAAGGAGCAGTGTCAGCAGTCAGCCAATGGCGATGGGGGGACAGTGTCAGGTGCGGCATCAGTGCACCGTATGTGGACGTGCCCCGGCATGGCTCTGGTGTGCAGCACCCATCATCAAGAGGTGATGCCCAGCACGGCTGGGAACACCATGAGGGACAGCATGCTGATCCGGCGGATGACCTCTTTGATGAGCATAGCCGCCTACTCCAGGCTTCTGTGGATCAGCAGTTGTGGCTTTTGAGGGCAGTGGATGCACTCAGTGCGGTTCTGCATCAGGCAGAGGAGCAGCACAGCAGAGACCATGGTCTGCTCCTGGCAGAGATGGCCCGGCAGCAGGAGGATGTGACCTCTGCTATTGACAGGCAGACATGTGCATTCACAGCTGTCATGGCCACATTGGGCACCCAGTTTGTTGCCCATGCACTGTAGACACCGCGCATTGTCACGTCCACCCCTATTCCCGGCATCGTGCAACACCTTCCATGTCAACACCGGGTTCAGCTGTGGGCATACTGAGCACGCCTGGTGCGGGCATGTTCAGTGAGCTGCAGACCCCTGCTTGAACACGGTCGCTTTCCCACACCGTCACCCCTGGGGGACCGTCGGTGCCTCCCCATGAGGCCAATGGTCAGCCTGGCATGGCTGGCAGGTTTTGGTGGGGCCGCCCATGCATCTGTGGTGGCCGTGGCACTGTGCTGCGTGTCTGACCTGTCTCCCACCATGGCTACTGTCTGCTGCTGCCCTTTGTGCAGTGTGTTGTGCAATGTGTGATGCACAGGTGGGGTACCCAGCCCTGCACACACACAGTCCATGTGCACACCCTCCCAGCTGCTGGCCACTGTGGCATGTGCATGATGATGCCTGTGTTGCACTGTCCACCAGTGTGCAATGGTGCCCAGCATCTGAGACACGCACAGTGACAGCCACTGGACATGGTCATGTGTGGGCCTGTGTGTGGCTAGGGGTTGCAGTCAGGGTTGGCGTGCCTTCTACCCCTTGTGCATGTCTTGTGGTGGGTGTGTGTGTGTGCATGACTGCGTGTCATGTTAGGCCCTGCCCATCCCTGACGGAGTATGCGGTTCCATGCTCAGACCCATTCCCTTGCCGCCATCCACCCCTGGGGTTTATCCATGCCTGTCTATGGGTTGTGCCTTTGCCATTGGTGGTTGCACAAGGCCCGTGACCTACTTGTGTTGGCTGAAGTGCTCCTCTGTGATGTTGTCCCAGTGCAGCTGTGACATCCAGATCAGGTGATGGTCCTTTCACCCAAGGGGTGGCTGCCCATCACCATCTGGATCAGTGTCCTCATCGTCCCCATTGCTATCCCCCTCTTCAACCTCAACCGCTATCCCACAGTCATTGGCCATGTTGTGCAGGATGCAGCAGGCCAGGAATAGCCCACAGGTCTTTGAGGGGCCGTACTGTAGGGCACCGCCAGACATGTCCAGGCACTGGAAACATGCCTTCAGCATCCTGAACACCTGCTCAATGACATTATGTGTGATGGCATGTGCCTCATTTTACCGTTGCTTCAATGGAGTCATGGGGCACCGGTATGGTGTGAGCAGCCAGGGACAGAGTGGGTAGCCACTGTCACCTGTCTGTAGAGGGTGGACATTAGTATGGTGGTCTGCGTCGCTCTGCCATGGGCTGTCAAGGCCTGTACCCATGGCACCTCTGACTATGCACCTCCCTACAGTTGCTCATGTCATCCTGCATGATGTGCATACCCACCCACTAGGTGGCCAGTGGGGATGTCCCCACTATCGAACCTGTGGCACAGTGCAGACTGGTGCCAGATGAAGGCATCATGTGCTCCCCCAGTATGCATGGCACAGACATTGGTTATGCGCCCCCTGGCATTGCACACCACCTGTCAGTTGATGCTGGCAAACCCCTTCCGGTTAATGTAAGATACACTGTCCGGGCCAGGTGGCATGTGGATGGCCACATGGGTGCAGTCAATGGCCCCAAGCAGGCCAGGCATATCTGCTACCCTGTGAAACTCTTGTATGTGTGCTGTGCACTCCGCCTGTGTGCTGGGGAAATGGATGTCCTCCACAGCATGTGGCAGCAGTGCGTTGAGGAATTGTGTGAGTAGGCATGATGCGGCCAACTGGGTTATGCCTGTTGTGTGCCCTGTTGGTCTCTGGAAGGTGCCCGTGGCAAGCAGGCACATGACAGCTGTCGCCTTTATCTCCACTGACAAAGCATGGCTCCGTTGTGTGGGTGCCTGCATCTCATCACTGAACAGCTCACAGAGCTGCCTCAGAATCGCCCAGTTCAGGTGGTACTGGCCCACAATCTCTGTGTCAGAGTAGTGTTCAAAGGTGGTGCAGGCTCGGTACCACCTGTTGGGGGCGTAACGCCGATGGGACCTTCCACAGCCGCACCCCCCGCTGCCTGCCTTCTCACACCCCTCATTACGGCCTCCATCTGGAAGGTGGCACTGGCCGTGTCCCTGGCAGGTGTTGGCCCCCCCTGGCAGCTGTTATCCCATTCCCCCTGCTGTCCTTTTTGATACTCGCCCTGCACCGGGTACATCTCCGGCCTTTGGCTGTCCTGCCTACTGCCACTGCCCTCAGTCCACTGTGGCACTTCCCTGTCACGCCTGCACAGTTGCACAGGCTCCCCACTCCTGTTCTGTTCCTGGTTGTTTCCAGGTGTGCCCTGTCCTGCTCCTGCCCAGTCCCACTCACTGCTACCCTCTTCCTTGTTGCTGTCACCTCACTCCCACCTCTGGCTTCCCTGTAGCATTCTTGCAACTCTCTCTTGTTCCTTTTTATTTTGGATCATTTCCGCTATCGCGCAACTTCCGCTTGCTCCCCTAATGGCATGGCACATGCTATTGAATATCACATTATGCCATTTATTCATGGTTCCTCCCCCCTACGGTTGTGCATGCATTCATTATCATTGTGCTCTTGCACATTGCAACTTGTGCAGCGCAGCTGCCTCCCACTGATTATCGCACAATGGTGCATTTTTGTACTTGTGCTAGCACATCACTGTTGCGCATGGCACATCCCTTTTGAATATCTGGACCCTGGAATATACTATAAATCATACTGCCTTTAGTTAGAGAAGAATAAGCCCCAGGTTGCTCAGGATATCCCTGCTGCATCCAAAACTGAACCAAACAGTCATACACAAAATAAAAAAAAGTTAATAATTGCACTATGCTAGGATCCATCCACTCACTCTTCTCTTTAGAAGAGGGGAGGATAGTGTGGGAAGGAGCCCCTTTCTAAACAAGGCAGAGGTAAACTGAACATCTCTGTCTCCAGTTCCATTTGTTTCTGCTATGATATCACTTACCTGTTAAAGCGGGGGAGAGGTGGCAGGCTTCATTCATGCCTCTGCCATCAATGTTTATTCCAGGCCAAAGGCCACCTTCACATTTCGGCCAATATAAGGGAGATTAGCAACAATGTTCCATAGATCTGAGCTGAAGAAACCACAAAAAGAAAATAATCACAGCATTGTTGGATCCATTCCTGCTGGTCCCACTCCTAAGGAGCACGTTGAGACAGCCGGGCTACGAAAGGTGCACATACAGTATGAGCAATAATTGTAACTCCATAAAATGGATTGTTTAGCCAGTGCAGGTGAAAGTCATTGGATGGTTAGCAAATAACCTAGTCTCAAATAATAACTACAGTACATATTTAAGAACCGCCAGTCAGAAATGGAGAAAGTGACCAGTCTGTGTTTTGCTTTTCATAAAGTTTACTGTTTGCTATAGATTCCACTCCCCCTTCCCCTTAAACTTTGAAGAGCATTATGAATATTGATGAATTATTATATTAGTCCATGTTACTTGAACTTCATGTTTTACATCTTGAGGTGGAAATGGAAAACATCTGATAATATTGGAGCACTGATCTTAAATAGTATCACTAAAAGTGAAAAACAGTATGCATGATCACATTTCTGAGAACAAACATGTAACAACTGCTTATTTAAACTGTAGAGTAGACACATTATCTTGTTGAGATATTAATCTTTTTCAACTGTATCTTAACACACAGTACAGTATACATTTTTAACGTGTGTGTGTGTGTGTGTGTGTGTGACTGACTGTGATAGTGTTTATTGAAGATGATGTGTGAAATGTTTAAAATCTCAGTAGCTGAAAAATAATTGTTGCACCAAGTAATTGTTTTTTTTTAAACCAGGAGAGACACATTGAACTGAAAGCTTTGTTTACAGGTGCAAACTGGGAGTTCAAGGAAGTTAATTGACTTGCTCAGGGTCACACAGCATGGTAGTGAGAGCTGTGGAATTCAAACACAGGTTTCTAGGTTTGCAGCTCAGAGCCTTAAACCACTGAGCTATACTGCCTCCTTCATTGTTGTACTGTCTTGCTAATGGAATTGCTTAATCTGACATGAGCATGCTTAAACTGTGCCTATAATGACAAACTTATAATTTTAGTAATCTATTTTGTATATATCCCCCCCCCATGCAAGTGACACCAACACACCAGTACAACATGCACCTTATCACAAAATGAGCAAGCAAGGAATAAAGTGAGAATGACATCAGGACTGATAATAAATCTACCTAAAAGGAAACTGCTTATGATTTATTTTTTACTTTTCAGCTGAGAGGCTTTCACCAAAATGATGGCTGCTTATGGTAGGGCATATACAGTTCACTGGCATGGACTCATTCCATAACCTGTGACTTTATTTATACAATGATCTGTATGAATGTTTTTTTTAAACTTAAGTACTGTACTGTACTAATGAGTGACAGCAGGATGAGAAGGGACTTTGCATCACAGAGGGCAATGAGAAGACAAATGACATATCAGGGTATAGTTAGAAAGACAAACAAGAGGGAAACTATTTAGACAATGAATTTTCTAAGAAAAGGGAGATCAATGGCTTATGCAAAAATGTAGCTGCTTGGTGAGTCATTTACTGCAAATGTTTTTCCCCCTTTTAGTAATAAAAGCACTGGTACAAATATAGAAACGTAATACAAAATAAAGTGTTCCCAAGTATGAGCTGCAGCAATGTGAACAGAAGGTTGAGACATTGTAGTTGATCAGTACATGGTTTTTCATTTATTTACTTAGTTACATGTTTATTGACTTGTTGTCCCTTTCAAAGGCAGGGTAGTGTGTGATATAAAGGAGCAAGAGTCTATAATGTGAAGTGAGGGTAATATGAGTAGTAGTTTTGCAAGGCAGGAGTTCGTTTGAGCAAATAAATAGAACTAGAGACCGTGAGCTTCATATGAGACAAGTCTTCAGTTCTATTTCTTTTCTAAAAAGAAATACAGTCTTGCCAGAACACAGACATTGTATTCACTTCATCCTGGAGACTCTTATTTACTTATGACCCACACTACTCTGCAGCTGAAAGGAACAACTAGTTTTCATTATGTCTGGGTGTTTCACTGTCTGCTCTCCAAATACAGAGTATCCCAGAGAAATGCGACATGCTGCGGACAGCCAGCTATTCCCATTGCAGTGTGGTTTCATGTCTGCAGAGCCTTGCAGAGAAATGCATTATGTTGCACTATCTAAGGTCATTTCCTGACACATTAAATACCACACCATGCGTATGTTCTGGCAAAGGATTAAGCGATAATGTTCAGGGGAAAAAATAATAAAGAGCAAATACATTCACCAAGTAATGATAAAAATATTGCACATGTCAAATGCTCTGTAAAACAGCTTCTTGAAATTATCACCTGCATGATGCACCTTATTGTGTATTTCAGAATAAATATAGTCAGTAATTGTTCTAAAAGTGCTTAATCTGATACTATGTATTGGAGAACAAAGGAGATAAAAACACACAATATCAAGTATTTCCCCTTAAGCACTTGCTAACCATACTGATTTAACAAAAATGTTTTCTTAGGTCCACAAAAGTTCCTCTGAGACATTTTACAGCCTTTTATTACTGTACCTGCTGCACCAGGCTTTGAAGCAAGTGTTTCCTTGTGAACAGTGAGTCTTCATAGTGTATTACAATTGTCCCCTGAATCCCCCCAGGCATGATGGATGCTACAACAGTTTAACTTGTTGGTTGCTCATTTACAATTTTATTTATGGCACAAAGAATATATTTACAACCACAGATTTTGAATTCACAATTCAATTACACACCAGAATGTCTTTTCAAACTTCCTGGTTCCAGCCTCTGTCCTTCTTCTGGTTGTTCTTCCATCTTGGCTTTCAGGGCCTGGACACTGTGAATCTGGTCCCCTCCTCCATACCAGAACCATTCCGGTTCCACCTACCTGGGCTTTTGCCCTCTAGGCCCGGACACTTCTGAATCCAGCACCTGGACCTTTCCCTCCCATTTTACCACCACATCTGTTCTTTGTTCCCAGCCCATGTATCCTACCCCTACCCCTTCCTTCCCCCGCCCCCTTTTTTCTTCCACTGCCCGCCCAGCTTATGCACGGATGGAGGGGCTCTCCTTGTGGGCTAGTATCTAAAACCTTTGCTGGCTATCTGGTTCACAAGCTGCTCAATGGGCCTTAGGAATAGACACATGCCAAATTCTGACAGATGGACCCCGTCAGACCTGTACACCGCAGGCTGGTTGAAGGAGATGTCCTTGTGCTGCAGGTGTACTCCCCCATCTTTATTACTGCCCTGGCCACCCTTCTATTTAAATGCTTCCTGACTTTCTCGATTAGCCAGGTGTCCTTCACCCCCCTCCAAATCCTCTGGGAGGTGATGTTGGACCAGCCAATTGTCACCCTCGGCCACCACCATCTCAATTTCTCCAAATCTCCCATGATGCTCTTCCTCAATGCCCCCCATAGCAGGCTCCACAAATCATTGCCCCCCAGGTGTATAATAATGCAATATGCCTTGCCTCATTGCAACTTTAATTCTTCCATCAAAGGCATGAGCTCAGCACGTCAGCACAGCGGTTGGATTTCTGCTTACAACGCCAGCAACCTGGGTTCGGGAATGGACTCAGGTCACTGGAGGGTCAGCCGAGGCGAAGGAAAGGAGCATTCCAGAATGGCTCGCCTTCTCTGGAGGGGGAGGGTGGGGATGCACCTCAGTGCATGCTGCCCCCTGGTGGAGACCGAGGGCACAGCACAGACGCCTGAGATGGAAGCACTAGGGGAGTGGCAGACGTCGGCGCATGCCTTGACATCAGTGGCACGCCACTCCCCAGGGAGAAAACTAGGAAACTGCCCTGGTTAACCAGCACCTCCACCTTAGTGACACCCCCCGGCCAATACAGATGCGCTGGCCCCCACTGGCGCCTTCCCCCACAGAGGAGAGGGACCCGTTCGGCGAAGGGATATTCCAGGTTACCTGGGAGGGGTCACAATTTGAGGTGAGCAGTAGTTGGGGATGAGGGAGTGCGCATGAACTGGGATATTGAGAGACCCAAAGGAGTGGCCGGCCAGGGGTGGCAGGAGGGGAAAAAAAAGGCATGAGCTTTGTCCAACTCATCCCCTAACGCCTTTCCACAGCACCCTGGTATGCTCAGTGTTATATCTCAACTCTGCTCCTCTGGAGGTGGCGAACGCAAACCTTTCAGCCCAATATTCGAAGGAATGCCCCACTATCCAGATTTTCCTCTTGGAACCTGCCACGGAAAACAAAATAAACAGTGTGAGTTGCTGTTGTCAATACCTCATGTACCTCTTATAGCAGCTGGACTTCCAGCTCTCCACCTTCTGTACCTCCGCCATTGCAGCCCCTTTTTCTGCTGCCTCCATGGCTGCCCCAATCCAAAACAAATGTGGGGCAAATTTACCTGGATCTTCTCCGAGGAATGTCAGAGCCCTCTTGAGTACTTCCCCTACCTGAAACCCAGTGACTGGGGAGCCATCCCCATGTCAGAACAGAACTCCCCCGGCCCTCCCCTGAGCACTCCCATATGTCTCCAGTGCACTCACGGTGCAGCTGGTGGACTGTGGTTGCCTCACCAGTGACACCTGGGTCCCTCTCCCCCCTGGTCCATCTTAGACCTGGCCAGGGTAATGACCAACCTGTTGTGTCCCCATTGGATGTCCTCATGCTGTAAAGCCTGCCCGGAAGCTGCCTTTCATGGGGCCACCACCTCCCCCACCCGGAATGCCCCTGCTGCCTTAACTGCAAACACTGTCAGGAATAGTACCCACTCTTGGGCTGATGTGCATGCCTTCTGGGTTGCCCCAAGACCTTTTCCAGCAATTTCCCTCTTATGGGGTGCCTCCTGTCCACCCTGGTCACTTGACCCCTCCACCACCCTGACACCATGTGTTTTATTGTCCTGCTGGCCCCTACATCAGGCCAGCTCCTGTCCTGGCATACCCAACTGATGCCAGCTAAGTGCATGATCATTGTGGCATGGGCCAGCCCTTCTTCCCACATCTTCACCATGAACCTCCTTACTTGCTCGTCCCAGGCCAGTTCGGCCCCATCCCACCTGTACTTCCTTCTGAAATCCTGAAACCTCACCAATCCTGCCTCAATGTATTAGCTGCCCAAGATCCCTGGTACAGCACCCTGGCTGTGTCCCTCCAGCCTCCGACATCCAGTCCAGGATCCTGGTCCTGTGTGGCATTGCCTGAGGCCTCAGCTCCCAAAACCTATCGAGCTGGAAACAGGAAAGACTGTCTGCCACTTTGTTCTTCAGCCCCTCAATGTGCTGTGCTTTGAAAGATAAATTCAGCTGCAGCCCCAACAAAACCAGTCACCTGAGCTGTCTGCCCACAATCTCAGTCCTCCCCCTTGCCTATTAATGACTTCCACCACCCCTTTGTTATCTCACCAAAACAAGATGCACTTCCCCTGCATCCTATAGCCCCACACCTTCAAGGCTCTGACATCCATTCCCCTTGGAAGTATGCCCCCATTCCCAGGGCACCTGAAGCATCCGTGAACAGCTCCAAATCCACATTCTTTTCCCATTCTTCCTGCCAGAATGTCACCCCATTGCAGCAGTTGAGAAACTCCTCCCATGCCTGGAAGTCCTCCTGTACACCTCTCGACATGTCCACCCAGTGGTGCAGCAGCCAAGCCTTCCCTGATGTCCTCCCCAGCCTCCTTGTGAATGTCCTGCCTGGGCTTATAGCCTTGCAGGCAAAATTAGAGTGCCCCAGCAGCTGTTGCATTTGTACCTCCACCTCCCCATAACTTGGGATAGCAGGCCTCTAAGGTGTACCTCTTTGTCCATGGGAAGCTGAAAACAACCCTCTTCTGTGCCACCTTTATGCCCAGGAATTCCAACTTATGGGAGGGGCCCTTCATCTTGCCCTGTGCCAATGATATATCCACGTGTCGGCACATTGCCTTAAAATCCCACAACATCCCCTGCACCTCCACCCTGGATTCTCCCTAATGAGGAGGAAATCATCCAGGTAGTGCACTACCCTCCTGTGCCCATACCGGGCCCTGAATACCCATTGCACCTAGGTGCTGAATGCTTCAAAGGTGGAACACACCACCTAGCACCCCATGGGCATGGCCTTGTCGAAATATATGACCTCTTGAAACTGAAAACCCAACAGGTCCCAATCCTCGGGCCGGACAGGTAAAAGCCAAAAACACTGATTCTATGACCATCTTCACAAGCCATGCCCCCTCGATAGCCCTGATTAGCACTATTGCCTGTTCCAGAGAGGCATACTACACCGCCCTAAGGTGATCGGGTATGCCCTCAATTACCAATGAGCCCTCAGGGTAGAATAAGTGATGGATCAAGCGGAATTCCCCTGCTGCTTTCTTGGGGACAATACCCAAATGGGAAACTCTGAAATGCTCACGGGGGAGCCCATAATGGGCCATCAACCCTACCTGCCCTGATTTCCTTCTCTGTCTTGGCCTCCACTATCTCCTCTTTTCCCCTCACTGATCCTAGATTCATTGCCAACATCCTTGCTGGCCCCCCTTGAAACCCCAGTGGAAAGCCAGCCTAGAATCCTGCCCTGAGCAGCTCTGCCAACTCCCTATTTGGGTAGTCTGCAGTCCATTTCTCCACCACTGCCAGAGAGATGGGGGTGCACGCCAGCATGCAACCCCATCACCCTTTATCGTGCACCTTGTTAATGTCATCCCCCTGGAGTGTAGTGTTGCCCTCTCTGACTGCCCTTCCAGACCCTGCCCTGCCCCTCTGGGGCACCCCAAAAGGACTGTTCATGATACTGACTCCTGTGTTGCCCCCCTCTGTCCACCCCCTGTCAGCAGTTGGAGACCAGGTGCAACCCCCTGTACTTGAAGCAAACATGCTAGTACTTACAATTGCCCTATGTACATGTGGCCTTATTGTAATCGCAACATGTCCTGGCCACTGCAGTAGATGCAGCCCTCCTGACCTGCTCACCCCCAGTGCCACCCACTTCCCCAGAGTCCTTACCCATAACTCCGAGTGGGTACAATCCCACCTCAGATCCCCTTTTCCCACTATCATCTTCTGCAATGCCTCATCATACTTGAGGCAGCTATACCTGACTTTGGCCTTGTACGCATCTCTGATAATGGACATGTACGTCAGTAGGGGGATGGTGAGTTCCGGCTGCTTCTCCAGCACCAACATGTTATATATTATGAAGCCCCCTTTACCAGTTCTCAATGGTCTTCCCTTTGTACTTAGCTTCCTCCATCTTGTGGCCCACCACTGCCAGAGCCACTGCCATTTCCAACTTCCTCACTGACTCCTTCTGCTCATACTTCATGGCCGTGTCCTCGTCCACCAGCCTGAAGATGTCAACATACTCCCCCTTCCAGATTTCTTCCTTGATTGAAACTGGGACATGGTCCCCTACCAAGCAGCTCAGAGGCCCATCACATAAATTTTTGGCTGCCGTCTTGGCCCCCCTCCCTTTTCTGCCCCAGCCCCTTTCCTTTTTTTTCCCAGTTAGTACATTTTATTGATATATATATATATGACTCTGGATCATATGATACTTCTGCTGCTCTCATTAATTTGGCTTTCCTAATACCACAAAAAAATGCTTTCCTGTGTTTCCTTGCCTATTTGCTTCTGCATGTGTATCACAGTGCCTCCCCATGGCTTCCTTGTTTGTCCTATGGTGGAGGATGTGGGGGTCTTGGTAGAGTGTTGTGACCCCTTGTGGCTGCCTGCCCCATGTTTCTGCAGGCCCCCATTGCTCCCCTGTGTCTCATCCACCCTCCCCCACTCCTGGCTTCCTGGCTGCTGCCTCCCTCTCCTACTATTGCTGTTTCTCATGCCTTCTCCTTGTTTTCAGCTTTTCAGCTTCTGGCTCTACCAGCACACTCCAGCTGTCTACAGGCCCTGTTCCTAATTGTCTTTGGGGTATTGAGTGAAGGTAGGCTGCTGTCTAATGGGAATAAAGGTTCCCTCTGTAACTTATTATATATACAAGTATCTGTCCTCCAGCTGCTGCATCATAGTTCAGCAGTGGATGCCATCGGATGGGAGTCTTGCTTGAAAGTTAAAGTAGCTTCATGTTTAGTTCCTACTAGTATGATGCAGCCTCACCTTGGATGATGATCCTTGTGGCTGTGTGCCTAGTTCTGTTTTGCTTAGACTCCATCCCTGTGCATTTCAATATGCTCATGCCTTCCATCTGGTTCCATGGGGTTGGGAGTGCCATCCTTCATTCTGCTGTGCTTGGCCTGTGCCTGATCTATAGGTTGGGCAGCATGTTGTCTTGCTTCATTCTACAGTGCTTGGCCTGTGCCTGATCTCTGTTTGGGCTGTGTGTTCCTTACTTCATTCTATTGTGTTTGGCCTGTGCCTAATTCTGATTGGGCCACATGTTGCCTTATTGATTTCTTCCTCATGATGGGTTCCTCTTCATCCCAAGACCTGCTTTCTCATGGCCTCCTCCTTGGATGTTCCAGTGCCTCATCCTGATGTCACCTCTCAAGAACTGATAGACGTTTTTCCAGTGCCTCCACCAGGCAGGAAGCACACAACTACAACTCGCCTCTCCATTTTTGATTGGACTGTGCCCTGGTAAATTGCTGAGCTTTGCACCATGGCATTGCTACCCCACTTCTGCTCATAAGCAAGTCCTTTATGACCTTATTTGTCCAATGTACATCTATGCCAGCTGCAGCGCCTGCACCTGCAGCTCCTCCGCCTACCTCTCCCATGTCCAAGACATGCGCCTTTATGGCTCAAATGACTTCTTCTATGTCTGCTCTCCAGTCTCACACTTCCACTATTGAGGCCCATTTATTGACTCAGCCACCTTCTGCTTTGCCAGTTCCTCAGCCTGACCTTCCTTCTCCAAGCAACATTCTGCTTCCTGTAGCTCCTGCAGTTTTGCCTGCTCCTGCTCTGCCTGCCATGCCAGGTACATTGCCATCTCCTTTTCACCCAGTTATTTCTCCCATCCATTTCATCTCAGATCACCTCTGCAAGGATGTTCTCAATGGTAAGGATGTCAATTTGGTTTCCCTCCTGGTTTCCTCTCAAGACTTTGTAAATAATCACATTGTTTCCTGCAGTGACATCTCAATTGTCCTCAAGTTCAAGGATCCCTGTCTTCTCTGCAAGCTGACCATTTCAGATTTTGTTCTGGCCTTAAGTCTTTATCAGGATGTGCTTTGCTCTGCTTTTCCTGACTGCCATGAGGAATTGGACTCTGATTGTACCTCATTGTGGACCTTAGTGCCCATTACGACAGTACCCTGTTTTTCGACTACCACAAGTTTTTCTTCACCAAGGTGGCCACCACCTTGCATCATTATATTACCAGGCTGAATTTGGCAGTCCTCGACAATGAACTTTTTTGTCACCATTTTTCCAGCCAAACGGCTTTCATCTGTTCTCTTTTTGGTTCTTTTAACCACTTTTCTCCACTGTGCCAGATGGTTGTGTCATCTTCCATGGCCTCCTCTTCAGATCCAAGGCCTTCTCCTTCCTTGCCACCCTCTACACATTCTGGACTCTGTTGTACTTTCATTCTGACCCTCTCCATTCTCTCTGGATGCCAGGCAATCATCAAGTTTGTTACAGTTTAAACACCAAAGGGTTGTCTCTTCTCCAACTGCTGCTTTCTGCATGATTGCAGCTATTGCTGTGGTGCCCATGCACTCAGTGTTTGTCCCAAGGTTCTCTGTTCTTCAAATGACAGTTTTCCCATCCATCCACGCCTCTCAGCATCATCATGTTGGCAGTTGCCTTGATCTCCCATCCTTCCCATGCTGCTGTTGCTCACCTCTGTTTTGAGTTTCTGCATGGTTTTCATACTGGCATAGCTGTCTTTCCATCTGATTTGTTCATTTGTCACAATCTGCAATCTGCATTACACAAACCAGACATTGTGAAGTAACTACTTCAGAAGGAGCTCCAAAAGAACTTCATCATTGGGCCATACCATCAGCCTCCTTTTCCTATATGCCACATCAATCCTATTGGTATAGCAACTCAGAAACGTTCAGGCAAAAAGCAGCTTATCGTGGAGCTCTCCATTTGTCATGCTTCTTCTACTCCCAGCATCAATTCCTTAATCCCAGCTGAGGAGTATTCTTTATTCTAAGCCTGTATAGATGATGCCGTTGCACTAATCAAGCATCTTGGTTCAGGAGCATGGCTTTCCAAAGCCAGCATCTCAAACACTTCAAACTACAGCCTATCCATCCCTTACTTTGCATCTGTGCAGCATGTCTTGGGAAATTACAGTTACTTGCAGTCTTTCTTACTTTGGATGCAGGAGCAGCTTCAAGTTATTTGATCAATTGCTGAAGAAGACCTTTGTTGGGCCTTACTTAATGTCTACCGCAGACCAGTTGTGCTGCACTTCTTGGATGATTTCTTCTCATTGATCCACAAGACTCCACTCTGGAGGAAGGTACAACTACCCTTGTGCAGTGTTTCACAACACTAAATATCGCTTTAGCCAAGGAGAAAACCTTATTCTCTGCTACTTCCCTCTAAGTTCTTAGCATTGTTTTGCACTCTGTATGTATGGAAGCATGTCTACCTGCTGACAAACTTCTTCAAATTCAAGATAAGGTCCATTCCTTTTCAACTCGATCTTCTTGTACAAAGCAGGAGTTGCTTTCCTTACTAGGTTACTTGAACTTTGCCATGAGAATAATACCAAGGTAGATCAATTATTTCTTACCTTTAAACCTAGCTTCTTCATTTGACAAACTTTTCAGCACGGCATTCAAATCACAGTTGCAGGAAACAATTTTTCTTGTCATGTGGTCCTTAGTCCTCCCTCACTGGAATTTGTTGTTCTATTTTTATAAATACCCCGCACCAGACTCTATCCCAGGATTTATAGTGATGCCTCACTGACTTATGAATTTGATTCCTTTTTCTACTCAGCTTGATTTGCTGCCCCCTGGCCACCAGACATCCAGTCTATTCCAGAATTTCCTCCACTGCTTCATTATTGAAATTTACCCGATCATAGCCACTGCTTTCCTCTGGGATCATTTATGGACTCTGCAATCAGTTTTCTTCATTCTCAAACAACCAAAGTACCATATGCATTTATTGGACTAACTAGATTCCAAACCTTTCGATCCAAGGTCCATTTTGATGAATTCCACTGCTACAGTATATGTGTAGCTTTCTATGGATTTCTAAGACCCAGAGGATTTTTAGTCTATACTTCTACCTCTTCTACATTTCTCAAGATCTCCAATTTTTTCAAAGAAGATTATTTCCATACTTTACATCTGCCTTCATCAAAAAATAGACCAAGCTTATGAAGGAGTTACAGTACCTATATTTCCTCCAAACAACAATGGTGCCCATTGCTCAATTGGACAAACTTATGCAGTTTCAGGTAGTTTGAATTATTATCTGCCCTTATTAACCTTCAATTCATAATTCTCCAGTGACCACTAAATTGTTTATTGATCACATCGAAATGTTGCTACACCCCTTGGACTCAAACAGATTCATACTCCAGGCACTCATTTAGAATCAGAGCAGCATCTTCAGCTTCCATACATATTATCCCCTGCAATATCGTCAAGAAGCTCAGAAGATGGAAGTCGTCAGTGTATGAAACATACATAGCAAACCTGAATTCAGAAATAAGGTTATCATTTTCACTAATCTCCTCCTAGCATGCCCAGAGGATGGGCTGATCAGTAACCATGAGTCCTCAGAGGTTTTTCTTAAGGTTTTTTTCTCTCCTGCTTGTTACTGGTCATACTATTTGTGAGTTTGAGGAGATGACCAACACCATTTTGGGGCTCTCTATTCCTACCACTATCAAGTTTAAGTGCCTAAAAAAATAGGACTAGAGTACACCCACAACAGAGTTTGCACAAGCATAACACTTTATTTCACAAACATTGAATGGGAGGGCTAGCCACACATTATTTAAACCAGCTGCACAGATGTCCAGAGGGAGACCTGACATAGGTGTCACTGACCACCTCCCTTTATAAGATAGGAAGCTGTTAGCAGCTGACATTGCAGATGGCACTTCCCCATGACACAGTAGTATGTGGAATATTTCCATGTGGTCCTGTCACCAGGCAGCTTAGTCCTTCCAGTATCAGCCTGCTACAAGAGCCTTTCTCAAAGTAACATTATAAAGCACAGAGGAGTTGGTATAATCACAACAATCTGAGGCAGGAACAGGTAGACAGTGGTAGTCCACTGAATCAACAGTGGGATGACAACAAACTCATTCCTGTGAACTGCACTGTGAAGAAAACAATTAAATGGAACATAGCAACACAAAACAGAAACAAGTAAGAAATTAACCACTATATTTGCGGGATACCTTTATATGACTCCCCACAGTAGGAGATGTAAAAAAGATTGCAGCATGAACTTTATAATCACAGACTATTGTTTCATAGTCTTCAGAATGTTAACACAAAATGGTAACATGGTACACTGGAACATAAGGTACAGTAGCACTGCAAAGTGACACGACACCCTGGCAATGGCAGTGTGCAGTTTCTATAATACATTAGCAAGAAAAGAAATAACATGACACACTACCTGAGCAGTGGACTCAGTAACCGTGGTGGCATCTTTCACATCCTTGCTTTTTGCTTTTTAGATGTGGAGCAGAGAACATATTAATCACACAAAGCTGCATAAGAACAATTCCCTATTACAGTTGGAAAGGTCATTTCATGTTTTCTGGTCCATATCACCTACAGATATAATCAACATATGATGAACATGCATATACTGTACTTAATTATGAACACAGGTACAGAACCATACATTTTGAAAATGGAAATTCATGTCTGAGAGTAACAACATGTGAATCCACAGCACTGTGTGCATTCCTTAGAGCAAAAAGTGCTGATAAGCTATTATGCCATGAACCTTCATTCATATACTTGAGATAAACATAGTATGATCACAAAAAAGGGGGACATAACAAACACAATCTAGTACCAAGCATACGTTGACTGCCATCACAAGGGTTGGAAACCACACAGCAATATTCATAATCATTTCTTAACCATTAATCTTTGTAGACAACTATACTGATTATAGCATCAATATGTTGACATAGTGAATTACTACTATGTAATATCACCAAGCACTTACAACTAGCCAGGTAAGCAGTTGTACATTGGTGGCAAACTGGACAGATAAGCAGGCATTATATAAACAAGAGAAAGAGATAATTACCTGTTTTCTTCCAGGAGGCAGTCCTTGAACCTCAACCCATCGTTGGATGATGACTTCACCAATCTGCAACTAGAGGTATACAGCTTCAAAGAAGGACATTAATATACACATCAATCAAGGTATTCCATCATTTAAGTGTGGAGACATAAACAGACACATCAAAGAAGTCATCAATTAAGTCTACTACACAGACATCAGAGTTGATGATTTATTCCTTCAGGAGGAAGGCACATACCATGGGTCACCTTTCAGCAGGCAAAACTTGATCCATTCTAGTGACAAAGAAACAACAACCACTGTAAAGGGAGATTACACTAACAGAAAATTTTTGGAGGGCCACTCAATAAGTTATGAAATATGACAATGAGGTCCAGGGTACAGCATACGAGCATCTATATACATGTCATGCCAGCAACACAGATGTCAGGACAGCCAAGACCCTAACACATCTGGCTGCAGTGACATACTTGGTCATGAAAGTAGTATTGCTACTGCTCAATGTGCAGTAATGGACCTAAAAGCTCCTCTAGAACATTCCCCACTTGTAAAAATCACAGCTGCCAACTCACAGGATAATGTGCACTTACTGGACACTACTTACTGGGGAAAATCAGACATGGCTTAGCATAGCTGTAATTCTTTACCAAGAAATATTCATCACTTCCCAGATGTTTGCACTGCCTGGAAGTTTATAATTTCAGATTTAACTGTTTCTGTTTATTTCTGCTGTCTGATAATTGTTACCTTTGATTTTTATTACATATTTAACATTGTCTAGAGCCACAGACAATATGACAGACCCACCAAAATGTCATATTATGTCACACTTTATATACATTGCTTGACCTACAAACACTAAACAGGCAAAGAAAGAAGGTGCTGCATTCCAGTTACATCAAACAAAATAAACTATGAGAGGATGGCAACACCACCTATCCCTTGGAACACATTATGGGGCACCTGGTAATAGTCTGTGCAAAAGTGTCAGAAAAATAAAGAATATGAGGATAAGACAAAAAATAGAGAGCAAACAATACAGGTTTTGTTACTTGAGGGATTCAATTGACATAAGCATTGTAACAAAAAAAAATATTAACTACTACTTCAGTTTTAACATTGAAAAGAGTAAGCATGGAAAAGTAACATTATCATTCCATTGGAGATCAGTACCATAACAAGGGTACAGAAAGCTCTGGTACAGAAACCAAACATACAACACATGAGCCTGCAAATGGAGCCTTCTTACCTGCCTTGCCAAAACATCCACAGGGAGTTGCAAGCCTCAGAAAACAAGTGTCAGTATAAGCAGTTGAACATGAATATCACAACAAAAAACAATCACTACCACACATGACCCACCACCCAACCATACACAATGACAATCAGAAACACACACACACGAAACACACAGACACCAAAAAAGAATAAACAGAGCAGAATAGTCACAAAATGTGCACAATTGTTGAAAGTACATTTACTACAGTCTACATGAGGAGATATGACAAGTAAAAATTAAAGGATAGTAAAGGTGCCATGTTGCTTTTGTGGCACCTTTACCATCCTTGCTGTGAAGACACATAAAAGACAGACACAACCCACATTACTACACTACAAAATGAAGGATAAACAAGCATACTTCATAAGTATGTGACTGGTGAACACATGCTGGTAGGAAACCAAAAAATTTGTACATTACACAAAAGACAGTCACCTCCCTGAATGGTGGAAATGGAGCAAAACATACACAAACAATGCACACTTTCTGTGTACCTGTGGAAAATAAAGTAATAATTCATTAGACTCATTGTCACAGCACAGCAGAATGACATACATTCAGTATAATATCCATTAACAAGTACTGCACACCTAAGGGAAACAAAAAACTGTCTTGCTACATATGGAAACACAGAAAACAGAACGGTAACAACAGGACAATGAAACACAAGACGTCATCCCCCTGGAAGTACAGCATACACAAAAGATCCCACATTCCACTTATAAATTACTAGAAGCAGACCAGTGCAGCACACTGCAGTGACTGTTAAATTACCTGTTAAATTTCAAAGACTTGTAAAACTAAAAATTCACTCTATAATATTAGGAAGTAAGGTTAAAAAATAGTAATAGTATTAACAAACAGTAACAGTGAATAATTATTTCTTCAAATTGTGGAACAATTATTGTATGATGGAGAATGTACAGAAGAACCGAACTACTATGCCATGGCTCTTCCAACTTCCACTTACTTGCTGGAACAGTTCAGTCAAACTGTTATATGCTTCATCATACTTACTTGAAATGTCGGCAAATACCAGTTTCATAACATATAAACATGGCAAGCAATCTCACCAGAAACATAACTTATTGGTACTTCAAGGTGTTTTCTACAAAAACATTTTAAATCTTGTGGATACAAGTCAATGGAATGCATATTTTTCAGCAGGCCATAGTAAATCCTGCCAGCTAGCGCTAAGCAAATATATATTGTAAACAAGAATGTTACCTCTTCCAAAAAATGAATGGTGAAAAAAAACACACGGGTACTGTAAACTAATTTACATTAACTTCTAATTACTGTACCATAAATTACAGCTACATAAAAAACAAACAAAAAACCCATTTTGCTACAGGCCACAACTCCATTCATCAACTTCAGGAAAACACATTTTCACAAAACAAAATCAGGATTTCCACCAGGACAACTCCACAAAGGAATACATATTCTTTTGGTATATCAAACATTACTAAGCATACCAACAACAATCATTTTCACAGATCTGCATCACTTTATAACAGCTGAAGTTACACTATGCAGTTCCTCAGGGAGTGAAGTTTCTCTGGCCAAAAAATAAATGCTGCCAACATGTGACACAGAGTTCTCCCTAAACATGTGAAAATAAATGGAGGACAGCACCCAACAAACACATAGTGTTGCAACTTGTACAGTTAATGCCAATACACAACACTGCATATTGCACAAATTCCAAATAAATCAGCAGCATCTAAAATTTTCAACAGGACCATGGCAATTCCCCCCAGAAAAAAATATGCCTTTAGACATCACAACACAAAAATCGAAGAAAAAGCACACTGGTACTTCAAAAAAATATATTTTAGTATTTTTACAAGATATTGCACTATATAAACACTGTACATTACAAATGACATTATGCAATTTTAAAATATGCCACCGCTATTATGAGCAACCAAGATAAACATGTGATTTTGGCAAAAAAGGCCGACACTGCTAAGAGGACAGTGACATTTTTAAAATGCGCCAAAAAGAACATATTACTTCCAGCAAAATTACCAAGCAGACACTGATGTTTTCATGGCTACCTTCCTTTATAAAAACATGACAAAATGCTCAAAAACTTAATGCAGTAGTCTCTCGTTATAGTGCCCCTTGCTATAACGAATCTCAGTTATAGCGAACGTCCAGCCTGGCTCCCACTACTATCAGCACTTACTAGTGCACAGTATTTGTGGGACATCACTTTTTAAAAGTTAGGAGCACATGTAGAGTCAGTCAGGCTTGACTTGATGTATTGATCTGATGCTGTTTCTTGATCACCTACACCTGCCTGCACCTGAGTTTAGTTAATCCACTATTTCACTTAAAACTGCACCAACATGAGCAAGCCACATTCTGACCCCCCTTCCCCATGCTGCTGTCTGTCTGCCATCTGTCTTACTTTATGGCTGAGTCCCACAAAAGAAAGGCTCTCGACCTTGACAAAAAAATGTAAATCTTGGACCATTTACAGAATGGGGAATCAACGGCGAAGTTTGCAGCTGAATACTGCCTCCCAAAGTCGACGATATCTGGCATAAGAAAGCAGGAGGACAAACTTGAGAGCTTTGCCTCGAACTGTTTAGAAAAACATGGACTTCAACGCAAAAAGATATGGCTGGCTGCCAATTGTGAGGTGGACTCTGCAGTTCGTTTGTGGTTCGAGACAACGGGAGGCGGGGGTTCCTCTATCTGGTGCAATAATTCAAGAAAAAGCAGATTTCTTTGCTAAGCAACTTTATGGACCTGACAGCACTTTTTGATCATCACCTGGCTGGTTGTGGCGCTTTCAGAAGTGTAATGGCATAAGGCAACTAAAGATTGCAGGTGAACAGAGATCTTCAGACTCAGCTGCTGTTGCAGCTTTTTTACCATGACTTAAAGAAATTGTAAAAATGTGGTTGTACGACATTTAATCTGAAAGACATGTTCTATGTTGCTGCACAGGCATGGGAGCAGGTAACACCAGCCAAAACAAGAAATTGCTGGCTAGATACAACAGGTAATGTTTTCAAAGATGATGTGATTACGAGTGATGTGGAAGGGGGGGTCAGACATGAACAATAACTGTGATAGTGATATCAATGCAGATTTTGATGCAGAAACACAACAAATTGCATGCGACCTGGATCTGCTGGATGAACCTGATTACGAGCAGCTAGGGGAATGGCTTCAAGTAGATGCTTCTTGTCCAGTAACATAACCTCTAAAAGAGGAAGAAATAGTGGCAGAAATTAAAACAAAGCAACGTTCGCCTATGCATGTCAAGGCAGAAACAGAGGAGGGAGAGATGGAGATGGAGCCTCAAATAACACCGGAGGAAGGCATCATAGGTTTAGAAGCAGGTCTAAAATTCCTCGAATGGCAGCCTTACATTTCATCGCTCCAGCTGCTACAGTTAAAGAAAAATATTACATTTGCAAAATTGGAACATAAACTGAACAAGACTGTGCAGTCTACCCTAGATTCTTACTTCAGTAGTTTTAAAACAATTATTTAATAGTACTTATGTGTGTCTGATTTTTATAATGTAGTGTGTTAAATAAACAGCATGTATTTTCAATCATTCAATCATTTTTTTCGATCATTTGACTTGATTTTTTGTTATAAGGAACACTATCTATAACAAACAAAATCTATGGCTCCAGGACAGTACATTATAATGAGGGACCACTGTATTTGCAAGAACCTTGTAGTCCTGTAAGAATGCTCACAAGGTTAGTATTTCCAAAAATCTAGCAAGTCCTGTGACAAAGTTCAGGCCATTGCACCAAAGTACATTCCATACCAGTCTACAGTACTTCACATGAAATCCTGACCAAACACAATGATACCACATCTGAAATTCTGTCATTGAGAACTTACCTGTACCCAGAACCAAAACCCCTAAAAACAATGATCATGCTAAGGAAGAAATACCAGTGAAAAACCTAAAAACACTATCAAATCACAGCAGAAAACATTAGAAAAAAATGTAAACAATGTACCACTACATTAAGCTATCATTTAGAAAAAAAAATAGATGCAACTGTCAGGAGGTCTAAACCTCACTCTCAGGTTCTTGGCAATAATGGGAATGCAAGGAATCACAGACTTGTTGCATAAGAGTAATAAACTTTTTTATTACTACCAAAAAGGATAATCACAGTTGCCCTAAGCAGTTCTTAATAATACGAACTAGGATCCAATGCTAAGCATTCCCTATATGTCAAGGATTCTCCATGTCTCTTGGGGTCTCCGAGGTTGAAGACATAATGTCTTACATTATATACCTACGATAATTACCATGGTTACTGTAAGTTAGAAACATTTTAGTTACAGAGATGAGCTCTTTTGGCTAAATTAGAGATGGCTTCACAGTCCGAGATAACATTATACAATTTTGTAAGAGTCATCACTTTGTAAGACAAAGGAATACAGTTATACATATATCAGTGTAATAATACAAATCACCAAAAGATGGCAATGCTGACTCATATATCATAATCATTACATGGACACAGATGTCCTAACATCTTGTAAGCAAGCAATATATATATGTATTAGAAAGTAAAGTGTATAACAATAATATGCATGCATATCCTGACATCTACTCTTGTACGGTAGTTGCATTTAGCCCTATATGTTAGTATAGCATGTGCCTAAATACTAGCTGTCTACAGTTTACCTCTGGGGGTACCAATAAGGGTGCAGGGACCTCATGTAACATCCCCCCTTGTTGCCTCCTCAGGGCAACACAGCAAATTAGGGAAATGGACAGGGAGAAGGGGTCATTTACAGACCCAAAGTGAAAGCCTTGTAAAGGAACTCCAGCTGCTCATGATGTTGACACAGAGTGACCATAGGCGGCAAAGCATAATAATCAGAAAAAATATAAAAAATGCCTGTATAATAACAAAATCTTTAAATGTAATCTCTAACTAAGTGTCAGTTAGTGCACTATTCATATCACCATCATTAGTAAGTGCAAGAACAGCTTAATTTGCTTAAGTAATATTATTGCTGATGTGGATGAGATGTGTGTCTTTCCTCTCTAAAAGTGATTTTAAAGTCAGTGTGAGGGGATCAATATGTACATTAAAATAAGGTAAATACTCAGAAAGGGTAAGCAGATAATCAGGGTTACCATCAATGATATCAGCGTCAATAAGAGGGATGGTTATAATAAGGGTATGTCCAATAACTGACTTCTGACGGGGAATGAAACAGAAGTTGGGACTATCTATAGCACATGTTTTCATTCCATAAATGTAACTGTTAAAGTTTGTAATGATGCAATACTCACCATCTGAATTACATTGCATTTTAACAGTAGGCAATCTCCATTTTTGCAACTGTACCAGGCAGGTGTAGTTAGTCTTGGAAATCCATGTTGACAGGCAATAAACTTCCTCTCGATAAGATTAGTAAAGCTTGTCTGGAGCCAATGTTGTCTGGAAATTCTGTGCCATTACTGCTGATGTCATCATCCATGGAAAAGGACCAATTGATACTGTCTGGGGAATAGCCACATACAGGTTTAATAACATCACATACGTTACATTGACACAAGTAAATGTATCCTTTCTTTTCACAGCAGTCTGTGTGTGGAGAGACCCAGGCGTCCGTAATAGGATGGAAGACCAGTAGAGGAGGCAAGTTGAGGTGTTCTCTGTAGATATCTTCATCAAAGTGCCCCAGCGAATGTACAGTTGCGAGTTTGTCAAATAAAACTGTAGTAGGATCAAAACATGGTAAAGAGACAGTAAAAGAGACAAACATTGTATCCTTAATAGAACATTTCTTAGAAGTAAAACATGGACCAGTGTTAGGGTGTCTGGTCACAAAACCCAAATTCCTAGCTGTAGATAGTGGAATAGTTAGAGTTTGTTGCATACACATGGCAATACAGCTAGGGAATTTGCATTGAGGACAATACCATTTAGAGATATGTCTATTGTGAATGATATCAGGGATCCTTCCGGATTCTAGATCATGGAAAAGTTTATTGATGGTAGTGATAATGTATGAGCCATAGGCTGAACACAATATCTCACGGGAAATATATTGTCTATCTGCTTCTTTGTTATTCTGTGCAATAAGGGTGTTAATCTTATCTTTAGAATGTGGAAATGCCTTAGCAATGTCAGGCATATTATATACAGTGTATCTTTCTTCCTGACTAAGGCCATCCACACTATGCAATAATGGGGGTATAATATCATTTACCAAACCAGTTGGGAATTTCTGTGAATGTGATTTGATAGCAGCAATGTCTGCCTTATTCCAAATAGACATGGCTGTACCAAAAAGACCTGTGATGGTGCCAGTGGCACCCATGACATCAGAACTGTCAACTTCACGTGTATTACATTTATAACTGATCATCAGGGTTAGGTTTTCTCCTGAAATTGCCTCTATGCTCGGTGGTGTGTACGCCGGCAATAGGGTCTTCAGTACAAATTTGAAAAGCTGCTAAACTATCAAGCAATAAAGTACTGTAAAATGCTGAAGTGTTAGTAGTATGACACATACCAAATTCTTTCATATTCCAGTAAGTCAAATTAAACAAAACAGGTATATGCATAAATTTTAAGTTGTTAATAAGTGTACTAAGTAAGGCAGTGGCTGTTAGACCACTACGAGGGCCAGGGGTATGTTTTGGACATTCCAAAAGCTGTTTGTCAGTGGGGGGTAATACAGAAAGATACATGGCAGCAGAGGTCATGTTATGTACAGCACAGCATTTTCTGGCAGAGTCCTTAGACAAGGAATTACAATATGAGGGTTAAATTAAGGCAGTAATAATGTATAAACCAGAATGCTAAGAGCAGTTTGGCGCAAGGACAGCGAACCATTGGGGGATAATTTTGTGTTGGGCCAACCATGGAAAGTTCCCTTGAAAAGCTTGGCTACAGGGAGAATTTGTCCTTGCGACATGGTTTGCCACTCAATTTGTAGCGTAGATTTATCAAGAGCAACAACCAATGCAGTGAGGTATGCATTTGAACCTTCCTGGATAGTAATGAAAGTGTTGGGTATGGTGATGGAAACTCCCTCTGGGGCAGATGCTAAAGGATCAAGGTGAGGAAGAAGGTGCTTTACCATGCCTTGGATGCAGGGGATAACTCCTGAGATGAGGAGAAAATGGAACAAGACCTGAAGATTGTGGGTGGTAGGGTATGTGGAATTTCTGGTGAACTCAAAGGAGTTCAAGTGCTTCTTTCATCAACTCACCTGTAAAACCGGTTCCTTTATCAGAGTCTACCTTGAGAGGTAGGTTCCACCTGTAGAAAATCTGTTCCACCAGGATTTTGGCAGTATTTAGTGGTACATGTTTTAGTGGGGAAAGCCTCAACCCACTTAGAGAAAAGATCAGTTGCCACAAGGGTGAACTTGTTATTTCTACTGGTATTGGTCAATGGACCAATAAAATCAATCTATATGGCATGCCAAGGGCCAGAATGCCTTTGTGGTAGCAGTTTGGCATTTCGTTTGGTAGGGATTGGACTGTTTTGTGCACAAACAAGGCAGTTGTCTATGCATGGTTTGACATCCTTAGTGACACCAGGCGGCGGTCTTGAGCCTTTGGAGCATGTTTTCCACTCCCTGGTGTCCACCAGTATGGGTGTCATGCACTTGGTGCAAATATTCAGACCTAAGATGTCTGTAAACCACCCACAACTTGGTGGGGGTGTCATCTGGCTGATACCAGATGAGCTTATCATGTGGAGACAGGTGCAACTTACCTTCATGCCTCTGGTAGGGGTCATGGTAGGTAAGTTCTGTTCAGTACTCTTGTCAAGGAATCTGAACACATCTTTGAGCTCAGATTCAGTGTGCTGTGCTGCTGACAGGTCCAAGGGGGAAAGGGTTCAGGTTTCTTTCTGACTGCTTCAATGTGTATAGCCGCTCTGGCCTCTGGATGGTCCATCATCCAGGTGTTCCCCCCTCGGGACCGTTCCTTAGCAAGGGTGTCTGCTGTGTCATTGAAGGCATGATGGGGTCTTGTATGGAGTGAGCTTTAACCTTGGGTACATAGAGTTTGTGTGCAAGCCTTTGTGCCAGTGAATGTATGTATATTACCAGTTCCTTGTGTTTCACTGGGCTGCCATCAGAGGAGAGGAAGGAGTTCTTCTGCCAGAAGGGAAGAAATTCTATAAAAGAACAACAAACCTAGTCAGTGTCTTTGAAAATGATAGTAACCTTGGTTCCATGCTGGATGAACTTGAGGGCACAGGCCACCACTGCCATCTGGCATATTGTGATGATGCCACACTGCAATTCTTAGAAATGTTAACAGTGCTACCATTAGGATAAATCACTAAGATACCCATCCCTGCAATTTGTTCTCCCTGATAATAGGAAGCTGAGCCATCTGTAAAGACATGACACAATGAGGTGTTCTCAAGTAGTTGTGGTGTAGCAGGGAGGAGAGGACCTGGATCTGGAAGATCAGGTGGCTGCAGTGTACAGTCATGGGGTTCTCTTTGGAAAAGGAGGCCATGTGCCAGCATGGATGGCATTTTAGTTGAGTGGGCCTGGATGCCTCTATCCTGGAGAAGGAGTGACCAGTGTGTCAGCCTGGTGTTAAAGACTGACCCATCCTTCAGTCTGTCTGATAGCAGAAAGGTGGTGGGGGTATGGTTTGTGTTAATGATTAAGGGAGAGTACCCAATGATATACCAAAAGTGCTTGACAGCCCAGTAGGTAGCCAGAAGGTTCCTTTCACAAAGGCTGTATTTCTGTTCCACTGGGGTCAAGAGCTGTGATGCATATGCAATGGGTCTCAGAGTGCCATGAACCTTCTGGGCCAGCACTGCTGACATTGCTATGTCAGAGGTGGCACACTTCAGATGGAATGGCAAGGCTGGATTGGAGTTGACCAGGGCTGGAGCTGAGGCCAAGGCCTGTTTCAGTGACATCACAGCCTGAGTGTGAATAGGGCCCCAATTCCAGGGAATGTTCTTTTCAGTAATTCATACAGAGGGTGGCCTTCTGAGTAAAATCACAAATAAAATATCTAGAATAGTTTACCATACCTAGAAATCTCCTAAGAGTGGCCACTCTGGTGGGCAATGGCAAGTCTTGCAATCTTTGTATCTCCTTCAAGGTAGGGCTTCAGCCTTGATCAGTTATTCTCAGGCCCAGAAAGAGTATTTCTTTCTGACATAGTTGTGCTTTTGCTAGGTTACATTTGAGGCCTGCCCTCTGAATGAGGGTCAGTAGTTCGTCCAAGAGATCCAAATGTTGTTCCTGTGTGGCTATTGCCAACAACAGGTCATCCACATACTGCAAGAGACATTGGGGTCTAGAGAAACCCTCAAGGGTGTCCATCATGTGTAAATGGAACAGGGAATGGCTGTTATGGAATCCCTGTGGTAAGCAGGTCCACGTGTACTGTCTACCTTCAAAGGTGAAAGCAAACTTATACTGACTCTTGTGGGCCAATGGCAATGACCAGAAACCATTTGAGATGTCCAGGGCACTGAACCATTTTTGGTCAGGGGTCAAAAGTTGCAGCACATCAGGTGCTGATGCCACAGTTGGAGCACAACTGGGGGTGACCTGGTTCAGTATCCTGTAGTCAATAGTAAGTCTCCAGGCACCTTTTGGTTTCTTCACATGCCACACCAGGGAGTTGGCAGTAGAAACACATGTCCTGATTACACCTTGTTTGAGGAGTAATTTTATTGTTTCCCTATGAGAAGGCAAGGCCTCCAGTGGAAAAGGGTACTGCCATTGCCTTTCATGTGCTGGGCCTGTGAGTTCAATAACAGTGTTTGTTCTACCACAATCATGCTTGTTGGTGGCAAATGCCTCTAGATGCCTTTGTAGAATGGGGAGGAGCTTTTGAAAAAGCTCATGATTCTTGAACAAATCTATGATGTCATACTCTTTATTATTTGCAGAAATTGTTGCCACCACATGTGAATCAGGAATCATGATGGTGTGATATTGTCTCTGAATCTGTATCAGTAATATGTTGGCTAGATCTACCACACAGCTGTGTGGTGCTAGGAAGTCAGTTCCGATTATACTAGGGTGATCATGCAATACCATTAGCTGGAAGGTGAGATAGGTCTTCAGGCGTCCCAGTTCCACAGGTAGTGGTAGTGAACGGTATGCAAGTAACCTAGTTCTGTCTACTCCTGACATATTGGTCCTCCATCCAGTGGACTAAGGGGATGTCTCTGGGTGGTCATCATGTAATACAGACACAGCTGTGCCTGTATCCAATACTACTATCAGAAGGCAGCCTCTGACCTCGGCCTCAGTACAGGGCCTTCCATTTGCATCCAAGGCCAGCTTGTTTACAATACGGACCAGGACCTGTAATTGTCAATCTGTACCAGTGGAGGTATGGAGAGTTTGAGCCAGGCTCCTTTGAACCACTTCACCATGCTGCACTGATGCTATATAGGGAGCTGCATCTGGCTTCAGGCCTGTATAGACCTGAGAGCCTGTACTTCCGGTGTCTCCACGGCCTATTGAGGCCTGTTTTCCCAATTGTATGGCCGCAAGGGCCCGAGTGGGAACAGCATCCACTACGGAACGCACTTACCCAAGACATTCTCAGAAATTTCCGATTCTCTTCAGCTATCTCCCTATATGAAGGGCCTGGTCTCTGTTGTTTATCCTTGTTATTCTTGTGGTGTTTCTTATTCTTATTCTTATGGTAATTCTGGTTCCCACCCCATGATTGTTGTTGCCGATGTTGTTGTGGTTGTTGGGCCTGCTGGGGTGTTGGTTGTCTGTGGGGAGGGGCTGTTTATCTTGGGCCTGCCCTTCCACTGTGTAGTACGTCGTGGTTCCCGGAGTAGTTTCCACAGCGGCTACTTTCTTGGAACCAGAGCCCAGATCATCGATGTAGAGTTTATAGACTCTCTCAATTTTCTGAAGAATGTCGGCAAACCTCTCCATGTTGGGATCGGTGGTTGGCTCTACCTTTTCTCTTACTGCAGGGATCATGTTCCTAAGGAACAGGGTCTTATACTCGATAAGGTCCACATCTGCAGCTTCCTGTGCAAGGTGTTTCCCTGCTTGGTAGGCCATCCAGAGCCTCTGGTGGTAAGTCGCTGGACTTTCCTTCGCATTCTGTTTTACTGGGTATGCGAGCATCACTCCTACCACACCTGGACTGTGTGCAGAAATGAATTCAGCTGCGACTTCGTCATAGGTAGCGGTGCCATCCTGGAGGATGGTATCGGGAAGTTTTGCTTACAGTCCAGGATCAATAGTCTGGCGTAGGATCTGGACCTGGTAGTCTGCAGTGAGACAAAGCATTTCACATTTAGCATGCACCTTTTCCAAGTGGCAGCTGAGGATGTCGGACAGGCTCATCTGACCAATGCTGTCAGCTATTTGCTGGACAGAGTAGGCCATTTGTAGGGGATTATTGGGATGATCAGGTGGAGGTAGGTTACCTCGGGTGCTGTCCAAGGCTACCTGACCTGTGGCCTCTGCTACAGAATGGACTATACCCTCCTGTGTATCAGTTTCATGTATGACCTGTCTTATTTGGTTTTTTAAAACCTGCTTATTTTGCTCTGGAATGGGCACACTGTTTACCGCATTTTCAATAATTCTCTCTATCTCCTGCATGTCTTTCACATTAATAACAGCTACCAGTGGTGCCATCAGGACTAGGCCTGATCCTGCTCTCCCCATCATGGGGGTCACCATGTTGGCGTCCTCCATGATGTGCGTCATGACGTTGATGACGTATGGCATGGGTTGGATGTGACGGGTGTCCGCCATGTTATGGAATGTGGGGTGGGGTATCTGGTCCATAGTAGGGGTGTGTCTGGGTATTGTACTGTGGATGTCATCATCTGATACCTCTCCTTCAGATGACATGGTCAAGGCATGGGCTACGCCTCCCATCGCCTTGACATGTCCAGCCAGAGCCCCCCGCTGATGGTGCAGTTTCGCCATCTTGGATTCACATTCAGCATGATTCACATTTGCAACATTCACATCCACCTCATCCTGCATCTGCTTCTGTAACACTCTATACACAGTGCTCAATTCGCGATTGTCCCTAGTAGCCACTTCTAAGTCATTAAGTACCTGCTTTATCTCATCCTGTATCTCTCCCAGCTCCTCACTCAGTTGTTCATTTCTCTACTTAATAAGTCATTCATTTGCAAAGCCTGTTGCTTATCCTGTCTCAAACTTTCACACTCCTGCTTCAACATACAAAGTTCCTGCTCGCCTGCCTGTTCTTGCTCACGTCTCACGCATTCCATTTCCTGCAACCCCATCTCTTGCTTAAGAGATGAGATTTGCAGTTCAAGGGTTCGAAACCTCACTTCAGTGGCTTCCAGAGCAGTGTAAAGAGCCGCAACCAACAGCCCTTTAGCTTCTCACTTTCTGGCTGTTTGTCTCGTCTCTGAGTACTGAGTTGAAATCCCCAGTACAGGGTTGTCAGATTGACTTGTGTCCCTTGCAAAGTCAGCCCATCCTCCATGGCAGGCAAGAAAGTTTGAGACATTGAGTCTCAGTTCTGTGCAGATATTTGATATGGTGGCCATTGTGTGGGAGGGGACGAAAAATCTAACTGTGAAGAAGGCACTGTGCTATGTATCGATCCACAACAGGAGCACTTTATTCACAGTCGGGCTACTGTGCACTTGTAAGCTTGCAATTCAAAACTGCTGTGGAGTGGGTTGAGTCAGCATCGACCACACCCAGAAAGAAGCCAGACTTTGCAAGTTATTACAAAGTGGTTGTAGAATGGGAGAGGTGATGCGGGAATGCACACCTACAGTACACGTTGGGAAGGGAATAAGTTAAAGCAACAAGTGAAACTTTGCAAACACCAAATATTGCCTGCATGCAGTCGTCTATTGTCAGGAGGTCTAACCTCACTCTCAGGTTCTTGGCAATAATGGGAATGCAAGGAATCACAGACACATTGCATAAGAGTAATAAACTTGTTTATTACTACCAAAAAGGATAATCACAGTTGCCCTAAGCAGTTCTTAATAATACGAACTGGAGCCAATGCTAAGCATTCCCTATACCTCGAGGATTCTTCTTGTCTCTTGTGGTCTCCAAGGTAGAAGACGTAATGTCTTACATTATATACCTACGATAATTACCATGGTTACTGTAAAAGAGAAGCATTTCTAGTTAAAGAGATGAGCCCTTTTGGCTAAATTAGAGGTGGCTCCACAGTCCAAGATAACATTATACAATTTTGTAAGTCATCACTTTGTAAGACAAAGGAATACAGTTATACATATATCAGTGCAATAATACAAATCACCAAAAGATGTAATGCAGACTCATATAATCATTACAAGGACACAGGTGACCTAACATCTTGTAAGCAAGAACTACATATATGTATTAGAAAGTAAAGTGTATAACAATAATATGCATGCATATCCTGACATCTACTCTTGTACGGTAGACGCCCTTAGCTCTATATGTTAGTATAACATATGCCTAAATACTAGCTGTCTATGGTGTACCTCTAGGGGTACCAATAAGGGTGCAGGGACCTCGTGTAACACAACACTTCACATTTATTTCAACAGAATGTATCCAAAACTGCTAACAGAACAAATCATATAGCATTGTACAGTACTTCACATGATGCAACGTAACATGGAATAAATCATTCCGAATTCAAAATATTACCCAATGTGAAATTCTTCATTTACAAATTCACTGTAGTCACACCCAAAATCCCTGAATCAAAGATGGGACTGAACCAAAAATGCCACTTCAAAAGCCAAAAAACAAAGCCCATAAACACACCATGAATATTTGGAATAACTGAAAAAACATACCAGTAAAAGATCAATTGTATAAAGAAATTTAGAAGCCAAAGGACTGACTTTCATATCCAAGTATGGAATATCTATCTCAGCAAGGTGAAACAGCCACCAGAAGAATGTGTGGGAGCCACAGCACACATTGCAAGGCACATGCAACTCCACTTAACACATTCAATCACCTTCCAGGTTCAAATACTGACAGTTCAACAGCTAATGACTGCAGCATACCTTGGGCGGGCCGCAGGGGGGGCATTCATTGCAAGGCAGTCAAAAGCATTGCAGAATGACATCGTTCTGCAAGGACAATTTGCTGACAGGAAAAGTTCATGGCACCTTTACTATCCTTGCTTCTTCTCCTTCACTGGCTTTGCCACCTCTTTTGAGAACCATAGCAGCCTCTTCCTCCTCTTTTCCTGGCCCATTTCCTTCAAACAGTATACCGTTGTCTGTACTATTCCCTCCTATAACTTTCTCCATTTTGCATCCACTTCCCCATTGCCCCCCAAAAGCATTCTCTGAGGAAGTTACCATTTCATTAAAATCTGCCCTCTTGAACTCTAGAACCCTCATCTCAGTATGTTTTTTCCTGACCTATCCTGTATGCTAAACCACACAGCACTGTGATAACTTGTACCCAAGAAACTTCCCACTGTGATGTCAGCAGTGATATCTCTGTTTCTTAGTACCAGATCTAGCACTGCCTCATCCTTAGTGGGTTTCAAAACCAGCTACCTGAGAAATGCCCTTTGTGAGGAGTTGAGGATGGCCCTGCCTCTTGGTGTAGCTGCAGCCAAAATGCCCCCGATCTACATCAGTTAGATTAAACCCCCCCAACAATCAAAACTTCCCCCTTGCTTACCATTTTGCATATGGCTTCCCCCAAGGCTCTGTCTAACTCCTCCCCCTGTGTTAGAGGCCTGTTTACCACCCCCCATGTGAATAATGGACTTGACCCTGTCTCCATGCTGACACATAGTATCTTCAGCCCTTCATTGTCCCCCTGTTGCCCATCTAGCTCAGTGTTTTTATACTGTCCTTCACATATGTAACAACCCCTCTGTCTTTCCTCTCTGACCTGTCCTTCAGGAACATGGTGTAGCCTGGGATGGGCACTTCCCAGCTGTGATTGTCCATGCTCCATGATTCAAATATGTCACCAGAAAAACACCTGCCTCCTCAATGATTGCCTCATGGTCAGGAATTTTGTCTCCTAGACTCCTTACATTGGCAACATGGCTCTCCATTCTCCATTCTCCTTGTCCCTCTCTCCCTTTAACCTGTCTCCCCTTCCTGCTATCCCCTTGCCTTCTCTGCTACCCTGATCCTGCCCTTCCCGGTTACATTGTCTTCCTGCCTTTTCTCCTTACCATCTCTTCCACTTGAAGTTCCTCCTTTAGACTTGCCTCCCCTGCCTTTCTCTATGCTTCCATCAACCTCCACAGAATTTCTTCCCACAGGGTTAACCTTCCCTGTTGCATTAGTCTATAGGGGGCAGTCTCTACCTCCTCAGTTTTTCTGCCTCCCCCTTGGCTAGTTTAAATGCTCATCAAAGTAGCATTTAAACCTTCCACCCAGGACTACCATTCCCCTCCTGGATAGATTGAAGTTATCTCCCTCATACAGACTTCCAACCCCCCCAGGTATGATCCCAGTCCCTGATATAGCTAAAGCCCTATTCCATGCACCATGCCTTCAACCACTCACTGAAGGCCTTGGTGCAGAGTTCCTTAGGCTTTCCTTGACCATCCATTACTAGGACCTCAGTGAAGGCCACTTTGTGAGCTACCAGTTTCAGGTACCTCCCCAGCTCTATAAACCTATCCAGCACTACTCTTACAGCTTTTCTTGCTAGATCATTCATCCCCAGCTGGACAACAACATCTAGCTCCCTCACTATTCCCTCTTCCCTGGTGGTCTCCAAGATTCACCCTGCCTAACTGCCTGGAATGCATTGTACTACCCTGTCCCTCCCTCGCTTCCCTGCCCCAATTCAATCTCCTTGACTATGGAGTCCACCAACAGAAACAACCTCCTCCTTGTCTGAGGACTCTACCACCCTCCTTGGGGCCTGCTTCAATTAGGACCAACATGTCCTCCCTTATTCCTGCTCTGGGTGCATCCTCTTGGCTTTCTAATTAAACCAAAATGGTGAAGGGATTGTGCAGCAGTAAGGTCTGAGAGGTGCTCTCCATCCTTCCTCCAACCACCCTCCTGGAGCTCACCAAGAACCAATTACTCTGTCTACTTGCTGGCATCCTTTGAGGGATTGGTGTCAAACTAGGTAGCCACTGGTTGAGGCAGATGGTGCCCTGTACCCTTCCCAGTTTGCCCTGGAGTTCAGTGACCTTGGCTTTCAGCCCAGAGAGGTGCCTGCTTATGGGGCAGCACCTCAGTCTACAGGACGTGTCTCTGAAGATGGTGGTCCCATACTCATTGCTCTGAACCACTCAAATGCATAATGATTTTCTTTATCCTCCTTTTTGCTTCCCTGCCTTTCTCTTGCCTGTAGGCACCCATTATCACTAGTTCCCTGCTTGGCCTCCCTTTACCTTTCCCATTCTGAGTCAGTTCTACTTATTATGCTAGATAGTTCCCTTCACTCCCTTTTTTTTGGTCCCATAATGACAAAGGACAATTGGCTTCCTATACTCACTTTCTCCCACTACCCTAGAGAGGGTGCTGACTCTATTCACACCCTACTTTATGTTTCAGCTGCCCTTAGCTTGACCTTTGTAGGTCTTACTTTCTCCACCCTACACCATTGTTCCCCCCATCTAACTAACAGTACATGCTTTTAATCAAGCAGCAACTAGTACACAGATAGTCTACCTTTCCTTAATGGACCAGCATAGTTCACAACATGCTTTCTGTACTGCCTGCAGATGACTTACGATGCCTAAGATACCAATCCTACTCCTGCTGTGTTCCACTCATGTGCTGGTGCTGTACATGGATGTGTGTGGGGACACTTTATGAGTGCCTGTTTTTGTCCTCTCTGTGGGACCTACTCCAGGCTGAATTTCATGTTGTCTCCAATTGGTCTTCTGCCTGACATATGTGCCCCTGTGTTTCTTCCTTGACCTGGAGAGAGAGAGAGTAAGAGAAGGAGTTGATGTCCTGCAAACCAAAGGAAACTCAAAATCCTTTGCTTGGCATGAAGTCAGGTATTTGTTACTTTTAAAATGTGCTTCAGATCCTTATGCTGTTGCAAACTCCATCCAACTCCAGTTTTCAATAGCTGTAATTTAACACAATTCCCCTCCCAATATCTGTGATCTTCTGCTGGGTGTGTTTGTGTCAAATCCCCTCCCAATTTCAGCTGCATTCTGATGTGCCCAGTTCAACAAATTCCCTTCCATTTTCTGCTGTATTCGAAAAAAATCCTCACTCCATTTCAGCTGCTTTCTGCTGTGCTCAAGATAAACAAATCCTCTTCCAATTAATCTTACAATTAAAACAAATTCCCTCTGTCTGCTACTGTTTAAGCAAACAAATATCCTCTCAGTTACAGCTGCTTCCTACTGTTCCCATTTCAAAACCATCCCCTCCTGATTACTGCTGCCTACTACAAAATAAAGCCCGATGTGCACCACCCACAGCATTCAGCATGCCCACTGTTAAACAAGAATGTGTTTAGCCAAGAGCACCTCTTTACCTCTGAGCAATCCAAGCTCCCTTTTTCCCTTCTGTGGGCGATCTCAACTGTCACTGAGCTGACCAGGGGTGCACACTCAGGGTTCCAAATCATGGACTTTTAAATTCCTTCACAGTCTTCCAGGTCTTCTGCAGAGTCCCTGATTGGTCTTCTGCCTGGCATGTAACCCTCCTGTGCATCTACCCTGACCTGGAGAGAGAGAGAGAGAGAAACAGTGTGAGTGAGTGAGTGAGTGAGTGAGTGAGAGAGAGAGAGAGAGAGAGAGAGAGAGAGAGAGAGAGAGAGAGAGAGCTGCTGGCCTCCAGAAACCCCAAATTAGGTTTTTGTTCAAACCCATTTGGTTTTTGAATTTTAACTTAAAGAGTATTTCATGTTTTCAGACTTAACCTTCTGTTCACCAAATTTTCTTTGTCTTGGCCACCCTTTAAAGCAGAAACTCCTTTCCAGTGTGCTATGTCCTGCTACTTTTACAACAAATTGAAAGAAGTAGGAATACGAAGAACAACTATAGGGACAGTTTTCAGAGTGTGTTTCATCAAAAGTGGAAACCATGAAGCTGCTAAGTGAGATGCTAAAAGCTGTCACACTCCCTACAGTGTCAGAGGTGTTCAGCCTTTGTCAGGAAGAAAATCAAATTATTCCCAGTCAATAACACCAGAAGCTATACAATCCCTTTCCCTACAAGTTGCCTTCTCCCTGGATCATCAACTATAAGTAGCAATGAAAAAAAAAGAGAAAGTAAGGTTCTGTGCCCTGTAAGAGGAGAAAGGGACAAGGTAGAAAAACACTGTTATTAAAAAAATGAAGGTAGTCAGTGGAATCACTCACAGAGGCACTAAAGGAGGTGTCAGCAGTCGTTAAGTCTGCATTTTCACATCTTAGGAACATTGCCAGGGTGAAACACCTAGTTCCGTCCAGCGATTTACCTGTGTTGGTACATGCCTTTGTGACCTCATGCCTTGACTACTGCAGCTCCCTGTACCTGGGGCTTCCTGGGGTTGATATCTGCCGCTTGCAGCTAAGCTAGTGCAGAATGCTGCTATGAGGTTGTTGACAGGGGTATCTAGAAGGACACACATTACCCCTGTGCTGCGCGATCTGCACTGGCTGCCTATACAGTGGTGGATCACCTTTAAAGTAGGTCTTCTGACCTTTAAAGCCCTGCATGGACTTGGCCCCGACTACTTGAAAGAGCTTCTGATTCCTTACTGCCCTGTACGACAGCTCCGTTCAGCTGATGAGGGGTTACTGGAGGTTCTGAGGGTTATATTGAAGTCTTCTGGGGCCAGGGCTTTTGTGTTTGTGGCCCCAACCCTCTGGAATTCTCTGCCTCGCCGGCTTAGGGAATGCATGACCGTGGAGTCCTTTAAGTGGGACTTTAAGACCTATTTGTGGAATATAGCTTTTATGATTTGAGGTTACTGAGATTACTGATTTTATATGTGTATTTTCTGATTTTATCATTCATTTGTACAGCACCTTGGTGCTTGAAAGGTGCTTAATAAATACCGTTTTGTTATTATTATTTATTATTATTATTATTATGTTATTATTATTATATTATTATTAACATATAACTTCATTGCTCCATTATTCCATTCATCCAATGAGCCAGACAACAACAGCAGGGATAGCAACTTTGATTTTGATACTGATGTGGTGTGTGAGCAAAGACCTATCAGAAATCCTGGAGAAGGGCAATCAAGAGTATCCAATCACAATGGAGGTGGCTAGGAGGATACTTCTGTCTCCCCTGCAGACTGTCATTTTACTTGAGGAGGAAGTAATCCCTGATAAGAGTATAAGTGATGAAAACACTGGTAGTACTAAAGAATGGGTATCTATGCCAAGAGGTTAAATTAGGAGATCACTTCTTGTATATAGAATTGCAGTTATATGCCCTCTCAAACTACTATTGCCTGCAGAAGAGAAAAGAAAAGAAACTTGGCACATATCTTTTAATTAAAAAAATTAAAAGAATGTACCCAATTACATGCAGCAGACAATAAAGTATATCAGTGTCTGGTGAGACAGTGTATGAGGCAGCTGACAGTGGCCTGGAAGATTTGTCTTCCTTACCAAAACATTGTGATACAGACAACTATTTCTCAATCTTCTTAGACAAAAAAGCAAACAATAAGATCCTTAATTTCAGTAACCTTACCATCTCAAGCAAGCACCTTTGCATCTGACAGTTCCCCTCCATTTCCTATTGTCCATTCCTCTTGTATCAAACCATGTCCCAAACCAAACTAGTTAACCATGCAAGAGTTATAAAAGGAGAATATAAATATACTAGGGTCATTATTTGGCCTAAAATTTAAACCAGGGGTTGCAGAAATGATAACATTGACCTGTATCCCTATTCCATTGTTGAATCTGCTGAGGGCTCACAATCTGAATGATACTGTTGTATCAGTATCGCATGTTCCTACAGGCTACTTCATTGGACCATTTCATCCACCTCCTTACCGTGTTTCACTGCTAAGTGTGATAGATGTACATTTTGTATTTATATCACAACCATCACAACAGTACCCAACCCTTGGAATGGTAAAATAATAGAAGTCCAAGACTTGATCACATGTGACACCATGGGAGTAGTTTATATTCTTCCGTGCAGCTGTGGTGTCTTTTATTTAGACAGGACCAATAGGAAGTTTAAATCTCCTACGGGTGAGTCTATTAGGGCTAGGAGGGAGAAAAATAAGATGTATGCAACTGGGAAACATGTGACTAATAAAAATTTTACTGATCATCAGATTTCATTTGGAGGACTTGGAAAGGTCTGTCTATGCCAATGGGGAGGTGGCCTGGAAACATGTACAGTATTAGTAGGTATGAAGCTTGTTGGATATATCATACAAATGTATTAAGAAGACCTGGTTTAAATGATTCATTTTATCTGGGCCATGTTTTGTAATAGTAGTTGAAACTGTATGCATAACTTACAGTTTCCAGTTTCAGCTATGTATTAGCCCAAGTCCCTTTCTTCCTGCACCCCTTTATTGAAATGTACTTGCTCAGGATGGAGGTATGTATGTGTTACAGACCTATTGCTGCATATTTGCATTCAGTATACTATTTGGTCAGTCCACCAGCTTTAGCTAATCTCTGTTGATGTATATAAATGGGAAAAAAGAAATAGCTAATACTGTGATTATGAGGTAAATGGGTGTTTTTTTTTTGTTTATCTTGCTATAATATAGTATAGGGTTAATCTGATGTATTTTAAGTCTAGTGAGCAATCTTTTTCATGGTCTATTAGCTGAGCATATGTAAGTCTACTATGCCCTTTACTAGGCAGTAGGAGTAGGTCATTTGTACTCCACTATTTATTTATACTATGCTATCATAGTTTCTCTTCCCTCGCATCAAACAGTAGTCCTTTTCACTTGAGTCATTGATTGCAGAATCCTGCTTTATATATATTCACAAACTGAACTGCAGATGAAATTCACGGCATCTGAAAATCTTCATGATGAAGATGAAACAGAAAAGTGCTACTGTGTATGCTAATACATTAGACCCATAGCTTTTGCCTATTCATAGTTAAAATGGATGACATACGTTTTTTAAAACAATCATTAAATGGGAAGCGTGACAGCTTGAATATTTAAGTAATGTAAGCATTTTTTCAGCCTCTGTTGGCAGTATATTTATTGTGTAGCCAATATGTACAGTATATAATATTTAGGGGTTTTGTGGAGACCAATGCTATATTGTAAATCATGTTAAATATGCTATGTGTTCAAGATTTATTCTGAATCATTAATAGCTGAGAAGTCTAGCTTATGTAATATTAAAATTACCTTTCACCTTCTATATTTTTCAGCAGGACATTTTTCTTGTCTTCACTTAGGCAGCTTTTTACTAGCCAGTTCAGTATGTGTTTCTTTATGTTCTGCCGTATAAACAGGGTGTTAAGACACACACCTTTATCTCAGATGAAGCTCCCTTCTGTAAGTATGAAACATTAGTGGCAGTCACTAACACCGCTTCTGTAGCTTGTGTTTCTACACTTTTACAGTGTGTGCTTGCCAGTTTTTAACTGCTGCTACGTTTAGGTCACTTTTTTAAAAATAAATGTGATTTTGGTCAGCTTTGAAATTAACCAGCCAGGCAAGTTCTTTATTAATGCACATAGTGCAGACTACTGTGTACTAACAAGTAGCTACACCGTCTACTGGCTAGAAACATAGTTCAATTGAATTTGTCAGCAGAAAGGACTGATTAGCCCAGCCATTTTGCCCAAATGTTCCCTTCATAATTTGTCTCTGTAGACCCTAATTGGTCTACTGCAACCCTCCCCAGCTAGCTATTTACAGTACTAATATTTATGAATGTCTATCCCAAGCATACTTGAAGCTCCCCAGTGTTTTTGTCTCCACCACTTCTTCTGGCAGTCTGTGCCAGGCATCTACTACCCTTACAATGAAGTAATACTTCCTCACATCCCTCTCAATCTCCCCCCTTCAGCTTCATTGAATGCCCCCTGGTCCTTTTGCTCTTTCTCATTTGGAAGAGACCCCCCACATGCTGTGCACCCCTGTGAGGTACTTGTATGGCTCTATCATGTCCCTTCTCACTCTCTTCTCTTTAGGGTGTACATGTTGAGATCTCTTATTCTCTTCTCATAAGACTTCTCATGCAACCTCTGCACCATTTTGGCTGCCCTCCTCTGGACTGCCTCCATCCTGTCTATGTCCTTTCTGAGGTGTGTCCTCCAAAACTGGACAAGATACTCCAGGTGTGGATCTCACCAGTGAGTGATGCAGTGGCAACACCACCTCCCTCCTCCTGCTGGAGTTATCCCATTTTATGTACCCCAGCATCCCTTGACCTACCGACTGCTTTGTCACATTGCCTTGTCACTTTGAGGTCATCAGTTATGATAACCCAAAGGTCCCTTTCCTGCTAAGTGACTGTCAGTACCCTCTCCCCATCCTATACTCCACTCCTGGGTTCCTGTGCCTTAGATACATGATTTTGTACTGTTTGGCATTGAACCCCAACTGCAAAGCTCTTCACCACTCCTTGAGTTTCCTAATACTCCTGTCCATTCTCTCTACCACCTTCTGAGTGTCCTACATGTCAAACTACTGTATTACAGATTTTGGTATCTTTTGCAAAAATACATTCTTGTAGCCTTCTTTCCAGTTCTTCTGCAATGACACTTTTGAAGACGTTAAAGAGAAACAGTCCTAGTACTGTGCCCTATGACACCCTGCTCATTACTGTCCCATCAATTGAGTGAGTGCTGTTAGCTACCACCATCTAATGCCTATCTGTTAATCCATTTCTCATTGTAACCCAGTTCACCACAGAATGCTCCAGCTGAATTGCGTCCTGGGTGGGATCCAAAGAGACTTTATATTTTCTTGGAAGCCCACCAAAATCAGTCATTTTGGAAAAATGTTTCCATACAACTGGAAACATTGCCTTACCACATCGCTAAAGACTAGATTCTAAGAATCTTGAATTATTGGCCTTTCCTAAGCTCAACTTGCAAATAATCAACTTAGCTATTCATTCCATTATTCACATGTCCAACAAGTGACATCTACTACTATTCCCATTCCATCATTTCCAGTTGGCAAGTGTCCCCTGACTTCTGCCTCTGGAACTGGCTCCATACTCAGGATCATCTCAGCTTTCTGATGAAACTACAACAACATTCACATTGATTTCACCAACAAGCTCCTTATGTACGTGTGTGCCACTGAGTATAAAGGACTGATGACAGTTAAATGTGACCAGTCACTGTGCCTACTATGAGTGGGAGGGTGAAGGAATAAGTGTCCTGACTGACTATGTACAGACATGCACAGTTCTCTAGTCTAGCCTCATATAGTTGACAGTTCACTATTACAGCTTGAGCTGCCAATGGGCAGTGTCTGCATTCAAACTAATTAATGAATTTATATGTATATATATATTAGAAAAATGAATCACTACCTAGGAAAGAAAGACAATTTCATGGTATATGTGTAATGTCTTTTCATATTTATTTTGTATATTTATGATGCAAAACTTTGGTTTTGGGGGATCATTTTTATTATACAATTTAAAAATCAGTGGGGTCAGAGAGAATATAGTAATTGGCATGGAGTTAAAACAGAAGCTACAGGAAGGTATACACCTTGAGGTGTGTAATTAATAATATTGTAGCTCAAAATGAGCCAAAACCATCTTAGTGGGTTTTGCAGATACTCTCAGACACCACAATCAGTAAAACACAGCAGAGGCACGCCATCACTACTTGACACAGATAAGCTACAGTAATTAATATTTATTGCTGGTCTCAAGGCTTTTTAACCCTTATTTGTAGTCTGCTGTACCTCATGCTAGTCATTGCAATGGAAGCAGTACTAGTTTGGCTGTTCTCTTGAAGTCAAACCAAATCGGTGGGCAACAACTCAAAGCTGAATCAAAGTACAATAGCCAGTGACCCACTTTTCTCACCATTATTGGTCAAGCAATTAGCCTAATGACTTGGAAGAAAAGAGATAATTTAAACATCACTAGAGTCAAATGCTAACTATGTGACCTTTCTTGGGCAAGTCATCTTACCTTCTTATGTTCCAGTACTGCCAGTGGAAGAAATGAGAAGAGGCAGGATTACTCTGAAAATGAAATGTTTCAACTCAGCTGGGACATCCTGGGTAAATATTGTATGTTGTAAGATAAAAATAAAATAACAAAAATGTTGACATATTTGCAATTCATGTATTCCATTAAATTGTATTTTACCTTTTGACTTCTGTAATTTAAGTTTTTGTTTGGTAACCTCCCAGATCATACCTGAAAATAGGTATTTATTTGTCTAGTATACCAACATTGTTAACAAACATTAAGTACTATAAATAAAATATATACAGCTTACTGTTAGAAATGTGGATAGTTGGCAAACGTTCCTTCATGAATTATTTTATGAAGTTTGCCAGATCCATGAAGTGTAATCTTTGCAAGGTTTTGGGCAGGTCAAGTGAAATTTTTTTAGGTGAAGTCATGCAAATTCATTAACAAAGTAGCAACTATGCCATGAATGATTTTACCTGAAAATGTGCCACTTCCCCTGGAAAACTCATTGTGAAGTGGTAAAGCAGACAGAAGAGGGGGAAGCTTATCATGAAGGCAGAATTCACAACTTCACTGGACCTTTGACAGAGAAGTAAAACTTTGCAACATCTCTACCTACTGTATTCACTTAGCCCTGTTCATGAAAGCATGGAAACTGCATGCAAATGCAATGTAATGTGGGTGCACAGCTATGTGCACCAGCGACTAAAAAAAAAAACAAGCAGCATTTACAGCGGCGCTGCAGTGGGAGCTGAGACAGAGGCATGGCAAACAGACATGTACAGTGCCTTGGGCAGAGAAAGTGGAGTGTCTCAAACAAATGCATCCACACCCCTTAACCACACCACACAGTATATGGGCATGAGCACTGGCTCATGCAGACACAAGAAAGTAAATACTGTGATGGAAAACTGCACAACAGTGGGATGCAGAGACAGAGGTGCTGTGCCGGTGCCACATATACCCCCCCAAGAGGCCACACACCCAGGCCAGAGACTGGCCAAGGCCTTGGAGGGTGCATGTCATGTGGTACCACCATGGCCCAGTACAGCAATTTCATGGGTGGCCAAGTGGCAGCTCTGCTGGCAAATATCTGCAAAAACTATGAGGGTATGTAAGGAATGGAGTCCCTGGAGACCCAGGCAGAGGTCAAGGCCAGGATATGGCTCGACATCCAGGCTGCTGAAAACAAGGCCAATCTGGAAGCACTGACATTTGCAGCAATGAAGCACAAGTGGAATGCTTTCAACTAAGCCATAAAGCAAAAACTTGACTGCCATGGAATGGGCACAGAGTGGATCTTGCAGGGTACCACCCATGCAGTGCCAACACTGTCACCCATTGAGAAGATGGTGGCTGACACCCTCTCTGAGATCAGCTTACATGGGCAGGAGTGCATTGACACCTTGCCAGTTATAGGGTACAATGCAGGGTACACAGGCTGGGAGGTATATGATTGAGTGGCATAACCAACAATCCTGCCTTGCACACTTTAGAGCAGGAGACCATAGCCAGCACTCATCTGCTGCCAGCAGTCTTTGTGTAGGAGGAAACACATGAGCACACATATACAGATGGAGCAGGTATGTGGAGTGCATCATGGCTGGCTGAATGCATATCAATGCCTGCCAATGCACCAGTAAGCAACCTACCAGTGTACTGTCACCCACAAGTGCAGCACAGGGGACACAGGACACAGTGCTGGAGATAGGCACCCTGGAGGACTGTGACTTTGAGACCATACAGGGGATTCTGGAGGCCATGCTGGATTTAGCCAAGACACCTAACAGCAGTCAGAACCCCCCCAAACTCTGATCAAGCCCCACAGCCACCACACAGCTGGCCACTCAGTGTTGTGGGTAGTGGTGGGTGAAGTGGGTTCAATCTGCTCCACAGAGTGTTTCACGGAGTAAAGGGGGATTCATGGAGTGCTCCACAATGTGACATGGAGTACTTTGCATTATAATGAGTAACACAAAGTCCTTTGAAAACAATGACTTCACATTACTCTGCCTTCCCAGACCACTACTCCACCACAATCTTAAGGCGAAGTGCATTGAAAACAACGCACTTCACCTCACTTCACCTTGTGTTTGAGCTCTGAAGGTGAACTTTGCAGTGATTCATGGGATTTCAGGTCACATGGGCTCTATATTGATCTGCACTGCCTCCGTTTGGGGTAGTGTGTATAGGAAGCAGTAGGAAACAGTGTGCTCTGAGAGTTGTCTGTGATTGAAACCTTCTAAAAGCTGTTAAAAAAGCATTTTTGGAGGATCACGTGATGCAGAGTGCTGAGCAGAAGCTCCTCCGCTAAGCTCCTGCCTCCTGATTATTAAATCGTTTTTTTTTAGATGTTTAATCTTCTCTAATTCCTCTGCCTGTGAATTCTTCTACTGTCTAAACATCTTTTGAGTCTGTTTTGGGTGTTAGATTGGTAGATGGAGGCTTACATGAAGAAAGCCCCGCAGAACCCCCCTTCCCCGCTACTCCTGAAAAGGCCCCAAAGAAATCCTAGGCCTTGAGTGGGCCAGACAAGCCTAATCCTATGTGTCAAGCTGGGGAACAAGAACCTTTAATGCTTATTAGGTTCATAGAAGACTTTAAACCTTTTTGTGAAGAGATGAAAAATATGGCAATTGATCTGAAAACTCTCTCAAGAAAAGTGGATGAAGTCTCACTAATGGTTTCTGACAATACAGCTCGAATAGTCTTGATGGAGAAGAAGCTGGAGAGTCTGGATCCTGAATTGGTGTCTACGAGATAGAAGTTGTCTCCTCTAGAGGCTAGACTCAAAGATTTGGAGGGCCGTAGCCGAAGAAATAATGTTGTTATACTAGAGCTACCAGAGGGTGAAGAGGGCCAACATGCTGTTGTATTTACACAGAAGCTAGTGGAATGGGTTGCAGGTCCCTCTCCCTTCGGCCCAGTATACATGATAGAGCAAGCTCATAGGTCTCTGCGGCCAAAGCCTTCTCCTGATGCTCCCCCAGTCCTATTATTTGCCGCTTTTTGAATTACTTGGAAAAGCAACATTTTTTGCAGAAAGTGAGAGCTTTACAAGAGGTTCATTGGGAGAATGCAAAGCTGAGAATTGCGCAAGATCTTCCTGGATCGGTCCATCTGAAGTGGAAAGCGTTTCATCCTATTGTATCTAAGATCATCGCAGCGGGTTTGAAATTTAGGATGGGGTATCCAGCCAGGCTACAAGTTCCAGTAAATGGATCCTGGTTTAATTATGATGTTCCTGAAGCTGCCCTGTCAAGACTGAGGTATTAGTTGTTGACCCGGGTCATTATGCGAAGAAGTTGACTCCTGGGGTTCCCCCTGGTCTTTTATTAGGGGATTCCCAGTTGAGACCTTCTGAACAGGTGCGAAATCTGGGCGTTATTTTTGACAGTGCACTGACATTAAAGATGCAGGTGTCGGCCACTGTCAAATCTTCCTTTTACCATCTGAGGAATATCGCCCGGATAAAACACCTTGTTCCACATGATGACCTTCCTGTCTTAGTCCATGCTTTTGTTTTTTTGTTTCTTCCGTCTTGATTACTGTAATGCTTTATATCTAGGGTTGCCGGGGTGATCTCCGTCGCCTGCAGCTGGTGCAGAACATGGCAGCTGGGTTGTTGACTGGGCTACCAGAACTTGTCATGTCACCTGTGCTTTCTGTGACTGCACTGGCTGCCAGTGCAATGGAGAATCACCTTCAAGGTCGCATTGCTGACCTATAAGACCCTACACGGTCAGGGACCAGGCTACCTGCAAGATCTCCTTTGTCCCTACCATCATCTCCACCCACTCCGCTCCTCTGGTGAGGGATTGCTAGAGATTCCCAGGGTTTGTCTTAAATCATCTGGGGCAAGGGCCTTTTCTTTTATGGCCCCGACCCTGTGGAATTCTCTACCTTGTCAGACTAGAGAGTACCTGTCCGTGGAATCATTTAAGAGATCCCTGAAAAGTCATCTGTTTTCACTGGCATTTGGTTAGTTTATTTTATGGTTATTTCATCGTTTTATGTTTTTATTTATTATTGCTGATGTTTTATTTCTTGTTTTGTATCAGCGCTTTGATTTATTGAAAAGCGCTTTATACATAAATTTTGATTTTGATTGATTGAAGCCTTAAATCCGTGCTACAGGACTTGTTCCAAGAGCTCTGAGAGGTTTCGCTAGAGTGTCAGGAGTTGCTGAGAGCCGTTTGTTGGAACTGTTATTTTTCTTTCTCTCGGAGGAGATAAATTCATCGAGTTGCATTTGGATGCATTCGTTCTCTCATCTGGACTGGGCTATTTTGGGCATGGCCTAACCACTAACAATCTCTCAAGCCCTAATTTCCTAATGTTAATCTCTGTGCAGGGTGAAGACTTTCAGCGTCATGGGGATGGCCTATTTGGGAATATAGTTTGGGTTTTACTGTATTCAGTTTTGGGGGATGGCATACAGGGGGAAGTCTGGGTCGTTGATTATAGGATTAGTCTTCATGTTACAGTTTGTTGAGTATTAGAGCGGTCTCGGACTTTCATTGCTATTCACACATATCCTGTCAGGCTCAGGTGATGGCCACAAGAGGGCGCAGTATGCTAAGAAATACACTCTCAGGTGGCTCTTAACTAGAGATGGATCTCTTCCAGTCTTTTCACCACTCCAATATTTTCAAGGGGCATTTTTGTATTTAGGGGCTGGCAGTCTCAAGGAAGACATGTTTCCCAGTTACTTCTTTTTAGGGTCTTGATTTCAACATTTGTCTCATTCTCTGTTCTCAGTTTGAGGCTGGGGCTACCCCTCTTTATCAGTTTTTCCCTCTGGCTCTGGTTTTGGTATCATGCTCTCATGTGGCAAGGTAAACCCTATTTTTCATTCGGGTTTTTGAGGTTACCTGTCACAGTCAAGAATTTGGCAGTTTATTTCATTTTCCCCTTTGTTATTAGGTTAATATTTATGTGCATATATGCTTTGGAAGCCCAGAACCACTCTCAAGGTGTTAAGGGTTAGCTAGTATTGTTTGCAATTTTAGCATGTACCTCGGGATACAAGTGGTCTATCATTGGCAGAGGTGCATTATCGGGAGGCAGGAGATGGAGGAAAGGACCCAGTACTGTGCTAAACATTGCTTGTGATAGTTTGGGGGCTGGGTGGGGGTGGGGGCATGGGGTCTTGCTGGGAAGGGGTAATAGGGAGGAATAAAAATGGGTTATTGTGGGGGGGTTAGGGTGGAGGGTGGGCCTTATAGCAGCAACTTTCAGGGTTTGGTTACAGGCATTTTATACCCTGAGTGCAGGGCTGAACATAATAAATTTAACAAGTACTATTAGGTGGCCAAGGAGGTAACTTTTGCTACTTGGAATGTTAAGGGCATCAGGAAAAAAAAAACAATATCAGGTTCTCAAACATCTTTCCCTATTACGCTCTCAGATAACTTTCCTACAGGAATCCCATTTATTAGAGGCAGAAACTTTACAGTTAAGGAGGCAGCAGGTGGGGCTGGTTTATGATGCTCAGGGTTCTACTAATAGTTGTGGGGGTCATGCTTATTATTAATAGGGGTATTCCTTTTGTCTCTACACAAGTCATCAAGGACCCTGAGGGCAGATTTATCTTAGTTAAAGGCACTCTCTGGTCAGTCCCACTTTTACTTGGCAGTATATATGGTCCTAATAGGGATGATCCAGGGTTTTTTATGAGACTCATAAACACTATCCTGCCTTTGCTTCTCAACAGGATTATTCTGGGAGGCGATTTTAATCAAGTTGTAGATTCTAATCTTGACAGGTCAGGTAGTGGACCAGGAGCGGTCTCTCCAGGATGGAGGGCTTTTAAGGATTTATTGGATCAATGCAGGCTCTGTGATGTCAGTCGCATTCTATTTCCAGATTCTAAAGAGTTCACTTTCAGGTCAATGATGCACGGCTCACAGTCCCGCATTGATTACATTCTTATTTCCCAGACTCTCCTACCAGGGGTCAAGACCTCTTTGATCCTACCTGGCCCTGTCTCTGATCATTCACTGGTTCTATGCAAATTGTCATTCCTTAATTTACCAAGTAGGGAAACAAGATGGAAACTTAATGAACAACTTCTTAAAGAGTCTTAAGTATTGCAAGCTCATAAAGGAGCAAATTGAGGTCTTTTTCTTATCTAACCCCTCAGACAGTGCAAAACTGGATATTTTATGGGGGGCCTTTAAGGCCTAAATGAGAGGGATCCTTATTAGTATGGCGGTTAGTAGGAAAAGGACAATGAAGAAAGAGCTGTTATCATTATTGTCCCAAATTCGGTCGCTCAAAACTAATATTTCGGTTACTGCCCCAGAAGAAGATAAGAGGAAGCTCTTAGTGTTGAGAAACAGATATTTAGAGTTACTTTGAGAAAAAATAGAATTAGCTATCATTCGTACTAGAGCCAGTTACACAGATCAGGGAGAGAAGGTGGGGCGCCTATTGGCACTGCGTATCAAGCAACAAGAATCTACGAGATTCATCTATCCAATTAGGGCAATAGCTGATGGGTCTCTGAAAATATCTCCTACCGAGATAGTACAAGAATTTGCCCTATACTATGAAATGTTGTATAGCAATATGGAGTACCGTCCCTGCCCTGGGAGTACGGAGAATTATCTGAGGGACTCCCACTTACCCTCCCTTTCAGTACAGCACAAGGGTTTTTTGTTTTCTCCCATACCACAGGAGGAAATTGCTGAGGTTATTAGTGGATTACCCTCAGATAAAGCCTGAGGTCCCGACAGATTCTCCTCCCTATTTTACAAAGTGTTTCAGGATCTTTTACTACCAGTACTTAATCGATTATTCCAATATATCTTAACCAGGGTGGAGGTAGATCCTCATCTCTTTGAGGTGTTAATAGTACTTCTCCCTAAACCAGATAAGGATCCAGAGCTTGTTCAAAGCTACAGACCTATACCTCTTTTAAAACAAGATATAAAAATGATTTCAAAAATTCTAGCCAATAGGTTATCTGTAGTTCTCCTTGAGTTAATAGGTATGAATCAGATAGGATTTATGAAAGGGCGCTCATCAGCTGATCACTTGTGTACGCTATCTCACATCTTCTCGGCAACCAGAGATGCTGAGTTCCCTGCAGGTTTGGTCTCACTGGATGCTGAGAAGGCGTTTGATCGTGTGAACTGGAATTTCTTGTTCAGCGTTTTGGAAGCCTTTCAATTTCCTCCTGTATTTATATCCTGGATTGCTGCACTATATAAAACCCCTACAGCAAGGATTTCTGGGAATGGGGCTTTCTCCAAGATTCTGGAATTCTATTCTTCCTCAGTATCATCTGCAGTGGCAATCTCTGTGGAGAACCTGCCACAAATATGTCTCTCAAGACAGACTGCATCTCGTGCAATATCATATATTACTGTATATAACATGTACTGCACTCCTGTAAAACTAAAGAAATGGAGTATTTTGGACTCCAATATATGTGGTAAGTGTTTGCGGGAAGAAGGAACACTTCTTCATATGTTCTGGTCCTGTCCCAAAATTTCCCTTTCATGGGACTCAATCAAGACTTCCCTGGATCCCCTACTGGGTCTTCAGAAGCATTTTATGCCTGAAATATGCCTTTTAGGGGATCTGTCTTCTGTCATGGTCAAAGTAAGGAAATTTCATATATCTATGATTGCTTTATCTGTCAAGAAATATTTTATGTCACTGGAAAGATAAATCCACCCCAACCTTTCAAGAATGGGTGCACAAATTTCTTGCCAACCTCCAAACAGAAAAAGCGATTGCTAGTCTTCACAACAAACTGGCAGTATATACCAAAATATGGGATGCCCTTCATTCCTTAATTTTATTGGCTCAGTCATAATTATGTCATATTTCAAAATGCCCTATAGGTTCATAAGGAATGAACTCAGTTCTTAGGGATTCATGGAGTAGTTGCTGCTGTAGGGGAGGGAGGGGTGGGATGGGAGGTTGGGCAGTTATGTTCTTATATTTGCTTGTATGGCATCTCATTCTCATTGTAACTGCCCTTTATAATGGAAAATGTATAAATAAAGTTTAAATTGAAAAAAAAGAAAAGCATTTTTGCATTTGTTGGGGGTTCAAACTACAGTTCATCAATAGTAGGAAACTCTCCTGTACTCATATCATCGAACATTTTTGTTTTTGTGTGGATTTTGAACGTTACTGTACAACATTGAGTGTGTGTAGTGAAAGACAGTGAAAGTGTGCTTTGGGGAGGGGTGTATCTGTGGTGTAGGTAGATTTAAGTTGGAGAAATAGTGATTTCTTTGTTTTTTTGTTATATTTTTGTTATATAACTGACTGCGTTATTGTACACACAGTAATGTTGTCAGTAATTGTTGAAATTTTCTTGCTGATTGTGTGTTGTGTGGATCTGGTGCAGCAGTTCATAATATCCAGTTTGTTACATTACAATACGTGGCATGTTACTGAACTTTTCAATTTGCTATGCATTACTCATTCACCATTATAGACAAACTGTTGTGTGTGTGTGTGTGTGTGTGTGTGTGTGTGTGTGTGTGTGTGTGCATGTGAGTGTGGGTGCGGTGTTGTGTTACATCAAATGATACACCTTTTATTGTACCACAGACTAGTGTAATTGCAGGCACAGCAGTGTGAACCTACTATCCACTGCAGCTGTCTGATTTTGTACTGTGATCATGGTATCTGTTCTTTATTTTGCTGCTTGTACTGCCATAACAATCTGCAGCCAGTGCCCCACCCCCCACCCTCACTGGCAAAAGGATTTTTTTACCAGATTGGATTGTTTGTGACCTCATCAGCACCACTGGTTACTGAAGTTGTTTTCATTGCGTGACAGTGTCTATCTGTTGCAGAAGCCACAGTTGTTTTTTTGGCTTAATATCCAGCGTCCCCCCAATCAGAGTTAACATAACAAAATCGAAATTTGTTTATAATATTGTTGTTGATCCCCCAAAATGCTTGCAAAGAGACACCCAATCAAAGCTGATTCTTGCCATGGCACTGCTGCCAGTAAGATAGTCTGTGGGTGTGGTAGTACACAGACACAGAAGTGCATTGCTGATGTGAGGAAAGGTATTTCTCTTGCAATGTTTTTTAAAGCCCAATCAGTAGCTTCACTCATAGTTGGAGGAGATGATGTTTTCCCAGACGGTGGTGTTAGTGTTAGTGGTGGTGGTAGTATTAGTATTGGTGCCTCAAGTTCGAATTCTGACCAGTGTACTGTATCCAAAAATATAGTGGAGTGTGAAGCAGTGCAAGTGAGTGGCAGCGTAGATGATGTCATACTTCCCAGTAACATCCCAGTAACTGAACCTGAGGATTCTGATGATCATGTCAACGATAGCATACAATGTGATATTCCATCCAATGTGGTGGTTAATGTCACACATTTTCCATGCAGTGATTCAGTGTGGTGAAAAAATATCAGGTGATGGTGGTGTAGATGGTGATGACGATGATGTTGCTATTGCAACATGCAGTCCACATGCCAGCATCCAAGCAGAAGATGTGGATGTGTGTGACATTGATGAATATGATGATGATGTAATTGACCCCAGTTGGGCACCAGAGAAAAATAAATTCAAGGTGGCTGTGTCTGAGTCTGTTTGCAGTAATCCCCCCTGTAAAAACTTGTGATTTACCAGTTTCAGTTGATGATGATGACCCAGTAATAACTATAGGTAGTCATGGTGGTCAGTTGTAGTCCAGGTGTGCAATGCCCAAAACATCATGTGCCCCTTCCCACTTCAGTGTTTAAAAGAATGGAGTTAAATAAGCAGCATCATGGACATGTTAAAAGTAGAGCATCACAATCTCTTGTTTGGGATTTTTTTGTTCAAGATGCAAATAATGAGTCAGTTGCAGTCTGCCAGGTTTGCCATGTGCATGTGAGTCGAGGTAAAAAGGGGAGCCATCTGGGCACAGGAGGACAGCATATTCATCTTAAGACTAGGCACATGGAAATGAGGACAAAGCACAAGATGATAGCTGTTACCACAGTGGGCGTTCACCCTCATTAGCAACCATAACGAGCATGTTATCCACTTCCATGACTGCTAAGTCCAGTAGTAAATTAAACGTGAGCAGTAGTGAGGTAATAAGAGCAGAGGATTACTACAGGCATGATGAAAGGGAGGAGCATAATGACTTTGAAATGTTGTCCAGTGCTGGTGAGAGTAGCAGTTTTGGTGGTGTTGAATACAGTATGTCTAGTGCAAGTGGTACATCAACCCCGGTTGGCAAATCTGGCAAAATAACTGCATTTCTGGGTTTCTCATCATCACCCGTGCAACCGTCTTCATCAAATGTCCATACTCCACCCCCTGCCAATGCCATTCATCACAGAGCACAACCGTTTGTGATCAAACCTTTGTAAAAATGTTTAAGTCAGCCCATGTTACAGAGTGTTTTTGCACTTAAGCTGAAGTACCCCCAAATCATAGAGTGTCACGTGAACTTAATGCTGCTGTAGCTGAAATGCTGGTAATTGAACTTTTGCCCTACTCCTTTGTGGAAAATTCTGGGTTTGGCAGTTTGGTGCACATGCCTGTCCAAAATGGAAAGTCCCATTCAGGACATACTTTTCTACCAGTGCTGTTCCCGAGTTGTTCCGTACTGTGTCTGACTCAGTAAGACATGTCCTTCAACATTCCTCTTCTCCATTCATCCATTTAAGTGTGGATATGTGGACAAGTGGCAAAACAGCGAGGAGTTCACATTTGTGTATAAATTCACACTGGGCACAGGTGCCGGGGGTTGTTTGTGATGTTGGTAGTGTGAATAATCAGTGCAGTAAGGTGGATTGTCATGGTAGCAATCTTCCAGGAATTCGACAGCATGCAATGATTGCTATGCACAATGTTACCTGTTCACACACTGGATAGAACATGTTGGATGTAGTACAGACTGAAATTGACAAGTTGCTAAACCCCCTGTTCCTGAGAGCTGGGTTCATAGCAAGTGACAATGGATCAAACGTGGTGAAATGCATCATGAACTGTGTTTTTCTTCGTGTTCCATACATGGCCCTTTGCTTAAATCTTGTGGTGCAGGAGTTTCTGCAGCACCCTGATGTAAAGGAAATGCTGACCATTGCACGATGTATCTGCTCTCACTTTTCACGATCTGGAAAGGTCCGTGACCAACTGTGGCAGTTGCAGATACAAAACAGCCTGCCTCAGCACCGCTTGAAGGTAGAAGTTGTCACCCAATGGAACTCCACTTTATACATGGCAGAAAGGTTGTATGAACAATACAAAGCCATCTCAGAATATCTTGTGATACACACTAGCCGTGACAGTTCCTGGGCCTCCATGTCTATGACGACTGAACAGTGGTGCCTCATGGACTCTGTAATAACAATTTTGCAGCCTTTTGAACATGTCACACAGGCAGCAAGTGGTGAATCTGCCTCCATTAGCCAATCAATTCCACTGCTGCAGGTGCCAAGGCAGACATTGGTGAATGTACAGTATAGCCTTGATGTTACCGGAGACTTTGATAGCAGTATGTTGCTGCAATACATGCTGACAGTATTCGACCAGAATCGTCACAACGTGAGCATTCAGCGTAGTGACAACTTTGCCATAGCAACAATGCTAGACCCACGATACAAACATGGAATTCCATCAGTCCTGGAGGGTGGGCCTGAACAGGTAGAAAATATCAGTGGTTAACTGGTGTGCTTGGTTCATGGAGCACAGAAGTCACGTGCCAAAGTCAGCAAACTTCAGCAGCATAATCAGGCTGAAGGTGTACTTGGAGGACCATCAAGCATATTCTGCAAAAGGAAGGTCCGGGTGGTCTATCATCCAAAGTGGGTGGCATCAATCCACTTTGGGCGGCTTTGTCCCAAGAGAGTATTTGTGAAATTAATGATTTGGGAGAACAGGATGATGCATCAACAATTGGACTTAGTGTGGCACAGAGAGTGGTTGAGTCATATTTGTTTGAAAACAGGCATCTGACAATAAGTGAAGATCCTCTTTTGTACTGAAGTGAAAAGGTCAGTGAATGGCCAGGGCTGACTGCAGTGGCACTGAAGTACCTCACATGCCCACCCTCCAGTGTAAGTGTTGAGAGGGTATTCAGCTCAGCAGGTGCAATAATCAGGGATCGTCGGACAAACCTGTCGCCTGCAAATGTTTGTTTGCTAACATTCATTAAAATGAATAAGCAGCAAATACCAGCACAGACTGCAACCTCGGTATTCATACCCCGGCCTAGTCATGGTGGTTTTGGTGATGTGGAAATGGACCATGCTGGTGGCACTGGCAGTGGCTGCCTGAAATAGCCCACAACTGATGTAGATGATGGCACAATGGAGAAAGAATTTCCCAGTGGTCAGACTTCAGACATTGATGACTGTGAGGGCAGCTTTCTTTATGAGGATGATGATGTGGTTAATGTTGATAGGTTTTAACTAAAGTTGTTAAAAGGCGGTGTGCCACTCCAGACCACAACCACCACCGGGACTGATGTTAGCCACTGCCACCACTGAGCATGAGTCTGTCCACCCCCGAACCACCACCACCACCTGGACTGATGTTAGCCACTGCCACCACTGAGCATGAGTCTGTCCTCTCCCAGACCACCACCACCACTACCACTGGGACTGATGTTAGCCACCGCCACCACTAAGCATGAGTCTGTCCTACCCCCAGACCACCACCACCACTGGGACTGGTGTAAGCCACTGCCACCACTGAGCAAAAGTCTGTCTGCCTCCCGGACCACCACCACCGGGACTGATGTTAGCCACTGCCACCACCACTAGATGCAGGAAGATATAACAGAAATGTCATCATATGCCACAGCTATCACCACCAGCACCCACCACCAGTGTCATTCAGACAATATCTCCCCATTACATTTACATTTACCATGCCAAGGCAGAGGGAATCAAACAGGGTGCCACATCCATCAGCCACAGGCACAAAGCTTCGTAATATTTAAACCATAAAGGGAGTATGTGTACTAATGTCTGTTATGCTATTTCACATCTTTTAGTTGTATGTTTTGTTTTCTGTAGCTTTTCAGATCCACAATGGTCAACCACATTCGGTACACTTATTTTGTTTTTTTTACAGGTTAACAAAAAAACTCTCCTTCGCGGAAAATCAGTGGGAATAGTACTGCAGCTGTACCGTACAGAGTAACCTATGAAATATCCATTTGAAATCCATTATGGTAAGTATGAAGATTTTATTTCATCCATTTCATTAATTTGGAAAGACTGCAGCAAATGCGACTGAGTACGATTCATAAACTAGGTGACATGTGTACGCCACCAAAACTATTTCTGTAAGATATCATTCATGCACTGTATTCTGAACTTGTAGCTGTGCAGCCCTGTCCATGACAGTGTTAAAAAAGTTGCACACAGGTTGTGTTACTTGACAAGATGTGGTTTTGAAATGTATCTTGAGAGTGAGAACCAGAGAAAAATTACAATTAAGTTGTAAGAAGTCATTCACTTCTTTTTTTTAGGAAACTTCCAGAAGCTTTGTTGTTCTGTCAAAGTGGCCTTATCCAAACAAGTTCTTCAACATCAGCCCCCACCCCCGGGCTAGGACACACATGCAACATGCAGAAGTCATTTCATTAGATGACCATGACCATCTTTAACAACCAGACTCAAGAAGGATGCAGATGAAATCTGTGAAGAAGTAACAAAATAAGAAACTATTACAGATGAGCCTGCAAATATACTTCCCCCACCCCCAAAAATAATACCTACCTTCATGTGCTTGAGAGTCATCCATTTCAAATTTCTATGCAAAAAGTTCTCATTGAGCACTGGAATGTGCACACCAACAGTATCTGTGACCTGTGATACAGAACAATACCATGACTACATGTCCATGTCAACCCCCCCACCTACAAAATACACAAATACATATCTATATATATATCAACTCACCAAGGCTACTATTAGTGTACAGACAAAGGGCACCCTTCCATCCAGTTGAGATGATCACATTGCATTAGCTCGAATCGCAGCACACATTGGACCAGCAACAGTTCACTCTCGGTCATCATTTTATTCTGAGGGACATTGCATGTGCTGAAACACTCCTATTTCACTTTGTTATCACTTGTCAATTTTCTGGACACAAGGCGGATGCATTGTGTGCATGCAGAAAAAGTCTGGGGACTCTGTGCTACCACTGCGCACGTGACTGAGTGCGCCATTAATTCCCATGACTGAGTGCGCCATTAATTCAGGGGGACTTTGTATGTGCTGAAATGATCTCATTTCACTTTGTTACCACTTGTCAATTTTCTGGCCACAAGGCAGATGCAGTTTGGGTATGCAGAAAAAATCTGGGGACTCTGTGCCACCACTGTGTGCATGACTGAGTGTGCCATTTATTCTGGGAGACTTTGTATGTGCTGAAACAATCCCATTTCACTTTGTTACCACTTGTCAATTTTCTAGACACAAGGCAGATGCATTTTGTGTGTTGTGTGATTGTGAGCTCATGATGTCATACTGACATTATCAATTAAAGCAGCATTGCAAGAATGTGGTGACAAATTCTGAACTGTACTTTTTTATGCTATTGTACATTGCCAGCCACTAGTTACCTCGGTTCATGACTTGAATGATACACTTCTTTTCACAATTTCTGTCCACTTTACTTAGTTGACTACTTTTTGTCATGTATGAAAAAAAAATTAGCACACCTTTCAATATTGTTATGACCAGGTTTGTATTTTTTGTAGCTGCTTTTCAATAAATATTGTTCTGTGGAGTCATAAAACCCTGCCTGCTGCATAACTGTTAATTTACAACAGAAGTGATATATAACAACTAACTGATGTGATGGAGAAAAGTAGTGGAAAATATTGACAAAGACCTGGTCAGCACCTTATTAAAAGGAATGCTCTTTTCATTATTTCACACATGAAAAAAGGTAGTACATCAGACTCAGATACTGGAAATTATAGTATCATATGAGTCAGGATGTACAGTAAGTAAAGGAAGTTGTAACATAGCATTAAAAATATAGGTCAGACTTCTCAACAGATTGTTGCACTGCTGCTTTACAGTGATTCACCACGTTGCATAGTTATGGTGTTGCACCTAACCTAATATGTGGGTGCCTTACTTCCAGGGGAATCTTTCTTGCTTCACATAGTGCAATACATTTTTGTGAAAACCGCCCATAATTTCATTACAGTTTGTCACATCATGGAGGAATTCCCATTCAGAAAAGCCACCCAAATTCTGCCCCCCTTTCTCAGCAACGTTAGAGCTTGATGCCACGGGAAGCACAGGTGCGTGCTCCACTATAGTGAATGTTCGGCAGCTATCCGAATGTTTCTTTGTTATAACGTTCACATTGTGGTGAAATGTGAGCACATTTCCACTAACAAGGCTTTTCTTACCGGAAATGTGCCCACACATTTCACCACAAACTGACCATTATAACATAAAGAAACATTTAGAAAGCTGCCAGACAATCGGACATTCACCATAATGGAGCATGCAACCGTTGTCTCCCTGGCATCATGTCCTAACCTTGCTGAGAAAATGGGGCAGAATTTGGGCAACTGTTATGAACAGGAATTCCTCCGTGATGTGACACACTGTAATGAAATTACGGGTGGTTTTCATAGAAATGTATTGCACTATGTAAGGACATGTGGAGCAAGAAAGATTCCCCTTGAAGTAAGGCACCCATATATCGGGTGCAATGTTGTAAGTTGGTGAATCTCTTTGTTGTCTATTTCTTAAACAAAATAGTTATAGAGCCTCAGTAATGTTTACTTTGTGTCGGGACTCATGAATCAGATTTTAAGTGTTTCACAAACAGCTTGAAGACTGAGCAATGCAAGTATGTTGTGCTAAACTGCATGTGTGCCGTCACTGTTCTTTCCTGTGTGAGCATACATTGTCCAGCTTCATGCAAACATATATATGGTAAGACCTGTTGCAGTACTAGGAATAAAGGTAAAGAATATCTGATGTATATTTTATTGGTACCATCAGTACAAGCAGACTAAGTGATATGATATTTTTTCAGAGGTATCGGGTCACTGTGCACCTCAGTCACTCACAGAGCACACATGACTTTGAGGAGATCATAGCACAAAAAACATATGCTCTCCTAAAAGTTATGTGTGCAGTATAGTATATAATGTGACTAAGGTGCACTCTGGCCGGACACCTCTGAAAAAGTATCATATCACTTAATCCACTGGTGATAATGGTGACAATAAAATATACCTTATTCTGCTCTCTGTTCTTTATAGAATAAACACTGCAACAAGTCAGCAACAGCAATATATGTTTGCAACACGCTGCACAGTGTCTGTTGTCACACACACACACACATACACACACACGAAACAACACTGACTGCACACATGCAATTTTACACATCGTACTTGCACTGCTCACAACAGCTTGTCCACAAGCACTCCAAAACAAAAAGTCAACATTACTGAGGCACTGCAACAACAGAAGGGAAAATGTCTATTCTTAAACAACAACAAAAAAAACACACAAAAACAGAACAGCACAGTAGTGGGGGGGGGGTCCAGAAAAATCCCTTAATGGGGGATGCTGTGGTGTTTGAGCAGCAGGTGCAGCATTGTCACTATTTGCAGCTGCTGTTGTTGCATTTGATTAACCTGCTGCTGCACAGCACCCACCCTCTCACTGTTCTCCCTCAGGGCTGCCCACACCAGTGCAATGTCGGTCTTTGTTGCAGGCACTGTGGTGGGGTCCACTGCAGCTGGAAACCCAGGTAGTGGTGGTGGTGGAGAGGGTGGAGCTGGTGGCTGTGGTGGCAGTTTTGGTGGTGGAACAGCTGCTGCAGCTGCCCTCCTCCTGCTGTGGTGGTGAGGCACAACTTCACCCCCAGCACCCTCGGCCACTGCCTCAGAAGGGCCAGCAGGTGGATGCCTGGCCCCTTCAGTGGCAGCCTGCCACTTTGCCTTGTGGTGGTTTGCCATGTGTGTGCGCTGGCCACCAGTCCCCAAATGTGTCCCCTGGGGGCCATGGCACACCAGCACACCACACAGAGGGAAAACCACGATTATGCTGTCTCTCTCCACTCAGTTAAAAAACTCCCACACTGGGGAACTGCAGGGGTGACCAGATACACTGCTTGGACCACCTACATTTTCCTGGGGCTCCACCTGCGGCTGTGGATGTGGTGGAGGGGGTGCTGCTGGAGCCCTTGCAGCTGCTACTGGTGGTAGTAGTAGTAGTAGAGTAGGTGGATGAGCAGCCACTGGTGGCACTGGTGCTGCTGCTGCTTCCACAGGGGTAAAGCAACACCCAAGAGTTGGGAGCAGTCCAGTAACACCTGACTGCCCCCATGTGTGCACACTCCTCTCCTCTGCCTATGCCCATGGGCCACAGACTCTCCTTGTTCTGGGTCCATTGCACAAAAGTCCCCAACTATCAATGAGTCCCAATGCCTAACCTTCACACGTACTCAGTCTTACACTCTCAGATATGTACTCACACAGTCACACACACAGACACACACACACACACACACACAACAAAACTTAAAAAAAAAAATCTGTACCAAAAAAAATCACAAACACAATACAAAAACTAAATAAAGATGTAGCTTTTAAAAAAGCTTTTTTTTCCTGCATAAAATCACTGGGAAACAAACTGCTTTCCTCTCTCACCAAAAAAGCCTCCACCCTGTACAACTGCAAAGGAGAAAGTGAAAGTAACTGCTTTTCTGTCTCACTTCCTTCCTGCCTGGCTAAAGCATGTGACTTACAGTACTGTAAGCCATGTGATGTGTGGGGGCTGCTTATTTTGTTGTCACTTTGCCTTACTTTGCATTTAGGCAGAATGACAACGTGAAGTCATAATGAGAAGGCAAAGTGAGCACTTTGTGGTGGCCACTTAGCATTGTGCTCCTCCAACACGAAGTGGTCACTTCGTGTCCACTTTGCCGACGGATTTAAAATTTGCTGCATCTCTAGTTGTGGGACTGGACCTTGAAGAGTAGCTGACACAGCCCTACATGGCCAGCTATGCAAGATGACCACACAAGGTCAAGGGACATAGGAGCCCACCATGCCACCCCATAAGAGCATGCAGACAGTGGGGATGAGGAGCCCTCAGCATGCCTGACCCGCCAGGCACACAAGATGAAACCACAGTCTGTCATGCATATCTACTATCCCACACTGCATCATCTGGAATGGGACCACCTGCAGGCCAAGCAGGAAAATACAGATCCCTGAGGGACCTAGTAGCTGAGATGCATGGGTTGTGGAATGCCCATGAACATATAGGGGACCTCCTGGAACAGAGAGCAAACCATCTGCTATCCAGGGCCAGCACAGCCAGCCAGCCTGTCCTGCAAGCAGGCCAGGATGTGGTGTCCCAGATGCTGTCAGGGGGACACAGAGGGCCTGGGGTACAGTGTCATGCTGATATCCACATGCACCCTGGTTGCCATGGTACAGTGTACCATGCCACACTGGCTGCCACCCACCAGCATTGCAGGTCCAGAGCCATGTGTACAGGTTGCTGATGTGGAGACATCCACCAGCCCACGAGGGACACAGCAGGTGGGAGAGGGCACCACCTCTCAAGGGATGGAATCCATCTGAATGCCAGAATACCTGGGTGACACAGACGGGCAACAAGGCCCAAGGACATCAAGAGACCATAGGCCACATTGGGAGGGCAAGATAAACGTATAGCCACACCGTCTAGAAAACCACTCATCTGCATGTCTGGGGGGGGCAGCCAAGAGCCTGTAAGGCAGCTCATTTTCTGTGTAGAATATAAATTTCCACTGGAGCAATGCCCACAGAATTACCATTCTGATTCTGCAGAATTTCACAGAATTTGCATAAAATGTTTGTGGAAATTTGACAAATTTTAAACTTCAGTTATGTTGCTCACATTTTAAAAGCATGCCTCCAACTGACATCAAATTTGATATGTGGACTTTGAATAATGGCATACAAAGGCATACCAACTTTTTGAGTCGTAGGTCAAAAGGGAGTGGAGTTATGGGTTGTCAAACATTTAATAAAAATATAATTTTCAGTTATTTTTATCTAATTTTAAAATAGCTTGTCTAGATTTCTCCACAGTTTCAGGGTTCAGAGAAACAAACAAAATTTGTATGTGTACCAATGTGTACATTGAAGTTTCAAGATTCAAGGGGGGCTGAGTCATAGGCAGTCATGTTGCCAAAATTTAGATGTCTGTTAATTTAGTATAATTTTGATAATATTCATTAAATGTTATAAAATAAAATGCAGATGTACAGGTTATCACTTCTTTAATATATGTGCATAGTTTCAGATTTCTAGCTTCAAATGGAACTGAATTATATTCTGCCAAACATGTTGCTAAAATTAAAATATCAGTTATTTCCCTCTGATAGTAAAATGACAAATCAAATTTAACCAGATCTGAAACATTTAAACTACTATACCACATGGTCATTTCTGACAAAGTTCATATTTACAGAATTTAATGGGGCTGAATTCAAAGTAGTCAAACCTTCTCAATATTTTAAAATTAAATTTTGCAAGAATATAAACTACAAATTTTTGAACCACTGAAACTTTAAAACTGGAGAATGCAACACTATTAAATTTGGCAGACTGCGAAAGACCTTACAAGGAGACTGTGTGTGTCAATTTTAATAATTGCTTTCTTCCAGAAATTGCAATATAATATATGTGCTTAAAGTAAAATTCCATGAGTCTTTTTAAATATTGTGGAATTTCATGAACATTCCATGAAATTTGAATTTGCTAATTTAATTCAGCCTTATCTGGGGGATTCAAATTAAAGGATAGGGGTATGAGAGGCAGGTAGGGCAGGGGGTCACCAGATTCAGGAGTTAGATGCATAGTTTCCTCAAGAAAGGGACAGCTGAACTGGGTAGCATAAGAGTAGTAGACTCTCCAGTTAGAGCAGGGAAGCACAGAATGTCAACAATTCCAACCTGATGGCAGGATGTATAAAGATCACACACAGTAAACTGATGATCCAAGGATCTTGACGTACATACAAATCTGAGACTTAGAGGTACTCAGAAAGATGTAGTGGGGGAAGACAATGCCTGGGTTACCTGGACAAAAGAATTATGGCTATTCCAACAGCGCAGGTTTATAGGAAAAAAAGATGGTGGCTATGGTTGTAATGGACTTTGTCACTGAAAAGAACAAAGAGGATATAAGTGGGATCAATAGTTCTAATTTGCCAATCTGGCTTTGCTAAGAGAGAAGATGGATGCAAAACAATCACCCAGAGAGGAACAGCAGGACTGCAAAAAGCTCTGACAAGCTTATCAAATGAAGTAGTGATACATGCATTGTGAATGTTACATTCCATAAAGAGAATGCCAGTTGCTTCATGTATATGCTACTATAAATATTTGAGAAAATGTTACCAAATCATTTTCCTTTGTTTTTTTCACTGTAAATTAAAAACTGCTAAACCAATTTATCCAATTGCATTAGACACCAGAATACACACTAACATTCACTATGCATGTCAAATATTAAGTCTATGCCTGCAAGAGCAGAAAGGTTACAAACATCCGCAATTTTTAGAGTTTTCACCAAATTTTGCAAATATTTACACAGTAACATTTTACCCCCTGTAACTTAAAAATGTCTAATCTAAATATCTCTGTATCTAGATGATTCTATAATTATTACAACAGGTTATTCATTCTAATTTCAATGTGGTTATGCAACTTGGTATGACGTTATGCTTCTGCAACTTGAATACATTGTGGCTGTTCACCTGTCTATCTGTGGGATACCCTGTAGGTCCTAGGGGTACAATGGCAAGGAACCCTAGAGAAGGGTTCCACCCATAGAGGTGCTGCAGGAATGATTACCTTGGCTAAAGGTAGCTTAGAGAGGATCTCATGGAAGAGATAGACAAGCAGCTGGAGGAGGACAGGAGGATGGTGGGGCAACAAAAAATTGATCCTGGAGCAAATAGGAGGAACAGCCTTTTAAGGTCTGATCAGGGGCATGGTTAGTTGCTCCACATGTAGAATTACAGGTGTAGCCTTACAATTCAATGTGCTTACATAACTTGGTATGATGTTATGCTTGTGCGACTTGGATACATTGAGGCGGTTCGCCACTCTGTCTGTGGGATATACCACACTGTAGGGGTATGATGGCAAGGAACCCTAGATGAGGATTCCACCCCAAGAGGTGCCATGGAAAGGATTCCCTTGTCTAAAGGTAGCTTAGGAAGATGACCAAAAAGATGTGTACCCAAAAGGGTGTCAAGCAACAGGAAGGAGGCAAGGTATTCAGAAAGGTATCAAGGAAAAGAACAGAGGTTGATAGGTATACATGGTTAGAACTGGAGAGGAACAGAAGACAATAGAGGGATAACTACCAGTTTGGAGACTGATATGAGGCATTAGGGCAGGATGTTCTAAGGATAGAGAGAACAGCCAGGGGGCCACCATCCAACTCCATCCAACAGCAGAACCTGACTATGGAACCTATGAAAGTACTAACCCTACTAAGTATTATCACCATCAGCATGGAGGAGAGGAAGAAAACCCTTTGAGTAGGAAATCTCTAGAGATCCAAGGCCTAGGTCACCTTCCCCCTAGCCTGAAGGACGTTTTGGTTAGTGACAACTCAGCTACTGTAATTTAGAGTCAAGACTGGGGGAAGAGGAAAAGAGTTCAATTTGGAGGAAGCTCTTGCTCAGTCCTTCTAACAGGAATGCTTTTGAGGGTTGCTAGTGACATCTCTACAACTAGGCACCCAAAAGCAAAGGAGTAGAGAAATGACTGTTGTGGCACTCAGCTGGCCTACATGAGCCTATGAAACAGACCAGTTGAACCAGAGGAGAACAGAGAGAGAATAGCATAAAGGGTACCTCCAAACCCACTTGGGCAGCTAAAGGGGACCCACCGATGAGACCCCCACCCGTCACAGTTGAAGTCATAATTTCTACATGCAGAGGTGTTGTTGAAATGGGTGGTGACTGAAAATCCACCTGAAGTGAAGACATTCTCACTAGGGGCAAGGGAGAAGGACCCCATTCCAAGCTTCGCATGCTCTAGAAGTGGACTTCATGGGTGAAGAATGAGACCATCGGCTACAGGCTAGCCCTGAGCGATGGAGTAATGGACACAGAAGGCACATCTCCAAGTGGAGAGCATTAGAGTTGAGAGGTAGCATGAGACCCATATGAGGAAATGCTCAGATAGTTGATGAGGTCGAGTGAACCTATATAGAGGTCAGATGAAGTGAAAGAGACCCCGATGTGGGTCCAGAGGAGGAGATTGCAAGTATTAATCACAGGAGTGCATGCCAACTGGGTTCATTAATGAGTCAAATTAGGAATGGATTGAATTTCATGAGTGGGAGAGATGAGAATGGCTGGACAAAGCCTGCAGTCAACAGTTGAGGTAAGACATACCAGGAGTAAAGCTAGGCAAAATGGTAGGTAGGAGTATAATGGCAGGTAGGAGGAGCTGCAAATTTGGTAAATGAAGGATGATCATTCAGAATGAATGGATTAGAAAAGCAGATTGTGACATTGCCTGGAAGGCAAGAATGGAGCTGCAGAAGAAGGTGGGATGAGCCAATGCCAAAAAAGTACAAGAGAAAGAGAAAGCCACTCCTACCTCCCTGAGCCATAATGTCCACTGTGACAGCAGAGTTCCCCACTGTGGGAAAAACAGGGAAACCACAACTAGGCACCAAGACACCAAACAGCTGAATGAAGTAGAAGAGAAAATAAACTGATGGAATGCCAGCAGCATTAAGTGTTGGATAAAACAAATGGGCTAATGCCAGCAGTTGAAGTCAGCAAACATGGAGCAAAAACAGCAGAAACACAGGGAAAGGAAGGGAAGGGAATGGTACTCCCCAGAGGTCGTGGATGGTGCAAGTACAGACATAGGGGGGAGCCAGGAGTGGACGGTAGGATGAGCAAAACACTGGAACACTACAATGCAGACATGATGACTGGGAGCTACAGTGCCCCAAAACTAGCCAACCCTGAGCTGGAAAGCAAATGCAGGCATGCAGTGAGTGGTTGCACACACCAGAGACAAGTGAAAAGGCAATGTAAAGGTACAAGTCCAGACCAGAAATGGAGTCTGGCAGAATGGAAACTCGGTGGTGGTCCATGGAGCCTGTGAAACCATACGGGAGCCAAAAGGCAATGCCTAGAGAAGCAAAGGTGCTGCAACACATAATGGTGCAGAGAGGGAAGCAGGCAGTACTGTAATAAGACAGTGTGGCATGGAACAGAGAAGGTGGCCGGAAGGAAGACAACAATGGAAGAAAATGAACAAGGGGAGGGAAGTGAAGAGGAGTACATGAGGGAACTAGCGATGAGAGCAGAAATGATGGGGGAGGGTGAGAAAGAGACATGAAGGGGGGAGGATGAGCTGAGAGGCAAAGACACAGGGTGAGCTGCACACAGAGGAGGACAAGGCATCAGATCGGGAGGGAAATCACAGATGCTGAGGTGTGGGTGAAAACAAAGGAACGGGGAACAGCAGCAGCTGGAGGCAGCAGAAAGAGCAGGCAGAGGAAAACAAAGGAAGTTAAGCAGAACAGAGCCTCTGGTCATAAAGAAAAAATGATCCTGGTGCAACCAGGAGGAGTGGCCTTTTAAGGTCTGATCGGGGGCATGGTTAGTTGCTCCACCCATTGAACCACAGGCGTAGCCTTACAATTACACATGCCTAGCTCAAAAGGTGCTTAAGTTATATGTACTGTAGATAACATTTTTCATGAAATATCCCACAAAAATAAAATGACAGACTTTGAGCGCATAGAATTTTGATACAATGCATATGCCTTTCAGCACATTATTAGAACATTTACAGTCAAGTAATTATGCAAAATGTAAGATTTCAGGTGCAATAGATGGCTGAGATACTGTATATGCAGTTAAAAATGTTCATGAAATTGCTCACAAACAAAATGACTGATTTTTTTATATTAAATGGCAAAAAAAACAAAAAAAAAACAAAACAGAGACAACAGTAGCTCTAAAGACCACAAGCAGAGGGATACCAGCTAAGGATGCATTTACCCGGGTGTAATAAGTACAGTAGCTATAAGACACAGTACCTGCAAGCACGGGATGGGTTACCACTCCAAAAAGCCCTTTCTGTCCAAAAGATGGGCTGGCAACATATTGTATGTTTCAGAGAAGTTTGTTTTATTTAATCCAATCGTAAAAACAGCAGTTAAGCAGGTCTCTTAAATCAAGCATGCAGGTCTACTGTAGGAGATAATTCCTAAATGAAGCTGAGCATCTTGAAAACTTGAAAAACTTTTAAATCTGTATCTTTCTGTAGTTATGTGCTCCACAGCTCCAACCTGACTTGAAGCACACCTGAAAGACATACCTTTCAACGTCACTAACATTTCTATGTCAGACTGATACACAAGGAGGTGTGGAAAGGATGAGAAGGGACTTGGCAAGGTTGGAGGAATGGTCAGAAGTATGGCAGCTAGGATTCAATGCAAAGAAGTGCAAAATAATGCACCTGGGAAGCAAGAACCCATGGGAAGAATACACAATGGGGGGGAGGTAGTAACAACAACAAAAAAGGAAAGGGACCTGGGGTAATCATATCAGATGACCTTAAGGTTAGCAAGCAATGTGAGAAGGCAGTAGGGAGGGCTGGGGTATACTGGGATGCATAGGGAGAGGCATCAGCAGCAGAAAACAGGAAGTTGTTATCCCTCTGTACAGACAGTTGGTGAGACCCCATCTGGAGTACTGTGTCCAGTTCTGGAGACCCCATCTCCGCAAGGACATAGACAGGATAGCGGCAGTCCAGAGGAGGGCAACTAAAATGGTGCAGGGTCTGCAAGAGAAGCCGTATGAGGAGAGACTAAAGGAGCTTAATATGTATACCCTTGAGGAAAGAAGGGAGAGGGGGGACATGATAGAAACTTTTAAGTACCTCAGTAGAATCAACAAAGTCCAAGAGGGTAGCATCTTTCAGAAAAAGAGACATGCAAGAACAAGGGGACAAATTTAAAGATGGGTGAGCAGTTCAGGGGCAATGTGAGGAAGTATTATTTCACAGAAAGGGTAGTGGATGCATGGAACAGCCTTTCTGAGGAAGTTGTGGGGTCTAAAACTGTGGGAGAATTCAAAATTGCATGGGACAGACATAAGGCAATTCTTGTGGGGGGCAGGAAGAAATAGGCTGTTGATTAACTAGGATCTGTGGCCTATCCTGTAGGTGGGGAAATGGGCAGACTAGATGGGCCAAGCAGTCCTTATCTGCCATCAAAGTCTATGTTTCTATGTTTACTGATGTCTTCATCAGACCTGATGTGACAGTTTGTACCTATTTATTTCATTCAGTTAAAGGTACATCACACTGTGCATAATGTGTTGAAGTGTTAATGTGCTCCAAAACCACAATTGTTGATATATATAAAAGTGAATAAATAGATACATTAGATTAAATACTTTAAACCCAGAATAAATTGTGTGTCCATAGAACCTGTACCGATGATACAGATTTTGAAGTGCATAGTGCTCAGATGATTAACAGATTCAAAGCTTGCAAATATGGTGTCAGACATACACAGAATGCATACCAGCAAGCAAAGGAAACAGATAGAAATATTCTACTTCAAGGGAAATTTGGAGTGCTGACTCACCCCCTGCTTGCAGGTATTGTGTCTTATAGATTGTTTGTGTTCTTTATTTATACATTTCATGTATATATATATATATATATATATATATATATACAGTATATATATTAGAGGCACAAAAAATCCATTTAATTCATCAGTTGGGGTTGTTCCACAGCAACAAAAGCAAGGAAATTCAGTGTTAGGGTTGAAAACCCCGCTTGGATCCCCCAGCCCACCCCCCAACCAGCACTGGGGTATGCATTGGGGTCATCGGCCCTAACTCTCACCTCATTACATGTGTAAAGAAGCAGAGGTATAGGAGAATGGGGTGAGAGTTAGGACCGACAACCTCAACGCACACCCCAATGCCAGTGGGTGGGTGGGCTGGGGATCCAAGGGGTTTTCAACCCAACACTGAATTTCCTTGCTTTTTTCACTGTGGAACAACCCTAACTGATGCATTAAAAGGATTTTTTTGGCTCTAATTTCCCTTCTTTTTGAGAATGATGACGACAGATAGTAAGGGCCCTGCGCTCCCACCACATGATGTCTTGTGACATAGTAACAGGAACAGCAATGCAAACAGAAGTGCCAACAGTGGTGCACATGGTAACAGAAATGTAAATGGTAAAGGAAACATTAATAGAAACGCAAGCACAAAGTGACGCCAAAGCAAACACTGATGCAAATGGACATTGAAGCATGTACGAAAACACAACTGGTAACATGAACAGTGATGGCAGAGGTATTTTAAATGGAAATGTTAAGTGTCACAGCAAAAAGAACGTGAAAGGGAACAGAAACGGAAACGTGAACGCAAGTGCACATGTAAACGCAAACCGTAACGCACACAGTCATGGTAACACAATAGTAAACACAAATGGTAAAATTAGCATGAAGAATAATGCCAAAGGAAACAGAAATGGAAATGGGAATGGAGGTGCATACGGAAACACAAACCATAACCTGCATGGTCACGGAATCGCAATTGTTAACGTAAATGGTAACGGTAACAGCAACAATAACACCTAAGAAAAGAGAAATGCAAATGCAAGTGAGTACAGAAATGCAAACTGATATGCGCACGGTCATGGTACCACAATTGTAAACGCAAATGGTAACAGTAACAGTAAAAATAATGCCAAAGGAAACAGAAACGAAACAGAAACACAAGAGCGTAGGGAAACACAGGCCTTAACACATGTAGACAGTACTGCTATTGCAAATGAAACTGGTAAGGGTAACAGCAACAATAATGCCAAACAACACAGAAATGCAAATGCAAGCACAATGACATGAACGAATAACACACGGTAGTGTAGCCAGTAGCAATTAGTCGCAAACGGTAATGGAAATGCAACTGGAAATGCTAAGTGGCACAGTAACGAAAGGGCACACCCTTCTTTTCCCCAAAAAATTCATTCAAAAACACAGTGAAAACAAAGAATGTATACATAACAATTGGTCTTGGTGCAGAAAATGAGGACTTGGAATATTAAATTGCTTATATCTCAGGAACTGTATGATATAGAAAAAAAATGTAAATTTCATATGAATTATGACTTTCCTGGCTAGTTTTTCACTTAGCCCCTCTTGGGGGCTAAGCATTTTTGCAACAAAAAGTTCGTATCTTGCACTGTTTCCGAGATATGGACCCCAAAAGGCACGACGGATGCCGTAATGTTATCCAATTGGAAAAAGTGTTAACTTCGGAGTGCTGTCACGTGCTGCCCTGTAATATTTTTTCACCAAACCACAAAAAGCATCATCAGTGGAATGCTGGCTTTCTTCCCTCCACATTTCATCCCAAAAGACCAAACCATTATTTTGCAGCAGGGTGGTAAAGAATTCCTGTAATGCGGCGGATGCTGTAACGTTATCCCATGGGAAAAAGTGTAAACTTTGGAGTGTCGTAACTTTGCCGCCCTGTAATATTTTTTCACCATAACACTGAAAGGCACATCTGTGATATGTTGGCTGTGTTTCCTCCAAATTCAGCCTAAAAGACCAAACTGTTCTTTTGCAGAACGGTGGCAAAGAATTGCTGTCATTTTGCCATAGCCTGGAAAAGTAGTGTCGTGATTTGTGAAAGCTCTCGCAAAAATTTGCAACACTTTCGTGAGTGTGACACTATTTTGCGACACTACTTTTTTCAGAAATTTGAAAAACATATTTCTAGGGTGTTTAACCTCAAAATAAAGACATGCCTAGCATCCTCAAGGTCTGACTAGGTAAACACAAAAAAATGGTGTTGCTAGAGGGTCCCAAATTTAAATGCCAAGCATTTTTCTGATCACCAACTGAAAACAAAATGGTAGATTTGCGAAAGTAAAAGGGCCATTTGCAAAAGTAAGAACTGCATTTGTGAATGTGTCGAACTTTTTAACTTTTCCCATTGACTTACAATGGGAACTTGTTTTTTGAATAACCTTTGAACCATTTAATATTTCTTCATGAAATCTTTAAAAGGCACATTGGGGACCCTGGCCACATACTCTCTGAAGTTTTTGGACCATTTGCACAGACCGTGCAACCTGTAGGCGCGAGCAAAGAATTCACAAGAAAGCATAAATGCACACACAGATCATGCTTAATAACTCCTCAGCCGTATATCTGACCAGTATGAAAGACGGCAGATCCCAAGATGTATGGTTCTTGATCATGCATTCCAAATTGCAGGCAAATCTGTTGAATGGTGCAAAGTTATTAAGGTGCAAAATTTGACCCTTTAACCTTAAAAGGGCTCTTCAACCCTAACTATGGTAGCACTACCGTGATACCATTATATATATATATATATATATATATATATATATATATACACACAGAGGATTTCCTCATGCATGAGATAGGACTTTGTAGCATCCTTACAATGTTAACACCCAGAATTCAGACATTCACAAAAGGTCGCCATGCATTCTGGCACAATAGAACTGGAGGTATAGTAAGCAAAGCCAACCATAACTTAAAGGAGAAGACTACTGTATATTTCTGATCTGGATATGTCTGATGTATTTATTATACATTACATCAGTTATTGTACATATGTCAATAAGAGATCAGTCATTTCTGCTATTGCAACACATATGTACAGTCTGAGGCTCTGACACAAGGTAGTAAAATCTCAAGCAAGCCTCCATTTACATGAAAATGGGTCACTTGTAATATAGCCCATCCCATTCTCGGATGTCATTGCAGCAACAGTGCAGAAGTACACATGAGGGTATCAATGCTGTCTATCCTGTTTTTAGTTTAAGTTTGCAATGGCTTAAGACAGTTCTGTCATGCAACTCACACAGGGAGTGGTACTTGTAGCCTTAATACTGCATGTGTAGAGCAAATAATACATCTAATAGTATTTCATTCACAGGAAACAGAATGTTTCTTTGTACTGCTCATTTCTTTCTGTGAGACAGTTGCAACATGTTGTGGAAAGCAGTAGAAATAATCTACCAATCAGACAATCAAGCAGTCAGTCTAGCAGTGAATAAGTCAATCAATATCGAACCAGGTGAACACCCTTGAGAGGATTCATTGACAAGGTAGGCTTGAGCAGTTTCCCAAAGGATCACACAAGACTGAATTCCTCCTTTGCACAAATTATACTTTCCCCTTTCAGCAGCCTGAAAGTGGAGAGCTAGATCACTTACTTTATAAAGTGTATTGTTTTATATTTCAAATGCCCCTTACATCTGGGTTTCTGACTGGAAATACCAAGACACAGAATGCATATAACATGGGAGGAATGAGGTAAGCAAATACAGAGTACTACAAACACTGAGACTGATTAGTTTCTTTACCTACAACAGCTGAAGTGTAGCATCTGATTTGTGAGGGGCCTTTCTACTTCAAATGCTGGCATTACAAAGGGGGGAGGCTGCCACAGCTTGTTTTCAGTATCTTCAAAGTGAAGTGCTGTAGCTCTCATCTCACTGCTAATGATTTATAATGAGAATGGGGGCACTTTTAAAGTCATGGACCTGAGAGGCCATCACAATTCCCAGGGAGGTTAGGGGAACTTGTTAAGGGTTAGAGTAAGGGACTTTAGTAGGATTTGAACCAGAGTTTCCCAGTTCTTGTGTCTGTGCTTTAACCACTATATTACTCTTCTTCCATATGCTGCAGCTAATGTTGTCCTGGTAACCTATTACTTGTTATAACAGCACTCTTTATTGCCTTACGTCAGCCATCCAATCACTGACTGCCTAGTTACAAAGGGAAAGGGGTATATTTGCAAGATTGTTTCTCACTGCTGGTGTCAACCAAAACAGAGAATGCTAACACATACAGAACATAATACAACAGCTATATAATATCATTTAAGACTCTTGTTGTACCCAGAGTCATTTATTGGGTAAACTTTTTTTGCTAACAGAAACGTTAACACAACACATACAGGCACTTCTGTATAGGTATATTGTATACACATGTAAAATCAGTGCTGCATCACACTCATATGGTCCTTGTTCCTATTAGACCTGTACTTCAGGATGTGCACAACACTAAAAGAGTCCCCCCATTACTCAAGTGGGGGACCAAACATTGTGGGTTCTGTTTACTGGTGGAACAGCATTTAGTGCAGCACCATTATCTGTTGCTCTGATGACATCATCCTCCAGCAGCATTGATGGTAAAATGGAGGACAAACACATTGATAACTGCTGGGGGCAGTATATTTTTATTTATAATCTAGATTTGGACAGCAATAGGACTGCTGGCAACTAGAGGAGGAACACAACAGTTACACATCATGAGTTGGGAAAATATGGGTGTGAAACTATGGGAGACTTTCCCTTTAATAGTAAGTGCCAGCACCTTCAACAGCCAGAAGGTGATTTCCATTAGGAGAGAACAACAAATAATATAAAATTCAACCAAAATGGCTGCTATTTAACAATTAACCAGAAGCAGTAACAATAATATTAAATTCTCCTCACAAGTCCCTCCACTCCTACTCCCCACAAGTATACCACCATAAACAATGGAGAGGTTCCCACCCATTTTGTCCTTAACATTCTGTAGGAGTAACTATAACTGACGAAACCTCAAAATGTCAGTCCTTCATCCGTATAGTCCATGATAAACAAAGCACTGTTACATGTAATAAGAGGAGAAGTGATGTGAGAGGGTACATTTCAAGACAACACCAAAGTGGGCCAAATACAAGCAAACACCCCCTCTACACATTATAAGCAGGTCCATCAAGCCTTAAAAGTCCAGCTTGGATGAAGGAGTCTAATGAGAACAGAATAACCTCTTAAAGCTATTGAAACGATGGTAAGCCACAACAAAAATGAAGTCTAGCTCTCTTGAAATGCAAGCTGTCCAGGCAATTAAGGTGAACCAAGTTATCTATAATCCAGCTTATTAAGTAATGTAAGAGATATGTGCCCTCTATCCCCACAGGGACACCTACTAACCATAGGTTAGCTGAGTTCACCTCATTCTCAAATGCTTCTAGATGACTGCCAATTGAAGCAGACTTTTGTGTTAGGGCTGTTTTGTAGATGCCACAGTAGTAATCAAATGCTTATCCACATCTTCCAATTGGTCCAATAAAACCTTGATTTAAGTCTCCTGTGCTTCCAAATGGGTAAGTCTTCCTTCTAATTTTACTCTTCATGGCCTGGATCGAGTCCAATAATGTGTGCCAGGGTGACTAAGTCATCAAGCATGAGGCGGCAGCATCCAAAGCCTTTGCGGCCTGCAGCTGAATCATCGGCGATCTACCTGCTCCAAATCTGGTATCATTCGAATCAGCAGGGCCACCAAAGTCCAAATCTATCAGAATTATGTGTGGAGAGCACAACAGTTAGATTTTTAAATACATTTTTACTGGTTGAAGTAGAGGGGCTATGAGGAAAGTGTCTTGCTCAGAAGGTGGCTCTCTGGCACCCCACTCCCCCCCAAAGAATTACAGATTTTTGAGCACCTAGAATTTTGAGACAATCCATCCTATAATCATGATGTTTTGCACATTGTTAGAACACATGTCATCAAGTAATCATGCTAGATGTAATATATCAAGCACCATAGATGGCTGAGGTATATGCGTATAAAAATATTTATGAAATTTCCCATAAAAAATAAAATGACGGAATTTGAGCACCTATAGTTTTGAGATACTCCATCTTCATTTAATTATATTCATCATAATATTAGAGCTCCTTCCAGAAAGTAAACATGCCAAATGTTCAAGCTCTAGTGTAATGGACAGCCTAGCTGTGACCTACAATCAATGAAATTCCATGAAATGTTGTAGAATTTCATGAAATGTCATCAAGATTTCATGAATTCAGAACTTCCCCAATCCACACAGCTCTACAGCCCACACTGTAGTGTGGCACCTACACACCTGCAACAGCCCATGATACAGACCCACCATGTAGCCCATCACACACTCATTGCTTCCCAGCCCCCATCCCAGGATCACAATGTACACGTATGAACTCTGCCCCCCAGGGTGGGGGTCACAACTATGAGCTCCACCCACCAGGGCAGGGGCCACACTTAGGACAACTAGGTGCCATGCCTGTGTATTCCTCTTGGGTGGTGGCCATGCCTATGAACCCCACCCCCTGGGGTGGGAGCCACACCCATGAACTCCACCCCCTGGGGTGGGGGGGGGACACACCTAAGATCCCCAGGAAGCCATGCCTGTCTAGCCCTCCAGGGTGGAGGCCATGCTTATGAACCCTGCCCTCTGGGGCAGGGTGGGCTAACCATTGCCTATGCCAGGCCACTACTGCAGGTACCCACCCTACACAGCCCACAGCAGATGGAGCATGCCACAATGCCCCCTGACATGGACTGTAACACACAGCACACACAGAATGGGACACCCATGCCCTCCTTGGGAACTGAAGACATATGTACCTCATCCCTGTGCCACTATGGTATACACCCTGTCTCTTGAATGACCTATGCACAAGTGCATGTCATGCCAATTAGCCAGACAATGTCTTAGGACAATGGTTCTGTGGGTCATGCCACTCTTTTTTGAATGTGGGACAGTGCCATGGTGATAGGGCATGGGTACCAATTTGTGAACAGCCATGTCATGCAGCATGGCACATGCAGTGATCACTGTTCACGCCTTCCCAGGGGCAAGTATCATCATGCAACCATTGTGATCCAGTCAACGGAATTGCATCTTCAGCACCCTGATGATCCTCTCAACAATGGCACATGTCTTTCTGTGTGGCTTGCTGTATGCATCTTCCTCCCTGCTGTGTGGCATCGGGAATGGTGTCATCAGATATGGCTGGAGTGGGCATCTGCTGTCACCTAGGCACTGGGTACAGAACAAACATGTTATTGTCCCATTTCAGGATCTCAAGCCCTACCTACAGGTGCCTCAGCCAAAAACGGCTGTGTGCCTCCATGCGGGACACAGTGCTTTCTCCTGCTGCTGTCCCCTCCTTGCCTGGCCACCACCTCTCACCACAAGGATCTCAAGCCCTACCTATGGGCACCTCAGCCAGAATCAGCTTGGCCACTCTGTGCGGGATGCGGCACTTTCCCCTGTCACTGTCCCGTCGTTGCCTGGCCACCACCTCTCACCACAAGGATCTCAAGCCCTACCTACCTGCCTCAGCCAGAAGCAGTGGTGCCCCTCCATGCAGGACATGGCACTTTCCTATGTCACCGTCCCCTCCTCACCTGGCCGCCAACTCTCGCCACAAGGTACTCTCCTCACTTCTCCGCTGAACTGGCTTGATCACTGGCAGCAGCTCTTAAACCGATTGGTCGAGTGACCACACTAGGCAATCCTGGACTGGCTAGCTTGTGGGGCTCTAGGCTGTGATTGGCCTAGTCCACAAGCCTGCCAACTCAAATTGTAGCTCAGTCCCTGCTGCATCCACAGAGCAGGGATAGTACACCATTTTTCAAATCTCACTGTAGTCTCTAGGTAAATATCTGAAGCCTGCCATTTTTAGGACTCGTAATTCAAGTGTTTTGTAGAAGTACCTTGTTACTGCTTGCATTTGCAGAGGTAGCAACTAGTCCTGTTTATAGTAGTCTTGCATGTTTAAAGTTATAACTTTGATTGCTTAGTTGTTTTGCTTAGAGTTACTGAAAGTGATTACAGCGCCTTTATGTATTTTTTGGTATACTGCTCTGCACTGCTCTTTTTTCCTTCTGCTTTCTTCTCTGCCTTCTCCCCTACTCTCCTTCCTGCTGGCCACCTGGACACAAGTCTCTCTCTCTCGCCTCCTGCTCTAACCCTCACCCCCCCATATCTGTTTCAGTACCTACTTGACTCTGTCTCTCCCACTTGTATACCTCTCATCCTCACTTCGCTATCTAGCTCCCCCACCCCCACTCTACTCTTGTCTCCTTAGGTGCCCTGCTCTGTGACTGTCTCCACACCATGTCTAACCCCTGCCCACCAATTGCTGCCTACTTAATCTCTTTTCTCCCTTTGTTTCTTTCCATTTCAGGATCTCAAGCCCTACCTACGGGTGCCTCAGTCAGAAGCGGCTACCCCCCTCAGTGTAGGATGCCATGCTTTCCCCTGCCACTGTCCCCTCCTTGCCTAGCTGCCTGGCTGCTACATCTCACAACAAGGTACGCTCCTTACTTCTTCTCTGAGCTGGCTTGAGCACCGGCAGTGGCTCTTAACCCAATTGGTCGAGCAACCACACTAGGCACTTCTGGATTGGCTAGCTTGTGGGGCTCTAGACTGTGATTGGCCAAGTCCACAAGTATGCCAGCTTGAACTATAACTTGGACTCTGCAGCATCCAGAGAGTGAGGACAGCATGCAATTTTTCAAACCTCACTGTACTTTCTATGTAAAATATTCTCACCCTCCCTACCCCAGACCCAACCCTGACCTCTATTAAATACACTATAGCTCTTCCCTCATCTGTCTTTCCCTCTCCCATTGGCTGCTGCACTCAGGATTCTAAACTCCAGCCTACCTTTTACTGGTGCTCAGCGAAAGGATTACAGCCCTGTTGCCAGCCCATCTTGTTCCCTCTCCAGGAACTGCAAACAAATAGGGAACAACCTCCTAGCCTGCTGTTTGATCAGTTTTGCGGTGGACCCTCCACAACTACTGACCTGCTTTCTACTCACCACACTTACTTTGTTATTCTATTTCAAGAAAGCCACCAGTGACCTTACGTTTCTCCTAAACTGAACCCTTGGGTGGCACTCCTGATGTTGGCCTCTATGACCTCTCTGCTCCTGGCTACAGATGCCTGCATTACATTACTTGTTGTTGACCAGCAAAATCTAAGCTCCTCCATGACACTATTTAATAATGACACCCACTTCTCGGTGGCTGGACATCAAATCACTCTAATGAGTGACATCCTCCTGGCTCTAATGTCTAGCTATGAATGCAGACTACTCAGTTTATTTGTGCTCTCCCTCACTTTCCAATCACCACTTTGACTCCCCCTGTCTGTCCTCCGCTCACCCTCATTCTCCTTGCTGGTGATACGGAAAGCAACCCTGGCCCCATAAACACCCATATACTGTAGACCATTCAGATCCCACCTGGGCAAGGCACCACAGGCTAACCATTGCCCACATGAACATCTGCAGCCTGCCTCAAAGCTCCCAGAACTTGAGGTGTGGGTATCCCTCTACAAGCCACAGGTGCTTAGACTCTCTGATACCTGGTTAAAATCCTATCACCCTGACCCCTCACTGCAGTTGCAAAGCTACTGTGCTATACGCCAGGACTGGCCAGGAAGAAAGTGAGGTGGGGGTGTGGTACTGTATGTGCAAGAGCACATCACTGCCACCACTATCACATGCTCCTCTCCCACCTCCCCAAGCAAATGAGTTCTTGTTGAACTTACCTTAGGTGCATCAAAGAAGCTCTAACTGGGTTGCTGCTATAATCCCCCCACTGGTGGTGTGCCAGGCCTGTCAAATTTCTTAACTGGCCTAACATGCATGACACCCCCGAGGGATACAATCCTGCTAAATGATTTCAATCTTAATTGGCTGGATGCCTCCGTACCAGTCTATGCTAACACATTGAAACAGCACAACCTGAAATAAATCATCTCCTTCCCCACAAGACAAAATACTTGCTCACAAAACCACCCACTAATTGACTGGGTTGCCACAAACCAGGCAGACCTGATCCTCCAGACAGGCACAATGTCTGACTCTATCAGTGACCACTCCCCAACCTATGCCATATTGTCCACCAAGTCATGCCGCCCTCCTCACAAAATCCTATCTTTTAGAAACTTTAGTCACTCAGATCCAAAGCTCGTCCTTAAGGATGTTTGGGCAATAAATTGGCCTACCCTCTACAGTCTTACGCACATCTCTGATGCGATCTCTCTCTTTACCTCCACCCTCCCCAGTCTACAGGACACCCACTTTTCCATCATACCCAAGAAGATAAGAGGGGTCTGCACAAGTTGGCTATCCAGGGACATGCTGGCACTAATGAAAGACAGGGACAAGAAATGGAAGACGTAAAAGACATCCCCTTCCCACCAACTCTGGAATGCCTATCTACAACTATGAGGCACCTGCAAACAGACCATAAAATTACTCAGACAAGAATACTGCCTTAATCAGCAATGTAACAATCTTGCCACTCCACAAAAGTTCTTGGCCTCCATTGGGTCTCTCCTCAATCCCAAAACCAATAGACAGATCTCTCAACTCTTATCCTCCTCTGGCCCTATGTCCAACCCTGCCGAGACAGACAACACCTTTTGTTGAACAATTTTATTATTTTATTGTTTGTTAGACACACACACGGCTCGGGATAGTAGTCCAAAACCAAGTCAGACCACTTACATTAGAGGGATCAGGAACACAATGATAGACAAGACAATACTTTACAGTACACATAGATAACCAATGGTATGATATCCATAGGAATACAGAGCAGGACATAACATCCACATGATAAAAAAGACTTAATAAAGGATCAGCCCAAGTACTCTGCACTTCACGGGCATACAATACATGGTAAAATTAATAACAAATCTAGCCATGGTAAGGTAAGTAAGCCTACTGGGCCAGATCCATAGCACGTAAAACATGTGTGTGCCTAAAAAGGATCCTGTGACCATGTCAACTATATACAAATTGTCAATCTACACTAGATAGAAGACAGTAAAAAGAGGCAGCCTGGGATCAAGGGAAGAAGGGGGCACCACCTCCACAAAAAGTTAGCAACCTGAACCAGTAGTACTGACATGCTAAGGAGTTGTTCGAGTGGGGACATTATGGCAAAATTTAGATTGCAGGAAGAGTAGCCAGCATTCCTCAAATTGGGCTATAGAGCCAGCCACAATGCTGGAGATCTTTTCAAACATAGCCCTCTGGGCTAGTGCCAGTAAAAAGTCATGAAAGGATGGCATCACAGAGGATTTCCATTTAAGTCACCGCCCCTACTGCAGTGACCCATAGGGCCCCAGGGTTGGATTTGGGTACATTCAGCTGAGCACATCCAAGAAGCAAAAGGGGGTGGATCTGGGTTAATGTCTGGGAAGATTTGCTGGCACATACTCCTAACTGATGACCAAAAGGGAAGCAGATTAGGGCAATCCCAGAGAACATGAAACAAATGCGCCCCATCATTGCCACATCTCCAACAAGTATCCTTTGACAGGAGACCCATCTTGTGGAGTTTAGTTGGATCCCTATAGTACCTGTGACTAGTCTTACTCATAATAAGGTGGGTATGCCCATTCCGACAGGCCTTATGCACTCTGAATCAACTGTGCTGCCACTGCCGATCCGAGATTGAGACCTGAAGGTCCCTTTCCCATTGCGCTTTGGCCCGCTGAGAAGGGTCTACAGTGGCATCCCCAAGAGCTGAATAGAGCAAACTGGCCCTGCCCTTACACTTCTTCCCCCAGACAGCTAATGGGTAGGTGCTGCCCCCCCTCCATCTCATGAGGCATTAGGCAGGTGAATAATAGCATCTCTAATCTGCAGATATCTCCAAAAATGAGACTGAGGGAAGTCAAATCTTTCTTTCAGTGACTCAAAAGTGTCTAATGTGACAGTGTTGGGGAGCAACAGATCCTGGATCTTAGAAATGCCTTTGGCCGACCAGTATTTCCAGTGTATTGGGGACCTTCCTATCTGTAGGGCTGGGTTGTTCCACAGGGGCATATATCTCCACGGGGTTGGGTCTTGCCCCAAAATTGAGAGAGCTTGTTTCCAATACAGAATAGAGACCTGCATGGGAGGGGAGAGAACCTGGGATACCTTCTTCTTATTATAGAGCACCACCACCAGTGAAGGAGCCTGGGCCAATGATACCTCTAGGGGGAGCCAAGCTGAAGAAGTCTGACCAATCCTGGTAAATCATCTGATAGTTTGAGAGGTAATGAAGGCCATATGATATCTCTGAAACCAGGGAAGGCCCCATCCACCTTTGCTCCAATGTTGATGGAGCTTGAGTTTACTGAACCGGGGCAGGGCCCCTTCCCATAGGAAATTACCCACTAATGCGTCAAGTTTCTGAAACCATCTTTGGGGGATAGCCACAGGCAGGTGAGCTAATAAATATAATACCCTGGGGGGCAGCCATCATTTTGATGGAGTCGATTTTACCAGCCAGCGACAACCTTAAAGCTTTCCACCTACCCATATCCTGTTTAAGGGACTCTAATAAAACCGCAAAATTAGCAGAGATGATTTTCCCTATATTAAATTGAAGGATAATACCCAAATATTTTATGCCATTAGGGGACCAGTGGAGGCCTCTATTTATGAAATCATTCCCAGGGGTCTTGGGGTTCAGCGGAAGCACCTCGATTTTGGAGTGATTGATCTTAAGCCCTGATACCTCGGCAAAGGTAGCCAAAATCTCAAGGATACTGTCACTCACCCCAGAAGAGGACTCCATAGTAATAAGCAAGTCATCCACATATAAAAACATTTTGAAGGTGTTATTACCCACTCGAAGCCCAGGGATATTAGGTGATTCTTTAAGAGCAATGGCCAGTGGTTCAATGGCCAGAACAAAAAGGAGAGGGGAAAGGGGACACCCCTGCCTGGTTCCTTTTTGGAGAGGAAAGGACGGAGACATAACCCCATTTGTTAGGACCGAGGCCGTAGGGGAAGAATATAACAATTTTACCCAGGAAATAAAACCGGGCCTGAAACCCATTTTAAAGAGAGTGAGAAACAAAAAGGGCCACTGAACAGAGTCAAATGCCTTTTCAAAATCAATTGCTAAGGTTATGGAGGGTTTGCCAGATAATGTGGTATGATGTAAAAGTGACAGCAGCATTCTATGATGATCCGACCCTTGTCACCCTTGAATAAAACCCGCTTGGGCAGGGTGGATCAGATCAATTATGAGGCGCTCTAGCCTACTAGCAAGAAGCCCGGTCAGAATTTTAGCATCCACATTAATGAGGGAAATAGGGCAGTAGCTACCTGGAAGAAGGGGGTCCTTCCCCTTTTTCGGTAGCACTGTGATAGTAGCCTCCCTCACAGAAGGGGGGAGAAAGCCAATCTGTAGTGAATGTTGGAACATCCTAATCAAGTATGGGGCCAGATTAGTTCCCTTTATTTTGTAAAAATCAATAGGGAGGGCGTCCTTTCCTGGGACTTTCTGAGAGTTTAGGGCTGCAATGGCCTGCTCCACCTCTGCCACAGTGATAGGCACCTTCAGTAGTTTTGCATCGGAAACCATTAGGCGGGGAATAGGGAGTCCCCCCCCCCCAATTTTTGAATGCTTAAGGGGTCGGGAGGGTGAGAAACTTAGTACAGAGCCTCATAGAACTGGGCCATGATCTTACTTATCCCATTATGAGAGTGGGTTGAGACCCAGTGCATATCTTTCAGCGCATGAATGGTACGCGATGCCTGTTGTTGCTTAAGTCGATTAGCCAGAAGTTTACTAGCTTCCCCCCTTCCCAAAAAGGATGACGCAGCCGTCTGAGATTTAATTCCACCTGTCGGATCAGGTGGGCATTTAAAGAAAACCTGATACTAGTCAGCTGAGCTAATAAGGACTGTGATGGGATTGAAGACTTGTACTGGGCTTCCATAGAAGCTAACTGCTTTTCTAAAACCCTTTGGTCAGCTTGACGCCGCCTCCGCCTAGCAGAGGCATGAGCAATAATTTTACCATGAATGGTGGCCTTAAAGGCCTCCCAAAGTGTTGAATCATTCACTTCCCCATTGTCATTGATATCCCAATATTCTTGCACCACAGGCCCCAGCCAACGAGAGAAATCAGCATCCACAAGTAACAGGGGGTCCAGCCACCATATGGATATAGGGTTGGGGTCGGCGCCCAATTGGATCCCAAGCTCTATAGGCGCATGGTCTGAGACATAAATGGAGTGCATATCAGTGCTAGTAACCTTCTCATAAAGACTTGACGAAAGAAGCCAGAAATCAATCCTGCTAGAGGAGCCATGAGCCTGGGAATAGCAGGAGTAATCATAGACACCTGGGTGCATAGTTCTCCAGGCATCCAGCAAAGTATGCTCTGACATTAATGTCTGGACCGCTTTGAGTGCTTGTCTGTGGGGTTCAGGGGTTTTGTTGCTTCTACCCATAGCAAAATCTAAAACTAAATTAAAGTCTCCACCCATAACTACCGGAGCACTGACACCATTAAAATATGTAGGGGTCTGGTTAAAAGTAAAAAAGAACTGAGGGCAATCCTGGTTGGGAGCGTAGAGATTAGCAAGAATCAAAGAGCCCTCTGGGGTCTCTATCTCTGCCAAGATCCATCTTCCCTCCTTGTTCTGTATGTGTCATTTCACTTTCCACACCAAGTTCTTGTGAAGTAAAAAAGAAACTCCCCTTTTATGGGCCATTGCTGTGCTATGAAGCTCCATGCCAACCCATTCCCGCTTAAGCTTCATGGCCTCACATGAGGACAGCCTTGTCTCCTGGAGAAACACCACCATAGGTTTCAGCTTCTTTAAGTGGAGCAATACTTTTTTACGCTTAACTGGTGTGTTGAGCCCCCTCATGTTCCAAGAGACAAGTCTAGTCCCCATGCGGCCAATAAGTTAACATGACTGAAGGGAGATACAGGAGGAAGCCCCACCCAGGTACGCTGTGCCCAATAGACCCAGACACCCTATCTACTCCTATAATAACGAAAGTTACTCTAGATTTCAAATTGCCATAATAAAACACAGAACAGCATTGTACAACAGTATATCCACGGGCAAAAATTGCCCCTAACAAGCAGAAGTATAACCTATTTCTAACTATCCAAAAAACAGCCAGACCCTGAACCACTCCCACCCACTGCCCAAACCCAACAACAATTCCATTTCAGACCAGCAACCGCTGAGTGTATCGACCAGCCAGAGGCCCAGATACCAGCGGAGGTCACTGGGGTTAGTGTAGCCGCAGACTACACTAAATAGAGAGGACTCTCTAACTCCGAAATCACCCACCCCCAAGCCCCCATCATCAATTGAGTCCTTCTACCCACAATGTCATTGCTGGAGAGAGAAGAAAGAAAGAGCAAAACAGAAAAAAAAAAAAAACACTAGATGACCCTAGCATCCCACACAAGGGGCTAGGCAGTGAGATAGTCAATATTAGCATCCATTAGTCTGCACTTAAATCCATGTATTCCACATGTGAAAGAGTGTGCTCAGCAGTCCTAGTGAAACCCCTGACGACCTTGATCCAAATGAACCGATGGAATAGCAGTTGCTGAGAGTAGTCCCCTGCTGTCCAAAAATCAATTAGCCCCCACGGGTGGGGGGAGAAGGGAACAAGAAAGGGAGCAAGGGGGAACACCTTGGTAGCAATCCTTGTACCAAAGGAGCATCACAGGAAGCATATACCAGCCCGAGAGGAGGGCAGCAGTGAAATGTACTGAGGGGGCTTCAGCCCACGGCCACCTTGATTGAGATTGCATCCTCCATCGGTTTAAATTCCTGCTGATTACTCAAACTGTGTGAAGCATCCCTGGAGGGGTCTTGAACCTCTGGCCTAGAAATGATCCTGGCACCTTTAGACCCAGTAGCCCTAGAGGGAGAAGATCGGGGAGGCAAGGGGGGGGGAGCCAGGGAGCCTTCCGTTGTCAGATCCATCAGAGGCTGATATTTATTGTTGCTCATGTCTGGCTGGTAAGAGTCCTGTGAAGCAGATGAATCCAAGCTTCCACTGCAGCTCCTTGACTGGAGATGAGGAGTTTTATCGACGTGTAGCCCCTCGAGCCTTTGTCATCTATTTCTTCGTTTGCTACTGACACTCAAGGGTTTTGGTGGGGATGGGTGGTTAGGAGTGCTCTGGGTCATACTGGGGTTCTGGGTATTGTGGCCAAGTCCCTGTGGTGTTACCTCCATTGGCATGTACCTGTTACAGAAAGCCAGCCAGCCAGAGGGTTCACACAGACGGCCCCAAGACAATTTAGGGGCTTGCTCCAAAAGGAAATTCTCCGCAGCAGTGGGGTTATCAAAAATTCTGGGAGCCCCATTATAGATAATTCTGAGTGAAGCTGGGTATCTCAAGGAGTAATAAAGTCTCAATTCTGCACAGGTTTTGCAGGCAGCTGTGAAGGCCCGACGCCTGTTAGTAACCTCTTGAGAATAATCCGCAAATATCTGCATTTTGTGCCCTTTCCATTGTAACTCCTTTTTAGTACGTGCCAGCTTAGTAATCATCTTTCGGTCTTGAAAATGGAGGAAGCGTGCCAGGACTGTGCGTGGGCGAGCCCCAGCACTGGGGCAAGGTGCCAGAGTTCTATGGGCCCTGTCGATTTCAATTGGGGCCTTACCTGGCCAGTCCAGCAAGTCAGGCAGTTCTTTTTGCAGGAAGCCAATTGTGATGGTTCCCTCACATCCCTCTGGGAAGCCCACTATCCGCAAATTATTCTGCCGACTCCGATTCTACAAGTCCTCCACTCTGCCCCATATTACTTGGATAAGGCACTCTTGTTCTTGGAGCTGGGAGCTTGCTTTGTGCCATCCATCCTCCACTTCTGCCAATCTACGCTCGGTGATGCACGCCTGTTGGGCCAAATCAATAATGTCAGCAGCATTTTGTTTAGCTGCCATGTTAAGCTTGTCCATTCACTGTAAAATCTCAGAGAACATTTGGCGGATTTTGGGCATATCGCCTTGCTGCTGGTTAATCTCTGATACCGACTCCATCCTGTCGAACAGTAGGCCCTGCTACTCGAACCCCGCACAACAAAGGGAAGTAACCACAGACCAGATCAGCTGAGAGTGCAAAACACCAGATCTCACCGTGCATGAACTACCTGGGCATAAATACCAATTTAATTGCGCCAATATGGGTAGAAGAATTGCGCATAACAGGCGGATTATTAGGGGTTAGGCAGGAGCTCAGAACTGAAGCGTCCATTCGGCTCGGGTGGTAGCCACGCCCCCAAGACTGACAAAACCTTTAATGCTAAGTTCACAGATTTATACCCCTATCCGAGTAAACTCCCCCCACTTGCCTCTCCTACCCTAAAGCCCCAGCCAGTCACCCCCCACCTCAGCCACCACCCCTTGCCCACCTTTCCTTTTCAGGGTTATTAGGCATAAAGCCACCTCCAAACTATTGAGGACTTTCCCGGCCTCTGGAAGCCCTGGCAGCGATAGACTATACCTCGTTTTCCTAAAGATTATATCCCCTGCAATCATCAAACCTCTCACTTTGATTTTTAGTCTTGCCCTTAAAACATTCACAGTTCCCAATTTATGGAAACATGCAAATGTAGTACCCATCTTCAAAGCTGGTGACCCCTGTGACCCCGACAACTATAGGCCCATATCCCTTCTACCTCATCTAAGTAAATTGCTTGAAAAAATTGTACACCACTAGTCAGGTGAGCATCTGGAAAAGTACAACCTCTTATTCTCACTCCAGCATGGTTTCTGCAAGTGCCACAGCACCTCCTCTGCCCTGGCCATTTTTTCTGATCATATGCTAAGACAGATGGACCAGAGCAGAGCCACAGGTGCTGTCTTTGTGGACCTATCAAAGGCATTTGACCTGATTGACCATCACCTCCTTCACTCAACCCTGCTTCTCTTCTGCTGCTCTGCTGCTCTGCTGGCACTGCAGCATGGTTCCGCAGCTACCTAACCAACCTGTCCTGGAGGGTGGTCATGTCCAACGTACACTACAAGGATGAGGTGGAGGATACGTAGGCTGTTGCCAAGCCCTCAAAGGTTATTCGTGCTGTTGACTGTTGTACATGTGTATGTCTGCTGATGTCAGTGTTGTTCCACCATGTCCCCATCACTCTTGGCTCTCCTCTCTTCTTTCTCTTCCAGGGGTATTCTGGACCACTGTGGTGCCTGATGCTGTACCTCAGGAGCTACACCAGCACCATCCCACCAAAGTCCATTGGGGACTCTGAAGATGCGGAGGACTGGGGGGCAGTGTCCTGTAATGCTTATGTTGTCCTGTGTGGCCCCTGTGTTGATCTGGATGTCTAATTAAAGACATATGTTATGGCAGACACTGGTGTCATCATAACCGGTGGTGGTCTATGTCCACCATTGGGGTTGGGGTGATGCATTACACACCTTGGCTGGCAGTCTGCTTGCACTGGATGTTGGCTGGGGTGTGTGCTTGGTTGTGCTGCCAGGTGGTGCACTGTCCATGCATCCATCCCTTTGGCCTGTGCCATGGTCATGCCAATAGCATGCTTTGATGGTCCCAGCAGTGGGGTGTCTGTCTGGGTGATGGGGTATGTATGTGTTCTATACAGTGCTTGCCAAGTGTGGTGGCAGCATGTACCAGCTCTGTCCTGGGTCTGCACATGGTCTGTACACCTGTGTTGGTGGCTGGGTCTGGGGAGGGGGCTTGCATCCATGATTTCCCATCTGCTGCCCTACCCTGCATTCCAGGGGCTCTGTCTGGGCATGTGCACACAGTGAAGGATGGCCACCCATGTCTCCGGGTGCTAGCTGCTCTGTGTGGCTGTCACACAGAGCGCTTGGTGCTCTCTGAGGTGATCTCTGATGCTTTCCAATGGATGCTGTGCCATGCTGTGGGTGTCTTCTTCCATGTCTGTCTATTCCACTATAGGGATGTGCCAAATAACCTACACAATCCCCAGTGTGAGTGTATGCCATGTCCACCATTGGGCAACCTGCGGGGTGCCGCCTTGTGTCCTGTATGCTGTGGGATGTCATCTCATTTTCATCTGCTTGGTGCATGGACTTGGAGCTGGGCAATCCAGCATTTCTCTGGTGCACCTTGTGTGCCTGGGGTTTATGGCTGCCCTTCACCCTGCATATTGCTGTGCATCCTGGTCCATGAACCTGGGTGATGTAGTGCAGGTTGTGCATGTACATTCAGCACCGTATGTACAGTGCTATGCAGCCATGTTCCTCCCCAGGTGCATGCATACTTAGTGTGACGCATAGCTACATGTCCACCCTCCCTGCTCAGTGTGCACTGTCATTCATGAATGTCACCATGGCGTAGTGTGCATGGTATACTGTTTCATGCCATTATGCATGTCACTTATGTGCCACTAATCTGTGGCCAGTGCTTTGTGAGTGGACCCCATTGTTTGTAATGCTAAAATTGCATGGATTAGCTCTGTATGAGAAAGTTTTAATGTGCCGAGATGTATGTTGTTGCAATACTAAAAGTTGAACAGTAAGCAATTTCATTGAGTGATTTCAATATACTATTCTCCCTCATTATAATGAATGCCTCTGGGTCCATCCTATATGTTTGTTACAGTGAGGATTCATTATAATAAGAAGCTATATTTAATTCAGTGCTGATTTTATTTTTTTAATACTGCTCCAGTTTAAAACGTAGGTGATTGGAGTACAGTCACCTGCCTGTGTACACATTTCTGCCAGCTGTCCATGCAGGCTCAGAGTACAGCAGAGGCAGGGCAGCAGGTGACAAGTTAATTTCTGCCAGCACAATGTGGCTAAAGGAGAAGTAAAGCTGCTCCATGCTCATGTCGTCCATGCAGACTCAGCACAACAAGGACCAGAGAACAGTTTGTGGCAAAACAGCAGGAGAAGCATTCGTTTCTGCTCTCTGTATGCTGAGCTATTCAGTGCTCACATTTGGTACATTAAAAAAAAGTCTATCATTCTTGAGGGATGGGCTTCCTCAGTATCAGGTAGCAGTAGGCTCATAAGTAGATTCTTTTTACAGGAGCCAGTTTGCAACTGTTCTTCATTTAGAATAGAAGCAAATTCCACAAAAGTGCTACAGTGACAGTGTACAACCCTCCTAAATACAGGGACAATACTGAAATAAGGTTGTCAGTAGGAAAGGCTGTCAGTAGGAGGCAGCTGTGATGGTACCCATTGTATTCTGTCTAATGATTTAATACCCATCAACGCCTGATAGTGGATTAATCTGAAAACAATGTGAGCCATCACAGCTGTTTCTTATAACTGGGATTCATTACAATGAGAGCCATTATAATGTGGTATTGCAGAATATACACAAAAAGCAAGAGTAATGCTTTGCAGAGACTGCAGCATTTCATAAAAATATAACTTTGGGAAAATTTAAATCCTTTCCTGACACATTTTGCAAATGTTTCTGGCTTAGTTATTAAATAATACACATAAACCACAGAATGACGTTCTGCAGAATTCACATCCATGGTTTAATTGATCAAAGTGAAATTTTAACTTTCCTTGTAATTCTACCAGAGTGTTTAATTTCTACACAGCACTAAGTAAGAGATGTGATCACATTCAGAGAAGGCCGATATAATGTAATGTTTGATAACAGATGCATACTGGGGTATTAGTAGTTTTCAAATACTGATCTTACAGTATTGCTACATAGTTTTTGCATAATATAATGGTAATGCCATTTTAATTGTTTTATTTATTTAACAAAAAATACCGGTAAGAGAATAATGAGTTTTGATTAGTTAATTTCCATATTCATCCTGAAATGTATTTTACTATTTTAAAAAGTGCGAAAAATCATTCAGAGCTCTTTAAATGTACAATAGTGCAGTATTTCAGATTCTTTCATCTGTATTCTGTAACATATAGTCTGAAGGAAATAGAATGCAGTAAACTATATTAAAACATTACATGCAGTATGCGTCATTAATCCATGTAGAACTACACAATGTGTCATAGTATAAGACTGCCCCGGCTGTGTGTGGATTTCCATCTGAATTTAAAAGGTGTTGTGCCACAGTTCAAAGGTGATAGAATGCTGCTGCACCATTCTGTGGTTCAACTGCTTTTTTTTTTCAATTTAAACTTTATTAATACATTTCCCAATATAACGGGCAGTTACTTGAAGCAAAATATGACACAACCACTTGTGAAAATGAAACTGTACCAACCGCCCCACCCACCCACCCCCTTACAGCAGCAACTACTCCGTATAACCCCTAAGCGCAATGCTCATTCCCAGAGGACCTGTGAGAAAATTTGAGATATGACGTAATCACAAATGAGACAATGAAATTAGGGAGTGGAGGGGATCCCATATTTTGTTATAAACTGCAAGTCTATTATGAAGACTTGCAATCGCCTTTTCTGTTCGAAGATTAGCCAGAATGTCATGCAACCACTCTTGGAAAGATGGAGTGGATTTGTCTTTCCAATGACGTAAGATAAGTTTCTTTACAGATAGGGCAATCATGGAAATATGAAATTTCCTAACTTTGATCCTGATAGAGGACATATCCCCTAACAGACATATATCTGGAATTAAATACTCCTGAAGGCCCAATAGGGGATCCAGAGATATCTTGATTGAGTTCCATAAAAGGGAAACTTTGGGACCAGGACCAGAACATATGAAGAAGTGTTCCTTCTTCCTGCACACACTTAGTGCAAGTACTAGAATTTGAAAAACCGCATTTCTTTAATTTAACAGGAGTACAATACATATTATGTAATATATGACATTACATGAGGTGCAGTCTGTCTTGAGAAACATATTTATGGCAAGATCTCCATACAGATTGCCAATCCAACTGGTACTGAGGAAGAAGCGAGTTCCAGAATCTAGTAGGTCCAAAAGAGTCCCCATATCTTTTATGAAACAACACTCTCTATAATTTAGATACAGCACCTGAAGAACCAGTAGGTGATGAAATCTCAGGTATCAGGGCTGAAACCTACTGGGAAGAGAAAATATTCCCCAAGGCTATTGTAAGTAGGTGTCTTAACTGCATAACTTTGAAGTGAGAGGAGACTGGGATTAGAAATTTTTTAGTAATATCACTTGGGGACAACCAGTGCCCCTCATCATCCACCAAAGAGTACAGTTTTCCATCTCCCAATTGGGGCAACCATTTACTGGAAATCTGATTCTTGTTAATAGTGAAGGATGGGGAGTTCCAAGTGGACTGAGCTAAGTCAGTCTGGGGGGAATAATGTAGAAATGAGCATAACTATGCATATACTCTTAATGAGGTACCTACTGTGGGACAATCAACTATACGTTCCTGTGACATTTTAAGGTAAAATAGAGTTAGGGGGTCCAGGTTCTTAGCTTTAATTGCATCTAATTTGATCGTAAGCCATACCAGTTGTTCCTTTTCAGGGCCCGGGGATACCCATCTCAAACATTTTACTAAGTGACTGGCCCAATAACACATAGCCATGTCGGGAATCCACAGCCCCCCCCCCCTCAAATTTTGGAGCAACTAGTTTGTAATAGGCCAAACGGGGATATTTATCAGCCCAGATAAATCTAGTGAATATACCATGTAATTTTTTAAACCAGCATAGAGGGATAAAAGTATTAAGAAGAGATAAGGGTAAAAACTTCTAGGGAAAACATTCATCTTGATTATATTAATCCTGCCCCATAATGATATGGGAAGTTTAGACCATCTGTCAAGGTCATGAATAATAAGCTGTGAGAGGGAGTCAAGGTTATCCTTAAACCATGTTAAGGGGTTACGGGATAGCTTAATGCCCAAATACCTAAATGATCTGGGAGTCCAGCATAAACCTAAGGGACTGATAGTGTTCTTAAATACCTTGTGGTTTAATGGAAAAAATAATGATTTACTGGCATTCAGCTTGTAATTAGATAGCTCACTAAATCAAGCTATTTCATTAAGAAGGGCCGGTACAGATGATACCGGGTGGGATAGATGTATCAACTAATCATCTGCATACGCGGTGACTTTAATTTCATGGCGCCCAAACCAAATGCCTTGTATAGAAATACTTTAGAAAATATTTTGAATGAGAGGTTCCAAATATAAATTGAATAACAAAGGCGATAGGGGGCAGCCCTGCCTAGTCCCTGAATGGAGTGAGAAGGCCCATTTGCCAAGATTCTTGCTGTAGGGGTTTTATATAGTGCAGCTACCCAGGATATAAATACAGGAGGGAATTTGAAGGCACTTAAAACCTTGAACAGAAAGCTCCAGTTTACGCGATCGAACGCCTTCTCAGCATCCAGAGAGACCAGGCCTGCGGGGAACTCGGTGTCTTTGATAGCCGAGAAGACATGGGATAATGTACGGAGGTGGTCAGCTGATGAACATCCTTTCATAAATCCTACCTGATTCGTGCCTATTAACTCAGGGAGTACAACAGTTAGCCTATTAGCTAAAATCTTTGAAAGAATTTTGATGTCTTGATTTAGGAGAGATATAGGTCTATAACTTTGGACAAGCTCCTGATCTTTGTCTGGTTTGGGAAGAAGTACAATCAAGGCCTCAAAGAGGTGAGAATCAACCTCTGCCCCAGACAGAATGTGTTGGAATAATCGATTAAGTACTGGTAGTAAAAGATCTTGAAATGTCTTGTAAAAAAGGGAAGAGAATCCATCAGGACCGGGAGCTTTATCTGAAAGTAATCCGTTAATGACCTCAGCAATTTCCTCCTGTGATATAAGAGAGACTAGGGAGTCTTTGTGATGTGCTGGGAGGGAGGGCAGATGGGAGTCCGTCAGATACTTCTCCACACTCTCAGGACTGGGAGGGTGCTCCATGTCACTGTACAGCGTTTTATAGTATAAAGCAAATTCTTGAACTATCTCAGTAGGGGATATTTTCAGAGACCCATCAGCTGACGCCCTAATTGGAGGGATGAATCTCACAGATTTTTGTTGCTTGATATGGAGTGCCAATAGGCGCCCCCCTTTTCTCCCTGATCAGTATAACTAGCTCTGGTACATATGATAGCTAATTATGCCTTTTACCTGAGCAACTCTAAATATTTATCTCTCAGCAATAGGAGCTTCCTCCTGTCTTCTTCTGGAGTATTAGCCGAAATGTTAATTTTGAGTGCCCGAATTTGGGATAATAATGATAATAGTTCCTTCTCCCTAGCTCTTTTCCTAGTCACCGCCATACTAATAAGAATCCCTCTCATGTAGGCCTTACAGGCCCCCCATATGATATCCGGTTTAGCACTGTTTAGAGGGTTGGACAAAAAAAAGGCCTTGATTTGTTCCCTTATGAGCTTACAGTATTTAGAATCTTTAAGCAGTTGGTCATTAAGTTTCCATCTTGTTTCCCTGTTTGAAAAATCCTGGAATGCCAGTTTACATAGCACCAATGAATGGTCGGAGACAGGACCAGGTTGGATCGATGAAGTCCTAACCCCAGACAAGACAGCCTGAGAAATAAAAATGTAATCAATGCGGGACTGCGAGCCGTGCACCAATGACCTATAGGTAAACTCCTTGGAGTCTGGGTATAAGACGCGCCAGACATCACAGAGCCCACTTTGATCCAATAGGTCTCTGAGAGCCCTCTGGCTTGGAGAGACCTCCCCCCGATCCACTACCTGATCTGTCGAGGTTAGAATCTATGACTTGATTAATGTCACCTCCCAAAATAATCTTTATAGGAAGCAAAGGTAGGATTACATTTACAAGTCTCATAAAATACCCAGGGTCATCCATGTTAGGACCATATATACTGTCAAGTAGCACTGGGACTGACCAGAGAGTACCTTTAACTAAAACAAACCCACCCTCGGAATCCTTGATAACTTGTGTAGAGACAAAGGGAATGCCCCTGTTAATAATCAGCATAACCCTGCAACTATTGGTGGAGCCTTGGGCCTCATACACCATCCCCACCTGTTGTCTTCTCAACTGTAAAGCTTCCACTTCTAATAAATGTGATTCCTGTAAAAAAGTTATCTGTGAGCGTAAAAGGCTTAAATGTTTAAGAACCTGATATTGTTTAGATTTTTTCCTGATCCCCTTCACATTCCACGTTGCAAAAGTCACTTCCTTAGCCACCTGATAATAACTATTAGGTTTAATAAATTCGGCCCTGCGCTCAGGGTATATAATACGTGTAATCTAACCCTACCAGTTGCTGCTGTAAGGCCCTTCCACCACCATAACCCCCCATCCATAGCCCAATTTTAAATCCCCCTGTACACCCCCAACCCCCAACAAAAACCCGTACCTCCACCCTCTCCCAACCCCCAATCTGTCACAAGCAATGTTTAGCACAGCACTGGGTCATTTCCTCCTCTCCCGCCCAATTGTCCTCTGCTGATAAGAACCCACTTATATCTCTAGATACAAATGTAAATTACAAGCAGATTTGGCAGGCCCTTAATACCTGAAGAGCAGTCTCGAGCTTCCGGAGCCTATGGACACATGGTAGTAAATCCAATAGGGCAAGGGAAAATGACAGAAGCTATCAAAAACGTGAATATGACAGGTAGCCACATAACACCAGAGTCAGAAATAGAAGTTGCCTGTCCCCATTAGAAAACTGCACCAAGACCAGAACCAAAAGGAAAATTAATAATGAGAGATAACCCCAATCATGAGCTGAGAACTAGAAATGAGAAACTAGATGACAACTGAAACGAGACCCTGAAAAGAGAAAGTTATGGAATGTGACTACCCAGGGGTTGCCAGCCCCTAACTCCAAAGTACCCCCTGCAAAACTGGAATAGTACAAAAACTGAGAGAGATCCTTCTTGAATTTGAGACCACCCAGATGTATATTAACTAGGTGAGCTGCACCCTCTTGTGGTTATCTCCGAGACCAACAGGAATGACAAAAAGGCAATGAAAGCCCGAAACCGCTCCGGAGCCTGAGAAACTAATACATGAAAACTAGTCAAAAAGCCAACAACCCAAAACTTTCCCCTTATATGCAACACCCAACAACTAAATGTGTAATAAACTCCACATTGCACTCCTGAATGAGCCATCACCAGGACCGGAAAGGGTTTCGCCCTGAAACAAAATTACACCAGGCAACCAGGGCATGGAACTGATAACAGCAAGACCCTATACAGGTAACCCAGATCCAAATGAGAAAACAAACAAGTCTAATCTCAGTTAGTGGAAAATGCTTTCTCCATAAGGAAAACGAATAGCCGCTCCAACAGCAGATCTCGCTGAATCCCGATACTCCAGAGGCACTCTCAGGTCATCCGGAACAATTCTGGCAGCATAGATTTAAGACTTGACAACACAGCTTCAGGATCTTCAAAAATTAAACCAGGAACCGTTTACTGAGACTTGTAACCTGGCTGGGTACCCCATCCTGAATTTTAAACCTGCCGCAATAATTTTAGATACAATAGGGTGAAACGCTTTCCACTTCAGACGGACCGAACCCAGGAGGTCTTGTGAAATTCTCAACTTTGCCTTCTCCCAATGAACTTCTTGTAAGGCCTTGACTTTCTGCAGAAAATGCTGCTTTTTCAAATAATTCAGGAAGCAGCAGATAATGGGACGGGGAGCATCAGGTGGGGACTTTGGTAGCAGGGACCGATGAGCACGCTCTATCATGTACACTGAACCGAAGGGAGAGGGACCAGCAACCTGGTCCACCAGCTTCTGTACAAAAACTACAGCATGCTGGCCCTCTTCCCCTTCTGGGAGCCCGAGTACTACAAAGTTATTTCTGCGGCTACGGCCCTCCAAATCTTTGAGTTTAGCTTCTAAACGAGATAGTTTCTGTCTCGTTGACAGCAGATCAGGATCTAGACTTTCCAGCTTCCTCTTCATCGAGACTATTCGAGCAGTATTTTCAGAGACCGTGAGAGAAACTTCATCCAATTTTCTGGAGAGAGATTTCAGATGCCATATCTTTCATCTCTTCTCGAAATGGTTTAAATTCTTCCAAGAACCTATTGAGTGTTAAAGGCTCTTGTTCCCCAGCTTGACATGAAGGATCCAGCTTATCTGGGCCACTCGAGGTTCGAGATTTCTTTGAGGCCTTTTCAGGAGTGGCAGGGGGGTATGTTTCTGCGGGGCTTTCTTCATATAAGCCTCCATCTACCGCACTGATGCCCAAAAGTGGAGCACAGGATGCTTAAACAATGGAAGAATTCATAGGCAGAGGAATTAGATAGGTTTTAGTGATTAAAAAAGGCAAATTTATATTCGGGAGGCAGGAGCTTAGCGGAGGAGCTTCTACGCAGCACTCTGCATCACATGGTCTCAGCCTCAACTGCTTTTTAAATGAGAATGGAAACTCCTGCCAGCTGCTGTTTTCTTTTATTTTCTCCTTGCACACAGAACCAAGTCCTTCCCCTAACAAAAAATACATATTTTTTTTAATTGTTTAATCAGGAGTGGCACACTAAGCTGAAAGCTTTTTTTACAGGTGCTACCTGGGCGCACAGGGAAGTTAAGTGACTTGCTCAGGGTCACACAGTATGCAAGTGAGAGCTGTGGGACTCAAACCCAGGTCTCCGGATTTGCAGCTCAGAGCCTTAAACCACTGCACTATACTGCCTCCCCAATTTCTGTTGTTTTATAATTTAAAAACAAACAAACAGCCCTATATCCAGGTTTGTTTTCAACAGCTGGGTTTCTGTTTCTTTAGAAATAAAAAAAAAGTAAACCAAAAATATTTGGGAAAAATTCAGCATTTTTTTATCCATTTCATGTTTCAAACTATGTGCTGTACAAAATGACATATGGACAGCCATGTACAACAAGGCTCAGTTTCCATCAAGGGATTCTGATGGCTTCATGAACAAAGCTGGACATGCCTCCCCCCTCCCCCCCCAATATACTAACTACTAACACTGGGAGTCTACTGCAGTGTCAGAAAAAAATAAAGAAGCTCCTTCCAAAATAAGTAGTGACACCAGATGCCTACCCCAGCATCAGAAACATAAATAGCTCCCCCCAGATCTAACTAGTAATACTAGGAACCTACCCTAGAGTTGAATCCATCCCAAAGTACCAACTCCAGGAGCCCATCCCAAATGCTAGAATATAGCATGACCATCTAACAAACTACTGACACCAGCAGCCAACTCTTTGTGCCAGAAAACAGCACACCCTCACCAAAATAACTACCCACGCCAGGACCCAACACCAATGATGTAAAAAACTGGCCCTACCACTTGAAGTGTTTGGAATTCACAGAACAAAACTAGACTCATAAGATTTTGAGTACATTTTCAGAATTCAGAACTAAGGCATTTAGTATTCAGCTGCAAAAATCCTAATTCCAAAAACTTTTGTTGCATATGGAATCTGAATATGATTCAATTTCTGGAACCTAAAAATCTCACCCACCCAGTATATTTAAAAAAACACCTCATCCTCCCCTTCTCCTTACCTTACTGGTAGCATGGATGCTGGGCAGGCCAGGATTCCTGAGACTCAGGTGGCTGCAGGTGAAAGGCAAAATGTGGTTACAATCCAGTAGAGTTGAACAAACTAACCTCTCCCTCCATCCGTTCCTTCCTCCCTCACCAGTAAGCCTCAGCAGTGCAAAAGCTAGTTAACCATCCCAGTACAGCCCCCTTGTCCATCTTCTGACCCAGACTCTGAAGGCAAATGGCAAATAATATCCCCCGTGGCCTGATTGATAGTCCCCAACTGAGGAGGACCACATTTCTTCAATCCAATTGGTTGGTGTAGCAAATTGAAGATAAAAGATTTTAACATTCTGAAATAGTGCCTGTTGCTGCATGGTCCAACTTCCCTGTCCATTCTTGTTCTACCTTTTATAAAACTAAATACCTCCCAGAGCCCCAGTTCCCCTAGGGCAGCATGTCAATTGGACAAATCAAAATGGCAAAGTAATTTGAGTGAGTACATTTGGGTGACCACCACACCACAGTGAATGCACAACATAGGTGACACCACTAATTCTGAGATCCCCCTTGGCAAAGTGCAGCATGGTGTTAGAATATTAAAAATAGGAGGTGTGCGGGGGCATAACCCCCCACATGGTGTGTGGGGGGGGCAAAGCCCCTCTGCAAAAATAGAGATCTGCACCATTGATGGGATGCACCTGTTTCCATTACTAAGTGCAACAGTTGCATGTGGTTGCAAACAAAGGTAGGTGACTGTGGCAGTCGCTGTGTCTGTTTGGGTCCCGTTAAGCTGGTGGGCAGGTGAGTAGCAGCCCAGCGTCTATGGCCACAGAAAGGTTTGCACTGGGGGAGGGAGGGAGGAGGGAGGTGTCTAAGGAGAAAAGGGGAGATGGCTGAAATTAAATAGCAGGCAGGAAGATGTCTGAAGATACTGTACCTTTCAGTTACAGATGTGATGTCAGTTAGTCACTGAAATGTGCTGCACTGTAGTTTGTTGTTGTCCAATTGACGGTCACTGTAAATGATTCACCAAAATGGCTTTTATTCAATTATAGTCACCCAAAATGATATGGCACCTTCTCCTTGTGTCCTGAGATGGTCAACCTAAAGAAAGCCAGGGGTTAGCCACCACTAGATAATTTACTAAGGCTAATGATCAGGGGTATGGAGTCCTCCTCTGTTGGGGTCAGGGTAAATGCAATTTTTTTTTTTTACCTGCTCACAATATTACCTGGGTGGGGGGAAGTTTGGATCTGAAATGAAGCCAGATGACAAACTGAGACATCCGTTTACATCTCAGATTCCACCCCATACATGAAACGAAGGAGGAGGAACAGAATAGGATTTTTAATCAGAATTTCCAAAATTTTGATTTCAATAAATAGAATGGATTCCTAACATCCTAAGCACCTCTTATCACCACCATCCAACCACCCCCCGTAAAATAAGTACTTACACTAGAATAATATCCAAGTGTTGGAATATAACACAACTAACCACCAGTACAACACATATGTGTTTGTTTCATGTGTGTGTGTGTGGGGGGGGGGGGGTAGGCATAAAACCAAAACTTAACCCTGCTAGATTAATAAAATATGAATATGCCAAACTATGAACACAGACAGCCTGGGAACTAAACATCACCTTACTGGTTACAGAAAAGAAGTTATTATTTTCAACAGTGCATCACATAAGCAGTAGGCAGCAAACAAGCAGGCTGGGTGGAGGCCTGGCTAGTAGGGAGAACTCAGAGGGTAGTGCTTAATGGGGTGCACCCTGAGATGGCAAGTGTGAGGAGTGGAGGGCCACAGGGTCAGTTTGGAGTCCATTCCTCTTCAACATCTCCATCAGTGATATTGCTGAGGGTTTGAAAGGGAGGGTGTGCCTATTTGCTGATGATACAAAAATTTGCAATAGGGTGAACATCCCAGAGGGGTGGAAGACATGAGGAGGGACCTCAAGATGCTTGAGGAGTGGGCCAGGAAATGGCAGCTGAGGTTTAATGCCAAGAAGTATGCTGTGATGCACCTAGGGAGGAAAAACACAAAAGCGGGGTACATGCTGGGGGGTGGAAATCAAAGAATCAGAGCAGGAAAGGGATCTGGGGATCATAGTCTCCTCAAACCTTAAGGTAGGTTTCCAATGTAGTAGGGTGGCAGGAAGGGCCAATGGAATGATGGCATGCATAGGCAGGGGCATTACTAGCAGAAGGAGGGACGTTATAATGCCCCTCTACAAAGCCATGCTGAGGCCACAGTTAGAATACGAGGTTCAGTTCTGGAGACCACACCTCTGGAAGGATATAGATGCCCTGGAGAGGGTTCAAAGAAGGGCAACAAAGATGGTGCAGGGTATGCAGGGGAAAACATATGAGCAGAGGTGTAAGGAGTTGAATCTGTATACACTGGAAACAAGGAGGGAAAGGAAGGACATGATTGAAACCTTTAAATATGTAAAGGGGCTCAATAAAGTTGGTGAAGGGGGTTGGCTGAGGAGGAAGGAGGAATCCAGAACTAGATGGCACAGCCTCAGACTGTAAGGAAATAGGTTCAGGGGCAATGTAAGGGGGCGCTTCTTCACAGAGTGGGTGGTGGAGCCCTGGAGCGGCTTTCCAGATGTAGTAGTGGGGCTGAGATGGTGGAGGAATTTAAGAGGGCATGGGACAGGCATGTGGGACTGAGTATTGTGGGGAGGGCGGGGCAGGGGGTATGTGAAAGAGGAGGTTGGCAGACTAGATGGGCTGGAAGGGTCAATTTCTGCCATCAAATTTCTATGCTTCTATAATTCTATAATTCAGTTCTTGATGCCTTTTGTAAACTGATAATCCTGATACAAACTACTGAATTTGAAGTTCCACTGCACATTTACAATGCTCTGCAAACTTCTTGATACTTTTTGAAAGCCTACGCACATCTTCCAGTAGGCTGACAGCAGCTGTGTTCCTTTTCATTTAAATAATTTAAATGAACTGTTTCCCTTGTTTCAACTGCATAGAAGCTCCTGTCGTCTCTGTGCCATCTGCTGAGCTTACCTCTCCATTTGCTTAAAATACATGGAAAAAGAACAAAGTTTTTTTGTATCTGCTCTAATATTTTAATCCATTAGGAAACACACATTGGCTCTGGCATGAAACCAGCAGCTATAAAACATTCTACAGTGTGCTGTATTTATGTCTGAAACTCTGGGAATATGGGTTGTAATGTACTTTATGATGGACAGATGTTTTGCTGTTTAAATAGTATATTTGGTATAGAAATGAATTTGTGACAAATCAGTCTAATGTAAATTACATTGGAGTAGTCAGTGAACTATGACCCCTCTAGCTTACAGATATCAGGCATGCTTTGGCATCTGAGAGGCTACATACAGTAAGCTGTAAAAAGGTCAGATTAAGAATTTGGGATTTAGTACAGAATCTGATCTGTTTGAAATGCAATCTGGACCAATTACTTCTGCATTGAAGGGAAAACCTTGTGATAGATGTTATGTGGTTATTGAAAGTCTAAAAACCACATATAGCAATATGTGTTCGTCAAGACTCCATGGCATACCACATAACATGTTAATATTATAAATGGATAATCAATAAAACATCCATTGTATTAGAGTGGGTTTTTTTTACATTTTTAGTGCTAGTTGTGGCCAGTTGCCAACACTACCCATTTAAAAAACAATTCCTTAGCTTTCTCTTTGGCAAGTTGAAACTGGGTCATTCCAGAGTGGCAACAGCAGTCCTTAACTTTGCCACCAGGAGACTGTGCCTTACTCTGTAGCACTCACACACCTCCTACTAGCCATGTAATGAGTGGAACTGGAGTTGGCTGAAATGTCAGCAGCTCCCCTGGTCAGGGAAAGTGTGCAAGTTTGGGGAACAATAAAAAAGAATGGTACAAATAGAATTGTTCTTGTTTTCAGTTCACACACAGCAGCCTGTTAGAACCCATTTTGTTGAGAGGATTAACATTATGCAGAATGTTGAGTCTCAGACTAAATATATCAACTTCATACGAGACTCAAAAACTGAACTGAGGAAGCAGTAGAGCTTGTTTGCTCTACAAGGCACTCTCTGGCTAGTTCCTAGGAAAGGGTTTGTATTTGCACAGTATCCTTATTTCATCCCACCTTATGGAGCAGGAAGGTGGGCATGATGGACATAGAGTCCTATCCAACATGAAATTACTATGTCTACTTTGTAGTTCCAAGACAGTCATGTTAACATCTTGGCTCATTTGGACAGCTATGAAATGAATACAAAGGCTGCCCAAACATTGAAGCAGCCAGACATTTGTCCGGGGGCCCCCTCCCCCTGGCCCAGGCCTAAGGGAAGAGGATGCCTCCCTCCAGGAGTGGACAGCAGGCCCTGGACACACCTCAGGGGGAGGTATCACCAGGCCCCTGCTGGGGGGGGGTCTGGGTGGGGAGGAATTGGAGGGTTAACTGGGCAAGAATCCAGTGTATCTCCCTCTTTCTCCTCTGATCACTGGAACATCAAGACATCAAGAAGGCCAGCTGCCTTGCACAGTAAGGGACTGAGCTGGGCCTGGGAAGTGGGTGAGAAAGTGAGTGCATGGAGCAAGTATAGCACTGGGCTTAAGAGCTCTCAGATGCAAACTTGGGGTATTGGGTCTGAAACCCAGGGCCACCACTTGCATGCTGTATAATTAGGGGTACTTTAATCAAAGCTTCCAAAGCATTTGGGGCAGTAAATGAAAATCAGTTGGCAGTGGTAGCAGGTGGCCAGGCTCTAGGCCAATTGGCAGGATGTGGGGATGGACAGAATGACTTTCCCTGAGGCTGCATTTTGGGTCTTTACCTCCCGTTCAGTTGGGCATGGCATCTGCTGACCCCTTCGCCATCCCTGCCTCTTCATCTTGCTGCCCCAGTCAGCACTTAGTCAGTATTTAATTGCCTGATTGTTGGAGGTTCGTGGTCAGTTAATCCCCTCCTTTCCTCCAATCGCACTCCCCCAGGGTGAAGGGGTGCCTTGTCTCATATTGTCTTCTGCGGCTGGCAGTTGCTGTAGTGTTCCTGGGGTCCATTGATTGCACAGCCCATGAAGTGCCACCAGAGTGGACGGTGGGTGGCACCGGGAGCAGGGGCAAGTGGCACCACGTGACATTGATACCTTCCCAGAGGCGTTTGCCGTGCAGGATCGGTTTCCAGTTGGGCGGACTGGCCAGAGGGGCAGAGGCTGAGTGAGCATTCCAACTTGACTCACTTCTGTGAGCAGCTCATGTGGCAAAAAGGGGACATTTCATTGGTAGTCCACAATCTCGATAGGCACGAGATCTTGGCAGCCATGTTGGGAATGCTGGGTGAAGCTGGCGGGGGCCTATATTCGTGGAATGCATGTTTTTTTTTCTTTTTTTCTCCACCAGTTATGAGTGGCAGATGTTTAGTCTCCTGCCATTCATTGGAGGGGTGGATCGGCTGCAATGCAGACCAGGGAGAGGTGGGAGGGATGGTCAGCAGGGTATCCCAAGATGGCAGCGGCCACTCAGAGCCTCCATGTTGTGGGTGGCAGAGGCCTGCCCAAGGGCATCACTTGGACAGCAAAGTTATGGTATGGCCCAGACAACCATAGGGGTTAGTAGGGGGTAGGAGCAGACCTTGTAAAAAGGGTTCAGATACTGGGCTTAATAATGCCTGGACACATGGTGGTGCAGCTCTAGCAGAACTAGGATAGCAAGGCAGACCTCATCAAACTGGAGTCCTGTAGACATGGTTTGAATCTCATCAACCGCCACTTGCTATGGTGTGATCCTGAGCAAGTCACTTAAGTTTACAATTAGTGCTAGCAGTGAAGAAGTCCATCAGGCTCTTGGGTTCTCCCCTTCCCTCCCCTTGGGGGTTGGCATGGTTGCATAATGGGGCTACTCAGGAAAAAACTTTGGACGGCTCAAAATGAAGGAAAGGAAAGCAAACAGGAGGTGCCTGATGAAGGGGCCAGGGCATGGGTTCCCCCACCCTCCCCCCTTTTTTATCTCCACCAATGTGCAAAAGATTCTGTACCAGGTATCACCCACTGCTGCACAGAAAAAAGCAGGCATCGGGAACAGGGGTTATTAAAAAAAAAAAAAAGGAAAGAGACAAAAGGGAAAATCCTCTGATTCCAATGAGTGGATTGACGGAGTTGCGATTCTGAAGTGATATCCCATAGGGTGTCAATTAGTGCTTTGTTTCTAACGATGTTTTGTGGGGGGGATTTAGTTATCATTGCAGGAACATGTCAACTTGTAAGAGGAATCCTTCACCGAGAGCGTTGGCATCTGTCAAAGAAAAGCTGCGAGAGTTGTACAAGAAGAAGGGAGCAGCATGGCTGGAGGTGTGCTTGGAAGGGCTAGAAGGGCTGTCTACTTCAGCAGCAGCAAAGAAGAGGATAGGAGGAGGAAAACCACTGCCACCAAAGGTGCCTCGCATGGAAGGTAAGTCTCAGCCTGAAGGGTCACAGATAGGGGCCCCATCAGGCAAGGTAGGTTTTGGGGCGGTAAGAGGTGATGAGTCTGACAGTGATTAGAGCAGGTTAGAAGAGGGAGGTGAACAGCGGTGAGTCACCAATGGCACCAGTCCTTTCTGGGGATAAAGGGACAGGAGGTAGACAGCCATGGGCAGAGACTAGTTTGTGGGCAGCGGCAGAAGAGTGGCTAAAGCAGCTAGTCAGGGTAGTGACTGACTTAGTAGCTGAAATCAAGAATAAAATGGTACTAGACCCGGCAGGTGGAGATGGCAAGGGGGAAGGAAGGGCCATCACCGGATAAGCCAGCGCCACCCCCCCACCAGAGAATTTTTATGCTGGGCTCAATACACCAGTAGGCACCCATTTGACTGATAAGATGAGACAGCAAATTAGGAACCGGGAGTATGTGGACATATTTTCCCTCCTGAATCAGCCTGCGGAGCCCACGGAGGGTAATAAAGGAAAAGGTGAGGAGCAGGAGCGCAAGAAGGTCAAAGTTCCGAGTACACATGAAAATGGGATGGTGTCATTCATCATTTATGCCACATTCCTTTTGGAAGTGGATAAGAAGCAAGGGGTGGAGCTGCTTAATTATAAGCACTGCATCTTGTTGATGCATAAGAAGAAAGGGGGGACAGCTTGCATCTATTATGATGAGAAATTTCATCGCAAGCAACAGATGGATACTGCATTAGGGTGGAGAAAGATAAATATGCCCCTTTTGGTGGACTTGATACAAGGGGGGGGGGGTGCAGCACAAGGATAGCAGCCTACCCATAAAGGTGTCCCCACAGAGGAAACCAGAGTGAACAGCACAGCAGATGTGCTATGCCTATAATCAAGGCACTTGCACTCATAATAGCTATAAGTTTCACCATGTTTGCATGGCCTCCAGGAAACAGTATCCCTTTCTTCAGTGCTTCTCATCACTAGGGGGAAAGGGAACTTATGGGGAACACTGGGTAAGTTCCCTAAATCCCAGGGTGGGACACCTTGGCACAGGGTCAATATGTCGCACGGCAGAATGCAGTGTGGCACAATCGCGTTGCATGATTACTTGTTATTCATTATTCTGTGGGGGGCTCCATCCCCCACACCCCACATTACGGGGGGGTACTGCACCCCACCCTGGACCCCCCACACTAAATATTCCAACTCTGGGGGGGTCCAACTCGGAGTGCGCACAGGTCCAGGTTTCGACATAATGCCATACGCTATTAAGCATATGACATTATGACCCAGTGCGGGACACCTTCCCACCCCAGTGCAGATAAAAAAACATTAAGCCATGGCTCAAACAGTACCTGGACAGAGCAGCTGCTGACTTGTTAGAGATAGGGTTCTTGGAGGGCTTCAGGATACCATACTAGGGCCTCAGGATGGCATATGAGGCAGACAACTTGAAGTCCACCAGGAACAAGTCATCCAGGAAAAAACTGGAGAAAGAAAAGTGACTGGGGCAAGTGAGTTGGCCATTCATGGAGACCCCTTGGAATAATGTAAGAGTTTCACCGATTGACTTAGTGCCCAAGAAGGCACCGGGGGAGTTCCAGATGATCAATCACCTTTCATACCCATAAGGGGATTTGGTGAATGATCATATTGATTCCCTGTACACATAAGTGCATTTGCAATCCTTTGAGTGAGCTGTAGAGGTGGGGCAATCAGCAGGGCCAGGGGTGCTAATGGCAAAAGTGGACATTGAGTCTGCATTCAAACTACTGCCAGTACATCTGGAGGATAGAGTGCTATTGGGCATGAAATTTGTGGGCAAATACTATGTTGACAATTGCTTGCCCGTGGGATATGCAGAAGTGTGCAAAGTTTTTGAGAAGTTTAGCACCTTCCTACACTGGGTTACCATCCAAGTGGCTCAGAATGATGCTATAGTGCACTACCAGGATGATTTTCTGTTTGTAGGACTGACAGGGGCTCCAACTTGTGGGGGAACTTTGGCAGCTTTCGAACAGGTGTGCCAGGATTTTGGGATACCATTGGTGGCACAGAAGTCAGAGCCTCCAGGGACAGTGCTTACCTTCTTGGGCATTGAAATTGATTCTGGGGTCCAGCTATGGTGATTACCACAAGACAAACTGGAGACTTTACAGGGTCTCCTGCACAAGGTAGAGGGAGTTAAAAAAGTGATGCTGTGGGACTTACAGCAGTTGGTAGGACACCTTAATTTTGCATGCTGGGTCATACCTGTGGGATGGATGTTCCTGCGACAGTTGGCAAAGAGGGGCCAAGAGCATACAAAACCTCATCATTGGATAAGGGTCACAGAACAGTTCAGGGAGGACATTCAGGTGTGGTGGATTTTTCTGGACCATTTCAATGGAGTGGTCATGTGGCAGGTTCCCAGGGGAGGAGAACCATTAGAGCTGTACACCGATGTAACAGGAGGGCTGGGATTTGGAGTCTGTTTGCAGGGTAAATGGTGCTTAGGGCAGTGGCCAGCATGATGGCTAGCAGCAGGATTAGGGAGGCAGATCACGCTGATGGAATTTTTCCCAGTGGTAGTGGTGCTTTGCATCTGGGGGGCTAGGCTGAGGGAAAAAGTGGTGTGTGTGATAGGTTTATTCCTTATAAAAGATTAAGAATTAGGGGTGACACACATCAGTGGGTCACCCCTGAACTTCTGAAGAAACTGAGGAAGCGTGATAGGAGATGGAAACTATACAGAAAATTGTCCAGTCAGGAAAGGCTGTTAGTCTATAAAACTGCAAGAAATAACTGTAAATCATTAGTAAGAAGACTGAAAAGAGATTACTTCATTAAAAGGCAAAGGGAATTTGAGGGCAAAAACGTAACTGACACATGGAGATTAATTAATGATTTAATGGGCAAGAAAAATATAACTAGCCTGCAATGTATTAACACCCTGACTAGATTGCTGACTGATTCAAAATTGATTGCCCAAGAATTTAATAACCTCTTTTCAGATTTAACTAAATATGTCCCTACGGGTAATGTAGATATAGAAACTCCCACTCCAAATGAAATGAGTTTATCTTTTCCAAAGTTTTATTTTAAAATAGTTTGGTCTCTATGCCAGCCTATCCTTACGGTACCACAATGCATATCATCGGGGCTGCCATATTGGAATCTACCTGCTGCCCATACCATAAAAAGAAACACAAATTATCACTACTGGACCTACACCTCTGCTCAATGAAGCTTCTCCTACTTCTCCTACTGATTTCAGGAAACTTCCATCTGAACCCTGGCCCAAGCTGTACTAGTCTCTTGAAATAGGCAGGGACTCTTACCATCGCTACCCTTAACATCTGCAGCCTATTGCCAAAGCTTGACGCACTACAAGCCTTCACCAGCCAACATAATCCGGACATCCTTGCTATTGTCGAAACATGTCTGACACCTAAAGTCCCAGATCTGGCAATTATGCTGCAGGGCTACAATATTTTCAGACTGAACCGTCTCTCCAAAAGGGGAGGCAGCTGTGCCATCTACATTAAGGATACTCTCCTGGGACACCCTGTTTCAACTCCTGTGCCTGTTTCCTCTGTCTAACTCCTACCCATAAAAATTCTTCTTGGTCCCAATCAGAAAGCCCTCACCATCGTCTCTGTTTATATTCCACCTCGGGAACAAGATCTTGACATCAAAGAAGTTCTTAACTTCATCAGCTCACAACCTCCTGGCTCTGAACACATCCTATTTGGTGATTTCAGTATTAACTGGCTCACATCTGATGTCTGCACTCATAAGGACATCATTGCAGCTGCCAACCTCTCACAATTGGTTACCTCACCTACTAGAATTAATTACAAAACAGGCACCAGCACCCTGCTGGACTAGGTTCTCACCAATCACCCTTCCAGGATCACTCATGCCTCCGTTCTCCTGGACTCTCTCAGTGACCACTCCCCGGTATGTGAATGATCTAATAAATTTCTAAAGCCACCACCTATAATCATTACCAGCAGAGTCCTTCCACATGGTAAACTAATCCATCTCAAACAGCACCTATCCCTGCAAGACTGGATGCCTATTTACAATGCGAGGATGTTAACATAGCCCTCGACTATTTCATTACCACCTTCAACAAGGCCTGCGACCTCTTTGCTCAAACTAAAAAATAGAAAGCAAATGCCCTCTGTAACCCTTTGATAACTGCGGAGCTCCTCTCACAGTTGAAATCTAGGGACCACCTATGGGCGGTGGCTAAAGCCACGGGCAAGCAATCTGACATCCAAAAATACAAACATGCCCGTAATGCCAGCACAAAATCCATTTGTCTCACAAAAAGTTCATATTAAAAGGACATCCTCACCAACACCTGGGGTGATGGCCCGTGCCTTCTGGGACAGTATCAAGGACATCACTGGGAAACAATCAAAGTCCTCTCTGGCCATGTTAATTGTAGAAGGGTCCACTACCCTTGATCCTATGGTCTTTGTTAACACTTTCAACATGTTTTTTACTGACCTCAGTTCTGTTCTCCTGCCAGATTTCTTCACGGTCAGTGACACCCCCTCAAGCACTCCTTGCGCTTTGTCAAACCAACCATGTTTCTACTTCAGGGAGATTAAGATTAGTGAAGCTCACAGCCACATCACCTCAGCCATCTCTAAATCCAGAACCAGCAGTGACACCCTAGATCTTAAGCTGCTATCACTTACACTTGATGAGGTCCTTTGTCCCGAACTAAAATTCTTAACCTCTCCCTCAACAGCAGTACATTCCCAGAAATTTGGAAAACTGCCACAGTGACCTCAGTCCACAAAAGTGGGGACAAGACCAGCCACTCAAACTATTGCCCGATCTCCATATTGCCACCACTCTCCAAGGCCCTTGAGCGTATTGTTGCGGACCAGCTCACTGACTACTTGGACAAATACAATACTCTGTGCACTTAACAGCACGGTTTTAGAAAAGGGCATAGTACCACCACTGCCCTACTTGAATTTACCGGCAAAGTGCATAGCTCCCTAGTTAAGGGTCTTCTCACTGGGACTGTCTTCATCGACCTCTCAAAGGCATTCGACACGGTCCATCATCAGCTACTGTTTGACCAACGACTCATTGCCGGCCTTGCACCTGACTCAGCCCACTGGTTCAGAAGCTACCTTGAAAACCGCTCACAAAGAGTAGAAATTGCCAATGCTCTCTCACATACCTTGCCTGTCCACTCTGGAGTCCCTCAGGGGTCCATACTGGGCCCACTCCTTTTCAGCCTGTTTTTTAACTCCCTACCACAATCCTGCTCGTAGCAAATCATCCTGTACGTGGATGATGCTGTTGTCTTTTCCAAGCACAAAGACCCTTTACCACTCCAACTCAGCCTACAACTAGGATTCAGTGCTGTTGAAACCTGGTTCTACAATCAAAAACTAGTCCTAAATCACAAGAAAACCAAGTCCTTGCATTTCTGTAGTTTACATAACCATCAGCAAGTATACTCCTTCAAATATCAAGGGATTTTTCTTGACTCCAATCTCTCCTACTCTGCTCACATCGACAGTGTGGCCAAAGCTACCAGTACACACCTTGGATTGCTCTACAAGAATAGGCAACATCTCACCCCAGAGGCCCTGAAGATTGCCATCCAGAGCTCGGTGGTGTCAATTACTGATTATGGCCTCATTATCTATGGCTCTGCCTCGACATCCACCCTCCAACGTAGAACAACTGCCCTAAACAAGGCTTGCCGACTCACAACTGGTGCCCACCACCTCACCCACACCTGTGCCCTCTATGCACAATCCGGATGGCTCCAACTCTCCAACCGTATAAAGTAGCTATGGCGGGAAAAATCAACCTTGGCCTAACACTTCCTGGTGTTACTGCCTTATTGCAACAAAACACTAACCAGCGGAACACCAGGAGTTCAATAAACTAGAATCTATAAGTTCCTTGCTGTCGTACAACACAGGGCCAATGCTCCATCACCTACTTGCCTCCTTTATGGTTGAATGATCTCAGCCACATCATCTCCTCAGCCACAACACTAGGTCTGTTCAAAACCAGGCTCTGGGCCCATCTCACTGCCTCTAGCTTCTGTGACTGCCTCTCCTAGCTCATGACCTACACAGCTCTAGTCCTAACTTATATACCACTAAACCCCTGGTCCACCCCCAGTCCCCCTCTCCTCGGCTCTTGAGGTGCCACCTCTAATCCCAGGTCTACATACTACCTCATTAGTCTCTCCTTTCCCCATTGTTGCACTTATCCTCCCCCTCACCCTGCCCCCTCTTCTTCTATCACCCTTCCCATTTATTTCTCACAAATGCTTCCGCTGCATCTACCTCCTCCCCTCTCCTCTCATCCTTGTTCTTTGCCACCCCAGGCACCTGACCGGACCCACTCCTGTTGGGCACATGTGTCCTTGATGTGTTCTTCATTTTGCTATAACTGCCTATGTTAACTACCTACATTTCTCCTCCTCTACACCTTACTCTTCCTATACTCGACCTCTTTCAATAGCACTGTTATACAAGAATTGTTTACTGTTATTTCACTGTTGTTTCCTTGCTGTATGTTATTCCTGATGTGGAGCCTTTGTAAAAGAGCCTTGGCTCAAAGATACTTGTAATCCTAGACTAAATAAATAAAAAATAATAAATAAATAAAATGCTTCAACCAGCCTAGGTTTTGAGTTATTTGCTGAAAATGGACCTCCACCCCTTTCTTGGTCATGATGAGATCGACTATAGGCTCATGAGGATCACTGCAGATATTTTGTGCTACCCTAGTTCTTCTATATTTAATTTATCTCTTTGCCTTTCTATTTTTCCTGCTATTTGGAAGGAATCGGTTGTAGTCCCAATACTTAAATCATGGGAAGCATCAAATATCCCAAACTACCACCCAATATCTCTTTTGTCTCCCCTTTCAAAGATATCGGAAAGAATACTTTTTGACCAGATGTTTGCATATCTTTCTAATTATGACATCACTGCACCTGAACAACATGGATTCAGACCAGGTCACAGTACAATGACAGCCTTGGTGGGGTTCACAGGTGTGGTACATATGGCTCTTGATAAGGGCCGTCTCACAGGTGCAGCATTCGTGGACCTCACCAAGGCTTTTGATGTGGTCAACCATGGTTTTCCTTTGGTATTATTAGGTATACTAGGATTTTCAGAGGGTGTTGTTGGTTGGATGAGGAGCTATCTAAGTTTTCGTACTCAGAAGACAAAAATTCACGGTCAATATTCACGTTCTGCTCAAGTTTCACTAGGTGTGCCTCAAGGGTCAATTCTGGGTCCTTTACATTTTAGTCTCATTTTGAATTGCCTTCCTTTGGTTTGTAATCTCTCACAGATTCTTTTGTATGCTGATGATGCAGTGATCCTCATGAGCGCAGCTGATCTCAAAATGGTACAGGCCAATTTGTCACATAACTTTTTTGGTGTTCATGACTGGTTCACTAAGAATTGACTTGTACTAAATAATAAAAAAATCTAAGTCTATGGTTTTTCATAAAACTAAGAGTAGAGAAAAACAAAACGCTACTCTTTCTTTGATGACAGCTCTAGGGGCAGAAATAGAGTAAGTACAACAATTCAAATACCTCAGTTTTATTGTCAATGAGGGATTAACTTTTGAACCCCTTATTTCCAATATAACTAAAATATTGTATCACACATTGGGAGCACTTTACCACTTTAATTTGCTTCTGGCTCCTTCTACCAGGAAAATGTTGGCACACAGTTTTTTAATTCCCATAATAGATTATGGATTATTATTTTACCACTCAGCAGGAGTAGGATTGTTATCTTGAGTTAGGGTACTCTTAAATTTAATTGCTAGATTTTCCACCTAGTTGTCAACAAGGACCCATCATTGTACCCTTTTGAGGGCTGTTGGATTATTGCCCTTGGAGTGTCAATATAAGTAGCAGCTTGGTATGCTTGCTAAAAAAGTGTCCTTGAATAAGGTCGCTCCCCTCCTAGCTTCCATTTTTACTAGATATCATATTATAGTTTCTGCTAGGTCGAATACACTCTTTTCAGTTCCCCAGATATTGATCTCAACAGGTCTAAGATCCTTTTCATATATATTACCTTCCTTTTTTAATTTACTATTATCCATTCTTGATTGTTTAAATACTCCTGTCATGATCTTTAAGATGAAATTAAAATGTTATTTATATGAGGAAAGTGATAGTAAATTTTTATCCTGATGTTTAAATTTAAATGTTTTGTAGATGGTTGTTAAGGAAGTATGTAAACATTTATCCTAATGTTTAATCCACTTGTTCTGCAGATATTTGTTAAGGTTGATTGGAAATTGCCTGATTTCTGTTTTGGTTTGCCATATGTAATGTATTGTTTATGTAAATTGGTCAACCATGTAAATGCGTCTTTGGCCCATGGACATTCCAGTTTAAACAATAAACAAAGTGGTGCACTTTAGGTTGGATAACATGGGCGTGGTGCACACCATCAACCAGCAGTTAGGTCCAAAGAGCCCACAGGGGGCTCGATGAGGGTGTTCATGTTAAAATGTATGCCAGAAGTTGACAATGGAATTGCCAATGCTTTATCTTATTTACAGTGGCAGAGATTATTTGAGTTGGCAGCTGCAGCAGACAACCATGAAGGGTTCCACCATTTCTGTGGGAGGTGGTGACCGAGAGACTTGGAGATGCATAGGTACTTTCATTGCACCAAGAACCAGGGAAGCTTACTGCCAGGGGGTTGAACACTACATTACCACACAGGAAGCTGCAGGGTGGGTGGACGTATGGCCCATTTTGGTGGACCAACTATGCAGGTATATCATGAATGGAGGAAGGTGGCTGCTTACCTTGGGTAATAGGACAACATCTGGCAGGCTTGTCATGGCTGGCAAGGGTTCTAGGATTTATGGATAACCCAAAAGCATTCCAGGTGTGGATTCTCCTTGAAAGCTGGTGGAGGGAGATAACTAGTCACCTGGATGACAGATGTCCCATTACCCTGGCAGTCATGACCCGTATATGGATGGTGCTGCCCAAAGTATACCAGAGTGCGTATGAAGCAAGGCTGTTAGAGACATTATTCTTGATGTCCTTCTGTGAGGAGTTTAGGGTATCAGAGTTGACGATGGCCATGGGGGGTAAAGAGGTATCTAGGCTATTGGTGTAGGATGTTGTCTCTATTGCACAAAAAATCTACATTTGATTGTGGAAGTCAAAGACCGAACAGCGAGAGGCAGGATGCTGTTACAATGACAGAGTGCCAGCAAGGTCTGGTTGACCAGTGGAGTGCATCATCAACAAATATCGGGCTTCCTGCCCTGAGCTGGGGAAAGCCTTTTTCCAGCACCAGAATAGTAGGCCAGTGATGGCATATCAAGTTAGGTTTATTTTGAAAATGGCTATTCAGCAAGTGGGGCTGATTGAATGGGAATTTGATACCCATTCCTTCTGGATATAAGCAGCAATTAATGCCAGGAGTATGGGTCTATCTGATAGAGAGATACAGGCATTGGGGTGGTGGAAGTCCCAGGCATTCTTGCGCTATGTTCAACCACAATTGCAGTAGCATAATTTTGTCTCTTGCAGGCTCTAAGGACGACACCAGGAACATATGGATATGGGGGCACTCCTTCATTTGATGGGCAGTGAAGAAATTTGCCTGCCAGCCAGGGGGAAGCAACCTGATAATTCAATAGAAAGTAACCCTGATTTTGTGGCTGGGGATCAAGGGCATGCATGAGGAGGTTTGCTTCTGTAGCTTCGAGTCGAGGCTGGCAGGCAGAAGATGCTGGACAGCTTATTGATTCACTTGGGTGGTGAAGACATGGGACACAGGAAGACAGTGAATCTGCTGCTGGCAATGAAGGAAGATTTGCATTTCATTAAGGCTTGGTAGCTCCATACAATTCTAATCTGGTCACACATGTTGATGACGGAATATTGGCTGTATGCAAGGCAGGGAGTGGCATTTAATAGGGCCTGCATGAGGTATAATATAGAGAGATTAGAGGTTTTTATGGAGTCCTTGGGGGGGTACTGTGGTGAGATATGATATGATTTACAATGCCCACCGGGGTCTGGTGGTGGGGGAAGAAGGGCAAGTGTAGGTAAAAGGTTTGGATTACTTATTAGAGGATTTTAAGAATGATCTTGGAGGACAAAACTGAGTGAGCAGCTTGGGAGTTCAGGCTAGATCTGGCCTGTGGCAGCTCAGGAAGAGCACATAAGGAAGGCATTGGGGAAAAGGAGGACAAAGCCAATTCTCCCAAAGGACTCATTGCCCCTAGTCAGTGTAAGGATGGTGGACTGCAAGACCTGGGCCCGCAAGGGGGATCATGGCTCAATCCCAGCTGTAGATTCTGCAAGGTCAGTGGTACCAGACGAGGGTGACCACTGGAGCCTTGACCATATGACCTACCCTGTGACCGCTGGAGATACTTTGGCATGCACTGTAAAGGGATTCCCAGGTTGGTGGTTGGTGTGGGTGCCTGAGGTATGGCACATCCTCCCGGCAGTGCACGCTGCTCAAGTATAATAGGAATATTAATATCAGCATTAAGATTTGTTAAATGTAAAATAAGCACATGTCTGCTGCCATTTCCTCCAAAATCTATGTGTGTCTTTATTGGTAAAGAGGTGAAATGGGGGGCAGACAATAAAACATTTTCTATACTATGTCTTTTTATTCCAACATTTTCAAGTGACAGGTAGTCCTATGGATAACAAAGTGTTCAGGATGCTGGTCAAAGTACTGTAGTTTGCTGTCTGCACATTTCAAGACAAAATGGTACATTGTTTTCATGACTAAATTCTGCTACTGTACTGTCATTCTAAATTTGTTTCTGGATACATTTTATGGTCATTACAAGATAAACGAAGTGTGAAGGTTAGAAAACCACCCGGAGAAAAAAACTAAAAGATGCAGAGCATTCAAAAGCCTCCTCAATGTATCTTTCATGGTAAGCCAGAGACTTGCTTTAAAGAGCTAGTAGTGCCACACATTAGCAGACAGAAATGCTGGCAATTTTTTAAAGTAGTTGCTTATTACTTTTTATTTCTGATCTGTTTTCCCTTTTCTATTTGCTCATTAGATTGTCTTTTACCTACTACTACTACTGGATGTAATGTGAAAATAACTGATTTACCTGGAAGCAGATATACATACAGTAATTATATTCCTCCCATGAAATCATCAGCATGCGACCTCGTTCATTATTACATCACAAGGTCTACTGTCTAATTGGTAAAATGTGTTACAATTACCAACCAAGCAACAGGAGATTGACTCTTCTTGGTAATAAGTGATGTCACAGTCAGTGAGATCACAGTATTGGTGCTGTATAGGGAGGAAAAGAATTGACTATGTCAGCCTCCATGCAGAGTGCTGTTCCACACTTCACAACTAGTACTGTCAGGTAGAAAATCATCAAATTAGAAACAAATAATATGTCAGATATAAGAAGCTAACACAATCTATAAGTTACTACTAATTCCAGGCAGTACACTAGCTTTTTTAATCTGCTGTCCTTAACATTTCAAAAGTAGCCCAGGCTACCTGGCATTTATTTTATTTTCAGATACATCTTCTGGCCATCTTAAAGGTAGAAGAACAATTGTATATAATTAGAAAGAAACATAAAGGGGTAGGTTTATAAAACAACTAAGAAAGTGCTGTGCTATGCAATGCTGTGATTACTGGACTATACCTGACATCATGTCTACTCTCACTATGTGACAGCCAAAAGTCAAACTGCCCTTAGTAAAAAGGTACTGTAACTTGTATAGAGCGTTTAATATGTAATATGGTGATAGTATTCATTTGAAATATTTTGGGATTTCATTTGGAATGTTTTAAAATGTATAGAAGATAATCATGTTTATAGATTATAGCCTATTCCTTTCTGCCTATAAAACTAATTTGAAGGAATGATATTTGAATCCTAATATGATTTATCTGTATTCCACATAAAGCGGAGCATGCCAGAATGCAATGCAGTGTCACAGATTCCTGCATGACCAAAAGGATTGATTTTCATTGAAACTACATTATTTCAAGCAGTAACCCTGCTACAGAATTCTGCAGATGTGTGATGCATCCTGGCAGGCTCCACTGTACTTATCCATATTAAAATGATTCTTTTTACTCCCCTTTTAGCCTGACCTCATCTGCATGCCCCCCATCCCCATCACCTGCTGTCTCTTGGACTGGACTTCCCCATGCTTTACAAGCTCATATAGATTGTCCCCCATGGTGGGGTCATTGGGGTGGACAAAACCCATCCAGGGATAGAATCCAATGCAGGATGATGACTTCCATTGGAATTAAAGAACCTGTAGGCAACTAGCATCATCCTGTTGCTGCTAGAATTTCCTCTGTTTTATCCCTTCCCCAAGGATTGCAGTGCAGTGTTCCTCCAGGAGATCAAACACTGCGCAAGCACAGGAAAATGCATGCAAGTCTGTCCCTCTTTCTGACAAGCACAGCACACTGCTCCACTTGATAAAACACAGACATCACTATATAGCTGGCCTCGGACATCATTCCCACCTGGAGAAGGTAAGAATCCTATGGAATATTCAAGCTTCCATATCCTGCTTTCTGACAGGACAAGTCCAGTCCTGAACGTGGGTCACTTCTGCTGGGTTGCGGTGGACAACGCAGGCCAGAACCAGATCCAGACATGTAATACATAGTAAATAAAATGGTGCAATCCATAGAAATTCTTCCAAAATATAACTAACTTACTCTACTTTAAATAATATTTTTTTCATCCTTCTGTAGTAATCACTGTATAGGTACTGTATTACTCCAAATCTACTGCAAATACTGGGCTGATTCTTCTATTACTCCAAGATAACTGCATGGGTTCACAGAGCATAACCCAAATGTACTGCCAAAACTTAGTCATATTTCAAACGCGTTACTCCAAAAACATAACTGATATTAATCCAACCTTCCTTGTAATTAAATGATACTAAAAAAGCTTTGCAATCTGTTCCAAATGTACCTTAACTATACTCACATATATTTTAGATATTTTTAATGTACCTAATAATTACTTTGAAAATATTACTCTATAAGTCACCTAACTATGGCTTCTGATCATGAGCCCCAAAAAATAAGGGGCCCTTTCAAAGTCACAAAGTTAGATGATACAAAATGGTGAGGGGGCAACCATACTGTCTTCTCACAGCCGTTACAGATTTAGGGGAAAAACTCAGTGGCAGAGTCTGTGAGGGTCACATTGCATTTTAAATCACCTTGTGGACTATAAGTATGTTATCACTTCTCCACATGAATGTTGTGTGTTTTGGGATCAGGTAAGGAAGGGCAGTGACCCCCTGCTGAGCATGACATAGAGAGGACACTGAGTAACAGCTGACACTAAGTGGCCTTACTGACAGTCATGTTTGTGAATGGGATCCTATATTTTTCATCAGTAATTCTAAGCCTTTTGTTGGCAGCTCTGGTATGGGGGCTTCTTGTGTACATTTTAACTGTAAGTTTCTAATGGCCCCCTCCAGTAATGCTTCAACCTGCCCTACCAGTTATAATATGAGATCGGGTTTTGGCAATCTACATCCCCCAACCTGCAAATTACAATTTTGGTAGCAAAGTTTCAGTTTGTAATGTGAAGCACTAACACTGCTGTAGATGCATGCCATGCTGTATAAGGCAGCATACCTTTTCTTTTTTTAATATAGTATAAATTTTTATTTGAGAGCATCACATTAGTAGCTAAAAAAAGCAGTCAACATTTGTACATACAATATCACATGTAGAGATGCAGTGAATTATTAATCCGCCTGCGAAGTGGATGCAAAGTGGACACTCGTCTGGGGCCTTAGCAAGGCATTCTGTAAAGTGCTCACTTCGTTGTTGTGCTACCACTTCGCGTTCTCATTGTGCCTTAACGCGAAGTAAGGTGATGTGAGAAGAAAATAGGCACATCATATGGATTGCAGTACTGAAAGTCACATGCTTTAGCCAGGCAGGAAGGAAGTAAGTGAGTCAGAGAAGCAGTTTCACTTTCTCCTTTGCATTTGTAGAGGGAGAAAGCAAAATTGTGAGAGGAGAGGAGTTTGCTTGGCTTTCGTTTCCTTTTACTGCCAGAACCCAGAACAAACAAATAGCTTTTTTAAAAGCTATTTTATTTAGATTTTGTATTGTCTTAGGGTGGGATATTCAGACTCCGCCAGGCTGTGGCACAAGCCTGGGCGCAGAGCAAATGGGATGTACCTGGGTGCTGACAGGGTGGTATTCAATGGTGCTGTGCCATGGCTCAGCACCATTGAATATCACACTGTGGCCACTCACAGTGTGCATGATGCAGTGACACTGCACCAGCGCAAGTGGCCAGAGAGGGACAGGGGGATGCACTAGTGCAAGTGCCGTTGAACTAGGCACATCACCCGCGATATTCAAAAGTACACATGCAAATGGAGCCATAAAGCATGCAAGGCACAAATGGGGCCATTTGCATGTCAGTATGGCTCCATTTGCATGCAGGTGCACCCATCCCCGGTGACTTGCACCTGGCGCCCTGCCAGGCTGCAGCCGTCAGGGACCGACACCCCCTGCACAAGCGGCAAAGTGTCCCACTGCCCAATCACGGGCATATGTACTAGATGTAAAATGTCCTATATCCCTGGTGGTCCAGTGGACTGCTCGCAGCCTGATTGCAGGCAGAAGTATAATTAAATTGCCTCCTATATCCCTGGTGGTCCAGTGGACTGCTCGCAGCCCGATCGTGGGAGTCAGTTATAAAATATTAACAACCAATCCATCCCTGGTGATCCAGCGGTACCACCCTCCCCACCCGCACACTGAGCCCCACCACCCCGCCCCCCCAGTCAGTGGTGGGCAGCAACTCCCCACCCACATACCACCACCCTACCGCCCGCTGACTGACTCCGTTCAGTAGGGTTGTATGCCATTGGTCTACAGCATGAGCCAATGGGCATGCAGCCCCTACCATACTACACAGTCCAGAATTGTGAATGGATCCATTCACATTTCTGGACTGTGTAGTGCGGTACAGGGGACTGCACACCCATTGGCCCATGCTGTGGACCAATGGGTGTACAGCCCTAATGTATGGAGTCAGTTGGTGGGTGGCAGGTGGCATGTGTGGGGAGCTGCCACTATCCACGGGAGGCGGGGTGGTGGGGCTCAGTGGGAGGGTGGGGAGGGGGGTACCGCTGACCACTAGTGATGGATTGGTTGTTATTTATAACTGACTCTCGTGATCGGGCTGCAAGCAGCCCACTGGACCACCAGGGATATAGGAGGCATTTTAATTATACTTCTGCCCATGATCGGGCTGTGAGTGGTCCACTGGACCACCAGGTATATAGGAGGCATACTTAATTATACTTCTGCCCGTGATCGGGCTGTGAGCGGTCCACTGGACCAACAAGGTTGTTGGACCATTAATACATTACTAATGCCTGCAATCGGGCATGGGGGGGACACTACCACGAAGGTGCCGCTGGAGCTCGGGTGGCCGTCCACAGCTGGCAGCTGCTGTGTTGCACCCTGCAATATGGCAGCTCACCTGTTGGTGGCCAGCTGTTGCTCCTTTTATTTTTTGATCAACTGAGTGCAGCACAGGTACGGGTTCTGCCTGCATCTGCTCAGCACATCCTGGGCTGAATATCAGGATGTGCAGTGTATGCATGGGCACACACCCCCAGTTGCGCCACATACATTACTGATGTGCTCTGGCACATCGGGAATTGTGCCACACACATTCCATTTTGAATATTGTGCCAGGGAGCATAAGTGGGTTGCGCATGCCGCAATTGTGTTGCGCCATGCCCAACCCTTCTGAATATCCCACCCTTAGTGCTTTTTTTGTTAGTGAATTTTTTTGTATAAGTTTTTGTTTTGTTTTGTTTTGTGAGTGTGACTGACTGTGTGTGTATGGCTGTCTGTGTGTGTGTCCACTGTCTGTGTGTGTCATCCTGTGGACTCAGGGGGATGGAGGGTCACATTGGAGAAGGCGAGTCGCTGGCCCGTGGGTGCATTAGGAGGGGAGGAGTGCGGACCCATGGGGGGCGGGTCAGTCATGTGATGTTGGACCACTCCAGACTCCTGGCCAGTGTTGCATCTCCCGCGGAAGCAACAGGAACAGCAGAAGCAACACCAGTGCCACCGGTGGTTGTTGTACATCCACCTTCTCTGCCACTACCACCACTACCACCACCACCACTAGCAGTAGCTGTTGGGGCTCCAGCAGCACCCCCTCCACAGCCACAGGAGGTGGACCCATCAATTGTAGGTGGTGGTAGGACTCGTGGCCGATGTGTGAGGACAGTGTCTGGTCTCCCCCACAGATCCCCAGTGTGGGAGTTTTTTAATTGTGTGGGGGGGAGACAGCACAGTGGTGGAGTTCCATGTGTGTGGTGTGCTGATGCACCGTGGCCCCCTGGGACACATTTGGGGACCGGTGGCCAGTGCACCCACATGTTGAACCACCACAGGGCAGAGTAGCAGGCTGCCATGGAAGGGGCCAGGCATCCACCTGCTGGCCCTTCCATGGCAGTGGCCGAGGGTGTTGCTGAGGTGGGAGATGTGCCTCACAGCAGTCACCGCTGCAGCAGGAGGAGGAGGGCTACTACATCAGCTGCTCCACCACCACCACCACAGCCACCAGCACTACCCTGTCTACCACCAGACCCACTACCTGGATTATCCACTGCAGTGGACCCCACCACAGTTCCTGCAAGCCAGTCTGACCTCAGCCTGGTGTGGGTAGCGCTTGAGGAAAACAATGCATGTTTCAGTGCTTTGCAGCAGCAGGTTAGCAGAGTGGAAGCACAGCAGCAGCAAATACTTTCAATGCTGCACCTGCTGCTGGACCACCATGGCATCCCATGGCCATAGTAAGTCAAGGGATTGTTTACTACCCCCCCATCCCCACCCCTGACCCCACCCCACTACTGTGTTGTACTTTTTTTGTGTTTTTTGTTTGTTATTGTTTAATCATACACATTTTCCCTTCCAGGGGAATCTTTCTTGCACCACATAGTGCAATACATTTTTGTGAAAAACAGGCATTATTTCATTACAGTGTGTCACGTGATGGAGGAATTCACATTCTGAAAATCTGCCCACATTCTGCCTCCGTTCTCAGCAACATTAGGACGTGATGGCAGGGAGAGTGTGTGTGCATGCTTTTTACAGTGAATATCTGATTGTTCGGCAGGTTTCTGAATGTTTCTTTATGTTATAATGGTCAGTTTGTGGTGAAATGTGTGGCCACGTTTCCAGTAAGAAGAGCCTTGTTAGTGGAAACATCCCACATTTCACCACAAAGTGAACCTTATAACATAAGGAAACACTGGTTGGGATAGCTGCCGGACATTCACTATAGTGGAGCATGCACTTGCGCTCCCCCTGGCATCACGTTCTAACATTGCTGAGAAAGGGTGGTAGAATATGGGTGGCTTTTCTGATTGGTAATTCCTCTGTCACGTGACTAACTGTAATGAAATTATGGGTTGTTTTCACACAAATATATTGCACTCTGTGGATCAAGAAATATTCCAGTAGTAGTAATGCCCCCACATATTAGTTTATGTGTATCACCATAACTATGTAATGTGGTGACTGTCTGCAAAGCAGCAGCGCAACAATCTGTTGAGAACTCTGACCTATATTTTTTAATGCTATATTACAACTTCCTTTACTTACATCCTGACTGACTGGAATGATACGATAATTTGCAGTAGTTGAGTCTGCTGTACTACCTTTTTAATGTGTGAAATAATGAAAGGAGCAGTCCTTTTAAATTGATGCTGACCAGGTCTTTGTCATTGTTTTCCTCTGCTTTTCTCCATCACATCCAGTAGTTGTCATATATCACTTCTGTTGTTAATTAACAGTTACACATCAGGCAGTGTTTTATGACACCACGGAACAATAGTTATTGAAAAGCAGCTGCAAATAAATACAAAGCTGGTCTGAACAATATTGGAAGACCTGCTCATTTTTTTTTCATACATGAAAAAAGTAGTCAAGTAAGTAAAGCAGACATAAATTGTGAGAAGAATCGTATCATTCAAGTCAATCACGACTCAGAGGTAAGTAGTGGTGGCTGTGGCAATGTAAAGTAGCATAAAAAAGTACAGTTCAGAACTGTGAGGACATTCTTGCAATGCTGCTTTAATTGTAAAAATGTCAGTATGACATCATGAGCTCACAGCTACAATCACAGAACACACAAAAGTGGCACAGAGTCCCCAGATTATTTCTGCAGGCCCAGAATGCATCCTTCTTGTGTGAAGAAAATTGACAAGTGGTAACAAAGTGAAATGAGACTGTTTCAGCACATACAAAGTCCCCCAGGATTAATGGTGCACTCAGTCATACGAATAAAAGTGGCACAGAGCCCCAGATTTTTTCTGCAGGCCCAAAATGCATCCTCTTTGTGTGCAGAAAATTGATAAGTGGCAACACAGTGGAATGAAAGGCTTTCAGCACATACGAAGTCCCCCAGAATTAATAGTGCACTCAGTCATGCGCTCGGAGGTGGCACAGAATTCTAGATATTTCCTGTAGGCCCAAAACATATCCTCCTTGTGTGCAGAAAATTAACATGTGGTAACGAAGTGAAATGAGACTTTCAGCACATACAAAGTCCCCCAGAATTAATGGCACACTCAGTCATGCGCATAAAAGTGGCACAGAGTCCCAGATTTTTTCTGTAGACCCAAAATGCATCCTCCTTGGTGCAGAAAATTGACAAGTGGTAACACAGTGGAATGAGTGTTTCAGCACATACCCCAGAATAAAATGATGACTGTGAGCATCGTGTTGCAAGTCCAATGTGTTCTGCGGATGATTTGAGCAAATGCAATGTGATCATCTCAACTGGATTGAAGGGTGCCCTTTGGCTGTACACTAATAGTAGCCTTGGTAAGTAGATATATATATATATATATATATATATATATATAGTTGTGTATTTTGTAGGTGAGGAAGGGGGTTGACATGGACATGTACTCATGGTATTGTTCTGCATCACAGATCACACAGAAACTGTTGGTGTGCACATTCCAGTGCTCAATGAGAATTTTTGCGCTGAAATTGGAAACGGATAACTCGCAAGCACATGAAGGTAAGTTTTTTTTTTGGGGGGGGTGGGGGGAATCATATTTGCAGGTTTGTCTGTAATGGTTTCTTATTTTGTTACTTCTTCACAGATTTCATCAGCATCCTTCTGGAGTCCAGTTGTTAATGATGGTCATGGTCATCTAATGAAACGACTTCTGCATGTTGCATGTGTGCCCAAACTCGGGGGAGGGGGGGTGCCTGATGTTGAAGAACTTTTTTGGATAAGGCCATTTTGACAGAGCAACAAAGCACCTGGAAGTTTCCTTAAAAAAGAAATGAATGACTTCTTACAACTTAATTGTTATATGTCCCTCCCTGGTTCTCAAATCTCAATCCCTAAAGTCAAGTTACATTTCAAAGACACATCTTGTCAACTAACACAACCTGTTGTGTGCAATTTGTGCTGCAGTCTTTACAAAACAATGAAATGGATGAAATAAAATCTTCATATTTACCAGAATGGATTTCACATGGATATTACATCAGTTTCTCTCTGTACGGTACAGCTACGGCATCATTCCCAACAAGTTTTAGAGATGGAGCCTTTTTTTGTTACCCTGTAAAAGAAACAAAAGAAGTGTACTCTATGTGTTTTACCATTGCAGCTCTGAAAAACTACAGAAAACAAACATACAACTAAAGGAAGTGAAGCAGCATAACAAACATGAGTGCACATACTCACTTTATGGTTTAAATATTAAGAAGCTGGTGGTGGTGGTCCGTGGGGGGCATACAGACTCATGATGGCAAACTTGGATAACATCAGTCCCGGTGGTGGTGGTCCTGGGGGGGGCAGACTTATGGTGGCAGTGGTGGCTGTGGATAACATCAGTTCCAGTGGTGGTGATCCAGGTGGCATACAGACTCATGGAGCAGACTTGGATAACATCAGTCCCGGTGGTGGTGGTGGTCCGGGTGGCAGACAGACTCATGGTGGCAGTGGTAGCAGTGGATAACATCAGTCCCAGTGGTGGTGGTGGTGGTCTGGGGGGCAGATAGACTCACGGTGGCAGACTTGGATAACATCAGTCCCGGTGGTGGTGGTGGTCCGGGGGGCAGACAGACTCATGGTGGCAGTGGTGGCAGTGAATAACATCAGTCCCAGTGGTGGTGGTCCGGGGGGGCAGACAGACTCATGGTGGCAGTGGATAACATCAGTCCCAGTGGTGGTAGTCCGGGGGGGGCGCACCGCCTTTTAAATACTGCAGTTAAAACCTGCCAACATTAACAACATCATCATCCTCATAAAGAAAACTGCCCTCACAGTCATCGATGTCTGAAGTCTGACCACTGGGGAATTCTTTCTCCATTGTGTCATCATCTATGTCAGTGGTGGGCCGTTTCAGGCAGCCACTGCCAGTGCCACCAGGATGCTCCATTTCCACATCAGCAAAACCACCATGACTAGGCTGGGGTACGAATACCAAGGTTGCCGTCTGTGCTGGTATGTGCTTCTCATTTATTTTAATGAATGTTGGTAAACTAACATTTGCAGGAGACAGGTTTGTCCGACGATTCCTGACTATTGCACCTGCTGAGCTGAATACCCTCTCAACACTTACACTGGAGGGTGGGCATATGAGGCACTTCAGTACCACTGAAGTCAGCTCTGGCCATTCACTGACCTTTCCACTCCAGTACAAAAGAGGATCTTCACTTATTGTCAGATGCCTGTTTTCAGACAAATATGACTCAACCATTCTCTGTGCTGCACTAAGTCCAATTGTTGATGCATCATCCTGTTCTCCCGAATCATTAATTTCACAAATACCCACTTGGGACAAAGTCTCCCAAAGTGGGTTGATGCTGCTCACGTAGAATGACAGTCCACCTGGAACTACAGTCCCCTTCCCCTTGCAGGATATGCTTGATGGTCCTCCAGGTACACCTTCAGCCAGATTATGCTGCTGAGGTTTGCTGACCTCGGCACGTGACTTCTATGCTCCATGAACCAAGCGCACCAGTTGACCACTGATATTTTTTACCTGTTCAGGCCCTCCCTCCAGTACTGGAGCAATTCCACATTTGTATCATGGGTCCAGCATTGTTGCTATGGCAAAGTTGTCACTACGCTGAATGCTCACAACATGATGATTATGGTCGAATACTGTCACCTTGTGTTACAGCAACATGCTGCTACCACCGTCTCCGGCAACATCAAGGCTATGCTGTACATTCACCAATGTCTGCCTCAGCACCCACAGCAGTGGAATTGATTGGCTAATGGAGGCAGACTCGCCACTCACTGCCTGTGTGGCATGTTCAAAAGGCCGCAAAATTGTTATTACAGAGTCCATGAGGCGCCACTGTTCAGTCATCATAGACATGGAGGCCCTGGAACTGTCACGGCTAGTGTGCATAACAAGATATTCTGAGATGGCTTTGTATTGTTCATATAACCTCTCTGCCATGTATAACATGGAGTTCCATCAGGTGACAACTTCCAGCTTCAAGCGGTACTGAAGCAGGCTGTTTTGTATCTGCAACTGCCGCAGTTGGTCTCGGGCCTTTACAGATCTTAAAAAGTGAGAGCAGATATGTTGTGCAATGGTCAGCATTTCCTTTATATCAGGGTGCTGCAGAAACTCCTGAACCACAAGATTTAAACAGTGTGCCATGCATGGAACATGAAAAAAAACACCATTAGTGATGCATTTCACTACATTTGACCCATTGTCACTTGCTATGAACCCAGCTCTCAGGGACAGAGGGTTTAGCCATCTGTCAATTTCACTCAGTACCATGTCCAACATGTTCTCACCAGTGTGTGAACAGGTCACACTGTGCATAGCAATCGTTGCATGCTGGTGAGTTCCAGGAAGATTGCTACCACGACAATCCACCTTACTGCACTGATTATTCACACTACCAACATCACAAACAACCCCCAGCACCTGAGCCCAGTGTGCATTTATACACAGATATGAACTCCCTGCTGTTTTGCCACTTGTCCACATACCCTTACTTAAATGGATGAATGGAGATAAGGAATGTTGAAGGGCATGTCTTACTGAGTCAGACACAGTGTGGAACAACTCAGGGACAGCATGGGTAGAAAAGTATGTCCTGGATAGGACTTTCCATTTTGGACAGGCACGTGCAGCAAACCACCAGAACCCAGAATTCTCCACAAAGGAGAAGGGTAAAAGATCAATTGCCAGCATTTCCGCTACAGCAGCATTAAGTTTACATGACACTGTATGATTGCGGGGGTACCTCAGCTTATGCGCAAAAACACTCTGTAACTTGGGCTGACTTAAATGTTTTACACGTGGTGTGTTGTTAATCACAAATGGTTGTCCTCTCTGATGAATGGCATTGGCAGGAGGTGGAGTGTGGACATTTGATGAAGATGGTTGCACAAGTGATGATGACAAACCCAGAAATGATGTTATTTTGCCAGATTTGCCAACTGGGGTTGATGTACCACTTGCACTAGACATACTGCATTCACCACCACCACCACCAAAACTGCTACTCTCACCAGCACTGGGCAACATTTCAAAGTCATTATGGTCCTCCACCTCATCATGCCTGTAGTAATCCACTGCTCTTATTAGCACACTACTGCACACATTTAATTTCCTACTGGGCTTGACAGTCATGGAAGGGGATAACATGCTGACTATTGTTGCCAGTGACATGGGTGAACACCCTACTGTGGTATTAGCTGCCAGCTTGTGCTGGGTCCACAGTGCCATTTACCTATTCTTAAGTTATGTATGCTGTCCTCCTGTGCCCAGATGGCTCCCCTTTTTACCTCGACTCACATGCACATGGCAAACCTGGCAGATTGCAACTGAATCATCATTTGCATCTTGAACAAAAAATCCCAAACAAGGGAGTGGGATGCTCTGCTTTTAATATGTCCATGACGATGTGGCTTATTTAAGTCTGTTATTTTATGCACTGAAGTGGGGGGGGCACGTGATGTTTCTGGCACTGCACACCTAGACTGCAACTGACCACCACGACTACCTATAATATTAATTACTGGGTCATCATCATCATAATCATCATCAACTAAAAGCGGTAGATCACAAGTTTTTTTTGGGGGGGAGAATTCCTGCAAACAGACTCAGACACAGCCACTTTGAATTTCTTTTTCTCCGGTTCCCAGCTGGGGTCAATTACATCATCATCATATTCATCAACATCACCCACATCCACATCTTCGGCTTGGATGCTAGTATGTGGACTGCATGTTGCAACAACAGCTACATCATCATCATCATCATCATCACATTCATCATCAGCATCTACACTACAATCACCTGATATTTTTTCACCACACTGTGAATCACTGCATGGAAAATGCGTGACGTTAAGTGCCACGGTGGACGGAATATCACACTGTATGCTATCGTTGACATGATCATCAGAATCCTCAGGTTCAGTTACTGGGATGTTACTGGGAAGTTTGACATCATCTATGCTGCCACTTACTTGCACTGCTTCACGCTCAATATGTTTGGATATGGTACACTGGTCGGAATTAGAACTTGATGCAACAATACTAATACTACCTCCATCACCACTAATACCAGTAACACTAACACCACCGGCTGGGAAAACATCTTCTCCTCCAACTATGAGTGAAGCTACAGATTGGGCTGTAAAAAACATTGCAGGAGAAATACCTTTCCTCACATCAGCAATGCACTTCTGCGTCTGCGTACTACTACCATGCCCACAGACCATCTTACTGCCAAAATTGCCATGGCGAGAAACAGCTTTGCTTGCACATCTCTTTGCAGGCATTTTGGGAGATCAGCCACAAATATTATTACCAAATTTAGATTTTGATACGTTCACTTTCTGACTGGAGGGACGCTGGCTGGATGTGAAGCAAAATAAACAACTGTGGCTTCAGCAACAGATAAGAGACTACTCTGAGACTGTCATGGAATTAAAACAACTTCAGTAACCAGTGATGCTGATGGGGTCACAAATACAATCCAGTCTGGTAAAAAACACCTTTTGAACATGGGGGTGGGGGGGAGCACTGAATACAGACAGTTCGGATTTTTACGGCACTACAAGCAGCAAAACTAAGAACAGAGAACATGATCGCAGTACAAAATCAGGCAGCTGCAGTGGATAGCAGGTTCACACTGCTGCGCTTAGTTGCACTTACACTAGTCTGTGTCTCAATAAAAGGTGTATTATTTGATGCACGCAACACTGCACACACACTCACACACAACACAGAACAGGTTGTGTACAATGCTGAATGAGGAATTCAACGCAAATGTAAAAGTTCAATGCACTATGCCACGTTAATGTAAATTTCTAATTTAAACAACCTGACCTTATGAAATGCTGCACCGCATCCACACAACAAACATCACGAAAATGTGTACTATTACTGACAGTATTACTATGTGTACATTAACACAGTCAGTTTTATAACAAAAAAATAACCAAAAATCAAAGAAATCACTAGTTCTCCAACTTAAATCTACCTACACCACAGATACACCCCTCCCCTACAGCACACTTTCACTGTCTTTTACCACACACACTCAGTGTTGTAAATTAACATTCAAAATCCACACACAAACAAAAACGCTCAATGATATGAGCACATGAGGGTTTCCTTCAATCGATGAACTAATGTTGGATCCCCCCCAAAAAAGCAAAAATGCTTTTTGAACAGCTTTTACAAGATTCCTATTATAGACAGATAACAGAGCACACTGTATCCTATGCCTTCCTACCCATACTACCCTGAACTGAGGCTGTGCAGATCAATATAGAGCCCATGTGACCTGAAATCCTATGAATCACTGCAAAATTCGCCTTTGGAGCTCAAAAACAAGGCGAAGTGAGGTAAAGTGAACTGCCACCAATGCACTTCACCTTAAATTTGGAAGAGTAGTGGCCCGGGAAGGTGGAGTAATGCAAAGTCAGCATTTGTAATGGACTTCGTGTTCCTCATTACAATGCGAAGTACTCCACTTTGCATTGCAGAGCATTCTGCGAATCCGCCTTTGCGCCGCAAAATGCTTCACGGAGTGGATTGAGCCCACTTTGCCCACCACTAATCATATGGTCAAACATAGGAAACATGAACAAGAAAGACCACAAATAGAAAACTGTTGTTAGCAACACTAATATTCCATCATTACTAGCTTGTATCAATAATGTCAATACATAAAAAATATATTATCTAACATTCTAAACAGATTGCATTTTAATACTGTATCGAGAAAAAAAAAATGGATCCATGGATGAGAATATATACATTAGTGAATTCCATCACTGATTCCTTTTAAGATTGTAATGTGGAAGAGGGCCCATATTTTAACAAATGTATCATCTTTGTTGATTTAATAGTACTGTAGTGTACACTGGCGAGTCGGGTTTGAGAACAGACTTGAGTTGCTCGGGGGTAGACCGGGGAGGTAAGAATTGAACATCCGGAGGACTGCTCTCCTTCATCGAGTAGGTGGACTTGTGCTGCATGCGTCAGCACAAGAGGGGTTCGGCCCATACCCAAGGTGCTTGGCTGCCTCCGCGGAGGTGGAGACAGCTGTTGCTCCCATTGCACGGGCACCGGTGTGGGAGAAAACATGAGGAAAAATACCGGGACCCTGCAGGACCCATGATAGCCCCAATGGGCCAGAGGACCTACCCCTCGGATGGGGGGGGGACGTCATATCCCCTACCGGGTCCATGGAGGTGGCAAAAATACTGTTGTGATAAAAAACAAAAAGTATCAAATGCTGGTGGAGTAGCATCTTTCCATTTAAGTAATATACATTGTTTTTGCTATGATTATAACTATTGTTATGAGATTTATTTTATATCTGAAGGGTTTTAAGAATGTATCCAGTGTATCTAGCAGCAATGTGAGTAAAAAAGGGGTGAAGGATAGCTTAAATTTAATAGTTTCTGAGAGAGTAGTAATTATTTTGGACCAGAAATTGATAAGATAAGAACATGAGTGACTAAGATGTATAAGGGTTCTGGATATTTGGAATAACTGGGCGATAATGTGTTTTTCATTTTAGGCAACATCACTGTATGATATTCTGAGCTCCCCCACAGCATAATGCATTTGATCAGCCACCTTAGAAAAGGGGAGAAATGTTGGCTACATCAAACCTGTGCTCACAACCTACTAGGGCAGTATTTTCTTTAAGGGGGGTGCAATCTGAAATCTCCCTACTTCACTCCTCCCTCCTAGTAACCACCCTCTGCAAACTGGGCCTCCAGCAAGATGCCCTGCATTGGTTTTCAGACTACTTGACAGACCGCTGCCAGCAGGTCAAAACTGGCACTACGTTATCTAACAGACTGCCAGTCCGCTTCGGTGTCCCCCAGGGGTTCATTCTTGGACCCTTACTATTCTGCCTCTTTCTAAATGCTCTCCCTCAGTCATGCTCAAGCAACCTCCTACTCTATGCAGATGACGCTGTTCTCTACTCCTCCAATCCTGACCCTACCCAGCTCCACCTCCCTCCAATCATCCTTCAGGGAAGCCGAAAAATGGTTCACCACACAGCACCTTATCCTGAACTATAAGAAAACCAAGGTTATGTTCTTCTCACACCCTCTTAACTCTGAAAAAGCACTCTGTCCCCAAGTACTAACTGCCAGCCAGACCCCTCTCGAACAAGTGAACTCTTTTAAATACCTGGGTATCACACTCGACCAGGCCCTTAACTTTCACCAACACATTCATCAACTGTCTACTACCCTCAATATCAGGATTGACCTCCTCTACCGGTACAAGCACTGTCTTACCCCTGATGCCGTTCACCTGGCAGTCTCCTCCTTGGTCCTCTTCCTTCTCAACTATGGCATCCTGATCTATAGCACTGCTAACTCATCCACACTGACAAGGCTCCGGCTTTCCCTCAACAAAGCCTGTCGCCTCATCTTGGGCTGTAATCGGCTAACTCACACTTGCTCCCTATATAATGCTACAAACTGGTTCAACCTAGATAACTGAATCAGGTTTCACACTTGCCTCATGGCCAAAAAGATTACCCTTGGCCTGGATCTCCCGGTCTCTCACCACTTATCCCATGGGCCCCTACTTATCAACACACAAGTAGCTCAAACAGGCAACTCCTTGTAGTTCCTCGCTGCTGCACCTCACTTTTCCAAAGGTCCTTTGCCTTCCGAGCCCCTACCTGGACAAATAACCTACCTAGCACCATCGTAAACATGAATAGTATTGCCACCTACAAAGCACACCTCAGGAATCATCTACAGTCTTCTAATCTCTGTGACTGCCATGGATCCTAGCCCAGCCCAACTCCCTTCCTAGTCTGACTAAAGCCTCTGGCTGTTTCTTGACCCCCCCCCACCTGTACCCCCCGAACTGCTAATTAGTGGAGATTATATGTGCAATGACTTGTGTAACGGTTCATGAACATAATACGCTGAATCTACTAGTATCCAAATGTTAGCCTTTTACTGTATTTCATGTACATTGCTCCCTCACTTATTTGCCCCTTGCTTATCCGCCACCCTCCGTTATCGCCATTCTTGCCTCCCGTCCCAAATGCAATCGCATTTTAGCACACTCTATTATCCACCTCCCTCACTGTCCACCATCCACCATTCATTAATCATCCCGGTCGCTCATATTTTAATCGGAATTGCCCTCTTTCTTCCACCATTAGGGGAAGGGAAAGGGGCATAGGGATGACAAGCGAATGATTTACTGTACTTTTTGGCGGTATGTGACAGCTGAGCAGGTGCTCCTTAGCGGAGCTGTGGATAAGACTGCTCAATAATACACATAATTAGCCTCACAGCTATCACAGCAATCAAGGTCAGGTAAGAGTGGACATTGATCTGTGAAGGGTAGATGCCTGTACCTAAAAATGTGATGACTCGACCATAAACACGCTGTAATTTGCCTCACCACATAGCACAGCACTAGAAGTTGAACTCAAACTGATTGTTTAATCTGTCAGTAGGTAATGGCATAATGACTTACCAGGAGTGTTGGATAATACACATCCTTAAATTAGCCTCACAGCAATCATGGCAATCAAGGGCAGGTAACAAGCTTTAATTAGCCTCACCTCACAGCACAGCACTCAAACTGATTGTTTCATCTGTCAGCAGGTCCACATTCCATATTTACTCATTAGTGCCTCTATTAACTGATTAGTAGCCATCTGTAAGGTATAAATCCAAGCATCAGGGGTTTATGTTTAGTGCGCTTTGGGTAAATGAACAAGTCAGTCAGTAGCAAATTATGTCGGAGTCGGCTTGTGGAAAGCGATCTCGTCTTGTTCTTACTACAGCTCAAAAGAGCCTGATTGTTAAGTTTGCAGCAGACAACCCGAAAGCAACCCATCAGGAGGTTGCTTGCCATTTTTCCACACTTTGGTGCAGGCCCATGGCCCAATGGACCATTGGCGATGTCCTGTCTAGAAGAGAGAAGTGGTCCAGATGCTGTAGCTGCTGACAGAAAGTCAAAAGAATGCCAAAACACTGATTCGGAGGAGGTGTTATTCCTTTGGTTCAGCAACGCCAGAGCCCATAATGTTCCGGTCACAGACGAAATACTGAAGCATAAAACTAAGTACTTTGGGGGTCAATTAAATGTGTCAGATTTTTCATACTCCCATGGCTGGCTCCAGAAATTTAAGAGCCGAAATAATATTGCTTGCCATGTTACATCTGGGGAGAGTGCAGGTATCTGGTATCCGGTGCAATGGCTGTACAAACAGAAATGAGAATCTTAGCTGCTGAATATTTGTCTTTTGAAAATGACTGTGATGTTTATGAAAGTGACACTGATGATGATATTGTAAACATGGTAGCAAATTTAAAGGTCCCAGATGATTTCTTAGAGCCCCCAGAATCACAAGATGAAAATGATGACACCCTAGACAGCATAGACAGCCAAGAACAGGAGATAAAACCTCCTTCTGTAGTTGAGGCTAAGGAAGCGATAAACATTGTGCTTAGATTTTTTGAGTCTTATGAGCTTGCAGATGAGACAGATATTCAGAATTGCCTTTCACTACATTGCAAGATAAGACAACTTGTTTCTGTAAGAGCTAAGTAAATGTCTATTACAGGTTATGTCAAGCTTACATAAATGCAGTTTGTAACTCAAACTATGCTGCTGTGTTTTTGAACCTCATACTGCTCTGTTATATTATGCTGTCCTTTCTGACACTGATAAGCACTTTAATGCACTGTGCACTGAATTGTACTGTTTTTTAAAATTTTCAGTACAAAATAAAGAGTACTGGATATACTTTATATGCAAAAACCAAAAAATGTGTCTCCATTTTGTCACTGTCAACTCCAAACTAGCCAGCTACCAGATACAATGTTCTGTACTGTATTTCACATGACTACATTTGGTTTTCATTTTCAGGTACCCTCCATTATCCACCACCCTCCCTTATCCACCCAAAAACTGTTGGCCCAAGTTGGGCGGATAATGGAGGGAGCACTGTACCATTCTTTGTTAGATTGTTACCTGTGTCCCCCTGCTGAACCACTTTGCACGGTTCTCCAGGTTATATCTGTGTCTGACATGGAACCTTTGAAAAGGAGTCTTTGACTCAAAGGTATTTTTCCAAATAAACAAAATTGAAAATTGAAAATATATCATAAGGAGAATCCCATGACAAGGCAAACAGTAGTAGGTGAGCACTAGTTTAAGGAGGACCCACTGGAAGCTCCCATATAAGGTTTAAGGTAGCTAAGTGCATGGCACCACCAAAATGCCTGTCATGCCCTCTGGGGCTGGAAATCAAAGGCTCTGACATAGGGGTGTACAGGGGCCCCAATATATGGATTGAGGACACCAACATTCAGATTTAAATTTAGATCCCAGGTTTGGGGCCCCAAAGTGTAGACATATTAAAAACATTACCTCGTCCCTACCAGTAAACCAACTTCTCTTACCCAAATCCTCTATTTGACCCTGCCCTACCTTACATAAATTTATCATCATTGATAATGCAATGCATACCCCCAACTTCAGTTACCTCTTCAAGTTCCACAGTGGTGGGAGAGGGGTACCCAAACTATTGGCATGCCATCAATATTCCAATTCTCCCTTTTTTCAGTTATGCTTAAGGTTATGCCATCAATATTCCAGTTCTCCATTTTTTTCAGTTATGCTTAAGGTCTTTGGCCACCTGTTCCCCTTGTGGATGGCCTTCTTCTACAGCCTCAATATCCTTTTTACCTTCACACAGGCAGGAGTCCCAGAGCCAATGAGTAGTACAACAGTATGACATTTATTTTCCTTCATTTTCTTTCCATGTACATTGACCATCTCTCCAAAGATTGCAGAACAGTTCTATACAGGTATGCATTCAAGCAGCAACCCTCTAATAGAAGAGTTTTCTGTCATAAATATTGGATGGCCCGTCCACATTGTCTCTTAAAATAGAAAATAACTGAGTTTTTAAAAAGAAGTGGAAATTAAGGGCTTTCAAATTCCATTGATATCCCTCTGATGTCACTTTGCAACTGCACAATTATTTCAATTAATCAAGTGGGCTTTAGGAAAAACATTTGCACGATAAATCTAATTTTCAAGCTCCATTATTTAATAGAAAACTATGTAAAAATTTAAAAAGATGACTCCATGCCACTTATAGCCATATTAAGGCAGCCTTTGATTCGTGAGGAGGTCTATTTTATGGAATACTTTGGAACAGTTAAATATAAATAAGATCCTTTTGGATATTCTTCAGTTACTGCATCATAATACTCAAGCTTGTGTCCATATAAGTAAAGATGGTGAAATGTCAGAAGCTTTGGCTGTGAATCTTGATGTTAAGCAGGGACGTCTCTTTGTTCCTATACTTTTCAATCTATACATTGATAATCGTGTTACTGATTTAAAGAAGATGGATATTGTTCCTCCTTGCAGAGATCATTTTCCCATCCAGATATTATTGTATGCGGATGATGCAGCGGCACTTTCTGAAACACCACTGGGTCTTAAAAGAGCCATATCAATGGTAATGTCAACATCAGATAAATTACAACTTCATTTAAATACAGAAATAGAAGGTAAAAATATGGTTTGTAGGGAAAAAAAGTCAATACTTCATCATGGGTGATTAATAATTGTACTTTATAACCGTGCTTTTGAAGAAGTATCTGCCTTTTGTTACTTAGATATATGGTTTGAAAAAAAAATATTTCTTGGTCTGTATATGTCAAAAAGGTAAAAGTGACTGCCTTGAATTCTTCCCTGGCAATTAACCATTTTGCAGACACATATGTTAGCAATTCATTTATCACTTTAAAAAGGTGCTTTGAGGATAAAATCACCTCACAAATATTGTATGGCAATGAAGTGTGTGGGTTTTGTGGAAATAAATGTATTAATACTCTTGATGTTATTCAAAACATCTTCTATAGAATTGTCCTGGGTTGCCCCCAAATTACTTCAAATGTGGTTATTAGGGCTGAGATCAGGTCTATTGATATGAGAACAAGAATACTTAAAAAAACTACAGCTTAGTGGTATAGATCTGTTTCGATGCCTGATACAGGCTTGCCCCACAAATGCTGGAGAGATTTGCTTAAATAGAATTCTTATAGTCATTGGTTTGCTAAACAACATTTTTGCTAAAATGGGTCTTGAAAGAAATTTTATTTATTTATTTATTTAGCTTTTGTTTACCAGGTAAGCACACTAGACAGTCAGGTGCCTATTTTCAGGTATGACCCGGGAGAATTACATGGTACAGGCAATAACAATACAGAGTCATGGCATGACAATCAACAAGAGACAGTCAGGTACAGATTATAACAAACAGAGTCATAGCGTGGCAGTCAACAAGGAACAGACAAAAATAACAACAGATACAGTAGCAGCTGAGCAGATAAGAGGGGATATTCAATTTGTGTACACAAGGGGGCAGAGAAAAAAATGGTACATGAGCAGCAAGGGAGGAGAGAGACACTTGCAATGAATTACACCAACAGGAAGGGGCATGGGATAAACTCATGGCTGCTTAGCCTGTCAGGGGACATTTATTTTGTAATGAAACCCTATGAAAAAGCTACACATGATACTTTTCTCTATCAGACCCTTTTGAGAATTGTAGGCTGCACAATTCAATTAACTTTAGTTGAATCCTCCCCTTAGATTTGTATCCTCTTTACAGTGTAGTTCAAGTGGAATTCAGGGTTGATTTTTAACTAAAATGTTGTGAATCTGCAAATCACAAAAAGGCTACAACCAGATGGAGACTAGAATTATAGGGCTTCCCTGGTACATTTAACCTTTACCAACATACTAACATACTAAAATGCCAGCAGAATAGACCTAATGGTCTTTCGCGTCTGCTCGTTTGGTCAGCCCCCACCCTGGGAGCTGACCTTGATGCCCCCCTTGCCTTCTCTCTTTTAGCTTTCCAAAACTGAAACCATTTATTATTTTGTAAGAGTAAACAGAATGCTAGAGTATGATTATCCATATATTGCTAGAATGTCCCCTTTTAACATTTTACAGGGAAACTTTGCCTCCCTTTATTGAAAGGATGCATTGCATGGACAAAAGGAAACAGCCCAAAACATTCTCTTTACTGAACATAAGGTCTTAATATTTGCACTGGGCAATTTTTTCTGTAAAAGCTCATCAAATTCTAAAATTATGAATTGCATCCTTGGATGTTTCTGTATGCTCCTTTTGAAATGGATGTATTGTTATGCTTTCTACTTGTATGCATTTTTAATTATTTTATGTTTACTTACAAGCTAGAATGTTTTTTTATACATAAATAAAATAAACTGAACTGAACTGAAGCTGGACACTCTAACATAAGTGTCACACTCAAATTGCATCACCAGTGATATTAAAACCCCAAAATACTCAGCCACAAATATGCTACAGCTGTACTGTACTGCTCCCTTCACAAAATAGGGCATCCAGTGCAACTCACATGTTTTAAACCTGGGATCAGATTTTCAAACTACTGCACCCACCGTTCTCTAGGGCTATTTCTAACAGACTGCCTCATCCCCAATGAGCCCAATCAGGAGCTCTGCAGGGTCTATAAACTTTACCCCTCCTCTTGCACACTGTAAGCACTCACCTCTGAAGGATTTTCTTTTACTGCCTGCAATGCTGTTGTGGTTTTTGAGGGATGGAAATCGGGTCCATGAAGTTGAAGCTCTACGGATAGGTGTGATCAAAGTGTAGTTGGTGGCATGCTGCTGTAAACCTTGTCCTATTGCCAGAACTGGACATGGAGTGGACCATGTCTGTTACATCCAGCCCTTCAAAGATTCAGGCCTGTGACTCAATCTTAAAATTCAAATATTAAAATGTAGTTCAGTGGGTTTCCTGTGCTTTTTTAATCTTTTTCCTAAGAAACATGAGATTAGCAAAGCAATTCAGTTGGATAGTTATGACATTTCATTTTTTCCTTTCCCTTCATTGCATTTATTTTGATATTCAATCATTGAGAGCTATGGGCATCATGGGGAGTACGTTTCAATGGGTGTTGGGACAAAAGTACCTGTATAGCCATATCATCCTCCCTCCCACAGACATGGTCCATTCTTGTCATTTGAAAGGAGTAGGCAAATAATTTTTTCACGTAGTGCTGTGTCCTTAAAGAGGAATTTCACAATGTAGGAGACAAGGGAAGATGGAGGGTTTGGATTGGGTAGTTTACTGGGAACTGGAGTGTAGGGACCATCTTCAGTGGGGCCAAATGGCCTGGGTTGACCTCATTGAGGATCGGACAATGAACCATGTTCAACCATGGCCAGAAATGATCAACCGTGCTTTGAATGTTGTTTCTGACCATGGTAGTTAACCATCGCCAATCTACAGAAACTTGGTTAGAGCTTAGTCAATGAAAGTTCATGACAAACTTATATTTAACAGTGACTGACCATGCTCAACCTTCTCAACAAATTTATTTCAATCTTTTTTTTATTCTTTTTCCTCCTGCCACCAACTCAGATGGCCCAAAACAGTTCCTGCTACCTCTTGAGCCCAACAACCCCACTTATCATTGGTTCCATGTGATTTGAGCTATAAAAAAAGAGCATATGCAAAAAGAGTGAGGGAACAACCACAAACCCAAAAACAACAGAGTCACTTGCTAGCACCTACACAAAACAGCAAACAAGGTGCTGGATGGCAGTGATGCTTGTGAACCACATTGAGAACAGAGCATTCCAACTGTTCCTTATGCCATGGTATTCTGTGGGGGGGCTTTGCCCTTATGGAGGCTTCACCCCCCCCACACCCCCCCATAACAAAATATAATCAACGCCGTGGGGGGTGCTGAACTCAGGGATGGGGAGAAAGATGGGAAGGGGTGGATGGCAAATGACAAGGTGGAGGTGAAGGGGGGAGAGACGTCTGCTGCAACAGTGTTAAAAAAATATACACCAAAACAAAGTCACTCTGGGAATCAAACTTAGTTCTGCTTCACACAGCAGCACATTCAGACTTTGACCTAACCCTCTTTGCTATGCTGCCAGCACACCTGGGAACCACACAAAAACCTCTCTTGTAATCCTAACTACTGCTCCCCCAATGGCGACTTGGTGTAATAACCATATTCTTTCAAATTTTTGGAAAACCATCCACTCTCTCTCATTGACCCCCCCACTCCTCCAACCACCCCAGTCCTCTTAGTAGAAGGTTCCACTGTCTCTGACCTAGCCTCTGTGGTCAATACCCTCAATCAATATTTCATCTTATGTGCACTCCCTGACACTCCCACCATGGCCCATTATGACCCTGCCTCCCTGGGCTCCCCCAGGAGTCACAAATTCTCCCTGTTCTCCCAACAAGAGGTTTACAATGCCTTACTGTCTCTCAACCCAGCAAAAAGTAGCCCCAATGGCATTGACCCCAAGATCCTATGCATCTCTGCCACAGCCATTGTCCTCCCCATTACACACCTTCTCAATCTCTCCCTCTCCTCAGGCATACTCCACTTGGCCTGGAAAATGGCTACAGTCCTACTCCTCGACAAAGGCGGTGACCCCTCCAGTCCAGGGAATTACTGCCCCATCTCCATCATCCCTTCCCTTGCAAAGCTTCAGGAATCCCTAATCTATGCTAGGGTTTCTGATTTCCTAACAATCAATGACACCCTCTCCCCTCACCAAGCCAACTTTAGGAAGAACCACTCCACCACATCCTCCCTTCTGCATGTCACAGATACCATTCTTTCTGAAATGAACATGGGTCACATTACTACTGTGATTTTCATTTATCTAGCAAAAGCCTTAGATTTGGTATCCCACCAACTCCAGCTCAATAAGTTTCACTCAGTTGGTTTAGCAGATACATTAGTGAGCTGGTTCAGTTCCTACCTCTCAAACTGGAGCCAGTCAGTCCAGGTGGGTTCTGAACTTTCTTCTCACCTCCCAATCCTTACTGGGGTTCCCCAAGGCTCCATATTAGGCCCTGTCTTGTTCTCCCTGTTCATCAATGACCTCCCCTCAGCCTGCTTTCATGCTCAAATTCACATGTATGTGTATGACACAGTCATCTATACTATCGATCCATCATCCCTCGCTGTAGATGCCCCCCTCCAATGAGATTTCTATAGTGTCCGAAAATAGCTCCAGGCTACCAATTTGAGGGTAAATACAAAGAAAACAGTATCCATGACCTTTGAGTCTAGACAAAAACTATCAACACTCTCTTCTCTCACTGTCTTCTGCACCCCAGATGGCTTTTCAGTAGAAATTGTCTCTGCATTCAAATACCTCGGGTTATCACTCAACATCAAGCTAGACTACTCAGTTCATATAGACATCATGAACTCCAGGCTTTGCCCTAAACTAGGTGTAATGTACCGCAATAAAGACTGCCTCTCCCTATCTGTAAAACGAGAGCTAGTTGCTAAAACTATCCTCCCTGTCTTTGACTATGTGGATATTGTCTATGACACTGCACCTGCCTCTTCATTTGCCAGACTTGACACCCTGCTAAATGCCTTTTGTCGCTTTGCCATTAACGCACCTTTCCACACTCACCACTGCTCCCTCTGCTCCTCAGTTGCTATCCCTCTCCTCTCCCATCATCGCCAGAAGCAGTCCTTAACTTGTATCACCAAATACTGGTTTGAACAACTTCTCTTTACCTTTCCTCCCTTCTAGCCCCAGCCAGGCCCTTCCCTTACCCTCTCCACACCAGATCACCACGATCTTTCTCCCTATCCATCCCTCACTCTACTGCAGGACAATTAGCCTTCTCCTTCCATCTACCTTGGTACTGGATCAATACTGCACATGTAAGACAGTTCGGTATTAACCACGCTGTATATACAGTGCTTTGATTCACAGTGACATGGGTAGAATAGCGATAGGGATATACCCCTACCCCTGTCACTGCACGATGCTGTGGAGAGAGGAGAAGTTGCCATGTGCTGGGTGTCTGGTCGAGCCACTCCCATGGTGGAGTGGCTAGGGCACCAGCACATGACACAATTGAGAGACCTGGAACTGTGGTTAGACTCCCCCAGGTCTCCCCTGCTACAACTTTTACTGGAATTTTTTTTTTTAAATCAAACTTCCCTCTCAAGTTTCTTCCCCATACCCGGAGTCCACCCCCCCCAGAGTTATTTATCTATGCTCTGGGGGTGTGGGGGTGAAGTCCCCCACATGGGGGGTGCAAGGGACAAAGCCCACCACAAAAAAAGTAAACACACATTGTTTTCAATGGGTGTGCTGTCTCAAATAGATTAGCATTTTGCCTTACTCTGTTCGCGTTCGGCACTGTTGGGCTATGGCATTTTTAGCAACACTGTTTTGTCATATGGCAGTATGACCCCATGCCGTCTACCTTCCCTCTGGGACCAACTCTCTTCCACTCTCCAGCAAACCACCTCACTCCTTGCACTCATGTGCCTGCTTCGGCTTGCTCTGGTTGCTCTGTGCCAATTCCCAAATACCTCCCCAGATTAGCTCAGGTTTGATTTTCCATGCTCCAGTTCTCAACTCCTTTATACTACAACACTCTCTGTGCCACCCAAATGCCTAGTATGTTTTACTACATATGTATATTATGTATTCTTTTTTAAAGCACTTGCATTTGAAAATGATGTAATTACTGGCTGTATTTCATAGGTTTGTGTAATGTTGTATATTGTTTCTCTTATACCCTGTACCCCCGGGTCGCACCAGAAAATGAGCCCTAGCTCAGTGTGCCTTTCCCGGTTACCAGATTTTAAATAAACAAAATAATTCACTGACATGAGTGGCACTCTGAAGACACAGTCGCCAATATTTCCTTTGTTCTTTTTGACTCACTCTTTTTGATTTGCCCAAATGCATTTGCTCAAATCATGGGATACCCTTATCAGCACCTGATGACTGTGGGGATTAGGTGTTGTGCAGAGGTAAAGAGTACTTCCCTTCACACAGGCCAGTGTTTTATTTTCCTCTGTTTTTCTCCCTCTTGTCCTCTCACCAGCCACATTAGCAACATGGTAAAGCAACATCAACCAGTGCATAGTCACTGTCATTTGAAGAGCTTTTGCAGCCAGGCTACCTGATGCCAGACTCCAGAGTCCACTCCTGTAGTCTGGTTATTTGCACAATTCTGTAGTGCTGCATACCATCTGATAACCCTATGAATTTTAACCTTTGATTTCAAATCAAACTGCACAAATTTTCAAAAGTGGATGAAACAAAGTTAAACTATGTTATCTATCCTATTCATTGCGGATGTCTTTGGCATAGAATGGGACAACATTTTAGCAGAGGGAATGCTGCCCATTTATCCAGTAGTTGTGCATATGGTTCCTTCGCCAACCCAAATGATGGCTGTCCTCCCTCCTCCCTAGAACAGGTTTTGGTTCTCCACCACAGAAGAGGGCTCAGACAAAAATAGTAAATGCCCTTCACCAGAATATAGTTCTATCCCTTCCATCTCCTCACAGAACATAACTTCATTATATATCCCCCATCCAGAATAAGGCTCTGTTCCCAATCCACCGACCAGAGTAATGCACGCACACACACACATGCACACACACACACACACACACACACACATACCATCATGACTCTGCCTTGTCCCAAAATGCATTTCTGTCTCACCCAGTAAAGGGCACAGTCACAACCAGAACAGTGGTCCATGTCCTCTCCACCCAAAAACAGGGCTCCATGCAACCCAAAACAAAGCTCCATGCACAGTATAAATGTCTGGTCTCTATGCTCCTCATTGAGCATGGACACCACCACACAACACAGGGCTCCTTGTCAACTCCACAGAGCATGGCTAAATGCTTTCATAACAGAACAGGACTCACTGCTCATACAGTAAATCAGAGCTTCATGACTGTGATGAAAATCCTTCACCAGGGACATCATGTTCACTGCCACCACCATGGGTTTTTACCAACAGAACCCAGGGAATCCTGTTTCTTACCTCCTCATTGGCACAAGGTCAGAAAGGTCAAACACAATAACTGTGGGTAAAGTGTCCCTTCAGAGATGGACCACAAACAGAGTCAAGCAGAAATAGTAGAATTACCTTTTAAATGAAAGAAGCAGTCATTGATTCTATAGAAATGTGATTATTTACTAAAAGACTGCAAGTATTTACATGGGAGGTATTTACAGGAAAACAAAAGGTTTGCACATTTTCTAAGAAGCGGAAAATAAAACAAGTTGAATGGACAGTTGGTGTACAGCAGAATTCTGAACTATTCTCAACTAAATTCCTTCACCTGCCCTAGCTACAGAATTGCACTCTCCCTTACTGTGCTATTTTACCAGTCAGCCAGTCTTTGTATGGCAGGGCCCCTGGTCCTCAGATGTTCCAAGTCCAAAAGAGTGTGCTTTCTTATAGCACCTCAATTTATTTCTTACTCACTCTGGGAAGGGGTCTCATTCCCTTTGGGTGACACTTGCATGCTGTCCCAGCCCCCTTAGAGAGAGTGCGAGTGTGTGTGTATATGTATGTGTGTGTGCGGTGTGTGTGTGTGTGTGTGTGTGTGTGTGTGTATCCACCCTTCGGCACCTCCTTACTAACATTATGACATGCACCTGGGTCCTTTGTCCAACACTGAAATATCTCCAGTTATGACTTCCCTCTGGGATTATTTATTGCCTCTTCCATAGCTGTCCTGTTAGGTTTCCCACAAGAACATCAGTCCCTCCAGCCTGACTGATGTAAGCTGTCATATACTGCTTGATCATGTGATCTGGTAGCCATCTTGGACCTGAAGCAGATGCATATTTAGAAAAGAATAAATTAATCAAAATAATTCATGGATCCGGTCCCTGACATATCTCCCCCCTCAAGAGATGAAGGTGTGTCTCTTTTGGGCAACCCCCAAGAGACACTGCCATTCATGTAGTGCCTGGGGAGTACCTAAAGAAGTATGCCATGCATTTAGCCCTGCCTTGACAGTCCATCTGCATTAGCATTCTGTGCCCCACTTCAGTGCTGAATGATCATATTATATGACACTAGCACCAAACTCCAGTGCAATAACTTTATGTTTTGCCCACTAGTACTATGGAGCCATGTCGAGAGGCTATGATCTGTGACCACAGGGAACTCCCTCCCGTACAAATATGGCTGCAGCTTCTGAAGGGCCCACTCTGTCCCCAGACATTCTTTCTCTACTGTGGCATATGCCTCTTCCCTGGGTAAAAGCTTTCAGCTCAGATACACTATGGGGAGCTGTTCCCCCTGCAGTGCAACCTGGCTGAGTACAGCACCCAGCCCATGGTCTGAGGCATCCACATGTACTACAAACTTTGAGTCATAATTGTGGCTAGCTTGCAAGCAAGGGTGACTCACATAATTCCTTCTTCAACCATCGGAAGGCAGACTCACAGTCCTCTTTCCAGAAAACTTTTTCAGGCATTCTCTTTTTCGTCAGGTCTGTCAGGGGCTTGGTCACATCACTGTAATGTGGGACAAACTTCTGGTAGTACCCAGCTGTTCCCAGAAATGTCCTTACCTATTTAGTTGTGGCAAGGATGGGCCAAGCCTGGATGGCATCAACCTTCACAGGCTCTGGAAGGATGCTTCCACTGCCCACCGGGTGCCCAAGGTAGGACACTTCAACCATGCCTACTTGACATTTTTATGCCTTAACTGTCAGCCCTGCAGCCTTTAGTCTGTGGAACACCTTTCTCACATGCCTAATGTGATTCTCCCATGTCTGGCTGCAAATGGTGATGTCATCCATGTAAGCCAATGCATATTCACCTGTCCCACTGCTTGGATGCAATCCACAAGCCTCTGGAAAGTTGCAGGTGTATTCTTCATCCCAAATAGGATTACTCTAAATTTGAATAGGCCATATGGGGTAATAACAGCAGACCTGTCCCTGGCTGCGGGGGTTAATGCCACCTGCCAGTAGCCCTTTGTCAGGTCTCTCATGGTCAGGAACTGGGCTCCCCCCAGCTGTTCCAAGGTCTCATCCATTCTTGGTAGGCATCAGACTGTACAACTGTTGAGCCTCAAGTAGTTGACACAAAATCATGTGGTACCATCCTTCTTGGGGATCAGGACCACGGGGTGAGGCCCAGGGGCTACTGGACTCTTGGATCACAACAAGGGCCAGCATCTCCATGAGTTCCTCCAGCATGGTCTTCTTAACCCCCTCGAGTACCCTGTAGGGGGACTGCCTCAGCAGAACTTGGGTACCAGTGTTCACATAGTGTTCAGCCATTGTGGTGCACCCTGGATTTCCCGTGAACATGTCCCCAAATTCTCACAGCACCCTCCTGATCTCCTGAGCCTGGGCCAGTGTCAGATGCCCTGAGAAGGTGAGGATATTTACTGAGAATCCCTCCTGGGCTTTCAAAAGAGATCCACCAGGGGATCAGCCTTGTTCCCCTCCTCTGGGGTGCTGCATGTGGTGAGGATCATTCCTCCCTATCATAGTAGGGCTTCATCATGTTCACATACTATACCCTCTGCCTGCACCTTCTGTCAGGCAGCCCTATTACATATAGTTAACATCACTCAGCTTCCTGATTAATGGAGAATAGGCCATCCCATGCTGCCTGCAGTTTATTGTGTCATACTGCAGAAAGTACCATTACTTGTTGTCCAACTTCTTATTCCCGGGCTCTGGCCCCATGGACATACCAGGCTTTCTGTTGCTGTTGTGCAGTGCCTAAGTGCCCCGGGCAAGCCCCATGAGCTCCTTAAGTTTGGGACTAAAATTTATGATGTACTCCACAACAGACTCCCCTTGAGCAGCATGGTTACCTTCCTGTTCATCCCTGACTAAATCTAGGGGCCCCCTAACCCTGTGAACCAAATAGGAGCTTGAAAGGTGAGAACTCTGTGGACTCCTGTGGGACTTCCCAGTATGCAAACAGGAGGTGGGTCAAATATTTATCCCAATGCATTTTGTGCTAGTCAACAAATGCTCTGAGCACAGTTTTATGGGTCACATTGAACTGCTCAACCAGGCCATTTGTCTCAGGGTGATGGGGTGAAGCTTGGAGTTATTTCACCCCACACTTCTCCCACAAACTGGTCATTAAGGATGACATGAAATTTGCCCCTTGTCTGACAAAATTTCCTGGGGAAACCCTACTTAGCTAAAGATTCCCAGGAAATCATAATCAACCTTTTTTGCCTCAATGGAGGACATGGCCACTGCCTCAGAGTACCTAGATGCTTAATCCACAACAACCAGTATGTATCATTTGCCCATGTGACTTGGGGCTCTTAGGGACCCAACTATGTCAATGGCTGCCCTCTTAAACAGTTCATCTACAATAGGCAGGGGCAGCAAAGCTGCCTTAGCCTTGTCCCTGACCTTTCCAACCCACTGGTACTGTGGACAAGTCCAACAGTAATTTTCCATGTCTGTGTACATGCTCGGCTAACAGAAGTTGTTGTTGAGACACTTCTTTGTGTGATTAATAGCCAGGTGGCCTGAGAAAGGAATTTCATGGGCCAGGGCCAGAAGCTGCTTTCAGTATTCCTGGGGGATTACCAGCTGCTGGAGTACTTCTCCCTCTATCTTCCTCTATGGTGTACACTCCATGTACAACAGCCAATTTCCCAATAAACTGACTTTTTACTCCCTTGAGAGGCCTCAGCACTATCTGCTATCTCTCTTAGTTTTGGAGGCTAGGATCAGCTCGCTCTGCTCTGCCCATCTCCTCCCATCTGACCTTCCCTGGTTCCCCTTCAGAAGGAAAACTGCACCTGGTGGCAACCTCCTCTGCTTGCAGCGAGGGCTCATGGCTGCTACTCCTAGCTAGCCCTTCACCCATATTAGCCACTTCCTCAGCTCCTGACAGATGGATCTGCACAGGCTGTGTAACTCCCTCCTCACTCTTAGAAGCTTGCACTTTTGCCTGGCTACGGGTAGTAATACATACTAGGTTTTCCCTGTGGTCAGAATCATTCCCCATGATCACATCCACAGGGAGATCAGGTATGGCTCCTACCTCCTGTACCCCATGGCCACTCTCCCAACTCAGGAAGACCCAAACCATTGCAACTTGGACCACTGGACCTGTGACTCCCTGAATCTTGGAGAATTGCCCCGGCAGAATCTGCTGCACCTGGATCAGATCCTACCTTACCATGGAGATGGAGACACTAGTGTCCCTCAATCCCTGTGTTACTGTCCCCTTGACTAGAATAGGGAGCATATGCTTGGTGGAGTTTGGTGACACTACAACATGTGTGCAGTTTACCAGCTGTGGTCTACTGTCTTGGTCACTCCTTCCACCAGGCTTTTGCCCTTTATCCTGTTTTTATGGCAGTGATAGGATAAATGCCCCACTTTCTGATAAATCCAGCATTCCTTTGCCCTCGAGTTCCTTGTTCCCCTTAGAACTGGTGGGCTCTGTTTTTGGCTTGAGTGCAGGCTGGTTTGCTTTAGGCTGCCCTCTCTGGGTCCCCTTAAAACCATGTGCTTCCCCACCCCATAGTTCTTATGCTGCGAATGTGGTCTGCTGGCCACATACAAATCAGCACGTTCTGCTTCCTCCTTTGTGGAGTTCCATTACTGGTCAAGTAGCCAGATTGCAGGTCATCATGTACAATTTTAAGAAACTGTTCTATTACAATTAAATCTTTAATTTACTCTACAGTCCTTGCCTTAGCTTATCTACTCAATGGTCTAAATAAGCACACATTTGGACATGCAGTTTTACATAGATGTCTCCTGGACCTTTTCTTAACTCTCTAAATTTCCATCTATAAACCTCAGGAGTCAATTCAAAATATTTTAATAACACTCCTTTAACTTTATCATAGTCTATGCAACCATTATCATTCATTCAAACAAATGTATGCAAAGCACGGCCAATAAGCAATGGGGTCAGGAAGATCATCCAAGAAGCCTTGTGTAATTTAAACTGGCCACGAACCATCTCAAATGATTTTAAAAACAAATCCAGTACACCTCCCTCCCAGTATTGTGGGAACTTTTTAGAATTAATCATGGCTTCATGGGTTGAACCCCCTTTCCCATTACTTACAGTTTGCCACTGTGTTTGCTGATGCAGTTTCTCCATCTCGATCTTGTGCTGTTGTTCTTTCTCGTGTGCTGCTCATTCCTTCTTTTGCTCTGCTGGTTCCTTCTCTCTTTCCTCTTGTATAAGGATCTCATGCTGGTCAACCTTCTTCCTTTCCTCTCACATAAGGTTCTCATGCTGGCGTATCTATTCTCTTTCCTCTACCTCCAGCCTTATTTTCTCCCTTTCAGCCTCCAGCTTTGCCCTCTGCAGTTCATCATCCTGCAGCTCAAGCTCGGCCTTCAGGATATAAGCTGAGGTTGATTGGGCTGCATGACTTCCCCAGCTTGTGCCACAAGATGCCCCCCCCTTGTTCAGCCACTGTGACCTCAGTCTCTCTACTGTACCTGGGTCACTGTCCTCAGAGACTGCCTGCTTACCAGATATTGGACCATGCCCATCTGAGACTGTCTGCCCCTCCTGCAGCCGGTCATGTGCCAACAGGGCTTCCATGAGTGCACTCTTTGTCATGCTCTCATAGACAATCCTCATCTCTGTGCACAGCTCATGAAGTTGATGCACATGAAATCTGAAATAGCCTGAGGAGCTCATACTCTCTCGCTATGCTGCACTACACTGTCTAAAAATAAAAAAAAAAATAAAAAAACAGTAGTAAACAATGTAACCTTTTGAAATCCTGCTTCATGATGGTTAAGGTATATTTCTGCTGGCACTACATCATCAGTGTGCTGTCTCTTTCTCAGAGTTCCTGCTTACATAGAAACATAGAATTTGACGGCAGATAAGGACCGCTTGGCCCACCCAGTCTGCCCATTTCCCTACCTGATGGATAAGCTGCAGATCCTAGTTAACCAGCAGCCTACTTCTTCCTACCCCCACCCCCTAGAATTGCCTTATGACTGTTTCTTGCATGCTTGAATTCCACCACTGTTTTTGACTCCACAACCTCCTCTGGAAGGCTGTTCCATGCATCCACAACCCTCTCTGTGAAAAATACCTTAAATTACCTCTGAGCCGCCTCTTCTATCTTCAAATTGTGCCCTTGTTCTTGCACACCCTTTTGAAAGAGCTACCCTCTTGGACTTTGTTGATTCCCTTGAGGTACTTGAAGTTTCTACCATGTCCCCCTCTCCCTCCTTTCCTCAAGGCTATACATATTAAGCTCCTTAAGTCTCTCTTATATGTCTCCGGTGCAGACCCCTGCACCATTTTAGTTGTCCTCCTCTGGACAGGTTCCATCCTGTCTATATCTTTATGGAGATTGGGTCTCCAGAACTGCACGCAGTACTCAGATGTGGTCTCACCAGCTGTCTGTACAGAGGGATAATAACTCTTGTTTTCTGCTGGTGATGCCTCCCATGCATCCCAGTATCCCCCAGCCTCATTGCTGCCCTCTCACATTGCTTGCCCACCTTTAGGTCATCTGATATGACTACCCCAGGTCCTTTCCATTTTTGTTGTTGTTAGTATCTCACCCCCATTGTGTACTTCTTCCCTGGTTTTGTTTCCCAGGTGCATTACCTGCACTTTAGCATTGAATATAAGCTGCCATACATTTGACCATCTCTAACCTTGCCATGTCCCTTCTCATCCTTTCCACCCCACCTTGTGCATCAACTCTGTTGCAGATCTTTCTGTCATCTGCAAAGAGACATACTTTTCTTCCAGTCCTCTGCAATGTCGCTTATAAAGACATTGAAGAGGACCGGGTCCTAATACTGAACCCTGTGGTACCCCACTGCTAACCCCCTTTTTCAGAGTGGACTCCATTTACTATTACTGTCTGTGTCCTATTCTCCAGCCAATCTTTACCCAGGCTGTAATCTGGGACCCACTCCCGGGCTGGCTAACTTGTATATTAATCTTTTTGTGGGACTGTGTCAAACATTTTGCTAAAGTCTAGGTAGGCCATGTCCACAGCCTCTCCTGATCTACTACTTTGGTCACCCAGTCAAAGAAATCTATCAGATTTGTCTGGCATGACCTTCCCGCTGTGAATCCATGCTGCCTTGGGTCCTGTGCCCTCTGGCCTCTAGATACACAACAATTCTTTTCCTTCAGAAGTGATTCCATCATTTTCCCTACCACTGAGGTTAAACTAACAGATCTGTAGTTTCCTGCTTCTGCCTTGCTCCCACTTTTGTGAAGGGGAATCACATCTGCCCTCCTCCAGTCCTCAGGTACCACCCCATCCTCCCATGATTTGTTATAGAGGGTAGTCAGTGGTGTCACTAGTTCTACCCTTAGTTCTTTTAGAATTCTGGGATGAATTCCATCAGGCCCCATTGCTTTGTCCACCTTCAGTTTTAAGAGTTCTTTCAGAAGTCTTTCTTCTGTAAATGGGCTGGTATCAACTTCTGTATCCAGAGTGTTTCTACTGTTTGTTTTAGGTACCTCCCCCTCTTCCTTTGTAAATACTGAGCAAAAATATTTGTTTAGTATCTCTGCTCTTTCACAGTCACCCTCTGCCCACCCTCCCTCCCCTTTATTAAGCCTCACTATCCTCCCTTTTGTCTTCCTTTGCTCCTGATGTACCTATAAAGGGTTTTATCCCCCTTCTTAACTGAGTTGCCTATCTTTTCCTCGGTTTGGGCCTTTGCTGTTCTGACTGCCTTTCCAGCTTCCTTTTGCTTTAACTGATACAGTTCTCTGTCCTGTTCCTTCTGTGATTCCTTGTACTTCCTGAATGCTTTCTTTTTCTCTTGAACCTTCACTGCCACTTCCTTTGAGAACCATAGTGGTTTCTTACCTCGTTTCATTTTGTTTATTTGCTTTACACAAAGGCTTGTTACCTCTGTGATGGCAGTTTTATTATTCCCCATTGTTCTTCCACCCCTCCTTCCTGCCCATTTGCTAGTGCATTCCTTAGGCACTCACCCATTTGACAAAGTCAGCCCTCCTAAAATCCAGTACCTTTGTCTTTGTATGGCTTGACTCTATTGCTGTGTTCATTGTGAACCATACTGTTCGATGGTCGCTAGTTCCTCAGATGGCTACCCACTCTACATCTGTGATCCTCTTCATCTCCGCTTGAGAGAACCAGGTCTCAAGATTGCTCCCTCTCGAGTGAGCTCCAATACTAGTTGTCTAAGGCATGCCCCTGTAGGGCATCCAGAATAACCCCACTCTAGAAGTGGCTGCTGCAACTGCACTCCAGTTAACATCTGGCATATTCAGATCACCCATCAGCAATATCCCTTTATCTGCCATTCTAAGTATACTTTCTATCATTTCCTTGTCCATTTCCTCCCTGAGAGGAGTCTGTATACAACCCTGTGCGGATTGGTGCCATTGCCTGCCTCCAAATTGACCCACAGTGCTTCTTCTCCTCCCTGTTTACCCTTTTGTTCTGTTGCTTTGATTTCTTCTCTTATGTAGAGAGCTACTCCTCCTCCTCTTTTACCCTCCCTGTCCCTCCTGTAGATACTGTATCCTGGTATGTTTACGTCCCAGTCATGGTTTGTGTGTACCATGTTTCTGTGACTGCCACAATATCCAGATCTTCCTCCTCCATCAAGGCCACTAATTCAGGAAGCTTGTTACCCAGACTACAGGCATTGGTACTCATTGCTCTCCATTTTTTGATGGCTTTACCTTCTGTAGCGGCAACCCCCACTGACCTTTCTACCTTGGTCTTTTTCTCATTTAGTACCCTGTTTTGTAGGGGGAGGCTGGGATTTTCCTTCTGCTTATCAGTGCCTCCCCTCTTGATTAGTTTAAAGGCTTGCCAATGAAGCATTTAAACCGATTGCCCAAAAGACTTGTTCCCTTCCTGGACAGATGCAGACCATCCTGCCAGTATAGGCTGGTGTCCCTCCAGGTGGAACCCCAGTCCCCAATGAAGCCAAACCCCTGTGCTCCACACCATTTTTTAACCATTTGTTAAACTGCATGGTGCAAAAGTACCTCGCCTCCTCATGCCACTGACAGGCAGCACCTTTGAGAAGGATACTGTGTGTGCTACTTGTCTTAAGCCCTCTCCAACTCTACAAAGTCCTTCTGCACTGCTCTAATCTCATGATGAGCCAAGTCATTTGTCCCTAGGTGGACAATGATGTCCAGCTCAGACTCCTGTGCAACTGTTCTCGTGATCCTAAGGATGCGCTTCCTGTCCCTCCAAGCCATGGCACCAGGCAGGCACCTTACTTCAGTTTTCCCTGCTCCCCCAGTTCTATCCCCCTAATAACTGAGTCCCCCACCAGGAGCTGCTTTCTTTCCCTGTGGTGCCTTCTGCCTCCTTCCTGAGGGCCTCCCTTGTGACAGTTGTCTGCACCCTCCTTAGGGTTCAGAGACTTCACAGAAAAGCACACTGTTCACTGCTCTGCACTGCACTGGTACCATTTGCAATGCTAATCCCACCACTCTTTCACCAATGTGATAAAAATCCCTCACCAGGGACTTCAAGTGCACTGCCACCACCATGGGTTATTACCAACAGGACCCAGGGAAACCTGTTTCTTACCTCCTCCTTTGCACAAAATCAGGAAGGTCAAACACAATAACTGTGGGTAGAGTGCCCCTGCAGAGATGGACTGCAAACAGAATCCAGCAGAAATAGCAGAATTGCCCTTTTAAATAAATCAAGCAGTCACTGATTCTATAAAAATATTATTACTTACTAAAAGACTACAAGTATTTACAACAGAATATATTTACAGGAAAACAAAAATGTTACACATTTACTAACAAGCAGAAAATAGAACAAGTTGAACAAACATTTGGTGTATGGTACAACATAATTCTGAGCTATTCTCATCTAAAATCCTTCACCTATCCTAGCTACAGAATTGCACTGTCCCTTACTGTGCTATTTCACCAGTCAGCTAGTCTTTATACAGCAGGACTCCTGGTCTTCGGATGTTCCAAGTCCAAGAGAGTGTGCTTTCTTACAGCACCTCAATTTATTTCTTACTCACTCTAGGGAAGGGTCTCATTCCCTTTGAATGACACTTCCATGCTGTTCCAGCCTCTTTGAATGTGTGTGTGTGTGTGTGCCCACCCTTCAGGACCTCCTTGCTAACATTATGATGTGCACCAGAGTCCTTTGTCTAACAAGAGAACATTTCCCGGAAGGACTCCCCTCTGGTGTTATTGCTTTATTGCCTCCTCCCTAGCCTTACTGTTAGCTTTCCCACAAGAACATCAGCCCCACCACCCTGGCTGACATAGGGTGTCATATGCTACTTGAGATGTGGTCTGGTAGCCATCTTGGACCTGAAGCAGATGCATATTCAGAAAAAAATAAATGAATCAAAAGAATACATGGCTCTGGTCCTCCTTCCCATCACAATGACACCCAAATAAAACATGGAATCAACCCCACCCCCACAGAATAGTGCTCCATGTCCCCACAACAGAAAAGGATTCCATGCCCCAAGAGAACAGAGATCCATGATCCTCAGATGTCAAGACTCCTTTTCTCACACAGAACCATTCCCTCCAAAATAGGACTCCCTCCTACAGAACAGGACTACATGTCCCTTACACCACAGAAAGGGATACATGCCTCCTATATTACAGGGAACAATGCTCCACTCACTGAACATGGCTCCATGCCACTCCTCTAACAACTTTTAAGTCCTCACCCACTGAGCATGATTCACGTCCCCTAACAGAAACAGGCTCCATGCCTCAACACACAGATCAGAGCTACATGCTCCACTCCACATACACTGAGCAGAGCTATGTGTCTCCACTGAATAGAGCTCTGTGTCCTTGCTTCCAGGAGTTGGCTTCATGCTCCCCCACAGAACATGATGCCATGTTCCTCTGAGAACAGTGATCAAGGCTCCCCTACAAAACAGGGTTTCATGTCCCCATAAAACAGAGGTTAATGCTCCTACTATTATAAAACAGGATTCCATGGCCTGTCATATAACTGAGCTCCATGCCCCCAAGAACAGAGCTCCCTGCCACCTTTCCACAGAATAGGGCCACATGCCTCTTCAGAAAAGGCTCCAGAGACCACCAGAAAAGGCTCTATGCCACCCATATAACAGGTTCCATGCCCTCCCACACACATGCAGAACAGAGCTCCATGACGCCTCTGCATACACACACACACACACACACACTATAGAGATGTGCAAAATTGAGAAAACTTCACTTTGCTAGAATTTATTATTTTTTTTTAATATACCTTTTTTTCTTTCTGGTCAATATGGGCAGCTCTCAACTCTGTCCCTGACTCCTTTTATTTGGCATCTCATCACTCCCATCTCTTGGGCCCAGGACCCCCACAGATTGCCCCCCAAGGTGGAGCAGGGTAGGGGAGGGCCATCTTCCTTCTCACCCAGAGAACTACATATAGACTGGGCCAGAGGCCTGGTGATGGCATTGGATGGAGGTGGGTGGGCAGGGGAGCTCATGTACACCAACCATTTTTCCATTTCTCCCCTTCCCCATTGCTGGGGCGCACATCAAGCGTGGAGTGCGTGGAGCAGCGCATGCTGTGGAGTCCCACAGCACCCTCCCATCTTTTGTGTCATGATCCTGCACTAGCCTCAGGCCTCCACCTGGTGGCATTCATTCATCGAGAATGTCAATACACCCTCTCTTGGAGAGGAGAGCTGTCCTATGGATGCTCGATCCTCTCCCTTCCCGGTTGACCCCTAGCAACCTGCATTCATCATAGAACATGGGTCGCCAGAGTGACAGGAAGTAAGGCACCAGTGCCTCAGCCCTCCACACCACTGAGCTGGTGTTTTCACAAAGTTTAATGTGTTGGCTTTGCAATGTGTTTACCATGCGAAACAGCAGTTTTTTTTTCCACAAGCTGACCAAACTCTGCTAGCAAAGTTGCCACTTCAGGGGAAAAAGTTACATTTTACCCGGCAAAAGCATTCTGAAGTTGATGAAATTGAAGTTGGTGACACCAGCACGAACTTTGCGAAGCTTCGCAAATTCAAAGCTTTGCAACTATGCAGAAAGCTTGCCAACAAAGTTTAAATTTGCTGCATCTCTAACATACACATACACACAGTCACAGATATATACACACACACACACACACAAACACACCACAGGACTTCATGCCCACTCCAGACTAAACAAGTCTACATCCACCAGTAGAACAAGGCTATTTGCCCCAGCCCCAGAGAACAGGGTTCCATGCTACCCAAAGTACTAAGCTCCATTCCTCACTCCTCCAGGCTCCACAGAACAAGTCTCTAGGCCTCATCACACAACAGAAGAAGGCTCCAGCCCATCACACATAGAAGTGGGCTTCAACCCCCAATTAACTGAGCAGGACTGCATTCCCCCACACAAACAAAACTGGGATCCACATCCAGCCAAACAAATCATGGCTATATACTGTATACCAATTCTAATATTTTTCTAATTAGATATTTTCCAAATTATTACATACTGAATTTTTTATCTGTCAAGTCATTTCAGTGGTTAAAGTCTTCTGTAATTTTCATTTGAAAATGGTCTTCCATTTCTTTTATAAAATCTTGATCCATGAAAAATCTTTCTTATTATAATTTTTGTTTTCTTCGCTCAACAATAGCTAATACTGTGCACCATAACCAAGTTACCATCTTTATTATTCCCAGTTGCAGGACTTGCAGTTAGAGAAAGAATGTACTCGTGAACCTCAGGTGGTCTTGTGAACTTGATAATTCAGAGATAGAGCAAAATGATGGCACTCCAGGGATGTGGGTTCAATTATCAGGTCACATTATTTCTTTCTCATTACAATTTGGGTTTCAGCAGTAAGGGTGTGATGTTGGTAAGTTTCACTTCAACAAGAGCTTCACTACCTGCTTGTCACTATGTGTAGCACTTTGTGAAGTTCTTTTGAAAAGTATAGTGGCAATTTGCTCAGCACAGACTGTGCTGTAGCACTTTGTGGAAGAATTGTCCACTATGCACAGTACTTTGCCATGTGAAGTGAGCAGTTGTTCCTGCAAATAGTATAGCTAAGTGCTAATTTGCAGAGTTAAAAAAAAACAACAAATGAAAACCTTCCCCCACCATGTAAACACCCATTTCCTCCTCCCATCCCCCAGCCTGGACAGTTTAAAACACAATCCACTACCCCTGCCCTCAATGGACTTAATCCCACCCTCCTTCCATTAGCCTAATGTAGTTACTTAGAAATGTCAATTAGATAGTATTGTTTGTAAATTTCAGTGCAGCAAATGCAATAATCAGCCCTTCCCCCACCTTCATAGCAGTCACATTTGTTTCCACTCCTTCTCACAGCTCCAAATGGTTTTATTGTTATCTCATCTCCACACCTCCATAGCACCTAATCCCTACCTTGTCAATGCCACCTGTATATGTATAAAGAGAGCATGGTGGTGAAGAGAAACCAGCACAGATTCTTTTTTATGCAACAAGTGTTGGGATAAAAACTGGCAGTTAAATCAAGTAATCTGAGTCACTGTCCAGATAAATGGGGTATGATGCAATCACTATGGGAATAACTTGAAGTTATTCCCATAGTGATTACATCATACTCCATTTATTATGTCTCCTTGCACATGCACAAGAAACATCTTGTGGTAGAATGACATTTTGGAGATGTGTCAGATACGAGTCCAATGCAGAGCAATCTACAGTGGACTCATCTCTGACAGACCAATGAGTATGCAACTGGACTGTGACACTAGTCAGAGTTTCACAGCTGGAAGCCATTCTCTAGTTGAAAGAAATGAAGTGCTCCAATGAGATCACTTCATTCCTTTCATTTACATAAAGCGTAAGTAAGCCAGCAAGCTGTTCTCTCTCGTGCTCCCCCACAGAAAAGTAAAAAACATACCACTGGCCTGATACCCCTATGTTCACCGGTGGAATGCTAAAATGTTCACTCACTCATTTCTCTCTCAGCACCTGCTGCTTTGCTGCCTCCTTGCTGTGACACCCCCCCCCACCATGGCTTTCATATTTATCCCAGCGTGGCTGCATTTATTGGTGGCTCCAGCCATCCTATTCACTCTCACTCTCTTGCTCCCCACCTTGTACTGCCTCTGGAGTGGCTTCACTAAATAGCAGCTCCTTGCTGCTCCTCCATCCCTGGCAGTGTTCTTAAGCCCCATAGGGCATAAATAAATTGAGAATACTGCCACCAGAGTGGCAATTCGGGAAGGAAGGAGGAGGAGGCGCTTTCATTCCCTGCCTCCTCCTCTACCTCCTGCTGACTCCCTTTTCTTCTTCTTCTCCCATCCATGCGGAGTAGGCCACAGACTAAACTCTGTACAGGTTGGGAGTTTACAGTGCCAGGTTACACTAGTGGGGCTGGCTGCAACTGCAGCTCAGCGTAATCCCTCTCCCCCCACCTTGCACTGCCGCCGGAGCACCTTCACTAAATAGCAACTCCTTTCTGCTCCTCCTCCAACTCCTTTCATCCCCAGCAGCCTCCTTAAGCCCTGCAGAGCATAAAGAAATTGAAAATACTACCACCAGAGCAGTGATTTGGGAAGGTAGGAGGAGGCGCTTTCGTCCCCTGCCTCCTCCACCACTTCCCGCTGACTCCCTTTTACTTTTTTTCCCTCCTATGCAGAGCAGACCACAGCCTAAGCTCCATATGAACTGGGAGTTTACAGTGCCAGATCACGCTAGTGGGGATGGCTGCAACTGCAGCCCATCAGAATTTCTGAAATCACCTCCGGGCATATTTCATCCCACCATGCAGGCTCTGCCACTCTCCCCCCCCCCAACTCCAAGACGGTGAGTGCCTCCAGAATAAATGGTGTGCCTGCAATGTTGTGCCTGTTTCTTCTGATTTCAGACCTATTTTGGTGTGCTTTTATTGGGGCTGTTCTGGTGGAGCTGTTTCTTTGAACCAGAAAGCTATATCTTCTAATTTCAAGCCTATGTTGGAGTGTTGTTGTTGAGGCTGTTTGAATCAGAGACCTGTTTCTTCATGTATCAAACCTATTTTTTTTTGTGTGCTTTTAGTGGAGTTGTGGTTGTTTTTTGCTGTCTTCATTAGCTGCTAAGTTTAGTGCATAGTGGGGGAAGAGTGCTAATTGTCTGATCAGTGGCCTCAGCTACTTGATTGTTTCTGGAAGGCATGGGTTGGTCCCACCATCCCCTGCCCCTCACCCCACCCATCCCAGGTACATAATTTCCATTATACCAGGGATTCTGACATCACGTCCCCAAAAGGGAAAAGGACATGTACCTGTCATAGCAGAAACAGATATCCAGGAAAGGAACAGCAGCGAGTGAAGAGGTGACTGCTATCTCCATGGAAGAGAAGTAACTGCGACACAAGGAGCTTTCATCTGTACCTGTTTGCATTGTGTAAAGGAAGGGTAGGAGTTAGAAGGAGGCTGTGTAATAGGTGCTTGCAGTTTCATTTTGGGTGTGGACAGGATGGATAGGAACTTAAAAGGCAGCTGCTCAATCTTTCTAAAGTGTATGACAAAGGGGATAAGGGAAGTTGAGAAAAGGAGAAGAATGTTTTGCAATGATAGAGGGGGAAAGGGGAGACTTGGGGGAGCATAAGGTATTCTTCATCTGGAAGGGTGGGGGGTCGCTGGTGGGCAATGAGAGCAATGGGTAGGGTGGTAGCCTGCAACAACTGCGGTGTGCCAATCTTTCTAAAAATTGCATGGAGGATGGTGGGATGTTTAGTGTGCAACCAAATAGAGAAACTTAAAAAGGAGATGGAGGGTCTGCAGGAGGAGCAAAGACAGGCAAGGCCGACTGGAGAAGGTTATAGTCCAACACTGGAGGGAGAGAGGAGGGGAGATGAAGAGGGAGGGCTATTTGGGCCAACAGGGGGGAGGAGAGGGTCAGAAGAGGGGAGCAGAGATGGGGGGCCCAGTAGGGTTACTACCTTTTAAGAAGTCCAAAGTGTGATATTTCTTAACGAAACATCATTTTTTTGCAGGACAATATGTAACCTCAACCAATGCGACAGACATGTTTTCTCTATATCATCAGAATTAAGACTATGTGTTTTCATTTTTCAGTTGTTTCTATTGTTTCTTATCATTTTAAAGGTATTTTAGTTAAGATTTTATAGTTTTCTGCAACATTAAGAGGAAAGTTAGAAACTGTTTCTCCTACTGTAATGTCAGGACAGGTAGTATTTTTCATGTTTTTGTGCAGGACACAGTGGCCCAAATCAGCACTGTCCTGCAAAAATCAGGACAGGTGGTAACCCTAGGGCCCAGGCTAAGAAGAATGTCATCAGGGGAAATCAGGTCAGGAGAAAGAAGCAACAGGAAGGAGGAGAAAGGAACTGGCAAGGGGAGGAGGAGGAGAAGTGGCAACCATCATGGAGTTGAAAGGAGGGAATGGGCTACTATGGGGAGAGAGGACACTGGCGTTGGAGAAGGATCTTCAGAAAATCATTTTGCAGTACTAGAGGGAAAGGAGGAGGAGGAGGAGGAGGGAGGTGATGAAATTGGAGGAGTAACTATCAGAAGTCTGGATGAAACTGGAGTGGGGGAGGTTCTTCTGGGGGAATTACAACAGGGGCAGAAGGGGGAACTACTGTGCAGAAGGAAGAGGAGGAGGAGCCGGGAGCAAGATGTGGGGAGAAAGGGAAGCAATCAGTTAGTATGAGAGGTGGAATCTTAGTGCTGAGGGACTCAATACTAAGAGGAGTCAGGTGGGGTAGCAATGGAGAGAGGCATAGTCCCATTTGGGTGGAGGCCATACTGGGAAGGACAGTGGAAAGGGTGGGACAATCTGTTCTAACATATGCTAGAAGGGGTAGGGAGAAGCCTCATTTAATTATACATTTGAGGATGAATGACCTGGCTGATAGGACAGTAAATATAGTCCAGAGGAGTTCTGAGGAACTAGGACAATTATGTGAGGGGAAGAAAGATCAGTAACTTTCTCAGAGATACTTGCCATACCCAGGGCAAGTGCAGCAAGAAAGCTGAGAATAAAGGATTTTAACAAATGGCTGAGAACCTGGTGTCATGCTGAAGGGTATGGGCTGGTGGGGGGGTAGGGAGGGACCTGGCATGACAGTAGTCTCCATGCCAAGGATAGACTACACTTGAATGAGGAGGGAAAGAAAATCTTGAAACAGTGGATAGAGTAGTATATAGAGAAAGTTGGGAATTTAAACTAGGAGCAGGGGGTGGCAAGTGAGCAAGGGACATGCAGATACCACAGGTTGGGAAGCCATATGAACTTACCCTCCCCCCATAACAGTGACAAAGGACAAAGGGCAAGTACTAGTGGTGGTGCTAGTAAAGAAGGCAGAAGAGGGAGCAGTGGAAGGTGGTCACCCCAAATGCTAGGAGCATTGGGAAGAAAACTGCAGAGCTACAGACTCTCATGGCAGAGAGGGAGGTGAACTTTGCAGCCATCACCAAAACATGGGCCACCCAAAACAAAGACTGGGACCTGTCGATACCAGGGTACAGGATATTATGTAGTGACAGAGTGATTGGGAAAGAAGGGGGAGTGGCACCATATGTGAGGGAAGGACTGAAGTGTGTACGGGAGGAAGTGGAGGAAGATAGTACGAGTCACTAGGGATGCAAATCCAAGATTCCAAGAATAGGACTCTGAGGCTGGGAGTGGTGTACAGGCTGCCCTCTCAGACAGAAGAGTTAGATAGGGAACTAGCAGGACAGATCAGGAGGACCTGTGAGAAGGGTAGTGTGGTGATTGTGGGGGACTTCAATATGCCAGGATTGGATTGGAGTACCCCAACAACCAGTAATAGAAGGGGGCAGGAACTGCTAGATGCCTTCCAGGGCAGCTTTTTAATGCAAATGGTCAGTGAACCAACATGGTTAGGGAATACCCTTGACCTCGTGCTGGCAAATGGGGAGTTGTGAGGGAACTTAGGGTGGAAGAACCACTGACAGGGAGTGACCACCACTCAGTATGGTTAATGCTGGATATGGGTAAGGAGGGAGTGCAGAAACAGAGGGGGAGGGGGTGAGAGATGGGGAAATCATGAAGGACAGGGTTCTGGAGGGTTTGAGGGCACTGAGGGTGCACAAAGCACCAGGCCCATATGGCATCCACCCCAGGGTACCGAAAGAGCTGGCAGAAGTCCTGGCAGAACCTCTGGTAGACTTATTTAATGCCTCACTACACTCAGGATGTGTACCTCAGAATTGAAGGATGGCTCATGTGGCGCCCCTCCACAACAGCGGCCCCAAGAATGAACCGGGGAACTACAGACCAGTGAGCCACACGTCCATCATGGGTAAGCTAATGGAGACTATCCTGAAGGAGAAGCTGGTGGCCCTCCTGGAGGCCAAAGGACTACAGGATAGCAGACAGCATGTCTTCGTGAGTGGCAGATCCTGCCAAACCAACCTGGTGGAGTTCTATGACTGGGTAAGTAGCCAATTGGACAGGGGCCATGCAGTGGATGTCCTGTACCTGGACTTCAATAAGGCATTCAATCCGGTGCCACATGGAAGGCTAGGAAGTAAGTTAGAAGGCACAGGGTGGGTGCAATGCTGGTGAGATGGGTAGGAAACTGGCTTCAGGGAAGGCAACAGAGGGTGGTGGTGGGTGGGGAGCTCTCATCCCCAAGATTAGTGACAAGCAGTGTTCTGCAGGGCATGGTGTTGGGACCAGTGTTGTTTGAGATCATCATTGCAGATATATCATTGGGCATAAAGAGCAAGACCAGTCTGTTTGCTGATGACACCAAGATGTGAGTGGTGGTGAATGACACAGGAGGATGGCAAGGGTTGCAGGATGATCTGGCAAAACTGGAAACCTGGTCAGAAACCAGGCAACTGGGGTTCAATGCCAAAACATGCAAGGTGCTGCATTTTGGGGCAAAAAACCCAAGGAGGAGTTACCAGCTGGGGGGGGGGGGGAGTGCAGCTAGCCGAGACAGAGGAGGAGAAGGATCTGGGGTACTCATTACAAGGTCAATGAACAACTTGACACAATGTAGGAAAGCAACTGCAAAGGCCAACAAAATGCTTGGTTGCTTTGCAAGGGGTATATCTTTGAGGAGGGGAGAGATGATTCTGCCACTGTATTGATCATAAGTTAGACCGCACCTGGAGTACTGCATGCAGTACTGGAGCCCGTATCTGAAGAGGGACATTAAGTTACTGGAGGAGATGCAGTGCAGAGTGACAAAGATGATCAAGGGGCTGGGGGATTTTCCATATGAGAGGAGGCTGAGGGAGCTGAACATGTACTCACTGAAGGAGAAGAGGGACAGGAGGGATATGATTGAAATCTTCAAGTACATGAAAGGAATACACCAGATAGGTACAGAGGGGCTGTTCAAAGTAAGGGAGGGGAGGGACACCCAGGGCCATGATATGACTAGAGGGAGGAAGGTTCAGGAGGGATATGAGGGGACACATTTTTATGGAGAGGGTTGTAGCTGGGTGGAATGCATTACTGGCAGAAGTGGTATCCAGAAGAACAGTGGACTGCTTCAAAAGATGCTGGGACAGGGCAAGGGAGGGTCAAGGGAGGGAAGGGTGGGAGGGAAGGGCAGCTGTAGCATAAGTGATGCTATCTGCATATTCAAGCAGACTTGATAGACCACGAGACCTTTATCTGCTGGCAAATTTTATATGTTCATAATGGTTACAGATGTGGACCCCTCCTCACAATTTGAACATACAGATGCACCTGCTGTCATGCCTTATGTGCTTAGATGTCTCAAAATAATGATTAAAACAGAAAAGCAAAGAATCACCTGTCCTAAATTATGATTGAAATTACTCATTTGGAAGGTATCATTTGGGAGGCCTTATGGGTCACCTTACGATCCCCAGCAGGAGATAAGGTCAAGCTGGGTGTAGTATATAGGCCCCCCGGGATGAGTGATGTTCTAGAGGATGGTTTCTTGGACAACATCATTGCCCAATGTGGACCAAAAGGGGAAGTAGTGGTGTTGATGGGGGACCTTAATATGCCAGGTACAAACTGGGGAACCATGTCCTCTAAAGTGGCCAAGGAGCAGAGGCTGCTGGATGGCTTCCAGGATGTGTTCTTAACACAGCATATGATGGAGCCCACAAGGGAGGGGCATGTCCTGGATGTGGTTCTGGCAGATGGGGATCTGGTGCGACATGGTTGTACAGGACCCCTGACTGGGCGACCACAATACTGTCTGGTTTCAAATAAGCATGGGGAGGGGAGATCTAGGACACTGGCAGTGGACTTCAGGAGGCAGACTTTATGGGCATGGGAAATATTCTCAAGGATCACTTGAGGATTACCTCAATGACAAGTGTGTAAAGGAGATGGAGGTCATAAAGGGGACTTCCTGAGGCAGTCAGGATCTGCGCTAAGTTGAAGCTGTAAAGGGAGCAAGGTCATATAAACCATGCTGGTGGTCCAGTGAGGTACAGGTAGAAGTCAGAGAAAAGAAGAAGCCTACAAAATATAAACAACAAGAGGGATAGGGATAAGGAAATGTACCAGCTTGCATCTAGAAAAGTCACCCATATGGTGGGGGAGCAAAGTCAGTAAAGAGCAGCGGCTGGCACAGGGATACATGGAGGAGAAAAGGGGTTCTTCCGGTACATTGGGGAGCGGAGAAAAACTAAGGGCCATCTCAGCAGATTGAGATCAGAAGGAGGGTGGGTGGAAAGGCGAGGGACCAGGCAGAGGTATTTAATGAGTACTTTGCCTCTGTGTTCACTAGGGAGGGGGATGGGATATCTACAAAGCAAGGCACAGAGGGATAGAAGCATCAGTAAGTGGGATCAGGGAGCAACAGAAATGGACCAAGAGGGAGGGAGAAGTACCCCAGGGGTGTCACATCTGGGTAAGGATAAAAAGGCCAGTAAGGTGGAGGGGAAGGATGATGATATCTCCGACAAAAGGGTGTGGTTAGCCCTCAAGGCCCTAAAGAAAGACAAATCTCCTGGGCCGGATGGCATTCATCCGATAGTACTATGGGAATTGGCGGACATACTGGCTGCACCCCTGGCGGAGCTTTTCAACAGGTCACTTGAGACAGGGAGGGTACCTAGGGATTGGCGAGAGGCACATGTGGTGCCAATCCATAAAGGGGGGTCAAGGGAAGTACCAGGTAACTATAGACCCATCAGTTTGACCTCGGTGGTGGGAAAACTAATGGAGAGTATACTAAAGGAACGATTGGGGGTGTACTTGGAGGAGGTGGGAGGTCTGGATAGTTGGCAACATGGGTTTGTGTCAGGTAGATCATGTCAAACCAACCTTGTGGAGTTCTATGAATGGGTAACATCAGAACTGGACAGGGGTAAGCCTGTGGATGTATTATTCTTGGACTTCAGCAAGGCGTTTGACTCTGTCTCACACAATGGTCTGGTTGAGAAACTGATGGGGTTAGGAGTAGGCCCTTTGATGGTTAGATGGATTGAAAACTGGCTAGCTGGATGCACCCAGAGAGTAGTGGTCTGTGGAGAGCTCTCGAACCCTAGAGAGGTTGGTAGTGGGGTACCACAGGGCTCGGTCCTGGGTCTGATCCTGTTTAATGCACACATATCGGACATCAGGGAGGGTATAGGGTGTGAAATGAGTCTCTTCACGGATGACTCCAAGATGGGAGCAGTAGTTGAGGGAGAAGAGGGGAGGTTGGCCCTGCAAGGGGACCTGGATACCCTGGAAAGCTGGGCTCACACATATGGAAATTAAATTTCAATATCACCAAGTGCAAGGTGTTGCATCTTGGTCGGGAAACCCTAAACTCAGGTACACCCTGGAAGGGAGGCACTGGAGGCCTCAATAGGGAAAAGACCTAGGGGTCATGGTGGATGCATGTATGAATAACTCTGAGCAGTGCAGGAGGCAGCTAGCAAGGCAAACAGGATGTTGGGATGCATGTGGGGATCACCTCTAGGAGTAAGGAAGTGATTCTGCCGCTGTACAATGGACTGGTTAGACCACACCTTGAGTACTCTGTACAGTACTGGAGACCACACTTGAAGAGGACATACAGCTCCTGGAGGGGTACAGAGGAGGGCAACAAAGATGATGGGGGCTAGAGATTTGGCAGTAGAGGACAGACTTGAGGAGCTCTGCCTGTTTTCATTGGAGGAGAGGAGAGACAGGGGGACATGATTGAGGTCTTTAAGTACCTCAAGGGAATAAATAGGGTAAACATGGAGGGGATCTTTAGACTAAAGCAGGGAGGTATCACCAGAGGGCATGGTTTGAAGTTGGAAGGTGGAAGGGTAAGTGGGGAAAAGAGGAGGAGGTTTTTCACTGAGAGGGTGGTGGACCCTTGGAATGCACTGCCTGGTGAGCTGGTTCAGAGATCCACAGTGGAGGGCTTCAAGAGAGGGTGGGATAGACACAGAAAGTGGATGTATCAGATGATGGTCTGTCCCAGGGGGGTGGGGATGGATGATAGGGGTTTCTGGAGCACAAGGGATGGGAGGGTCTCGGCACCCAACTAAGGATCTAAGGTTTGAGCAGACTCGATAGACCCTAAGGCCTAATCTGCTGGCAAATAGTATGTTAGTATCTAAAAGTGTGGCCTCTGAATAGGGCTCACAAAGAATATGCAGCTTAGAATACCACTACGTAAAGAACAGAGGGAACATGTTATACTTATCCTGCACAGTAAGTGTATGGAGATATGGGACTGGATCTGGAAAAATTAAATAGTGTCGTTTCTTAATAGTAATTCACGAGGGGCCACAACTGCAAGCTGGCAATGGGAAATTTAGGAGGAGAGTGAGGAAATACTTCTTCTATAGGGTGGCAGATAAGTGGAACTCATACCAGAGGAGTTGGTCAATGTTAAGATGATTGTAAGTTTCAAGGGGGGGTAAGATACTGTACCTGAGAGTGGTGAATAGGATGGAAGGGGAAGGGAGGTTGTCACTGGGGCTAATGGAGTGGAGGCAAAAGCCCAGATGAAACGAATGGACCAGAGTCACTCTGGGGCAGGCCATGTGAGGGAGGATTGAACATCCCAAGGACGACTGTCCTCCTCAGAAGGGGGGGGATTCTGAATCCTGCTACTTGCCTGCTAGCTGGCAGAGGCCAGGTGGCCGCATCAGTGGGACCAATAGGCATGGGAGGCATGTGCTGATGCAGCACATATGTGCCTGAATATGCACATGTGTGGGCAAGTCACACACAGATGCCCTGTGGAAGAACTGGAGTAAAATGTTCCTGCTCACTTGTAATCTCCATACAGGCACTGCATGACTCTAGGTGTCCAGCCACCACCAATACGGTTTTTTGTAAGTGGCAGTTATCCCATCGTCTATGAGATGGGTTAATGAAAGGGCTGGGGGGCGATGCCACTGAAGCCAGGGAGGAAGGAAGAGAAAAACCTGTAAAAAACAAACAAAATACTGTACACAGTGTGGAAAAAACATGGAATAAAAAAAAAAAGTAATATACAGTAGCTGAAATGATAATGCTAAGAAAGTGTGTGATGGGGTGAATTAGCAAAGGAAAAGCAAAATTTAAGAAATTCAATTCAATTCAGTTCAATTCAATTTTATTTTATACTGGAGGTCATGTGAGCAAAAATGCCCGTTTTCACAAATGACCAGCCTTGGCAGTGTTGTGCAATGCCAGATCTATAAAAAACAAGACAGCTATTATAGCTGATCCTGTTGGGTCATCTGATCTGGCTTGCATCACTGAGATCTGGCTGGACGAAAATCCAGGCCCTATATTGGCCTTGGCAGTTCCAGGCGGTTTTCTCGGTGATACACCGTCAAGTTGGATCGTCAGAGAAGCGAAGGTGTGGCCATTATGTTTAAGACTGAGCTGGGCCTTGTGGATGTGCTATTAGGAATTACCAGACCCTTTGAATATATCCTGGGAGAGGGTGTAGGCTGCGGGATTCTCCTCGTTTACCGTCCACCAGGTGACGGTGGTGATTTCTTGCAGGAGATAGCAGACTTCATCATCGACTTAGTTTTGAGGTTCCCCAGACTGATTGTTCTGGGTGACTTCAATGCCTGGGTCAATGATGAACTCTCGCATTTTTGTCAAAATCTCCTCCAGCTAATGGTAATGCTGGGCCTAACACAGGTGGTTACGTCCTCGAACCATGTAGGGGGTCATTCATTGAATCTGATATTTCTTTTGGGTATGGAGATCACTGATTTGGGGGTGGAACCAGTCAGTTGGTCTGACCATCACACCATAAGGTTTAGTTTCAGGGCCACCCCAATTAGGTCTGCCCCTATGGAGATGGTTCGGTACCGCCCTTTAAGGGGTGTTAACCCCAGTGATCTAATGGCGGTACTGGATTTATCGGGTTTGTCGTGTGAATGCATGAGTCCAGATGATCTCGTACAAGCCTATAATAAGGCTGTGGGAGATACTCTGGACAAAATTACTCCTGTTCGTGTTTGGCCTCTCACCCTCCGTCTAAGGAGCCCCTGGTTTGATGGTTCCTTGAAGGAGTTGAGGTGAGTTGGCCGGAGGTTGGAGACAGTTTGGTGGAAGTCCGGCAATGATGCTGACAGGCTTAGGTTGATGGCACATTATGACTGCTATCAATCAGAAATCACCCATAAGAAGGTAGAATTCCTGTCCAGGGAGATTTCTGCTGCACAGAACCGACCAGCTCAGCTTTTTCAGACCGTGGACAGACTGTGCAATCCAGTCTGTCTCCAGCCTAAAGAAGCTTTTTCTCAGCTAAGATGCGAGGAGTTGGCTCGGTTCTTTGCAAATAAGGTTGCCAACATCATATCTGGCATCGGTCTAACCTCTCCTTTGGGGGATTGCAGTGATTGGCGGGAAGTGGCATGTGCCCAGTCTGTCTGGTCAGACTTTTGCCGACTGGAGTTCAGTGACATTGTAAAGATCATCCAGACATTACGCCCAACTAGTTGTAGTTTGGATCCGGGCCCTACACCCCTTTTAGTAGGATGTGTAGAAGCTATCTGCCCAATCCTTGCTAACATTGTCTGGAAGTCCTTGAAGAGGGGGGTCTTCCCCGACACCCTCAAGGAGGCAGTCGTTCGACCGCTCCTTAAAAAATCTTCCTTGGATCCAGATTATCTAGCTAACTACTGGCCTATCTCTAACCTGCCATTTGTTGGTAAGGTTACTGAAAAGGCAGTTGAGCTGCAACTGGATGATCATCTTATGACTCACAATGTCTATGGTACTCTCCAGTCTGGTTTTAGGAAGAAATGTAGCACGGAGATTGCTCTTGTCCGGGTATTGAGTGATCTCCTAATGGCTAGAGATCGAAAGGCATGTACCATTCTGGTCCTTCTCTATCTCTCTGCTGCATTTGACACTGTAGAACATGGTGTGCTATTGGACTGCCTGCGGGTTTACTGTGGGCTGTCTGGTACAGTCCTCAAGTGGTTTCATTCTTACCTCACAGGCAGGTCTCAGAGAGTTGCCACTGGAATATATTCCTCTGGCACTCTTTCCCTGCCTTCTGGGGTACCGCAGGGTTCCATCTTGGCTCCCATGCTGTTTGCAGTGTATATGCTACCATTGGGAGAAATCATTAGATGATACAATCTGGGTTTTCACTGCTATGCAGATGATACCCAGTTGTATCTGTCCTTTCTCCCTGGCCAGGGTGATGCACTCTCCGTGCTAAACAACTGCCTTGCTGAGATCAGACTTTGGATGAGTTCCAGCTGGCTAAGACTGAATCCGGATAAGAATGAGGTACTGGTAGTGGACCCAGGTCATCCGGGGGCAGGATTTGGAGTTGGACAACCATCAGGTTTGTTACTTGGTGGTATGCCGCTCCCTACCTCCGATCAGGTGTGAAATCTGGGTGTTATTTTTGATGAGGGTCTGACCTTAAAATCTCAGGTATCAGCTGTCATCAAAATCTCTTTTTTCCATCTGAAGAATATCACCCGGGTGAAACACCTGGTTCCATCAGACGATCTTCCAACATTGGTCTATGCCTTTGTCACTGCCCACCTTGACTACTGCAATTCCCTTTACCTAGGGCTACCTGGGGTTGATATCCGCCGCCTGCAGCCAGTGCAGAATGCAGCAGCCAGGCTTTTGACTGAGACATCTAGGACCAGTCATATTACACCTGTGCTCCGCTAACTGCACTGGCTACCTGTTAGGTGGCTGATCACCTTTAAGGTTGGTTTACTAACCTTTAAAGCCCTACATGACCAGGGACCTGGCTACCTGAAAGATCTCCTGATTCCCTACTGCCCCCTCCACCCTTTCCGTTCCGCTAACGAGGGATTGCTGGAGATTCCCAGGGTTCGATTGAAAACATCAGGATCACGTGCTTTTGCTTTCTCAGCACCAACCCTGTAGAATTCTCTACCTTGCTGGTTGAGAGAATGCCCAACCGTTGATAGTTTTATAGCTGGTTTGAAAACATATTTATTTAACTTAGCTTTTATTTAAATACAGTTGATGCACTATAATGCTGTTTTAATCTATTTATGTTTATGTTTTATGTACAGCTCCTTGGTTGCGAAAGGCGCTATATAAATAAAGCTGATTTGATTTGATTTGATTTAAGAATAAATACAAAAGAATACAGATGATATAACAGAGTGAAAAACAATGTACAGCAAGGTCAAGCTAACTTGGTTACAGACTGAGCAAACAGGATGTGGAAAATAAATACAAAGAGATAGTAACGGGGAATACATACACAGTGGAGAAGACAACAAAAAAGAAAACAAAAATATTGGCATAAAATACACAAACCCATTAAGAATAAATTAATACATATATTTGCAAAATGGCCTAGAAATTTATGAAGGATCACAATAGTTAATTAAAATACAGTAGCAAGACTGTAAACAATGATCAGGACAAAGAGCGATGGTCAAAAAAAAAAAGGGCAAACCTCTGCTGATAAAAGCATAGCAAAGAATAAGGGCAAGAGAGAAAGCGTTGACGGGGAGAAGGGAAAAGGTAGGGGGGAGAGGGAGTCAGAGTATGAGAGGAGGTAGTTAGGAAATAAAGAAATAGGAGAGAGTGTAGGGATACCATGCTAAACATGTCGTTTATTGAGGGACTCTTGTCTGGGGCACAAACAAGCAGTATCATTAAGAAGGTGGTCCTTGAGAGTGATAATAAAGGAACTGATGAAGCTGCAGGTATGGATGACTAGGAGTAGACTGTTGTAAAGTTTAGGGCCCATGTACGTGATGGAGTTCTGTGCATGGGAGGTGTGGTAAAAGGGGATCTTTGAAATGTGATTTGGGGCCCCCCCAGTGAAGCGCTTTGAGACAGATTTAAGAAAGATGGAGGAGATGCTCAATGGCAATGTGGTTAGGTTAACCTTGTGGAGGAAAGAGAGCATTTTAGAGAGGAACCGGTCTTCAAGAGTGAGCCAGTTTAGAGAGTTGTAGAGGGTACAATGGTGGGTGGACCAAGGCAGACCAGTAACGAAATGCACAATGTTATTGTAAGTGGTTCTGAGTTTGGAGAAAAGGAGGGAGGTGGAGGGTGGGGAGTAGATAATAGAACCATATTCAGGAAGGGGTAGTAGCAAAGAGCCAGCCAGGCAAAACCTGGAAGCAGAAATCAGGAACTTCCTGATTCTATAAAGGAGACCCATTCTCAGGTGGATCTGAGCATTAGACAGCAGCCTGCAGGAGGGGTCACTCTGAACAAGAGAGCAGTAACATCATATCATTGAGTAGGTTCTATGTGATAAAGGCGATTGCAGAAAGGCGATTACTGTTAGGGCGAATCACCAGCGAAAATCTATTTTGCCGGTGTATACTCGCAGTGCAAACCGAAAGGGTGCCAAAAAGATAGTTTTTTTTGGTTTTGTGGGTGCTGCACCCCCTGCACTCCCCTGCACCCCCCTATGAAAGTATTCTCAACTCAAGGAGGGTGCATGTCGGGGGGGTGAAAACAAAAAAAATATTTTCACGGACCGGCACAAAGATCCAGATGCACCCAGCACCAAACCCGGCACCCTCTCAATCCTAGCCTGCCATGAACCCACCATGCCACATGGCCAGCTCGGCAACCCACCGTCATGATACACCACACAAACTCTCCCTTCCCTTCTGCCCATCGCACAGCGTGTTCGGTTCCCCCCACATGTGCAAATACATATAGTGACAGGATGTCGCTATACCCATGTTCAACCCCCTGTCCAGTAGCTGTATGAACAGGCATCGCTACTGAGTCACCCTTTTTGAAAGTGCTCAATAGCAGATGCCCATATCACGGGATACCCATTGAAAGCCACCAACAGTGCCTGAGTGGCGTAGGGGAGAATCTGTAAAGGACATTTCAGAGGGAACAAGGAACTTACAAAGGGTTGCCCATACTAAGGGTGGCCCATCCTGCAAAGAGAGGCCAATCTATACCAGCAGTACATCCCATCATCAACATGGGAGCAACATGTTCCTTCCCCAGAACCAAGGAATGAAGAATGCAAGACATACACCTTCCATCTTCACAGTGTATAAACAGAATGTAAAGCACTTGTAGAACTGCAGTTAGAAGTAGCATTTTTATGACATTTAATTGCAGAACCCAGGATTTTAGATGGTATGTGAACGTAACTTGAACAATTTTTAAAAATATCAATTATGGAATGCTGTGATGGATCAGTGGCTATTTGTTCACTTCCAAGTTAAGAACTGGGCCTCAGATGTGATCCCAGTTCTTCCATGTCTGTAGCCCAAGGGTCAGGGCCTTAGCACTGCCTGTACTTGAGAGGGAGGCACTGCCTTTCCACTTCCACAGCAACCTACTGTTGTGGACCTTGGAGACTGTCCAACACATTGCATCCCTGCCACCTCCACAGGGTCACTGAGGCATCAGGGTGTGTCACACTGCTACAGAAAACGAGGAGGGGTAGAACAATTGCATTGCTTGATCAACGGGCCCCCTGAAAAAAGCAACTTGCTTGCTAAGGGTTTGTGAATACCTTTTAGAGAATACTAACAAAATACAGACATTAGCCTGCCGAGAGAGGAATGCACACATAAGAGCAAATACGAAATGTAACCAAAATGTAATATGCTTTAATAAAAGGGTACAAAATCAGATGGAGCCACACAATTTCAGAGGGAATCTCAGAAAGGACATAGACAGGGTGAATGCAGTCCAGAGGAGGGTAACTAACATTGTGCAGGAGTTGCATGAGAAAGTCTATGAGAAGACACTGAGGGCTCACAACATACAGTATACACACTAGAGGAGCCCTTGCAGAAATATAAGTGTGCTGTGTACATGCAGAATGCATACCACATGCTTAATTGTGCAATATTTGCATGCGGTTCGCATACACAAAGTGAACCGAAGAGAACCAGGTCTGAAAAGCAAATCAGGTTCACATGCTGCAAGCTTGATATGTGTACAGCAGGTAAGCTGGTGTGAACATCTAAAAATCACATCAGGTTCACGTGTCACTTGACATGAGTGCAGTTAAGCTGGTGTGAACATCATTTAAAAATCACATTAGGTTCACATGTTGCATGCTTGCCATGTGTGCAGCAACTAAGCTGGTGAAAATCTCTTCTAAAAACACATCAGTTTATATTTCTCATACTACTGCAATTAGAGCCATTAAAATACATTTTTCATTGATCTCCCATTAAAATTAGGTAAACTTATTAATTCTGATCCTTTTGCAAGTTGTTAATGGCTTTTGATTTTTGTGATTAATTTGCCATTAATTTGTAAAGTATTGTTTGCTTTACTGCATTCAATGCCTAGGATATATAGTCAGACAATATCCCCCATTCCAGATGTGCAAAGAGGGGTCTCTGTGTTATGAAGCCTGATCTTTTTGTTTTACTTGATTTACTTAGTAAATTAGGACAAACGAAGGCTGAAGCCCATCAGGATTGTCCCCCACAATACTGTGGGACATTATTCCTAAATGTAATTTAATTTTAGCCACTAATCTATGCCTTTTTTAAAGACTGCGAAGGTATTAATGCCCATCAATTCCTGTGGAAGCCTATTCCACAATCATAATTAAATCATAAGAGAATCTTCCCTTTTCTGTTATATTTCTTTTCAGTGGGGATGAATGTTTCTTCCCACTTAAGAAGTGTAGTTTTGAGATACTTTCAAGCATCCTCAAGTGGGAGGGCTGATAGAATGTCCTCCCACTGAATTTTCTTTAGGTGGTCACTAATTTCTCCAAAATTTGTATTCTCATAGTTTTTGAATAGCTATTGGTTGGTGGGGGTTGATATTCATACAGTATGTCAATTTAAACAAAATAGAGCTATAATCGCTATTACCTTGTAGGTCATATATAATTGGGTTTGAGATCTTATTCTCAATGTTGGTAATCAGAAGATCCAATATGTTACATCCTATAGTTGGCTCTGTTATGATTTGTTCAAGACCTAAGTCAATTAGTGTAGATACTAATTTTTTTTTCATGTTGATTATTACCAGTTAGGGAATTCCAATCAATTTTAGGCATATTAAAGTCCCCTAAAATTATGACATTGCCTTTATTTGTCAGGATCAAGATGAGAGTAATTAATGTGGATGTATGATCAGGGTCTGCTGATGGAGGCCTATACCTGTAGCATGTATCAACAAGCAACTGGGGTTGTCCCTTAAATTGAATATTGACCCATATACTTTCAGTTGTTGTGGTATAGGGAAATTCAAAGGAAGGAATATTGCCTCTAACATAGAGGCAGACTCCTCCCATATTTTATCAACTCTTTCTTTGTTTTAGAGTTTAAATCCAGGGATCTCTTTCAACCACAAGGAGTTAGAGTCCCACCAAGTTTCCATAATGGATATTTCAGTAGTAGCACCGAATTTGTCAAGCAATTTTGTGAGATTCCCTATTTATCCTTCACAAAATTTAGGGAAAAAATCCTCAAACATTATTTTTTGTTATACCTACAGAAAGAGGCCAGCTCCTATTACAGTACTTTAAGTGCCATCTGGTAGATTTTCAACTACACTATCCGATGAGAACACCCTCTCCGGGTAGCAGTGAACACACTAAAAAACAAAACAAAATCCCTAACAAAAGGTTTCACAGTTCTCAATAGGGATTTTTAAAAATATTTAAAAATCCCTTAACTAATTTGGCGCTACTACAGTATAGCCAAGTTTAATATTTTATATTTAGCCTCCAATTCTGCAATTTTTAACTAAATTCAGTGACCTGGCATTTAAAGATAATGCATTATATGATTTTTTTGTTATTTGGTGTAGATTCCCTTATCAGAGACCTGGAAATGTTCCCATTCTCCCCCTTGGGGCTAATTTAAATGCTTGTTAATGACAGCAATAATGCTTTTACCTAACATGGTACTCCCCCTTCTGCTGAGATGCAAACATCCCGGCAGAACAGAAGGGACTTTTCATAAAAATCTTCCCAGTGAGTCAAACAAGAAATTTCTTGCTTGAAGCACTATTTCCAGAGATATTCATTCAGTGCCTTGATTTTGCTTAAAATAGAATCAGTGGCTCTCGGCACTGGCAATATTTCAGAGAAGCAGACAGTGCAGCCCCTCTCTCTACCAAAACATTGTTTAAAGCCATATAGTCCTGCTTTAATATGTTTTGGGCCATGAAAATCCTCTTATGCATATTTAGTGCAACAAATGTGTTCCTCCGTGATTGTTTCGGCTCACTCAGTTTCCCTTTGTCATTTTGTCTGGAGCATATACACTATGGACATGCTCAGAACTCTTTGTGCTGAGTAGGGTCTTGGAAGCATGCACCATACCTCACATTTTGTCACTGAAATGAGGGACATTGACACTCAAAATAAGAGACAATGAGTGACACTAACCCACACGATGATCAGGACATATCTTGAAACATGGAGCTACAGTATCTCAGAACACAGTGGAAACTACTGATTTTATTTGTACCGATACTAGCACCTGAAAAAGAATTTCTTCCATAATGCAGGGGTACCATTTAGGTAGCTCAGAGGGGGCCAGTCCCCCGCATTTGTGCCTAGGCTGTTCTTATGTTTTGGTAATAATGGAATTACATTTGGATTTAATTTTTTGCACAATAAGTGCTTCCTGGCCTGTGTGCACTCACGGTGTAGGTGCACTCCTGACTCAACTGTGCCTGTATTATGTTGTCCACTCTCTCCACCCATTAGTGGTGATGCCATCACATGTGACATGGAGGAGCTCCAGCCAAGCAAGAGCACATGAGTTACACAAGTACGACACTGTCTTTTCTGCCACAGAGCAGACGGGCTTCACACTACAGCTTAGAGGAGTTGGTGAGCTCTGAACTCTCAACAGCAGTGTTGTGGCAGCATATTTTTGTTGGTCTGCACTTAGTGAATTTCCATCACCCCTGGTGGCTGAAGGAGCAGAGGGTGAGCTAGAAGCTAACTGAAGAGTAGGCTACCTACCTACTCTACTAGACTTGCCTCACAAAAAAAACAGCACAGCCTCCCCCCCCCGCAGCAGCAAGCTAGGCCTAGCAGCAGCAGTGACTGTGGTGTGAGCCTTCATAGGCCTTGATCAGTGCAGTGGAGTGTGGTAGTAGCCACAGCAGCAGCCAAGCAAGAAGCAAGCAACACAGGTTGGGTGGGTTTGGCTGGTGAGGTTACTTGGTCTCAGACCATGTTGGGGACCTGAGATGGTCGGTTCTAGCATGCAACTTCTGGCAGAAGTATGGAGGAGGAGCGGACTGAAAACTGGGCTGGTGGCACACAAGGCCAGACCACAGGTTCCTGCCAGATGGCCGGGTAAGTAAAAGTAAATATTTTTTTTACAGAGGGATTAGGGAAGGAGGAAGGACTGAAATATTGATGTGTTTTTCACATTTCTGCTACTTTGGGCAGCTTCACAGCCCATATGGGATGGGTATTGAATGGAATGGACTTGGGGAGAGAAACTGGAGCAAAGTTTTTTTAGGGAAGGGTTCAGAACTTTAGAACTTCAGACAGGATAAAAACTGATTAGTAACTGGGTGGATTTAAGCCCAAATCTGATGCACTGCTCTGTGGTATACACAAATTAATCTTATACATTAGAATTTTTCCTGATTTACATACAACTTTTCTGTGACAACAAATAGGTTTTACCTTTTAGAGATTTTCCAGACATTCTAGAGATTGCCACCTAGGGGCTAACTAGCACCTGTCCTCCACTGGTTGTCGGATCCCCCTTGATGAAATCTGAAATGGCACCCCTACCATAAAGTCTAAATTATAGGACATCCTTTGTATAAGCAGCATGTTTTCCATGAGGGATAGATGAGGAGCAGTTTTCAGATGTAAAATGAAGGCTGTCCCTTGCATTAAGAGAAAGTTGAGTGGTATGGTATGCACAGACTATTGGAATCCCACTATAGTCAGGCTTATGACCGCCCCCAGTAAAGATGACCTCCTCATCCCCATGCTGAGGCACATTATGACACAGGGCAATGGAGGCTGCAGGGGCATGCACCACTGAAATGAATGGGGGTATTTTATTATTACTATTTTATGTATTATTGATGGAGAGTTGGAGATTAATGAAGGCCACTGCTTGACTAACAAGGGCCTTGTTAGTAGAACAGTGACCTTCATTATTTTCCAACTCACCATCATAATATATAAATAGTAAAAAACTCAACTCATTCATTTCAAGAGGGTACGCCCCAGCACTCTGACCCATGGACATCATCTCTTAAAGACTCCTGCCTCTTGCTGCCTAGTACTCAGGTAAGAGACTCTTGACATATCTATGCTTGTTGGGTCGTCTGTAGCAGTATAGCTGCACCCGCTACAGTGTGTGTGCTTGGGGGGGTGGACTTGCAATGTTGGTGGGTTTCTTGGTATTGCTTCTTTTGTGTTTTCCCCTTTAAGTCTATTTGTGTGGAAGCATTCAAAACTATGGAGAGAAAATAGTAGGAGTACAGGCCAGACAGAAGTAATTAAGTAGTTTTGTGGGTAAGTGTGTGTATTGGGGGTGGAAAGAACCACACATGTTTCCGTTGGTATATGAACTACAGTTCAGCTGTGCAGCTGAGATGAGGGGGGACAAGAAGACTAAAAAGTATATCAGTGGCTATAAGCATGCCACATGCATGCAAATGTTTGCAGATTTGTATTGAAGTACAAGTGAGCCATATGTTGGCAGGCAGTATAGCTAAGTGGTTAACAGCATTGAACTGCACACCAGGAGACTTGGAGACCTGCAGACCTGGGTTTGAATCTTTTCAATCCTCACTTGTATATGGTGTGATCCTGAGCAAGACATTTAACTTTTATGTGTGCAGTTATCAGTGACCACTTGCTTTTTGCATGCATGCCACATGCATGCAGTCTGTTCCAAATTAACATAAAAAGCATGCTTTCCACACTTGCTTGCTGCATGCATGCCACGTGGTTTGTTTTATGTGTGCAGCATGAAAGCATTTCATATATATTTTTTTCTGTAAGGGAAAGGTGAGAGAGGAGGGACATATTTAACACCAACACATACATCGCAGGGATGAACAGGGTACAAGAAGGAAGTCTTTTTCAGATGAGCCAATGCACAGGACAAGAGGGCATGCAATGAAGCTGGAAGGGGGAACATTTAGGAGGAATCTGAGGAATTACTACTTCATTGAAAAAGTGGTGGATGCCTGGAACAGTCTGCCAGCTAAGGTAGAGGGGGTAAAAACAGTAGGGAGCTTCAAGCATGCATGGGATAGGCATAGGGGAATATGAGTAAATTGGTGGGAGGGAGGGTTGCCAGTAGAGGTGTGTGTAAAGTCTTTTTTTCCCACCTTAGTGGAACTTATGTGAAATTTTGCAACCTTCATGGATGTTTCTGAACTTCCGCCTGTAGCAGATCAGAAAACTTCCAAAGGCTTGGGGCACAATTTCGCCCAGTTCCACTCATCTATAGTTGGAAGAAAAAGAAAGTTGTCTGGTGTCCAGCACCATCACCTGAAGCCCTGCCCGAAATAAAAATAATCAATCCCTGGTGACTAGTGGTCCCTCCCCCACCCGATCACATGCCCAAGGAGTAAATCACAAAGCCATGGTGGCTAGCAGTCCCTCCCCTCTCAATCACACACCCCATATTTAAATAAAATCCTTAGAATCCCTGGTGGCTAGTGGTCCTACCCCCCCACCCAATCACCCACCAGATTAGGACATCATGCCTGGTGTCCAACATAACCCTCCCATCGCGATCCCCCATATAGAAAAAAAGACAAAACATTCTTTCCTGTTGGTCTAGTGAACCCCCCTTGTCAATGCCCAGTCTGTGAATTAAAATATTGTTCCCTGGTGGTCTAGTGCAACCCCTGCCCCCCACTGCTCCCCCCTAAACACAAGTTGGTTACCGGCACAGCCCTCCCCTTTCCTCCATGGCTGGCAGCCCACTGAACTATCAGTGAATGAGTGTGTGCTTGTACAAGCATGCACTCATTCATCAAGAGATCAGTGGGCTGCTGGCCTTGTAGGAGAGAGGGGGGCTGTGCCAGTCACCTGCTTGGGTTTTGGAATGAGGAACAGGAAGGTGGGACATTCCATTCATGAGTGGGGGGTGCACTAAACCATAAGGGAATAACATTTTAATTCACAGACTGGAGATGTGGGATGGGCGGTTCTCTAGACCACCAGCGAGAATTTTTTTTTACTATATGGGGGATCAGGATGGGAGGGTTGCACTGGACACCTGTGCATGATGTCTTGGTTGGGTGGGTGATCAGGTGAGGAGAGGGACCTCTAGCCACCACCAGGGATTCCAGGGATTTTTTTTTAAATATGGTGTGGGTGATGGGGGGCAGCTAGCCACCAGGGAATTCATTCATAATACATTGATGATGATTGGTGACCAATGGGAGGGCACTAGATACCTTAGTGCAGCCAGTGATTGGGTTAAGGGAAGAACTGCTAGCCACTAGCGAATTTATTTGTATTATACATCAAATATCGGGCGGCGATGCAGGACAGGTGAAATTTCTGTTAAAGTTCGTAAATGGATTTCTGAACTTTTGTGGAAGTGGATGTTTGACTTTCACTTCAATTCTGCCAGTAAAAGTTTTTTTTTGTTTTTGGACACCTCTAGTTGCCAGAGACGATTCAGAGACAGAATAGACTAGAAACAACTGGCCAGTCTGGGTGTGCCAGGCAGTCCTTTTCTACCAACAAATTCTATGTTTCTAAGGCTGGCCAAGTGGGTGAGAGGACTGAGGTACCATGTGTGCTTTATCTTTTACCATGTCAGCAACCCTCATTCAGGAACAGACTCAGGGTACAGGGGATTGGCCAAGGTGGGAAAGGATTGATTGTCCGATGGACTCCTGTCCTCTCCTGGGGGAAGGTGGTTGCTGACTCCTCCATGACTGCCACCAGGTGGAGGCCTAGTGGTAGGATAATTAAGAATTATACATGTGGGTGGGTGGTGCTGGAATCTACAGAGCATGCATGCCTCCATGCGCATGATCCAATGTGCATTCCTCAGCATCGGGGAGAAACAAAAATAGGAAAGTGGGAGTATGGACTAAATGAAGCCCTGCCCATCTCCCTGTTGCCTGCTCCACCAAGCTGCTGACTAGAGACATCTGGATATGCTGCCTGAGAGGAAGGATGGCCCTCCCCCTCCTGGTACCACCTTGGGTGGAATCCATTGGAGGGTATCTCCAGAAACCCAGTGGTGGTGGAAGCTGGCTGCAGGTAATGAGGTCAGGGCTGAAGAATCACAAATCCAACCAGGTGGTACAAAAACCTTTATGGCAAAAAAAAATCTCTGTTTCATTGAATACTAACATCTCAAACAAAACTATGTACATGAAGTACTAAATGTGTCTAAGTTCTTCACAGTGTTATTTAGCACCATATACATGCTTTTAAATCAAGTTGTATTTGGAAAATCATTTTTTTCTGCAAATAGTAGCTTCAATGCATATTTGCATAATTGCACTGTTGCAGTTAATTAAATACTATAAATATTTATAAAATGGAGTATAACAAACTGAACAAATCAAACAACTTAATTGGTAAAGCACAGCACCTGATTGTTGCTTATTTACCTACAAAGTGCACATTCATAACTAATCTGCCTTAATCTGCCTAGCAACAACCAAATTAAATGAAAATAAAACCTTTTTTTGCCATTAAAATTCAAGGTTTTTTCTACTTTTTAAATGCAAAAGCCGAGAACAGGGCATGGATTTCTTCAAAATAAAATGCAGTGCTTGAATTCATTCAAAGGCATTTGTTAATCAAACTCAGCTATTATACCTAGCAGCAACCTAACTTAAGGAAAATACTACATTTTTTCTTAAAGAAAATCAATTTTAATGGCAAAATAACCCTTTCTAGGGCATGGGTTCCATGAGAATTAATGCACTTCTCAGGTGTGTAGAAATTTACTTGGCCATTGGCCTTATGCCTTTCAATTTAGCGGGCATGCACTAATTCTCTAGAAACATATGACCTGTTATGGGTTGTTGCTTATGTATTGCACTTAAGTATCACTTTAGTATAAGTATACAAAGGTTTTCAATAAATTTACTGTTCCATTCAGCAATGTAAAATATGTTGCCAACTATTTAACACTTTAAACATGCCTTTGAATCAATCTGCACTTAGAAGAGGGTCTTTCCTTTCTATAGCCGCTTCAGTGTAATTTGTGGAATTGCATTTTTACCTCTAAATTAATAAACATGAATATGTATTGCACTTAACACTCATTAGTGGTTTATAAATTACTTAGGTAATTTCAGCCAATCAGCACCCAGAACTACAAGGACCTAGTTCTGTTTGCACTTGAGGTATGATTAAATTATAGATTGAGACCTTAGTTAAAGAACATGGGTTTGGTAAGAATGTCTATCTTAAAGAATGTGGGCAGGATTCATGAAGTGTTCAAATCCTAAGTCCCACTCCGCAACTACTGTTGCGGACTAATTGCCCACAGCTGCGGTGGTTGCGATTCACAGCAACAGCAGTTGCAGTGGGTGCTACGGCTGCTCCCTCCAGCCATAGCACATTCCCACAGTTGCAGCCATCTCCCTGGAGAAACCTCCTGCAAGTGGCCGTAACCCGTGGAGCCGGTCGTAATCTGGCTCCACCTTTGTGAATACCTGCCGCCACGGGTAACCTGTGGCTCCGTAAGTGGAAATCCACTTGCACAGCAGTTTGCCCACAGCTGCGGGTCTTTCTAATGCTTTGTGAATACTGCCCAGTGTGTTTAGGGCCCTAAGATGCACTGGCGATCTTTTAGTTTGGTTGTATTTGTTTTTTTACCTAGTTCTTCATCATTATGTTTATATTTGTCAAGTTCTAGTAAAAGAACAATTCAACTGGACCCTTGTACTATGAAGTTAAAAGAATGACTGGCAGAGTTTTTAGTGTATTTCAATGGGAAACTGCAAATCAGTTTTCATATTTTTATAGAGAAGAAAAACTTTCTTCCACTGAAAAAATAGAGATTTAACAGAAATACAGTATATGATTTTTCATAACATGTGATATTTGTTTTGATTTAGCAGGTGATATTTTCCTCCTGACCAGATGTCACCTCAGAAGAAGAAAAGGGAAGGTAATACCTGTTTCAGAAAATTGTAAAATTATACAAGTGGGACACAACAGTATAAACATACAAAAGATGAAGTTTGTTGATGAAATAACATCTATTTCTTTTGAAAAAGATAGAAAACTATATTTAGTTTCTCATTGAAATACACTGGGTTCCAAAGTAGTTGTCAGTTTCTGACATCACAATACCAAACTATATTAAATTCCTTTTTACTAGCAGTGTGTAATACAAATGTGAAAACTGACTTATTTCACTGCACAACTATTTTATTATAAAAGCATAAAGCATTTACCAACACATCAGAACACAATAAATAAAATAGTTGTCTGTTTTTTAGACAGGATGGAGGCAGTTCAGAGGAGGGCAACACAAATGGTGCAGAGTCTGCAAGAGAAACCATACGAGAAGAGACTAAAGGAGCTTAATATGTATACCCTTGAGGAAAGGAAGGAGAGGGGGGAATGATAGAAATGTTTAAATACCTCAGTGGAATCAACAAAGTCCAAGAGGGTAGCATCTTTCAGAAAAAAACATGTGCAAGAACAAGGGGACACAATTTGAAGATGGGGGCAGCTCAGGGCAATGTGAAGAAGTAATTTTCACAGAGAGTAGTGGATGCATGGAACAGCCTTACTGAGGAGGCTGTGGGGTCTAAAACTGTGGAAGAATTCAAGAATGCATGGGACAGACATAAGGCAATTTTTTTTGGAGGGGGTAGGAAGAAATAGGCTGTTGGTTAACTAGGATCTGCAGCTTATCCTGTAGGTAGGGAAATGGGCAGACTAGGTTGGCCAAATGGTCCTTATCTGCCGTCAAAGTCTTTGTTTCTATGTTTCTATGTTCTTTAAATGAAGGAGGCCTTTAGAATCCTAATAGTTATAGGAGCGTTGGAGGTATCAGATGTAGTGTGCTGACTGCTAGGCATCAGAGATCTTTTTTTTGTTAGGTGATAAAATGTAGTGGAGACCATTAACAGGGTACATATTTTTTTTATTGAACATGCTTTTGTGAAAATGTTGCAAAATATAAACACTACACACCTCACAAAACACTGCACAAAACAGAAACAACATTCCAACTATGATGCACAATGCAAGTACGTAGCATAACATGCCAATGCATCAATGCACAATATTTCCAAAGTTGATAAAAAATTAGCCAGATTATATCATAACATGGCTCCATACAAAAACACAAAATGCCACTAGTAACCAGACCTGAGATATAGATTAGTAATAAATGAGTTGCATTCAAGTACTATGCACAATTTGTCATAAATACATTTACTGTATATATTTTAATTTATTGTCTATAGTTGCAATCAGTTGTTCCGCTTTCAAAGCAAACAACCATTCCAAATGCCATACCCTAAAAGAAGGCATCTCCTGGTACAACCAACGTCATGAGAGAACTTTCTTTGCACCTGCTGATATATGGGCTACAGTATGTGATATTTCTGTGCTCCCACAACTTTATGTCCATAGTCCTTAATCAGGCATATACCGTTAATAAAAGTAGTATCAAGTCACCAAAGTGGGTTCATTTTAGCCTGATTTTTTTTCCAAAAAGGGCTAGGCCTTGGAGCAGGACCATAAAATGTGATAAAGAAAGCTTTGTCCACCATCACAATGGTGCATATGTGTAAATTTAATTTTCCTATTTTGAGCACTTTCTGTGGTATAGAGAACAGAACACTTAAAGGAAAACTGAAGTCAAAATGTAAAGAACAACATGTAGTGCAGAGCGTTTCTATGTGTGGGTGTACTCTTAGGAAGTCCTTTAATTTGTTTACTGAAAGGAATTTTTTTTCTAAATTTGATAGCTGGTTTTATGGCCCCTAGGGATCTCCATGTTCACACTTTTTATGGCTCTTTTTCCTTCAATGCCTCCTGTCCTATAGGACAGTGATGCACCCAGGACCATTAATTCAACAACAGCTTCTTGTTTGTTGTTACTTTTTTTTGCAAACTTACAGTAGTAGAGCTATGATTTTTAAATAACTTTTCTTGTCCAGGGAGCTCTATTGGTGGCTACTTTTACAGATGGCAAATGTCTGAGGGATAATTGAGTGGGCTACTCTATAAAGAAACAACTAGAGTCTTCACTAATTATAGCTATCGTGAACTTTGATGATTTCTTTTATTTTTAAATGGTTGTATTTAGTTTTATTAAACAAAACTTTCTATTCTGCTGACTAGACCTGAACACTTACCTAGAAAACCAAAAGTTTGTGTTGTACAGATGTATTTAGTTGATAATAGAATATCAAGATCCAAACAGTAGACTGCTGCTGCAGCAGTTATTACTCTCTGAAACAATGGCACTGGATGAATCATTGTCACATGGGACAGGAGGCATTCTAGGAGCAATAAACATAGAATCATAGAAATCTGATGGCAGAAAAGGACCCCACTGGCCCATCCAGTCTGCCCCTATCCCATCCCCATAGGTAGCCCTGAACCTACCTCTTTGCTCCCCAACCCAAAAAGAAGAATCATAAAAAATGCAAACACTGAGATCCCTAGGGGCCATAAAACCAGCAAACAATTTAAAAAAAACTCCTTTCAGCAAACAAAAGGAAAGATTTGTTATGAGTAAACCTGCAAATTGAAACACTTTGCACAGCATATTTATTTTGTAAATTTTGACTTTATTTCCCCTTTAAGCAACAAAGTACTCCCATTGGTTAAATTAAGCATATGTTAATCTTCACCTAGGTGTGCTGTGTGGCATGAGGTGAAGTTAAATGCTACATGCCTCATACACTGATTAACATACAGTTAATGTAACCCTGGTAGTACCTTATTGCTTTTATAGCAATGACAAAAAAAATCCTTATTTTTATTACTTTTCTTATAAAATTATTATAATTTTTTTACTGCAAATAGTCCATTTTCCATTTGTATGTTGGAACAAAAGTGTACCAGGCCTAATTATTCAAAAATGGCCAAACCACAGTACAAAGGTTTGTGCTCCTTTTTCCCATTGCCCAGGACCCTGAGGATGCTACATTCAGTCAGATTGTGCACTGGCACTATCTGACTGAATATAGTGGCAATTTGGTGCAGCACTAAGCTGAGTAGCACTGCCCCAACATGGCTCCCACCAGTACAGGGAACAGCGCCATCAGACCCAATAGTGCTGGTAGCTCCTAGCACAATATTCAGATAGGCCCATACAAATGGGCCCATTGGGCATGCAATGTGATAAGGGGCCATTTTCATGCCCGTTGTGGGCACTTTTGCATGTGATGTAGTGCAGATTTATAACCCCGCGACCGGCTCCACCCCTCCCCAATTACCCACACCCATAGAAGGCAAGCAATCCCTGGTTCCTAGCTGTCTCCCCCCACCACTTCTGATTGCCAGCCCTGGTATAAGTCAACATTTGCCTAGTACATAGTCATCTCCCCTACCCTTGTAATTGTCTCTAGTGTCCATTGGTCTCCTCCACCCTCCAATTACCAGCCCTAATGTAATTCAACATATCCCTGGTGACTAGTGGTCCCCCACCCTCTTATCGCAGGCCCTGGGATAAATGTAATTGTCCCTGGTGTCCAGTGGTATACCCACCCTCCACTCAGCAGACCTGGTGTCATAACATTCCTCCCTAGTGTTTAGTGGCACCCCCTCAACCACTGATCCCCATCCCTATAACATCCTACCCATTCTTTGGCATCTAGTGCCCCCTTGCATTGCTGGCACTGGCCAATCCACCCTACCAGACTCCCCTTACCTGAAGGGATGGTGCAATGGGAGACCATACGATGACCAGCACAGCCCACCTCTCAACTCCTTGGCTGGCCACCATATGGAAAGATAGAGAGCATGAGTCCAATGTACTGAAGAGGGTGCATATCCTCTGTATTATACAGTGAGTGTGGACGATGTGAGGATAAGCAGTCATCCAGGACTGCCATATCCTGATGAGAATCATGAGCTAATGGGAATACAACTGATTGGTGCTAGTCATGCACCCAGCCTGCTATGAAGAATTCTGGGGCTGGGGCATTGTAGTTTGGTGAGCTGCTTGTGATCATTGACTGGTCTTGAGTCTGGGTGAAGCGGAGTGCCTAGCTGCTATTGTTGTCCCTAAGTATGTGCATCCATAACCCCCTGCACCACACCAGTCCTGCCGCACCCTTGCAGAAAGACATGCAGACATGAGGTCAAGGAAGCTTGCTCCCACCACAGGAAGTAACTATAGGCAGCTGAGTTCACATCTATGGAGGAGGAAGGCAGCAAGTGCAAAACAGAAAAAAAAAGTTTTTTCTATGATGGCCTGGGCTTCCTGTTCTGCCCCTGAGTCTGGGTGCATGCCTATGGAAATTGTCCATCCCCCTAGAGCAACTATGGGAGATCTTGAAGGTCCCAGGTTGGGGGGGGGCAAGAATGGGGACAGTCTGCAACAAGTTGTATCACAAGGCTATATCTCATACAGACACAGATAGGGAAAAAAGATCTATTGAAAAAGTAAGCTATTGAAGGGCCAATCCAGTAGTGTTATGGTAGTACTAATGCCTAACATGTCAGCAACCCAGGATTGGGAGTGATCTTGAGTTGTTGTGGGCTGACCGAGGGTAGAGGATGAAGCATCCAATGGACTACTCTTCTTTCTGGGGGGGGGTACCTGCTGCATCCACTGAAAGGCTGCCACCAGGTGGAGGCCTGAGGCAGTGCGGGTCTGTGACTGGCAAGGAAGGGAAGGTGCTGCTGGACTACACAGTGTGCATGTGCCTCCACACATGCACATTGACGTGTGTGTCCCAGAAATGGGATCGAGGAGAAAAAGTAGGTAGAAAACATGGCAAGGCAGGTGTCCATGATGCACGCATACAGAGTCCTCACCTGCTTCACCACCAGAGTGAACTCACTAGCTACAGTATACTGAATGTGGACTTCGGGAGTGGGGTTGCCCTCCATTTTCTGACCCCACAAAGGAGCAATCCACGGGGGTTACAGCTGGACAAGTAAACCAGGGGAAGGTGCTGGATGGTGGGGTCAGTGTGGCATGGTAGATGGGAGCCCTAGCCTGCCTTTGCCAGGAAGTACAAAGATTATGGAAAAAAGTAAGAAAAAGTAAGTTATCGTTATGATGGAAGGTGCTAAATCACTACATGCAGAGTACATGAACCAGCTAGTTAAGACTCCAAGACAAAAAGCTTTGTGTGAGCAATGGTGATGGTCTGAAAATCCATAGCTTATGTGACCGGTGAGAGTGCACCTACAACTAAGGATACATATATTTTGCATATCTTGGAATGCACAGCATCACAGGGGAAACCACTAGGGAAGCGGGTGTTAAACAGTAACTCCACGGGATGCTGGGGTGATGGTGATGTTGGTAGGGGGTGGGTGATACTAACAATAAAAGATGTACATGAACTGACAACTGTGCTGAATGGGGTGAATTGTAAACCATCATACATAAATAATAATTATTTTATTACAAAATGATGTTTGCTGAAAACAGATAAAAAATACTTATAACATAAATAAAATTATTTAGGTATATTTTTGTGCTGTTGTCTCTGATTCTACCTCTTGAAGGCCGGCATTGTGCTCATTGTATGTACATTACAATAAACATATGATTGTATTGTACAATACAACAATTAATTGCCAGAAATTAAGGGAAAACAGGCACATGATATATGCCATACTACCTTATTTATAATTCCTTTTACTTCTATATATACTATAAGTACACATGTGGCATTTAGAAATAACATTTCTGTAATAATGATAGCAGCAGCTCTCAGCATGTCTGAGCTGTATCCTAGATTTCTGTGAGTGTGTACTGGTCTTGGTGTGGAATGTGTCACTTAGGCAGAATAACAGGGGCGTTATTAGTGAAGACAGAGTTTTTATTTTGTGCCATGCCTAGGAATTATAATGCTGCAATAGACTGCACCACTCATTTGCAAACTGACAATTTGACTCTCACAGAAAACTCCCAGGCAGCTCACCTGCATTCCATTCTGTCACGCTGCTGCATTGACTTCCCCCAGCCAGCTGCTGACTGTGCTCCAAACAATGACATCATCAACAAGTGCTAGGAACTCAGCAGTATGACCTTCTGTTCAATGCCAGCAGCACTCAGGAAGGGAGGTAGGCTCCAGATATCAGTAATGATTTAATGAAAATGAAGCCTCCTTTCGCTATATACAAGCATACATAATGTAAAATGGAGCTTAGGGCTACAAACAGAAAGACATTTAGAAACAACTTACAGAGGCTGAATTCATTCTCTTTAAGCTGTTTGTGGAATTTATAGTAAATCTACTTCATCTGTTTTATTACCTTGCTTTCAAGAATGTTAGTCAGGTTTTTTGCAGTCTTTGCATGTGAGCACGTAGGTGGTACTGTATATTATCAAGTGATGAACCATTGTAACTAATTTCCTCAGAAGAACATCCACGTTTATAACCAACTGAGTCATCCAAACTCCTCAGACATGTGAATCAAAATCCAGTCAGAATGGAAGTATGTATACAAGGAAAAACCTACTCTACAATTCAAAAACAAGCATTTGTCAATGCTGAACATTCGCTTGTAGGTATCTCCAGTGGTGTTTGGCACTTGGACATGGCTTAAAAAAATCAGTGACAAAGAAGTAAAATGATGGACACAGTTTAACAATTGGTTCTATCCCCTGAAGCAGGCAGCATAAGAGTATTGGTGTAAAATACTTTGTCTCAGAAGAGCAAGTCTGTAACTCTGTTTGACAATATTGTGAGCATACAGTATATCCACTGTTCGGTCACAGAAACACAAATTTAAGGAGGGATAGGAACATTTTGAAGCAAAATCAGGGACATCCTTGAAAATTAGGAAAGCTGAGAGGTATGGTCCCTCTTTCCTCTATCCTCCCCCACTCTCTCTCTCTCTCTCTCTCTCTCTCTCTCTCTCCCCCCTCCTATTCTCTCTCTTTCTTTCCCTCTGCCTCTCTCTCTCTGTCTTTCTCCCCTCTGTCTCTCTCTCTTCTCCTCCTCTGTCTCTCTCTCTCTTCTCCCCCTCTTTCTCTCTCTCTTCTTCCCCTCTTCTCTCCAACTTATCCCCTTCTGTCTTTCTCAGCAAACAAGCATTTGTCAATGCTGAATGTTGGCTTGCTGGCTTTGGCATTGGTTGTAGCAGGAGTTAGAGAGATGCACAATAGGATTGGCAGCGAAGTAATGAACTGACGCTGACCGCAGCCCCACTCTGCAGAGAGTGACAGGCATTGGGGTGTGCCTTTGGGTCATCGGCCATAATGCTCATGCCATTTCACCTCACCCTACTCTGCAGACACTAACAAGAACCACGGTGTGCCTTAGGTCTTCGGGCCTTATGCTCACCCCATTCCATAAGGAAATACACTGAGATGGGTGCAGTATAGGAGAATGGGGTTAACTTTGGGGCTGAAGAGTGCAGGGAACACCTTGATGCCTGTCACTGGCTGCAGGGTTGGGGTGGAATGGCATAAGCATTACAGCCGACAATCCCAAGTCACACCCTGATGCCTGTCAGTCTATACAGGATGGGGCGTTACAGTTGGAAACCCTTACACTCCAGTCATTTGTTGGTATTTTCATTCAAAATTTTCAACATGGGCCGTTTGTGACCCCACCTCATGAACAGTGGCACTATGAGTTTGTTAGCCAAAAGGTGATTTTGCACAGAGACTGTGCCATTTGGCGCCACAGGTGTGAAAACACATTTCGGGCAGGATGTGAAAAATGACAGCTGTACTGTTCATAAGGAGGTGTACAAAAATGGCAATGTTGAAAATCTAGAGAGAAAATATGAAAACGTGGTGAAATCATGAGCATGCATAGAAACTGCACAATGCACGTCCATAACGCAATTATTTTGGGGATTTTTTTAACCAAATTTTCAACATAGGCATTTTGGGACCTCTACTCATGAACAGTGTCACTGTGATTTTGTTAATGTGTCCTGAACATTGATTTCTCACAGCAACCGTGCCATTGTGAGCCACATGTACAAAAACATATTTTGAGCAGGATGTGAAAAATGACAGCTGTACTCTTCATAAGGAGGTGTGAAAAATGGCAATTTTGAAAATGTGGAGTGAAAATATTAAAAAATTGTCGAAGTTATGAGCGTGCATTAAAACTGCACAATGCGCGCTCATAGCACAGTCATTTTTTGGAATTTGTCCATCAAATTTGCAACATAGGCTTTTTGGGACCCCACCTCATGAACAGTGGCACAGTCATTTCATTAATGAGTCCCAAAAGGTGATTCTGCGCAGTGACCACAAAATGACATTTCGGTACTGAGTAACGTGATGACAGTTCATGTGTTCATGAGATACGCCCTCTAGCATTCTATGTTGAAAATTTGAGGCACAATGCAAAAATGACTGAGATATCCACCAAGTTGAACCCCCCATTTATGTAATTATACAGCTTACCAACATTTCTTCAGTTTCAGTTGACTTCACTTCACTATCCTCTTCAAGCAGTGGGTAGTTTTATTTACTGTGCCTTTCAAATAAGTGTCTACTCTATTGCAAAACAACAACAAAAAACAAACAAACAAAAAAAAGGACACATTTGCAGAGGCCATACGATGGTACAATAAGGCATTCCATGGTTTTCTGGACCTTTTTCTGTACCCGGTAGTAAGTTTCTGTAGCGTTTCCTTTTTTTAAGCCAACATGAGGAAGGTAAATTTCATATGCCTACCGTGTAACAACAGTTTGTGTGATTATTCACCTCCTTATTGATCAGAAGGCACTCTGTGAGCTGAAGAACCAGTAAGATATGTCCCCACCAGAGCCAGAAGAGAGAAGGTAATTTTAAATTAGGACTAACAGGGTTGCATAGTTTAGTCAGGAAAACAACCCTGAGTCAAGCCTGGCTTACATGGACCAAAATGATGTACGCCACATGGCCTACGAATGTTGCTGTTAGACTGCCTCAGCTGAAGTGACCAATGTTTTTTTTATACAATCAATATTAGAAAGTTAGTAGACAATTTAAGAGGGTGTTTTAGGAAAAAAAAAATGCAGTTGCATAAATGAGAAGAATGAGTAAGAGTTTTCTGCTTAGAAGTACTGGCCACACTCTGAATAAAGCACTCACTACAGCCCTGAGGAAGACCACCGAAATTTACTTACAGCCGGACAAGCAAAAGATGTAGTTTGCTTTTAGAGAAGCATCAGAGTCTGCGATAGCTGAACTGACAAAATCAAGCTAGCTATGGGCTGAATGATGGGCTAGGACAACAGCTCCTATATATATATATATATATATATATATATATATAGGGCTTCATAAAGCCCATAATCTAATGTACACTCATTCTAAATGTAAAAGTAAAGCTAATGTTAAATCCTGTTCTGGTATCCAACAACCAGACTGGCTGAGACACAGCTGTACAGGACCCATTAATTGATACAGATGGCAGTTTGTTAATGACGGCCCATACGATGTGCTGCTAATAACAGGAGTAAGGCAACTACGAGCTAAGTGGAGCTACTGGGAAAGAGAGGTTTTGTATCCCAAATGCTGTTTATTAATAAGTGTTATATAAAAAGTGCTATATAAAAATGCTATCAAGCTGAGAGAGTTTTTAACTGACAGTTGACTGAAGACAGCGAGCGAGCTAGACTCATAGCTGAAAAACAAGTTCAGTGTAGAGATTCCTTGCCCTCACACAAATGTAGCATCTATGTAAAAAGTTGTAGCACACTTCTACACGAGGCATCTCAAATGCCCAGGAAGAATACAGCCTCTGCCGACATGTTTATTTAAATGCTTCACCAGTAAAGGCACATCAGGAGGCATGTCATCAGTGCTGCTGCATGATGAGCTTGTCTCTTATTGCAGCGGCTCTTTTCTTAGAGAAGTTGTGTCCACTTTACATAATGTTGGTGTCAGCACTAGCATGCTGGCTTATGAAGGATGCACCTACTATAGCATGCCCTGCATTCGGCAACACAGACACACCTCTGAAATGTGCTACTAGCAAAAGACGTTCCTTGCGTAAGCGCACAAGCGAATGTAACAAGCATTGTAGTTAGCGCTCGGCTGAATGGGATAATTTGCACCTTTTGTCAGACGTATTGTTTCAGCCTCTGTGTCAGCAAAAAGGTTTCTGATAGTTTGCTTCAACACAGGTGTTAAATGCTTAAGTGTACATGCTGTCTGTATTTATATATGGCCAGAGGATTTTGCAACCAAATCAGAGAAGTAGATCTGATATAAGCAGAGTCACACTGGACCCCCTCCTCACCTCTCACTGTATTGTTTTTGTCAAGTCCAAGTCTGCATGCCAAACTGTTAGCATATTTGAGTATCTTTCCTTGATAATTTAAACGTGTTTATACAATTTCAGTCCAAAATTTAATAAATTGCAAGAAATTGTGGATTTTGTGTAGGGAGGTGGGAAATTGTGGATTTTGCAGTAAAATTGTGGATGCAATTTTCCAGTGGCCCTGCCCATACCTTCTGCCAATTACATTTACCCTTGGTTTGTGAGATGGACTGTAGCCAATCAGGGCACTGCCATCCACTTTATCAAACAGTAAGTTATAGACTTGACAATTAAGATGACCTGTTGGGGGAAAGAGGCATAGGCCACATGGCCAAACGCAGGATCTTTTCTTCAAGTGTTCTGCTTCATAAGGCTGTCCCAAAGTATCTAGACAAATTGTTTGCTCGTTGCAGTAAATGAAAGCACACCCTACTGACGGTAACATATCATTGCTGGAAATTAGCATAAGAAATAAGCTTCTCCCAAATGCCAGCTGCTCAACTAATCTGAGTATCAAAAGCCATCCAAAATACAACACTAATGGGGCAGCCATCAATTAAAAATTTGGACTATGCTGTAATGGTTGCACAGTATCTTTATACAGGTCTAACCTGAGGGCCTGCATAACTGGTTATGGTCCTTAATAGAGGCTGCTATTTGTGAATTTTTAATCAAAGATGGTTACCTTACAACAAGAGTGTGTATGAGAGAAGTTGTAGATGCATTTCCTTGATGGCAAAGGTGTTGTTCGATTAGAAACCATTGCAGCACACATGGTTGAGGTCTTTGGGGCCCTATACAGTAACACTGCAAATTCTTGCTGCAATGTACTGCCAGGTAATGTATATAGTGATAGGTAGCTTTAGGCCACCTAAAAGCCCTGGTACTGTTAATTTATTATATCCCCTCCTAACCACCATTCCAGCCCCTACTGAATTTTGAAAATAGACAGTGCAGCTTTTTAAGCCATGCCTGTGGGCTTACAGTATTTAACATGCCCAGTGGGTATAAAACATGTGGCAACATATTCATTTTTATGATGTTAATTTTACCCGAAAGAGTAATTAGGGAGTCTTGATCATTGTTCTAGATCTTGTTTAAGTTGTGTGAAAAGAGGGTCCAGGTTCTGAGCTTGCATCCTCAGTGTGTCCTTAGTAACCATCATTTCCAAATATTTGTATTTATCTGCATTCCAGTTAAGACCATTAGAACAATATCTGCCTTATTCACTCCATACTTTAAATGCATTACCTCAGTTTTTTCCAGTATCAGTGTGTTGTCTGATATCTTACCAAAGTCTATTATAACTCATACTGTGCCTAGCAGGGATACTGTTGGGTGGGTAACATGTAGTACAATATCATCAACATAAAAGGATAAGTTAAACTATCAATCTCCAATCAGTAAATGCTTTAAATCAGGATTGTTGATACTTTTATGGGCTGTGGACTCCAGGAACAAATTAAATGAAAGGGGAGAAAGGGGAACGCACTGCCTATTCTTCCTGAACAAGCTAATAGATGCAGAATAAACCCCATTATAATATATCTAAGCCCTAGGGTAGGTATACAAGACTTATATTCAAGTAGAAAATGTTTCAAGGATACCATATCTGGTTAGAATCTAAAATAATTATGGCCATAACATATGATCGAATGATTTTTCCCACATTCAGAGTGATCACAATCACAAGAGTGTCTGGCCTCCTTGGACATGACAGCAGATAAGCTAACTTATGCAGATGATCTGATGAGGTGTACCATTAGGACAGCAATTGAATTTTATTGCCGCAATTAGGGTGCCACAACAAGGGTGACAATGACAGGCTCAATCTTGATTTTAAATCACCCCTCAGTCATGCTGCCCTTTGCATCCACATAATTTCTGCCCCCTCCAGGGCATGCCCACCCAGGAGGAGGTTATATTTAGTTGTGGAGGTGCAGGGTGGCCTACTGTTTCCTGGGAGGGCACTTTAGCACTGTAATTCCCAGGAGATGTGATGCCCAGTGCTGTAATGCCGGGTGGCAAGTTGCCTGCACTGTAATTGGCATCGGCAACACATTTTCGCACTGACATGGGTTAACCATCTAATGCAACTTTTCCAGGCATAAATAGCCAGTCCATGTCTTTTAAGACAGTCTTAGACCTGATTTAGCTGAGAAGATCTGATGTTTGATAGATACAAATTTCTGAGGGCTATTGGCATAACATTCCTGCCTGTATGGTCCTGCTCCACTTTTGGAATTCAGGTAAATAGAGCTTTATTAAGGGATCTTGCTGTAATGTTCTTTACATGTAAATGTATATACATATCCTTCAAAAGAGGGCCACATTTTCAACAAAATATGTGTAAAGGTTGGGATAATGCCATCTGACCTGTGGCTTTTTCTAACTTTAAATTCTTTATGACTTGAGTTACTTCGTCTAAGGTACTGTCACTTTTCAAAAGGTGTTGTTGTGGCTGTTGCAATTCTGGGAGTTGTATGTCTGCCAGGTAATTGCCTCTGTCCTGATAGGACAGCTGATGGTTGCCCAAACCATAAACTTCTTGATAGAATTCACAAAATAAGCCTGTTATACCCCTTGGTCTTGTAACTATGTAATGTGGCCTATACTGCTGACTGCATGACTGTATTCCATGAACATTTCTTGAGGATTCCTGCTTTTGGAGGTATAAAGCTATTCATTTTTGAGCTTTCTCACTCTGCAGAACTATTTAACATTAGATTGAAATATGTTAAATTCTGCCTGTTCTCTATTCAAGAGCTACACTTTACTACAGTATAACACAACGATTAAAACCACTTTATCTATAACTTTACTGTTTTCTATCTTTTTTCTTTCCCTTGGTGTTGCTCTACCAGATATTTCAGATAATCCTGTACTGATTTCACTGCATTTATCAAAATGTATCTGACCTTCCCTTGCTGATCTTGTAATTGCTGTTTGTGACATCACAGTCTGTTGTCATGGTGAGCACTATGATGTCACAAACAAATGCACTGTGAGTTTACCTGAGGAGAGTTAAATGCTTTTGGTGATGACTTTTTACTAAGATGTGTTGCAAAACTTCAAAAGCTTAAAAAAAAATTCTCTAGTAAATTGTAACAGGTGAAACATCGTATTTATGAAAGTACTGTGCATGCGGAAATGCTGAGTTGCTCTTTAAGCTCAGCATATGTGGTTGAACAGAAGCCAGATATACTCAGTAGTTGAAGGACCTAGATGTTTGGCAATGCCCTTGATGTTTTTTTATTTTAAAGATCTTGTTTTTGGTTTTTGTCCTCTCTGGAATTTATGCTTTGAGGCCAACTGAATCAGCTCATCGCTAACCCTACATTTAAAATCTACCCAAAGTATATTAATAATAGTAACACACTGCCTATTATTCAAAACATTGGTGATATAATCCTTAAAGAGAAAAGAAAATTACTTTCAACTGCCAGCTGTTTTTAATATTCCCATTTTAAGAATGATATTCATAGCCCTAACAATTCACATTTAACTGTACATGAATAAAAAGTGAGGCGGAACACTGTATTTTACAATTCTTTGTTTTTATGGGCTGCATTCTGTTACAGTTCTCTTCATGGAACCAGTGGTTTATGTACAGAACTAAGTGTGGTTCTGATTGGTGAACAACTCTTGCTTGGTTTTTGTGCACAATCTGTGTGATAGTGAAAAGTCCAGATTACTGATTTCTAGAAGAGAACTGTGTGGAATATTGTCCATAAAAGAATAGATTTAGAAACAGTTTATAGTATATGACTAACCCCCTATTGTGCACGGAATTCAGCAGCTGCTCCAAAGCTGTTGTACTACAGTTCAAAGGTCAGAAAAGTTGTTGTAGTATCGATCTGATGTCACATCGATAGTACAACAGGTTTTCTGTCATTTGAATAGTCGCGCGCACAAGCCATAATTCCAAAATTGAGTTTGAATTCAGCGTCTCTCACTACCGAATAAATCACAACCAAGCACAGACAAAATAACAAGGGCATGGCAGCAGCAGTGTTTTCGAAGCTGACTACAGACAGAGAGCAGTTTATAGCTGACCAGGAAAATGCTAGGACAATCCAGAAAACGGCAGCCGACATAAAAATAGTGCAGACCTACTTACAAAATGTAGAAGAGCATCACCAGAAATACACAATTCCACTAGAAGAGCTAGACGTACTCCTGGCTGAATTTGTGTTTAAAATTAAAAGAATAGATGGGTCGGATTATGAACCGGGAACAATCAGAGGCATATTAGGCAGCGTTGATTGTTTTTTAATAAAGCATACGTATGGTCACTCCATCTACCATGGCAAGAACAGTCCATTCGTGAAAACATTAAGGACAATAACAGCAAAGCTAAATACCTAAAAAAGCAGGGAAAGGGGAATAAACCCAATAGGGCTGAGACTCTAACTGACACCGGCATCAATCAGCTGTACAATTCAGGCACACTTGGTCTCTCAAATCCATCATTCCTCCTCAGCATGGTATTTTTCAATGTTGGACTGTATTTTGCACTCCGTACCATGGAGCAGTACAAGTTAAAGTGGGGAGACCTAACCCTGTTAACTGACACCAACGGCCAAAGATACTTGGAGTATAACAAGCGACAGACAAAGACTCGTTCCGGGGAAAATACCAGGGACATCAGGCCTGTGAAACCCCACATGTACAAGAACACCATAAATAAAGAAAGGGATCCGATCTCCGCCTGTCTGAAATATGCCTCCCAAAGACCACAGGCAATGAATACCCCCGAAGCACCTTTTTATCTGGCCCCCAACATAAATTTTAAACCAGGGGTCTCCCTGTGGTATAGAAGTATGACCATAGGAGAAAACAAAATTAGAAACATGATGAAGCAAATGAAAATGTCTGCTGGCTTGCCTGAAAGTAAAAAGATCACAAATCACTCCACCAGAAAAACATCGATCCAGGCATTGGTAGATCATAACGTCCCTCCCACAGAAGTGGTGCAGGTCTCCGGGCATCTAAATATCCAAAGTATAAACAATTACAGCATGATCTCCAGTTCAAAACAGCAGAAACACTCATCAATCTTCTCGGCTCTAACTTCTGAAACTGCACCTAGCATCAGCCCCACTGAGACAGCTCACGATTGGATGGAAACAGGAAATACATCAGTGCCTGTCCAGCATCAAAATAGCCTCCCAACAGAAAAGCTGCCTTTCCAAATATCATTTGGAGAACATTGTGTTTTTCAGCAAGGAGTCACAGTCAATGTAACACTCTACTCGAAACCGGAGAAGCGCAGGCGAGTAGCGGTGATCGTGGACACCAGTGACTCTGAATAAGTAATTTTTTTTTTTTTGCATTTTGCCAAGAAATTGAAATAAAAATAAAGATTGGTAGCACTAATAAGCCGTTACTTTTAGATGTAGAACAATGGGTCGGGGGTGGGGTTGCTCTGCCAACCGACAAATGCTGACATGACTTTTTTTATTCTTGCTCTCACAGAAATGCTGAACAACGATGCCACAGTGATTGTATCCTTTCTAATGAATTTCTGTGTTAAATGTTGATTGTTTCTCCCACTGTTGTTCTGTGTGAAGCGATGGCATATTTGTGCCTGATCTGTAATGTGTTTCACAATATACGGCTGAATACCACTCGTCTGTGTCATGTTTTTTTTTTTGCCACACCCAGCTACTGAAAATCTGTGCACAGTAGGGGGTTAGTTATATACTATACAAAACAGTGGATAATTAAGCATACACAGCAAGGCTGTGTTTCCATCTCGGGTTGTGTGATGACATCCTAAGACCTCTCGAGCTTCGTTCTCTCGAGGTCTCTATGATGTCATCACACAACCTCAATGGAAACACAGCCTTGTTGTGTATGCTGCTTAATCATCCACTATTCTATATGTTACACTGGTTTTTACTCAGGTAGAGTGAAAATAGATAATTTTGAAGTACAGATTTCATTTCTATAAGTAGAAACATTACTAACTACTGTCAATTAGCACACATTTTCAGTCTCCTTTAAGCTTAATGAATAAATTCTTGTCTTTAATAATTTGATTAGTAAATCTCCATCATCTGTCCTGATCATTTGCCAAGCGAAGACCATGGTAGAATCTCATTGGGGTGCAGCTCAAAATCACCCTAGCCTCTATTGCACAAAACAAATCCACTTCACCTGCACTCCTCTCATGTTCTCTTTGAAGTACTGAAGATAAATTCTGTCATGGGCAAAATAGCTTTCTCCTTTGCTGCCCCACTTCGCCTGTAATACCCTCCCAGTGAGATTTAAAACTCCTGCTACCCCATCTTCAAATCACAGCTTCTCTGCCAAATATTGAATGCTTCCCACTGCTATTGTGTAGCCTAAGATACTAGTTACTGTCTTGTCAATTTATAGTTGCTAAATTAACACCACCTCTACTCATTACGTTATATTAGCACCAGTATTGCATTCTTACAAAACAAATTGTTTGACTTTTGTTTTTTTGTGCAACTTAATTGAAATTGTATCCATATTTTGTAATATATTTTACATGTATTTTCAGTTACTCTTGAAAATGTGTTTCCCAGCTTGTTTAAAAGCATGTTTCTCTTATCTCTGCACCTTTCTTTGCCTACCTAGGACTGGATAGTTCCTGAAAAAGGTCTGTTAGACCAGTGTACTCAGCTGATTAACAGATAGATAGATAGATGGATAAATCAATAAATGAATGAATGAGTGAATGATTAAATAAATAAATAAATACATTTGGCAACTGTGCATCCCAGCTATACACTCTTGGCTCACAGGAAAACAACCCAATCTAGAGAAAAAAGTGATGAAGAGTAGAATAACAATAGATTCTATGGACATTAGGGGAAAGTATATGCCAGAGATCCATGAGACCAAGGTTATCTATGACTTCCTTCATAGTTTGCTGTCCTGGTGATAGACCTTGGTGATTTGTACCTCAGTGATCTAAATCAGGTTCATTAGTAATATTCCAATAACCTTCCAAAAAGAGTGGCCGATGTGACCAGAGGGCTAGGGTGTAAAGCAGGGAAGGGGCTACAATGTGGAGCACAGCAGCACTGAACATGCAATTCACCGGGCTGGGGGATAGAGGGAGGTGGGTGTCTGCAGGGGTTATCATGGTTTTATCATTTTTGGGTGGGGGGAGGGTGGTGTAGCGTGCAATTCACATTAGAATTCAACCAAGAACTGGTCATTTGCAATGTTAGTTAGGCAAATTTGACTGGCAAATAACAATTCAAACTGTGATCCTCAGCTTCAAGAATTTGGCAAAATTAGCAGATTTTTTTTTCATGGAGCAGATTTCAACAACTTTGTACAACACTATTTGGCACACATTATCCATAAGACCATATTATGAATAAGCCAACATCCAAGCTGATCTCAGGCCATGTAGCAATAAAGCCTGATAGACACATTAATCCCATAATAATGCATGTACAGAAGACTGCCAGGATGTCACATGAGCCCCCTGCCCGGCATGTAAACCAATTGTAAGAGGCAAATATTGTCTAGTACTAAAAAGGCAAACTTCTAAAATGTATAAAAGTAACAACTTATGGACATAAAGAACAACATATCTTGTCCAACTTTTAACAGATTTCCGCAGTATAGGGCTGGCATAATGAGCAATGGCTGCCATCTTCTGGAAACAGTTATGACCATAATGGGGAGCAGAAAATGACAGTGTGTTTGAAAGCAGGGATTAAAGGGCAGCATACCATTTGAGTTTGTGGAGCTCACATCAGCGTTCATTGCAATGTCAATTTCCCTTTACATTTAAGTTCAAATCTATGAGTAGAATAAATGGCAGAGTAGTGGTTGAATGCACATGGGGGAGCACATTCAAGATACTATATCAAACAGTAAGGCACAGTTGTTCAGTTATTTCCTTTGAGTGCTCTGGTGTATGCTGCATTTACAGTGCCCTTTTATCACCAGTCTACATAGGGAGATGTGGACCAGTATACAGTAAGTCATCTTGCAACACAAATTCCCAAAGTCTTTCTCCACACAAGGAGTCTGTCAAAGCCATAACCCGGTATACACATGGTGAGGTTTCAGTAAAACTATGGTAATAAAAGTACAAAGCCACTCAAATCTTCAGAGTGATCCTTACTTGTGAACCCCATCTCCACTATATTGCAGCAGAGGTGATCACAAGTCAACACTGGAGATGTAGCGAAATTAAATTCCGCTGGCGAAGTGAACGTGAAGTGGCCACTTTGAATTGTCACTCCGCTATGCTGAGTGACCAAAGCAAAAGGCTCCCTTCACCTTGCAATTATTACTTTGCATTGTCATTCTGCCTTAACACAAAATAAGGTGGAGTGACAACAATACTGGCAGCCCCTCACACACACAGTCACCAAAATTAATGTGCATCCCCAAAATGCTACTGTCTTGTGTCCAGAAAGCTCCCCAGTGCTGATGAAGTGAAATGATAGCACAACAAGAAATGCAAGGTCTCCCAGAACTAATGGTGCACTCAGTCATGTGTGCTGTGGTCACACACAGTCACCAGAATTAATGTTCATCCCCAAAATGCTACTGTCTTGTGTCCAGAAAATTCCCCAGTGCTGATGAAGTGAAATGATATCACAACAAGAAATGCAAAGTCTCCCACAATTAATGGTGTACTGCAAAGTGCAAATGCACTGACAAACTAAGATTGCACTGTGCACAGAAGAGATGCAGATGCAAAGGCACAACACCACCTAACCAGTGCTCACAAGTCACATATCCAAATATGGAAATGAATACCCTTTGCCAGTTGGGGGGTAGTGCACGACAGTAACAGTCCACTACCAGCAAAGATATGACAAAGCAGTATAAAATATTCATGTAGGTGCAGTGGATATCAGGTTTACACTGCTGCAATTACTCTGTGGCGCAATAAAAGGTGTCTGATTTAATGGCATGCATCTTGCGCGCACACGCACACACACACACACACACACACACACACTACAAGTAATGTGTAGCAAATTGAAAACTTTAGTAATATAACCAAATGTTTTAAACAAACTGAAATGATACACTGCTGCATCACATCAATCAGCAAAAAAATGTCAAGAATTACTGCAAATATTACTGTGTGTACATTAACACAGTTATACAAGAAAAACATAACCAAAACAGAAAGACTGCCTTTTTCTTCCAGTTGATGTACTTACACCACAGATGCCCCTCCCCGAAGCACACTTCACAGTACACAGACAGACTGTTCTAAATTAACACTCAAAATCCACACACAAACAAAAAACACTGGATGATATGAGCACAGGAGGGTTTTCTACAATCGATGTACTAAATTTTGAGGAAAAAAAATGGCTCAAAAATGCTTTTTTAACAGCTTTTAGAGGATTTGAATCGAAGAAGAACCTGTCTCCATCTTCCACTACACACAAACTACAAGAACTGAGGCTGTGCAGAACAATCTAGAGCCCATGTGACCTGCAATCTTATGAAGTACTGCAAAATTTGCCTTAGAGCTCAATTACAAGGTGAGGTGATGTGAAGTACATTGACTTCAATGTACTTTGCCTTAAAATTGGTGGAGAAGTGATTTGGGGAAGGCGGAATAACATGACGTCATTGGTTTTAATGGACTTTGCGTTCCTCATGTAACACCGAGTACTCGCTTAGTGTTAATGAACTTAGTAATTCGGTCGCCGAATCACTCCGAGGAGTGAATTTCAGCCACTTCACCCATCTTTAGTCAACACATACGTAAGCAATAATACCTAACATGACGGGCGGTATTGGGCAATACCGGGTCACCCAGGGGCATCATGAGGCCTGATGCCACAGGTAGAGGGAAGGTCTGGTGTTGCCCATATCATCCACCCTGAAGGGTATTAGTGTGCTTAGAAAATCTGCTACTGTATTTTATGCATTTGAAAAAAAAATTATTTTAAAGTTTTAATGTTAAAACTCTAAGCTGTTTGATTTTTTTGTAATAAAATAGCTCCTCCATCTGCATTTCAATGCTACTGGAACCTCCATAGTTTTAACTTTTGAGCTGATTGTCATGGTTATCTGCCCCCCCCCACTTAAGTTTGAACACTTTTGTTTCAGTGTTTTATTTTTTTAATATATGAATTGATTCATTCACTTTCATTTATTCATTCATTCATTGAAGGTTCATTTATTTATTCAGAGATTGGGGAATCTGGCAGAGAAGCGATGGTGGTGGTGGCTGGGTGAGCTGGGAGGAAAAGAAACCTACACCTGTTGTATATACAGTAGGTATATCTGTGTTGTTTCCCGTTGATCGTATGCTCTGTTTTTATTTGTGGTGCTAAGAGTGGCTACAGATTGAAAACTAAATGCATCTGGAAATTGGCAGCAGTGTGGCGGATCCAGGCATGAGGCCGCTCTGTGGATCACTACAGTGCAGACAGAAGATCCATAGGTTTTCCAGGAGGGAGGTTGAACGAGGTAGGAGAGAAAAAAAATGAGGAAGCCTGCAAGAAGCAGGTACATTGCTGAGGTTTTTGTGTTTTGTTTTTGGGAGAATCAGCCAGTGGATCAGTGATGGGGTGGGAGGACGAGCATGTACTTAAGGTGGGTTGAACTGCAATATGGATTTAAAGAACAGGCACCATTAAATAGCATTTTGAAATGGTTTGTTTGTCTTTTAGAGAAAATGGCAGAACAGTTGTGGACAGGGTTATGCCTTGTGTGTGTGGTGAAGCTGAGTCTGTCTCTTGTCTCGCTTAAAGAGCTGGTGAAAAATGTTGACCACTCAGTTTTAAAACTGGAACTGGCACAAGGATACCAGTTTCTCAGTGACACAATCCAGGTTGGAACTTTTTATTTGCAAGGTATCTATTGAAAGTTTATGTGCCCCACTGGCAGGAGTACCAGCCCATCAGAGCTCAGAAAATAAAAAGCCAATTTTCTAAATAAAAAAAATAAACCAATCAAGCAATCAAGTAAAATAAGAATGATTATCATTAATGATATGGAGCCTGATAATGAAAAATGGCAAAGTGGAATGCAAAGGTTTGCATTGTGCTTGCTCATTGCCCATGACCCCAAAGATGCTATATTCTGTTGGATAGTGTACTGGCACTATCCAAGTGAATATAGGGGCATGTTGGTGCAGCTCTAAGTTGAGTAGAGATGCCCCAACATGGATCCTAGCAGTTCAGGGAATAGCACCCTCAGACTGGATACAATTGTGAGCCCCTAGTGTGATATTCATCCAGCACCATTCAAATGAGTCCTTTAGGCATGCAAGGCACAAAGGGCCCATATGCATGCCAATTATGGGCTCATTTTCATGGGAAGCAGTGACTTGTTTTCACCCCTCCATTGGCCAGCCCCACCCACTCTGGTCCCCGTCCTCATTAAAATAAAAACTTCCCTGGTGTCCAGAGGCCCCAAACCCTCTGATCCCCATCACTGATAGAATAACAAATTTCCCTAGTGTCTAGTAGTCCCTCCACCCTCCAGTCCCCATCCCCTATAGAATAACATACATCCCTGGTGCCTAGTGGTCACCCACACACTCCAATACTCGGTCCAATGAGAATAAAATAATTCTCTGGTGTCCAGTGGTCCCCCACTCTCACCTCCCTTGTCCCATGAGAATAAAATAATTCCCTAATGCCCAGTGGTCCTCCCCACCATTCGATCCCCAGTAGTGTTGTGCAAAATGCAAAAATTTTGCTTCTCGAAATATTTTGCGTAATTTCTCAATTTTGTGAAATTTTTCACCCCGGCAAAATTAGATTTTGCCTAGCTTTTTGATTTCGAGTAATTGCAAAATTTCATGTAATATGGTTTCAGAAAGAAATTTAGCCCATCCATGTTTAAATTTTGCCTTGTGGAGAAAATGTCACCGGTGTAACTTTTGATTTCACCAGCAAAATTATGCTCCAAAGGCGAAGTTTGCAATGCATTGTGAGTATATAAGTCAAATATCAACATGCAGGCTGTTTCCAGCAGTCTATTGCCTGTTGACTTGGAGAGAAGTCTGTTATTCCTAGGTTGAGACTTCAAGTCCAATAACTATAATAGCCATTTTCGGACTTGCCACTAATAGTGGCTATATTAAAATTTACTTTCCCCCATGTATTTGTCCAGTTGGTACTTAAAGGATTCTATACTGGTAGCTCCCATTACCTTGTCGGCAATCCATTTCATGGTTTCACCACCCTTTGACTAAACCAATTACATCTTCAAGTGGTTTTATACTGATCTCCCTTCAACTGCTAGGTGTGCTTTCTAGTGACTCTTTCTGTAGCTCCTTTTCTTGAAAGGCCTGATATTTCCCAGGTTAACTCATCATGTAATGCTTTGTATACATAACACAAGTCTCCTCTCATTCTTCGATATAACATTGAGTATAGACCCAATTCCCTTAATCTTTCCTCATATACCTTTCCCCAAACACTTTTCACTGCTCTGGTTAGTTTTCTTTGAACTCTTTCTATGGCTAGGGAGCTGCCTTTGCATTGTGATGTGCAGGTTGGAGCGCCATACTCTAGTACTGGACAGACCAGTGATCTATACAGGGGCAGCATCACCTCCTCTCTCTTACTCTTTATGTTTCTCAGTATGTTATCTGTTACTCTGTTTTCCCTGTTTATACATTCTGTACTATGTGTTTCAAAACTTAGGGTGTTTGTTATCCATACCCCCAGGTTTTTTTTCTTCTCAGCACTCACTATAGGTAAATTACTGATTTCATATAAGGCCATGGGATTATTTACTCCAAAGTGCATAACTTTACACTTTGGTCCATTAAACATCAACTTGTGCCTGTATGTCCATTGTCCCAGTTGAGCTACAGTATTTGATTTTGAAACCTTGTTATTGACTCCTGATTATTTACTATCGTCCCCACCTCGGTGTCATCTGTGTATTTGCATAACCTCGGCCCTTCTGTTACTTGCATTGAGGACACAAGGATTCTAAACAGTGTGGGACCCAATATCGAGCCCTGCGGGACCCCACTTGTCGCCATTCCCCCACTCTGACAGGTGTCCTCATATGGCCACCTTATGCTTCCTACCACACAACCATGCACATATCCAGTACAGTAATTTTGCTTCGAGGCCCATGTCATGCAGGATTTGTAGTAAAGTATCATGGAATATGGAATCAAAGGCCTTTGAGTAATCCAAGTATATTACATCCACTGGTAAGCCTGCATAAAGTGCCTGGTTTATGAGTTCAAAGAATGTTAACAGATTTGTCACACGTGATCTTCCCTGTACAAATCCATGTTGTGTGACGTCCACAACCCCCAATCTTCTCATTTTTTGTTCAATAAATTCCTTTACAAAACTCTCCAGAATTTTTCCTATCACTGAAGTAATGCTTATGGGGTGATAATTTTTCACATCTGATCTTACTCCCCTTTATAGATCGGTGTAATGTAAGCCTCTTTCCAATCCTTTAACACCTCTCCTGTGTCAAGGGACAAGTTAAATAACAATGTGAGAGGTCTGGCCAATTCCTCTGCTGCCTCATTTAGTAGAAATGGGTGAATCCCATCTGGACCACATGATTTATATTTATTTAGATCCTTTAGCTTTCTACATACTTCTCCTTCTAGTATTATTTGTTTATTTTCAGCTGTATTTGTATTCTTTTTCCATACCCCCTCTTGATCCTGACCCAAAAAAAGTTCTAGGAAGTTTTTGTTAAAAACTTCCACCATTTCCTTTTCATCCTCTATTGTTCTGTCCTGTTCTTTTAAACTCACAATATGCTTTTGTGAGTGTATTAAACTACCTACATGGTTATAACATTTTCTATAATGATCCTTTTTTAATGTGGCCAGTCTTAGTTATGATTTTACTTTTGCCTTTCTTATTGCCGATTTACATTCCTTTACCTTTCTCTTATACCTATGCCAGTTTTTGTGTATTTCGTTCTTTTTGTATTTTTTATATGCCCTTTCTTTTTTCCTTATTAATGCTTATATTTTCCTTGAAAACCACTTGGGGATCCTACCTTTCCAATTATATTTTTGAATCATTGGCACATGTTTATCACAGTGTTCAATTTTTCCACGTATTCTTTCCCATGTTTCCTCTAGTGACAGATCTCTTAATTCATGCTTTCATTTCCATTGTCTTAGTAACTGTCTTATTTCTTCATAATTTGCTTTTCTATCATTTCTTATCAGTGTATTTCCCTTGATTACCCTTTTGTTTTCTAGTATTTCAAATTAATCATATTGCGGTCACTTGTCCCTAATGGATATATTACGGCTACATTATCTAATTTTCCCCATATTACTTAACAACAGGTCTAATACCTTATCCTCTCATGTATTTTTTTTAACAATCTGTTCAAGATTATTCTGATGGCAGTATTCCAAGAATCTGTTCTCCCACAGACCAGTCCCACTTACTGGATTCCAATTTATTTTTGGGAAACTGAAGTCTTCCAAAATAATATAGTCTCTTCTAACTGCTTGATTTTCTAAAAATTCCATGAAGATTAAGTTCTCTGCATCACTTAAATTCAGGGATCTATAGCATAACCCTAGAATTATGTTCTTACATGTTCCTTTAATTTTTATCCAGGTTTTCTCTGTCCTACTACTGCCTCCTTCATTTTCCCCACGTTCCTGTGCTCCTAGATATGTTGCTACATAAAAGGCTGTTCCTCCCCCTTTTTGTGTTGCTTGCACGCATGTGCAAGAAACACATTGCTTTAACAGTTAGGGAGCAGGCCACAATGCATCCAGAAATTCAGCAACATCACCACACAATCAGCTGTTTTGGTGCATTACAAGCTACCAAAACAGCTGATTGTATGGTGTCCCCATGGCAACAGCTTCTCTGTCAGCTTCTCACAGTCCCCAGGAAGCTGACGGAAAACCACCACCTTCCGTTCAGTGTGCCTCCCTGGTGAAACATTTCAATACATAAAGGAAAAAAAGCAGATGGGGTGCCTGATTCTGTCCACATAATGTACCCCGCCCATGGCTCATGCATCCCCCCAGCACACTGTATGGCTGACGGGGGTGCCCAAATCCCCATCGGCTCCACTGTCCCACAAACAAACTTCCATCTGCCACGCTGGGAGACCACCCCAGCATGGCAAAAGTTCCCCATCACCTTTAAAAAAAAAAGACCTAGAAGAGAAAAAAAGGTCCTTCATTGATTCTCTTGGCCCCATCCCCCAACCTGCGACCACCCTCTGTGTACCCCACCTCCCCACACCTCCACCTCACCCCATACTTACCTCCGCAGCCCAGCATGATGATCTTTGGTGGACCGGAAACATGACTGCACTCTTCAAAGCTGACCTCAAACTGAAGAAATGCCGGTAAGCGGAATAATAGCATAAATGGGTTTTCTTCAACTTTGGTGCATATCTTGGTCATTTTGGGGAATTTGTTCACCAAATTTTCACCATGGGGTTCTTGGGACCCCACCTCATGAACTCAGTCACTGTCATTTTGTTATTCAGTCCCGAAAGGTGATTTTGTGGTCACTGCGTGGAACCACATTTCGGGATTGATTAATGAAACAACGGTATCACAGTTCATGAGGTAGAGCCCCAAAAACCCTATGTTGAAAATTTGGTGAAACCCCAAAATGACCGTTTTATGAGTGTGTGTTGCACAGTTCCTGTGCACAATCATAACTTTGAGCATTTTTAATATTTTCGCTCCAGATTTTCAACATTGCCATTTACCACACCTTCTTATGAACAGTACAGCTGTCATTTTTCACATCTCACCTAAAATGTGTTTTTGCACATGTAGCACACAATGGCATGGTCGGTGTGTGAAATCAATGTTCAAGACAGATTAAGAATATCACAGTGACACTGTTGATGAGGTAGGCCCCCAAAAACCCTATGTTGAAAGTTTAGTGAAAAAATTCCCCCAAATGACTGTTTTACGAGCTTGCATTGCACAGTTCCTAGGCACGTTCATAACTTCGAGCATTTTTAATATTTTCACTCTAGATTTTCAGCATTGCCATTTTACCACACCTCCTTATGAACAGTGCAACTGTCATTTTCACATGTCCCCCAAATGTGTTTTTGCATGTGTAGCACACAGTGGCGTGGTCGGTGTGCGAGAAATCAATGCTCAGGACAGATTAAGAAAATCACAGTGACACTGTTCATGAGCAGAGGTCTTAAACTGGCTATGTTGAAAATTTGGTGATAAACGTCCATAAAATGACTGTGTTACGAGCGTGCATTGTACAATTTGCACACTCCCTCGTAAGTTCACAAATTCATAATCTTTTCAGTCCAGATTTTCAGCATTGGCATTTTTCCATACATCCTTATGAACAGTAAAGCTGTCATTTTTCACATCCTGGCTGAAATGTGTTTTCACACATCTGGCGTAGAATAGCACGGTCGCTGTGGGAAATCAGTGTTTGGGATAGATTAAGAAAATCACAGTGACACTGTTCATGAGCAGAGGTCCCAAAATGCCTATGTTGAAAACCTGCTGTAAAAAAATCCCCAAACTAATTAAATTATCGGTGTGCATTGCTCAGTTTCTACGCACACTCGTGACTTCACCAGTTTTTTATATTTTCACTCCAGATTTTCAACATTGCCATTTTTTTACACTTCCTCATGAGCAGTACAACTGTCAATTTTCACATCCTGTTCAAAATATGTTTTTACACCTGTGGCACCAAATGGCACAGTCGCTGTGCAAAATCACCTTTCCGCTAACGATGATAGTGTCACTGTTCATGTGGTGGGATCACAAAAATCCCATGTTGAAGACTTGGAGTAAAAATACCAAGAAACGCCCAGGGTGTTAGGGTTTTTGACCATAACACCCTATCCTGTAGGGACTGACAGGCATCGGGGTGTGACTTGGGATTGTCAACAGTAATGCTCATGCCATTCCACCCCCACCCTGCAGGTAGTGGCAGGCATCGAGGTGCGCTTTGGACACTTTGGCCCCAGAGTTCACCCCATTCTCCTATACTGCACCCACTTCAGTGTATTTCCTTATGGAATGAGGTGAGTGTAAATCCTGAACACTTGAAAGCACACCTCAACACTTGTAGGTGTCTGCAGGGTAGGGTGAGGTGAAATGTTGTGACCGTTATGGGTGATGACCCAAAGGTACACCCCAATGCCTGCCCATCTCTGCAGGGTGGGGTGGAGTCAGTATCAGTTCAATACTTCACTGCCATTCCTATACTGCATCTGTCTAACACCTGCACTTCCACTGCTAATGACAGCAAGCAACACTTAGCATTGACAAATGCTTGTTTAACTTGTCTTGTGCTCTGAAAAAAATCATATCCCTGTATTGTGTCGACCCAGTTGTCCTTTTTATGCCATACTCTGTAATACCAAATACATCTATATTTTCCTTAAACATAATGGCCTGGATATTCAAAAGGGTTGCACCATGTGCAACAAGGTTGCGCATGCGCAAGTCAAAAAATGCACCATTTTGCGATATTCAGAAGGAGGCAGTTGCCCCACCGAAAACATGCTGAGCAACAGCGCAATGAAAATGAAGGCATGCGCAACTGAAGAGGGTGGATCCATGCATAAAAGAAGCGCCAATCACGATATTCAAAGACTTGCGCCAATGCGCAATAAGCGGCTTTAGCGGAAATTGCGCACTAGCGGAAATGAGCCAAAATAAAAGGCTCAAGAGCGGCAAGAACGCTACAAGGCTGCCAAGTGGGGGAGAGAGAGAGAGACGAGACAGACAGACAGACAGAGACAGGCTAGGGCAGGCAAGGCAAGCGTGGGCCATAGGCTGTAGAGGCCAGCGGGGGGTGCCGTGCAGTGGAGTAGCAGTGAGGACAGCGGGGTAACACAGCAACACCAGCCAGGGGTCAGAAGCCAGGGAGATGGACAGTGCCAGCTTCCACATGGAAGCTGTAATGAGGAGGTGAGAATGCATGCTGCAGGGGGATGTGGCCGTGGAAGGGCCCGTCGGCGGTATGCCCCCAACAGGCAGTACCGTGCCCGCATCAGCTTTGAGCTGTACACAGATGTAGAGATTGTGGGCTGGTACCACCTGAACAGGGCAATACTGAGACGGCTCTGTGAGCTGTGCAGTGATGTGATGCAGGCACCCTCACGACGGAGTCACTCTTTGTCGGTGGAGACCAAGGTGACAGCCTGCATGTGCCTGATCACCACGGGCACCTTCCAGAGGCCAACAGGGGACACCGCAGGCATCACACAGTCGGCCACGTCACGCATCCTCACCCAATTCCTCAGCGCACTGCTGCCACATGCTGCGGAGTACATCCATTTCCCCAGCACCATGGCAGAGCGTACAGAAAACATGCAAGAGTTCCACAGGGTAGCACGTATGCCTGGCATGCTAGGGGCCATAGACTGCACCCATGTGGCCATTCGCACTCCACCTGGCCCCGATGGGGCTGCATATAGGAACAGAAAGGGCTTCTCCAGTGTCAACTGCCAGGTGGTGTGTGATGCCACTGGGCACATAATCAATGTCTGTGCCACACACCCTGGTGGAGCACATGATGCCTTCATATGGTATCAGTCCGCACTGTGCCATTGATTCAAGTAGGGACATCCCCACAGGCCATCTAGTGGGTGAGTACATGCATGGAATGCAAACTCGGGGCAAGGGTGGTAATGCCACAGGTGCCATGGTAGTGGCACACAGGGATATGGGCAATATGGACCTGAACATGAGACTGATCTCCACTATTTCCACACAGGTGACAGCGGATACCCACTCCGTCCCTGGCTGCTCACACCGTACCGGCACCCCATGACCCCATCACAGCAACGCTATAATGATGCACATGTTTCCACATGCAACATCATAGAACGGGTGTTTGGGATGCTCAAAGCACACTTCCGATGCCTAGACACCTCCGGCGGTGCCCTACAGTACAGCCCCCAAAAGGCCTGTGGGATATTCCTGGCCTGTTGCATCCTGCATGCAACATGGCCAAAGACCATGGGATAGCCGTACAGGTTGAAGAGGGGGACAGCGATGGGGACGCCAGTGGTGCCGGTGTTGATGGTGATGAGCAGCCCCCCTAGGATGGCAGGACCCCTGACTGATCCGGCAGGCCCAGCTGCACTGGGACACCATCACAGAGGAGCACTATGCAGAACACAGGTAAGTCAAGGGGACATGTGCAACCAACACTGTCCATGCGCAAACCACAGGCACACATGGTAACACACCAGGGGTGCATGACGGCCAGGAGAGTGGAAGGGTCCAGGCATGCAAACATACCATCAGGGAGGGGTAAAGACTCATATGGACACACACACACACACACCAGGCACAGAGCGTACATGGGCAGATGCACAACACAGCAGAACCGACATTGCTAACACACAGAACCACCGACCACCCCCACCACCTGTACTGTCCAAGTACATGTGTCAGATCTGGGCACCCTTGCACCTTGGTGTACAGTACAATGCAGGCATCATCATGCACACGCACCTGTGGACAGCAGTTGGGAGGGTGTGCAGGTGGTCCGTGTGTCAGCGTGGTGAGCAGAGCACCCAGCAGTGCACTGCCCACCATGACACACATTGCACACAGGGCAGCACCAGACAGGGCCCACACTGGGAGACAGGTCAGTCATGTAGCACTGTCCCACGGCCACCGCGGATGCATGGGTGGCCCTGCCGTGACCCAACAGCACTGGCAGGCTGAGCAGGGGCCACATGGGGTGGCACTGTTGGACCACCAGGGGTCCCACTGCGCAAACGCAACCTTGCCCGCACAGGGGTCTGCAGCATGCCGAACAAACCTGCACCAGGGGTGCTCGGGATGGCCACAGCAGAACCCGGCGTCGACAGGCCTGGTGTCACACGACGCCGGGAACGGGGAGTAGAGAGTGAACTGTGTGGGGTGTGCGGTACAGGGGCACCTGACTGTGTGCCCAATGCGTCCACAACAGAGACCACTGCCTGGGTCAGCCTGTCAATGGCTGCGGTCACATCCGTCTGCATATGAACCAGCTCTGCACAGTCCAGAGCACACTCCCTGCTGTGCCACTCCACAGCCACAGACAGTGCCTCCACAGACACTGCAACCTGCCTCTGCAGCTGTACTGATTCCCGCAGCAGGCGGGTGTGCTCGTCCAATGGGTACTGTGCCCCAACAGCATCCTGTCCCCCAGGGTGTGGAAGGTCCTGATGCACAACACCCCTTGAGGGTGGGAGCTGTTCACCAGGACCAGGAATGGGTGGATCAAAGGGTGGCAGACATGTGCCACCGCTTGACACTGTACCCCCAGACCTGGTGGGTGACTGCTGCTGCTGCCCCTCCAACCGCTGTGCCCCAGGGTCCACTCATTCCACCGCTGTGGCAGCAACAGTGCCAGACACCTGCACAGCCACCGGTGCTGCCCCACCGGTGCTGACAGGCACAGCCTGGGACTGTGCCAACATGCTGGTACACAAGTTGGAACCAGAAAGGCCCATGGGCACGTGCTGGCCTACTGTGTGTCCGTCATGGGACACACACCTATCACTGCCCATTGCAGTCCTTGCATTATCAATGGTGCAGGTATGTGCTACAGCCATAGTCACAGCGTGCTGGCATGCTTGCATGCCAGACTGCTGAGACACAGGCTGTGCACCCCCAGCACCCGAATCACCGACACCAGAGTTGGCGGCCCAGCGTGCATGCTGCTGCAGTGCATGCTGGCTGGTGACAGAGGTGAATGGACCCTCCTCCATATCCAGCAAGTCATCATCACTGCCTGGACCCACCACCACCGTCTCCTGAAGACGAACAGGATCTGTAACAGAAAGAGAGTACATGTGAGTGCATGTGAACAACCTCCCCCCCAACACCACCACCATGTCATACCGTGCAGTGATGGGCTTCCACCTGTCTGGAATCCACCTCCTGGTACGCCCTTAATAGCGCCACTGCATTGATGCAACCAGTGTCTCCTCAGCGGGGTCAGCTCCAACACCGCTTACTGGCCCCCGCCAGTGCCAGCACGTGCCGCCCTGAAGGCTGCCACCTTCTCCTTCAACCTCCTGCGGTCTGTCCCATCTTCTTCTTGCATTCCTGCACAGGCGCGGTGGCTTCCATGCAGGTTCATGGCCCGAGCTACCCCCTCCCATGCAGCCGCACGGGACTGAGGGGTGCCCCTCCGTCCACTCAGTAGTGGCTCCTCATCCAGGTAGGCCTGGAAGAGGGCCTCTGTCTCTACTGGGGTAAAGTTGGGCCTCCTCCTACGCCCACCATCCTCACCCTCACCTTGGCTCTGCTCGGTCATGGCGATCTGTATGGGGGGAAGTGGACACCTGTCACTGTGCAGTCTACAGCATTTTCCCATGACCATTGTCCAGAACATCACACAGCATGCAACTCACCTCTCACCTGCAGTACCCGAATCTGGCCAGCGCAGCCCAATGTCGCACATTTATAGCGCAATGCATGCAAATTAGGTGTGGAGCAACTATAATGACATGCAAATCGTGCCCTCGCGCCTTTGAATGGCTGATCAGATGATTTGCATGTGTCGGCTGAATATCGCGAATTTAAGCTGCGCCATCTGGTTGAGTCCGGCTGAGCCAATGGCGCGAGATCTGTGACATGTGGTACACTGCATTGCACATGCTCAGATAGCTTATGCAGGCGTCTGCCGCACTGCTGATGTACTGTGCGCGATCGGCAATTCAGGCCATGGCCACCATTGTGCCAGTGGTGCTACAGCACTGGGCACTATATGGCGCTGTGGCACTACTGCGCAATAGTCCACTGTGGCACTGGTACGCAGCTGGTCAGTCACACAGGATGCTTATATGTCAGATGGCGCTGTGCGTGGCCTTGCGTCATTGCCCATGACCTGGTGTCCGACCTTTGCCCCCTGGCCCTGTTCGGCTGCCATGTGTACGGCCCTATTGCGCTGTCTAGTGACAGCGCTATGTGAAGTGACGGCGCTGTTCGAACAGCGCAATTGGAACCTGTGGTGGTCTTGCGAACATCCAAGTGGGATTACGGCAGCGGCCATATTGCCTGCTGTAAAAGTTGGTACCATGGCTCGCAGAAGAGCAGTGCAGTGGAGCCCTGTAGAAGTGGCCAACTTGGTGGCCCTAGTGGAGCCCCACTATGGGGCACTGTATGGTGAGGTGATCCTCACCATTGCTAGGACGCAGGTCTGGCAGCAAGTGGCCAGTGACCTGGTGGGGGTCACTGGATGGTGCCGGTCAGCTGAGCAGTGCTGGCACTGGTACGGTGACCTCCGCCGGAGGGATCCTCAACTTCTGGATCGGCTGCAGTCACGTGCCAGGAGGGGTGTGGTGCCTAGGCCAGGTGGGTGTACCATCTTTGCACCTGTATTCTCTGTAGGGGTGTGAGTGTGTTTTGGTGGCCGTGCATAGGTGATGGCTCTGCCATGGTTGGCTGTGTCAGTGTGTGCAGGTGTGAGATGCATGGGTCTGGCTGTGTGGGCAGGCACTCTCACTGGGGCAGGGGGCAGTCTGCTTTGGAGTCACACTGATGTTTTTCTCAACATATGTCTCCCACAGGCCGGGATGTGAGGATGCAGGCATGGGATGAGGAGGCCGTGCCAGGCCCGGTGCCGGTGGGTGTTGCACCGCGCAGCAGCAGCAGCAGCAGCGGCAGACCCAGCTGCTTGAGGTGTGAGTATCATTCGTCATGGATGCTATTGCATGCTGGGGGCAAGACCACCAGCCATACAACACAACCATGCAGGAAAGGGAGGTCATAATTCCACTATACAAGACACTAGTGAGGCCCCACCTGGAGTACAGTGTACAGTTCTGGAGACCATACCTACGTGGGGCGTAGACTGGGTAGAAAGTTCAGAGGAGGGCAACAAAGATGGTGCATGGATTGCATCACAAGTCCTATGAAGACAGGTTGAAGGAACTGAACATGTACTCCCTGGAGGAGAGGAGGAGAGGGATATGATAGAGACATACAAGTATCTTACAGGGAGGAACAGGGTGCAGGAAAACACTATTTTTAAGCGAAACAGATGTTCCAGGACTAGAGGGCATGGGATGAAGTTGGAGGGAGGACGATTCAGAGGAAACATGAGAAGAATTTCTTCACAGAACGGTGGTGGACAAGTGGAACACCCTGCCAGAGGAAGTGGTGGGGCTGAAACAATCATGGGATTTAAGAATGCAGGATAGACATAAAGGAATTCTGGAGGTCAGGGGTAAGGTGCAACAGACTTCTAGGAAAACAAACTGAACTTACAAGCTCAAAGGGCAGACTGGGTGGGCCATAGGCCCTTATCTTGACACTGTTTATGTATCTATGTATGTATGCACAACACAGGTGACATGCATCACTGTCCAGTGTCACAGCTGCGTCTGTGTATCGTCACTGGTGGTCCATGCATGCACTGGGCACATAGCTGTGTAACTGGCATGCTGCGTTGCCACGTCCTTGACAGCCTTGTTTGTGCTGTGATGGACATGGGCAGTGTGTGTGTGTGCAGTGGTGCACATAGCTGGTGCCGCCTGTTTGTGATGGCCATGTGCATGTTCACTGTGGGTGGGTGCATGCCATCACAGGTGCGGACATTGGGCTATATGGCTTGCAGGTTGGGTGGTGTTCAGGGTTGTGGTCAGTCACAGCCATTGACTGTGTTCCCATTTTCCTAGGCCTCACAGTTCTCAGGAGGATCCATCAGGACATACGTGGCCTAACACAAGTGTCCCTAGATAACCAGGCCATCCTGAATGACATCCGGAGACATGGCCTGCAGAGGAGGCATCGCAGAGAACAGCGGCACTGGGCAGAGGACGACCAGCCTGCTGGGCCTTAGGCCACATTACCCTTCCCACTTCACCCATCCCTACCACCCTGCCTTCTCTCTCCAAGTTGTTCATCCCTACCCCTTGCCCACCCCTACCTTGTACCCATCCCCCCCTTGTAAATAGTTCTGGTTTATTGTTTTGTACTTTACACATTTTGAGAATACATTTATATTTTGATATGAATACTGTGTTGGTCTCTGATTTGCAGCTGGCTATGGTTGCTCAGTTGCAGTGGTGTACATGCCATCTGGGGTGGTATGGTCCTGGGTATGTGTGTGTGTGTGTGTGTATGCGCGTGTGTGTGCATGGGTAGGTATCTCCGGCATGGCAGTGACTTTCTGTTGCTCTTGCCGTCTGCTGCCACCCACTGCTGGGTGCACAGGGTGTGTCTGGCTTGTATGCTTCTCTGCTGCATGGGGTTGACGTGTGCTGGGGGGGATGCATGGTTTCCTGCAGTGCCAGTCACTGCACATGGGTGGTGTCTTGGGGTCACGGTGCAGGGTGTGCTGTGCGTATGGGGGCTGATGTGCACTGTGGTTGTCAACCCCCTGTGTGTGGCACTCTCAGCCTGCCAGTGGTTGTGCTGGGGTGTCATGGCTCTGCTGTGCTTTGTTGGCTTGTCCCCATGGGCCAGTAGATCATCCGTCCCACCCCAGTGATGCTGTGCTTGGGGTGTGCAGGTGTCTTGTTGGTTCTGCAGTGTGTTCCTGTGCCCATGTGGCATGGCTGGTGGTGGGACCCAGCCTGCCTCCCTGGATGTGCAGTTCCATTGCTCTGGCGGGGGCTCTGCTTGCGCTATGGCACCTCTGGACTGCTCAGCTGGGCTGCTCTGGTTGCGCTATAGCGCAACCTTTCTGCTCAGCTTCTCCTTCCTGGTTGCGCTATGGCACAGTATGTGCGATATTCAGACGTTGGCTGCTTGCGCAATTTGTTCTGCTCCATGTTTGAATATCGCACCTGTTGAGCATATGCGCAATTGGTTTGTGCTTGCTCCTGCTGTTGCGCACATTTTGGGCGCAGTTTGAATATCTGGGCCAATATATTTAAATTCCTCCATTTTGTTTTTAAACTTCTAGCATTAAGCATCAGAGCCAATAAACCCTTTTAAAACCTCTTTAAAACTTCTTTTTGAGAGCTAATTGCTCCCAAATATACAGTTTGTTCCTAGTTCTGCTAGGGAACATTTTCTAACTGTGTAGATTTTTGCGTAATGCACAGTTTAATTAGTTTTGAGTTTTGTCTGTGTCTATGAAGGAGTTGAGTGGGGAGGGTAAGTGTGTAAAAGCAGTGCAGGCTAGTTTCTAACCTTTTACAAACAGATTTCTCAAAAATTGTGAGTGATTTGCTGTTATTTCTTTTAAGCCTTTATATTTTTGTTGGTATTCTACTTATTTGTATTGTTTTTCTTATATCTTGACAAGTATTTTTTTCACTTTGACCTGATTTGTACTTCTTTGAACTTGGGCAGGGAGACAGCAGTTGCTTTTGTTGACTTATCTAAAGCATTTGATCTGGTGGACCACTTCATTTTATATGAGAAACTACAGGACCTGGGCTTTTCTGAATGCCCCTTTCACTAGCTTAAATCCTACTTAACTGGGTGTACTCAGAGGGTTGAAGTACAACGTCATCTGTCAAAACCTTGTAAAGTCCTCGGGGAGGTTCCCCAAGGGTCTATCCTGGGACCCCTTCTCTTTTTGATGTTCAACAATGATTTACCCTCTGTGATACAGCACACAACCAGTAGGCTATGTGCTGATGATACAGCAATAATAGCCTCATGGTTAGACATTTTGGACATTCAGACAAAGCTCCAGGCTGATTTTGCTAGTGTAGTGGAGTGGTTCACCAGGTCACAGCTATATATGAATGTAAAGAAAACAAAACTGATGCATTTTGCCACTAAAAGTAAAATGTTTCCCAATTACAGATTTTTACTAGTAATCAAACTCAAATTGAATTAGTATCTAGTTATTGTTACTTGGGTGTACTTATTGATCCACTCTTAACCTTCAACGACAATATTTCTATGATTATTGGAAGGACAACTAAGAAATTAGGGGCACTAAGGAGAACCACTTGAGGCTTATAACTCCAAGATTGGAGAAGGACAGCAGAGCAACTCCTTTTGTTTACTCTAAGATATGGGGAGCTAATCTACCAGACAGCAAACAAATGTTTGTTGGATAGGTTAGGTAAGTGACAATATAATATAGCGAGGTATGTCTTGCAGTGTAGCTATAGGATGCACCATTGTTTGTTATTAAAGAACTTGGGATGGCCATCTATTGACATTAACCTATCCAGAAATTGGATAACATTTATCCAAAAATGTAAAATACACCATCCTGAACATAATATTTCACAAATTCTTTTTCCCACTGTCATTGACTTAAAGAAATAATTAACCATGTCTGTTCATCCATACACAATCCATCAAGGAAAATCCAAAAACAAATATGGGGATTGAACCTTGACCTATTGAGCAGCAGTATATTGGAATAGACTTCCACAATATTATGTGCCGAAACTGCACACAGGGACTTCACAATGGCAATTAATGACCTCTTCTCTTTTTCTTGAAAATGCACTTAGCACTTTATTATCTAACTTACTTTTATATTACACTCTGTAATTACTGCTTTCAAATTTTGCATTTTAATTTTTTGTATTGAAAATGTGTGTCGTATGTTTGTGATATGAGTGCTGTCATTTTATGTGAAACTTTTGATACCTGAACACAGGACTGTCTTGCAAACTGGACCTAACAGTTGAAATGATATGTTTTCTCCCGTTAAAAAAATAAAGTTTTACCTACTTACCTTTCTCTTAAAAGCTACTCCTTCTGAGAGTTCCTGCTTCTGTTACCCTGTGTTATATACCATTCTTCTGTGTTTAGTTGTAAATTCTAAAGTTTTAAACCACTCAATGCTGATCCCTATTTTTTTTTTTTTGGTTTGTGGTCAGTTTTGTTTGCTGTTAACTTGTGTCACTTAAACTGTGAAAAGTGACAGTTCTATATTTTTTCTATGGAAAGTACTTTTAGTTGACCAGTTGAAGATGTCCATATACAGTTTCACTGCTTTGATGAATTGCTCCCCTGTATTTTATTGTTGGTGCTTGCCTATGCATAGCAGATGTTCCTGTTTCAGTTTAATTTGCTTATCCTTTCCCTGTTACAGCACTGTTCACTACTTGACCAGTACAATATAAAAAAACTACATATTAATATAGTGCTTGTCAATAGATTGCTGAGCCCACCCAGATTGTTGTAGGTGCCTTTGTTTGTCAATGTTATATGGTTGCCTCTGCCCTCTTATACAACAAAAAATAGTAGTAGTAAATACTAACACATTACAGTTCTTCAATCGTCTAGACACAGCTGATCTGCATTTAAAGTATGTTACCTGTGCCCTTTTTCCATGTGTTACTTAATTCCCATTTGGGGAAAGAAAAAAATTACCTTTTTACTTTTGCTAGAATAGGCTATCATATATGGTATTGGTTGTACAGAGTGCTGCTACCTGTCCTGATTGTGTTTGAACTTGGAAGCCAGTACTGCATGTGTGAGGTGTTATTCACATAGACACTTAGTAATACATCCTTTCTTGATATACTCCTAGAGAAAGGCAAAGCTTTGAAGAAGCATATAAAAATGCCTACTAAGAGATGGTCCAGTACAGGGAAATGTGAAAGGGGGGATGAGGCAGCTAAGAAGTCTGTTGAGGAGAGTACAACTTCAGTTTCACTTCCCCAAAGCACACATATGTCTGCATCAGTGCCTTCTGTGGGCTCTGGTTGAGTGGCAGATACCAGCAAAGGAGTTGTTCAAAATACTGGCACACTCATGTCTCAGTTTTTTATGGCCAGAATTGTTGCATCCATGCTGGTGGGGGATGTTAGTGAGAAGAAGGGAGACACTGACACCTGAACAGGAAAAGTGGTCCAGGACGAGGGCGATAAGTCTGTTGGTGTGACTGTCCCTGTTCCTATTGGAGTTTGTGGTGGTGATAGTGTTCAGCTAGAGTCTGATAATCCTGGAGATATGGATAGTCAGCCCCCTGAGGAGGAGATGGTTGTAGAGAAAGAAAAAGGTGCCATGCAAGAAGACAGTGATACGGAGGAGGAGGAGGAGGAGGACAAGGACATCATCAGCATCAGTGCTGATGGTGATGATAACTGGGATGATCCCCCTTGGGAGCCAGATTTTAAAAAGGTCAACGGTGATGTAGACCATTTACATGCACAGCCTGTGGGTCAGGTTGTCACCAAGCTCTATCTGCAATCCTCCAAGCAGTCAAGTCACCCACCCCTCCCAAAAGTAGTATTATGGATGTGATGAAAGCAGCCCAAAAACCACAAACTTCAATGCCTGTTTCTCAGTTCTCCTAGTCACAGCAGCATGTTAAGTCCAGAGGTCAAAAGTCTCTAGTTTTGGGACTTTAGTGTACTTGATCAAGTTGATGAGACCATAATGATATGTCAACTGTGTCAAGCACGTGTTGGTTGGGGGGGAGGAAGCCACATAGGCTCCGGTGGCCAACATGTCCACCTGAACAACAAGCACCCGCTATGCTGGCAGCAACACCAGAAGGATGCCAGAGCTGTTGGTGGGATCTCCCTTGGCAAGTTAAATGTAACTGAGAGCAGTTCAACACAGCAGGAGGGGGGAGGGCAGAGTGGGTCAGTGGAGGAGGAGGAAGAGGAGGAGGATGAGCAATCCTTTGCTCTCTAGAGTAGTGTGCATAGCAGTGAAGGTGCCACTCCCAGTCCCTTGACTCAGAAAAGTACACCACTACACCCAAAATCAACCAAAATAACTGGTTTCATGTGGCCTGCACAACCCCAAGAATCAACTGTTACCCCTATAAAAAACATTGGTGCCACAAGTACTGCGTTTTGGTCAAACAGCCCCAAAGATGCAGCCCACACTGAAGACCATCCTTGAGCAGCCCTCAATGTAACCCCCAAATCATGCTGCTACATGTGAATTAAATGTTGCCACTGCTGAAATGCTGTCCATCGATCTGTTGCCGTTCTTGTTTGTGGAGAATGCTGGGTTCCGCAGGCTGATGGCTCAAGTCTGTCCAAAATGGCAGGTCCCATTGTGAACCTATTTCTCTAAGTGTACCATGCCAGAGCTGCATGGTAGAGTTGCTGATTCTCTAAGACATGCAATGAAACATTCTGCATCAAACTATATCCATCTTAGCATGGATATGTGGACCAGTGGACAAACAGCAGAAAGCTCATATCTATGCATAACAGCACACTGGCACAGGTATCTGGGGTAGCAGTTGATTTGGGTCTTGGTACAACCTGCCTAAAGCACAATTGAGGTGGTAGCAATACCCTTGGAATTCAGCAGCATGAAATCCTGAGTATGTGAAGTGTTACTGGTTTTTACATGGGTGAGAAAATGCTTAATGTTCTGCTGGATGAGACTGATGAGTGGCTACACTCACACTCACTTACAGCAAGATTTATCACAAGGGATAATGGCTCCAATGTAGTGAAGTGTATTAGCGATGGTGTTTTTTTCAGGATGCCCTGCCTGGCACACTTTCTTAATCTTGTTATGCAGCAGGTTTCTAAACCATGTAGACATTAAGGAAATTGTAACTGTTACCCATCGTATCTGTGTGCACTTCTCCCATTCTACAAAAGCCTGTGACCATCTACGTGAGCTACAGCACAATAACCTCAGCACCGTATGAAGCTTGATGTTGTGACCAGGTGGAACTCCATGCTTTAAATGATTGACAGGCTGTATGAACAGTATAAGGCTGTTTCAGAATACCTGCTGGTGAAGACCGCATGGGACAGTGCTGGCGTGTCCATCGCTCTAACAACAGAGCAGTGACGTCAAATGAATGGGCTAATATGCATTCTCCATCCATTTGAGCATGCTACACAGGCAGTGAGTGGGGACACTGCCTGTATAAGTCAATCCATACCCCTCATACGTGTGCTGAGACAGGCACTGGTTAATGTCCAACACCAGATGGAGGCAAGTGGGGATCATAATAGTTGTAATCAAATGGATCACATGCTCTGTGTGCTGGACAGCAATATCCATATTTCCAGTATTCTACAGTCGGAAGAATTTGCAATCGCTACCTTGCTTTATCCATGCTACAAACATGGCCTGCCTGCTATAATTGAAGGAGGTCATCAGCAACTGCAAAAGTTGACCAAGAACCTCATTAATTGGGTATCTGGTGTACAGATGAAAAAAGCATGTAAGACACATACTGCACAAAAAATGGGTGTTGCTACCACCACCAGCTCACAGGCACCCCAATCTGACAAAATGGGCAAGTTACAGCAGAAAACAGCCAGTAATCCCATTTGGGATGTTCTCTATCAGGTGGGAGTGGAAAATATGGAAGAAAAGGAGGAGGAGGAGACAGGTGAGGCAGCCCAAATCAGGGCAGCAGAATGAATGGTGGAGGCCTACATGGGGGACACAAAGCACCTTGCCATTAATGATGAGCCATTGCAGTACTGGAGCAGCAAAGTTACTGATTGGCCAGGACTAACATAAGTTGCTGTTAAATACCTGAGCTGCCCACCATCCAGTGTCAGTGTAGAACAAGTGTTTAGTTTGACTGGGGCCATTGTGTGTGACCGAAGGACCAATTTTTCACCCAGGAATGTGTTCATGTAAACATTCATCAAAATGAATGAAGGGCACATTCCACAGTGATGTCAATAGTGTTGCCACACAAACTGTGTCTTGGCAGTGATGATGACACCTGGTGACAACTCCAGTCAGGAAGACTGTGAGGGCTGCTTCTTGGAGGATGTGACAGTGGAAGTGGAACAAGGCTGAAGTTGTTAGTAGGAAATCTTCCCCTACCTGCCTGAACCACTTTCAGCAAAGTATAGTGTTATAAATCATTTTTACAGTTGTCATTGGATTTGTGATGGTTGTGTTATCTGCTGTTAATCAGTTTAATTTGATTACCCTTGTGCTGAACTGTTGTTTAGTTCCTGCCCTATATTAAAGCAGTAGTCAAGTTACCATAACCATAAACATTTTGCATTATTACAGAAATAAGGCTCCTCTGCCAAAAATATTAAGATACACATGTTACTTTTCATTTTTGACTAACCCCATCCTGAAGCAAGATATGTTGTCTTGAAGTCTTTAAAAGTGCACATGCAGGCACATGCCATACCTGGGCCGGCTCTCCCCCTCCTCCTGACACCTAACCACCACGCCCATGAACACCATGCAAAAAAAAGTATATTTCTGCTGGTTACTATCCACGACATGTTGAAGAACCCTCCTAGTACAACTAGAGTATGAATGTAGCACGTTCATTCAACAGGTAACACGAGTTGAAGAGATTTTGCAAAAGGGTGAATGGCAGCTATCTTTAATGACGTGAGTCATTAGTTACAAAATATTCATAAAAGAAAAGCCTAACATCCAAATCCCCCCCCAAAGGGTAATCACATTAAGTACTACAATAGTTCTTGTAGAAACAGTGCTGATCCCTATGGGGGGAGGTATTTGCTGCCTGCTGAAGTTTGGCTTTTAAATATTTTTAATTACTTCAGTTCTGCTACATGTCACATGTCAATAGACACTGACCCCCCTCCACATGTAATTTCTAAACACCATCTCCACCAACCATTTCCACATACACCTCCTCCCTGGATGTATTGTTAAATTGTTAATGAGACCAGTGGTTCAAGCAACCAGCTCTGTCTTCCACACACCTGCTTCTTCAGGGCCTGGATATAGTCTTTGCACATACATGGGATGAAAAATCACCAGACGATAATTATCTAAACAGGAACAATGATAGCAAACATGACAAATATTCATCCATCAGCATACCTGGTCTTAAATTAGCAAATAACAAGCAGAAAAAAAAATTGTACTTAACCTGACTAGGTGTGAGAATGTAAACTGCAAAATTTGCCCCCAGATGGACCATGCAGCAGGGCACATCCATGCAGCGCAGCAGTAGGCATCCTCCTGAATCCCCTAAAAGTACTGCATACCTGGAAATATGATAAAAAGAACAAATTATGAGAATTGTTAGAACCCCCTCCACCACAACCCCAATATAAAGGTTCAATGTTTGGGTGAATAGTATGGGGTTAGTAGTACTTATGTAACTGTAGTTTACTTTTGGCTTTTCTCTGTTCCTGCCCTTGGTAGGTAAGCTGAGTAGTGAGTAGGGAATAGAAAGCCCAGCACCAAGGGTGACTAGAGTGCCAGAGGAGGAGGAGGAGGCAGGGGAGGATGGTGGGTGTTTCTTGATGCGCTAAGTGGAAAATTACCATAGGAGGCTGGCCATTGTAGGGGATGTGGGAGGAGCTATTCCCCCACATTGAACCTCAGGCTATAGCCCTCCCATTTAATGTTTGAGTGAACAGAGTATGGGGTTAGTAGTGATTATGTAACTGTAGTTTACTTCTGGCTTTTCTCTATTCCTGCCCTTGGTAGGTATGCTGGGTAGTGAGTAGGGAATAGAAAGCCCCAAAGAATTACCAATGAATGTTCAAAAAGGGTACGATTACCTCCTCCAACTAACGGAGAATAAGACCAGTAGCACGCAGGAGAGAAAAAACCTAGGTGGAGGAAACCTCTGAGGACCCATGGCTATTGACCAACCCATCCTCCAGGCAAACTAAGAGGAGATGAACCTAGGTTCTAGCAACCATAAGCTAATTTTTGGAGGAAGGTGAACTGCTTGGAGAGATGACAGTCCATCTTCGAATTTATGGATGATGCATCCTGGAAGGATGATTCTGAGGTTGAAGAGGTAGGTCTATTCTGAAGGAGCATCCAAATCTTGAGAGTGGAGTAGGTCCAGTTGAAAAATGGTGAATGTAGTCCAGGTTTCCAAGGTGATGATGGATGATGTCCAAAGGGATTACAGAGACTAATGAGCAGGAAGAACATGATGTCATAAATCTGCTACCAGACTTTGAATGGTGGAAATATGATAGGTTATGAAGTCATAAGGTAAGCAATCTAACTTTGTAAAAGGTTTAACATTCAAGTTAGAGTCTGGAGGTGAGGAGTTAAGCGATGAGTGATAAGTTGCAATGTAAGCATCCATGAAGCAGATGAAGGAGTCGAACAGAGTCTTTATGTGCCTGGTAGGAATAGTGACGTAAATGATTTTAGACCAATGAAGGAAGATTGGTATATGCAGTAGAAATGGTAACTGAATGTACTGTATATGGAATAACTGGAAGTTCAGTACAAGGAATTCGAGAGTTGACTTGGGAATTGATTTTGTAATGATACTTGTATAGGCTGTTGCTGGTCCACAGGTAGAAAAGTAGATATGGGTATTTCTCTGATGTAATTGCCCATGACTTGCACTGAGGTGGCCATGACTGTTTTGCCTTACAGGTAATCCAATGTCTAAGTACTGTGGGGAGACCAGAAACGGGTATATGAATGTCTATAGACTGATGTGGCAATAGAAGGTCGAGAATGGTATAGAATAACAGGGGTGCCTAGCACTGTTGTTGAATACAGATCTGTTGAGAGGCAAGACTGAGATAGTGAGATGGCCAGATCAGTTGTGGATGTTTAGATTGAGAATCAATGGAAGCCTGCTCTCGGTGAAGTCTTCACTGGAGGGAGTATGGTAGGTAATTCATGAGGGATGAGCTAGAAGGACTGCTGGATGGGCAGCTGACCTGACTGATTTGATTTTTGTGATTTGATTTGATTTTTATTCATTATAAAATGAACATGGTATACATCCATTGAGTACTAAAATTTACACTCATTTGCAAGGGGAACAGTTTCAGATTATACCTGGTTACAAGTAAAAAAAAAAGAATAAAATATGATATAGTACAATACAATACAGTACATATTTTTGACTATTATCAAATAGTCATAAAGTGCAGAGTTGCATTTTACAAAATTAACACAGTTATACGTCCTTATCACAAATATCCCACACCTCACTTCAATAGGCCACATTTTATAACAGTATTTCTTTGCCATACAGTCCATCATTCTAGTCCACAGCATTCAGACACAGTGCATCAAATTATTCACCTTAAAACCTCCTTTTTAGTGTTTAGCCAAGATCTCTTTTTTGTACAACAATCGCTGGGCTGCCCATAATTGTTTTGGTACTATTGCTTAATTGACAACCAGCTTATATTTGAGCCAATTAATCTTAAACTTATAGGTAAACTATTCCAGTTTTTCGGGTCTTTGTAAAACAGAGAAGTGCATCCAATTGGGGTGATGGTAATATGATGAAGGAATGTAGATGATTGTATGAAGTATGATGGCATCCAGGAGCTAGAAAATAGTAGTTTGGATAGAATGCCTTTACTAAGGCAGCTAGGCACTGGAGATCCAATGATGGGAGTTCTGGGAAGATATATGTGAAGGTCTTAGGACATCCAATGGCAATTGAGGAAGTAGGAGTCAAGTGACATGATCAACAGAGTCAGTGCTTGTAGGAGAAGCTATGGAAAGGTAAAACAGATGATGTCAGTAATGCTATGAGGTATCCTGCGGTTCCTGTTATCCATAACAGTGATGATGACTACAGAATCATTGCATGACAGAAGGAATTAGGTCACTTTCAATGTAAAAGATACCCTGTGAGACATGGTAGATAGGGAAGCCATAGTGCTTGAATTGACAGGATGCGTAGGAAGTATTCAGTAGAGTCAGATGAGGGCTGAGATCTTTCTATAGTCCAGTCGAATGGAATTCCAGAACTGATCCTGGGGAGATGATTGGGAAGTATAGATACTCTATGGTGATGTCAGAGTCTATGAGGCTTGTTGTCCAAGGGATGTTTGCTAAAAGTAGGTTTCCTTAGGTGAAATGAACAAGTACTCTGTCGAGTAGTGGATAGGAACTGTTAGAATGGCAAGGTAGGACTATGAGATAGATGAACGGGAGGCGTTGTTGACCGAGTAGGAATATTGTCTGGAGATAGGTGGTATCTGCCCAAAAAGAACCACAACAAACAGGAAGGAGCAGTAAGAAGAAGGCAGCTGTCCAAGGATGAAGGGGAAAGTCCAGAGTGGACATCCATGGACTGGAGGAAGGAGTCCAAGGAGAAGATAGCATCGGCCAAGTGTACTGACTTCAACAGGTGCAGGCAGGAACTGGGGTCAGCACCACAGCAAACTGAATCAGAATGGAGGAAAACAGCAAACAAATTAAATCCAGGTACCGAGAGCCACAATGCTGAGAAACGAGAGTCCCATGTCTGGAGATGATGGTGAACAACAAGTGCAGGGGACAGAAGGTGCTGCAGTGATGAAGCACAAGGATCCCACTTCTGAAAGCAAAAGAGAACTAGCATGGTTGCCAGGGAAGGGCGACTAGCAGCAAGGAAGTCCAGGAAGCAATTGAATTGACTGGAGGCAGAGATGGAACAAGCTGGCAGTGTCCAAATCCAGAGTGTGAGGAGGTTAAGGCAGGGACGAGTATGATGAGTCCATGGACATGCAGGATGTAGACTGGTGAGGAAGAGTGTGGAAGGCAAATAGAGTACTGGGGTCCCATTCCCTAAGGGAAGTGGCAACTGGATATCAGGTGGAGAATATATAAGGGTGAAACAGTCAATTACAGAAATAGGCTCCCATCCCTGGTATTCTAGGTGAGAAGGCCGTCAGTCGATGCCTCCAGGAAAAGATAGTGTTTCAAGATGCGCTAAGTGGAGAATTGCCATAGGAGGCTGGCCTTTGTAGGAGATGTGGTAGGAGCTATTCCCCCACATTGAACCTTGGGCTGTAGCCCTCCCAAAGAAATACTTACCTCAGGGATGAAGTGCCCACATCTTCTAGATCAGCAGCAGCAGGAGCAGGATTTAAGACAATAGCAGAAAGGTCCTGAATATTGAGAAAAACAAACAGTACAATTACTGTCAAACTCAAACATCTTTACTGCAGTAAGTTACCCCATGCCCCATCACTGTGAAAGGAAATACTTACCTTCAGTGTTGAGAAATGTGGTGCATTCCAACATCCCTGTCAGAGCTTGCTTGGTTGGCAGCATCATTATTTAAGTAATCCTCAAGCTGGAAAATAATGGAAAAGCAGAAGAAACATATTTTAACTCAAGACGCCACAATACCAACCCGCCCACACCCTTCTCTTGCACAGAACAAAAAATACATTGAAATACATATGTGTGCAGCAGCAGCATGTCTGTGATGATAATGATGATGATGCATCAAGATTCAACATCAGCAAAAACATCACTTCTCATCACAGCCAGTCAGAGAGCACTGAGAGCAGCAGGAAGGCAGCAAGCTAAAGTACCCCTAAATCTCATTATTGAAATCACTACACACAGTACAAGTTACAACCACAGCAAAGCAGGACAGCAGTAACATTGGAAAATGTTACGTCTACAATTCTCAATCAATTGTGATGAAACCAGCAGCAGGAGGCAGCCAGGGTAACTAGCTGGCTAGCAGCAGCATTATGCAGGAGGAATTATTTTTGTCACTGTGGCCCCCCTCACTAGCCTTTTTTGGCTATCTCATATAATAATAACAATAATAATAAATCTTTATTTATATGGCACCTTTTTTATAACCAATGCGTCTTGCAAAAATTACACATGAAGCAAAAATAAACACAAATATAAAACAACTGGATTCATAAAAATACAATAAAATATCATTGTCAAGTATATATCTTAGACAATAAATAGGTCTTCAAGGCCTTTTTAAACTCCTCCATGGATGCACACTGCTGAAAAGGATGGGGTAGAGAATTCCAGAGGACAGGGGACACGTACATAAAAGTAAGGGCCCCAGAAGATTTAAAAAAAATCCTCGGAATCTCTAGCAACCCCTCGTCCGCTGAGAGGAGTGATCGACTAGGGCAGTAAGGTACCAGAAGCTCTTTCAAGTAGTCCAGGCCCAGTCTGTGTAGGGCTTTGTAGGTCAGAATACCAACTTTAAAGTTGATCTGCCACTGTATGGGCAACAGTCCAGATCAAGCAGAACCAGAGAAATATGACAGGTATGGGGAGTACCCATCAATAACCAATCTGCAGCGTTCTGCATGAGCAGAAAGCGCAGATATCAACCCCAGGATGCCATAGATAAAGGGAATTGCAGTAATCAAGATGAGAGGTCACAAAGGCATAGACCAATGTAGACAGATCACCGGATGGAACTAGGTACATAATCCTGGAGATGTTCCTCAGATGGTAAAAGGATGACTTGAAGACTGCTGACACCTGCAATCGTAGTGTCAGCTAATCATCAAATATCACCCCCAGGTTCCACACCCATTCAGAGGTAGGGAGCTGGACACCTCCCGGGAAAAGTCCTGAGGGTAGACCAGCACCCGTCCCCTCTATCCAGCAACCCGGGTCCATCACTATCACCTCCGTCTTCTCAGCCAGCTTGAATCCATCCAGTTCTGGATTTCAGTGAGGCAGTTGGTAAATACCAAGCGAGCTCTATCCTGGTTGGGTACAAAAGATAGGTAGAGCTGGGTATCATCAGCATAACAGTGAAACCTCAGCCCATACCTTCTTACAATATCTTAAGGGGTAGCATGTACACTGAGAACAACATGGGTGACAACACTGAGCCCTGAGGAACCCCACAAGACAGAGAGACTGGGCAGGAGGAATTCATCCCCGACACTACCCTCTGGGGTCTGCCTGTGGGTAAAGATCTAAACCACCTGAGGACTATACTAGTCAGGCCATAGATGAACCTCAGGCATTCGAGAAGTACCCCATGGTCCACAGTGTCAAAAGCTGAAGAGAGATCGAGAAGAACCAAGATGGAATGGCTCTTACGATCTCTTGCCATCAGGAGATCATTGAGCATCTGAACCAGCGCTGTCTCTGTACTATGCCTCTTTCAAAAACCAGACTGGAGTGGTTCATAGATGTCATGGATGGTCAAATGGTTCTCCAGTTGTATGGACACTACTTTCTCAATCACCTTCCCCACAAAGGGGAGGTTAGATATTGGTCTGTAGTTAGCATGGCAGTCTGGGTCCAAAAAAGCTTTCTTCAGGAGCGGCGTTACCACTGCCTCCTTCAGGGAGCTAGGGAACTCACCCATTTCCAAGAGCACCAGACTATCCATGCTAGGACTGGACTGACAGTAATACAGCAACCCTTTATCAGGGAAGTTGGGCCAGGATCCAAACTACACCATGTAGGACGCATACTCTGGACAATCCTCATGACATCAATGAACTCTGGCTGGTCAAAGGAACTCCAGGAGAACCTAGGGACCATGACCGAGTGCCGATCCACAGCTTCTACCATAGAGGATGCAGGCTGGAGCGCCGCCCTGATGTCGGCCACCTTAGCCGCAAAGAAGCAAGCAAGCTCATCACACTCAACTTGTGAAAAAGCTCTTCGAACATGCAGACAGGCTGGGTTGCACAGTCTGTCTACAGTTTGAAAGAGCTGAGCTGGTTGGTTCTGATCAGCGGCAATCTCCCTGACAGGGATTCTGCCTTCTTACGGAAGACTGCGGAATGATAGAGTTGATAATGTTCCATCAATCTAAGATGGTCGACATCAAGGGCGGATCTCCACCAACAGCACTCTAATCGTCATCCATATCACCACAGCTCCCTCAAAGTCCCATCAAACCATGGTGACCGAGGGCAAAAGGGAAGAGGATGAGCACGGATGGGAGCAATTGAATCCAGAACCAAGGAAATGGCCTTAGTATAGGCCAAAACCAATTCATCCAGATCACTACTCACTCCGGAAAGCTCTGATTGTTCAAGTACTGCTGCCAGGCCCTCAGAGCTTATATCTCACAAAGAGCAGTACCTGACCATCTCCACAGGGGTGGGCCTACAAAGGGGGGTGCAAAAACTGAGCTCCACAGTGTCATGATCAGACCATTCGACAGGTTCCACCCCACATCGAAGGCTTCGATCCCCAGGAGGAAGACTAATTCCAAAGAGTGACCACCTTTATGAGTGGCAGAAGTAACAAGTTGTGTAAGGCCCAAAGATGTCATCAATTGGAGGAAGTGTTGTACAAACTGTGAGAGTTCGTCATTGACCCAGGCGTTGAAGTCTTCCAGGACCATCAGCCTGGGCAACTCAAACGCCATGTCGATCATGAAGTCTGCTACTTCCTGCAGAAACCATTTCTCACCACCTGGTGGTGCAACCCACACCTGCCACTACAGTACACTCAAATGACTCAGCCCCCTCTACTGGTACACTTGTGAGGCCCAGGTCAGTCTTGAAACAGACAACAAACCCCCCTCCCCCCCGCGGTCCAACCTCGGGTGGAGTACCACCGAGTTCCCAGCTGGAATAGCGGCCTCTAATATAGGGCCTGTATTCTCATCCAGCCAGGTCTCAGTAATGCATGCCAGGTCCACCAACACAACAAGATCTGCAATAACTGCAGTCTTGTTCTTCATGGACCTGGCATTGCACAACACTGCACGGGTAGGACAGGCCTCTGAAGCTGCATGGACTGCTTGCCCATCAACAGTGGTGGTGCCCATGGGTATGGAAACCAGACAGAAAGGACCCCGTTCTAGATTCCATTACACTCCAGGTGTCTTCTAGACTTCACTACCCCAATATGATGGTCTCACTCATTCAACCTCCACTGTTTGAACCCCCAACTCCCCTCCTCCCCTACGCACAATACCAAGTGCTCTATAGCTTTGGTATGTCAATAACTGTAATGGAGGGGGGAGAAAGGGTGGAGAGCATGAAGAGTGGAGGATGAATAGCGTACGACCATGGGGACAGGCCTCTTACACATATTAATACCAATAATGTTAAAACACCCCTAAATAAATCCTTAATTAAACCCAAAATAAATTCTCAATTAAAAAATAAACCCCAATAATTTCTCTGAAACTCCCCACATGCTCACACCGGAAGGAGAGACTCAGAGAAGTAAATTAACAAACTTTCCCCTCAAATAAATTTATAAAATACAATTACAAAATTACAATCTTACAATCCCTGGAACTCCCCACATGCTCATACCGAGAGGGGAGACTCAGGGAAGCAAAATTAACATACCCCCACCGAGCAAAATCTATAATCCAAAAAATTATAATCAATCCCAAAGTAAAATTAAATAATTAAAAGGTCCAAAAATAATCACAAAAATCAGGGTCTGGATATATGAAGCACAAAACTTATTTTTAGGAAAGGGAGGCTCTCACCCTCTCTCAGTCCAAAAACAAACCAGGGTTACTCTCCTCTCTTCCAATAATATCCATGAACATTTGGCATAAATTTCCAGTCTCCCTGCCACCTTCCTCCACAATAATTTACAGGCTGAAAAGGGCCTGATCAGAGGGAAACTGGAGACTCAGCCACCCACCGGCCGCAAGAGTTCCCTATCCTAAACAACAGCAGTTAGAGTAAACCCTCAGGTCCAATCCCCTGTTATTGCCTCCCCAGAAACTAAACAGCCCAAAACCTGCCAGCCGTCTTTCCGGGGACAAAAAGGAGCAAATACTCGCAGTCCAAAGGAGTAGACACTGCCGCTCTCAGATATTCATTCTGCATGCTGAATTCGCTCTCACCATGTCAACGCCTGCTCCATAAACGAGCCGAAAAAGGCAGCGAACTCCACACTCCATGACCGCACTAAAAGTTCCCCAGTCACTGAAAAACACCTTCACACTCATGAATAGATGGCACAAAATCACCACTGCAAAAGTGGCAGAAGTCCCTTCAGGCAGTTGTTTCCTCCTCGTTGCACTCTCCACCACAAAACAGAGGCTGTACTCTCTCCCTACTGCACTCTCGGTGCAGATAGAGGTCGAACCACTGCCCGTCTGTGCTCTCACCACAGTCAAAGGGCAATTCAATATGGGAGACTCAGCAGTACCTCATTCCTGGTTGGAATGGTGGAGCAAACAATATCCTTCTTGCAGCCCAGAACAGTGGAGCAAACGATATCCTTCTCGCAGCCCAGATCCCAATCATCGCCAGATTTCCAGTCACCACCTTCTCCAAAGGGGAGAAAAGGAGAAACTCCCACAGCAGCTCTGGAGGTTCCAACACCACCTAGGCAGAAAGATCGCTGCACTGGAGTATAAAATAACAAAGTCTAATTAGCAGTCGAGATGGCGTTCAATTTTAACCCTAAAAATCTAACAGTACAACAGTTGATTTTTGGGTTAACGTCATGGACTAAACGGCAGAACATCCAAACCCGAAAATAACTCCATACCCGAAAATAACTCAAATAAAACTAATCTTCTTCACTTCTTCAACCCTAACTAACTATAAAAAACAGAAAAAAGATAAAAGTTTTAAATAAAATGAATAAAAACGGAGCGTAACTATGCTTGTAGCTCAGGCAGCATACACGCTGCCGCCATCTTGCCACAATAATTGTTTGAGTGTCTCCCCCGTCATGATTTCATATTTCTCATCTTATTCAGGCCTGTTCTACACAGCATGGTAGCAGGAGGCTGTGTTAATATGTGGCCCAAGTGCAAATTTTGGACTGGGTGGTGGGGGGGGGGCACTATATAACATCATGACTGAGAGCAGATATATGTCTCAATTTCATGCTACTTTTTTCCTGTTGTATTTCTTGTCTTATCAGGCCTGCTCTGCTCAGAACATCAGCAAGAGGCTCTGTTAAACTGTGTCCCAAGTGCACATTTTGGACCAGGTGGTGGTGGGGCACTATACAGTATAACATCATCATGACTGTAGGGGAAGGACCCAAGTTAACATTTGTAGAAAGCACAGGGAACACATGTTTTAAGCACAAAAAACATATTTATGTTTAACGTCACAATAAAATTGCTTATGTTTCTCTGATTGCTGTGTACATCTTCAGATTGTTGCTGCACACAGCCACAACTGCCACAACATCACATAGCTTTGGGAAAAAATGTTGTTCATAGGAACAAATTACAATATTTGGCATTTGTGTATAGGAGGAGAAAATATGTAAAGAAGGAGTAACACAAAACCAAAAGGTACAGTGTTTATGGGTAGATTGACAATAACACATGACAGGGGGAAAAGAAGGGTCAGGGCAAGGGTATTCATATGAGAGGGGGAAAAGTAAAGTACTGAACAAGGAAAAGGAATGAATGCTATAGGGAGAGAGCATAAACATTACATAACACATAAAACTGCTGGACAAAGACATAGGGGATACATGATGGGCAGTAGTGGAATATGATGAATATCTTCATGAGTGAACAGTGACCTCTGGATACTCATGAGTGGGGGAGCATAGCGGAGCCATGAGTGATACCATCCAGAGGTAACTGTTAATGAATCTGTGCCATATTCCACGACCGCACATCATGTCTGTGATTTGTACACTAAGACCACGTTTTGTTCTGTTTTTATTGTGCTGGAGTTAGGTTGGTTTGAAACACTGAAACACAGAAACATAGACATTGATGGCAGATAAGAACTGCTTGGCCCATCTAGTCTGTCCATTTCCTTACCTATTGGATATGCTACAGATGCTAGTTAACCAACAACCTACTTCTTCCTACCCCCCACTATAAATGCCATATGTCTGTCCCATGCATTCTTGAATCCCCCACTGTTTTTGACCCCATGACCTCCTCAGGAAGGTGGTTCTGTATGTCCACCACCCTCTCTGTGAAAAAATACTTCCTCTCATTGCCCCTGAGCCATCCCCCCTCTATTTTCAATTAGTGCCCCCTTGTTCTTGCACATCTCTTTTTCTGAAAGATGCTCCCCTCTTGGGCTTTGTTTATTCCCTTGAGGTACATGAAAGTTTTTATCATGTCCCCCCTCTCCCTCTTTTCCTCAAGGGTATGCATATTAAACTTTTAGTCTCTCTTCATATGGATTCTGTTGCAGACCCTGAACAATTTTAGTTGACCTCCTCTAGCTGCCTCCATCCTGTCTATGTCCTTGCAGAGATGGGGTCTCCAGAACTGCACGCAGTACTCCAGATGGGGTCTCACTAACTGTCTGTACAGAGGGATAACAACTTCCTGTTTACTACTGGTGATGCCTCTCCTTATGCATCCCATTATTCCCCCAGCCCTCCTTACTGCCTTCTCACGTTGCTTACCTACCTTAAGGTCATCTGATATAACTACCCCCAGGTACCTTTCCATTTTTGTTGTTATTACCTCCACCCCCATTGTGTACTCCTCCCCTGGGTTTTTGTTTCCCAGTTGCACTACTTTGCACTTCTTTGCATTGAATCTAAGCTGCCATACCTTTGACCATTCCTCCAACCTTGCCAAGTCCCTTCCCATCCTTTCCACCTCCCTTGTGTATCAACCCTGTTGCAGATCTTTGTGTCATCTACAAAGAGGCATACTTTTCCTTCCAGCTCTTCTGTAATGTCTCCTATAAAAACATTAAAGAGGACTGGTCCCAGTACTGAACCCTGCGGTACCCCACTAGTAACCACCCTTTCTTCAGAGTGTACTCCGTTTACTATTATCCTCTACATCCTGTTCTCCAGCCAATTTGTTACCCAGACTACCACCCTGGGACCCACTCCTAGGCTGGCTAACTTGTTTATTGATCTTTTGTGTGAGACTGTGTCAAATGCCTTGCCAAAGTCTAGGTAGGCCATATCCACAGCCCCTGCCTGGTCTACTTTGGTCACCCAGTCAAAGAAATCTATTAGATTCATCTGACATGACCTTCCCACTGTTAATCCATGCTGCCTTGGGTCCTGTGTCCCGCTGGCCTATAGGTACTCAATAATTCTTTCTTTCAGAAGTGATTCCATCATTTTCCCTACCACAGAGGTCAAACTAACAGGTGTATATAGTTTCCTTCCTCTGCCATGCTCCTACTTTTGTAAAGGGGAATCATATCCACCCTCCTCCAGTCATCAGGTACCACACCATCCTCCTATGATTTGTTAAAAAGCGTAGTCAGTGGTGTCCCTAGGTCTCCCCTTAGTTCTTTTAGAATTCTGGGGTGAATCCAGTCAGGCCACCTTCAGTTTTAGGAGTTCTTTCAAGACCCTTTCTTCTGTGAATGGACTAGTATTGACTGCACTGTCCACAGTGCTTCTATTGTTGGGTATAGGTACCTCCCCCTCCTCTTCTTTTGTGTATACTTAGCAAAAGTATTTGTTAAGTATCTCTGCCTTTTCACTGTTGCCTTCTGCCCACCTCCTCTCCTCTTTATTAAGCCTCACTATCCCTCCCTTGGTCTTCCTTAGCTCCCTGATGTACCTATAAAAGGTTTTATCCCCCTTCTTAACTGAGTTGCCTATCCTTTCCTCAGTGTGGGCCTTCGCTATTCAGACGGCCTTCCCCACTTCCTTCTGCTTTAACTGATACAGTTCTCCATCCTGCTCCTTCTGTGATTCCTTATACTTCCTGAATGCTATCTTTTTCTCCCTAACCTTCTCCTCCACCTCTTTTGAGAACCATAGTGGTTTGTTTAGAATTTTTTTTTAATTTGTGTGTTTGTGGAATTATTTTGTCCTGTAGTTTCCTCGTGTGTGGTAAGCAGTAATTGCAGCAACATTGCAGTGATGTTGCTAAGGCAGGCTCATCAGTCACTTAGAGTCATTCGTGTTATTAGCTGTTAGTGTGTATGTAGGCAGGTTGAATAGTTTACAGAATATGGTAGCATTGCTGTTCGCTTCCCAATCCCGACTGAGTGAGGTTGCCAGTGTAGGTTATAGTTGGAGTTTTAAATTCTGATATCAAGCAAAACTGTCATTTTTGGGTTTCATTTTCAGTATCTGAAGTTCTGTCTAGGTCCTAGAAATATATTCATGGTTTTCAGTCTTGCCATCGGTTACGGGAGTGTGATATGTGGAGGGAATGCAGCCATCTTTACAGATAGCACTGCAGACCACAGATGGATGTTTTCAAATTCACAAGGTGAGAAGAGCGGCTTTTACTTTGTGAGAAATGAAGGAACAGAGGTATGATTTTCGAAGAGGTGTTACAGATGGAACACAATGCACTGTAGTGTACTGGGGGTCACTGATCTTGACATTTAGTTATTTATTTTAAGAAGAACTGAACCGCTGGTAGATGTCTTTTTTTTGGTCGATGAAAGCAATGTGGAATCTGCTTGTATTTTCCATGATTTATACAGGCAGCAGCTATAGACAGAATGTGTTTGTGGTGGTGGAGGTCTCTGAATTGAGTACAGGAAGTTAACATGTAGAGGAGACTGTGGGAAGAAGTGCCGGCTGGGAGAGAGGGACGCTAATGTATGCACTGTGTGGATAAATGGACCAATGATGTACAGTACCTACTATATGTATAAATGTAACATTTTAGATTTATACATATAGTAGATACGTCACTGGGTGATTTATTGCACTGGGGTGAGAGTACAGGTTTTTATCTTATGAGATATCAGCTAACCCCATTGTATAAATATGATTATAAGACAAGAAAAATAAACAAGAGGATATAGAAGAGGAAGAGAACAGAAAATATATATTTTTTTATACTTTTTTTACTTATTATTTTTAGGAGGTGGAGATGAGAAGAGTGCCATTAACACGGGACAGGAAAAAGTAAAGAATTTGTACAAACAAATTTATAAAGTAGTTTTCCTGCTGCCTAGTTCTCTCTCAGTCTTCCTTTCTGTCTGAAAACATTAGCAAAAGGAAGCAGAATCAGTGCCTTCCTGACTGATTGCAGTCACCCATGTGACCTGCAGAGAGTAAATCATGTGACAATCATTTTTTTCCCTAATTTCACCTAGTAGTACCTCAAGGCAAAATTTACCAGCACAATTTACTGGTGAAATTGACTGGGGTAGTGAAATTGACCTGCAAAATTTTTCCATAAGAGCTTAATTTTGCAACATTTTTCATGGGGTGAAATTCATGATTTTGCAGGGATTTCACTGGCAAAATAACATTTTGCAACATCTATAATCCCCAACCCTGTGAGAATAAAATAATTCCCTAGCGTGCAGTGGTCCTCCCCCAATCCCCTGTCCTGATAATATTTAATCATTCCCTGGTTTCCAGTTGTTCCCTACCCTCTGATCCTTGGCCTGATGAGAATAAAATAATTCCCTAGTATCCAGTGGTCCCCCCACCCTTCAATCACTGGCCCCATGGGAATAAAGTAATTTTCTGATGTCCAGTGGTCCATCAACCCTCCAATCCCTGGTCCTGTAAAAATGAAATAGTTCCCTGGTGTCCAGTGGTTCCTCTACTCTCAAATCCATTGCCCTGGTAACACTTAACCATTCCCAGGTGTCCAGAGGTTTACTCCACCATCCAATTGTTGGCCCCACAGTATATCACCTATTGCCTGGCATCTAGTGGCACCCTCTATCCACTGGTCATTGTCCCCATACCAGTGTAAGCTTTTCCTGGTATCTAGAGGCCCCCACACCATGAGAACTGACCAACCCAAAGTAACACCCAAGGCAGCACTCAAAACATCAGAAATTCAAAAGAATAAAATTCAAAATCAAGCCATCCAGTGTACCAAAATCAGCATCGAACCCACAGCACTGACCCCAGCACTTTGAGTCTCAGCGTGACCAGCCCACCCTGCCACTACCCCCTTACCAGTTTTTCCATTGTTAGGTATCCACTACAGTGACCAGCACACCCCTCCTCTCACCACCTCAGCCAGCTGCCATATGGACAGACATATAGCGCATGTCCTCTGTACTGTAAATGGAGTATGCTTACTAGTAAAGGCCAGTGGTTAATTATGCTCATGGGGGAGCACAATCAAGTGCTGAATATTGCACTGCACTGGGTTCATGTCCCCCTGTCTAACAGTATGCACACTCCCTTTACAGTACAGAGGATGACCACTACTGTACTTGTCAGTCCATATAGCTGCTGGCTAAGGTGGATCTGCAGCATCAGCAAAACCAGTAAAGGAAGATGGCAGAATAACATATTTCCATATTTCATTGGTGTCCATGGTCCTCCATCCTCTGATTCTCCAGCCCCTTAAGAATAACATAATTCCCTGGTGTCCAGGGGTCCCCTCACCCTCTGACCCCTGATAAAAGTTAACCATTCCCTGGTGTTCAGTTTTCCCACCACTCCCTGATGGCCAGCACCATATTATAACACATACAATATTCCCTGGTGTCCAGTGGCCTCCCACCCATTGATCCCCATCCCTGAACCAGTGTAAGCTTTCCCTCATGACTAGTGGTTCCCCTTGCCTCAATGGGTACCTTTGTCCAGAGTAAGTTGGGCTTCTTTTTGGCAGTAACTGAACAGTGCAAGGTGGCCTCTGCCATTCCCCTTGTGCAGTGATACCATACTGAATATTGCACTATGCCAAAATTCATTTCCCCTCACTTCCATTTGCCCACCATATGCAATATTTTGTTCTGTACACACTAACCCTTATAGCAAGCACCACAGCCCTCTTTTGTATATTGCTCTTGGTCACAAACCCTGGGGTAACAGGGCGCAATCACTTTTCCCACTGGGCAAAGTTTTGAATATCTGGTCTCAGGTGACTTATAGGGCAAGGTTGCAAAGTAGACAACCTTGGTGTTTATGTTACTCATAACATCTGTTACATAGAAGACCCACACAGGAATTGTGGCCTCCATCATCCTTGCTGGGGTTCAGTGGGAAAGATGTTAGGAAAGGTGGTGGGAAATTCTACTGCTCATTCCTTTGCTGAGCTAAATTAATGAGTGCCAACATTGATTCTCAGAACCAGTTTTGCTGGGGTATGTTATTTGGAAATGAATCCCAGCCACATTCTGTTTTGATATGATCTACTTTTATTCAGCTCGTATTGTCCAGTTTTGTGTGCTAAAATCCTTAAAGATAGGAAAATATATATTTTCTCCTTCCAACACAAATTACCTCATTCCCAGGCATTCCACTAAATGTGGACATTATTGATAACATTAAGCAGGCTGAAGATTGATACGTCTGAGGTGGTAGTTTGGTTCAGGCATTAATCAGAAAGTTTAGTGAGTACGCTCAGTTATATTTAATTTTTTTATTTAGTTTTTGTTGACTGGGTATGGTGAGCTAGGTAGACAGTTGCTTATTTTCAAGCACGACCCAGGAGGTTACAAAGCAGGATAGTACAAAGTCAGTGAAAGAGAGGTTACAAATTCAATGGAGTAGCATAGTACACAGTACACAGTGCACTGGGTTGAATAAGTCTAACAAGTAACACACAGTACAGGGATACAGATTATGCATTACATTATTACAATGAACATTTTAAGCAACAAAATTCTATGGAGGTGGTGACTGGGTTCTGCATATGGCCCATTTGCTGCCTATTCTGAATTTCTAAACAAAATATCGAAAATTTTACAGGAATTATATATGATGAATATAATTCTAAGTGATGATTGGAATGCTTTACTGTCTCCAGAAAAAGACAAATCTTCAAATACATCTACTGAGGATGTCTGATTGGCACATTTGATGACAGACTTTAACTACACATACTTTATGTGATCTGTGGAGGATTCAACATCCACATAAAGAAGCTTATACATATAAAGCTAGACATTTAAGAACATATTCAAGAATAGATTACACTCTTATAAATAAGGAATTAATGAGAAATATAAAAACATCTGAGATTAAGGAGATAAGCATAAGTGATCATGCTTTGATTTGCATTAATTAAATTCTGTTATTAGAAAGACAAAAACTTCCCCAATGGAGATGTGACAATTCTTTATCGAAAGACTTCAAATTTTTAACCATGATCAAAAAACAAATTGTATTATTCTGGGAATTTAACCATCAAGAGAATCAGAAAATAGGATTAATATGGGATGATTTTTAAGCTACTATAAGGGGTTATATAATTTTCTATCAGATTCAAGTTAGTAAAAAGAAAAGCATCATAGACTCTTTGAATCAGACTATTACTGATTTACACTTGCAAGTTTTAAATGGATCCAACATGACAAAAATAACTCTTGAACAGAAGATAATGGAAAAGAAAAAGATTTTGTTAGAAGATGTAGAAAAATGCATTAACATTTAAAAATAAACTATACTATCATGCTGACAAAACTGGTAAATTGTTAGCATATGCCCTGAAAAAGCAGAAGGACTTTAACACCATTATTAGCATTAAAAATAAATATGATCAAACTTTGACTAAAGATGATGAAATCGCAGAAGCATTTATAGATTACTATAAAACTATATACAACAGAAAATATGAAAGCAACTCAAATCAGTATAGAAACTATTTGGATAATGCAAAAATTACCAAAGCTCAAATTCAATTAAATAGATTTGAAAATAAAATAGATATAATTGACTCCATTATTGCAATGAATAATAACTCTACTCCTGGACCGGATGGTTACACTGACAAACTTTATAAGATGTTTTCTATACAAATTATAACCATGGCTCTTAGGCATAGCAGAGGAAATGGCCAATGGATACCCAATTCCAAACACTTTTTATGAGACTAACAGGATATTAATTCCAAAAGAAAATAAAGATCATACTAATTCAGAACATTTCCACCCTATTGCATTACTCAACACAGACTAAAAGATGTTTGCAAAGTTATTCATCATTAAAATACAAGATCAGATTACAGAGATTATTCACTAATAACAAAAAGGTTTCATTAAAAATAGAAACATTTTATAGGTCTGTCTGATGTTTAGTTTGCCATCTTATATGCTTCTCAAATCAATAATGAAACAAGAGCTATCGCACTTGACGCTACCAAAGCTTTTGACTTGTTAAACTGGAAATACATGTTTGCAGTATTAAAGGCCTATAATTTTCCACAAATTATTTTAACAGCTGTTAAAACATTATACCTAAAGCCAAATGCAATTTTCAAAATCAATCAATACAGATCCATACCATTAAAGATGTCTATCGGAATCAGACAAGGCTGTCCTCTATCTCCATTTTTATTTATAATAAGTCTGGAACCTCTCCTAAATCACATTCAAAACAATAAATACATTACTGGTATAGATATGAAAGATAGACAACTTAAACTTAATGTTTACGCAGACGACATCATTGTCTTTCTTACTAACCCTGTCTTGTCATTTCTATTTCTTATGCATGAATTTGATAAATTTTCTAAACTTTCAGGATATTAATTAAATAAAAAGAAATCAATTATATTGCCCATTCATAATGTTAAACCTGGTACAAAAATGTTGCTTAATGAAATGAAAATAGAGAATATGATTAAATATTTGAGAATTTATATTATCAACAATACTGAAAAAACACAGCTACAAATTTATCATTCTTCTCGGATAAAATCACAAGATTATTAAATGAATGGGAAAACCAATCATTATCAATTTGGGGTCAAATAGAAACCTTAAAAATGATGATCATGCCATTGCTAATATATATTTTTCAAGGGACACAAGGGGAAGTATCAATTTTATGGTTAGAACAAATGAAGTGTAAATTTAAAACAATTTTGTAAGAGGCGGCTCCCCTAGAATTGCATGGAAAAAACTCACTAGAATCAGGTCTGAAGGTGGGATGTAATGATCCACTGTTATATTATTGGTCCGTTAAAATTAAACAAATTCTAAATAGGACAATTCCAGAAAAATACAAAAAAGTTAAGCAGCAAAATCTTCCTTTATTCAACAATTAAAAAATTAAGAAAGTGATAAATTAAAAATCCAAGATTTTTTAGTTCACCCTAAAAAATTTGCACAAATTAAAAATTCTGTTATAAGTGAGTACTACAAAATAATAATTAAGTGGTACAAACATTACCCCAGCAATAACATTATCTTATTATCAAATATTGAAGAACATAACAAAATAAAGAGTGGGTTAGTATCCAGACTAATTCTTAAGTCAGATTTCATGAAATCGAAATTGTCAATATAGTTAGACACATTAACTGATTATAAATTTATGACACGGGAAGAATTTAATCATAAGGCCAAAAATCAACAAATAAGTAATCTAAGAATGAAATATTTATTTTTAACTTCGATATATCAAAAATCCATAACTTCAAAAACAGCAAAAGACCAGCATATTCACTTTCTGGATATAAAAGAGGTCTTACAAATATACCAAACTGGCAAACATAGTATAATCACACTGTGCTGCCATAACATATGTAAAGCATTAGGTAAGAAGTCTGAAAAGATATATTCTAAAACAAATAAAAAATGGGAACAGGAACTTAATCAAGAGTTAAGTGATCATAACTGATTACAAATTAGAATAAAAGCCAATAAACGTTATACTTATGCTAAAAACAAATCTATCCTATACAAAATAATAAACCACGCATATATTACGCCACATAGATTAACATTCCTTAGTTCTCAAAAAAAAGATGTATGTTGCTGGCACAACTGCAAAATACTGTAAAAGAAAGAATAGGTCATTTTCACTTACTGTGGAATTGCCCGAAAATACACCAATGGTGGGCTAATACAAATGTCTAAGTTTGTAAAATATTATGTAAACAAATCTCCTTGGACCCACATATCTTCATATTAAATGATTTTGAGCAATTAAGATTAAATCCTTTGAAACAAAAAAAAATTAGCATTAGCAACCATAACTACAAAAAGAATGATTCTTGCAGAATGGATTTCACCTAGTTTAACTGAATGGAATTTACATAAATGGTGTAACAACATGAAATAATGTTTACTAGTGGAAAGAGTAACTGAACATATACAATGTTATGAAGATCTTTTAGATATAACATGGGGGAACATATTATAAACATATAAAAATGTGATTATTGTGATTGTACTAAATATACAGAAATAGCTGCTTTGTGAAAATTACATGAGGGAGGAGGTATGGGGTTACTTGATGTTTTTTCTATATTCTTATTGTTAAAGTTGACATTACCTGTTATGTAATTATTATAAATATCTATTGTAAGTTAAATGTCAAACAAAATGGGATATTATTTGAATTTTCTGGAAAAAAAACAATAAAGAATAACTGTTAAAAAAAAGAAGACAAAAAAGGGAGGCAGGGACTTAAGTACTAGGGTACATGAATGGTTTAAGTTAGGGAGGTGCAGACACTCAGTCTTAAGTGCATAATAGTGAGGAGGGGGAATAGATCCAGGGCATCTAGGTATTTAGGAGCATGCACATTTACAGTATTGAATCAGGAATGGACCTTGTTACTATAGCTGCACTCTTCTAGGTTAGAGATGTTGTGAAAGTTTTACTTTGTAGGTGAAGTTCCAGTGAAGTTGCTAATTTGCCTTCATGAATAACTTCACAAGTTTCCCACATTAACACTTTGCCATTTTGAATTGAGTTTTCCTGGGGAAATTACACTTTTTCAGGTGAAGTCAACCGAAGTTAAGGTAAAGTTATCTCTCCCGAAAATGTGTCACTTTGCTTACCAACAACTTTGCAAAATCAGCATTTTGCATTTGCAAACTTGGCAAACTTTGCAAATTATTTCACAGAGTGAAGTTTGCCAACTTTACACTTCTCTAGTGGTGATGTTTTCATGCTTCATCCCCTTCTTTGAAAAAGCTACCATCCCAAGTTCCTTCTGAGCCTGTCAAGTCCTTTAGTGAACTTTTCCACACTTTTGTGTCCCCAACTCTCCATAACAGATCTGCTAGGAATGGTTTCAGTCTTGATTTCCAGGTCAAACAATTGCCTCTTTGATAGATCACACTTCCTTAAGAAAATGCTCTAGTGTATCACCTTCCATGGTGTGCGATGGGGAAGTGAGAAGAGAATCTTCGATTTCATGGCATTTTAGCACCTGTGTGAAGTTGGAGGTTAACAGTGCTACAACATTAAGTACCTTAATTGCTCCTCATTTGGAATATTAATTTGTCCTTATGGGGGATCTAAATTGGATTTGTTAAACCAATTTGCAGCATTGAATATTATGCAGGTTATCACTTTACCTACTAGACCCCACAAATCTAACCATGAAAAGGATACACTGTTGGATCTTATTTAACTACCATGCCACATAAATACACACTTGTGGTGCATGAGTCAGATATCAGTGACCATAGTTATAAATCCTGTATTTTAAACTGTTCAAAAACACATTTACCTACTTGAATAATAGTCACACAAAATTTTTATCACTTCTGTGACCAAGCATACCTGAGAGATCTATTGGTTATAACTGGTCACTGATGTACTCATGTCCTGGTCTAGCAATTGCCTGGTATTATTTTAAAACATCAATGCCAGAGGTAATTAACAAACATGTGCCTTTAGTTAAGAAAAGGATTAAGAGGAAGCCTGCACAATGGATCACAAAGAGAGTAAAAAAGTGAATCAAGGAGAAAGGTCAACTTTGGAGTACAGCAAGGGAAACAAAACTTGCAGTTGATAGATTAGCATGTAAAATTGCAAGAAATAAATGTATGAAGGAAATAAGGAGTGCAAAAACAAAATATTACACCCAACAGCTTTCTGACCCCAATAGAAACCCGAAGAGGATCTGGAAGGGTATTAATTCATTAAAAGGTGGTGAAACTTTATCTACCCTTCCTAAAACTTTAAATTACAAAAATATAATTATCTGTAACCTCGCAGATCAGGTAGAAGCATTTAACAATTTCTTAAAGAAGTTAGGTTTGGTATTTGAAAGGGAACACTCTGGGCTGCATTCTCCAACATTGGATTTGGATTTCTCAGAAAAATTAAATAGACCAACATTTTCCTTCAGGGAAATTAGGGAAGATGAAGTGTTGAAAGAGCTCAAAGGGCTTGGCATAAGTAAAGAGGCAGGTTGCAATAATATTTTGCCTGTTTTCTGCAAAATTGCATCTTAGGTATTAACACAACACATTATCCACTTGTTCAATTATTCACTGCAAATCTTGCATTTTTCTGATGACTTGAAAACAGCCTACATCACCCATCTATTCAAGGGAGGTTTTTCTATCTGACCCAAATTCCTACCGTCCCATATCAATTCTCACAGTATGTATAAACATTTTTGAACAATTGTTACATGTACAACTTACATAATATTTTCAAGATACACTATAAATTCAGCTTGTCAGTAAGGATTTAAGAAAGGCCTTAACACTTCTTAAGTTATTCTGAAGGTCACAGATGATATTTCACATTGATCAGGGTCAATTTGTACCAACAGTAACAGTCTTTTTAGATTTGTCAAAAGTATTCGACACTGTTGACCATGTCATATTACTTAATAAATTAAAATGATCAAGTATGGATATGTCTGCATATCTAACATCACATCAACAAAGTGTTAAGATAGGGAAACTCATTCGGGTATGGCAACTATCAGCACGGGAATACTGCAGGGATCTGTGCTTCGTCTCCTGCTGTTCTTGCTTTACACAAATGATCTCCCCAAATCCTGTTCTGTTAATACAAACATTTATCTGTATGCCAATAACACAATCATGTATGCTCATCAAAATTATGTAAATGTGGCCCTTGACATACTGTACTTCAGAAAGTCTTCTATAACGTATAAAAAGCCCTTTTTGATCTAAGACGTTTACTTAATGAATAAAAAACTCAGTAGCTACTCTTTACAAAGAAGGCTACAATAATACCTGATTTAACTTTAAAATCTACAATCGGTACAACTATTGTCAGAGTCTATTATATAAGTATCTGGGACTTATCTTAGATGACCATTTAAGCTTTAAACTGCACGTACAGAACTTATACTCAAAATTAAAAATACTTTTTTTTCACATAAATAAAATCTATTTTCATTACTCTCTTAGAAAAATTATAATTACTTCCCTTTTTCTTCCTGTACTATATTATGGTGACTGTATTTACAAAAATACTACTGCTGCAATATTAAATTCATCAGACCCATTATATCATAGTGAGTTAACGTTTGTGTCTGTAGTGCCCTACAAGACTCACCGCTGCCAGTTATATGCCAGTACAGGATAGCCTTCCTTATCTGACTGTAGAGAGGAACACGTGTATGTGTTTGTTTAGGAGTTTATATTAAAATCATTAACATCATTCCTAATAAATACACTTACGTATAGAGTAACTTCAAAATACAGCCTAATATCCATTAACCATCTTTCTCATCACACACTAAGCTGTAGAGTTGTAGAATAAATTTTGGGATTTGACTCTAGCTGTTAGTGTCTCACGTACCTGGAATTTGATCCAGAAAAAATGTGACTTAAATGTATTGTTACCAATTGAGCATTTTAGGGCATCCCTTGCTAGTTTATTTTTTAAACATTGTAACTGTTTTGGATGAATAGTTAGTACAAATGCATGACATCTACCTTATTGATCTTATGACTAATGTATTTTATAACCTTTGACCTGAAACTGAATGTATGTATTGTCAATGTATTTTATTTATGTCTGGATGCAATTGTAAATGAGTCTTTTCTCTCAACTTGCCATCCAATAAATGAAATGATGATGATGATACTGCCACTGCAGTATTCTGGTAGCTTCAGTCCGGTGATATAAAATGGTTGAAGTGAATAAAAAGAAAAACACCTTAGTTCATTTTGATGCCAACCATATTACATGTTATAATGTTATCCCATGAAGCATGAGGCTGCACATCCTCCTCAGTTGACTTGCATTAGGTGAAACCATAGGGTGTATGTTCTTGACTTATTATCACAGAAATGTTGTGTACTTGTGACAGGAGCACTGTGTATGATAATGGTTACTACTACTGCATTGTTGGCTCAAACAAGGTTGAGAAGCCTCAGCAGATAAACTTCTGATTAGGGAGTTTGTATTCAGGATAAAAGTTAAATGGTTTAGTAACTTAAACCAGAGAAAGGTTCAAGTAGGCCTGGTGTAAGTATCGTACAACCCCTTGGGATGCAGTACCTCCCCACTGCTTCACAGGATCACCACAGCCATAAACCTATGTAGTGTATCAACAGATCCCCCAACATGCAGTACTTAGCACTTAATGAATATACATACAGACAATAAGTAAAGTATGAACAAAATATCAAGGGCTTTACTGAGGACCGGGAACAGGTCCTGGGGGGAAGAAAGAGTTAGACAGTGAGATAGCAGCATAGCATTCATCACATGGTTGTTTTTTGTGCCCTTTTAAGTGCAACAAAACTGAAATGTGAGTGTCATTGCTGTGCCTCCAACACTCTGCTAGGTGCAGCCAAACAATCGGTAGCTCACCTCTAAATCAACCATGGACAATACTGTTTTACCCAGCCGTTAGAGGTGTGCAAGTAATGAATAGTATTTTCAGTATGCATTGAATAATGCAATGTTTGTTACCCAGATATGAATGATGATTAATGGCATTATTTGTGCTTATTGGTATTTGGGAAATACTACAAACAAAATAAAAAAATAATAACCCCCATCCTCCTTACCAGCCCTGTCATGTTTAAAACAATCCCTGCCCCCCACCTTCTGCAATAAACACACTCTCATCCTTCTCCCCCAAGCACCCAAAATTGAAGCTTTAATAAAAAAAAATCTGATGATGAGCAACTAGCACAACCTGTCCACCACCACAGCTGGCTGCCATCTCTCTTTCTGTTTATTTATCATAAAGAATCATTCCCCCACTAGGTGTGTGTGAATACTTTATTTTGAATATTCGCTGAGTATTCATATTTGGGGATGCCAATTATTCATTATTCGGCCTCAGGAACAGAGTGCAAGACTGCAAGATCTCCTGAGACTTCCTGTCAAACCAGAGGCCACTTTGGAAGCTCACTGAAGGCAGGTCATATGGCCCAGCATTTGAAGAAGATACAAGCAAGACAGACTGACATCTGAGCTGTTTTAAAGGAGTGATCTATGTCCTTCCTCTTTTCAAAATTAGACAAAAAGCAGAAATCCTGGCAGTTTTTGTTCTTTTCCTAAATCCCAAGCTAGAGAGAGTAATTTGTGACACAGTTTTGTGTGATAATTTTCAGTGCTTCTCAGGAGAACTATTTGGATTATTTTTTTTTTCCTAAAAGTGAAAAAAAATACAACCTAGTACTATACTAGGGCACAAATATTCAAAAGAAATGTGCAGCACAAATTGGAGATGCATCGCACATTTTTGGAAATGTGCAGAAGAGCAATATTCAAGTGGCAGAAATGCATCCCGTGTGATAGAATGTGCAATCGTGCTTAGATAATGTATGCAGTGCAGAAACAGGGGGCAGGGACATGAATGTGCTACACAAAGATAGGATGACAAAAGGATGGCCTAGATAGGCCAGCCACCCAAAGACAGGTAGCAGTACTATAGACAGTCACACCCGCGACAGCCCTTGGAGGTGCACTAGGATGTGCTCCAGGCACCCACACAGAGCAGTCATATTAGGACAGCAGTACCTAAAGCCACAGGTGCTGTGATGCCCCTGGCACCACCCAGACAGCCACCCCCACACCACACCAGGGATGTAGGCACCCAGCTGCCACATGCAGGTGCTGTAGGGTGACCCCTGGCACACCGGTAGTGTAGACAGCCACAATGCAGCACATATACCTGGGGCCATGGCCTGCACCCACGTGGCATTTAGGGCACCACTCGGTGGTGGCATTCACCCATGGTGATATGTCTGGGCAATGATGCCCAGTTGGCCACCTGGAGGTACTGCTGGCTGCATGGCATGACCCAGGGTCCAACCAGTGGCACACACCCACGGTGGTACACCATAGGTGCACACCATGCTCCTGTGCCAGGCCCTTACCAACCGGAGCCACAAACATGACACTGATGCCCCCATGCTGTGTGACATTGGCACAGGGGCACTGCAGTGGGTTGGTGTGGTGTTCCAGTGGTGGGCATTGCACAATTGTGGGCAGCATGGGACAGGGGTGGCACCACCTGCAGCCTGGAGGCAGCATGGGCATGCCTTATGAACACCGACCCTTCCGGTGTTGGGCATGCAACCACCATGGGCATGTGCTTGCCAGTGTCAGGGTGGCCACCAAGGTTATCAAGAAAGTTCCAGGTGGGCCCCACTCACTCTGGTACCTGGTCACTATGTAAACCCTGACATTTCTTGCTTTTCTCATCCCTTATCCATTATACTGGGGTATGTGGGACATTGCAGGTGAATGTAAGATGCATACAGGGCTAGTGTATCACATTCTTGTGGCATACTGATTGGAGTGTGTCACCCTTGCCCCCCCATTGCTTATCCAAGTGAGCTCTTGTGGCCACTCCCCAGGTGGGCTCCCTGTCCCAGTCGGACCCTGTACATGGACAATAGGTGACAGCACTGTATGCAGACTACAACAGTCCACCCACACACACACATATACCTTCGCACCAGCCTGCTGGAATGCAGTATCTCCTGTTCACCTTTGCAGTGTTGGGGCTGCTCTGCGAAGCTGGATCTGTGCATGCCAAAGGTATGCAAATGGCCTGAATACATTCCAGTAATGAGATGCAAATGGAGGGATTGGGCTTGGACTGTGCAATGAGGCTATTTGCATATCCTAGCTGAATATTGCAATTCTGCATGCAGCGCAAGTGGCTGCCCATTGCACACACAGGTTTCAGGACACCTGCTACGCCATACATCTCCCACTTTGCCATCACGCATTTTCAGGATATTCAGCCGGACTTGTGTGATCACATTCTATGGTGCATCGTCTGAATATACCACTGTTTTGTACCGGCACATCTGAGATGCACGGAACATGGACTTACCCAATGTGGCTGGCCACTTTTGAATATGGGGCCCTCAGGTTTGTTTCTGCTCTACAAGCAATTAGTTACAGCCTGTCCAATACGGCTTGTTTAGAGGATTGTTGTTACTGTTGTCATAATTTTGCTGTCCCTTTCTTACTTGCAATTGTTTTATTGTGAAAGAGCAATCTACTTCTATCTTCTTGTTTAAAATTAGTCAAAAAGAAGAAATCATGAGAGTTTTGTTCCTTTTCTAAATCCTAGGCTAGGCAGGGTATTTTTTTTTTCATAATGTTGTGTTATAATTGTCAGTGTTTCACAGGAGAACTGCTAAGAAAGTGTGTTATTTCCTAAAAGTGATAAAAAAAATAGTTGTAAAAGGTCAGGCCTGTTTCTACTCTGCAAGCAAGACTCAGTCCCAGTCCTGGTGCAACTTCTTCTTATTTTGGCATAATGCTAAACAAGATCTCATTAGGTGTAGTAGCATAGAGAAGGCCATTCACACAGTCATCAGTAGCAATTTGCACAAAGCCAAAACACACAGAACACTTCCAATTTCAAGTTTTTGATTTTTTTAGTTAAAACCACACATATTAACCCCCGCATTTTGTAAATAGGGCTTGTTTAGGAGAGTATTTTTACTGCTTTTATCATTTTGCTATCCCCTTCTTATATGCAATATTTTATCAATAATTTGAAAAGGCTGCTTACTTTTATGTCTCTTTCTAAATCCTTTCATTTCATTTTCAAGGAGAACCCAAGAGTAAGGCCTCAGAGAGCATTTTTCTCATAAAGCACTACATTAGTTTCCTTGCAGGGATCCCCATTCACTATAAGGCCAACATGGTGCTGTCAAAATGTTTTGGTTGTGCGGCCACCCTGATGGGCCATATTCAGGAGCAGAGCTGAGTGGGTGCCACGTGGTGGAATGGGCCTGAATGCAAAAACCTCCCTGCTGTCTCAATGATGTCTCATAAAGCCTGAACAGGGAATATCTCATTTCCTGTCTGATTTCAGGGCAGGGTATATATCTGTCTGTTTTGAGGGTACCTATCTATCTGATTACAGGGTATATCTCTGGTGGACAACAGCATGGAGGGGAAAATAATACATAACAAAAAATGTTTTTGTTTCATAAAATGAAAAGAAAGAGCCTGCCATGTAGCATTACAGAACAGTCAGTATATGGACCTTGGACCTTGGTTAGAGGTGTGTTAAAAAAAATCTTCCGCTGGCGGAATTTCAGCTGAAGTCAGAATTTCTCCTCTGCGAAAGTTCAGAAATCCTTTTGACAACTTTAATGGAATTATGACTTAGAACTGTTTTATTTTTGATATGTCGTGTTCATTTTTGTAGTAAACCACGTAGAAAGAAGTTCTGCATTCCCAATTACTGAATTTATCTTGAATTGTGTAATCATTTGCAGATTACTGTGTGCTTATTCTGCTGCCCTCCTGCACCACACTCACTTTTGCAGAATTCTAACTCCGCATGGCACATATTATTATGTGTATGACATGGTAAGTATAGTCGTACTTCCATTTTCCTTACATTACGGTGGTATTTCCACATTATGCAGGTCGACATAAAATAATTCTGCTGGCTGTAAAATGCAGGTGAACCATGGAACTTTATGTGCACCACAGAACAAATATTCCACAGTTATTAATACACTGGAAACCGGAAACCAGCCATGGTAAAGGCAGAAAATGCAGTGAGTGAGTGAGAGAGACAGAGAGAGACTAGAAAGAAGCAGCACATACAGGACAGAGTAGAGAGTGAAAAACAGACAGAGAAGTGATAGACAGAGGAAGAACAGGCAGCACTGCAGCAAGACTACCTCACAAAAGTTTCAGGAATTCGGGCCTTTTAATTGCATTTTTTTTTTTGTTTTGTTTTTAAATTGAAATATTGTGTTGTGTTGACTTGCTCCACTAATGTGAATTACATAATGCTGTCATTAGCATCAGCCTCACTGCCCTGGGATTTGGGACAGCAGCATGGTGGGGAACAGGCACAGCAGCAGCAGGGCCAGCAAAGGGGGGGGGGGGTGTTGGTGCAGCACATAACTTCAAGTTCACAGACACAGTGGGAGACCACCATCAGCACCAAGCAAAGGCTTGCACTACCATTTTCCACCAAGGAGGTGGAAGTGCTGGTCAAAGAGGTGACCAAGTATGACAAGTCTCTATTTGGGCAAGAAAAACAGCCCTTAAAGCATAAGGAGGAGTTGTGGGCCAGCATCAAGGCCACCATGGATTCGGATGGAGAGGGAACCAGGCAACGGTCAGTGAGACAACTGATGCATAATTGGGATGATCTGCAGCATCGGGAGCCTGAAGACCTCGAGGTGCTGGGTGGTGTGGTGACACATCCTCCGGAATCATTCCGGAAGAGGGAGAGGAAGAGGGTGATGAAAGAGAGCAGCACCAGTAAGTACAGTTTGTTATTCATAATCATGATATTGTATGTATTATACATTATAAAAAGTCTGTAAGAAATGCTGCAATCTGATTGGCTAATTTGGCTGTTAGGCTTCAGATGGCCTTACATTAATCCATGGGCCATATTATGCTGTCATGTACAGCCTGATCAAAATGGAATGGATTCTTCCTGTCAGTATTCCATCCTTTAGCTAGCTTTGCTGCATGTGTGGAATTATACTGCATTCAGATTCTGAGCCAACATTCTTAAACTGTAGGTCAAATAACTATTTTATTAAAATTCTCTCTCAAAGGAGGAAAACGTTCAAAAAGTATGCTTTTAACACTTTTCTTTTAGAATATTTTTTTTATAATAGCAATAAAGGCATTTCCAGTCCCATGAGTTAGATTAACAGTCAGTGAATCACCCTCTAGGGGAAAATATGGCACTCAGTTGCACCTCGGGGTACATTGTGCCCCTAGGGGTGATAAACAGACTGTGTTAATTTAACCCCTGGTCATGCCTTATTGCTTAATTAAAAATGTTTAAGAATGTTGCATTGCTGTATGAAAGTAATAATGCTGTGGTGCCGGTAATGCTCTCTGGCGCATCCCTGTGTTAGCAGTTGTGCGCAATAGTGTGAAACAAAAATTAATAAGAATACATACATACATATGAACATTCAAGCATATATATGAAGAAGCAAGAAGAAGAAGGCTATTTTGTCCTAGTTCTATCTAGTTTGCTCATATTGCAAGGTCCACAGCTTGAGCTACTGAATGCCCCCCCCCACTCCTCCAGAGTCCAACCATTTTCATCCTCATAAGTGTCTCCCTATGCCTATCCTAGCCTTTCTTGAAGCTGCTCTGCCCATTGTGTTCAACAAGACCACCTCTTCCTGTACCACATTTCAGCTGTCCAACCCCACCACCTTCTCAGTGATGAAGTGCTTACATCCTGACCTCTGGCTCCTTCCTACCCCCGATCACAACACATAAGTATTTTTATTTTTTTAACTGGATACATATGACCCATATATGCATGTGATGGTATTTATAACATACTGTATAGGCCCTAAGTACATTGCCTTTGGTGAAGGTCATGGACTGTCATGTCACAGATGGGTGTACTTGTAATGTCTCTGGAACATGGTTATACAATATAACTGTGTTACTGTACTGCAGCTGAATGCATCACCATATTCCACAGACATCTGCATGGTGTGACTGTGTCAGTCAGCTAAATGCCCTCACTGATTATGGTTGTTATGCAAATTCAGATGTTCTTGTTTTAGTATTTGTTGTACATCAACCACCTCAACAGGTAAACATTAGTACCTCCAGTCATGTGTGGTCTGTTATCATTCATCAACCCCTACTGAGACATTGTAACTTTATGTGTGCATTATGTTATGCCTAATATGCCGTATCTAAATTGTACATTTTTGTTGTGTATTGTGCTAGCATGCAATACACTACATACATCCACTGAGTCTGTCATTTAATCCAATGTAGCAGTAAGCGATGCTATAGTATATGGGTGTTGTTCATTGCGCGCATGTGTAACCCCCCTGCAAATGGGGGTTCCCAAAAGACTTCCAGGAGCTTGCTTGAATGCTCCAAGCCTGAATGGTGTTTGGCATTTAAGCCATTTATCAGTGAGTGTTTTTAGAGCCTCTGGTACTGTCTCTTTAAGAGCTGTCTGCTTGCAGACATAATTAGTTTGTATGGGGGGGACTGTGTGCTTCTCTGAGTACCACTCGAGCTGCTGCCAATTCACTTCATTTTTGCAGTCACTAGGAGTGCAAAGGGAACCTATCTGAAAGATGTAACTGTTTGCCAGAAATTATTTAGAGTAATAATGAAATTACAGTTTGTCTAACCTGCTTTCTTTGCAGTCAGAACTGTATCTGCTAGTTCTCCATTCTAGTTTTGAACTGCTGAACTGGACCAATCAGTGTGGGGTAAGCTAGCTCTAAAATGGTGCCTTGGACGAATCAGAACTTGGACTCATAATCTGAGCCAGCCACAAGAGGATTGTATGGGCAGTGACTCTGGGAGATGTAGTTTAGACTTCAGTGCCTTTTGGACCAACAGCAGCAGTCTATTGTGAGTGACAGCCAATCCAGTCAAGAACTGGGAGGAACTCAAAGAAGTGCCAGTTTTGTCGGTTGGAGTTTCAGTTGAGCTTTGGCAGTGAAGAAGGAAGGAGCCCTGTGCTTTTCAGTGTGCAGTTTTAGTCAAAAACGGTGTAAGGCCCAGAGTTCCGGTCTGCAGCTTGTGTAACAGCTTGTTAGGACTGAATCCATCCTGTGAAGAGAATCAAAGGATATCTGAAAAGTAGAAACCAGGCTCACCCTGTAGAAGACTGGAGGAATTGCTGAAAATTGCACTCGGTCTGTCAGGAACTGAATCTGCTATGTGTTCTCCCGGGTATTGTGCAGTAATTGCGATCAGGATACAGATGCAGCCTGCCTGGTATAGTCTTTCTTTTATATAAATGTGTGAAGAGGTTTGTGTACCTCAAGTGAGCCTGCTGACATTGAAGGACCCTATCTTATTTGGAGGTCGTGAGTACTAATTCAGAAGTCGCTCCCTGTTGAATTGCCACATTAAATCCAAATGGAATTACTGTACTGCTGACTGTTTAATTCTCCTTTTCTCTGTGTGAAAGGGCCCCTACCAGCTGCCACGGTTTGGACTAGCCACTAGGGCTTGGGTACCCAGGGACAGTAACTGATAGGGATAGGCCTGTGCACAGAGCCATAGGTAGATTATTAGAGTGATAAGCTAATTAACCTGATTCCCACTGTCCTTGTTATATCCCCTAAATAAATCAGAGCTGCTTGTTTCAGCAAAGTTATACTGCCTGAGGTATTTGTCTATGTTAAAGTACTGTACTGTGATTGTTGCACTGTATCTCATTTCACAGGAGGTCCCAGTGCGGAACCAGACCTGGGGTAAGTGTATACTGTGAGGTAATTCTGATATATTGTGTGGGCCACTAGTGGGAAGAAGGGTTACAGTGTCCCAGAGGGCTGTGACCAAGTTAGTTTAACTATTGCAAACCCTGACCTCTGGGTGGAGGCACCCGCCATTGGATCCAGGCCCCTCAACCTGTTAGTAGCAAATCAGGCAGGGGTAGTAGCCCTGGGATAGCGCCATCTGGGGTTACATCTTGGAGGCTCACCGCTGGGATTGTGTGTCCTCTAGTGGCCATATTCACGAACCACTGTTAAAAAAATGGGTACCCGACAGAAGTGGCTGGTGGAGTGGTGTACTGGGAGGAGATCGACCCCCAAATGCTATGCTTATCCTGGACATCCCCTGGGTATCAATACGGACACTGTGCAGGAGTACTTTCAAGGTGGAAGGTTTACAAAACCCTGTGGTGGTGGGTCGGCATGCTAATCTGCTCACCCACACTTTCCTGGCCCTAGTAGAGTTTAAGGATCCCATAGATAGCTCCAAAGTGCCACAGACCATTACCCCAGAGGAGCCTCACTGCTTGGAGAGTGATAACTAAGGACAGTAAGACCTGGGGGATCAGCCCCACCACTATCTGAAACTTTTGAGGAGAAATTTGCTGAATGGTTGCTGGGAGAGGAAAACTGTGGAGGACTTGAAGAAACTATTCTTGCCACCTGGGGGTGTTCCTCCCCCAACACCCTCTCCTGCTCCAGTGCCCGTAATGGTGGCTGAACCAATGCAGACTCCTATTTCTGCACCTGCCATTAGTCACGACTCTTACCGAAGGTTGAGGATCTTCTCTGGCACCCTCCCCAACCCCCAAGGGGAGGATGACTGGGAGACCTGGATAGACTATGTTGCCCCCCAAGTGCTAGAATGGCAATGCTCGGAAGGCGAAAAGCGAAAGAGGGTTAGTGAGAGCCTCCGAGGCCCTGCCCTGGCTACCATCCATGCTAAACGGGCCAGTAACCCTGAAGCGACTGCACAGGCCTATCTTGAGGCCTTGGAGAATGTGTATGGGAGCCCAGATTCTGATGAGGACCTATGGTGGAGAGTAAGAGATGCACAACAGTACCAAGGGAGTTGTTGTCTGTGTATGTATCTCGGCTGGAAAAATTGTTGCAAGAATGCCTCAGAAAGGTAGTTTGCCAGCGATTGAACTGGACCGAACCAGGCTGGACAGGATCTTAAGTCTGCCCCTTCTCAGAACTGCTGTTGCTTCAGTTACACCTGGCAGATCGACTGGAATCCCCACCCTCCTATGATGAGTTAATGAGAGAAATTCGAGGAGTTGAGAAAAAGCGACCTCGGGAGGACCTGCACCAATAGCTGCGGCTACGACCCGAGTGACTGAGGTGACCCATCAAGTGAAGTTCAGGGGCAGAGGTTGGCAGTCAATGAGTGCTCTGACAAGGAAAAAGATATGTCACAATGGGGCGAACTGTTGAGAGATCCGGAATTCAAAAACAGTCCCTTTATGAAGGCCACGCCTGCAAGTGCGGGCCCTGACCTATATCCGACTGCATCTGCTATGGGTTGGGGTACCCACCCATGTATCTCCTGCTGATAACAGCTCCGAACTCGATTCCTTGACCATGGAAGTGGAGAAACTGACGAGATGTTCCAAATGCTTATCACGCTGCAGACAGAGATGGCACCAAGGTTTCCAGTTAGTAATACCCCGCCCTGGCTCCCAGTGTGGCGCCTCGGCCAGCTCAAACTCCAGAAAGTATGTTTTGCTATAATTGTGGGAAAGATGGGCACATGAAAGGGAATGCCAGTCCCAAAATACACTGACAAAGTTGCATATAGGCTACAAGGAGAGCTTGGAGAAGAATCAGTGGTTAAGAGGTGCGACATGATCCCAGTGAGGGCACAAAAATGCTAATTCACGTCCTTTTGTGGCAAGGTCAGTTGCCCAGGTCCCCACTACCGCCTCTCCAGACTGGTCCAGAATAGTGGGTCCTCCATGGAGACCACTGTAAAGGTGAATGGAGTGTCTACAAGAGCTGTATTAGACAGTGGCTCCCAAGTGACAATTATGTTCCAGGATTGGTATCAGAAGCATTTGTCAGACGTACCCTTACAACCATTAGAAGGACTGCATGTATGGGGGTTAAGTGAGAAGGCCTACCCCTATTCCGGGTATATCCGAATTTGGCTGTCTTTCCCCACCTCCGTGGCTGGAGTGGCCGAACAAGTAGAGACCCTAGCCTTAGTGTGTCCCCCCACTGGACTGTATGATGGTGTCCCTTTGTTGATTGGAACAAATGCTCATATGTTGGAAGGCTGGCACAGTTGTGTTATGAAAAACAGGGTCAAAGACTAGTAGAGCTTTAAGAGTTCCGGCTTTAATTAAGAAGGCCTATGAGGCACAGAGAGATGCTGAAAAACAGAACCAGAGGAACCGGTCGGAATTGTATGGAAGAAGGATCCTGAGTCTCTGATCCTGGCCAAATGCCCAGTGTACCTTACAGGAGAGGTCCGTATCAGAAAGGATGTTAAGAATAAAATATTAATGTTGGATGCACCAGGCGATGGAAAATTGCCAGAGGGACTGCTGGTCAAGCCTAGTATTTTGCCCGCTAGAGCCCATGCTTATGCCAGAAGGGTAAAGGTCCAAGTTCATAATGTGTCTGAAAGAGACATTCGAGTAAACAGAGGTTGCATCCTGGCTAATGTGCATTGTGCAGACACTGCAGTGCTACCCAGCAGCAAGAGTTCAAGGAAGAATGACAGAGTAACGCCTGACTTGTTTGATTTCGGCGACTCCCCGCTGCCAGCTGAATGGAAAGTGAGGATCAGTGAGAAGCTTGCCCAGAGAGACCAGGTGTTTTCTTTAAAGGAATGGGATGTAGGATGCGTGCAAGGAGCTGAGCACAATATCCGGCTGCATGAGAAGACCATTTCGTGAGAGGTCTCGACGCCTGGCACCTGCTGACATAGATGATGTGAGACGGCATCTGCAAGAGATGTTAGCTGCTGGTGTAATACAAGAATCCAGAAGCCCTTATGCTTCCCCATTGTGGTAGTGAGGAAAAGAATGGAACAGTAAGGATGTATGTGGATTATCGCACCTTAAACTGTCGGACTATCCTGATCAGTACACAATGCCCGCATTCAGGATGCTTTGGACTGCCCTAAGGGGAGCAAGTGGTTCTCTGTGCTGGATCTCCAGTAGGGTACTACCAGATCCCGATGGCCCCAGAGGACCGTGAGAAGACAGCCTTTATCTGTCCGCTTGGCTTCTATGAATTCATGAGGATGCCTCAAGGGATTTCAGGTGTCCCAGCCACTTTTCAATGATTGATGGAGTGTGCAGTGGGGGACATGAACTTACTAGAGTGCCTGGTATACCTAGATGATGTTATTGTGTTTGGCAGCTCACTGGAGGAACATGAGAGCAGATTATTTAAGGTATTGGACCGACTGGAGGACTTTGGCCTTAAACTGTCCATTGATAAGTGTCAATTCTTTCAAACATCAGTAAAGTATGTGGGACACATAGTATCCACCGAGGAATAGAGACCGACCCAAGTAAAGTTGAGGCCTTGACCACCTGGCCACAGCCAAAAATCTAAAGAACTGCAAGATTCCTGGATTCTTGGTTCTGTGGTTATTATCGGCGCTTCATCAAGGACTATTCAAGAGTGATCCGCCCTTTACGTAACCTTACCAAGGGTATCCCCAACCACAAAAATACCAAAAAGTCAGCGTCCCTCAAGACTGAAGAGTGTATTTTCATCCGAGTGAAGTATTTGGGGCCGCTGGACTCCTGATTGTGAGACTGCTTTTCATGAGATCATATATCAACTACCCATGCTCCAGTGCTGGCCTATGACGATCCAAGAAAACCTACGTCCTGCACACTGATGCTAGCTTGCAGGGTTGGGGGCTGTGTTGTACCAAGAGCACGAGAATGGCCTGAGACCAGTGGCCTTTGCCAGTAGAAGCCTGACCCCATCCGAAAGAACTATCCTGTACATAAGTTAGAGTTCCTAGCTTTGAAGTGGGCTATTGTTGACCAATTCCATGAGTACTTGTATGGGGCTAAAATACTAGTAAAAACTGACAATAATCCTTTGACCTATGTGCAGACCTCAGCTAAGTTGGATGCCACTGGCCATAGGGGCTTTCTGCATTATCTACATATGACTATGCTCGAATACCGAGCAGGTCTGAACCACATAGATGCTGATGCTCTCTCCCGGAGGCCTGTTTCCCAGAATGATTGGGTCCGATTGGCAGAACCTGACATTCGGGCACTCTGCGGAAGTTTGACAGGGAGGAACAAATGTCCACGGATGCAGTGGACTGCATGGTGGATTGCTTGGGAGCCTCTGAGAATTGCATACCTGCTGCTTATGCCACTTTTCTGCAATAGACATTGGTGCACTGCCTCAGCTGGACAATGACAGTATTAGCAGGGCTCAATCCCGCGATCCCATGATCAAAGCAGCTTTAGAAGCCCTCTATGCAGGAAAAGATGTGTCCAAATTACGCTCCACTGATTTGAGAACTACACTGTTATACAAAGAAGGTCATAAGTTGAAACTGATCAATAAACTGTTATACAGAGAAACAGTAGACCTAAGGGGACAAGTAGACAAACAACAACTAGTGCTGCCCACTGCCTTTCGAGACTCAGTACTGAGGTCCTTGCACAACCACATGGGGCACCTTGGTATAGACAGAACACTTGACTTGGTGAGATCCAGATTCTATTGGCCTAAGATGGGGCTGATGTGGAGCAACACATTCGAACTTGTAGTAGCTGCTTACAGAGGAAGCTTTCCAGAGGGCTGCCCCTTGTTAACATCACCACCAGTGCACCCATGGAGCTGGTCTGTATTGATTTTCTAAGTTTGGAGTCAGATCAAAGAAATATCAGTAATGTGCTGGTGGTCACTGACCATTTCACGAGATATGCCCAAGCTTTCCCCACCAAAGACCAGAAGCATCCACTGTAGCCAAAGTACTTGAAGAAAACTTTTTGTTCACTATGGGGCTCCACAAAGAATCCATTCTGATCAAGGAGAGACTTTGAGAGTCGTCTGATCAAAGAGATGCTTTCTCTGTGGGAGTGAAAGTCCAGAACACTCCTTACCACCCCCAGGGGGACCCACAGCCTGAACGTTTAAACCGACTTTGCTAGATATGCTAGGCACCCTGCACCCAAAGGACAAGCCTAGATGGAATGCAACAAATTAGCACCCTGGTACATGCTTATAACTGCACCAAAGTGATGCCACTGATTCTCCCTACCGCCTGATGTTTGGAAGAGAAGCTCGACTACCAGTAGATGTGTGTTTTGGGTCTCTCTGATGGGGTTCAAGCTGACAACTATTTACAGTATGTGCAAAGTTAAAGGCCAGCTAACTCATGCGTACCAACTGGCTCAAACCATGGCTGCCAAAAGAAATCTGGCCAACAAAGAAAGGTATGATAAAAGGTGAAAGCACAGAACTCCAGGAGGAGATCGGGTATTGCTAAGAAATCTGGGACTGCATGGCAAGCACAAGATTTCTGACAGATGGCACCATCTCCTCACATTGTAGTGGGCAAACTAGATGATCTGCCAGTGTACAAAGTAAGGCCTGAGAATAATTCAAAAGATGTAAAAACAATGCATAGAAATCATTTACTGCCCATTGGACAAATCTTAATTGAGTCTGAGCCCTAGAAGTGCCCTCTGGACCAGTGACTAGAGCTGCTGCTAAGAAAAGACCAAGGAAGTCTGCACCTACAGAAGCAGAGTTAAAGTGTTCCCCTGCACAAGTCCCAGTTGAGCATGACTGTCAGTCCATATCAGAAGAAAGTGAGAGTGACTTTGAATACTATCCTTCTTACGAACTGAGTCAATTGTTTCGGGGAAATCCCCTAGTCAATACTGGAGATGAAACTGGGCCTTCTGGACTGTCCAAGCCCCCAGCTTCGTCCCTGGAGCCAATGCTCCCAGAAAGTGAAGTGCAAAGCATCAGATCAGATGAAATGGAATCATTGTGCATGGTTGAACTGTTTGAGCTTTCAGGGGAGGAAAATGATAGATTGGGGCAGACTGGTGATACACCCGAACAAGAAGAGTATTTTGAGTGCCCTGACAGTCCACTGCCAGTGTCCGAAAGCTCTCCATGCGAGCCAAATGTTGTGGACTCAGAAACTGTAACTCCTGGAGCTGAAAGTGCCCTAAGTTCCAGCATCTCTACCCCATGGAGACTCCCTGACAAGTGAGGACAATGCTGAAAATGAGGCTCAGAGTGCAGAGACTATAACAGTTCCCCTAGAAAGACTGGTCAAGCTGTAAAGCCTGTGTGTGCACCTCAGTTATGATTCACTTGGGAGGCCTGTGGACTTGCCTCTCAATGTGGTCCATAAAGGAGTGTATGTGTCCCCGAGCTCATTGCCCAAACTGAGCATCAGTGCTAACTCCAAGTTACTTGTGTTGCCCTCTAAGTATGGTGCCCTTGCCCCATCCAGCCCCAAGGTAACTGATAGGGAAGGGCCCCCTCTCTTCAGGTTTCATGTACAAGAAGTAATAACTTGAGTTATGGTACAATGTATATGTAATACTGTGTAAAGAGTGACGTACTGCAATGTTTCAGAAATGTGTTCTTGGTAAAATGATATATTGACTGATGATTACATGTGCGAGCCTAATGCAAATGTATATGGTTGCAGTTGAAACTTATGGGGTACTTGCAGCGCGGACGTCAAGCTTTCCAAACCAGGAAGGGTGTAACCCCCTGCAAATGGGGGTTCCCAAAAGACTTCAGGAGCTTGCTTGAATGCTCCAAGCCTGAATGGTGTTTGGCATTTAAGCCATTTATCAGTGAGTGTTTTAGAGCCTCTGGTACTGTCTCTTTAAGAGCTGTCTGCTTGCAGAACATAATTAGTTGTATGGGGGACTGTGTGCTTCTCTAGTACCACTCGAGCTGCTGCCAATTCACGTCATTTTGCAGTCACTAGGAGTGCAAAGGAACCTATCTGAAAGATGTAACTGTTTGCCAGAAATTATTTAGAGTAATAATGAAATTACAGTTTGTCTAACCTGCTTTCTTTGCAGTCAGAACTGTGTCGCTAGTTCCCATTCTAGTTTTGAACTGCTGAACTGGACCAATCAGTGTAGGGTAAGCTAGCTCTAAAATGGTGCCTTGGACGAATCAGAACTTGGACTCATAATCTGAGCCAGCCACAAGAGGATTGTATGGGCAGTGACTCTGGGAGATGTAGTTTAGACTTCAGTGCCTTTGGACCAACAGCAGCAGTCTGTTGTGAGTGACAGCCAATCCAGTCAAGAACTGGGAGGAACTCAAAGGAAGTGCCCGGTTTTGTCGGGTTGGAGTTTCAGTTGAGCTTTGGCAGTGAAGAAGGAAGGAGCCCTGTGCTTTTCAGTGTGCAGTTTTAGTCAAAACGTGTGTAAGGCCCAGAGTTCCGGTCTGCAGCTTGTGTAACAGCTTGTTAGGACTGAATCCGTCCTGTGAAGAGAATCAAAGGATATCTGAAAAGTAGAAACCAGGCTCACCCTGTAGAAGACTGGAGGAACTGCTGAAAATTGCACTTTCGGTCTGTCAGGAACTGAATCTGCTGTGTGTTCTCCGGTATTGTGCAGTAATTGCGATCGGGATACAGATGCAGCCTGCCTGGTATAGTGCTTTCTTTTATATAAATGTGTGAAGAGGTTTGTGTACCTCAAGTGAGCCCTGCTGACATTGAAGGACCCTATCTTATTTGGAGGTCGTGAGTACTAATTCAGGGTCGCTCCTGTTGAATTGCCACATTAAATCCAAATGGAATTACTGTACTGCTGACTGTTTAATTCTCCTTTTCTCTGTGTGAAAGGGCCCCTACCAGCTGCCACGGTTTGGACTAGCCACTAGGGCTTGGGTACCCAGGACAGTAACTGATAGGGATAGGCCTGTGCACAGAGCCATAGGTAGATTATTAGAGTGATAAGCTAATTAACCTGATTTCCCTGTCCTTGTTATATCCCCTAAATAAATCAGAGCTGCTTGTTTCAGCAAAGTTATACTGCCTGAGGTATTTGTCTATGTTAAAGTACTGTACTGTGATTGTTGCACTGTATCTCATTTCACAGGAGGTCCCAGTGCGGAACCAGACCTGGGGGTAAGTGTATACTGTGAAGGTAATTCTGATATATTGTGTGGGCCACTAGTGGGAAGAAAGGGGGGTTGCAGTGTCCCAGAGGGCTGTGACCAAGTTAGTTTAACTATTGCAAACCCTGACCTCTGGGTGGAGGCACCCCGTCATTGGATCCAGGCCCCTCAACCTGTTAGTGGCAAATCAGGCAGGGGTAGTAGCCCCTGGGATAGCGCCATCTAGGGGTTACACATGGATTTCAGCAACTGCTGAAATTTTGTTGTAGGACAGTTCAAAGATCAAAAATGTTGTACTATCGTTCTGACGTCACATCAATAGTACAAAAGTTTTTTAGCCTTGACCTGCCACCTGATTGGCTCAGACGAGGCTCTATGTAGAAAATCAAAACAAACATGGTGGCATGATTTAGTGAGTTCTGGGGCAGCGGAGCCACTGACTTTGAAGTCAGGACACGGAGAGCCGCATATGGCTCCCTTTCAGAAAAATCGATTTCTTTTTTTTCTTTCTGATTTTAAAAATAAGTGACACTGAGAGGCAAGAGTGAGAGAAGTCGGACCAAGCAGGAGTGGCATCAACGGGAATGGGAGCAGCACCTATAGCAAGTAACTACATAAATAATGTAAGACAAAATGAAAACAGAAAAAAAAACATGTACTATATAAAACAGTGGATGGGTGAACATCCATAACCAAGGCTGCGTTTCCATCTTGGGCCGTTGATGACATCAGCGAGACCTCTTGAGCTTCGCTCTCGAGGTCTCTATGATGTCATCAGCTCTCTCAATGGAAACACGCCTTGTTGTGGATGTTCACCCATCCACTATTCTATATGTTCTTCACTGCAAAAGATGTATTGACCGATATTGTGAATCCTGATATGTAATCCTCCACATTTATGGCACTCTGAGGTTATTTGCAGCACTACTTGTATTATTAGTGATTGTGAACTTTTCTGTCCTTTAATCATCCCCCTGAGTCTGCATATTACTGTTCCTTATGTGATGATATGTTTTGCTGGTCCTGTTGCTGTTGTCTCCAATATTACACCTAGGGTAGCCTTAACCATAGTCTGGAATGATGCCTATACTGTTCCTTGAATGTTGTGTGTTTTTTTCCAACTGACAGTCCTTAAATATATTGTTTATGTTCAACAGTATCCAAGCAAGCTGAACAGACCCCTAGGGAGTCAAGTACCACCACTAGGCCTGGTAGCAGAGGTGTGCCCAGTTCTTGTAAGTTATTGTTATGAATGCTGAACATAGTTAAGAGTAGAGTTACATCTCAGTTATTCATTGCATTGTGGTTGGTCTTATGCTGCATTTTTCCAATTCAGTAGCAAAAACATTTTATAAACATTTGTCTTCAGCTGGTTAACTTAAAAAATATTGCAGTATGCGTTGTCAATGCATTTCTAGCTTGAAAAAAGAAACACAATACTAAACCAACTCATTGGCAGTAAAGTTTAATGAAGCAATAAGGTATGACCCCTAGGGGTTAGATAACCAGTCTGTTAATCACCCCTTAATGGTGCAGTGTGGAATGAGGGGTAGGTGACTGCCATATTGCCCCTAGGGGGTGAGTACCTGTAACTGACTGTTAATGTAACATCCGCCTTGGAGTGCCTTATTGCTATTACAAAAAAAATTATTATGAAAGAAAAGTGTTAAAAGTGTACTTCTTTAATGTTTTTCTTCCTTGTTTAGAAGGAGATGTTGTGATACAATAGCTCTTCCACCATCAGAAAGAATGCATCTTTCCATTTATTCGGTAGTGCTAGAGGATGGAATGCTAACAGAAAGAATTCATGCTGCTCCACGGTGATCAGGAGTGGTACTGTAACAGGAAGTAATTTAAGGCAGTTGGAATCATAACAGACAATCAGATTGCAGCATTTCTGATACCCTCTTATAATATGACTTTGACTTGTAGTGTAATCACTATAAGTAAGCAATAACCCACAACAGGATATGGGGTGGGGATTTAATGCACAGCTGGGTGCGTTGTGAAGCACGAGATCACAGAACAACTGTCCACTCATCACAGCATCCCAGCCATGCATTAAATCTCCAGGATACCCCCATACCCTGGAAATTATTACACTTATAATATGGGTTACATTGAAAACACAGGGAACTCAAAGAAAGTTTTTTTTTCTTATGTTTAAAAATCAAAAAAGGTTGTGTATCTTTATCCTGCCACCTTGCAAAACAGACCCTAACAAATAATACATATTTCATTGGTCTTATGCATATAGAAATGTCACACATACACTACTGACATGATCTGTCACCTTTCTTGTGCATAAAATACTGTAATACCATACCATGCCTACTACATCTACTTTAGCCCCCCCCCATGCAGCTTAGACATGAAAGAGAGCTACAACACTGGCTGTCACTATCTCCCTGTCTGTGGCTGCGTCACTGTCTGTCATTGCTTAGTAAACAGTACAGAGGACAGACAGAGACGTTGTCGCCCATCAGCCCTCCTGCTATGATCTCACCCTTGCAAGCACCGTGCTGCTCTCTGTTTGTCTATAACAGCTCCTGCTCTCTGAAACGCTTGCCGCAACTTGTTACTGCTGTGTGTGTCTCTCTCTCCATGGCTCATACTAACACAGACACATTCTTTGTAACACTTGACAAGGCTGATCAGGAAACATTTTTTGCATGAATACCTTTTTTGCCTAGTTTGAGAAGTAGCCGGTGAGCCACTGTCCCCTGTGTGCTCTCTCTGTCTCTGTCAGCCTGCCTGCAGAAACATTACCGCGTCCCTGAAACATAGAAACATAGAATTTTGCCAGTAGAAAATGACCCCTTGGCCCATCTAGTCTGCCCATTAACCACTCTCAGTCTGGTTTATCTTACTCCCTTTATTCCATGCCATTGTTACTTTTATTTAGCCTCATGTAGTTGTCCCATGCCCTCTTGAATCTGTTCACCGAATCCACCCCCACCACCCATTCTGGCAGTCTATTCCAAGGACCCACCACTCTCTCAGTGAAGAACTGCCCCCTTATATTTCCTCTAAATCTACCCCCTCCAACTTGATTTGATTTCACTCATCCTGAATATGCTTCTTCTCTCACCTTGTTTATTCCCTTCAGATATTTGAAGGTTTCTACCATATCCCCCATCTCGCTCCTCGACTCCAGTGTGTGTATAAGTTTAGTTCCTCCAGTCACTCCTTGTATGACCTCCTGTGTAGTCCCTGAACCATTTTGGTTGCCCTTCTCTGGACCCTCTCCACCCTGTCTTTGTCACCCTGTAAGTGTGGCCTCCAGAATTAAGCCTGTATTCCAGATATGGTCTGACCATAGTTTTGAATAGTGGCATGATCACATCCTTCCTCCTACTTGTAATGCCCCTTCCTATGCATGCTAACATTCAGTTCCCAACCTTCAGGCTATCCAAAATGATGATCCCCAGTTCCCTTGCCTGCTATGTTGCCTCACGTTCCTCCCCTTCCCTCCCAGCTAATAGTTTGCCCTTGAGTTCTTACACCCTATGTGCATAATTTTGCATCTTTTTGAGTTAAAATGCTGTTGTCACTTCCCTGACCACTCCTCCAGACTGGACAGATCCTCCTTCATTCTTTCCACCCCTCCTGGTATGTCCACCCTGTTACAGATCTTCATATCATCTGCAAATAGAAACACCTTCCTACGCAGGCCCTCTTAAATGTTCCTAATGTATATGTTAAACAGTATGGGACCCAACAAAGACACATGGGGAACACCACTCATCACTCCCCCTTCCTGCAGTGCACCCCATTTACCACCACCCTCTCAGTTCTATCTACCAGCCAATTCTCCACCCAGTTTGTTAGTTTGCTCCCTACCCCTAAGTTGCCTAACTTGTTTACCAGTCTCCTGTGAGGGACGGTGTTGAAGGCCTTTCTGAAGTCGAGATAGGCCATATCCACTGCCCCTTCCTGATCACATATCTCCATTACTCCATCACAGAATTCAATCAGGTTGGTCTGACATGTCCTGCCACCTGTGAACCCATGCTGGTTGTCATCTATGAGCCCCTCCTTCTCCAGATATTGTACCAGCCATTCCTTTTTAAGTGCCTCCATGAGCCTACCCACCACAGAGATAAGACTGACCAGATAATAGTTGCCAGGCTCTATTTTCCCTCCTCCTTTGTGCAATGGCACCACATCAGCTCTCTTCCAAGCCCCTGGGATCCTCCCCTTGTCTAGGGACAGACTAAATAACTTTGTGAGTGGTGTCACAAGTTCCTCCCTCAACTCCCTGAGCACCCTGGGGTGGATTGCATCAGGGCCCATTACCTTGTCTTTCCACAATTTTTCTAATTCCTCTAATACCCTTCCCTCTGTAAAGGGGCTTATGTCCATCTCCCTGCCCACCCTTCCCCTGCTTCTTGGCTCCAGCCCCTTTCCCTTTTTCCTCAACCATGAAGACTGAGGTAAAGTGTTCATTCAGCAGATTTACCTTTTCCTCATCCCCCTCTATCAGTGCTCCCTTCTCCCCTCTGAGTCCCTGTTTTGTGATTTCTCTCAGTCTGGTGGTGTGCATTTTCTCTGCTGACTTTTGCAGCTCCAATTCCAACAGCACTGACATTATGGCTGCGGGATGCCTATGAGCTGCAAGTCATTGGAGGGGAATTAGCAACAGTCCATGCTTTCACATAGAGGGGGAGAGACAGAGACAGAGAAACAGTGAGGCAGTACACAGTGAAGGCACAGCCACCGGAACACAACACCTTCAATGCCTACACATCTTGCACCTGCTGCACTGATGGCACCAGTCCCTGTGGTTTTCGCTCTGTCTCTGACATGTCAGCTCATATGGAATGCTGCAGCACTTGTGCATCAGGCCGGTGGAGGACACTGCCAGACAGTGATCCTTGGGGGCTGCTTGGGGGGTCTCTGCCACAAGTCACCATTCTCTCTCCCCTATCTGTCTGTATTACTCGCCCCATGGATGACATTCCCCAGCTGTTCAACACTGAATCATTGACTCTTCGGGCAGTGACAGGGTGGCATGGAAAAAAGGAATGAATGGGTGACAATGGGACACAGTAAATCAGTCAGAACCTACAGCTTTCCTACACTGATACTTCAGTTACTCTGGACCACTGAGAGCAGCACATGCCGCCTTGCCATAAACATCAATGGGGAGAAAACTGCGGATCAGGCTCTCTCCCTTACTTTCAGTTTTACATGACTGCCATTCATCATAACTGAAAGCAAATTTTTTAATTTTTATTTATTTTTAAATTGGGATTAATACCTTTGAGTCAAAGACTCATTTTCAAAGGTTCCAAGTCGGGGACAAAACAGAGCAATACAAATATGATACAGTACAATAAGTACAAATTAAGATAACAGTGAAAAAGGAAAAACATGGTAGGCATCATGAACATCATTAAAATGGCACATGAGATACAAGACTTGCTAGTTTCAGGTACAACTTAAAAGTAGAGTAAATTACATTTCATCAAGTTGATGCAGGGTAGGGATACACTGGGAATAGTGAGACATGTCAATAATAGGTCTGTGTTAAGCTTTGGGGATGATGGGGGGAAAAAGTAAACAGCCAGACTGGCGTTGTCAAAGTAGCTAGAGGTGGTGTGTGACAGGAGTAAAGGGGAAAGGTGGTGTAGGAGGGTTGTAAGTTGAAGGGGGGAAATGGGGAGGGGAAGAGGTGAGGAGGTGGGGGATAAGGCAGGAGGAGTATGTTGAATTATTTTCTTGGACAGTTACAGGTGGTTACATTCTTAAGGTGGGACCGTAGCCCCCTTTTGAACAGACTCAGCTTTGTGTTTCCTGTCAGCATTTTGGGCAGCTCATTAAACCATTTGGGGCCCTTAAAAGCAATGGATTTTTGGGCCAGTGATGTGCGCTTGAAAGGGACTTGTAGTACTCCCTTTGTCGCATTTCTTGTTTGTTTAGTGTGCACAGCCTTCTTGAACAGACTGCTTATGGATTCCGGCATGAGGCCTAGTTGCGCTTTTTTTATGATCAGGCATGTTTGGTATTGGGCTCTTAGGTACAGTGGGAGCCAGCCCATCTCAGAGTAGAGTGCACAGGTGTGAGTCCCTCGATCTGCCCCAAGTGCCAGACGACAAGCCTTATTCACGAGTTGTTGTATCCTGTTTAGGGCAGTGTCTGATCCTGCCAAAAGTTTCACTGAGTCCCTCCATGGAACCATGCATTAAAAAGGGGATTTAATGCATGGCCACGAAGAGGGACTCCACTAATCAGGTTCTATATTTTTAGTAACCCATGTTATAAGAAATATTTAAACTTGAGCGTAGTTGTTCTCAATAGACATTCATACAAGGACAGCAGTACCTTAATGAGGTATCTAGTAGTATACTACTAATGTGGTTTTATATATATATATATATATATATAATATATATATATATATATACACACACACACACACAGCTATATACATATATATATATATATATATATATATATATATATATATATACACATGCTGAGGAGAGACCACCCATCAATTCACTAAAACACTGTGTTTATGTGTGCAGAAGCAGTACTCACCACAGTACAGACTCAGATGGGTTTCACAATTTGCACTTCACAGTACAGACAATGACTTAATTACTGTGGCTGTACTGAACAGCACACAGTTTTCTGATCTTACTAGTTGGTACATCATTATATTACACGGGTACTTCCTTAGTAGGCCATGATAGGCACCTCTGCCTGAAAAGCAAGGTTGAGTCTAAGCTGGGCAACCTGCTGGTGATGTGACAGACCAGTCAAAAGTACAGACAGGTAAAAACATACCGAAGTGAGAGAAAACATGTTTCTGTAAGGGGAGTTCAGTTTAAAAACAAGGTCACAGGAAGGTAACTTATGGCAGGTGGACTGGTTCATTAAAATGGATGCTACACATTGTCTCTGTATTGATTCAGTGGTGTTTGTGTAGGTTGAGAGGGAAAAGCCTACCGGAACATATGATGAAAAACCACATTGTGTGCTTAAAGTAATACTATCATCCTAATCTGAAGCTCCAGTCATGCACAAGGCATCACTCCCTTTCCCTAAATTCAGCTTTTCACAAGCATATATATATTTTTTTCTGTGTGTGAACGTCCTTCAAGAAGGTGTTGTACACTCCATGATTACACAGAATGGTGGCTGCTGCTTGTTGCCATTTCATCTGAAAACTGCAGCGCCGCACCACTTGCTTATATTGTATTGCACTGAGTGAAACGTATCAGTGCTGCACTTTCCAATGCAATTGCACTGCACAGTGTCCACCATGCTGCCTTAATCATGGAGTTTAGAACAACAACTTAAAGTAAGTTAAAACACTTAAAAAATTATTTCTATGCCTTGCAAAAAGCAGTAAATGTTGGTCGGTCAAAGCTTTGTGGATGGTGGGCAGATTTGGATTATGCATGATGACAGTTCCACTTTAAATCACTGCTGCCAAAGCATCATGGGACTGGCTACACAGTTCACCAGGGGAACATCAGTGCTGGCACATGAACAACAGGCTCTGATACAAAGAAGGTTAGTATGCAGTCATTTCTCAAAAACATGTTTCAACAGAATACCACACAGCACATTACTGACACACTGGATACAGAATACAAAATGTGCAGATGTCATTGGCATATTTAAATGTATTTTGATGTACAGTACCTATTTCTTTTCTTACATACCCAATTAAGCCACAGCTGGCTACCACCAAGAAGCTTAGCAAAAGAGCAAGTAACCGCCTTGGACAGCTGCAGAGGGAGCTGGCAAAAATTGCTCAGCAAGAACCAGTGGAACAGGGTGGCACCAGTGGTCTTCCTTATGGTGCCTCCACCAAACTGGACGGTGGTTCTGCACCAGCCACGGGACTTCAGGCACTAGATGCCAAGTTATGTAAACTGCAGGAAGATGTGACATCAATTAAAAAGGGGATGAAGAGGCTACAGGGAGAACAATGCCTCAAATTGTATGCCCTTGCAGCTCAGCAGACTGAAGACCTACAGGAGAAGTACTGCTGCTGATGGACAGGGAAAGAAGAAGAAGAAGAAGAAACATGTGTCCAAAGCCACCCCACACAAGTGACTGACTGTGGTTGTGTGCTGTTCTGTTGCTGGCTTGCTGCTGGACCAAGTTGCAGTCCAGCACTGAAAGTTAATTTATCCTTTTTGTTGTTGCTTTTTCATCTTTGTACATAGTTCTTTTCTTAAGATTGTATTTTTTTACTGCTTGTTGTTATTGTTCTCTTTGTTACACTACAGTTTTTAAACATTAAACCTAAAATGCTACATACACCTTGGTATTATAAGTTTCTTCCAATACAGTATATGTCTGTTGATAAACAACAGGTCATCAGGCAGTCAAATGTCTTGACACTGACTACGGTATATAAATTGTCTTCTATATTTCCTTTCTACAATCTGAACTGGTTGTTACACAGTTTGTTCTGATGGAACATGATTGTCCTAAAAAATCTTATTCTGCTTTCCTTCATGGGTGCATTAACACAACACTGTGAAGAGGCAGCCTAGGAGCAGGTGGTGTTGAACATCGGTGCCACACTGCCACAGACACAGCGCAACTCACAGCACAACACTGAATGTTGTTATAGTTTCTTCTGGCTTTTGTCATGCAGCAATGAACCATCATGAATTTGGACTGACAGGAAAAGGAAACTGGACTGGATGACCTTCAGCAAAATCAGCGTCCTCTTCCAATATAACTGCACATCCCTGCAGTCTTTGGACACATGCAGACCTGAAAAGATCAAAATACAGAGAGTTGCAGAAACAAATGGAAAACATGGCATCAGTTAGCAGCGCTGGTCCACCTTGGAGGCAGACCAGACTTGTATAAACATTGTCTCACAAAGAAATTTGCCACCTTTCACTGTCTAATCTGCCACCACAAGTGGTCTGTGCCTTCAGCAGCCCACACTCTCTGTACCCCACCCACCTTGTTGTCTGTCTGTAACTACAACTGTCCCATTTCAACATAATAAAAGTGAAAACAGAAGAAAAGAAAAATATACACTGTGTAAAAATTGAAAAACATTAGTACTTACCTTAGTAATTGTGATGGACATGCCATGAAGGCACAGCCAGGCTGTCGGAAGACCCTAAGAGGATCATGGGGATGTCATCAGTTAGGTACCTGATTTGATGAGTGCTACATTTATAATGCCAGTTAAGAGAGTGCTAGTCTGTATAGCTCTACCAGGGACAGTGGCCAGGGATGTACAGTGCTAGCCATATGCACTCAACTGGTCGCTGTCCATGATATTGCTATACAAACAAGGGTAGCAAAATCAAGAAGCCAGCCATGTTGCTTCCATGGCATGGAGGGCTGGGGCATACAGCAGCTCGGCTAGGCAACAGTGAATTCTAGGGATTTAATCCTGGTCTCCAAAAAGTTTTGCCAGTTGGGACTTTAACACTGGTGTGAGGGGCCTTGGAAACAGTATTCCATGGTCCTACATTTTCTTCCCCCATGATCTGCTACCTCCCCCTCCCCCGGAGTGAGAATCCTTATTAGGGTGTGTGTGGGGGGGCACAGTCCCCATGTCAGGGGGTGCTGGGGCACAGCCCCCCTGCAAAAGAAATATCAGGGCTATTTTTTCTGCACCCTTCTTGCCAATGGCATTCTTGTCGGCGCTATTCTGATCCAGTGTCCATCAGTGGTGGCCAGCAGCATCAGCATGTATGGAGCCTTAGCCAGGCACTGCTGAAAATAATACCACGTAGAGAGTTGCAGAAAGAAAAGAGAAACATGGTATTTGTTAACAGAGGTGTGACCACCTGTGAGGCTGGCCCACCAAGTGTGAACATCCTCTTACTGCCGACTCTGTGACTGCCACCACTCACTACATACCTGGTGTGGTGAGCACTTGGGGCAGTTTCCCTCTCCCTTCCCCTCACCTTGATGTCTGCCCATTAATACGCCAATCCCACCTAAACCCACATAATGATCTGTGTTTGAAAACAAAGGTCAAAGAACAACAGCCATTGGTACTTTAATGGACAATTCTGCTGGACACATCATGAAGTCACAGGGCCAGTGTAGTACAGGAGGATCGCAGCAGCAGCAGTGTTCACAAAGCCTTACAAGGGCAGACCTGAAAGGGAAGCACATCATCACCGAGAGTTGCAGAAACACAAGACAAGCAATGGGACTGGCATTGTTTAGCTCAGGCATAACACATGTTAGGCCAGAAAAACAACAATGCAGAACATTCTCTCTCTCCCTTTACCTAATCTACTTGCATCACAAATGTTCTGTGCCCACAGAAGCTACTTTACCACTACCACTGTCCATCCCCCCGACGGCCCCTCAACCACCTGCCTCAAGGACCATCCAAATCTACACTAGACAGAAACTAAAAAAACACATTGTGAGCTTTGACTGCAAAAAAAAAAAAAAAAAAAAAAATTATTAAGTACTTAACTGGGCAGTCTGAGATGGACACACCCTGAAGCCACATGATTGATGGACAGTAGGGAAACATCACAGCAGCAGCAGCAGGAGCAGCAGCAGCAGCAGCAGCATCATAGAGGTCTGGCATACAATGTACACCTATCTGACTCTATTATGATGCTCTAGATCGGGGGAGAAGGACAAAACATAACAAACAGAACTACTTACCTAGCCACTAGTGATAAACACACCAGGAAGCCAGAGACCTAGCGAGAACATGGATTCCGGACAGCAGGAGCAGCAGCAGCAGCAGCAGCATATGAGGAGCATTTTATAGGCAGATCTGAAAAACAAATCATGCAGAGAGTTGCAGAAACAGAAATGAAACCTAACATTGGTTATTGTTACCACATGTTGACTGCCAGATCAGCTGGACCAAAAATCCTAGGCAATCTCTAACCTTACATAACACATTAAGCCGAGCAGTTCTCTGATGCTACCTCAGCATCTACCCCCCCTTCCACTTCCCCCCAGCAACCCTACCTCTGCATAAAGGTCAGGCATACAATGTACACCCGTCCAATTCTGTTACAATGCACTGCTTCTCAGAATAAAAATGGCAAAGTATAACAAACAGTACTACTTACTTTGTCCCTAGTCATGAACACCCCAGGAAGACAGAGACCTGCAGAGAAAAAATTCATAAAACCACTATCACACTTACCTTATTGACATGTCCATGCGGTACTTCAGGTACAGAGGTGGGTTAAGAAATAATGACATCAGCAGCAGAAAAATTCTAAATTGTGCACCTGTAAAAAAAAAGAGGGCACTGTTACGAAAAACTTAGTAAAACAATTATACAAATACATGATATAATATATAATGTGAGTTGCTCTTTAATAAACAGTAAAGGACAAACAACCATGTCCAGGCAATATTTTTGGTGTTTCTGTTTTTTCTTCTGGGGAGGAGCAGGGCCATGAATATCAGCCAACTTGGAGAAGAACGGGTAGCTGAGTGTTTCCCACAGCAAGTGGTACACCATCACATTCTTAATAAACAGTAAAGGACAAACAACCATGTCCAGGCAATTTTTTTGGCATTTCTGTTTTTTTCTTTTGGGGAGGAGCAGGGTCATGAACATTGGCCAACTTGGAGAGGAACAGGTAGCTGAGTGTTTCCAACAGCAAATGGTGCTCCACCACATTCTTAATAAACAGTGCACGACAAACAACCATGTCCAAGAAAAGTTTTTTGGTATTTCTATTTTTTTTCTTTTGGAGAGTAGCAGGGCCATGAACATCAGCCAACTTGGAGAGGAGCAGGTCACAGCAATCATAAGCATTTCCCATATTTAGTTTATACATATGAAGCATCATTGTAAGACACGTGTCATGGTGGCTGCTTTGGTAGACATGCATCTTTGTTATGCAATTTAAGAGAACTCAAAACCCTTGGATGTCTCCTCATCAATAGATGGGAGTATCGGACTCTCTTCTTCCTTTGCAGTTTCCTGCTCAACATCACCCTCTTCACCTGCATAATATCTCACAGCTGATGACAATTTCTACTGTGTTGGGAGGAAATGAAATTAATTTTAATGAATGTCAGATTCTTTATATTCCTCTCAGACATGCAGCTGGTGCGGTCAGTCATTGTTGCACCTGAAGTACTAAATACCCTTTCAGAGCTAACACTTACAACAGGGACAACTCAAATACTTGATGGCCATAGATGCTTGGGCTGGCTAGATTTCTAGCTTAGTTAGCCAGTATAACAATGGCCTGTCTTCAGTTTTGAACTGTTGTGGGTCATCCAGATATGACTGCATCATATTACTGGCAGACAGCTGCAGTTGTGTTCTACCTTCACTTTGTTGTCATGTAGAAACACCAACCTGCTGCAGTATGGACCACAGAGGGTTTGTGGAACTGCTACATGAGGAGGAAGGCACTACACCAGGCACAGTACAGGGGGAAAATGAGGTGGATAATGTCACACTCCCTCTTCCACCATCAGGTTTGTCCATGGATGCCAGTGGTGACCTTTTCTCTGCATGCTCCCTTGCCATCAAGTTTCCAACTTTCCCATGGAGGATCACTACATAGCGATCAACTTCAGTCTTACCAGCGGGATGTAGAGCAGTCATTCCATGTTTGTACCATGGATCCAGCAATGTCGACAGGATGTATGCCTCCAAGGTGTTCATATAAATCACTCTTGGATCATCGTTGAACAGCTGCACAATCCTATTAGCTAGTTCTACTCCTACTGAGTCTGCAGCCACTTGAAACTGCTCCATGATATTTACCAGTGCCTATCAGAGTACACACAGCTGTGGTATTATCTGGCTCAGGCATGCATTTTCAAAGCTGACCACTTGTGTGGCATTTTCAAAGGGACAAAGGATTTGAATGACACTGTCTATCAACATCCACTGAGCTGGACTGAATGACATGGCTGCCTGTGTGTCATGATCATGCAACTGCATCGCATAATCATTTATTGGTTTGTACTTTTCAAATAGTCTCTCAAGCATGTACAATGCTGAATTCCAGCATGTAACCACATCCAGTTTTAGTCAATGTTGCTGTACTCCATTTGCTTTCTGTAGAGTGGTCAGCTCTGATCTGGCCAGTGAGGAGCGACTAAAATGGCTGCAGATTTTATGGCTCACATTCAACATGCGAATTACTGCTTCATCGTTCAGAAAGACCTTAACAATAAGACTAAGCACGTGACCGAAGCACGGTACATGAAAAAATGAGCCATTGTGGATTGCTTTAGTAGCATTATGAGCATTATCACTGGCAATGAAGACCACCGAGAAACCATGCAGTTTAAGCCAGGACATGATGGCCTTATTAATTCGTGCTAATGTTCTATCAACTGAATGAGAGCCAGGCATGCTCTGCATACTCAGTGTGGCATGCTGCCAAGAGACAACACTACTACTTGACAGTTGGCAAGTTGATGATAGAGATAAGTGCAAGGCATAAACCCTGGGGAAATATGCCCAGTGTGCAGCAATGCATATAAAACTAGTTGAAGATGATGCCCTACTAGTCCATACATCTGTGGTAAGGTGGATAGTGGGTACCACAGAGTGAGCCACTGCATAGGAAACAGTGCAGGAAAGTTCATTATAAAGAGCAGGGACAGCCTTTGTTGAGAAGTATGTGCGAATTGGAACTTTGTATTTCTGTGCCACTTTTTCCATCAGTTGAAGAAACCTTGTTTTCTCCACAAGAGTATTGCAGCAGGTCTGTTGCCAGCATCCTAGCAATGGCTGTATTCAGCTGTTTTACAACTGGGTGTTCATGGTGGAATTTAGAGTGTTGTGTTAGTGCAGATCTAATATCATGTTGCTTCAGCTTTTGTGTGCAATGGACTTGGGAGGAGGTGGATGTACTGCCTTTATGAATTTGCCTAATGATGCTTTGACTGTCCTGGCTAACAGCATGAACATGCTGCCTATTTTCAACAGAGGAAGGAGAGGCCTGAGGTTCTGATTAAGTACTACCACTTGTATCTGCATCCATATGGGTAGAACTCAGTACTGGGTTAAATGTTAAATTAAGTGGACCTACTTATTCAGATTGTTCATGAGCAGATTCTGAAGTTGACATTATTGCCATTCGATTCTGCTGTGCCCAACGAATTGGATGTTTAGTTTGCATATGGCTATGCATTCCAGTGGTTCCATAATGTGTTCCCGGCTTGCCCCTACTGATATTAGCTTTGCAGATATTACATATAGCTACACTATCATCAGAGTCAGACACAGAGAAAAAATCCCAAACCAGTGACTTGCCATACACACGTCGGATTTTACGGGTTGGAGTGGATGGCGTCTGGAGGTTTGGGGTGGACAGAACTATTGGCTGCTGCTACTACTACTGCTGCCTATCCATAACTACCATTATAGCTTGTGCTACCTTGCTCCTAACATCCAATTGTTCCCAGCGCTGTAGAGGTTCATCATGAATTCCTTTTCCTTTACCCATCCCTACAGTTGTTTTCATTTGTTTTGGAGGAGGATGCCAATTGTAGAATCATCATCATCCCCCACATCACTGATAATTGGAAAGGCTTTGCCTGGAGTTTGATGGCCAAGCAACCAGCCACTCTCACTTCCTGAGCTATATAAGCAGTTCCTCTCAGCCTCATTGTGAAGCACTTTTTCTTGGCAGCCGAAGGATCTGACGGTCTGTCCTCTGAGCTGGTTGGGCCACCCCCCTCCACCACCTTGCTGCTGCTGCTTGTCTGCTGCATTTCTGTGTTTATTTCTTGCTTCTGGATTGTATTTTGCCTTCAGCTGCATTTGCTTCTTCTGTCTTTGTTCCCTGTTTTCTGTGTTTGTGTGTCTTTGGTTTTGTCTTTTGGGGGGCTTTTGTTTCTAAACTCCTAGCATATTGCACCAGAGCTCCTACTATTTGCTGTGTTACTCACAACTCTCACACCACTACATGAAACTGCAATCATTAGCTGTGTGTTTTAGCTCAACCATAGCTGATCCATGTTGCATACTCGATTATTTTCACCTGACTCGGTTTACTATGAATCTAGATATGAAGCTCAACCATGCTGTCATTCTACTTACCTCATTGCAGCAGCTGCATTGCCCTGCCTGGTTACGCCTGCTTTCAGCAGCATTGTGTCTCCTTATTTATGTTTATTGCAAGTTTTAACAACTCAGTGTACTCCATTCAGATGTTGCTTCTATGTTTATTCACCCTGTTATACTCAGAGGTCAGCTACAAGCTACTGCTGTGGCTGTTAAACTAGCTTTAATATCTGCATGTGGTTCTCAGCCCTTCCATTACTTTCTTGTTTTTCCTGCGGTGGGGACTGGAAAGTGTTTGAGGAGTCGTGGCCGCATGTAGCTAATTATTTCTGTTCTGAATCCTACCTCCGCCACCAAAAATCCTCAAAGTATTTGTCACCTTGATTTGGCTTTTCAATGCCTGGCTGGCTTGCCCCACTATTCAGTACTGTTTCATTGCTGTTATGTTTTGCAGACCTACATGCAGGTCCACTTACTACTACTCTGTTTACTGACCTACGTGCAGGTCCACGATTGCTTACGCAATCATTGATCATTGCTTACACAAATCATTGCCTCATGCCTACTGCCATGCCCTAAGCTTCAGCCTCTGGGATTCTGCTGCATTCAGTTCTGCATTCCACCGTGTAAGGTCTCAGCACTCACTGCTCATTACGATCTCAGCACACCAGTGCTCAAGCCACTGCTGGCCAGCTTTTCAGCTCTCATTCAGTTTTGGTGGGGGGCATGCCAGCCATTCTATTCTTGTGCAGGATTCCTGGGTCTGATGGTCTTGCTCTGCATTTAGTCCACATCTTGAGCGTGTCCACCTTGGAGCAGAATCACTCTCACCTGGCCCATAGCTGAGAATGTTCTCACCCCGGGCTTGGCTTTAGCTGCCTGATATGCAACAGCAGCTTCAGGTGTAGAATTTAAGACTAGCTGTGAAGGGTGGTTAATCTGATCTCCTTTGGCTCTAGTGTTCCACTGTAATGGTTATCCATTGGCTTTAGTGGTTTCTCTAGCAAGGCACCTTCACCACATTCTCCCTATTCTGTTTCACCTGGTTTGAGTTTAGGGTGGGTAGGCCAGGTAAGTGCCTCAGCAGTCATTGCTCTCCTCCTCCCACCTTCGTTGCACGTATTGTTGCAGAATTTTCTAGCAACCTTCCATGGCATTCCCGCTAGAGGGTTTGAGTGGGAGTATTCTTCCAAATTGAAATATTTTCCACCTCCATTTCATTGGGCTGTCCAAATTGCAGCTGCAGAGTTGTCACTAACTCAAATATCCCAAGCCTGGAGGGAAGGTGACCTAGGCCTTGGTTTCCCAGAGATTTCCTCCTCATAGGCTTTTTTTCTCTCCTGCATTGCCTCAGGTCATAACTGTTCTCATAGTTGTTCCCTAGTTTCTTTAGGTATGTTCCACTGTTGGTTGGAGGCAGATGGTGTCCTAGCCATTCCTTCTCTCCTTAGAGGATCCCCTCATTCTCAATGCAAATCCTCATACTCATGCCACGCAAACCTGGGCATTTTCATTACATCATCAACCTAGCATCTCATTACATTATCAAACTGCCCGCTGCTTATCTACTCCTATGTCACAGTTACTGCTACTACATCACAGTTACTGCTTTCTTATATGCTTCATGTCACCTCATTCTTTTTGGGATATGCTTGTACTACATTTCTTTTTGGAGATTCCTCAGGTACCTTTAGCCATGGGGAATCATCCTGTGGCACCTCTAGGAGTGGAACCCTCTCTGAGGGTTCCTTGCCTTGGTACCTCTACAGGTTGGTAATTCCTCTGGAATAGAGAGTGCGAATGGCCAAACCAAACTAACACAGTTGCATAATGCTATACTGGCTGCTCAGGATATTGAATTGACTCTGGCATTTCCTGAACTGATTCTGCAATATCCCCCAGCTCCTTTTCATCAGAATCTTGCTCATCACCCTCCACATTAGGACCACCAGGTTGCTCACACTGAGGAAATTCTTCCTCCTCTACTGCTGTCTCCATTACTCTCTGATCAAGCTCCCTCTCCTCTGACAAGAATGTTACTGCTCTGGGACCCCCCCTTGCATGATGTCTGATGGTGCTATCAGCCACTTGCATACTACTCCCTAGCAGTTCCTCAGAAAAAGCCTTAGTCTCATGTGGCTCTTCCTCCTGTTCCAGAGACTCCTGTGGCTGGCACAAAAGTGCTGCAACATCCATGCCAGTTGTTCTTGCTGGTCTGATATGTTGAGATAAAGCTACTTCATTTGGAATACTACACTTCTTCAATACAAAAAAAACAACTGGAAGCTATAATGCCAACTTCTGCTGATGTTGGCACATAATGGGTCACTCCTGTACCTGTGCTGCCACTGACTATGCTGCTGCTCAGCCCTCCACCAACCTCCCCAATACCCTCTGCACCTCCATGGGACACAGCTTTAGTTGATGAATCACCAACTGTTTTTTTTTTCCAGAGCCTGCATCCTTTGGCTTGCTAATGGACATGTTCTGCTGCTTTGTATTCCACTCAGATAACAAAAATACCACAATAAAAGAAATATGCTAAACAGATCAGAGACTGACTATTGACTAACACACTACTTCTTGTCAAAAGAAATTCAAATTAATTCACAAATATGAGTTAGTCTCAACAAAAATACCAGTTCAGAAACAAAACTGCAATTTCAGTTAAAAGTGTCACAGAAGAAGACAAACTGTGAAGCACAGTGTGACAGAACAGAGACTGTACTACTTTACCACACACACTGTTCATCAAAAGAAATTTTATGACTATATAAAAGTCATAAATCTGTTTATCATAGCAGGAAAAGTACATATATAGCACTTTTGACAACACAAATAATGATTTTTAAGTGAAAACACTCAAAATGGGATGAGACTGAAGAGATCTCTTTCCTTATCAAAAATCACTACAGAGCCAGTCCGGTGGCACTGAGGGCTGAGGCTCAGATGCCACACCTTGCACCACGCTGATGAGCCGGGTTTGGAAACACTCCCAGGTCATCAGGGGTCGGCAGGGGAAGGGATGGGATAGAGCATCCGAAGGACTGCTCTCCCATCCCTGGGGAGGGTTGAGGGATCCTATCGCTCTGTAGTGGCCCCTGATGATGACTGGGGGCACTACCAGAGTGGTGCACTTGAGGGTGGACAGTGGCAGATATCGGCACATTGTGCCTTTGATGTTACTGCAAGCCTGCACTCCATAGGGCCATTAATGGAGGAAAAAGACTGAACGTGAGCGAGCAGCTTGATAGCCATGCTCATTCCGCCTGGAGGTCTGTCGTGGAATCACGCTGGGGGTTCTGGTCTTGGCCTGGCATGGGAAGGCATGGGAGGCCTCCCAGTGGGTCAGGGAGTGGCCGTACCAGACTTCCCATCATGTGAGTGAGCCTGCTGCCTTTACTGGCAAGGGGAAACCAGCAAATGGCTGCCCCTGCCATACAGTATGAACTGCAGCAGGAGAGAAATAAGGATGTGATAAAAAAAAGAAATCACTACAGAAGTGTGACAGTGAGAGAGAGAGAGAGAGACTCACATGTTGCAGCCCTCTGCACATCATGTGATAACTGCAGAGCTGCAACCAATCACAGTGCAACAGTAGTAATTGCAGAGTAATTTGAGATTTTTGCAGAGTTACTAAGCCGAAGTGTGGAACATTTTCACAGTACTGTGGAAAAAAAAAACAATTACACATTTTGCAATCCATAGGTTCTACAGAATTCAAAAGAAAGAAACTCACAATAAACCCAGGAAAGGAGGAAAAAAATGAAACAATTATAAAACAAAGAAAAGGTTAATTGCTGACATCAGAGATAAGGTAGTCTACAGGATGAGTGGTCAAATTCAATATGTTTGTTTAAAATTTACAATACCACCTCTAGAAAATCAAATATGGCCATACATTGCTGGCAGAAAAAAATCTGTGGAATTACATGGAAAATCGTGGATAAATCCATCTGCACACCATGTGATGGCAGAGCAGCAAAGCATGTGATTACAGCTACCCATGGTGTAATTGGAACTTTTCACAAAATTACTGTGCTAAATTGCAGAATTTAGCATATACTGCTGAAGAAACAATAATGCAATCCTTAATTTCGGCTGAATTCGAAAGAAAGAAACACAATAAAACCAGGAAAGGAGGAAAAAATGAAACAAAAAACATAGAAAAGGTTAATTGCTGACACCAGAGATAAGGTAGTCTACAGGTTGGGTGGTTAGATTCAATATGTGAGCTTAACATTTACAGTACCACCTCTAGCAAATCAACTATGGCCATACATTGCTGGTGGAAAAAATCTGCGGAATTACATGGAGAACTCCGGATAAATCCCTCTGCACCCATGTGACTGCAGAGCTGCAAAGCATGTGATTTATTTATTTATTTACGAGTTTTACCAGGTTGGCATACTGAGCAAAATGCTCGATTCCAGATGCGACCTGGGGGCCAAGACCCAATTTATAAACATGTCGATTTACAAGAAAATTTGTTTATTTTCATACATAGTACAAAAATAGGACAACAAGCATCGTGTTACCACTTATAGTGAAAATGGTTATAGACAGAGGTAATGCATACATAGTGTGGAGAAAATTGGAGGGTGATCAACTTGGGAGCAGTTATTTTCACCATAGGAGTGGGGTTGAATTAATTGAAACAGGAGCAGCTGGAGGAGAAATGCCCTCGAAGTAGGTGATTTCATTGGTAGGGGTTGGGGGCATGTCTTATGTGGATGCGGGGGGCATTCCAGATTTGAGGGCTGCGGTAGTTAAAAGTGGCCTGGCCTTTTTTTGTGTGCATGAATGGAACGTGAAGCAGCCTAGGGTCCGTGCTCCTGAGGGAGTAAGCAGGTGGAGGTTGTTGGGAGAGGGTAGAGGACAGGTAGGGTGGGAGGGAGAGGGACCAATATTTGGCTGCGAACCTGGCACAGTTTGTTTGTCTATGATCGTGGAGGGATGGCAGGGTTAGAGAGGTGTAAAGGTTGCAGAGGTGAGTCAAGTGTGGGCAGTCGAGGATAAAGCGACAGAAAGAGTGGAACAGGATGTTCGACGCTGGCCAGGGCGGATGCAAGGGCTGTGGTGTATACTATATCTCCGTAGTCTAGAATGGGCAGAATCATTTTTTGGACAATGGCTTACCTAGACTGTGTGGGGAGGCAGCTTTTGTTTTGGTATAGAGTGCCGAGCTTTGGGAGGAGCTTCTTATGCAAGGATTCGATGTGGGAGGAGAAGTCTAGGTGTTGGTCAAGCCAAACACCTAAATACCTGTAGCTAGTGCAAATCTCCAAGGGGGTCCCATCCAGAGTTTTAAAAAGGGGGCTGGGGGATTGACGGGAGAGTCTTTGTTGGGAGCCAAAAGTTTGGGATACAGTTTTTTTGAGTTTAAAAATAACTGGTTGGAACTAAATCAGTGCTGGATGGTGTAGAAATCCTCTTGGAGGAGGGTAGCTATGCTAGATGGTGAAGGGCCAGAAGCATAGAGGACAGTGTCATCCACGTACATCTGGATAGATGAGTGTTTGCAGGTAGATGGGAGGGCGTTTAGAAAAACAGAAAAGAGTAGGGGAGCTAGGACAGATCCTTGGGGCATGCCGGATGAGACTGGAAGTGGGTTCGAGGTGTGTGAGGCAAGTTTGACGGTTTGGGTCCTTCCCACTAGGTAGTCTTGGAACCAATTTGTGGCTGGTTTAGCAAGCCCTGCGTCGGCGAGTTTGGAGAGTAGTAGGGAGTGGGAAACAGTATCAAAAGCCTTTGCCAGGTCGATAAAGATGGCCATGGTGATTTGTCCTTTGTCCATGCCTGTGAGAATGTCGCCGGTGACGCGTAACAGGGATGTGATGGTGGAGTGTGATTTGCGGAAGCTTGATTGGAATGGAGTGAAGAAAGAGGATCCTTCCAGATAAGGCATGAGTTGTGACAGGACCAAACATTCTTGTAGTTTGGCCAGTACTGGGAGTAGGGAGATGGGTCTGTAATTTCCTGGGGAGGATAGATCGCTCCCCTTTTGGCAGCTGGATAATGGCTGCCTGCTTCCAGGCCGTAGGGAGCTTGCCCAGAGAGAAAGAGAGGATAAAAAGGGTGGCTATAGTAGCAGCTATGACTGGGGCGGATAGGAAGAGCATCTTGGCGTCCATGGACATTGGGCATTTCCCTTTGTTAGGGTTCAAAGCCCGTAAAGATTGGAAGACTTCTGCTTCGGCTATTGGATGGAAAGAGAATGGCAGGCCAGGGCGGGCAGGTTTTTGGGGGCATGAGTGAAGGGGGGGTTGAGTGGGGAGTATAGCAGAGGGAGGACAGGAGCTTTTCTGCACAGCTGGAGAAGTGAGAGTTTAAAGTTTCAGTTACGTCGATGGGATCAGAGATGAGGGAGCCCTGTACAGATAGTGTTGGGGGTGGGGGTTGAGTGGTGGGGGATATAAGGGATTTTAGTGATTTCCCAGAAGTCAGTTGGATGTTTTATGTTATTGCTAAAAGTTGAGAGGAAGTAGTTTTTATTGGCTTGGAGGATGGAGTTTGTGCAGGTATTTCGTAGGGATCTGTATGTGGTGAGGTGATGCTGACTGCCCAGCTTCTTGAAAGCTTTCCAGGCATGGTCCATTGTGTGGCATAACTTGATTATGTCTGCCGAGATCCATGGGAGGTGTGCGCCTCTAACTCGTTTCTTGCATGGGGGGGTGCGTGATTGTCCCAGACTTTTAGGAAGCGTGATTTGAAGACTTCGAAAGCGGTGCCAATGGAGGAGGCTTTTGAGATAAAGGACCAGTTTTTCTGTCCTAGGTCCAGCAAGAGAGATGCTAGGTTGAGGGAGTTGTAGGACCTGGTGTATAGTGTTTTTGGTGGGGGCAGTAGGGCGTGCATTTCCTGATCAAGTAAATCATGTGATGATCACTTATAGAATCGGGTAATAGGCCAGCACTTAGGATCCTGGGGGTGGGAGTAAGATCCCAGTCCAGTAAAGAGTGATTTTGGGACTTGTGGTTAAGTCTGGGGGGATTGGCAATGAGTTGGGTTAGGTTTAAGGCCTTAATTTTGGTCTTTAGGTGAGCTTTGTCTGGCCCTAACTAGTTTGTATTAAAATCCCGGTGGCGTGGAGCTCAACCCCCACAGCTAGGTTCTGTAAGGAGGTTAAGTGGGAGAGGATATCTTCGGGGAGTGTACAGGGGGGGCAGTATGAGCCTGCCATGTAAATAGGGGAGGAGCATGGGAGTGTGAGTTTTATGAGTAGTGAATCTATGTGTCCAGGAAGAGAGAGGATGACCACTTTAGTGAACTGGCGACTGTTTGCTATATACATAGCAGTGCCTCCTCCTCTCTTTTTGCCAGGCTGGTCATGTCTAATTAATGTGTACCCTGGTATGGATACTTTGGCATCTGTCTGGTGAGGTTTAAGCCAAGTTTCAGATAAGACAAATATGTCAGGGCACAGTGTTAGAGCAGTTTGTTGCAGCAGTGAGATTTTAGATAGCAAACTGCAAGTGTTTAGGTGGAGGATACGGAGGCCTTTTGGAAAAGAGAAAAGGGGGTTGGGATTTGTATTTGGGGTGGTTGGGCCTGGGTTTGCCTCTATGTCCCCAGCCAGAAGCAAAAGTAGGCAGATAATATGTTTTAGCTTTGACCTCAGGGGGAGTGGGCTGGTTGGGGTGGAACAAGCGGAGGGGGAGTGGGGGGTAGCGGCTGGTAGGGGTGTGTAAGGCCAGGAGTCCTAGGTGAAAAGATGGAGGAAGGATAGTGGCACTAATGTGCCCATAATAGCTGGGACCCAAGTCCTGAGCTGGTGAGTGAGAGTTTGTAGTGTGGTATGAGAGGGGGAGTTTGCCTTGGGGGCAGTGACGGCGGTGGTTCACGGCTTGGGAGGGTGGCAGAGGGCAAAGAGGATAAAGAGGCCAGGGAGAGGAGTAGATAGGGCTGTGGGCAGCAGCATTTTGGACTGAAATTTGGGATTCGTGGGCTGGAAGAAAATTTTATTTATTTATTTATTTATTTGTTTGTTTGTTTGAGCCCTCTGGTGTCAGCGGTTGATAAGCTGCAAATGGGAAAATAGGCTGATTTTTTTACAGTCATGTGACTTCAGCCTATAAAAGGAGGAGCTCACCAAGGGCGGTGGTGGGGGTGGTGGGAAGCCGGCGTGCAGCGCCGGGGGGTAGAAGCACACAGGCAGTGGTGGGCGCAGGCTGGATGTTAGCCATGGTGTAATCAGACCTTTTTGCTGAATTACTGCGCTAAACCATGGAATTTAGCGTACACCATGGATAAAACAACACAATTCTTGGGTTCAGTGGAAATACACAGGTTAATTCTATGAGAAAAAAAATAGTCAGCGAAAGCAGACTTGAGAGACTATATATTTCATAGGGGTAACTCACATTTGTACCCAAATAATGGCAAGTTAAACTTGATAAAAACAAGTTGTTGGACATGTTCTGGATCTAGCATTGAATGAAGAGGCTGAACAACATCAACAGCTGTACTAAACATCCTCTCAGATAGTAGAATCATAGTAGGCAACTGATGTATCTCACAGCCAGGGGGGATGAATGCATCTTCTATAAATTTACAAAAGAAATATGTTGTGCATGTTGTGCAGAGTGATTTGATTTGTAGATATGCTCCTAGCAAGTCCTTTCCTTTGTGTGCTGAAAGGAGATTCCCCCCTAAATTTATTTATTTATTTATTTATTTGTTTATGTCTTTGGTTACCGGGTAAGTGCAGTGGTCCAAAGGACCATTTTCAGGCATGACCCGAGCCACAATGTGGCACAGAAAATACAAATACAATTATCCCCAGATCCCCACCAATAATTAAACAGACAAGTACATGTGTGGGTGCCCACTTTGGCAATCAGTTTACTTATTCTTTCTTTGTTTTCATTATAATTACACTTATTGTTATACATATCTCTCTGACTCACATTTTACAAACATCCTTCATTCCATCTGCATTATATCACATAATCAATTACTGTCCATTTATTGTCCATTTTCCAATATTATTCCTTCTATTATTTGTTTTCTTCTCTCCCTCCAGATGTACATCATGGGGGACCGACTTCTCTCATCCTCCTTCTTCAAAGGGCATACTAGCGTACGGTCTCGCCACTTACTTCCTGATGATTTTCTTATATCTTATTTTCTTTGTCCCCCCGCCCCCCTTTTCCCCTCATCTTCTTCTCCCCCTCCACTATTTTTCCACTAGTCCACCTCCCATTTGCAATGAATGGTGGCCATCCCCCCCAAAACCGAGGGGAGAAGGGGGCCTGATCCAGCTAACTTCTGTTGCGCCCAGGGCCCTAGTGCATTGGCAATCTCTTCATTAAAATGTGCCAAACTGAGACTGGAAAGGTGTACCTCATTGCCCCGGTAGTACTCATCTCTTTCTTCCACTATTTCCCTATGCACACCATACCACCCATGCTCTTGAACAGCCTTCCTACTCTGGCATTCATGCGCTTCCTAGCCCTGTCCACAGCTTTGTGGTTGTCCGCATGTCTCCACACCTTCTGTGGAGCCATGTCCAGTCAGACTAGGGTCAGCTCTGGCCACCATTCCTTAATTTTTTCAACTTCCCTTTTTATCTGATGAAAAAGATACAACTTCGGCCTGGCCCCTTGGTTGTACCTCCCAGGTGGATCATGATTAAGTCTCGGTGGCTGTGTTCCCTCCTTAAGTCCCTAAGTGCTGGAAGTAGCTGTTCCCATTTCATGCCTCTCATGCCCCTCCAGGTTAACTTGATGTTGTTGATGTTAGAATACAGCTGCCTCCCCCCCAAGCCTCCTGGATGCCCACTTCTCTGCCCAATGGATGAAAGAGTGGCCGCATATCCAAGCTTCCAGTCTCTGTGTCTTTACTGCTGAAAACCATAAAAAAATACACAGTTACTATCTGTCTTACTTTTGGCCTGTCCCACCGCCACCCCCGTGCTCCACCTGCTACTGGGAAGAAATAAAAGACATCACTAGTATTTGGGTAACGTGTTGTGAACATATCTTTAATAGCAATCAGAAGATCATCTCCCTTTCTCTTTGATATCTCCTGGTGTGTCTTTCCTGGCTGCCATCTTGCAGTCTGCCCCAATCTGAAATGAATGGGATGAGTATTCTGTAGAATTTTCCCCCAGGAAGCTCAGTACCTTCTTTAAAACTACCACCATCTGAACCCCCATCACCAGGGCCCCATTCTCATGTAAGAATATTAATGGATTCCCATCCCATGGCCGCTCAGCCGCATATGCATGCAGGGCTCCCACTGGACAGATGGTTACATTCCTGTGGCGCCGCAGTGTTACCCTGTTCCCCTTGCCAGCCTGGTCTGTCTTGGATTGCCTTACCATAACCAAAATCCCATCCCCCATCCATACTTTGTCCTCCCAATGCAAACCGGTGGACTGGTCTGCCTTGCCATGTCCTACCACCTCACTGACTCAGAATGCCCCACTAGACATGGCTGCGAACACCTCACTGAACAGGACTGCCTCACTACTACATCTGCATACCTGGTGCAGTATCCCCACTAACCACTCTAGTAGGCCCTCTGTCAGTGTCCTCCTGTTGTCCAGGACCCTCCTGGCTTCCCTCATCCACCCTTGCATCATGCGTCGAATGAGGTTACTCTTTGTGGGGTCCTCCCATCCCTTCAATATGCACAGCTGTCTTATTTCCACCAAGTGCACCTCCATCTTGGCATGTGCCAGCTTGTTTTTCCATCCTGACACTATGAATCATGTGACTTGATCCCCCATCACTGCTCCACTTACCTGGCAGCCAGATTGCACCCTAAAAGCCTGAATGGCCCCCCATGAGGCTTCATACACCTTTAATATCCTGGGGGAACAGGAGTTGTGAAACAAATGTTCAGCTCTCCCAATCCAATCCTCCATATGTAATCCTGAACTGCCATCTGCCTGGGCTCTACTCCTCGGGCGATGGCCCAGAACTTGTCCATCTGCAGGCGGGAGAGGTAGTCAGCTATCACATTATCCACACTATCTATATGTCTAGCCCTACATGATATATTCAGTGTGAGGCCTCACAGGACCAATAGGACCCACATGACAATCACTGACATTGCCCCACAACTGTTCAGAACATCCACCACCACCTTATTGTCACTCCAAAAAGTAACCTTCTGATTCCTTAACCCTTCTCCCCAGTCTTCCATAGTGACCCAAACTGGAAATATTTCTAAGAAGGTGATGTCCCTTGTCAGGCTGTCCTGGACCCATTTGCTGGGCCATGGCTTAGCAAATCATCTCCCCTCAAAATATGCTCTCATGTCTATGCCCCCCGCCACATCCATGTATAACTGCAAGTCCATGTTAAAGACCCATTCATCCTGCCAAAATGTCCTGCCATTGTAGTGGCTTAGGAAAGTATCCCATACTGTCAGATCCTCCTTGGTCCCTCTGCTAATGTCCACCCAGTGGTGTGGCCTAGATACCCCTCGCATTGCCCTCACCAAGCACCGTGTAAATGTGCAGCATGGTGCTATTGCCCTACAGATGAAGTTCAAATGACCCATCAGTTGCTGCACTTGCTGGATTTCTGCCCTTCGCTGGGCCTGAACCGTTCCCAGCAATGCCCTTAATTTCACCACTTTTGCTTCGGGAAGGTGAAATTACTCCTCCACTGGAGGCCCTTCTGTTTTCTCCGGTGACAATGGCACCCCTAGGTCACAGCACATATCCTAAAAATCCCATAGCATCTTCTGTGTCTGTTGTCACCCTTCCCCTATGAGTAGGAAGTCATCCAAATAATTGACCACTGCCTGATGCCCGTATTTTTCTTGAAATGCCCATTGTAACCAGGTACTAAACAGTTTGAATGTCGCACAAGCAATGGAGCAGCCCATGGGCATCGCTATGTCGAAATAGTAGTCCTCCCCTATCTGGAAACCCAGAAAAACCCAGTCTTCTGGCTGGACCAGTAGCAGGTGAAAAGCTGTTTCTATGTCCATTTTTGCCAGCCATGCCCCTTGTGTTGCACTAATTAGCCTAAGTGCTTCTTCTAGCAAGCGTACATCACCTTTCTGTCATCCTCACTGATGTGATCATTAAATGAATCTCCTTTCAGGTAGAATTGGTGGTGTATCACCCGGAATTCCCCAGGCTGCTTTTTCAGTACCCGACCTAGTGGTGATATTCTTAGGCATGGCAATGGTGGTCACCCAAATGGCCTCTCCTCCCTGCCAACTGCTATTTCTTTCTTGATTTTCTGTTTCAGCAACTCTTCCCTCCCCCCTGACCGACTTCAAATTCTTTGCGTTTGTCTCTTTTTGGCCCCCTTTAAACTGTAAACTGAACCCCACTCTGAAACCTGTCAATAATGTAGCGGCCGCTTCCTTGTCTGGGTACACCCTCAACCACTCTTGCAGCACACCTACTTTAATAGGGGTGTGTGCCAGGTGGAAAGCCCCTGTCACCCTGGTCTTAATTATCCTGCTGTCGGTTGTAGTGGTATTGACCCCTACCTCCCCGGCCCCCTGCCCCGGGTCCCCCACCCCCCACTGCTGGCCTTGGAACCCCATATGATTACCCCAAAAGGACTAGTTGTAAGTATTCTCCTGACTTGCACCACCTTTCTCCCAGCTGTTCTTGCACCTGGAGGCCAGGTGGGCTCCCCCGCACCTGGAGCAGGCATGCCAGAACCACCAGTTGGGCTAGGAGCAAAATGCCCTGTTGTAGCCCCAACAGCATTTTGCCGCTGCCTTGCCTTTTTTGTCCCCTTCCCCTTCAGCCCTGGTAGCCCCTGTACATATCTCTAACCACAAGTCAATCTGTCAGGCATCCCATTACATGTCCCCAAAATGCACCATCCTCTTTCTGAATGTTTCATCATATTTCAGCCAGCTATATCCTCCCTTTTTATATGCATTCTTTATAATCAGTAAATATGTCAATGGTAGGGTAGAAAATTCTGGCTTCATTTCAATGACTATGGCCGTATAATATGTAAAACTAGTAGACCAATTGTCCCATGTTTTCCCTTTCATAGACTTCTCAGTTTCCCTCTTTCCCAAAAGAACCACGGCTGCGGCCACGTCTTTTTTCTCAAAGCTTTCTTTCTTTTCATATTTATCCATGTTGTCCACATTGGCCAGGGTGAAGATGTCTACAAATTCACCCTTGCAACTTTTCTCCTTCATGGCTATGGGTACACGGTCCCTGATCCTAACCCCAGGTGTTCCAATGTCTGCCCCAAATCCCTTCTCCCCCATGGCCCCCTCTTCTGTGCCAGCGCCCTCCCCTTTTTCTTTGTGCCTCAGCTCCCCCAGTACTTTTTCTAATTGGCCTATGCCACTATCCCCCATAGCTTTTAGCATTTGTTCTACGTATTCTTTTACACTGCTTTCCAATGTCAACTCGTTATTACCTGGTTGAGAGTCTAGCTGGGGGCTTGGGCCTACAGGCGGAGCTGGCTGGGTGCCGACCTGTATTGGCAGGGTGATCAGCTGTGCCACCGGGGCAGGAAGAACTGGATCCACTGGTATCTCAGTCTCGGGCATCAGAGCGGGAGCAGGGGTGGTAGCCAGGGTGGTGGGTACCAGGACAGGAGTATATACTAGGCAGACTGGCTCTCGATTGGGGTGTAGGTGTCTTGGTCCTGAAGATGCCCTTGGTGCCCTTTTATCATTCTTCCTTCCCTGCTGCCTGTCTCCTTTTCACTTCTTACCCTTACCCTCATCTGGGCTGGGAGGGTCCACAGCCTCCAGCAGTAGGTTTGCCTTGGACACCAGTTCCATCATCGCATTGTAACACTCTTCCTTGGAGGGTTTGCTCTTCCTAAGGGCCTTTGTAGCTTCTTAAAACTTGGAAAATAAAGAATAAGAAACCATTACCCTCACCATGCCCATACTGTAGTTCTCTTCTGCCCCGGGTGGGCCTCTTTTCTTACTGCTCTACTTCTCCCCCATGGATACCAACCCCTACTCTAGGGCCCCCTGTTCTGCCCTGTAGGGGCAGAATGCCTGAGGCATTTGTTCTTTGCCTACTCTAGATAATGACCTGGTATACCTGTCTGCCTTGTAGGGTTTTTTTTGACTGTCTTTTCCGTTATTCCCTCATGGAGATCCACCTGCTGGTGTGGGACCCTTTCTCCGGGCCAGGGCCCACTGAGGTCTCACACTGCAGGGGCAGCCTCCTCACCATGCCCCTCCCCCTGTGCATGCTCACCACTATGTGCCCTAGCTGCTGTTTTCGATCTCCCCTCGGTACATATATATGCTGTATATTATTACTTATATATATATATTATTTTATTCTCTTTTTTGCATAAAAAAAACCTTTTCTGGTGTTATTCTCTTCCTAGTCCCCCTGTCTCCTTATATGGGTTTTCTGTCCCCCTTGGTCATCCTCGGTGCATCAGGCCATGTGGCGATGACTTCAGGTGCCATCGCCACGTGGTCCTCTCAGCTTCCCCTTGTTCACCCTGCTTAGTGCCCCCTAAGACCTGTCTTTTTCCAAATCCATTTTTTAGGTTTTTATTCTTATTTTTTGTATAGTATCCCCCCTTTTCTTAGTATCCCCCTTGCTCCCTGCACCTTGCTTGTAGTCTTCCCAGTCCTCTGGGCTGTTCCCATCTTGCCAGGCCATGTGGCTATGATATCAGATGCCATCACCATGTGGTCCTCTACTGCTCATCCTAGTTTGTCCTTGCCTTGCCCCTATGGCTATAATACTGCCGGCGGCCCTTCCACACCCCCCAACCATGCGGTGTTTTCAATATGTCTCTCATGCTGCCTCCTCGCATCAAGTAAGGCCTGGTGCCTCACAGAGAGCCAGTGGACCAAGCCACCTCTGCTGTCAAAAATCCCACTTCAGGCCCCAGTCAGAATCCTGTCTCCCAGTGCCCCATCGATACTAAAAAATAAAGATGGCCTCCAACCACTACAAGCATACCCAAAACCGCTACCTGGCCACAGGCAGCACAAATTACTGGCAGCTGCCCAGAGATGCTTCCAACCTTGCACTAGTGCAAACACTCTCGCTGCCTTGTCTTACCTCAGATGGACTACCATCCAGCCCAGTCACCCTATGTACCCTATTCTTGGGAATCATACAAAACTTTTAAATAAGCTTTTGTTTCTCACCCAAAGTCAAAAAAGGGATTTACTGTGCGCAGGGAGAAGTCGGGGTGCTCAGTAAGGTTGCCAAACCAGAATAAACATGAAAGTAAAAGGATTGGCACTCCAGGATAATGCTGTGAAACAGTGGGGCACAGGGCCCAAGGTAACATGGATTCACAGTGGGAAGGTCATGTCAGATGAATCTAATCAATTTCTTTGACTGGGTGATCAAAGTAGTAGACCAGGGAGGGGCTGTGGACATGGCCTACCTAGACTTTAGCAAGGCATTTGACACAGTCCCACACAAAAGATTAATAAACAAATTAGCCAGCCTGGGAGTGAGTCCCAGGGTGGTAGACTGGGTAAATCATTGGCTGGACAACAGGATGCAGACAGTAATAGTAAATGGAGTCTACATTGAAGAAAGGGAGGTTAAGAGTGGGGAACCACAGGGTTCAGTACTGGGTCCGGTCCTTTTTAATTCTTTATAAGTGACATTGCAGAGGGACTGAAAGGAAAAGCATGCCTCTTTGCAGATGACACAAAGATCTGCAACAGGGTTGATACACAAGGTGGGGTGGAAAGGATGAGAAGGGACTTGGCAAGGTTGGAGAAATGGCGAAATGTATGGCAGCTTATATTCAATGCAAAGAAGTGCAAAGTAATGCACCTGGGAAACAAAAACCCAAGGGAAGAGAACACAATTGGGGGTGAGATACTGACAACAAAAATGGAAAGGGACCTGGGGGTAGTTATATCAGACGACCTAAAGGTGGGCAAGCAATGTGAGAAGGCAGTAAGGAGGGCTGGGGGGATACTGGGATGCATACGGAGAGGCATCACCAGTAGAAAACAGGAAGTTGTCATCCCTCTGGACAGACAGTTGGTGAGACCCCATCTGGAGTACTGCATGCAGTTCTGGAGACCCCATCTCTGCAAAGACACAGAAAGGGTGGAGCTGTCCAGAGGAGGGCAACTAAAATGGTGCAGGGTCTGTACCAGAAGATATATGAAGAGAGACTAAAGGAGCTTAATATGTATACCCTCGAGGAAAGGAGGGAGAGGAGGGACATGATAGAAACTTTCAAGTACCTCAAGGGAATCAACAAAGTCCAAGAGGGTAGCATTTTTCAGAAAAAGAGATGTGCAAGAACAAGGGGCACAATTTGAAGATAGAGAGGGAGATGGCTCAGAGGTAATGTGAGGAAGTATTTTTTCATGAAGAGGGTTGTGGATGCATGTAACTGCCTTCCTGAGGAGGTCATGGAGTCAAAAACAGTGGGGGAATTCAAGAATACATGGGACAGACATAAGGCAATTCTAGTGGGAGGTAGGAGGAAGTAGGCTGTTGTTTAACTAGGATCTGCAGCTTATTCGTTAGGTAGGGAAATGGGCAGATTAGGTGGGACAAGCAGTCCTTATCTGCCATCAAATTCTATTTTTCTATGTTTCTGTGCACAATACATGGAGGACACAGACAATAGCCCCTAGCACCTCGACCAAATGGTCTTCCATGGGGAGCGTGACTAGTTGTTAGAGAGAACCATATTTAAACAGTACATTTAAAGAGATGGTGTTAATCAACGGCAATAACTAAGCACACATAAGATCATAATTAAACAAAGCATAAAAGTAGCAAAGTGATAAAGATACTTTACATTATCTAAACAGATGTATGTTCTATGAAAAAGCCTAAGTCGAATTGCTTTTACCTTGGTACAGTACTAATTATCAAAAAACCCTACATTCTTACATAAGAATTCAATTTAATTAAGATTATTATCATAGGGAAAATTTATGTTTACAACCAAATAATAATAGACTTGGTTGGTTTATGATATAGTAAATTGAACCTAAGGGTAAAACAATAATAATATGAATGCAAAGAAAAATGGCGAGGCTTTTTTCAGACAAATTCATAAGGTTACAATATTAATCATTTATAACCATTTTAAAGTACATAATATAGAAACATAGAAACATAGAAGTTGACAGAAGATAAGGACTGCAAGGCCCACCCAGTCTGCAGATTTCTTTTTCTACCTTACAAATGTGCCATTGGCCTTTGCTCTGCCAATGGCCTATCTATTCATACTCATCTGTATTGCTCCCTTATGCCTATCCCATGCCTGTTTGAAGCCCTGCACTGTATTCATATACACCACATCCTGAGGTAGGCCATTCCATGCATCCACCACCCTTTCTGTGACAAAGAACTTCCTCACATTGCCCCTTAATCGGCCTCCCTGTAATCTCATGTTGTGTCCTCTTGTCCTGCTGTTTTTCTTATATTGAAACATGTTAGACTCTTTCATCTTGTTAATGCCCTTAAGGTGTTTGAATGTTTCGAACATATTACCTCTGCTCGAGGGTATACATATTGAGCTCCGTTAATCTGTCCTCATATGTTTTCTGATGCAGTCTCTGCACCATTTTGGTTGCCCTTCGCTGGACTGCCTCAATGTGGTTAATGTTCTTGTGAAGGTGTGGTCTCCAGTACTGCATGCAGTACTCCAGATGGGGCCTAACCAATGTCTTGTAAAGAGGGATTATTACCTCCCTCTTCTGACTTGTGATACCCCTACTAATACACCCTAACATTCCCCTAGCCTTACCTACTGCTTTAGTGGTCTGCTTGGATGATTTCAGGTCATCAGTGATGATGATGCCCAAGTCTCTTTCTTCCCTTGTGACTGCCAGCAACTCCTCTCCCAGCTTCTAGGTAGCTTCAGGGTTTCTCTTCCCTATGTGCATGATCTTGCACTTCTTTGCATTAAACCCCAGTTGCCACTCTTCCGACCATTTTGCTAGTTTATTCAGATCTCTTCTCATTCTGCCCACCCCATCTGGATCATCTACTCTGTTGCAGATCTTGGTGTCATCTGCAAATAGACAAACCTTACCCTCCAGTCCATCTGCAATGTCACTGATGAAGATATTGAAGAGGACTGACCCCAGGACTGACCCCTGAGGTACCCCACTTGTGACTTGCATCTCTTCTGACTGTATACTGTTTACCACCACTCCCTGTTTTCTTCCCGCCAAACAGTTTGCCACCCAGTTGACCAACTTCTGACCCACTCTGAGCCTACCCAGCTTATTAATCAATCTTCTATGTGGAACAGTATCGAAAGCTTTGCTGAAGTCAAGGTAGGCAACATCAACTGCTCCACCTTGGTCCACCGCTCTGGTTACCCAGTCAAAGAAATGTATGAGATTAGTTTGACAGGACCTTCCTTTTGTAAACCCATACTGTCTTTGATCCTGTGATCCTATGGATTCCTGGTGTCGCACTATCCTTTCCTTAAGGAGTGCCTCCATAATCTTGCCCACTAGTGAGGTAAAACTGACTGGTCTGTAGTTCCCTGTCTCCTCCCTGCTGCCACTCTTATGGAGCGGGATCATGTGAGCCATTCTCTAGTCTTCTGGGACCTCTCCTGTGCTCAGAGACTCACTAAACAGTTCTGATTATGGCTCTGCTAGTTCCACCCTTAGCTACTTTAGTACCCTGGGCTGTATGTCAGAAGGTGCTTATCAAATCAGTTAAATTATTAAATAAAGAGTTGAAATAAAGGCTGATAGGAGAGGAGAGGAGAATGCAAAAGGCAAAAAGAAGGGGGGGAGGGGAAGTGGGAAAGGAGAAAGAGAAGAATGGAAGGGAAGGAGGGGGAAAAAGGAGGGGGAAGGGGAAGGGGAAAGTGGAAGGGGAAAAAGGGGAAAGGGAAGAAGTAGAAGAAGAAAGAGAAAGAGCTGTAGAACTCTAAAGCACAGGAAAATAGACAATATTTTTAAAGTCCAAAGATATTTATAACTGACAAAAGAATTCTTCGAAGGGAATTTCATCAGTGTGCATCTTATAGATGCATAAAATCCATTGGATCATTATCCAGATACAGATGAGCTCAGAGCACCTAGGGTAAATAACCCCTGCAAATGAAGAAGAGATCAAGGCAAAGTTAGATCAAAAAACAGGTTTACACAGATATTACTTATGTTACTTAAATAATCAAGGCAGCATGTCCATAATCAGTTACAACAGAACATAAGCACTCATATTTAATTCATAATAGTAGAATCCTAGTCAATTATCTAAGGTATGGTGTGAGATCTAATTCCTCATTCATACCATATGGTGACAAAGCCTTCGGATAGAAAATCCATCTGCTCTCCTTTTGTAATAATAAGTTCAGTCTGTCACAACCGTGGGTTAAAGGACCCACTTGGTCCAGTGCAGTAAGTGTTAAACCACATAGATTTGAATTATGAGCAATAGCAAAGTGTGCTCCTATGGCATTCTCAAAATTTCTGTTTATGATTGCACGTATGTGTTCTTGTATTTGTGTTTTATGGAATCTTTTCATTCTACCTATATATTGTAGACCACAAGGACACCATATGATACAAACCACAAACATATTTTTATATGTAAGGAAATGTTTGATTTCCACAGTTTTATCAAGTTGCAATGGATGTATGTAAAGATTGCCCTCAGAGGCATATTTGCAGATATTGCAACATCAGCATTTGTGGAAACCCTTCAGTGGTGGTGGAAACCATGTCCTATTCTGTGTTGTTTGCTTAAAGTGACTAGAGGTTAATATGTCACCTAATGATTGTCCCTTTCTAAAAGTTATTCCTGGACATTCTCCCACACATTGGTGTAAGTGAGATTCAGCTTGAAGTATAGGCCGATATTTGGAGATCAGGCTACCCACTTGACCAGCGATGGGACAGAAATCTAGTACCATGGTACAAGGTGGGCTATTTTCTACTTGTTTAGCTTGCAGAAGTGTTTTCCTGTCAATGCTCCTTGCTTTAGTAAGTGCTTAATCAAGGACATCTTGCGTGTATCCCCTTTGAAGTAATCTATCAAGCAATCCCTGTGCCTGTTTCTCAAAGGCTTCATCTGAGGTGCAATTGCATCTAATCCTAATAAGCTGGGAATATGGAACTGATTTGATCAATTTCTTGGGGTGTGCACTCTTATAGTGTAATATGGTATTTGCTGAGGTTGATTTTCTAAAACAGGAAGATGAAATTGGCTGTCCCAAGATCCCACTCAGTGTGATACCCACGAAATTAATATTTTTGGGATCTGTCTGGGATATAAAAGTGAGGTTAAAGGAATTATTATTTAAATATTCTAGTAAGTCATTAATTTCAAATTCGTTACCATTCCAGATGAATAAAATATAATGGCCCAGATATTCAAAAGAGTTGAGCCATGCGCAATAGGGTTGCGCCTGCGTAAGTCCGAATTTGCGGCATTCTGCGATGTTCAGCAGGAGGCAGTTGCACCCCCGAAATCATGCTGAGCAACAGCGCAATGATAATGAAGGCATGCACAACCGAAGGGGGAGGAACCATGCATAAATGGCGCAGTGTGATATTCAAAGACTTGCGCAATGTGCAACAGTGGAGCAAGCGGAAGTTGTGCCATAGCGGAAATGAGCCAAAATAAAAAGGAGCAAGGAAGACGAACAAGAACACTACAGGGAAGCCACATGAGGCAGAGGCACACAGACAGGGCAAGTGGCAGGAACAGGGCAGGCCAGGGAAATGTCACAGTTAACAGCCAGGCACAGGGAAGGTGTGGGGAGCCACACAGCATAGAGGCCAGCACAGGCAGGTGTACCCGGTGCAGGGGAGGTAGCAGCCAGGACAGCTGGGGGAATACAGTAACAGCTGCCAGGGGGGGTGAACGCAAGCCAGGGACATGGCCAGTGCCACCTTCCACATGAGGGGGGTGAGAAGGCGGGCAGCAGGGGGGCATGGCCATGGAAGGGCCCATCGGCAGTATGCCCCCAACAGGCAGTACCGAGCCCGCACCAGCTTTGAGCTGTACACTGATACTGAGATTGTGGGCTGGTACCACCTGAACAGGGCAATTCTGAGGTGGCACTGTGAGCTGTGCAGTGATGTGATGCAGGCACCCACATGACGGAGCCATGCCCTGTCAGTGGAGACCAAGGTAACAGCCTGCATGTGCTTGCTCACCATGGGTACCTTCCAGAGACCAGCTGGGGACACCACAGGCATAACCCAGTCGGCCACGTCATGCCACCTCACCCAATTCCTCAGCACACTGCTGCCACATGCTGAAGAGTACATCCATTTCCCCAGCACAGCAGTGGAGCGCACAGCAAACATACAGGAGTTCCACAGGGTAGCACATATGCCTGGTGTGCTAGGGATAATAGACTGCACCCATGTGGCTATACGCACACCACCTGGCCCCGAGAGGGCTGCATACATAAATCGCAAGGGCTATGCCAGCATCAACTACCAGGTGGTGTGTGATGCCAGGGGCATCATCAATGTCTGTGCCATGCACCCTGGAGGAGCACACGATTCTTACTTCTGGCACCAGTCGGCACTGTGCCACAGATTCGAGAGTGGGGACATCCCCACAGGACACCTAGTGGGTGAGTATGAAAACCAAATGGACAAATATAGGGCCTGGGGGGGCATGGCCAGAGGTGCCAAGGGTAGTGGCCTACATGGCTTGGGGCAGGGTGATGCTGAACACCAAACTAACCTCCACCCTCTACACACAGGTGACAGTGGATACCCACTCCGTCCCTGGCTGCTCACACCCTACCAGCGGCCCATGAGCTCATCACAGCAACGCTACAATGGAGCACATGCCACCACATGCAATGTCATCAAGTGGGTGTTCAGAATGCTGAAGGCACGTTTCCATTGCCTGGACACCTCCAGCAGTGCCGTACAGTACAGCCTCAAAGGCCTGTGGGATATTCCTGGCCTGTTGCATCCTGCACAACATGACCAAAGAATGTGGAATAGCTGTACAGGTCGAAGAGGGGGACAGCGATGAGGACGATGGGGATGCTGGTGATGATGGTGATGGGCAGCCCCCTCGTGGCCGACAGGACCCCCGACTGCTCCGGCTGGCACAGCTGCACCGGGACACCATCACGGAGGAGCACTTCAGCCAACCCAGGTAAGTCATGGGGCCATGCGCAACCACCAGTGGCCAAGGCACAACCCACAAACACACAAGAACCCACACTGGGGGTGCATGCCGTCGATAGAAGTGGCAGGGCACAGAGGCACACACACAGCCAGGGATGGGTGAGGATTAACATGCCATGCCGAAAGACACACACACGCACACACACAACGCAACAAACGTGCACAGAGGGCAGAAGGCACACCGACCCAGAATGCACACCCTAGCAACACACATGTCCACAGGCCACAACGCCCACTGCCTGTCCATGTGCATGTGTCAGATGCTGAGCATCATTGCACTTTGGTGTACAGTGCAATGCAGGCATCATCATGCACACGTAACTGTGGACAGCAGCCGTGAGGGTGTGCAGGTGGACTGTGTGTCTGCGTGCAGGGCCAGGTACCCACCCATGCACTGCCCACTGAAACACACAATGCACACAGGGCAGCACCAGACAGTAGCCGCGCTGGGAGACAAGTCAGTCCCATGATACAGTGCCATGGCCACCACGGATGCGTGGGTGGCCCCACCGAGACCCGCCAGCACTGGCAGGCTGACCACTGGCCTCATGGGGTGGCACCGATGGTCCCCCAAGGGTTCCACTGTATGAACATGACCGTGCCCGTGCAGGGGTCTGCAGCACACTGAACATGCCTGCACCAGGAGCGCTTGGGATGCACACAGCTGAACCCGGCATCGACAGGGTGGGAGTCGCACGATGCCGGGAATGGGGGGGTGGATAGTGCACTGCGTGGTGTCCGTGATGCATGGGCACCTGACTGTGTGCCCATTGTGGCCATGACAGCAATGAACGCCTGTGCATGCCTGTCAATGGCAGTGGTCACATCCTCCTGCAAATGGTCCATCCATGCCAGGATCCATTCAGTGTCCCTGCTGCGGCGCTCCTCTGCCTGCTCCAGAGCCACACACAGTGCTTCCACGGATGTCGCAAGCCTCATCTGCTGCTGGACTGATGCTCGAAGTAGGTGGGTGTGCTCATCCAAGAGGTCATCAGCCTCCTCGGCATCCTGTCCCTCAGGGTGTGCAAGGGCCTGATGTTCAGCACCCCTTGAGGGTGGGTGCTGTGCACCAGGACCAGGTCTGGGCATGTCCACAGGCAGTGCACAGACACCGCCACTGAACCCTGTACCCCAAGCCCAGTGGGAGACTGATGATGCTGCCCCTCCGGCTGCCACACCCCAGGGCTCAGTGTTGCCACGGCAGTGGCTGCAACAGTCCCACTGTCCTGAACAGACACCAGTGCTGCCCCATTGGTGCTGACAGGCACAGCCTGGGACTGTGCTGACACACAGGCCCCCACGGCAGCACCACCCACAGCCATGGGCGTGAATTGCCCTGCTGTGTGTCCATCCTGTGGCACACATGTGTCACTGCCCATGATGGTCGTGTCATCCTCACAGGTGCCGGACTCTGCCCCAGCCACAGCCACAGCGTGCTGGCATCCATGGACGCCAACACGCTGGGACATAGGCAGGGCTTCCTCCACACCTGTCTCAACTACATCAGTGTGGACAGCCAGGTGACCCCACTGTCGTACAGATCCACACATACCTGTGGAGGTGGATGGTCCCGTCTCCGACTCCATCCAACTGTCTGCAGTGGACAGGCCCACCACCACTGACCATGCAGATGCTCAGGATCTGTAAGGGAAAGCAAAGTCGCATTACTGCATGTGACCTACCCTGCCCCCCCCAGACAGACCATGACTTACCATGCAGTGATGGGCCACCACCCGTCTGGAAGCCACCGCCTGGAACTCCCTCTATGGCACTTCGGTGCATGCTTGCAGCAAGCCTGTCCTCCACTGGGGTGAGCTGTACCACCTCCGGCTGTCCCCCTCCTGTTGCAGCATGTGCTACCCTGATGGCAGCCACCTTTTCCTTTACCCTCCTCCTGTCTGTGCCCATCTTCTTCTTACACTCCTGCACAGAGTGCTGGTGGCTGCCATGCAGGTTGACGGCATGTGCTACCTCCTCCCATGCAGCAGCACGGGCCTGAGGGATGCCCCGCTGTCCACTGAGCCGTGGCTCCTGATCCAGGTAGGCCTTGAAAAGGGCCTCGGTTTCGGCCTTAGTAAAATTCGGCCTCCTCCTCCTCCCACCACTGTTGTCCTCCTCTCTAAGAATGTGCTCGGTCATTATGTAGCCTGTAAGAATGGCAGTTGTTACCTGTGACTGTGCAGTCCCATGCATGTCCCTGAATCCACAGTCCACACCCCCACACAGCATGCAACTCACCAATAAACTACAGTAACCGACTATGGCCACTGCAGCACATTGTCACACCTTTATAGCACAATCCATGCAAATGAGGCAAGGAGCAACTTTAATTAGATGCAAGTAGCAGTGCTGCACCATTGAATGGCTGATCGGATGATTTGCATATGTCGGCTGAATATCGCGCTGTTGCGCTTTGCGCAATTGTGTTGAATGTGCTGAGCCAATGGCGCAGTTCTGTGGCATGCATAGTACACCTCACTGTGCATGCCCAGGTTGCTGACACAGGCATCTGCCATGCTGATGATGTGCTGTGTGCAGTAGACAATGCAGGGCATGGCCACCATTGTGCCAGTGGCGCTATAGCGACGGTCACTACATGGTGCTGTGGCAATGGGCCTTCATAGGCGCAATGGCCCAACTGCCTGATAGTCCGCTGTGGCACTGGCACACAGGCAGCCAATTGTGCTACATGCATTGTCATCTGATGGCGCTGTGCGTGGCCTTGCACCAGAGACCCTTGACCCTGTTCCCGACCTTTGCCCCCTTGGTGCTATGCGTCAGGAATAGGTGCACCTTTATCGTGCTGTTCAGTAACAGCACAATAGAGAATGGCAGTGCTGTACTGTGCAGCATCTGCACATGGGGCACCATGCTGCAGAGCACCACATTGCCTACTATAGCTATTGCAATGGCGCGGAGAAGAACTGCTCCCTGGACGGCCATCAAACTTGCTAATCTGGTGGCCATAGTCGAGCCACACCATGGACCTCTCTTTGGGGAGGACCCCCTGGATAGGGCAAGGACCCAGGTGTGGCAGGAGGTGGTCACAGTCCTTAAGGAGGTGACAGGCAGGGGCTGTACTGCTGAGCAGTGCAGGCACCAATATGGTGACCTGCAGAGGAGGGAGCCGGAGCTTCTGGCCCGACTGAGGTCACGTGCCAGGAGGGGCATGGTCCCACGTCTGGGTAGGGGTTCTGTCAACACACTTTTATCGTCCATATGAGTCACAGTGTTGTATGTGTCCAGCACATAGGAGAGGGACCATATGGGGTTGGCCGATGGCGGTGTTCACAGGGTGTGGGTGGGTGGGTCTGGCTGGATGGGATGGCACACTCCTTGGGGCAGGAGGACTTTGCCGGAAATGTACTGATGTTCTTCTCTCCTTTTTGTCCCCACAGGCTCAGAACAACTGCGCTGAGTGCGTGCAGAGCAGAGGGGAGTGGAAGCTGTAGCCAGGCAGGCCGAGGACCAACAACAGCCACCTGACTGGCCTGATGTGGCTGAGTGCCAGACATCCATGATTAATACTGCATGCTGTGTGACAAGGTGGGCAGTGGGGCATGGCCACCATTCATTGATATCACTGCCATGCACACCACTTGGTACAGTCAACACTGTCCAGTGGCAATGTCTGGGTGTGCGTCACTGGTGGTCCATGCATACACCAGGTGCATGGCTGTGCCACTGCCTTTGCACCACATAGCCATGTCACTAGACGGCCACGGTGGGGCTGTGCGTGACTTGGCCTGTGGGTGTGTGCAGCATTCTGCATGAATGTATGCACCTGGGTAGGCAGGTCCTGTGGACGTGATCACTGCAGCTGGTCACACACCATCACAGTGGTATGTCCCATGGCCATATGCCATGCACAGTGGGCGGGCTGTATGGGGTTGTGCATTCACACCTGTTGACTGTGCTCCCTTGTCCTAGGTGTGAGACATCTGAGGGAGATCAGGGACAACCTGTGGAGCTCCTTGTTCTGGCCCATGGGAGCATGACAATTCTTCGGAGGATTGACGGGTCGGGGGTTCTTCGAAGACACAGATCCAGGGGGCGCCAGAGCCAGGACCGGCAGAGCAACCAGTAGTCCCTTGGTCCCTGACTTCCCCTTCCCCTCTTGGACCCACCCTCACACCGCTCCTATCCCATCCCATTTGTCCACCTTCCCCTGCCCACCCCACCCCACCTTTTTGTGTCCCCACCACAAACCTGTATATAGTTGTTATTTATGTACATAGTTGATTTTCTATTTTATAATACATTTGACTTTTATATGAATACTGTGGTGGTCTCTGATTTGCAGTGGGCTATAGGTGCTCAGCTGCAGTGGTGTGCATGGCATCGGGGTGGTGCAGTCATGGGTAGGTGTGTGTGTCCGTGTGGAGGTGTCTATGGTGTGGGGATAGATATCAGTCAGTGTCTGTGTTGTGTGTGTTGTTCCCTGTGCACTGGATGACAGTGTGCAGTGGTCCATGGCGCATGCTCTGTGTCCATGGTGCACCCATCAGCCCGTCCATGGCCTGTGCAGCCGACACACATGCCTGTCTGTGACCTGCATAGTCTGCTGGCATGTCAGTGGTGGCATTCCCTGCAGGGAGGACACTGTACCCGTCACTTTGCTGGGTTGCCCATGTCACTGGTGTGGTGCATGCCTAGCTCAGGTGGCACTGTGGGTGACACGGTCATTGTTCCACCTCCATGCTGTGGCTTGTGTGTGTTGCAGGGGATGTGTGCCACTGTCTGTGGCTTGTGCTCCGGGTGACTACTGGTGGTGTATTGATCCATGGTGCCTGCGCAGGATGGTTGGCACTACAGTGCCATGGTGGACTGCAGGTTGTGTGTACACGGCTTACATGGGCCCACAATGGGGGCTTGTTTGCCCCACCACTGCGTCCCTGTGTTGTTGTGCCCTTGGGTATGGGTGGGTGTCTGCCCAGATCCTGTGTGGCATCTGGTGTGGTGCATGCTTCCACGCACCACTGTGGGTGTCTGTGCTGGCTGTTGTGGCCAGTGGTGGGCCGAGGTGTGTCACTGGAATACTGTGCAGAGCGCTGTACCACTGGTGGAGGTGTCAAGGACACGACCGTCCCATATGGGGTAACTCTTGTGCCAATGCATGGTCGGTCACTCAGCAGTACCTCGGGGGACTGTATGTGGTGGCACTTTGTCTGCCGTTGTTGCATTGCCATGTGCTGCAACCTGCTGATGGGTGGTCATGGTGGGGCTGGCTTGCATGGTTCTGTGGTGCACAGGGTTGCATTGACACTGTGGGGGTGGTAGCATGCATGGGGTTTCCTGCTGTGGTGGTCACTGCTCATGGGGGGTGTCTGGGGGTCACGGTGCAGGGTGTGCTGTGCACTGGGGGGGATGGTGTGGCACAGGGTGGTCTTCCCTCCTTGTGTGCCAGTCACAGCTTGCCGGTAGGTGTGATGGGGCACCATGGCCAGGCTGTGGGTTGGTTGCTTGTCTCCATGGACCAGTGGTTATTCCAGCTTTCCCCTGGTTGTGTTGTGCTTGGGGTGTGGGGGGACAATTTCTGTTCTGCTGTGTGTTCCTGTGCCCATCTGTGGCATGGGTGGTGGGCCCCTACCTCTCTGATTGTGCAGTTACATTGCTCTGTAGCGGGGGGGGCATCCCTGGTTGCACTATGACACCTCTGGACTGCTCAGCTGAACATCCCTTGTTGCGCTATAGTGCAGGTAGTGTGATATTCAGTCGTTGGCTGTAGGCACAATTTGGCCTGCTCTTTTTTTGAATACCGCGTCTGTTGCACATGGGCGCAGTAGACTTGGGCTTGCTCCTTCTATTGCGCACTTTTTGGGCGCAGTTTGAATATCTGGGCCAATCTATAAAACACCATCAACCAATGATTTTATTATGAAATGGGTTATTATTCTGATTGTTGATATAGGTGTATTCCCAGTAACCTATGTACATATTAACGTAAGATGGTGCAAATGAGGCTCCCATTGCAGTACCCCATTGTTGTAGAAAATTATCTTTGTTAAATATAAAATGATTTCTATGTAAATCAAAATCTAAACCCTCTAAGATAAATGTCATGGGTGTTGTGTTTGCATCAACATGCTTCCAAAGAAAAAATTCAATAGCCTCCAGGTCTTCAGCATGAAGTATACTGGTATATAGACTGTGTACATCTATAGTCAACCAATGATAATTGGTATCCCAAATAAAGCCTTCCAATTTTTGTAGTAGATTCATGGTATCCCTAATATATGAATATAGGGTACTAACGATTGTAGATGGTAATCTAGATATTTACCAAGATTCTGTGTCAGGGAGCCTACCCCCGAAACAATGGGGTGACCCGGAGAATCTGATAAATTCTTATGCATCTTGGGAAGTATGTAAAATGTGGGTATGATGGGAAAATCAACCAAGAGAAAAGATGCCTCATCCTTATTAACCCAGCCTTGTTCCAAAGCCCTATTGACTAAATATTTTAACTCAGCTTAGAACTGATTTGTAGGATTAGTACTTAGTTTTTCAAAGTCATCACTAACACACAGAAGCTTCTGTACTTTTTGAATGTACATCTTCTCAGTCATTATCACAATATTGCCCCCTTTGTCAGAGGGCTTTATTATGATACCTTTTAGTTCTTTCAATTCTTGTAGAGGAATTCTTTTTGAAGGGGCCAAATTGATATATATCCTAAAGTTTCTGTCTTGTATCAGTTTTTCAGCTTCATTTTCCAATACTTTTTCAAAGTGTGTTATAGCTGGATTAGTTGGAATTGACAGATAAAAAATGGATTTAGGTATAAATTATGTATTTTTAAGTTTGAAATCACTGTTTGAAACCTCATTTTCAACCAGGAGTTCATCAAGATCAGATCGATCAAAGAGATTCTCACCCCAAAGTGTTTCTTCAGAAAAATCTTGTATAGTCATATCTCAGTTTTCTTGTAGGTTAGACTCCGGTGAGGAGAGGTGATAAACTAAATCACCATCTGATGGGGGCAGCATTTCTTCAGAACAAATACTTTAATCTTCTACGATGAAGTCCTTATTATGAAAAAAACAGCACAGTTTCAGTTTTATAGTAAAGTGAAATAAATCCACTTTGATATTGAATAGATCCACTCGTGCTGCCGGAACGAAGGAGAGAGCTTTGCTCAGGAAATTTTTTTGATCATCAGATAATTCAATGTGAGTGAGGTTAATAATAGTTATCTCCTTAGTGGATAATGTTTCTTTTCCACTGAGTCCCTTGCCCCTCCTCCCTCGCTGTGTTTTTTGGATTTTTTGTTGTTGTCTGTTGTTTCGTTGGGTTGACATTTTTTGACCCCTTATTTTGTGTAACATTCTGGTTTTGATTTTTTCTCTTTATTTTATGTTTATCTTGTTTTCTTGTTTTGTGTTTTTACTTCTGGCACCTAGAGCTTCTTGATTTGGGAGGGGGGTGATGTGTTATCAGTAGTATCAGTATCTTCCCCACTAGTACTTGAATCTTGAGACACTTCTTCAAATCTTATTTCCTTTCTAATATTCTTCTGTTTGGTAGTTGGTATTCTTTCCCACTGTTGGGATTTTTGTGCCCTAAAACGCTTCCTCCCACGGCTCAATGATCAATGTCTTCTTTCCCAAAGATTTTCCTCACTCATAATCTGTCCTGTCTCGATTTAATTTGTGTTTTTTCATGGCAAATAGATATTTCTCATATTTGGCAGTCTCATTAATAAATTCTTTATTTGGTTCCTGGAAGCGAGGAATACTTTCATGTACACCAATGTCCTGCTGCAGCTGTTCAATTTCAGTATTAAGTTTGGTCTGATGTTTTGTTGTCCTTTTCTTCTTCTTCTTCCCTTTCCCCTTTTTCTCCTTCCCCTCCTCCTTCGCTCCTCCTTTTTCTCCCCAACCTTCCCTTCCCTTCTTCCTTTTCTTCTTTCCATTTCCCGTCCCCCAATTCTTTTTGCTGTTTGCCTTCTCCTCTTCTATCTGCCTTTATTTAAATCCTTTATTTAATAATTCAACTTATTTGATAAGCAATTTGCTGGCATATTATGTACTTTAAAATTGTTATAAATGATTAATACTGTAACCTTATGAATCTGTCTGAAAAAAAGCCTCTCTGTCTTTCTTTGCATCCATATTATTGTTTTACCCTTAGGTACAATTTATTATATCATAAACCAATCAAGTCTATTATTATTTGGTTGTAAACATACATTTTCCCTATGATAATAATTTTAACTAAATTGAATTTCTATTTAAGAATGTAGGAATTTTTGATCTTTAGTACTGTACCAGGGTAAAAGCAGTTCGACTTAAGCTTTTTCATAGAACATACTGTAGAAACATAGAAACATAGACTTTAATGGCAGATAAGGACCGCTTGGCCCACCTAGTCTGCCCATTTCCCTACCTACAGGATAAGCTGCAGATCCTAGTTAAACAACAGCCTATTTCTTCCTACCTCCCACAAGAATTGCCTTATGTCTGTCTCATGCATTCTTAAATTCTCCAACAGTTTTAGACCCCACAAACCTCCTCAGGAAGGCTGTTCCATGCATCCACCACCCTCTCCATGAAAAAATACTTCCTCACATTGCCCCTGAGCCATCACCTCTCCATCTTCAAATTGTGTCCCCTTGTTCTTGCACATCTCTTTTTCTGAAAGATGCTACCCTCTTGGACTTTGTTGATTCCACTGAGGTACTTAAAAGTTTCTATCATGTCCCCACCCCTCCTTTCCTCAAGGGTATACATATTAAACTCCTTTAGTTTCTCCTCATATGGCTTCTCTTGCAGACCCTGTACCATTTTAGTTGCCCTCCTCTGGACTGCCTCCATCCTGTCTATGTCCTTGCAGAGATGGGGTCTCCAGAACTGGACACAGTACTTCAGATGGGGTGTCACCAACTGTCTGTACAAAGGGATAACAACTTCCTGTTATCTGCTGGGGATGCCTCTCCCTATACATCTCAGTATCCCCCAGCCCTCCCTACTGCCTTCTCACATTGCTTGCTAACCTTAAGGTCATCTGATATGATTACCCCCAGGTCCCTTTCCATTTTTGTTGTTGTTACTACCCCCCCCATTGTGTAATCTTCCCCTGGGTTTTTGTTTCCCAGGTGCATTATTTTGCACTTCTTTGCATTGAATCCAAGCTGCCATACTTCTGACCATTCCTCCAACCTTGCCAAGTCCCTTCTCATCCTTTCCATGCCTTCTTGTGTATCAACCCTGTTGTAGATCCTTGTATCGTCTGCAAAGAGGCATACTTTTCCTTCCAGTCCCTCTGCAATGTCACCTATAAAGACATTAAAAAGGACTGGACCCAGTACTGAACCCTGCGGTACCCCACTAGTAACCCCTCTTTCTTCAGAATGGACTCCATTTGCAATTACCTTCTGTGTCCTGTTGTCCAGCCAATGTTTTACCCAGGTTACCACACTGGAACCCACTTTCAGGCTGGTTAATTTGATTATTAATCTATTGTGTGGGACTGTGTCAAATGCCTTGCTAAAGTGTATGTAGGCCTTGTCCACAGCCCCTCCCTGGTCTACTACTTTGGTCACCCAGTCAAAGAAATCAATTAGATTCATCTGACATGACCTTCCCACTGTGAACCCATGCTGCCTTGGGTCCTGTGCCCCACTTTCCTCTAGGTACATAACAATTCTTTCCTTCAGAAGTGATTCCATCACTTTCCCTACCACTGAGGTCAAACTGACAGGTCTGTAGTTTCCAGCCTCTGTCTTGGTCCCACTTTTGTGAAGGGGAATCACATCCACCTTCCTCCAGTCCTCAGGTACCACACCATCCTCCCATGATTTGTTGAAAAGGGTAGTCAGTGGTGTCACTAGTTCTCCTCTTAACTCATTTAGAATTCTGGGGTGAATTCCATCAGGCACCATTGCTTTGTTCACCTTTAGTCTTAGGAGTTCTTTCAGAACCCTTTCTTCTGTGAAAGGACTGGGATCGTCCCCACTATCCAGAGTGCTTCTGTAAATTGGATTTGGCACCTCCCACTCCTCCTCTTTTGTGAATACTGAGCAGAAGTATTCATTCAATATCCCTGCTTTTTCACTGTCCCTCTCTGCCCACCCACCGTCCTTTCTATTCAGCCTCACTATCCCTCCCTTTTTCTTTCTATGCTCCCTGATGTACCCGTAAAAGGTTTTATCCCCCTTCTTAACTGAGTTGGCTATCTTTTCCTCAGTTTGGGCCTTTGTTATTCTGACTTCCCTCCCTGCTTCCTTCTGCCTTAACTTACAGTTCTCTGTCCTGCTCCTTCTGTGTTTCCTTATACTTCCTAAATGCTATCTTTTTCTCCCTAACCTTCCTCGCCACCTCTTTTGAGAACCATAGTGGCTTTTTCTTTCATTTTGATTTGTTTATTTGCTTTACTCAAAGGCTTGTTGCCTCTGTGATGGCAGTTTTGATGTTTCTCCATTGTTGCTCCACCCCTCCTTCTAGTCTGTTTGCTAGTGTTTTTCTAAGGCACTCTCCCATCTTGCCAAAGTCAGCCCTCCTGAAGTTCAGCACCCTCACTTTTGTGTGGCTTGACTCTGTAGCTGAGTTTATCGTGAACCATGCTGTTTGGTGGTCATTTGTTCCCAGATGGCTACCCACTTCTAGATCTGAGATCCTCTCACTTTCCACATTTGAGAGTATGAGGTCTCAGTTTGCTCCCTCATGAGTGGGTTCCAAAACTAGTTGTCTGAGTCATGCCACCTGTAGGGCATCGAGAGTGGCCCTGCTCTTGGATGTGACTGCAACAAATGTGCTCCAGTTAACATCTGGCATATTCAGGTCCCCCATCAACTGTATCTCCCCTTTCTCTGCCATCCTAAGGATGCCTTCTATCATATCCTTGTCCATTCCCTCTCCCTAACATGGGGGTCTGAATACAACCCCAATTTGGATTGTGGTGCCATTTCCAGTCTCTAAGGTGACCCACAGTGCCTCCTCTCCTTCCTGTTTACTTTTTTGTTCCATTGTTTTTATCCCTTCCCTTACATAGAGAGCTACTCCTCCCCCTCTTCTACCCTCCCTGTCTCTCCTGTAGGTTGTGTACCCTGATATGTGAACATCCCAGTCTTTGTTCTCTGTGTACCATGTTTCTGTGACTGCTACAATATCCAGGCATCCCTCTTCCATCAAGGCCACAAGTTCAGGGAGCTTATTGCCCAGACTACTGTACATCTTTTTAGATAATGTAAAGTATTTTTATCACTTTGCTAATTTCATGCTCTGTTAAATTATGATCTTACATGTGCTTAGTTATTGCCATTGATTAACACTGTTTCTTTAAATGTACTGTTTAAATATGGTTCTCTGTAACAACTAATCACACCCCCGGAAGACCGCTTGGTCAATACGCTAGGGGCTATTGTCTGTATCCTCTGTGTGTTATGCATTAAATGTTTCACAGCATTATCCTGGAGTGCAGTAACTTTTCTTTCTTTTTTGTTTCTCACCCCCAGAGACATATCCATCTCCAGTAACCTACAGAGACTCCAATGGTACAGCGTAACAAAGTTTGTCCACAAAACAAACCGCTTTGGTTCAGCCACAGAAAAACAACTTCTTGCCTTCACTCTTTCCTTGTAACTTAACTCGGTGTTTGCCAATCCTTAATACTCACTTGTAGATGTCAAATGGACTCTCCTTCTTGGTCCAAGATTTGGAAATCAGTTTTTTTATACTTTACGCTAAATTAATCCTAACTTAAATCAACTCCTAGTTAACTCAAAATACCTATGTAAAGCAGCCCAGTGGCTCAGTACACAATATAAACACAGAAATAATTGCCAAAATGATGTGCTTTCGCGAGAAAATTCTCTCACAGCAAAATTATAAGCTCCTTGGGCCTGTGCTTGCCCTAAAGTACCCTTGTTGCTCACCCCTTTCTCTCTTTCTCTCTGGCAATCCTTACTTTCCACCTCACTCCAACCCTGACATCATGGCCCCTCCCCTTTCATGACCTCACCAAGACCCCTCTCCCCTTCCTTCTCCAGCCTCAGCCTCCCACCATACCTTGCCTTGGGCCTGTGGACAATGGGGTCTGCCCTTTAAGAGGCAACCCTCTTTACATAGGATATACAAATCAGTTACAAATACACAGCAAATAGTGATAGGGTCAGAACAACATCTTAGGGAACGGGTACAGTAAGTTAGATTGGTACAATCATAGATAACAATGCAAAAGATGGTCAGAATGCAATTAAGCATGTGAGACAAATAGCAAGTGAGGCATAAGAAGCTAGTGAGCTGATATAGGGACTGAGTACCCAGTAGGTAGGTCATGGAGGATTACTATGTGAGAGATGCACAGCGGGCAAAGAATAATAGGTGGGCTCAATACTACTGCAAGTTAGAGGAAATGCGCAGCAGTAAGCAGGTAGTGGATGCACACCTGGGTGTGTGCAATCAGCAAGGGAGGGTAGGGAAGTGAAAGAATTAGGAAACAGGGTGGGGAGGTGGCATAGGAATTACCCAGGTGAGCAAGAGCAAGTGGTTGAGGCCATCAACCAGGCTTTGAGATAGGATTTGAAGCTTTGGTGTGTTTCAGATCACCAGATGGCCACAGGGTTCAGTTCCAGAGTGAGGGAGCAGTGACAGATATGGCTTTACCTTCCATGTTGGAGCAGATGGACCTCAAGGGTGGGAACAGATGATTCACAAAGATAACTGGGTACAGCCCTTGCCTTGAGGAGGGATGAGTATGGAGACACTTCATCTTTAAGAGTGTTATCTATGAGGCTGCTGAGAGCAAAGTCAAAGTGGGACTGAAGCAGGATCAACCCTAGTGATGGGTAGAGGTCGCAGTGGTGGGTTGAGTAAGGGTCCAGGAGTATGAAGTGACAGACACTGTTGTAGACTGATGTTAGTCTTGCACAGAGGGCAGAGGACACACAAGAGTAGACCGGGGAGCAATAGTCAATGATGGGGAGCAGGTTACCTTGAACAATAGCTAGATGGGCTTCAGGGGTCAGATAGTGTTTTTGCTGCTAGGCGGCCCTGATTTTTTAGTTAACCCTGCTTATGATGAGGTTTATGTACTCTCTGTAAGAGAAGGTAGGGTCAAGGGTTATGCCCAAGTATTTGAAGTTAGGAACATTCTGCAGGGCAGGACCATTGGGTGAAAGAACTGAGAGGGAGAAATTGGATTTCAGGGTATTAGCCAGGTATGGTTTTGTACCCGAGAAGCATGGCTTTGGTTTTCTTTTCATTTACTAGGAGCATATTTGAGAAAAAACAGTTGAAGGCTGATCCATAGTTTAGGGAAAGTACAAGTGATATGTTAGATATGGACTTGTCGCTGTGCAACAGGACAAGATTGTCCATGTACAGAAGCACTTCACAGTTGAGGCTATCAGTAGGGAGGGAGTTGATAAAGATAGAAAATAGCAGGGGACCCAAGATGGAGCCCTTGGGGATGCCAGTGGAGACAGACAGGTCAGGGGAGGTGGTGGAGCTGATGCACACCAATTGGGACCAGCCAGAAAGATAGTTCTGAAACCAAAGGGAGGTCTCATGGGAGCAGCCAAGCAGGTGGAGTTTGGTATGCAGAAGGAAGTGATTGAAAAGGTAAAAGGCCATGGTCAGATCCACAAAAACAACACCTGTGGCTCTCCCCTGGTCCATATTCCTAAGGACATGGTCAGCAAAGTGTGCCAGGGCAGTAGTGGTGCTACAGTTTTTGTAGAAACCATGTTGTTGGCTGCACATGAGGTTGTACTTTTTGAGATGGTGAGATAGTTGGCAGTGAACAATTTTCTCAAGGAGCTTACTAAGGTGGGGGAAATGGGAATAGGCCTGTAGTTATTGGAGGAGAGGGGGTCACCAGCTTTAAATATGGGTACTACCTTAGTGATCTTCCATGAGTTCAGCATGGATGAGATGGACAATGGCAGGTTAAAAATGAAGGTGAGGGATGTGGAGGGATGTTTCTATGTTTCTATGTGGAGATGGCTGGGGGAAATTCACTTGCTGGTTTTTTGGCCCCTGGGGATCTCAATGTTCAATTTTTTTATGGCTCTTCTTTTTCCTACAATGCCTCCTGTCCCATATGATACTGATGCATCCAGGGTCATTAATTCAACAACAGCTATTTTTCATTAAGTTTACAGTGGCAGAACTGTGATTTTTAGTAACTGTCTCTGTCCAGGGAGCTATAATGAAGGCTACATTTATAGATGGCAAATAACTAAGGGATAACTGAGTATGCTACTCTTTAAGGAATCAGCAAGAGCCTTTCCTAATTATAGCATTTGTGGCCTTGGGTGACCTGTGTGCTTTTTAATGGTTGTTTGTAGTTTGATTAAACAAAAAGCTTTAATAATAAAACTTTCAATTCTGCTGGCTAGACCGAGACACATACCTGGAAAATAGAAGGTTTGGAATAGGCAGAGTTATTTAGTTGAAGCCAAAATATCAAGCTCCTGGACACATAACTGTCACATGAGACAGGAAGAACTGTATTGAACAAGAAGAGTCATTAAAAGGCAAACATGGAGATCCCTGGGTGCCATGAATCCAGCAGGCAAATTTAGAAAAAAAATAATTTCAAGCAACAAAGGAAAGAACTTATTAGGAGTATGCCTTCAAATCAAAATACTCAGTATAATATATTTGTGTGTGTGTGTGTAAAATTTGAGTTTAGTTCCCCTTTGCATTTCTTCTTGAGCACACAGCCACAAACTTAGAAAAATCTCTGGAGTGCACAGCTGTTAACATGCACAGAACAAAAGCAGTGCAAGTCAGCAGACTAGTCTCACCCAACTCTACCACCTACATTGCACTTTCCATGCACAAGTAGTCATGGAAGGATCTGAGCTCAGGTTCCTCACAGGAAGATTTCTGATATTAAATTTTAATTGTTTTGATTATGAAATAAAGTCACTCAAGTCACTGCAGCAATGCTGAACTGACAAGTCTCACTCACTATAGTCAAGCCTGACTAAATTGTCAGAAAAACAATATGTTTTGCTTTAAATTTCTTCCTGGGCATGAAGCCAAGCCACAGATAACAATAGAAAAAGGGTCTATATCAGCTGACTGCATTTCATTTAGACTACTTGCTGTGTTCTTTGTTTCAGACAACTAACTTAGAAAACAAAATGTAAATTTCTAATCAAAATAAATCCCTACAAAACCTTCCTTACTCCCTTAATCTGTTTAGTGTTTAAAACATTACATTGCAACTAAAAAATCTGGTTTGATTTTAGTACACAGTACATACACACTGTGTGTGTGTGTGTGTGTGTGTGCAGGAAAAGACACACAGGGAAGAAGGAAGCTAAGCAGGGTCTCTGTCGGGACCCCCCTCCTCCCCGAGCTGCCAGAACTGGAGGGCAGATTCAGTGAACTGGGACCCACAGAGGAGCAGAGGGTTCACAATTCAGACTTTTGGATTTATTTTTTTTTTATTTGATTGCCGGACTGTCTGTGGGAAGTGCTTAAGAAAGGAGCCACTGTGAGAAAAGGGTGCCAAATTCAAACTGCAGGGAGCAGTTTAAATTGGCCCCTTTTCATATCTGCAGCAGCAGTTGACAGGAAAAGACACTTGGGGAATGAGGGAGCAGAGCAGGTTCTCTGTTGGGACCCCCATCCTCTGTGCACTGCCAGAACCGGATGGCAGCTTCAGTGAACTGGGACCCACTGAGAAGCAGAGGGTTCCCGGTTCAGACTTTTTTGGGTTTATTTTTTTTTCAATTTGATTCCCAGACTGTCTGTGGGAAGCTGTCCAACTGGAGCTTAAGAAAGGAGCCTCTGTGAGAAAAGGGCACCAAATTCAAACAGCAGGGAGCAGTTTAAATTGGCCCCTTTTCATACCTGCAGCGGCAGTCAGCAAGAAAAGATACTCGGGAAGAAGGGAGCTGAGCAGGGTTTTGGTCGGACCCCCTCCTCCGCTTGCCACCAGAACCAGAGAGCAGCTTCAGTGAACTGGGATCCATGGAGGATCAGAGGGTTCCAGGTTCAGATTTTTGGATTTTGTTTCCCACTGAGCACACCCTTTTCTTGGGTGAATTATAAAGACTCTAGCCCCACCCAGGGCAGCTGGGATTGGTGGCTACAAGTCTGAGGGAGGAGTCTCTAAAATGACAGGGGGTGTCAGTTGAACCAAGCACACGGGGAGTGCTCTGACATGAAATAAAAAGCTAGTACTGTAATGTGATGCCATAATGCAGAGTTGATGTGTAGGGTTGTTGATTTTTCCAAGCTGCGGTTCTAGACAATTCAGGGGGCATGACATGAAATAAGAAGCTCCTACTGTAAAGTGATGCCATAATTCAGAGTTGATGTGTAAGGCAGTTGATTTTTCCAAGCTGCAGTTCTAGACCATTCAGGGGGCTCTGTTAGGGCTTTGGGCAGGGTCACACCAGCAAAAAGGTATAAAAAGGTGCTGTCAAAGGTAGGGGCATAATCTGTTGAACAGCAGCTTGTCAGGGACACACCAGTAAAAAGTGGGCCAAGTGGTGTTAACATGGGGAGAATTATGGGATGCAGCTGGTGTGGGGCAGCAGTATGGATGAATGTATTGTGGAGGCTGGGGGGATGCCCAATATGTCACAGGTTAAACAGGCTGGAGGAGGAGGTGAGGATGATAAGGAGGGGACTTGAAGGGGGGAGTGAATGGAGAACAGAATCAGAGACAGGGGAACATGGACGTATTACATGGACATGGCACGGAGGGGGACAAAGGGTCAGGGGAAGAGGGAACAATGGGTCAGGGGAAGGGAGAAGATGTGGTGGGCATCATTAGGGACAGGCAGTCCAGCAATGAGGGATGGACAAGGGTCGGGTCTACCAGGAGGAGAGGGATGCAAGGCAGGACAGCAGAGAATCCACAAGCCAAAAAAGAAGGGAAGACAGGTTTGATACGCTGTTGATACTGGATGGGGAGGAAGGGAGGGAGGAAGAAAAGCAGGAGGGAGAGGGTACAAGGGGGGAATGGATAGTGGGAGGCCAAAGGGCTATAGAGGGGGAGAAGAGCCATGAGGGTGAGGAGGGAGGCATGGCAGCAGCAGGGCAGAGCACGAGGGAAATGGAGGGGCTGCAAGCAGGGGAAGGGGTGGATGGGGGGGCACTGGAAGTATGGGCAGAGATCTTGGAGAAAGAGATTCCAGGAACAGGGACATGGGGGGAAGGGGGGCTTAAGTGTAACAAGGGAGGAAGTGTGTGTGTTAGTGGTGGGGGGCTCCTTACTTAAGGGGATCAGATGGGGCAGTAGAGTGGAACGGCATAGTCACATATGGGTGGAAGCCATACCAGGTCTAAGGGCAGACAGTGCAGGACATGCCACTCTAAGGAGTGTGAGGAAGGGAAATAGGAGACCGCACATAGTGGTGCACATGGGGACAAATGACCTGGTGGGGGAGTCTGTGAAGGTGGTGAAGTAGAGGTTTGGGAAACTGGGAATGCTGTGCAAGTAGGTAGGGGAGACAGTTGCCTTTTCGGAGGTGCTCCCTGTACCTCATGCGAGCACTATGAGGAAGGAGAGGATTAAGAAATTCAATGTTTGGCTGGAGGAGTGGTGTAGATCAAAAGGTTATGGGTGAGTGGGGGATGGGGACAGACCTGGGACAATAATGAACTATAGGCAGGGGATAGGCTGCACCTAAGTGGGGAGGGAAAGGGGGGTTTAAAGCAGAAGCTGCAGGGTTTATAGCAACAAATGCATGCTTAAACTACCTAGGTGGGTGGTGGGTGGTCAGAAGGTAGGTAAGGTACCCAGGGACCATGTAAGCCTACCCCCCAAGCTAGTAGGAAAGTGCCAGGGGATTTAGTACAGAAGGTGCAAGGTAGAGAAGGGGTTCTAGAAATGGAGGGGAAGATGATGGGGTGGAGGGTGGTCTCTGTGAATGCGAGAAGCCTAGGCAACAAGGCTGCGGAAGTACAGGCACTCTTGGCTGTACGGGGGCGGACATTGCGGCCATCACAGAAACATGGGCCACAGAGCACTGGGACTGGGATCTGGCATCCCAGGGTTTAGAATGTACAGGAAGGACTATGCGGAGGGGAGGTGGATGTCAATGTGAAGGAAGGGATCAAATGTACAAGGGATGAAGGGGAAGAGAGGAGAATGGAGGCAATGTGGTTCGGCTCCTGGACTCCAGGGAAAGGAAGAAAGTTGAGGTTTGGGGTGGTGTATAGGTCACCATCCCAGACAGTGGAATGGAACAGAGAACTGGTGGAGCAAATCAGTAGGGTATGTAGGAGAGGGAAGGTGGTCATGGTGAGCGATTTCAACCTGCCGGGGTGGACTGAACCGTACCGGTCACCTCCAGTACTAGGAAGAGGGTCCTCCTGGACGCGTTGCAGCGGGGGTTTCTGACACAACTGGTTGCTGAACCCACCAGACTAGGGAACACAATGGACCCGGTACTATCCAACAGTGAGGCAGTGAGGGACATTAGGGTGGAGGACCCATTAGCTGGCAGTGATCATCAAGTGGTGTGGTTTAACATCACAATGAGCAGAGAGCCAGAGGGATCAGCAACAAAGGTGGTGGATTTCAGGAAGGCAGACTTTGGGAGAATGAGGGATTTGTTGAAGGGGAGACTCAGGGGAATAAAGTGGGGGATGAGGACAGAGCAGAAATGGGACATAATAAAGTAAGGAATCTGAGATGTGACAGAAACATGCGCCAGGCTAAGGAGTAGGGAGTCTAGGGTAAAGGGACCATGCTGGCTGAACAGGGAGGTGAGAGAGGGGGTGAGGGCCAAAAGAGCAGTGTGTCTGAAGTTCAGAAGGACAGGGAGGGAGGAGGACAGAAAAGAGTACACCAAATGGTCTAAAGAGGTGACCAAGAGGGTAAGGGGTGCGAAAGCCTCAAGTGAGCTCAAATTAGTGCAGGGAATAAAAGGGGGGAGAAAGACATTTTTAGATACATCAGGGAAAAAGGGAAGTGCAGGGACAGTATAGTGAGGATAAAAAGGGGGAATGAGTGGGTGGAAAAGGAGATTGAACAAGCGGAAGCACTAAATAAGTACTTCTGGTCAGTGTTCACAAGGGAGGAGGGGGTTCCATTACCACCCTGGGTGGGAGCAAGGGGGGATGGGGTGAGATAACGGATGGCAGGATAGAGGGTGGCAGAGTTTTGGAAGGGTTGAGGGTGCTGAAGGTGAATAAAGCACCGGGGCCAGATGGTATCCACCCCAGGGTGTTGCGGGAGATGGCAGAGGTTCTAGCGGAACCACTGGCGGACCTGTTCAGTACATCTATGGAAATGGGGGCAGTGCCTTAGGACTGGAGGATGGCTCATGTGGTACCATTACATAAAAGCGGTCCATGGGATGAGCCAGGGAACTATAGGCCAGTCAGTCTGATGTCCATAGTGGGTAAGCTTATGGAGACGATACTAAAAGACAGGCTGGTGGTATTTCTGGAGGGTAATAACCTTCAGGATGGGAGGCAGCACAGGTTCATCTCAGGGAGATCCTGCCAAATCAATCTTATACAGTACTATGACTGGATGATAATGGAACTGGAAGGGGGTCATGCTGTGGATGTGCTATACTTGGATTTCAGCAAGGCCTTTGATTCAGTGCTTCATAGGCGACTAGAGGTGATGTTGGCTGGAGCGGAGGTGAGGATAAAGATGGCATGTTGGATCTCAAACTGGCTACGGAGTGGTCTACAGTAAGTGGTGGTGGTGGAGGAAGTCTTGGAGCCTAGACCTGTGACAAGCAGGGTGCCGTAGGGCTCAGTGCTGTGTCCAGCGCTGTTCAGGCTATTCATCTCGGACATTGCACATGGGCTGGGGAGCAGGATTAGCCTGTTCACTGATGACACCAAAATGTGTGCAGTTGTAGACGAAGAGGAGCGATGGATATAACTACAGACGGACTTGACCAAGCTGGAGGAATGGTCTTGTTAGTGGCTGCTGGGGTTCAACGCAAAGAAATGCAAGGTGGTGCATTTTGGGGCTAAGAATTCAAGGAGAGCATACTGGCTAGGGGGGATCAGGCTGGGAATCACCGAGGAGGAAAAGGACCTGGCGGTATTGATAACAGTGAGCAAGAACAATACTGCCCAGTACAGGAAAGAAGCAAAGAAAGTAAACAAGATGCTAGAGTGCATAGCATGGGGATTCAAATCCAGGCACAGGGAGGTGATCCTGCCCCTCTACAGGACGCTGGTCGGGCCACACTTGGAGTACTTTGTGCAGTGCTGGAGGCCGTGCCTGAGGCAGGATGTTAAGCTGCTGGAGGGAGTGCAGAGGAGGGCGATGAGGATGATTCAGGGAATGGAGGGAATGGACTACGAGATGAGGCTGAAGGAACTGAATATGTACACACTGGAGGAGGGCAGAAGAGGGGGGACATGATTGAGACCTTCAAGTACCTGAAAGGTATCAATAAAGGGGGGGAGGAGGGGGTGTTGAAACTAAGAAGTGGGAGGAAAACTAGGGGGCACGGGCTAAGAATAGAGGGAGGGAGGGAGATGAGGAGGCATTACTTCACAGAGAGAGTAGTTGCGAGGTGGAAAGCACTACAAGAAGGGGTGATAGCAAGCAAAAATGTTGCTGGCTTTAAGAATGCTTGGGACAGGGTACCGGAGTGGGTAAGGATGGGTGAGGGGGACAACATTGGGAGGTCAAGGGGGATGGGGAAGGGGCAGCTGCCTGCTAGGGAGCTAGCCGCACAATCGAGCAGACTTTGATAGACCAGTAGGTCTGTTCTGCTGGCATCTTCGTATGTTCATATGTGTGTGTGTGTGTGTGTGTGTGTGTGTGTGTGTGTGTGTGTGTTCTGGGGAACTGTCTATCTCTGTCACCAAACAGCCTTTTAATTTTCACTTTCTTAGGAGCCTATGTTTCACCCTACAGTGTAAACAATCAACACTCTGTACCTTGGGATTTAGAGAAGGAACAAAAACCATCAAGGTTTTTGATTTTTGTCTAATTTCAATAAGTAGATAGAAGTAGATTTTTTCTCAGCAACAGCTAAGTCATCTGTTGTCTCTGCCTGTAGCTTCTGAGAGTGATAGGTAACATGACCAGCTATCAGTGAGCTTCCAAAGTGGTTTCTGATTGAACAGAAAGTCTCAGGAGATCTTGGAATCCCACAGAATAGTGAAAGACTGAATAGCCTCTGAATAGCATTGATTATTTGTTGTTCTTCCCCAGTAATGAATAGGCTATTATTTGCGGTATTCAGAAAATACAATTTGTTACTCATACACCACTGCCCCACCCCAGCAGCAGCACCACATCCCACTTTCCGCCCCCAGTACTCACATTTCATAACATGAAGTCCCTTCCCCTAGGCACGGGATCACTGTTTGACTATGTGAACAAACCTGGGAGCACTTTCCCATTCACAAGAAAGTGACTGGTCATGAAGGAGGGCAGGTTGTGTTTGTCACCTTCCCACAGCTGGAGGATTTATGTTATGAAATTTAGGTGTGTGGGGGGAGGATGGGATTGGGTTCTGCTGCTGGGGTGATGAGTTCATTTGTTATAATAATAAATCACAAGAGGAGTCTGCAGCCAGGTTGTGCCAGTCACCCATCATGGGTGTTTTTTTATTTAAGCTTCAATTGTGGGTTTGGTGAGGGGGAGTTGGTGTGTTGCAGAAGGAGGGGGGATGGGGTTCTTGTTACGAACATGCAAAGGTGCCAGCAGAACAGACCTACTGGTCTATCAAAGTCTGCTTGATTGTGCAACTAGCTCCCTACGAGGCAGCTGCCCCTTCCCCATCCGCTTGCCCTCCTTCATTGACCTCCTCACCCACCTCACCCACCCTCACCCACCCGTGTAATCTGTCCCATGTTCTTAAAGCCAACCACATTTTTGTGTGATATCACCACTTCTGGCAGTGCGTTCGACTTCGCAACTACTCTCTCTGTGAAGTAATGCTTCTGTATATCCCCTCTGAATCTCCCTTCCTCTATTCTTAGCTTGTGCATCCTAGTTTCCCTCCCACTCCTTAGTTGCAACACCCCTCCCCCCCCCTTGTTGATACCCTTCAGGTATTTTAAGGTTTTGGTCATGTCCCCCCTCTCCCTCCTCTCCTCCAGTACATACATATTCAGCTCCCATAGCCTCATCTCATAGTCCATTCCCTCCATCCCCTGAATCATCCTCATCACCCTCTGCTGCACACTCTCCAGCAGCTTAACATCCCACCTCAGGTACGGCCTCCAGAACTGCACACAGTGCTCCAGGTGTGGCCTGACTAGCACTATGTAGATGGGCAAGATTACCTCCCTGTGCCTGGACATGAATTCTCGTGCTATGCACCCTAGCATCTTGTTTGCTTTTACCACAGCTCTCCTGCATTGGGTAGTATTGTTCATGCTTGCTGTTATCAAAACCCCCAGGTCCTTTTCCTCCTCAGTGTTCCCCAGCTTGATTCCCCCTACCCAGTAATCCCTCCTTGGGCTTCTAGCCCCAAAATGCAACACCTTGCATTTTTTCCCATTGAACCCCAGCTGCCCCTTCCCTGACCATTCCTGTAGTTTGGTCAAGTCCCTCTGTAGTTGCATCCATCCCCCCTCATCGTTTACTACTGCCTCCGTTTTGGTGTCGTCAGTGAACAAGCTAATCCTGCTCACCACCCCCTGCACAATGTCTGAGACGAATAGCCCAAACAACGCCAGGCCCAGCACCGAGCCCTGCAGCACCCACTCATCACAGCTCTAGGCTCTGAGACTCCCCCACCCACCACCCTTTGTAGCCTACCCTGTAGCCAGTTTGATATCCAACATGTCATCTTTATCCCCACTCCCACCCCAGACAACTTCACCCCTAGTCACCCATGGGTCACTGAATCGAAGGCCTTGCTGAAATCCAAGTAGAGCAAATCCACAGCATGGCCCCCATCCAGCTCTTTCATCACCCAGTCATAGTACTGTACAAGATTGGTTTGGCAGGATCTCCCCAAAACGAACCTGTGCTGCCTCCCGTCCTGTAGGTCATTGCCCTCCAGAAATGCCACCAGCCTTTCTTTTAATATTGTCCCCACGAACTTCCCCAATATGGACATCAGACTGATTGGTGAATAGTTCCCTGGCTCATCCCTTGGTCAGCTTTTATGTAACAGAACCACATGGGCCATCTTCTAGTCCTGCGGCACCTCCACCGTTTCCAAGGTGGTGTTGAACAGGTCCTCCAGTGGTTCTGCTAGAACCTCTGCCGTCTCCCACAGCACCCTGGGGTGCTGCAGGAGATTTTATCATGACTGGGCTTGGAAGGATGGTGGGGGGCTGTGTTTTTCACTCCCCCCACAGGTACATCAATAACTAATATGAGTACTATATTTCCAAATATTTGGAGGGACCGAATATGAACATTCATCCAAATATTTGAAATAAGATATTCACCCAGCCCTTCCAGACATACTGTGAGATGCTATCCTCAACTTCTTATACTAGGAATTAACTGTTTTCTAACGGAAGCTCCTGTTCTTCAAAGTGTACCCAGACATAGGAACAGTGTAGGTCTGCTGAGCATTGCATGAGGTTGCAGTGTTGGTCCATGTTGTAATTACTGTGTTTCAAACCAAAAGCAACTTCAACCCCAAACTCAGATTAGTTTGAATTTCTGGCCTGATGCCTTAGCCCATTTACTGATTCCTGAAATGCAAACAACAATGATACAGCAACACTGGTCCAGTAGTGAGGATGGTTGAGGCACCTTGTATCTACTTACAACCATGCTAGCAAACTAAGTTTTGGAATGGGCCCAGGCAATGGGGGAGTCAGTCGGGGAAGAGATGAGAGTATCCAAGGGACTGCTCTCCTCTCCTAGAGGAGGGGGGCTTGTCTCTCTTCTGTTGACTGCCCTCAGGTTGAGGTCTAGTGGCACTGCAAGCAGAGGGTATGAAGGAAGGGGCTATTGTCCAATGTGGTGGCTGTGTGTCCACATAGCATGCACTGTCATCTGACAGCTATAGCAGGGATAGGGAAAGAAAATGTGGAAAATGGCTGAGTGGACTAGAGAAGCCCCACCCTCCCACTCAGACCTGCACCACAGCCTGAGAAGCTGGACCCATGATCTGGACTGTGTCTCCAGGTGGAAGACAACCCTCACCCATGTGGCTCCACCATGGACAGAAATCCATGGAGGACTCTGATGATCAGCCCTCAAGGGAGTTGGATGCCAGTCAGAGGCTGGTGGGGAAAGGGCTATCTGCCACCTGTTCGTGCACTAAGGATAAGCACCTATATGAAAAAAAAAAAGTTTAAAAATGGTGGTGCAACAGGGACAAGTCCTGAATTACTCACATGTTTCAGTCCAGTAGGATTTCTTTTAGTGTGCAGTGTGTAATTTCACAGCAACAAAACCTCTGATGTGTTCCAGTCCCTTTTCATCTCAAGCCTCTGGAGGTGCTGTGATGCAAATCTCTATGAGCCAGTAGAGTGTTTTCACAGTCACTTTTAGTGGTGTGTGGAACTATCAAATTCCCACAGAATGAAATTTCACAGAATTTTTTATATTCCAACAAAATTCTGCCACATTTTGTCAGAAGCAGAATGGTGAAATTCTGTGTCAGAAAAATGCAGAATGGGTTTTCTGCTACACTTCTGCGGAATTCTATTCTGTAGCTTTTAATATTTTTCATGGAAATAGTTGCAGAATGACTTTCCACAGAAAAATGCTGTTCCACAGATATGATTCTGCTAGCAGGTGGAATTCTGCAGAAGGACCAGCGAAATTCCAATGGAAATTCTGCTACCGTAATGGTCATTCTACACTAATTCTTCAGGCAGAATTCTACATTCTGCACAGCACCAGTGTCTTTCCATTCCAGTTCTCTGGCACTTTCACTATTAGTCTCTCAGACTGTGCTGTACAAGCATGCAATTACTTCATTTTCTGTGTTGCAGGAAAACTGCTTGCTTTGGCAGGCACAGAGTATGTCTTTCTAACAATCACCCTCTGCAGCCAGCCCAGTGTCGCTGAGGGCTGAGGCACTGGTCGCCTTACCTCGCGCTATGCCAGTGACCCGTGTTTGGGAATGAGCACAGGCCACCGGCAGTTGGCAGGGGAGGAGAGGGATCGAGCATCCGTAGGACTGCTCTCCTTCTCTGGGGTGGGACTTCAGCGGTTTGGTGCATGACTGGCTCCTGGCGGAGGCTAAGGGGCTGGCACACCAAAAGCTACAGAAGTGGGGGACTAGGCAGATGTTTGGAGTAGGGTTGTCAGAACCGTCTGAAGTTCTGGGTTCTAGTTCTAGTCTAGAACTTTTGAAAAAGTTCTAGTGTTCTAATCTTTTTTAGAACTTTTTAGAACTCGAACCCTATTTTTTTATTGTGCTGCCAGTAGCGAAGATAGTAATAAAATACATGTAAAGGAAAAACTGTTCAAAATAAGGGGAGAGAAATTATCTTGTGTGACATTGATAGGAATACAACTAGGTTTATCTATAGTTTCTTCTGTTTGCTAAAGTCAGCAACTTAATACGTAACAGGCCCACCCACCCACCCATATGTTAAAAGTTTTCCTGCTGCAGCTGCATCATAGTTCCTTAGTGAAAGAAAAAGCACATTAGCCATTTATGTACTCAGCTATATATACTCATTGTCATGAATTAGGAGAAAAATAACTGATATTACCTAATTTCAGCTATTTGCTGCTTTCTGTTTTAAATGAGTGAATCAAAAGTTGCTATGTTTAAAGAAAGCTTTTATAACAAAGTCAAGCCAAGTACTAGCAGCAACATGTGGAACTGTTACAAAACATATTATGTCATAACATATTCAGTCAAGACATTGGAATAAAAAATATTTGCAGAAACCACAAGAAGGCTGCTCCAAACCTAAGTTGTGCCTGTGTGAAAAGCTGAGCACCAAGAACAAAAAGACACAGCACCAACACTTCCAAAAATATACTGTATTATGCGTTTTAACTGAGTAGCATCACAGTACAGAAACGCCATAGCAGGACAAAACAGTTTAAACAGACAAAGGTCCTTTTGTCTGTTTAAACTATTTTATCCTACATGCTTCTGTACTGTGATACTATCAATTAAACTGCATAATCTGATATATTTGAAGTCTTCTGTTCTTATAAAAAAAAATATGCCAGTCATTGTTGCTGGCAAAATGCATACAATTTTCTAAGGTAATGCATACATATACCAACATTTTTGTTGGCAAATTGAAGTAATACATACAAAAAATTCTAAGATGATGCATTTTTGCAGCTGATACTTCAATAAAATCTGTATTTCAGTCACATAAGTAAAAAAAGTGGTTTCCTCACCACATACTAACTTAAGGAACATTTAATGTAGCTGCAGCAGTTGGCATATGATGTTTAAGGGACAGCGTCTGTCAACCCCATTATGTATCAAATTATCACTACTTATAAGGCAAAAACACTATGATACGTCACATTCTGTGAAAACTGCTGATGCAGATTTTCTTTTATTTCTGATTCCTTTATTCTTTTTTAAAGGGGACAGGACAATTGTGCTAGGTGGCAGCAGATGGCAATGTATTTAATAAGAATATATATTATGTGTAGTGTACAGTAGGTTCGGTCTGTCATCATTTTTTCCTCACCATCCCCAGCTGATCACGAATCTGTAAATGAAAGAACTAAAACAACACCCACCTTTCACCCCATCACCCATTCCACTTTTCTTCCACCACCCTCATCTGTGCAGTAGCACCCATACCACTTACACCCATGTTAAAACCAACCCACAACCCTCACCCATGTACTAGCATCCATTTTTCGTTTATGGCTAACATTTCTGTAATTGAAAAATAATAAACAGCTACCAATTAGAACTCATTGTTTTGTCCTCTTTAAAATTGAAAAATAGACCGTCTCTGTCCCAGCCCATGCTGATGCACCACAAAGTCACAGAAGGTAAATCCAAAAATATATGTTTGCACTTTAACTATAAATAATATGATACAAAAGGATTGATGTGACAGTGTCCTTTTATGCCAAATTTGGCCCTGTTCCACTGATGTTAAAATTGCCCTGTATATAAAACTTGTTGACTTTAGTTTAGACCCTAGCTACAAAGCAGTTTGCCATGAAATGGTGAAAGTTTTGGGGGTATATAGTCAAGGTAGTAGATCGAGAAAGGAGAGGACGACAACCAAAGTCATCACAGTCTGTAAAAGTTTCCTTTTGGTGCAGAGAGACTCGTCCCACACAGTATTTACCAGCCACCACCATCTGAGTTGTCATCATCACCATCAACATCCACAACATCAATCACTTCAGGATCAGTTTGTATACTCTTGTAGGGATCGAAAATCTTGACTTATTAACTTTAATAAAAGTTAACGTTGTACATTTTCTGGCAGCAACCTATTTCTGGTGTCTGTCACAATATTGCCAGCTGTACTAAACATGCGTTCTGAAGAGACACTTGTTGCAGGACAACCAAGATATTTATAGGCTTCATCATACAGCTCTGTCCAAATTGACTTTTTTGATCTCCAGTATTCAAAAGGGCATGCATCAATAGGAATAGGCAGTTCTTGCAGGTAACTATCTACCATGTTGGACAGAGACCGCTCAGAAGAGGAATCAGCAGAAGCAGCTGGTATGGCAGCAATTTGGGAAAGGTTTTGCCACAGATTTAGCTTGTTACTAAGGGCTGAAGAAGTGGCAGTTGTGGAACAACTACTGTTAATGTTTGGTGACTTTTCAGTTCTGTATCCCTTGTGAAGATGAACCTGCATGTTGTGGTGATGACAACCTGATGGTACTATGTGTGTCTGTGTTTGACTCCTGTGAGTGCTGCAGCTCATCTAGCAACATACATTTGTACTGCTCATATCATCTGTTTTGGAAGATGTATAGCCTTGAACCTGGGATCTAAGAGAGTTGCAAGGATGTAGTGTCTTGATTTCGTCATTGCAACTAATTTGTCATTGGTTTTGAGCGCTCGCTCATTCTCTTCTGAGATTCCCATGATATAAGCGACATGTTGTCTGCGCTTCAGATCTGTCTTTTCTATTTGTAGATTTAGAACACTAAGATGATGTGAAATGAGCATTATGAGTGGGATAACCTGACTCACAGATGCACCTTCAGAAGACATGTCCCTTGTAGCTGTCTCAAAGGAGCTAGGATACAGCACACTGTCTCCATTAATTTCCACTGCAGCACAGACAGCATAATGCCATCTCCAATAATGTAACTGGAGCAGTACTCATGTACAGCTTGCTTTTGCTCCAAGATGCGCTGCAGCATATAAAGCGTTGAGTTCCAACGAGTGGAAACATTTTGAATCAGCTTTTGCTGGGGCAGCTTGTGTTTTTTTTGCAGTTCGGTCAATGTCCGTATTGCCTTGGTTGAATGTGAAAAGTGAGTCACAATTTTTTTGCAAACAGCAATCATACCATCCACTTGTGTTTCGTTGCTGAGAAATCCCGTGACAGTTAAGTGTAAGCAATGTGCAAAACAAGAAGCATGCAGAAATCCTCCATCCTGTATTGCTTTTAAGATGTTGGCTCCATTGTCACTTACTATGAAGCCACATTTTAGACCGTGATAATAAACCCATTCTTCAAGGAGGTCATTTAGTTCCTGCAAGATGTTTGCAGCAGTATGACTTTGCCCAAACTTCTTTATATGCAGCAGCGCCATCTTTTGGGGTGTCTTTGTTTTTGAAGAAGCACAAGAAAACGTGACCCAATGAGCGGTAAGGGACATGTAATCTATGTTTTGAGTGCTGGTCCACATATCTGTTGTGACATGAATAACCCCACCCTCTGCAGTTTTAAGTGCAAGCATCACTGTCGCTTTTAAAGCCTGATAAATGTTTGGTATTTCAACATAGGAAAAGTACCTTGATGAGGAACATTGTACGAGGCTCTGCTAATGTCATGAGCTCCTAAAATCCTCATGATCTACCAAGAGTATGGGAGAAGGGCTCCGGCTAACAGTTCACCAATTAGGTGATTAAGATGAAGGTCTTTGGATGATTTCTAGTAAAGGTATTCTTCCTTTCAAATGCCTGAGACAGTGTTAGCTGTTTGCAACATGTCCCTGCTGGTTTATTATACACCGTGGCGCTTGATGGGCAGATGGACGCAGAGATGGTGGACTAGGACTTATACATTCAGTGCCATCACTGGATGTGCAACTGTACTAATGGTGCTGGCATTGGTGGTAACAGTGATCCTAGGACTGGCAGTGGTTCTGCCGCATCAAGTTCAGACAATTCAGTATCCATTTCAGATTCCTGACCCTTCTCACGTGCGGTCTGGAAGATGGAGGACATGGGTTTTGGTTTTGGATGAACAAAACCGAATGCTTTTTCAGATGGCGTTTAAGAGCTGTAGTGCCAAGGCATGGCACAACTTTACCACGAGCTTACACTCTGTTTACACAGGGAACAAATTGCCATGGATCAGTTTACTGACTGAGAAATAATTCCACACCTCAGATGTGACAGATTTTGTTTGAGTGCTAGGAAGATAGCTAAAGACTGTTTGTGACTTTTCACCTGTCCTAACAGAACCTGGGACATGCTCCTTGGTGCTAGAAGAGTGGACAGAAGACTCTGATGGATTTTCATTGCTGGCCAACAGAAGTGGTGGATTCATTGGATATAGTCCTTTTCATTGCCAACAGTGCTGGATGTATTTGCAAGTGCACTACCTGATTCATTGTCAGCAGACTTGCTCATTTCACTTTGTTGAGGAAGTAATGATTTGTCACGAGACACAACAGTGTGGGACTGAGACAAAGAGCTACTGTCTGAGTCAGAGAGGACTCACTGTCACTTGCATTAGTGCTGCTAGTCACAGGGATCTTAACGGCATGAATGGCATACCTTATGGTGCCTCTCCGTGTGACCCCAGCAGCTGTACAGGTTTTCTTAAAGGTCCCCTTTACCACACTTCACTGTTGCTCTTTTTTGCTGTTTGTTGAAATTTTATCACGTGAAACATTTTGGTTATTTCTGTTAGCACCAGGATTACCACTACCACCAACACCTGCTCCAACACCAGCACTATATGCTTCATCTATGTTGGTGTCAGCCATAACAGACAGTAAGTACCAGTACTACCAGTCCAGTATACTGCAGTGAACACACCAACACCCAAACAATTCCTGTGTAACAAAGCAATGTGATCTGTAATCGCTGGCTACAACTCCAAAATGTTATTTTGGTTGTGTGACACTGTGATACGTGGACTGAAAGTAATTGAAGAATATGACAGTTTGCAACTAAAGGATCCCAGGTTCAAGGCTTACAGAATGATTGGGCTGCTGGGCATAGGCATACACATAGCAATCAAAGGGCACAAGCAGCAGGGTGATGGGCTGACCACAGAGCCAGTCACATACGCAAACCAGGGAATGAGAATTATATTTCTACGTTTCCGTCATGTAAGGTTAATGCTACCACACAACTGGCCACTGGGCTTCTCTCAGTAACACACACACTGGGTAGGGTACAGTGCAGTCAAAGGGCACACAGCAGCAGGGTGATGGGCTGACCGACCACAGGAGACGGAGTCACATACGCAAACCAGGGAATGAGAATTATATTTCTACATTTCTGTCATGTAAGGTTAATGCCACCACACAACTGGCCACTGGGCTTCTCTCGGTAACACACACACTGGGTAGGGTACAGTGCAGTCAAAGGGCACACAGCAGCAGGGTGATGGGCTGACCGACCACAGGAGACGGAGTCACATACGCAAACCAGGGAATGAGAATTATATTTCTACATTTCTGTCATGTAAGGTTAATGCCACCACACAACTGGCCACTGGGCTTCTCTCGGTAACACACACACTGGGTAGGGTACAGTGCAGTCAAAGGGCACACAGCAGCAGGGTGATGGGCTGACCGACCACAGGAGCCAGTCACATACAAACCAGGAATGAGAATTATATTTCTACGTTTCTGTCATGTAAGGTTAATGCCACCACACAACTGGCCACTGGGCTTCTCTCTGTAACACACACTGGGTAGGGTACAGTATGCACACACTGGGCTTCTCTCTGTGACACACACACACACTAGGGTTCAGAAACTTCAGAAAGATTTATTTGCCTTTTTTTGCGCCCCTACGTTTCTGTCATGTAAGGTTAATGCCACCACACAACTGGCCACTGGGCTTCTCTCTGTAACACACACTGGGTAGGGTACAGTACACACACACTGGGCTTCTCTCTGTGACACACACACACACTAGGGTTCAGAAAGATTTATTTGCCTTTTTTTGCCCCCCTACATTTCTGTCATGTAAGGTTAATGCCACCACACAACTGGCCACTGGGCTTCTCTCTGTAACACACACTGGGTAGGGTACAGTACAGTGCAGTCAAGGGGCACACACTGGGCTTCTCTCTGTGACACACACACTAGGGTTCAGACTTATTTAGATTTATCAGATTTATTTGCCTTTTTTTTGCGCCCCTTGTATGCTTGTTGCTGGCAGCTGCTGAGTGTGTAGTGTGCTGCAGTTTCAAATAATCACACTTCACAAAGGTTCTTTTCTCTCTGAGTCCTCCTCCAGTCCTCCTCCTGATATTGGTCTCTCATCAATCCCTCCCTATTCCCCCCAGTCCCTTCCCCAATCTTGATTAATCCCTCCAGTCCTGATTCCCTCCTTCTGTCCTGAACGGCCCCTAGTACTCCCTACCGTCTCCCAGTTCCCCCGATTTTAGCTTTTTTCTTGTTCTCGCCGGTCTCACAAGAGAAGAAGTGGCCACGACTGCTGGACAAAAGTAGCGGACGCGCTAACCGCTTTTGCTACAGTTTAGTGGGCTGCTGGTGCTGCCTGCTGCTGCTGCCTCTGTCTGCAATGATCCTCAGTCAAATGGCACTCCTCCTCGTGGCGCATCTCTTTAATACCCCCACAGATCCCGCTGCTCGCGTTGCTTACTCGACCCCACGTCGTCTCGCGTCTCGCGGTGATTCAAACCCTTTTGCGAACCGTTTAGTGTTCGAGTTCTAAGTTAGAACTCGAACACCAGGGTTCGAGGAGGGTTCGAATCTTTTCCGAACCTGTTCTGACAACCCTAGTTTGGAGGATCGCGTACCGCAGTGTGCACGCTCACTCTTTGGGCATCATTTCATGTCTCATCTAGGGGAACCAATTACTGGAGAAAAAATGGTACTGGTGTGCAGAGTGATGGTCGGTCCCCGAAGGCGTCTCCCCTGCGATGGGCAGTAACTCTTCCAGAAACGAATCTGGAGTTAGGTGGGTCGAGGGGGATCCCCACCACCCCACCACAAGGGACAAGCCATGGGGTAGCTGGAAAGGATAGGCTGTGAGCGAGGGATGGGGCTGGGGAAGTCCAACAGGATGTAGAGCCGACAGGGACCAGGTGGATAAAAGAAATTAAAAGAGGGAAAAAAAAAACAATCACCCTCTGCAGCCTGCCTCTCTCAGCAATTAAACACTGACTGACCAAATTCTGGAACAGCCCAAGCTGTTCACTGGGGAAAACAGTCCAGCTCTTCCTTGTTTCTGGAGCTGTCAGTCACTATACGGAGTGCTCTAAGTATACCACTCTATCAAAGATTGGCTAAGGCAAAGGCACCTGAAATAATAAGGTACTTCTCAAGCCCTTGAGCCATTTGTGGCTCCTTCAGCGGGCTCTCAAACCTGTTAAGATGTTGTACTGCCCCCTGACCTCATTGCCATAGATCCTGAGGGTCAGGGTCAATAAAGATGTTTGCTGATCCTCAATCTCTAGGGCAATCACCAAAGTCCTCACTTTACAAAGGGCTCATGAACTTAAACTACCTCTTTCTCCAAAAACGTTCGCTGTGCATGGTTGCACTAGTGTCTGGTCTGCTTGAGAAATCCCTAATTTTATATAACAAAGGTTAAAGATGCAAAGCTCCAACCAACTTTATCTTAAAGGTAGACAGATGCCTCTGATGCAGCAGTTTTCTCTTGCACTTATGTTTTCTTATACTTATCTTTCTCTGTATACTTTTCTAATGTGCCACTACCATGACTCATCAAACCAGTGAAATGTTGTAATCACTAGTTGTGTCTTGTTTAATATGACCATTTACATTTTCTTCTTTTTCTCTTGAATGTTTTCTATAACTAGAGGGAACTGCTGCCCTTTTCTTTTGCTTGACTGATTTTGCAAAATATAAATGCTTCTTGATTAGATATCACTTCCTTTTAGTTTTGCAAATGTTGCAATGTTTTAATTGTAAATCTATTAATACAATGCAATGTGAGAAATATAATATTTTGAAATAATGTTTAATTCTGTGTAACTATGGAAAGAGGCACAACTGTCCAGAGGCAATCAAATTGCAATGACCACATTATGCCTACCTCAGGACTGTGCACTAAGACCTAACACCCTCAGCCCTACAAAGGCAGCAGAATGGAAGGTCTGGGTTCTTCACATTCCTGTCCATGCCACATTGACTTAGTTAGGAACACTGGTGATGATATGCTCAGATGAAACCCCAATAATACAAGATGCAAAAACCCATGTATAAGCAAAGCAGTTGTAGTGGACTGCCCAAGGAGACCATTGAATGAGTAAGACTTGGACAGATTTGGAGTAATGATTCAGATAAAAAAATTTCAAGTGACAGAGTACGTAGAACTTTTTTATTGCAGCTGTTCTACCAGCTTGATAGATATAGCCAAAAATGCTGTTTTAAGTAAATAACAATAACAGAAAAATAAATTTCTCAAATGCACTTATACCTCTGTGCTTCAACTGTAATGTACAGTTCTAGGGACGTAGATATGTTGTTCAATCCACACTTAGTGGCAGGTTTCTTGCCGCTTTAAATCAGCTGGAAGGTCTTCAAGCTGGCTCCTCCCACCCACCTGGGTGGTAAATCCCTCGGCTCCGCCCCATGACTCCTGATCTTCCTTACCGTTTGGAAGCTCAGGTTCCCTCCTTAGCACTCTGAGTTTTAGGCCTGGATCCACACTCTTCGGATTTCCCGAAACTGATTTTAAAATTTACAAGACTAAGGTCTTCATCTTCCCTTGTGGCTGCAATGGACAAATCGACTCCCAGCTTCCATTGGTGCCCTTATGGGCAGAAGATGTCCCAGACCAATCTGCACTCCACGTGCATCTACTCCCTGGGGCTTGGCCACAATTCACAGGCCTGCGAATTGTGTAGGTCTTTCTCGGATTCGGTCTTGGAGGACCGTGCTGCCAGACTACTTCTTGGGCACTCCAAAAAATGGTACCCGCCGGTCAAGCCTAAGGAGGCCCATTGGGTGGTGTCTGTGGTGGCGGGTTCCACAGAGCAGTTGGAGCAGATGATCACCCTCAAAAGAGGAGGTGGCCCAGGCTGCTTCTCCTTACTCCTTGGCTGCGGCATTTATCTCGCTCTCCTTGGGCTCCTCCTACATGGCTTCTTTTAAGGAACCTTGTCAATCCCGCTCCACTAAGGGAGAAGGGCCATCGGGACATTCCAGTCAGTGCAGAAAGAAGAACTCTAAAGGTAAGTCCCACCATCGATGTTCGTGGGAGCGGGAGAGATCCCCTTCACCGGACCGTCGACTCTCGACTTCAGTCAAGGTTGCTGCTGCAGCCACTGGCTTCATGGTGTCCCCATCAGGTCAGCCTGCCGAGACATCCATTGACGTGGTCGAGATTTTTCTCGACCCGTAGGACGGTTTGTCGACTAGAGAAGCTGACAACCCTTCTTCACCGGTTCCCCCAGTGGTTACCAAGGACTTGCCTGTGCCTCCTGTGCCGAAGTCCCCGGTTAAGGTCCCTGCACTGAAGGAGGGGCGAGTTTCACCAGTTCCCTCTCTGACTCACCCTTGGAATCCCCGAAGGTCTCGGTATCAGTCTCGGTCCTCTTCCAGGTCCAGCTGGTCCCACCAACATCGGTGGTCTCGGTCTCGGCACCATGGAAATTAGAGTTGCCGCTCGTCCTCTTCGGAGGATAGGCTCTGGCGCAAGCTGCGTCAGTGCTATGAGGACTTGATGTGGCAGCAACTTTTACTGACCGGTAACAAGCCGACTCCATTGCCTTCTCCCGCTATTAAGTGGCTATCATTGGAGTGGCCGAAACAACCCCTCGTGGTAGTCGAGGAGCCACCCACGGCACTGGTTGTTCAGCCAAAACTGGCTGTTCCACCCAATGTGATGGAACCTCCACCTCCACACCTGAAGACTGGGGCCCCGACCAAGGATTCTCGGTTGGGTCTGGGCTTGCCCCATAGGTTGTTGGTCACCCTCACTCCCGATCGACCTCTGCAGGTGGAGGGTGGCTCAGGTGCTCGCCAGCTGCTTGCAGACTCCTTGGAGTCTGACAACAGCTCCTCCCTGTTCTCCAGGCCAATTGACCTGGAGTCTGCAGTGGGCCAGTCGGTGGACGAGAGCCCATCCTTGTTTTTGGGTATGCTTCGACTCATCTCAAAGTCTACTGGGATGCAGCTCAAACCCGTTCAAAAATGGGCCAAGTATCCCTTTATGGAGATACTGAACCAAGGGGATTCCCCTACGGAGGCCTTTTCAGTGGCTAAAGCCGTTGTTGGCCTGGCCCTGGAGTTGTGGCAGCAGCCAGCATCTTGTCCCATGCCTTCGGTCAGGATGGCTCGAAAGTACGTGGCCCCCACCAGTTCACTCCCCAGTTTCTCAAAGCACCCCTCTGCAGAGGGGTTAGTGACCAATAGCATTTTCTGGCATTCTGGTAACGCTCAGAACATGGACAAACCACCCCATAAGGAATTCAAAAAGTTGGATTACTCAGGGTGGAAGGTTTACGCTGCTTCCTCTCTAGGCCTTCGTCAGGCTAGCTCGGCCATTCTGATGGCACATTTCTCACACTCCCTTATGGGCTCCCTGGGTGAGGTGATTCCTCATCTCCTGGCTGACCTTCAGATGACAGTCAAGCAGGTGTGGGATCAGGAAAGGGTGGTGGCTAAACAACAGCTCCAAACTTCATTGGACATTGGTGACTCTTGTGCCCGGTCAGTAGCAGTCACAGAGGCTATGCGCTGCAGAGCTTGGCTGCGGATCTCCACTTTCACAGTGGACACCCAGCACAAGCTGGCAGATGTTCCCTTCCTGGGCACTGACTTGCTTGGGCCCAGAGTGGAAGGCCATCTCCAGAGGATTGAGAAGTCCAATGCCACCTTGGACTTGGTCACGTCTCCCAGAAGGACAAAGGCCAACCGCAGCAGCATAAGCCCTTTTGCCCTTACGCTCCTGCAGCACGTCTGGCCCAGCAACACCAGCATCAGGGCCAGCAGGCTCATACTTGGAACCCTAAGGCCAAGTCTGCCGCTTCCTCTAGTAGGAAGCCTGGAGGCAAGGGTTCAGGAGGTCCCTCAGCGGGCCCTTCCTCCAAGCCTGCCCAGTGATGGGTTGAGGGGTGTCACCCCCAACCTTGTCACTCCTCCCCAGGTTCCCCCCATGGGGCAATGGCTCCACCACTTCTTTTCTGCCTGGTCTGCTATATCCACAGACCGCTGGGTGTTAGAAGTGGTCGGCAGGGGTCTGCCTCTGGAATTCGAGCAGTTCCCTCCCTATTGAGCCATCGCCTCACGGGGGGGCTATGGGTTCTGCAGCCTCTCTGTCGGCTCATTGAGCTGACATTGCCTTGCTCCTCCAGAAGGAGGTGATCAGTGAGGTGGCGGACCCTCCCCCAGACCCAGGGTTTGTGTCCAGGTACTTCTTGGTCCCAAAACAGATGGGGGCCTGGTGCCCCATTCTCGACCTGCATGACATGAACAAGTTCCTAAGGCCTCGCACCTTAGGGATGGTCACTCTGGCTCAGATCATTCCATCCTTGGAACCAGGCATATGGTTCTGTTCTCTGGACCTTCAGGAGGCATTCTTTCACATCCCAATCTGTCCGTCTCATCAGTGATTTCTCCACTTCAGAGCAGAGGGATCTCTTTACGAGTTTCAGGCCATGCCCTTCAGCCTCTATCCAGCTTCCAGGGTTTTCACCAAATGCATGGCAGTGGTGACAGCATTCCTGCAGTGCCGAGGGGTTCGGATGTATCCTTACCTGGATGACTGGCTGATTGCAACCCCCTCCAGTTTGTAGATGGAGCGGTCCAGGGATCTGGCCCTCCAGGTCTGCTCTCAGATTGGCCTCCTCATCAATGAGGCCAAATCAGAACTCATGCCATTGCAGGTGATTCAGTTCATCGGGGAAGAGCTCAACTCTCTTCGAGCCAGAGCCTGGCTCCCGGCGGACAGGACCGAGGTCCTTTCCTCCTTTGCCCAGTCATTTCTGGTTGGGCAATTGTGCCCTGTCTGGGACTTCCTGTGCCTCCTTGGCCTCATGGTGCCCTGCACCAGTGTGGTCCATTGGGCCTGCTGACATATGCGTCCCCTGCAATGGGGACCGGTCAGCCAGTGGTCACAGTGCTCCGGTCCTCTGAACCAGCCGGTGACAGTGACTCAGGAGATGTGGGATGGCCTGCAGTGAAGTCTCACCCCACCTCATCTGCAGGAGGGTATTCCGTTAGTCCACCCCAAGCTGATGATCACTCTAATGACCGATGCCTCTCTGATGGGTTGGGGTGCCCATCTGAGGGAGCTCAGAGCCCACAGCCTCTGGTCCCCTCAGGAGTCTTGATGTCACATCAACCTGCTGCAGCTTCGAGTGGTTCAACTAGCCCTCACCACCTTCCCTTCATTTGTACTGGGTCAGGTGATTCAGGTCCAGATGGACAACACCATGACCATGTACTATCTCAACCGTCAGGGTGGGATGCCCTCCTTGCCTCTGTGCAAGGATGCTTTCTGCATCTTGTCTCTCATGATCAGCCTGGAAGCAGATCTCCTAGCCATCCATGTGGCAGGAGCCTCCAACAGTCTGGCCGATGCCCTCAGTCAGATAGGCACTGCTTCTCATGAGTGGTCTCTCCTGCCAAAGGTAGTACAAGATCTGTTCTCTCACTGGGGCTACCCTCAGGTGGACCTGTTCACCTCCAGGGAGAATGCAAAGATGAGGCTGTTTCACTCCCGCCCCCCTCAGCAGGGCTCGCTGCAGGGGGATGCCTTCTGGAGGCCATGGAACCTGTGCCTCTTCTACACCTTCCCTCCATTTCCCTTGATCCACAAGGTGCTTCTAAAGGTGAAGAGGGATAAGGCACAGGTGATTCTGGTAGTCCCAGACTGGTCCCGCCAGTTCTGGTACACAGATCTCCTCAGCCTCAGCTCCAGGCTCCCGAGGAGGCTTCCAGCCTGCCCAGACCTGCTCTCAGTCAACAAGGGAAAGGTTCTCCATCTGGACATTCAATCCCTGCACCTGATGGCCTGGTTTCTGAGCAGCTAGAGTTCCAGACCTTGGGTCTTTCCAACAAGGTCCTCAACGTCATTGAGCCGTCCCATAAGGAGTCGACCAGAAAATGCTATGCTTTCCAATGGAATATATTCTCCATTTAGTGGCAGGACAAGGGGCTGGACCCTTCTTCCTGTTCCTTGGCTAGCATTCTGGACTACCTGTGGTCCCTTTCTCAGCTAGGGCTTCAGTTTATGATCCTTAAGGTGCACCTGGCAGCCATCTCTGCTTACCAGGCATGGGCCGGCAAGCAGTCGGTGTTGCAGGAGAAGGTGGTTGGGTGCTTTTTCAAGGCATGATCACATATCCCCTCTGGTGTGAGAACCTCCACCTCCATGGGATCGACTGCTGGTATCAGCTAAGCTCATGGGCAAGCCATTTGAACCAATGCACAGGTGTGACACCTCTCACCTGTCATGGAAGACTGCCTTCTTGGTGGCTATCACATCAGCCAGAAGGATGGGAGAGCGCCAAACACTTTCCATTGAGTCTACTTATCTGGTCTTCCATAGGGACAAGATTGTCCTTTGCCCCCACCTGAAATTCCTTCCGAAGGTGGTGTCAGAGTTTTACCTTAACCAGGTGTTGACTGTACCAGTGTTCTACCCCATTCACACCTCAGAGGCTGAATATAGGCTCCATACTTTGGACCCTAGAAGAGCGCTCTCTTATTATAAGGAGCGAATGGCTAAAGTTTGGGGAGAGATTCGCAAGCTGTTTGTCACCTACGCTGAAGCCGCACCTGGCAGACCTGCAGCCAAGCGGATGATAGGCAGGTGGTCACCTCCTGCATAGATTTCTGCTATAGGTTGGTGGGCATGGAGCCTCCCAAAGGGATAAGAGCTCATTCTACCTGCCATACTGCTGCTTTGGTGGCTGCTTCTAGGTACGTCCCTGTCCAGGAAATCTGCAGGGCTGCTACCTGGAAATCAGCACACACCTTCTTCATTTCCCATTACCACATTGACCTAGAGTCATGCTGGGATGCTGGTTTTGGGACCTCGGTTCTCCAGTCCTTATTCCCTAAGTAGGGGGTGCGCACCTTGCCCCACTCCTCCCAGAGAACTGCTAGGAATCTGCCACAAAGTGTGGATTGAACAACATATCCACATCCCTAGAAATACAGGTTACTCACCTGTAACAGGAGTTCTAGGAGTGGTATATGTTGTTCATCCACACGACCCACCCAACCTCCCTGGCTTCAACGCGCAACCTGACTTCCAGTGGGCTAGATCTGGCATCTTGGGGCAGAGCCGAAGGTTTTACCACCTGGGTGGGTGGGAGGAGCCAGCTTGAAGACCTTCCAGCAAGATTTAAAGCAGCAAGGAACCTGCCACAAAGTGTGGATGAACAACATATACTACTCCTAGAACTCCTGTTACAGGTGAGTAACCTGTATTTTCCCCTCAGGTCTATATCTTTGCTTACCTTGAGAATGAAGACATCAGTACCTTTCCAGGCCTTGCTGTAGTACCTAATGTACTAGACAAACCTCTTCTGGACCCACAGTTAGCTCACCAAAATAACTTTCCTTGGTAGGGTACAATAGTAGTAGTAGTGACTATTGAAGAGGACTTCCTGTTACTGTTTTGCACTTTGTAAAGTTCCTTGTAAACATATTTAGACAAATAAAACCTTTTTACCGCATCAGTTTTCAGATAATCTGGTGTTACTATGGAGGACATCACATCAGACATTCATTGACGATTTGAAAACCAAACAGTGCTGACTGCTCCTACGTGCATGTTCTTTGAATATTTGTAGATGCTGTGAAAAGTATATTTTAACTTTTGGGGGCTTGGGAGGAGATTGGGTGCTAGAGAAGGGTAGGTTATAGGGCTTTAAGATAAATTATGGAGTCAGAACAATTACTGGGTAGGGGTTTCTTGTTTGGAGCAGGTGGAGGGAAGGAATTGTGGCTCCAATTTCTACTATAATGACATTAATACAAAACTTCACCAGGACGTGGGGTGGGGTGCTAATGGGTGGCAGGGTAGGGGGAAATTTATTTCAAACATCCAGGAAGTGAGCCAGGGCTGGAGATAAGTTCACATTGGGGGGAGCATGTATGGCTTAAGAATTTGTTTTTTGTTTAAACTACACACACTTTGCATAGTTCTTCACAGGTGAAGTGACACTTCACCCAATGAAAACTTAGCATAGGAGCTGTTCGACAGCACTTTTGCCACCAAAGTGCCACTGTGCATAATTTTTCCTTGTGAAATTGGGCACTTTGCCAGGTAAAATATATGTGAAGTGTACCCAACAGTGATGTGACATCAGGTGAACTTTGTGAAGTTCTACCAAAGTGATTTCCTCCAACTTCACTCATCTCTAGTGTGCATATCTGACATTGGTTTAGAAGCCATGAGGAAAATAATTGGAGTAGAATGTGATACGGGGTAGAGGAAAAGAGCAAGGAAAAGCCCCTTCGTGTCAGTTCCACCAAGTACCAGTTCTGTGAGTAGCGATGGTGAAGAAAGAGTCAGGAGAGGCAGTGGGGGTCATAGTGGTGGTGCTATGTAAGAGATAGAAGGATAAGGTATGGGAGTGATTCATTATTCCCAATAAAACATGTTTCATTGGTTCCCAAATGTTAACTGGTTCCACACACACTGCATGCAATTATGTTTCAGCTAGTCCCTGTCACCCAGTGCATCTGATGATGCAAGCACATTCAGTAAACAGGTAGCACATAGTCCCCTCACTGATTCTCATTTGAGTTCTTTGATGTCCTCTACCCAAGGTGATATGAGAGATACATCCCAGTTTGTCAAATCAAACCCACAGATTCATCTTGTATGAGCAACTCAGCACCAGCTGCCAGTGCTAATGGCACCAGCACCTCCACAGCTATCTCAGTGCCATGGGTATGGACGATTGCCTGTCCACCTTGAGATACTGCAGGATACCCCATCCACCCATCTCTACAGTTAGCAGTAACAGAATTACCAAGCCAGTTTCTGCTGCTCATTCACTGTGTCATCAAGATGATATTGAATCTGGGTCTTGCACTGACACTGCTGTTATTGTGTTACCAGAAGAAAAAGTAGAATTGTTTGGGTTTTTGTGAGGTACACCAATCCCACAAATTTATAAAATCAGTCCAGTAGAACTACTACCACAGCAGCTCATAGAGGAGAAAATTGCCAGTGAGGAAGATATTGAAGCAGAACTGCCTGGGGTGATAGTGAGGTGATGAATGAAAGGGAATCAGAATCACATGAGGAGCAGGTAGCAGAAGGGTAGGGCAAGGTTGAAAAATCATGTAAGACTGAAACAGAGGGGTATGAGGAAGGAGAAGAAGAAAAAATAAAAGAGGAGGAGAAGCAAGGGGATGATGCAGGAGAGGAGGAAGCACATGCAGGAGAGGAGGAGATGGATGAAGCAGAGGTGATTAAAAATGTGGACTGTGTCTTATACCAACAAGTTTTGATGAGGACTGTGATACTGAGAAGTGGAGACCATCATGGGGGAAACTGAATAAATTAAAAAAAAATATGCAAAAGAGAAAAGCAAGAAAGCAAGTTGGTAAGGAAAGGAAATATAGTGAAAGCCTATGTCCACTCCTAGCCCCCACACAATCAGCCAAATTTTATGCCTAGTACTGCTGTCAGTGCTGCCCTGCCTGGTCATCCAGCACACATATGTCATTTCACCATGGCACAACAAATGATACCATCTCACAGTTGCCACCTTATTGCTGCCAAAGTGCACCAGCATTCCAATCATGTAGCTAAAAAACTAATGAAAAATATTAAATAAAGTACATCATCTTTCGGTGTTCCTCTGTGAGGCAGTCTGCTACAATATAACTCCTGCCAGTGCCGGTGTTGGCAGAGGCGCAGTAAGAATGAAGGTGGTGCTGCCTAATGTGGACTCAACCCAATGGGCAGCTAGACATAGGAAGCCTTTGTTTGTACTAGTGCTACAGACTTCACTAGTGAAATGCATATAATCCCCATCTGTCTCCTTCAGAACTGGCAATATCTGTGTGTACTGACTCATAAATACTAAGGGGAGCATGCCAAGAAATCATGACCCATAGTGGAAAGTTGTATTTAGGCTTCAGATCAAAGACCATCATCTCCCCGATATGTTTTGTGATTTCAGACATAGGTTGGGTGACTTGGAGCAATTTAATGCAGACATGTAATAACTTAGGCAGTGTAGTTTGTTGATGGTTGTTTAACTGGTACTTCTGAAGCAGTACCAGTACCTGGTGATGCATTGGCTGGCTGCTGTGATTGCCATTGTAGCTGCATTTATATAACTGTCTTATCCCACTACCCATGCCCAACTGTCATTGCTGCTGCTCTTTCATGTGAAAGCTGGTTCTAGACTATGGAGTCCAATGATGTGGCCTGTGGGGATATCTGTCCTGCGAGCAGTGATGTGTGCTGCAGAAGCCTATTAATTTCTGTGATATTATGAACAGGCCACATGAGATGTCAGTGCTGAATCAGCAGCATTTAACATGGTCCACCCATTGGTGAGTCAACCTGAGCAACAAACATGGCATTATTTTACATCTTCAACAGCAATCCAACAAAGAAAGGTTAGTGGTAGTGGATGCCAAGATAGCGGCACTGTTGTTGGTGGTGGTGGTGGTGAAAATTATGACAGTGATGATGATGGTGGTGGAGGAGCTGATGGTGACACCACCACTAGTTCACCTGAGTTCTCTTGGCAGCAACATTTTCAGGATGTAGTACTAATTAAAGAAGTGGCAGAGATGTTTTAGGCTTAAATTGCAGACAGATCTGAAAACTGATTGGGTACACAATTTGTTATATCAACATTACTAGATCCCAGCTATAAAGATATGTGTATTCTCCATGTGTTGATTATATCAATCATATCAATCAGACACTATTGCATATATTTCAAATGGTGTAGCACAGACAATGTGAAGAAGTTAGGAGCTAACCAAGAATCAACCTCCACCTGATTGCATTGCTCCACTTTCTTGGTAGACTTTTCAGGTCTCCATTGCCAGGTGTCAGCATGATGTCATTGAAGACAAATTGGATAGCGATGATCTGGGACAAGAAAGGACAAAAGGGAGCCTTCTGTCACTGACTGCCAGCAATGTGCAAACATTCTGGAGAAAGGAACAGACATCTCAACAAAATATATTATTGAGGGTTTTGTAGCAGAGTCACTGTCTAGCTCAAGTACACTAGTGAGCCCATCAAGTTCTGGGAAGCAGGAAATCAATTTAGCATGCACTGGCTAAACTGTCTTTACATTTTCATGGAACTCCTCCAGCACTGGATGTTTCAGCACAATTGAGGTTAGTGCCTTACCACATTCTACCAGGCTAATGATAGTATTGTATTGTTAGCCATTCTGAAACTCAGCATACTACAGATCAATTTCAGCAACCCAACTGATTACTCTCATGTTCAACAAGTCATATCTTCTGCTAGGTCTATTTCTATACTTCCTGCTAGCAAGTCTTCCCAGAGTCTCACTGGAACTGGTACAACACTCCCAGCAGTGTTATCAGTGCAAGAACTATGACACACACTGCCACATCAAGTTCTTCTGAAGACAGCACATATTTTATAGTGTTATTTGCTGAGGTTCTACCACACTCTCAGTATTTATGCATTTTTTCTGTAATGAGTCTCCTCCCAGAATTTTGTACTGCTGACTTCTTAAATCTTCTAAAAAATAAATGTCCTGCACGTCTTCCTAATTTGTAATTCTACACTGTCCTCTGCCAATATCAGACATTTATTCATCTTTCCCAAAGTATAAATCTTTTACTGCACCCCTCCTCTCTCAAAATTTGCACTCTTACACCTACACCCATCCAAACAATGAATCCCATCTTCTGCACCCCACTCTTAAAATTAGTACATTAGTCCATACCACCATATACTGTATGTGCACATTTACCCCTGCACTCCTTTCAAATGTATACCACATGCATCTCTCTCCAAATTTGTGCTTAACACCCCTCCCCAAGTTTGCAATTATATCCCTGCAACCCTTCAGAAAATTGAAATTGCACCCTCAAAATTTGTACTTGTACCCCAGCACCCATCCTGAAATTTGCACTCATACCACTGCATCCTTCCCCAACATTGTATTTGCCTCCAGAATTCCTCCCAACATTTGTACTTGTACCCTTTTACCTCTCCCAAAATGTGTAACTGGACCACTGCACCCCTCCCCAAATTTGTATTTATACCCCTACACTCCTCCAACAATTTGTACTTTTACCCCTGCACACCTACCAAGTGTTTTCTTTTTTTGATAGTTGAGTAACACCAACTAGGCACTAGTGCCTGTTTTCAGGTACAACTCAGGAACATTAGGGAGGTTAAGCAGTTTGTGCAGGGTCACACAGTATGCAAGCAGAGGTTGTGGGAATCAAACCTATTCTAGCGGGTGTACAAACCTCATTCACAGCTCATTACTCTAACCTCTAGGCTTGTTGCCATTCCAAATTTTTACTTATACCCCAACACACCTAACAAAATGTGTACTAGCAAACCAGTGCACTTCACAACCTTTTTACTTATAACCTTACATCCCTCCCAAAATGTGTACTTGTATCCCTACACACCTCCTAAAATTTGTACTTGGACCCCTCCATCCCTCTCAACATGTGTATTTGAACCACTGCATGACTCCCAAAATTTGTACTTGGAGCCCTGTACATCTCCCAAAATTTGTACTTTTACCCTTGCACCTTTCCTGAAAATTGTAGTTGTACCCCTGCACCCCTACCAAAATTTGTACATGAACCCCTGTACCTCTCTGAAAATGTATACTTGAACCCCTTTCAAATTATTTATTTGTACCCCCTCCCAAAATTTGTACTTGTACCCCTGCACCCTTCCAAAAATTGTACTTGGATACCTGCATCCTTCCCAAAATGTGTACTTGAACCATTGCACCCTTCCCAAAATGTGTACTTGGATCCCTGCTCCCCTTCTAAAATGTATATAGTTACCCTTGCACTTCTCCTGAAATGTGTAATTGTACCCCTGCACCCCTTCCAAAATTTGTACAGGAACCCCTGTACCCCCTCTGAAAATGTATACTTGAACCCTTCACCGCTCCCAAATTTTGTACTTGTACACCTCAGAATGTGTACTTGTACCCCTGCACCCCTTCCAAAAATTGTTACTTGTACCCCAGCACCCCCCAAAGTTTGCACTTGTTCCCCTCATAAAATTTGTACTTGCACTCATGCATTATACCCCAGCATACCTCCCCAAATTTGTACTTGAACCCTTTTATCCCTCCCAAAATTTGTACTTGAACCCCTGCACTGCCCCAACATTTGCACTTGTACCTCTGTACCCCTCCTACCATTTCTGATTGTACACCTGCACCCCTCCCAAAATCTGTTCTTTTATCCTAACACCTCTCCCAAAATTTGAACTTGTACCACTGCACCCCTCTATATATGTGTGTACCTGTAGCCCTGCACCCATCCCAAAATTTGTACTTGTGCACTTGTACCCATCCCAAAAAAAATTTCATGTATCCCTGCACCCCCTCCCAAAATGTGTACTTGTACCTCCCACATCCCTCCTAAAATTTGTACTTTTATTCCTGCACCCCTCCCAAAATGTGTACTTGTGTCCCTGCACCTCTTCCAAAATGTGTGCTTGTACCCCTGCATTCCTCCCAAAATGTTTACTTAAAACTCTGCACCCCTCCCTAAATTTGTACTTGTTCTCCTGCACCTCTTTCAAAAGCTGTATCTGTGCACCTTTGCCCCTTCCAAAATTTGTACCTGTACCTCTGCACCCCTCCCAAAATTGTACTTGTAACCCTGCACCCCTCCCAAAATTTGTATGTGTACACCTGAAGAGGTACACATCTTAGAAGCGGTGCAGTGTTAAGTATACATTTCAGGAGGTGTGTGGGATTAGGGCAGCTGGCTGTAAGAGTGCTACAAGATCAAGTTAGAAACTTGGGAGAGGTGTGCTGGCATTATTTGGAACAGTTTCAAGTGAGGACAGGGTAGTACAGGTGTACATTTTATGGGATTACACATTTTGCATTTGTTACTAGGGTAGTAGTACACTTTTGTGAGTGCTGTGGAAACTTAGCAAAGGGAGTGATTCTGAAAAGAATATATAAGGAAGGAGTTGTGTTGCATTCAGGGCTGGAAAGGGAACACAGGAAACCAAAATGTACATTTTAAGAGGATGTGTTTTTTTAGGAGGGGGCTTGATATCGTGCTCAAAAGATTTGTGATCAACCTATGGGACTTGCCAGGCATTTACCATTTTGTTTCTGATATACAGTAAGCCCTTTAATAAAAGCCCCCTCAGAAAATTGGTAACAAAGATTGATTTTTGCCCTTTCATAATTTGACGTAATGTGTGTAGTAAGCTAGCAGAACCTGCAGGAAAATGATATAATTGTTGCTTGAATTACATCAGAAATCACCCATGGTTCTGCTGGCTTGTTTGAAAAAGTCTGAGGGAATTTTGTAAAACCATCAAATAAGAGAGCTGTCATTCATTGAGCGCGTACTAACTACAGTAGTATGTGCTCATGTGGAGATCAGTTGGCAGCTGGCCATGGTGGTGACAGGTGGGCTGTGCCAGTCACCGACTGGGGATTGGTGGGGGGGTGAGGGGTGGTCTGGCACTGCCAGGTGGGGGGCCCTACACTACCAGGAAGAATGGGGTATACCTTTCTATTTGTACAGTGTACATACCACAAGGACTTGGGTTTGGGGATCAGGGCTTGGGGGGGCATGATCAACCCTGTGTGGTTGGTAACTGTACATTTTGGAGATCAGAATGGGGGGGTCCAGTGGTCCTGTGGGGCATATTTTAATCATTATTGAGGGATCCAGGGCAGGGGGGTCTCATAGCCCTGCTGGGCTGTTTTTAATCATTATTGGGGAACTGGGGGTGGTGGGGTTGATAGCCCTGCAGGGTTTTTTCTACTGCTTTGGGGCTGGGGGATCAAGGCTGGCAGCACATTGGCACAACCCCCCCCCAGTGGATGCAAAGTACACTTACACTAGTTAGTTGCAGATGTAACTGTACTTTGATGGTTATCCTCTGGGGATTGTTTTAGAATAGCAGATGTGGGGACTTGGAAGCTTCCTTCAGAATAGGGCACAACTGCTACCACCAAACCCCCTAGTCACGATGTTGCGGGGTTTATGACGCATAACTGAGCAATAAGTTCACTTTGGAGCAAGCAGCATGCGATATGTCGAGGCTGCTTTGCAGAATACCATATGTTGCAACTGCTAGTGTAACTTGCTACTTGCGCCATTTATTTTGGTTCAAGTCGACTTACACCAGACGTAAGCTTTTGAGAATTGGGCCCACAGGTTTTCCAAGTGTTGTTGGCTAGTGTTTTACTATTTTTGTGTTGAGGTACACACAGGAAAACTTCACTTAATAGTTTCTAAGTTTTTCCTGTTTGCTGGGCATTTTTTCAGTCATTTTAAAAGACTGTCTGTGTTGTACTTTACTGAACAGTTAAAGTTTCTGTGCCTGACTTTTAATCTGTGTGCATACTGTTAATTGATAAGCATTTTAGTGCAGCACCACAATTGCAGTACTCTGAATTTCTCAGCCTGTCTGAAATATTTTTCCCTGCTTCTGTGTAGGTAGCTAATGCTGACCCCCCCCCCATCAAAACAAGATAGTGTTTTTTGACTGTTAGATTTTAGAAGACTGGATAAGACTCCAGGACTGGCCTTGTGTTGTGTCTGTGCAGCTGGATTGAGAGTTTTGCTTCCCATCCTACCAAAAGTGCTGAAATATAAAGTTGCTGTTAATTTTCTGTATAATCTTAAAAAATGCCTTCAAGAAGACAGTCAGGCAAAGCTGTTTCTGGCTGTTGCCCTGTTGCCAAGAAGATTATTAGCAGTGGAAGTTGTGATGATGAGGCAGGTTCATCAGGGGCTAGCAAGCCAAGCAGTGTTAAGAGTGGTCATGGCCATGTCTGTGATAGTACGCAGCAGAAGGGAAAGTTAGTGGTTGGTGCAAGTAAAGGGATTTCTCCAACTCTGTTTTTCACAGTGAAATCAGTCACTTCAGTGCTGGTTGGAGACACTGTTGCTCCTGCTGGTAGTAAAGTTAGTGAGGGAAGGGATGATAACAGCATGAGTATAGCTACAAAATTAACATCACAAAGAAAATGTTAACTGAACATAAATGTCATACTTAGTATGTAAGAAAAATAAATATGGCTTGAGAAAATAAATAAAATCAGAAAAGAGTTTTTTGGGGGGAGGATTTTTTTAAACCTGTCTTTCTAGACCCTCATAATGGTAAATTTGATTCAACACCTCCCCCAAATGTTCAAACCCCAGCCAGTATGCTTTCCACAATACCAATTTTTGGTTCTTACTCATCATTACTTTATTTTATATAATAAGTTATGTGGTCACCAACTGTGTGTGCTTTCATTTCAGCTGAAATTGTGCCACCAAAAAGCCATCTTCAGGACACTTTTATTTGAAATGTTCAGTTAATAATAATGTTCAGTTAATAATAGGCTGAGGGCTATTCATTACAATTTCTGGCATAGATCGTACTTCACACCATCCTTGGCCCATACGTTGGACCCTAAAGCTTCAGATCTTTGCCCAAAATGTAATGTACTACCAGGTACCTATTATCATTTAATATGCTCCTGCCCTAAGGTGCAGGTGTTCTGGGTAGAAATAATAACCCTATTATCCAAAATGCTGGGCTGGGACATGGAGGTGAATCCGATTAATGTTCTATTGGGCCTATGAGTGGGAACTCAAGGGGTGATGAGGAAAGAACATCCTCTTTTCCGTTTGGGAGTGTTGGTGGGGAAACGGGTTTTAACCCAGCACTGGCTTTCTGAGTTGGCACCCTCAGTTGCCTATTAAGTTAAAATATTATTACAGAACATGAAGCTATAACATACACAATACCATGTAAAGAATCAATTGTCCACCTACTGGAAACTTTTGGCCCCTCTATAAGCAGACATCCCCAGCCATCCCCCAACCCTGGTTTCCCCATATTTTAAAATCTCACATGTCTTGCACACAATGTTTTGGTGTTCAGAGTTTACAAGAAACATGGACTTTCCAGGCGAAAGCAAGGGGAGAGATAATCTCCTTCACCCCTTACTCAAGATGGAAGACTGCATCATAATATTGGATAAGCTTTTGGGAAAGATGACATATAAATTTGAGTGAGAATATGTGTTAGTAGATAATAGTATCTTCCTAAAGCGAGACTTTGTATTCACTATGCATGACCCTTTGTGCAATAAAAAAAATTGGGGGGGATTTGCTGGAGTACTATGTAACCAGTATCTTAATCATAATGGCAAATTGTTTGTACGAATGACTTTTAAATAAAGTTTACAAAAAAAAAAGACACTTTTATTGCAGCATGCGTAATGGCTTGATGGTTTCACCTGTAATGAAAGCACGCAGTGTCCGCCATTTAGCCGACCATCAGTCATATAAAAAATAAAGTAAATCAAGTAACAAATATGAAAAATGACAAAGAAAACATTAACTGAACATAAATTTCGTATTTAGTGTGGTGCAAAGGAAAAATATTAATTAAAAAAAAAAGCTGAGGAGACTTTTTGGGGGTGAAATTGAAAATCATAAACATTTTTTAAGGAGCCTGTGGGAACTGCTGCTGACCACTACCACCACCACTGATATTGTACAGCAAGCTTATGATCTCTTCCTTCTGCCCCTCGATATGACTGAGCTGCTGCATGGTCACTTCTGACACCATTTTCACCACCTCTACCTCGGCCCACATCACAGCCAGGTACACCTGGGTCACAGGCTGCTGTAACAGGTCCTACTCATGGGCAGCTGTGGGAACTGTCACCTGTGGCGATTCTGTTTCCATTCTCTGCCAATGAAGCACAGGCAGAAGATGTTCCTCTGCCACAGCTGCAGGAGTGGCTGCTACCTCCTGCAGTGTGGCATCCAACTCAGCATGGTGGCAAACAACCATGTGGGCTCTCTGACCACCAGTGCCAAGGTGCCCACCTTTGCACCCCCAGTGGACCAGCACATTGCAAATTTTGCAGCATACCACAGTGGGGTCCCTAAGAAGGCTGCTAAAAAATTCCCACATGGGAGAGCTCCATGCAATGCCCAGTACAGGCAGTGGGGGGGGCACCAGATGATGCCTGCTGTGCTGCTGGTGGTAGAAGAGCAACAATCGGCTGCTGCACTTGCTGCTGCTGCTCCTCCTGCTGATGCGCCTCCTTTGGCTGCTGCTGCTATTCCTTCTGCTGCTATTCCTCCTGCTGCTGCTGGAGGACCCCTGCTGCAGGGCTGGCTGTGGCTGAAGTGAAGGTCTCAAAACTGGGACAGTTTATTCAAACTGGGTGGACAAGGCAGCCCCGCATTCATGGCCACCATTTTGTCCACCGCGATCCATAACAAAATTTAATTTATAACACAAAGAAAAAACCAATACTAGTACAAGTACAAGGACTAGTCAAATAAATACAATAACTAAAAGAAAGTAACCAAAAATAAACCATTTTTTAACACAAAATTACATTTTCTAATTAAAACTTCCTGCACTACTCCAATAACTAAATAAAAAAAGGTTGAAACACTGAAAAATCACAATCGCAAGCAAACAACTTTGACAAAATAAACAGCACAGTACACCAGCTCTTTCTTCAAGAGAAAGCAAATGTAAAATACTGACTTCCTGCCTATTTAACTGCCTCCCTGAATCATGTGACCTGCAGACATTCAGAGACAGTCAGGCATGTGATCAGTGGCATGTTTTTTAATGACTTCGCCTTAGCCAACTGGAACTAGAAGTGAACTCGAAGCAGACAATGCAAAGTAAGGCAAATTTTGACTTTTTAATGGAAATTTTGTATAGTGATACATGAATTCGAAGTGGACCACTTTGGGTTCACTTCGCCAGCTAATTAAAACTTTGCTGCCTCTCTACTCATGAATCAGTTCCAAAGGTACATGAGCTCCTTCTTATTAAACTGCAACTCCCCTCCTCTCTCCCTTAGTATAAATTTCACCTGCGGGTGGCTAAATTTCGTCCACGGGTGGTGAATGTTAGCCAGAGGGTGCAAAATTTTACCCATGGGTGTGAAATTTTGTCAGTTTGTGGGTGAAATTTCGCTCACTCCATGGGTGAAATTTTGCATTTTGTCCTGTGAAATATTTTGCGTAATGCACAAATTACTCAAAATATTTCGCTGGGTGAAATTTTTCAATTTCACACAACTCTAATTGCAACTTTCTGTTTGATCTTTTTAATCATGTGTTTAAACCATTGTCAGTCACAATAAAACCTACAGAAAGCCTTTGTGATGTAAACCAGTATTGCATCTTCCTGTTAAGCTCATTCAGGATGTTAGAAGCTGTGTGATTCTGTGGGACATGCTGGATGTGAAGAGAAGACAGTTTAATGGGATTTGTCTGTGTCAGAACATGGAGTAAACAATACTCAATACAGAGTGACATAAATGGTTCTGGCTGACAGCTTGTCCATATGTCAGTTGTCAGATGTACAACACTAGCAACTGTGGGCTGGATATTCAAAAGGGTTGCGCCATGCGCAATAGGGTTGTGCCTGCGCAAGTCTGAAATTGCGCCATTCTGCCATATTCAGCAGGAGGCAGTTGCGCCCCCCAAGTCAAGCTGAGCAACAGCGCAATGCTAATGAAGGCATGCTGAACCGGAGGGGGAAGAACCATGCATAAACTGCACAGCCCGATATTCAGCGGGCTGTGCAGAGTTGTGCAGGTGCAACCTCCAACCTGCGCCTGTACATCTTTGAGCCAAAAAAAAAGGAGTATGTCGAGGGCCACCCACAGGTGAGCTGCTGCATTGCAGGGTGCAACACAACAGCTGCCACCTGTGGGTGGCCTATCAACTCCCTCCCTGTGCCCCCTGCAGCCCAATCATGGGCATATAGCAATCCCCACTCCCTGACTGGCCCCAATGCGGGCAAAGTGTAAAATCCCCCTCCCCGACTGGCCCGATCGCGGGCAAAGTGTAAAGTAACCCACCCCCACCAGCCCGATCACGGGCAAAAGTGTCTGTTAACCCACCCCCACCAGCCCGATCATGGGCAAAGTGTACAGTAACCCACCCCCACCAGCCCGATCGTGGGCATAAGTATACATAACCCCCACCAGCCCTATCGCGGGCTGCTAAGTGTTCAAACCCCCAAGAACACATCCCTGGTGGTCCAGTGGACCTCAAAGCCCGATCGCGGGCTGCAACTGTTCAAACACCCCAAGGACCACCTACCCATGTGATCTGGTATTTACCCACCCACCCATGAAGCCCCACCACCCCACCCCCATCAGCGGCGGGCAGCAGCATCCTACCCGCCTGCTGCCCGCACCTGCTGACTGACTGCCCGGTGAGATGCATGCCCATTGGTGCAGAGCAAGAGTCAATGGGCGTGCAGCCCAGCCTGAAGCAGTCCATATATATGAATGAATTCATTCACATATCTGGACATGACCTTGCGAGGTCAGACTGCATGCCCGATGACTCTCTCAGCGACATCTGTCTCAGGCAGTCAGTCAGGCGTGAGGGCAGCACAGGCAGGTGGGGCTGCTGCTGCCGAGCTGGCGAGGGCGGGTGGTGGGGCCATGGTGGAGTGAGCCAGTGGAGTCACCAGGGAATGGTGGTCGCGAGGTCTGGGCTGGTTGCGGCAGCGACAGGCTGGTCACTGGTTCCCAGAAGATGTTCTTGAGAGAGACTATTATAACAACCAGCGATCAAACGGTGAAGGCCACTTGCCTGCGTCCGGGCTGGTGAAAGAACTATCTTATGCGTGATTGAGCTGAGCAGGTTCACTTTTGCCCGTGATCGGCTAGTCAGGGAGGGGGTATTGACACTTTATCCTGTGATCAGGCTTCACAGTTCACTGGACCACCAGGGATATGTCCTTGGGGGGGTTTGACACTTTGCTGCCTGCGATCGGGCCAGTCGGAGGGTGGGGGGATATTTACACTTTTGCCTGCGATCGGGCTGCAGTGGGCGTCGGTCCCCAACGGCTGCTGCCTGGCAGGGTGCCAGGTGCAAGTCCTCGGAGATCGGTGCACCTGCATGCTAATAGCATGCAAATGGGGCCATAAATGGATGCAAATGGCCCCCTTGCGCCTAGCATGAATTATGGCCCCATTTGCATGTCACCTTTTGAATATGGGAAATTTGCACATGGCGCAATGGTACTTGCGCCACCGCAACTTACATGCTCCACTTTTGACCACTTGCGGTGGTGCAAGTTCCACTGTGCCATGCACAGTGGCTGTGGCCGGGGGGTGATATTCAAGGGTTTGCTCAATAGCATAGCTCCTTTGAATATCACCAACCACACCCTCTTAACTATTTTGTGCAGCGCAATGGCTTGCGACACAAAATAGCGCAGTTTGAATATCCAGCCCTGTATCTTTAAAAGCATTTTTATTAGGCTCACACTGACTACCTCATATATCTGATTCGCTGCAACAGTAGAAACATACTTTCTGAACAGAATGTTGTATGGTGGTGACAGCTGATTTAAAAGCCTTTTGAAGCTAGCTTGCTCCTTGACTCTGAAAGACTGTAAGTGAAGTGCTATTATCTCAGAAATTAGTTTTGTTATTGCAACTGCTTCAGCATGACTACGCTGGTATGTAGGTTATGTTCAGCTGTTTGAAAAAACTTGAGCTACCTCCTAGCAGAAGAAGTCTTGCTCAGACTGGCCAGATTAGGAGTGCTGGATGACAACTGGGGCAAAAGGGGACTGTTTATAATCTTTTTCTTGAAAAAATTAGAAAGTGGAGACATCAAAACAGTATCAGTAAGGAGGGGGCAGAGCTAGCAGCTGACTGGAGCAGATGCTCTTTGTAGAGCTCCACTTCGTCTACCGGACTAAGTTGAAAATTCCGGGTAAAAACCTCTTCAGCATTTAAAATGTTACTTTTATTTAAAAGCCCTTTGCCTGCGCTTTCAGCAGATACCTATTTTATTGCTACTGACAATGGGTAACCCACGCAAACAACAGCAGCAAGACTCCGGTGCTTCAAAATCGAACAAGCAGAAGGCTAGAGCACAAAAAAGGGGAGTCACAGTTATTCCTGATGGTGCCGCACCTACCAACACGGCCTTACTTGTGGCTATCCAAGATCTGAAAATGGACTTTAAATAAGCCAATGGCGACCTTATTTTATTTTATTTTATTTATTTAAGTATTCGGAAATAACCTTTAAGCAGTGTGCTCTTTTTCAAAGGTTCCACGTCATCAGGTGGGAGACAATACAATCAGATAACACAACACTCAATAGAGAATAAAAAAACATTTCTTTACATTGCATTACATAGTGAGGAGGTAAATCAAATTAGCACTCATTGTATTTACATGGTATCTTAATGGTTAAGGGAAAGGTTATATATGGTGTAAGAGGTGGATCTAGGAAAGAGGATGCTGAGGGGTGTGGAAAGAGGATTGATCAACTTATAAGTTGGGCTGCAGCCATGAGAGCAGGCTTTGTCAGGTAGCAGAGGCAGTAGGGGGGTTATGAGGAAGGATGCCAGGGTAAGGTGGCCATATAGATGGGTGGAGTTCTAGGAGTTGGCTATCCAGCCCTGAGGGTGGATAGCACTTGCGAGAGGAGGGGAGGGGAGTGGGGAGTGGTAAGAGTGGTTCTGACCAAAGGGAGGTCTAGGTGAGTGGGGCTAGGATAGGGGGATGGGAAGGAGGGTAGAGTGTGGATTAGGTAGGTAAAACCCTAGACCAAGGTATTGACACATGTACAAGGCTGCGGGAGGGGGGAGTAGGACAATCAGACTACAATTGTATATGGGCAAGTGCTGAGGGGCAGACTACCATTGTATATGGGCAAGTACTGGGGGGGTACAGGTTCATTTTTCTGTCCTACATACACACTGACTACTGGCAGTGAAATGGCGTTTCAGTTCATTTTTGAAGAATGAGAGGCGCTCGATGATAAGTATATGTGTAGGAACCTCATTCAGCCAGAGTGGGGCTCTGTAAGCAAAGGACCTTTGTCCAAGGGAAGTTCTCTGGAAAGAAATGGCCAGGGGGGCATGATTCATGCCTCTTGTCATGTAGCATGACTGATTTGCTTGCATGATCTCCACAATGCCAGGAGGAGCTTTTCCCTGAAGTGTCTTTTTACCCATCAAGCACACCTGGAGCTTTATTTGACTATTCAGATTCAGCCAGTTAGTTTGTTCATACAGAGAGCAAGTATGGGTTAGTTTATCTGCTCCAATTTTCAGTCTGCAGGCTTTACTGAGGGCAGTCATGACACGTTTGAAAGCAATTTCCGATGCTGCACCATAGAGAATCAGGCCATAGTCTATGAGTGTCAGGATGGAGCTGGAGATTGAAAGTCGAAGGGCAGTGGGGCTAAGATATTGTTTGTGCCTATGTTGGACATCCAACCTTCTATTAACTACTTTTACTACTAGGTCAGTGTGCTGTGTGAATGATAGCGTGTCATCAATAGTGACCCCAAGGTACTTGAATGAGTGTACCTGTTTGAGGGGTGTGTCTTTATTGTTGAGAATGGTCAGGACCGGATTCATTTTCTTGTGTCGGTTGCTTGAAATCAACATAGATTTGGTCTTTTTATAGTTGAGGAGTAATTTATGTGCACAGAATCACTCTTCGAGCTGACAGAAATTAGGTTGTAATTCCTTTTGAAGCAGTTCAGACTGGGTGGTGCTGCCCAATATTACAGCATCGTATGCATACAGGATTATTTTGCTTTTACATGCATTGGGGAAACTGTTCAAAAATAAGCTAAAAAGGAGGGGACCAAGGATGGATCCTTGAGAGACTCACAATGAAATTAGCCTGGTCACTGAGGTAGTGGGCCCAATTTTAACACTGTGCCTGTGTAACAAATAGTCCCTTAACCAAAGGACAGCTTCAAAGGGATTACCTAGTCACAGCATTTGCTGTATCAGGATTGGGTGGTTGATGCTGTCATATGCCTTTGTGAGATCTATTAAAATTTGATCCCACATACTTGCCTTCATCCATAGCCTTATGCATGTAATCAGATAACTCAAGTAAGGCTGTGGCCATGCTGTGGTTCCTATGAAAGCCATGCTGCTGGGAGTGTTACAGATCATATTTCTGAAGGTGCTCCGAGATCTGGTCTGCAACTATTCTCTCTAGTGCCTTAGAGAGGGGTGATAGGATCGAATCTGGGCAGTAGTTGGCAGTGTTAAATAAGTCCCCACTTTTGGGTAAAGGGATCACCATAGCCTGCTTCCATACTGATGGAAATTTGGCCATGGACAGAGACTTATCAATGATTTTGCTGATGTGGACAATTGTTTCATCACGTGCCAGGGCAATCAATTTCATATCAATGTTGTCACTGCCAAGCCTTGTTTTACCTAATATCTTTTAAACATAGGTTTTAGCCTCCTTGACAGTAACCCATTTGAAGTAGAATCTAGCCTGAGTGAAACTGGGTCCTGTTGTAGGCAGAAGCGGATCAGCTGAGGTGAAGTATTCTGGAGAGAGGACAGAGTTAAAGTCGTGAAAGCAGAGTTAATTGCTTCTGTGATATTTAGGGGATCCGTGGTGTGGTGCCATTAATGTTGAGCATGGTGGGGTGCTTATTGACTTCTCTACCCATCAGCTCCTTTATGTTTTCCCAGAACTGGTTCCCATTGCCCCAGTTCCTACCCATCTGGTCCTTAAAGTATTTTGCTTTGACTAGTCTTGTGAGGCAGGTACACCTATTTCTTGCAGTCCTGTAGTTTTGAAGGTCAGTTGCATTGCAAGAGTACCTGGCCCTACTTCAAAGGTTGTCCCTGGCCCTCATTTCATCAAGTAGTTCAAGAGTGATCCATTCATTTGTAATTCCTCTAATTTGTCTTCTTCTAAATGGTGCATAAACATCACATATCTCATTAAATTTGACCACAAAGTAATTCAGAGCAAGGTCAACATATTGTGCTTCATCTAATATGGTCCAGTGAACCTGAGATAGGCTGTCTTGAAAGCGCCAGCTTGTCCCCTTTTGAGTACTCTGCTCCGGATTGTGATTGGGGGATTTCTTTGTTCCTTGCTGGCTCATCTACAAGTAAGTGGGGAGTGGTCGCTGATGCTGTCAGAAAGTACTGTGATGTTCTTGATCCTAGAGGGGCAACTAGATAGGATCCAGTCTAGCAGCATGCTGGTTCCCCTCTTGTAGTTTACTCTAGTGGGTTCAGAGACCAACTGGGTGAGGTAAGCACTGGCTACCTGGTCCTTGTATGTATTTGTGTCCTTGCTGAGTCAGTTGATGTTTAAATCACCAGTGTCTATGACCTCAGAGTTCCTTTTCATATTAGAGAGAGTTTCCATGACTAAACCTAGTCCCTGATTCACTTTGTGTGGAGGCAGGTAGACTGAGGCAATAGTGAGCATCTTACCATGGTCGCCTAAGATGAGTTGAACTGCAAGCAGCTCTTAGTTGGTAGTAGCACCAGTTATTGGTAATAATCTCCCCAGAATAGATTCATTAACATAGATGAGGCACCCCCCGCCCCTTTTTCCACTCCTATCAAGCCTGAATGAGTTATACCCTGGTAATGCAATTGAGTTGTCCTTATTTGTTGGGATGAGCCAGGTTTCCATTAGGCAGATTATGTCAGGACAATGCAGTTCTACCCAAGCATGGAATTGGACAAATTTGGGGAGCAGACTACATATATTCATAGTGGCAATTTTAAGTCTGCATTCTTTTTTCTCCCTGTGAAGTGTATGAGGGGAGGGGCCTGAGTTGGGGTGCACATCTCCTGACAGAAGGATTAAAAACAGAACTAAATCCCTGGCTATCATTAGATGTCACAGAACATACTTGCCCCTTCTGAGGAGGCTCTTGAAGGTTGAAGTGAAACCCCTATGCCCCTGAGAATGAGCAGTCAGTTGGGCCAAGACTAACAGCTCCCTGGGAATGGTCAGTAGGGTGACGTGCTGCAGTATTGGAGTTAGGGAACATTTCCTAGTAGCAAAGACAGTGTTTCGAATTGAAACCCACCAATTGTGGGTGAGGCAGTGTTGAGTTCAAATGTATTTTGTAGTAGTGGGAGGAGCCACTGGCCTGTGAGTGGGAGGATAGTGAGGAGGAGCACCAACGATGCTATAAAGGGCAGCGCCATGTAAGCTGCCTGGGTATTTTGTTGGCTATAGCTGAAACCTATATACCTTAATAAAAAAAAAGGGATACCTTTAATCAATGAGTATTAACCATTGAGACTCAAACTGATACCTTGCAGACTGACATAACAACTTCTATGGCTGCCGTGGAAAAGTCCTATGCAGTGACTTCTGGATTAGTGAAAGAAAGCAAACTCTTTCGACTTCATTTTGAGCACCTTGAGAATGGTGTGAGAGCAAGAAATTTACAGCTATTGGGGGTGTTGAAAGGACTGGAGGGCTCTGATTTATTTCAATATGTGGTTGATTTATTGAAATGCTCTTTAGCCCTTGACCTTTCCACCCGAATCATAAAAACTTACCGCATCACTCCACAAAGACGTCCCACCAACCCTGAATTGCCATCGACCATTCTAATTGTTACCATGGAAGAACATGTGCACGATGAGGTGTTGAACATTGTGAGAAGGAAGGGGACCCTTCTATTACCCCATGAGACTTCAATCTTTCTCTTCACTGACCTTAGTTCTGCAACACCGTAATACATTTGACTCTGTTTGAGTGGGTCTCTGGGCACTGGGAGTGATGCACTCTCTGCAGCTCCCCACCAGACTATGTATTCTGGCAAGACCTATCTCTTTACAGATCCAGCAGAAGCTCAAAAATGTTTGGATAAAATTAAGGGGGATTTTGCTACAAGAGAGAGTTCCATACACTCTAACCATGAGGATGAAGGCTGAAGCTTTTTTAACCTTCTACTAGTTATTCTTGCCCTATACTTCATAACTATACATAGCAGAGTTTAGTGCTGAAGGGTTTGGCTTTCCCTTGTTTTGAGTCAGGGGTGTTCATATTCTAGTATTGTAGAATTACTGAATTTTCTTTTTGTCAGGTTCGGTGGGATATGGTGGTGACAAACAAAGATAGTCACACCATTGATTTATCACCATCTCTGATGACATGGTATAAGAAGGGTCACATTGTGTGACCTATTAGAGTGTTCCACTCTGGACAACCATCTCTTTGGACATTAAGGAATTATCCATGATCTTGCTGCATTAGCTATTTTGTCAGGATTTATGGACTTTCAGACCTGTTCTATTTTTTGCAATTCCCTCCCCATGCAGTACCTCTGGATGAGAGGTTTAACAACACTATTTATTATATTGCTTTATTACATAATATCTGTACCTCTAACCATGGAATATTTCAATGTATTTGAATGCATTGAAAAGGTTATAAATAAAAAGTACAAAAAAGGACAGTATCAACAGAGCTTTGCTGCTACTGCCATGTGCTACAACAGGTAGAAGGTGAATTTGAACTATCTCCGGCTGCATGGGATTTTCATCTTTCTCTGTCCAAATAATCATGCCTAAAGCACAATGGGTGACATCTCTCTAAATGTGTTTTTAGTGCTATGGTACCAAGAGCACCCTTTTTGCTCACTCAGCTGACTGTCATTTTGCATATAGAGCATACTGATCACAATTCATTACCTGCAGCCAGAGAAAAGTGAGACTACACATAAAATCACCTTTTCTATTACCAGACATATTATAATGTATGGTGGAACATTGTTCTCACCTCAAATTCCACCTTACTGAAAAGCTGTTCACCACAGTCAGCAAAATGAATGGAACGCTGTACTGACCATACATGTAGAACAGCGTTCCATTCATTTAGATTTGAAAACTTGAGCCGCGGGTTGAAATAATGAACAGAAAACTACTGCATGTCAACATCATTCACAACTGCCTGAAAAACTAACGAGGAGGTTTTCTGAAAGGGCACTGTTCATTTTAATGCAGGAGCAACCAGATATTGTACTTTACTTACAGTTTTCTCTGCCTCAGGACAGTTGTTTTTCTCGCTAAGTGAGATGTCTGGCCACCACGTTTTGTATTTTTGCTAAATCCCACCCACAGCAGAGTGGCAACCAATGGGCATGTGTGCTGCTACGTTAGGGATGCCCAGTCCCTAGCAATCACCCAACTACATCTCCTAGCAAGGGGAGACACCAATTTCTTTATCCACGATTTAAATACAGTCTGAAAGTCTAAAAATGTTTTAAAAATAATTTGAGGGGCATCATACACTATAAAAAATACAGGATGGGTAACCCCATGCAGAACTGTGTGTTCTTCCACCTCAGGGTCTGATTCCCAAGGACCTCTCGAGCTTTGCTCTTGAGGTCACAAGGAATCAAACCCCTCTGTGGCAGAACACACTGGTTCTGCATGGTTACCCATCCTGTATTCTCTGTATACTGCTTTTTATCACCTGCTGTCCCTTATTGATCTTTCTCAACAGTGGGCTGATCAATGTTTGTTTCACCCTTATCTTCATTAAGCTGTTCCAGGCCAATCACTGAACTCAGTTCAGATTGCACTGCCCTCTCATCTTGTTCTTCCTGCACCACACTCTTTACTTCCTCACCCACTTCCATCACTACAAAATCATCACATTCATTTTCCTGTACATGTTAAACTGCCATTTCTTTCTCATTCAGGCTTTCAGCCTCATTTTGTAATAAAGTCTCTCCCTTCTTGACTGTATCCTCCATTTCACCATCACCACCTTCATCCAAATTGCCCTCATTATCAGAATCAGTTGCATGTGAGTTTTTATTGGCTCAGTATACAAAAGTAGGTATCTTTGCTTGCCAGTCCTTGTGGTGCTGATGACTGTACCCTTTATTTTGATGAAAGTACCAGTAGTTTTTGCCTTTCCTGACCGTTTGGGCAGTGATGGGGGAGTCCCACTACTGGTACTGGATGATGTGTCAGCAACCACTCATTTACCAGTGTGCAATACTATTTGTGTCATACATTTTCCTATGCCTTTCCCCATTTCTGCCTCCTCCTCTTCCTCTCCCCTACTACTGCTCATATAGTGATCTTATATTTTATTTATGGTAAGAGAAAATAAGAAATAGGTCAAATATGTAACTATTTATTAGAACAATAGCACAGATAGAGACAAGTGAGCAATGCACACATTGTATGCCATGTGCTCTGAATAAAATCACTACGTTTTACTGTCTACAAGGCAGAAAAAACACTGTGATCATTCTCCATAAAAGAGAAAAGCAGGTAGGGTCCTAGGGTTACAAAAAACAAATGCATTCATGTATAATAAATGGGATCCCTCTGCAGGGACAGACAGTCAGACACTAGGTCAGTATAAATCACCAATGCCAGTCAGGCAGGAGTCAGGGAACCAGGTCACCTGCATGTTGCCATGTATTTGATTGGCCAGCACATCAGTGCCATAATAAGCTCTCAGTTTTCATTTTCTGAAATGCGGTTTACAATTCTATGTATAATAAATCTTAGAGTGATTTTATGCAATTGTATGGCATATTTTCAATTTTCCTCACATTTTACAAAAGGTTCTGATTCAAATCAGAACTAATCAGAAATGTTCACAACTTTGGCCTGGATTCTGATCCCGATAATAAGTGCCAGGACCTTTTCGGGTACATCCAACCCTAGATGACACCATGAACTATAGGCTGGTGATGCTGACCTCCATTGTGGGCAAACTGCATGAGACCTTCTTATTGTTTTTGTTTACCTTTCTATTTATGCCCCTGTCTTTCCATCTGGCTTCCATCATACTGCTCTCCCCCAGATCCATCTTCCCTCAGACTTACTTCTCTGCTTTTCTTTCCCCCATGGTTTACCCCCCCAAACAGTGGGGTTACTTTATCAGGGCTAGAGGAAGGCCTCCCAAAGTCATCTTAATCCAGCTCAGGAGGGGAGGGGTCACAGTCAGTGGTGTAGAGATAGGCTGGAGATGGTTCAGTGTAGGATAATCAAAATGATTTATGTCCAGCAGGGCAGATCTTACGAGGATCAGCTTAAGGCACTGAACATGTACTCGTTGGAGGCCAGATGGGCAAGGGGGCGTATGATAGAGACCTTCAATTTCTTGACAGGAGTGAACAAGGTGAACTGTGGGGAACTATTCAGCAGGAACAGCAGACCATTAATTCACGGACATGAGTGGAAACTGGCAGGGAAGGGCTTCTGTATAGATGTGAGAATATTTTATTTTACAGAGAGGGTGATTGAGCCATGCGGCAGTCTGCAGCTAACGTGGTGGGTGCCAAAACCATTAATGGTTTCAAACATAGCTGGGAAAGAGTGATGGGTTTAGTAGTTACTCAGGACTGCAGCAGTAAAATGAGGAACATAGGGGGGTAGTGTGGGGTACAACCGTGTATAAACAAAAGTCTTGGGGTATGAAAGTGTGTTATGGGCAGAATGGATGGATAATTTTTCTACTGTCATTGTCTATTATTCTATGGAGCCTGCAGGGAGTGTCAAGAATCATCCTGCCACAGTTCAGGTGTTTTCCATGGTGTAGCTGACCACATGGGACATTGTAATCAAAGCCATCATGGATGTGTGCATGTAATGCATGCCATCACACTGATATCTGTGATGTCCCTGCACCCACTGGCCCTCAAACTTCACTACCACCTGTGGTCAACCAGGTAGCAGGATTGCAGTGGAGGACAGTATCCTCTCTCCCAGAGGAGGAAAGCATCCTTATGGACTCTCAGTCCTCTCTCTCAGCCAGTGCTAATGACCCTGGTTCATTCTCAAAATGGGCCACCAGCATCATGAGTGGTAACTCTAATGATGTGCTAGTGGGCCAACTTTTGCAGATTATCATAAAGGAGCAGATAGTGAAGTTGCTGGTGGAAAATGAGCTACAGGACAGATGATACCACAGATTTGTTAAAGAAGGCCCTGCCAGGTAAACCTCAATGTATTGATGCAGACAGCAGACAAGTGCCAGTTGTGGATGTCTTATATCTGGATGTTAGCAAGGCCTCTGACTCAGTGATGTATAGTGGTTTAGTGAAAATGTTAGGAGACCTAGGGCTGGGGCAGGACTGCAAAGGTAGATTGAGAACTGACTGAGGGGAAGGACCCAGACAGTAGTTTTAAATGGACAGCATTAGGGAAGATGGGGGACACTAGCTTAGCACCCCAAACATCAATCTTGGGTCTGGTCCAAATTAACTTGTTCATCTGCAGCGGGAGGACTTTAAGCCCAAGGTTCGATGGGCAGAGCAACAGCGTCACTCCCTCATCGAGCTTAAAAGGTCACAATATCCTGGGCCTCACCAGGATTCTTTTTCTTTGCAGCCAGAGGCACCACTTCACCTTGCTCCCAGCCTTTCATCCCTCTGAAAAAAAATCCTAAATGGAACACACTGCAAACAAACAGTACAAATGACGACCATGCAGCTCTCAATAAGGGCGGACAACCCTAATTACAAATTAAATCCAAACACACAGAGTGCAACAGAACCTCTGGCACTGATAACAAAAGTTTATTAGTGAAGACTTCGAAGCAAAAAAGAGCGTCTTGTTGTGAAAACACTCAGTAACTTATTAAAGTCTCCACAGTGATAGTACAAAAGTGTGAACCAGTGCAAAGTAATTACTGCAAGTAGACAAAACACCCCTAGCACCTCGACTCTCATGAGTCTTCAAAGGGGGTAACAGAACTTAACATCTGAGCACTTACAGTATAAATGCTAAATTAATTAATAATCAATGAGCCATGTAGCTCAACATTTAAAATGACACATCACAAATGGCATTTAAAACAACAGGAATATATCCAATAAATTCTTAGAACAAAACCTGATATTAGGCTTCAGTACTTGATTTGTGTTCTTTTTTCTGGTAATTATAAGCACATTTATAGATTTTAGAAAGAATCAAGTTTTGAAGATCAAGGTTCAACTGGGATCCTGTTGTAAAAAGTAGAAAAATAAATAAATTAATGCTTTAAACACAATAGCATATTAATTTCTTTGGATCTAGCACCAATTTAAACTAAAGAGAAATAAAAACAGACACAAACAAAATTTCTAAGGCCAACAGAGTCAGATAGAAAAAATGCCTTAATCTTTTAGAAATGGTTTGATATCTCATTTCTCATTAAGGCCATTTGGTTTAACATAATTTATTTTAAATATCCACATACATTCCTTTTCAGTAATTTATTTGCTCTATCACCCCCTAAGGGCAAATTCAGTGTATGTTCAAGTCCCATAAATTTGAGTTCACTGGGTGTAGAATTATGGTATAAGATAAAGTGCATACCAATAGGTGTATCCTGTCGTTTGTTTAGAATTGAACTGACATGTTCCTGGATTCTCTGTTTTAATGGTCTTACAGTTTTACCAATATACAAAAGATTGCACGTGCACCATAAGGCATACACCACATATGATGTATTGCATGTGATCATTTCTCTAAATGTCAATTTTAACATCTGGTTCCTTTGGATGCAGAAAGATTTTCCCAGTGTTTCCATATTTACAGACATTACATCTTTTGCAAGTAAAAAAAAACATTTGTTCTTTTAGGAATCCAGGAAACAATGTCAGAATTACCAGTTTTCTCTTCCCTACTGTGTACTACTCTATCTTTAATATTCTTTGCCCTACAAAATGTGACACGAGGTTTAGAACCTACAGCTTGGCCCACTATTTCATCTCCCATTAGGATAGGCCAGTATTGATGTATAATATTGCTATCTGTCTTGCCATGTGATTGAATTCTGTTACAAAACTGCATGCCTCAGACTTCTTTGTACTTATTCTTTTTTCTAGAATTATGTCTCTATCCATCACTCTGACTTTTTCATAGGTATCATCAAGTAGTTGTTTATCATAACCTCTATTTATGAATCTGGACATTAATTCTTTTGATTGAATCTCAAAATCTGTATCTGTACTGCAATTTCTTCTAATATGTAACAACTGGATATAGGGAACTGATTTCTTTAAATTTGGGGGATGAGCACTGTCTGCATGTAACAAGGAGTTTGTAGCTGTCTTCAACTAAATGTTTTTGATTTAATGTCATAAGTATTGTTGCCCCTATCCTCACTCGAAATGTTAAGATCCAAAAAATCCAAACTCTCATGGCTAAAGGTGTATGTAAATTTTTAATTTAGATCATTATCATTCAAGTAACTGATAAAAGAACAAACTTCTCTCTCATCTCCTTTCCAAATGCAGACAATGTCATCAATAAAGCAGTACCATTTTACAATATTCTTAGAAAAAGGATTCTTATTTTCATTAATTACAAACCTCATTTCCCAACTTCCCAAAAACAGATTTGCATAACTTGGCGCCATAGAGGCACCCATAGCTGTGCCACATTGCTGTTGGTAAAAAACACCCTCAAACTCAAAAAAGTTATGCGTCAGAATAAATTCCAGAGAATCCAGAATAAATTCTATTGGTACATCCTCACTTGCTTCATACAGATACAGATGCTCTTTTATAGCTCTAATACCATCTTCATCCCTCTGCCCCTGTTCCTGCAGTCACCTCCAGCTGCCGGCTCTCTCTCATGTCTGAGCTGCCTTACTGGCCATTGCCCATTCTGCAGCTGTTTCTCCCCCACCATTCCTCTCCTTCTACCGCAGCTATTGCTTCTTCATTTGCCAGCCCTCCTTACTTACCTCTTCCTGTTTTGCCCACCTCCGCCTATTCCTGTGTCCTGCTTGTTGTCCTGCCTTGCAGGGCTTTGTTGCAGCCTTATATTGGAGCGCTCCAGTGCTCTTACCATTTCTCATGCTGCATCCAGCATCCAGCCATTACTTCATTCTAGCTGGCCCTCTGGTGTGCTGTCACCCACTGACTCTGCTCCATCGCCTGATCACTGCTACCAGCAACAGCACCACTATTTTGTGCCCTTCCTTCATTCGACTCTCCCTGATCTCTTCATCTTTGGAGCACTACACCAACCCTTCTCCTCAATTGCTGTCCCACAATGAACCTGAAGGGATGACTGTACACCCTCTTTCTGTCTTTTACAGCTCCAGCCATGCCGGCTTCTCTGGTTGCTTCTGTTCTTCTTTCATGTGCTTCCCATCTGGATTCCAGCCTGTATTGTGCCCTCGATTATCTGAGCCCCTACGATTCAGCATTCTGGCTCTGTGTGCTCATCGGTGCTTAAGAGTGTGATGTCACTCATCTTTTCTCTCCCTTGCAGGGCTCCAGTTGTTCACTGCTCCTCGTTGTACCTGTCATCTTTGCTCAGCTGCCTGCTCAATCATCCACCCTCGTCACCCATCGCAGACCTTGATACGATTCATCTGATTTGACCGTCTTGAGTGCCGCCCTGCTGAGGACTGTCTTGCAGCTCGCTCCTGCTCTGGGATGCTTTTTCCGGTGCTACCATTTCTGGTTCTACCATTTTCCCTGTGTTGCATATGGATCAGTTGTCTTTTACGTTTCCAGTGCTATGGGGTACATTTCTATGCTGATTGGTTTTGTAAGGTTCTACCACTTCTGGTTCTCATATTTTCCATCTGTACAATGCTATTAGATTATGCTCTTCCCCTTGCCTGGATCAGTTATCCTTTACTTTTGCTATTGGATGGGGTCAATTCTCTATGCTGATGTCTTGATTTTGGTGCTTTCTATGTTCTCTTCTCCATTTTATATACCGCGCGTACTGATGTGCAAGTCATCCAGGACCAGTCTGTGGTATCCCCAGCCTTGCACTTCAGCAGCACCTCTGTGTGGTGTGCTGCTGCTTCCCCATTCCCCATTTTTCTCTCTCCTGCTTCTCCTGTGCACCTTTGTACCTTTTCAACTTGGTTTAGGCCCTCAGGGTCTCCCTCTTCACTTAGCTCACTCGAGTCCTCGCTGCAGTATGACCTGTGCCTTTATTTTGAGTTTTTTCCTTTTTCTACCTTCACATTCCCCATTTGTACTCATCTGTTTAGCACATACCTATCATTATCCTGCTCTCCTTGCGACCTATTCTACCCCATCGACCTTTCTACCCAGCTACCAGCCTCCATGGCTTCAATCCATCCTCATACCTCAATTGTTTCCTGCTTTTGCCTTACTTGTCCTAGCGCCTTTTCTAGTACCAGCCATCATGGTTTCACTCCACTCTTAGCTTTCCTCTAATCATGCATCGTCCACTTTTGCTCCTCAATAGCTCAACCTGAGTTGCTCCTCTGATGCTTCTCCTGAGCATGCCCTCTGGTTCACATACCCTCTGGTTCCAGACATGCCTTCTTGGTCTCGTAGTCTACCTTCTTTTGAGGAGCCTACTTATTCCTACTACCTTCGTACAAGTTCATTTCCAAGTTCCCTCGCCGTCACCTCAATTCAGCTCTATCTCCACTCCTGGCCATGCCTTCCTGTCTATCTCCCTTTGCTATGGGCCAGCTGGCTGCTCTCCACCATTGTTCAAGTTCAATTTCAAGTTATTTTCCAGTCTCCTTTTCCCCGATCTTCTCATGTTGAACCGCTGCACTCCTGTGGCAATCATCATTATCATTGAATCATTCCTGTCTCCTCCTCCTCTTCCAATTCTGTACCGGCCATCCAGGATTCACTCCACTCGTGGCTTGCTATCAATATTTCTTTTTGGGTGTACATATCATGACTCCTATGCCCCTTATCAACCCTCGGCCATCCTGCCACACATATCAAGTTCGTAACTCTAGTCATCATTTACTCGGCATTACCTCAAGGTTTATCTATTCACATCCCTTACTTGAACGTTCTTATCATTGAATCCTATGTTACCTCATCGGCTACAACCTCAGGGTCTAATCATTCAGTGTCTAATCATTCACATTGCATAATCAAACATGCCTCTTCAACCTCAGTGTCTGCTCACCCGCATCGCTCAATCAAGCCAGTCTGCATTATCTTTGGTCTCCTCATCAACACATCTAGAATCTCGTGAGTATATCTATACACCCCTTGCTCCTCTGACCTACATGGATTTACTCCCTCCCATCAACAAAGAATGTATTCATTTGTCTCATGCTCCTTCTTCAATCTGTGTGCAGCCGCATGTTTCCTCTTCGATCTGTGCTCTCTTTTGGGGATTTTCCCTATTCTATCATCATCCTCCCTACTCGTATTCCTCTCGTTACTGAACTCTTCTTTTAACAACATACATCCTTAAATCAAATGTCGTCAGCCTGGAGGGAAGGCGACCTAGGCCTTGGATCCCCAGAGGTTTCCTCTTCAAAGGGGGTTTTTCTTCTTCTCCGTGCCAATGGTCATAATATTAGTTAGAGTTAGTGCTATCTTTGGTTAATTAGTTAGGTTCATTGGTGCTTTCTTCAGTTAGTTAGTTAGTTAGTTAGTTAGGTTCTGCTGTTGGATGGAGGTGGATGGTGGCCCTGGCTTTCCCCTCTCTCCTTGGGAAGTCAGCCCTTGTCTTCTCAGAATTCATTCATCATCCTCACCTCTTCGGAGCTCAGCATCTTTGGGTATTCTTTTTGGACTTCTTCCTAGCCTACCATTAGCTGAAATATTCATTCCCGGCAGCTGTAGGGGGGAACCCTCCTCTAGGGTTTCTTGCATCGTACCCCTACAGGGTGGTATATCCCATGGATAGATAGGCAGAAACTCACAAAGCAAATCAGGTTACACAGGCATTATCTCATATTATCTCATCCATTTGCATAAGCACATCAAATAGGAGGGCTTTAAGCCTGAGGTTCAATGGGCGGAGCAACAACATCACTCCCCCATCGAGCTTAAAAAGTCACAACATCCTGGGCCTTGCCAGTATTCTTTTTCATTGCCCACCATCCACCCCTCCTCCTCCAGCGGCTCATCTCTCTTACCCATGGGCTTCTTCCTAACCTACCTTTAGATGATGCATTCATTCCCAGCACCTGTAGGGGGAACCCTCCTCTAGGGTTCCTTGTGTCATATCCCTACAGGGTGGTATATCCCATGGATAGAGAGGCGGAAAGCCACAAAGCAAATCAAGTTACACAAACATCATCTTATATTATCTCATTCAGTTGTGTAAGCATATTGAAGATTAGTGAAGGGGGATACAGGGTTAGATGAATCTACTGTATTTGCAAAAAATATGAAACTATGCAGGAGAGTCAAGTGTGTGTGTGGGGGGGTTGTCAGTGACATGAAAAATTATCTCAGAAGGTTAGAGCAGTGGTCAGAGGTGTGGTAGTTCGGGGAAAATACTAAAAAAGGCAAAGGTAAAAACAATCCCAGAACCAAGTATTATCTTGGAGGTATCAGAGTGGCCCAGACAGCACACAAGAGGAACCTGTGAGTGATCATGACAAATCATTTAAAAGTCATGGCTCAGTCCAATAAGGCATGAATAAATGCAAACAGAATGCTAGGGTCCACTGGAAGAGGGTTACTTAGAAAAATAGAATTTATTGGCAGAAAATGACCATTTGGCTCACCAAGTCTGCCCAGATGATCCCTGCCTAGTCTGCCTGTGCAGACCCTAACTGATCACCGGTAACCCTCCCTCCTTCCTACTTGATTGACAATACAGTGTCAGTGGCTCAGTAGGTAGCACACTCGCCTCTGAGGCCGGGAGATCAGAGGGCTGTGGGTTCAGTTCCCACATCTGGCACTTGGGTTAATATCCCAGTACTGACACTGTAATGCAGCATGAGAAGGGTGTTGCATTTCTGAGGTGCCGTCTTTCGGATGAGACGTTAAACCGAGGTCCCATCTGCCTGGATTGGTGGTAGTTCAGGTGGATGTTAAAGATCCCATGGCACTTATCGAAAAGAGTAGGGGAATTTCCCCGGTGTCCTTGCCAAATTTCCCTCATTCACTAAAAATACCACTAACAGCTTAATCTGGTTCAAGGTCAGTTGGCATTCATCTGTATCCCCCTCCCCCGGGTCGTGCCTGAAAATAGGCAGGATTTGTCTAGTGCACTTACCCGGTCAACAAAAGCTAAATAAATGAATAAATTATTCACTATTATTCTCCTATGGCTATCCCATCCATGCTTGAAACCCCCTACTGTTTTTACCTCCATCACTTCCACAGTCAGTCTGTTTCAGGGGTCCACCACTCTTTCAGTGAAGTAGTACTTCCTCACATTCCTCTTAAACTCCCCCTCTTCCAGCTTCATTGCATGCCTTCTGATTGTGGTGCTCTTTCTAATTTGAGAGACACTCTCCTCCTGCACCCTTTTCATCCCTGTGAGAAACTTGTAGGTCTCTATCATGTCCCTTCTCACTCTTCTCTCTTTCAGGGTGTACAGTACATGTTGAGATCCCTTAATCTCTCCTCGTAGGGTTTTTATGCCACCCCTGCACCATTGTAGATCCCCTCATCTAGACTGCCACTTTCCTGTCTATGTCTTTTCTGTGGTGCAGCCTCCTGACCTGGAAACAATATTCCAGATTGGGCAGTGAGTGATACAGTGGCAATACCACCTTCCTTCTCCTGCAGGAGATACCTCTCCCTGTGCATCTCAGCATCCCAGTGGTGCTACTTACGGCTTTGTCACACTGCTGTGTCACTTTGAGGTCATCAGATATGCTAGCCAGTTGGAATGAGAATGTAATTCTACCCCTTTGCAGATCTTTAGTTTGACTATACCTAAAGTACTGTGCAGAGTTGGGAGATCCCACTTGAAGGATGACAGGGATTGGCTGGGGTCTGTGCGGAGATGGCTGACCACGGTGAATCAGGGGCAGCAGGGTAAGTCTTATGAGGAGCACCTTGGCAGCCTTGATATAAACTCACTGGAAACGATGACAGAACAAGCTGACAAGATGTAAATGTTCAAGTTTCTCAAAGGAATAAATAGGGTTGACTGTCAGCAGCTCTGCAGGTGCTAAGAGGAATCTACCTCAAAAGGATATACAATAGATACAAGCTGATGGGGTGGAGGTGCAGAAAGTATATGAGGAAATATTTCTTCACAGAATGAGTGGTTGTCAAGTGGAATGTGTTGCAAAGGAGGTGGGGGAAATTGAAATTGTGGTGGGATTCTGGAGGATGTAGAAGAGACATTAGGGGCTGGAAAGGAACAGGGGTGAGGGACAAAGGGATGATAAAGGGTTAAGATATTACCAGGAGGCCAAGTCATGCATGCACAGCACTAGGCTGGTGGGGCACATACAGTATAGGTAAGAACAGCACAGACTAGATGAACTCTGGTCTTGTTCTGCCTGTAAGATTTTGTATGCTTGCAACTTGATTTAGAAACCTACTGTAAATGAATCTGTGCTCAGTTAGTGTTATTGCTATCTTTGAATAAACATACTTTACTACAACTAGTAATACAAATACCACTACTGCTACTATTATTACTACTTCTACTTTGTCATGTTCTTAAACTGTGCACACATGGCTGTGGGGGACTGGATTTTGTAATTCTGTTTTGCAGTTAACTGCTTTAAATATCTGACCAGTAACCATTTCATTTTTAATACCCATTTTTAAACAGTCATTGTTATGGAAATTCTTTATATATTAATTTATTTTTCAGTTGTAATTTAAAGATAATATACTGTATTTTGATACTGTTCAATATAGATCAGTATAGTTACTACATGTGAAAACCATTTCAATATCTATCAATATGTGTTTTAACAGACTTTCAAAGTGAGATTAAAGTTATATTATACATATCTAGAGAGGAAATAAGACATCAGGCCATTGCATTCCTCTCTTAACATATTTATTTTTAATTTTCTGAGTTTTTTTGTCATTATAAAATGTAGAGCACCACAGGTTGTGAGATCAATCATATTCTGGGTCTTTGAAAGTGCTTAATCAGCATTTGTTAATTCTTCATTCTTCATGGAGTGATCATAAATCTTTCTAAGCAATTATACTTGCATCATTTATAATAAAAAAATCAGGATCAATGTCTACAAGCAAATCATTAGTAACATTTGCATCTATTATAACACAATCTTCACTGGTAGCAACAATGATAAAGCTCTGTAACTGGTATGAATTATGGACTTTGCATCAGCTTACTGTTGAGTTTTAAAGCAGCCTACACATTTTATTGGACTGTTGCCTTGGCTAATGGGTATAAGACTTCATTTTTTTATATTTTGGGATTTTGTTTTTAGTGATTTGCACTATACAACTTTGCAAACTAGTGAAGTACTCACCAGATATTTTTTCTTTCCTATCCTCCTAGTTCAGTCCAAGGTGGCTTATAGTTCTATGAAAAAGGAAATAAAATCAAACCTTCAGTATCTACAGAGTTTCTGAAATTAAAACAGCTGATACTGCAAGGAAATTATATCAACTATAGTCTAGATTGGTGTTTAAGTGGACAGTGTAATATGAGGAAATATAGCAGATAGTCTGATATTAAGAAATACAAAATCACATGTACACTGATAATACAAAGCATCATGGGATATATATGCAAATAACCACACAATCATAGGCTGGTTCTGCTTTAAGCAAGAATGCGTAGTGTCAAAGGACTTCTCACACAATCTGCAAAGGCTGAGAACAGAAGACACAGCCACATGTTATCATTGTACTTATAACTTATGAGTTGGCATCTCCTGTATTTCACCCCATGGGAAAACAAACCAGCACTCATGGGGTCTTAAAGATCAAATGTGACAATGTGTCTTGCCTGTTTTTGGTCTGGTGGTGGTTTCAGTGTTCTTAAATAAGTCAAATGGTCATGTTTTCAGCATTGTTTTATAATTCAACACTTATTAAAATTGAAGTTTATGGGGGGACCACGTGATGCAAGGTACCAGGTAGAAGCTCCTCTGCATAGCTCCAGCCTTCCAACTCTTTAAAAGTGTTTTTTAGAGCATTTAATTCACCTAAAACCCTAGAATTTCATGGTGTACTGCCTTCCTATCATCGAGTGCTCTTGCTGGGCGAATTTGAGAGATAATGGAGGTGTATATGAAAAGGGCGCAGCAAAAACACACCTCGCCAGTCACCCCGGGGAAGGCCCCGAAGAAATCATGGGCCTCGAGTGGAGTTGATAAGCCAGAGGTTGCAAATCAGGGCACGGATCAGGAACCGCTTACGCTAAGTAGATTCCTAGAGGAATTTAAGCCCTTTCGGAAAGAAATAAAAGAAATGGCATCAGAGATTAAATCTCTAACCAGAAAGCTTGAAGAAGTTTCAGTCTCAACTACAGACAACACAGCCAGGATTTCCTCCTTGGAGAAACAAGTAGAAAGGTTTGATCCTGGGATGGCAGCTATGCAGCAGAAACTTGCACGTTTTGAAGCTAAACTTGAGGACCTTGAAGGTCGTAGTCATAGAAATAATATTGTGATCCTTGGGCTGCCGGAGGGAGAAGAGGGCCAGAACACCATAGCATTCGTCCAGAAGTTGGTGGAGAAGATCACTGACCCCTCGCCCTTTGGGGCTAAATATATAATCGAGAGAGCCCACAGATCCCTAAGGCTGAAGCCCCCACCTGGAGCAACACCTCGCCCTATTATATGCTGATTTCTAAATTTTTTGGAGTGGCAGCACTTGTTGCACAAAGTTAGAGAAATCCAGGAAGTCAGATGGGAGCAAGTCAAACTCAGGATAGCACAGGACTTTCCAGGCTCTGTCCATGTGAAACGTACTGCATTTCACCCAGTAGTTTCCAAGATTATTGCTGCTGGACTTAAGTTTTGCATGGGGTACCCGGCCAGGTTACAGGTGCAAGTGGCTGGTACCTGGGTTTCTTATGAGCATCCTGAGGCTGTGCTTGCTGGCTTAAAGCTGTCCCTACCTGATCTCTTCAGGGATACATGAGAGGCCCTTCGTTATTTAAATGGAAGAGCTCTGGTTTGAAGAGAGGTGGCTGTCACTCGAAGGACTCTTCGGGGATGAGTAAAAATAATCATTGGATTCCTATCTAACCCTGATTAGAGGGCTGAAGGGACACAATTTTCTTAATATTAACCTGACTTTGTACGGTTGTCTATGCCTTCGTTTTATCTGGGACTGTTGTTTCTTCTAAAAATACTGTTTAATTTTATCATTTACTGGCTTTGGGTAGAGTAATTTCTGCAATGGTTTGGTTTAGTACCCCCCCAGCAAGTATGCAAGGGGGAATGGCTCTGTTAAGGCCTAAGGTTTACACCTTGCAGGGTATCAATACCCATCATTTGGTAGGTTGTTTAGAGGGTGTGTTGAGGCACTTTCTCTATAGCGCACTATCATGCGCTTTTGCTCCTGTAGCACAAGAGGGAGCTCCAGATTCAAGTAATATGGGCCAGTGATTTTAACAGCCCAGGATGGGGGGTTTTCTTGGCACAAGGGCTTTACAATTGGATGGGGAGTGGCAGGACCCACTTTCTCAGGACAAGTGAGTCCTGTTGTGGGCGTGGCCCGCATGGGGACCGGATACATAGCCTCTGGCCTGGCCCTAATAGCACCCATCATGATGTGTTCCCTTCAGTAGGCAAGGCATGAGGGTTTGGCAACTCTCAATACTCCCAGTGCCTATGCCCTACTAACATAGTGTTACTCCCACTGGTTATCAGGAGTAGTCAACTGACGACCTTACAGATCATTACTGTAATTCAGGTCACTTACCACCATTTTGTTTCCATATAGGGGGCTTATAGATTTTTCTCGGGTTTAGGTGCGCAATGTTGGGGGCTGGGGGAGAAGGAAATGGTATGTTGTTGAACGTTGTTGGTGACAGTTGGGGTGGGGAGGGTGGGTGAAGGTAAATTTTGGGTTCCTTAACGTTATGTCGTGATTGGATGTTACTTGGGGGATGGATGGGTAGTTCGGGCAGGGCTGGGAGGGTTTGGGGTGGGAGAATGGTACAGCAGTCTTAGTGGAACAGGGGTACCTGGATCACAGTTGTAGTAATTGTCAAAGGTTAACTCCGGGCTCACTTTTGCCAATATAGATGGCTAGCAATATTAACCTAGCTACTTGGAATGTGAAGGGGGTTAGGAAAAAACCTAAGCAATATCAGGTGCTTAAACACTTGAGTTTGATGCGTGCACAAATAATGCCCTTGCAAGAATCTCACCTGCTAGATACTGAGGCATTGCAACTCAGGAGACAACAAGTGGGACAGGTTTTTAATGCCTCAGGATCTACCAACAGCTGTGGGGTCATGATGCTGGTTAATAGAGACATCCCATTTATCCCCACTCAGGTCTTCAAGGACTCAGAGGGAAGGTATGTCCTAGTACAGGGTACCCTTTGGGCCATGCCACTACTGACTGGCAGCATTTATGACCAAACATGGATGATCCCACCTTTTTTATGAAGCTGATTACCACAATTCTTCCCTTACTCCCTATTCCCATTAGTATGGGGGGAGACTTTAATTTGATCTTGGACCGCAATATAGACAGGTCCGGAAATGGGTCGGGAGGATTGTCCCCTGGGCAAAGGGCCTTTAGGGAGTTGTTGGACCAATGCAGACTGTGTGACGTATGACGAGTCTTGCATCCCAACTCCAGGGAATTTACTTTTAGATCTCCAGTACCTGGCTCGCAGTCTTGCATTGACTATCTATTGGTCTCTCATGAGCTCTTGCCAGGTGTGCTGTCTGCCTCGATTCAACCGGGTCCCGTATCTGGTCATTCTCTGGTGTTATGTAATCTGGCTTTCTTTAATATTCCCAAGAAAGAGACCCGATGGAAATTTAATGAACAGCTATTAAAGGAGTAGAAATGCTGTAGACTGGTGAAGGATCAGATTGATTTCTTTTTCTCTACCAACCCAATAGAAAGCACTATGCTGGACATTTTATGGGGGGCTTTTAAGGCCTACATTAGGGGTATTCTCATTAGTTTTGCTACAAAGGGGAAGACGGCTCAGGAAGCAGAGCTGTTATCATTACTGTCTCAAATACGGGTATTAGAACCTAAACAATCAAATAACACTTCCAAGGAGTAGAGGCAGAAATTATTAGTAGTTAAGGACAGATATTTAGAATCGTTAAGAGAGAAAGCAGACTTGGCCATCATCTGTACCAAAGTAAGTTTCACGGATCAAAGAGAAAAAGCTGGGTGCTTGCTGGCTTTACATTTAAAGCAGCAGGAGTCTGCAAGATTTATACCTCCTATTAGGGCACAGGCAGATGGGTCCCTGAGGGTATCCCCCTCAGAGATAGCGCAGGAATTTGCTACATACTACGAGCAGCTATATAGGGATATGGATAGCCCTCCTTCCATAGAAGAGTTGGAAGTGTACCTCAGGACTTCTCATCTACCTTCCTTGTCAAATTCCCCCCCAAAATTCTTATCCTCTCCTCTATCGCAGGAGGAAATTTCAGCCGTCATAAAGGCCCTGCCCTCGGATAAAGTTCCGGGACCGGATGGGTTTTCCGCTTTATTTTATAAAGTTTTCAGGGAACAGTTATTGCCTGTGCTCTACTGGCTCTACCTTCATATTCTCTCCAGGGCCGCAGTAGACACCCACTTGTTTGAAGCCCTGATAGACCTATTACCCAAACTGGACAAGAACTCTGAATCGGTTCAGAGTTACAGGGCAATATCCCTGTTGAATCAGGATGTCAAAATTCTTTTGAAGATATTGGCGGATAGGCTAATGCTGGTCCTCCCGGATCTGATTGGCATGTCTCAAGTTGGGTTTATGAGGAGATGCTTATCCTCAGATCATCTATGTACCCTCTCACATATCTTCTCGGAGTCCAGGAATGCTGCCTTCCCCATGGGGGCTGGTCTCCCTGGACGCTGAGAAGGCATTTGACCGATAAACTGGAATTTCTTATTCCAAGTCCTCAGAGCATTTGGGTTTCCCTCCATGTTCATAGACTGGATCAGGGCACTATATCAGTCTCCTTCTGTGAGGATTTCAGGTAATGGGTCTTTTTCTAAATTTTTCCTGTTACATTCAGGTATGAGACAGGGATGTCCTCTTTCCCCCTTATTATTCAACTTTTATTTAGAGCTACTTATTCAAAATATCCTTAACAACACAGGAATACAAGGTATTCCAATCCAGAATAATGTGGTGAAGATAACAGCTTATGCTGAGGATCTCCTCCTCCATTTGGCCCACCCGGTAACATCTATTCTGAATATGCTAAGAGAGATTACCAAATTTAGTCTTTTTTCGAATTATAAGTTGAATGCAAACAAGACGTCCTTTTTTCCCCTTAATCACAAGATTTTTAAGTCAGACATTATCCCTAGGATTGTGTTGGTCTCCCCATGTTATCAAATACCTGGTTATCAAGCTAACACGTAATACTTCCCTATGGTTTAAAGAAAATTTATAACCTCTTTCTCAGATGATTGTGCAGGACCTAGAGAAATGGGATAAGCTTCTGATTTCATTATGGGGCCACATTAACATAATTAAGATGAATGTATTTCCCCACCTTTTTTACCTCCTGTCACATCTCAACTCATTTGTCCCCTTATCCTGGTTTCAGAAAATGCATAAACTCTTCAGTAATTTTCTCTGGTCTAATAAACATTCCAGGCTGGCGTATCACAAGCTAGCTGCTACTAAAAATGAGGGGGGCTGTGGATTCCTCATTTGGCAATTTATTACTGGGCTAGTCATCTTGCTAAGTACCTGAAATGGGTAAGGCCGGGTCCAGGAAATTTGAGACTGGTCTGGCTCAACATTGAATTAGACTTTATCCAGGCTATGAACATGGATCCCTCAACCATGCTCTTTGTTAAAGTGTCCCTTTTACAGAATGCTAGTAAATGCCCCACTCTCATGACTTCATTAAAAGTTCACTCGCAGCTGTGTTCTTTTCTAAGATACAATCCGAGTACACACCTGTCTCAGTCTATCTGGAATTCTCTGGTCTTTACCATAAATAAGCAGACAATCTCTCGTACATGGCTGCCTCAGTTAGGAGAGGGGATAGCTTCCTCGTTCCTGGAAGATTCGGGGACTTGGCTCCTGGTTACCGAGATTATCAGAAAGTTCAACATTCCAGACTCCCAGTCATTCAGGGTTTGTCAATTGAAGCATTTGTTAATCACGGTTTTTGGTAAAGTCCCTCCCCGCCCAACAGATTTTGCTTTGATACCTGAACTTTCCTCTTTTCTCGAATCCCCAGGTGTTATTTCTAAGATATATCAAGTATTGTACCAATGGCAGTTTGGGAGAGGTAACGGTCCCACTAGTTTTTGGAACCCATTTTTCCCCCAGTCCACTTTCAACTGGCTGGCTCTCTGGATGTTCTGTCATAAATCTGTGTCCCAAGATAGATTACGCCTTATGCAATTTCACATTTTGCACAATATGTACTATTCCAGTCAAACTGGCAAAATGGGGCCTTCTCGATACTGATAGGTGCACTAGGTGTTCCCAGGAAGCTGAGATGCTTTTTCATATATTCTGGTCATGCCCCAGGATAGCTTCATTATGGAATTTAATTAAAATCCACCTGAATCCCTTATTGGGATTACAGGACTGCTTTACACCGGATATTTGCCTTTTGGGAGATTTGTCTTCTATTGAGGTTAAAATTCGGAGATTTCATATATTTATGATCGCACTCTCAGTTAAAAAAATTATTCTCAGGCATTGGAAAGATGGGATTTTTCCAACATACCAGGAATGGACACATGAAATCCTTGCAAATCTCCACACAGAGAAGGCCATAGCAAGCCTCCATAACAGGCTACAAAGGTATAAGTATATATGGGAGCCCCTTCACACTTTAATTATCACTGCTAGGGTTTAAAGTACAACTGGTTACCTGTTATCTTATCAAGTATTCGGTTATTACGGATAGCTTGTTACTACAGCACATGAAGGAACTGCTGTGCCGTGGGGGGTTAGAGGCAGTGTTGGATTGTATTGCAAACTGGCTGTTCAAATTTGCATTACTGCCTCCTGTATTGTGGAAAACTTTGTGAATAAAGTTTGAATTGGAAAAAAAAATTGAAGTTTATCTTGCAGGAAAAAGCTCAATATATACTATGTAAAACCCATGTTAAATGTGTAGAACAAGGGGATAAAGTTAGTCACTTATTGGCTCTTCAGTTGACAAAACAAGAAGAATGAAGGATTGTAGTATTTCTTAACTCTATTAAAGATAACTTTCTTCTTACTACCCCTAAAGAAATTGTTAGTGAGTTTGAGGCATACTACAAATCCTTATACTCCCCACAGGTACCTGCCCCCTCTATTGAGGAAATTCAGGATTATCTTAATGCCATTCCACTTCCTATCCTGCAAGAATCGCAAGCAAATTTTCTGGAGGGACCTATAACCCAGCAAGATTTGTGGAATGCCATTGATTCACTACCGGGTGATAAAGCCCCAGGGCCAGATGGCTTTCTGCCTCAGTTCTACAAGATATTCAAGGAATCTCTATCGCCCCAAATTTTGGTTATGTTTACTTATCTCTGTAATTCTGGAATATCAGATTCTTCATTATTAAAAGCTCTAATAATAGTACTCCCCAAACCAAATAAATCTCCACAGGTGGTCTCTAATTACCGTTCAATTTCCCTGATGAATTATGATATAAAACTTTTTGCAAAGATTTTAGCCAATAGAGTGGCATGAGTTTGGAACACACTACTAAATCCAGAACAAGTAGGATTTGTAGCGGGTTGCTCCTCTGTAGACCACTTTAGGAAACTGTTTCATGATTTCTCTGCATCCAGGGCAGCACCTTACCCTATGGCATTGGTGTCCCTGGATGCAGAGAAGGCTTTTGACAGGGTAAGTTGGACTTTCTTGTTTGAAGTCCTCAAAAAATTTGGTTTTACACACAAATTTGTAAAGTGGATCCAACTATTACATACATGCCCCACAGCCAAGGTGTATTGTAATGGTGTTTTCTCACAATTAATCCCCTTATTTTCAGGAATGCATCAGGGATGCCTGCTATCACCTTACCTGTTTAACCTGTACATGAAGCCACTCTTATATCATTTACAACATTCTCCCCAGGTACAGGGTATACAGATTGGTGAATGGGATCTTTGCTTATCAGCATACGAAGACGACCTTATGTTACACATCACTAATCCACAAAATTCCCTTTCAGTGATATTATCTATTATAAAGAAATTTGGCACTCTATCAAATTATAAACTGAATATAAATAAATCAACAATCATGCCACTAAATTCTCATACTCATTGTGTACAGTTAGAAGGCCTTCAGTTTAGATGGTCAACCCAAATAATTTATTTGGGACGTATACTTACACCTAATTTACTACAAATCCGAAAATTGAATCTTGAGGTTAAATTGGGACATATACAATAGGATCTTGACATATGAGCTCCCTTGTATCTTTCTTTGCAAGGAAGAATCAATGTAATTAAAATGAATATACTCCCGAGATTATTTTACCCCCTGAATATGTTAAAATTTTATGTACCACTAAATTGGTTTAGGAAAGTTCAGCGGATTATTTCCAAGTTTTTTTGGAAAGCAAAACCACCAAGGTGGTCATATGTTAGACTTAGGCCCGGCCTTGAAGGGGCCTTAAGTTGCCAAATTTTTTCCATTATTATCTAGCAAGTCATATAGCTAAATATTTCCGATGGTACCCCCTATTACTAACAGAACAGTATCTACCCATGAGCCAATTTGGCTAAAAATAGAATGTCTAGACAAAAGACAGTCTGGTATCTCTCCTGACGGTGTGTTATTCATTTCCCCTAAGCACGGCTATAAGATTCTAAAAAATGAATTCATCTGCATGTCCTTGAAAGTACATAGCCAATTATGTAAAGCCCTCAAATATGATAATATGAAGGATATTTCTCAGGCTATTCATTTTAATCCAAATTTCTTACTAGATAAACAATATTTAAAAACTAGGGGTTAGGTTCCCAAGCAGGAAATTAGGGTTTTAGATGTACTAGATCAGGGCAAGGTTAAGACTTCATCTGAACTCCTTAAGACCTTAGGTCTTCCTACCAATCAGATATTCAAAGCATTCCAAATTAGACACCTCTTGATATCTAAAATGGGTTCTGAAAATTGGGATACTGACCAACTAGATCTTCTGAACATGTTCTGTGATCTGGCATGGAGTCCTCATGCAGTATCTAAAATAACAGCAGAACTATATCCCAGAATTCACCCAGATAGACAAGGGGAATCCTCATACTGGAAGAATCAATTCCTGGATACGCAAATTTGTTGGGAAAGTATCTGAAAAGTCATGAATTCCTATACTTCTAATGACAAATTGTGCCTGATCCATTTTCATATAGTACATAATACGTACTTCACTTCACCAAAGTAGTTTACCATGGGTAAACTACAAGATTCCCAGTGTAATAGATGTGGTTTACAGAAAGGTGCTATATGCCATATGCTTTGGGACTGTCCCTTAATCAGGCCTTTATGGGATAAGATTAAGATCAAACATGATCCCCTTCTTGGATTGCAACCATATTTTGAACCCGAAATATGTATTCTTGGGGATTACACCCAGATTCCAGCACTAGAAAGAAGATATGCTATGGCTTTAATTTCACATACAGTCAAACAAATGGTATTAAGACACTGGAAGGATGCCCACATTATCCCATATTCAGAATGGCTGAAATAATTTTTATACAATTTAAGAATAGAAAAGATGATAGCTACCCTCAGATACTGCCCTGCTAGCTTTGATAAGAAATGGAGCAAGATTTATACATTAACCTCAATATAAGGTAAAACAAAGATTATGTTAAGATTATCTATGGTAGTATTAGATATATATAATCACAGTTCTGTTACCATATGATGTTAATTGCACCTAGTGGAAGGGAGGGGGTGAGGGAGGGGAAGAGATTATAGTTAAGACTGTATTTAGGATTAGTGACAGTAATATTAGGAGGCCGATGTAACCTTAATGCCTTAAGTATGTATATTCAATTGCATTTTCCTTTTTCTGTATATGTGCCTTTTTATATTACATATGTAAGCTTCTAACAAAATAAAATAAAGCACATTTATTAAAAAAAAATTGAATTTTATGCCCACTTCATTCACTCATTTGAGCCTGATAGGCAGCTCCCTTTCAAAGCATGCACTGTGGTTTAATGGTATCAAGTTGGGATCAGCCTACCACATTCATGCAGTACTAAGAAATACTGTTTTTTGACATTTGCTGCCCAGCATTTTCTAACAATTGCTGTGAAATAAAAAAATCACAATGGTGTTATTGATTGGATTAGTCTAGTTATTGTCGCTACCACTGACATTGTGTGTATGCATTATAGTCACACAGAATGATAGCAGAGACTTCATAATATTTTGTATATTCAGTCTGTGCTTCATATGGATATAGAGTTAATCACAATGTGTTTTGGGTTGTATCTTTTTGGGTGGTTGCTCTCTCCCAGTTTGGATGCTAATTTTATCTATGATTATTTTATTCTTCATGTTTTTTTCCTATGTTTTTGTTGTCCTGCTACTGCTCACTGATGTCACACTGTATATTTGAGCACTTTGACCCACCATGCTGTACATCTAGTGAGTTGTGATGCTGGGAGGTGAACCTTTTTGACTACTTAGACAGCAGAGGTGATGCCCAGTTGTCAGTCCAGTCACTATTTCTTTGAAGCTGATAAAAGGACACAGTAACAGGATTTATGTAATTTTGTGTGTGACTGACTGCACCATCATATATATACCCTATATATCTAATAACTTCTTCACACAAGTGTGCATATAGAACCAACAGCTTCACCATGTAATAATGTTTTACCAAACAGATTTTTAAAAATTTAAGAAATGTGTAGTAAAATACTTTTTTCTCCCTGTAGAATACTAAGCACCACAGGAGTTTATTTTCAGAAAAATATTTCTCTCTCAGCACATTTATACTTGGGACTGTGGTCCTGGTGCTTATCAGTACTGCAATAGTGGTCTCATTGTTTTATCAGCAGAGCATGGGAGGTTCACTGACCCTGACATAATGGGGCTTTACCTAAGAAAAGTAACTTTCACCAGCATTGACAATAGGTGCACCAGCAAAAGCAGGCTCCTATTTCTGTCCAGGGCACCATGTCCACTTGCAATTTGATAGGCAGCATATGAATTATCTCCAAGTACCCTTGAGAAGTGTATATGTGTGTGTGTGTGTGTGTGCGTGTAGAGACACAGACTGAAAGATATAGATAACTAAACAGTCTGACAGAGAGGGATGTGCCTTTTATCCATGTACTGTATGTGATAGCAAATTTAGGTACAGGGTTTGTAGCGTGCAAAACAGTGTGAACACAACCAGATCATATTCCATGTCTACTTATAAAAAGCTACCATTCAAGTGGTGCCATTAGCTGAGTAACAAGTGAACATTTCCTACATTCAGCTCTGTAAAATGAAATTCAGATCTAGAAATATTGACCTGACAAGTGTATGACATATACTGTATATAACACTGATAATCATATCTGTATTCTGCATTAGTGTACTCATTCTTGCTGCTGCAAAATGACCAGATATGTTAGCTGAACTTGGCTGCACTCTCCATCAGTTATGGTATCACATATAAGTACCCCATACCCAATGCATGCTGACACAGTATCTGGCAATAAGCAATGCATCACACAAACATACATCATAATGTCTGCACACTGTCACACCAAGTGAACAAAAAGCACAGTATCACAGTAATATGCACAACAAACACTGCATTCTTGCACAGCAATCAACCACAATTGGGTGATCGCCCCATCATACCCCTTACCCACTTCACTCTTGCACAGAAACTGTCCACATACATGGTATCACAGCATCATGTCCCACCCCATTATAGATATTCACAGTAACCTACAACAAACATGACATCACAGTAACACACGTCATCCCCAATGTCATCTGTCATATAAACACACTATGCAGTATGTGCACTATCACTCAAGCATACCTCATACCTTCTATGGTCTCACACAAATTGAAGATCTTCTTGAAATGACATGAACTCATCTTATACCCACTGCCTGCTATCACAGCAACCAACCACAATCTGCATAACATTGTACTGACAAATCTCATAAGTAATGTTTGCTGTCACAGCAAATGACCACATCTGTCATATAAACATAACATATCTCAATCCCACAGCATGCTATCATAGCAACTGTCCATATACCCAGTATCAGACTTATTTACACTATGCTCCTTACAGGTACTTGCACAATCCTACGACAGACATGCTATCACTCCAATACTCACCATATGCATAGCATCCAACAAAATACAGGACATCATACAAACATACTGTAGGTCATATGTACTACATAGTGCTATAGCAATGTAACATATACATGGTACCACACTCTCATACCCCATACCCACTGCATGATGTCACACATTTTGAGTACATTGACAGGATCATCCTAACATATTACACCCACTACACCACTCTGTCAGTCAAACTGACAAAATACAATGTTTCAACAATGCATACAAAATATCCAGTACAGCTTGTCACACCATCCTACCATAAACACGTTATCAAACCAACATAACCCATACCTAGGGATATAAATTTGTCATGGGAGAAAAGTGACAACAGTCATGAGTTGGTCATGGACAGTTTGTGGAAAATTCAATGGGTAGTCATGGACAAATTTGCTAACGTCATTGTAAAGTCATGGGCACTCTTTAAGTGACATACAACATACTGTATAGCAGCTTAATTTAGCACCCTCTTTATTTAGTGCAGAGAAGGGTGCAGTACTATTTAGCGCCAGATTAAATTAGTGCATCAGCTTCATGTCCAGTTACGGCACTATGCTTCCTGTAATATTAGCGATCAGCTTATTTTAGTGCTTTTGTCAGTTAAGCTAATATAGTGTAAATAAACTGAAAGTGAATATTTCCTGCTGTACAGTACTTAGCAAACTATTAAAGTCATTTAAGCAAATACAACAAAACATCTAACACTGTTTTAGCAACAAATTATGCATGTATTGCTTTTTTGATAGTGTTTAACACTTTTAATGTAGCAAATATTTTTTTTTTTGTTTCACAAACAGGAAAATGTTGAAAGCACCTTGCCTTGACCTTAGTGGCCCCAATATTCAGAATTGTACCTGTCAATGGCACATGTGGAGGGGCAGTGCAATGCAGGGATATATTCAAAGGAAATGAGCCATGGCGCATCTCCTCTGAATATATCAGGTAATGCACACTGCACAACTAGGATGCACTGGTGCATCCCCAGACATGGCTGAATACCAGGAATGGGAACTGCGCCAGCACAACAGAGTTACGCTGTGCAGAAATTCCTGATAGTCAGCCGGCAGAATGCAAATGGAGCCATAATGTATGCAAGGTGCAAATGGGGCCATTTGCATGTCATTATGGCTCAATTTGCAAGAGTTGTGCAGGGCTGGCCAGTGAAATATGAATGGTGCCCTGCACAACATGTGGTTCTGCCACAGGGTATCTAGTGGTACCCCCTTCCTGTAGCTGTGATTGTCAATGAATAACATTTTAAATTATCCCTGGTAGTCTAGTGGTACCCCCTTCCTCCCTATAGCTGTGATCACCATAAAATAATTGTAGACATATGCTCTGGTAGTCTAGCGGTCCCCCCACCCCACCCGTAGAGATGATAGCCATAAAATAACATGACATATATTCCTTGGTAGTCTAGTGGTACCCCTCTCCCTCTCCATAGCCATGATCGCTCTATAGAAATGTAGAAAACATACCTGGTAGTCTAGCGGTACCCCCCTCCCTCTCTGTAGCCATGATCACTGTGTAGAAATGTAGAAAACATACTGGTAGTCTAGTGGTACCCCCACCCCTCCGTAACCCCAATCACAAGTAAACTGTTTTCCAAATATCCCTGGTAGTCTAGTGGTACCCTCCACCCCTCCCGTAACCCCAATCACAAAACATATTGTCCAGTATCCCTGGTGGACCAGTGGCCCCCACCACACAGGACCCCCTGCCCACCCAGCTCCCTCCATCATCGGTGGGCGGCTACCAACCGACCTGCATATCACCTGGCTGCCCACCGAATGACAGCTTACAGTATCAGCTGTAAGCCCATTAGTCCACACTGTGGACCAATGGGCTTACAGTGCATACTATGAAACCATTCACAAATATATGAAATGAATGACTACATTCACATAATTGTGACTGACATTTACAGTATACTGCAAGCCCATTGGTCCACAGTGTGGAACAATGGGCTTTCAGCTGATACTGTAAGCTGTCATTCGGCGCACAGCCAGTGATATGTGGGTGGTTTGTAGCTGCCCACCAATGGGGGAGTTAAGAGGCAGGGTCCTGTGTAAGTGGGGGTGGGGTGCCACTGGTCCACCAGGATATTTGGTCAATACTTTTATTGCGATCAGGGTTACAGGAGGGGTGAGGGTATCACTAGACTACCATGGATATTGTAGTAATTTATTTCCTGCAATCAGGGTTGTGGGAGGGGGGTAACGCTAGACTACCAGGTATTTTTCTACATTTATTTATAGTGATCATGGCTACAGAGACGGAGGGGGGTACCACTATGCCACCAGGGTGTTCTGTGGGAGTTTGTGGATGGTGTTCTGCGGGGGTGCCATTCATAGCTGGCAGCCACTGTGTTGCCCATTGCACTACAGCAGCCCGCCTGTGGGTGGCTATCATTTGAGCCTTCTTTTTCAGGCTCAACTGTGTGCCCCTGTATGCGGCGCATCTCAGGGTTGTGCCAGCATATACACCGCACATCCCAGGCTGAAAATTAGGATGTGCCACATATGCATGGGCACACCCCCTGGAGTTGCACTGCATACATTATCTTTGCACCCTGGCACATTAGGACTTGTGCTGTGCAAGTCCCGCTTTCGAATAGTGCACCTCGGTGCATTTCTAGGTTACGCTGGTGCAACACCTTTGAATATCTCAGCCAAAGTGTCAATGTAGATGTCTTAGGATATTTGTTATGTGTTGTTCTGAGTCTGCAATAAATAAGTTTGTAAAGTGTAACGAACAAAACTGCTAAAATGTATTTTAAGTTGCAAACTGTTAGAAACCACAACAATCTGTGGCCAAACCAATCCCAACCTGGTGTGCCCTGATATGACAGAGGAACATACAACATATTTGTTTCTTAAAATGTTGATCAAAGGATAGGTCTAATGTTTGCACAGTAGGGCACCTCAAATGTGGAACAGTGTTTTTAGATGGAAAAATGGATGAGTGAACTTTTCCTAAATGTGGGACACTTAAGGAGGGATGGGATGGATCTGGTCCATGACAGTGAAATGCCAGGGTTTCCAGCCACACATCAACTTTATGTTAACACATGCAAATATGTTTTCTTAAGAAGAACAGAAATGTACAGTATGTGAATTCTTAACTTGCTGGTTCCAACATGGAAGAACTGAAAAAGTAGAAAAGATTTGGACCCAGCTTCTATTTTTTGGTTTCAGTAGGCCCACTCTTGGAAAAATCTCTCTCTAGTGTCTTTTTAACTCACACAGAAGCCTCTGCAAACCTTGAAAAATGTTTTAGTACTCGTCTACCACATTAGCTAACAAATAAACCTAGCATTTCAACATCTAAGTAAGTGTGAGCAAACTTTATCTGAACACAAGAATACATCTGCACAACAGACAGACAGGTCACAGTGAGACTGTTGGACATCCCTCCTGAGAAGGAAAAGGCAGATCATAAAAATAGTAACTTGATGTCTAAAAATCCAGAGCTATGTACTGTAGTACTGTCCTACTACCTGCCGGACAGGTGTGCAGCTTTAACAGGACAGAATGGGGTGTCAAAGCTGTGTCATTCCTGTTTGCAGCCCTGGTGCAACCACAACTACTTGTAGCCAGGAGTGACAGCTACATAGTTGTATAAGTTAACAACTTTGCACTTTAGAGAACACTAACCAAGAGTTCTGTCACTGAAGTAACATTTTAAGGATGGATAAATAACTCTGTTGCAGTATTTCTCTTTTCACATTATTTGCTTACATTTTCTGGTTGAAAATATAACATTTTCAAAGCTAAATAATTTTATGAAGTTCCACCAGCTCTGTCTTCACTCCATAAATACATCCACAGTATTCATAATTTTGGAATGAGAGAACAGCTTGCGACACCAAACACATCCATACAGTAACTCATTTGAGAAACCTCTTTTATGCAAGTTGACCTTGAGCTCACATGCAAACAGATCCATAGTATAAGTCAATCCTTCAGGAAACAGACTTGGAATAGACCTGTCTCACAAGCCATCCCAACAGTTACACATTTTTCTGGCTGTGACAACAGTCCAAGAAAAGTATAATTTGTAGACAGCTTCTTACTCATGCTGTTGTCTTAGCTGAAGCTGGCACACTTCCTGCCAGTCTGCCATCACTGAGCACAGTCAGTAGTGTCCCAGCAGATGCAGGTACATTTACCAAATGTCCCAGCATATCTGCAATTGCCTGGATGCTTTAGCTTGAACAAGATATGCTGGGACTGTACTGTGATAACAGAAGTCTACCACCATCTGCTGGAATAGTACTGCCTGTGATGAAGGGAAGCGTACCAGCAACTGTTAAGACAGTACTGCCTCATTCATTATAGGAGCAATGAGGTTATGTTGTGGGGCACAGGAGCTCTGTAATACAAGGCCACAACAAAAATGAGAGGTGCCTGTCAGACCTACATTTGACTAGAAATAGGGGGCAGGGGTGCCCTTCTGTGCACATCACATTAATTGGGTGGGAGCTCTGGATGAAGTCATGTTTTGAAGGTCTTTGTTGCATATCCAGGAGTTGGAGAACCACTACCAGCTGTTCTGTCCTAGTTCAAAAAAAAAAAAACAACCAAGAAAAACTCACATGCTCTACCCCCATTTATATCTAAATAGTGTGGACAACAGTTCTATGTGACAGGCAAAATTTACATTCCACCTGTCCCTCGGTCACCCAGAAATTATTTCTTTTTTTATATATAAATTTTTTTTATGCCTCCTTTGGAGCTGGCAGGTGGCTCCAGCCCCTCCCTTGGAGGGAACTCATCTCTCTGGTGAGGCTTTACTGGCACCCACCCCCACTGGCCACCCCCCAATGGGTTACCCCCCATGACAGGGCCGGTGGCAAGAGGTGCTGGACTCCCCCCACCCCTGGAAGCCAACATCTATATTGCCAGGGGGGAGGCATGGGTGCAGCCTGCCATCATTGAGCCTGCCAGCTTTGATCCTTTTTCCATTTTCTCCCTGGACCCATGCATGTGCAATGGGCAGGGTGATGGTCTCCACCTTCGTACAGGCAGTCTTATGGCCTGTGCATGGGTCCACCCCTTTCCAGCTTCGCACCTGTGCTGACCCCCAATTTCCTCTGGCTGACAGTCTACTGCACAGTGCTAAGTCCCCCCAACCCCAAGGAAGGAGAGCTGTCAGTGGATGCTCAATCCTTCCTCACCCCAGCTGACCCCCGGGCGACCTAAGTCCATTCCTGAACCTGGGTTGCCAGCATAGCGTGAAGTAAGGTGTCCAGTGCCTAAGCCCTCTGTGCCACTGGGCCAGCTCCAAAAATGGTTTCTAGATCTGCAGGTAACAAATACTACTTTGTTAAAGTATCTCCGTATTAAAGCTACCTTGAATTCCTGAGTGCCAAAAAATACCTCACATCATGAAAATAACTGGCACTGACAAGAGGCATATTTTGTAATCAAAATTAAAATGAGCCCAATATGTTGATGACAAACAGTTACTGACTTAGGCTCGAGTCAGAGACACACATGACTTAGAAAACAACAATAAAATGTTATCAGCATTTTGGAACAGCATGCTGTACACAGACAAATTTGCACAACTATTTCACCTGTGGTCATCCTGGAGTACGTCACTATATGCAAAAGATGAGCAATCAGCATTCACACTGTTTACTGGCACTGACAGGCAATGGAGTGCAGTGCGAAACAGTTCAGGAAATCATTCAGACATACTTTTCCAAAAAACAATCATGCTGTCGCAGTTAACCTCTATTAAAAAATCTCTATATGTATGAAATTCTATTCTTGCTTTATTTTCTTCCTCAAACAATGGTATGCTATTAAACACAGCTTCATCAGACATATTGAGCCACTTTGCTCTGCTAGGGTCAAACATATGGCAACCAATAAGTAATGAAGCCACTGGTTGACGGAACCTGGAATGTGCATCTTCCACACTTTATGACTTTACTTTATTTGCACATTCAGCCATTGCTTTCTTTGCTAGTCTATGCACACACTGCTCAGAACTACTCTGTGCCCAAATGGATACATCTGTTAAATCATTAATCCATTTGTGAGCTAGTAGAACTGCTGCTTTGTCAATGCCTTCATTATTCTAGGAGCATAGGCAGCATACTCTGCAGATTGTCTTTCTGTGCCAACTACATGTCTGCCTGAATGGCAGCACTTTAGTCTGCATCGTCATGAAAGAAATCAACATATTCCTGCAGATGTGAGGAATGGTTTATTTATTTATTTATTGAAATGTTTCACCAGGAAGGCACACTGAACAACAAGTTGCTCATCTCCCATATACAGATAAACATCATACAAATGCAAGTAAGAGCAAGAACAGTGTAAACAATAACGGGTTACAGAGGCTAAGTACAATATAAGTGCATCATGGTAACCATAATAATGATAATGGCAGCTAAAAGAAAAAATATTAATAAAAAAGTAGAAAATGATACTACTAGCATAGAGCTTAACAGAAGAGATAAAAGCACAATACTCAAGCAAATTAAGAGAACTGGGGCAGAGCAGGTAGTGGGGGAGAGGTGGAGCTCAGAGGACAAGGGTGGTAAGAGTGGGGGGTATGGTTGGCAGATTTGTAGGAAAGGGAATTAGGAACAGTGATATAAGGAGGGGGAATTAGGAACAGGAATATAAGGGGGAGAGGTGTAGGGAAAGGAATAGGAGAAGAGGGATTCAGAGGTGGGTAGGTAGACAGCAGTAGGAATATTAGAGTCCATATCGGAAAAAGTTGAGGATGAGAGGAGATGTAGAAGTGATTTTAACCACTGGTACAGTTTCCGAAAGGAAGTTAAGTAGGGCAGAGGAGATGGAGTTTGGTGAGGATGAGTGGCAAATCTGGGGAGGGAGTGCATTCCGCAGTTTAGGGAAGGGATATGAGAAGGCCAATTGGCCAACTGCAGTAGCCCAATGAGGGATTGCCAATGAACGCAAGTCATAAGATCTGAGAGGCCGGAGGTGGGAGGTTAGATAGTGAGGTGGTAAGCTTGGGGAGGAGCGTACCAAACCAAAATTTAGACACAAACTTAGCACAATGGAGGTGATGATGGTTTTCTAACAAGGAAAAAGCCAGGGAGTGGAAGAGATTACAGTAGTGGGTGAGAGGGAAGGAATCCAGAGAGAAGCAACAGAAGGAGTTAAAAAGGGTGTCCGATCTGTTTAGGGAAGACTTGGGAGCAGCACTTTAGACTACATCACAGTAGTCAAAGATAGGTAAGATCATCTTCTGGACAGGTTTATGCTTGGCCGGTAGTGGGAGGCTGCTATAGTTCCTATATAGGGCAGCTAGTTTGGGGTGCAGCTTTTTCAGGATAGTGTCCACATGGCCAGAGAAGGTGAGGTGTTGGTCCAGCAACACCCCTAGATAACTAAATGAAGTGGTGTCCTTGAGGACTGTCTCGTCGAGAGTTGGGAAAGAGGTCAGGTAGGGACTCTTCCTAGTGCCAAAGGTCATTGAGTCATGTTGAAGCCTGGTAGCTACACTAGCCGGGGACTGGCCTGAGGTGAAGTTGACAGTGTCATCAGCATACATATGAATTGAGGTGGATGAGCAGACAGAGGGAAGATTATTTAGGAATATTGAGAATAGGATAGGGCCCAAGACAAAACCCTGAGTGACACCAGTAAGTAAGTAAATAGTTTATTGATTGGCTATTAGCCATTTCACATAAAATCACATTCAGACAAACGATCCATATCACAAGTTACCATACAATAGTATATAAGCTTAAAAGAGAGGGACAAGGCCCTCACAGTAATATCATTATTTAAAAATGCATCTTATAAAAAAGGAGACATACAGTGTAAAGATAACAAATCCTGAGAGACATCATAGTTAGGGTATGCTTCTAATAGTTATTGAGCAGAAATGCCGTGATCAAATTCTGAAACATTTTTTTTCCCAGGCAAATTTTTCCATTCCCTTATCCTACCTATTGTGGTTAAATAAAGTGCAAGATCAGTGAGAATTTTCTCATTCTCAGAATTAAATAAAAGGTCAAGCAAATATCTATCCGGAATACCCTATAGTGTTAGATATTTACCCAGTAATTTTTTCCTGGGAATGTTATACAAGGGACACCTCAACACTACGTGTCTTAGATCTTCTATTTCTTGTAAGGCACAATCACAGTTCACAGAAATATTTTGTGCTTTATTGTATCTAGCAAGCAGTACATTACTAAAAAAAATTCAAATCTAAACATTGTCAGAATTTGCCTATGTTCTTTATTTTGAACCAAAATAAGATACTGTTTAATATTGTGTTCTTTTGTATTGTTTACCAACCATTGAGCAGATTTCAATATTTTAATTTCCTGTAAGTCCTGTTGTCTAGAATAATCATAAATCTTCTCGGTAGCAAAGGCTATGTATCTAAAATTTAGACTAATATTTTGACTAACCAAATCATTTAAGTAAACTAACCCATATGTTTCCAATAACCCTAGGGTTCTCTTTAACCATGTTTGTTTATTATACTGCAATAATCTTTCCTTCTCTCTCATACATAACTGGATCAGGTCATCCTGAGGATCTATTTTAGTTTTAATCCAGAATCCAATCAATCTGGCTTGAACCATATGTTCCAATTTTGGCTGTCCAACTTGAGTTCTAACTAAAGCACCTGACTAACCTGTGGATAACTTTAAGTATTTTATATGCATTATTAAGGGTTGATTCCAATTTCACAAGGTAGGAAACTCCCCAAACTTATACTGCATATAGAATTTGAGCAGCAGCCTTTGCATTCAGGGTCTTTAAAAATGGAATAATTGAATATCAGCCATATAAATAATCAAACCTACTCCATGCAAGAAGTGTATTTTTAATTTTTTTATGAACATAACATATATGCTTGTTCCATTTTAGATTGTTAGGGAACCAAACCCCTAAGTATTGATATTCTTGAACATACTTTAACCTTTCATTTTTTAGAAAAATACTCCTATATGATCTATTGCTTCCAAATATCATCACTTGTGTCTTTTGTAAGTTGGGCTCTAAATTTTTCCCATAACATAGTTGTTCCAGATCTTTGATTGCATTTTGTAATCTCAGCCTACTAATGGAAATTATAGCCAGATCATCTGAATAGGCTAATATAGGAATTTTCATTTTCCCAATCTTTGGAGGATGATGTTTCTCCTTACCCATAGCTATAATAATATCATTAATGTAAATATTAAACAGGGTAGGGGCTAATACACAGCCCTGATGTATGCCCAGATTTGTTTTAATCTTATTTGTTAGATCCCCTTGCTTTGAATATTTAATTTGGACCCAATTCTCTAAGTATAACCTTTTAATGATATTAATTAAATGAGTGTCAATACCCATTCTATGCATACTATCCCAACGTACTTGTCTATTCAGAGAATCAAACACTGAGGAAAAATCCACATATGTTATGAATATTGGTTGTCCTCTAAGCCTACAATACTTTTCCAATATGTGAGTTAGAATAAAAAATTGAGTTACTGTATTCTTATTTTTATTAAGTCCTGCCCGCAGCTGAGATAATGCCTTTGTATGTTTCAACTATATAATCATTCTGTTCAATGGTATTTTTGCAAATAATTTAGCTAAATTGTCTATAAGGCTAATTGGCCTATAATTACTATGGTCAAGAACTGAACCCTTCTTGTAAATAGGTATAATATAACTTCCATGACAAGTTGGAGGTAAATAGGCATGCATAATATTCTTATTGAATACATCTGTCAGAATATTAGCCCACCAATCAACACTAAATTTATAAAATTCTATGGATAATTTGTCAGGCCGCAGGGACTTATTGCTTTTGAAACTATCAATAGCCCTAACAACTTCATCTGCTGTGAACCATTTGAAGTCACTATTAATCTCAAAATCAATTTCGTGTGTTCTCATGTTAGAGTTCCAGTACAATTGTGAGAAATAGTCAGCCCATTTATCTGGAGTTATATACGACTGTAATCTGGTTCCACGGGAACTGGTGCCAGAGGCAACAAGGGACCAGAATGTATTATCATCCTTGGTTACAACAGCATTATACATTGTTTCCCACAGTGATATTTGAAGTTCAATTTTTTTCTGTTTAGCATACACTCTATATCTTTGTCGAATTTGTCTAAGGGCAGATATATTTTCTCTGGTAGGATTTTTTTTTTGTAATTCTGAGTTCTTTATTTAGTTTCTTCTTCTCATTTCTAGAGTACTTGTGGAACCAAATTTTCATATCCAAATTTCTGTTTATTATCTTTTTTTCCACTATGTATCACAGCTATGTATTTATAATAAACTTGAGTGATAATATCATATATCTTCTCTGGCTCAAATTCATCTTCCAACAAATGTTCTACTTCCTGACTGCATCATTCTACAATATTATTAACCATAGGCTCAGCTATTTTATCCGAGCATAGTTTCTTATTTCTGATATCAAGATGTTCATCAGGCTTTCTTATCTTATAATCTGATTTTCTGAATAGAACAATTGGAAGATGATCACTTTCTGTTCTTTGTAATACCTTAAAATCCAAATAATTTTCGTAATCATACAAAGAACATAATGCATAATCAATGGTAAGTCAGATGGTACACGATCATTTAATATTACTAATTGTAACACAGCAATCAAGTTTGTCATTTGTTGATGTTTGTCTGTATATTTTTTGTCTAAGGTTTGCCTATGTGGGATTCCCAGGTCTGACATGTTTTCTTGTAATGCTGAAGAACCATTATTATTCACATACCTAATACTAAAATCACCCATGATTAATATTTATATACTCTGTCTGTTAATTATGATTTTTTATATCCTTTATTATTTTAGAAGTCAGCTCTCTGTCAAAGAGGGTTGTATTCTTTGGAGGTAAATATATACTGCCCAACAATAGTAATTGGTCCCAGAGCTTAACAATAACAAGCAAATAATTAGATCTTAAAACTGTTTATACTATTTGTATATAATCAACTGTCTTTATAAAAGTTATTAAGCTACCCATATAGTGACCCTTTTTCTTGACCTTTATTCCAGGACAGTGGATCTGTACATAACTATTAAATTTAATTTTTTCCAAAGTTTCTAAGCTATGCTATGTCTCTTGTAGCATTAAGATATCATTTTGTATAAGGAATTCTTCAAATTCAGGATCCACATATTTGGAATTTAACCCAGCAATATTCCATGAAATTATAGATATATGTTCACTAAAGTTCCGATATACTTCAACAGTAGAAACATTAGATTGAAACTCTACACTAGGGCCAGAAACATGATCACTGCCAGCACTGCTACTGTTTACTTGTATTTGTCAATCATTAATATTGGTCAATAAACTATACCTATTCTCAACATCAACATTATAGCAAACCTCACTTTCAGTATTGATACTATCATAGTGTAGAGTAAGGAGGTTCACAATGTGTACCCCCAAAGTATCCAAGAAAGAACTTTTTCCAAGATTTTATCTATCAGCACAGCATTATTAAGGACCACATCCAATTGATCCCCTTTCTCCCAATTCCCATGTACTCTGTTTACATCAATTATTTCATCACTATAAAACTCTATACCCATAATATTTGCAAACAGATGAGATATGAGTTGTGTTAACAAAGGCTGTGATTCATATCCCTGCTTTTTGATCCCAAATATAGACAGAGTTGCCTCTGTGATCTCATTCTGATAGCAGTCATTCATAAGTATGTCCTGAAGAGAACAAACAGTAGCCAATTTGTTCAGCAGTTCCTGTACATTCCAGACACCCATATCTATTAGTTTTGATACAGAAATTGGATGATCCAGTATCAGGTTATAATTTCTTAGCTGGTCTGAATTCCACTATACATAATTGGCTACTCTTTCATGTTCAAAAAACAGTAATAACAACTAATTTCCTAGACAATCACAAGTTCCGAGGACTTTAGTGATATCCTCCTTATGAATATCAAGTTGTAACCATTCATTTAAGAGAAGGTACATCAGAATACTTAAGATTTGTTCATTCTTGCCTTTTCCCTATTTATCTCCCTTAAAATCACAACCACCTGCTTTTCATCCAGTTGTTCTATTCTACCCCCCAAGGTTACAGGTTTCAAAGTCTTACCTATATTCATTTATTATCTTAAAGTACTAATTTCTTTAGCCTTCTTACAATCACTGTCACCTAATCTCACCTTGGAATCCATTTTAGAAAATCTTGGTTGTTTGATATTTTTATTGACACCACTTACTGATTGTTTTTCTACTAAATGTGAGGATAATTTAGTTCTTGACATCATCTGAGTCTTTCACTAACTTACCTAAAGTATGTAATATCTCATTTTTTTCCTTTATGGACTTTTTGGCCTGTGTGGGTCTACTATTTTGTTCATGTAATGGTCTCTTCCCATTATTGGTATTCTCTTTCTCTAATACATGTTCTTTCTTATTTTGGTTACACCCCTTTTTTAATTCATTGATCAGTGCTGTTTGGGATTCAAGAATAGATTTGTTAACTGCTAATTCTCCTCTAAGTTGTAAGAGCTAATTTTTCATTAGGATAATTTGCTCCAATATTGCAATGTTAGCAATATGGGGATCCTTTAAAACTTGTATAAGATCAATTTCAAGGAAAGGACAATAGGAATGTTGTTGGGGAGACACAGCCTGCTATTACCTACTGATCCTATCATTTTGACTGGTGTTACCCATCTCAGATTTTAACATTTCTTTCATTCCCTGAATAGTACCTTGTAAGTCCTGTCTAATTTGTTTGAGTTCATGATCTCTTCCCGTGTTCTCTTTAGATAAAGTGGTATTATCGTTATCATTAAACAGGCATTAAAGACGCATTTATGGAACAGGGCACATAGTGATGAGGATGACAGATTCTAACTGTACTGTATTTCTTATTGTGATTGCAGCATTAGTTTTAAACTGTTTTAATTTGTACTGCACCTTGACACCTGAAAGGTGCATTAAAAATAAAGCTTATTAATATTATCATTAATTTTTGGACTAGGATCAGGGAGTAGCTGAAGCTGTTATCATAAAGTGATATTTCCCTTGTGAGTTTGCTGACTAAAAAACTCACAGGTGGAAATATCACTATGCAGCTTTCAGGATACTCTGATCCAGTCAAAGTGATGATATATAATAATAAAAGCTTTATTTTTAATGCACCTTTCAGGTATCAAGGCACAGTACAAATTAAAACACTTTAAAACCAATGCTGCAATCACAATAAAAAATTGAAAACATCTAAAAGACAATTACATAAGCATGCAACCGAGTTCTATTAAAACCAGTTCATTAGTATACCAAGTTGCTGCTGCTATGTTACTGGCTAATTAGATCCCACAGCTGGTCATAAATAGTTCAAAGTTCACAGGGATGAGTCCCAATCAGTTTTCATCCCAATACATCAACGAAAAATACCTGCTCATTAGGACTCACCTCATGCACTTAACTTGCTCTTAACTTGCCAAAATTAGTCACAGTTGGCATTAGTAAGATGGTATTTTAACAAAGTAATTTTAGAGCAAATCAATTTAACCAGTTCTATTAACCATTCATATGCTGTATTGCTTCATCTGCTATACTGCTTAATCAGCGAGATGCTCCATATTATTTCCAAATTTGTGCTAAATACAATAAATATTCTGCCTATCTGAAAAATAAAGCAAAGGATAATTTAAGTATTCAGTAAGTATTCAGTGTGCAAAAGCAACACAGAGCACTTTAAGGGTACACATTTAACCTTTTTAAAAAACAAAATGTACTCAAAATTTGCTCAAACTGATAGGATTACTTAATTTATACTACTTAAGGCACATAAATGGGACTACGTTTTTGAGTGCTCAGCCCACAAGTTTTATAGAAGTTTTATAGAGGGAAGACCTTCCAATATTTTTACTCATCACAAAATGAATCGGCAAGTAAATCAACAGATCCTTCAGTAAGTAAGAGATCAAGTAATTCCTTTAAACCTCAGTGCTTGCAAACCACCAAGCCTGTAAGGTTGAATTATATATTAAAATCAATAACCCCCCCAAAAAAAAACATATGCTTTCCACTGAAAATTTAAAAATAATAAACACAAAGAAAGAAGAAATAAAATTAGATAGGAATTCTCTTGGGGAGCAAAATACAACTCGTAAGGCATCTCTTCTCCTTAGTGCAAATCACCCTCCACAGGGCTAACTGCCACCACCCAGGAGGGGGGCTTCTGCCACCATGAACTCACCCTTCTCGTATAAGGAGGTAGCAGAACACACAAAAGAGAGGAAGAAACACAAACTGTGCTACAGGATGGTCTGGAAAGTCTACATGCAGGTGTCAGAACCAACTTTGCAGTGCAGCAATATATGAACAAGACAGATAGAAAATCTTATTCAGCCCACGCTAAGGATAAGGCAACGGGGGCATACCTTTTCAAAATTAGACATACACCTTGCACACAGTCCTGCTCTCAGAGCTCACTCTGCAACTCTTCAGCGTGTATGACACACCTTCTCCCAGAATTCCCGACTCACTTTGGGGGTGTAGTTTTGGGCTGAGTGACACCAGTGTTGATGGGGAAAGGAGGGGATGTTGAGTCAGCTATTCTGATTGACTGGATCCTTCCTATCAAGTGGCCATGGAACCAGTTAGTGGCAGATTCAGTTAGGCCTGCCGTAGAGAGGGAGTTTAAAAGAAGTGTATGGGAGATGGTGTCGAAAGCCTTTGCTAGGTTGACAAAAATAGCGGAAGTGATTTGGCCACTGTCCACCCCAGAGAGGATAGAGTCAGTGAGCCTAATCAGGGAGGTGGTAGTGGAGTGGTTCTTCCTGAATACAGATTGGAATGGAGTGAAGAGGTTAGAGTCAGAGAGATAGAAGGACTGTTGAGAGAGGACCAAGTGTTCTTGAAGCTTGGCAAGGGTAGGAAGGAGAGATATGGGATGATAATTAGACGGAGTTGATGAATCACTGCCCTTAGAGAGGAGAAGGACAATGGCATACTTTCAAACAGAGGGAATCATGGCAGTAGCGAAAGAACAATTAAGGATGTCATAGAGTGGAGCTGGGATGGCAGGAGCACACAGATATAGAAGTTTAGGGTCCAAACCATCTGTTGAGGAGCCTTTGGATGGGTTGAGAGCATACAAGGCACCCAGGGTGTCAGCAGGTGTAATATTTGAGAAGGTGAAGGAGTTTTGCAAGGAAAGTGGGCAGGGAGTGGAGGGGGAATCAATCATAGGAGATAATGGTTATCTGGAAGACATGCATGTGATGATAACTGTGCGGATCAGTCACTGTGCCTTTCTCTTATGGCCACCCTGCAGCTGATCGAGTTGTCTTCTCCCTCTCCATCACCTCAACTTGGTGTGCAGGTCTCTCTGACTTGATGTTCAAGTGATTTGGTTTTATTCTGTAGTAACTTAGTTGCTTGGAAATATATCTTGTTTATTTTGGAAACTGTGGGTGTTCATAGTGATTAATTCATAGTCTTGTGAACACTCTTGGACAATATAATTTCTGGATTTCACTATGCTTACCCAACCGATTTTATAATTTGGACTCTTACACCTACTGACATGTATGGATGCTGTAAGACTGATGCAGAAACAGCACAATAAAACTATGTTACAGGGATTGTTGTGGAAAGGAACAGTCCCACAGAACCTCACTAGCTAATTGTGCCCTCACACATCATGTTATGATGACAATACTGTACTCTCATTTACTGTACTGGTGGTCATATCCACTGTGAGTAACATCTTAGAACAAGTATTAAGTAAGCGACCATGCATAACAGGCTGGGTGCATTATGATGTGAAAATGACCCCCATAGGTAGATTGAAGCACAAGGTAAATCCGTGTGCTTCCACCAACTGAGAAGGGCCGTTACCATACCATAAAACAAGCCCTGGGAGTGCCTTATTATTATTATGACACGGATTCCTTTGTTGTAAATTGGATGTATTTTTTATTAAATATTGTTCTTGTGCTACTTTCAGCTGGGACATTGTGCTGTGATAACAGCTAAGCTAAAAGTACCTCTTAACCAATCAGGGACCATCATTCTTTCTACTAATTTCATAATGAATTTTATGCATAGCTGTGGAATCCAGCCTTGGGTCAATGATGTGATGTGCTTCTGGCCCTTGTTTGCTGAATACACACAGAAACATAGAAATTGTCAACAGATAAGGACCGTTTGGCCCATTCAGTCTGCCCATAAGCCCTATAGTTGTTTTCGGCCTCTGACCCTAACTGGTCATTGACTTTTCATCACTCCTCCCCACCTCAAGGTTCCCCTGTACCTGTCCCAGGCATGTTTAAATCCCCGCACTGTGCTCGCCCCCTCCACCTCCTGTGGCAAACTATTCAATGTGTCCACCACCCTCTCCATGAAAAAAAACTTTCTCACATTTCCTCTTAATCTGCACCCTCCAATTTCATATCATGCCCCCTCATACTTATACTCCTTCTACATTGGAAGATGACCCCCCACCGCACTTTGTTTATGCCCTTGATGTACTTGAACATTTCTATCATATCCCCTCAATCCCTCCTCTCCTCCAGCAAGTACATATTGTGGTCTTTTAATCTCTCCTCATATGTTTTGTGGTGCAATCCCTGTACAGTAGCAGCCACAGACACTGCCAGCTATTTCCTGAAATGTCTGTGATATTTCCAGAAATATCTCCTGCTTTCTGCATTTACACAGTAGGGGCAGCAGAGAAAAACTCTTCAGAAATGTTGCAAAATATCTGGAAATAGCCGGCAATGTCTGTGGCTACTACTGTACCATCTTGGTCACCTATCTCTGGACTGCCTCCACCCTGTCAATATCTTTCTGAAGGTGCAGCCTCCACAACTGCACACAGTACTCAGGGTTGGCCTCACTAGTGTTTTATACAATGGCATTACCACCTCCCACCTTCTGCTCATGATACCTCTGCCTATGCACCCCAGCATGCCACTGGCCTTCCCCTGCAGTCTTTGCACTCTGCTTTGACACCTGTAGGTCATCTGAAATGATAACCCCCAGGTCACTGTCTTCCTTGGTGATCTTCAGCACCTCCCCCCATTCTGTAGCTCTCACCAGGGTTTCCTCTTCCCAGGTGCATTATTTTGCACTTCTTTGCATTGAACTTCAGTTGCCATACCTCAGACCATTTTTCAAGCTTCCCCCAGGTCCCCCCTCATTTTCTATACCCCTTCTGGAGTATCTACCTTGTTGCAGATCTTGGTGTCATCTGAAAACAGGCAGACCTTTCCTTCCAGCCCTTCTGCAATGTCACTAATGAAGACATTGAACAGGACTGGCCCAAGGACTGATCCTTGAGGTTATCAGCTGGTCACCTCCCTCTCCCTAGATTGGATCCCCATTTCCCACCACCCTTTGTCTCCCTCCATTAGCCAGTTCATAGCCCAGTTTTCTACCTTGTGCCCCATGCTCAGACTACCCATCTTGTTAACCAGCCTTTTATGTGGTACAGTGTTGAAGGCTTTGCTGAAATCTAGGTAGTCGATTTACTTCCTTCATCATTCAATCAAAAACCTCTATCAGATTCATTTGACATGACTTTCCTGCTGTGAATCCATGTTTCCTTGGATCCTGGGCACTGTTGGATTCCAGGTGTGCCACTATTCTTTCTTTCAGCAGTGCCTCCATGATCTTTCCCACTACTGAGGTGAGGCTGACCAGCCTATAGTTCCCCATCTCTTCCTCCACATATGTGTTGTTCTGTGAAGCAATCATCATACCTGCTTTGCCAGCTAATTTATGCCAGTTGGAATTGAGTGCACAATGTACACACTTATTTCACTCCCAAAAATGAAAGACTAGATCCTCAATCAAATGTGTGTGACACTGCTAATATTGCATCACGTTAATTTTTTTTTTTAACTTTTTTTGTAGGTGTTACTGGTACACAGCTTAACGCCAGTTCATAAGGTGGTTCTGGGGATACCTGGGAAGGTATGTTTGAGTTACAGTCCCATCCTGTGTTGTTAATCGAATCAGGAATACTTTTCCTTCTTAACAATACACCAGATACCATTATCCAGAGTTGGATTAGTTAATAAAAAGTGTGATATGCATGTTTACCTGTTACATATCATCTTTGTTTTTTAAGGTTTTTTTTTTGCATTTTGGCATTTGGTGTTACTTCATATCTATAGTTAAATCACACATATACCATGGAAACTGACAGTTTCTGAGTAAAGAGGTACTTACATTGCTTTATTATAGCAAGGAATTTGAAAATTGAACTTGTAGGATAGGAAAGTATTTTCAAAATTTTGAAATGAAAAGGTTATCATAAGGACTGCACTGAACAGTTCCTTTATTTAGTTGTCATTCCTGTATCACTGTTAAATAATATAAGATAGTAAAAAAAATGTAGATTTGAAAAATACTGCTATTAAAAACTGAAAGTAAAAAGTATGTCTCTTAGGGTGACACAAAAAAAATCTGGAAGAAAAGAGGGAGGGGTGGGAGAGTAGGAAGTATCCGGGGTGTGGTGCCAAGGCCACTGGACTAGTTGGGATCAGCTAGATTTGTTTTTATCACATTTTTGAAGGATCTAAGTGACCCAAAGTGACACCAAACTTTAACAATGTTAAAAGGCAGTAAGGAGGGCTGAGGGATACTTGGATGCATAAGGGGAGGCATCACCAGTAGAAAACAGGAAGTTGCTATCACTCTGTACAGACAGTTAGTGAGAACCCATTTGGAGTTCTGCGTGCAGTTCTGAAGACTCCATCTCCACAAAGACATAAACAGGATGGTGGCAGTCCAGAGGAGGGCAACTAAAATGGTGGAGGGTCTGCACCAGAAGCCATATGAAGAGAGACTAAAAGAGCTTAATATGTATACCCTCAAGGAAAGGATGGAGAGGGGGGACATGATAGAAACTTTCAAGTACCTCAAGGGAATCAACAAAGTCCAAGAGGGTAGCATCTTTCAGAAAAAAGAGATGTGCAAGAACAAGAGGGCACAATTTGACAATGGGGGGGACGATTCAGGGGCAACGTGAGGAAGTATTTTTTCATAGAGAGAGTGGTGGACACATGGAATGGCCTTCCTGAGCAGGTCATGGGCTCAAAAACAGTGGGGTACTTTAAGAATGCATTGGATAGACATAAGGCAATTCTAGTGGGAGGTAGGAAGAAATAGGCTGTTGGTAAAACTAGGATCTGCAGCTTATCCAATAGGTAGGGAAATAGGCAGACTGGGTAGGCCAAGTGGTCATTAACTGCCATCAAAGTTTATGTTTCTATGTAACAGCCCTGAATTATGAAGAAGAAAAATGAATTTTGTCACTTTCACCAAATACAAATTTGACATCAGCTCACTCTTATTATCCATTAATAAGTACTTAGCAGCCCAATCCAGTGGCACAGTTTTTTTTTTTTTGCTCCCTACCCCTTCTGGCCAGTCACTCCTTCAGGCTTGCCAATGGCACCCTGCTAGACTGTGCCATCTTGCCACCCCAGCTAAGCTGCAGCCCAGCTGACCTGACGTATCCCTTCATCGGTGGGGACCCTTCTCCCCAGCCCTTCCTGGCCAGTCACTCCTTTGGGCTTGCCAAGGGCCCCCACCTCAGACCCCCACATTGCCATCTCACTGCCCCCTTTCAATGCCACAGCCTGGTTGACCTGACATATCCCTTCATTGGGGGGGGCCCCTTCCCAGGGCACCACTGGGAGAGGAGACTGGCCCAAAGGGCACTTCCAATCTATGCTGAGATTAGCGGAGGGGTCACTGTGGATACCGCCAGGCTTTATGGTGGGTGGTGGACAAGGGACTGGCAGCTATCATTCTGCTGGTCAGGTAGCCCATTTTCTTGTTTTCTGCCTGCCCACCCGTAATGCAATTGCATGCTGTTGCATCCATGGCAGAAAGCACAAGCGGTGCATTGTCATCCACACTGCAAAACACATTGCTGCAAAGGGCCACCAGGAGCCACTTCACCTCTCGGCAGCTGAATTCTTAAATTCTGCATCAAGAGGTGCACTGTATGACTGCATGCTAAAGTTCTGCCTGGAGATGGGACATTCCCACTATGGGCTAGATAAGAAGGACCCCACCCCAATGTTCACATGCTGAAGATGCTGACTTTGTGAGTGCAGAGCAAGACTGTCAGCTTACAGGGTGAGCCCTGAGCCAGAAAAGGTAATGAACATGCTTGGCATGCCTCCGATTTATGAATGAGAGCATGAATCAACTTTGATTGCTTGATAGGAGGAGGCCAGGTGAAGCCAGTGGTCATAGATTAGGTAGCAGGCCATGAAAAGTTGCAATCAAGGTCTGCAACCACAAGATTAAAAGGTTGCAAATGCACTCTGCTACCATGAGATTGAAAGGTTGCAAGTGAACTCTACAAGCATGAGAACTACCAAGGCAGGGTCTGAGTGAGGCAGTAGACTGCAGTGCGAGTCAGCATTTGGTGGTTTTATAGTAGTAGCAACCAGCAGAAAACAAGCCAACCAGTTCCATTATGGAAGCTGAATTGATGGTGACATACAAGGTAGGTGTTTTTGAGAGGCTGTGATGCCAGTTCCTGAATCAATGAGGTTTAGCATAAATTAATCAATGAGGTTTAGCAGATAGGAGATATGTAACAGGATTTGCAACAGTATTTGCAACAGCAATAAAATGGGCAGCAGTGTAGGTTAGCATGATGTATTACATAAGAGGTAAACTGAATTATCCATATGCCTGGCAACCAGTTCTATAAAGGAGCAATCATAGTTTACATAAAAGCATTTGATGCTATGGTTTCAGCATGAATAGTGAATTAATATGATTGGTATGAATCCTTTAAATGCCATTAAGGCAGAGATTGGTTAATCCAGTAAGGAGCATGCAGCGCAGTAATGGAATGCAATGAACATCTGATGGCCATGTTGTAGGCTGTGCGGTTTATGATTTATGCATGGATAGGAAGCCATGTAGGCAAGAAAGCAGGCCAAAATCCTGTAGCATACATAAAAGCATGCTAATTGAAGCCAAGATGCCACACCATGACATTGTAGTCCCCTGTCATGGGAATAACAGGGAAGTCAAAACTGAGCATCATGAGACCAAACAGCAACTGTAATGTTGGTAGGGTAGGAACTCCCAAAAGAGGCTCTTTACTCACAAGGTCCTAGTGAATGACAAGCCATAAGATAACAAGCTGCCAGAGTAATGAGAACAGGGAAAGAAAATTAATGACTGAAAGGTTCAAAACAGATAAATTCAGAAAAAAAACAGCTGAAATGCCTTTGGCTAGAGTTGGGATCAGGCTGCTAATGTAGTAGCTGAAAGTTTCAGTATAGCAATGTTGTAGTTGGGCTTGGCAGGGCGAAACCTGAATAAACTGAGCAGAGCACACAGGACTCCAATACTGAATGAATTGAGCTAGCACTTAATGAAGTAAGAACCGAGCTGTTGAACACACATAGCACACAGGGAGTGGTGGGGAGAAGTAGGTTTTCAAGCAGTGAGAGGCTATTTAGTTTTTATTTAGTTTTTGTAGAAGCTGGGATGCATATCTAGGGGGATCAGTAGTAGGAGAGAGGAGGTTATACTACCCTGGTACAGGTCACTGGTAAGGCCACATCTAGAGTATGGAGTTCATTACTGGTGCACACACCTCAAAAAGGACATTAATCTGCTGGAGAAGGTCCAGAGGAAGGCTACAAAAATGATAGCTGGTCACAGTGGCATCATGCCCATAGGGCCCGAGGGGGCATGTGCCCCCCAATATTGTGGTGCAATCCATAAAAAAATCATTACCTAACGCTGGTACCAGTTTCTGCCTAGTTTGTACCACGTACTGAATTTTTGCCTGTTTCTGTTCTTCTTTAATTTTTCCCCAATAATTTCTACTGTGTCTGCTCAGTGCCGGAGCAGACTAAACTCAAAGTTCCAGTGTCTCTAGCAGCTGGAGCTAGCCGCAACCAACACAGTATGCATGTGACCCAGCTAGAAAGATGTCCCATTATCATACTGAGTGGGAGTTCCTAGTGAAGAGAGCAAGCATGCTGCCTTGTTGTCATCTGACAAAAGGATAGAGTGCCGAGCCGTGAGTGTCATCGGGTCATGCTGGTTAAACCAGTGGAGTGGTTTGCAATAGCAGTGCTCTGCAGTGTGAGTCGTGGTCCTGACTGAGAAAGAAGAGAACTGACCTGCTGGGCCCTGGTCTATGAGGCCGGCCCAAGCAGCTGTAGTGTTACTGTGATGAGTGTTTACTGCCGGTGCCAGTGCCAGTGCCACCATCATCTTTACTAGTCACCCGAGACTCAGAGCAATGCAGGCTGTGGGCGGCTCGTGTGTGGATGGCATGCCAGCTGGCTGGAAACAGGACTGCTGCCTAGTCAAGGTGTTTTGTTGGTCATCTGTCCTATTGTCTCAGTCTCTGAAGATAAAAGGAAGTTGAGGTGAAAGCTATTACCAAGGCCTGGCTGGTGGCTGACCTGTGTGGACTCCCAGAGTGAGTGAGATGAATGTACAGCCTGGAGAAAAGTGGTGAGGTGAGTCAAGAAAAGAATAAAAAAAAAAGACTGATTCAGAGGGTGCCATATTTGGCAGAGCTCAGGTGGGGGGTTGGGATTGGGTTCCTAAACAGGAAGTGCGTCGCACTGGTCCGCAGCACAGTTTTGAAAGGTGTGCCTGATGCGACCCATGTGTTCCTTACACTTCTATTGCCTATCAGCATGTGGGCTGCAGTCTTCATGCTCTGTACCCTCAGCACTGGGCCTGTCCTGTTTGTCATTTGTCAGCTGTCCTGCATTTACCTGTTTGTGAATAGTAACAGAGGCCAGCACCTTGAGACTATGTATACTTGTCACTCAGGAAACCACAAAGAAAACACGACCAATGATAACTGGTAAATAGAAATAAAAAGCAGAAATGCAATCAGATTCATCCAGAAGCCAGGCTCAGTGAATATAGGGCATGAACTCTCTCTGTCCTCTCCAGTCTACTGGTGACTGGGTACGGACGTCTGCCTCTGCAGAAGTCAGTCCTTCTTGGTCCAGCTGCAATCTAAACTAAAGCTCTCTCAGTGCTTCTCTGCGCTCTTCATTAGGCAGGATGGCAGCTGTGGGGAGGGGGGGAGACTGGGGACTGGAGTCACAGTCATCATCACTCTACTGCACACTGAGTTCATGCCACTGGGGCCACTAAAATGGTCCCTTTCCACATTCCTTCACTATACCTGCCCCTGTTTAGCTACAGATAGAGTTGTACGCCCCCCCCCGTTTCCATTCCAGCTTCAAGGGAAGCATTTGGAAGGTACATAAGGCCTCAGACTCCCTTGGAGATTTTCTCAAGTACTCACTGCACACTTCAAAATGCCTGCACCAGTCTGGAGGAGTCAGAGGAAGGTATCTGGCATCTGAAGAACATAGTTAGTAGTTAAGGACACTGTTGGCATTCAAGGGTTAAACACAGAAACATAGAATTTGACTGCAGATAAGGACAGCTTGGCCCACCTAGTCTGCGCATTTCCCTACCCAATGGATAAACTGCAGATCCTAGTTAACCAACAGGCTACTTCCTCCTACCCCCCACTAGAATTGCCTTATGTCTGTCCCATGCATTCTTGAATTCCTCCACTGTTTTTGACTCTACGAACTCCTCAGGAAGGCTGTTCTGTGTATCCACAACCCTCTTTTTGAAGAAATACTTCCTCACATTACCTCTGAGCCATCCCCCCTGTATCTTCAAATTGTGCCCCCTTGTTTTTGCACATCTCTTTTTCTGAAAGATGCTACCTTCTTGGACTTTGTTGATTCCCTTGAGGTATTTGAAAGTTTCTATCATGTCCCCCCTTTCTCCCTCCTTTCCTCGAGGCTATACATCTTTAGTTCCTTTAGTCTTTCTTCATATGGCTTCTGATGCAGACCCTGCATCATTTTGGTTGCCCTCCTCTGGACAGCTTCCACCCTGTCTATGTCTTTGTGGAGATGGGGTCTCCAGAACTGTACACAGTACTCCAGAAGTGGTCTTACCAACTGTCTGTACAGAGGACCAACAACTTCCTGTTATCTACTGGTGATGCCTCTCCCTATGCATCCCAGTATCCCCTCAGCCCTCCTTACTGCCTTCTCACATTGCTGGCCCACCTTCAGGTCATCTGATATGACTACCCCAGGTCCCTTTCCATTTTTGTTGTTGTTGTCGGTATGTCACCCCCCCCCATTTGCTGCTGAACTACCATAAATGCTTGGTGCAATGGTGCTGTTGCAGCAGGTGATTCCTAACTAGTGTTTCAGCTAGTAAACTGTGTAACCTGGGCCCTTGGAATACTCATGGGCAAAAGTGTGGGCAGTAGTCCCCCCCTGACTGCAATACAGAAGTGTACCTATTTTGAGCTGTAAAATTTGCAGGGTCTGGTATTTTATTTTATTATGTGGAGGGCTGAAAAACAACAGTGCTCTTTTTTTAAAGTTTTTTTGTGTGGGGGTGGGGTGGGGTGGAGGTTCTGAATTAGTACGGTATGGATGGAGTCGGACTGGACAACATCTCTCTGATTGTGGGAGCCAACTCAGTCAAGTCTGAGCCATGGCAGTGCACAAATTGGCATTGCATGCCATTGGCATCAGGCCTAGTGAGGACCAGGGGGCTACACATCTTTGAAGCCTGGTAGGACTCGGACTAAGTTGGTAACACAATATCCCCCTGGCAAGTGGCATGTCTGGGATTGTGAATAAAGATGCCATTGCTGTTTGATTTATCACAATTCATTCTAAATCTTGACCATGATGATTAATGATGACATTCACATTAGTCTGAACTAAAAAGGTGGGAGAAAAAGAAAATTAATCTCATCATACAATATGGGGCAAACAGAGTCAATATTTGTAAGTTCAGATGTTAGCAATTCCTTGCTTTTATTGCATATTCAATCCCTGAGAGAGAGATTTTGGAACACTGGATAAGATAAATTACTGAAGAATTTTATATGGGGAGAGGGAATCTGCTGTTGGCCTACAACAAGCTCAGGCACACAGCTCAGTAGGAGGACTAGGCCTACCTTGGTTAAAAGGATACCAAATAATGGTTTTCATCCTGCACCAATTGAGGTTTTGCTTCATGAGGAGTGAGATAAGGGAATTGCCGGCCTGGAGATTGGTAGAGGAAGCTGTAATGGGCATTAACAGGCTGGCCACTTATCTATGTAGGACTTTTTCCTCCTGGACTAAATAACCACCCTTCCTTTTTTATTGCCTAGTTGTAGACATTACTATGCATTTACCTTTGTTCCTGCCTCTTGTCCTCTTAGCCCTGTTGAATTTTGATTTCATACTACTGGCACAATGTCCCTTACCTGCTTCACCTATGTTATCATGTTTTATATGTTCTGGGAAGAACCAGCTAGGCTCTCATTGTGTGTTCTTTTGTGCTCCATGGGTTACGCTTCCCTTCCCCTTGAATAGTTTAAAATTGTACTGACTGGTACATCCAGCTTCTGACCTAATACATTGGCTCCTAACCTGTATAGAAGTAGGGCATCCTTCATGCAAATGCTGGCCAGGTTCACCTGAGTGGGTTGGAGGGACTGGCCATTCATGCTGGTGGAATGGTGGTATTGGCAGTGTTGGTACAGGGTCCGTTTATGTTGCTGCATGGTGGGAACTGGAAAGCTGTCTGTGTTCATTTTGAGTGTTCTTCCTAGGTATGGCGGGAGTTGCACTTGAATGGGGGACTAACTGTGTCGGTGCAGAAGACTGGTTATGATGTAGTAGTAGTAAATAATTTTTTATTCATATACGAATAAAAGGATACATTCAATTGAGCAAAGCTCATTTTCAATGAAGCTCCATGTTACAATAAAATAAGGTTCCACATCAAAAAGACATAACATCGAGTCACTAAAAGGCCACATATAAATTAAGAAAATTTACAGTACAACAATAAATAAGGAAAGAAAAATAACAAAAAAAAAAATATAAAAAAGAAATTAAAATACAAACAAATACAAATGTTGTGGTGGAGGGTACTGACCACATTGGTGCAGGTACTGTTTATGGGGAGCTGGCCGTGTGGAGTGGGAGCTGGTCGCTTGGACGGGGGAGGGCTCACTGGCCATTGGTGCAGGGGAATGACTGTGTTGGTGTGGTGGTCGATACTGGCTACACTGGAGCAGGGGCTGTTTGTGTTGCTGCAGGACTGAGGAGCTGGTGGTGTTTTACTTGAGAGCTGAATGCTTGAAATGGTAGAACTCATTGGCCATATAGGTGCTGGGGACTGACTGTGTTGGTGGGGTGGTGGGCACTGGCTGTATAGGTGCAGTCTAGGGAAATCAAATGTATGTGAAATTCACCAATTAATACTCATCCACAGCTTCAGACTGACTAAATCATCTTGCTTTATGATCAGAGTGTTGTAATAGGTCCTTGTTGTAGCCATAGTCATTTTCAAATGTGCATGTTTTTCATCTATTGCTGAGGCCTCTTGATCCAAAACGTTGTATGAGGCAGGGCAAGGTACGGATGGATGGCTGCCACATCCCCAGCTTGCTGTCTGTGGTCTCTGAGGGGGTCAGGCAGTTGTGGAACTGGTATATTTCATCATTCAATGTTCTTATTTGCTTTATTGGGTGTGTAGTACTGTGCTCTGTCACCAAGTGAGCTGCATTGCTGAGGAAAATACAAAAGGCCACTGTCCACAGACTGAACAAAGACAGAAAAAAAAATGTATCATTGCGCTACCATTATGATGGTGTAAGAGGTCTAAACCTCGCTTTCAGATTCTTGATGATATTGGGAATGCAAGTAATCACAAACAAGTTGCATTTGAGTAATAAACAAGTTTATTACTACAAAAGGGATAAATCACAGTTGCCCTAAGCAGTTCTTACCAATACGAACCAGGAGCCAGTGCTAAGCGTTCCCTACACCTCGAGGTTTCTCTGTAGTCTCTTGGGATCTCTTGGGTCTCCGAAGTGTAAAGCCTGTGCATAACATTATATACCTGTGATAATTACTATGGTTACTAAAAGACAGAAACATTTGTAGTTACAGAGATGAGCCCTATTGGCTAAATTAAAGGTGACTCCACGGTCCAAGATAACATTATATAATTCTGTAAAGTCATCAGTTTTAGAACAAAGAAGTTCTTATACAGAGTCTTACATAACAAGGTGTAGTGGTGTACATCACCAAAGGATGGCAATTTTGCCTTACATATTACAATTACTTCAAGGACAGGTGTCTTGGCATCTGACAAGTAAGAAATAGACAGAAAATACATGGTATAATATGTGTGCATTAGCAAGCAAAGTGGATTGCAACAATATGCATTATATCCTGACATCTACTCTTGTATGGTAGATGCCCTTAGCCCTAAGTATTAGTATGACCTATGCCTAAGCATTAGCTGTCTACGGTGTACCTCTGAGGGTATCAGTTAGGGTGCAGGGACCTCGTGTAACAATGGCATTTAGCATGTTGTGGAACAGCTTCCTAACCTGCTAAAAGTCACCAAAATGCACCATTTGACTTTAGTTTTTCATACTTTTCATGGGGGCATGCCCCCGGACACCCCTAGAAAGGCTTGGATTTTGTGCCTCTCCAAATGTTCTGGTTGCATGACGCCCCGGCTGGTCAGCAGGGTAAGGCATATGAGGAGAGGTTGAGAGCACTGAACTTGTACTTCATGGAAGACAAGAGAGAAAGAGGGAACATGATTGGGATCTTCAAGTACTTGAAAGGGATAAATAAGGTTGATAAGGAGAGTTTCATTAAGCTGAGTGGCAACAATAACATGAGGGGACACAGTCTTAAGTTGGAGGGTGGGAGGTTTAGGAGGGAGGTCAGGAAGCACTTCTTCACTGAGAGGGTGGTGGACTCTTGGAATGCGCTACAGGAAGAGGTCATCTCATTGAAGACAGTGGGCAACTTTAAGAGAGGCTGGGATAGGCATGGGGGAAGATAAAAATCATGGGTAGGGAGGATGGGAGGAGTGGGGAGGGAGGGCAGGGACATTAGCTCAAGCTGTGGACTCTGCAATATGAGCAGACTTGATAGACCAAATGGCCCTCTTCTGCTGGCTTCTTCATATGTTCGTATGTCCTTTTAATATGGCTAGGACCAGGTTTTCATCAGCATTCTCAGCTGTATTCCCACTGCATAATACTTTATTTTAGTCACAACATAAGTGATATTTAAACAACTGAAGGACAAAACCAGCTAGGAATACTGATGAAGACCTGTTCTGAGCCATATTAGAAAGGACACTCCTTTTATTAATTCAAACATGAAAAAAGTACTAAAGCAGACATAAATTGTGGACAGAAGGGTATCATAGAAGTCAGAAGGTAAGTGGCAATTGAAAATAGCATAACAAAAGTATACATCATAATTTTCACCTGATTATTGCACTGCTGCTTTAATATTTTCTTGGGGAGGGTGGGAGTACAACTCTCAACAACACTTGAAAAAATGAAACTTCAGAAGGATAACGAAGATATAGTAGGAAATACTTTAAAAATGAAAAGAAGTTCGAGAAGCAAACATGTGTATGACTAAAAACGTGTTTTTTTTAATGTTTCATCTTTTTTTTGCTGTTTTTATTTTGTGGTGTTGGGACAGGAGATGAGGGAAGGGAAGTGGGAATAAAAAAATATAACATACAGTACAAATACACTGAAAACAATCAAAATAACATAATGTGACACATACAGTTTGTAAAGAAAGAAAAGAAAAACTAAAGATGATCACGGATCTGTCTCAGGTGACATATCATTGTCTCCTGGTTCTCCAGTACCCTTTGTGTGTCTGCACATTCTGCCGGGATCTCCTTGCAGAGATCCTCTATCTACCACCAAAGAATGGCAAGATAAGCTTGAGTCACAGATCCTTCTGGTGTGCATGGAGGACAGAAGATGAGGTGGATTGTGCAAACGATGACACAGATTCAGCTGCCCTCTCACATGAAGGCCTGCTGTCAGTCCTCTTCTTTCTGGCATGTTTTCCCTGCCTGGTACTGTCTTGTCCTACTACATCCCCTGCCACAGGAACAGGATTTCTTGCTGCCCACTGCAGCCTGGCCTTCCACTCCTCAGAGTAGACATTAATAAGGTTCTCTGCCCACCCATGCCAAAGTGACTTCCCTTTTTCCCACACTGGACCTGAATCCCACAAATACTGCATTGCACTACACTGGAATCATTCCCAGGTATCTTGAAATATTCCCCTAGCTACAGAGCTCCTTGGTGGTCTGGGAACAGGAAGGAGGGGGCATCAGGTGTGATGGTAATGGGCTGATTAGTAGATGGGGCCTGGATGCTAGCTGTGGTGGCAGAACACACAGGAGGAGGGGCAGGCACAACAGACTGCTGCTGTTTTGGCTGTTCTGGCTGCTGGGGCTGTGCATCAACTGCCTGTGCTGCGGCACTACTAACAGAGGCAGAATCAACTGCTGCTGCTGCAGCATCTACTGCTGCTCCTGCTGCTACTGCTGCTGCATCTACTGCTGCCAGTGCTGCTGCTACTGCTGTAGTATCTACTGCTGCTGCTGCTACTGCTGCAGCATCTACTGCTGCCAGTGCTGGTGATGCCACTGCTGCCACTGGAGCATCCACTGCTGTTGCTGCTGCTGTTTCCAGTACATGACCTGACAAAAAAGGATGGTGGTCAAGCCTTACAGTTCTCCCACCCCACGCCCTTGGCCCTCGCTGCCCACAGCTTTTACCTCTCTTGATCTCCATTTTAACTAAAGTTTAACTATAAAAAAAAATGAAGTTACAGGAAAGAAAAGTAAAACTAAGAAAAAAAAGTGTAACAAGAGTTACAAAATGAACAAGAGGGAATCAAACAAAAAAGAAACCTTGCAAAGAAAATAGGTTCTCAAAAAATACCTTACAGGTGTATAACAAAAGTTCAGTTAGGGTAAACAAAGAAACTATATAAAGACAAAAGATAAAGGTTGTTCTTTGGATTGCCTCTCAGACATTCACACAGACAAAGTCACATACAATGCTTTCTCTGCTGCTGTGAAACTGAAAGTGAGACACTCACTTCCTGTTTCACTCAGTTACTTCCTGCCCATCATGTGACGTGTAAGAAAGGCAGACATAAGACCTTGTTTTGGCTAATTTTGCAAAGAATACACAATGCAAAACTAGTGGTATAGACATAAAATGAAATTATAAAGTGAAATCGACATGATGAATTTCAGGTGCAGAGGCACAATTATGCGAAATGATGCATGGATGCGAAATTGTGCACTTCGCATGAAATTTGCCGGTGAAATTAAACTTCACTGCATCCCTAGTAAGGTGTCCTAACCTGTTCTGACCTGAGTATGGAAGGATGGGATTGCTAGGAGCTTCTGAAGCACAAATCCCTGGTGGCCTTGATTATTATATTTTCACCCTACACTTCCTGATATAACAAACTACTTTTCACACTCTACAGAGTAAAACAAGTTCTGGCTGTATTGTCTATTGAAATAACTCTTGCTTGTGCTTTATAAGGTAAGACATTGCCAGTCCCATCATATTTTTAATAGAGGCACTAAAGCAATGTGTGGTCATACAGAAATGCTCTGTTGGCCACATGTGGCCACAGTGGCCTCATTTGTAAATAATGCTAGCTGGCATTCTAATCTTATTTAACACCTGTATACAGAAAATGTCTAAAATTGGTAAACATATTTGGGCTACTAATTTATCCTCTAAGTATTTCTGCAAGAGCCATATCAATTATTTGGCTATGATGCAGTTTGCAAACATATTTTAGTGTGTTTGAAAAAAAAAATCATACGTAAGAACTACACAGTGAAAAAATGACATACTGTAAAAAGAACTAAATTAGCCACTAAAGGATTATCAACCCAACATCCCATATGTGTGTGTGTGTGTGTGTGTGTGTGTGTGTGTTTGTGTGAAGAGAAGCCATACCAATTATCTTTGTGCTACTTGAGAATATTCAGACACAATAAACAATATAAGCAATGAAATACATGAACAGTAAAACGTGACATAAACTGAACAGCAAGGATGTAGAATAAGCACTTGTTAACAGAAATCCCACAAGGCAGCACAATGCGGTACCAACAGTTCATTTTAGTTTAGGTATATTAAAGGAAACCCATGAGCAGCGCTCATTTCCATGTGTGTGTCCATATATTGTTCAGTACAACTACATAAAATCATTAATAATCTGTAACTAACTATAAACATGTAATCATTGCTAAGCCAGCCCAGTGGTGCTGAGGGTTATAATAATAATAATAATAATATAATAAACTTTATTTATTGTGTGCCCTTCAAATTTCAAGGTGCAGTACAATAAGATATAAATACAAGAATCAGCATCATAAAACCAAACAAAATCAAATCAGAAAACAATATAACCATAGGCTTTTTCCCAAAGGAAAGATTTCAAAGTCTGTTTAAAACTCCCCACAGTCGTGCACTCCTTAATCTGATGGGGTAGAGAGTGCCAAAGGGACGGGGCCGCAAACATAAAAGCACGGGCCCCAGCAGATTTTAAAGTCACCCTTGGAATCTCTAGCAACCCCTCGTCGGCTGAGCGGAGCGATCTCACAGGGTGGTAAGGAATCAGGAGTTCTTTCAGGTAATCAGGGCCCAGATCATGCCGGGCTTTAAAAGTCAGTAATCCGACTTTGAAGGTGATCCACCACTGAACTGGGAGCCAGTGCAGATCCCACAGCACCGGTGTAATGTGAGAAGATCTAGGAGTACCCACCAACAACCATGCTGCGGAATTCTGCACCAGCTGCAGGCGGCAGATATCAGCCCCCAGAAGCCCAAAGTAAAGGGAGTTGCAATAGTCTAGGCGCAAGGTCACAAAGGCATAGATTAGAGTTGGTAGATTACTGGACGGAACAAGGTGCTTGATCCTGGTGTATTTCTTAGATGGTAGAAAGATGACTTAACCACCACTGACACCTGGGACCGAAGAGTCAGCCCCGCATCTAATATCACCCCCAGGTCTTGCACCCATTCAGAGACCTGTAGCTCGACATCCCCAAAAAACAATCCAGATGGGGAGCCGGCCGCAGGTCCCCCTATCCGGTGATCTGAATCCAAAACCATCACCTCCGTCTTCCCAGAGTTCAACTTCAGCCAACTGGACCTCATCCAGTCCTGGATTTCATTGAGGCAGCTGTTAAATACCGAGATAGCTCCTTCCTGGTTGGGTGCAAAGGACAGGTATAGCTGGGTATCATTGGCATAACAATGAAACCTCAGCCCATACTGTCTCACAATGTCTCCGAGGGGAAGCATGTACACTGCAAACAACATGGGGGACAGTATAGAGCCCTGAGGAACCCCACAAAACAGAGATATGGGATCAGAGGAAAAAAAACCTGAAACCACCCTCTGAGTTCTTCCGGTGAGGTATGAAGTGAACCATCTGAGAACAGTCCCAGAAAGCCCACAAATACATCTCAGGCACTCCAATAGAACCCCATGGTCAATGGTGTCAAATGGTGATGACAGATCTAATAGTACCAAAATGGACCATTTTCTCTGGTCTCTTGCCATCAGGAGATCATTGAGCACCCAAACCAGCGTGGCCTCTGTACTATGCCTCTTTAGAAAACCTGATTGGAGAGGTTCGTAGATGCTATGGATGATCAAGTGGTTCTCCAACTGGGCTGCCACTACTTTCTAGATCACCTTTCCCACGAAGGGGAGATTCGAGATATGCCTGTAGTTGGCAAGACAGTCTGGGTCCAAAGAAGCTTTCTTCAACAAGAGTGTCACCAATGCCTCTTTCAAGGAACATGGATATTCACCCAAGTCAAGGGAGCACCAGACTATCTGTGCTAGAACCAGGAGAATAGACTCCCCACACCCCAAAATTAGGGAGGTAGGACCTGGATCTAAACTACAGCAGGTAGGGTGCAATCCTTGGACAATCTGCATAACATCCATGATTTCTGGGTAGTTGAAGGTACTCCAGGAAAATGAAGGGGTGGTGACCGACTCCTGACCAGTAGCAACCAGCATAGAATGTGTCGAGTGAATCTCTGACCTAATGTCAGCCACCTTATCAGCAAAGAACTGAGCAAGTTCGTCACACTGTAATTGTGAAAATGCTCTACGGAGCTGTAGACAGGTTGGGTTGCACAATCCGTCCACAGTTCTGAACAGCTGAGCTGGTCTGTTCTGAGCAGCAGAAATTTCCCCAGACAGGAACTCTGCCTTCTTATGAGAAATTTCTGAATGATAGAATTGATAATGTTCTAACAGTCTAAGATGGTCGGCATCCAGGCCAGATTTCCACCAACAATGTTCTAATTTGCGTCCAAGTCGCCAGAACTCCCTCAAGGCCCCATCAAACCATGGAGCCCTAGGTTGAAGGGAGAGGGGATGCTCATGAACTGGAGCAATAGAATCCAGGGCAGAGGTAATGGCATTATTATAGGCCACAACCATGTCTCTGGATCACTGCAATGCACAGGAAATTTTGATAGGTCAAGGACTGCAGCAAGGCCATTGGAAGAAATATTCCGCAAAGGGTGGTACCTGACCATTCCACAGGGGTCAGCCTACAAGGTGGGGTGCAAAAATTGAATCTCACAGTGTAATGATCGGACCAGCTGACTGGTTCCACCCCCACATCAGAGGCCTCGATCCCCAGGAGGAAGACCAAATCAAGAGAGTGGCCACCTTTGTGTGTGGCAGTGGTAACCACCTGTGTCAGGCCCAGTGAATCCATTAACTGGAGGAAGTGTTGTCCAAATTGCGAGAGTTCATCATCGATCCAGGCATTAAAATCACCCAGGACCATCAGCCTGGGAGACTCAAAAGCCATGTCGACAATGAAGTCTGCTACTTCCTTAAGGAATTGCTTCCCATCACCGGGTGGATGGTAGATGAGAGCAATCGATAGCCTACACCTGCCACAACAGCACATTCAAAAGAGATGGTCTCCTCTACTGGAACACTAATGAGTGCCAATTCAGTCTTGAAACAGAATGCAAGCACCCCCCCCTCACCACGGTCCAACCTTGGGCGATGTATCACCGTATACCCGGCTGGAATTGAGGCCTCAAGTATTGGTCCCGCATTATCGTCCAGCCAGGTCTCAGTGATGCAAACCAGATCTGTCGAACCAACAAGATCTGAAATCACAGCAGTCTTATTCGGGACAGATCTGGCATTGCACAACAGTGCCCGGGTTGGACAAAACTCCTGGGCTGCCCTGGCTACCTGCCCATCACCAACATGGTGCCCTTGGGTATGGGGACCAAACAAGATGGTCCATGCTTCAAGCTCCACTTCGCCCGAGGGTGTCTCCTGGGCTTAACCACCCTAAATGAGAGTGACTTGCTCCTCCAGCCTCCACTGTTCACCCCCACCCTTCCCCTCCTGTGAGGCAATACCCAAAGCCTGACATTGATATGATAGAAAAAAAAAGAGGGTATGAAAGGGCAGAGGAGCGAGCAGAGACTGAGTAGTGCATGACTGGGGGGTAGCAGGCGAACACATCTCATAAATCCACAGCCTAGCCCAACACTCAAAACTAAACAATCTAAAAACAATATTCCTAAAAATCCCAATCCAATAATAACCCCCAGAAAAAATATAAAACAATTTAATGACTGCAATACCAGGTTAGATCATTCGTTATGGTCCGCTAAAATTCATTAACTATTATATACCCACCCAAAATAAATAATACAATAAAATTAAAAATAAACCCTACTTAACACTACATAGATGGTACAATCCAATACTTAGCTCTCAGAAAAACCCCAGAAAAAAAAAAATAATAACAAAAATAGGAAGTCTCCTGCTACCCCCTCTCACTGAGTATGCAAGGACATAATGTTTTGAAGTCCCCCTAGGCCCTCTCATAGCCTGGGAGATAATCTGCTCAGATTATATCAGAAAAAATAAATCAAAAATAAATAACAGAAATAAGCAGACTCCTGCAACCCCCTCTCACTGAGTACGCAGGATATAATATTTTGAAATCTCCCTAGGCCCTCTCACAGTCTGGGAGGTAATCTACTCAAATTAAATCAAAAAGACAGTTTGAAAATCCAAGAATTATCAATCAGTCAATAAATAAAAATGAAGTTTGGACACCCAGGTCCTCTCATACCCGGGATACCAGAGTAAGGTCACTCTCAATGTCCAAGATAGAAAACCAAATCTGTCCACAATTCTGGAGCAGAGTAAGGAGTTTGATAGTGAAAATAAATGATAAAATACTGACAGTCCAAATGAAAAGAATCCAACATGGCTAAGGCAGGTGAGAGGAACACTGTGTGGAGATGGTAATTATTCCAATAAAAGTGTTCCAGGTCGACAGTAGAAAACAAACGGGACTCACAGAGCTCCAACCACAACAGCTTCAGCCAAAGTATTCCCTGCTGCAACTTTGATTCCCGGGCAGTGGCCTCACCGTAGCCAACCCTCCAAAGAACCTGGGCTGACCCAAAGCTCGGTCCCCCGCGTGGCAGCAAAACCCAGCCACAGCTTTGCCAAATGTTGACAGACCCACTGTTCAGATGTCCATAAAGAGACCATCGACCCCCCACCAAGATCCAGTTCGAAGCCCACCGTTCAGATACTGCTCCCGATGCAATGTTATGCCACACCAGCAATCCAGAAGCAAAAACTCAAGCAGCCCAAAATGGAGAAATCCTTCCACGGACTCCGCTTCAGTGGAGAAACAGCAATTCTTCAACAAGTCTCACTCACTCCTTTTCACTCTCACTCCTTCTCCTTAGCTCAGAGTGTCCTAACAGAGCAGGCAGAATAAATGGTAAGTCCGTTTCTTCACACAAGTTTTAACCAGAGGAGCTCTAAACAACACAAGCCCCTTTCTTAGGTGAACAGGACTGTTTAAGTGTCCGTAATGTGCTGCAGGCAAGTCAAAATTCCCAAACTGCACAAGGAGACTAACTTCCTCACTGCAAAGCCCTAACTAACTAAGTTAGCCAGAAGAAGCCAGAAGGGGAAGGAAGGAAACATATTCAATTCAGTGCTTTAGAGTAACTGGTAATTGCTATTTTTCTTTTAAAATTAGATTGTGGGCTTTTAGTGACACTATACTTTCGTTGTTGTCTTTACTTATAATTGTTTTTAGGGTGTTGAAAATTTAAAACATAGTGGTGGTGTAATTCTGTGCTATCTTTAATTGCTGCAAATTTTATCTTGGCTTGTCTGACTGCCCTGTAGTTGGGTGAAGGGTGTTAATTGTCTGGCCACTGACCTCAGCTACGTGATAAGTGGAGGTGGGGCTTAGTCAGAGTTGAAGTAGCAAGTAGAGTTTATTTTCTCAGAAGAAGCCAGAAGGGGAAGGAAGGAAACATATTCAATTCAGTGCTTTAGAGTAACTGGTAATTGCTATTTTTCGTTTAAACTTAGATTGTGGGCTTTTAGTAACACTATACTTTCGTTGTTGTCTTTACTTATAATTGTTTTTGGGGTGTTGAAAATTTAAAACATAGTGGTGGTGTAATTCTGTGCTGTCTTTAATTGCTGCAAATTTTATCTTGGCTTGTCTGACTGCCCTGTAGTTGGGTGAAGGGTGTTAATTGTCTGGCCTCTGACCTCAGCTACGTGATAACTGGAGGTGGGGCTTAGTCAGAGTTGAAGTAGCAAGTAGAGTTTATTTTCTCAGAAGAAGCCAGAAGGGGAAGGAAGGAAACATATTCAATTCAGTGCTTTAGAGTAACTGGTAATTACTATTTTTCTTTTAAACTTAGATTGTGGGCTTTTAGTGACACTATATTTTCGTTGTTGTCTTTACTTATAATTGTTTTTGGGCTTTTGAAAATTTAAAACATAGTGGTGGTGTAATTCTGTGCTGTCTTTAATTGCTGCAAATTTTCACACCCCCTTCCCCCAACTCTTAATTATATTCCCTGTTAAATCTGATTGACAGGAGCTAAACACAGGGTATAGTAAGGGGTGTGAAGTAGGAGGGGCATAAGGGGGAAGAAGCCCACCCTCAGCACGACAAATGTTTTGATTCATTTATTTATTTAATGGTTTCTTTTAAAAAAAAAATTCTCTGAGGATCAGTGGCAGGAGTTTTAGGACAGTAAATTAATAAAAAGGGAAATAGGAGAGCTTCAGTAGCAGACAAGTAGTGGAATTGCACTATAATGTGGGGAGTGGTGCAATGCAGTGGCTGTGGGGCAGCCATACTCAGGCAGACCTTCTGGACACTGAGGTGCTGACCTATCTGCATGCATCTCTGGACTGCGGGAGGAGGTAGCCAGACTCAGAGCGGAAGTAAACTGGGTCAGGAGTACCATCACCCTATCCAGGGACCACCCAGTCCAATGCAACTGCCTCAAAGGATGCCGAGAACGAGGAGCACTTGGATGACAGTGGGTTCAGGGAGGGTTAGAGTGGTCAGGCAGAGGCACATCCCAGATCCTATTCCACTCAAGAACTCATATGCCACACTGGCAAATGAGGACAACCAAATAGAGGTACCCAGAGAAGTGGAAGGAAAGGATGTGGAGGTTAGCCAAGGAGGTGACCTCAGCGGGGAAAGCAGTGGACCCCAGAGGAGGAGAAAGTGAATCCTGGTGGGGGACTCCATCATAAGAGGGATCCAGCTAGGAACACAGGAGGGGGAGGACAGGGAGGTGAGGTGCCTACCAGGTGCCATGGCATGGAAGGATGGAAGGAAGATCCTGGGGATCACTGGGAAGGCAAGATGGGAGGGTGAGCTGGATGTCATTATCCACCTAGGTACTAATGACCTGGCAAATGGGGAGCCAAAGGAAGTTCAGGAAGAGTTTAGGAAACTGGGGAAGGGTCTCAAGCAAGTAGCTACTTCTGTCACTTTCTCAGAAGTACTACCTGCGAGAGGCAAGGGAGAGCATAGGAGTGCATGCACCAGGAACTTTAACTCATGGTTGAAGAACTGGTGCTGTGAGGAAGGGTTTGGATTCATTGGTGACTGGGGACCCATCTGAGGGATGGAGGTTTGTTCAAGCCTGACAGCCTGCATCCATCCTGGAGGGAATCCAAGCACTCAATGATAAGTTTAATGCTACATTGACAAGCATTTAAACTAGCAAAGGGGGTGGCAGCCAGCAAAGAGGGTACCTACTTGCTCACCCCCACAGCTAGCAGTGGAACCAGTGAACCAGAGGAGTGGCTATCTCTGCAAAGCAGTGTGCAAAAGATGGAGATTAGTGCCCAAGAGGTGGATAAGCAGAAAGGGGCAAAATTCAGCAGAAGGGCAGACAGCAAGGAGAACCAGGAATAAATGACAACCAAGGAAGGGCTGAGTAGAACAGTGAAACAGTCTAGGGAGGTCAAATCATGGAAGCCATGTGTGCAAATGCCAGGAGCCTTAGCAACAAGATGGAAGATCTGAGGCTGTCATGGTGCAGTCAGACCTGGACATTGTGGCCATCACTGAAACCTGGTGTAATGATAACCACGACTGGGAGATGGCCATACCTGGCTACGACATATTCAGAAGAGACAGAGCAGGCAGGAAGGGAGGAGGAGTGGCACATTGTAAAAAATGACATAAGGGCCACAGAGATCCAGGAGGAACAAAATGGGGAGAGATACTGTGGGTTAAGCTGGAAAGGAAAATGGGGACAGCTATCCGCTCAAGTGTGGTCTATAGACCACCAGCCCAGGAGGAAGAAACAGATAGGAGTTGATGCTAGCCATCCAAAGGATGGCAGACAAGGGTGAGTAGTACTGGTTGGAGACTTTAATATTCCAGACGTGGACTGGAGCATCCCAGCAGCAACATCAACTAGGAGCAGACTTATCCTGGACTCCCTTCAGGGTGTCTTCCTCAAGCAACTGGTCATGGAACCAACTCGGCAGAAGGCAGTACTGGACCTTGTGCTCACAAACAGGGACAGTGTGATGGGGGTAACAGTGGGGAGCACCTGGGAAACAGTGAAAACCAGTCATTGTGGTTTGAAATCACAGAAAGAGCAGAACCAAACCACACAAAAACACGTATCCTGGATTTTAGGGGGGCAGACTTTGGGAAAATGGGGAGATACTTGAAAGAGGCATTAAGGGAAATGGGACAGGAATCAGGGGTTGAGGAACAGTGGGAAGTATTTAAAATGGGGATTACAAGAACAACAGAATTATGCATTAAGCAGGTTAGCAAGAGGAAAAGGAAGAGGAGACCATTATGGTTTTCCAAAGAGGTAGCAAAGAAAGTGAAAGCCAAAAAGATTGCATTCAGGCAATACAAAAAGACACAGGCAGAAGGGGATAGGGAGAAGTACCAGGAGAAGCAAAGGGAGGCAGGGAGGTCAGTAAGGGAAGCCAAAGCTCAGACAGAAGAGCACATTGCAAAATCAGTGGGTAGAGGGGACAAAACCTTTTACAGGTACATAAGTGAAAAAAGAAAGACAAAGGGAGGGATAGTGAGACTGAAGGGGGAGGATGGGGCCACGTGGAGGATGACAACAGTAAAGCTGACATATTGAACAGGTATTTCTGCTCAGTCTTTACTGAGGAAGAGGAGGGTAATGGGTCTGAAGGGAGTACAAGGGTGAGAATGGTGCAGAAATGGACACAAGTCCCTTTACACGCAGAAAGGGTCCTGAAGGAACTGAAGTAATAAGAGTTGATAAGAAATGGGGCCAGATGGGTGCACCCCAGGGTCCTTAAAGAACTAAGAGAGATGGTGGCTGAACCTCTGGCTATCCTGTTTAGCCAATCACTGGAAACAGGGAGGTACCCAAAGACTGGAGGACAGCAGATGTAGTCCCCTTATACAAAAGTGGGAACAAAAGGAAGCAGGAACTACAGACCAGTCAGCCTCACCTCGGTAGTGGGGAAGATCATGGAAGCACTACTGAAGGAGAGATTGGTGGGAACATCTGGTTGTCAATGGACTACAGGACCCAAGGCAGCATGGTTTCACCAGGGGAGGCCATGTCAGACCAACCTCATTGAATTTTTGACTGGGTGACTAGGGAGGTGGATCAGGGAGGGCAGTGGACATGGCCTATCTGGACTTCAGCAAGGCCTTGACACTGTGCCACATAGAACTATTACACAAACTGGGGAATATGGGTGTGGGCAGGACAGTAGTGTGGTGGGTAGGTAACTGGCTGGGTGGCAGGACACAGAGGGTGGTGGTAAATGGCTGTCACTCCACAGAGGAAGAGTGACCAGTGGGGCACACAGGGATCAGTGCTGGGACGGTCCTATTCAACATCTTCATCAGTGACATTCATGAGGACCTAGAAGGCAGAATTTCACTGTTCGCTGATGCACAAAAGCTCTGTAACAGAGTAGACACACCAGAGGTGTGTAGACAGAATGAGAAGCGACCTGCAGAAACTTGAAGAATGGTCAGGGTTTGGCAGTTGATATTCAATGCAAAGAAGTGCAAGATAATGCACATAGGGGCACAAAATCCTGGCACAATATATCAGTTGGGGGGTGAGGATATGCATGCACCAAGCAGGAAAGGGATCTTGGGGTTATCATCTCTGATGACCTCAAGGTAGGGAAGCAGTGACAAGGCCGCAGGTAAAGCAAATAGGGATGCTGGGATGTATAGGCAGGGCATCACCAGCAGGAAAAGGAGGTCATAATTCCGCTATACAAGACACTAGTGAGGCCCCACCTGGAGTACAGTGTACAGTTCTGGAGACCATACCACGTAAGGACATAGACAGGGTAGAGAAGGTTCAGAGGAGGGCAGCAAAGATGGTGCATGGATTGCATCACAAGTCCTATGAAGACAGGTTGAAAGAACTGAGCATGTACTCCCTGGAGGAGAGGAGGGAGAGGGGATATGATAGAGACATGCCAAGTATCTTACAGGAGGAACAGGGTGCAGGAAAACGCTATTTTTAAGCGAAAAGATGTTCCAGGACTAGAGGCATGGGATGAAGTTGGAGGAGGACAATTCAGAGGAAACATGAGAAAGAATTTCTTCACAGAACGGGTGGTGGACAAGTGGAACACCCTGCCAGAGGAAGTGGTGGGGGCTGAAACAATCACAGGATTTAAGAATGCATGGGATAGACATAAAGGAATTCTGGAGGTCAGGGGTAAGGGGCAACAGACTTCTAGGAAAACAAACTGAACTTACAAGCTCAAATGGGCAGACTGGGTGGGCCATAGGCCCTTATCTGCCGACACTGTCTATGTATCTATGTATCTATGTATCTATGTAAGTTTGGGCTCGAACAACAAACAAACAAAACGAAATGACAATGAGTAAATGAGTAAAAACGGTAAAATGGAAAAAACAGCAAGTAACTGAGAAAAGGCAAATAAAACTCTATTACAAAATACAACTTGCAGCTTGCAGCTTACAGCACGCCTAGCCCGGTGGCTATCTTGCTTGCCATCAGCAATAGGATGGCTAGACAGGTTGAGGCACTGGATGCCACACCTCGCACCACACCAACTACCCGAGTTCGGGAGCGAGCTCGGGAATTGGGGGTCAGCAGGGGAGGGAGATGGATTGAGCACCCTCTGGGCAGCTTTCCTCACTGGGTGGGAGGGTAAGTGACACCCCGTGCTCTGGCGACCCCCAGTGGAAACTGGAGGCACCATCGAGCTGCCGGGCTGCACATCAGAGCATGGCTGACGTAGGCAGGATTGCCATGCACCGGCGTCAGACGTGCCCACGCAGGGGGGAGGGGGGATCTTGGGGCTAACTACCAAAATACCCCCTCCAGCCCTGGATAGGTGACGGCCCCTGCCACAGCCACTGCCACACTCCCAATGCTGGTTCCACGCCACTGCCCCCGCAGTCTCTCTGGGTTGACCTGCCTGACCCTGGGAACCGCAACGACCTTGAAAATGATCAGGGAACACAGCGGTAGGTAGAGAAAGTTGGTGTGAGCAGGAGGCCCGAGAGAGTTCCAGGCTGAGGGGCCAGAAACATAGTTAAAAAAAAAAAAAAAAAAACATGTAATCATTGCATCAGTTGTATCTGTCCAAGTCAAGATATATAAGAAGGATGTGACTTAATTGAAAGGCTACGTCTGTAGTTTGGTGGGGTGAGCAACCAGCAGAGTCACCTACCTGAGCTACTGCATATAAGCAGTTCCTTCCAGCCTCCTTCTGAAGCACTTTTTCTTTGTCAGCTGGAGGCTCTATCGTTCTGTCATTTCCCTTGGGGCTTGCTTGGGTTCCCCTCCTTCCAGCATTGCTGTGCTTTGGTCTCTGCTTGGTTTGTGCTGGACTTCTGTTTTTTGTGTTCTCCTGCCTTTGGTTTGTATTGCTTTGCCTCCAGCTGCTAGGTACTTCATTGTGTGCTTGTTTCCTTCCTGCTACTGTACATGTGTTTGGTTTGTTTGTTATGTTGTCTTGCGCACACAGCGTAAGCAACATTTTGTGGCAGCTTGCTGGAGTAGGAAGTTGTGGAGGTGTGGCAGTGTTGTGGCCAATGGAGCCACTGTTTTTTTGGGCTGGTCTCTGTGGCACCAATGAATGAGCATGCTGTCTATGACATCAGTTGAGAAGCGTGCCACCAACTTGAAAGAATTTCCCTGCTGCAATGAGGGAATGCCCCATCATTACAGGTCACGCCTTACCTGCTGAAACATTTCAATAAACATAGTGGTGGCTGCTGCAGTCCACCTCTCACAGTCCCTAGAAAGCCAACATCAGGGGGTGCCCAATCTCCCTGTCAGCATGCCCCCTTCTCAGTTCATTTGCCAACTGGAGTGCCCAATCCTCATCAGCATAATGTTCCCCCTTGTTTTGTTTGTCTGCCGAGGGGGGTGCCCAATCCCCATCAACATCATGCCCCCCCAAACACAGACACACTTTCTTTGCTGATGGGGTGCCCAAACCCCATCAGCTTCAGTCCTCTGTCCCCAGAAAACACAGGTGACACACTGGGAGCCCAACAGAGTGTGCCCAAAGCAAACCTGCAAAAATAAACCTTCCCACAATGTCCTTTTTTTCCCCCCATAATACAGAAAATGGTCACCTGTGGTCACGATGCCCCCTCCCCCAACCCACACCCACCCTCTGTGCACCCCACCTGCCCATACCCCATCACCCCATATTTACCTCCGGAGCCCAGCACAATGCTCTACGATGGAGCGGGAGACATGTGAACTCTTCAAAAGCCACCCGCAAACTGAAGAAAATCATGGTAAGCTGTATAATGGCATCAATGGGGGGTGGTTCAACTTAGATGGATATCTCGGCCATTTTTGTGACCTTTGGCTCCAAATTTTCAACACGGGTTCTTGGGACCCCACCTCATAAGCTGATCCTTTAGTGGCTAATTTAGTTATTTTTACAGTATGTAGTTTCTTCCCTGTGTAGTTCTTGCGTATGATTTTTTTTTAAACACTAAAATATGTTTGCAAACTGCATCATAGCCAAATAATTGATATGACTCTTGCAGAAATACTTAGAGGATAAATTAGTAGCCCAAATACGTTTACCAATTTTAGACATTTTCTGTATACAGGTGTTAAATAAGACTAGAATGCCAGCTGGCATTATTCACAAATGAGGCCACTGTGGCCACATGTGGCCACCAGAGCATTTCTGTATGACCACACATTGCTTTAGAGCCTGTTTTAAAAATATGATGGGACTGGCAATGTCTTACCTTATAAAACACAAGCAGGAGTTATTTCAATAGACAATACAGCCAGAACTTGTTTTACTCTGTAGAGTGTTTTAGTTTTAGTTTAGTTTATTGTTCTAGGAATTACTACCTTTGAGCCAGAGGCTCTTTTACAAAGGTTCCACGTCAATTAGGTACAGTACAAAAAAAGGTTACATAGATAACACAACAATTTGTGCTGTGTCAAGAGCAAGAAAACATATACACAGGGGAGCTGACTGCGCGGGTGCTTAGGTGCCCCAGCACCCACAAAGTCATTTTGGGCACCCACAAAAAAACCCTCCATATAGTCATGTTTGAAAACGGCTCCAGTCACTTTAAAAAAAAGGATCCTCGCTCCGTTTCCACCTCTCGCCTCTAGTCCCACCCAATGGGCTGACCCCGATTGTGAAGAGCTACAGTCGTAGGCTTTTTTAGCTTTGTCTCCTCCTCCTCTTGCATTCTGGCCATACCCTGCAGACTAACACTGACTCACCCTTAAGTTTCACTTGGCGCTCCTCGGCACTTGCTATGCTCTCGTTGGTCTTGCTGGCAGCTGCAATCTCTCAATGGTCTTTCATCGTCATGCGTCGGTTAGCATCAGTCCTTCCAGCACACGGAACTCTGAAACAGTGGAGACGGCGAGGCGTGGACGCAGATACCAACTACATAGCATAGGTATTTTTTGGTCAGCATTTTTTATGCTTAAGTTCTGGAACTTCTGGAAGTTCTTGTGGGGACTTGGGGAGTATTTTTGTGAGGGGGTGGAGCGGAGGAGGGCATACCTCAACTATACCACATTGCGAGGAATAATTCCTCATTTCCTCAGAAAAGCCCTCTAAGTTCCACATTGAGATTTGAGTGTACTGTACAGCATTTTACACTAACATTTTACAGCAGAAATCTAAACGGGATTGAATGTAAAAATGTGTTGCTCAGTAGTACACAAAAACTTTGAACATTAATACATTTAAACAGTATTCTGAGCTTTAGTTTGTGCTATGATGTGGTCCACATTTGGCCATTTGTTCCACATTTGGTGTGCACTGCAGTATTCTACATCTGTTGTTTGAAAGGTTGAGAGGTATTTGGGGGGGGTGATGGGGGGCAGGCAGAGATGGCTAACTGGATCAGGAAGGCCAAACTTATAAAAGCAGCAGGAGCAACTGGCTGCTGCTTCTACAGAATGCTCAGGGCTTTTGTTGATCTGTGGAATATGACTTTGGTGATGGATGGATGGGTGGGTGCAGGGGCTAGACAGAAAAACAAACTTTCTGCTAGAAGACCAAAACAATTTTGGTGACTGGAAAGAAAACAAACTTTTATGTGTTTGGGGTAGCAATAAACAGTGTGGAACTGACTTCAAAATCTGTAATTTGCTGTTAAGAGGGTTTCCATTAACAGCAAACAGTGGTAGCAGGTAGCAACCAATGTATTCAGAAGCTTGAGACAGCAGTGTGGGCTGTGGAGGGATGGGAAGAGCTGCTGCCTGGGCTTGAAGTGCTTGATACAGGTCAGACCCCGCTGTCTTGATGTGGTCACTTGTCCTCCTGTCCACTCTATCTAAAAAAATAAAATAAAACCTAAAGAAACTCAGGATTAAGGGAGTATTAAAAAAAGGAAAATCAATTTGCACTTTTGGCAGCCTTGGCTGTGTGTTGAGATTTGGACAGGCAGTGTGTGAGGGAAGGGGTTTTCTGCTGCCTAGAGAATCTCTGTGAGGTTTAAGGAACCTCATGGTCAGAGTTGCACTGCTGCACAAACACAGAGCCAGAGCTTGGTACATTGAGCATCCCTGAGTTTAATTCCGGCAACCTCCACTTGCTTGCATACTGTGTCCCTGAGACAGAGCAAGTCACTACTTAACCTCCTTGCAAATAAACATTTTTGGTTGGTGGTCTGACTCTGTTGTGAGACGAGGCAGGCAGAAGCAAGTGCAGGACATGGGGAGGAAGGGTAGCTGTCTGAACTTGAAATGTTTGTGTCATGCTGTCTTGGGAGGTCCTCTAGTCCACCAAACTAAAAATAAATAAAACTTACAGAAACTCTAAGATTAGGGATAAAAAGGAAAATCCCTACTCAATTCATGATTGCAGCACTTGGCAGCAGCAAAGAGCCCTCAAAGGCACCATTGCATCCTCTGTAGTAGAGTACTGGTGGTGACTAACAGCAGCTCCCCATCTCATAGTTTTCTCCCAGGGTTTCCATTCCCACATGCATGATCTTACATTTTAGCACTTGAATTTTGGTTGCCACACCTCAGGCCATCTTTCCAACTTCTAGGTCTTTTTCATTTACCACTCCTTCTGGTGTATCAACCCCGTTGCAGATTTTGGTGCCATCTGCAAACAGGCGAACCTTCCCCTCCAGACCTTCTGCAATGTTGCTGATTAAGACACTGAAGAGGATTGGCCCCAAAACTGAACCCTGGGGTACTCCACTGGTCACCTCCATTTCCTCAGACTGGGTTCCATTTACTACTATCTTCTGCCTTCTATCCCCGAGCCAGTTACTAACCCAGTTCACCACCTTGTGGCACAACCCCAGACTACTCAGCTTTTTGACCACCCTTCTATGTGAAATGGTATTGAAGTCCAATTTGCAGAAATCTAGGTAGGCAACATCCACCACACCCCCTTGATCCACTACCTTTGTTACCCAGTCAAAGAAATTGATTAGATTTGTTTGGCAGGACCTTCCTGATGTGAATCCATGTTGCCTAAGATCTTGCACTCCCATGATTCCAGGTGTTCCACAATTCATTCCTTAAGGAGTGTCTCCATGATCCTACCCACCACTGACATGAGATTTACTGGCCTGTAGTTCCCTGCCTTCTCTTTGCCGTAGCTCTTTGATCTTAAGAAATTAATAACATTCTGTGTGAGTGTTTCAGCAGTGGGGGAGAGGAAGAGCAGTGTGTTTTCTGACTCACAGGACACTGCCTGTTGTTAGTCTTTCTCCAGTCCAGTCAAAGTAGGTCACTGCCTAGGACAGTGTAGGGAGGGCGCTACCAAAAAGCTTAGTCCTCCTAGTTTGATCTGTCTGTGAGTGTGTGAGCTGTTGCGAAAGCAAAAGCTGACTTCTGAACTTGTCATGTGTATTCTGACTGTCCTGTCCAGTCAGAAGTGTCCACCCCCTAAAAAAAAAAACTAAAGGAAACTTAAAATAATTAAACATTAAATAAAAGGAAATAAAACTGGCAATCTGTCTGTGTTTGTGTGTGAGGTGATGGCAGGCAGTGTTTGCTAGGGTTTGGTTGCTTGCTACCTAATGAATCTCAGCCTGTAAGTTTTAAGGAATGTCAAGAACAGACAACAGAGCCATCTGAGCTTGAAGCTAGGACACTCTTACACCCTGTGGGGGAGGTAGCACTGTAACCTAAAATTTTTATTTGGAGCATCCTTGCAGCCCCTTGGGGCATCAAAGAGCCTTCTAGCGTACCCTTCTATGGTCCTTGGCACCTTGGTACATCAAAGAGCCCTCCAGGACACTCTTACACCTTGTGGAGTGGTGGTATTGTACCCTGAAATCCATATTTAGGGCATGCTGGCAACACTTGGGGCATCAAAGATCCCTCCAGAACACTCTCCTATGGGTCTTAGCACCTTGCCGGGCTTCAAAGAGCCCCCAAGGGCACCCTTGCATCCTCTACAGTGGAGTAGTGGTGGTGGTGCATATGCATTCTAAAATGTATCAAAATACCCCCCCAAAATGTACCACCAAGCATGAAGAATCCTGTAGCTTCTTGGGATATAGGTGGCTCCCAGATCCCCAACCTTTTATAAATTCTCTGAGCACCCACAATTTTTTTGAAAACTTGGCACCCCTGCATATACAAATACATATCAAATCATTTGTGCAAAAGGACATGAGATATCAATAATCACATTATTATTACAAGAAAGAGGTCATGCCAGATTAGGAGAAACAAATAGGGAAAAAGTCCAGAACAGAGATGGTAAGTGAAAGGTGTGGGGGAGCAGACAATAGCAGGAGAAAAGGTTTCCCAAACATGTCTTTGTCAAATAACAGAACAGGGTGGGTAGTGAGAAAATAGGAGGTTTAATCAGGGCAGTCACAGGAGCTGGAGGTGGCAAGGTGAGAGAACAGCCTTGATTTGAAAATACCTAGAGAGGTGGAGGCAGTAATATGAGTGCTGAGGGCATTTAGCCAGCTGGGGGCACGATAGGCAAATGATCTTTGTCCCTGAGAAGTCTGGCATTGCGGGACTTGGAGAGGCTGGTGTTCTGATCTTCTGGTAAAATGGGTGCTAGCGCTCGGGCATAACAGGTCTTGGATACAAGGTGGAGTGAGGCCCAGAGTGGATTTTTTCTCCATCAGGCAGGTAAGGTACTTTATCCGGTTTGAGAGTTGCAACCAACCTGAGTCAGCATAGAGTTTACATGTGTGGATACATCGATGTGCACCAGTGAGCAGCCGACAGGCCTTATTTAGGGATGTTGTAATGCGACTAAGTGCTGTAGTAGTGGCAGATCCATATATAACTAAGCCATAGTCAATGACTGAAATGATAGAGGATTGGATGGCAATCCTCAGTGCAGAATGGGCAAGGAGCTGTCGGTTCCGATACAGAATCCCAATTCGCTGATTAATAGTTTTTGCTGTACTATCAATGTGAATTGCAAAGGTTAGGCCTTGATCAAAGTTGATTCCAAGATATTTGAAAATTGGTACTTGTTCAAGGGTATTTCCCAGGTATGTATTAATGGTGAGTGGAACTTGCCGTTTCTTGTTTTGCGGGTTAGAGAAGAGCATGGATTTAGTTTTTTTGTGGTTTAGAACCAGCTTATGTTCAAGGAACCACATCTCAACTTTGGAAAAAGCATTCTGAAGGTTGAGGCGTAAGAGGTTCGGATCTTTATGAGTGGCAAGAATCACGGCATCATCGGCATAGAGGATTATTTGTTCAGGGCAGGATTTGGAGAGGGGAGTTTAGGAAAAGGCTGAAAAGGAGGGGGCCCAGGATGGATCCCTGGGGAACTCCTGAGCGAACCAGTTTTGAGTCTGAGAGAACTCCAGCTACTTTTACAGATTGAGAGCGCTGAGCAAGGTAATTTTTTACCCAGTCACCAGGACGCTGCGAGAGCCCTAGGGATAGTAGTTGTTTGATAAGTAGGCCATGGTGTACTGTATCAAATGCCTTGGTTAAGTCAATGTAGATTGCTCCAGTTAGGTTTCCTTTGTCTATGGCATTGTGGATTGCTCCTGAGAATTCAAGTAGGGCAGTCAATGTGCTGTGCCCTTTCCTAAATCCATGCTGCTGAGTGCAGAGGATGTTGTGCTTTTCCAGGTAGTCTGAAAGTTGGTCCGCCACCAAGCGTTCAAGGGCCTTAGAGAGAGGTGGTAGTATTGATATTGGGCAATAGTTACCAGGCAGTGACTTATCACCACTTTTGTGCACCGGAGTGACAACTGCAGCCTTCCATTTCCTAGGGAACTGGCTGTAGCAGAGGGAGAGATTGAAACATTTTTGTGAGGGGAGCAGTACTTCCTCCAGAGTGAGGGACAGAAGTTTAAGGTCAATAGTGTCGCTGCTTGCTCGGACTTAGAAATGGCCTTCTTTACATATTTATAGACTTCATGTGCCTTTACTAGTTTGAAATGGAAGGGTGGTTTGGTTGGAGAGGCAGTAGTAGAAGTAGAAATTGGAGGGTCAGCATCAGTGAAGAAATCAGATGAAAGGACACCACTAAGGTCCGTGAAGGTATCATTTAGGGTGTTTGCAATGATCTCTGGGTCTAATGTAGTGGTTCCATCCACATTCATTATTGTAGGACAGGATTTGGACTGCTGACCCATGATATTTCTTATGTTGTCCCAGAAGGATTTCCCTTCACCCCAGGAGTTGGAGAGGGCATTCTTGAAGTAGGAGCTCTTCATCAAGCGGATCTGTTTAGTACAGTGGTTGCGAGCCTGTTTATATTTTTGGATGTCCGACAGAGTGCCAGTAGCTCTTGCAGTGGCCCAGAGGTGATTCCTACTTTTGAGTTGTGCCAATAGCTTCACTGTGAGCCAGGGATTTGTGAGTGCTTTGAATTTGAGCTTTTTTACTGGTGCATAGGTGTCACAGGCAGTGCTGAAAGTAGTAATAAAGTAATCAAAGGCTAGGTCAACATCTTGAGTTTTGTAAATCAAGGACCAGTCTATCTGCCTAAGACAGGTCTTGAGATGAGTAAAGTTGCCATAAGGTAGAACTCTGCTATAGATGGTTTTTGGGGGCAGCTTACGAAACTTATTTGTCCAGGTACATATTATTGGAGAGTGATCACTGAGCGAGTCAGGGAGAACACTTACATTGGTTATACGGGTAGGGTGGCTGGTAAGAATCCAGTCAATGAGGGTGCTGGTCCCTGATTTGTAGTTTTTCCTGGTAGGGGAGTTGACCACTTGTGTTAAATTTGCTGCTAGGATAGCATCTTTGTTTGACCCTGCATCAGGAGCAAGCCAATTTATATTAAAGTCCCCAAGGAGAAGGAGTTCGATGTCAGAAGGTTGTGTACTTACAAACTCGAGGACAGCCTGTAGGCCAGAATCAGTATCTTTTGGTGGGATATAGACAGCAGCAATCGTAGGACTTTGTTTTGGGCACCAAGTAGTATCTTGATAGGGGGGAGTTGCACTGAGGTTTCTGTGGTGGGGTAAGAACCAGGGAAACAGGTGAGGTAGTCCTTTATGTAGATTGCATACCCACCACCCCTTTTCGAGGTCCTATCCAGCCTGAATGTCTTGTAGCCTTGTATAGAGATGGCATGATCAAGAGTATTAGGTGTCAGCCAAGTTTCAATGATGGCAAGGATATCCAGGTTGTGTTGGCTAGCAAAGATTTGAAGGGAGGCCAGTTTTGGGAGGAGACTGCAGATGTTTAAGGTAGCAATTTTGAGCCCCCCCCCCTCCATTTTGGCAGGCTTTGTTGTACTGTAGGAGACAGGGCCAGGATTTGAGTGGACACTTCCTGATATCAAGAGGAGAAGGAGGAGTAGGAGTTTAAGAGACAGTTGCCGTACTTCGTAGATAATAGAATTACACTTCTGAGGCTTATGCGGCTTGGACCAGTGCAGGCGTCTAGGGTCCCAGAGCAAGGAGGTTGTTAGTAATAGAGGATGATATGCCCATTTATCCTTGTTGTAGCTTGTCAGTTGCACCCAGTAGCTTGCAGATAGGTACCTGGTGGTTAAGTCAAAAACCAAAAGAATGATCAACAGCTGAGGTCCAGAGTCACTAAAATGTTAAAATTCCTGAAGGTGATTAACTGTGCCTGCACATATGCAGGATGTAAAATCCCTTTGTCTGTATACTTCTTTGTCATTCTAACAGGTTGCTGAAAAGCCCACATACAGATCATGGTCAGACGAAAATGTGGATTCCAGCAGGACCCAGAGTCACCGAGTTTGTCAGATGTAGTTGCTTCACTTGTGTTTTGCTTGGGTTAGCTTCCAAAAAGTTGATTTTAAAATGAAAATAAAGATACCTGATGATGATTTTTTGCAGAAATCCAGTCCAGGAGACTTTCACGGATGTAGTGAGCAAGAATGGTATAGTTACCACAAGCGGAAAAACATGTAAACCCACAAAAACTAAGCTACAGACACAGACAAACACAAGCAGCCACCACACAGACCCAGGGGGCGTGGAATGAGTGTGAAAAGTAGTTTGTTATACCAGGAAGTGTGGGATGAAAATATAATAATCGTGGCCACCAGAATTTTGTGCTTCAGCAGCTCCTAGCAATCCCATCCTTCCATACTGAGGTCAGAGCAAGTTAGGACACCTTACTAGGGATGCAGTGAAGTTTAATTTCACCGGCAAATTTCATGCGAAGTGCACAATTTCGCATCCATGCATCATTTCGCATAATTGTGCCTCTGAACCTGAAATTCATCATGTCGATTTCACTTTATAATTTCATTTTATGTCTATACCACTAGTTTTGCATTGTGTATTCTTTGCAAAATTAGCCAAAACAAGGTCTTATGTCTGCCTTTCATCACGTCACATGATGGGCAGGAAGTAACTGAGTGAAACAGGAAGTGAGTGTCTCACTTTCAGTTTCACAGCGGAGAGAAAGCATTGTATGTGGCTTTGTCTGTGTGAGTGTCTGCGAGGCAATCCAAAGAACAACCTTTATCCTTTGTCTTTATATAGTTTCTTTGTTTACCCTAACTGAACTTTTGTTATATACCTGTAAGGTATTTTTTGAGAACCTATTTTCTTTGCAAGGTTTCTTTTTTGTTTGATTCCCTCTTGTTCATTTTGTAACTCTTGTTACACTTTTTTTTCTTAGTTTTACTTTTCTTTCCTGTCCCTTCATTTTTTATATAGTTAAAATTTAGTTGAAATGGAGATCAAGAGAGGTAAAAGCTGTGGGCAGCGAGGGCCAAGGGTGTGAGGTGGGAGAACCGTAAGGCTTGACTGCCATCCTTTTTTGTCAGGTCACCCACTGGAAACAACAGCAGCAACAGCAGTGGATGATCCAGTGGCAGCACCAGTACTGGCAGCAGTAGATGCTGCAGCAGTAGCAGCAGCAGTAGATGCTACAGCAGTAGCAGCAGCACTGGCAGCAGTAGATGCTACAGCAGTAGCAGCAGCAGTAGCAGCAGCACTGGCAGCAGTAGATGCTGCAGCAGTAGCAGCAGGAGCAGCAGTAGATGCTGCAGCAGCAGCATTTGATTCTGCCTCTGTTAGTAGTGCGCAGCACAGGCAGTTGATGCACAGCCCCAGCAGCCAGAACAGCCAAAACAGCAGCAGTCTGTTGCGCCTGCCCCTCCTCCAGTTCGTTCTGCCACCACAGCTACCATCCAGGCCCCATCTACTAATCAGCCCATTACCATCACACCTGATGCCCCCTCCTTCCTGTTCCCAGACCACCAAGGAGCTCTGTAGTTAGGGGAATATTTCAAGATACCTGGGAATGATCCCAGTGTAGTGCAGTGCAGTATTTGTGGGATTCATGTCTGGTGTGGGAAAAAGGGAAGTCACTTTGGCATGGGTGGGCAGAGAAGCCACCTTATTAATGTCTACCATGAGGAGTGGGAGGCTAGGCTGCAGCAGGCAGCAAGAAATCATGTTCCTGTGGCAGGGGATGTAGCAGGACAAGACAGTACCAGGCAGGGAAAACATGCCAGAAAGAGGAGGACCGACAGCAGGCCTACATGTGAGAGGGCAGCTGAATCTGTGTCATCGTCTGCACAATCCACCTCATCTTCTGTCCTCCATGCACACTAGGAGGATCTGTGACTCAAGCTCATCTTGCCATTCTTTGGTCTGAGATAGAGGATCTCTGCAAGGAGATCCCGGCAGAATGTGCAGACACACAAAGGGTACTGGAGAACCAGGAGACAATGATATGTCACCTGAGACAGATCGTGATCATCTTTAGTTTTTCTTTTCTTTCTTTACAAACTGTATGTGTCACATTATGTTATTTTGATTGTTTTCAGTGTATTTGTACTGTATGTTATATTTTTTTATTCCCACTTCCCTTCCCTCATCTCCTGTCCCAACACCACAAAATAAAAACAGCAAAAAAAAAAAGATGAAACAGTAATAAAAACACGTTTTTAGTATTACACACGTTTGCTTCTCAAACTTCTTTTCATTTTTAAAGTATTTCCTATTATATCTTCCTTATCCTTCTGAAGTCTCATTTTTCCAAGTGTTGGTCAGAGTTGTACTCCCACCCTCCCCAAGAAAATATTAAAGCAGCAGTGCAATAATCAGGTGAAAATTATGATTTATACTTTTTTTATGCTATTTTCGATTGCCACTTACCTCCTGACTTTTATGATACCCTTCTGTCCACAGTTTGAGTCTGCTTTAATACTTTTTTTTCATGTTTAAATTAATAAAAGGAGTGCTCCTTTTAATATGGCTCAGAACAGGTCTTCATCAGTATTCTCAGCTGTTTTTGTCCATCAGTTGTTTAAATATCACTTGTGTTGTGACTAAAATAAAGCATTATGCAGTGGGAAAACACTGAGAATGCGGATGAAATCCTGGTCCTAGCCATATTAAAAGGACATACGAACATACGAAGAAGCCAGCAGAAGAAGGCCATTTGGTCTATCTAGTCTGCTTACATTGCAGAGTCCACAGATTGAGCTAATGTCCCTGCCCTCCCTCCCTACTCCTCCCATCCTCCCTACCCATGATTTTTACCTTCCCCCTATGCCTATCCCAGCCTCTCTTAACTTTTCTCACTGTCTTCAATGAGATGACATCTTCCGGTAGCGCATTCCAAGTGTCCACCACCCTCTCAGTGAAGAAGTACTTCCTGACCTCCCTCTTAAACCTCCCACCCTCCAGCTTAAGACTGTGCCCCCTCATGTTATTGTTTCCACTCAGCTTAATGGAACTCTCCTTATCAACCTTATTTATCCCTTTCAAGTACTTGAAGTTCCCAATCATGTCCTCTCTCTCTCTCTCCTGTCTTCCATGAAGTACAAGTTCAGTGCTCTCAACCTCTCCTCATATGCTTTACCCTGCTGACCAGCTATCATTTTTGTAGCCTTCCTCTGGACCTTCTCCAGCAGATGAATGTCCTTTTTGAGGTGTGTGCACCAGTACTGAACTCCATACTCTAGATGTGGACTTACCAGTGACCTGTACCAGGGTAGTATAACCTCCTCTCTCCTACTACTGATCCCCTTAGATTTACATCCCAATGTCTACAAAAACTAAATAAAAACTAAATAAATAAACCTTGTTTGCCTTTGCTGCTGTTTTCTTGCACTGTGTGGAGTGCTTCAGGTCACTAGTGATCATAACTCCCAGGTCCTCCTCCTCCTCCTCTGATGCAGATACTCAGACTCCATCCAGGTAGTACTCTGCTCTGGGATTCTTGGCTCCAATATGCATAACTTTGTATTTCTTGGCATTGAAGCCAAGCTGCCAGATTCTGGACCACCCCCACTGCATTTCCAGATCTTCCTGTTGGTCCTGTATCCCTTCAGCTGTGTGTATTCTCCCACAGAGCTTGGTGTCATCCATGAATAGTTACATTTTGCCCTTAATGCCATCCCCAATGTCATTGATGAAGACTTTGAACCACAAAGGCACCAGCACCGAGCCTTGCTGTTCCCACTGGTTAGTTCTCTGGTGCCAGATAACTCTCCACCTCCCCACAACCAACCTCTGGGTTCTGTCCCTCAGCCAGTTTTCTACCCATCTGGCCATCTTTTCCCCAACCCTGAGATCCACCAACTTCCTGATCAACCTTTTATGTGGTACAGAGTCAAAGGCCTTGCTGAAATCAAGATAGAGGATGTCTACTGCTTGGCTCCTGTCTACTGTCTTAGTAACACAGTCAAAGTCACAGTCAAAGGAACATTCCTTTTATTATTTCAAATGTGAAAAAAGTACTAAAGCAGACTCAAATTGTGGAAAGAAGGATATCATACAAGTCAGGACTCAGGAGGTAAGTGGCAGTGTAAATTGCATTAAAAAGAATAGGTAAAAATTTTCACCAGATTAATGTTGTGAAACATTTGGCCTATACATTTTTATTCAGTGTTATAGTTCCTCTTACCTACTGACTTGTATGTGATACCATTCATTCTCAATTATGAGTCTGTCTTCTATTTTGGTTTCACATTTGAAATATTAAAGTAAGAATCAGTTCAGTATGGCTCCCACCAGGTTTTCATCAGTTTTCGCTGCAGTTTTTGAGCATGTATTGTAACAGTGTGTGCTGCATAGTAGTTGATTTCCATCAATGCAGAAGTGAGTTTCAATAATTCATGTACAGAAACAGCTCTTAGAGCTGCTGAAAACCTGGTCCTGGACATATTCAATTGAGTGCTCCTTTTTATATTTCAGATGTGAAAACAAGTTCTGAAACATACTCAGATTGAGTGAAGAATGGCATCACATGTCTCTAGTTAGTAAATAAGTGGCAATTTAAAACAGAATAACAAATTACAGGTAACTATGTTCTCATAATGTTTCCTTAATGCATTGCTGCTGTTACTCACCCCAACCCAAAAAAACACAAAACAAAAAAATGTTCCTATCTTATTTAAATTAGGCATACCACCACATCAGGCTGCATGCTGTCTCAATGTCTGATAGTGTGTAACAGGAAATGAGAACCAGTAATAATAGTGTAATGTTTAAGAAGCCATTAACTAAAAATCATTTAGTTTTTCCTTGGACTCATGAAACCATCTGGTAGTATACAGCAATGTAAATTGGTGGTGCAGGCCAGTCACACAATGCTCACACAATATCTAGAAATACAGTATGCATCCTTATGTTGTGCTGTGCAACTGCCCAGAGAAGTTGAGAAGACACATGAGAAAATGTCTTATTATGTGAACTACATTGTGGAAATTTTCATGCAAGATTTCCCCTGCTAGCCACATTAGTCAAGTGCTTACCTAGGTACCAAAAATTAATTCCTGCTGCCGTGTGCCTACTGCTGCTCTGCTGTGCAACTATCCAGAGAAGTTGATAAGACTAATATGAGAAAATGTCTTAATAAGTGAAAAACATTATGGAAATGTTCATGCAAGATTTCCCCTGCTAGCCACATTAGTCAAGTGCTTGCCCAATAACCAAAAATTAATTCCTGCCGCTGCCTGTCTACTGCTGCTGTGCAACTGTCCAGAGAAGTCAAGAAGACAGATATGAGAAAATGTCTTAATAAGTGAAATACATTGTAACAAAGTAGGGAGCCATATATTGGGAAAACTTTGGATATTAGAGTAAAAGATGGAACGACTCTGCAGTCAGTGGAAGAATAAAAATATTTAGGACTCTGGCTGGATATTTATTGTAAGTGGACTATACACATAAATAAATTAGTGAAAAGACTGGGGCAACAGCTAGGTATGTTTATAAAATAAAACATAATTTTCCCTGGAGGGTCAGGTTGCATGTTGTTAACACAATGATGGTACCGGGTGATAGACTATGCTGATGTAGTCTATGGTGGGGCCACAAAGACAGAGTTGAGGAAGGTAGATATAGTGTATAATAAAATGGCCAAGTATGTACAGTATTAGAAGCACAAAGACAAAGACATAATTGTGATTTATACAGAGAATTAAATTTGGCACATTTGGATGTCAAACGGATCCAACCTATAAATAAAATTATGTATAGCACTTTCAAAGATAAAGTACCTGACTATATTGCAATAGAATTAAAAATAAAACAGCCAAATTGGAGATTAAGATCATCTCAATTAATATAATTTGAAGTTCCTAAAAAAGAGACAACTGATTGGATGCGCTTCCATTTTTCACAGAGGACCCAAAGTTTGGAAAAGCTTATCCCCCTGTTTGAGGTTATATGGCTCCAATATAACCTGGTATCAAATAAAAAAATGGTACCAGAACAATTATGGTACACAAAGAGAGTGTTGTATTTTGAGAGAGGTTGGATAAACCCTATAATGGGGTACTGATCCCTATTTGATGTTTGGTGTCTAATGTTGATGTTTGAGGTGTTGGACAAACATTACAACAGGGTATTGTTGTCTAGTTGACATTTGGTGTATGACAATGATATTGATGGATGAATTACTGCATGTAAAATGTTGTATGACTATGTATTTGCACTTTATAATGTGTTTTACCCACGTAACCAGGAATTGACTTTTTTATGGTGTTCCTAGTAAATGAGTGTAATTTTGTACTCAATGGGTGTAAACCATGTTCATTTTATAAAAAAATAAATCATTATTTCTACTTCATTGTGGAACGTTTAATGCAAGATTGACCCTGCTAGTCACATTAGTCAAGTGCTTGCCCAAGTACCAAAAACTAATTCCTGCTGCAGTGCTGTGCAACCGTCCATAGAAGTCAAGAAGACACACGAGAAAATGTCTTCAGAAGTGACATAAATTGTGGAGTTTAAGCCTGCAAGATGGGAACACCAAGAATTCTACAGTGGCAAAGTGATGATGACCAAATTTCAATTTGCTGTGCTACCTGCTACTACTACTGCTGCTGCTGAGTGCTGCTGTGAAAGTTTGAAGACAGCACATTGTCAAACCATGAGTAGGTAAGAAATGGTTTCTTTTTTGCGTGGCGTGGATTGTTGCTATTTGTACCCATATCCATATCTCACTAATATTTTCCTTTTTCAGTTACTGTTCATATCATGAGCAATGAAGTGACATAATCATTCACACCACATTACATTATGCTTCTTGGTACCTGGAAGTAAGTCATTATTAACCACATCTCACAACCCTAGTATGGTAAGAATGTATTTTTTTGTATGTTTCTTATTTTGGGGTGGGGGCCCTTTTTGGGTGAAATAACCATGTATTTTTACTTTTGCAATGTCCAGGTAAGATTATGATACCTTGTATTCATTACTGAACTGTGTTCTCATTGAATTGTTATGTAAAGTCTTTTATCTACTGAATTTCTGTGACATGGAACCTTTGTAAATGAGCCTTTGACTCAAAGGTATTTCTGATTCCTCAATAAATAAAATATGCAACTCTGCATCCTGTATCTCTGTGAATATAGCAAAAACCACATAAAGGTAAATATTATTTTTTATACCAGGGGTGTGGCCATTGGGGCTGTTTGAAGTATGCATTTTTTTTATCAGACTCAAAGTAATCCGAGTCATTCTACATGTTTTGTGTTTCTGTTGTTTCTGTGTCACATTGTCTGGCCGGAAGAGAAGAAGTAGATGACATGTCAAATGCAGATAGGAATGATCATGATGAAGCAAAAACACAGCTGCGTTGACATGTGAAATCTAAATGATATTGTTGCTTACAGTGAGGAAGATGATTTAAAAAAAAAAACAACAGAAAAACAATACTTACCATTACCTCAGTAATAGTGATGCTACCTGTGATATCGTATGTCATCATTGTGTGTTGCTGTTGGAACTGCTGTTGCTTTGTAAACCTGCAGTGCTTGATGATGTCACTCATATTAGTCAGAAGAGCAATGATACAACTGTTTTATTATTGTGAGTTTTGTTATTGTATTTTTAGGCTGCATCACACTGTATGCAGCCAGCAAACCATCATGTTTGTGTCTGATCATGAAGGAGCAACACAAGTAGGCCACACTAGAGTAGGGGAAGGAGGCAAATGAAGCAGTGATATGTCCCTCTATACTGTATGGAGCAGGTATGTTATGGAGCAGGTATGTTATGCGGACATCACAGTCTGGTGGTGGTGGACAGTACTCCATCAGGAGCAATGATAGCATCAGAAACACAGTTATGTAAGGATGGAGACTGGTGGTGAGCACTGGAGCCATTTGTAATGTTGCATCAGTGTAGATTGGACAATGACATTTACCACTGGATATGACAGAACAACCCTGTCCACTGGTGGAGTAAGAGGAATAAGTGCTGTACAGTATGGTGCCTTGTGGAGCAGCAAGAAATGTCAAAAGTGTTGTACTGTGAGATAGACACTGAATTTGAAGGCAGAAAAAAACAGCAGAACATTTTCCATGGAGAGTGTTTAGACATTAATCAAAGTAAAGAAAGTACCTGTCACATTAACACATGGATGAAAATAAAGTAACAGAATAAGTGATAATTAAAATGTTTATACTATAGAGGACCAAAAACTGAAAAATCAGGCCATATTTTAATCAACGTCTGCAAGGAAGCAGTCCTAACATCCTCCTGACTAGAGCTGTAACCAGATGGAAACTCTCTCTCTCCAATACTGCTACTCCAGCCTCACTTTTGCTCCTACTACTGAGTCTGCTGACAGTACCTTCCTCTTCACTGCTGTCATGTGGCTTGAACAAAGACATTACTGACTTTGTCGGAATGTGTCCTTGATTCATTTTAATAACTGTTAGCAAGCTAAAATTTGTTGGTGACAGATTGGTGCACCTGTCCCACACTATGGCACTGGCTGAACTTAATACTCATTCAACTCAGGTACTTCATGGCCACCAATGTCAGTGCTGGCCAATCAGAGACCTTTGTGCTCCAGTACATCAGGGGCTCATCTCCAATGCTTAGGTGCCTTATGTCTGCAAGATACTCATCAATCATGTCTTGCACTCCTTGCATTCGTGCGGATTCATCATCACCAGCCTCCTCCTCATTATCTTGCATGTCTGCCACACCCACCTGACTTAAGACATCCCAAATGGGATTATTATTTTGTTCATTCATGGTAAAGGTTTTGGAAGAAATATTCGAATTTGAGGCCTGTGTGGTGGTAGCAGCACCGGGTCTATTAGCTGTGTCATGTTTTGCCTTCTTCTGCACCTGTGTATTTACAGTATTCATCTGTGTACCACGTACCCTTCTTATCAGAAGGTCTGTCAACATTTTGACCTTCTGGAGCCCACAATTAATGATTGAAGCCACATCACATCTATATCATGGGTCAAGCATTGCAGCGTGACAAACTCTTCAGAGGGCAGAATTCCGATAATATATGTGCTGGATTGAAACGCATTTCACATGTGATCTATCAAGTCACAAGTACCAAGGTCAACACCAGCTTCAAGCTGTTGCTGGACATTCAACAGTGGCCTCAGTGGCATGTTCGTATGGCCTGAAAATCATGAGAAGTTCATCTATCTGCCACCACTGTTCCATTGTGAGACTCATGGATGCAACAGTACTGTCCCGGGTACTAGGTACCAGCATATATTCAGAAATAACCTTGTATACTGCTCATATAAGTGATCCAGCATGTACCTGCCGGAGTTCCATCTTGTCACCACATCCATTTTCATGTGGTGCTGAGGCAAGTTGTTGTGAATCTGCAACTCACACAGCAGGGCATATGTCTTTCCAGACCATGCAAAGTGCACACAGATGTGGTGCGCAACAGATAAAATCTACCTGATGTTCGGATGAGTGAGAAACTCCTGGATGATGAAATTCAGACAGTGAGCCACGCACTGCGCCCCGATAAAAACACCATCACTAATGCACTTGATGGCATTAGATCCATTATCACTGTAGTAGTTCAGAAAATGAGTCTCACTCAACCCTTAAAAAAATGTTCTAATATATTTTATTTTAGTTCATTTAATCCAGTATTGTCTTCTTCGTTTTTATGCAAATATACTGTATATTCATCCAAAAATCTAGGTTCACATGCTCCTGAAAATGTATTTCCAAAAAAGTAACATTTCAGAACTATAAATATGTTCCTTCATCAGACTTGGAGCTTTGTTATTATTCACTGTTGAAAATAAGAAATATATATTTTTAATAATAAACATAAATCTAAACATTGATAGTATTTATAATAAAATTAAAGTTCAGGTGGAACAAACCTGACTTAGGACCTTTTTGTATTAGAAAACCTGCATGCCATGGAGCCGGGACATTGCACTCTCTTTAGTTTAAATGCCTTTGCGATCTCTGTCTATAAATGACAATAAAACTTAAATTAGTTCTTACTTTTTACTTTTTAACTGCAGGTCTGAAAATATTTTTTTTATATTTGTAGTTCTATATTTTATTTTGACTTACTAGATGTCCCAAAGTTTAAATCCTTTCTTGAGACCTTAAATGTTTCACATAGAAACTAGTAGGACGCTACACAAAAGAAAAAGGAAGAACATAAAGTTTTAAATGAAGTTTTTAAGTCCAGACTGTCCAAATATCTTCTTTATTTTGCCTTGACTCTTATTTTGAGGATGATTCCTTTGATTTAATCCACAGAAAGTGAACAACAAATGCTTGAATGCTCCCGGTGCCATTACACGCTGAGACTTCGTGTAAACAGACTATCTACACCTGTCAGGTAAACAAGAAAGGCCGGGCCACACAAAAGACACACCTGTTGGTGTGTCCATCATCACTGGCAATAAAACCTGTGTGTGGCTGGAGCCACTCATTGATTTCTGAAAGAAGTGCTTCCAGCATCTTTTCACCCATATGTGACACCGCAATGCTTTTCATAATCAGTGTGGCATGTTGAAGAAGACCCAAAATGTTGCTGCCACCACAATTTGCCTTACTGCAACTTTTGCCACTGCTCAGGTTGAACATAGAAACATAGAAACATAGAAACATAGAATTTGACGGCAGATAAGGATCGCTTGGCCCACCCAGTCTGCCCATTTCCCTACCTGATGGATAAGCTGCAGATCCTAGTTAACCAGCAGCCTACTTCTTCCTACCCCCACCCCCTAGAATTGCCTTATGACTGTCCCATGCATGCTTGAATTCCATCACTGTTTTTGACTCCACAACCTCCTCTGAAGGCTGTTCCATACATCCACAACCCTCTGTGAAAAAATACTTCCTTAAATTACCTCTGAGCTGCCCCTTCTATCTTCAAATTGTGCCCCTTGTTCTTGCACACCTCTTTTTGAAAGATGCTACCCTCTTGGACTTTGTTGATTCCCTTGAGGTACTTGAACGTTTCTATCATGTCCCTCTCCTCCTTTTCCTTGAGGCTATACATATAAGCTCCTTAAGTCTCTCTCTTCATATGTCTTCCGTGCAGAACCTGCACCATTTTAATTGCCCTCCTCTGGACAGCTTCCATCCTGTCTATGTCTTTGTGGAGATTGGGTCTCCAGAACTGCACGCAGTACTCCAGATGTGGTCTCACCAGCTGTCTCTACAGAGGGATAATAACTTCTTGTTTTCTGCTGGTGATGCCTCTCCCTATGCATCCCAGTATCCCCCCAGCCCTCCTTGCTGCCCTCTCACATTGCTTGCCCACATTTAGGTCATCTGATATGACTACCCCCAGGTCCCTTTCCATTTTTGTTGTTGTTAGTATCTTACCCCCCATTGTGTACTCTTCCCTGGGTTTTTGTTTCCCAGGTGCATTACCTTGCACTTCTTAGCACTGAATCTAAGCTGCCATACATTTGACCATTCCTCTAACCTTGCCAAGTCCCTTCTCATCCTTTCCACCCCACCTTGTGCATCAACTCTGTTGCAGATCTTTGTGTCATCTGAAAAGAGACATATTTTTCTTCCAGTCCCTCTGCAATGTCGCTTATAAAGACATTGAAGAGGACCGGTCCTAATACTGAACCCTGCGGTACCCCACTGCTAACCCCCTTTTTCAGAGTGGACTCCATTTACTATTACTCTGTGTCCTATTCTCCAACCAATTTTTACCCAGGCTGTCATCTTGGGACCCACTCCCAGGCTGGCTAACTTGTATATTAATCTTTTGTGTGGGACTGTGTCAAATGCCTTGCTAAAGTCTAGGTAGGCCATGTCCACAGCCCTTCCTGATCTACTACTTTGGTCACCCAGTCAAAGAAATCTATCAGATTTGTCTGGCATGACCTTCCGGCCAGAATCCATGCTGCCTTGGGTCCTGTGCCCTCTGGCCTCTAGATAACACAATTCTTTCCTTCAGAAGTGATTCCATCATTTTCCCTACCACTGAGGTTAAACTAACAGGTCTGTAGTTTCCTGCTTCTGCCTTGCTCCCACTTTTGTGAATGGGAATCACATCTGCCCTCCTCCAGTCCTCAGGTACCACCCCATCCTCCCATGATTTGTTAAAGAGGGTAGTCAGTGGTGTCACTAGTTCTATCCTTAGTTCTTTTAGAATTCTGGGATGAATCCCATCAGGCCCCATTGCTTTGTTCACCTTCAGTTTTAAGAGCTCTTTCAGAACTCTTTTCTTCTGTAAATGGGCTGGTATCAACTTCTGTATCCAGAGTGTTTCTACTGTTTGTTTTAGGTACCTCCTCTTCCTTTGTAAATACTGAGCAAAAATATTTGTTTAGCATCTCTGCCTTTCACAGTCACCCTCTGCCCACCCTCCTCCCTTTATTAAGCCTCATTATCCCTCCCTTGGTCTTCCTTTGCTCCCTGATGTACCTATAAAAGGTTTTATCCCCTTCTTGACTGAGTTGGCTATCTTTTCCTCGGTTTGGGCCTTTGCTGTTCTGACTGCCTTTCCAGCTTCCTTTGTTTTAACTGATACAGTTCTCTGTCCTGTTCCTTCTGTGATTCCTTGTACTTCCTGAATGCTTTCTTTTCTCTTGAACCTTCACTGCCACTTCCTTTGAGAACCATAGTGGTTTCTTACCTCATTTCATTTTGTTTATTTGCTTTACACAAAGGCTTGTTACCTCTGTGATGGCAGTTTTTATTATTCCCCATTGTTCTTCCACCCCTCCTTCCTGCCCATTTGCTAGTGCATTCCTTAGGCACTCACCCATTTTGGCAAAGTCAGCCCTCCTAAAATCCAGTACCTTTGTCTTTGTATGGCTTGACTCTATTGCTGTGTTTATTGTGAACCATACTGTTCAATGGTCGCTAGTTCCCAGATGGCTACCCACTTCTACATCTGTGATCCTCTCTTCATCTCCGTTTGAGAGAACCAGGTCTAAGATTGCTCCCTCTCGAGTGGGCTCCAATACTAGTTGTCTAAGGCATGCCCCCTGTAGGGCATCTAGAAAAACCCCACTCTTAGAAGTGGCTGCTGCAACTACACTCCAGAACAGTATCCCAGGTATCTGTACCCAGTGACCTGTAATGCACAAATACAAACTGCCAGCTGTTTTGCCACTGGTCCACATATCCATACTCAGATTTATATAAAGCTTTGCAGCATGAATAATGGCATGATTTAACATATTTGATACTCTACCATACAGTCTGGAATAGCACATTTTGCAAAGTACATTTGAGATAGTATCTGCCATTTGGAACATGAATATGGCAAGAGATCAATTGCCAACAGTTCAGCCACTGCTGGATTGAGCTCCCTTGCAGTCACATGATTTGGTGGGAATTTTACTTTATGATGAAGCATGGTGTGGAGTGTGGGCTGGACCTTTCTCTGTGCAGTTGGAGTAAACAACTTTAATCATCATGGTGACATTGTTGGGGTGTTATGGGCTGGTGCTTCAGTACTAAGTTTAGTTACATTATGAAATACAGTACTATGCTTCTGTGACTCAAAGTGGTGGTACTAGTAGCACTATTACTATGTTCTATATTACTAGGCAGAATGGAATCATGCTCCTCCTCTACATAGTCTGCTGCATTTGACATTGTGGACCCTCCAACCACTTCTCAAATGGACAAACACTGTGAACTCCACCACAAACTTTCTTTTCTTGCTGACACCAGCATGCAAGGTACCTGTTCTTGAGGTGGGTGAGTTACCCACCAGTGCCTAGATGGCTTCCCTTTTTACCCCTGCTTACCCACACTTAACAGAGCTGATAGACTGCAACTGACTCATCAGCAGGGTCAAGAACATAGAAATCCCACACATGGGATATAATTACCCTTCTTTTTCCATGATGCCAGGAGGACTGTGACAACAGAGGGAGGGGTATGGAGACATTGGTTTTTTGAGATGATTTCAGAACATCAAAAATATTAGGTGTGCTTTCTTTACTAGCTGTGATGATACTGGATGCAACATCCTCCTCAACAACATCTGAATCAAATGGCTTATGTTTTTTTTACTGTCAGGCTCCCAAAGTGCATTGTGCATATTATCATCATAATCATTAACAATGTTCTCATTCTCTTCAACATGTTTGTCCTCCTCAATTTCCTCAACCTGTATGTGTGCAGTCTCAACCACATTCTCTGTCTCTATAGTATTTACCACAGTCTCAACACTGTCTGCTTCACAAGCATGACCATCAATATCACCCATGGGTACCCAGACTGCCTTCCCCTCTTCCACTGTTTCCTGCCTGCTGGTACTTGTGGCTCTGCTACATTTCTCCTCAGGTGTCATCTCACCCACCATCATTGCCACCATTGATTTAGGTTTGAAGAATTTTGTGACAGATATGCCCCCAATGCTAACAACTCCAGTACGCTCACTGCTATTTGCCCCTGAGCCCACAGGAATTGTTAATGACATGTGCTCAGACATTGAGGTTGGCAGTGGAGGATTATTTGGTGCCTTTGATTTACCAAACCAGTTCCCTGACGCACGGGCACTATCCCTTTTTCCACCCTTTTTTGCCAGTCATGATTCCTGTTTGTGTTTTAACAGTAAGGTTTTCTTGCTATAGATCACAACACCAATAATACTTCGACTGGCAAATGAAACTGCACACTGAATCTGTATTTTATAAGCCCAAAATACAGGTCTGGTTTCCTAGCACAGGGAAATCTGACAAGTGAAACTGCACACTGAATCAGTCTTTTATATGCTCAAAACACAGGTCTGATGTTCTAACATAGGGAAATCTGACAAGTGAAACAGCACACTGAATCTGTATTTTAAGTGCTCAAAACACAGGTCTGGTTTCCTAGCACAGGGAAAACTGTCAAGAGAAACTGAACACTGAATTTGTATGTTATACGCCCAAAACAAAGGTCTGGTTTTCTACTAACATAGTAAAATCCTGGAAAGTGAAACTGAACACCAAATCAGTATTTCTCACATAAAATGCACAGAGATTTAATTTAGCAGTGGGAAATATGGCAAGAAAAGAATCAAAACAACAAATACCACAAAAAAGAAATCACTGCTTAAGTAAGACAAAATAAAACAAACTACAGATCTTGATTGAACCTAGCCTCCTACAATGCTGCTGCTCCCCTTCCCCACGCAATCCACAGGCACAAAATGCAGAAATGGAAAAACAGGCTTTATACCATCTAATTGATACATGAATACAAAAAAACTGTGTTTCCACAATTTGATCAAAATTTTGTTCAAATGTAATTTTTTTTGTTTATGTTTTAACAGGTTTTTATGATCAGACTAACACAATGTGCTCTCTGAGAGACTCTCAACTACACTGCACTCAGACATGGCCTACTTGGTTTCCTATAAGCTATTCAGCAGCATGTGACCACCCTAGAGCATCAGATGACATCTTGTCACATACTGCAGTGCAAATTTTGCATCAAGTGCAAATTTCACAAGCAAAATTGTCATTTCGTATAACAGTAATAACCCAGATAGTTGCATTTTGTGGAAAGTCAAAACTCCAACAAATATTATGCGGAACAAAATTTGCTGACTTCACAAAACTCTACTCCTTACCTTACTGAAAATTATTTAAAGGGAAAGTGCTTCAAAACAAGTTTACATTATTGTTCTAATTCAAGTTTCTTCTTCATTTACAGTATACCTCTTACTAAAAACACATTAGTACATGCTTCTTTCACACAGTGTTCTCATCCTGATTCAGATGGAGTGAATGTGATATTATCTAACTTTGTTCAGGCTTTGATCCAGACCTCCTGTCTTCAGTTTGGCTTGACACTTCAGCAAAATACACTTTGGATCCTTGGTATTGCAAGCTACAAATAGGGATAAGTTCTAAAGAGCTGTGTATCTGTTTGCTTGTGATGCAGTGCATCTGTGAGGAAATGAAAAAAAAACAGGTACTATGCACTAGCAGAAAACCAGAGAACAGAACAAACTTTTCCACACACAAAGTAATATTTTTCTACTGAGTATTTGATTATTCAACAATGCAGTAACCACCAGATTGACTAACAGAGGTTTACAGCCAGGACCAATACCCCTGCTCTTTAACCTTAATCCAGGTCTTCGTTAGGGAGCAGTGGTGGTTCTCAGGAATCCACAGCTTATATAAATACCACAGCAGGTCAGTCAATCATTTAATTTACAAGTGACACATTACCAAATTAACTAAACTAAAAAAAACAGTATAACATTGAAACTGCAACAAAAGGAAAATGATTTCAACATGGAGAAAGCTAGCATATATTATACATCAATTTGAAATAAACTGATTATCTCAGTACCATTTTTGATTTCTAATCATGAAAAAAACTGGGAAAACAAGAAGAGCTGCAGCCATTGACCATTTGGTGCTGCGGTAACAATGACACAATGCAAAAAGGAAAACAGCATAACTGGAAAAAAAAGGTGCTACCAGCACCAAGATAGATTAGTGATACATAAGTTTATTGAGTGCCAGCAAGTCATGATACAGCAGTTAATGTTTCACACATTTGCACTTTATTAAAAGTGTGTGGGCACCACTTTCTGCATGCCTTATATACTGTCACATTAAAGGCACAAATCAAAAGAGCAATTCATACAGAGCAATTCAATTAGACTCATACAAGACAGGGTTAAGGTGCCAGTGAGAAACATATATTCAAAACGCATATTAAAAACAATAGTACATTTGGCCAAAAGGAGTTGTTTGGCAAAAAAGATTGCTCCAGGGCAGTCAAGCTGTTTCTGCTACCTGAATGATTTTCAGATCCCTAGCTGATTAATATTGCAAATCCACTAATTATAAGAATGGCATTAACTCTAGTTTGTTAATAAGGCTAGGAAATTCATCAGCCTTAAGTTGGAAAATCCAGTAATTTTCCCTTCTCCATAATGCCTGATCAATGTCTCTGCTACTCATACCAACTACCACCTTTTCAACTCGATTCTTCAGTTTATGCTTTTTGTGGCCAAGGTAGAACCTGGCATATTTGCAAGTGGTCAGGTAAACGTGGTATGTGGTGTCACCATTTGTGAATTTACAGATATTCAACATTTGATTACTAACAGGGTTAAGGAAGGTGGTGCTTTCTTGTCCCACACCAAAATATATGCAGCTACATGGTGGGGGAGTCAGCCACATAATAGGCTGCTAAAAGGCTGCTGGTTATGAGTGAGCCTGTCACTGATATTAGTGCTCCTCCTATAATCATCCTGAATGGGCATGCCACAAATTGTTGTAACATTTCTCAGTTTGGAGGATGCTCCAGTGTTTGTGGATGATTTTCTCCACTGTCCTAGATTGAATGTTATAGGCAGTGACAAAGTCCAGTGGTGGGATATACCCATTTCAAACCATTCTAGGAGCTGCATAGAGCAAACTGATGCAGTCAGTGTTTTCTGCTCTCTCTCAAGCTTGTGCAATGCCAGATGCACAGTAGCCCCTATCAGTGAATGTACATTCAATGTCATCAGCATTCTTGTTGAATACTTCCCTGGTGTTATGATTGTGTTAAATATGCAGAAAAGTGCTTATAGGGATAGTTTGATGGTGTGGTGGGGGTGACAGGAGCTGGCTAGCAAAATGGTATTCTTGTCAATAATATCTCAAGCTACTATCCGAGCTCCTAAACTTCCTATGATTACCAACCTCAAAGAAGTTACTACAGAGGCAGAGGAAGGAGGGAGGGACTGCAGGTGTGCTGAAGCACCAGCCTTCAAGAAACAGCCAACACAATACTCCTGACAATTCTGCTAAGGTCACCAGACAACCCTTGCCGGGGGGGGGGCTAACAAACTACAGCACTTCAGGAGTAGGTAAACATTACAACAGACAACTGTATCCTGAAAGTTGTGGGTCAAGGATTGTCCTTGCAATTCTAAAGGTTCACAATGATGCAGAGGACAAAACAACTTTCCAGCTCACTTAGCATCAGAAAGAATTCTGCTGGAACTGGAAGTAAAGAAGTGGTTGCAGGTAAAGGCAGTAGAAAATGCTCCTATCTCTCAGTGGGGCAAGTGCCTGTTTTCAACATACTTTCTGACCCACAAGCAAAATGGGTAGTGGTAACCAATTTTACACCAATGATATCTGAACAAACATATCAAAAAAAGAAAAGTGCAGAATGTTTACACTGGGCACAGAGATATAGGGATGGATTCACTAATAAGGGGGAAGGTCCTGCAGCTGTGGGAAAACCTCGGCGCTAGTGGGTTTCCACTTGTGAAGCTGCAGGTCACCCAGAGCTGTGGGTATTCACTAAGATGGAGCCGGAATACGACCGGCTCCACGGAATACGGCAGCTTGCGGGTGCTGTTGTTAGGGACAGCACCGCAGCTGCAGGAGGCTGCTATGGGCATTGGGACCCAATGTAACACCCTCCCAACTGCTGCAGCTGTGGATCGACTGCTCTGCAGCTGTGGTAATTTTATCGTGCAACTGGGGTTGCGGAGTGGGACTTAGTCCCATTTCGCTTTGTGAATCCTGCCCATTGTGTTCACAGAATGTGAAAGATATTTACTTCCACATTCCAGTCAGACCCAGCCACAGAAAATATTTCAGATTCAGGCTGGGAAACTGCCAATATCAGCTTGTAGCCCTTCAGCCTCATCTCAGCACCAGTGATAGTCACAAAGTGACTAACTGTGATGATAGCACACCTGGGAAGACAAAGCGTAGCAGTTTTCCTTTTCTAGATGACTGGCTAGTCTCAGGGAAAACAGAACTAGAGGCATGGTGCTCCATACAGTAGGTAAGGCACACCCTAGAGAGTCTTGGATTTGTAATAAATCTGCAGAAGTTTCAGGTGGAGCTATTTCCGATGTGGGACTTCTTAGATGCAGAGCTGGAGACCCTGCAGGGAAAGGCTTTCATTCCAGAGGAAAGGGTGTCAAATCTGGTTGCCAGCATAGAACCCTTCTCACTTGGTCACCCAAGGCCTGCAAGGGATTTTCTGCAGTTACTGGGCCACATAGCCTCATACACAGATGTGGTGCCATGGGCCAGATTCAGCAGCAGAACTCTCAGTACCACCTAAGGTGTCACTGGTCCTAACTGTCAGATTCACTGTCCAAGTTAGTGCCAGTAAGAAAGGCTGCTGTGCAAGCACTAGAGTGATGGAAGGAAGAAAGTAGCCTTTGAGAGGACATTCCCTTCCTCCAGAAACCCCCACAATTATGTTCACAATAGATGCTTCACTCCTACAGTGGGGTGCCCACCTGGAAAATCTCACAGTAAGTGGCATTTGCAGTCCCCAAGAGACTCAGGAGCACATAAATCTCCTCAAGATAAGGGCAGTACTGCAGACAATGCAATATTTTCCCTCTTAATAACAGGGTCAGTCTGTCCAAATTTGGACAGACAATAATATAGCAATGTAGTACATAAACAAGCAGGGAGGAACACGATCTTCAAAACTGTACACAAAAGCTATGAGGGCCTGGGACCTGGCTTATTCCACGGACAGAACAGAAGGTTGGCAATAAGACCTGCTAACCAAATATATTTCCTTGTATCTGATCTTATTTATTTCACTGTCAGCCTAAAATTCTTAAATTATGCCTATATTTCATGAGGGAATCCACCTTCTTCAGGGCATCTGTGCCCACTATCGCATAAACAAAGACTATTTTAAAGTTGCATCATTTAAAAAGAAGAACGCACTTCTATTCAAACAGTTAGCAGTACTGTACATACCCGCTAGGGGGAACAGTTACAAGGAAATTGCTTTTGGTGAGTGGACCTTATTTCCAACCATCTGTTTTGAAATTAGTATTTATGTAACAGGTGTCAGGATAAAAACTGACACGTAACTTCAATTGTCTGAGTTACTGTGTGGATAAATGGGTGGTGATGTAATCACTATGTGGATAACTTCAAGTATATCACTAACCACCACCACCTGTGCTGTCTGCTCAGCAGTACTGCCTGACAGTTTTACTTTCACCTTCTCACAGTGCTCTTTACAATCCAAGCTATCCCAGTCCCAAAGACTCACAAAATGCACACCTTAACCAACCCCTCTCAATTGGAACCACATGTTAAATGAAAACACTCTTAAGAAAAAAAAAGCAATTTGTGCCTCTTTCTCAGCACAACAACCCTGCAAACCAAACACAGCAACCAGGCAAAGAGAAAAAACATGGAAAGGAACTTAAGAAAAAAATAAAATATAACAAAATTGAACCCAAAAAATCCTGTTGCATAAATCAAAAATGTTATTTCTACAGTTGCCAATGACCACTTGCAACCCTCACTCATGGCTTCGCCACTCATGACATTACTCAAGGTCACAGGCAACTGTACAAATAACTTTGTTATCCCACAGGCACCCCCCGCATATCCCATATGTTCTCTGAACACGCTTCTCCCATTGTTATTTATCTTTGCAGGTACCAGGAGCCACACTGGCTGTCCTTCTATAGACACAAAGATTTCTGCGGTACATCTGCCAGGTAAGGACAAAGTGCCGGCAAACTTCCTAGCAGACTCAGTAAGGAAAACCATGAAAGACTTTGAACCATAAAAGTGCTGGCCTCAGTCTTCAGAAGATAGGGTACTTCAGAAATAGATTTATTTGCCTCTTGTTTGAACAATCAACTCCCAAATTATTTTTTGTAGGACACCAGTAAGGGTACATAGTCTCACAGGATGCCATGTCTCTGGACTGGACAGGGACGTTCCTATATGCCTTCCCACCATTTCTACTCATACAGAGAGTGCTCATACAGCTCAGGAGAGAGGCAGCAGCAGCAGCAATGATCCTGGTAGTCCTAAACTGGGCAAAACAGGCTTGGTACGCAATGTCTCTGACACTGTCCAGTAGGATCTCAACCAACCTGCCACTGAAATAAAATCTACTGACTGTATCGCAAGGCAGAATGACATTCCTAGACCCCAGAACACTTAATCAGAGGACATGATTCTTGAAGATCTAAAATTGTCGTTTGTCTCTTTCAGAGGAGGTGCCTGATGTGTTGAAAGTTTCCTGAAAAACAGCAACAAAGAATGCATACTCTTTTAAGTGGAAGATATTTTCATACTTGAGTGCCCCCATGAAGATAATCCTAAAGCAGACAGTGTTGTATGCAGTTCTGAACTGTATGATACACATATAGTCCTTAGGTCTACTCAGAGACGTTCAGCTCCTGAAGGTACACCAGACAGCTGTGTCAGCCTATACGGCATCAGGCAAAGAAAAATCCTTGGCCTCACCACCTATTTCTAAATGTTCTTTAAGGGCCTTAATCACCTGATCCCCCTGTAAGAGGCCCAGCCCCATCATAGGTTTTAAATAGCTGTCTTGCCCTGCTGATGGAGGCTACTATTGAGCCTACGGCTACAACTGATTTAAAATGTGTCACATGGAAAACATCTGCAGGGAGGGTAAGCAAACTGCAAGCCCTCTGTTCAGATCCAAACTATATAATCTTCCACATGGGTAAGGTAGTCCTTTGGGCCAATAGGAAATTCCTATTCTAGGTGGTGTCAGAATTCCACCTAAAACAGTTATTTACCCTTCCTGTATTCTTTCCTAAACGTTCCAGTACAGGTGAGCAAAACTTGCACTGTCTGGATGAAAAAAGGATGAAAAAAAGAACACTTAGTCACTACATGGACCAGGCAAGTTTGTCAGGTCCCAGAGTACACAACGTTTGTGATCTATGTAAATGTTTGAAAAGGTAAGCCAACAACTAGGAAAACTATCTCTCATCGCCTTGTTTCCTGCTTTGAGTTATGTTATGAAAAAGCTGGCAAGGTATCCCCCAGGTACCTATGAGCACATTATACAAGGAACACCTCTGCCTTGTGGCAACCAAAATAGACATCCCTGTTCAAGAAATTTGTAAAGCAGTTACCTCAAAAACAGTGTACTCCTTCACAAAACTCTACTGCCTGGACATACTGTCGAGGAGGGATGCCAGTCTTGGAACTTCTGCTTTGTAGACCCCCTTTTTTTCTAAATAGTTTCTAGTGCCATACTCCCATGATACTACAAGTAAGTCTGCTGTTTTGGAAGCATCATTGATGGATTATTGTTGTTTGAAGAAAAAATTACTCACTGAAGTAATGTTTCTTCTCATGGATCAATCAATGAATCTTACAAACCCTGATCCTGCATCCCCTTCCAGAAACTGAATACAGGTTGACACAGAAATCAGTTCTTATCCTAAGGTTACCTGAGCAAAAAGGTTATTGTTTGTTTGAGTGGGGACTATGGGTGCCTTGAGGAGGGAGGGAGGAAGCCAGCAGTGGGAGGGTTGAAGACAGGTGCTGAGCCAGACTAGCCAGCCTGAGTGGTGGGCCAAGAGGGCCACATGGTTACAAACCTCCACTAGGGAGGCTGTAGTCTCTACATAATACCCGCAAGGCCCAGCAACCCCTCATGTGAGCAACCCTGAAGTGTGAGTGCAATGAAGCAGAAGTGTGGCATCCTTCTCAATGGACTCTCAGGAGGTCCGTTGGACATCCGCAGAGCATCCACAGGGAGGACTGCAGGCCATGCTGCTCAGAGAGAGTAGGCAAGGTACGAATGTGGAGAGGGATAGGGTAGCATTAATGATGGGCTTTGGGGAAAAGGATAGAGGAGAAGGTGGTACTTCTTATCAGGGGTTAGCCTATGTGGTAAGTAAAAGAGGTAAAACCACACCCTACTTTGAGAAAGCCAGTACAGTTTTCCCATCTAGAGCAGGATTACAGAACAAGGGAAAAGAGAGATTATAATAAACATAGAAACAGAATTTGCTGGCAGATCCAGAACATTTCATTCACAGTCTGTCCATTTAACCCTACCCACAGTATACTAGGAGACTTTATTTGATCTCCTGTTCTTTCTCCCATCCCTCATTCTTTTCCATCAGGATTCTCTTATACCTATCCCAAGCTTTCTTAACCCTCCCGCTGTCTTCGCCCTAACTACTTCTGCTGGTAAACTGTTCCAAGAAACCACCACTCTTTCTGTGAAGAAGAACTTTCTTCCATCTTTCCTGAATTTGGCCCTTCCAGTTTCATATCATGCTTCTTGGTTCTTGACTTCATTTACTTCCAAAATGTACTCCCATCTTGTACCTTATTTACCCCCTTTAGGTATTTATATGTCTCTATCATATCCCCCACCTCCTTTCCTCCAGTGTGTACATCTTGAATTTCTTCAGTTTCTCCTCATAAGTCTTTTATTGAAGATCCCTCACCATTTTAGTTGCTCTCCTCTGGACTGCCTCCACTTTGCCTATGTATTTTCGTAGATGTAGTTTCCAGAGTTAAACATAGTATTCTAGATGAGGCCTCTCTAGTGTCCTATACAGAGGAAACATCATCTCCCAACTTTGGCTGGTGATGCCTCTACCTGTGCAATCCAGCATCCCACTAGTTTTCCTAACTGCCTTGTCACACTGCCTGGCTACCTTCAGATCATTTGAAATAATTACTCCGAGGTCTCTCTCCTACTTGGTTGTTGTCAGTGCGTTTCCTCCCATTTTGTATTCTACCTCTGGATTTATGTTGCCCAAGTGCATTTCTTTGTACTTCTTCACACTGAACCCCAGCTGCCATACCCTAGATAACTCCTTGAGTTTTCTCAGGTCTCTGTCCATCCTTTCCTTCCCCCAGTATGTCCACCCTATTACAGATCTTGGTATCATCTGCAAAGCGGAAGACCTTCCCTCTAGTTCCTCTGCAGTGTCACGTATAAATACATTGAATAGAATTGGCCCCAACACTTATCTCTGTGGCATCCCACTGGTCACCAACCCCTTCTCTGAGTGTATTCCATTGACCATCACCTTGTGTCTCCTATCTCTTAAGCAATTTTGTACACAGTTTAACACCTTCAGACCTACTCCTAGGATGTGCAGTTTAGTCTCCTATGCTGAATGATGTTGAATGCCTTACTGAAATCTAGGTGTGCCACATGTTCTGCACCACACAGATCATTTTCCTTTGTCACCCAGTCAAAGAAATCTATCAGATTTATTTGACATGACCTCCCTCCTGTACACCCATACTACCTCCGGTCTTGTGACCCATTTGCTTCAAAATAAGCCGTTATCCTCTTCCTCAATAATTCCATTAACTTTCCCGCCACAGATGGTGGGCTGACTGCCTTACAATTTCCAGCCTCCTCCCTGCTACCACTTTTATGAAGAGGGACTACATCTGCTATTTTTTTAAGTCCTCTGGAACTTCACCTGTTTTTATGGAACTGTTGAACAGGACTGTCAGAGGTGCAACTAGTACCTCCCTGAGTTTGTTCAATACTCTAGGGTGTGCCTGGTCTGGTCCCATTGCTTTGTCTATATTCAGACTATCAAGTCCCTCTAGTCTCTCTCCTTTGAGAATGGAATGGTATCCATTTCCCTCCTTACAGAGCACTTATTCCTTATTTGAGGCCCTCCTCTTCTTCCTCCACCTTGAACACTGAACAAATTTATTTGTTTAGTATATATGCTTTATCTTGGTCTTGTTCTGTGCAGTCCACCCCCCCAACTGTTTTTAATATTACAATTCCTCCCTTGTCCTCCTCTTTTCACTTATATACTTACAAAAGTCTTGTCCCCTTTCTTTATTCTTGGGGTATCCTCACCACACTTCTAATCACTTTTTCTGCTTCTTTTTGTTTCTGCTTATACACTTCTGTGTCCTCCTTCCTTTGTGTTTACTTATATCTTCTGAATGCTACCCTTTTAGCCTTTACCTTCCAGGCCACCTCCCTAGAGAACCACAGTGAACTATTTTTCCTCTTTCTTTTACTCACTTGCCTGACACAGATGTCTGTAGTTTTAAAAATTGCCTCTTTAATTTCACCCACTTTTCCTCCACTCCACCTAGGTCATCCTTTCCTGCCATTTCATCCTTTAAGCATTCAACCATCTTTACAAAATCTGCCCTGCTGAAGTCCAGGGCTCTCTTTTGGGGTGAAAAAACTCTTTTAGGGGAAGCAGTATGTGCTATATAGAGTAAGCTGACAGGGGAATCTGAGGGGTAGCAGCTAGTCTGAATGTATGTTCAGCTGATAAAGCAATCTGAGGTCTTGCAGCTTCATAAACAAGCCTTATCTAGGTCCAGCTATCACAGGAGTAATCCAACAAGAGATGCCAGTGCAGAAGTAGCATTACCTGCTGTGACACTGACAACCTGCAGTTGCAGTGTCAGTGGCTCAGTAGGTAGCACACTCGCCTCTGAGGCCGGGAGATCAGAGGGCTGTGGGTTCAGTTCCCACATCTGGCACTTGGGTTAATATCCCAGTACTGACACTGTAGTGCAGCATGAGAGGGGTGCTGCACTTCTGAGGTGCCGTCTCTCGGATGAGACGTTAAACCGAGGTCCCATCTGCCTGGATTGGTGGTAGTTCAGGTGGATGTTAAAGATCCCATGGCACTTATCGAAAGAGAGGGAATTTCCTGTTCCTGGCCAAATTTCTCATTCACTAAAAATACCACCAACAGCTTAATCTGGTTCAAGGTCAGTTGGCAGTCATCTGTATCCCCCTCCCCGGTCGTGCCTGAAAATAGGCAGGATTTGTCTAGTGCACTTACCCGGTCAACAAAAATTAACTAACTAAATAAATAAAAATAAATAAATAAATAAATAAATAAATAAAACCTGTGTTCAGGAACAAGCACAGAGCATCAAGGGGGTCAGCTCAGTAGAGGTAGGATAAGCATCCCATGGACAGCTCTTTTCCTCCAGGGGGGAGGGTTGTGGTTTTCTGGCATGTGAGTGACACCCAGTAAAGACTGGGTGAACTTTGACCAGGACCACATGCAAGTGGACAGAGGCAATGACAGAAGTCTGCAGGACATATGCGGGAGCAGACACAACCTGTGCTGTTCTCATTGCACAGCTGTGCCTCCTGGGAGAAACTCAAGTGAAACTCCCAAGGACTGGCAGCTGCCCCTGGACCTCCACCAGAATGATGCCCCAGGGGTAAGCCTCAGCTGGGGCCTCAGGTGGATCTCAGACTCTCCCCTTGTGGAGCCCTGCTACAGGGGATAAGCTGCAGGCCTCCCAGACTGGTGCAGCCTGGGGAGTATGCCAGGTAGTAAGTCTAGGTGCCAATAGAGGGGATACATCCTCTCCCAAGCCCAAGTAGCATAAAGAGAGCTAACAAAAAAAAAAGGAATCTAAGGTGATGCAGCTAGTCCCTATCTAGGGTCGAGGGTCAGCTCACAAAATATTCTGAGGGGTTGCAGCTTTACTGCTAATTCCTATCTAGGGACAGCTTACAAGGGGATCATAGGTGGTTGCTACACTCTCTCTCTCTCTGGGGTAGGACCATAAAGGTGTGCAGGAAGGGATCATTAGTGGTTAGGAGACTGATAACCATATCTGTGCAGAACAAGAATAGGATGGGAGATAAGTAGAATGTGGGGGAGTGGAAGTAGGAATAGCTAACTGTTAGCCAGAAGCAGCGTAGTGTGTTGTAGAGGGTATGCGGTGGCCATATTACTGGGTACACCCTGGGAGGTGGGTGGTTGTCCAGTATGTCAAAACCTGTACTACCTGATGGCAGATGTAAGGCAGCTTAGATGGGAGATAGAAAGGATGGTGAGGAATGAAGATGGGGGATGGGGTAAAGGGAGTGTGGTGGAAGCCCAGGTGAGTGAGATAGGCAGGTAAGGGTGGGTTTAGGAGGGGAGGACACAGATGCTGTGGGAACCTCTACCTCAGAGGGTAACGGTCATATGGAGGTGGGGATGGAAAATGGCAGGTGGTAGGGGTGAGGTCACAAGGGGAATGGAGTGGGAGAAAATAGCAAGGTGCCAGTGTGGAATTGATTCCACCCATGGACTCAGGTAGGGGAAGGGGTGATGGTGGTGGGGTTAGCAGTCAGGTACAGGTCAGGGGCTATAAGAGTTTAGTCAGGAGGTGGAGGTGCAAGAGCGTATGGCAGCAGTGGAGGAAGGGGATGTTCAAGTAGGAAGGAATGGACAGGTGTAGGGAAAGAAGGGACAGGAGAGAAATAAGGGTTGGGGGACCAAAGAAGGGGGTTTAGGAGGTACAAGGGGACAGGTCAAAGTAGAGGGAAGGCAAGAGGGGTAGTGGAGGGGGACAAAGGGAGAGATGGTCAAATAGGAGGAATATGGGGAGGGCTGGATATCAAGACTGATTTGGACCAGCCAGACAGAGGAGGAGGAGGATAAGGGTTAGCTAGAGTGTGATGGAAGGAAGGGGAAAGTGGGAAGTAATGTTGTAATCCTGGGGACATGATTGTAAAGGGCATACACTGGGGGGGAGAAGGGGGATCCATGTATGGGTAGAAAGGTGGTATGCATCCCAAGGTTGACAGCAGAGCAGGTTTGTCCAAGGACAGCGCCACTGGTACAAGGGGTTGGGGGAAGCCCCATGTGATTATCCATCTAGGTACAAACCACCTCACTGGAGTGGACAGGAGAATGGTATAGGAGAGGTTCAGGGAAGTAAGGAGGATCAGTAGGGCGTGGCCAGGTTGTTAGTCTTCTCTGAGGTGTTGCCAGTATGAGAGCCAAAAAAGTAAGGAAGAAAAGGATAGAGGAGTTTAATGGCTGGCTGCATGAATGGTGCAAAGAGGAAGGTTATGGTTGTGTTGGAGACTTGGAAAAACAAATCTCTATATGCACCAGACAGGCTGCACCTCAGTAGAGGGGGTTCAAGGGTCCATAAGATCTACGATGCCAGTTCGACAAAAATATGTTGACCTGAAGTTACAGTGACAACTGCATGTTGACCGCAATTGCAGTCGGCATTGTGCCATCAGAAGAATAAAGTGTTTTTTGCAGGGTGTTGTGCCCCCCATACCACCCATGTGGGGGGCTCTGCCACTCACACCCCCTGTATTTTTTTATAATCAGCTCCAAGTCAGAGCTGATTTGGAAGACCCCAGAAGCCATGCAGGGGTCCCAAGTGGACCTTACAGCAATCTGTTGATGTTGTTGCTGTTGATGACATTGCTGTAAAGTTGTTGCTTTGGCATTGGCATTAATCCTTAAGGACAGATGGGGGTACATATCTGGGGACTTTAATATAAACTAATATGGGGTGCAGAATGGAACTTTGGGCCCAGATCTTCTGGGAGGAGAAGGAGGAGGCAAGCAGGCTTCCCCCCAATCCAAGCAGATATAATTCAGAGAAGGATCTAGACTGAGAGTAAAAGGAGTAGAGGGTGGGAAGAGGAAGAAGACAAAGGAGAGTATGAGGGAAGACAGTCAGGTTAGGGCTTTCATGGTGGAGGGTGGTGCTTCTGAATCCAAGAAGTCCCAGAAACAAGACTGATAACCTGCATGTGTTATTAGTAGAGAGGAATGTGGACACTGTGGTGGTCAGTGAGACACGGGCTACCCCTAACCCCGACTGGGACTTTTCAGTCCTTGGGTACAAACTGGAAAGGAGGGACAAGGGGAGTAGGGATGAGGGTCAGAAGAGGAGATGGCAAAGGTGTTGTGGGTGCAGTTTCATTCCAATGGGGGAGGAAGGTAAGCGTGGGGGACATGAATCAGGGAGGAGCAGTAGATGCGGCCTACCTGGATTTCAATAAACCCTTTGACACCATTCCACATAGAAAACAGGTAAGCAAGCTGGGCAACCTAGGAATGGGCCTAAAAATAGTAAAATTGGTAAGAAGTTGGCTAAGCAATAGGAGTCAGAGGGTGGTGGTAAATGGGATCCACTCTGGAAAAGGCAACGTGACTAGTGGGGTGCCACATGGGGTCAGTACTAGGCCCGGTCCTCTTCAATGTCTTTATTAGTGACATTGCAGAAGGGCTGGAAGGGAAATTATGCCAGTTTGCAGATGACATAAAAATGTGCAACAGAGCGGACACATGGGGGGTGGGTGGAAAGAATGAGGGACAATCTAAAAAAGCTGGAAGAATTGTCAAGGGAATGGCAGCTGGGTTTCAAGGCAAAAAAGTACAAAATCATGCACTTGGACACAGAAAACCAGGGGCAATGTACCAGTTGGGTGGGGAGGTATTAGCAACCACAAAACAGGGAGGGGACCTAGGGGTAATAATTTCTGATGACCTGAGGAAGCAAAGCAGTGTGATAAGGCAGTGGGGAAGGCTAGCAGGATGCCTGTGTGCATGTGGGGGCATCACCAGCAGAAAGATGGGGGTAGTATTATCCCTGTATATATCACTGGTAAGACCCCACTCAAGTACTGTGTCCAGTTCTGGAGGCCCCACCTCCTAAAAGACATAGATATGGTGGAGGCAGTACAAAGAAGGGCTACCAAAATGGTGCAGGGCCTGCATCAAAAGCCCTATGAGGAAAGACTCAAGGAACTAAATATGTACTCTTTAGAGGGAAGGAGGGAAAGAAGAATATGATGAAACTGTTCAAATACCTCACCGGTATTAATAAAGTACAGGAAGGTAGCATTTTCCATAGAAAAAGATGCTCCAGGACAAGGGGTTATGCTATGAAACTGGAGGGCGATCAGAAGAGATGTGAGGAAATACTTCTTCACAGAGAGGGTGGTGGATGTCTGAAACAGCATCCCAGCAGAGGTGGTGGGTGTTAAAATGTTAACAAGATTCAAGCATGCATGGGATAGACACACAGGGACCTTAGAAATAAGTCAAGGGGGAGAAAACCAGAGATCGAGTAGGGTCTGCAGTGGAACAGTAGGTAGGGATTATCAGGCAGACTTGGCGGGCCAAGTGATCCTTATCTGCTGACAACTTCTATGTTTCTTTATGGTTTACAGTCAGCCCAACCAGGAGGAGGAAAGGGACAAGGAAATGGTTTCATTGACAAGGGAGTCTGCGGGGAAGGGGGAGGTGGTAATTTTAAGGGACTTTAACCAATCTAAGGTTGATTGTGAGATCCCCACCATAACCTGCACCAACAGACAGATAATCCTGGATGTGGTGAAGAGTGGATTTCTGACCCAGGATGCCAAGGTACCCACCAGAGAGAGAGAGAGTGGGTAATTCTTGATCTGGAACTGACAAATGGGTACCATGTCCAGGACATACAGGTTGAGCAGCTGCTGGGTGGGCATGACCACCACACAGTGTGGTTCAAGTTGGACTTAGACAAAGAGAAGGTACCCATAAAGATCAAGGTCCAAGACATCAGAAAGGCAGACTTCAGAAGGATGGGGGAGCTTCTAGAGGGACACCTGGAGGGTATCAGCATAGAGATGGTGTGGACCAAAATTGGTCCATTATTAAGGACGGAATATCAGCAGCCACAAAGGAAGGTGCTAGGGTAAAAGGGAAAAATTCAAGGGCCAAAACACCCACCCGGTTTAATCATGAGATAGCCCAGGCAGTCAGAGATAGGAGGATCACCTATAGGTATTTCAGATGGAGCCAGACTGATGAGCACAGACAAGACTATGAGGGAAAGACTAGTGAAGCAGGCAAATTAGTCCAGTAGGATAAAGCTCAGAAAGAACTGCAGTTTAACTGAACTGATCAAAAATGAAAGCCTAGTTTTAAATAAATTAGTGAAAGAAGGGTTAAGAAGGATAGAATAGTATGGCTTAAGGGTGGGGTATGAGGAAGCAGATGGGGACCAGGCAGAGGTACAGAATGAGTATTTCTGCTTAGTCTTCACAAGTGGGAAAGGGATGGACCAGTGTCACATGTTGGGAGGAGTGGGGCACTGATGGAATAACTAAGGAGTATAGGGTGTAGAAAGGTTTGTTTGCTCTGAAAGTGAACGAATCCCCAGGTCCAGATGGCATCCATCTATCAAAGTGTGCTCAGCGAGCTGCTAGAGGAACTTGCAGGCTCCCTATCTGGCTTGTTTAACAGTTCACTTGAGTCAGTGGTGTTACATCTGGGCTGGAGAATGGCACATCTGATGTTGCTCCATAAGAGCAGGCCCAGGGATGACCTGGACAACTATAGACTAGTCAGTCTGATCTCAATCATGTGCAAGCTTCTGGAAGCCATACATAATGAAGGGATGGTAGGATACCTGGAAAGAAATGGCCACCAGGATGTGAGGCAACATGGGTTTATGGCTGGGAGATCATGCCATACAACTCTGATTGACTTCTTTGACTGGGTCACTAAAACAGTGGACAAAGGCCAAGCAGTGGATATCCTGTATTTGGACTTTAGCAAGGCCTTTCATTCTGTGCCCCATAAGAGGATGATCAAAAGCTGGAGGATCTGGAGGTAGGAGAGCAACTGACTGGATGGGTAGTTAGCTTACTGAAAGGTATAATCCAGGGGGTGTTGGTAGGATATGAGTTTTCAGGTGCTAGGGATGTAATCACTGGAGTCCCACAGGGTTTGGTGCTTGGTCCAGTACTGTATTGTCTTCATGAATGACATAGGCAAAGGTCTAAAGGGTAAGATTTGATTTTTCATGGACAGCACCAAGCTCTGTGAGACAGTAGATACGGCAGAAGGGATATGGGACCTAAAAGATGATCTGGGAGAGCTCAAGAGGCACAGTAGTTCAAAATTTGGCAACCTGTCTTTAAAGTTAAAAAATGTAAGGTTATGCACATTGGAGCCAAGAACCTGAACATGGAGTCCAGCCATGGGAGAGGTTTCGGCAAACAAATTTTGGGAGAAAAATACCTGGGGGTGTTAATCACTACTGACCCAAAGCACTCCACAAAATGCAGGAAGGCAGTGGAAAAATTCAGCACAGTGTTGGGCTGCATTGCAAGGGGTATCAGCAGCAGTCGGGAGGAGGTAATACTGCTGTCATACAGGGTAATGGTGTGACCTCTCCCAGAGCTCCAAGAGTTCTGTGTGCAGTACCGGCATTCCTACCCAATGAAAGACATAAACCTGCCAGAGGTGGTCTGAAGTGGGACAACAAAAATGATTAAAGGTCCTCAGGCTGGACTTATGAAGAGATGCTGGATGCCATGAACATATATTACTTGGATTAGGGGGTGACATGACTGAGACCTTTAAGTATTTGAAAGGCATAAACAGGGTGGACAAGGAGTGCCTTATCAGACTCAATATAAACAAAAATGTGAGGGGGTATTGTCTTAAGGTGGAGGGGGAGGGTCAGGAGGGACATCAGAGGGAATTTATTCACAGAGATGGTGGTAGTGGGCATGAATGGGGGCCCAGAGGAAATAGTATCATTTGAAACAGCAGATGGCTTCAAAAGAGGATGGGACAGGGTAAAGAGGAAGGCCTGGGCCAAAAGGGGTGTACACAAATATGATGGGGTATCAATTGATGTGGTGGGAGGAGTCCTTAGTTGATGCTGAAGACTCAGCAATACAAGCAGATTCAATATATCTCATGGCCTTATTCTGCTGGCACTGGCACTTTCATATGTTTGTATTCTTGTCTGCAGTTCCTCAGCAAATTTTAAAATGTGATCATTTTAATTTTACATGATGCCTGCTTCAATTTGGATGGATTTTTCAACATTTTGAAACAATTTTATACATTTTTGGGAGCCATTTTGCCAATTCACTGGTCACTGTTCCTCTAGCTATAGAAACAATTCTGACATTAGAACAGCAGGGGGAGTGTGACTGCAATGCAATGACAGAACTTGTATTCTAAATTCTAAACTTAGCATAACGTTCTGTCTTAGGGGCATCATACACTGGCAGGATGATATACTTTTGTAAGGTTCATTGATGGATCCCTGAGAAGAAACAACATTTCTATTGCGTGAATTTTTTCTTCTGGAAACAGCCACAACAGATGAAATGACCAGTGCCAACAAAAATTAGGTCACAAAGGAAAAGTTAAGATTTATACATCAATAAAAATGTTAGCTGCTGTGGTAAAATTCTGAGATGAATAATAAAACCAAAATGACAGTAACAAAAAAATACACCTCTTAAGTGTTTACTTTATGTAAACTCAAGAAGCAATACAGAGTGTGGTCATGGCATATAAAATCCTCCAATGCTGCTGAAACATTAAGGCACAAAGCTAATGCTGATGTGTAGTACATCCCAAAATATTTTTTTGTATTATTTTTGTATTCAATGCTATAGTAAATATTGCTGTGTAAGCGTTACTGACGATTGCCCTTATACAATGTTGTTTACTCCAGTTATTGTTTTTGTCCATAAAACAAATATTTGCAAAATTTAAATGTCTGTATCACAAAGAGATCAATATCTATCTATCTATCTATCTATCTATCTATCTATCTATCTATCTATCTAATATCTCCTTCAGATGACATCTTCAAAGATGGTCTGGAAAAACATCTGTTTCCCTTAGCCATTAATTAGCAACAGCTAAGGCACTGTTTCTCAGTTCTAATGGAGTTGAGGGGGTAGAATTAACCTCATTGTATATGAGGCAATTCAACCAAGAAGTGGTACTTGTCTGTATTTAACTTCTTATCATGACTATGGAATAAACCTTGAAACTACCGATTGCAAAAAGGTTTGGACTGTGTTTCTTGAACAAATGGTGAGAGCCCTTTCTCCTCCTCTAAGATAATTTTGATTAGCAGCACCACCACCTTAGTGTGCTCTCTCTCTCTCACTCCCTGATGCAAAGTATATGATTTACTTGGGAGTAGCACAGGTTCCATAAAATTCACCATAAGAAAACCTCAAAGTCAGCAAAAGATGGACAACAACAGTTCAAGTGAAGCTTCTGAGGGAGCAGTAGGAAGTAACATCTATAAGTCAATTTTCATGAGTGATCGATCGGACAATCTGCTCCTACGCAACAATTTGGGAGCAGTAGTGAAGAATACCACAACAGAAGTAAGTAAGTTGAAAACAACTCCATAAGAGATGCCTTCTACAGACTTGAAAAAAATAACAACTGAAGCGAGACACCTTCACTGGCAAAACTCTCAATGCTAGCTTACATGATGCTAAAAAGAACACTGAGGGGCTTGTGGATGCTGAAATGGTCAGCATTAGTTGAGGAGCACACTACTTTTATAAATAAATGGGAGTAAATTATGCTGAGTCATCAACTAAGCTGATGGAACTTATAATAGAGGATGATGATGAACAAGAAGAGGAAGTGACCAAAGAGCTTAAAAAACAGAAGCAAATTGTAGCAACATTTTCTGAACATGAGGATTACAAAAGATGCCAAAGCAAATTCAAAGACTACTGAATATGACAGCATACGATTTGAAAATACAGGCACAAAAATACCCGCACAAGTGGATATTTAACTAGAAAAAAGTCATACAATCAGCTGACCAGACAGGTGATGCACAACAGGTTCCCATGACAACCAACGTGGAAACAACTACGACAGCATCTACTCCATTTTGAAACACACAATCACACCAAATACATCAACAGACTATAGTACTGGGAAGAGTACATCAGAACAGAAAGAAAGCGATGTGGAAATGGATCTTTTTTTAGGATTTACTCCCACTGGGCAAGGACAATCCAGGAGGAGCAACAGGTGCACACGTTTTCAATTTCCAGAAGAAACAAGAACAAGAGGATGCGGTGGGGGTTGAGGAAGAAATTGAGGAAGATGATGTCTGGCACAATGACGAAAACATTGAACAGATACTAACTGTTTTAAATTTATCAAAAAGACCTCTTGCAGTCATGGAACAGAAGGTACTGTCAAAAGGGCTATAATTTGTTCCTGTATATACTGTTAAAGAGTTTCATGCGTTCCTTCATGTTCAAAGATTTGCTAGGAAATTGAACCTGAAATTGTTTTTTGCAAATGGTCCAGAAGACAGTCAGAAAAACACTTGTCAGATGAACAGTGATAGTGACAGTGAAAGGGGAGAAGAGAACAAAACAGTCATCGCATTTAAATCACCATCTACTTTCTGCCCTCCCTTAGATCCTGCAATAGAAACATTTCTAGGTTTCTGTATTTATGATATAGAACAACTGTACAAAAACTGCACATGATTACCATACTGTAACCTATTGAATACAACTACAAATAATCTTAAAAATAGAGAAATGTTCAAATTCATATAAAATCATGCAATTGTGATTACAAATTCATTGCACAAAGTGGAATACGGGGTCTTGTACCTACCACAGATAGAATATATCCACACAGTATATGCGCGACCCAAGATTATAAATCATTGTTTGCTATAATACAGAAGGTTTATGTTATTTACCTAATTATTCTGCACTAATAAATTAATTTATAACTTTTAATACAATTGTCTTTGTAAATGTGATGCAGCTAAAAAGCTTGCCAGCCTATGCAATAGTTCTGCATCCTGTGATGTGTATAGTACAGTGATCTGTTGTGAGGGAGGGAGACCAATGGAACCCAAACTCCCACCCAGCCAATAATTCCATAGTTTAGCATACAGGGGGCATAGCAATGTTATATGTTTGAGATCATCTTCCAGCTTTAGACCTCATTTACAGAACTGAGATTCCACCTCTGTTCTATTTTGTTGAAAATAGATATAGTTAGCTTTATATGATTCAAGTCTGTATCTCGTAATTAACCTTCTCTGTTTAGGGTCAGACTTACACGTCAAGTAAGGTTCAAGATTGTGTGTTTGCTTTATTTGTTTATACCATCTAAAAAATTGTCAAGTTATTTAGTTTTTCTAAGTCTTTGGCCATAGCTTCATCTCTCACTCTGTTGTTGATTATCACCTTGATTTGTATCATGGGATATAGGGCAGATTCTCCTATTAGAAGGGCAAGTCAGAGGGGAAACAGGTTGTTCTTAATCTTTAATATAGATGGAAATGTGAAACCTTTTGATGTATAATATATTCTATTTCTTCCTCGATGCAGCATCTTGATAAAGATGATTCTGGTAGTTTTAATAGGCCCATGATGAATATAAGCTGCCTTTCTGTGGCCAGTGCTTGTAAAGAGTACTGACCTAGTTCCATCCTTAGGACCTCTGCTGATACTGACTGATGAACCATTAAGATGTTTCTGTATAGCTTGTTCATAATTTTCTCTAGATCATTTAATTTTTCTGTATCCCAAATCTCTGCAGCGTATAAAATGCTGACATTGGCTTTGGCATTCATTACTTTAAGGTAATGCTTTACGGAGCATTTTCCCAGCTTAGCATTGATTATCTTTAAAACATCTGCTGTTGCCATTTTGGTCTGTATAAGTTCAATATGGCAATTCCATTTTAAGTTCTGAGTGAATCCGATACCCAGATAGTCATAACATTTAGCAGTTTCTATTTTAATATTGCTAATAGAGAGTCTGGGAACTATTTTGATACAATTGCCAAATATTACCATCTTGGTTTTGTCTCTATTAATTACTAAGCAATTCTCCTTGCATAACTCTGAGAAATGGTTTAGTTTTCCTTGAAGGCCAAGTTTGGATTTGGTTATGAAGACAATATCATCTGCATATGCAAGACAGGGTACTTTCTTGCCAGATGTTGCTGGGGAGTGGAAGTTTAAGTCTCCCATAGCCTTAATTATTCATTGTATGCATAAATGAATAATTTGGGGGCTAGTATACAGCCTTGACTGACTCCTACATTGGTGGTGATTTTGCCCGTGTTGTCCCCTTGTTTGTTGCACTGGACCTTTGTCCAGGTGTTCTGATGGAGCCTGATTAGAATATCTAGTATTGTGGGTTCTATATTAAGCTCCTCCAGTTTTTGCCAGAGAATATCTCTACAGGTTCAGTCAAAGGCAGAAGACAAGCCTAGAAACCAACAATAAAGATTACCTTTCTTAATTTTAACATATGTCCATAGCAAGTAATAAAGTACATAACATTGCTGGATGGTTGAGTGTCCTATTCTGGAAATCACTTAGAATTTGTTCATTCTGCAACCAGTCCATAAGATTATGTAGTATGATTTTTGAGAATATTTTCTGTGGGACATCAGTCAGGCTTATCGGTCTATACATGCTGGGATCCTGATGGTTTCCTTTTTTGTAGATTGGAAATATTATGCTACCTTTCCAACTGTTAGGAAGCTGTGATCCCTGAAGGAATGATTTAAATATAATTTTTAGGATGGGGATCCACCAGTCAAAAAAAAAAGCCTGCAGACATCCCCAGTATTTAATCTGGTCCAGGGCCTTTATTAACAGCTAGAAATGTAACTGCAAAATAAATCTCATTCTCCTGTATGCAGATAGGTTGCAGGAAGTTTCATTGTTTTTCTTGTCTGTTGATCTGATTTATTATGTCTGTTTCTTGTACAGAGAAATAAAGTAGTTTGTAGTGATTTTCCCACACATTTGGTGGTATATGTGCTTCTAGTCTATTTGTATATAGTTTGTAGCCTGTGGAGACAAGTGTCCAGAATGCTTTAATATCTTTTTTTAAAAAACTGTTCTTCTTAGCTTTTTCCACACTACTTTATTATTGCATTCTTGTCCAAGTGTTCTTTTGTATGTTTTTCTTGCTTAATTAAGTATTTTAAGGTTGGGCTTAGTTCTATTTTCCATAATTTTCCTTACTATTTTTGATAGTTAACATTTCTCCCTTCTACAGATGTGGTTATACCAAGTTAATGGAGCTTACCTGGGACTGCATGTGGTCCTACAGTGGGGCCTAATCTGATCAATTTTTCCCCCAATTATCCATAGTCTGTGTTTGTCCTTTAGTAGACATAATTCCTGATCTGAGATTATTAAGTGGTTCTTAAGATAGTATTTCAGACAAATTGTTAATTGTGTCAGTTTTCCATTGAATTCTTTTTTGATTAATAATTTCAATAATATCTTCATTCTTAAGGTTAGGATTATTGCTTCACTCCATTGAAGTTTTTAAAGTGTTTAGAGACATATATACTGCTGAGTGGGAAGAATCCACTCTATCAAGTACTTTTATGTCAGTGCACTTTTTAAGTGCTTATGTGTTGACCCAAATGAGATCTATTGTTGAGGAGACTTGGTGTCCCATGTATGTAAATGCCCCTTCTTGGTCACCTGGGAATCTCCCATTAATTAAGTACATATTGTCTTCCATCATGACTTATAAAGTTCTTTTCCTCTAGAATTCAATTCTTTATCAGCTGAGTTTCTCTTATACAGTTCCTTAGAATTCATAATTGTGATGCTGGCTAACAGTTCTTCATAATCATCTTTTGGAAGCTTCTCTTCTGCAACCCTTGCATTAAAGTCACCTATAATTAAGACAAGGTCTGTGGTGTTTTGATCAATTACTTCCTCAAAATAAGAAAGAGCATGCTTTAAAATGTTGCATGTTTTCTTGCTTTGCAGAGGCGAGTATGTATTTATTTTGTTGCTCTTTTTCTAGCTCCAGGGCTAGAACGGTTTCAAGATTAACCTCCAATTTTTTTTATTTATTTTAAGATCTAGAGAGGTTTTAACATAAATAAGTAAACCGGCCTTGGTGCATCTATATTTTTGTTGCCTACAGGCAGGAGATTCATATTATAAGTATCTTGTGAGCTGGGGAAAGGAAGAAGGATGGCATCAGGTTTCTTGGAGACAATCTCAAAATTAAAGAGAAATGTTTTAGTTTCAAGATCTGCTAACTTGTCAGCAGCCCCCCTCTATGTTCCAAGATAGTATGTTAATTTCTAGTTCTGGTTCCTGATGTATATGTGTGTGTTTTGAAATTTTGGTCTGCAGTCACCTTAAGCTTAAAGATTGAGGTGAGGCCTGAATAAAATTACTGATACTAACTGAAATTTTAGTGACAGGTGGTGTTTCTCCTTTTTTATTACTAGCACTGGTTTCCTTACTTACACCATTATTTGGTGAAATGGAGGTTTCCAGATCTCCTGGGGAAACTATATGTATGCCAAAAATGTCTAGTGTTGACAAATTTTTAAGAATTGCTGCTGGCAGCTTACAATTTTTGAATGTAAAGTCAATTTGAGAGGTTATAATGTCAGAGTTGTGAATTTTCAGCCTAGCAATTGAGCTATTAGTAATTGGTAGCTTTAGGGTATGAGAGAGTAATGTGGCTACTTCTGTCTTAGTTTCATTAAACAGGTCATTATGAGTTGCCTTCCAGCCAAGCATTGTAATGGTTTTACATTTCCATTTATTGTGCTGCTGGGACTCATAGTTTTCTGTGGTATTTTTTTATTTTATTTATTTTAGTCTTTGGTAACCGGGTAAGGCCCACTAGGCACAAGAACCTGTTTTCAGGGGCGACCTGGGGCAATGGGTGGTTAAGTGACTTGCTCAAAGTCACACAGTATGCAAGTGGAGGTTGTGAGAATCAAACTCAGGTCTGGTCTGCTGGATGTATCAAGCTCATTCACACCTCATTCCTCTAACCTCTAGGCTATACCTCAAGCCCAAACTGTATCCCTTACATTTCTTTGAGTATTTGTTTGGATCTCATGCTCATCTAGTTCAGTTCCAAAGACAGATTCCTGTGCTGGAATGGGTATTTTAATAGGTGGGCATAGATGTATGCCTATGAGATTCAGATTTTGTTTCTGGGCCCATATCTTTTTTGTCAATGTGTCCTCCTTACAATATTTACTTATTTATTTATTTGGTAATTCGTATACAATATAGCAGTACACAGTCGTGAACCAAATCATTTGGCGGTCTCATTATAAATATTGTCTCATCTGTCTCTTCTAGGTGTACTTAGTACAAGACCCAGGTGCATAGTTTTCCTGAGGACTCATCATGTAGATATTTGATCCCATATATCTCAATGAAGTTTTCATATTTCATATCTACTGATCCAAGGTTTGTATTGTGGTTATTTGACTTGTAGTCAGTTTCCACCCAAGATGTCTGTTGAGATGTTACTCTTTCTATTTCAGCAGCATATATATTGTTAGGGCTCCCAGGTGGGTTCCCTTTGGTCTTCCTCCCTCTTACAAGTTCTAGTTCTACAGTAGTAATGATTTCTGTGGGCCTTGCATTCTCCTTATGAATAATTATACTTTGTGTTTTTGCATTGGGATGATTCCCAACTGTGTTATCCTGAATTTTCTTACTATTTTTATTTTTAACTTTTTTCTTTCTCTTTTTGTTTATCTTCTTATTATAGGTCAAGTTTTTAATTCCATTTCATGATTTTTGGGGAGATCTAATAACTTGGATGGGTTCCTTAGTGAAAGAGGCAGGTAAATTTGTCTGAATAGCTTTGTTGCTTTTTGTAATTTTTTCTACTTCAATTTCTGTCTGCTCAAAAGATTGACTCAGAGTATACTTCATTCCATTGTTGGTTTGAGTTAGTTTTTTAATGATTGTCTGATTGTAGAACACTTCAGCTCTCAGGCTGTAACCTATCTAAAAAAAGAAAGGGAGTTTATTAATAATCTGGCAGAGGACAAGAGCATTACTATAAAACCTGCCGATATGGGGTGGGGGGCAGCATAGTGGTGCAAGATACAGTTGAATACATGAAGGAAGTGTACAGACAGCTAGCCAATGTAGAGATCTATGGAGAAATGATGTGTGATCCAATAGCTAGGATAAAATAAGGAGTAGAAGACTATCTTTTGAAAATGTATAGAAGTGGACAGATAGAAACAGACAAGTTATTTTTTCTCTCAGTCCAAAACCCTGTAAAACCTGCTTTTTACACCCTCACTAAGGTGCATAAAAATCACATAGAGCCCCCAGGTCGACCCATAGAGTCAGGAATAGGATTGCTGACAGAACGACTGTCTCGTTTTGTAGACAGCTACATCAGTCCACTAGTATCAAGGATAAGAAACCACCTAAAAGAGACCAACCAAATACTGACAGTCCTTGAAAATATGAAGAACCAGAGTGGTGATTGGTGACCCTTGATATAGACTCTCTTTACACTAATATTCCTGGGGAGGGGTGACTGAATGCTATTGTACAGACATTACTACAACACACTGATTTCCCCCAAAGTAAGATCAATAAGTTTGTGGAATTAACAGACATGGTGCTTAGTAACTGTGTCTTCATGTTTGAAGGAAAGCTATTCAGGCAAATAATAGGCACAGCAATGTGTGCTACCTTAGCACCTAGTTTAGCAAACATTTACCTAGGAGAATGGGAGGACAGCATAATATATGACAGAAGCAAGCCCATTTAATGAGAAAATAGATGTATACAAGCACGTTATAGATGGCATCTTTTTAGTGTGGAAGGGGACTGAACAGGAACTCACTGAGTTCATCCAATTCCTAAAAAACAAACAAAAACTTAAGATTTAAAGTAGCCATGAGCTTACATACACCTCACTATCAATAAGAATGAGGATGGAACTCTATTCACAGATCTGTACATCAAGTCTACAGACAAAAACTGTCTTCTGCATGCAGAAAGATGCCACCCAGCCCACCTGATCAGGAATTTACCCACAGGGCAATACATCAGGATTAAAAGAAACTGTTCCAATGCAAACACATATGACACCAGGTCTCACAAGCTTACAGATAAATTAAGACACCGACACTACAATGAGCCTTATTTGGAGAAGCCAGTAAAACACACAGAAGGAGTCTCATGGGAGTCATTATTCTTTTTTTATCATAGAAGATTTTATTGTGATTTTCCATTTTTTTCATGCTTGCAACAGTTAGGAAGTGCATACGAGGCAGTGGTTACATAAATACATTACAACGAGCCATAAGAATCATCCATCAGATATTACACTGGTACACAGGTTTCATCTATATGGTAATACAAACATATACCTCCAGAGCAACATAGCAGTATTTATATCAACCACCGACATTAGATAAGCATAAAACAGGTGTGTCTTATCCTCTAGGTTCACTGACTGGGAGGATTTCTAGGGGGGGATTTTGCAGAGTGAGGAATGCAGGTAAGCTCCCCATTTCTTATGGAAATAGTCATTCTGACCCCGATGTGAGTAAGTCAGTCATTCCATCAAAGCTAGACGGGCCAAGGCAGCATGCCATTGACTCATGCTTGGAATGTTACTCTGCCGCCAATGCATTAGCAGGAGCCTTTTGGCTTCTAGAAACACAAGCATGAGCCATTTCTTATGTACCTGAGGTAAAAAGGCTAAGCTGGTTAAGTCACCCAAAAGCAATTTAGGGTCTGGGGGGAGATTGTGGTGCCCAAAATTTGTGAACATTCATGAGTAAGAGCTATCCAATAAGCTGAAATTGCAGGGCAGGTCCACAGAATATGGAACAAGTGTGCATCATAGAAACATAGAAACATAGAATTTGATGGCAGATAAGAACCACTTGGCCCACCTAGTCTGCCCATTTTCCTACCTAACAGATAAGCTGCAGATCCTAGTTAACCAACAGCTTACTTCCTCCTACCACCCCACTAGGACTGCCTTATGTCTGTCCCATGCATTCCTGAATTCCCCCACTGTTCTTGACTCCATGACCTCCTCAGGGAGTCTGTTCCATGCATCCACAACCCTCTCTGTGAAAAAATACTTCCTCACATTACCTCTGAGCCATCCCCCCTCTATCTTCAAATTGTGCCCCCTTGTTCTTGCACATCTCTTTTTCTGAAAGATGCTACCCTCTTGGACTTTGTTGATTCCCTTGAGGTACTTGAAAGTTTCTATCATGTCCCCTCTCTCCCTTCTTTCCTCAAGGGTATATATATTAAGCTCCTTTAGTCTTTCTACATATGTCTTCTGGTGCAGACGTGCACCATTTTGTTGCCCTCCTTGGACAGCCTCCACTCTGTCTATGTCTTTGCGGAGATGGGGTCTCCAGAACTGCACACAGTACTCCAGATGGGGTCTCACCAACTGTCTGTACAGAGGATAACAACTTTCCTGTTTTCTACTATAATGCATCTTCCTATGCATCCCAGTATCCCCCTAGCCTTCCTCACTGCCTTCTCACATTGCTTGCTCACCTTTAGGTCATCTGATATAATTACTCCCAGGTCCCTTTCCATTTTTACTATTGTCAGTATCTCACCCCCAATTGTGTACTCTTCCCCTGGGTTTTTGTTTCCCATGTGCATTACCTTGCACTTCTTTGCATTGAATCTGAGCTGCCCATACATTTGACCATTCCTCCAACTTTGACAAGTCCCTTCTCATCCTTTCCACTCCATCTTGTGTATCAACCCTGTTGCAGATCTTTGTGTCGTCTGCAAAGAGACATATTTTTCCTTCCAGTTCCTCTGCAATGTCACTTATAAAGACATTTAAAAGGACAGGTCCCAGTACTGAAGCCTGCGGTACCCCGCTAGTAACCCTCCTTTCTTCACTGTGTACTCCATTTACTACTACCCTTTGCATCCTGTTGTCTAGCCAATTTTTTATCCAGGCTACCACCTTGGGACCCACTCCAAGGCTGGCCAACTTGTGTATTAATCTTTCATGTGGGACTGTATCAAATGCCTTGCTAAAATCTAGGTAGGCCATGTCCACAGCCCCTCCCTGGTCTACTACTTTGGTCACCCAGTCAAAGAAATCTATTAGATTCTGTCTGACATGACCTTCCCATCATGAATCCATGCTGCCTTGGGTCCTGTGCCCCACTGGCCTCTAGGTACTCAGCAATTCTTTCCTTTAGAAGTGATTCCATCATTTTCCCTACCACTGAGGTCAAACTAACTGGTCTGTAGTTTCCTTCCTCTGTCCTGCTCCCGCTTTTGTAAAAAAGAATCACATCTGCCCTCCTCCAGTCCTCAGGTACCACCCCATCCTCCCATGATTTGTTAAAGATAGTAGTCAGCGGTGTCACTAGTTCCACCCTTAGTTCTTTTAGAATTCTTGGGTGAATCCCATCAGGCCCCTTTGCTTTGTCCACCTTCAATTTTATTAGTTCTTTCAGAACCCTTTCTTCTGTAAATAGACTGGTATTGTCCCCCGTCTTCAGAGTGTTTCTTTTGTTTGGTTTAGGTACCTCCCCCTCCTCTTCCTTTGCGAATACTGAGCAGAAATATTCATTCAGTATCCCTGCTTTTTCACTGTCACTCTCTACCCACATTCCCTCCCCTTTATTAAGCCTCAGTATCCCTTCTTTGGTCTTTTTCACTCTTAATGTACCTATAAAAGGTCTTATCCTTTCTTAACAGAATTGGCTATCCTTTCCTCGGTTTGGGCCTTTGTTATTCTGACTGCCTTCCCAGCCTCTTTCTGCTTTAACTGATAAAGTTCTCTGTCCTGCTCCTTCTGTGTTTCCTTATATTTCCTGAATGCTATCTTTTTCTCCTTAACCTTCCCTGTCACCTCTTTTGAGAACCATTGTGGTTTTTTCCTCTGTTGTGTTTTTTTGATTTGCTTTACACAAAGGCTCGTTGCCTCTGTGATGTCTTTTTTGATTACTCCCCATTGTTCCTCCAGCCCTCCTTCTTGACTGTTTGCTAGTGCTTTTCTGAGGCAGTCTCTCATTTTCCCAAAGTCAGCCCACCTAAAGTTCAATACTCTTGCTTTTGCATGGCTTGATTGTATGGCTGTGTTTATCATGAACCACACTGTTTGGTGGTCGCTTGTTCCCAGATGGCTACCCACTTCTAAATCTGAGATTCTTTCTCCATCCTCATTTGAGAGTACCAGGTCTAAGATTGCTTCCTCCCGAGTGGGTTCTAATATTAGCTGTCTGAGGCATGCCACATGTAGGGCATCAAGAATGACCCTGCTCTTGGATGTGCCTGCAGCAAAGGTGCTCCAGTTAACATCTGACATATTCAGGTCCCCTATCAACAATATCTCCCCTTCTTCTGCCATTCTAAGGAAGCCTTCTATCATTTCCTTGTCCATTCCCTCCCCCTGAGAGAGGGGTCTGTATACAACCCCCATGCGGATTGTGGTGCCATTTCCTGTCTCCAGGGTGACCCAGAGTGCCTCATCTGCTCCCTGGTTACTCTTTAGTTCTGTTGCTTTGATCCCTTCCTTTACATAGAGAGCTACTCCTCCTCCTCTTTTACCCTCCCTATCCCTCCTGTAGATTGTGTATCCTGGTATGTTGACATCTCAGTCATGGTTCTCTGTGTACCATGTTTCTGTGACTACCACAATATCCAGACAACCCTCTTCCATCAAGGCCACTAGTTCAGGGAGCTTGTTACACAGACTATGGGCATTGGTACTCATCACCCTCCACTTTTTGATAGTCTTACCCCTTTTAGCCCCATTCCTGTCCTTATTGCCTTTGCATTTTTTTACATTTACCTCTGTCCTGATCCCTAATAACTTCTCTACCTTAGTGTTTACCTCACTAATTACCATGTTTTGTGGGGGGGGAGGCTGGGATTTCCCTGTTCCTTTTCAGTGCCTCCCCCCTTGGCTAGTTTAAATGCTTGCCAATGAAGCATTTAAACCTCTCACCTAGGATCCTGGTTTCCCCCTTGACAGATGCAGACCATCGCACCAGTATAGGTCTACATCCCTCCAGGTGGCTCCCCAGTCCCAAATGAAGCCAAAACCCTGAGCTCCATACCAGTTTTTCAACCACTCATTGAATTCCCTGGTGAGGAGTACCCTAGCATCACCCTTGCCATAGACAGGCAGCACCTCTGAGAAGGTTACCGTATGCTCTACTTGTCTAAGGCCCTTCCCCAACTCTACAAACTCCTCTTGCACTGCTCTGATCCCATTCCTAGCCAGATCATTTGTCCCTAGGTGGAAAATGACATCCAGTTCCTCCCTCATGCAGCTCCTCCCACGGTCCTGAGGATTTGCTTCCTGTCCCTCCAGGCCGTGGCACCAGGAAGGCACCTTACCTCCCTCTCCCCTTCCTCCCCATTTTTACCCCCCAATGATTGAGTCCCCCACCAAGAGTTGTTTCCTTACCCTGTGGGGTCCCATGCCACCCTCCTGTGGGTCTCCTTTGTGAAGGTTCCCAGCATCATCCTTGGTCTCCACTGCAGGTGCCTCCATAGAGGAACCACTATCCACCAGAAGAGTGAATGAATTATGGAGAGGTACAGATGGAGGGATGCAACTCTGTTCCACCACCCTCTCCCTTCCTGAGCCCACCCTGGTCCAGCCTCTCCTCTTTCTTGGCAACCTCTGAGGTAGTGGCATTGGCCCTGGTGGTCCCTGGGTGGGGGAGGAGGTTTCACGAATCCTAGCCAGGTCAGTCAGGAGATGGGCCACCTCCTGTCTCACACCAGAGAGGTGTCTGCAAATAGAGGAGCATCGCTGCCTCCAGAATGTTTCCTGGAACACTGCCTCCCCACAGCCATTGCACTGCACCACTCCTATCAAGTCTTATTTTGTGTCCCACTCCTGTTTCTCTGTATGCTTTCTCTCTACTCTCCTTACAAATCTCATTCTTCCTGTTCTGGGACAGCAACTTCCTATCTTCTTCAGTAGCCTCCTTCTTCCTTGCTCAATGTCAGACCACCAGCAGCTGGGGGGGGGGAGAGTGAGCACATTTTTTCCTTTAGGGTTGACAAAACCAATGTTTCTCTATGATCCTTCCCTTCCTACTGCCAAACAGGAAGTTCCTGTTGACAGTCAAATCCAGTGGCTATATAAGTAGAACTGGCTTACGGTGGGTGGGATGGAGGTCAATTAGTAAGAAAAAAGGCTAGCAACAAGAAGTTGTGATTTGAGTCACCTGCTTTTATAGTGTCTAAGTCACACCCCCAATTAAGCTCTCTCTCTCCTCCTACTGGTTTAGCAAAGTCAGCTGATACAGTACCCTTCCCAGCATAGAACACACACTGACTTTCTTTCTTTTCTTTTTTTAACCCTAAATAAGACCCCTTCTACTTCTAATAAAGTATCTGTCTACTTAATCTCAACAGACACTGACTCCTGCTGAGATATAAGTGTTAAATTAATAAGAAAATGTAGCTTCTTTTAGTTAGCTGCTTTCTGCTCTACAAGCAAGGCTAGCAACAGGAAGTTGTAATTTGAGTCACCTGCTTTTATAGTGCCTAAGCCACACCCACAATTAAGCTCTCTCTCCTCCTACTGGTTTAGCAGAGTCAGCTGATACAGTACCCTTCCCAGCACAGAACACACACTGACTTTCTTTTCTTTCTTTTTTTAACCCTAACTAAGACACTTTCTACTGCTAATAAAGTATCTGTCTACTTAATCTCAACAGACACTGACTCCTGCTGAGATACAAGTGTTAAATTAATAAGAAAATGTGGCTTCTTTTAGTTAGCTGCTTTCTGCTCTACAAGTAAGGCTAGCATCAGGCTGTTGACATCTCCAGCATTTAGAATGAGGAAGAATTCCCTCTGCATGGAGAAGGGCTGGAGTTCTGTACCAGTGTAAGAGTAGTTTAAGCTGCAAAAAACTGTTCTTGGAGTCCTTGTATATCTTATGTGCATCCCTGAGACACTGGGACCATACTGTAGGTGAGATAGTCATACCGAGGTCAGACTCCCATTTGGTTTTACATAATTCAGAAGGGTCATTGTGAGAGTCTCGAAGAATGGCATAAAAAGTACTTATGTGACCTTTAGAGGAAGTAGAGGTATATAGGGAAGCCAGCCAGTGCCATTTCTTCTTGGTTTTATTCTGGGAGATGAGAGAGGTAACCATACTATGTATTTGTAGATATTTCCAGAAGTCAATAGTAGGAAGGTGAAATTTCTGTTGCAGCTGGTTAAAGGATAGCATGGTGTCCGAATCTGGAAGCAAAAGGTCCTGCACATATTGAATTCTCTTGGCTTCCCACATCGGCCACTTAATAGGTTCCCCTCCTATGGTGATAAGGTTATTGTGCCACAAGGCCACATATCTTATGGGGGGGCTCCAGACTGCTTTGGGAGTGTGTGATATAGTCATACATCGGTATCAAGCATATCTAGATTCACCAATGATAGGAGAAAGCTTGGAATCAAAGGGTGGGCCCAGGACTAGCAGGGACCTGAGTGGGATGGGTGATACCATACTGGATTCTAGTGTAACCCACAGGGGAGGAGGTGATTCCATAGGGGTAAACCATTTTGTGGCCTGTGCCTCAGCACTCACCAGATGGTAACCCTGAAACCAAAGGACACCAAGACCTCTCTTGGCATGGTGTGCCCGAAGCTTTTGCTTCCCTCATCTATGTGGTTTCCCTTCCCATAGTAGAGAGACTAATAGCTTCTCGAGTGATGAAAAGAGTCTTTGTGAGAGATGGATTGGAAGATTATTAAACAAGTAGGTAACTCTGGGAAGGAGAAGCATACGCACAGCTGCCACCCTACCTGGCAGGGAGAGATGTAGCTTATGCCAAAGATTTACATCTGTGGTTAGCTGTTTTAAGAGAGGGACAAAATTGGAGGACTCAAGATCCATCCATCTAGTGGAAATGAATACCCCCAGGTAGGTAAACCCCTGGGCAGCCCAACATAATTCAGTGCCTGAGAGACACTCCTAAGTACAAAGTGGGTTAAGGGGAGCCAAAATGGTTTTCTTCTGGTTTACACGTAACCCAGAAAGTAGGGTGAACTCTTGTAGGACTGTAAGCGCTATCAGAAGTGATTGGTGGGGATGGGATAAGGGGAGCAATAAGTCATCGGCATATGCAGCCACCACATAGGGGGTATCATGTACAGTAATGCCCTCAAGGCATTCAGTGCTGTGTAAAGCTCTAATTAGGGGGTCTAGGGTGATCAGAAAAAGAAGAGGGGATGGGGCAGCCTTGACGGGTGCCCCTATGTAGTAGGAAGGAGGGGAAAATTTCTGAGTTTGTTAGAATTTGTGCACTGGGAGAGTTATAGAGATTCGCGACCCATAGGTGAAATTGGGGACTAAACCCATATTGTAAGAGTACTTCATGTAAATATTTCCATTCAATGGAATCGAACGCTTTAGCAAAATCAACAGCCAAAGCAGCCATGGGGATCTTAGATTTGGTCGCTATCCACTTTAAATTCAGTAGTATCCTCCTATTGTCTGAACCCACCTTCCCTGGTAAGAACCCCACCTGTGAAGGATGTATAAGGGATGACAGAATATTGTGCAACCTGGTAGCCAGCATTTTGGCCAACATTTTTGTATCCACAGGGATTAATGAAATGGGGCAAAAGTTGGCACAATTAAGGGGGTCGTTGGACTTCTTGGGTAAGAGGTTGATCAGGACTTCATTCATCGAGGGTGGAAGGGAACCCAAAGACTGAGCAGTCTGTAGAACTTGCAACAGTGGGCAAGTAATTTCTTGTTCCAGGGCTTGGTAAAGTTCAACAGTCATCACGTCAGGGCCCGGAGCTTTACCTTTGGCCATATGAGTCAATGCCTGATGTAGTTCTAGGGCCTTGATTGGGGCTTTCAATAATCCTGCCTGACCTGAGGATAAAGTAGGGATGCTAAATTTCTGACAAAATTGAGAGAGACCTGCAGAGATCTGGGAGGGTGTCATATCAGACTGGTATTCATACAAAGATTGGTAGAATGCCATCATAGTTCTATTGACACCAGCAGGATCGGTGATTACTGAGCCAGAAGGCAATCGAATGGCATGAATTCTTATCAAGGCCTGCTGCATGCACAGTTGGTAGGCTAATAGTTTCCCTCCTTTATCACCCCCTTCCCAGTAGGAATGTTTCTATCATGTGAAGAGCCATTCTGCCTTCTTATGGAGCAAGGCATTAATTTGATACTTAAGACCTGCAATATTGCGAATCAGAGATACATCCCTAGTGGCAGTGGGGGAGGCCTTAAACCGTTCCTCTAAAGCCATAAATTAAGTTTACAGTTTAGCCAGCTCTTTTTTCCTGGTCTTGTTTCTATGGGCCGCAAAGGAAATAATGTGACCCCTGAGCATGGCCTTAAAGGCCTCCCATACCATACCCACTGAGACTCCACAGTCCAAGTTAAGGGTGAAGTAGTCCTGGGCCACCTTCTGCATGGTTCACTGAAACTCTGGGTCTTTAACCAAGATGAGGCTGCACCTCCATCTCGTGCCTGTAGGGCAGAGTCCTGCGGAGATGTAAGTGGTGGTCACAGGTGCATGATCTGAGATAATAATACTACTTACAGTATTCTGAGTCAATGCACTAGATGCTGCCGTATTGGCTGGCCAGAAGCCGATCTGACTGTGAACCCCATGAGATGCTAAGAAATATGAGCAATCCTGTCCTGAGGGATTGTCAAACCTCCAAACATCTATCAGCCCCATTCAGCCTGTAGTTCTTGGAGGGCAGCGTGGGACTTAGGGTGTGTCTGGGGAGAGGCTTGGATTTATCCAGGAATATGTTGGACACCAGATTAAAATCTCCTCCCAGTATAAGGGGGGTAGAGGCACCAGGTTGTTCCATAGAAGAAATGGCATGGCTCAAGCTGGGAAAAAATTCTGCCTGGTCGGTATTGGGGGTGTACACATTACTCAAAATCAGCTTTCTGGCTGGGGAGGCTAGTCTAACCAGTATCCACCACCCCTGATTATCAGATTTAGAGTCTTCTACAGCCCATGCACTAGAGCCACTGAGGAGAATTGCCACTCCCTTTGTTTTTGAGGTGGCGAAGCTGGCATGCACAGCATCCACCCAAGATTTTTTAAGCCAGGAGGTGGACCTGCTAAGAAGGTGAGTCTCTTGTAGTAGGGCCACATTCATATGTAGAGACTGGAGATGTTGTAATACTTTGGTACATTTTATTGGGTGATTTAGGCCTTTCACATTCCATGACACTAATCGCAGGCCCGAGAGTTTACCATCCATAATGACCACCTGGGGATGGTGTTAGATGGGAGACGAAATAGGTTATACCAAGGGGACAATAAGAAATGTTCAGAAGGATAACAACCAGGTAATAATTCCTGTAGTTTTTCACAGAATAATATAAAGAATACAATAACAAGGACAGACACTTGAGCTTTATATTACCCTTAAGTTCAAGGATATAGTACTGAATGAAGAGAAAAGGTCAGCAGGGTCCTACAGACTCTAGCTATAGATAGTTACAATTGGTAATATCTGGCATCTGTGTAATCCTATAGATCAACAGTTCTCAGACTTTGTCACAGTGAGCCTCCCCAAGTCCATAGAAAAGATTTTGAGCCTCCCCCAAAAATTGAAATAATCTTGGGCCTCCCCAAAGAAAAATAACACACTATACTTTGCACAGTACACAATGAATAAATTGAAACCCCTTTGTGTACTTTGCTCACATTCAGTTCTTTGTCTTGTACTGACTTGTAACTTTTGAAAATGAGCTCCTGTGATCAACAGTGTTGTCTGAATAACAAATAAATTAAATAAACAATTATTATTATTCCGCATATTGAACCCCCCCCAAAAAAAACAAGCCAGCATACTTGCTCTGCTATTTTCATTCTTGAACTGTTGTTACCCCTTGTTGCAGTGCCTTTATGGGTCAGACTACTTTCTCTGTTTCCTCTCTATATGAAATAACCTTCCTACATACTTTGCCTCTCCCACTCCATCCCTGCTCCTAAGCAACTTCTCAGGGATTGCTTTGCTCCTTCCTGCTACTGCTCTTAGCACTTCTATGCTCAAACTTGTATTTGGACTGTTCTGCCATCAGTTTACAAACTGATCAATTACCACCACTCATTATTAATTTATTGTTCATATTTATTTGCACTATTGCTCATTGAATATTTCTTGATTGTTTTGCAGTTACCTTTTGAAATGTATTCACTCCCTACCCTTCCCCGGGTACTCCTGAAATGAGCCTTGGCTCATTCACCTTCCCTTGTCACCTATTAGTAAATAAATACATAAAATTCACCTACTGTCATTATCTTCTTTCAGTTTGCTTCATCTCTTCACACAAAATATATAAAACCCAAAATTTAAATACAGTAATTTTTCAGACTTGCTTGAGCCTCCCCTGGAACAGATTGGGGCCTCCCCAGGGAGGCTGGCCTCACCATTGGAGAACCCATGCTATAGATCAACCTAGAATAGAAACAACTATCTGAGTAAACATATTAAAATAAACAACAGCAAGTGTTTAAACGCTAAGAGCATTGGAGGTTTCAGTGAATGAAGGTGCCTAAAAAATGGGGTACCCTCCGCTACGCAAGCGTCCACGCTCAAGGTCAGAAGAGGAGAAAGGCAACAAACATAAATGCAACTCTCCTCATCTGGTAACCAATCCTGGGATGCTAGGATAACCACTAGGAGGGGGAAGGGGGGAACAGGGAGGGGAGGGATAGGAGGGGGGAACAGGAAGGGGGATAAACAAGTGGGGGGGAGTTGGGTAACTCGCCCCTATCATTCACCATAAAGGCCATTCAGTTGCGGTCTTGGAGTATTTAGGCTCCAAAATTATTGGGGGAGAACCAGGTTGGATCAGGCCCCAAGTTGAACCAGCCCATCCACTGTTATCTGTGCAAATAATAATACATAGAGAAATGCAGAAACCTCGATCAACCCAAGATAGGGCTATTTAGCCAGTAGCAAAGAAACCATCCCAGGGCATATAGTAAATACAAAATATAGTTGCATTAAGATGGAACAGCATAATATACAATAAACTTAAGAGAGCAAATTAAGTTCACCCAGGAGGTCCCTTGTTGCATAACGAGGAGGATTCATCAGCTCATTGGGTGTTTAGGGAAACTACTACAGGATCTGGAGATGAGAGAATGGCAGCTGCATATGTCTTTTCACCTGGCTTGAGTTTCCCAGAGAAATCCACCACTTCCACCAAGGGTGAATCAGGAATGTTCACCCAGTCTATAGGGGGTTCCTTAGGTGGTTATAACCCAGACGAATAGCCATCCATAGAGACCTGAGGAGGATCATCTCGGGGGATCTTAGCAGGAGGGCTGAGTCCTACTTGATCTGCTGGAAGGACCTGACCACTTCTTGATCATTGTCTGGAGTGAGTGTATACTCCCCCATGTCTGGGAAGAAGAACTGATTGATCAGCTGTGGTGATAGGGCTCAAGTAGTCAAGCGGGGTTGTATAAAATGAGCCCTTAGCCCTGGGGGAATCATTAAAGGAGGACACTAGTGCAGCTGCATATCATTCCCCTGAAGCGTGTTCAGCAAAAGAAGAGTTCCTAGGAACTTTCGAGTCAACTGGAGCCCAAAGCCTTCTGGGAGATGTAGTGTGAAGTGGTAGATTAGGCCAGAGTTTAGTGATCCATCGTTCCACTTCTGCAGGGCCATCTGTCATGATTTCCCTTCTCTCCATGAACACCAAAAGTTGGGTAAGTCCCTTAAACCACTACAGAAAAATATGTGCAGCAAGAAATTTTTTCAGGGGCCTGTATGCACGGCGTTTACTGGCAGTTTTTGTGCAAAGTACCTGTAAATAGATATTGTTGCCCCATGCCATATAATTTCTCCCAAGTCTTGAGCAGCCTGGAGTATACGCTCCTTGGTGGAGTATCTCAGCAGATAGGCCACTATTGGTCTGGGGGATGTACTGGCTCTGTTTTTCCTCCCATTAATTTGGTGGGCTCTCTCAATCTCCACCGGTCCCCTTCAGCGGTCTCCCAACATTATAGGTACTATCTCATTTAAAAAATTCTCCATTGAAGTGCCCTCTACACCCTCTGGGATTCCAATAATATGGAAGTTATTGCGGTGCCCATGGTTCTCCTGGTCCTCCACCCTTGCAGTCAAAATTTCCAGTTTCTCTGCTTATAACATAACTTTTTGTTGTAGTTTGGCTTGTTGTATTTCTAGGGACTGTGCTCTTTGTTCTGCCACATTTAGGCAATCTTGAAGTATACGGACATCAGCCGTGGTGCCTGTCAAGGTAGTATTTATGTCATCCACCCTGGACAGCACTGTTTCTAACATGAGGGTGATATAATTGAGAGAGTCCCCTACTGATCCAGCATGCAAATTTACTGCCAGCATTGATAGCTTATCTGCAGAAGCAGTACTGGTTGCCATTGTAGCTGAGAAGGAGGCTAGGAAGGTTGTACACCTTGCTCGATCTCAGATCAGGTAGTGCCAAGTTCAGGGTGGGTGAGATAATGCAGAGGTAAGGCTGTGACCTTTGCAGCCTAGTTGAATGAATGACTTGCTGAAGACAGTGCCGATACTAAGCAAAACTGCCATATTACTGCAAAATGGTCACACCAGACGATAGGGGTTGTTTACCTGAGCAGTAACGTGTACTTTTTATATGAACAGCCCCCGGGGTTAGGCCAGCTGGCCACAGATTGAGACCAGACTTAAAGGAACTCCAAATTAGGCAGCCATTTCTTTGATGGCCAGACCATGCCTCCGGAGTCATTATTCTTACCAAAAAAGAAAAAGAAAAAAAAACAGCTCCACCATTGACCTTTGTGACCTCCTATGGAGGAGGAACAAGAGAGCTGGTAAATATAGTTAAAAACAACCTACAGACACTTAAAGGCACATCTACTGTACACTTAATAAGATCTTGGAAAAGCCACTAAGAGTATTCTATAAAAAGAGGGAGGAACCTGAGAGACCAACTAGTGCATAGTTACCAACCCAACTCCAGGTTACAGAGTAAAAAACAAAGATGGGGCAGCAAACCCTTTGGTTTCTGTAGAACATGCCAGTACATGGATAGAAAACAAATGTTCCTGAATCCAACAAATGGCAAAGTGGAATCCATAAAAGGGATCATAGGCTGCAACACAGAAGGAGTGATTTACCTTCTCAACTGCTCACGTGGTAGCTACTATATGGAGCACACAAAAAGGAAAATGAGATTCAGGGTGAATTAATATGTAGCAGCCTTTTGGAACAAAAAGCCAGAGTATGCAATGGTTGTACATGTAAACAATAACCCTAACACACTATGTAAGGTTCTAAACAGTAACCCTAACACACTATGCAAGGTATCAGCCATTGGGATTGAGTCCATTAACAAAAATGTAAGAGGGGAAATCTTGACAACTTGTTAAACTTTAAAGAGCAAGATTGGATCTTTAGATTGGGAGCCCTCAAACTAACAGGGTTAAGTGAAAAATTTGAACTCTCACATTTCCTTAAGAGCAAAAAATAAAATAAAAATACCCCTCCCCCCAACCATAGGTCACAATAAAGTGCTTAGAAAAACTGCCATAAGGCACCTGTATTCTTTGTTCTACAGTATCTGGTATACTTCAATATGCATTAACAGTTTACCTACCCGGACATGCATATATGTATGTATGTAACTTCACTGTATATGACGCAATTCAACCAAAAGGTGGTAAAACAGCTCACACTGTTTTTCTATTATCTTCCTCTTCTTGTTTTTCACCATTACAGGTATATTGATCAGAAATGAGTTCACTACGAATGAGGTATTAGATAAAAGATTCAAGAAGAAACTTTTTCCTACATGTTTCACTTGGAGGAGGGTTTTTCACTTTATTCTTTCTAAAATGTCTTGTACAAATAATACACAGGATTCACATCAAGAATAGATTAATTGATATGTAGAGCAGTTTAACAATCATGGGTCCTGATCAAAACATGTGATGAAAGCTGTATGATTAGTTAATATGAGCTAGAAGCACTTTGATTGGTGGATGGAATTTTCTGAGTTTTCCAAATGAGGGTGTATAACCCACTTGGTGATTACACTTACTTAGTTCTGATGAAGCCTGCAAGCTATGCAGTGCGGCTGCACAGCCAGTACTTGTTTGTATTAACCTCTTATCATGACTATGGAATAAACCTTGAAACTACCAATTGCAAAAAGGTTTACACTCTGTTTCTTGAATGAATGGTGAGTGCATGTTCTCATAGATACACTGATGCTGTCAGCAGATAAGGAATACTAGGCCCATCTGGTCTACTTGTTTAAGCTGCCCAATGAAGCGTCCAGTGACCCTCCTCTAAGATACCATTAACTTTGATTAGCAGCACCACCACCCTGGTTCACTCTCTTTCCCTGTTATAAAGTAGTCACTAGACATATTTAAAACACATATTTGGACTTTTTTTGTTTAGTATCTGATGATAGAATGACCACTGTATATATGTACAGGACCCAAATCAAAACTAAGTATAACTACATAGAATTGCCCTGGTAGTATCCCATATTTCAGTGGTAGTACCTTCAGTAAACTGTTTTCTACTGTAACTTCACAGCAGAATATGGTGCACAAATAAAGAAACAGGGCAAACAGAGTTTAAATATCAAACACCAGTGTGTTTCTTTTACTATATGCCAAAGCAAAGCAGTTTCCAGGTAAACCCTAGTGCCTCGACTCCTCAACAAGTCTTCAACGGTGTTTGATATTTAAACTCTATTTGCTCTGTTTCTTTATTTGTGCACTGTATTCTGCTGTGGATTGTCTATATATGTGGAGATTAGCCATCTCCAATATGGAGCAGCAACTGTCAGATTTGCAGGTGCACAGTAATAGTTCTGGATTTTGTTTCTACTGTAACTTGCCTGGGAATATACCATGACCCTCTCAAATTGCTTAAGGCTTCATACAGCATACTTGTTATTGCTTTTGACGGCTTTTATTAGTGCTGTGTGGATCAGAGAATCCTGCTAACAGAATTCTGGCAAAATTATCATTACAGATTGAATATGAATTCTGCAGAGTTCCACTGCTTTTGCTTTTAATATAAACAGTGAGTTTTTAATGTGAACTGCATTTTTAGGTTTTTGAATCGCAGAAACATGTTATGTAGAGAAACTGCAGAATGTTGCTATTTTCCATAGCATTCACATCAATTGCCAAATCCCTCAGTTTCCATGATTTTCTTTTCTTTCTTTTTTTTTGTTACAGTGGAAATAATTTATTCTGACTTGAGCAGAATGCTGAAGAATTTTGCAAAATTCCTCAAAGTTTAGAAATAAGCCAAAATTTGCACTTCAGACCATCACTAATATTTCAGAATAAAACCAAAATGCATTATTTAATTTGTTTTTGTGATGTGGAGTTTTTTGTCTGTTTCACCAAAATATTTATTTCTAGCCAGTCTTCATCTCTTTTGCAAACGTTCTCTATCATAAGTCCCTTAAACTACACAGAAGCCCACAAAACAGTTAACAATATATTAAGTTAGAACTTTACTCAGAGAGAGAGAGACAGACTGACACATTGATAGATAGACAGACAGAGTGAGAAAGACAGACACATATAGTAAATGTATAGTCAGACAGATAGGATAGATAGATAGATAGATAGATAGATAGATAGATAGATAGATAGATAGATAGATAGATAGATAAAAAGAGAACCAGGGAGAGAGACACAAATAAAGATGACAGACAGATTTATTTAAAATGTTGTTTAGAAAAGTACACTGGAGAAAAACTTTATTTTTAAATGAATCTCTACTGACATAGCAGTTAAAGAGCTTAAGGGGTTGCCTTGTCATGTGTCATGTGCCAAGTCCACAATCCTTGTTATTCATTGCAGGGGTTGACTACCAGTCAAATAGACACACACTCCACTCAGGCTTGGTGTCCTGCACTCCATATGATTGAACAATTATTCCCTAGTGTTCTTAGTTGGAGGGAGCAGTTCTATGAAGAAATGTTTTAGTTCCTTCTATGTCACCTACTGATGGCAGTGAGGGTCTGGAGGTGTAAGGACCTGAAGATGTCAACATCAGGGCTGCCCCTCCTCTGCTCAGTGATACTGTATATGAGGTGCTCAGATGCAACTATGGCAGGATTCAGATTTTCAGAATGAATGCAGGCAATGCATTTGTTATACTAATATTTGAAAGTAGAGATAGACAAGAAATTTCAAATTACAGACCAATCTTAGTTTTCTAACCACTGTCCAAGGCCGTAGAAAGGATTATATATGACCAGATTATGGATTACTTACAAAAGTACAGATTCCAGACAGCTGAGCAACATGGTTTCAGAAAAAAAAATTACAGTACCATTACAACTTTGGCAGAACTTTAAATTTCATTCATGAGGCCTTGGGCAGTGGTGACTTAATAGATTCTATTCATGTAGTTTTATCCAAAGCATTTGTTTCGGTACAGCATTCAAAACTGTTTGAGAGTTAAAGTCAGTTTCAGTTCTCTATGTCAGTTACATCTTTTTTTAAAGAATATCTATCCAACCACATTCAACAGGTTAACATATATACTACTTTTTCCAAAATTCTTCTAGTAAACTTAGATGTTCTCCCAGGGTAAATGCTCAGGCCTCCTTTATTTAGTCTTTTCTGGAACAATTTGGCTACTGTTATTAATTTTTCTAGGATCCTGTTGTATGCGGATGTTACAGTAATCTTCTTCCAGAATAAAGATTTTAATAGTTTGATGAATACATTATAGTCAAATGTCTATACTGTTCATAACTGGTTTATTGACAATAAGTTATGTTTAACTACAAAAAAGACAAAAAAACATGATTTTTCATTCTAGGAACCAACTACTGTATGGCCATTACAATTTCTTTCAATAAAAAACTTTAGATGGAGCTACCTAGGATGAAGTCAATGGCCCAGATATTCAAACTGCGCCATTTTGTGGTGCAAGCCCCTGCACCACTCAAAATAGTTGTGCAGGGGTGTGGCCAGGGCGATATTCAATGGAGTTGCACTCTGGCGCAACTTCTTTGAATATCACCCCCTGGCTACATCCACTGTGCATGGTGCAGTGGAACTGCACCAGCGCAAGTGGTCAGAGTGGAGCATTGCGATGCGGTGGTGCAAGTTCCATTGCGCCATGTGCAGCACCTGCAATATTCAAAGGGTGACATGCAAATGGAGTCATAATTTATGCAAGGTGCGGGGGGGCCATTTGCATCTAATTACGGCCCCATTTGCATGCCATTAGCATGCAGGTGCGCCAATCCCTGATGACTTGCACCTGGCGCCCTTCCAGGCAGCAGTCATCGGGGACCGATGCCCCCTGCAGCCCGATCACAGGCATAACTGAATAGTCCCCCCCCAAGCAGCCAGATCCTGGGCATAATGTTATGCTTCCCCACCCCGAGTAGCCCAATCGCAGGCATAATGTTAAGCCTCCCCCAGTAGCCCGATTGCGGGCAGCTTCCTCACACCCACATCCAGAATCCCTGGTGATCTAGTGGCCCCCACCCCTCCCGCCCATGAAGCCCCACCACCCGCTCCCCGTCAGCCAGTGGGTGGAAGCACCCACCACCTGCGCCCCACCACCGCCGATTGACAGCTCGGTAGGGCTGCATGCCCATTGGTTCAGAGCATGAGCCAATGGGCATGCAGCCTATACAAGGCAGTCCAGATGCGGGAATGAAAATTCATTCACATATCTGGACTGACTTGAACAGTATAGGTCATGCCCATTGGCTCATGCCTGAACCAATGGTGTGCAGCCCTACCGAGCTGTCAGTCGGTGGGTGGCAGTGGCAGGTGGTGGGGTGCTGCTGTCCACCAGGTGACAGGGGGAGGGTAGGGCTCCGTGGTGGGAAGGTGGGGGGCCACCAGATCACCAGAGATTCTGGATGTGGGGTGAGGATGCCACCCGTGATCGGGCTACTGGGGAGGCTTAACATTATGCCCATGATTGGGCTACTTAGGGTGGGGAAAGCTCACATTATGCCCATGATAGGGCTACTTGGGGGTGGGGGAAGCTAACATGGCTGCCCACGATCGGCTACTCAGGGTATGAGGGAAGCTTCACATTATGCCCACGATCGGGCTACTCGGGAGGGGTGGGGAAGATAACATTATGCCCATGATCGGGCTACTGGGGTGGGGAAGCCTACATTATGCCTGCGATCGGGCTACTTGGGGGGTGGGGGAAGCTTCACATTATGCCCGCGATTGGGCTACTCGGGGAATACGTTATGCCCGCGATTGGGCTGGGGGTGGAAACTTCAGCCCACAATTGGGGGCATGGGGAGGCGCCACCAGGTGCAGCAGGAACAAGTCGAGTGCCACCCACAGGTGGCAGTTGCTGTGTTGTGCCCTGCAATGTGGCAGCTCACCTGTGGGTGGCCCTCTACTTGTTCCTTTTTTTTTCAGCATAACTTTGTGCAGGCACAGGTAGGGGTTGCACCTGCATAACTCTGCATGGCCCAGGCTGAATGTCGGGCTGTGCAGTTTTAATGTGACGCACGCCACCTGTGCTCATATATACTGATGCACCCGTGCATCGGATTTATCAGGCGCATTCTTTCCTTTTCAATATCACACCGGGGTGCATCAGTGGGTTGTGCATGGCGCAACAGTGTTGCGCCATGCGCAACCCTTTTGGATATTTGGGCCAATGAATATAAATACCATGGCTTGATCCTTGATGGCTGCCTTAGTTACAGTCAACAGACTGAAAACCTGTTCATCGAAGGTTTGGTATGCTATATAGAAACAGATCTATTTTACCCTGGATACAAGAAAATTGGCTGGTTTGACACATATGCTGTCATTAATAGATTATGGCCTTGTGATTTACTCTTCCATCTACAAAACATCTCTACAAAGAATTGCACTTCTTGTGAACAAAGCACTTAGGTTTGAATGTGACCTTTCTTTAGATTACCATACTTGTTCCTTGAATAATGTCTCAAATTGGCAATCTTTACAATAAAGAATTAATCAACAATTGGCTGCTGAGGATGGAAGATGGCAAATGGACATGTGCCAACTAAATTAAAACTTATGGTGAAAAAAATATGTAATTGTCAAACACTAAAACTAGGTTGATGGATGATCTCTGTTTTAAACTGCCTTACTCTTAAAAAATGCTGCTCAAGCTACATTGTATTAATGAGTTAGAAATTTTTGGAACTTGCTATCTGAAAACACCAGAACTCTGATGAATTACAAGTCTTTGGTAACAACGTAAAGACATATATTAGTACCACTGATATTTACAAATGTTTTGAGAATGTATTTATTTATTTTCTGTAAGTATCATTAAATTGTCTTATTTTAATTTTGTATATGTTGACAATGGTTGCTTTTGAAAACAGACAACTATGTCCATAGGCTCTCATTTTAAATGAAATGAAATAGTGAAGAAGTGGAAGGGCAAAAAGGCTAAACATATATGGCACAGGGTCATGATGTTGCAGATGAAACCATGCACATCACACCCACGCACAGAAAATAGCATGCGGCAACACAGCAGTGGCACATAATGTCATCCACACATGAACACCACACACCTGATCCTTCAGTTTGTTTTTTTGTGGGGGGCTCTACTCCCTGCACCTCCCATATGGATGGCTTTGACTCCCACACCCCCTGGAATAAATATAACCAACTCCAAGAGGCTGTGGACAGCAGGGCAAGTTAAAAAGCTGACTGCAGCACTTAGTCATAGCTGCACAGTCAGAACATAAAAAAAATTTCCCCAGTGGGGTTTTAAACCCTGGTCTTCCTCCTCATCTACTGCTGGATCAGGTGCTCTAGCCACTTCACCATGGGAGAGGCTCAACTGAGCACCTGACTGGCAGTGGTTACATCACTTCCTCTTTGTTACGAAGTGACTGGGGTAACTGTACAGTTGTATTGCTCATATATCCCTGTCACTCCCATACTATATGCATTACTGACCACATGGTTCTTCATGCATGGTTTAGTCAATGCTATACTGATCTGGTACATATATATATATATATATATATATATATATATATACATATATGTTGACCAAAAAAGAATCATAAAATCGAAATATTGAAATCAACTTTATTGGCATCTGTTACAAGCAGTCATACAATGTTTCCTTGATCATGTACAGTGGCGTCCCTCAGGATGAAACCCACTTTTAAAGCACCCTGCAGTATGCTGCAGCAGACCAGCTGAATAAAGCAATGTAATTTCAATGGCAATTGGTCTCTTTTGTCATGCAGGAAACTGTGGCATTCACTTTATCCTGGCAGTGTCACATTTTCCTGAATGACAAATAGGACTAATTGCCATTGAAATTACATATTCAGCAGGTCTGCTGCAACACTCTGCAGTGTGCTACTAAATGTTGCAGAATTGCATTTCCTCCTGAGGGATGCCACTGTAAATGTGTATTTTTAAATTGGGTAGTGGTAAGTTCCAGTTGCATGGAATGTTGACAAAAATGAACTTTGTGCCTGGTTATTATTAATAATATATTGACAGTGTAGTGCCCAGTGTCAGGTTCCCTCATCTCAGTCACTGTTCTGAATGAAAAAAAAAAACTCATGAATTGTTAAGGCCATCGCGGTGCACTTCCCTGTCTTCTTACAAATTGCAATTTGACTGCTAGATCCTACATGCCAAAGGTCTTGTGGTGAAACTCAGTTTAATTTTTGTGTAATGTCACCTGCCGACTCTTTAACAATAATACAGATTAGGGCCGTGTATGGACTGAATATTATTTCCCAAATACCATGAATAGTAGTCATTCCGAATGTTTGGATGGACATCCTGAATACCTCACTATTTGGAAGGTATTCAAATAGCAATATTCGGTGGATGAGATTTCAAACTCTCACAGAGCTTCCTTGGCCAATTGGAGGTTGTTTCTGAAGCTCTCAGCTCTGCACAACATGTGATCTCCTTACTGGGACTTGGTAGACACCTGAGAGAGATAGCTTGAGTCTGTCTGCTTCAGAGAGCTTGATCTTGCCACCACAAAAAAATGTTTTTCTGTTAGGGAAATAGTTTCTTTTTTGATCAGTCGTTAATATCTGATTATTATTAGATAACTTCTAACTGCATTATTTTGTGTTTTTGTCCATGTACTGGGCTCAGTTGCAGGGATTTGCAAGAGAGAGAGGAGTGTGTGTGTGTGTGTGTCTGCTGACACCCATCTCCTGCTGCATTCAGTCACACAGCTCTTCTAGTGTGTGTGATCTTTTTTTTTTTTTTGCCGATAGGCATTTATTTTTGGCAGAAAGATGATTCTTTCTGCTCAGTAAAGTCAGGGTTTGGTTTTCTGTCTAGTGTGACAGAATTATATAATGTATATTATATAATTTGGGGAACTGTTTCTGGGCTCAGTAACAGTCATTCAGAGAGGGGAGTTTGTTTGCTAAGCTGCGCTCACTTGCCCTATCCCCTGCATTTAACTTCCAGTCCACACAAAATCTAGTGTGTCTGACTGTGATGTAAGAGAAATTAAATGTGAAACTGATTTTCTTTTGAAAAAGCATGGTTCTGATTTTGATGTCTCTCTTTTTATTTTGTTCTCCTGTTTGCTGCTTTTTTCTTGTGCTTAAAAGTGCAACAGTTTCAGTAGCAGAGCAGTAGAGAGAAGACACTCAGTGTGTGTGTGTGTGTGTGTGTGTGTGTGTGTGTGATGTGATGTGACTTGTGTGTCTGCTGAGTCTGACACATCTAGTCTCCCCCTCCACTGCACGAGTGCATTCAGACAGTTACACAGCTCTAGTGTGATATAATTAATTTTTTTTGCTAAAAGAAATTTCTTTTGCAGAAAACAGGTTTGTTTTTGCTCATGAAAGTAAGGCTTGATTTTTTGTGTAGCGTGACATTACCATCTAGTGAGAACTATGGTGTTGGCTGTCCCATCTCCCCCACACAGTTCACTGCTCTGTCGCACGAAGCACATTGTGTAGCCTGAGTGTTGGTAATATTAGTTTTAGTGTGTGACTCCATCCTGCACATGTAAGTCTGCTTATCAGTATCTTCACATGTTTTTCAGTGTGTCAGGTGTGGCACAGTGATGTGTTGTCCCTGTTGTGTGGTCATTTACAAACAGCATATTACAGTTACACACATCACATACTAGCCACACCATGCTAATACTGTATAAATAAATAAAACTATTTGTCTGTGCATGCATCAGTTCTTCTCATTGTCATTGTCACATCAAGCAGCATCAGTATCATTTATCATGTCTTGTGACAAGCAAACCCATAAAAGAACTTGGTCCAATGCCAGCAAGTCTTTAGCCCTGCCTGTACCAAGCAGCAGTGATGCAGAAGGTAATATACGTTCATCTGGATGTATTTGGCAGCCCACAATATTTTTATCACTTAGCAAGGCACTACCTAGAAACATAGAGACATAGACTTTGACAGCAGATAAGGACCGCTTGGCCCACCTAGTCTGCCCATTTCCCTACCTAGAGGATAAGCTGCAGATCCTATTTAACCAACAGCCTGTTTCTTCCTACCCCCCACAAAAATTGCCTTGTGACTGTCCCATGCATTCTTGAATTCTCCCACAGTTTTAGACCCCACAACCTCCTCAGGAAGGCTGTTCCTTGTGTCCACCACCCTCTCTGAGAAAAAATACTTCCTCACATTGACTTGAGCCGTGCCCCCTCTATCTTCAAATTGTGTCCCCTGGTTCTTGCACATCTCTTTTTCTGCAAGATGCTACTCTCTTGGACTTTGTTGATTCCACTGAGGTACTTAAACATTTCTATCATGTCCCCCCTCTCCCTCAATTCCTCAAGGGTATACATATTAAGCCCCTTTAGTCTCTCCTCATATGGCTTCTCTTGCAGACCCTGCACCATTTTAGTTGCCCTCCTCTGAATTGCCTCCATCCTGTCTATGTCCTTGTGGAGATGGGGTATCCAGAACTGGATGCAGTACTCCAGATGGGGTCTCACCAACTGTCTGTACAGGGGGATAACAACTTCCTGTTTTCTGCTGGTGGTGCCTCTCCCTATACATCCCAGTATCCCCCGAGCCCTCCCTACCGCCTTCTCACATTGCTTGCCAACCTTAAGGTCATCTGATATGATTACCACCAGGTCCCTTTCCATTTTTGTTGTTGTTACTAGCTCTCCACTAGGCTCAAATAGCAGTTTGAATGGAGAAATCAGTACTAACATTGATAGCACTGTCACCACCACCAGTAGCAGCAACCCATTTGCTGCGCATTACAGTTTAGTACAGCACCAAGTGAGGAAGCATCAGCCACAGGCACTATCATAAGTTGCCCTGCATCTTCTTCCACCCTTGATGTGACACCCCTTGCCACTACTGGCAAGTCTTTAAACATCCAGCTGTTAAAAAAAAACAAAGCAGTCCACATTAAGCTTTAGCAGGATTGGGTCAGCTCCAGCCATACAAGATAGGGCAAATTGTAATCCAACTGGTCAGGCAGCTGTTGTGGAGCAAAGACATGTTGCAGCACCAAGCTCAGTTGATGGTAAAGGTGGGGGAAAAAAGGGTAGCCATGGCCACCTACTAGAGCCAACAAATGCTGGTGCAAGTAAAGCTGAAAGAAATGCGGTGTGGCTGCATTTTAGTATATCATAAAAATTATGCCACTAAGGCACTGTGTGGGCTGTGTGACAGCATAATTAGCAGGGGGAAAATGTATCCAACCTAACCACCACGGCAATGATCAATCATTTGAGGATCAAATTTGCCCATGCACTGCAGGGATCAGGTGTGTTGCTCTGTGTTACGCCAAGATCCTCTAGTGCTTATGGTTGTCCAGATATTGATGATTTTCAGTTGCAACGTGATGGTGATGGTCATCGTGTCAGTGAGTCTGACACAGTTTCTTCTTGCCCATCCACACCAGTGACAGTTCATCACAAAACGGTTTCAGCAAAAAGTGAGACTCTACCTTTGACTCCTGGTGATTCACCTACTATGCAGTCCACAACCTCTCACATTAAAATGCAACAAATAAATCAGCCGCATTACTGTCACACACTTCCTTAGCCCCCAATATGCAGGCCTTTCATGCAAGGACTAAATATCACCCCTCACATCCATCTGCAAAACAGATAACCCAATTAATTGGGGAAATGATTGCACTGGATCTGCAGCCATTTTCAATGGTTGAAAATATCAGTTTCTGGTGGCTGATGGAACATTTGTACCCATGGTATCAGATACCATCACACACATTTTCCCATAATGTTTTGCTGAATATATATATGATGATGTGCACAAGGCAGTATTTCAGCGACTATCACATGCTGTTGGTGATGTCTTCCATTATACAACACATATATGGAGCAGCACAAACTCCTTCCATGTATATATGTCATGACTGAACATTGGCGTGCAGCAGAACCAACTGGTGTCAGCACTGAAAGTGCAGATGTATATACTTTCAGTCATTCCCCTGGTGGGGCCCCCCACAACCTCTCATACCAGGTCTGCACTTCTGAATGAATTCTTTATGCCTCTTGATCACCGGTCAGTCGACATTTTGTCATTCTTGCAAGACATGCTGAGATTGTGTACTAAAGAGAGGCTGCTGCATGTTGGTTTCATTGTGACTGACAATGCAGCACATATGATTAAGGCTTTGCGTGATGGACTCTTTTAAGGGATCCATTATTTTGCCCACAGTTTGAATCTGGTGGTGACAAAGTCCATCTGCAAGACACCAGAGGTGGATCAAACTATTAAGACAGCTAGAAGCATTTGTGCTCATTCCACCACTCTGTTAAGGCCACACACCAACTGCAGCAGGTGCAAGAGAGCATTCAGATTGCACAGCACAGGCATTCTATATGTTGCAAAGTCTACTGGAGCAGAAGCAGGCTCTGCATGAAATGAGAATAGAGACAGACATTGGGGGAGTTCTCAGCAACCAGGACTGGGCTATTATTGAAGGCATAGTAAAGGTGCTTTGACCTTTTGAGTGAAACACACGTAACATAAGTTCAGAATCTGCACTACTCAGTCAGGTCATCCCTGCAGTCCAGATACTGAAAAGGCACAGCAGACATTTTCCACCCATTCCGATCTTGCACCTTCACTGAGGGACCTTGTAGACAATCTAACCATTGAAGTAGAGAACAGGTTTACAGACATTTGTGGCAGTAAGCCATATGTTTTTGCAACAATGCTGGACCCAAGGTTTAAGTGTGAGATACTGCACCATGAAATGCCTGTGCACCGAGTAAATGAGTTTAGGCAGCAGCTGTGCTCAGAGTTTTACTATGTTTGCTAAGAATATGATGCATACAGAAGTATCTTAGGAAGAACAACAACAGCAGGAGAATGCTCCTAATGATGATGAGGAAGCAGACTGCTGGGTACAACTCAGTTCATCCCTGCAGGCAGAGCAAAGAAAGAGCACTCACTCTTGACAAGCAATGTCTCTATTGCTTCTTCACAGAAGCTCTTGAATTTGTCTCCATAGATCTCCTGCAGAACTGGAATAAAAAGTTGAAATCATCCTCTCACTTGGCACAGCTGGCCATCAAATACCTGAGCTGCATCCCAACCAGGTTGCCATCAAAGAGGTTGTTTAGCACTGCAGGGGATGTGGTGGAGCCTCACAGATCCTCATTAGATGCTGAACATGTTGAGCAATGTCTGTTCATCAAGCTGAATTTACCACATCTTGATTACAATTACAAGTCTTGAATTTCACAACACTCACAAATACCACTGCTGTTTTATTGCCACATGCCCCCTGTACTTGTAATGCTGGACTGGCCCAACTTCTGGACTGGTGGTGCCACATCCTGTGAAGATGGTAAATGTCACCAGTTTGTGAATATTGCTTTTTATGATTCCTTGTGCATGCGCAAGAAATATCTTGCGGTAGAATGACTTTGGCAGGGTTGTGAGCCCCAATGACTGATGATGCTGGCCAGTCCCAACTTCTCGACTATTGGCACCACACCACTATCATCTGGTATTAGTTTCATCACACTCAATACTATTGCTTTTTTTCCACCAATCCCATGACTGTGATGATCTCTCTCTTCCAGTGCCTCCACCATACTTGTGGTGCCTCAAACCTGATTATGATGCTTGCAAGTCTAGTTCCTATTTATATTTTGTAGCATGCAGCAATTTTGAAAATATGCACCACCACCCTCAAGTTTTTCCCATGCATGAAATATGCCAGTTACCAGTGTGGCATCACCAGTCTCAAGTATTTCCCATGCCTGGAATATGCCAGTTACCAGTGTGGCATCACCAGTCTCAAGTATTTCCCATACCTGAAATATGCTGGTTACCAGTGTGGCATCACCAGTCTCAAGTATTTCCCATGCCTGAAATATACCAGTTACCAGTGTGGCATCACCAGCAGTCTCAAGTATTTCTCATGCCTGAAATATGCCAGTTACCAGTGTGGCATCACTGGTCTCAAGTATTTCCTGTGCTTGAAATATGCTGGTTACCAATGTGGCACACCAGTCTCAAGTATTCATTTACCATGTTAAATCAGCAATAATTATGAGGAAGAAGTCTGGATATATTATGGATGATTGATGACCGCCCAAGGCAGAGTCTACTGTTTCTCATCTTCAAGTAACAAAGTGTGTCCCACCAGCAAAAACACAATGTCTGGGGCAACATGAAAGATGAATTCTGGCTATTCCAACAGGATAGGTTTATAGGCAAAGGAGCAGGTGACTCTTGTTTTAAGTGATTTTGTCACTGTAAAGAACAAAAAGGATATCAATGGGATCAGTAGTTCTATTGAGTCAATCAGACTATGCTAACAGAGAAGGGGTGGACAAAATAGTCACCCAGAGAGGAAGAGCAAGACTGCAAAAACCTCAGCCCAGCTTATTTTTTTTTATCAGAGCTGCTGTTTCTATGCCCCCCCGACAGCCCCTTCTGCCCAACCCCCCCATCTCCCCCCCCAGAATTACTGGGGTTTATCTTATGCCCAGGCCGAAAGCAGTGCCTGCAGGGAGACGGGTGTCATCCTGCCGGTTGGGATTTTTCTCCTTTTCACCCCCTTTGTGCCCGCGCACAGTGCAATGGCTGCAGCAGCTGTCTCCACCTCTGCAGAGGCAACCAAGCACCCTGGGAATGGTTGAGCCCCCGAGCTGTGCCATTCACAGGACAGACCCCCCATCCCGAGGAAGGAGAGCTGTAATGCTCAATCCTTGCCTCCCCCACCAGCCCCTGAGTGACCGAAGTTCATTCCCAAACCCAAGTGGCAGATGTGGCATGAGGTGTGGCATCCAGCACCTCAACTCTCAGTGCCACCGGGCTGGCCTCAGCCCACCTTATAATATGAAGTAGTGATATGTGCATTGAGAATGCTAAATTCCACAAAAACAATTCTGGATGCTGCTTCTGTACGCTACCATAAATATTTGAGAAAATGTTACCAGTACTTTTTTTTTTCCCCACTGCAAATTTAAAACTGCTAAACAAATTTATCCAGTTATGTTAGACACCAGGATACACTGACACCAGATATTCATGTCAAATGTTATGTCTATGGCTGCAATAGTACAGAAGTTACAAACATCAACATTGCTGAGATTTTTCACAAACTTTTTGCAAATATTTACACAGTAAATTTTGAACCCCTATAACTGAATTATCTCTAATCCAATTATCTCCATATTTAGAAGATTCTATAACTATTACAAAAAGGTTATTCATTCTAATTTACACATGTCTAGCTCTAAATTTGCCTTAGTTATATGAAGATACAATTTTTCATGACATGTCCCACAAACAACTAAAATGACAGATGTTAAGCACAAATAATTTTGAGATGCTATGTCCCAATGTCATGAGGTTTGGCACATTTTTAGAACACTTATCAACAAATAATCATTCCAAATTTAAGATCTCTGGATCAATAGATGGCTGAGGTATATGCAGATAAAAACATTCCTGAAATTTCCCACAAAAAATAAAATGATAGATTTTGATCACATATAATTTTGAGGAAACCATCCTAATGTCATGAGATTTGGTGCATGTTTGAACACTTATCATCAAGTAGTCATGCCAAATTTAAGATCTCTGGCCCAATAAACAGCTGAAGTTTATGCAGAAAATACTTTTCATGAAATTACCTAAAACAAAAAAAATAAATTGACATACTGTGAGCACCCATAATTGTGAGACAATCCATCCCAAACTCATGAAATGTTTTATATTTTATTTGAACTTATCCCACAAAGTAAGCATGCCAAACATCAGAGCTCCAGCTCAAAGGATGGCTGAGCTATTACCAAATTAATAAATGTTAAAGATTCTATGAACCTTCGATGTAATTCAAAAAAAGTCATGAAATTTCATCGAAACTCCATGAATTTAGAATGTACTCATTCTGCGTAGCTTTAGAGTCAGAGTTTTATGCATGTGTCACAGTTTTGCTGTTAAGTGGCAGCAGCTGACATACAAGCAAACATTTGAAAACAGCAACTAAAGTTATGCCGCATTTTACCTTTCCACAAGTGCATATCAAAATTGTGCCTTTCCCCAGCAGCTTGACAACTGAAAACCCACATCACAGTCTCTCATATGTTAACTGAGAATACTTGCAAAGGGACATAGGTTGTTAATAAAGACAGTTTCAGTGTTTCTTTGGTTATTGTTTCACATTCTGACTTCAGAAAAAGTTGGAAAAATTACTGGAGACAAGGCTGTCCTTGAACTATAGGACTGTATAAGATTATAGGCTATGAATCCTTCTTAGCTGTTATCGCAAAATACTATACCATTTGTTGACTGTAAGTGTACCGTGAAGTGTCATTTTTAATTTGTATTTTGTTAAGGCTTAAAAAGGCATTTTTACTTTTCATTTCTTAAGGGCTCCACTAAGGAGACAATGCTTGGAATACACTGCTGATCACCCATGCCAAGCAGCCATCACATTTATTCTTGACTCAAATGACTGTGTAATAGCAGCCTCTTAAGAGATATTACACTACTAGGTGAAGATATTACATTAAATCACAGTAAGTGTTCTTATGTGAAAACAAGTCAATGATATACACTAATATTTCTGTTTCATATACACTTGAAAAACAGGCCACATAATGTGGCCCAGGTTTTTATGACTAAATTAAAATGTTTGATCTCTCTCTCTCTCTCTCTCTTTCTCTCTATCTCTCTCTCTCTCTCTATCTCTATCTCTATCTCTCTCTCTCTCTCTCCCCAGCTGCTGAGATTACTCATCAGCTTTAAAGTCCCAGGTCAGACATTAACAAAGAATCGTTTGAGTAGTTCCAGGATCAATTTCATGGTACAGTACAAATAAGTTAGATAATAATTCATTCCAATAAAATATGACAGTTATCCTACACACTTGCTGTGCACATATTGTGTAAAATAAAGTGTCATGATCTCACTTCTGTTTCATAAAGTGTGACATTTTGTTATTGTTTGCTCTGGCAGAAAACAAAAATCCTGAGCATCCTTTTATATTCATCATAGAAATAACATCAGATATAAACCAAAACAAAGCAATGTCAAGGAAAATAATGCTAATAACAGGAACTTACAGTATGCATGACAATGACATAAGCATGCCAATATTTTTACAAAATACTGGCTAAATTATATACGAGACTACATGAATGAATGATACAATTTTTTGTTTGCTAGAATTGGTCATTAGAACAAGTTCTATTTTAAAGAAAAAAGTGTTGTGACACAGAGGTATAAGTATACACTGTAAAAGAACATAAACTAAAAGAAACTACACATTACAAAAGTGTTCACTCAAAAGCATCATTGACATTAACAGGTATAAGAGATGTACTCATAAACAGTACAACGTCAAATTTGCAAAAAGAGAGGAAAATGCTTTTCTTTCATGTTGAGCCCCATACTGAAATGTTGAGAGCTGTGCAAGCGGCTATCCCTGAGCACACTTTAGCACAAGATGTTAAATTTGCTATATTCAAATAAGCCATGAGAACAGTAAGTGGGTACTCAAAACTGTAATGGCTCCAACGATGGGCAGCAGACATAACCCACCAGACCCCATGGCTGGCCACCAACTTTCAGACAAGCTCTACAGTAATGAATTATAGCTCCCCCTCCCTCCCTCCACCTTGTGGCACTGCCACTGTAAAAGAATGAGGACCCTCATTACACATCCCCATGCAAGAATGGAAGAAGACAATGATACGGCCCACCATTATCCCTCCATGGCTGGCCACCATTTTCTGAATGAAGATACTCCTTTGCTTGGTTACCTAGTAAAGCCACCTGATCATGTGACCATTACATTTTATCAGAACATGGGAACATGGGTGCTGTTGGGAGGGAATGGGGGGGTTTGGGTGACAGGGAGTGTCTATACTGAAATGATCTCAGCTAGGGAGGAGGGTTGGGGGCTGTTTTGTTTGACATTTTTTAACCAAATACCAAATATTTGGCTGATTAATTAATACCTGATGCCTGAATACCCAATATTCAGACGCATAATTGGAAAAAGATGTTCGCACAGCCCTAGTTAAAGACAGTATCAGAAAGGGAGGGAACAGATGTGGAATGAAGAGCCTCTAGGGCTCTTGTATTCCACATTAGAAAGGTAGGAATGGACAGGCATGATGAGCCAAGGGGCCTTTTTCTGCTGACAAAATCTATGTTTCCATATTTCTCACTGTGCCTTTCAATATGGCACAGAGTGGGGGTCCGTGGCCAACAGGTCAAGATGGCAGACATTTTCTAGTGCATCTCCAGAAGGGCAGCATTTAAATTGATGGGTAAATAAAACTAAAATCCTCTCTTCCACTTTTAAATATACCAAGACTGTGGAGATAACCAATGGCAATAATCAATCCCGGAAGAAAGCAGTCAAAGCTGAATTTCAGTGCTGTGGCACCATCCGCAGAATCAGGGCTTGATTATTGCCATTGGTTATCTCCGCAGTCTTGGAGCCATGAGGTCTGTATCCAATCATAAGCAGCACACACACCAGATGGGCCAGAAAAGATAGAAATAGAAAAGAGTCTGGCTAGCATGCCAGCAATGCTAAAAGTCATGCAAATGGAGATGAAAGTGGGATATGGCAACATTATAGCCCAGATAACCCATTTGCAGTCTGTGGTCATTGGGCTTTCTGAAACACTGCTAAGCATGGATCGAGACTTGATGAAGCAGAAAAACAAGCTAGTGACATGCAAGATCTGGTCTCAGATTTATCCTAAGAAAGAAACACCCTCAAAAAAGAGCTGGATGACACTAATGATAAAATTGTTAATCTTGAAACTAGATCATGATGTTCTAATCTACGTATTATAGAATTCCCTGAGGGCACAGAAAAAAAAGCAGTGAGAGCTCATGGTCTAGGTATGGCTAGTAAAGCAACTCAGGCTGGGGGAAGAGACCCTACAATATGAAAGTGAAAGGGCCCACAGAGCTGGAATGAAGCCATGACCAGGAGAAATGCCCCAGATGTTTTTTTAATCAAGTAACTCCATTGTATGGATAAGGAGAAGGTCCTGCAGGTGGCCAAGAACATGGATCCAGTCCTGTTATCAAGAGAACAGTGTGTGATCTTTCAAGATCTCAGACGAGATTTACATCAGTGCCGGCAGCAATTTTTGGGGATCAAAAATAAATTATACAACAGAAATTGGGAAGTTTCTCAGCTATTCCCCCCATAGATTCACATAACTTGACCGGGTTGCCCCTCCTAGATTTTTTGATAATCTGCATGATGCAGAAAGATTCATGGAGGAAGCAGATGTGGCCTTAGAAGGAAGATGGCAAGTGAGGAGAATGGCCTTGGCAAAAGGTATGTCAGAACTGTTAGCAGATCCTCATGATCCCCCTCTTAGAATGTCCCTGCTTCAGTCCAAGGTTGCACTGCCAACAAAATTTCCTGTATATACTTACTTTTGAGTCCTGTTACAATGGGAACTACAAGTGCTCACTGACCACAATAAAATCACTGATGTTTTTCAGTTGACAGTTTGTAAATTTCAAAGCTATAGTGCAGTCAGACAGCCTTTTCATGTTCATTTTATTCACTATCAGCTCTCACATAACAGAAAAGGACTGAAGTACCAGTGACCTGTGAGGCTTGGGGGGGGGGATGATATTTTGGATAATAAAAATTGATAAATCAAATTCAATTTAGGTATTGTCTTTAACGCCTCACAATTCCAGGGGTTCCTGCTTTTTACAACAAAGGGCAGCTGACAGCTACTTTTTCAGATTGAAAGTGTAATGGTATGCATGGAGAGATGCAGCTGTCTTCTTAGCCCTTTACTGTCAATAAGGACTACTAGTAGCATAACAGGGGTCCACATAATAATGCCTGTGGTACACTTAACTCTTTTATTTCCAATATTAACATGCACCGATCATTTATCAGATGCAAAAGGAAGAGAACAGATCATAAAACCAAAGCGGATGCCCTCGCCTCTACACTTACAGATTCTTGTACTTAATTTTATTTTATTCTCCTAATGTTTCTCGCCTCAGTCAGTGGTTACAATAAATAAAAACTGTCATTACTGGTTTGTCAGTAGCTGTTTGAGTTTGGAGGAATTAAACACTCTACTCTTTCCCCTCCCGGACTGCATCTTGGGTTGCAGGTAGTGACAGGTGGGGGAACCGTGAGATGACAAGCAGAAAAGGATGGCTCAAGACTGGTATCCCATAATTTCAGCGAATGCATTTGGGTGAGTGAAAAACAGTGACTACAAAGATCAACAGAAATATTGGCAACTGTGTCTTCATAGTGCCAGTAAATGTGAGCGACTATTGTTATTACATCAAGGCAGCAGTGGGGGAGCAGTGTCCTAGTTAGGGTTAGAAGAGGCATTTTGGTGTGGGGTGGAAGTGTGCTGGCTGCACAGCACAGAGAATTAGGGGAGCATGTATGTGTGCTGTAGTGGGGATGCAGACCTAGGTTCGATTCTGGGAGTGACTCTTTTTTGGATCGGTATTTTTCTTCTTTTTTTCACACTATTGCAGCTGACTTCTCTTCCCCCCCCACCATGTCATATTTTATATGCACCCCTTCCACAGTTACCATCTACCCTATCCTGTGTTTCTCCCAGTCCCCGAGTTTGTATCCCCCCAGTGTTGATTATATTTCTTTACTGGGGGTTGCAGGGGGCAGAGCTGCCCCACAAATGGGAGTTGGGGGAAAGCCCCCATCCATAGAATAAGGTCTCTGGCACCTGGTTCACTGTGCTCTGTAGGTGCTAAGAAGTAACTGTGCTGTTTCTGGCTTCGCGTTTGTTGTTTCACTGTTTTGGCACTCGGTCTTTTATATTTGCTATAATCAGATAGATCTTTCAATGCTTGCTAGACCACAGATTAACTGAAGAGCAGCCCCATAATGAAGAAGGGAGACTGTCTGTGTGTCTTTCTGATGCTTGCCCTAACCAAGTACATTTGCTGCATACAGGGAGAATTTTATGCCTCATGGTTGTATGGGTGTGGCCATTTTCTGCTGCTTCAGATATCACAAAATATGTGCCTACAACAGGCACAGCTGAACTCTTTCTTTGGGAGATCTGAAATGCTGACTCTGAGATGTTAGTTCAGGCTGTCTTCTGAGCCACTACCAATTGCTAAATAAATGTAACCTGTTAGAAATTGTGAATATCCAAGTTTGGGTTCATCCAGGACCTAGTTTTGAACCTGGACTTTTGTGTCTCCATCCCTTAAGCACCTTAATGAATTCTCATGTGGGTGAAAGAAGGGTTGGGGGTAAGGACGCAAAACATATGGCTTTGGACACCAGACATTTGGACATGTGGCTTGGGGGTGGTTGGACAATCAGAGAGGGATGGTTGGCCTTCTGGAGGCTAAGTTGTAAAAGTGGGGGAGCTGCTAAATATGCATATAGTGAGCAGTGCTTCCTCCACCCTGGTTTGCAATTACGGGTGAGGGATCTGACCATCGGAGGTTATAGCTCTTCCTTAATAATAGATAAACAACTTGGGCACAATATACCTAAAATCATCCCCAGAGGTGTTAATATCTCTTTGTTAGAGAGCTATGGGCAAATATACGAGTAGCTTTTTGTTTCTCTCTTCTTTCTTATTCCTTTGATCAGTCCCTCCTATAATACACCCTTACTTTCTTTATTTATGTACCATGCAGGGAAGGTGATCCTTTGTATTTCTAAGGACTTGAGAGAGTTAGGTCAGTGTCAGTGGCTCAGTAGGTAGCACACTCGCCTCTGAGGCTGGGAGATCAGAGTGCTGTGGGTTCAGTTCCCACATCTGGCACTTGGGTTAATATCCCAATACTGACACTGTAGTTCAGCATGAGAGGGGTGCTGCACTTCTGAGGTGCCATCTTTCGGATGAGACGTTAAACCGAGGTCCCATCTGCCTGGATTGGTGGTAGTTCAGGTGGATGTTAAAGATCCCATGGCACTTATCGAAAAGAGTAGGGGAATTTCCCAGGTGTCCTGGCCAAATTTCCCTCATTCACTAAAAAATACCACCAACAGCTTAATCTGGTTCAAGGTCAGTTGGCATTCATCTGTATCCCTCTCCCCCGGGTTGTGCCTGAAAATAGGCAGGATTTGTCTAGTGCACTTACCCGGTCAACAAAAACTAAATAAATATTAGCCATCTTTAAAATTGTTTATGTTTTACTATGAAAATCAATGCTGCCCACTGCAACACACATCATTAGCCATCATTATAAGAAGGGAGCATGGCTGGTCAAGTTCTAGACCAGCAAGGCAGGAGGAAAATGTTGTATTGTTTATAATAGTTGTGTTATTGTTACTTGAAGGGTCACTACTAACTAATCAACAAATAATGAACAATAATGGTGGTAGGGGTCACTTTTAACTGGGGTTGTTAAAGGGAAAGGGGGAAGGGAAAAGAAGTTAAAAGGCTGAAATTCATAGTTTAATATGCAGAAGGATTGTTTTACATACAGTAGTTCAAGTTTAAGTTTATTTGATTGACCATAACAATGCAATCATTATAGCCATTACAAAATGCTATAAAAAGACACACGGTAATACAGCAAACTAACAATAAATAAAGTCCAATTGTAGTATAAAAGGCAGATGAGCACAGACAATAGTGAGTGCAGTGATTTCTTTGATGCCCTATAATGTCTAATCTAATGATTGGTCAGGAAAATTTATCTAGCTTTAAAACCAGCAATACCCCGCTCTCCCATTTGAAGATGTCCTTTACCAGAATCAAAATGCATGTCCTGGTGATAGCATTACACTACACCTCATCTTTTCAGACATCACCTATTCATTTGTTCCCACTTTTCCTCATAATTTTGATCACTGAGGAAAAAAGACTTTGCTACAATTTCAGCATTCTCTTTAGTAATTGGATGAAGAAGAATAAACATTATATCATAATTAAAGTCAGCATATCGAAACAGAACTCTCTTAAGATACCTGTTCCTTGGTTCTGTGCATAATGGGCATTGAACAGTCATAGGTTAGATTGTTTAAATGAAGCCATTTTCACATGGGCATTGGTTATCCATTAACAATATCTCTGAACTAAAAACTTAACTGAGATAAAAATTGTTTGAATTTAAAACTTCAAATCTGCCCAAGTGATCAATCTTCTATAATCAGGGGTATTAATATATATTAGTATTCTTCTAACTTATGTGACATTTTATTTGTTTTAAACCAAGGCACACGTTTATGTGATCTTATATGACTCATATCTATTTTTTTGCAAATTCAAAAAGTTTCCTTTTGAAGACCAATCTATGTTGTAAGGAAACATTAATGTTTCTCAGGTACTCTGTCTACAGATATTGTAAGTTTATTTTGTTTAGAATAAATTTCAGTTAAATAAGCCATCATGATTTTAAGTTAATTTCTGTCCATTTAATCTTTTCATGCAAACATTCAACGGGAAGCTTGTTTTGTTTGTTATGTATTATCCTCAGTCAATAGGAAGTAATTCTAAAATCTGTAAGTGCTTTAGTCCAGATTCTACCCAATTCTGCCCTTACATGGTGGTAGATGTGAATACTGGGACTTAAAGAAGGGCTTTATAGAAGTAAAACAGATGAGTTTATAGATTACATGAGCAGTCAGGATACATGCAATATATTATTCACTGATATGTAAGAGCAGAATCAAGGATATGTTTTTTCCTGCTGCCACTTTAGATTACTCACCATGATAATGGATAAAGTAATTACTATTCTGACCTGGAATGTCAGTAGATTGAAAAATGTGGTCAAACAAAGAAAAGTACAGAGTAGAATTAGGAAATTAAGATCTCATATTGTGCTATTACAGGCAACCCATACAGGAGCTAAGGAATTTTGGAAGACCAGTGGGGTGTGGGGGGTACCTGGGTGTCTTCTTGCTTTAACTCCAAAGCCAGGGGACTATATGATCACCAAAGAAATTTGAAGGTCATGTAGTTCAAAGCTATATAGACCCTGGTGGTAGATATGTATTAGCAAAACTAGAATTACCTGAAGGGGACTTTCTGTCAGTAAGTTCCATGTATGGCCTGATTGTTGTAGATCCCAGCTTCTACCAGAGGCTAGCTCTGGATATAGCACAATTTTTGGGATCATGGGTTTCAGGAGGGGACTAAAATAATGTACATGATACAATTTTAGACAGGTCTAACACTACTGTAGTTCCTCTGACCAGAAATGCCAAAACTTTGAGTGAAATACAGTCAAACTACTCTCTGAGTAACATATGGAGACATCAGAACCCCACGGGGAGGGACTATAGCTTTTACTCACACTCACATCAGTCATACACCAGACTAGACAGTCTTCTGATGTCTGCTGCATTGGCCACACAAGTTAAAACACCAGACTATGGTTCCATCCTGGTCTCTGACCATGCTCACTTTCACTGAGTATACAGGTGGGAGTGCAGGGGCCCCTAGTGAGACCATGGTGACTCGACCCACTCCTATTAAAGGATGAGGCCTACTTAAGTTTTATCAAAGTAGCCAATACAGAATATCTAGTTTTGAATGTCTCCAGAGATAAATCTCATTCAATCAGATGGGAGGATTTAATAGCTTACATCAGGTGGCAAACAATAGCATAAGCCTCTGATAAGAGGAAAATTGTAGTCTCAGACATAACTAATTTACAAACTAAAATATTCAAGAGTGTGAAAGAGCACATATGCTATGTCCCTCAGCCCCACTATACCAAGTGATTCCAAAAACTTAAATGGAAGTACAACTTCCTTAGCAGATCTCAGTTGTAATGATTCATTCTCTTGGGGCAGGCAGGCTCCCATTTCAAGGGAGACAGGTGGCAAGTTCCTCGTAAGGCAACCAAAAAAAAAAAAGAAGGAGATCAAATGGTAAATATTATAAAAACCTCTGAAGGTCTCATCTCAACACAACTGGAGGTTATAGGGCAAACCTTTTAGAAATGTTATAAAACTTTATATACCCCAGAGGTTGCCCCCACTTTGAACAAATTCAATATTTTCTAATGAGAGCATAGCTTACTTCTCTGGCTCCTCAATCTAGTCAACAGTTGGAGTAGGCAGTTAGTAAAAAAGAACTATCTAGAGCAATTAGGGCACTACAAGGGGGAGACACTGGGCCCCCTAGCATGCCCATAGATTTCTTTAAATCCTTGATGCCCATCCTATTTGATCTACTGTTTAGCATGGTTCGGGAGAGCATTGAATGGGGAGAACTCCCCCCCCCATGAGGTCTGCCATCATCACAGTACTCCCAAAACCAGGCAAGGACCTTGCCTTATGTGCCTCATATTGACCCGTTTCCTTGCTTACCTCAGAATACAAAATTCTTGATAAAGTAATAGCATCTTGCCTTGAACCATTATAGCCACAGTGGATACAGCCCAACCAATGTGAAGTTGTACAAGACAGGCAGGGGAAACATAATATTAACAGGACTTTGAATATACTTTTTAAATGGGCTCTAAACCCTTACACAAGAAGTGCAGTGGTCCTTGCCTTAGACACAGAAAAAGTTTTTGACTGTGTGGAGTAGGGATATCTCTTTACCACTTTTGGAGTTCTGCAAAACTGGAAAATTTCACCTAGCGAAATATTTCACTTAATTTTTGTATTACACAAAATTTTTCACCTAGGCAAAACGTAATTTTGCCTGGGATGGCAATTTTGCATAATGTGAAATGTTGCCAAATTTCACCAGTTTCGCCAATACTTTTCAATTTCACCGTCAAATTTGCAATGCATTTCGGGTAAATAACTGAAATATTACATGCAGGCTGTTTTCTGCACAGTATATTGTCTGTTGAGTCTGAGAGCAGGTCAGAGTCGTGCATCACAGCCAATGAACCCTTCAAAAACCTCTTTGTTTTTGTTATTTTTGAGAGCTAATTGCTCCCAAAATCTAAATGTTGTTCCTAGTTCTGCTTGTGAACATTATTTTGTTTTGATATCTTTGGGTACTAATTAGTTAAACTTACATAGTGTTTTCAGTTTTCTCTGTGTCTGTGAGGGAGTTCAGTGGGGGAGTGGTGACCATGTGGTGTGCATGTGTGTGTGTGTGTGTGTGTGTGCATATGTGTGTGTGTGTGAAAGCAGAACAGGTTAGTTCTTCATATTTGACAGATTTCTCATAAGTTGTGAGTGAGTTTCTGTGATTTCTTTTAAGTCTTAATATTTTTGTTTGTGTGCTACTTATTTGTAATATTTTCCTTCCATAGTGACCCTTTTTTGGGTGATTTTATCTGAACAGTTATTCATTCTGAGTAGTTCTGCTCCTGTTTCCCTTTGTTTAATCACTTTTCTGCTTTATTTTTGTAGTGGAAGTATTTATGGACATTGCACACTTGTCCATATATCCAGGTAAACTGCATTGCTGGATTGTTCACATAAATTAATATTGTGATCTAGCCTCTGCATTGCAGCATTCCTGTTTTTCTGTTTAATTTGCTTACCATATTAACCCTTTCCTCCCTGTTACACCATTGGTGTTTACTACCTGATCCATACTGTATAAAAAAACTACATAGTTTTCAAGAGAGTAGTGATCCCTGCAAGATTGTTGGAGGTGACTTTGTTTGTTCATTTCAAATGTTTTTGTCCCTTCCGTCTAATTTGTCTATAAGACAAAATTATATTTAGTAAGTACTAACACATTGCAGTACTTGCCTTCTCCAGACACCACTTATCTGGACCATAAATCATAGTGTGACTGTGAGGTGTTCTGTGCAGTTGGTTTACAAATTAGTTTGCTTGAACCTACCTGTACCTACCCAGTTATTATCAAGTTGTGTAATAACCATTCCATTTAAAAAACTAACAGTTTATTAAGAACTACTTAAGTATTTGTTCAGAGGTACTGCACATCCTTGTTGTGGTGGTGTTCTGTGTTGACTTGGTATTTAAAGTCTCTTACTTTCCTCATCCTGTTACTCCATGTTATTTAATTCATGTTTTTGTAACTGAAAAACAAAATAGTGTTTTAACACTGAATAGGCTACAGTAGCAGTCATAGATAGTTGTATAGTTTACAGTACTGCTATCTGTTCTGATTTCTGTTTGCCCTTTGCAGATAGTACTGCAGGTGTTAAATCACACTTTTTTAATAGAAATACATAATCATATACTTCTGGAGGAACACAAATGGAACAAGCATTTAAATATGCCTGCCAAGAGATGTTCAAGTTCATGGAAAGGTGACTGGGTGGGAGGTGGCTCAATTAAGTCTGTTGGAAAAAGTAGAAATACAGTTACACTTCCAGAAAACAAACATATTTCTGAATCAGTGTGTTCTGTGGGCACCATTGCTGCTGTGGCAGCCAGTGCCAGCAAAATCCAAGTTATGAGTGGCTTCAAGCCTGTGACTCATTTTTTACTGCCCAGTCTGTAGCTAGCATGCTTGTTGGGGATGTTTCTGGGAATAAGGGAGACACTCACACTGGAGGCACAGAGGTCCAGGAGGAGGTGGAAAAGATTGTCCATGTGACCATTGTTCTTGCTCAAGGTGGACCTGATGGTGGTGAGGGTGATACTGTCCAGCTTCAGTCTATTTCCCCTGGAAAAGAAGATAAGGAAAATCACCCCCACCACCACGATGAGGAGATGCCAGAGAAGGGAAATGCTTCTCTGAAGGTAGACAATGAAAGGGAGGAGGAGGAGGATATAACATGTTTTGGTACAGATGATGACTAGGTGTTGGATCCCCTGTGGGAGCCAGAAGTGAAAAAGCTGAAGGGTGATGATGTAGCCCCTTTAGATGCCAAGCCTGAGGGTGAGGCTATCAGCAGGCCTACAACAAGCAGTCCAGTAACCCCCCTCCCAAACATAGCATGGTGAAAGTCATGCAAGTGGTCCAAAAAGCAAAAACTTCTACACTTTTGGCTCCACTGTCCAAGTCCCCATGCCATGTCAAATCTAGAGGTGCAAAGTTTCTAGTTTAGGATTTTTTTTTTTGTGCTTGATGCAGCTGATGACACTGTAGGAGATATGTCAACTGTGTTAAGCATGTGTCAGTCATGGAAAAAAGTGCAGTCACATAGGCACCAGTGGCCAGCATGGTGACTTGAAAAACAAGCACCCATTGCACTGGCACCAACACCAGAAAGATACTAGAGCTGTTGGTGGGACTTCCCTTGTCAAGCTTAATGTTAGTGATAGAAGTGCAATAGAGCACTAAAGTTTCAGCATGCTGGAATTTTGAAAACTTATGGCAGCATTCTTGATGAAACTCTTATGAAATAATGAAGGAGTAGAGTTAAAAACAGTATTAATCCTATGTACAGTGGTAATTATGGAAAAGTTGCCCAGTACCTTGGTATGCCAAGGTAGAAATGCTAGCATTACGAGTAGTGAATGCAGTATGTAGTATTTGGTACATGGAATGCAGTAGTACTGACTTGCATTCCTAACAGCTGAAATGTGCCAGGTGGCCCTGATCAATTTAAATGTGGCTGACAGGTTAACAGTTGAAATGCACCAGGTGGTGCTGTTCAGTTTAAAGCTGGCTTCCAAGTTTAATTTTTCCTGTGGGTGGCTCCATAGTCCCTGTCTCCTTCTCACCATTTAGTCACATTTAGAGTATGTCTACAGCCAAGGTCGCATGTCCGCATAGGATCTTTAGAGAGGGAGACAACCGGTATGGTTTCTGGGGACATGTTTCAAGGGCAGCTGGGGGGGGGAGAGCCACTACCATTTTAAAACATGCTCCTGTTGTTAAGAGAGTTAATACCAGCTTACTTGTGTCAATTTTGGGCCATTAGAGCTTTTTTCACCAAGGTACCATTTTATCTTGTGTTCTGCACTCCTGATTTTCCTAATAATGTTTGGTGTGGAGAAAAGTACTGTACATTTGAATTCATAAGTAAATGGAAAAAAAATGATTGGGGAAATGTCTTGAGCTCATTTAACTTGATCGTGGACAGATACTATTATAATATACCATGCAGATTTAAGAATTGTTGCAGTACGTACACTATTTTACGTAAGCTGCCTTACAAAGCAGACAATAGATTTTGTATGTTGTCCCGATCATTGCTGAGTGCTGTTTTTGAAATGCCACCATTGGATTTTATTTTTCGGAGCTGTCAAAATCAGTAAAAACTTCTGCAGTCACTCTGTCTCATCATTTAGCAACAGATCAATCTAGTTTTTAGTTTTATGTGATCCGATTATGTTTTTTTGGGGGGGCACTACAACACTTGATAACAGTGACTCATTTTTAAAATCATTGCCTGGGATAGAGGTGCAGGGAGCAGAGGGACACCACAGAATATCACAGCCATATGGGGTGGAGGGGACCTAGACCATGCACAGTTATGCCAGAGTGCTGTATGGCAGTTATTTTCTTAGTTTTACTAATTCTATTGTTACTACTTTGACTGTAACCCATCAAGGGAATATCACAGCAGGGGACAATTGTACAGCCTAGTAGTTCATAAAAGAAATAAGAAGAAGCAGACACCCACAAAAAACACGATTATATGCTGAAGAAAGAAATATGATTTTGACAGCACAAAATAGCTAACAGTTTCATGCTAAACTGCTGAATTAAAACATTGAACCACTGCATGATGCTCTGAAAAGATATCTCGCTGACAATAAAAAAAAATTTTCCTGTCTTACAATTACTACTGTATGTGAATTAGCACTACAGTCGCCTCTGAAAATGCTGAATCAAAAGGGTTGCATAATTCCCCAATACAATACATCTTATACACAGATCTAGAACTACCTCTACAGAGATTGGCCTGGCAATCACAGGGTATGCAACCCAAAGAAACTTTTAATAATGCCCTTGATTATGCTATTCAGCAACTAATAAATTAACCTGATTTAAGCCGGCTCACCCAAGTTGTTAAGCAGTTCTCAAAAAAAACATATAAGCCATTTTAAGTTGAAATACATTACTTGCTTTTAAAAATATTATTGGACCAAAAGCAAACATTTATTTTGAAAAACAGCACACATTTGCTTCTGTTATCAACTCTCATTTTAAACTAGTGTTTGGCTAAAGCAATCAAAAATTGCTATATACTCTTGATCAGTTTTCTGATTTCAGACACTGACACAAAAAGTATATTCTACTGAATAGATATCTCACTGAGAACAACAAAAAAAAACACAACAAGAAAAATGAGGAAAAAGGGGCCCAAGGACATGAAGCTTAATAACAACAAAATATTTTATACCATAAATACAGATTCAGACAGTTACAATAAATTCCCCGGTGGCTAGCGGACCCTTGCCCCACCTGATCACTGGCCCGACCCCCTACACAAATTCCTGTTCATCACTATCTGCCCGTGTCCAACCGCACATCAGCAAAGAAAAATCAGTTGTAAATGGTGCCAACCCAGAATCTGCCATGTCCCTTCTGCCCCCACAAGACTGGGATCAAGGAACCTGGTGGCAGCTAAGGCTTGACTGGGCTGTTACACATCACTCCCTGTCTCCCATGAAGCAGAGCCTCTAAAGATACTAAAAATTAAAGTAAAGCTCCTAGTGAAATGCAGTGTTAGATTTCATTGGATTGCAACTGTAACCCCCCTACAAATGGGGGTTCCCGAAAAGTCTTCCATGAGCTAGCCCAAATGCTTGCTGCCCGGTTGGTGTTCAGCACTATAACTGTTCAAATGTATTGCCAGCGAGTGCCTGTGTGGCCTCCGTGTACTGTTCTTTAAGAGCTGCTAGCTACAGTGATAATTAATCTGAAAGGGGGGGGCAGAGTTTTGACCTGCTCGAGTCCTGCTCAGGCTGCTGGAAAACAGCTCCATTTCTGCCATCGCTAATTGTGCACAGGGAGCTCTGTTGAAAGATGTAACTAACTGCTGAGAATTATTTAGAGTGACCATGATATTGTTGTTTGTTCTAACCTGCCATCTTTGCAGCAAGGACTGTTCTGATTGTCTCCACCATTTTGGTCCCGAACTGGCAAATTTGACAAATCAGTACATGGGGACTCTAAAATGGAGACTGCCTGAACAAACTGTGTGGATTACAAGCTTGAGATTTGTAGTTTTGGACTGTTGGCACTTTTTAGTAACTAAAGGGGGAGCTCTTGCTGTGACTGACAGCTGAACTGACCAACCGAACCTTGTGGATCTGAGGGAAATCCCCAAGGCTGTCTGTTGGCTAGCCAGATCTAAGTTGGGAGTTGAGAGAGAAGCAGCTTGTGATAGTCAAGCAAGCTTCTGCGTAGTTTCGAGTGGGAGAACTGTGGGAAGACCTGATTTGAGGCCTGCAAGCAAGTCTGCCCATTATCCTGAGAGGGAGGAGAAAAGTTCATTCAGACTAAATCCAAGGTGGTGAGGCTGAATTAAGACACTGAAGTGCATCCAGGCTCAACCTGTAAATGACTGAAGATTTTGCTGCATGCAATCGGCCTGTTAGGAATTCCAGCTACTTCTGAGCTACTGGTCCATGCAGAGCATGTGCGACTGTGACTGGGAAGCATTTGGCCTGGTACAGTAAGATTCTTGTGCATATAAATGTGCTGTATACTGTGTGGGGGTTGTGATCTAATCCCCCCTTGTGTTAACTGTGTGCTGAATATTGGAAGCTCTATATAGTCCGAACTGACTGCACCTGTGGTTATTTCCATGCAGCTGGGCCTTGCCATGAGGGCCTTGCCAGACTACTCTACTACACAGAGAAGAGCCATCGACGAGAGACCTGCCTGGGGATCAGCCCCCTGCTTCACAACTGAACAGGAATGATGCCACGTTGAATCATGTGGGCCCTGCTTCTCCTGTCACCCCAGAGAGTTCATCTGCTGTCTTGATTTGCCATCCATCCTGTGTCCAGTTTTGGGTATTTTGAGTAACCACCAGGGTAGCCCCCTGCAACTAAATTTAAATCTGAGTGTATCATCTGATTGCTGTGTTGTTCCTTTCTTTTTTGAACTGAGCCACCTGGCTCCAGATTACAAATAGTGTGTTGTGCAAACTGCTTTTCCGTTTCAGGGCCCCAACCAGCTGCAATGCCAGCCTACCCAGGGCAATGGTCCTGGCTAGCCCATCTTCTCTTCCACCTGGGTACCCAGAGGGTGTGACTGTGGTAGCGACTTTGACTATATGCCAGCTGTGTGATTAATAGGGTAATTAAGCTAATTAACCTGATTTCCCCCTCCCTTGTTCACATCCCTCTGAATAAATCAGATCCACTCTTTTTCTGCAATTCAACCAGACTATGATTCCAGTTTATGCTCAAAGTATTGTACTGTGCCAGATTTTCTGCCTAACCTTGTTTTACCGGGGTCCTCTGGGTCAAACTGGAGACCCAGGCCCTGGTGGTAAGTGTAAACTGTGTAGGTACTGGAAAATCATATCAGGGGTATTGTGAAAGTAATTATTGTGTATTGTGTGGGCCACTAGCAGGAACCAAGGGGGTTACAGTGTCCAAGAGGGCTGTGCCCAGGCTAGTTTGACCACTACCAACTCTGACCTCTGGGTGGAGGCACCCGATTTAGAACTCAGGCCCCTTAACCCACTAGTAGTAAAGCAGGCAAGGGTAGTAGCCCTTGGGGTAGTGCTACCTAGGTGTTACACAACAAAATCTAATGAAGTATGTATTTATATCAATGTATATCTGTATTTTAATTTTTTCCTCCCTCTGGGAGAGGCAACAGTGATCTAAAATGTACAGTGTAATTTGAGAGAACAAAAAAGTATACCTATCTGCCAAAACACTGCTTTACTGGAGAAAGAGAGAGACAGTGATCTGTAACAGCTCCATCACCTCTTTCTTAAACAGTGCTGGCACTTTTAACTCGAGCCCAATCCCATAAATCTCTCAAGGGCAAAAAGGACAGAAAAAACTTTTGAACAGCAACACCTCAGAACTGACCCCTGTCCTTCTTCACTGGTGAATCAAATGGACATAGACAGTATTTTTTTCCTGTTTTCATTGGAGTCAATGTCACTGTTTGCCACAGCACCATGAAAAGTCATTGTCATTCGTGAAGGCTGCAGGAGTAGGAGTTAGATATTCTGCAATACTTTGCATAAAAACTTTAAAATTCAAAGTATCTAATATTTGTCTAGCCATCGTAATTAAGAATGAATCAGTGTCCTATGTGGTGCTGAGGCTACAGAAACTATTTAAAAAAAAAGAAATTCCTTGGTATGTCTGAAGGCAAAAATTCTAAACTGGGTGCAGGACGAAGGTTTATACTACACATGGATGTAGGGAGGAATTCGTACTGTAGCCTACAATTAGTAAAACACAGTGCTGATTGCAACTTGTCTATGATCCATTCCCAGCTGCGACACCTCGCTCAAAATCCGATATTCAAACATGCTACCTGCAGTGAGATTCAGTATTGTAATCCTGTAGCCAGTAATCAGTGAATGGTTTGGTGCCCAATGCATTGCTCATTGCATATTGTGGATGTTTTGTGCTGTAATACATGACTTAGTCATTGCTTTCATTCACTTTGTGCCTGTTCATGCATTATTTTTAAGATTATGTCTTGCAAAGTGATGGTACACTTCAGTGCTCAGAATAGCACTTCTGAAGTCTTGAAGTTTATTACAGAAGACATTGCTTTACAAGCATGCTACAAAAGAAGAAAAGCTGACTGCAAGATATCTCAAAAGAGGAGGGAAAAAGGTGGAATTTGCTTCTGAGTGTTTCAGTAAATGTAGCAAGTACGTACATTTATTTTCCTGCACTATTGGCAGTTACAACTGTATGGGCTCGAGGTACAGCTGAATTTTAAAATAAGATTGGCAAGTCAGACAGACTTTACAGGAGTGATCAGGCTGTTCAGCTCTACCCTGTGCCCATACGACTGTAACTGTCAAAAGTGCAGGATAAATAAATATACTCATTTAATGCATTTATTCAAACACTCAGAAGCAAAGTCTACTTTTCCTCTCCTTTTTTGAGATATGCTGCACTTGCCCTTCTTCTAGCATGCTTGTAAAGCAATGTCTTCAGTAAGAGACTTCAACACCTTCTGAACATTGCTATTCTGAACATTAAAGTCTACAATCAATTTGCAAGCCATAGCTTTATAAATAATGCACAGACAGGCACAAGTGAAAGAAAGCAAAATAAAGTAAAGACTTTAAAGCAGCAGTACTACCTAATCAGGAAGTGGTCCGTTACCAGTTTTGTACCACCACAGTAAATATGGTGGCTGCTATCTAGTACTGTTGGCTTCAATGTCACAGGCAGCAGAAATGTAAACAAAAATAAAGGAAAATGGAAGACATTATGGGGTGATATTACAATGCTGCTGGGACCGAGTACCAGGTACATGCTCAACAGAGCACAGGGAATAAACCGTTGCACAAGTGCAGATTTTATTTACATTGCACTGCTGCTTTAAGTCATGTATTACAGTACAAAACATCCTCAATCTGCAATGAGCAATGAAATAGCCACTAAAACTTTCACTGATTACTGGCTAGAGGATTACAATACTGAATCTCACTGTGCATAGCATATTTAAATATTACGTTTTAAACAATCTGTTGCAGCATGGATCATATACAAGCAAGATAAAAATTAGTTGTATTTTCTGTTGTGCTGATCTTTTTTTTGTGTGTTTTTATGTTTTTCTCTTGGAGAAACTGCAAACTAGATGTTTGTTCAGAGGTCACAATATAATTGTAACTACTGTATCAGGGGTGACACCCCTGAGGAAGACTTGTTTGAAGTCGAAGCGCTGGGTGAGGGACTCCTGTGTTGATGGTACTCTTTGTTAATAAATATTGGAACATTGCAGTGGCGTGTCAGTTACCTTTTTACATGGAGCTACCTGAGTGACACCACTTTTTTGGAATTCTGTAAATAAGTCTGCCTGAACTCTACATATTTTGTGACACCTTGTATGCTGAACTTTTTAAGTGACTATATGTATTTCCTACACACCAGTGGCAAACATTTGCATTCATACGAAAGGGGACTTAAAACTGTAAAATACCCGGCTCAGTAGGCTGGGGATCATGAGGCCACCTAGGCCCCAGAAAAATGTTTGGTTTTACCTTCTCTGAGATGCAATCTGAGCCTTTTACTAGCAAAAAAATCATGATGTGTAGCAAGATGCTACCCACCTAATTTTGTCAAATTCAATGACCGAGTCAGTGTGTTCCAAAATGAATCAACTCAAATTTCAGTCTTACAGAAAATAATTCAAGTGTCAGGACAAGATATGTATAAAGATTGGATTGGCAATACATTTCATTTCAACTACAGTGTAGGTTGCAGTTTATAAATGCCAGATGTTGTGTGCAGTTGCTGCAAAGCCAACAGCAACCTTCCTTTGTTTCATGCCCTTGAAACCGCCCAACATAAAGAACATATATGGGATTCCATGCTCTGTGACACAATCTTAGCATTTTTTCCAGCATAAAATCATGATGGGTGACTTGTTGCCACCCATCCTTATTTTGGCAAGCTCAATGCCAAAGCCAATGTGTGGTCAGAGTGTATAAAGGTAAATTTATGCCCTGCAGAATGTGACTCTGGTTGCATCTCAGGGTGAAAAGGTATAATGACAAGAACATTGCAATATCTTTCATTTCACTTTCAATGCTGTTTGCAGTTTGAAAAAGGCCAGATTCTGTTCAACTGCTGCAACATTTACAGCAATAGTCTTCTTTGTTTTATTCCCTTGAAATTGTCAATGACAGCATCCACGGGTGGCTTATTTCAATATTTATGTCTGAGAAGTGCCTGAGCCTTTCTTTAGACACTGTGTTTTGGTAAACTTCATTTCAGAGAATGAATGCTCACAAGATGCATCCAAGATGCAAGATAAAAGATACAGCCCCCACTTGCATACTGTGTGACCCTGAGCAAATCACTTAACTTCCTTGTGCTCACAGGTCACACCTATAAACAAGCTTCAGCTTAGTGTGTCTCTCCTGGTTAACAACAACAAAAAAAGATGCCACTGTAGCAGACAGAATATTTAAGAACATGCTACACTTCATCAAATTTGAGAAAGCTTGAGTTAAGTTATTTTTGTGAATTAAATTGCAAAGTTGATGTAATGCAAGATTTTGAAGCTTCTGTACTTTACATACCAGTTGTGATGCTGAAATGAAAAGGCATGGATTAATATTAGGGTATGTACTTAAAAAGTCCACAGCAGCAGCTTTTATTTCATCAACTGTGGAACTAGTAAATTGTTGTGATGTAAAAATGAATAGAGCTTTAATAATGGGGACTTCAGAAAGCCCACCATCAAGGACACTGACAATGGTGACAATCATGTTGTGATAAAAGTCTGTTTTGGTTTTCAATTGTTCTTCATTGCTTTGACTGTCTGCTGCACTCCTTTGCATGTGTTGGTGGCAATAAGCTACACAGGGGATAATGTCTAGTTTATATTCACTGTTAAGTTTTTTTGCAAATATCAAGGAAGCACTATAGATTTTTTTCAAATTGTTCTTCTGACCTAATTTCTGAGAGGCTATTTTTCAGTATTTCTACCTGATCGATGACATCAGCAATATTGACAGATGGAGACTACAGGCACATGGAGACTATTTTTTTGCAATACATATTTTTGGACAGCTAAAAGGCAGTGATGAAATCAATCTTTTTCATTTTCAGAATCACAGCTTTTATCTGCAGCTTCAAGACAACTGATGAAGCAGCAGGACACTGCCAAATTTCTTCAAGGGTTTGCAAAGGGGGAGCATATGATTTTTACAGCTTCTAGGCTATACACAGGAGTATACCAAAATGTTGTGCAGAGAGAGAGAGAGACTACTAACTGTTGATGACCTCTGACATCAGCCTCCAAGTTCAATGCTTGTCTCATTTCTTTTAAATGCTCAGTTCATTTTGGGCTATTAGCAAAAATTGCATACAATACTTGAAGTTGTGCAATCATGTCCCTATGTATTCTGAGTGTGTTGCTGTGTCAGTTAAACTTAAAGACAGTTCATGAACCAGGAAATGAACATATAAAAACTCTTGATGAAATCTCTGCACACCCTTGAAATGTCCTGACTGTTTGCTGCCCAGCCAGACCCGTGCACGTATATTTTTTAAATCAAGATGTCAGAAGTCTTGAAGTGTAGATTTCAATTGTTCAAAGATTTCCTTCTCAGTAGTATTTGTTCATGGGCAGAAATCAAGAAAACGTTCTTAAATTGAGAAATCTGGCTGAACGTATTTGACAACATGAGATAGCTGCTCCTGCGGAGAGACATTACTTGTTTTATCAACTATAATAAACTGGTGACTGTAATGCATTACCTAAGACTCTGTCTGTTATTAGATCACTAGTTACATGCAAGATAAAATTTTGTACTGTGGGTGAAAGGTATTGCTTTCTTGTATTTATACCTTCCTGTCTTAGCTCAGAGAGTGTGTGCAAATGTGACTGTTGTGAAAGCTCATATTTAGCAATGAATTTAACTAAGTCCAAAAATTTCCCACCAAAATCTGCATCAGTATTTTATCTATGGCCCCTCAGGGGTATCCTCTTGAGATGTAAGATACCCATATTGCCTTTATTATTGGCTAGAGAATGTTTCTGTTCTTTTCCTTCTAATGATTTACTTGCTTAAAAAGTTACTTATCCAAATGACTACTCTTATTTATTTTGCAGTTTAATACATTTGTATTGAAAAGTTTGACAATGCAATACAAGAGTATATGCTGGTAGACAAAATAGTGATCATGCTGTACTTCAAGTCAATCGATTAGAAAAACATAAAGACTACAGCAACCTGCACATTCAATGGAGCTATTTTAATTAAAGGGGAACTGTCAGCTTTTCCCCAGTTTCCTTGTGCACTAATCTGATTTCTCTAGTTGTTGGTTTTCACCGATGCATGTTGCATTCAAGAAGTCCATGTTGTGTAAACATCAATATTTATGTGTAAAGTCAATAAATAAGCTCTAAAATTCTCACATCTCTGGAGCTGGCTTTCAGGTCGCAAGTGCCAAGCGTGCTCATGCATGCTGCTGATCGGTATGCTGTAGGTGCTGGCTTCACGCACCTGGTCATCAATTTTCTGTCCTGTCTTCAGAGTGTTGCTCTTTCATGTCCAACTCTTCCTAGGATTTCTTTCCACGGGTGGAGTTGTAGTGCACTACTTGTTCAACTTTGCCACACTACTGTCTTCACCTTTGCCTGCCTACCTGCTTACCAAAACATGGATCCTGAGCAGGTATAATATGTCACTTACAAATTCGACACGGCATATGTTTTTGCACAGTGCGGGATTGTCTTTTACCTGCCAAACCATGAACAGTGGTCGGTGCATGTGAAGATAATACTAGAGACTTCAAAGTTGTGTAATTGTTCCTTCTCATCACCCATGTTGTATATTTCATTTAGCATGAACAAAATGAAACAAATTCTATTGCCAGTTTGATGTGTGTGTGTGTGTGTGTGTGTGTGTGTGTGTGTGTGTGTGTGTGTATTGGGGGATGGGGTGGGCAGTGGATGTGAGTTATTTTTTTCATTTTCCATGAACAAAATGAAACCAAAATTTGCCAGATTTTTTTTGGGGGCTTGGTGTCATACTATATGAAAAAGGCAGAGCATGCAGTGCTCATGAAGTCCATCTTGATTTTGCATATTATTCTTCAATCAAATGAGTGTGTTTCGACGAACAAAATCAAATGAATTATATTGCCAGTTAGAGTTGTGTGTGTGTAGATTGGGGGATGGCGTGTGCAGTGGATGTGTGATCTGTTTTTCGTTTTCGATGAACAAAATGAAATGAATTATTTTGCCAGTTAGAGTTGTGTGCGTGTGGATTGGTGGATGGAGTGGGCAGTGGATATGAGTTATTTTTTTAATTTTCCATGAACAAAATGAAACCAAAATTGTTGACAGATTTTTTTTTGGGGAGCTTGGTGTCAAACGATATGAAATCAATCAAATGAGTGTGTTTCGATGAACAGAGGTAAGGGTACGTCCTGAGGTCTGCCAGGGTATGGGGCTGGGGCAGCCAGGTAGAAGGGGGCCAACCAGAGATGTAGAATCACAAATAGCAGTAGCTGCAAAAGATAACGTTTTACTGACTCCAGGAACAGCCTGCTGAGATGTACAGGGGGGGGCACAAGGGAGCTAATTATCTATTTACATAGTATTTGTAACACATTGGTTGTTAGGCTGCAAGGCAGAGAGGATTATGACAGCGTGACAGGCGCCCAGTCCAGAGGTGTCGGCTGGTGGAGCACTGCTCAACTACATGGGAGACCCAGGGTGATTTCTCATTACCAACTCCCTCACCTGGGCCAAAAGGGTCTGGAATGTAGTGCAGAGGCATTGCTTGCTGACCCTAGGTGGAGGGTGCCAAGTGTCCCATTTTCAGGGCATCACCTGTAGCTGAGACAGAGGGACTGCATTGATGCAGTGGTGGACCAAGCGGTGTTGGCAGCTTCCTGCCTACAGGTCAGTGCCACAGGTGCTCACTGGCTACTTGCTGGGGAGGAGGGAGGGCCTTACAGGAAAAAAAAATCCTTGGAGTGAAGCAGTACAATAACTGGCATATACACAGAGAGATTACAGAGTGATGAAATGGAGCCCCCGGTTCAAATCCTCTGAAAGTCACTTACTGTTTGTCCTTGAAAAAACTGCCTCTTCAAGCTGTAAAATTGGTAGAAGCAGGCACCACCCCACCCCCGAATCTGAGCTAGATTGTCCTGGGCAAAAATAATGGTAAAAAATAACTTTATTGGGTTACAAAAGAATGCCCAGAGATCGATACTTTTTTTTTTATTTAAAGGAATGTGTTTAGTCGCCAGAAATGTAAAACAGTGCAAAATCATTCTGGCCATCTATATAGTGATCTTCATTTTTTGGGGGCTGAATGGGGGGCAATACAATTATGTTTGATGCATCTTTCAGTCTGCAGTAATTTGAGACCCACCAATGTTGTAAAGCGGTACATGGCAATGTGTAGTTTATGCCACCAGTTGAGAGATTACTATAACTGGTGAATATGGTTTCCTTGCCGGTGATACAATTAATTTCATTTTTTTTGTGCTTTCTGATTATGTCATGCTAGTTGAACATCACAGCATTGATAATCAGAGCCATTTCATGTCTTGGGATTCTGATACTTTGGGGGAGGTGGTATTGTCATCATCTCTTATTATCTCTGCATCTTTTGATGCTATTCCAGTCCGTAGCTTTTTTATTGAATGGCACTGCATTTCAGAATAATGACGATGTAAAATACATGGAGTGTGCTATTTCTAATGTTGTCTTCATTAGATGATGTCATGGTTTACCCCTGTCAGATGATATCGCGCCAAAGGTCGTTTTTTTTCCCCATCACTAATTCAATTGGACTCTGTAAAACCCAAGTGTGTGGGTTCGGGGATGGGGTGGTCAGAGGATGTCAGATAGCTCTGAGTGCTCGTAAACTCCAGTTCTAAGTCTTCATATGACTGTTGAATAAGATACATTGCGTCACTACTATCTTCGCTATTCCCTGCCTGATCACCATAATGTGGATCCAGAACAGGTATAATAGGTCTCTTTCAACAGATGTTGACTTACTAGGTTGTTCAGTGTTATGATTTATGTGTTACAGGATCACCTTTTTGTTGCCAAATCCTCTACATTGGGAGATGCGTGTGAAGAAAATAGCTGTGACTTCAAAGTAGTGATATTGTTCCTTTACTGCACTCACACGATGTATTTTTCTTTCCACCAATGAAACGAAATGAAAAATGTTGCCATATTTTTTAGGGGGTGGGGGGGCCCTTGGTATCAGAAGATATGACACAGCATGTAGTGATCATAAACTCTATCACTAATTCATTCAACTCCATGCAATCATTATGTATGCTTTTTTTCAAAGGTGAGGAATGCTGGTCATGTGTGTAACATTTTCCCCTGCGTTTAGTCCCTTTATTTTATGGCATCCTACCTCAGTGGGCTGCACACTAACATTGCATCAGGCACTGCCCATGACAAGCTCAGTGATGAGCAGTGCACTATGTGTGTGTTCCAGTATTATAGTGCAGCTTGTACACATTTGTACTACACAGGGACACTGGGGAGACTTGGTGATAAGCATTATCCAACCTCCAGTGGCCTGCTTTTGAACTTTCAGGACAAGCAATGTAATGAAGAACCAGCCACAATCATTACATTCTCATTCACCTGCATTGCTACAGGATCACATAGCTTTTGTTTTCCACTTCTACATCCAAACAAGGAAGCAAGTCAATGTTCCCATTCAACAAACAAATACTATGCCTTGTCTACATCTCACAGTGGGTTTTGTAAGGCTATTGCTGAACATCTATTGATTACTGTAAAGGTTTCTAAATGATCCTGCAGTTATGTCTGATCTGCGACACAATAAACCATGTGTTGTTGGGCACCAAGCTGTTTTCACCTCATCAGGGAAATTTTATATAGTTTGACTGCATGGAAGCTGTCTAAAAGTCTTTGAAGGTGCCTTAGCATCGCCATTTGAATTTCTCCTCTCCTCCCCCATCAAACAACTGTGCCTTTGCACTTGCTCAGCCAGACAAGTATGTAAGGCATACCTGCCATTCAACCCAAAATACAATGCCTTGTTTCCATCTCACAATGGCCGTTAGTCATGCCCTTCCTGAAATTGACCTACTTTTGTAGCAAATGCACTTATGTCTGATCTTTGCCTCTATTGTCACTATGTCTGCAGCATAAAATGCTCTGTGGGCTATCTGACCTGGAGCCATGTGTAGAAACATAGAAGCTGACGTCAGATAACAACTGCTTGACCCACCTAGTCTGTCCATTTCACTACTTAATGGATAAGATTCAGATCATATGTGGCCAACAGCCGACTTCAGTGTGTGCGTGTGTGTGATGTCACTAATGAATGCAGTCACTACATTTCCATCTTGCTGTGTACTGGCCATGACCATAGGAACTCATTTTTGCTCAACATGTATCATGTCCAGGCTGGCTCATCTGCTGCCATCTTCCACTCCTTGTGCTTGTTCCTTGAAAGCCCCCCCACAACACACGCACACTTTACATAGTTTGTTATGTCAATAGTACTCCTAGACTGAGATACCACTAAATGTTGTCACTCTTTCTGCTTTGCCTTTGTCGAAGAAGTGGTTCATCTATTTCTTCTGATCTTTGCAGTACACTTACTTGTCTCAGACTTACAAAGGTATTTAGTAGTCCATAGCTGAAATTCTTTTGATGCTACTAAATGGGTGTGAATGGTCTGCAGTTATAGATGTTCTCAATGGGACTGCTATTACTTCTGAACTCTGCATTACTAAAGCATCTTTTTTTTTTTGGCACCATGCTGTTATCATCTCACCTACTAACATGTTGTAGGGTTTGGTCACTTCCGACTCTATCAAAAGGAAACTTTTCCTTTGTCCCCATGCTATGCTTTCACATTTACTTTGTGGTTGCATTGGTCATTACAGTGATCACATAGCTGTTCCTCTTCACTTGTCTGGCTAGACTAGGATGAAGGGTGCAATTGATATTCAACTGACACTACACTGACTTGTCTCAGTCTTACAATGTTCTTTGTAGTGCACAGCTGAAAATCATTTGATGCAACTAAATAGGTGTGAATGCTCTGCAGTTATGTCTCATTTTTTCTGTGTGGCCATTGTGTGTGAAGCAGACAACTGACAACAATTTTTATCTCAATGAGTACCTTCCTACTGTGAATGTGGCTTGTTATCTATATTTCTATGCTCAAATTTTTACAACAGCACAACACTGAATCATAGACAGCACAATACAAAATGTTATTGCTGACCCTGTTGTTTCACTGAAGTCAGTGTTTTCAGATGCCTAATTTGGACCCCACTGCCCACAGTAGAATATTTACCTCAAGGAAACTACTGATGTGTTTGTGTATGCAAAGGACACAATCTGTTTTGTGTTGGAATGCATATGCATATCATGGCACATGCCTTTATGGGATACAAACAAAGTGTGACATTATGTGCAAAAAATGGAAATGCCTGATCTATTATTGGGTCTCTGCACATTGATGTATCACTCATGGCATATGCCGTTCTATGATGCAAACAAAGTGTGTAAGCTTGCCATTGCAAATATGGGATATAGCTTGTCATTCAGACATGCCTGGTACCATGAATTTGCTAACTGTACAGCACACATTGTGTAATGAGGACCACCATAGTCAGTCTGAACTTGTATGTGTACATGTAAACATACTATAAAGCCAGCTGAATGTGTGCTATGGTCTTGCAAGTCTGACTAATGGTCACTGCATATGCTGGTCACCTTCTGTTGCCCCCAACCACCCTTGACCACTCTTTCCAAATGTGGCTCCTGTATGTACCATCTGCCTACACCTATCACAGCCATAAATATCTTACCCATCATAGTAGCAGCCTCCCGTTCCCTGATCTTTGCATTGCCGTTCTCCCACTACTCTATCTGTGATGTACTGCCACCATATTGCCTTCCTCTGCATCCACCCATCAAACATCATTCTGTGTCTCCTGGTGTCACCCCGGCTCCAACAGCGGAACTGTCCCCTACACCATTACCCTATTTATTGCCATGAGATTAGTGAATATAATGCCAGCAGAATAGGCTTAACAGTTTTTCGTGTCTGCTCATTTCTTCAGCCCCCACCCAACCTGGGTACTGACCTTGCTGCCCTACTGTCTCCCTCTGGATTCTGTCTTCCCAGTCCTGGATATTCTCACTGCATTGGATTTTGCTTCCAGAACCCTTCCCCTGTACCTATCCCACCCCCCTCTTGAACCCCTCCACCTTGTCTGCCTCCACCAGCCCCATGGGAAGCGCATTCCATGGCCCCACCAGCCTCCTAGTGAAGTAGCACATACTCCTTTCTCTCCTGAATCTCCCCCCTCCAGCTTCCACCCATGTTTTCTAGTTGCCCCTCCTTCCTTCCTTTGGTGCACCCTGACTGCTCATCCCCTATTTACCCACTTCATGTACCTGAAGACCTCTATCATGTCCCCCCATTCCCTTCTCTCTTACAATGTGTACATATTTAGCTCTTCAAGCCTCTCCCCATCGGTCCTGTCCCCAAGCCCCAAATCATTTTGGTTGCCTTCCTCTCGACCATCTCCAGGAGATCAATGTCCCTCTTTAAACGTTGCCTCCAAAACTGCATGCAGTACTCGAGGTGCGGCCTCACCAAGCAGTTATACAGTGGAAGTACCACTGCCCTCCTTCTGTAGGTGATCCCCGTTGTGATGCATCCCATTATCCTGTTGGCCTTTGCCGCTGCCCTCCTACAAGTCTCCAATTTGTTCATCTCGACATACACCACCACCCCAGGTCCCTCTCAGTTGTCAAAACTTGTAACATTTCCACTGTGGGGTGTACACTTGGCCTGGTTTCTGGGTCCCAGGTGCAGTACCTTGCATTTCCCTGCATTGGACCTCAACTTCCACTTTCTAGACTATCTTTCCAGAGCCTCCTGGTACCCCGGTAGGACCACCCTCCCCTCCTCCCCATCCATCACCGCCTCCAGTTTTGAGTCATCCACAAAGAGACTCATCTCACTCCTGATACTCTTCCTTATGTCAGAGATGTAAGGGCTGACCAGGAGTGGCCCAAGGACTAATCCCTGAGGGACCCCGCTAATGACCCTTCTTGGGGATGAGACTATCCCACCAACCACTACCCTCTGGGTCCGGCCATGCAGCCAATTTCCTGTCCATCTGTTCATCTGGTTCCCCACCCCCATTTCTCCCAGTTTATCCAACAGGCCCCCATGAGGAACAGAGTCAAATGCCTTGCTGAAGTCAAGAAAGAGGACGTCCACTGGTCTACCCAGGTCCAGGGCACTCATCACCCAGTCATCGAGCTCCACAAGGTTTGTCTCACATTATTTCCCCAGGACAAATCCATGCTGTCTATCATCCAGACACCCCCACTTTTCCAGGTGCCCACCTTAGTCTCTCCTTGACAATGCACTCCATCACCTTGCCCACCGCTGATGTTAGGCTGACGGGCCTGTAGTTCCCTGCCACCTCCCTTGCTCCCCCTTTTGGATAAGCACTATATGTGCCACCTTCCAGTCATGGAGCACCCACCCTGTCCTCAGACCAATGCTGAACATGTCCACCAGGGGTTTTTCTGGCACATCCACCAGTTCCTTCAGCACTCTGGGATGTCATTTATCCATCCCCTGTGCTTTCTCTGTCTTACGGGACCCAATGTCTTCCCTCACTCTCTCTCTCTCTTTTCCATGATTTCCATCTCTGCTACCTCATTCCTCTGCTTTGCCTCCTCCCCACCTGCCAGTGATGCCCCCCTCTCCCCAGACCTGCCAATTGGTAACGTTCCCTCCTTCTGCAATGTACAGTAAAGCTGATTGTCTGCATTTTATTTTCCTGTCAAATCCATAAGGAAACGTTGACTTAACATGCAGCATAAACCACACTGTGCACTCTGTTGAAGCACTCACTGTAGTGTCTATTTGGTGCAAGTGGGTGTGTTGGTGTTGCTGGGTCTTGCTGAGTGTGGATGTGCATTGGTGGATGGATGCATGAGTGTCAGTGGGTGTGTGTCCTATCTCCTTCCAAAACCAAGTCAATGCACATCCAAAAAACAAGAAACACACATTTACCCACACTAAAACAATATATCTAGCACTGTCAAGCCCTCTAAGGCCTTAAAATGTCTATAGTAAAATCCACATTTTATGAATGTAAACATTTTTCAGAGATTGCTGATGTTGCAGGTAGTTTGATTATCACTATTTTTTCCTTTCGACAATTAAACAAAGACTGTTCACTATAATGCTGTGACCACACCTGAATGTGTTTGTTTACATTCCTTTATGCATGCCTACTGCAACTTTCCTTGACCTTTGGGACAGCCCAAGATAGGGCTAGACACTCAAGCTGCAGTGAGATGAGAGGATACTATTGCATCCTGAGTGACTGATCTCTTTTATAGTGTTCCTATGTCCAGACAGTGCAGTAAAAGTAAATCAAGGATTAGAAACATTAGTATGTATTCCAGTCCTATGAAGAAAGGAGGTAGATTACACAACCAGCTACTCCAATGAATTTTAGAGAAGGTCGGCAATCATATAATGTGACTTTTCTTCTAGAAATTGTCTGATGGAAAAAAGTTTGACAATGTTCAAGTATAAATAGTATGATGAAAACCTGTTAGTGTCATAGAAGACTACATTCAAAAGGTATGTTTTCTGCATGAGTGTTGGTGTTGGGGTGGGTGTTCTGATGTGGTCTGGTGGTTCAGTGTGTTTGGTTGGTTTGGTGTGGGTTGGTGGGTGGCTGTGAATGGGTGGGTTGGTGGGACTGTGTTGTTTCATGGTAGATGCTGTGTGTGTGAGTGTGTGTTATGTTTCACCTTTGCCAACATATTTTACTATTCTTGCAGTTCATCTCTGCTTCTTCACCATTGCACTCAAGGCTCTTCAGAAGTTGAATCTGGCACAATTGTTCCTGCAAAAAGAGCACATTGCCTTGGACAGCGAGGCACAGTGCGTGGAGGTGGAAGAGGTCATGGATGCGGTGCTCGAAGCAGGCGTGCACGTGGGCATGGGGTAGTGTGTTCCATACCTGGTCAATCTAGATTGGATCCCTTGGCATGAATGACACAGAGATCGGAGGAAATACTGGTAAGAGCAAACTTTACAGTATATTGCTACAGTGAACTGAATAGTATATCATGTCTCTCCCCTTAGCTGTATCGTTTTTGATATTTGCTTAGCATGGTCATATGAAACAACCGCTTCATCACACAATATAACATTTGCATGGCCAAAACATAGAAACATAGAAGTTGACGGCAGATAAGGACCGCAAGTCCAATCCAGTCTGCCCATTTCTTTTTCTACCTTATAAATGTGCCATTGACCTTTGCTTTGTCAATGGTCTAACTATTCATACTCATCTGTATTGCTCCCTTATGCCTATCCCATACCTGTGTGAAGCCCTGCACTGTATTCATATCTACCACTTCCTGCGGTGGGCTGTTCCATGCATCCACCACCCTTTCGGTGGAAAAGAGCTACCTCATATTACCCCTTAATTGGCCTCCCTCTAATCTCATGTTGTGCCCTCTTGTCCCGCTATTTTCTTATATCAAAATATGTTAGACTCTTTCACCTTGTTAATGCCCTTAAGGTGCTTGCATGTTTCGATCATATCTCCTCTTGCCCTCCTTTGCTCTAGGGTATAGATATTGAGCTCCATTAATCTGTCCTCGTATGTTTTCTGATGCAGTCCCTGCACTATTGTTGTTGCCCTACAGAGTAGAGTAATTAAAATGGTGCAGGATCTGCACCGGAAGACATATGAAGAGAGAATTAATGAGCTTAATATGTATAGCTTTGAGGAAAGGAGGGAGATGGGGGACATGGTAGAAACTTGCAAGTACCTCTGCAGCTTATCCATTAGCTATGGAAAAGGGAAGACTGGGTGGACCAAGCAGTCCTTATCTGCCATCAAATTCAATGTTTCTATGTCCTTGTGAAGGTGTGGCCTCTAGTACTTCATGCAGTATTCCAGATGGGGCCTAACCAGTGTCTTGTAAAGAGTGATTATTAGCTCCCACTCCCAACTTGAGATACCCCTACTAAATCACCCTAATATCCCCCTAGCCATTTCCCACCATCACTCACCGCTGGCCGTGAATGGAGCAGCCCCACCTTTCCCTACAGTGCCTGATATTGCAATCCACTGATGCCTGTGTAACCCCTAGCTGGCACTATCCCAATGGCTACTACCACTGCCTGCTTGTCTAGTAGCAGGTTAAGGGGTCTGAGTTCTGAAACTGGTGCCTCCATCCGGAGGTCAAGGTTGGTAGTGGTTAAGCTAACCTGTGCACAGCCCTCTGAGACACTGTAATCCCCCTCTTTCCCCTCCGGTGGCCTGAACACTGTACAATAATCACTTTCACAATACCACTGGTTCACCACACAAGTACTCACACTGTTTGCATGTACTACCAGGGCTGGGTCCTCTGGCTTAACCCTGGGGACCCCACGAGAAATTTGGTTATGCACAGCAAATAGCAACAGTACAGTACTTTGAGCACAAACTGGAACCACAGTCAGATTACATGCAGAAAAATTTAGATCTGATTTATTCAGGGGACTTGCACAAGGAATGGGCAAAATCTGCTTAATTAGCCTAAAAGTTATATCAATGAAGCAGTTATACATGTATTTTGAGTCACCCCACATAGTCACACCTCTGGGTTCCTAGGTGGAGAAGAGAAGGGCTAGCCAGGACTGTTGCCTGGGGTCACAGCTGGTTGGGGCTCTGTGATGGAAAACGCAACATGCATAGTACACAATATTTTTAAATCGGGAGCCAGAGGGCTCATTTCGTAAAGGAAACAAAACAACATGATATCCAAGACTGGACACAGGCTGGATGAAAATCGAGACTGCAGTTGGTTTATCTTAAATGCCAGGAGAAGCAGGGCCCACACGAGTCACAGAGGCATCATTCCTATTCAAGCGTGGAGCAGGGGGCTGATCCCCAGGTTGGTCTCTCTTGTCAATGGCTTCTCTGTGCAGTGGGTATTCTTGCTAGGCCAGTCTGGCAAGGCCAAGACCGCATGTAGAGTATTTCCGATGCAGTCTGTTTTGGGCTGTATACAGCTTCCAACAAGCAGAACAAAGTTCACACAATGGGGAACTAACTCACAACCCACTAGCAGCTCATAACACATTTACATGTATGGAAATTCTACTGTGCCAGGCAAAGTGCAGCCCAGTCACAATCACAAAGTCTCTGCACATACCGGGAGCTAAAGGGCAGCTGGAACTCCTGACAGGCCGATCGCATTCAGCAAAATCTTCTGCCTTCTTCAGGTTTAGCCATGCCCACTTCAGTAGTTTACTTTAGTCACACAAACTTGGATTTAGTCCAAAATAACTCTCTTCTCTCCCTCTCAGGAGCAGCTAGCAGACATGCAAGCCAAAAACTCAGCCCTTTCACAGTTTTCCCATGCAAATCCACTCATGATTGCTGCCCAAAATATACCTGAGATCTTCTCATTTCACTTCCAGCTCAGAACTAACTGAAAACTTACAGCAGCCCGGGACTTCCCCAAGATCCAAAAGGTTTGGTTGGCTGATATGGCTGTCGGTCTAAGCAAGAGCTCCCCCTTCAGTTGTAAAAAAGGTGCAAAAAAAAACAAACTAAAGTTCATACAGATTTTGAATTCAGACAGCATCTGTAGTCAGGCTTCATTTTAGGTCCCACCAGAATTGATTGGTCCAATTAGCATTCCAGGACCAAGATAGTAGAGATAAACAAAACAGTCCTTGCTACAAAGAAAGCAGGAAAGACAAACTACATTATCGTTATCATTATCATTCTAAATGGTTTTCATCAAATAGTTCATCTTTCAACAGAGCTCCATCTCCGAATACTTATGCTGCAATCAAGCAGCTCTTAAAGAGACAGTACACAGAGGCTATACAGACTCTGCTAATCACATTTAAACTGCTAAAACGCAGGACACCAGCCTGGCAGTGATCATTTAAGCAAGCTCAAGGAAGACTTTTTGGGAACCCTCATTTGTAGTGTGGTTACACCTGCCTTGGTCAATGAATGAGCACGTGGTTGTACAAGCATGTGCTCATTCGTAGAAAACTTAATGAGGCTACCGGATGTTGAGGTGAGTGGGAACGTAGTTGAGTTGTGTGTGGGCGCTACCTTTCATGGGTAGTACATTGTGTGCAAGACACCAGGTACATGTTGTTATTTTTTTATGTCATACATACATTTTTGAATGTGGAAATAGTGTACTTACTTCAGCAAGAGGGCTGTAATCACAGACCAGGATAGTCGTTTGAGTCTGTGTTCTGGGAGAAGGACTCTGGAGCAAAGAGCGGGTATTAGGGAATACAGCAAAGAAACTGAGTATGACTGAAGTGCTGCAGGGTGTGGCTAATCAGGAGATAGGGCACTGTGCTTGGGTCCTGTAATATTATTGGGCTGCCGGGAGGAAATAAAGGCCAGAGACAGTACAGCAGGTGGTACCCAATCCAGAGTCTGGACAGTGGTTCTTGGAAAAAACAAAGTATAGAAGGCACACTGTAGGGAGGTGGTTTCCCAGAGGTAGTCTGGGAAGGTGGTGGAGAGTGGGCTGCAAACCAGGGCCTGACATCACACTTCCAAATAATTTTTCCCTGCTACATCTGGAGCATGAAGTAGAGCAGGCGGTTAGGTTGATGTGTGTGGAGCCGCCATACAGGGATGCATTGGGCATTGACCACAGTAGAACATGGGACAGAAGAGAGGATCAGATCCTAAGGCTGGTCGAGGCGGTATGGCAGGAGTCCTTTTCAGTGAATCGGCAGTGTGTGTCTGGCAGTTGCCTTGGGTTGAGGGGTGTACAGCAGATGCTGGTATCACCGAGCAAAACTGTGTTGTCAGTGGGTCGGTCACTGGACTGGCCAAAATCAAGCCTCTATAAATGAGTTGTGGTGAGTGGCAGGGCATGGTGTGCTCTGGAGAGGCCATTTTCTAGGCTGAAGAAATCAACCTGGGGTGGTAGCGAGTGTCATGGAGGTGGTGGAAGCACTCTGGCAGTGGATTTGATTACAGCATTACCAATGGGTGTGAGAGTGGACTGATTGGATAGTGTTGAATATAAGTTGGGTTAGATAAGGATGGCAGTAGTGGAACTCCAAACTGATTTTTTTTTATGGCTCAAGTTCCAGCATGGTGATCCAGGAATAGTTGGGTGGTTCCACTTGTGACACACAGTCTGTGGTCGTTGCACATAGCTTTCCATGCCATGCATATGACACTAACTGTGTGCCACTCACTTCACAACAATTCACCTTACACATGGGCCTCACTGTGTGATGCTACATGGCTTCTATGCCCATGGTGTATGTAAGCAATAATACACAATCGAGTGGGCAGTATTGGGCAATACTGGACTGCCCAGAGGGGTAATGAGGCACTAAGTCACAGCCGGATGGCCTTATGGCCCCTGGAAGAATGATGTTCAGCTGAATAAATGAGTCAGTATTGTGGGACCTCCAATCTCAGTTTGGAATTCTTTATAAATTGCACATTTCAGATGGACACTAGGGTAGCAATTGCATTAAGAGTTGATCCTCAGGAGGGAATGAGACATCGGAGGAGCCCCGTGCTGTACTTTAGCAGTGAGGTACCAGTGCAGTTGCTGTGTTTTGTTTTAGTTTACGGGTGTATTTGAGCATGGACACTTAGTAGTGCTACCATTTTTAACTGAGGAGAACAGCACAATGTGGTTGGGAAGCGATGGTGGCAGTTGGGTAAGTGTCAGTAGCCAGAGCGGGAAAGACGCTTCCGGAATGTAGCAGGTACTGGTTTGGCTTGATTTTGGGGGATTGCGAGCATCACTGGCACTTTCATGTTATAGCATGTTGCTGTAGGTAAAACATGTTTAGGTTACATAAACAAATGTATTTGGTTTGCTACTGACAGGTTTGCGACGTGTGGGCGTGAGGAGTGTGTTACTGTCTATTATTTATTTATGGGCCAGTCTCTGTTACTGAAGGGAAAAAAATGATGGACAATTCAGATTTAAATTTGCTTTTTGTTTCAAAATAGGAGGAAGACTGGGCACCAGGATTTATGTGATGGGGCTGGCTGGGCTGTTACTTTTAATAACTGTGCATCGGTTGTCTGATAGATTCCCAGCTTGAGTAGTCCCTCAATCAGTCATAAGACTCACATTGTTTCACCCATTTTCTAAATGTACATAAAGGATAAAATGTCATGCTTGCCCTGTAAATTCTTAGTGTCTGCCCCTTTTCTCATGCTTACCATCAGTGTTTTTTTTTTTTATGACCATCTCCTCCGCACCGCTACTACAAGTACGATGGCCATGACATGCCCGTGGCACATGACTGTGAGACACACAGTTTGCCATTCATCCACAACACCATCAAAAGTTGTATTACATAACCACATTACACATCTCACTAGTTCCCTGTCTGTAGGTGTGTTCAACGAACATTGCTATCTTGTCACACTGAGGTATGTGAGTCATATAATCAGCACAGTGATGACACTGCTTCGCTATTTATTCATTCTTCTTTTCTTACAGTCAAAGCTAGACAACATGACCCTGGATAGGCTGCGCGACCTGTGCCACCAATGTGCAGTCCAAAATCCATGCATGATTTTCAATACAATGTCTTCAAGGCAGCCTGATTTGAGCCAGTCTGATCATAGAAATGACACTGAAGCTCCAGATTGGTGTATGTGCCACAAGTGTCATGAGATGCCTACGGCGGTGGAAAGTCTATGCTGTGGATATGGACCTGAGGATTGTCCTTCCTGTTTACAGGTATATTGTTGCTCTTTGCTTCATGTGTATACATACTGCAAAGGTTCTGTTGTTGCCTACTCTTACTTATCTGCATGTCACTGTCTGACACCACTATACATACAGTGTGTCAAATCAATACATGGCATGTGTAAAGCACTGATGTAAAAGACCATTATGTTACTAAGCTTGTATATTAATGCAGTAATCCAAGTTCCTGAATGGTTGTGCAATACACCATCTGCTGTGGTGTACAGACAGTGTAACGGTGTATACCATCGATTTGTGCAATCAATCCAATCTGTACTGTGGCTTATTTTACACCTTAAATTTCAGGCAAAGAATCATCATGGTGCTCTCACTTGAAATAGGAAATGTTCAGATTGCGGTCATTAGACGTTGCTTTTTTGATATGAAGAGCAACAGCTTACTGTACATTACTAAAATTACCAATCCAGTTGCTAACAAAGGTACATACTAACTTTCCTAAAGGCCATTAGCATCTTCCTAATGTTCTTTCATGTCAGCTTGTTTAGTGAACACCAATCTTTGCACTGACCCATCATTCCCTGCCCCACCACCAGTCACAATATTGTATTGAGACAGTGCCTAAGGATCAAGGGTGCATTGTAAGCCGTAACGAAGAGACAGCATGGTATACAAATAGTGGGAATACAGGTGGTGAAGCAGATAGAGGTAGCTATGGCCATTGTATCATCTTGTGGCTATGAGATTACAATTGTTGCGAAGAGAAAGAGGTTGCATATGTGGATAGAGTCAGGGGCTACACACGGATTCATAAGGTTACTAATGTGGACTACTGGTAAATTGGTGGCAGGGTTTTAAGTTCATGAAAGCCTGTGATACAGAAGCACCTCAAAGAAGACTGAGAGAGGAGAGAGAGAGAGAGAGAGAGAGAGAGACAGTCTTGGGGAGAGAGGGAGAGACAGACAGAAAGTGTGTGTGAGTGTGTCTGGGACAGGGAGAGCAAGACATATGGTCAGGGAGGGAGAAAGAGCGAGAGAGAGAGACAACAAGTTGTCGGTTGGTGTGTGAGAGACAGACAGACACAGTCTTTGACAGTGAATCATCTGGTAGAGAGTGAGAGGCCATCAGTATTGAAGAGGTAGAAACTGTGAGGGGAAGAAAGAGAGAGAGAAGAGAGAGAGAGAGCGCCAGGGGCACATAGACAGTGTGAAGAGCACACAGAGAGTGTGAGTGGCACCGAGAGATAGTGTAAGTGGTGCAGCGATCGTGTGAGTGTTAGGAAGGACATAGTGTTAGGAAGACATAGAGAGTGTGAGGAGCATAGAGAAGGAGAGATTAAGTGAGGGACAGAGCATGGTAGATACACTGAAAGAAAATAGAGAGAGAGAGAGAGAGAGAGAGAACAGGAAGAGAAATAGAGACGTAGAATTGGGGGCTCATCGAGAAAAATTAAAAGAGGGATATAGATGCAGCTATAGGATCACATCTAGCTCAATCAAGGGGTATACATGCAATAAGAGATGGCAATGGATGGAGTCTCTTTAAGGTAGATAATTATTTTATTACTGATAAAAATGCACAACAGTGAATTTAACTACTCAGGCAGATCACTCTTTGGTATAAGATTCCACCCTGGAATGTGTCAGGAGCTTTAAAAAGACAACCTTTCCTTGCATTTTCAACAAATGCACTTAAGAAGAGGGTAAGAGCATTACCTTGCCCGAAGTTCATCCATGCAAACATTATAAGCCTGGTTTATGGAAATGAAGTGATCATATTTTTGCTCCTTTTTGCCAAACCACCAATCCCTTCTGTTTCCTTATCTTGATTGTTGGCCCCATGCTAGCACATTATGTCTCACTGTGACCTTAATGTACCTCATATGGGTGCATTTATTTGTATTATAGTGTACCATATTTATCATGACTACCTTATGTAATGAGTTGCAGCCATGAAACAGGGCTCCACTTCAACCGTCTACCACAAATTTGAACTGAATTTGTGGTGTGCATTGTCTACTGTATTGTTCCTGCATGACATAAAAACTTTGCAAGTGAGCAATTTGTGATGAAGTGCAGCACCCTTCTCATGCTGCACTACAGTGTCAGTACTGGGATATTAACCCAAGTGTCAGATTTATGCCAGTATGCATCATTGTGTCTTATTGTGTCTGTGAGCATGATGTTTTAGTCATAGAAACTTTATTCCTGGTGTTTCTTACATAACTGCCTGCTCTGAATAGTGTCCATAAGTTCGTATGAAATTGGTGTCTAATTTCACATTATATGAATGTTCTGTGGTGTTGCAGAGTAGATATGCTGGTTGTGACGGTCACGTTAATTTTGTGAATGTTTGGAAGTCTATTACTGAGTGTGGAGCACTAACTACAATATATGGTCTGCACATGCTTACAGTACAATCTGTTGTTCTAAAGAGTAGATTCTCTCAAAGATGTACCTCATGCCATGTAAGGGACCTTTATCTGAAAAGTTTTTCAAATTATGTTACAGATTAAAAATGCAGACACCGTGGAGACACTTAGGAGGGTGCTGGAGAAAAATGGCACAGGACTGCTTTTGTCAGGATGTCTAAGAACAGTTACCAATCTCAGTCACAAAGATCAGATTGTTGAAGACTACCTAAAATGTCACATTCTGGACTGCAGGTTCAATAGAAAGGTATGTTAATAGATACTAAACAAAATTGGATGTTATTCTGTGTTGACCATAGTACAGCAACTTAATATTACATAATATTATAGAAATTGGTGAAAACGTAAGTATACAAAAGAGTTTCTCAAATCAAGTAGTTATAAAACAGATATGTAAGGATGATTGTCATATGGTGCATACTGACATTGAAGTTAAATAAAAAAGTTTAATTACAGCCACATTCAAGTTAGATGTGACTGAGCAACACATAGTGTGTATCCACAGTGGTATGGTTGTTTCGCAATAAAATTTAAAAATAATTGTAGTCTGCAGCAAACATTATGTGTCTAATTGTGGCTGATGTTAGAAGGCAAGCATTAGTGGTGTGTTAATGTACTCTTTTGTGCTAAAAAGGAATAATAAATAAATAGCCTAGACACCACAGTGTTCTCTCCAAATGTGACTATTTCTGTAGACCCGTAGCATTTTTTTCTAGAAACTGATGTTTAAATGACAGATAGTATAAGCTAATTGTGTCTTCTTGCTGCAATTCCAATGCAAGACCTGAGAATCAAGCTCCTTCACTGTAATTAGGTGCATTCTGTATTAAAAGCCAGGAAGCATACTTAAAGTTGTTGTGCTTGTTCAACAATGCATGCATTAGCTAAGAAGCTGGAAACTACAATGAACTTATGCTTTTCCAATATAAAACTGGAAATTCCTGACAACAATGAATACCAAAACATGAAGGAACTGATGTCATAGGAAGTTATCCTTTTGCTTCCATTTAATTCTGTTCTACATCACTCTTTTGGTGCATTCACAGAGTCGCATTTGCAGTGCAACAACCTGAGTGCTCTCATTGCTGTGGTGCAAATGCAGCCACGTGGACACTTCACAGATCACAGTAAGCCAAATCTTGTTACGCTTCCATAGCCTGTCTGGGGAGATGTTCCAGAGCAAGTGTTGTAATCAGCTGTGTGGACATGCTTCACCACCTGCCTCCATGCTTCTCTGTCATGACCTGTTCTTCAACAGAAAATCCCCCCTTGACCTAAAGCTTTATCCAGTGTGTCTTTCACTGACACTGAGTGTGGCTGTGTAGATGCAAAAGTCAAGCACCTTGGAGGTCTGAGGCAGGTCTGAGATGCACTGAAGAAGGATCCAAGGCTGGTGTATAAACATCCATGTTTGAATTTTCAAGGGTTATTCCATTCTCTTGGTTTGAGAGAACAGGGAAGCATAAGTTATGTAACATATGAAGTAAACAATGAAACCACTTAATGGTTAAGTCTCGGAAAAACTCTTAATCATAATAAAATTTACTTTATAGTGATGTGGATATGATGTACTTATCCACATATTCTGACATGGTCCTTTCCCCTTTCAATCTTGCCAGAAGGTTTTTAAGCTGGCTCCTTCCACCCACCCACCCAGGTGGGATGTCCTCCAGCTCCAACCCATGATGCCAGATCTTCCTTTCCTCTGGAAGAAATAGGTTCCCTCATTTGCTCTCCTGTGTTGTAGACCCCCATGGTTTTCTTCAAACCTTTTGGATTACTCCAAACACTTAAAAAAATCTAACCTTTTTTTTTTGTCTTACAGCTACCGCTACCATGCTCACAATGGGTGTAAAGTCTGCTACCAGATTCTGCCGGTGCCTATACAAGTAACAGATGTTATGGATTGACTCGCATGCCATGTGCATCTATTGCTTGAGCCATGAGAATGATACTCAGGCATGCAAGTTTTGTATCTCATTCTTTGCACCAGACCAGAAAGACTGCATCACCTGACTGAAGATGGGTTGACTGGAGAAACGGTATCCATCAGTAAAATTGAAGGACACCCATTGGGTGGTCTCCACCAGCTACAGGATCCACTAAACAGGTGGTGGCAATGGAGGAGGAGACAGCTCGGGCAGCTGTTCACTCCCAGTCAACTTCAGCCTTCATGCCACGCTAACTGGGGTCCTCTTTCACTGGCTCCTTCAAGGAGCTGTGTCAGTCCCTGTTGAGAAAGACCAAGGGCACACTGAGAAACACAGCTTCTGCTCGCTCAAGATAAAGGAGTCCAGGAAGGATAAGAAGTCATCAAGATGACGTTCTTGGGAACTGGAATGATCTCGGCCAAGGACTTCAGAATGCCTAGAATCTCAGGTCTTGACTTAGGTAGAGACCACGTACCTGGCTGCTGGCTTCACAGAAACCCAATTGAGCCAATTGGCTGAGACACCAGTCAAGGGTGCAGCTGAGATTTTTCTCAACTCAGTCTATTGGTTTTCTTCTGAGGAGGCCGACAACTCTCTCTTCAGGACTACAGTTCTGCATGTGGCCACAGAAGGGACTGACCTGTCTCCTGGTCAGGACCACTCAGTCCCCAACCAAGACCTGGAAGAGCACCAGAATTCAGCCGCCTCCTCTTTGCCTCCTCACTGATCTCCCTGGTGGCTGAGTTTTATGTCTCAGTCAATATCTTGGTCAAGATGTTCCAGAGCAAGAAGTTCCTGCCATTATTGGTGGTCCAAGTCTTGACACCACAAGAAGCAGCATCTCACTATTCTTCATCCTCATCCTCTTCCAAGAAGGAGCAGCTTCAGTGCAAGTTGTGCTGATGCTATAACGACCTCCTGTATCAGCCATTGCTGACCCCGGTTTCTACCACATCCAAAACTTACCTGTTGCCAGATGGGCTGACCCCATCTGCACCAGTGGAGCTGGTTAAGACCACTACTCCCCCAAAGGAACTGGTTAACACCTCTGCAGTCTTGCCAAAGTGGCCTTCTCCACCAATATTGGTGGAGCCATAGCCCAAACAACCACCATACACATATCTTCGAAGTAGTCCAGGCCACCTGAGGGCCTTCCACATAGGCTTTCAGTCACCATCACCCCTGACAGTCCCAGGAAGGCCAGTGGGGACACGGACAGTCAGACACTTTATGCAGAATCATCATATTCTGAGGTTTCCTCAATGCACATCCATCAGGCCGATGAGGAGTCCCTTGGGAGTTTGTCCACAGAATAAGGGCCCTCCTTCTTCACTGGATGTCTGTCTCATCTCTGAATCCACAGGGATGAAGATGGAATCTGTCCATAAGTGGACTCGCTATCCCCTCACTAAAATCTTGGACAAAGGGGATTCTCTTAGGGAAGCTTTCCCAGTAACTGAAGCAATCATTGCCCCAACTCTGGAGCTCTGGTTGTGCCTAGCTTCTTGCCCCGTGCCCTCTGTCCAAATGGCCCACAAGTACATAGCTTCCAATGGTTCCTTGTTGGGTTTCACAGAGCACCCCTTGACTGAATGGTTCTTGACCTACTCTGTGTTCAGGTGTAAAGACAATACCAGGGATGTAGACAAGCCGCTGGACAAGGAATCCAGAAAATTGGACTTTGCAGCCAAACAGTCTACACAGCTTCCTCACTTGACCTCCATCAGGCTAGCATGGCTGTGCTCATGGCACACTTTTCCCATGACCTCTTGGGTTCTTTAGGCGAGGTGCTCCCTCATTTACCAGCAGACAGTCAGACCACTGTCAAACAGGTCTGGTAACAAGGCTGTGCTGTGGCCAAGCTGCAGCTACAGAAAGGGTTGGACTTTGGGGACTACTGTGCCTGCTTAGTGGTGGCCACAGTAGCCATGTGCCATATGGCCTAACTGAAGATTTCAGCCCTTGGGGGAAAACCCAGCAAAAGCTAGAGAATATTACCTTCCTTGGCACCGACATGTTTGGGCCAGTGTGGAGGGTCAGCTCCAGTGCATAGAGAAATCCCATTCCACTTTGGACTCTGTGACATCCACACAGAAGGATTTCAAGGTCTCTAAACAGCAGAAGCACAAGCCTTTTCAGTTGTCCACACCTGCGGCGAAACCAGGCCAGCAGGAGGCAGGCCAGCAGACTTGGTCTTGGCAACCGCGACTAAAGTCAGAGGTGTTAGGCCACCACAAGACTGGAAGAAAGGATCTCAGTGGTGCCTCAGTCAGGCCTTCCTCCTCCAAGCCTGCACAGTGAAAGGATGGGGGTGCATCCCCCATTCCTGTCATGCCTCTCCTTGGCCCTCTGCGGGATGCTGGTTCCACCACTTTGCTTCTGCCTGGTCCACTGTCACCACAGACAGGTTGGTTCTCAAAGTGGTCTGTCAGGGTGTGCCTCTGGAATTCTTGCTGTACCCAACAAGCCAAGCCCATGTCCCATGGGAGAACTTGGTATCCAAAGTCACTCAGTCAGCTCTCTGACACCACATAGCCCAGCTCCTCTGCTAGGAGATCATTGTAACAGTAGTGGATCCCCTAGGACTCCCATGGTTTGTGTCCAGGTATTCCCTGGGTCCAAAGTGAATGTAGGCTGGTGCCCCATTCTTGAATTGCACTACCTCAACCAGTTTCTAAGGTTGCACACCTTCAGGATGGTTGGTCACTCTGTCTCATATCATCCCATCCCTGGAGCAAGGCTTGTGGTTTTGCTCACTGGACCTGAAGGGTTTATTCTTCCATGTCCTGATCCATCCATCCCATCGAGGGTTCCTCCACTTTTGGGCAGAAGTGATAATGTACGAGTTGCAGGAGATGCACTTTGGCCTGTCCTTGCCCCCCAGGGTCTTCACCATGTGCATCACAGTGGTGGCAGCTTACCTGAGGTGTCAGGGGGTGCGAGTCTACCCCTAACTGGATGACTTGATAATTGCAGGTTCCTGAAGACAGGAGGTGAAAAGATTCTGAAATCTTGCCATTCAGACCTGCGTCCACCTTGGCCTCCTAGTCAAAAATGCAAAGTCAGAACTCATGTCTTTGCTTCACTGAGATCTGGCTAAACCCCTTCTTTCCAGACACTTTATTCCAGCTCCAAGGATACTCTCTATTTTTCCATCGCCGTGACAAGCAAGAAAAAAGTGCAGAGGGGTGGCTTTGTATGTGCAGGACCACATCTTTGCCTCTTTCATCAGCTACTCTAATCCTCCCTCATCTAGTGAATGGCTTCTCACTGAATTAACCCTAGGCTCCTCCAAAAGAGAATGTGGGCTGCTGTTACAGTCCTCCAACTGGTGGTATCCTGGGCTGGTTAAACTTTCTTGATGGTCTTGGGCTACTGTTCCCTACCAGAAACACAGTATTACTTGGGGATTTCTACCTCAGTTGTTTAAGTGAGAAGGAACCAAATTATGTCAACCCGATAAAAAAATAAAATTTTGATCAAATTCTCTCCTCTCCTCTCTTCTCCTACCAGATACAATCAAGGAACACCTAACTACTCCCTCATAGACTGGGTGGCCACAAATAGGCCAGACATGGCACTACAGGCTGGCTCAATGTCAGATGTGATGAGTTACCACTTGCCTTCCTATATCTTGTTGTTAACCAAAACCAAGTGCCCCCCTCCCAAGTATCTGAATTTCCATAATTTCAATTGTCCTGACACCAATGCTTTATTACGCAATGTAAACATGGTGAACTGGTCATCCCTTTACAACTGTAATAATGTTGACGTGGCTGTCTGCTTTTTCACCAATGCCCTCCTCCAGCTGCAGGATGGCAACTTAACCCTCACTACCCGCAATGTGCATGGAGGTTGTAACCGCTGGGTAACAAAAGAATTACTGTCACTAATAAAGCAAAGGGATAGAAAATGGAAAAATTATAAAGCTGCCACCTTCCCTCAACTATGGAATGCTTATAGATGCCTGAGAAACTCTTGTAAGCATAGTGCCGAGACTGTAAAGTGCAATTACTTCCAAGAGATGGGTGACTCCTTGAAAAGGAGTTGCCAGTGGTGTCCCAAAATCTACATGCCATCTATAAACTATGTAAAACCTCTGCCCAGTGAATGACTATGCTGTAGGAAAATATATGATGTGGAGAGATAAACTACATAATATGTATGCTGCCCATTGTTAATTTCCTCAAGAAAGAAACATGATTTGTGATAAAAGCTATAATTTTTTGTGCCTAATTTGTGACATTGTGGCACACACAGTAAACAGTATTCATTATTTTAATAATAAAAATTGCTCTTTATCACAATAAACTGCTTTGACTTATTGTCTTGTCTTCAGACTTTGTTTTCAGACCATTTAGTTAATGTTTAATGTGCCTATATAGTACTTACACAACAGTAAATGCAGTAGCTAAAGTAACCACTTGTGTCTCCAGTGGTTACATTCATCCTTTGCCTCCAAAATGTACTTATATTAATAAATCCTTCAGAAATTGCATCATGTTTTGATCAGGGAGCTTCTGTAAAACACACAAAACTAAGTTTCATTGGCGAATACTGTACTGCAGGAGCTCTGTGTCTAACCTTTGTCCCCATGGTCTCCTGGTGTCCAGAAGTTCTGGATGTTTGTTCACTCCCACCCTGGTGTCCCTCCCCACCCCCAATAATCATGTTACTGCACTTGCATGCACCAAGAGTGGGGAAGGCTCTCAGAGTGCTTAAAAGCAGAAGAATTTGTTTGGAGTCCCAATCCTGCTCTTGCCAGCTCGTAGAACAATCCCGGTGTCTAGCCAGCAGCATGTCAGTTACGTGAGCAGCCACATGGAGCCCAGGTAGGCCATTGTTACTTTCAGGTTTAAGAATACAGCTGCAGAATGGCTTGTACAAATGGGATGTTGCTTATAGTACAGTGTACATCTGTACATATTTTGAGGGGCTTATTCTAACAAATAGTATAGTGAATTTGATGATTTTAATGAGCATTAGAGCCCTGATACAGTGTTTGGGGACTACAAATGAATTGTAGTCTCAGGCCGGGATATTCAGACCACGCCAGGCTGTGGAGCAAGCCTGAGCACAGCACAACTGTGATGCGCCAGGGCATGACCTGGGTGATATGCAAGGGTGCTGTGCCATGGCTCAGCACCATGAATATGACACAGTGGCCACCCACATTGCGCATGGCACAGTGGCACTACTTCAGTGCAAGTGGCAAGTGAGGAGTAGGGGGATGCGCCAGTGCAAGTACAGTTGCGCTAGGTGTAGGAACCACGATATTCAGTGGTGGGTATGCAAATAGGGCCATTATGCATGCAAGGTGCAAATTGGGCCATTTGCATGTCATTATGGCCCCATTTTCATGCAGGTGCGCTGATCCCTGGTGACTTGTGCCTGGTGCCCTGCCAAGCTGCAACCATCGGAAATTGATGCCCCCTGTTCCTTGGCAGCAAGGCGCCCTAACACCTGATCATGGGAATAGTAAAAATACTGTCATCCCTAGTGGTTCAGTGGACTGTCTCCAGTCCGATCATGGGCTTTGTAATAAAAGCATTATCCCTGGTGGTCCAGTGGACCAAACCTGCCCGATTGCAGGCCCATAATAAATAAACATATCCCTGGTGGTCCAGTGGACTCAGTCCCAACCTGATCATGGGCTTAGTAAATGAAAACACCCTGGTGGTCCAGCAGTACCCCCCAACCTCCTACTGAGACCCGTCACCCCGCTCCACCCGGTCAGTGGCAGGCAGCAGCCCCCCACCCACAAGCTACCTGGCTGCCTGCCAACTGACAGCATACAATACTCTGTTGCGCCATGTGCAACCTCTTTGAATATCCTGCCCTCTGTGTGTTCACCACCAAATGGGGCTCATTCTCAGTATTGCTGTGTGCATCAGGCTGTAATATTGGTGGATCAAAATGTTTCTGTGCACTTACTGTGCAGTACAAATGTGAACATTTTAATATATATTTTTTCTTGTGAAATGATGCTTGGAGGTATTGTGTCATTGGAGAGAGGCACAGTTTAAGCAATGGAGACCCCCAACATTACGTGACTCCGGCTCCTTTCTTTTTTACAAACTTTTAATGGGCATATTGCACAAATGCAGTCTAGCAATATACAGCAGTTTTAATCAATAGCACATTTCTTTTGGGCAAGTTAAGTTGTTTTTTTGAGGGTGATTTGGTGGTACAGTTTTAATGGGCCGCAAAGGCCAAACACCAAGGTGTATGTGTGTGTTTGTCTGTTTTCCAAATGCAGCCTTAACAAAAAAAATAATTGTGTTCACAGAAGTGATTTTGTTCTTGGTAAATTATTTTTTTCACATTATTTCTAAGGCTGTGTGATTTGACTGAAGTCTGGACCTCCTTGTTCTTGTACCAGTCGTGCAGTTGTAGTCCCTATTTGAAGTGGTTATCTAACAAAAATGATACAGTAATTGTATTGCATGAAAAATGTAACCTACAGATGCGTTCTGTGTTATTACTAAATGTGTTTTAGGAAAATGTGTTGCTTTTTGTCAGTATCTTTGGTCTTTGTTACTTTCAGTACTATGAGCTTGGGGTCTCCTTTATGTTAGCCACCCATACTGTGTATTTTATTAAAATAAAGAACCCTTCATGTAAACTGTGCTTTTGGGATGGCGCATTTCAGCTTTTTGTTTATTTGGGGTTTGATTCAGTAATTATCTGTGTTTTATGTTTTTCAGAGTTTGCATTATGGAATGCAGGTTTTGTTGTGGTCTTGGTTAGTTTAGGCACCATGTGCTTGGGGTCCCCGTTATGTTAACCACCCTTAAACTCTATTTTATTAACATAAAGAGTCCTCTAAGTAAACTGTGCTGGTTGGATGGTATATTTCAGTTTTCTGATTATTTGGGGCTTGATTTAGCAATTATATGTGTTTTATTTGGTTTCAGAGTTTGCATTTTGGCCATACATTTGTGGTCTTGGTTACATTAGGCACCATGTGCTTGTGGTCCCCATTATGTTAGCCACCCATAAACTGTATTTTATTAAAATAAAGAACCCACCAAGTAAACTGTGCTGGTGGGATGATATATTTCAGCCTTATGTTTATTTGGGGCTTGATTCAGCAATTATGTGTGTATAATTTGGTTTCAGAGTTTGTATTTTGGCCATACATTTGTGGTTTTGGTTACATTAGGCACCATGTGCTTGGGGTCCCCATTATGTTAGCCACCCATAAACTGTATTTTATTAAAATAAAGAACCCACCAAGTAAACTGTGCTGGTGGGATGATATATTTCAGCCTTATGTTTTTTTGGGGGCTTGATTCAACAGTTATATGTGTTTTATTTTTTTCAGAGGTTTGCATTTTTGCAATACATTTGTGGTCTTGGTTACTTTAGGCACCATGTGCTTGGGGTTCCCATTATGATAGCCACCCATAAACTGAATTTTATTAAAATAAAGTGCCCCCAAGTAAACTGTGCCGGTGGGATGATATCTTTTAGCCTTATGTTTATTTGGGGTTTGATTCAGCAATTATCTTTGTTTCATTGTTTTCATAATTTGCATTTTTGCCTACTTTTGTGGTCTTGGTTACTTTAGGTACCATGTGCTGGCAGCAGGCCAAGAATTCTCAGAACACCCCTACCTCATGCAATATTTTGCTAATGTGTTGATTGCCATGGTATTTTGCAATCTTTCTGCTCACAGCACGTATTGTTTAATGTTATTTCATACCACCTCCCTTCTGTGACCTATTATTATTTTCCTATGGTATTCATGCCAAGGCTTGTGCACAAACAAGGTGGGGCTTGTGAGTGGTTTGGTGCCATTCATTCTTGAACTGGCACAATATTCCCTGAGCAGGGAGGGCATGGGTTAACTATTAATGGTTTATTCTTTATGTGTGAAATAGCATGAAATCCCTGCTTCTGGTGTGACAAGATGCCGAAATGTGCATGCAACCACACACATTTGCCCCACATTACCCAAGGTGTGGGGTTGGGGGAGTACTTGGACTGCAAACTGTATGGAAAAGTGGTTAGCGTGGTAGCTGATGATCTACTGCCCCACAGTACATCAGCAATATGACCTCACTGACTGTGACATCAGTGCTACTTAGGAACAGCAAGTAAATGACTGCCAGGGCAATCGCCTGTGAAGTCACTGAGATCCTAATGCTGCTGATGTATTGTGAGGCAGTAGAGTTATCAACTGCCAGTCTAACATCTGTTAAACACATCCAGCATGGTATTATCACATCACAACTTTCCGATGAGAAAAAAAATATACTTCAGAGAATAGAAAGTTACTATGGACAACTAGCTCAAATTTATGTTTTCTTGTCTACCTGTTTTGGCTCCAATAGCTCTTCACCTTTGTGTCTTCAAGTAGAAAACCCTTACCACATCCTCGCATGCGCATCTTGTAATGGTTTTTAAGAAACATGCAGTCTCCTCCTTATCTGTGTGTTCGCAAGTAGAAATCCATTGCCACTTTTTTGCATGCATGTCTTGTAGTGGTTCTTAACAAAATGTTGTGTTCTCTCCTCCTTAACTGTGTGTTGTTCAAGCAGAAAAGCATTGCCACTTTCCTGCATGTGCGTCTTGTAACAGTTCTTAACAAAATGTATTGTAGTCTCCTCCTTAACTGTGCGTTGCCATTGCTAATGCAGAAGTCCTGTATACATACTGCAAGAACTATCTAACCAAAGAGCCAGCCAGTGATGGATGTACAGTAGCCATTCTGTTCACACTTTCTACTGTTTTGGCAGAAATGACATTAAATGAAACATGCTTGGTAATATCAAAACCATACCTGGGACCCGCCAAATACAAAGTGTAAAGTCAGTGAAAGCAGGTGTAGTTGCAGTCAGAGACTTAACATGCTTCTGTAGACAACGTCAATGAGCGCTACCATGTGACAACAGAAGGTATATAGGACAGTGGACAGTCAAACATTTAACAATGGCTTCTGTGCCCACTTCACAAATGACCCCTGTTTGCCTGCTGCACACTGAACAGTCATGAGCCAACACCAGAATCTTCTGAAACCATTTGTCACACAGTTGAAACTACTTTCAGCATCCCTATATCAGTGGCCATTTGTACTAATCAGAATGACATTGCCTTGAATGATGTAGTCCATACAACAAGCACCCAAATTGATCTTCCTGAGGATCCATGTGTTCTGCTACCTGACACCACCACAGATAGGGTCTGATTCTAGAAACTTGGTGCATGTCACTGCCAAAAGCAACTTGCGCCAAATGCCATTGCAACATGGACTTTGTGTCCTATTCTAGAAGAGGCAGAATCTCCATGGCTATGTCCCATGACTTGCAACATGTGGACAGGTATGCCAACCTAAGGACATGTCACAAGTTGCAGCCCCCCCAGCAAGCGTAAGTGCCCCCAAAGCCCCACAGGGCAGCTGTATCTCCCCCTCCGATCCAGTCCCCAACCCAGTTATGTGCCACAATTGTTGAAATATTAAAACCCCTGAGCTCCCTGGTAGTCCAGTGGAGCTCCACCCACCCCACCCAGCAGTGCCAGTCCTCCTGCATCCCCCACACCCATCCCCAGCTGTTGACTGGCACAGCCTACCTCTCAACTCCACAGCCAGCCACCGACTGAGCTCTGCTTGAGCACTTACTCATTTCTGAGTACATCTATACAGTAAGCACTCATGCAGAGCTCAGTCAGCAGCTGGCCATGGAGGTGGGAGGTGGGCTGTGCAAGTCACTGGCTAAGGATGGGTGGGAGAAGACTGGCACTGCTGGGTGGGGCAGGTGGGGAGCCACTAGACTACCAGTGATCTCAGGGGTTTTAATATTTAAACAACTGCACACAAAACTGGGTCAGAGACTGTATTGGGGGGGCACAGCTGCCCTGTGGGGTGCTAGTAGTGTGGGGTTTGGGGGCATGATGTGTGTGGACTGCCCTGCAGGGCATTGAGGGTTTGGGGATTTTGGGGGTGTGAGATGCCCAGCTGGGCAAGTCTGCTGTGGGGGAATCAGGGGCTGGAGGGGTTGTGGGATGCCCTGTGGGGCACCAATGTGGGTGTTCTGGGCATAGGAGGAACTCCTGGAGTGGGTGCAGTGGGTCTCCAGAACCCCAGGAGGACATATGTAGAGTTACGCCAGCTAAATGCTGGTGTAACTTACGTTGCTGGTTCTCCTCCAGGTGTTCTTGTAAAATCCTAACACTGGGGACTTTGTTGCTGCCCTACTAGAATAGGGCACAACTGTTGCCATAAACCCCCTATCACCATGTCGCAAGAGGTTTATTGCGCAACTGCTAGCGTAACTACTGTTTGGCATAAGTGGCCTGCGACATGTCGCAGGCCACATTGTAGAATCCCACACATCGCAACTGCTTGTGTAACTTGCTATTTGCACCATTCTTTTTGGCACAAGTGTTGTTATGCCAGGAGTAACTTTTAGAATCAGGCCCATAGTGTGCAGCCAGCAAAAACAAGAAGCATGCCCTAAGGCCCAATTGAAGTCAACAAACTGTATGCTGTTTATTAATCAAATGTATTCTACAGTGATGAGGTCACAGCAGTATATAAGCACCCGTACACCTTCAAATTCCTGCACCAGCATGGGGATTCAACATTTACATTGCAATGGCTTTATGACTACAACAATGTAAAACATATCTGAATATTTTATGGGCTACTACAGTTTCAGGGAGATAGAAACTTTAAAATTAGCACTGAAGTGTGGAAGAAATGTGTGCACCATATTCCAGACTGAGGCAGAAATGGGATTAGGAGTGTATTGGAGCTTGTCACAAAAGAATTGAAAGACATGTCTGCTGACCAGAACAATTAACAATCTTCTACAAATTAAATGAAATACACTTAGCTAAAAATTTATGAAATCATTTTAATTTGCTTGCAAGTCAAGAATAGTTTGTTTTCCAGCCATACACAATGGACTTAAATACACTGCAGGTCAGGGAAGGATGATTTGAAACAGATCTTGTAAATATTTCACATTTCTATTGCTTAATGTTCGATGGTTTGTATAGTGTTAGTATTATGTAATGAATGGTAGCTTTAATAAAATCTTTTCTCCTCAAAAAGGTCTTTGGTGTCCATGCTACGTGTGCAACCTTAAAAAATGCATTAACTTCATGCCCATATAAGGGAGTTACCAAATACCACACCCTATATTCACTGGTAGAGTTCACAAGTTAAACCTAATAACAAATGTTTCCTAATATGAGTTACAAAAACACACATGCACGTCACAATTCTTTGGTGTCCTTTGTTATGTGTGCAACTTTCATGACCCATTTTCTCATGTACCGATCAAGAAGCTATCTCCCAATATAATCACTTAATAAGTGGTGGGGAGCAGCATCATAAAATGCATAACAAAATTCATCTACTTTGGGTTTTAAAAATTGACACTCCTGTCTTACTTTGGTAACCCCTTTTCATGGAGTTGCCCAGATGCAGAGGAGCAACCTGGCTGATCCCCCTCTCTTCTGGGCATGCTGAGCCCAAAGACCTGCAGCCCAGTTACTCAGCTATCCTCTTCCACAGGTCTCCAAACTGACCAGGCTGTGATTGCTCAGATCTTTAAAAAATACATTTTCACATCTCTCGACCTATCTGGCTCCTCTTAGACAAGCCAACCAAGCACATCACACCTCCACTGACCCCCCAGCCCCATACACCTGTTCTACTTTACAGCCATAGGACTCAATGCAACAGCCAAACTCCTGAAATCCCTCCCTACAAGGGGAAACCCTGGCAGTGATGGCCTCTTCCCCTCCTTCCTGAAGATGGTCGCCCCAGGTATCTTCAAACCTCTCACCTTCATATTTAACTTGGCCCTCTCCATGTCTGAAATGCCAGGGTCCTGGAAACATGCAATTGTAGTGCCTGTTTTCAAAGTAGGTGGTCCCTTCTCAAAAGTCAACTACAGTTCAATCTCTCTTCTCCCCCACCTGAGCAAGCTCATTGAAAGTATTGTGCATTTCCAGCTCACAGACCACCTCATCAAGTAGAATCTTCAGTGCCTGCAACAGTACGGTTTCAGGGCACATCACAGAACAATGTCAGCACTGGCACATTTTACTACCATGTTCTGAGAAACATGGATGCAGGCAGGCAATGGGTGTTGTGTTTGTGTACCTGACAAAAGCTTTTGACCTTGTCAACCACCCCCTGCTTCAATCCACCGTCTCTCATTTTGACTGCTCAGCTGAGACTACTACCTGGTTCAGTAGTTACCAGTCAAACAGCTCACAGTCTGTCAAAATTGGTGCTGTCTCCTTGTCTGCCCTAACAGTGACCACAGGGGGGACATCCCCCAAGGCTCCATCCTGGGCCCCCTGCTATTTTCAATATTTGTTAATGCACTCCCTGAGTGTCCCTCCTGTGAGGCTATCCTCTATGTGGATGATCTCATCCTTTAACAGAGTGACAAATCCATCAGCACTATCTCCTAAGTGCTAACACTCAACAATAGAATAGCACACAACTGGTTCTTTTCAAATAAACATTTGGTAAATGAGAAGAAAACCAAATCAATGCTCTTTGGGTCAAAATCACTCCTTACCAAGGTCAACAATGCAAACACCTCCATCCTAGTCTGCATATCTGAATGCACCTGCCTTGAATCTGTCACCTTGTTCAAATATTTAAGTGTTACCCTGGACCCTTCCCTCACTTTTGCTGAACATGTCAACATTTCAGCGCAGACAGTATATCAAAAACTTGTGTCTGCATAACATCTGAAGCAATTCCTGACAAGAGAGGCACACCTAGAAATTGCCCAGGGAAAACTGATGCCCATTGTTGACTACTGCTGTCCTACATATACTTCAGTAGCATCAATGATGCACAATAGACAAACTACAGTCTACAACAGCATTTGCCATTTTGTCCTACAAGGCCCTTATGCTACTCATCACTGTGAACTGTACAAGTTGCTTGGATGGATCCCACTACAAGGGCATAGTAGGCAAGCAATGTGAGAAGGAAGTATGGAGGGCTTGGTGGATACTGGGATAGATAGGGAGAGGCGTCACCAGCAGAGAACTGGGAGTTCTCATTCCTCTGTACAGACAGTTGGTGAGACCCCATCTGGAGTACTGTGTGCAGTTCTGGAGACTCCATCTCTGAAAGGACATTAACAGGATGGAGGCAGTCCAGAGGAGGGCAACTAAAATAGTGCAGTGTCTGCACCAGAAACAATATGAGGAGAGACTAAAGGAGCTTAATATGTATACCCTCGAGGAAAGGAGAGAGAGAAGGGACATGATAGAAACTTTCAAGTACCTCAAGGGAATTGACAAAGTCCTAGAGGGTAGCATGTTTCAAAAAAAGAGATGCTCAAGAACAAGTGGACACAATTTAAAGTTAGAGGGGGTAAGGCTCAGGGGCAATGTGAGGAAGTATTTCTTCATGGAGATGGTGGTGGATGCATGGAACAACCTTCCTGAGGAGGTTGTGGGGTCACAAACAGTGGGGGAATTCAAAAATGAATGGGACAGGCATAAGGCAATTAAAGTGGGGAGTAGGAGGAAGTAAGAGGTTGGTTAACTAGAATCCACAGCGTATCCAATAGTTAAGGAAATGGGCAGACTGGGTGGGCCAAGTGGTCCTTATCTGCTGTCAAAGTCTGTATTGCTATGTTTTTATGTTTTGCATTTACCTTTCGAAGCCTTGCAGACAAAACCTTAAGAGATGTCTACAGTCCCCATACTCCACCAAACCTAGTTGCAAAGTAGCCCCCAGGAGTCTCAGAGAATCCTCAGCCCTTCCCCTAGTAGTCCCACATGCCTTCATCAATATGGGTAGTAAAGCTTTCTCTATCTCAACCCCATCAACATGGAACAAACTACCCCCCTCGCTGTGGTCATCCACCCCCCACCTCTTATTCAAGAAAAAATATAGAGCCTGGCTGATGTCTGATGCCTTGTGTCACTGCTGATCATCTCAATGCCAATGTAAGCTGCTTGAGTGTCTCCACAACCACTCTGTATCAAATTATGCACTTGCACCTATGTAACCCTGTGCACTGTAACAATTACGGCAATTTTCATATCATTATTTTTCTGTACCTGTTCCTGTATTTTTCTATGTTTACTTTGTTGTCATATTTGTTGGCTTGGATCATGGCTGTAAACAGTCATCTTGATCAGGTTACTTACCCAGTTACCAAAGACATAATAAACAAGCAACTGTCAATGCCGAATGTTGTCTTGCTAGCATTGGCATTGGCAGTGCAGGAGTTAGAGAGATGCATACCAGGAATTGCAGTGAAGTATGGCACTGATGTCAACCCCACCTCACCCTGCAGAGTCTGACAGGTACTGAGGTGTGCTTTGGGTCATCAGCCACAACGCTTATGCCATTTCACCTCACCCTACCCGGCAGACTCTGACAAGTGTTGCATTGTGTCTTGGAGTCATTGGGCCTTATGGTCACCCCAATCCATGAGAAAATACGTAGAGATAGGTGCAGTATATGAGAATGGGGTGAAGTTTGGGGCCGAAGAGTCCAAGGCACACCTTGATGCCTGTCACTGGTTGAAGGGTGGGGGTGGGTTGGAATGGTGTGAGCATTACACACGACAATCCAAAGTCACACCCCTGACACCTGTCAGCCTCTACAGAGTGGAATGTTATGATTAGAAATGCTAATGCCCCAAGTGTTTGTTGGTATTTGCACTCCAAATTTTCAACATGGCCTTTTTGTGACCCCACCTCATGAAAGCATTTGGGACCTCCACTCATGAACAGTGCACTGTGATTTTGTTAATCTGTCCCGAATGTTGATTTTCCACAATGACTGTGCCATTCAGTGCCAGATGTGTGAAAATACATTTCAGGCAGGGTCAGAAAAATGACAACTGTGCTGTTCATAAGGAGGTGTGAAGAAATAGAAATGTTGAAAATCTGGAGTGAAAATATTAAACATTCTTAGAGTTACGAGTGTGTGTGGAAACTGCACAATGCACACTCGTAACACAGTCATTTTGTAGAATTCTTTCACCAAATTTTCAACATAGGCATTTTGGGACCTCTGCTCATGAACAGTGTCACTATGATTTTCTTAACCTGTCCCAAACATTGATTTCCCACAGCGACTGAGCCATTCTGTGCCAGATATGCGAAAACACGTTTTGGGCAAGATGTGAAAAATGACAGCTGTACTGTTCATAAGGAGGTGTGAAAAAATGGCAATGTTGAAAATCTGGAATGAAAATATTAGAAATTCTTGATCTTATGAGTGTACATGGAAACTGTACAATGCACATTCATAATAGTCATTTTTTGGAATTTTTCACCAAATTTGCAACATAGGCTTTTTGGGAGCCCACCTCATGAACAGTGACTCTGTCATTATGTTAATTGGTCCAGAAAGGTATGTCCTCACAGTGACTATGAAATCACCTTTCAGGACTGAATAACGACATGACAGTGACTGAGTTCATGAGGTGGGGTCCTAAGAACCCCAGGTTGAAAACGTGGTGCCAAAAGTCACAAAAATGACCACGATATCCACCTAAGTTGACCCTCCCATTTATGCCATTATACAGTTTACCAGCATTTCTTCAGTTTGCAGTCAGCTTTGAAGAGTGCAGACGTGTTCCCACTCGACCAAAGATCATCGTGCTGGGCTCCAGAGGTAAATATGGGATGAGGTGGTGTGGGAATGTGGGGTACACAGAGGGAAGCTGGGGAAGGGGGAGATGGCATAAGGGGCAATAAATCAAATTAACAGGATGCCATTTCATACTTTAGGGACACTGATGTTAAAGAAACACATAACTACTTACATTGTGATTACAACTATCATTGCCTGCTATAGCATGGAAGGCACAAAAATCATGCTGCAAAAGCAATGGTGATGTTTATGCTGTAGTGAGGAACAGAATCTGATAAAACTGAAGAGTATTCTATAACAGCACTTGAAAGTAAGGTAGGTTGTATATGGATTATGTCACTCTGTATGATGTACAATAAATGACGTGACTTACTGACAGTAAATGAATGACTGCATATGGGGATTGTGACTAAAACTGCATCTTAAATAGAATTGGTTGGTGAGGAGGGTCTTGTATGGTTTGTTTCACTTGATATGGCATGATTGGCTCACAGGTGGGATTAGTATGCTTATTAAGTACGGTTGCCTACAGTGGCCATGAACTGCAAAATGTACACACCAGAAAGACATTACTCAATTTACAAACTCAAGTGGGCAGACTAGGTGGGCCATAGACCCTTATCTTTCCGACACTTTCTAGGTATCTATGTATCTATGACATCCTGGAATTTGAGACTCTGAGTGACTGATTGGTACCTATCTGCCATGGTAAATCCCAGCATAGCATATACAAAAGGTACCAGTTAGCAACATCTGCAAGCACCACTAAATGAAATCCATCTGAGACCACGAACATAATAGGAAAACATTGCAATACTGACCACCACTAAGCCATGACAGTAAAGTATAATTTCAGAATGGACTGCTCTTTTAAATAATAAGCCACAAGTGCACCTCCCCAGACGTTTTCAATTAAACAGGTGAAAAAAGACAAAACATCCCAAAGCAAATGAAGAATCCTTGATGTCCAAGCAGAAAGCTGACACTAGCATAATGGTTGAGAGACTGCAATGTGACCCTTGTACTTGGTGAGCTATCGGCTCCTTCAGTTTGCTCACAGAGGACAACCCGGTGACACAGAGAACAGACACCTCAGGCTGGAAGGCAGTTCCTCCCACCTCAGGTTTGTTAGTGGCTATCATAGCTGGTTTGTCATTTGTTGCTCTTAGTCCATGATCAGTTTTTCCCTTCTCTCTGCCGTCTGACTGTCTCACTGGCTTTTGATCACCAGTAATTGACTCAAACAAAATCCCTTTGCTGGGCTCCAGCATATGTTCCTTGACTCCCTTTTGTCTCAGGCATTGTTGCTAGCTCAGCAGTGTTTTTCTGTTATTTCTCCTCAGCATATCCTTGACCTGCTCTTGTTGCTGCTAATGATCCTTCTCTCTATAAAAGCTGCTGCAACTTAAATGTGCGGGATTTAATTCTGTTGCCATTAATTAAAAAGAAACAAACCAGTTTAAGTCTACTTTTATAACTTTTGGTATGTCATAATAGAAGCCAGCATCAGTATTTTTAAACACATTCACAACAGGTGGTGCTGTAACTGGGATACACAGCAACACAGGAGGGAGTCCCAGCAACACAGGACTATTTTTTTTTGGTGCAGCTGTAAATTCAACAAATAATTTTGAAATGGAAAATAATTGTCTTTTTTTACTACAGGGGGGGACATTGTATAATCACAATAAACCATGAAAGGGTGGGATTTACCCACTTCCAGTGCAGTTCATGCATTTAGCCTGCAGTGTTGTGACAAAACCACAACAGGCGTGGGTAAATACCAGCATAATCTGCACTCGGTTGTGGTTTATTGCTGAAGTAAAGCACAAACGGAAAAGTAAGAAGCCAACCCTAAATTAAAACATGTAAGGCATTTATTCTGATGAGCATAACTGCAGTCATAGCTGTACTTTTCAAAATCAGATTGCAACAGCAAAGACCGCTTATCATATAAAGTCACTTCAGTTGTATAGCTCACAATGGATCACTCTTTCATTCCCTTCATTTAGCTCACATTTGAGGGAAAAAATGATCACCCATGAGTACACGTCAATTAATACAGCTGGTAAGCCAGTTCACAAATTCCTACATCAATTAGCACACATAAGAAGCACCCTGAAAAATACAGAAAACAGGCATCATCAGAATGCATTATATAAAACAAATGATAGGTAAGTGTGGTGAATATGGGTATAATACAAATCATCTTGTGGTCCAAATGAGGTCAAAATGCCACTGGCCCTTGGGGCTCAAGGCTTATTTACTTTATGAGGACCCCTCAATGGAATTATATCCCTTTATAACATTAGGCAGGGAAATGGAGCAAGGCAATTTGCTAAGCAGCAGCACATGAAAATATATTAATCTACTGTATGTTATACATACAGTTGCTGTGATGTGGCTGTTACAGAGATCAGTGGGCAGCCAGCACTTTTTCAATGGTTGTGGAACTGGAGATGTGAGAGGCAGCCATTTAATTTTGTCAGTAAACATGTGACTCTGTTGGACAAGAACTGGTGCTGCTGTGTAGCCTTTGCCTTGCTACCTATTCATGTCCCATGTTAGTAGTAGTAGTACTCAGAGTGCTTTGTTACCTCCTGTCATGTTATTTCTCTGGTAGTCATGACTCTGAAGTGCTGGTGGAGTGTCCCCACCACAAAAGCAGAAAATGTGTAACAAGTCACCCACACAACATTATTCACTGTCTATGCTCAGCAAAACTGAGTGGCAGCCATTCAGTGCCCCAGGTAACATGGAGAGCCCTGATGACCCACACTCCAGCCCCTAGTATGCATAGTGTGGGAGTGTTCTACAGGCAGTTGAAAGTCTTTCTTACCATACTGCCAGACAGAGCAACAGAGGAGCTCACAGTGGTTCCTATCGGGGTATATATATATATGTAGCTTCACCACGTGCATCGGGAATACCCTCCCCCACTTCTCCACTACAGTCAGACAGTAAATCCCCCTGACTGTATCATTCCACCCATCCACCCAACGAGATCACCAGGTCACCAAGGCATACATTTCACACCCTGTATATTGGTGCTACCCAGCCACCCACCCTTCAGATATGTGAGGATCCACAGCTGATTGTACCTTTGGACAACACAGGTCATCTGGCCTATTGTGACCTGTTTGTTCTGCTCAGTGGAAATGAGAGTGAATTTGTCCCCTTTTGTTAACTGGTAGCAGCCCTGCAGTCTGTGTGACCATGAATCTCTCTTTGGGAATTGCTGCATGAATCCCACCCCTTTGCACTGATGATGACCACTCCCCATCATGCCAGTGTAACACAATTCCCCTGGTATGACTTGCAGAAGTGTTTGGGGGAGATAGACAGAGAGACATTCACTGTGCCCATCCACTGAGATGCAGCACAGTGGAATATGATTGCAGGATTGCAGGTTTCTCTCTCTCTCTCTCTGATTCTTCCATCTCCTGGTTGGTGCAGTGAGCGATGGAAGTCAGGCACAGTGATGAGAAAGGTGGCAGTCCTCTGTATTTGTGTGGTGTTTCCCTCACATCTCTCCTTCTGTTTTAATTTTGTCTTACAGTGTTATTGCTGACAGAAAGCAGGAGAACAGGCACATTGGTGCTGATTGCCAGATTGCAGACAGTTGTTGCCAAGACAGTGGGTGTGTAATCGGTGCATGTCTGTCCTAGAGTGTTCCAGGTCATCCACTGCTCTTTGTCTATGCTGGTGAAAGAGAGAGAGAGAGAGAGAGAGAGAGAGAGAGAGAGAGACACAGATTCCCTGGCACACACAACAGTGCAGCAGATGTGGAACATTGACTGTATCTATCTCTCCCAGTCCCTCTGTCTCTCTTGTCCAATGGACTGCACAGCTGAACTACCCCAGAACTGCATCGTGAGTTGCTTGTGTTTTCTGGTAGGTGTACACATAGGTGGCACAGTTCAGCACTGTCAACACCATGGTATCGTGGTGGTGGCAGGACACATAAAAAAGTTCCTGTGTTGCTTTCCTCATGATTTTACCAACTCTGGGGACACCCCATGTTATAAGCGCAATAACCCACTCCAGGGTGTGGTATTGGGAATTAATCAACACCTGCACACCCTGTTGTGGGTTATTGCTTACATATCATATGTGCCAGTTCTGTGTGTAAGAGGGATAGAGCATCTGGAAACTCAGTAGTGTGTGGCATGCTATAAGGTGAGGGGAAGTGGATGTGCTTATGGTGAGGGAAGGACATGACAAACACCAGGATGTTTTTGGCATAGGGGTGGATGAGAGCGGGCACCATGGGAGATAGGAATTGCTTGGCATGAGACAGGGTGAGCAAGGTGGGACATTGGATACTGTACAGAAAGATGGGGGCCATTCTGGACAACACAAGGAGTGCTTGGAATGGGCTGAGGGAGGTGTGACCTGGTATGCAAGAAAGAGTTGGTATGGGTCAGGGTGAGCAAGTGGTGCCATTAGTTATATGGGAGAGCTTAGAATGTGTCAGAGTAAGGAGGTGCCATTAGATACCAGGGAGAATCTGGCATGGGATAGAGAAAGGTGAGAGGTGCTACTGGACACTAGAGATTTCTTGAAATGGAGTGTGGGAGAGGTGATCCTGGATGCCAGGGAGTGTTTTGCATGGGACAGCCAAACAAAGAGGTACCATTAGATACCTGTGAGTTCTTAAGACTGGATAGAGTGAAGAATGTGTTGCCACAAGGCACCAGAGAGTTCATAGCAAGGGGCAATGTGAAGGAAATGGTGCAGGTTGCCAGGGACTGCTTGTTTCAGAGTAGGATGAGGGAGTGAACAGTAATGAATCACTTTTTAGCAAAGCAGAGGTACTTGTTATTGCTGCTGTATTTCTGCTGTATAATTGCACCAGCCTATCTGCTATTTACTCACAGTGATATTGATTTCTACATGCTGGCAGACATATTCTAATTAATTTTAATTTGGAAATATTGATGTCTTAGTGATTATGCTTTAATCTGAAGATACCAGTGATTGTTTAACTTTGTAGTGCAGTGACTACTTGTTTCTTCAGTATCCTGGATTGGCAACCAACCATATGTGACTGTACCCAGGTTCTGCACCACACTGAGCACATTCTATGCCTGTTTTTCTAGGATGAGAAAGGAGGCTGCACCAGAAACCAGGATGTTAGTGGCATTAAAGAAAGTAAAGGAGAAGCCCTTGGACCCTGGGGAATGCTTGGAAGAGGACAGAAAGAGGGAGGTAGTGCTACTGGACACAAGTGATGGGGAAAGTGAGAAGTGTGCAGAACAACAGGGAATCACTGGCATAGGATGCATTGATCTGCAATTACTTCTTCAGGCAGCTATTTAAGATGTCATCAAGCTCTTGAATTTTTAATTCTTCGCTTTCATGTTTACTGTATTTCTTTTCTTCTGTTCTGCATTTTGTTTCCATTCACATTTTATTTGTGTTGTATTATTTTGTTTGCATTCACTTTTAAGTTGTGCTATGCTTTTTTATTAGCATTCACTTTTTTGTTGTGCTATGGTTTTTGTTTGCATTCACTTTTTTGTTGTGCTATGCTTTTTGTTTGCATTCACTTTTAATTTGTGCTATGGTTTTTTGTTAGTATTCACTTTTTTGTTGTGCTATGGTTTTTGTTTGAATTCACTTTTAATTTATGCTATGCTTTTTTGTTAGCATTCACTTTTTTGTTGTGCTATGGTTTTTGTTTGCATTCACTTTTTTGTTGTGCTATGCTTTTTTGTTTGCATTCAGTTTTTGGATGTGCTATACTTTTTTGATTGCATTCATCCTTTAGTTGTGCTATGCTTTTTTGTTTGCATTCAGTTTTGACTTGTGCTATGATTTTTTTCATTGTGCTATATTACATTTGTTTGCATTCATGTTTTAGTTGTGTTAATAAATATTTTATAATGTCATCATTTTTAGATTGAATTCACTGTTTTGTGCTGCGTTTGATATTTTTGGGAGGTTGGACTTTACATTTGGTTTTGCTGTGTTACATAACTTTTGTAGAAACACACTTTACATTTGGTTTTATAGCTTTACATTTTTGTTTGCATTTCATTTTATGGTTGTAGCTTTAATTATTTGGTTGCGTTTCACTTTGTTTGTTTATGTTTTGCACTTCAGGGCCACCATAGGGAGGAACAAAAGGAGACACAGTTTGAAACTAGAGGGTGTAAGTTGCTAAGAGGCAAGGGGTTGGGGGCAGCTGTAGTAGATTAGACTGGGAGCTGTGCAATCATATAAGATCTGTAAATCTGCTATAATGTTTGGTATATAGCAATAACTTCAGATGAATCCTCAGACTTTAGAATGCCAAACGTAAACAGAGGACAAACAAATATCTTTTTAAACAGGATTTTAAAAAATCCTTTTGGAGTCTCTGTTGAGACTGATATGTCAAGAAAAGTTGCAACAGGGAACAGTTGCTCTGTGCAGTATATAAACAACTGTGTAGGTTGAAGGGAAGCAATCTGCCTATGAGGGACAACAAAAGTGGCACTCTATGCTCATCTGCTATGTCACATGTTGCTGCCTCTGACTAACATCCATAGTTTGCAAATTAATTACACCCTCTGTTTCATGGTTTTCCTTGATCAAAAAAGAGCAATAAAAATGATTTCATCCATTTGCTTCCTGTAAGGCTGCAGTTTACTTAGGCTTTAGGTCTAATATATATATAGAATAGTGGATGGGTAACCATCCACAACAAGGCTATGTTTCCATCGAGGGTGCTGATGTGTATTTCTGGTAATGTGTTAGTTATGTTGTTTGTCCAGGTCGGGCCTGAAAAAGGGCTTTAGCCCAGTTGCCCTAACCTGGTTAACAAATAAAATGAAATGAAATGAAATGATGTCATCATAAAAACTTCAAGAGTGTAGCTCAAGAGGTCTCCATGATGTCATCAACTCCTGAGACAGGGCAACACATCATTAGTTGTGGTTGGTTGCCCATCCATTATTTTGTATAGTGTATGGTTCCCCTATATTCTGGAGACATTCATTTAACAAGATTTAATACCTTGTGTTCATGGTCACGATGGCTCCTGGTCCTCACTGCTGATGTGTGGTGCTCCAGACTCTGAAGATCCCAGTACTCACTGTCATTTCTCTGTTCACAGCACTGAACAAAAACAGTGGCGTTTATTTAAAAAAAAAACTCACAAATTGAAAATTTGGAAACACAGAGCCATCTGTGGCAGTCCATGACCAAACTTTCTTTTAACAGCCCGCCTGACTGCTCGCTAAATGGCATCACCATTTTTTATTAAATTTGTTTTGTGAGGAGCCACAGTTTTCACCAATCAGGTGGCAGTTCCAGGCTGAAAAGTTGTTATACTATTGATGTGATGTCAGAACGATAGTACAACAAATGTTTTAATCTTTGAATTGTCCTGCAACAAGATTTGGAGAACTATCATTTTCTGTACACAATACGCCCAAACCATATACTATAATAGAAACTTGTCCTTGACTTTCTTCATAGAATGTGAAACAATCCTGTAGTTCCACAAAATTACTGTATTTTTGTACATCAAAAACTGGTTTGGAAAAAAATGCCCTTTATACTGTAATAAGTGCACTTCCAAACTTTCCAACCCCTCCCACTTTTTACAATCTTCCAGCACCCATGCTGATACTAGTTGCAAGGCTAGCTCAGCTGCCCTGTGTATAATAATAGTCATAACACTTGCTCTGTTGTATCTATTAATAGGCACAATGTTTCCTTTGTTAGAAAATTATGAGCTTTAAATCTTAAATTCAGAAGAATGTGTCATGTGATTGCATAAATTGGGCCTGGTTAATTATATTCTACTCAGCTATAGTGTAAAGCTAATTTCTCCATTGGTATGCCTTTCTTCTTTGCCCGCCTGCAAGTTTCTTAATGTAGTATGATTTTTTTTTTCTGTGGGTGATCCTACTATAACAATGATACTGAAAAAAAGCTACTCTTGTTTTAATCCTATATAGTTGTTTTCTGTGTGAATGCCATGGTTGACTCATGACTTTTGTGTTCTGGTCACAATTAGTTAAATATTGTGGTCTATTTTTTTCTATAGATACTTTTTAATAATAACATATTATAAATGGTGTTTTGCTGAACTATATTTGTTTGATTAAGTGATTTCCTATTTTAATGCAATTGATTTACATAAGGAATATGTTGGGTGCCAGGCATAGATACTAGATACATTTGTAGTTTTAGACTTTCGTGCCTTGTCTACATTTTCCAACAGCTGCTGGGTCACCACTGCAGTTTAAAATTCTATTGGGGCCTCTACTGCAGCTTTAGAGATACACTTCTACACTTCTGAACAGAATCATCTTGATATTACTGATGATTAACCTTTGAAGTTGGCAAACTGATCCTTTTTCTTTGTTATAAATTTCACAGTGGGGTCCAAAAGCAGCTGTGTTCATAGGGGTCACCATGGCAGTTTCCTACAATCAGAGGTGTGTTACTGCCAAGACTGTGACAGCTCAAGCTGCAAAGGGGCTTTGCAGAGCAGACAAGTGCCTGGTGGAGATGAGCGAAAGTCAGGAAAATTTGCTTTGTGAACTCATTTGTGGAGTTAGCCCTGTTCACAAAGTGCAGATTGATCCATGAAGGGCGGAATTTTGTCATGAAGTGTGGAATTTTACCCACAAATTTTGGAATTTTGACCCCAAATGGCAGATTTGTATTGTCTATGGGCAAAATTCTACAATTTTGCCATTCGCAGGTGAAATTCCACAATCCACGGTTAGATGAATTTTTAAGCTGATAGCACAAATTCATGAATTGCTCCACAGAGATGAACTTTGCAACCTTGCCAGAACTTTGCTAGTGAATTAAAACTTTGCAACATCTCTAGTGCCAGACATCGTGGCCGTGATACCACTCAGTGCTTGCTTGCCAGAAACTTTGCATAATTGAAAAGACTCAGCCACTCCTATCAGACAGAGGCTGGTTCATTTAATTTAGATGACACTGCCAGCAACCAACTGAGTGCAGTCATCATCACTGACAGCAGACCTCATCCCAACTCTGTCTACTCCCACCCCTCCCAGTCCAATGTAGTCTTCCATGCTACCCAGTCACTTGATTCTAGCTCCCTGTCCTGACCCTTTCATCCCTTATTATTTTTCAGTAGGCTGCTCCTTCATCTCACAGTATTCTCACTCCCTCCTCTCTTCCATTCCCACTCATCCACCACATAAAAATTTCAAATGCAGGCAGGAGAGTTGAAGGAACTGAGTGCAGTTGTGCAGACCAAGGATCTGTGATTGCCTAAGCCACCAGCCCTCTATCATATGAGGTAGCTCAGTTCAATAATTACATTCTCTTTAAAGCGCCATAACACTGCAAGAAATTATTTGGCATTGGCAAATGTTGATTTTAACTTGCATTTGGCTCAGACATCTGATATGTTTTAACTTGTGCTTCAGTAGGTATTTATTCCTGAATAATTATTTCTAAATATGCTGTTTTGATATCTTACTGTTTTTATTGTGTGTTAAGGACATGAGCCTTCAGGACAAGGCACTATGCAAATAAAATTGCCTTGCCTAAGTACAGCAAAATCAAATGATTTCCAATACAAAAAAAAAAAAAAAACTTTCCATTTTTAAGAACAATATCCCACTGCAGGTCATGGGTTTCTTGAGAACCACTACCCTCCCGGGTGTACTGAAAGGCACTTGGCTGCTGATCTTGTGCCTTCCTATTCACCTGAAGCATACATTACTGTAATTCCATGAAACCCATATCTTGTTTGGAGTATTACTTACTTGCTACTAAATATACTGTATTTTTTATGTCTTGGATTTATAGCTTTTTAGGAGCCTGGTGGACAATTGTCTGAAATAGTTGCATGAGGCTAGCAAAGTAGACCACCTATAGGGTTCATTAAGGAAGATACACAAAGCAGCTGTGACCTGCATGCCTATTAGCAATAAGATAAGAAGGGCAATAAAGTGGCTTCTTATCTCAATAGGGACCTATGTCAACTGATCCTAAAGAAGCGAAAAAAGGTCTATGACTTTGGAAAAAGATGGGTTATCTCCCAGCCAAAGATGTGTACATAGCTATTATTTTAACTATCCCTTGGTAATCTCTTGTAAACTGTGGTACCTTACTCAGGCTATCCCAGGGTACACAATTTCAAAATAAATAAAAATAAGAACATGAATGAAGATTCAGTAGTGAAGAAAACTATGCATTCTGCATGACATTATTGTTCTCACTTCAGTGCTCAAACTCCTCAGAGGGTTTTCAACAGTGATTTGTTCCTGCCCAGTCAACATTCACTTTGAAATTGTTTCCAATGGTAACTGCTTTTAAGGTTTTATGGCACGCAACAAATAAAAAAGATGCTTCAGTCATGTGTAACAATGTGAAATGGGTTACATTTATGACAAAAATGTGCTGATTGCAGTTGTACTACTCAAATCCTTCTGATGTATTAAATGTAGATCAAGTGCCTGTGACTGGTGAATAGAAGACATACAGTTCTAGGCAAAATACACACTAAACTGATAGAATTTCTTATTCAGATGTTTACTTTCCTGCTCAGTTCCTTTTAATCATCAATAATTTCTGCACAAGTTGTTCTCTAAATCAAATAAATAAACATAAGAATCACCTGCTCTGAAAGCAGCACGCATAGTAAGCCAGAATTCTTTTGTACTCCATTTCTGAAGGAAGGGACAGGATCATACTGCACTTCACTTCATAAAGCCAGCAGCCCAGTGTCTTCTATATCTCTCTTCACTTTGCATACTCATCATTGTAGACATGTTATACAATTTACTGTAAGTAAGAAGAGAGCACTGCAGCCCTCTCCTTTGAAATGAAAGGGTATTTTTTTTTTGTAAAATCTTCTTGTTAAAACTTTTCAAACCAATATAGAGAGTAAACATATTATGGTGTATACATCAGATGGCAGTGCAGTTTTAATTGTTTTCATTTTAGAAGGCTATGTATTTATAATGTATGGAGAGACTTTGTTGAGTATGGAATTCCATTGTCTGTTAAAAGTCATTCTGCTTCATTAGTGATGTGTGTGTACTGCAGCAGAAACACTTTTGGTTCTGCTGCAGTATGGACATCACAAGACAATGCAGCCACTCAGCCAATAGTCAGACATGGTACTGCAACTTGCACTGTACTGCAGCCTGCGGTGCTTAGGCTTTGAAAAAAAAAAAAATTAAAAAATCAAGCTGCTAATTCTGGTCATTGTCCCTGGAAATGGTTATGGCTCACTCAGATTGGATCTTACTGTGTATTTTTTCACTATACACCATATACAATAGAAACATAGAAACATAGATGTAGACAGCAGATAAGGACCGCAAGGCCCATCCAGTCTGCCCATAATAGTGTATGGGAGCCGTCGCTTACAACAAGGCCTTTCTTGCCCCTCAATTTTATTATGATGATTGAGGGACTTCTTGAGCTTCACTCTCCAGGTCCTCATCATCATGGAAACAAGTCAGAGGAAGAATAGTCTAGTCATGTATGGGCTCCTATGCATTATTCTTTAAATTTAGTTATATGTTTATTTCTATTTTGTTGATCAGGAAAGGGAGTCCCCCAAAGGGGGATACAGATGCAAACCAGCTGAAACTGAATAGAATTAAGATGTTGGTAGTACAGTATTAAAGTTTTTTGCACTTAAATGTACATTAGCTTACAGTGGTCCTTGGAGTCATATATACTATTTTGTGTAGCATTAAAACATTATTGTTATGTTTTATATGCACAAGTCGGCTATGTTGAGTTCTGAGTAATGAAATGGCATGCAGACTGTTGCATCAGTTGAGATTTCTGATGCAGCTTCTTCAACCCTGCTCAAACAAGGATTAGTATACGTATGATGGTCTACGTAGGGTTGTATGCCTTAGAATGCTTGCATATGCCTTGGAGTGAATTATTGTATATGCTTTTGGAGTAGGGGTGGGTAAAATTGCAGATTTCCACCTTTGCAGAAGTTCTGCAAAATTTCTAACATTTTTGGGAATTTTTTGGTCTTTCATCTGTTGTGGAATTCCAAACTTTCAACAAGAACTGCAGATTTCCACCTAGTACTGCGGCATTTAATTATGAACTGTGGACTTTTTACATGACATGCGGTAACAAAGTCTTTTGCATAGTATTTTGCCATATATCAGTAATTATCCGCAGTTTGGATTACTTCTTCTGGGCTCTTTTCCCACAGTTTAATACATTAACCCACATTTCTATTTTTTTATAATTTAAAGTTTATTCATACATTTTCCACCATAAAAGGCAGCATACAGAGAAACTGATAGAGACTCATTGATACACAGTGAAAGGATGCTGCCCACTTCCCCTAACCTCCCGTTACTGCAGTAACCCATCTCAATACCCGTGGATGCCGAGCATCTAACCAAAAACCATGCAGGAGCAATAACCCTAGTATAGGTTTAGTTTGGAGCCAGAGAGATTAGTGAGTGAAGGGGATCCCAAATTCTAGTATAAGCTGCCAGACTATTGTGAAGACTGGCTATTGCTTTTTCCGTGCGCAAGTTGGATAATACTTCTCTTAGCCATTTGCTGGAGAGAAGGGGAGGACCTGTCTTTCCAGTGACAAAGAGTTATTTTCTTAGCCGACAGGGCAACCATGGAAATATGAAATTTGCATACCCTAACTCTAATAGAGGACAGGTCCCCTAACACACATATCTCAGGAGTAAAATATTCTTGGAGACCCAACAGGGGGTCTAAGGAAGTTTGGATTGAAACCCATAAGATGGACATTTTTTAACAAGACCAAAGCATGTGAAGAAGTGCGCCCTCATCCTGTGAACATTTATTGCACTTGTTTGAGTCTAGGTAACCCCACCTGTGAAGTTTGGCCAGGGAATAATATAAGTTGTACAATACGTGGTATTGCATGAGATGCAGTCTATCTTGAGAAATGAATTTATGACATGACTTCCAGAGAGAGTGCCAATCCAACTGAAGGTGAGGGAAAAAATTACTCCAAAATCTTGATGGCCCAAATGGACCCCTGAACTTTTTATGAAACAGAACCTGATATAGTTTAGAAATTGCACCAGGAGAGCCAGAAAGTGGGGATACCTTGGGTATAAGAGAAGAGATATTCTGAGAAGGAGGAGTGCTACCCAGGGTAATTACGAGTAAGTGTTTCAATTGCAGGACTTTAAAATAGGAAGAAGGCAGGATGAGAAATTTCCTAACCATCTCTTCTACTGATAACCAATGCCCCCCATCATCAGTAAAAGCCAGGAGCTTCCCTTCTCCCAGTTGAGGCAACCAAAGACGGGAAATTTGAATCTTGTTAATAGTAAATTATGGAGAGTTCCGGATAGACTGGGCCAGGTCCAGATGGGGGGAATACTGTAAAAAGGAACATATCTGTGAGTAGACCTTTAAGGAGGTCCTTATCGTAGAACACTCTACAGCCACACTTACTTGGGATAACCTAAGGAAAAATAACGCGAGAGGATCCAGATTTTTGTCATTGATTGCATCCAATTCTATTTTGAGCCAAATAGGTTGCGCTTCTTCTGGGCTGGGAGATACCCATCTCGAACATTTCACAAGATGACTAGCCCAGTGATATATAGCCAGATGGGGGATTCACAGTCCCCCCTCCAGTTTTGGGGCTGCCAGCTTATGATAAGCCAAACGGGGATACCTGTCAGCCCAGATGAATCTAGTGAAGACACCATGTACCTTTTTGAACCAGAGTAAAGGAATAAAGGTCTTGAGAAGGGACAATGGGTAGAAAATCCTAGGAAATATATTCATCTTAATTATGTTGATCCGGTCCCATAGAGAAATAGGAAGCTTAGACCTTAAACCATGCTAGGGGGTTACGTGAAAGTTTGATAAGCAGATATTTGAATGACCTGGGTGTCCAACATAGACCAAAAGGGCTAATATCACTTTTGAAGACTTTGTGATTTAATGGGAAAAATAGGGACTTACTGGCATTCAATTCCTAATTGGACAGACCACTAAACCTTGCTACTTCCCTTAGTAAGGCCGGGATGGAGGATACCGGGTGGGACAGATGTATTAACAGGTCATCTGCATATGCAGTGACTTTGACTTCATGCCGCCCAATTCTCACCCCTTGTATGGAATCATTATTGAGAATATTTTGAATAAGAGGTTCCATATATAAGTTAAATAATAGAGGGGAAAGGGGGCACCCCTGCCTCATACCCGAGTGGAGCGAGAAAGGACGGGAAATGGCCCCATTCGCAGAAATTCTTGCTGAGGGTTTTTTATAAGCAAGGCAATCCAGGAGATAAACAGAGAGGGGAAGTTGAAGGTCTCCAGAGTGCAGAAAAAGAAATTCCAGTTCACATGGTCGAATGCCTCTTAGCATCCAGGGAAACTAAGCATGCAGGGAACTCCGCATCCCTGGTAGCCTAGAAGACATGCGACAAGGTGCGTAGATGATCAGAAGATGAGTGCCCTTTCATAAATCCAACCTGATTTGTACCTATTAACCCAGGAAGAACCACTGCCAGCCTATTAGCCAGAATTTTAGAGAGGATTTTAATATCCTGGTTTAAAAGCGAGATAGGTCTGTAACTTTGAATCAATTCGAGATCTTTATCAGGTTTAGGAAGCAGGACAATCAGGGCCTCGTAGAGGTGCAGATCTGTCTCTGCCCCAGATAGTATTTGCTGAAATAAGTGACCAAGTATTGGTAAGAGGAGGTCTCGAAAGACCTTATAGAATAAAGCAGAAAATCCATCTGGACCAGGGACCTTGTCAGCTGGCAGTTCACTAATAACCTTAGCAATTTCCTCCTGGGAAATAGGGACAACCAGGGTGTCTCTACACCGACCAGTGAGAGGGGGCAAGTGGGAGTCCCTTAAATAACCCTCTATGTCTTCAGGACGGGGGGGTGTTCCATGTCGCTATACAAATTAGTAAAATAAGCAGCAAATTCTTGAGCTATCTCAGTGGGAGACACCTTAATTGATCCATCTGCCACTGACCTGATGGGAGGGATAAATCTCATTGATTACTGTTGTTTAATACGCAATGCCAGTAAGTGTCCCGCTTTCTCCTCCTGATCAGTGTAGTTAGCCCTGGTACGAATAATGGCTAGTTCTGCTTTCTCTTGAAGTAGCCCCAAGTTATTTATCCTTTAACTCCAAGAGTTTCCTTGTGTCCTCATCTAGAGGATTGGCTGGAAGGTTAACTTCCAGGGATCTGATTTGGGTTAATAAGGATTTTAGTTCCTTCTCCCACACTGTTTTCCTACCAACTACCATGCTAATAAGTATCCCTCTCATGAAGGCTTTGAAGGCCCCCCACAGGATATCAGGCTTTGCACTCTCTAAAGGGTTTAATGAAAAAAAGGATTCTATTTGTTACCTTATAAGTTTGCAACATTTAACATCTTTAAGAAGCTGGTCATTGAGTTTCCATCTAGTTTCCCTATTGGGTGAGTTAAGCAGTACCAAATTGCATACTACTAGTGAGTGATTGGAGATTGGGCTGGGTTGAATCGAGGAAGCCTTCACCCCAGGCAGGAGGCACTGAGAAATGAGTAAGCAGTCAATGCAGGACTGCAAGCCATGTGCCATAGACCTAAAGGTAAACTCCCTAGAATCCAGGTGTAAAACATGCCAGGCATCGCAGAGCCCACATTGGTCTAATAAATCCTTGAATGCCTTCTGTCCGGGGGTAGCCCCTCCTGGGCCATTGTTCAGTCTGTCTAAGTAAGGGTCAAGTACTTGATTGAAATTCCCCCCTAAAATAATTTTAATGGGAAACATTGGGAGAATGATAGATATAAGCCTCATAAAGAATCCAGAGTAGTCCAGATTAGGGCCATAAACACAGCCCAGTAATACTGGGACAGACCAAAGGGTACCTTTAACCAGGATAAACCTACCCTCGGTATCATTAATAACTTGTGTGGAAACAAATGGAATACTCCTGTTAATCATGAGCATGACCCCACAACTATTTGTGGTGCCCTGGGTACTATAAATTGATCCCACCTGTTGCCTCCTTAATTGCAAAGCTTCCGCTTCCAATAAATGGGTTTCTTTCAAAAAGGTTATCTGTGAACTGAACAAACTTAAATGTTTCAGAACCTGATATTGCTTGTGCTGTTTTCCGATCCCCTTAACATTCCAAGCCACAGATGTTATCTCATTAGCCATCTTGGAAAAATAGTTGAACTAAAATAATTACATTCAGCACACAGGATGTATATCCCCTGTAAACATATCCCCAGGGTTACTGCAGTAACACCCACCCTCCTCCCTAGCCCCCCAAAAATAGAAACCACCCATCCCCTCTATCCCCCCACCCTTGAACCATGCCCCAAACCCCACCCACACTCCCCCCACCAAACTGTCACAAGCAATGATCAGCACAGTACTGGTTCTAATCCCTCTACTCCCACCCCCGATAATGAACTCAGACAGTTAGCACTGTTGCACTCAAATCGCAGTCTGTAGAAACCAAACACTGCCAGTTATACCCCAAATGAGAGAGAATGGTCCTGGGCCTTTGCCTCGTTCCAACCAGAACATGGATACAAGGGAACTCATTTTAGAGGGACCATAGGGAGACCACTACACCACCCAAGTGTTCGTGGTAACCAGGACTGAGACGAGAAGCACAGGGTGAGCTACCTGTAACCAAAACCAGACCAGAAACCCCCAAAGGGAGAGATAACTCAGCTCTTACTGAGAGTGGGAATAGAGATAAGAGAAACTGGGATCACTCCACTGGAGGGGAAGGCATAATAAATGGCCCTACCCACAATGACCTGACATCCAATGCACAGGTCCTCCCTGCAAAATTGAGAGCACCACACACCAGCCAAATAGCAGAACCCTGCTAAATCCTCCTTGAGTAGTGCTTCCTCGCGAGTCCCCAAAGGTTGGAACACCCTCTAGTGGCCAGTTCCCTGACCTGTCTAAATGAGAGTCTGGAATGGAGAAAGCCCAGGACCATCCTAGTACCAATCTAAACAAGGAAAAATGAGAAACTAGCCCACAACCAATCAAACTAGACTCTTTCTGCTCCCAACAAGAGTAACTGCCAAGACTTGGCACACAAATCCCCCCCCGAGAAGGCCCCAAACCCAAGTGTCCACTGCTTCAGACCAGCATGGGCCCATTATGAAGTGGAAAGAAAAGAAAAGTCAGGGCGGCCCGCAATGATCCCCCCAGTCCAAAGCTGTAGATGCAATTTCCCAAGTCTTCACGCTTAGAAGATTTCCTTAAGGGAAAAAATGAAAGTCCAATCTCTCGACTCTGAGTAGTACTCCATACTGTGCCACAGCCATTCAAGAGTCCTTAAAGAGATCTGGCAACGTGGATTTAAGGCTCATCAAAGCCTCTTCAGGGTCTTTGTAGCTTTTCCAGGCTCCATTAGTTGAGATCTGTAGTCTGGCCGGGTAACCCATTCTGAACTTCAAACCTGCTGCAATTAGCTTAGAGACAATAGGGTGGAACGCTTTGCGTTTCAAGCGAACTGAGATGGGTAAATCTTGTGAGATTCTCAACTTTATATTTTCCCAGCGAACCTCTTGCAAAGCTCGCACTTTTTGCAGAAAATGCTGTCTCTCCAAATAGTTCAAAAACCAGCACACAATAGGGCTGGGGGGATCCTCCAGGGATGGTTTAGGCCGTAAAGCCTGTGGGCACACTCTATAATGTAGCCGGGGCTGAATGGAGATGGGCTAGCCACCCGCTCAACCAGCTTCTGAACAAATGCCACAACATATTGGCCTTCCTCTCTTTCTGGTAATCCGAGGATCCTTATGTTATTTCTTCAGCTCTGACCCTCTAGATCCTCGAGCTTAGTTTCAAAATGAGACAATTTCTGGCACATTGAGACCAGGTCAGGGTTGAGACTACCAGACCTTTTCTCAACAGAAGCAATTCGAGCTGTATTATCAGACACAGATAGCGAAAGTTCATCTAGCTTTCTAGATAGCGATTTCAAATCCATTGCCAAATCCTTCATTTCCTCTCGAAAGGGTTTAAACTCCTCAAGAAATCTGGAAAGCGTTAAAGGCTCTTGATCACCAATTTGGCTCAAAGGATCTGGCCCAGAACCACCCGAGGCCCTGGATTTCTTAGGGGCCTTCTCAGGAGTTGCTGGAGGGGTATGCTTCTGTGGGGCTTTCTTAATGTAAGCCTCCATCCACCCAAGATATAGCCAGACCAGAGTGCCACAGCTGTTACACAACTTTGAATCTCAAAAACAAGAGAAAATAGTGGATTAGAACATCAGAACGAGATAAAATAATAAACAGGAGGTAGGAGCTTCTTGAGGGAGCTGCTACTCAGCACTCTGTATCACGTGATCTCCTCTAACCCACATTTCTTACATTTATTCCATAGTTTTTCAGTGTAATTACCACTAAAGTTGGCAAAATGATTTCTGAACTTTTGCAGAAGTGAAAATCTGACTTTTGTAGAAATTCCACTGGTGGAAATTTTTTCCGCACATTCCTACGTTGGAGTGAATAACAAAAAACAAAGGAATTAGAAATTATCTGCCTTCTTGTACTGTTTATGCATTGGACATACAGGTCTTTTAACCTGCATCTGTATTAATCTGTTTCTTAGATATGTTACTGCTGACTGTAATGGAGGACCCATCAATTGGTCTGTAGTGGACAACTGACGTTTTTACTGAAGGAGTAAATGCACTGTGTGCTCAATTTATTTGGACTTCTGGGGGTGATAGTGATCAAACAAGGTTTTATCTCTATATGGAACTTTGGTTGTCTGCAGCTGAGGAAACAAGTAGACATGTACTGATGTCCTCCAGTCCAGGAGATGTAGTGGAGGAAACGTAAGAGCTGAGATCACTGAGGTGAAGTAGGAAGGCAAAGTAAGAAACAGTTATTTGAAACCTCTCACTGCCAATTGTATTTTGATTAAATATTGGCAGTACATGGACTATAGAAAATGATAGAATGTTCTATTGATGCAGTAATTTTCATACAATGCACCACAAGTACTTAATAAGCAATTTATTTGCACTCAATAGTGGAGCAAAGATGAAACATCACTTTTTCAGTGAGGTCCTGTTTCTACTTTAGACAGCTTGATGCTCCTTAATACTTTTGAGATTTCCTATACAAACTATTCCCATACATACACAGAAGGATTTTAAACTTTGACTAGGGTTTCATGCGTTAGAATGCATGCATATGCCTTGCAGACATTTTTCAAAACCAAATAACGTGGAAGTTATCTGTCTTCTTTTACTGAGTAAGTATCCTAAATAATTCTCTCCTTTCAAACAACCTCAGTATTATGTTGTTTCTTGGATCTGTTATTTCCAGCTGTAATAGGTGTCTCATCTATTGGTCAGTAGTGGGCAACTATTTTGCTGAAGGAGTAAATGCACTGTGCACACAATTACATCGGTCATCTGGGTCTGACAGTAATTTAACATGCTTGCTGTCCTGTATGACACCTTGCTGAGCTGCTACTGAGGAGACAGCCTGACATTTTATGTGGTTCTTCAAAACAGGAAATACAGTAGAGGAAAAGTAAGAGTAGAAGTCATTAAGGAAAATAGTAAGGTAGAGTAAGAAATATTTCTTTGAATCCTCTCACTACCCTTTGATATTGTCAAAAAGGATAGGTAGTGCATGGACTGTAGTTTAACATTTTCACTTATGTAACACATTTCATGCACTATATCCTAGAGTTATTTGTAATCAATGTATTAACATACTTTTGCAAAGCTGAGATGTCACATCTCATTTTAGTGGTCTTCGGCTTCTGCTTGGAACAGCTTGATGCCTTTCAGTACCATTGGTGCTTTCATTATTTAAATGTTCTGCTTAAGTTGAGAAGTATCAGGACCTGTTAAGAAATGTGTCTTCCTTGTTTTGTTTACTGTATTAGCACTGCAAGCTATTAAAATAATAAGAAAAAACAATGTTTTTATAATGAATACTAAGCTCATTTTTTCAGTGAAACAATCAGTTATACACAGGAGTCCTGCATTTATTCCAAATCTGTAAGATTAATAATAGATGAGGAAAACAAATTATCTTTTTTATGATACATTTAGAGGTGTGCAAAGTTGATTAACTTCACTTTGCAGACCCATTGGCAAATTTGTTGCAATTCATAAAGTTAATCTGTCCTGTGAAATTCTAATTCGCAGTATAGTATTAACTTCATGAATGGCAAATTTGGTAACTTCACCAGCAAAGTTGTGCCCACAAGCAAAGTTTACAAGTTACCATGGGACTGGAGGTCACATGGTACTGGAATAAGCTGTATGCCATATGGAGACTGTGTTCAGTGCAGTCTTGAGAAGTAAGAGCTGGAGTGAAGTCTATCCCTGCTTGTCTGTAAAAAAGAGCCTTTAAAACTACTCCAAAAGTGGAGTATTATGAATGAAATCAAACACAAAAAAATATCTAGAATGCCATGTTCAGCTATATGATCACTGATTGTTTGTAGTTTAGCATACTTATTTAGTTGTAAATAATGGTTTTGTTTTGTCTGCTGAAGCAGTGCTGTATGGGGGAGATGCTGTTCCTGTCCCCCTAATAAATATCCTTTGTGTTTAAATTGAAATTTATTTTGTTTTGCATATAGTCGTATTTGCATGCACAGAATGTAATTTGGGGGTTCTGTATAAAGATTCCTTTTCATGAGGGTGGGGGTTACATTCATTTCCTGTGGGGCAGTAACCTGGCAGTCATCTGCCAAAAGGCTCCCCATAGGTGAAGGTACTGCACTATTTATTATAATCTCTAATGTCAACTAAGTCCAGGCACCATTCACTCAAAGGCCTTATAGACTGTCCAGGTATTATCAGACAGGTGTAGTCTCACACCTTATGTGTGAGGGTTGTTACAGTAGTTTGTTCAGATGTCATATCTCATTTTTAGTTGGAGATCTGCTTTGCCCATTTTTATACTGTGGCTACAAAGATTAACCAGATATGCTGCATTATCTCCTCTTTACCGTAATCCTGCTTTTATTAAGTAATACATTGCATTTACCAAGGACAGCTGAGCCCTACTACAGTATAATGCAATGCTGCAATTCATTTTTAGTGAGATCCTGTTGTGGCTCATTTTTACAATGTATTTTGCCACAATAGATCAGCTGTGATGCAATGTTTTTAGGCACAAACAAGTGTAATCCTGTATGCACCTATTGCCATGAAATGTATTTTTTTTTCTGTATTCAGTCAACTTTAAGGTTATTTTTAGTCTGAATACTTCTGTTGTATGATGTAATTTATAATGTCAGTGATAGAGCTTTTAGGACTTGGTGTAAGGGTTTAGACCTAAGCCTGGCTTCTATTCCCAGTGCAGACCATTCTTTCTTTCTCACTGTAATTAGCTGTATATAATATAAGAGAAATTCTTAGATGTCATTGCTGATGCCAGTAATAAGAGTTTCAGCTTGGTTTGAATCAGACTTTTATAATATTAAACTGTTACTTTATTTGCAGTCAACTTAATTAGCTCTGGCTGCTACACTGAGGCTTGTTTAAGTTTGAATGCAACTTACTCAGAAGAATTACTTAAATTCGGCAAAATGTTTATTACTAAACTACACTGCATCTGTGTATGGAGAATCTGTAAACATTGCAGGATATGCATTTTCCTTGCATGGATTTCTACTCAGGACATCTTCTAGTTCATCATGTGGAACATTAGCACACAATACAGAGAACCAAGACAGCAACTCCTTTTCTCCTCTCCTTTACATACCAGCCAAAACATTTCCTGTCCCTTCCTGTTCCTGCCGGTCCTCCACCTGACCCTCTTCTGCTAGGCCTGCCATACCCAGGTTCCAGACTTGCGCTCACCTGTGTACCGTTACTACCTTAACTAGTCTCTTACCCACAGTTATTGCAATGTACAGTATTTTTTTATTCCATCTACACTGTTGTAACTTTATTGCATATATTTGCTATGCAGTATTCAATCTCATGGTTCAATCATTGTCCCTCTACTTATATCACGTTATTTGTACATCCTTAGGTGCTTAGTTTTGTATAAAATTTATTGATGCTGTGTTGTTGTACTGTACTCCTATTTCCATTTCCCCAAAGGTTGTGCCAAAAGACAAGCCTTGGTTCACTGTGCCTTTTTTTGGTTACATATTTTCAAATAAATAAATAAATAAATAAGTGACTGACTGAGGCCTGTGTCTGATCCCCATTAAAAACTTATGTTCTTTCTCACTACAGTTTATATATAGCAGGAACGACGGAGCAGGTACTCACTAGATGAGGGCAGATCAATAACTTTATAGATGATGAATGATGCTTTTAATTCATCTTTATTCCAAAAGGAGCTTGAATGCTTAGATACAGAACAGAAAACAATGTGAAATGACTAGAAGTGACTCCAAATTCTGTAATTTATATAGCATGAGACAAATTCTTAGATATCATTGCTGATGTTAGTGATAATAGCTTCAGCAAGGTTTCTGGAGGTTTTTGAGCTACCCACAGCTAGGATCACATTCCAGGTACCTGATTGTTTTTGTACAGTGGACAGGCAGGAAAGGAGACACCATCCACTCACCCCCATTCCCACCTTCCCATGGGTGTTCTTCCATTACACACATTGACAAAGACACACTTACTTAAAGGCACAGGGAAGATTTGACAGCACCCTACAACATAGAGCCTAGCTCAGAATGCTGGCAGTAATACAAGGGAAGAGCAGTCTACTAGGTTAGCAAAAGTTCTTGAAGCTGAAAACAGAGGAGAAATTTAGTTGGAAAGGGGAGAAAGGGAAGAGAAACAATTAACTGAGAAGGAGGGGTGGTAGTAGTAAGCAGGTTCAGGATGATGTAGGGAGTGATGCAGTACTCTGGCTGTGGTACAGCAGTTTTCAGACAAACATTCTGGGTACTGCAGTTCTACCCCATATGCAAGCACCTCTCTTGGCTGAAGGTGGAGGTCAGCAGTCTCCGGGGCTGAGCTGGCAGGACTACTGCAGACCCCTTCCCCACCCAGAGGCCACCATTTGCGGGGATTAGGAGACAGCTGGGGGAAGGGGGGAGGTATGGTTGGGGAAGGGGCAGGGGATCTCCCACAGGGTTGCACCAAGCACTGGGGGCAGTGGCATAGGGAAAGGAGTGCAGGAGAATACTCAGGGTCACATAGGGACCCTGGAAGAGGAGGTCCAAAAGGACACTACCAAGGAAGCAGGCAGGTAACTGGGGACCCTCACAAAGGAGGGACAGAGGACAACATTCTCAGGGAAGTAGGCAGATGGCCAGGGCTGGACAGAAGGAAGCAAGGTGGGGAGGTGGATCAGATCTTACACTCAGTAACCGCTGATTCTCTTCTGCTTGAGGATGAGGGGTGATGTAGCCATGACAGGAGTGGTTAGAGATGGAAAGGAGTGAGGGTAGGAGGCAGGGGCCAGATAACAGGAAGAACAGGGGAACCTGGAATGCAGGAAAATGGGGGGAGCAGTGAATCAGAGCAGGAGGGGCAGGGGGAAGAGGGAGGAAAGCACAAGGAGAAGGACCAGTTGGGAGGAAAGGCAAAGGAGAAGGACCAGAAGTACAAGGAGGATTTAGTAAAGGGAGCTGAGGGTTTAGGCCAGGGAAGCACAACAAGCAAGGAGGGACTAAATGGAGACAGCAAGGAAGGGAGGATGAGCCAGGCTAGTTTAGCAGATGGGGGAGAAGGACCAGTTGTGAGCAGTGAGGGGGGAGTTAGCAAGGTACAGAAGGATACTCAAGAGGAGGAGAGGCATAGGATTGGAGGGGAGTGGGTGGTCAGGGTAAATAAGGAGTGGGTGGCATGTGGCACCCAGATAGGGGGAGGAACAAGGAGCCGGCTGGGTGGAGGGGCCGGTAGAAAGGTTGAGGGACATGGAAGGGGGGAAATGGAGGAAAAGGAGCATTCAGAGTGCTCCTGTTGGGGGATTCTATGATCAAGGGTATCAAATGGGATAGGGAAGGAGAAGCCTGGCCAGTTAGAACAAAATGCTTCCCTGTACTAACGGTGCACAGGGCTAAGCACGAGGTATATCAGCTGGCAAAGGATTGTGGGGGTTCTCCGGACATACTGGTCAACCTGGGTACAAATGACATTGAGGGAAATAGCAAGCTAGAGATACAGGCAAGATTCAGGGAGCTTACCAGGGTCTGTCATGACATAGGATGCACAGTTTCCTTCTCAGAAATCCTGCCGGTGCCAAGGGCTAGTGGGGAGCACAAAAGGAAGATTAGGGAGATAAACCAGTGGCCAGGGAGTGGTGTGAGGCCAGAGGGTATGGGTTGATTGGGATTGGGGAGACCTGGGAGGATAAGGAGCTGTATGCTGAGATAGACTCCATCTCAATTTGGAGGGTGAGGAATTTTGTTGAAAATAGAGGCTTATTGGTGAAAAGTGGGTTTAAACTGGTGAAGAGGGGAGGATGGGGAGAAAGGCTGTCAAGGGGTGCCGTAAAGGAGGGACTTGTCTCCACCTCCTGGGGAGCTGGAGGATTGCAGGAAAAGGCTGACTGGCAAAGTGCAGACCAGAGGAAACAGAACCCTCATGGGAACACGAGCAGGGAAATGGAAGTATAGGAAAGGGTGGAAGGTAGTCCTGCTAAATGCCAGGAGCTTTGAAATAAAATGCCTGAGCTCCAGGTGATGCTAACTGAGGGAGTAGATGGGCAGTGGTCACTGAGACCTGGGCCACTGCAGGATACAACTGGGACCTGAACCTGGAGGGTTACACTATGTTCAGGAAGGACGGGGGGGGAAGGGGAGGAGGGGTAGCAATGATAGTCAAAAACTGCATTGGCATAGGTGGAGTAGAGGAGGCAGAGGGAACCATGGAAGCAATTTGGGTCTCCTTGATAACAAGGGGGGGCAAGAGAGTAAAAATAGGAGTGGTGTATAGACCCCCTGCCCTGGCGGAGGTGATGGAGGAGATTCTGGTGGCAGATGTTGGGAGACACTGCAGACTGGGCAGAGGAACGGTGGTGGTGTTGGGGGACTTAAACATGCCAGGAACAGACTGGGAGACTATGACATCTTCTGTGACCAGGGAACAGAGGTTGGTGGATGTCTTTTAAGACGCGTTCCTATCTCAGCAGGTGGGGGAACCGACCAGGGAGGCGTGGGTACTGGATGTGGTCCTGGCAGACAGTGACCAGATTAGGGGTCTGGAGGTAAGGGACCCTCATGGGGAGTGACCATGCCACGGTATGGTTCTGCCTGGACCTAGGAGGGCCAGAAAGCTGCATAAAGACGGAGGTAACTGACTTCAGGGGAATGGATTTAAGGAAATGAGAAGGATCCTTAAGGAGCATTTGGATGGGATTGGGTCAGACATGGACGCTGATAGTAGGTGGAAATCATCAGGAGAGGGGTGCAAGATGCTACCAGCACCTGTGCAAGAGTAAGATCAAAATGCGGTAGGGCCCGAAAACCCTGCTGGTGGACCAGGGAGGTCCAGGAGGTGGTGCAGGGAAAGAAGGCAGCCTATAAGCAATTCAAGTGCTCAAGGAGTGAAAGGGGTCGAGGGGAGTATGAGCTGATGGCTAGAAGGGCCACTAGGGTGGTGAGGGCGGCTAAGGTAAGGAAGGAGCAGAACCTGGCCAGGGAAATCAGGAGAGAGAACAAGGGGTTCTTTAAATACATTGGGGGAAAACAAAGGGTGAAGGGGCAGATTAGCAGGATTAAAACAGGGAAGAGATGGGCACAAGACCTGGGGGAGCAGGCTGAGGTACTAAATGAGTACTTCACCTCAGTTTTCACCAAGGAAAATGGGGGTGCTGCATCATACATGGAGGAGACAGAGATACTGAGAGGGGGGACCTCACCGATCGGGCGGGTCTGGTGAGAGGGGAGTCATCACTGGCAGGAGGGGGAGGGCTAAGCAGGAGAAGAGGTACTGGAAGTGGAAATCACAGCAGAGAGAGTGAGGGAAGCCTCAGCTCCCTTAAGATGGAGAAAGCACCGGGCCAGATAAATTACATCCCAGAGTGCTGAAGGAACTTATGGATGTCCTGGCTAAACCTCCTGGCGGAGCTTTTCACCATCTCTGAGGACAGAGTGGGTGCCCCAGGACTGGAAGGTGGCGATATAGTGCCCATCCACAAGGGGGACAAGGAGGTGGCAGAGAACTACAGGCCTGTCAGCCTGACATTGGTGGTGGGCAAGGTGATGGAGGACATTGTCATGAGAGGCTGGGGGGGACCTGGAAAAGTCATGGTGCCTGGACGATAGACAGCATGGATTTGTCTCGGGGAAATCGTGTCAGACAAACCTTGTGGAGTTCTATGACTGGGTGACGAGTGCCTTGGACCTTGGTAGACTAGTGGACGTCCTCTTTCTAGACTTCAGCAAGGCATTTGACTCTGTTCCTCACATGGTCCTGTTGGATAAGCTGGGAGAAATGGGGGTGGGGAACCAGATGATCAGATGGATGGGCAATTGGCTCCAGAACTGGACCCAGAGGGTCGTAGTTGGCGGGATAGTCTCATCCCCAAAGAGGGTCATTAGTGGGGTCAAACAGGGATCAGTCGTTGGGCCCCTCCTGTTCAACGCCTACGTCTCTGACATAAGGACAGGAATCAGGAGTGAGATGAGTCTCTTTATGGATGACTCCAAAACTGGGGCGTGGTGGATGGGGAGAGGGGAGGGTGGCCCACAGGGGACCTGGAGGCTCTGGAAAGATGGTCTAGAAAGTGGAAGCTGAGGTTCAATGCAGGGAAATGCAAGGTACTCCACCTGGGGGCCAGAAACCCGGGCCAAGTGTACACCCTGGGGGGGGGAATGCTACAAGTCTCAATGGCTGAGAGGGACCTGGGGGTGGTGGTGGATGTCAAAATCAACAACTCGGAGACTTGTAGGAGGACAGCAGCCAAGGCCAACAGGATGCTGGGATGCATCGCTAGGGGGATCATCTCCAGAAGGAGGGAAGTGATGCTCCCTCTGTATAACTGCTTGGTGAGGCCACACCTTGAGTACTGCTTGCAGTTTTGGAGGCCACACTTAAAGAGGGACATTAAACTCCTGGAGAGGGTCCAGAGGAGGGCACCCAAAATGATTTGGGGCTTGGGGGACAGGACCTATGAGGAGAGGCTCGAAGAGCTAAATATGTACACATTGGAAGAGAGAAGGGACCGGGTGGACATGATAGAGGTCTTCAAGTACATGAAGAGGGTAAATAGGGGAGGAACAGTCAGGTTGCTTCGAAGGAAGGAGGAGGGGGCCACTAGAGGGCATGGGTGGACATGATAGAGGTCTTCAAGTACATGAAGAGGGTAAATAGGGGAGGAACAGTCAGGGTGCTTCGAAGGAAGGAGGAGGGGGCCACTAGAGGGCATGGATGAAAGCTGGAGGGGGGAAGATTCAGGGGAGAAAGGAGGAGGTGCTACTTCAGTGAGAGGGTGGTGGAGCCATGGAATGCACTGCCTAGGGGGCTGGTGGAGGCAGAGACGGTGGAGGGGTTCAAGAGGGGCTGGGACAGGTACAGGGGAAGGGTTCTGAAAGCAAAATCCAATGCAGCAAGAATATCCAGAACTGGGAAGGGAGAAGCCAGAGAAGGCGAGGGGGGCAGCAAGGTCAGCACCCAGGGTGGGGGCTGACCAATCGAGCAGACCCGAAAGACCGTTAGGCCTATTCTGCTGGCATTTTAGTATGTTAGTATGTCCCCAGCCTATGCCACAACAGCCACCAGGCAAATGGTAGGGTGGATTACGGTGGGCTCAGGAAGATTCAGTGCAGGGGGCAGAAACACATCCACCATCCAGTCCAGCTCCAAACCACTTCACAGTTTTGGTGGAGCAGAACAGTCCTGCAAAGGAACCTGAGGCTGAAACCAGGGAATGTGAATGTCCTCCAGCAGGGAGTCCCAGTGATGGGAGGCAGAGAACCTCAAAGGAGGAGGAATTTACTCTTAGTGGGGGACTCGACTGTCCAAGGAATGGATCTGGGCACATATAGGGAGGAAAGGGAGGTCAAGTATCTTCCAGGAGGCACAGCTTGGAAGGAGGAGGAGAAGATCCAGAGGACTGCTAAAGCAGTGGCAAGGATGGTGGGCTGGAAGTCATTGTCCATCTGGGAAAAAATGACCTATCCAAGGACAGGGCTAGCTTGGAACATGTGAAACAGCACTTCATAGGTTGGGCGGAAACCTGGGGAAAGTAGGAAGTTCCATGACATTTTTAAAGGTGCTGCCAGTCCATGGCAGGGAGGGGGATAGGAATCTCCACATTAGTAACTTAAACTCATGGTTGAAGGCCTGGTGCAGTGAGAAGTGGGTATGGCTTCACTGGGGACTGGGGTCCTACCTGGAACAATGTGACCCTGTACAGTGGGGATGGACTACGTCTGTCCAGAAAGGGGAAAGCAGCCCTCAATGAACTGTTCAAATGCTTTGCTAATGAGTGGGTAAACCAGTGGGGGGTTGGGTGGTGCAACAAAAACAGACAAACTCTAGCAGCCCACCCCCACATGGAAGAGACACCAGAATGATGTTGCCATGGTCACCTGGACCAAGCAGAAGGGGAGAAGCAAAGAAAGCAGGGACATGTTAAAGTTAACAGGGAGGGGAGGAAACTAGAGGGGACCAAAACCAGAAGTAGAGGGAGGACAGGCAGTAATACTTGGATGGCCATGGTGACAAATGCCCACAGCCTGGGAAATAAATTCCCAGACATGGAGGCACTGATAGCTGAGACAGACCTGGACATAGTAGCAATAGCTGAAACCTGGTACACTGCCAATTATGGGTGGGAAGTAAATATACCAGGTTATACTTTATTTAGGTGGGATAGGGGAAGCAAAAAAGGGGGAAGAGTTGCTCTGTATGTCAAGGAGGGTATAAACGCAACACAGAAACAGGGTAGGCAGGGGGAGGCTGAGGCACTGTGGGTCACCTTTGAGCCTGGAAATGGCACAGCAATATGCACAGGGATGATATAAAGGCCTTCAGGTCAGGGAGAAGAACTGGACAGGGACCTTGAGGATGAAATACATGAAATAGCAATGAAAGGTGAGATTCTGCTGATGAAGGATTTCAATATGCCAGACATGGATTGGACCACCAAGGCAGCTGCTTCAGCCAGAAGCAGAGGCATCCTGGATTCCATATAAGAGGCAGGACTCAGACAGCAGGTGCTTGATCCCACCAGAGACAGGGCAATTCTTGATCTAGTAATGACCAACAGGGAAAAAAATCACAGATGTCTGGATGGAGGGGCAACTAGGATCCAGTGATTACCACATAGTGTAGTTCAGCATACAGACAGGGATTCAGTCAAGTCACATTAGGGAGAAGCTTTTCAATTTCAAAAGGGCAGACCTCGCTGAAATGGGGAGAGTTATCAAAAGTGCCTGGAGGATAGGGGGACAGAAGGGGGGTGGAAGAGCATTGGGAGAACCTAAAATGAGCTATAATGGAAGTAACAAACAAATGCATTAGATTGATATCAAAAGGCAAGAGAAAGAAAAGGCCACTATGCTGCTCAAAAGAGGTAGCAGAAAAGGTAAGAGCTAAAAGGGCAGGGTTCTAGAAATATAAGGAGACCCAAAGGGAGGAGAACAGAGAGGTGTACTGAGAGTGTTTAAAGGAAGCAGGGGGGGGGTGGTGAGGAGAGGAAAGGCACAGACTGTGGAAATTTTAGGGCAGAGAGTAAAGAAAGGGGACAAGACATTCTACAGGTACATCAGTGAAAGGAGAAAAACTGAGGGGGAATTGTGAGACTTAAAGGGAAGGAAGGAGAGTGTAAGAAGGGAGACATAGATAAGGCAGAAATACTGAAAAAAAACTTCTGTTCAGTATTCACAGAAGAGGGGGAAGAACAGGAACCAGAGCCGAGCATCAGATGCCAAGTAGGGAAAGAGGTGGACAACAGACTATTCATGCCGGACAGAGCCCTGCAGGAACTCACTAAATTGAAGGCAGATAAAGCAATGGGACCAGATGGTATACACCCAAGGATAATACGGGAGCTGCAAAGAGAGCTAGCAGAATCCCTGCCAACATTGTTCACCGAGTCACTTTACACAGGAGTGGGGCCAGAGGATTGGAGGAGGGCACATGTCATCTCTCTACACAAATCAGGCAGTAGGGAGGAGGAGGACAACTATAGGCCAGTCAACCTTACTTCGGTAGTGGGAAAGATCATGGAGACACTGCTTATGGAAAGGATGGTGGGGCATCTTGAAGCCAACAGTGCTCAGGACCCTTGGTAACATGGGTTCACAGCGGACAGGTTGTGTTAGAAAAATCTCATAGACTTCTTCCTTCAGCTGTGTGATGAAGGAAGTAAATCAGGGTTGTGGTGGACATAGCCTGCCTCAATTTCAGCAAAGCCTTCAACACCATCCCACACAGGAGACTGGTTAAAAGATGGGTAGTCTAGGCATGAGAACCAAGGTCGTAAACTGGATTAGGAACTGGCTAACAGACAGGAGACATCAGGTGGCGGTAAATAGAGTACAATCTGGGGAGAGGAGGGTGACCAGTGGAGTACCTCAGGGATCAGACCTTGGACCAGCTCTGCTCAATGTCTTCATCAGTGACATTGCAGAAGGGCTGGAAGGAAAGGTCCGCCTGTTTGTGAATAACACAAAGATCTGTAATGGGGTGGATACTCCTGAATGGGTGGAGAAAATGAGGAGAGACCTGGGGAAGCTAGAGAAATGGTTTGCTAAGTGGTAACTGTGGTTTAATTCAAAAAAGTGCAAAATTATGCACCTGGGACACAGTAACCCTAGAGAGAGAGCTACAGGATTGGGGGAGTTGCTGACAGTCACCAAAGAGGAAAAAGACTTTGGGATTACTATTTCAGATGACCAGACAATGTCAATGCAGAGCACAAAGGCAGCAGGGAATGCCAGTGGCATGCTGGGGTGCATAGCAAGGGGTATCACCAGCAGAAGGCGTGAGGTAGTGATGCCATTATACAAAACCCTGGTCAGACCTCACATGGAGTACTGTGTGCACACCTGGAGGCCGCATCTTCTAAAGAACATTAACAGGCTGGAGGTGATCCAGAGAAGATTGACTACTATAGTAGAGGGCTTGTACCACAAGACTTATGAGGAGAGATTATGGGACCTCAATATTTACTCACTGGAGGAGAGGATGGACAGAGGGGACATGATAGAAACATTCAAGTAGCTCAGATGTGTAAACAGGGTGTGTGTGGGTGGGGGGAACTTCCAATATAGGAGGAGTACAAGAACTAGGGGGCATGACACGAAATTAGAAGGTGGCAGGTTAAGAGGGAATGTGAGGAAGTTTTTCTTCATGGAGAGGGTGGCGGAAGCATGGAATGGCCTGCCACAGGAGGCAGTGGGAGCAAGCACTGTGGTTGGATTTAAATATGCATGTGACAGGCATATGGGAACCATAGAGGTTAAGCGGGGGAAGGATCAAAGGCTGTAATCAAGTACAGGACTTATGCGCAAACGGTTTGGGCCTAGCGGTCCTTATCTGCCAACAATTTCAATGTTTCTATGTTTCTATGTTTGAAGAAGACTTGCAGAATATTAAACTGTTACAGTACTTTGTGGCAGTCAGCTAAATTAGGTCTGGCTAATACTTTGAGGCTTGTGTAGGTCTGAATTCAACTTAATGGGAAGCAGTGTTTCAAGTTTGCAAAGTGTTCATTACTAAACTCAAATGCAGCTTGGTGTGGGAGTGGGTCTGCACTCAATATAGGATGTCCAATATCACTGCATGGCTTTCATGTAATGAAACTTCCTGTTTCACCATGATGAACATCATCACACAGTGGTAGTGCACCAAGCCAGTAGTTGAAAGGAGCCTGGGTTTGATCCCCAGTGTGGCAATATGTTGCCTTCTTACTACAATTTCTGTAGTACTGCAGAAATCATTAGCTGTAATTGCTGATGTCAGTAATACATGATTCAGCTAGGTTAGAAGTACATTTTCAGAATATTAAACTGTTTATTTCTGTCAGCTTAATTCTGGCTAATTCTTTGAGACTTGTCTAGGTCTGAATGCAACTTATTGGGAAGCATTTCTTCAAGTTGGTGAAAAAGTTCATTACCCAAACTCCACTGCAGCATGTATGGAGTTTTCAGCACTCGGTGCAGGATGCGTATTGTCATAGCATGGGTTCTTGTTAAGAAACATTCTGCTTCTCCATGAGGAACATTAGCACACAGCAGCAGATCTCCATGTCAATGCTGAAGAAGTCATGGATTCAATCCCCAGTAAAGAATTTTTTTTTCTTACTTCAATTTATGTAATTTGACAAAAATTGTTTGATGTCAATGCAGATGTCAGTGATAAACATTTCAGAAAGGTCTGAAACAGAGTTTCAAAATAGTAAACTTTTACTTTGTTGTAGTCATCCTAATTAATTTTGGCTGATATGTTGAGGTTTGTCTTGATTTGAATGCATATTAGGGAAAGCATTACTTGAAGCTAGCAAAATATTCATTACTAAACTCCAGTGCAGCAGTACATGGGGGTCTACACTCAATGCAGGAGGTGCTTTGTCATCACATGGGTTTCGTCTCATGAAAACTTCTTTTTTATCATGTGAAACATTAGTACACAATGATAGAGCACCAAAACAGTAGTTTAAGGGGCCTGGCTTTGTTCCCCAGTGAAGTACACTTTGTATTCCTTAGTTCAATATATGTAGTATGAGAGAAGTGGTTAGTTCTTATTGTTGATGTTAGTGATATGTGTTCCATCAAGGTTTGCCGCAGACTTGAAAAATATTGAACTGCTATTTTGTTGCAGTAATCTTAATTTGTTCCAGCTGATACTCTGAGGCTTGTGTAGATTTGAATGCAACTTAATGGGAAGCATTACTTCAAGTTGGCAAAATGTTCATTACTAAACACCATGGCATCTGTATTGGGGATTGTAGCCCACAACTTTGGGAGGTGGGTCACCTGATCCACTCATTAACCTATTACATATTCATAGGATAACAACAGGTTTCATTTACAACATACAAGAATATTGAATGTAGTGGCTGAGATTTTTAAACAGACCTACAAACATTTTACATACAGAGTGCTGAGTTAAACCTGAAATGAAAAGTCCTTGAAACAAGTTTCATAAGGGGTGATGCACTGCCCAAGGACCACCTTAACCTCACCTCTGAGTCTCCTTCGAGCAGCTCATGATTATCATAGGCATATAACTAGGAGAAAGGAATAGGTGGCAGGCACCTATAGGAACATTGCAGGACCAGCACAGGGCATAGGTATTCCATGAGGCTGAGGATTATAAATAAAGAAACTGACTTTGCCTTTGCAGTGTGTTCTAATTTCTTTATTACCATTCAATTGTCTTTTTGTTAGCACTTTTATACAACTATGTGCTCTTTCTTAGATTGTTTTTTGTAGTGAAGGGACGGAGAATTTTGGGCTTAGCATTTGAGATACACACTGAAATAACACTAAACAAACACTGTGCAGGACACTGAACTGTGTTACGCTCCCTTTAAGGGTTTTACAAATGCAGCTTTGGACAACACCTTTGCACAGTTCCCCATAATTCTCTATATACAGTCTATATAAATGATACAAAATTAAAAAGCAGGCACATGATTTAACGTATCAGTTCAGCCTTGCTGTGAGCACTGACAGTCAGTGGGTGATATAAAACAACGTATAGTAGCAGAGAAATGGAAAGAAGAATGTTGCATAACAGACTAACAGGTATGTGCTTTTTATTTCATTCACGCAGTACCTAAATGTTTTGCATTCTCAGGACATCATTTTTATTCCGTTGACTGACACTAACCAAGGGTGCTTTGTTAAATGAGTGCCACTAACCACAAATCCCCTGACAAACTCATGTCAGGCCTTAATCCTGTCGCTGTCCTGAAGAACATTTTTTTTTTTCTCACTACTTTTTATGTTGTATAACAGAAAATATTAGTAAGTGAGGGGAGTAACCCAATGATCAGAAGGCTATAGGTTCTAGTCCAACACCAGGAAATTTGACTAGTATCCAATATTGACAATAAAAACATCCTTTTAACCTCCCCCATGGACCTAGAATGTAGGTAGCTATCATTGCTGGTTGATCAGAACTTACTATAACTCAAAATAATGTGACCTCCTTCCTATGTCTTTGTTCCACCAGCTGTAAAGAGTACTACTAATTTATGTTTTCTGATTTTTTTTACTTCTGCTTTTATTGGTCCAATACATTTTTCAGGCAATGTTTACCTATGAAATTGCACTGTAACTGTCAGAGAGGTTAGGTTCCAGGCTTAGGTCATGGATTATGTGTCAGTTGTGGGTGGTGAGGCTCTTAGAAATAGTTTTGTTGCATGTAGTGTGCCAAAAACTACAAAAGAAATTCAGCCCTAAGAACACCATGGAACTTCCTGCCAAAATTAGGAGAGAGACCTACCCCTCCCAATGGACCTGATTGCCTAGCAGTTCCTGCAGCTGGCCTCTCCTTGTGGCCTGCAGGGGAATGGACAGAAATCCCAGCATCTTTTGGCATGGCAGGCCTCTCTTGGTGTTCTGCACAGGTGGAAATTAAAGTCCCAGTCCCTGGTAACTCTGCAGGCCTCTCCTGGTGATAAGCAGGAACAGAAAACCATGCCTCTGCCAGCTTGCTGGCCTCACCTGTTGTATTGCATGAGCTGGAACATAAAACCCAGCTTCTGCCAGCACATCAGGCCTCTTCTGGAGTCCTGCAGAAGCAGAATTGGAAAACATGGCATCTGCCAGCATGGTGGGATTCTCTTAGTATCTGCTGCAAGAAATAGGAATGAAAAACCCAATATATCTGGTTGGGTCAAGCAGTGGTTGAATCATTGAATTGTTTTGAGAGGGCTCTAGAAATTGCTCAGACTTCAGCTAATAAAAAAAAAAGGAAACGCAGTTGCTATAGTACACCTTGCCTGTATCCTGGACTCCTGATGACCTCCCAGACTTGAGGAAATAAAAAAAAGCAGTTACCATGGTACTCCTTGCCTATGTCTATGACTCCATATGACCTCCAGATCAAAGCTACTGTAGGATAGGAAGGCACTGTCTTTTTTAGAGTGATGATTGAAGGAGTATTGATGAAGATTCTGCAGCAGAATTAGCAGAGAGTGAGTAGTAATGCTAATAAACATAACTGTTATCAACACAGGTGACTATTAATAAAAAACAATTATTTGGCTGATTAGTGTTTTTGTATGGTATTTAAAGTATTGTATATAGAGTGGTGGGGGCATCACTAACACATATTTCTAGGAGAATCATTAGATCTACTATTGACCATAGGTGTGTAGTGTGGAAAGCAACCCTATTGTTTGTTAGAGATGTGCGAAGTCTGCAAAATTCACTCCGCAAGTGGATTCATGAATTTCGTGGAATTCTCAGAATAATTTTTGTGTATTCCACCATCTGTAAATTGTTCAAATTCATGGGTGGATCATATAAATCTGCCCATAAATTTTACACTTTGCTCACAAATTGCACACATCATGCAAAAAACTCATACCTATGGTGCAAAATTTGCACAAATTGCACAAAGCAAATTTCAGTCAGTTGGCTTGAGAAATTTTCATCACTTCATGCAATTTTTGCTGGTGAAGTTTAACTTTGCAACACCTCTCTTGTTTGCCCTCTTCCAAACTGTGTTAATTACTAAGGGTATAGCTCTGTGTTTCTGTACCCTTGTTAGGCCCTGAGTCTTTACAGATGTTGCTTGAAACCCCAAAACACAAGTCATTTCCCTTTCATTGTTGGGTAATCCTGTCAGCATTGTTTGTTCTGCCACATAATTATGTCACTTGTTACAGACCTTCTTCTGTGCCTTTATTACTGTTGGTACTTTGATTTTATATCTTTTTGTGGGAGTTGAATTTTGTTAACTTCTGCTTTGTATTCTCCCCAACATAGCCCAGGTGATATGCAGTATCTTATTTTTAGTAGGGTCCTTCTTTGACCATTTTTTTTTTATTTCTGTTTAGACTGGCTTTTCTTCTTGCCAATGTCCCAGTCCTCCTTCCACCTACCCAACCATGTTGCCTGATGTAGGAGTCTGCTGTGAATCCATATTGCCAACAGCCTCTGCTTAACAAACTCTATGGACTCACAGTCATATCCCACAGCTTGTCCCCTATGAGTGGAACCATCCAAGTTCCCTATTCATGGAGAAATTCCACATTTAATGATCAAGGTGTGTGAGGTGGAGCCAGTGAGGATTTGGACAAGTTGTTAGAACCCTAATGTTGTGTGGAGATGGGACAACTTCATCTGTCTCTGGCTAGTGTGTGGCTATGGTCATATTTTTCTCATTTAAACCCTTCCTTATCCCTATACAGAGCATAATCCTGAAAAGCAACTCCACAGAGTGCCTATCAGCACCATCAAAAGGGCCTTCATGCCTCACCCTACCTTTGGCAGTCCTCTGATGCAACTGCTATAGACATGTGACACCTCCACATCATTTGCCATGTAAGCAGGGGCCTGCCAATGTCTGTCCACTCCAGAGGGACTGTGTATTCCTTCCTACTTGAGATGCCTTCTCCTGTGCAAACAGGGAGTAGTCATGCCACAGAATATGGTGTCCTCCCAAACCAAGGCAGAAGGCATCTGAGACAAATGCCAGAGCCCTACTTGACTGGTCTGCACCAGACATCCTGGGTTTAAGGCATGGACCTGGGTTGCCTGGATAGCAAGCAGTAGTGCCAGCACTGTGCTTGCTGGCCAGCTTTCACCCCTTTTTACACTGTACAGTATTTACCCAAGAATGCTTGTATAGGTGAGGTGCAATGTCTTATTTTCAGTGATGTCCTGTTTTCACCCATTTTATATGCTGTGTTTGTTAAGGACAGCCTAGCTGGGATGAAATGTCTGAGTTACAGTGGAGTCCTGTTTTCATCCATTCTTGCAATGCTTCTACACTGAATAGTCCAGCCAGGGTGGAATGCAACATCTCATTTTCACTAGAATCCTACATACACCAATTTTCTACAAAGTATTTACACATGATATCTCAGCTAAAATTAAACATCTTGGTTTTATAGGGGTTCTTCTTTTAGTGATTGCATCACTGAATTTATCCACGGTAGCCTAACTGAGATGCAATATCTCATTTTCAGTAGAATCCTCCTTTTTCTCATTTTATGCTATGTGTATCTATAATAACTGAGTTGTGATACCTATTACCATATCTTAAGTTTTGAGTTTTCCTTCTTTTACCCATTTTTTAATTAAGAATTTGTTGGCAAGGAAAGGCACACTGATCCATACTTCATTTCCAGATGCAAACTCAGGTGAGGGGTTATGAATGGAGGACAGACAAAAGAAAGAAGCAAATATAAATACAGGTGGGGAAAATTGGAACAGTATAGAAATCATTCTAAATTTGAACATGCATTTACTGAGGCTAGCCCAGCTGAGATACACTACCTTATTTTCAGTGGAGTTCTGCTTTTACCTAGATGGATGGAGGGAGTGAGGGAGGAAGGGATAAATGGGGAGATAGAGAGACAGGTAGATACATAGATAGATAGATAGATTGATAGACAGACAGATAAGATAGATAGATAGAGATAGATAGATAGATAGATAGATAGATAGATAGATAGATAGATAGATAGATAGATAGTAGGGTTGTGCAGAATGTTGAATTTCCAATGAAATTTCACAGAATTTTAGAAGATTCTGCTGATTTCCACCACTTGCGGAATTTCAATATTCTGCATTCAGAATGTTTTTTGCAGAATAATAATCCACAGTACACCTAAACTGTGGATTCTTTGTCCACAATCTGTGAAAAATTATTCCATGGTTTACATGATCCACAGACAACTATTCTGCAGTTTGCATAGAAATGCTTTTTGAAATTCCACAGAGTTTAAAAATAAATTCTGTAAAGCATTTCAGAAGCCACATTGCTATTCCAGAGTAATTTCAATAGCAGAATTTTGCATTCTGCACAGCCCTAATAGATAAATAGATAGAGAGACTTTAATGGCAGAACAAGACCCAATGGCTTACCTAGTCTACCTATATGCCTACTTGAACATGTAGCTGGTTTACATTGGGCCAGAGTTATTATCTGCTAGCCCTAGGTGTTTTCAAAACTCCTTTCCCATAATACCCCATCTCCTATTCCCATAGTTTATACTACTTCCTTTTGTATATATCCCACTTATGTTTGAAACCAGCCATGGACATTGATTGACACACCTCATTGGTCAATCTGTTCTACTAATCTATCACCATTTACATAAATAAATACTTCCTTACATCCTTCAAGAATTTCCTCCATTAATTTCCATGGTTGACATCTCTTCAAAGTGTCCTCTTTCCTTGTGAACAGGTCATTGCCATCCACCCTGCTAATTCCTAGCAAGTTCTTATACTGCAAATCTCTGTGATGACCCTCTTCTCTTATTAGCCACCAGCGTGTACATGCTGAGGTTCATCAACCTCTCCTCATATGATTTTGCCACTGGATAATTTCTGTGGATATTCTTTAGACAGATTTCAGGTGGTAGCTCTCTTTTTTTAGATGCAGATTCAAGAGTCATGCACTGTATTCCAGGTGTGGTCTCAACAGAAATCTGTAAGAAATCTATTATGACTTTACCCATTTTAACAATGTATTTACCCAGGATAATCCAGAAGAAATGGAATATCTTGTTTTGAATGGGATACTGCTTCCACACATTTTCACAATTTATTTACAAAGGATAGCCATGCTGAAAATCAACATCCAGTTTATAACAGTGTCCTGCTTTTACCCATTTTACACTGTATTTACCAAAGATATCCTAGATTTGATAATTTATATATGGTAACATTGTCATTTATTTTTCATACAGTTTTTCACCAAGGGAGCAAGGAAGCTTACAACTCCTACCCAACCACCCCAACTGACAGTAATATTCCCCAGAAGTTACAGGCTGGTTACTCCATGGATCCCCCCCCCCATGGTGGATCAAAAAGGAGGAAGGCCATCCTACTCTCCGGAGACTACATTCAGAACAGCCAGAGTCCCTTATGATTGCACAGGCTATGGCAGGTGATCAAGGCTTCCTGTACCTGCCCCGCGTTTCCAGTTTCATCCTCTAACCAGGTTGTATGCACTAATACAGGCATATGTGCTCATGGAGGTGTACATGCAGTAGGCACCTGATACAGGACATCAACTTTTAAGTTGCTTCTGCTGTCCTGTCGCCACACTTCCACATGGTGGAAGTGCTAGAGTGATGTAACACATCCCCCCTCCCTTGAAGATGACAGCACTCATTTGGATGCACAATCCTCTCACTCTGGCCCACTGCTAACAACCTGAATTCACTCCCAAGCTTGGTTCACTGGCATATTGGGCAGTGGGGTGGTCAGTGCTTCAACCCTACTATGCAACTGGGATGGCTAAAAGTATCATGTTTGCCCCCCAAAATATAAGAAAGAAATCAAGTTACCAGTCTCTGATATGTTTACTGCTGGCAGCAAGACTGCAGACATTGTTTGCTATGAATGTAAACAGTGATTTTAATTTAAACAAAAGACAGGCCTTGCCAACAGAGCAGCTGGTCAGCATCCAGGAGAGAAAGTTCTTACTGCACCAAAGTTTCATCTTAATTACTGGCAATTCATCTTTGTTTCATTCCATGTACAGTATTAAAAGAACATGCAGTAGTCACACTAGACCATATAACAGAGCTGGAGCAAGTGAACCAAACTTTTAATCCCCATCAGCTGAAGGTTGCTATCATGGTTCTAACTTATGGTGGAAAAAATAATTTTAATTAATTTACAGCAATACAACTTTTCAAACCCCTGATTGTTGTACAAAATGCCCTGCCTCATGGCTCTAGCTCATCTCACAATTAAGTCACATTGCTTGTGATGCATGTTAGAGCTAAAACTCCCTCATCAACCTGCCAGCTGATTTATGTCTGTATCTTGATGGGGGTGGGTATGGCTCAGGATGACTCCCTTAGGGGTAGCTGGTGTTTTTGCTCACCAGGAGTCCCGTTGCAAGCTAAATTCATAGCATACATTTTTGTACCTTCTTCTTTCACCCATGACAATAAGACCAAATGATACCAAAGAATTACACAGAAACACAGACCATGACAGCAGAAATAGACAATTGGTCTATCCAGTTTGCCCACAACACCCTTTTATCTCCCAAGACCTTTTGCCAATGCAAGGTTTTTGTCTGCATTTTCCATCCACTTGATTTCTGTGTTACTGTTAACCCCCCAAGTAACTACTAATCCATTAATTATGCATCAGCCTTGCTTAAAACCACTGAATGTTTAGTGTCCACCACTTCATCTGCCATACTGTTCCATGGCTCTACCACTCTCTCTGTAAAATAACATTTTCTCACGTCCCTCTTGAATTTCCTCCCCACCAGTTTCCACTGATATGCTTATGTTCTGAATTCACTTCTCCTGTTGAATTATTCTGCACAGTTCACCTTGTTCATTCCCTTCAGGAAAATAAAGTTCTACAGAAAGACAGTAATGCATCTTTCCTCCTGCTGTCGAAACCATTCCTAATACACCACAGTCTCCTGTTATCCTTACCATCAGCCTTGTTACATTGGCTTGTTTGTTTAAAGAAGTCACTTATGATGACTCACACATCCCTTTCCTCAGGAAGTAGTGTCCAGTTTAACCCCCTCCCATCCAATGCTTTGTCCTGGAGTTCTTGTTCCCTTTGTTTATCACCTCACACATTCTAGTGCTGAATTTCAATTGCCACATCTTTGACCTCCTCTCCAACCTTTGCAGGTCCCTCCATAACTCATTTATCTCCTCCTCGCAGTCTACACTACCAGAGGGCTTAGTGTCATCAGTAAGAGACACATCTTGCCATGAATTCTTTCTGTATCACTGATAAACATATTGAAAAGCACTGGATCAAAGGCTGATCCCTGTGACTCACCACTGGTGACCTCCCTCTCCCCAGATTTGATTCATTTTATAACTACTTTCTGCTGTCTGCCTTCCAACTAACTTCTCACCCATCTAACTATGTCCTTGCTGTACCCTGATCCTCTAGATTCTTCAGTAATCTGTGAGGCATCAAGTCAAAATTCTTGCTGAAGTCAAAGTAGAGTTAAGTGCAGTGCATGACCCTTATTGACTGTCCTAGTTACCCAGACAAAGAATACAATCAGGCTGGTATGACAAGAGCTCCCTGCCATGAACATGTGCTGTTTACTATCCTGGATCTTGTTTTTCTCAAGGTGTTCCACTAGGTCCTCTTTGTCTAGTTTCTCCATCAGTTTACTCACAACTGAGGTAATTCTGGCAGGTCTCCACTTAGTTGGTTGCTGTTTGTCTCTGCACTTGTGGAGTGGAACTATGTCCACCACCATCCAGTCTTGTGGTATCATACCTGTCTGAATTTATCTTTTGAATAGTCCTACAGTACTGGTGGTTCAGCTAATTCTGATATTTATTTTATTTATTTATTTTAGTCTTTGGTAACCCGGTCAGGCCCACTAGGCACAAGTGCCTGTTTTCGGGGGTGACCTAGGAGCACTGGGCGGTTAAGTGACTTGCTCAGAGTCACACACTATGCAAGTGGAGGTTATGAGAATCAAACTCAGGTCTAGTCTGCTGGATGTACCAAGTTTGTTCACACCTCGTTCCTCTAACCTCTAGGCTATACTGCCAGCCCAATATCAGTTCCCTGAGCACTTTTAGATGCCTTCTGTCTGGATACAAGGTCATTTTTTCAGGACTGCAAGCCCTTTTCTCACCCTTTTACTTGTAAATACCTTCTGCCTCATTTATAAGATACCCATTTAAAGCTTCTTTATGCTACTCTCTAGCAAAAGCCTACTATCCTCTCTTTTGAATACAGAGCAGAAAAAAAAACATTAAGAATGGCTGCTTTCTGGTCATCCTCCTCTATAACCCTGCCCCCATCTGTTACCCTAACGATTCACCCTCTCATCTTATTCCCTAATTAATATATATGAAAAAACTTTCTTTCCCTGCCCTTGACCCTTTCTAAATATGCAGCTCTGTGTTTGCTTTTGAGACCCTGTCTGCCTTTTTGGTCTCTCCAGTTCATTCTTGGTACTCCCTCCAATTCTTCATTCCCTTGCTACTCCTTGTACCTGTTGAAGGCCTTCCTTTTGACCCTCACTGCCACCTTAAACTTTTCAAAGAACCATATTTCTCTCTTGTACCTTTTTCTCTTGATACCTATCCTCAAACATGATTTTGTTGTCTTGAGCATGGCCCCTTTTATTGTTACCCATCTTTCCTCCACTCCCCTGATTCTGTGCATTCCAACTGACAGTCCATGACTAATTCACATATCTGGTGGAAGTCTGCTCTTCTGAAATTCAGAACTTCAGTCTTGATGATGATTTACTGGTACCAAGGGCCAGTTGGAACCATATGGTGCTATTGTCGCTGAATCCCAGTGGTTCTGCAACCCTCAATCCACCCACCATTCTGTGCTGTTGAGCATTGCATTGAGAATGGTACCCTGCCTTGTGGGTTCCTTGACCAGATGCACCAGGAGATAGTCATGCAGTGTATCTAGCAGTTCCTGACTCCACATAGCACATGGAGTGACAGTTCATGTGCAGTATATTTCTTGGAGAGGTGAGAGTTTTAAGGGCGCTTCATTCAAGCATCTTCAATTCATTTAAAGAGTACAAATGAGCATACCCTCAAGAAAAGTTCATCAGAACTTTCTCTTCTCTACATAACAGGTTTCCTATTTGACTTATGGGCACTTGTGGACTCTGCCATCCATTATCCATTTCCTGAAGACTGGCTTCTAACCAGCCATTCCAAGGATGGGTTTTATGCCACTTTGAGACATACTTTCAGGTCCTAAATGGTAAAAGCCACTATTGTCTCACCATACACTGGCAGCCTAGACAATCACCTTTTCTTTCAAATATCTTGACTAATAACATACTACTCTTCTCCTTAAGGTGGCAGATCTTGAGAATAGTTATAAGTTTAGAACCCAGAGTCTAAATCTTATCCTGTGGGCATCCTGTTCTTCAGGGAATCTCTCTAGGCCCAAAAGCCATTGTTGCAAACTTCTTAAGGGGGTACAGATGTGGGAAACCCATTTGCACTCTCTAATGTCCCTTCTTTTCCAGCACTGCTACTGTTTATTGACTATCTAGAGTTTGCAAGTGCAGGTTATCCACCAGTTACCAAGGACCACATTGTAGTGGGTGGCCTGATGTGTTGGTCAAACGTGAGCCTGGAGGACAGCTGGCATGGGGCATACCAGGCATTTTCCTCTATTTTCTTGATTTTCTTATTTTCTCCCCAAGAGTGATTGTGTGCAATGATTCATGCATATGTGTAATAGCAAGCAGACATTCCAGACATCTGGCGGCTACCTCTCCCCATTCTGAGCTTCCAGCTGTGGCAGACAAGCAGTAAAGCAGTATTCCTCCCTCTTTGCTGTAGCCTGAAAATGAATTAGAAGTTACCACCTGTGGTAGTTCATAAAAGTAATCATATACATACAGACTGGGTTTAAACACTGTACCTCTCAGTAATGCATAATTAGTACAAGCTGATTGTAACTCTATTGTTGAAAAAACAGGCAAACCCAGAAGGTTAAAATTAGGGTATGGCTTCTGTGGGCAGGACTGTCTCTGGTGGGCTGCCTTAAGACTCCATTCTAGGCCCATTATTATTTTGCATATTTATAAGTCGATTGCCTGAAGCGTGTCAGTCTGGCGAAATTCTTTTGTATGCAGACAACACTGCAGTTTTTGCAAGATACACTTTCAAAGAGAGTTTGTGTCAAGAAGTACAACATAACTTTGAATCTGTGGAAAAATCATTCTCCAATAATTGTCTGGTACTTAACTACAAGATAACCAAGACTATACTTTTCAACATCCCATATCAGAAGAATAGTCTTCCCCCTTGGAAAATCACAATGTTATGGACTCACAGTTGCAGCTTGTTTTAGTCTTACACTGCCTAGAGTTCTACCTGGATAATATACTCTTCTTTCTCAATGCATGTAGAAAACCTAATTAAGACATTTAACTGTAGGTTAGCACACTGTTCCAAAATCACACTAACTTCACCCTAAAGGCACAACACCTAATGAATGGTTCAAGGCATACCTCACAGATAGGTTTCAATTTGTCCAGCTTAGGGAACTAAATCAGCCCCACTCCCTATTCTGGCAGGTGTTCCCCAAGACCTGCCCTATTCTCCATTTTTGTAAACAACCTCCCCTCCACCTGCTCAGTATCCCAGGTTCAAATGTAAGTCAACAATATTGTTGTCTTCACTTCTGGTCCCTCTCTGATCCAGGTTGAACCCACCCTCCAAACTGATTTTGTGAACAAACTAGGGTGGCTAGAAGATAAATCACTCAAATGCAACATCAACAAAATGGTTGTGATGGGTTTTGGTTCCACTCAGAAACTAGCTAAAATGACATCTCCTCCCTTCCTTTGTGCTTTGAATGGATCCAAAATCATAGCAGTTGACTCATACAAATACCTAGGAGTGTGGATGGATCCCAAACTGGACTTTTTTCTACATCTAGACATCATCCACAACAAACTGCATCCAGAACTAGGAATGCTTTACAGGCACAAGAACAGTCTATCCCTCCCTATCAGGAGGGAAATAATTTCTAAACTTATCCTTCCCTTGTTTGACTATGTGAATGTGGTCTATAATTCGGCATTGCAATCCTCCCTGGCCAAACGTGACCCTCTGTTACAAGCTTTCTGTCAATTTGCTTCAAATCTCTCCTACCGCACTCATCACTGCCTCCTCTACCAATCTGTCTCCATGCCTTCTCTCACTGATCACCATCTGGTACATTGTACAACCTTTATTGCTAAGTTCTGGTTCACATCTCATCCCTCCTACCTCTCATCCTTATTAACCCCAGCTCCTAGTACTGACTACTACCTATGCTCATGTGACTAGTGATCCTTTGCCCCAGCCACATCTCACATGCTCACTGGTAAAATAACTTTCACTCATCATCTCTCTACCCTCTGCAACTTCCTTCCCCTTCTCTGTATGTAACCTGTCTACAGTGTTGTCCATCAAGCAGTATTTCAAGCAACTCTCACCCCCTCTCCATGCCAATGTTTCAATCCTCCCTAATGCCAGTTACCACCAGCAACTCTGAGCATTCCCTCCTAGTATCCTGCAAGCCCCTGTGCCTACTCCTGTCCTGCTGTCTATTATATGTTACTGTGTCCTCCACCGCAGCTGCACTTACATGGTCACTCTTATCAGTTACAAAGCACCTTACCATGATTTTTAGCCAATGTGCTACTAGCTCCTGTTATTTAATGTATATCATTACTGTAGGTAAGCTACTAGGCACTACTACATGCATATTCTGTAACTGCTGACCATTCTCATGTATGCCTGCATATCACATGCTGTTCTTACTATATGCATGATTTAATTGTTTATTGATTATGTGTACTTGTACTTGTTCCCTTACCCCTTGCCCAGGTTGCACCTGGAAATGAGCTTTGGCTCAGTGTGCCTTTCCCACTTATCGACTTTTAAATAAATAAATAAATGAAATGCCTAATTGTGTCAAGTTCCATTTTAGTGCTTATTGAGTATAGCTTTGTCATCTAGATGCTACATGTGATTCAGTATTGGACATAGTCAAGGTACAATCATTTGTAACAAAGCCTGCAGATTTGTACTAGGCATAGGTATGTTTACCCACAGCTGTGACCTATGAACACAAAACCAGCTGGGCACCAGTAACCAGCATAATCAAGTTTCAGACCTGCATGGTGGGGGAAAAAAGCCCCACTGGATCTTATCCCCTTCAACTTAAAAAGCTGCCACAGTTTTATTGACAATAAATACCTCACTAGGAGTATGACTAGAAATAGGCTAATGAAACCCTTTTGCAGAACAAGTCCGGGTCAGAGCTCATTTTCTGTAAGGTCAGCCAATTAACAAAATAATTTACCTCAACTGCTTTTTGCTATGTCTAACTTGAAGCAGATCAAGCACTTATTATTTACCCCATATTCAAAGAATAGCGCTGGTGCATATTTGGTTAATGTCAGTGATAACCTGAGTTTGTACCAGTGTTCAGGTTGATGCCATGTTCGAAGGCCCTCAGAGCACTGCTCAAACCCGGCAGCATCAAGTGCAACCCATACCACTGTGCCTATGCAAATTAAGGGGTCCTTCAAACCTTCTTGCATAGCAGTATATTGAAAGGTTTGCATGAGCATTAAACAGACCCAGATTAGAGCTGTTCACTGCCAATAAAAACCACATCTATCTTGGCACTAAGCCTTTGCCCCAACCACCTGAAGGCAGAGTGGTTGTATTGCAGCCACCCATCACTTTGTCAAGCATCCTCCCACCCTGAACACTCATCCTTCAGTGAAATGATAGCTCCTTAGTGGTTTAGTGATCACCCCTGAACACCCACCTTTTAGTATAATGATAGATCCCTGGTGGTGTAGTGTCCCCCAAACACCTATCCTTCAATGTACTGATTCATCCCTGGTGGTCTGTTGGTCCCTCTACACCACCAACCAAGAGCCAACTGCCATCTTCCCACCCACTGAAAACCCCTGCCCCACACCCCTCTCACTCTGATCACCACTCACCATTCAGTCAGGAGCAGAGTATCAGTGGGCACAGATGACCACTCACTTCCTTACAAGTCTGCAGTCTGACAGTTACAAAGCTCTGAACTTGCACAGAGATTTGAACAAAGGGATATGCTAAGGAACTATTAGCTCATTATAAACATGGAACCTTTGTACCTGACATGGGACCTTTGTAAAAGACCCATCTTTGCTCAAAGGTATGAACCTGTAATCTGAAATAAATAAACAGAAAGCAAAAACAGCACACAGGGATGATCTCCTAGCAAATAAGACCAGGAGTTGAGGAACACAAAATGACTGATCCAGTTTCATTCAGAATAGAATACAATGACTGAGAGAGCAAAATTGGTAACATGATACAACAGAATTGGCCAATTTTTCTAAATGATGTAGGAGTGGGCCTAGCAGTGGGAAGAGAACCATGGGTTACTTTCAGTAGGGCCAATAATTTGAAAGATAGACTGGTACACAGTCAGTGATGCAAAAAACTGTATCCAGGGGTGGCACTAAATGGCTCCTAGTCCACCCATAACTAAAGAGTTTTTCACGTGCAATTGCTGCAGTGTCTGCAGATTTGTCAAACAAGGAAACACTTACAGTCATTCAGTTAACAATGAGGTTACAGTGGATATACGAGAGGATACAACTTGTGACACCACATTTGTGATGTACATCTTATGGTGCAAGGACCACATGATTTATATAGGGAGTACCGTTAGACCACTGAAACTAAGCATTCAAGAGCATATCTGATTGATTACAAACAGCAGAAGGGACACACCAGTAGAGTGTCAATTTGCTGAGGCACACACATCAAGCTCAGAGGGTCTCAAATTTGTAGGATTAGAATGGGTGCCACAACAAAAAGATGGGGGAGAGCTGCTTAATATGCTCCTAAGAAAAGAGACCAAATGGATATTTCAGTTATAGAGCATGAAGCCAATAGGAATAAATGATCTCTCGATTCTTGAACCCTTTCTTTAATGGCAGCTGTGTAGATAGCTTTGAATTCCCCTTCCCCCAACCCTGGCCCTGTCCTTCAGTATATTGGAGTGGTGAAACACACCAGTGGGTTGTCATTTTGCTGAGGAGCATGCATCGAGCCCAGAGGCTCTCAACATTATAGGATTAGAATAGATACCACAACAGAGAAATGGGGGAGATTGGTTTAATATACTCCTAAGAAAAGAAAGAAAATAGATATTTCAGTTACAGAGCATGAAGCCAACAGGCATAAATGATCTTTGGGATCTGAAATCCCCCCCTTTTTATTTTACACTTTCCTTTTTATCTCACCTTACTGCCCCCCCATTCCACTCCTTCAGACTTCTGATCAACCCTGCAGGTCCCTCCCACAGAATCTGCCCCTAGAGTGCCAGGCTTACTCCTTTATTTATCCCTCCTACCTTACTCCTTTCTCCTTGGAGTCCCTGCACAATGGGGTCTGCTCTGTGGGTAGGTGATTCGAGGTAGATCAGTTGCCATCTTGGTCCGAGAGGGTTTTTTTTCTGTTTTCTCTCCTTAGTCCCTCCTTCCCCTGAGGACATCAGCATGTAGGATGAGCATCCAGTCCTACAGCATGCTGGTGCATGCCATAGTCAAGTGCCCACAATGTCCTCCCCTCCCCGACTCTCAAAAAGCTACCTATACACTGATGCCATGTTTCCACCACAACAGTGCATTGGGTGTGCAAGACATCCCAGGGTCCCACTCCTGGAGGAGAAGGAGGACAGCATCCACTGGGATGCTCAATCCTCCTCCCCCCTCTGACCGCCGGTGGCCCCCGAGTCCATTTCTGAACCCAGGTCTCTGGTGTGGTGCAAGGAAATCCTCTTTTTTAACGGCAGTTTTGTAGATAGATTTTAATCCACCCTCCCTCACCAAACTCAACTAAAATGTAGGCTCAGCTACCAAACCTACCCGTATGCAGAGAAAGTAAACCTCGGTATTATACACCCAGAGATTCAAAGGATCCTCATTCTGTATTGCAACACCTGTGGAACAAGAGGCTCTGATAACCATACCTTCCTGGTCCCCCATTGCCACACAACCCATGGACGATGATGGTTTGCCACCAGAGCTCCCCGTGGTTTAACACACTTCATAGAGACATCTCTAACACTGTCATGCTTGGTGCTTTTAAACAAAAACTTTGTCAACATCTTGTATCAACTGCCACCTGTTACTGCTTCCACTAAAACAGTTCTCTAGCCCCTCCCTCCCTCCCTTCCTCATCACCAGCCTCTGCACTTATTAACCTACCCTGTGCCTTAACCCTCACTTTCCTTTTAACCTTCACCTTCTTTTTCTATTGTCACAACTTGCTTACATCCATTCCCACTCCAAGCACCTACTTCACATTCCTCCTCCCCTTCCCTCCTCCTATGCTCTCTCCCTCCAACTCTAGTTAACCCCCCATTCTTACCCCACATCTCCCATTCACCTTCTCCTCCTCTTATGTTCTCTATCTTGCACTCCTTCCCTTGTTCATAACCCATAATCCTACCCCGCATCTCCCTTACATCTTCCCCCTCAGTGCCCCCGTCACCAGCCATTGCACTTATTAATCTACCCCACACTCTAGCCATTACCTACCTTTTCAAGTGTTCCATCCCTCCATTCTATCACCTACCTCATTCCCCCTCCCTTCCTCCTATGCTTTCTCCTTTGTACTCTTACTCTTGTTCCACCCCACCAATTTGCTCCACACCTTCCTTTCACCTTCCCTCTGATTCACCCCATTTCAATCTACTGCAACTGCTCAAACCTAATTTCCTCCCTCCGTTTCTCTACTCAGACCTTGACAAGGCTCATTGGGCTGATCATTTCTCCTTTTACTCTCTTCTTTGAATTGAATGTTTATTGATGCATGTTTATGTGTTTATTTGACTTTGTACAATGCCTTTCAGATTATTACTGTTGTTCTTGTCTGCTCCACCAGCTTAACTTTGTCACTTTGCCCTCTTTTGTATCATGTTTGTGCTATGTTATACTGATGCGGAACCTATGAAAAGAGCTCCCAGCTCAAAGATGTTTAATCCGAGACCCAAATAAATAAATAAATAAACTCCAACCTGTAGTTCTCATACTGGAGTGATAAACTGATGTTGACACATAATGAATTGAGAACATTTTATTTTCGGATTTTTTTTGCTAATATATTGTTTCTTTTCTATTTCCAGATTCTATCTGTTAACTCTCCTTGGTCTGAAATTGTGAACAAGCTGATCCCCACAGAAATGGGAAACTTCCTTTTAAATGGCTTGTATGACCATGGAGTGAGTCAGCTTTCTATCTGTTACTTTATAGTTCTGTATTCTTCCTGCTATAAACTAATATGTGGTACAGTGGATGTTTTTAAATTACTGAGGTGGACAGTACCTGTGCATGGTTTTGGGGACATGAGACCATGATTGTGTATACAAAAGTAACAAAATCTGAGGCAGACAGTAAATACCTGTGCAGCATATTAATGCAGAAAGAAAAATGTAACACAGCCAGTTCTTCCCTACTAATATCTATGCCTGAAGCTAATTTGATGTAAAATATTTTTTAATAATGTATGGAGTTCATTCATTACTGCACCACTACTGAATATTCACTAACTGTTGTATTTAAACTGTTTCTGTTCCTGTAATGCCCATGCCTCCAGAAGAAGATTCTGTATGAGTCAAAGCACTGGGGTGAGTAACTCGGCAGCTAATTTACAACAGTATTCACTTTTTGTGAGCCATAGCACTTTTTCATCAATTGGTGAATAAACTTAATAATCAGTGACTCACCGTTTGGAGCTGTTTTTTGTTTTCCTTTTTTAAGTGCCATGGTGCTTTGGTTTTGTTTCAAGTCTGTGTGGACTAGCAACTCCACCTGCATGCGCCAGCCTTGCACCATTGAATCATGGGTCCACTTCCAGTTTATGTCTGGTCTAGTGATGCCCCTGAACACCCATCCTTTATTGTAATGACAGATCCCTGGTGGTCTTATGGTCCCTCATACCCCCAACTAAGTGCCAAATCCAAGACCCACCTGCCCACCCACTGAGGACCCCTACCCTGCTTCCCCTCATCCTGATCACCACTCACCAATTAGTCAAGAGCAGAGCAACAGTGAGCACAGATGTCCATTCACCTCACTGGATGGCTGCATTCTGACAGCTATGGAGCATAATCACATACAGTATGTTATGCACTCTGTGACTGTCAGATGGCAGCTGGCCAAAGCAATGAATTGAGGACTGTACAAACAGCTGCTCTGCTCCAGACTGAATGCTGAGTGACAATTGGGGTGAACAGATGTGAGGTGGAAGTCATCAGCAGGTGGATGAGTAGGGGTTTGCATTCATTTGGAGGGGTGGGGGGACCACTAGATTACCAGAGATCTGTCATTACACTGAAAGATGGGTGACTAGAGGTAGGGGGAAAACTAGACTACCAGAGATATACTTTTAAAAGGCAGGAAGGGTGATCAGATGTAAGGGGACTACCACCAGGGTGCATATATTGTAACATCATAATGATCAGGGGGTAAGCCCATAATGGGCTTGCTAATAGCCTCTTTGTGCCTTACATGCCCAATGAGTCCATTCGGTATCCAGTGAGGATGGCGACTGAATATGAGTGACTGTCAGAGTTGTGACTCCTATGCAGCACTTTCCTCATGGGGACTTTAATCATCTGTGCATGACAAAGTACCCATTATGCTATCCAAAACATTTGGGGGATCATGTCTAGCATCTGTTATTCTTTGCAAAAGATAATTTAAATAAATAAGTATTAAACAGGAACAGGGTGAACAAACAACCTTGATGAACTCCTTTGTTAATTGTAAATTTTCTCAATATAATTCACTGTTTTCCATAGCGTATCAATGTTAAGTTGCATAATGCAGGTATTTTATTAAGCCAATTAAAGTTGCATTGCTACAAAACTGGGAAAAACATTTGACCCCACTGTTTTTCCACTATAAAAGATTCCAGACTTATTGCAGTTTAATTTGGTGGTAAATGTTCTGGATCCACCAAAATTTAAGTATTTTATAAATGTTTTCACTTTTTTTTTTGTCCAGAAAAAAGAAGGCTGCCACATTTGGTTTAGAAAATACATTTTCTGACTGCGTATAGGGTAGGTTTGAGAAAATAAAAACAAAGTTATGGTGCATAGCATTGAAGGAACCTAGAAATGTAGCTTTTAAAGGTATGCTGTGATTGTTACTAATGGTAGCTGAAACTGTTTTTCTTTGGGGGGGAGCATTTCTTAATGTACTGCTGCTTTAAATTTAGATCAAAGCTATATTATTTTAGCTAAATCTTATGCTTGGAGTGAAAAAAAGAATCAAATGTTGTTGTAAAATCTATTTAACAGAAGTACAGCCTTAGTTGTTAAATTTGACAGTATTTAAGGATTCAAACAGTAACAAACACTAATCTATAGCTGACTGATTTTGTCTAAAGCCTGTTGTTAAACAGTCATGTTTCAATCCCTTCCAAACTTCTAGACTATTAAGTACGAATTTGGAAAATATTTTTGCTATATTGCCAATTAGATTTTTGGACCAATAGTGGGATGAGTCACAGGACATTTCCTTTCAGGTATAGTGATGATTATGTCTCCTTTCTAACCTGGTGGGATAATTATGACTGTTGCCACTGTTATAATAATATATTTTCAGGGCAGATGACAAAACCCACTAAACCATGTCCAACTTGTAGATTTATGTATTTATTTGCTTATCAAGATCTCAAATTACAACACCTTTGATCTGAAAGTTCTTTTACAAAGGTTCCATCTCTGAGAAAAACAGGTAAAATGCAATTATGACAAGATGAGACAAAAATGGCAGGTTACATAGAGAGCTAAACGTAGCACAGTCAGTTTGAGAGTGACATTTCAGTTAGAGAATTTAGTACATGTAACTATGCTATGAGCAGTCAGGGAGCTTTGTTGGGGTTAGGGAGAGTGCAGGGGTGAGAGAAGCATGGGGGCATGGAGACGACTGATGGAATATGACTTTGCCCTGGGACATTTCTATCTTTACTGTTAATAATAATTGTCCTTTTTCTTCGCAATAGACTACCAAGGCAGCAGGGGTTGTTCAGTATTCAATTTGCATTGTGAAGTAAATTAGCAAATTAATGACCTTATTCTGCTTCCCTTATATTTGTTTGGGAGATGTTGACACCCCTGAGTTACCCTAGCTCCTAGGGGGGAGGTGCATGATGGACACCATGCTGGGTGGCCAACTGGATCAGCTCTAACAGAAGCCAATTAAACAAATTGCTGCTGATACAGAACTGCCTTTGTATACTGCAGACAATTTTGCTTATGTTTGTGCCAATGGCATGTAGTGTTTTAGTACACAGAGGGAAATGTGAGTGAGATAGTTGAGGTAAGTTAGCTATTCGTTTTAATCATAGGTGTTTTGAAGCTCAGCATATGCTATTAACTTGACAACCCACCTGTCTACATGGGGCACCAGCTCAGTCATGAGAACTTGATGAGAACCCATTTATCTTTTTAAAGCCCAGTTTTTGTTTTCAGTTTTGTTTTACATGTTTCATCACTGCTGGCTTTCGTCCACTTTGTGGCCTTGTGCTCAGGATCCTGGTATAAATTAAATTTATTTCCACAGCTTACAGCATAAGTGCAGTCAGTGACATATCCTATAAAAAAAAAGCCCATGCACATTTGGAACTAAACAGCTCCTTCTTCTGGGGGTGGAATTAATTCAAAAGAGATCAAGTATTTGTATACAGCACTGGCCAATCTCTGCCACCAATTTAAATATTTATATAATCTAATACATATTTAATGTATACTCTTCATTCTCTCCTAAAGGAACTGAACATTTTTTACTGATGACAAAGCAAGCTATAATGCTAAATACAAGTTAAAATCACCAGTGCAAACATAAGATACACATAATAAGCAAACACATTCCCATACTGAAACAGAGAGCAGAGACTAGTATCAACTTCATATTAACAAGGAAGAATTTCAAAGTAAAATTCCTAATAAATATAGACTCAAAAAGAGGCATAAGAGGCACTCCACTACCTCATTATAAAATGTGATGCATTGAAATACCAAGTAGCATAAAAAATACAAAATAAATGGTGCACCCACCACCACCCCAAAAAAGCTCCATATAAACTATGTGCAATATCTATGGCTAAGGATATACCAACACACTTGCCAAAAAATGTTCAGGGGTTGCTTTAGTATGCAGTATTGTTTTTAATTGATTGTGATATTGTTATTTATTCTGTACATGCAGTTTTATGTTGTCATGGTTGTCAGCACTATATATAAGATTGGAAGACACCCAGGTAGATACCTCTGAACAAGCCCCACCCAGTTGGGGTCAAATGGAAGGTCTATTTGCTGGGTCCACTGGCATAACTGCTGCTGCTTCTGGTCTGCTGTATTTGCTTCTCCAATGAGTATATCTTGTACCAGCTTTTAAATTTAACAGTATGTATGATTTTCTGTTTTTTTTCTACAATAAGCTTTGTAATTAAACATTTTTTGTGAACTGCATTTTTGTGGCAAGTGTGCTGGTGTATCCTCAACTAGAGATACTACATATAGTGCACATAGAACTTTTTTTGGGGGGGTGCACTATTTATTTTGTATTTTTTATTCTAATAAATATAGACCAGAAATACATGACAATAAGCAAGTTCATGAATAGGGAGAATTAAATACAGAAATTCATTAAATATTAAATATTTGAGCACTTTTGAATTTGTATTGGGTTTCTGAATACTGAATCGTATTTGTTTGCTTCAGTCTGTTTGGGATTCTGCACCTTAGGTGGGCAGTGTCATGGGTGATTTGGGTAGCTTACACTTTGCTGTCTTGCAGGCTGGTCTGCAATGGTAGGGGGGCTAGCTATTTTCAGACCTTTCAGACTTGCCTTCAGAAAGCACACACCTTTCTCTCATTCCCCGTTTCTTTTTGGGGGAAAGGGCATTTTCATCCATTTTTCACTCTCTGAGTCTGAGCTGATTATGGTAGCAGCAGGAGGTGTCTGAAGAGGAGCCAGGAGGGCTTTGTGGCATTATTCTGAGCTGGCCATTTCTCCTGTGTACTGGTCAGTAATGTATCCTTCAGCATTCCAGATTTAACACCTGGTTTGTGGAGTTTCTACCTGTGAGAGAGGTGTAGATCAGGAAGCATAGGCAGATCAGAAGTTATAAAATTGGCAAGTAGCATTTTATTATTATCAATAAAATAAAATAAAAAAAATAAATGCAATTACACATGTATGCATACAGGCAGTGCAAAGAAAGAAAGTCCAACATATTGAGTCTCTGTCAATTTAAATCTTTAATATTAAGATGCATTTTCCTGGCAGTTTAAACTCTGTACCCTGACTGTTGTTAAGTTACATCTCCTGTTTCTCACAAAAAGTATCAGAACTTTGTTAATTTCTTTCCTGTGACTAGCCTGAAGTGCATATCTAGTCTTCACAGGTGCAACAAAATAAAACATTCTGTCCTAGAGTTGATCTTCTGCTCACAGTTCTGTAGGCAGCTTGTAGAAATCAAAGTACATGTTAAGGTCAACCTATTGTATTTAGATTTTTTTTTGTTAAGAAACTCCAATACATTTCTACAATCATTTCAATAATATAACTATATTCATTTGCAAACTGAGGGATCCCAGTTTCACATAGATTCACAACATCCATCTATCTATCTATCTATCTATCTATCTATCTATCTATCTATCTATTTATCTATCTATCTATCTAGCTATCTATCTATATTTATCAACTACAAAGAAGCAAGAGGAGAAAAATAATATAAACAGTAAGTGAAGGAAGGCAGATAATAGTGGAAAATTGTGGGACCATCAGAGTGGTCAATTCCTAGTGCCACAAGAAAATGTGGTTACACAAATAGACAGGCAAGTGGCAGAATAGGACAGGACAAATTAAATCATTGCTTTTAGCTCTCTTTACATAACAAATGGGACAGTATCTTAGCCAACTCTGTCACAATCCCATTGTAAGGTCTGCAATGTGAGAATGACAAAGGATGCAGGAAGCACAATTACTTTTTCTGAGTCACTGAGTTGAGTGACAGGCAGTCCCCATACACAAGAAATGAATGATCTGGGTCATCCTGTTCTATATACAGTATATTCAGCTTGCTGTTTGCTCTATGCAGTGACAGAGCTTTTGAAAAGACTGGTAGCAGAGTCTGTCATCTTTGCCCCAGCCTGTGTCCAACCAGCCTGATTATAAAGGAAACTTTTTCTTTTTGTCTTTTGATACTGGACAGTAACTCCACAGTCACAGTCAGTAGGACTCTACATGCACTAAAATTTATATGGACAATTAAAATGTGACTTCATTGTTTTACACAGGTCAGTTTACAACCCTTGCTTCTTGGCTTTGTTTCAAATTGGTGTTATTAACCCTTGCATTGCTGCAGACTGATATATCAGTCCAAAATCCCTATACTTTCTAATTCTGTCAGCAGGCTAAGGGTTGATTTGTTGGAGTGGATGGGATGAGTGAGTGAGTGGTATTATTTATTGTGTAAGTACATGAGTGTGAGTGTGGGATAGGAAAGATGTGGTTTTGTGTGTTGTGGCTTTGGTTTTATAGTGTTGAAGGTTTTTATATTTTTGTGTCATTTTGTTTACAGGGTTGGCATAATGTGTAAGGGTGAGGATAGAACAGGGTGCAACTATGGCTCAGACTGGCTATGACTATTCCATACTTTTGCAGGATCCTCTATAGCCATGTCATCAGAGGACATCAGCCACTGTGCAGGATTCAGGATCCTCCAAATGCAAAACAAAAGCCAGGTGGAAGTTCTGCCTGGGCTGATGGGGAGGGCCTGATAAGGTTACTGAGACTCTGAGGCACCCAGGCAGGAGATGGAATAAGGACAGGGGACCTTCCTGTCTTGTTCTCCTACCTAGGACTGTGCCTAATATCAACAGGTGAGAGATTAGCAGGCCAGCCAGTTCTGCTTCTTCTCTTCTTCCTGTTCTTTGTTAGTATGACCTAGGAACAATAGTACAGCAGTGATGGGTAGTTTCATTGCGTATTTCTTGACTGATCTTGTTTGTATTACAGAGACTTGGCTGGGCGATGACTATGGCTCTGTGCTTGAGGTGTCAATCCAGAGGGATATTCCTTGGTACATTGACTGAGGTGGGATCATGTGGTGGTGGGGTAGCCATCTACTTTTAGATGAGCTCTGGAATTCACAGCATAGCCCATAGGAACTTCCAGATGAATTGAGAGTGTGTATGTTAGGGGTGGGGCAGGTGTAGACTATATTGTCATCCTCATATACCAGCCTCTGGGATGTCAGGCTGATTTCTTTCAGGATCATGTGACTTTCATAACCAATCAGGTGTTGGATTCCTCCAAGCCTCTAGTGTTGGAGGACTTCAATGCCAAGATGGATGATGAAACATCACCTTTAGGTCAACAGCTTCTCCAGTTGATGCCATCACAGGGCCTTACACAGGCAGTTTTCTCTGCAACCCATCTGCACAGTCACACACTCAACCTTGTCTTCTCATCAGGGCTTGAAATAAGTGTGGCCAAGGTTGATCCATTCATTTGGTTGGATCAGTATGTGCTGTCATTTGATTGCACTGCTCTTTGTTTTAATACCTATCTGGCTGAGATTGTCCAGTACTCCAGTATCACCAGAAATTTCATTTGGAGCCTCAAAAACTCTAGGTGGTGCTGGATGTCTCAAGCATGATGACAGCTTGTGCTCAGAGAGCTGAGAAAGCCACTGAGGGCTATTATATAGTTCTTACTGCCACCTTAGACTCCCTAGTGCCCCTCTGTGTCCAACCCTTGACCTCCCACCACAGTTCACCATGGTACCTGTGAGGAACTGAGGTGGCTGAAGACTAAGGGATGGATGTTGCAGCATTCTTGGTGGAAATCTTACTCCAAGGAGGATAAATTGGCTCAGAGAATTCACTATGGTGAGTATTCCAACAAAAAAAAAAAGTCAGAGTATCTGTCCAGGACTAAAGATGAAAGTAAGAATCAGTTAGCTTAGCTCTTTTGCACTATAGACAGATTATACAACCCTTCCAGTCTATGGTTGGATCAAGCCCTTTCTGCAAAGAAGTGCATAGTTCAGCTGGTTCTTCCTTGACAATGTGTCCTCCTTTTGGACTGGAATTGACTCAGCAGCCTGTTTTAGGCTTGTGATATTCAAAGTAGGAGGGGTAATAATCATCTGCCATCTTGCCTGAGTTTCAGTCAGTTGTGGAAGAGGTGGTGGTCCAGCTCAACTTGAGTCTGTGCCCTACTTACTTGCTGGCCCCTGTGCCACCTTGACTGCTTGTTGGTAGCCTTGAATCCTTAGGGCCAATATAACTGAGATTGTCAGATGTCCCAGAAGGAGGGTGTTTTTCTATCAACTCTCGAAAGGGTGGTGGAAAAGACACTCCTTGAGAAACCATCTTTGGACCTTGACAGTCTGGTTAATTACAGGTCTGGCTTGAACCTTCCTTTTATGGAGAAGGTTTTAGAGAAGGTAGTTTCGGTGCAGCTTGAGACTCACCTGTAGCCATACATCTATGAGGCTGTCCAGTTTGGGTTTAGGTCCCATTTCTATACTGAGACAGCTCTCACTGGAGTGATGCATCATCTCCTCATGGTGAGAGAATAGGGACTTTGCTTCATCTTGGTTCTTCTGAATCCCTTGTTGGTATTTGATGCAGTAGACCATACTGTGCTGGTTCAGTACCTATGGAACTATATGGGATTTACTGGCACAGATTTGTGCACATTCAAATCCTAGCTTACTGGCAGATTGGAGCAGATAAACTTAGGTAATTACATTTATAAGGCAGCTGCAGTATCCTGTGGAGTTTCACAAGGCTCGAGCTTGGCATTTATGTTGTTCTCCATGTACATACTGCCATTGGGTTAGATCATTAGACAGTGTGGTGCAGCTTTCCACTGCTATGTAGATGGTACTCAGCTCTATCTATCTTGCACCTGGAGCTATGCAACATGTATGCAGCCCATATGGAACTACTCCACTAGACGGGATAGTGCCTAGATCCATGGCACAATTTTGAGCAGCAAAATGCAAATGAGCCCATTGGTCATTAAAGGCTCTAAGAGGCCATGTGCATGTCCATTATGGGCTTATTTGCATGGGAAGTGGCAGTAGGTTTGTTCCTGTCCTGTTGCCATCCACCAAGTCAGGCAGGGTGGCGAGCAGTCCTCCACACACTGAATGCCCAACCCTTTCAATGTAAATGTACTCCCTTTGTCTAGTGGACCCCCTCCAATCACCCATCCCTGTAAAACTGCTGTTGTTCCTCATGCCTAGTGGCACCCTGCACCCCCTGCTCACCTGTTCCTGTAACGTTGTTGGTGTCCCTACAGTCTAGTGACACCCCCCCACCTTCCAGTCACATGTCCCATAAAGCTGATGTCATTGGTGTCTTGTGGCAACCTGTGATGAAGTGACCCTCATCCCCTATGTTTAAGGGATAGTATTGTTTTTCCCTTGAAGTTATGAAAACAGCAATTGCCTCCTTTAAGAAATATGGTACTATACAATACAGTATTGCAAGAACTAGTATTAAAAACAAACAATAAAAACCTGAAATCCTGTTTTCTATGTATATGGTAACCAGGTGCTGAGACATACATGAAAAGGAAGAAACAATAGTTTGCTTCAATCAAAAAGTTTTCTTTAGGTCTCTCTCTCTCTCTCTCTCTCTCTCTCTCTCTCTCTCTCTCTCTCTCTCTCTCTCTCTCTCTCTCTCTCTCTCTCTCTCTCTCTCTCTCCTTGCTGTCTCTTCTCTTCTTGTTTAAGCTATTCTGTTCTGCTATCCTGTCTTTTCTTTCCACTTTTGTTTCTCCCTTTCTTTCTTTGGCTTGTTTGGCCTGTGGAATTGTGCAGGTGTAAATGGGTGTTGTGCTTTGGAGCACTTCTGTAACCTACAGTTCTCCCAGACTTTATTTCTAAGTTGTCTTTATTAGGAATTGTTCATAAAAACATAATAACAATGACAAAACAACAGTAAACAAAAGTGTCTGAGGTGCTGAATTGATACTATACTGCACATAATTGTTGTCTAACATAAAAAGAATAAAAGGTTACATAGATCTAATAAATTAAGGAAAAAAAAAACAATTTATGATCCATAATACAGTACATAGTACCAATCATTGCCACAAATATTCAAATTGGGTAGTTATGTTATTCAGTATAGCTGTGAACTTCTCCATAACATATACCTGGAGCATTGCTTCCTGCCTGTGTGAAACCATAGGAGTCATCAGCGATAACCAAAGTCTGGTTATGACCTTTTTGGCCACTAAAAAGCAAATGCAAACCACTTTTTTTCAGTTGTGGGCATCTATAACCCCATGGAGGATCAAAAGAAGTAACATTTCTGGGGAACAATTTAAAATCAACCCCAAAAATGGTATGGAGTGCATTAAAGACCTGAAGCCAATATGCTTGTAAATTTGGGCATGACCAAAACATATGGCCATGAGTGGCAGGGCTTAGCGGATAGTTCTTGGGGTGGTAGGAGAAGATTAGATAATAAGGTTTTCTGAGTGGCAAGAAGATCTATTAACTCTAATGCCTTCCAGTGGGCTGTATATTGTGGTATCAGCCAATAGAGGGCTGTTCGAATCTGGGCTGCTGCATGATATAAGGAAACATTTGGGAAGGCTAATCCTTTATTTTTAGGGAGCTGTAAAGTGAAGAATTTAAATGTGTGGCTTGGTCCCTTCCCAAATGTACCATGAGATTATCTTATATCATTGTCGAAAGAAGCCCCCTGTGGGGAATATGAATAGGGTTTGCATCAGTATAACAGTCAGGGTAGAGATACCATTATTATGCTGTCTATATGCTGTGATAAAGGAATTGTTACAAACGTCCATTCCTCAAGGTCTGTAATAAGTTGTTCCATAAAAAAGGTCATAATTAAGTCTACTTAATTGAGCTACATTTACAGGTAAATATACTCCCAGATATTTAAGCTTAGCAAGTTCTCATCAAAATTTAAAATGTTGCTCAGTATGCGTACAGGGTAATATTGGATTGTAAGACCTCAGCCTTGGTAGTATATAAGTGATAACCCGCTAAATGCCCAAAGTTATCAAACACTTGCCATAGACTGGGAAGTGTCATTTTGGGTCCTATAGATAAGTGAGTAGATCATCTGTGTGTAATGCTAATGTATGGGTTCTCCCTCCTAAGGTAGGTCCATGAATGGCAGGGTGAAGCTGAACAGCTTGAGCAAGGGGTTCTAAGTAAATAGTGAATAATAGGGCAGAAGGGGACAACCTTAGCGGGTTCCCCTGTACAAAGAAAAAGGGTTAGTGATATGGCCATTAACTTCACCATAAACTTTTGGGTCTTTATATTTAGCACAAAGGATCTTTGTAAATGGCAAAGGGAAGTTCATAAATCTCATGGTGGCAAAAAGAAAGTTCCATGCCACCCAGTCAAATGCCTTCTCTGCATATAAACTAAGAAGTAAAAAGGGGGATGTTTGACAAGGCGGCATGGGACAAAATGTGTAAAGTTAATTTAATGTTGTTTTGCATCTGGCGTGTTTAAACAAAACCCATCTGGTCTCCATCAGTATTTATTCATTCATTCATTCATTCATCCATCCATCCATTTATTTATTTATTTGTTTGTTTGTTTGTTTATTTATTTATTTAAAATTTTCACCAGGAAGACATAATGAGCAATTTGCTCATTTCCAGATGTGTCCTGGGGAAGGGTACAGAGGATAAGGTGTAACAAACCAATGGAGCAATAAGAGCAATAAGTGCAATAGCAAACATAACATTGGGTGCAAGGAATAATTTACAATAGCATTGGATACAGACGAGATAACCTGAGGACACAGAGCAGTGATATAATAATTGCAATGACCCATAGACATTAAATTCATGACACACCATTGTATAAGATAAGTGCTGAACAGGACTATACAAGGATAGTAGTTCAAGGAGGAAGGGTAACATTGGGTCCACTAGGGCATCTGGGTGCCTGTTGGATTACGGACAGTCACATATAGGGGAGTTGAAAGAGCGCATGGGAGGGGAAAGGCAGTGAGATAGAGAGCATTATGAATATTTGTTAATTAAAGATGGCAAGAGCTTATCCAGTCATTGGGTCAATATTAATGCACAGATCTTGTAATCAGTATTCAGTACTGGTGTTGGCCTGTTGGAGGTGCAGTTGGTTTTATCTTTATTTTGCATTACAGTTGTTGAAATCATGGCATATTACCATGATGGGGGAACATGGTTTCTAGTACGGACTGATAAGTAAACTCACAATAACATTGGAACAAGGGGATCTGCAAAGTTTTTATAAAATTCTCCCAGATAACCATCGGGGCCAGAGCTTTTTCCATCTTTCAAAACCTTAAGGATTGTATCTCTGAATGTGTTATAGCCTATAATCTATAACTTTTAGGAAACATTAGGGTTTTGGCCACCTCTTTTGTTAACTGAAGAAGATTTAAATTTTGCAAATATTTAGCTATCTCAGCAGGAGACGGGTCACCTTCTTTAGAGAATGAAGTAGAATAGTAAGGCCAAAAATTCTGGAGTATACTAGTTGGGTCAGTATGTATTTTATTTTGAGCGGGATCTCTGATGTGGGTTATGGTGGATTGCATTACTTCACACTGTAAGCGGAAGGCCAAGACCTGAGATGCTCTGGAACTCCCCTCATTAAAGTGCTGCTTTAAGTACCTCAGAGCTGTTTCTGTTTTGAAGTTAAGTACTTTATTTTCTGGATTACTTGCTGTAACTTGTGAACCAGGGGTCCTAGTGATGTATTGCCCACTACATAGTCATTTTGGGCCACTGCTAACTGTGTTTGCAAAGTTTGCAAATGGTGTTCCCTTTGCTTCTTGAGGTAAGATGCATGATCAATACGTTCCTCTCTAATGACAGTTTTCACTCTTTCCCAGAGTAATATCGAGTCAAGTTCAGAAGTCTCATTATCAGCCAGGATTTTAGAAGGTTTGTCCGATGAAACAAACTGTTTAGTTTCCTACCTGTTTAACAGGGAGACATTTAATGTCCAGTGTCTAGAACCACAAGGGGGACCACAGATAAGTTCCACAATCAGAGGCGCATGATCATATAAATAGACAGGTACTATCTTGCAGCTCTTCATAAATCTGCTATGTTCAGATGTAATGTGGACTAAGTCAATAGGAGAGTAAATATGGTGGGGGTGAGAATAATGTGTACATCGTCTTTGCAATGGATGTAAATAATGTCAAACATCAGTCCATCCCAATTCTTTAAGAATTGTGTGCCCCTTTTTCTGTGAATCTAATTTCTGGGGGGTTGGGGTGACTAGAGATATTCTTTCTGTCAAATATGAGATTATAATCTCCTCCCAGTGGGAACATCCCTTTTTGTTATTGGAGTACAGTATTAAGGAGAGACTGTATTGCAGGTGTATCTGCCCCTGGGAGTATATAAATACTAGCTATAGTAAGTTCCCTGCCCAGGTATGTACCTTCAACAATGGCTGGTTTTCACTGAGGGTCAGAATGGGTAGCAGTGCAATGAAACAGAGTTTGCTGAGGAGTGAGAATTGCAAATCCACAATACTTTTCTTGCTTGTAAGAGGAGGCAGTCACTTGAGAGAAACCAAATTTACATAATTTTTGATGCTACAAGGTGAACAAATGAGTCTTCTGTAGCATCATAAAGGCAGGATTTTCTTTTATGTATACATCAATCACTTTAGAGCAATTTATCAGTTTGTTTAAACCATTCATGTTCTGACAATAAAGTTGTGTCACTGAGTTAGTCTGTGCATGGGGTATGGTAATCCTCCATCCCCTGTATTCCAGCTGTGTGGTGGAGTCAAATACCATAATAACTGTAGTAATATTATAAGAGGGTAAACTAATGCTTGCACATAGATCATAGCAATAAAAATGAGACAGCATGGTTATGAAGTGTAAGATAAAATGCTGAAACCACAAAAACATAAGACACATCAATGACAGATATATAACAATAACAAAATCAACAACTATAAACAAAGGACCCCAAGGGAAGTACCTATGGGAATACTGAGGTGAACTTCCAAGGCAGGAGAGCTGAAGTCAGAGCTCTCTAAATCCCTGGGCAACTCAGTGGGGAGACCACCCAGCTATGGTTCTATGTCAAAATAGTGAATGCAAAATAGCAATTATTATTATGGCGAGTGTATATCACCAAAAAGCAAATTGTCAAAATATACACTTACCGGGAACCGGCACCTGGCAGACTAAAATGTTTTTGCGGGGGGCCGGGCTTTGCCCACCTCAACCCCTGGCCTTAGGATTCTTAATTCTAGGGGGGTGCATGTTGGGGAGGAGGCACAATCTGGCTGACAAAAAAAAATCAAGTCTGGGAGCCGCAGGCAGTGGCAAAATTCAAACCCTCCCATCTGCAGTCCTGAACCCAGTACCTGTACCTGCTGTGCCAGAGCCAGCCTCCCTCACCACCACACAGCTGGCTCGGCAGCAGCAAGCACACTTACTCCAGATAACCCTCTTCCCTATCCCTCCCCTTCCCCTCACCATTCCCCTTTTCCGGTCACCTTCTCCTACTCTCATGGTAGAAGCAGTCACAACCCTTGCGGATTGCCTATAAAAATAACGCCAAATATGAGTCACCATTTTGAAAGTCACCCATATTCAGTCACTATTATCATGGGATGCCCCCAGCTACTCAGGAAGGAGGAAAGGTGTGTGCCAAGGACACCACAGGCCTCCTAATAGCAGGCTTGAAAGCTTGCAAGGGGTATAAGCAGGCACGGGACAGGGGAAAGTTACAGGGATTGTCACCAGTCCCAAAAGATGAAAAATCAAATCTATAAACTTGGGTTTTGTCTTGTCACCTGCCTCCTTGCATTATGAACATTTTAATTAAATTAACAAAAGAGCTAGCAAAAATAAGTTAAGAAGAGATCCACATGAGTGTTATTGATGAATAATATTCCTACTGTATAAATACCGGTGGGTCAGAGACTCTGTAATCGAAAACTGTTCTCAGAGCTCAGCTTCATTGTGGGAATGCATTAAAGGCTTCTGGAAGCCAAAATGTTGGTGCTATGAGAGCACTCCAATAATCATTGACAGGAATAGAAGGAATAAACTAGCAACACTTCCATATGGAGCCATTCAGCACCAAACCTTGTATACCAAGGGTGCTCTATTTAGAAAATGCTCTACTCTGTGGCTGAATGGGGCTATAAAGAAAACAGGGCATGAGATACACTAGCCATGAATGTACAGTCAAAAGAGAGGATGTCCTTATCAAATTATGAATGGAGAGAAACAGTTATAAATGCTGCATACACATTGGCAATACTAGGGGCTAGCCCACTTGTTATTTATCAGTCATAACAAGTAGCATCTCTGGTCCCACAGATAAAGTAAAAAGTTTCATGTCAGAATGGAACTCATGTGGGTAAAGTGTAGAGATTGGAGATCTAACATCTGCAGGATGCAGCAACTCCCTACAACAGAACTGCAGCCAGAAAAGGAGAAATCAGTAATATTAAACTGGTTACCTATAAAAGATCACAAGTGTCATTAACACTCTGAAAAACTTGCATCAACACCTAAAGATAAATACTGGAGGGGTCAGAGACTCTGTAATCGAAAACTGTCTATGGAGCCTAACTTCATTGGGAAATGGAATTAGGGCTGCTTCAATTCAAAATGTTGGTGCAGCAAGACAGGGCAAGTAATCACTGACAAGAATAACAGGAATAAGCAAACAGCACTCCCCTATAGTGCCATTCAGTTACAAACCATGTAGACTAAGGGTGCTCTATACTGAAAATGCTCTATTCTTTGGCTGAATGGGGCTACAAAAAAAAAAAAGAAAACAACATGAGATATAGCAGCCATGAATTTATAGTTAAAATATATGGTGCCCTTATAAAATTATGAATGGAGAGAAACAGCTGTAAAGGCTGAATACACATATGCAATACTAGCAGTAACCTCACTTGTTTTTTAGCAGTTATAGCAAGTCATGTCTCTCTTCCTACAGATAAAGTAAAATGTTTCACATTGGTATGTAACTTGTGTGGGTAAAGTATAGAAATCAGATATCAAACACCTGCCAGATGCAGTAACTCCTCACAACAGGGCAGCAACCAGACAAGGGGTAATCAGCAAAATTAAACAGGTCACCAGCAAGGAGTCTTATGTGTCATTAGCTGTTTGAAAAATTTGCATTAACACCTAAAGAACCTGTTCAGGTGATGACATGTGGAGAGCCCAGGATGATGACCGGCGTAGCCCTCCTCTCATATCTTTAGCCGGCCGCTGTATGGGATAATAGGGAGTATGTGTACAGTATACTATATCCTGCACATGGACAGTATAGAGTATACTGAACACATGCTCCCTGTCATCCCACATGGTGGCTGACTGAAAAGGTGAGAGGAGAGTTCTGCCAGTCATCAACCTGGGCTGTCCATATGGTACCACCTGCATAGGTACAAGGGAGTTGGCTGGGTAGCACGCTGGGTCGGGGTGGTGTGGGGAGTAATTGGTTCTCCATCATTCAGCAGTCCAGCTGCCAACTGGTAGTCAGGGGTGGGACTACTGGATGCCGGGGATTACCCGGATGGGCATTTGGGGTGGGGGGGGGCTTTAAACAATGGCTGAAAACATATCTGTTTCCACAGGTATTCCCAAACTAATTTCTTACATTTGCTGCACTTGCACACCAAATATTTTTTGATAAGTAAGAGGATGTTTCGGGGGGTGTCACTGCCGAGCCCATTGCAGTTGAAACTGGAAGAAGCTCAGCAGTCTAGACCAATGACAACACACTGTGGTAGTGACACTACTCACTGCTTGCTGGGTGGAAACTTCATGTACTTCAAAAGACCGAAGCCACTCTATTCAGAGAAGGCTTCAGTCCTTTAATGTTTTCCTGCTTTTTCTTAGATATGAATATTTGTTTTTCCCAGATATGACTATCACCCTGCTTGTGAGATACCTCTTTGCTTATTACTAACAAATCATATTTATAAGTTTAACCCCTAAGTGGTGCTATCCCAAGGGCTACTACCCCTGCCTGCTTGGCTAGTAACAGGTTAAGGGGCCTGAGTTCTGAAATGGGTGCTTCCACCGTGAGGTCAGGTTTGGTAGTGGTCAAGCTAACCTCAGCACAGCCCTCCATGACACTGTAACCCCTCTCTTTCCTTATTAGTGGCCAGAACAATACACAATAATCACTTTCACAATACCCTGATACACCATACAAGTACCTACACTGTTTGCACTTACCACCAGGGCTTTCCTCAGGCTTGACCCTGGGGACCCCTGGGAAACAAGGTTATATACAGAAAATAACAGCAATACAGTACTCTTGCACAAACTGGAACCACAGTCAGGGTAAATGCAAAAAAGAGTTAGATCTAATTTATTTTAGGGACTTGAACAAGGGAGGGGCGTAATCAGGTTAATTTGCTTAAACGCTGTATCAATCAGTTATACATGTACTTCAGGGTCCATAAACAGTTATACACTCTGGGTACCCAGATGGAAAACGGTTGGCTAGCCAGGAACTTTGCAGTTGTTTGGGGCCCTGTGATGGAAGAAAACAACATGCACCACACACACTAATTGTAATCCGGAGACGGAGGGCTCAGTTTGTGAAAAGAAAAGACAATCAGATGACACACTTTTAGATTATGCTGTTGTTGCAGGGAGTTACCCTGATGACTACTTATGATACCCAAGACTGGACACAGGCTGGACAAAAATTGAGACTGAGGGCGGTTGATTTGGAGTGCCAGGAGAAGCAGGGCCCACATGATTCTTTGAGGCATTGTTCCTGTTCAAGCGTGAAGCAGGAGGCTGATTCCCAGGCAGGTCTCTCATTGATGGCTTTCTCTGTGCAGCGGGTAGTCTGGCTGGGCCAGTGTGGCAAGGCCCAGGCCAAATGGAGACAAATTCGGATACAGCCTGTTTTGGGCTGGATACAGCTTCCAGCAAGCAGAACACAGTTCACACAGCGGGGAACCAAATGACGACCCACTAACAATATATAGCACATTTACATATAAAGGATTCTATGGTACCAGCAAACAGAACAGAGTTCACACAGTGTGGAACCAAATCACGACCCACTTTCAATACACAGCACATTTACATGTAAGGAAATTCTTCTTCACCGGGGAAACTGCTCTTTGGTTACGATCGCAAAGTCTCTGCACAAACTTGGGATTCAAAAGCAGCTGGAAATCCTGACAGTCTGATCGCATTCAGCAAAATCTTCAGTTTTCTTCAGGTATGAGCCTGGTAAAAAATCAGTGGCTTACTTTGTTCTCACAAACTTGGATTTAGTCCAAAATAATTCTCTTCTCTCCATCTCAGGGGCAGCAGGCAGACATGCAGGCCACAACTGAGGCATTTCTACAGTTCTCCTGCCCGAAACTACTCAGATGGCTGCTTGACTGTCTCAAGCTGTTGCTTCTTCAGCTCCCAACTTAGATCTGACTCAACTGCCAGCAAGCTTGGTACTTTCCCCAGAATCCAAAAGGTTTGGTTGGTTGATCTGTCTGTCAGTCACAACAAATGCTCCCCCTTCAGGTGCAAAAAGGTGCCAAAAGCCCAAAACTATAGTTCCCACATATTTTGACTCCAGACAGTTCCTGTAGTCTGGCTCCATTTTAGGTCCCACTAGTACTGATTGGTCCAATTCGCAGTCCCGGGCCAAATGGTGGGGATAAACAAAACAGTCCCCGCTGCAAAGAAGGCAGGCCAAACAAACTACACCATCATTATCACTCTAAGTGATTTTCAGCAAATAGTTACATCTTTCAACAGAGCTCCCTCTCAGATTACTTATGACTGCAATCCAGGCAGCTCTCAAAGAGACAGTACACAGAGGCCATACAGGCACTCTCTGGCAATCACAGTTAAACTGCTAAAATGCAGGACACCAGCCTGGCAGTGAGCATTTAGGCAAGCCCAAGGAAGACTTTTCTGGAACCCCCATTTGCAGGTGGGTTACACCCTTCCCTGCCTGGAGAAAACTTGACGTCTGCATCAAGTCTACACCATCACAATATTACAAATGCAAACCATGCTATACATTTATACCATTAGCATGTTATGCAAGTGACATCTGATGCATCAGTCAATGTAAACATATACCTTTTCTATACATATTCACTACATTTTCCAATACTTTGTCCATTCTGACAATACAGTAGGCATATTTCACACAAGTCAGTTGAACATTAATATACTAAATCAGGTAATAACTTCCTGTGCCCTGAACAATGCAAGAGGGTGCCCTTCTGCATCAGCCAACCTGGGGCTGGATGGGGCAGGGGCACCACAGTGAGAGGGCAGAAAAAGTAACCTGGAATGGGCCATCAAGCTCAATTTTGGCAGTGAGCTCTGTGAAACAAAAACACCTTTGTGAACCACATGGAGATGCAAGTCCACAGGCCTCCCCAGAGAATCACAGCTGAAACGCAATACTGGCTTGATAGCTCGGTCAGTCTTTCTGGGGGGAACAACTACAGTCTCTGTACTTCCAGCAACAGCCTTGGGGCTTTCATCACTTGTGAGGGGTGCCTCTGCCTGGGTAGAAATGTCTAAACTTGGAGCACTGTCAGCTCCTTGCTGTGTAGGCTCTGCCTCCACAACACTCCACTCACTTTGAAGAGGCCCTGGTACTGAGGTGGGGGGGTATCAGCACTCTTACAGTGTTCCTCAAGTTCTGAAATGTCACCAGAAAGACTCATTCCATCAGCCCCTCCCTCAGACAAATCATACAGTTCCACAATATACAGAGACTCAGCACTTCAGACGTGATACTTTGCACTTCACTTTCAGGGAGCATTGGCTCCAAGGACAAAGCTGAGGGATTAGGTAGTCCAGAAGGCCCAGCTTCATCCCCCCAATTAATTATGGGGTTACCTCGAAACAGCTGACTCAGTTCATAAGAGGGTTAATAGGCATAGTCGCACACACTTTTGTCAGAAATGGACTGAGAGTCACTATAGTTCCAAACCTGCCGTGGGGGAAACCTTGAACTTGTAACCACTGGGATAGGTCAACTCTGTCTCTTTCTTGAAGCAGCATGAGTCACCAGCCCAAGGAATCAATCTCTGAGGGTTCAGCCTCAATTATGACTTGGCTGATAGGTAGCAAGTTGTTACGGTGCATGGTCTTGACTGCTTTGGCGTTATTCTCTGGGCGCACTCAGTACACTGGTAAATCATCCAACTCTCCAACTACTACATGAGGAAGATGGTGCCACCAATAAGCAGTTTTGTGTTTACCATGCAGTCCCAAATTGTGTAACAACACACGGTCTCCAGGTTGAAGCTCTTGAGTCTTTACTTTTTTATCATGCCTCTCTTTGTTGGCTAGATTTCTCCTGGTGGCCATTGTCTGGGCCAGTTGATAAGCATGGTTCAATTGAGCTTTCAGTTTTTGTACATGTTGCAAATAGTTTTCATCTTTCAATTTTCAATTTTCAATTTCAACTTTATTTTTAAAAGGCGCTTTTCTTAAATCAAAGTGCCAGTACAGATAAACATGACAATAAATATAATAAATCCAATCAACAGAAATCCTTAAAAGCTATATTAAAAAGGTGGGTCTTCAACTCCCTTTTAAAACTAAGGACGTCTAATCTTGGACCCCATCTGGAGAGACCCCAAAACAGACATCAACTGGCAGCTGGGCCTCTCTCCCGAACATGAGGCAGTAGGGGGAGAACCCAGTAGCACAATTTTTCATGCAATTGTATGTGTGTAACAAGGTGCTAATCTGCTGGCTCCATTAATGATTGTCTTTTGGGTGGAGGGTACCCAGCATGTCTAGAAGTGTGCAGTTAAAATGTTCTGGTTGAGGGTCCCCCTGTGGGTGATAGGGGTGGTGCTTGACTTTCGCACCCCCCATAGAGAGAGAATTTCTTTGATTAGTCAACTCTCAAAGTCTCTGCCCTGGTCAGAGTGGATCCGCTGGGGGGCACCATAGTGGACTATTACATTTTCCACTAGCACCTTGGCCATGATAGATGTCTTTTGATCTTTGGTGGGAAAAACTTGTGCATACCATGTGAAATGATCCGTAACCACTAACACATTGCCAGTGTTCCGCTGATCAGGTTCTAAACACAAGAAGTATATGCAGACTAGATCCATGGGGGTGCTGGTAGTAATATTAACAGGGGAGGGCAGTCCTCTGAGGCAGTGCTTTTCTTTGCATGCAGCAACTACAAGTCTTTACATGGTACTCAACATCGGCACCCATTTTGGGCCAGTAGAAGTGAGATCGTACCAGGTCAAGGGTTCTGTCAATACCGAGGTGCCCCATGTGATTGTGGAGGGACCTCAGTACCAAATATTTAAAGGCAGTGGGTAGGATCAATTGTTGCTTGTCTACTTTGCCACTATGATCTACTGTCTCTCTCTATACAACAACTGATTGAGCAACTTCGATCTGGGGCCTTCATTAAACAATAAAGCAGTTCGCAAGTCAGTGGAATGTAACTTAGACACATCTTTCCCCGCATGCAGGGCATCAAGTGCTAGCTGAATCATAGGATCTTGGGATTGAGCCCACTGAATGCTGTCATTGTCAAACTGAGGTAATGCACTAATATCTAGAGCAGAGAAGTAACAATAAGCAGCTGATATGCAGGTGTCAGAAGGGCCCAAGCAATCTACTAAACAGTCCACTGTGTCCACAGACATCTGTTCATCTCTATCAAACTTTTGGCACAATGCTCAAATGTCAGGTTGAGACAGCCTGACCCAATCACTCTTGGAAGTGGGCCGTCGTGATAAGGTGTCAGCATCAATATGGTTCAGGCCCAGTCTGTATTCGACAGCATAATCATAGGTTGATAATGCAGAAAGCCACCGGTGCCTAGTGGCATCTCACTTAGCTGAAGTCTGTACATAGGTCAATGGATTATTGTCAGCCTTCACGAATATCTTTTCCCCACAGAGGTATTCATGAAACTGTTCAACGATGGCCCATTTTAGCACAAGGAACTCCAACTTATACACAGGGTAGTTTCATTTGGATGGGTTCAAGCTCCTACTGGTGAAAGCTACTGGTCTCAGGCCATCCTCATGGTCTTGATACAGCACCACTTCTAGACCCTGCAGACTAGCATCCGTATGCAGCACATAGGGTTTGGTGGGGTCAGCATAGGCAAGGATGGGGGTGTGGGTGAGCTGGTATATGATCTTATGGAAGGCTGCTTCACAGTCGGGTGTTCAGCAGGGCCCGAAGAGTTCACCTGGGAGGAAGTATACTTTCTCTGGTTCTTTAACGGCCCTTTTTTTTATTTACAATTGGTAGTAGGGTAACCTTAGGTAAGGCTCAAGAGTGGGTGAATCACCTTTGAATAGTCTTTTTTCAACCTGTGGTAGTAGCCACAGACCCCAGGAAACACTGTAGCTCTTTCAGATTATGGGGCTAGGGCCAAGTAGTCAGTGCTTCAACCTTGCTGGGATCAGTGTCTATCCCTTTTGTAGATACTATGTGCCCCACATATTTCACAGAGGTTTGAAAAAACTGGCACTTGTCAATGGACAGCTTGAGGCTGAAGTCGTCCAGTTGGTCAAGGACTTTAAACAGTCAGTTTTCATGCTCCTCTAAGGTGCTCCCAAACACAATGACATCATCCAAATACACCAGGCATTCCAGCAAATTCATATCTCTCACTGCATGTTCCATCATAGAAACATAGAAACATAGACTTCGATGGCAGATAAGGACCACTTGGCCTACCCAGTCTGCCCATTTCCCTACCTACTGGATAAGCTGCAGATTCTAGTTAACCAACAGCCTACTTCCTGCAACCCCCCAACTATAATTGCCTTGTGTCTGTCCCAAGCATGTTTGAATTCCCCACTGTTTTAGACCCAACAACCTTCTCAGGAAGGCTGTTCCATGTATCCACCACTCTCCATGAAAAACATTTCACATTACCCCTGAGCCGCCCCTCTATCTTTAAATTGTCCCCTTGTTCTTACACATCTCTTTTTCTGAAAGATGCTGCCTCCTGGACTTTGTTGATTCCCTTGAGGTACTTGAACGTTTCTATCATGTCCCCCTGTCCCTCCTTTCATCAAGAGTATACATATAAGCTCTCTCAGTCTCTCTTCATGGTTTCTGCTGCAGACCCTGCACCATTTTAGTTGCCCTCCTCTGGACTGCTTCCATCCTGTCTATGTCCTTACGTAGATGAGGTCTCAAAACTGCACACAGTACTCCAGATGGGGTCTCACCAACTGTCTGTATAGAGGGATAATCACTTCCCTTTTTCTACTTGTGATGCCCCTTCCTATGCATCTCAGTATCCCCCTGGATCTCCTTACTGACTTTTCACAGTGCTTACCCACCTTTAGGTCATCTGATATGACTACTCCCAGGTCCCTTTCCATTTTTGTTGTTGTTAGTACCTCCCCTGCTAGTGTGTACTCTTCTCCTGGGTTTTTGTTTCCCAGGTGCTTTACTTTGCACTTCTTTGCATTGAATCTAAGTTGCTCATGTCTGACCATTCCTCCAACCTTGCAAGTCCTTTCGTCTTTTCTCACCTCCTCTTGTGTATCAACTCTGTTACAGATCTTGTGTCATCTGCAAAGAGCCATACCTTTCCTCCAGACCCTGCAATGTCACCTATAAAGATGTTAAAGAGGACTGGGCCCAGTACTGAGCCCTGAGGTACTCCACTAGTAACCCCCCTTTCTTCGGAATGTGTTCCATTCACTATTATCTTCTGTGTCCTGTTATGCAGCCAGTTTGCTACCCAGGCTACCACCCTGGGACCCACTCCCAGGCTGGCTAACTCGATTATTAATCTTTTGTGCGGGACTGTGTCAAATGCCTTGCTAAAGTCTAGGTAGGCCATATCCACGGCCCCTCCCTGGCCTATTACTTTGGTCACCCAGTCAAAGAAATCAATTAGATTCATCTGACATGACCTTCCTGCTGTAAATCCATGCTGCTTCGGGTCCTCTGCCCCACTGGCCTCTAGGTACTCAACAATTCTTTCTTTCAGAAGTGATTCCATCATATTCCCTACCACTGAGGTCAAACGTACAGGTCTGTAGTTTGCTGCTTCTGCCTTGCTCCCACTTTTGTGAAGGGGAATCACATCTGCCCTCCTCCAGTCCTCAGGTACTGCCCCATCCTTCCATGATTTGTTAAAAAACGTGGTCAGTGGTGTCACTAGGTTCTCCCTTAGTTCTCTTAGGATTCTGGGGTGACTCCCATCAGGCTCCATTGCTTTGTCCTCCTTGAGTTTTAGGAGTTCTTTCTGGACTCTTTCTTCTGTGAGTGGACTGGTGTCAAACCCCCTTCCCAGAGTGCTTTTATTGTCTGGTTTAGGTAACTCTTCCTCATCTTCTTTTGTGAATACCAGGCAAAAGTATTCATTCAGTATCTCTGCCTTTTCACTGTCTCCCTCTGCCCACCTCCCCTCTCCTTTATTAATCTTCACTATCCCTCCCTTAACCTTTCTATGCTCCCTAATGTACCTATAAAAGGTTTTATCCCCCTTCTTAACTGAGTTGGCTATTTTTTCCTCGGTTTGGGCCTTTGCTAGTCTGACTGCCTTCCCCACTTCTTTCTGCTTTAATTGATACAGTTCCCTGTTAGTGCTCATACTGTGATTCCTTATACTTTTTGAATGCAGCCTTTTTCTCCTTAACCTTCCCTGCCACCTCTTTTGAGAACCATAGTGTTTTTTTTTACTCCGCTTTGTTTTCTTTATTTGTTTCACACAAAGGCTTGTTGCCTCTATGATGGCAGTTTTGATTTTTCTCCATTGTTCTTCTACCCCTCCTTTTTGGTCATTTGCTAGTGCATTTTTCAGGTATTCACCCATTTTGCCAAAGTCAGCCCTTCTAAAGTCCAGTATCCTTGTTTTTGCATTGCTTATCTCCATGGTTGTGCTCATTGTGAAGCACACTGTGCAGTGGTTGCTTATTCCCAGATGTCTAGTGACTTCAAAATTTGTGATCCTCTCTCCATTTGAGAGTACCAGGTCTAGTATTGCTCCATCCCAAGTGGGTTCCAACACTAGCTGTCTAAGGCCTGCCCCCTGCAGGGCATAGAGAATGACACTGCTCTTAGATGTGGCTGTAGTACATGTTATCCAGTTAACATTTGGCATATTCAGGTCCCCCATCAACAGTATCTCCCCTTTTTCAGCCATTTTGAGAATGTCCTCTATCATTTTGTTGTCCATTTCCTCCCCTTGAGATGGGGGTCTGTATACAACCCCTGTGCAGATTGTGATGCCATTCCCTGTCTCCAAGGTGACCCAGAGTGCCTCTTGTCCTCCCCTTCTTTTTAGTTCTGTAGCTTTGATCCTTCCTTATGTATAGAGCTACTCCGCCTCCTCTTTTACCTTCTCTGTCCCTTCTGTAAATTGTGTACCCTGGTATGTTGACATCCCAGTCATGGTTCTCGGTGTACCATGTTTCCATGACTGCCACAATATCCAATTGTTCATCTTCCATCAGGGCTACTAGCTCAGGAAGTTTGTTTTCCAGACTACGGGCATTGGTACTCATTGCCCTCCATTTAATGTCGGCTTTATCCTTTTTTCCCCCTTCCCTGCTCTTATTGCCCTTGTCTATTTTTCCATTTACCCCTTTCCTGCCCTGTGTTGAGCTCTGTACCTCAGTGTTTACCTTACTACCTGCCATGTTTTGTGGGGGGAGGCTTGAAATTTCTTGTCTTTTATCAGCGCCTCCTCCTTGGCGAATTTAAAAGCTTGCCAAGGAAGCATTTAAACCAATCACCTAGGAGCTTGGTTCCCTTCATGGACAGATGCAGACCATCGTGCCAGTATAGACCTTTATATCTCCAGGTGGCCCCCCAGTCCCCAGTGAAGCCAAAGCCCTGTGCTCTGCACCAGTTTTGCAATGATTCATTAAACTGCATGGTGTGCAGTACCCTAGCCTCACTCCTGCCATGGACTGGTAGCATCTCTGAGAAGGTTACTGTGCTTGCTACCCATCTGAGGCCCCTCCTTAACTCCACAAATTTATTCTGCACTGCACTGATCCCATGCCTAGCTAGGTCATTTGTCCCAAGGTGGACTATGATATCTAGTTCCCTCTCCTGTGATGCTGCTTCTGCAATCCTGAGGATTCGCTTCCTGTCCCTCTAAGTCATGGCATCAGGCAGGCACCTTACTTCCTTCTCCTCTCCTCTCCCTTCCCCAATTTTGCCCCCCCCTAACAATTGAGTCCCCTATCAGAAGCTGTTTCCTTCCCCTGTGGTGTCCCTTGCCACTCTTTTGTGGGTCTCCCTTGTGGATGTCCTCAGTCACTGAAAGGTGGCCAGAGCACCCGAGATCCCCTGTGGCATCCTCAGAAACTCATAGAACCCAAATGGACAGATGAAGGCTGTTTTCTCACAGTCTTCTGGGGCCATCAGGATCTGGTAGCACTCGCTACGAAGATCCAACACCGAGAACCATTTGCTCCCAATCAAGCAGTCCAGGGCATCTTGTATTCAGGGCATAGCGTATTGGTCTGGGATGGTCCGACGGTTCAGGGTTCAATAATCAACACACATCCTCACAGACCCATTCTTCTTATGCACAACCACAATGAGAGAGGCATATGGGGTCCTGGATTCTTGTATCACACCAGCAGTGAGCATTTTCTGCAGGCGTCTTCTCACATCATCTATGTCTGCTGGGGCTAAGCAATGGGACCTCTGTCAAAATGGCCATTCATTGTGCAGTCGTATGTGATACTCCACACTCTGGACACATCGCATATCCCATTCCTTCAATGAAAACACTTGGTCTCTCTGAGCAAGTCTCTTGCTAATTCTAGCCTTCCATTCAGCTGGCAATGGGGAGTCACCAAAGTCAATCAAGTCTGGGGTCACTCTCCTTCTCACCAGGGTGCTTGTTGCTGGACAATACTGCATTGTCTGTGCAGTGTACCATAGCTAGGGTGCACCCTGTGTTCACCCAGATCTCCCGATCTGACACATTATGAATCTGGACCATCACTCATCATGCATAGACATGGGCATGAGCAGACAAGATGCTGGGCTTGACCAATAATCCTTCTGGCAATTTTCCATCACCTAGTGCATCCAACATCAATATTTTGTTCTTGACATCTTTCCAGAGGCAAACCTCCCCTTGAATGGTACACTGGGCTTTAGGGGCCAGTACCATTGACTCGGGATCCTTCTTCCACATGATCCCTACTGGTTCATCTGGGTCCACTTCATCGGGTCTCTGTTGCCAGTCATACGCTCTTTTTACTAAGACTGGAATTCTTAGGGCCTGTCCAGTCAGCTGCCCTTGTTTCTCATGGCAGAGTTCTGCTAGTCTCCGAAACATGTGGCTGTTTGTTCCAATTAACAGGGGAACCCCATCATACAGTCCGGTGGGGGGACACACTAGGGCCAGTGTCTCTACTTGCTGCTCTATACCAGTGACAGTTGCAGTAAAAGACAACCAGAGGTTGGCATATCCTAATATGGATGACTTGTCGCTCAGAGCCCACACATGTAGGCCTTCCAGGGATTGTAAGGGCACATCAGATAAGTGTTTGTCATACCCAGTCCTGAAACACAATGGTCACTTGCGACCCACTGTCATGCACAGCCCGAGTAGGAATACCATTCACAGCTACATTAGTCTCCATTGAAGGGCCAACTATCTTGAACTAGTCTGGAGGGACAACAGCAGGGGCGTGAACAGACAATTTAGCCACAGAGGGGTTTGAGTTAGGATGGCTGAAGCCTTTACTGTGGTCATTTCATGCACCCCTTGACCACCGACTCATTTTCTGAAGCTCTCTTTGAAGCTGGTTCACCAGTTTCTCTAAGTCCTTCTGAGACTGGCATTCCCTCTTCATATGGCCATCCTTGCCACAGTTGTGAAAAATGACACGCTCTTGAGGGCATCCTTGAGGAAAACATAGCAGGGAATCCTGGAACATCAACAGGAGATTGTGATCGGACTTCTGCAGGTAGTGTACCATGACTCAAAAGTTCCTTTAGGGTGGCAGTCAATTCCTTGAGCTCAGCTGAGAAGCCACTCTCAGTAGAGGATGCCTGAGGGTACACCCCCCCACTCCCAAAACTGCCACGTCCTGACAGGGACCAGGGTCTCTGTCAGCAGGGGATACCTCAGCGAACGTACTTGGTTGTATTTTTCTGACTTCCTTCATCAGCTCCCCCCCCGCACCATTTAGCCCACGGCAGAACACTCTTAGTGGTCTCCATTTTGGAAGGGCATTCCAGTGCCATGATCACATGGGCTGCACTCACCCCATAATTACAATCTCCCTCTTCACCTTCTACCTCCTGGAGTTCTTTTATCACGTCACAGTAGGCAGGTGGGTTACCTCTCCTCTCCTCTCCTATCCTGGAGCCCTAACTGGATGATCTGCAGTTTAGAATGCCTGGCATGTTGCAGTATGGGACCCAGTCTCACACGGTTCAAATCACTAGTGGCTACCCCACCTTTCCGGTACGCTTTCAGCAAAGCTCTTTCTAAGTGAGTAACATATGCAGACAAAATTCCCCCTTCCATTGTTTGGTACCTGGGAATTTCCACATCAAAGTGTCCCCTGACTCAATGCTCCCAAAATTGCCTTCAAGTACAGATAGGTACTTCTGAGCAGATGCATCAGGGTTGGTGGACCTCAAAAATTTAATGGCTTCAAGGGTGGGCCCCTCAAAGTTTCTATGATTCTTTTCCACTTCTCAGTCTCTGCACACTGCCACTCTGTTACCAAGGGGGCAACATAGTCTATCCAGGTCTCCTAGTTAACCTCCCTTGTGGGGTGAGAAGGGTGCCCGAGAAGATTCTCAGCCTTCAGTAGGAGTCATGACTAATGGCGGGTACTGATATAGGGGCCAGCATTGACATGGGCAAAGAAGGTGGGGCAGTAACAGGTGCTGGAATGGGAGGGGGTGTTGGGGAAAGAACACCCCCAGGAGGCAGGAACAGTTTCTTAAAGTCTTCTACGGTTTTCCCTTCCTCCAGCAACAACTTAGCAAATTTCTCCTCAAAAGTCTCAGATAATAGTGGGAGCTCATCCTCCCCAGGGTCTGTACTGTCTTTTGTTATCACTCTCCAGGCAGCTGGGACCCCTTCTGAGGCAATAGTCTGTGGCACTTTAGAGCTGTCCATGAGGTCACTACGCTCTACCAAGGCTATGAAAGTTTGGGCAATCAAATCAGCCTGTCGACCCACCATCACAGGGTTTATTAAACATTCAACTTTGAAGAGTGCGCCCTCTACTGTGCCCATACTGGTACGCAGGGGAATATCCAGTATAAGCAGAGCATTTTGGGGGTCAATCTCCTGCCCAGTACACCATCCCACCAACTGGTGTACAGTCATTTCTACTGGGGTAGCCATTAATCTTTAACAATAATCCTTAATTTTTGGCCACTAGAAGACACAAAATCCCAGCGGTGAGCCTCCAAGATGTAATCCCTAGGTGGTGCTATCCCAAGGGCTACTACCCCTGCCTGCTTGGCTAGTACAGGTTAAGGGGCCTGAGTTCTGAAATGGGTGCCTCCACCCGGAGGTCAGGGTTGGTAGTTGTCAACCTAACCTTAGTACAGCCCTACTGGACATTGTAACCCCCCTCTTTCATTTCTAGTGGCCAGAACAATACATAATAATCACTTTCACAATACCCATGATACACCACACAAGTACCCACATTGTTTGCACTTTCCACCAGGGCTTTCCTCTGGCTTGACCCTGGGGAACTCCTGTGAAACAAGGTTATACACAGCAAATAACAGCAGTATGGTACTCTTGCACAAACTGGAACCACAGTCAGGGTAAATGCAAAAAGAGATAGATCTGATTTATTTAAGGGACTTGAACAAGGGAGGGGCATAATCACATTAATTTACTTAAAGGCTGTATCAATCAAACAGTTATGCATGTACTTTAGGGTCCATAAACAGTCACTCACTCTGGGTACTCAGATGGAGAATGGTGGGCTAGCCAGGAACATTGCAGCTAGTTGAGGCCCTGTGATGGAAGAAAACAACATGCACCACACACACCAATTGTAATCCGGAGCCAGAGGGCTCAGTTCATGAAAAGAAAACAACAAAACAATCATGTGACACGCTTTTAGATTAGGCTTTTGTTGCAGAGAGCTACCATGATGATTACTTATGATACCCAAAACTGGACACATGCTGGACAAAAATTGAGACTGCAGGTGGTTGATCTGGAGTGCCAGGAGAAGCAGGACCTACACGATACGCTGAGGTGTCGTTCCTGTTCAAGCATGGAGCAGGGGGATGATCCCCAGGCAGGTCTCTCGTTGATGGCTTTCTCTGTACAGCAGGTAGTCTTGCTGGACCTGTGTGGCAAGGCCCAGGCCAAATGGAGACAAATTCAGATATGTTCCATTTTGGGCTGGATACAGCTTCCAGCAAGCATAACACAGTTCACATAGTGGGGAACCAAATCACGGCCCACTAACAATACACAGCACATTTACATTTAAAGGAGTCTACGGTACCAGCAAGCAGAACACAGTTCACACAGTGAGGAACCAAATCACGACCCACTTTCAACACACAGCACATTTACATGTAAGGAAATTCTACCGCATCGGGCAAACCGCTCTCCGGTCAAGATCGCAAAGTCTCTGCACAAACCGGGGATTCAAAAGCAGCTGGAAATTCTGACAGGCCGATCGCATTCAGCAAAATCTTCTGTCTTTTTCAGGTATGAGCCTGGTAAAAAATTAGTGGCTTACTTCGTTCTCACAAACTTGGACTTAGTCCGAAATAATTCTCTTCTCTCCCTCTCAGGGGCAGCAGGCAGACATGCAGGCCACAACTCAGGCCTTTCCACAGTTCTCCTACACAAAACTACTCAGACAGCTGCTTGACTGTCTCAAGCTGTTGCTTCTTCAGCTCCCAACTTAGATCTGACTCAACTGCCAGCAAGCCTGGGACTTTCCCCAGAATCTAAAAAGTTCGGTTGGCTAATCTATCTGTCAGTCACAACAAAGGCTCCCCCTTCAGGTGGAAAATGGCACCAAATACCCAAAACTACAATTCCCACAGATTTTGACTCCAGACACCTCCTGTAGTCCAGCTTCATGTAAGGTCCTACTAGGACTGATTGGTCTAATTTGCAATCCTGGGCCAAATGGTGGGGATAAACAAAACAGTCCCCGCTGCAAAGAAGGCAGGCCAGACAAACTACACCAGCATTATCACTCTAAATGATTTTCAGCAAATAGTTACATCTTTCAACAGAGCTCCATCTCAGATTACTTATGACTGCAATCCAGGCACCTTTCAAAGAGACAGTACACAGAGGCCATACAGGCACTCTCTGGCAATCACATTTAAACTGCTAAAATGCAGGACACCAGCCTGGCAGTGAGTATTTAGGCAGGCCCAAAGAAAACTTTTTGGGAATCCCTATTTGCAGGGGGATTACACCAGGTTTTGTGTAAAAGGTATATCTGAGCATATTATAAATCAATGCAGTTTCTATCATGATGCCCTATGGCCTTGCTGTGGCATTCTCTTATACAGCTTGTGTAGATCAGGTACCCCTTTTGACAGATATGTCCTTACCAAGGGATGGGTCCTCCTACTTCCCCCTACTGGTATCCACTCCCCGTAGAAGTCTCAAGTGACCCCTTCCTCCTAATAACTCACGGTCTAACTCGGAAGAGCAATTGCTACAAACTATCCAATCCCTGCTCGACCAGAAGATGGAAGTGCTTCTCAATCTGTTTGACTAAACTCTTCAAATATCTGGTAAGACTAGAGTTAGCCTTGTCTGGGAATGTAGAGCTAAATTCTGGTTCCCTATCTCCTAACTATCGAATCAGCTCCTCAGTTGATCCATGTTGGGGGTAAAACCAAGGGCCTCAAGCTGGTACATATGAACATTAGTAGTCCGAGGCTTAAAATGCAAGATGTAGAGAGCTGGGTTGTCACCTACAAATCGGATGTGATTGTCATATCTGAGACTTGGCTTAAGCCTCATGTGCTCCTGCATGAAGTGGACCTCCTGAGTTTTAATGTCTTCAGGAAGGATAAGGTTGGTAAGAAAGGGGGTGGTGTCCTTATCTACAGTATATCGAAAAATGTGTTTATTCCCTACTTTAGCTCATTTCACAAGCCGAAGCTCCACTGTGGCCTTCACTGATTTCACCATTCTTTTTGCATCTTTGTTCTTCTGAACATAAGCTTCCAATACACTGTCTTCCTGAGTTCTTTTATAGTTCCAATAGGCCTCCCTTTTTAATTGTGATTGTAGTCCTTACCTGGTTACTGAACCATATTGTGTTTTTGTGTTTGTTCTTTTTGGTCACTGTTCTTACACAGATCCTGGTAGCCTCTAAAATAGCTAACTTAACCAGCCCCCATATTTCTTCCACATCTAAATGCTCCTGGATCCTTAACAGCTTGTTTCCAATTACATCCCTCATTTTGTCAAAATTTGCTGCTCTAAAGTTTAAAACCTTTGTCTTGGATTGTTATTTTTCTACCCCAAGGGCCAACTCAAACTGTACAGAGTTGTGGTCATTGTTGGCTAGTGGCCCCCCAACCTCTGTAGCCTTATTACCTCTGAGTTAGAGAGGACCATATCCAGGATGGTGTCCAGCCTATTGGGGGCACTAACTTGTTGTGTAACTAGGCAGTCCTATAGGGCATCAACTATCTTTTGGCTCCTAGTAGAACTTGCCACTGTTATGCTCCAGTTAACATTGGGCATATTCAGGTCTCCAACCACCACCACTCATCCCTTTTTTTGCTACTTCTCTGATCTCCTCTAGGAGCTCTTCATCCCTGCCCTCAGCCTGCTCTGGAGGTCAGTATACCACACCTATGTGGATCCTCTCATCCATTACCATGCTGAGTAGCATCCACAGGGATTCCACTAGTACGGTGGTACCCAGTACCAGGTCTCTTCTTGTCTAATCATCTGAGTCAGGATATTCAATGAAGAGCTGGCAAGAATAGACAGAACAACCACTTTCAAACTGCTTAAATATCTAGTATTTCCCAAAATTATGACTATTTAATAACAGTAGAGTAACAAGATTGTGGCATTCTGGAATCTGACACTATGATTGTACAGTGTTTTTTTTTCTTTTTGTGGTCAACAGCCCACTGTTAAAACATGTTTTTGACAATCCTTAACTAGCATTACACAAACAGCCAGTTAAAGCTAATCTTTTTATTCTACATGTTCCCCATCTTCCAAGCAACAAGGTTGAAAATAGACAGAATTGCCTAGCCCTCCTTTCCCAGCCAAAAAATAAATAAATAATTAAAAACAAATAACTAAATAAATAAATTAAGCATTTACTGGGTTTCCAAGATAACACTGTACAATGTGTGCATGTCTTCACATTTCATTAGCATGCACTTCAGCCCTGCTATTGCCCTGTTGTAGAAACTACTTTAAGCCATGTACGCTGAACATCAAAAAAGGGATTTCATTTAGCAACTAACATCTGCTTGCCAACATCCCAGTATGCAATATACTGCCCTTTATGCTTTATGTACAACTCAAACCTAAGGTTTTAAAAATGTATATCGATATGTACTTATAACCAGAGCCCCGCGTTCCCTGTGGCAAACTGGACCTCCTGCTTGCTGAGGTCAGGCTATGAGCAATTCTGCGGCTATTCTGCAGCAATTTTATGAAGGGCTTTACATTCTCTGGCAGCTCAAATGAGCCCCAAAATAAAAATCTAGTTACCCAGAAAGAATGCTTAGGAAAAGGCAGCCTGGGGCAGTTTGGCAGATGCACAGGCAAGGCAATACAAAGCAATTCTGGCATCATGATCTGGATTGGATGTAGGTCATGGGGGGATTGAAGGGTTATTTATTTGTTTTACTACAGTCTGTTTTATTGTCCCATGGCTCCCTCCCACCTGCTCAGTGCTGGTTTACCACAGCTATGCTCCTGAGAATTTCTCCCCTTGCCTGCCCAGTTGCTTGAAGACCAGTATTGCTTAGTTGCAAAACAGTGCTGCTCCAGTGTCTCCCTCCCACCCACTTGCTTGAAGTTTGGTGGTGATGGTTTGTGCTGTAACGCTGCTCTAGTTGCTTTCTCCTGATTTTGCAGTTCACCATCAGTGGTATTGTTTGTGTAAATGTCACTTGGCTTCCATATCTTCTCTGCCACTCTGTAAGGGTTTACTGTGAGGCTAGAGAGAGTAGATGGACCATTTTACATTAGACAAAGGTCCAGAAAGCCTCCCATTTTGTGTCTGCAATAATTACTAATACTTTTTCATTCCGCAGTTCTGCAATTGGCAAACAGAACTACCATTCTTTCTAATGAAATAGACTTCCTGATGTTCCCTCAGTGTTTTTAGAAGGTCATAATGGTCATATGCTTCTGCGCTGAGTGCCAGTAGATTGGAAAGGGGTGGTCCCACTGACTACTGCAACCCAGGAGGGATGGGTATATAACAGAGCTGCAAACAGCTCACACTCACGCTAATGTCATTTTAAGCTTGCTCACAATCATTTTAACCGTTTAGTTGTGGTTTTCAGTGGTGATGGCCATTTTTACTAAACCAAATAATGCTGTTTCTGTGGCAGGACCATGTTTCTGTGGCAGTTGCTGCAACTGCAGAATTGCAGAAAACATGGGGCCCTGCTTATAATATGACACCATATTTACTTTGAATATAATCAGTAAATTATTTCACAAATCACTGCTAGTGGATGAGGGCTAAACAGTTAATAAAACTATCTGTTAAATCCTTACTACCGAAGTCAAGCTCACATTTTATTGTAATGCTTCAGCTTTTGCCATACACCTGACACCACACACATCTATTTATGGAAAAAAGATTGTATTTAGCTTTGGAACAGTAAGTAGGTAGCAACTGCATATAACAATTACATTTTAGCATAAAATTACACAACTTCTTGGGCAGGAATTTCAAAAGGTTTTGATCGCTTCAAGCCCTGGGTGCACTGATGATATGGCACAAGTCTTGTGGCGATTGACCTGGAGTTTTTATCACATGTGTCAATTGCCACAAGCTTGTAATCCTGATGGACTTTTTTTATGGAATGTGCACAAGATATTTGCTGCAGGCTGCCATATCTCATGAAAACTATTGTACCTGTGTCAGAGATTGTGGGATTGGGCAGAGTTGCAGTGATAGAGTTGGTGCATTGTCAGAACCTAAGTGTTGAGGTGCAGGGCTTGGTGCAAGCCTTGTACCATGTTTTGAACATTCTGCCCGCATATATTTTAATAAAGTGTATAAATGTATGCTATCCTTAAAGTATACAAATTAATTAGTAAAATGCTGAAATAATGTAATAATAATCATTTAAGACAGAAGAAGGTCAAGACTCTAGCAGCCATCTCCCAATTACTCAGTGGCTGTAATATTTTACTTTAATACCCCTTAAATACACAGCCCAATTGTGCCATAAAATTAATTACAATTTGAGCTCCCAGAATTGGCTCTGATAAAGTATTCTAAATATTCACCACCCTTTAAGTGAAGAAGTAACTCTTTGTCTCACTCCTGAAACCACTCTCCTAGATCTGTAAACAATGGATTCATATCGCCTTGTCTTCATTTTTTGATATTATATATCAGGTGCTTGTTTTTTTTTTTCTTTTCCCCTCTCATGATTTTTAACACTGAAACAAAATCAGCCCTTATTCTACTATCTTCCAGGGTGAGGACACCCAGTTCCCCTGTCTTTCTTTGTAGTTCATTTACCACAATGCCCTATGTTGCAAACCCACTCCTGAGGGTAAGGTCCACTGAGTTCACAGTGCCCACCCCTAAGAGCAGTCCATGACAAGGAGGGAGAAACAGGGGATACCATCTTCATATCCTATGCTGCTCACTGAGTTCACAACTGAACACTCACCACAAAGTCTCAGGGTCCCCTCTTTACTCTTGATGAGGGTACAATATTAGTCATGAGTATTGCAGCCAAATATGAACCATTCTTGGTTGTTACACAAAGAGAGAAGATCCAGGTGTTACAACTCCTTTGGGGTAGTGTTGCAACCCTGATTCAGCCTTCTCCCACAAGTCATGCAATTACCTGGTTCAAATCCCCACAGACTCTTCCTTGAGGCTTTGGTATTCCCCCTATCTTTACCCAGACTTTCCCTCTTCAGTCTCTTGCCCGATTTGGTAGCTTATGATGGCACCACTTAGCAATAACAGTTTAGTCGTAGATTATTACTGCAACATTCCACAATCATACATGCAATATAATAATTTTGCTCAGGCAGGTTTCTTAAAAACAATTGTTTTTACTACATAGTTAATTATCATATATTTACAACTAAAAGGTTTCATTAACTTGTCACAGAATAACACAAATAAAAGTGCAAAATATACATGAAAAATGCACTATAACTGTTATCTAAAAATCTGCATTAAATTCATAGTGAAATGAAGTCCAGAAAAAGTAAATGGGCTTTCAAAGGTTTCAGTCCTTTCTGTAGCAGTCTTGCTTCTTGTGCGTCTCCTGGCAGTTGTTCCCTTGTGGTCAGGAGAGTGTCCAAAAGCAAAGTATCCTCAAAATGCTCTATGGAGGGTCTTTAATACCTGTTGTCCAACTTGAAAAAACTGTCTGATCCCAAGGGTGGCCTTCTCTTTTAGGCCAATAGAGGTCACTTTTGTGCTTTCCCCACAACCCAGTTTTCTGGCTGCTTTTGAAGTCTCACTGTCTTACTGGTAATACAATTGACACCTGTAAGAGAATTAACAGAGGTTTGCCAGAAAGGATATTCCTGTCTTTTCACCTCATAAGATGTAACATACTATAACAGTTTCCTGGAACCAAATGTCTCTCCCTTAAAGTGCAGGGTTTATTACAGGCAAATGGATTTTGGCATATCCTTGTTGAGCAGCCCTTGAAGTAACTTGGCTTCCTGCCCAGCAAACTTCCCCCTCAAGTCAGAGGAAGTTTAAACATTTTATAAATTCAGTCTCTCTCTCATTGGGTCCTATGCACATATGGCCACAGTTTAAACATCAAAGGCGCATAACCCGGGTGCACAGCTCCACACCTGTGGAGAGGTACATGCATTCTGGTATGCACTACCAGCCACCATCTGTTCATGCACCTGCCCTCCTGGTGCTAAGGTCTGCATAGGGAAGGCCTGGGTGGAGTCCCTGACCCAGCCAGGCATCCAATTGGATGCCAGGCATTGGTCTGTGAGTGGATCACTAACTTTGCAGGGTGCGCATTGGCTGTACACCCCATGGATGTCTGATGGCCAGCAGCTGTGGCAGGTGAGGGAGAGCAATGCCACTGGCACTGATTGGTGTAGTGGGATGGGCAGGGGGGTTGAATTCTGGCAAGCCATCTGGGGGGGCCGGGGCTGCATCCATGTGCCATTGGCCCTGTGTGGGATTTTGGGGGGTGCCAGGAGGCAGCGTGCTGCTACACAATGCTGCGTGCTGGGGTGGGTGAGAGGCACCAGGCAGCCCTGTGCAGAGGCCCCATATGGTGGATGGGCTATTTGTCCTGTGGCCTGGTGGGTCCCAGGATGTGCATGGGGTATGTAGAGGGTTTATGGCAGGGTTCTACCTGGTGTACCCTGCACTCCCTATGCACCCGCCATGGTCAGCACTATGCACCTTAGTGCATGGCATGTAATGCTGGCCCACCCCTTGCCCACCCCTATGCATTGCTCTTCATGAGGCCAGGGGATTGGGAGTGTATATGCTTCATGCCCCCCATGGTGCATCCTGCATGGGGGGTGCAATGGGTGTGGGGTGGCTATATGCCTGAGTTACATGGTGTGTAGCCACTCCACCTATTAGAGCATAGAGGCTAATGTGACCCTGTCATCCATTTTCCTGGCAGCTGTATAAATATACATAAAATATAACAGAATATAACACAATATATCTGCACATCTGACAGGCAGTGGCATAACTTGCAAAACCCTTTACTATCCTGGTGCCTCTTCTCTGTACAATCTTCAGTGGCCCAACATCTCCCTGAGTTATGGAGTCAAGAACTGGCTGCAGTATACCACATATGGCCTTACCATGATTTTATAGAACAGTACTACATCCACTTGGATCTACTCACAAATTGTCTGTGGATACATCTAAACATCTAGAATGCACTCTTAGTTATATCTTTTTACTATGATTTCACAATAACCCTCATGTCCCTCTTCATTTAAATTATTGAACTGGAATATTAGAAAACAATATTATGGTATGCTTACATATACAGTACATTTTGTTTTACACTGGCTGCTTACTTTTTGCTGCCAGTGCTAAACAATGCCTTTCCTTTACAACTACTGAAATGTGAGTGCCTGGGGACAGCAACATGATAGCTTTAATCTCCACTCTATTTACCTAAAAAAGAAGGGATAGAACATCTTAAAAGTAACAATGCTTTAAATTTCATATCAAAACTGTTGGATTATCACAAACCTTTCAAGCTTCACTTTCATGTTTCAAGATGCCACACAAATCCCTCAACTTATTTATAGTCTTGTTACTGATGGTTTCCTGTCTATTATTCTGAGGTGACAGAAAAATAAAGTCCTTTAAAGAGCGGTACCTGAAAATAAACACGTTTGACAAAATTAAACCACTTCAAGAAAACAAAAGCCATGGCATTATAGTGGAGTAAGTTTGTTCAAAAAGTAACAGCTCTAAAATCTATTTAAATTATATATGTATTATATATTATATATATATTCTATGCAAAAAACTTTGTTAATGCATCATTTAGGGTTACAACACAAAAAGTAAGGTAATGAAACATTTAGGGTTGCCCCCCCATGGACCTTCCCATCATCCTGAAATTGACAGCTGATGGGAAGAGTCATTGGGATTGTGAGGCCTAAATCTCACCCCATTCCATGTGTAAGCATATTCACAAGCCACAGTAAAGAAGAATGGAGTGAGGTTTAGGCCTCACAACCCCAATCAGCTGTCAATCTCGAGATGATGGACAGGTCCACAGGGGGAAGGGGCAACCCTAAACATTCATTCCTTACTTTTTGTTGTAACCCTAAATAAAGCATGAAAGAAGTTTTTGCATAGAATTCTTACTTTTGAGAAAAATACAAAAGTAAAAGTCACTAGTTGGTGGAAATGTGGGGCCCTTTGGGCTCCACACTCCCACCAACTTGCAAATTTCTGCAGAATTCTGCACCTGTTTCCATTTTAGTCACCTAACAACTGAAAAGTACATCCATGGCAGTAAGGATAGCTACCATATAAATTTGAAGTCAGTACCCTAATTTAAAATGCTATCTACAAAACATAAACTGTGCCATGCAATATCTCCGTGAAAAATATACTGTCTGACATATAAGCACCATAATTGACATCTACAGGACATCTCGTCAACACCCTCCAAATTCCAAGCAAAAAGACCAAACGGTTTCCAAGATATTTAATTTTAAAAATTGTTAAAATTGGGCTATCTGGTCCCTCCATATCTGGCCACCTAGTCCCTTGCTCGCGATCAAAGCTCAAGATCAAAGAATCTCATGATCAAAGAATTTGCAGCCTCATGATCAAAGAATAAAAAATGGTGAAACTCATTTTTTACACAAAAATAAATGAAATCACAGCCATGCCTAGATAGAACAAAGCCTCCTGAGCAAAACACACCATAATGTGGCTTAATAACCCACCCCTGAGCTGAGAAAATGTAGTTTTTTAAACAGCCATCTAGTCACACCATTGTGATCACAGATCACGATCAGAAAATCCTGCAATCAAAGAATTTGCAGGCTCGCAATCAAAGAATTTGTAGGCTTGCAATTAAAATATAAAAAAATAGTAAAACTCAATTTTTAGAGAAATGTAAATGAAACCACAGCCATGCCTCAATAGAATGAAGCCCCTGAGCAAAACCCACCCTAATTTGTGTTAATAACCCACTCCTGAGCTGAGAAATTTGATTTTTTCAACTGGCCATCTAGTCTCGCCCTCGTGATCAAAGATTGCGTTCAAAGAATCTTGTGATCAAAGAATTTGCAGGCTCACAATTAAAGATTGTTAGTGAGCAGCAATCAAAGAATAAAATGTTCAAAACTCTATTTTTTGACCATTTTGAAGCAAACCATGGCTATGGATCGATAGAATGAAGCTCCCTGAGTAAAACCCATCCAGGTTTTACTTCAGGAGTGACCTCTGGGCCAAGATATTTGAATTATTCTGACTGCAAAATGAAAAAAAGATGGCGGCCATCACGATCAAAGAATTCTCGTGATCAGAGATACTTTGATCAGGAACCTGGACATTCTTTGATCATGAGGAGGGACTAGAGGGCCAAAACCCCATTCCTCTTTCACAAAATAACCATATACATTTTCCCATTGACTTATAATGGGAACTTAAAAGTTTAATAACTTTTGAATGAATTAATATTTTTTCACCAAATGAAAAGCAGCATGTTAGTAGAACTGTTTAGTGAGTCTCTGAGCACAGGAGAGGTCCCAGAAGACTGGAGAAGGGCTCATGTGATCCCGCTTCACAAGAGTGGTAGCAGGGAGGAGGCGGGGAACTACAGACCAGTCAGTCTTACCTCAGTAGTGGGCAAGATTATGGAGGCACTCCTTAAGGAAAGGATAGTGCAACACCTGGAATCCATAGGGGCACAGGATCCAAGACAGCATGGGTTTACAAAAGGAAGGTCCTGTCAAACTAATCTCATAGATTTCTTTAACTGGGTAACCAGAGTGGTGGACCAAGGGGGAGCAGTTGATGACGCCTACCTTGACTTCAGCAAAGCTTTTGACACTGTTCCACATAGAAGATTGATAAATAAGCTGGGTAGGCTCGGGGTGGGTCAGAAGTTGGTCAACTGGGTGGCAAACTGGTTGATGGGCAGAAAACAGAGAGTGGTGGTAAATGGTATACATTCAGAAGAGATGCAAGTCACAAGTGGGGTACCTCAGGGATCAGTTCTGGGGCCAGTCCTCTTCAACATCTTCATTAGTGACCTTGCAGATGGACTAGAGGGTAAGGCTTGACTGTTTGCAGATGACACCAAGATCTGCAACAGAGTAGATGATCCAGGTGGGGTGGGCAGAATGAGAAGAGATCTGGATAAACTAGCAAAATGGTCAGAAGAGTGGCAACTGGGATTTAATGCAAAGAAGTGCAAGATCATGCACATAGGGAAGAGAAACCCTGAAGCCACCTATAGGCTGGGAGGGGAGTTGCTAGCAGTCACAAAGGAAGAAAAGAGACTTGAGCATCATCATCACTGATGACCTGAAATCATCCAAGCAGACCTCTAAAGCAGTAGGTAAGGCTAGCGGGGTGTTGGGGTGTATTAGTAGGGGTATCACAAGTCGTAGAGGGAGGTAATAATCCTCTTACAAGACACTGGTTAGGCCCCATCTGGAGTACTGCGTGCAGTATTGGAGGCCACACCTTCACAAGGACATTAACCAAATTGAGCAGTCCAGAAGGGCAACCAAA